>JAHLJT010004567.1:125083484-127652909 GCA_031308135.1 Acheta domesticus | reverse complement strand
GATTTCTTATATTTATTGGATGAACAATTCATCGCAAAGCTCTATGAGATCAGTATCGGATGGTATACAATTATTAACTTATAATTTATATTTTACGAAGTTTCTTTTTGTAGAATTCGTAAAAAAATCATAAATTACTCTAATTTTATAAAGAAATAATGTACACACGTAGTAGTTGTATTTGTAAAGACGTATTCGAGAATAAATGTATCTATATCCATAACTACAAAACGTAAAAATTATTAGACTCTTCTTTGCAGATTTTACACTTCACATTTTAGTTTCATGATCCAAACTGATTCGATGCGTTTTAAAATTTTTGTTTGAAATTTACCATTAATGAACCGTCGACTTTGAACTATCAAACAATATGTTATAACTTTTGAGATTTTGCAGACGAGGAGGTCTATATTTTTCGAATATTTGAAACGATTATGTCACATATTTTATAAAAAATTAATAATAATATATATGAGACGAATAACGTCACTGGAGAAGACCTCTAGAGCTGCTGCTCTGATTGGTCATTTAAATGCTTTTCTACCTTCAATTTCATGCGGAAGAAGTATCATAAAATTGACGATGCACAGCGGACAATCTTCATCATTGTTTCTCTTTTATACCATACACTTATTACATTCAACAAACGTTTCACATCACCATTATTAGTAAACTGTTCTAGTGTATTAGGTCTCCAGCTGTATTTCTGACGAGCAAAGGGGAACACGTATTCTGGCGCAAACTTATTTTTTATTTAACACACTGATAATAAAATTATTTATTATACTAACTCTTGTAGGTAATTTTTTTAAGTATCAGACATGTATCCTATATGGATATTTTATTACGTATTGATAGGTAGTTATCCAGATCAAAATGTTACTCCTTACGTTTTCTCTGTACCAAGCGTACAATTCTCTTGGTCGGATTTTGGCTGTCTCTGATACTACATAGTTTTATAAAAATTCAAGAAACCAGCGTAATCTTATGTGTTATTAGTTACTACTTTCGGTAATATCACTATTAGCATATATTCCATTGAATGTTACATAAAAACTAATTAATATAGTCCTTAAATTAAATGACTGAAATATGTTGTGGAGTACGAAACGGAATGTAAAAGAATTGAAGTACTGTATAGGAAAGTGAAGTACTGAGGAGTTACAGTTGCACGTTCAATTTCTAGAAAAGTTACGTAGCATTATATTTGCAAATGACTCTTATTGGCAATATTTAGTTTATCATTAACGTAAAAAATATATTTAATTGTAATGTTAGTATGTAAATTAGAATATTCTGTTACCAAGTTGCAAAAACCTAGAATTAGAAATAATAAACATTTAACTCGAGTACTCAACGCACACAGACCGGAGACTGCACTTCCTATCGCGTCTAATTCCTTACGAAGGATAATGTATCCATTTCAGTCGCAGAGACGGTACTGGGTAAAATAATAAAAAACTTGAAAAATGATGTTGCGAAAGATTTCCATCTCGGTATTTATTTTGCGTGGGGTGTAGTCTTGACTCTTTAATAAATAGAAAGGAGAAGATTAGACCTTGAGGCAAATGAAAAGGCTTTTCTTGGGAGTGTAGCAGAGTAGTATAGAATGAAAAAGGACGCAAACATTATAAATGTACTACATATTACTGAAAACAATGAGAAGGTAAAGCAGTATAGAATTACAACTGTAGAACTCTCGCAAATAAACTCAGTAAGCATTCTCATCCATTTCTGACAATATAATTCCATTGATAGGAGGAGTATTGGAATAGTTTTTCACGACGGAATAGAAGGAGCCTCTGCAAAATAAAATATGTCCAGTGGTTGAAAACGATAGATGATTATGATGATGACAACGCTTATGGTGACAGGTTTACAGATATAGAAGTAATTAAAAACACATAATCAGATATAGTGACGTTTTGGGAAATATATTTCCGTCATCACGACTTTCTGAATTACAGTATTGACAGAATATTCTAACAGTAGTATGCACACACATACAGTCTGTGGCTCATTTGCATAGGAAAACCTCGTTTATCATCATATCAAAGAAAATCTAATGACCTGATGAAGAAATATAGTTTCCAAAAGGTTGACACACCTGAATATGCGTTCTTAATTGCTTCTGAATTTTTACAAATATTTGTGTACCTGTCTCATTACTTGTATTTGTGAAGCATACGAGACGTTGAATTACATTGGGAACAACCTTTCTTTATTAGGATACGAATTCATAGCTTTATAGACGTACCTGGAATAGAATGATTTTGATGTTTTAGTGGTTATGAAGTTACAGCATGAATAGAGATGGAGTAATTATGGAATGGCAGATAGGGAAAACAGAAGAAGTCAGAGAAAATCTGACGCGAACTCGTTTATCTAAGTCCACATGAATCCACCTGGATTTGAATATCGTTATCTAGAGGTGGAAGGCAAACTGTGTGACCACTATTTCATGAATCGTTCCATTCTGGGGATGATGATGATAATGTTAACGATGATGAAAGTGGTGCAATCTTCCCCGAAGAGTGAAAGTGACGGTGTGCCGTCAGATCGGTATTCGCGCAGAAGCACGCGGTAGAGATTCCTCTTGGGCTGCATTCTCCCAGCGCTGCGCACGTAATTGAACCTCCACGGTAATATATCTCCCGGTGAAACCTCTTATTACGGAAGTTTTCTGCAGTTTACGACGAGGCAAACTGCGAAGGCCGAGCCGAAGTGTCTGCTCTCCCCAGAAGAATCACGAGTACATCAACTGGCTCTAAAACTTCGACCTGAGTTCGTATTTTCTTGCAAACTTGCTAATGTATTAATGAGAACAAAAAGAACACCTTCGTAACTAACACTCTTGAGGACGTCCGCCGACGTTGATAAAGTGAGAAAGTGCTCTGCTCTTTGATTAGAATGGAGTATCACTGTACTGTGAATATTAAGAAAAATTATATCTAAATGTGCAGGATCCATTTTTAAAATACTCAATAACACATTTACACGACCAGCTGATTATTATTAATTATTTAAAAAATCAAATTCTAGTCGTTATTAAATTGATTGTGCATACAACTTGGTAGTAGTGATAGTAGCCATTTATCTCAGCAGGACTCCATGGACTTACAAATTATTACTTTCAGAACGCGTATTGTGACCTCTGAAATATAGGAGATTATATTTAAGGGACAATATTTTACAAGACAATCACTACGTTCTATTAAGTGAAATGGATGATAACAAAATATAGAACTTTTATACAAGAGAATCGAGTCTGATTTTATTTATAATTTGTATTTATTATTAATTTATTATTATTATTATTATCATTATTATTTCAATATTATTATTACATGTATGCGAATTATATGTATTATTATATGTATGTATTGATAGAAAAGTATGCGCCAGTTTGTTCTCATTTCATCAGTATATTTTCAAATACACTAATTTTAACAGAAATTTTAAAAATCATATACCGTAATTGGAATCCCTGATATAAAGTAACGAATATGAATAGTCATTAATACATTATGTAAACCCTCAAAAAATCATTAGAAAATAAACTGTTATAAAAAGGAAACTGTTTGGACTGATCATATTGTTTAACGAGGCTGTTTCTGACCATAACGTAATCAGTTGATACAAACCGAAAAGGAAATATAATTCTTTTAATAAACAAGTCACAAATATAAGTCGTATCATCTGCAATTTATTTCAGAGAAAGTATTAATTATATGAAATAAACGGTGGGATGGTACGGTTTCGCTTGTGACCTATTTTGGAATTAAATTACAGGCGAGATTAAAGATATTCATAGCGTTCACGCAAGTTGGGAGCACTTTTTTCCGTGCATAACTCGCGCGCCGACGACCATGCAATTTCCGGTTGGAAGACAAAGAAGCGCCTCGCAACACGTGCAGCGGGACGTCTGACCCGATGATATCGCTTGTGTCAAGCCGCTGCAGCAGGCGACCTCCCAATCTTCGCAGTTCTGTTCCGCATCGCCCCAGTGCTTTCTCTATTGTATTTGGCACGATTCATTCACAGCAAATCTATCATTCTCCCGGAATCTTCTCGCCTCCTTCACTTCTTTTTTCCATAGGCTTGCAGCTTGTTATTCCAGAGAATCACTACATTTCTTCGTCAGCTTACCGATACTTTTTTCTTTTGTGCTGTTATTCCACGCAGTCTTCACAATTTCCCTAACCAGGTATCTCCCACAGCATCGCCCCAACCGAGACAAGCTCTAAGATCCGGCTGGTCTTCCGGCGTGTGTGAAAGTGTAGTGCGTGAAAATGTAAGGATGTGTAGATATGAGACAAAGATAGGACAATGCAAGGGATGGAAATATAGCGCGCGGCACGTGGTCCGTTTATTAGGGTTCTGCTTCGGAATATATCTGATGTCTCTGATGTTGGGGGAGAAACCACGACCATAGCAGCCGGCTGCTAGAATTCTCGTCCAGACAGTGGAGGAGAATTCTAGCGGGCGACACTAACCTAGCTAGTGTCGGAAACCTTGCTACTGTCGGGACTCAAACCATAGGAACATCCGGTCAGAAGCTCTGCAGTGTCATCAATTGATGTCCTGAGCCACCTAAGCCGGTAAATTATAGATCAGAAGATTCTTACCTTAGGACGTACAAAACTTCCAATCAGAGCAGCCGGCTCTGATCGGCAGTTTCGTCAAATTGTGTCGTGTCTGATTTAATTGCTGTTGGTTGTTCCGTCTCTGCTCTTTCTATTTTAATATTCCGCAGTCTTCCAGTCTCCCCTTGTCCCGACCTATCCGCACCACCCTCACGTCACCAACGTGCGGCGCCCGCCGGGCCACCATCCGCCCCAATCCGTCTCGCTCCGTCCGCCCGCGTCCGCCCCCCCCCGCGCTTCCCCCTCGCCCGGTGGGGCGGGCGGGCCTCAGTTGCGGTCCAGATAGAAGAAAAATGGCGCGCCATGAATATACATGGGCGGGCCCCCGCGGTGCGGTGCGGTGCGGCGTGGCGTGGCGCAGGGCGGCCACAGGGGCGGTAGTTCATATTCATGAGAGGCGCGCAGGGTGCGGTGCGGTGCGGTGCGGTGCGGCTCGGAGGCGAGGTGGCGCTCGCGTGCGCCGCCCACGTGACCCCGCGCCCGTGCACGTGCCCGCGCCGCGTCGCCTCGCTTCGCGCGCCCGCCCGCCCGCCCGCCCGCCCGCCCGCCCGCCCGCCCGCCCGCCCGCCCGCCCGCCCGCCCGCCCGCCCGCCCGCCCGGCCGTCTCCACCTTTGTGCGCGGCGGCTAATGAGCATGGGCATGAGCTTGTAAATGGGGATGTGCATCGGCATGAGCCAGAGATGGGCATTGGTATGAGCGTGAGATGGATATGAGGACATGGAAGAGAGATGCGATCGTTATTTGGATATGAGATGGTCATATGCTGAACTTGGGATGAACGAGGCTTGGGCATGAATGCGATGGGTATTACAACGTTAAGGGCATGTAGTGACAAGAACATGGTTAAGGGGTGAGCAAGAGATGAACACAGCCATGGAAGGCGCTCGCTGATCGTGGAACTTGCGGAGGAGAAGGGAAATGGGAAAAATAAGAATAAAGAACGTGACGAGAATGGGACACCATTTTCAATATAGAATCTATTCGAGCTTTAAATTTCCCGATGCCTGGCCGTTAGCAGTGAGGTAAGAAGACGGCTAATTTCTCTTCACTTTTTCTGTCAATTAAATATTTTGTAATGTATATGCAAAGTTCACGCAATATCTTCTCGTATCACTCAGTGCAGTTCCACCTGTTGTTCTTACCACATTTGTGTATTTTCTTAACACGTCTTGACTTTCTTATCACTTCTTTTAATTAGTTTTTCACATGTGTTAGGTGTTACATAGGCGACTTTATTTAACTCTTCTAGGCGGTGTGTAACCCGCGCGCAGATGCTTTAGACGCCATAAAATGAGAAAAAGTAAACAAACCAGATATTATTATTCAATAGTACACGTATACACACTAATCGGAAACAACACAAATTGTATATTTTATATAATACAGACATTATTGTATTGATAATCGGAAGATAAAATATAACACGGGAATAACATAAAGCTCTCGAATATCTTGTCTGTTTGTGCTGAGTTCGAGAAGGTTTGCGTCTTTGTAGAAATTATATATATATGTGTGTATATCGGTGATATTGTTTCATCTATTTGCATTGGCTGTAAATAGGTTAAGTAGCATATATTGGAATTTTCATACATCATCATATTAAGGAAAACACTGGCCTTGAAAGATCATTCACGTACAAGGGAGTCTGCAGTACACACAAATTTTGTACGTCAATTCGGGAGTAATTCTGTCAACATTTGAAATGTAAAAGAGAAACAAGTCTTTATCTCCAACAGACGGATGTTGCAAATTATGTTGGACTTATAGATAAACAGAATATTTTCAAGCAATAAACATTCGTTCTTGCCTGATAGTTTGCAAGGTTTCCTGTTGTGATGATCGACCATTATATGGGGGGTTCCTAACACTTTATCTTTGAAAGTGCTATGAATGTTTTCGAGAACGCTAAGGTTCTTTATGAGCTCTTATTTTATTCATGAGGCTTTGCCCTTTATGTCTACGTGTGGTGCGAGTTAAGTATTATAGCCCCAACTAACCAATGCATACCACCTGTGGTCGTTCTTTCTGCAAGCTGAAGAAGTATCGCCACAGTGATGCGCCATTTGTTATTTTACAATAGAATATTCAAAATCACACAAAATGGCAAGCAGTTTTACTTTCAGGTTGTTTTAAGTTCTTTGTAATTATTTAGATATGGTTACTTTGTTGACATTCTTAGAAACATTTAACCAATGTATTATTAGACTATTGCTATTATAGAATTTATTTTCTAAATAAAAAAATATTGAAAACGATTGACAAAATCGATCATTTTGAATTTCAATTCTAAATACGAAACTGTAATGAGAGTGGACTACTTCACGTTCTAAATCATATATGAAAAGTCTCTATCGGCATAGAGAGTTCTACGTTCTTTTGTTAACTTTTACAAATAAGTTTAAAGATCGTACAACTTGTGGAAGAAGTTTCAAAAAAGTCTGACAATAAGTTGACCAGACAACTAATCCTTATTTCTCAAAGATTAAGACTTTGGCGTCACCTAAAAGTAGCATTGGAACCTGACCAACGGTTGCGACCACAAAGCTGCAGGGTAAGGTTTATGAGAGGATTACATAGTTCTAAAAGCGTGTGTTTCAAGATTCATGCTCGATAGGAACATTGTCGTATTGGCATTATCGTATGACATATATTGTATTTTGAAACAGTGGGAGCAAGCAGAATGTGGAATCAAGTTTTGATGTTTACTAATGAGACGAAGTTAAATAAAAATTAAACATTTTATCGAGTAAACGTTTTAATTAGCAATTTAGAAAAAATAGATTGAACTTTTGGAATTAATGAAATGTTAAATTAATCTGATTTAGATGTATTTACAGAAATCAAATAATACCTGGAAAACTTCTGAAGTTTTCGCTTAATACAAAAAAATATTAAGGAGTTGGTTAATTTTCATAAAGCCTTATATTACGTACTATGTTGTGTTTTATATTATGCTACCATATCCCTCCATTTCCGCCTCATTCTATCTGCCAATCATAGCAAGTGAAGTGTCATTCAACGCGATTCAACCTACTGGAAAGGAACTGACTCAATTTTACTCAATTCTTTCAGAATATTCTAAGAGAATTTCCGAAACCTTATGGAGTTGAAGCATCTAAAACGCGATTTGGGAAGTTTAAGAAACCTAGAGAGGTGATCAATTGTTCACTAGATTCCTCTGTAAGACAAACACATTGGCACTCTTATAGACGAATTCTCCTAGACGTCCCTGGAAGCAATGTAGAAAAATGGGAGGTTCCAAGCGCCTACGGTGGTAAAATGCGGTGAATTACTACACTGACATTACGGTATAACATAGTTAAGCCGTTGAGCGTGATTATGCTCTGATTCATCAGTTTGACGAATATTAAATCTGGTTTTGTAATGAAACTTTGGAACAAGCATTTCTATTGGTACTTGTTGGAGGTGTCACGATGAGTTTGAATAATAGTAAGGTTAAAATTTATATTTATTTTGAGAATTATTACTTTCATTTTGTTGATAATGGGATTGAATCATGTAAGATCTTAAAAAACTGGAAACGCATCAGTATTTGAATTTAAAATTTTTTAAAGATATAAAATCGATTACTTGATTTCTGTGGATTTGCAAAATCCTTCATCGCCAGGTAAAGATAAAATAAAGATTTAAAGGTTCAGTTAATAACATTTTATTACATTACTATGTTACAAAAGAGTATTGAAAAAATGTTTACTATTTTCATCTTGATCTAATTGTACTTGTTATTCAGAACATTGTATTACACCCTTACAATTGCCAGTGGAGCAACACTAGTTGAAATTATTGAAATTCAATACGATATCGCTTTAATTAATGAAACTACATATGCAAATTGTAAAGATCTAATTCCAATCTCAAAAGTAGCCATTTTATTGCAACTTTTTACTGCAATTTTATTTCCTAAAAATTCGCGTAGAGTTAAGGTAAGAGAAGTACCTAATATCTTTTCACTGTGGAAGATTTTATCTTCCACCGTATCATCTAAATCACGGAATTTCAGGATATTTTCGTCGGAATCATCAAAATGATCAGACTTGGTTAGAGACGTGTGTGACTTCAATCTGTAATTATGTATGGTCTGAGGCAATAACAAACTATGTCTTTCAATTCCCTGAGAACCATCTTAACACTTCTCGTTCTTTCTTGCCTCAATGGCTCCCTACTTCATTCGATTACAGGCGCGTATTCGAGCCTATAACGCCAAGTTAAATGGTAAAATGAAGAAACATTGCACAGTAATTCGTTTTACTGTTTTTCATTTTTTAACCCTAATACGCATAGCGACGTTGAAGTGCAAGCTTTTTAGAACACACCCTATATATTCACAGAAGATCTCAAATTTTTAATGTCAGTGCTCTGCAAACGCAAAGCTATTTAGATTAGCGAATCTGGAGCGCCGATACCATCGTGGCGTGCGGCGCTAAGTCTGTGAGCAGATCTTACGATGAGCTGCGCGATCCCATTGGGCGTGACCCAATTACGAAGCTCCTAATTGGGCGGCGGATCGCTGCCCGCCAGTGGCGCAGCCAGGCTGGAAATTGGAATCGGACCTTCCGCTCCTGGGCGCGCGCCCCGCTGAGGCGCAGCGGATGCAAATCAACGACTGGGAATTCCCTGCCGCGGCCACTGACTGGCCTGCTCGCACGACGGAGGTAGAATTCATTTAGTCAGGTCAGCGATTATTTTGACACGCATTCCTACCGAATCAAATCGAGGGGCGTGGTCAATGTGTGACATGTCAAATTCTTTTGTGACCGTAGGCAAACTTACTTGCATGCTGGGTTTGTAGTGTATCGTATTTTTTTGTCGTTCCGCTAACTAAGAATAATTTTATGAAAATTACTCACTTGTTTTGTAAGAATTTAAGGACAGTACACATAAAAACTTATTTTTTGATACATTCTTTACATGGCAAATTCGTTTACAAAATGTATATTGTCAGACATTGAACGCATGATATACGAACAGCGCGGGTGTTTCAGATTCGGTGATATCTCTCTCCCTCTCTCTCTCTCTCAAAATGACATACCAGTCTGCCTTTGCCTTTCGACATGATTTATATAAATACAATTTTTATTGTGTAGATATCATAACAAACTCCTTAAATCACTCGTAAAAGACTAGCCTTAATCCCAAACAGTAAAAACTGGCATTATTGGCTGACGCTTTGAGGGAGGTGTAACAGACGGAAGAATACACTTAGGGATGCCGAGCGGTTTATATCGAAGCTCAACAGTTTTAGAACTGGTCAAAAAACTGTTGCTGACCGAAAACGTCTATAAACACCTTTTGCTTTGCACAATCTTGTAAAGAACCCATGCGATGAAACTGCCGCACAAGAAAAACATTCTTCTTCTCCTTTCTTCCTTCTAATCCTCCTTTTCATTCTGGGTTTCTTTATATCTTCATTTTATATCTGTTCATGAACGTTATATATCTGTTCCATATGAGGAGATAAATTGTCTTGAAAATTACTCAAAATAATTGAGTTTTTGCTATTTGATATTACTTTGCAGTGTTATTGGCTGCATGATGTATTTAATTCATCAACGCGGATTGAAGGGAAGTTAATATTTATCAATTTGATCCTGCTCGGTCACGTAAACATGAAAACATATTGTCATAGAATGAATCATGAATAATGCAACAAGCATCTGATATTTACGAAATTTACATGAAACTATCTTCTAGCTTCGCAATTTAGACAATAAGATTTGAGAATATTTTTAATTGTTCAAGCTTAACGTTTGCTAGGGGTCGAATTAGAAAATGTATTGAATATTTCTTAAGAGATAACGACTATGTAAAATCCACATGTATGGACCAGCTATGGAACAAACGCGTCAAGTCGGCCAACATCTCTAGCTAATACACTTACGTTGAATTCTGTAATACTTTGCGCAGTGTACCTAAATATAATTCTGCAGAGAATGCAAACTGCATATTCTCATCTACATGACGTTTCTCGTAACATGTTCCATGTCTCCTAGAATTACGGTGGCTATGTGTTTGCAGTCAGGATTTATGAATCCCAAGCGAGTCTGATTATTCTATTCTAATTCCCATAGAGATTCGCCCTGTTTATGATAGGACGTTATTTTAACTTTAGTAATAATTTAACAGAGAGTTATTTTATTTTAATTTCAACGACCTTTACTGGTACATTTTCTTTTTGGAAACAAGTTTTCTTAAATGGGTAGATAACCTTCACTGAAACTGGCAATTTATTCAAGTTCAATTAAATAAATATTGTTGTTAATATGTCAATATATCAATAATTTTGTTTTAACTAAAAATACAAAAATAATATAGAAATAACATTTTGTACGTATAATTTAGTAAAGCAAACTGAATTGTTAGATACATCATTTTTATCATATGTGTCTAATTAAACAGTAAACTGTATTAGTAGAATTCATGCAGGTATGATATACTAATTCATGCTTTAAAAAGCAATAAAGTGAAAACAATAATTAGTCTTAAATAGCATAATGTATGCCTTTCGTGAGCTATTATTACTCATAATAGATGTACACATCATAATTAATGTATTAGTAAGCATAAAGGCAATAATGTTCAAGCGTCAAAGTTGGTATCCACAATTTACGATTCTGAATGGATTCCAATCTAACGCGTAAATTTTTAAAATCAATGTAATGGAATATGTGGTAATACCTATTGGTTTATTCAACCCTACTATTGAATATTATTATCTAATATCTCGGAATGCAGTCTTCAGAATGGGAAGTGGCACAGACAAGGCATTGAATTAATTACTATTCTTAATGATCTTACTTGTCTGTCTGAAATGTAATGAAAATTGAATTATTATTTTTTCAAATATTTGTTATTAGAGTAATAAATAGAAAATGGAAAAATAAAATAAAAATAATAAACTATCTCTTACTACAAATATACAATTCAGGACAAATTATAGATAACTTACTACCTAATTTCAGAATTAATATCTATCATTCTATTTAGCTTTCATTTTCAGTATGATCATAAATAATATTTCCTGTGTTTGTTTGAACCTAACATCTTCTTGGAATGTAAATAAAACCAGAATATGGCCTTGACCTACTTCCCCACTTGCGGGAATATTTTGTGATTTGAAGTCTCGAGCTTAGTTGAAGTTGGCTCCCCAAGAATTGAAGTTGGCTCTCACTATGCTTGTCGCGTTTTCTATTTTGTTATCATTTCCATTTACGTCTGTTTTCACCAGAACGTTTTAATATTGTATGAACGGAATATCGTATCAGTTTTATCAGTTTGGGTTTGAGGTTTTACATATCTTGATTTCTTCAACAATAATTGTCTGCGCAGAAAAATGAAATTGTAATATAACATATGTTTTGTGAAAAAATATTGTAGCATATTTCCACTTTCAGATCGCAGCGTCAGGAATAGCCAAAAACGGGTTAGTAGTATCATCACAGAATATACTACACACTAAAACGTTTTATATTATATATGAGTGTTCGATCACATTCATAAATTGAAATTATTGAATTATACAGTGCAACTGGTAACAGATTGACTTGCACTTGCACTCATTACAACATATTTGAGTTGATTGGATCGTATATTGAAATGCACTGTGTAATTAGTATCACAGATAACACTAGATTTTTTCTTTTATATGAGATATTAAGAAATTGCTATTGCGGTTTATGAATTTTAGAGCTAGATAGGTCAGATGAGTATTTATTGCAATGTGAAACAAAGCTGCTTAAACCTCTGAATTACATTATACTGGATCTAAGAGGATTTATACATCAATAAAGAGCATAAGAGGAATAACATTGTCAATCCACAATGAAGCAAGAAAACAGATCGATGGACGTAATATTAAATTTGTAAACCGAATGAGAAAAATTTTCATAGAATTTATTATTTTTTCCATGATGTTTAGTTAATATTAAAACGAATGACACACTTCTCAGCTTTATACAAGCTATAGTATATGGGCACTCTATTGTATACGTTTTAGTGCTCTTACAATTTTAACTTCTTACCGTAATTCACATATGTAGAGAAATTAAACTGATGTGTTTTGTAGAAACGGGGCCGATCCTGCGGGACATTTTAATGCTTCCACGCGCACTTTTTAAAGCCCCCTCGCACGGGCGTCTGGATTTCGCAGAGGCGGCGGGGGTGGTGGGGGCGGCGCTCACGCCGGCGCAGAGACGCTGAAAGCGGGCGCGGGGATAACCCAGTAAACCAGATTCCGCGCTGAAAGAGGTCGCGCCGGAACACGTAGCGTGCACGTGGGCGCTGAGTCCGCCCCCACTCCTTTGCCTCTTCCCCTGGTTCGGTCGTTTCCGGCGCTGGGGTAAGTCGGGGTCGGGCCGCGTCGGCCTGGGCTAGGTTGGGCTGAGGTGTTTCCATCCGCTCGGAGTAAAGAACTGCCGAGCACACTAATGGTTTCTGATCACTGTTAATGGCTCCGTGCTTTTCCTGAAAGGTCAAGGCCCTTCGTACAGCTGGGAATAAATTGTGGGAATTCCGAGTAGAGAAAGAAAACTTCTCGGGAGATATTAGTGAGTGGGTGGAGGACATGCGAACTTTCTCAAAAGATATTACTAAGCAATGAAATATACTATTTATTTAGAAATCATCTGTAATTGATTGACACATCACTATTAAGTTTACACAACTGAATATCCGTCGTAAACCATGGTCGATGGATTGATTGTTAGTGATTCCGGGCGCGTCGACTACAGAGGTCATTAGTCACGTAAGTGCAGTGCATGTTTTCTCATCGGGAGTTGGCTATGATCTTGCACAGCTGGATGTCGAGATCCGGCGCCGACCTACCGTCGAGTAGTGAAGTTTCCCTAACCAGGTATCTCCCACCAACGGAGCACCGTTCCAGCCGGGGCTAGCTCTAATCCCCCGACCGGTCTCTCGGCATGTGTGATAGTGTTAGTGTGTGTGTGTGTGTGTGTGTGTGTGTGTGAATGTGTGCGTGTGTGTGTAAGGGTGAGGATAGGTCAAAGAAGAGGAAGGAAAGATCGCGCGCGGTCCGTGGCCCTTTTTTAGGATACTACTCCGGCAGTCACCTGGTGTCGATCGGAGAAACCACGTAAAATTGCCGGATCAGAACAGCCGGCCGCTAGAATTCTCCTCCAAACAGCGACTGAATTCGACCTAGCTCACAAGGTAGTGTCGAAAATACTGCCGCCTTCAGGACTCGAACCTAGAACCTCCAGGTCAGACGCATTGCAGTGACATCAGTTGATGTAATGAGCCATCTTTCCCGATAAACCGTTGCTGAGTAACTCGAAATTTAATTAATCTAAAACAACATTATTTTAGCTTGCAGATATTTTGGTACTGACATTAACAATCATGTCAATAACAAAAATGCATAACAAAAGAGTCAATAACTATCAGATAAATAACAAAATGCATATGGTTATTCATTATAAACGAAAAATGAATTTGAAGATTTCATTTAGGTTTTTTTGATCTTATATTCTACTTCAGTATTCTGAAAACCTTTATATTCCTCATGATCTTTTCTTACAAGAGTATTTTAATTTGAATATGCCATTCTTCTACTGGTATTTAAATTAGTGTTTCTATTTATGCATCATGAGATATTTCTAATTATGCAAAAGTAGGGAATGGTAATTTTAAGGACATAAGACAAGGCACATAATGGTTCCTATCACTCCATCGCGAGGCCTGCTTAGACTCAGAGTGGCCGCTTGTAACAAGTTATTATTAAGGATTCAGCTCAGGGAACGCATTATAAATTAGGCAAAATATAGTAATAGGCGTAGTGATATAATACAAAAACACAATGAATAATTTTTATTCACTAATTTCTAAAAATGTTTAACAATAATTTTTAGTTATGGTTTTTGTAAAATAATTTTTAAGTGCATAAAATGATCATTTTTTAAAGTTGCAAGTAAAAATTGTATTAATTACTAATTTTTTGTGATCTACTTTAACGGAAGTACACCTCTCAAAGCGTGCTCAATTTTATTTGCCTACTATTAATTATTTGAGAGAGCCCAAAATAATTTCTCACAAGAGAAGAATTAATAGTTAGCAACCAAATAGTAATGACAAAAATATTACAGGTATGAAATAAAATACAGTTTTAAAGCGTTCAAATAGTTATTTATGCGGTCCATTATGAGAACTAGTTAACGCCCGTAGTATATGCAATATTGTATTTTTTTACCTAATTTTAATGATTTAGAGATGCTTATTTACTAATTAACTAAATGCTCAACGACTCGGTTTGCCTTTTAATATTTCCCTCCCATAATTCCCTCCATAAAGAAACATGTAGCAACATTCAATTGTTTTGATATTTCGCTCATAATCACGATCCTTTCGATCGGGTGAGTTATACGTACAGAGTAGTATATCGAACTTCTATATCGAAGGCAATAGCAAGCAATAACGTATCAGTAAAAAGATGAACTCATTTATTCCATAACATAAGTGTCATTGTCATAAAAATCAAACGACGAACCGACAGAGGTGGCTCAGTGCATCAACTGAAGTCACGGCAGTGCCTCTGACGGGGAGGTTCTAGGTTCGAGACCCGTCGGTGTCAGAAATTTCGACACCAGCTAGACAGCTAGATCGAGTTCAGCTGCTGTCTGGAGGAGAATCCTAGCGGCTGGCTGCTCTGTTCGGTTTCTGTGTGGTTTTCTTTCGATTACTTCCAAGCGAATGCTGGAGCAGTACCCTACCAAATGGGACACGGACCGCGCGGGATCTATCCTTCCCATTCCTTGAGTTATCCTATCCCTCACTTACACACACTTACGTGCCCTACACAGCCATACATACCGGGTGCTTACAGCTTGTCCCGGCTGGGCGGTGCCGCGCTGCTGGGAGACACTGGTTGGGGAAAATTACGATTGCTGGCGGTAGATCGGCGCTGGCTCTCACCATTCAGCGGGGGAAGATCACCGACAGTGCCCGAGCAAAAAATATACACTACACTTACAGGAGTAATGCCCTTAGCAGTTGACGCACCCAGAACCACTAATCAATCAAAGGAAGTGAGAAACTGTCCGCCTAGAAATGCTTCATTCTGGCGTCGATGCGTGCGTCCCGCTCCCGGAAGCGGCGTATCGCACCGGGCGCCTTCCTGGCGCGCGTGGCGTGGCGTGGCGTGGCGTGGCGTGGCGTGCTCGTGTTTAATTATGCGGCGCCCATTCATCCGCCAGGCGGCGCGCGTGGCGCGGAGCGGCGTGCCGTGACGAGCTCCGAGTTTGTTTCCCGCGCGCGGATTTCCTCCGGGGAAAGTTGAGTCGCGAGTTGCGAGCGGCGCAACTTTATCTCTGCTGAACGCCCGGCGCTGGGAGAGGGTCGGGCCCGCGCCTCGGTCGGGGCCTGCGCTCGCTCCCCGAGGGATCATCCGCGACGTGATCGCGCGCCCAAGTCCCCGGCGGCCGCCGAGCCACTCGGCCCGCGCGCGCCCGCATCTGTTGCTGCGGAGGAGGCGGCGCGCCGCGGCGGCCGGGATTCAGGCTCTCTTGTGTGTGTACATGGAGCAATTGACACGGATTTACAAGAGTTATATCTTATGTTAAAGACAGTAGTTTCATTGGCAAAGCATTGAGTATATTATCTTTTACAAACAGTTTAGTTTAGTTCTTCTTATTACAACACAATCACGACTTAAAAAACTAAAAAGCATTTTCATTAAAAATATTTGTATTAATGAAGTATATCTAGGATGCTGATTTATTAAATTTATAAAGTTTAGAGTTTAAACTTTATTATTTAGAATTTTCTGTAAGTAACAACATATACTAAGTGTCTTCTGTTAAAATTATAGTTGATTTAAGTTGTATATATTTATATTACATTGTAAAAACTTTTATCTTAATTTAAATGAAAAATCTATAAAATTTAAACAAGAGTTCCAAGAGGAAGGGACCTGTCTTTTATCTCTAGTTGTTTCATGAATCATCTGCGTTGAAAAAATTGTACAAAGCAAATTTTCGTTGTTTACAATCTTATTCTATGCAATACTATTCAAGAGCATGTACTGACAATAATAGTTGGCAACCGGTTAAATAAAGATAACACGTAGAATGGAATAAACGGATGAGATTTCCGTTAAATTGTAAAAAGGCAGGACGGCTGGGACATATCTAAATACGGGGTTGTCCCGTTCAAAAGAGGACTTATGATCACACGTGTGTGTAGTTAAAATGTACGCATGGCAATTGTCCTCCATTTAAACAAATTAACCCAAAAAAAAGTTTTTTTTTAACTTAAATATTTGTTTTGTGGAGCCTTCTTAGGAGTTGCAAGTTAGTTATGCAACGCGCACAACACTTCATATTTACACTACAATTTGTAAATAATTAATTTGTTAATTCTATTGATGAAAAAGATGAAAAATTGATAAAAATGCTGAAACATGTTTCAAAAACGAATTGAAAAGGAGGGACGAAACTTTGTTTCTTTAAATCAAAGATTTAAAACAGATGCACTGGGATGATTTTAATTTCCTCATTCCAATCAAATAACGTACGTTTTGAATTTTTCATTGTTCGTCTCAGTGTATTGTTCAACCACCGTGAAAGCTTAATGACAATTTAGTGAACAAATTATTAAAATGCAAACCATACAAATAATCATTTACAACAGACGTGCATTCAGCTTTAAGGAGACAAATTTCGATACTCTAAGGAGTTCTGCTTTAATTCCAGAGTAAGAGTAACCACCAAACGATATTTTTAGTCGTGAAAGTTGCCACGTTCCGCAACGTAATTTACGTTAACTGAAAAAATGCATATCATGCGAGAAATTTCATAGTAGGCACTTCCGTTGCTCTCTGACCTTCGGCCCGCGTTGATCGATACAGTGCGTTGCCGAGTGATACGAGTGGTCTCTTATAGCGACACTTTCTAGGCCAGGCTGCTCCGACTCAACTGCCCGCGCGCGAGGGAGCGGGCACCTGCCAGCCACCGCGGGCACTGGGGGCGCCACTGCTGCAATCCTCATATTGTTTCTTGCGGTGAAATCTAAGCTCCATGGCCGCGAGTTGACCTACTTGAGATCACAAAACAACTGAAGAAGGGAGCGGTTAGATCGTCACACACACTTTTTAACTATTTTTGACGTAAATAAATAAATAAAGAATAAATAATATATTCATTCAATATCGGGTGTGGTGGGCGTACCTTGTCTAAGAAAGAAATCAGATACAGAGGTATTCAAATAAATAACACAATATTTTAACAATGTCAAACATGATATCTGTTTGTTTTACAAGTGATGTTGCATATGCTATCAGACTTTGTGTCGAAAAGAGAACTTCAGTCAGACGTAATATGACAGATTGATTGACTGATTATTTGGGGTTTTCGGGCGTGCCAACTGTTATGGACTTTAGTCCCGTAACTATCGTGCTTATTTTATTTCGTGAGGTGGTAGTATGGTGGTTGGTGGTGGTGGTGGATGGGGAGACCAGCCGTTGATCTATAGGACGGCTTGCGAGGTTTTTCCCCATCCAGGTATCTCCCACCAGCAGGCACTGCTTCAGCAGGGAGAGGCTCTAACTTTCCGACTGGTCTCCTGCCATGTGATAGTGTAGTGCATATGAGTGTTGGAATGTGTGAATGTGTCCGCACTTTATAGGAACCGTCTGTTCCAGTCGTCCCTCGCGTGAGTGCCTCCGTTTCACACTCGCCGCAAAGAAAACTTCATTTTGTGGTTCGTTTCCGGGAACTGTTCCGAGTTTGCCCCCTTGGACACGCAGCGCCGGGTGGCATGCCGGGACCAACGCCGTGGCCACACGAGCACGTACCATCTGTTGCGTGCAAGGGAAAGACATTTGTTCCAGGCAAGTCTGAACGTC
Organism: Acheta domesticus; assembly: GCA_031308135.1. NCBI lineage: Eukaryota > Metazoa > Arthropoda > Insecta > Orthoptera > Gryllidae > Acheta > Acheta domesticus. The sequence continues at coordinate 127,634,389 of JAHLJT010004567.1, read as the reverse complement.
AGAAAATGGGTTCCAATGCGAATAAGGAAATGTGTGGAGGTGGAGAGAAAGGCTTGTGCATGTTTTTCGAACATTTAAAATTGATTCGAATGAACATTCTTTATAGAACGTTCGTATTTATTCGTGTTTTCTTACAATAGAATATTTTCAACATTAGCTATACAGCTAGGTCGAATTCAGCCGCTTTCTGGGGGGGGGTCTAGCGGCCGAATGCTCTGATCGGTAATTTTCCATGGATTCTGCGGTCAATTTCAGGCGAATGCCGGTACGTATTTTTCATACACATTCAATTTTCATAATTTATTGATTTTAACAAATCTTCAACATTTCTCTCATATTCTTTCCCCAATTTTCCCCTTGCAACAACAAAATATCACATTTTGGGGTGTTATATCCGCCATCTGGCAACACTGGGCGATGTTTACTCGGGCGTATGGGGCGGAGGTGTGTGTGTGTGTGGGGGGGGTTGAGAAAGTAAACGCCGAGACTTGGGCGCCCTCACTTTGTCTTCTTCGTCGGCAGCCACCGCCTCTATCGCGCCGCGCCCCTCTTACAGCCCAGCGCGGTTTTTCGTCGAAGGTCTCGTAAACTCACAAGTTGCGGGCGCCAACGGGAGAGGCGCTGGCAGCCATCCATTCTGTGTGAAAGTGCTCCGAGAGCCGTTATTTTATGACACTTTTCGTAATGCATCAGCCTCTGCCACGTATTTCTGTTATCTGCACGAAAGTTCTAGTTTCGAAAAAAAATTAGGTTAGAGTGATTGCTTCTGTAGCAGGTTGAGAAATCGATTGTTGAATGAAAATGAGTGACTTTTTAATATGTACAGGTATAGAGGGGACCATGTACAAGTTTAATATGTTGTTATATTATTTAATAAAGGCGTTCATTTTAAAAGAGGTATACGGTTTCATTTCAAAACAGAAGGGATTATGATATTGATCAAAATGATGGCTTGTAGTGAAGTTAACAAAAAATTATTTTCAAAAATGAATATTTTGCAACAATAATCAATTATTTGTAGCATGGAAAATTTGAAGAAATTGAACATGAAGTACGTTTTTAGAACTTGTTTGTAGCAATAAATGTTAGTTAAGTACTCCTTTAATGTTTTCATCTATTAAGCATTCATGAAATAAAAGAGGGATGATTTATAGTAATTTCAAGTTTTATACATTTAACAAATAATTTTATTCTTCATTTTTCTGACATTATTTTAAAAATATTTATTGATATTCGCGAATGTTCGATGACGATGCAATATTCAGTTGATAAACGAGAGAAACAATCAGAAAAAAAATCAGAGTGCGGAAAACCACATTCATGTACTCGTATTATTTGAAAATTAAACTTTTTTAAAAAAATGGATTGTTTCACGAACATTCGGTATACGTTTATCGACAAACTGTTCTTCCTCTACAACGAAATCGCGCCCGAATGAGCTTAGCATTTGACGCTATGGGAATCCACACCGAGAGCCACATTTCACGGACAGCTGTCACACAGTGCGGATTATGGTTACGAAATGGCACCACTGAGCGCGCTAGTCTCGCTTATCATCGGTGCGAATGTTACGACGCACGCGCTGTACGCTGCGTCGGACTCGCCATTTCCCATCAGTCCTGCTTCCCAGGTCCTCCCACACTGCTCCCACCGTCTCCGAACCCTACTCTCTTCCTCGCCGCCCCGGTCGGCTGAGGTGGCTCAGGGCATCAACTGATGTCACTGCAGAGCATCGGGCCGGGAGTACCTAGGGTGAGATTCCTCACTGTGGCAGAACTAGCAAGATAGGTCGAATTCAGCCTCTGAATGGAGCAGAATTCTAGCAGCCTGCTGCTCTGATCGGTAGTTTACCGTGGTATCTCCTATCAATACCAGGCGAACGCTGGAGCAGTACCCTAACAAACAGGCCACTGAAACACGCACTACATGTTTGAGACTAATGACCACAGCAGGTGATGCACTCGGAAGCACGAAATAATCAATCTTTCCACCCCCATTCGTCGAGTTTAAGATGACTTTTCCAGGACAATTTCACAGACAATTGCGCGCAATTTTAAAGAAATGTGACGAATGGACGACGCATTAATCTAAAATGAAGTTATATAAAGGTAGAATGGTGACACTCTGAGTTAAGAAGAGGATCAAAAATTGAGAAGAATAAACAGACAAAATTCCCCCGCACAAATCACGTCACAAATCACGTGAAATTAGCAAATAGCTTGGAGTTTATGTCAGGATAAAATAGGTACCGTGGTGTAATAGTGGAATTGAGTAATTACAAAATCCTCGAAAATTGGCTGCATGGGTTGATGAGTTTCCACGTAGCAATTACCACAAGTGTTTACAATTTTTCATAATTTCAATTATAAATGAGTAAAAAACAGAAGCTGAAAAGAATGTGTCAATTTTCAGAAAGTATCTATACGTACAATTGAATCATTTGATTACCTCATAATATTTGCATGAAACTGTTACCAGAAACTATAAGTAAATTTATTATTACATAATGCAGCGGAGTAAAAAAACCAGAGCGTTAGAAAATAAAAGACGCTTCGCATGTTCTATCATGTATTAGATATCAGTCCTGGCAATCAGAATATATTTAAAAACTAAAACTCGTAAATTGGTATCCCAGTGCAACAGGGCATACACCATTAATATATATCAGCAATCATGATAGAATTCAAACTATCATAATTAAAACTGTATAATACTTATATTGAAGACAGGAAAGTGATTTTATTGATAAATTCTATCATAGTTTGTCAAATTCATTAACGGTATTGGTCCTCCACTTAAATCACAGCCAATATTGCCAGATCCTGAACCCCTTACTAGTTTCTCAAAAGTACATACCAGCCCTCATGATATAATTCAAACTCTCATAATCACAACTGTATAATATTTAGATTAAAAACAGGTAAATGAGTTTTGCTAAATACTATCGTAAATCGTCAAATGCAGTAACTATATTGTTACTCCACTTCAACCATGGCCGCTATCGCCGCATTATGAATCCCTCACTTGTTTCTGCGGCCGCCGGCTCACTGGGCGGCCGTGCTTCGTAATGGATGGGGCTCATTTCGTGCGGGCGATTCCTGCCTCTGGGATTGCTTCGCGTGATGCCGAGAGCAGAGTACTACGTGTTATTTACTGCGACAGATTTTAGGTTTTGTGCTACACACCACATTTTTCCTGTTTAGATAAAATATGTAAGTACCGGTCATGATCACAGGGAATTCTGGTATCGATATTCTCTGAATCAGGTGACGTCATTGATATTTCTTGTATTAATGTACTGCTTGTTTCAAAGGAAGAGTAGTAATATTCCAAACATTTAAAAATTTAAACAACTATAAAAATTACATTTTGATACTCGTACGAACTACTCAACAAACTAGTGGTATTATAACAACCTATTATTTCTCGCTATAGTAACGGTTACATCGAATTATATCACCGCAATTTTTGATCATGTTAAATATACTCCTACAAGATTCTTCAGAAAGAAGTTCGGGAAATTCGAATTTGTAATTTGATTTGATTTAATGAGATGTATTTTTGTCAATGAAAAGTAAAAACTTTATGTGACGTATGGGGGAAAAGTAATATCTGTGCATGTTTTCTTGAGCTCTGGAATTCCTTCCCCACCCTTTAACAATAAATAGTTGAATGATGAATAAAAATACCGACAAAGCAAAAATAGCATCGTAGTAAATAGACATTTTTGCTCCAGAGTTATAAAAAGTTGTTTGCATTGATAAACGGACTACAGAATTGAGTTGTTCGATTTATAAGAAAATGGAAATCCATACTTTCGGGTCTACTCCTACCACAACTAGTAAAATGAGACATCATCTAAACGTACGAATAGTAAAGCTACATTTATGTTCAGAAGCAAAACGAGGGATCATCTCAGCATTCATAAAATGGATCAAGGAAACTGAACAAAACCTGAACGAGATGGGGGTCGTCGACTCAAAAGCTAAAGTACATATGAAGATCTTGGAGCAATACCACGCTATGTCACATTTCTGATGAAATTGAGATATTAGTGTTTTTCGATGCCCCATATATGTATCTAGATGTTGGGTTTTTATTTTAAATATTCGCCGAAAGATGGCAGTGTAATTCATAAATTAATGTACGTTATTCCAATGTGTAGTAGAATGCAATGTCTAAACATTTGCTCCCCTTTTTCTCAGAACTTACGTATTGTGGTATAGTATGTTATTGTCCCGAGGTCTTCATATCCTCAAGTTTTTCATAATTTTTTAAACTGAACCACAATTTCAAAGATTTTCAAAAGTACTTCAAATTTTTAAAAAATGTACATAACCTTACTAAAATATTTAATTTTGAAGAACGTACTTCATTAAGTAAAACATCACTATCAACAATACTGTAATTCTGCGATGTAAAATATTTGCAAATTTTAAAGAAATAATGAGGGTTCAACTAAAATGGGACAAGGGCCATTTTTATAACCTTAATATGCTCTATTTTATAAAAAAGAGAAAAAAAATGGTGCCGTTTTTGAGAAAGTAATCCGAAGTAATTTGAACAGCCGTTTTGCCGAAGCATTATGATACTGCCTCTAAATAGTGAAATAGTCTGTGAGACAGTAAAACTGAATTGGCAAAGGATGGAAATCGAGATTTGATAATTATGTAGAAATTAATGTGTTGGTTCCACATATTACTATAATTTAATTGCTCGTAAAATATGCATTCTTAAATGTTTACATTTTAAATATAATGAACGGAAATCAAAGAAATTCTTTCCATGTCAAAATAACGACTATTGAATAAAATGATACCTTATTTTCTATTTAAGAGTCGTCTGAAAGGAATTTTCTATTTATTCGTGCTAGGAAATTATTTCAAAGAATAATAGGATGACAAACATGTTGCACTTCTATAAATTTGATTTTTATCGAGTTATCAGCTTATTCGTGTGGGTGAAGGATATTAAAGGAGATCATCTCATCTTCCTCATCTGCGCTTTCCCCATTGACGCGTGGAGAAAATACAAGGAGGCTGCATGAAAGAAGAGACCCAGAGAGCGACGTCATTGGCAGTGTAGGAAGATGGGGAGAAGCCGATAGTTCACTCCCTCGCCGCAACGTGTCGCTCCGCGCGCCCGCGTTCGCGCCGATATGATTGATGGTAATGCCCCGAGGCCTGAGTTATGTGCAGGACGCCAAATACCCCCACCCACCCCACCGCCGCATAACACTGAAATACCGCGTGCGTGTATATTAATAGCCGCACCGCTGGAAATCACGAGGTGGGAGTCAGGTGTCTTCACGGGCACCGTTAGTCCCCCTCCGCCCCCACCCATTCGTCGCAGGAGGAGGTTCCATTACCTAACGAGTATTAAATGGCGTAGCGCCGGAGGTAATGAACTTTCCAAAGCGACAGCGGTGACCTGAGAGCCCCTTAATGATCCTCTTGTGGAAAGTATTCCTTTCTGAGCAGGTTGCCAAAAATGGATTTTTGTAATTGAATGTAGCTACTTACAGAACACTTTACTCAATCGCCCAGAAAATCTGTTTTCTAAGTTTTCTGTATGCTCGTGTTTTATATTGCAATATTTTACATGCTAATCTCGAAAATGATGTTTACCAAATGTGTTTCTCCTCTGTGATCTGTCAGGCTTATTGTCTGACGCTGACTTTATCGCAGTTGAATGTTTCATTTTAAAATAGTATTCTTACATTAAGACTTTCATCAGAGGAATGCAACGCTGACATTAGAATTGCGCGACACAAATTAATATTTTGCATCACGAATGATTAATGGCAATTGATGAGAATGTTTAGGGAAGCTTGCGGTAACATTTTGGTCACTTTTTCAAGAAACGTTCTAAGACTAGTCAAGACGTGAATTATTATCTTGGCCGATGACTAGAAATATACTAGTATCGTATCCATTGCAGCGAAATCGGTGATAATAAATGTGCGTAGTAAAGTTGTCCATAATTTAACAGTTTTAATAGTCCGACTTTGGCTAAGTTGTACTTTTAAAGAAAAGATAAAGAAGCTGAGGATAGAAGTAATATCAAAATGTGTCGATACTGATAGAATAATATTAAATAGAAATCACGAAATGCGTTACTTGGAATGAAATGTAATTTTGTGTAAATACAGCCTATCTTCTCAATTTTTAGAGAGTTTTGAAATCAAACGATAAAAGGTAGTGATTATTTATGAAACCATTATGGAAATCTCTAAGAAGTCTTGAATGATAAGATGTTTGAACGTATATCTGGAATAATTTCTTTGAAGCATTGTAATGTAATTCACGACATATTCAATTATTTGTAATTTATTACTATCATCAATAGACTGATGATAGATCTTCAAAAATCACATTGATCATTTGATCACAATCAAATTAATTAGTTCACTTTAACTTGACAATAATTATATTTCAAAATAGCCACATCTGATGTGTACCATAAATCATAAATGAAAATGAGGTACATGTCTGAACTTTCGGCACGTAATAAAAGCAATAAATTAGGACCCAAGCCAACATTCCGCTCTTCATAAATCATAGTTTTGGAAGTGAAAATAGATTCACACCGGGACCCAATTTCGATCGGCTAGCCGTAAACTGGTAAAATGAAACAGTGTAAAGTCTGTTGTAGATTTCATGTGTCTTTTTAACCTCATCTACGAAATTCTTTATTTTTCGTTCTTACATGCAGCTCTGATGGAGGAGGGGGTATTTTCATATGGGTCATTCCATATTAAATCAACACAGTCATTTTACATCACCATCTCAGATTCAAATGAAACTTAATACATAGGTAGTATGCATGGAGAATAAGAAAACTACAAATTTTGAGTAAAATATTTCCACCCGTTTCTGAAATACAGCCATGTAAAATTTTGCAAAATTGGCTTCCCGAAAATTTTTAAATTTATGTAGAACCTCACCAAATTAAGATAGAGAGCTGAAACAGATGCCATTTTGCAGCTTTCTTTATGGCCTTTTATATGATATACAACTCAATAGGGGTTGCGTTCAAAAAGGTTTTCAAATTTGGATATAAAATTTTGATTTTGAGTTTTTTCAAAATGCTCATCTTCAAAAAAATTGAAAAAATTCTATAATAATCCTTGTATATATCCAAACAGATGGTGCAAGTTTAAAAATGGGACTGCAATGGGTTCATATGGTAATCTTTATTTAAAATGCACAATATTTACTTACTCTAGATTTTACTGCTTTAAAATGCATTTTATTTCAAATTATAAGACCTAGTATATACAAATTATTATTTTGTGTTTTTGTTGGCGAGTGTGTTGTGTTTTATTGTTATTATTATTATTATTATTATTATTATTATTATTATTATTTTTATTAGACTGTGGAACTTCATGCAATTGCAAATGTTTTGACTGTGCATATGGAAAGGAAATGTATATAACTTTATCTATCACCAAAAATAAAACAAATCTACCTTATTTTTATTTTGCATGTGTGCAATTTTTTAGTTTAAATGCGTATTTTAATGTATGCGGTATATTTTAGTGCATGTATTCCAGGTTTTTGTGGAGAAGAGGATCGAGGTCAGATCTTTTCGGGTATTTCTCTTACAACTTAGAAGTGGCTTCTGACAGGCTAGGGAAATTGAATTTCCTTAGTACCCGTCGCACGGTTTTGGGATTTAGTTTCTTGCCAATTCCAATTCATAACTGTGGAGTAACTTTTGGTACATTAATACGAGGGTCCTTCTTTATTATTTTCACAACAAGATTCTCTTGTGGATCAGAAAGTCTTCGGACGTTCTCCTCCGGGTTCCAGTTCAATCGCCTATTCATTGATGGACCATGAGATTGTCACTCACTGTGCTTTTTTCATTAATGGCATTTGCAAAATTTTGGGCATCATTAACCCTTTGCATGATGGTAAATAACCAGCTGCCGCTGCTCAAAGTTGGTGTTCATTCCTCAACGATTCATTTCGCTTAAATGTTTAGGTTCCCACGTATCTGGTTCATCAACTGAAAGGTGACCATGGTTTGTTTTATTTTTGGTGATAGGTAAAGTTATATACATTTCCTTTCGATATACAGTCAGTAAAAATATCCAATTGCATGACATTCCACGGTATAATAATAATAATAATAATAAGAAGAAGAAGAAGAAGAAGAAGAAGAAGAAGAAGAAAATTCATAACAACAAAACAACAAACTCGCCAATAAAAACACTAAATTAATAATTTGTATATATTAGGTCTTATAATTTGAAATAAAATGCATTTTAAATCAGTAAAATCTAGAGTAAGTAAATATTATGCATTTTAAATAAACATAACCATATGAACCCATTGCAGTCCCATTTTTAAACTTGCACCATCTGTTTGGATATATACAAGGATTATTATAGAATTTTTTCAATTTTTTTGAAGATGAGCATTTTGAAAAAATTCAAAATCAAAATTTTAAATTCAAATTTGAAAACCTTTTTGAACGCAATCCCTATATCATATAAAAGGCCATAAAGAAAGCTGCAAAATGACACCTGTTCCAGCTCTCTATCTTAATTTGGTGAGGTTCTACATAAATTTAAAAATTTTCGAGAAGCCAATTTTGCAAAATTTTACATGGCTGTATTTCAGAAATGGGTGGAAATATTTTACTCAAAATTTGTAGTTTTCTTATTCTCCATGCATACTACCTATATGTCAAATTTCATCTGAATCTAAAATGGCGAGGTAAAATTTTAATTAAAACTGTGTTGATTTAATATGGAATGACCCATATCCAATTGTAGAAACGTTAAGGGTGTTTTCTGTCAATGACATGGTAACTCGCCCAAATTCGTTAGCTTGATTGAAACCATTACAAGTAGAGAAGACATTTTCATTCAGAAGAAAATTCTTAAACATAAAGAAGATAAGCTAGCAGTTGGGATGGCGAATGCCTTCAGACGAATCCCCAGCGGATGAAAATAACTGCAATGCAGAAACCGCACCCAGACCCAGACACAAACTGCAACGTTGTATTTTGTTTTCGCAGCATGCAACCCCGTGGGCGTACTTCACGCTTCTAGGAGTTTCCACATGCGTTCTCGTTAAGCGTAAGGGGACGGGGAGAGCGGAGTAGCGGGCAGCGTTGCCATATGTATAAACATTATCTATAGACCAGCACATCAAGTCTTACTTCTGTGGGATTAAACTAGACACATAATTTCATAATTAAAGTCAAACAAGCAGATACTATTTGAATCTACTGCATTCAAAAAAATGTTTTACTTTTTATATTTCTTCAAAGTTTTTATACTCGAGAATATACAGATAAATACTGGAAAAAGAAGAGAAAAATATTTTGATATCAAGGGATTATTTCAACTAATTTTCTAGCCTGAATAAATAGGTAACTCAACTTATTGAATCAATAAATGAGGTTGAATTGTAGTGGGAGGCATCAGCACGGTGCGGCAATCATTTGTTATAGCATGGCATGGCGGGGCGGGAGGCCGCAGAGCCAGAAGTAATGGCGGAGAAAGAGGAGTAAGATGAGAATGAAGAGGATGAAAAGAACGAGAAGGAAGATAAGAATTGATTGATTAGTGATTCCTGAAGAGTTAACTGCTAAAATTATGAGTCCCGTAAGTGTTATGTTATTTCCTCGGAAGGTAGTAGTGATCTTCCCCCGCTGGAGGTTGAGAACCCGTACCGATCTTCCCGTCGCCTAGCGGGTTTTAGGAAGATAAGGAGGATGAAGATAAAGAGGAGAAGTAAGATGAAAAGAAGGACAAGGGGTGTAAGGAGAGAAGAAAGCAACAGCGCAGGAAGGTGGAGTGGGAGGTGGAGTGGGAGGTGGAGTGGGACGTGGGGTGGGAGGTGGAATTGGAGGTGGAATGGGAGGTGGAGTGGGAGGTGGAGTGGGAGGTGGAGAGGGAAGTGGAGGCGGGGGGGGGAGTGTAACGGTGAAAGTGCCGGGGACGGTGTCGCTCGGGGAAAGGGGGCGTGAAGGCAGGGCGAGGACGGGATGGGTCGCGTGAGAGGGAGTGGCGTTGCGAGGTAATGGCGCTAGGGTAGCGGTCAGCAAAGCGTTCGAAATGACTACGCAGAAACGAGAAGAGAGGTTCTGAGATAAGGAATATCAGAGTAGAGTGGGTATGTTAAGTAGGGACGCTGGACGGAAAATGTGGAGCTTGATGGCAGTGAAATAGAAAATATATAGCAACAACAAAGAGGAAGTCTTGATATAACTAGATGGAAAGAAGTAGTTTAGGGTGCCCTTAAGCGAGGCATGGAAAACTGAACAGGAAAGGCAGTTGAGACAAATCGAAAAATAAGCATGTAGGTAGAAGGAGGCTGAAATGGGAGTACCGAGAAATTCACATCTCAAAATATAGCCGGAAAGTTAACAGGAAGAGCAACGTCATCGTATATATGTGCGTATGGTGCCCGGTCGATCTGTCAGCTGATACGTTTGTCAAGGGCTGAAAGAGGCAACAGCAGCGTCACACAATGAGGGGAGAGGAGACGCCATTGAAAGGCGGGAGGACAACGGCAGACACCCCAGGCCTTTTCCCTCACTTCCAGCAGAGGTGAATAGAGTGAAAACAATTTGATTTTATTACCTTTTAGAACAGAAAATGTGAGAACAGAAGAAGCGATGAGTCAAGATGACGCACGTGGTATGTAGGTTAAGTTGTAGATGAACTAGTTAAGTAGTTACTACGAGGATCTACTATGGCGGCAACTTAGGAATTGAAGTGATGTTACCCATTATGCTTTTACGTTTGTTTCAGGAAACCCACTCGAGGAAGGTACCGGTTTTGGGGATGGAGATGGAGATGGCGTTAGAGGTGGTGGTAGTGGTATTGAATATGCTAGTCACGGAGAGCTGCTATTAGTATTGGTAGTGATGGTATTATTGTAAATAATGACAATAGCGATGGTAACAAGGGAGGCGGAGTTAGAAGTGGTATCTGTGGCAGTTCCTGAGGCGGCCACCACGGCGTAGATAAGGCGGAGGCGCTGGCGGCGGAGCGGCGCAGGGAGGAGTCCAAGTGCCTGAGCATGTGCCTGGGACGACAGCAGCGATGACTCGCGAGTTTCACGAGTGGGTAGAGGGGGGGAGCGCTGTATTATGGATGTGCGTGTGCGTGGGGCCGCGCGCGGGACGGCTCGCCACTTGTTGAGCAGCTTCCGCCATTCTCCCCCCCCCGCCCTTCCGCTCCACGACGTGCACTTGTTGAACTCCGCCGGACGCGCGCGCGCGCTGTGGACGCTGGCGGCGGAGGAGGCGGCGCGGAGGCAGTGGCGGTGGCGATGTTGGAGGCGGGGACGGGGCCAGGAGCGGCAGAGGAGCCGTGGCGGGGGGAGTCGTTGTCGTCCGTTGTGTCGCGCGCGAGTACGTTGCCGTCGCTGGACGCGGGGCGGTATCCGCTTTGATTGATTTGTGATTCCGGGCGCGTCAACTACTAATGTCATTAGTCTCGTAAGTATAATGCATGCTTTTATTGAAGGGTGGCGGTAATTTTACTCTGTGGGTGGCGAGATTCGGTGCCGACCTGTTGATTGGCTTGCGAGATTTCCGCAACCAGGTATCTCCCACCAGCGGGGAACCGCCCCGGCCGGGACAAGCTCGAAGATCACGACTGGTCTCTCCACATGCGTGGTAGTGTAGTGCATGTTGGTGTAAGTGTGTGTAATGGGAGAGGATAGGACAAGGAAGAGGATGGAAAGTTTGCGTGTGGTCCGTGGCCCGTATGTTAGGGTGCTGCTCCGGCTCTGGTGTTGATGGGAGAATCCTTGGAAAACTACCGATCAGAGCAGCCGATCGCTACGATTGGGCAAGACCTGCACGGCTGGAGCGGGGAGTTGTTTTCCATTGTGACGCGTGTGAGTGCGTGTCTGTGGGGGACGGGGGCGATGGTTACTCTGAATGGCTTCCAGCAAGCCGTTGAGAACGGGGGGTGGGATGAGCCGCTGCTCGCTTAGTGCCTTTCGTTCTTGGCATGCCTTTAAGGTTTTACTTGGCTTGCGTTGTCCTAGCCATTATGTACGGGCCACCGTTGTAGTCCGCAGTTTCTTAGTCAACCTGTCGGCAGAGGAGAAGAGACAAGGTGTTCGGGCGCTACCGGTTCTAGTCTAGTGAAAGGTGAGAGGAACGCGGACTACTGCAGCGAGTCAAGGGAGATATTCAGACTCCCATTCTTGTATTTGAGCAGAGCCTTCTTAGGATCGTTGCTATTAAATTTACCTGTGTCTCTGCGCAACTCAACTAATCCATAACAAGGTTTGTAGTTAATATGATGCAAGAGTTGAAAATGCTACCAAGAACGGAATTAACTTTTTTAATACCAAAATGCGAGTGTATAAGATATGGTGAAGGTGAATAAATACTTTTAAGATTTTTTTATATTTAGTTTTAATTTCGCTTCCACTTACGCAGTATGTTTTGTAAATGAAGTCCTAGGCTTCCGCTGCCAGAGTCATAATCTGGGCTGTCCGGGTGACACCGCGTCAAAGGCTAAGGTACAGACATTTCGACCAACATATCGCGGTCTTCTTCAGGGCTATGCTGCGTGAAAACGGATAATTTTTGGTAGAAAAGGTCCTATTACAGGGCCCTGGCAACAAAATATGGACAAAACCTCATACTAAATTTAGAGAAAAAAGTTCTTTAACTCGTGGTGTAGCCAGAACACATGGTTTTGTGGGACCTTGATAACGAAAAATCGATAGACGGCAAAACTTTTTGTCGTCTGTAAAAATATTTTATTTGAACACTTCAGTCTTCGGAATATCTATTTCTTTGTTAGAAAGTGGAGTTTATGGAGCAACGCATAACGGTCAATAGATATATTTAGTTACGAATGTTGAGGAATAAAGGTGTTCCATTTTCTTCACTATCACCTACTACATCACAACTGAAAAAGAACGTATAATTTTACACAAACCCAAAATTCTCTCTCTAAATTTCGACACAGTTATGAATTGTGGTGTACCATATTGTGATAAACTACACTGGTATTAACGTAGCATGCGCAACCTAAATCTTGAAACACGAAGAAATTAGAACGGTAATATTGTATGTTACCAAACAATTTTGCATTCAAAATTTATACTTATGGGTTCCTCGTGAAAACTATATAGGTAGCGTGAATGAGCCAACATATTAGGTTAATGTAACGTGGATTACCCGACTGATTATAAACTCTGAATCGTCTGGAATATTTCAATATAAAGTTATGCATAATTTATTATAAAAAGTGTTCCTATTTTATAATTAATTTGTTTTTGTGCGCCTACAACTTACGAAATTCCATATTATTTTAAATCCATTTTGAATGGAATAAACCGATCAACATTTACAGCGCTTTGCTCTAGAATTACATTGCGTTTTTCAAGATGTAATTTGAATGTGGCACGTAAACCGAACATTCGATATCCGTTTCTTTCTTGTCGCAGCTGAAGGTCGGATTTTCACCGAGTGCACCGGCTGCCACTCGGCCACCGGCCATTACCCAAATGAAGATTTCGACGAAGGCAGCTCAAGCTTCGCAGGAGACGTGCAGGAAGAAAGGGCAACGGCTATTGGCTATTAGCGGGAATTGAGCTTTTTGGGTAGGCCATTAGGGCATTAGGCCGCGCGGGGCTCGCATGCCCTAGGCGCTTTGTCCTTTGGTACGGACAGGCTCACGGATCGATTCTCTGTCTTCTCTTTTTCTCTTGCCCTTTCCTTTTCCTTTCTAGTATTTCAGTACACTCAAACTACGTAAGTAGTCTAGAGAAAGTTATGTAATTGTGAAAATCGACGTGAAGATTCTGATCGAAATACTCGTTTTGGATGTTTCCTATTAAAAAAAGTGGGATTTCGTAATTGGGAATGTACGGATTTATCATTATTTATAATAAGAGACATCAAGAAATTAAAATAATATTTATTGGAGGCTCATCATACCTAGTATACCTAAGTGTATTCTGCAAACAATTTAACGTAAATCGAATGAATTAAATTTCCAAATCGGTAAAAAAGTTAACAATAATTTTTCATAAATAATTGGTCAAAGAAAAATTACAGACGATAATCTCTGTTTACGTCTTACACTTCTCAAATACTTTTTTGTTAATTTTTGTTATACTTTTGCCAAGGAGATCAGCACAGAGCCAACCCCTTTGCAATGCTCGGAAAACAAGGCAAAATAATTACAATTAAAATGAGAACAGAAGTAGTGTCATCAGCACACGACAGAATGGGAATGTCTAAATCAATTTCAGTGTAGTTTTTAAGGAAAATAAACCATTTCCATACCATCCAACCATTTCCATACCATCTTCAAGAGTTTAAAGTCAATTTCGATTCTTTTACGTACGCGAAATGTGTTTGAGCAGTTTGCAATCATTGCTTTGTTTCTGTTTCCCACCTGCAGTCGCCCTGCCCGTCCCTCGACACCCTCATCGGCCTTCCCTCTCTGTCCGCCCCGCCCGACAGGGAATTACGCCCCGCAGAGCTTCCTCGAGGGGCGGCGCGAACGGCAAGGGCGCCACCGTCTCACTATCGACCGCTCGCCCCATTGTGGAGGTTCCTGTTGCTCCAGCCGCCCGCTTTCACGGAAAATTGTCCAACAAGGCGGCGCGCTTTGCGGGCATCGGAGGGCGCCGCGCAGCCCCGCCCCGTCGTGCCCCGCCACACCCCTCGGAGCTTCTTGCCCTCGCGGCCTCCTCGCCCCCTGCCCCCGGCCACGGCCCCCGGTCCAGTCCGGCGTCGCGCGCACGACGCCCAACTTTTCTTCTCCTTCTTCCTATTCTTCCGGCGAAACAACGACCCATTAGTGTAATTACCCCCGCGGAGGAAAAGAAGTAGTCCGTGTTTCGGAGGCGGTCGCCCCTGCTCCTGCCCGCGTCGACGTCGTCGTTTCTCTTCGTTATTTTTATGAACCGCTCGAGCGGCGGGTGCGTTTACAGGCCGTGCTTTCTTGCCGCTCTCGTGACTCGGGAAGAATGCCGGGTCGCTCTCTTATTGGCAAAGTTTCATGTTGCGGGCTTCATGACGACGCTGCTCGCGGAGAGCGCGGATGCGAGGGTTCCACGGGCTTTCTTTGCAGACGCTCTGGGTTCGCCTCTTTGTCCTCTTGTTGTCGCAACGCAATATGGTGTTCTTTCTACTTAACGATTGCGACCACGTGTTGGATTGATTGATTAATTAGTGATTGTGGGCGCGTCGACTGCCAAGGTATTTAGTTCCGAAATGTATTGAATGTTTTATTGTGGGAGGCGGCAATGATGGCCCCCGATAGATGGTGAGATCGGGTGCCGATCTACCGTCGGTTAGCAAGGTCCTCCTCAACCAGGTATCTCCTATGATCGTGGTACCGCCCCAGCAACAAGCTGTAAGCTCCCGACCGATATCCGCTTTGTGTGATAGTCTAGTGCATGTAAGTGTGAAGGGTGAGGACAGGACAAAGAAGATTGTGATGTCAGTTGTGATTCACAAATGTAGATGTCATTATGTGTGCGTAATCTTACACACAATGTTGTGTTTCGTAGATACTGAATGTTCATTTATGTTTACTGGAGATGTTACTGGAGAAGAAAAATTGGGAGATTACTGGAGAGGTTACTGGAGAAGAAAAATGTTCTCCAGCGAATGCATTGGAGAGATGTTTTTTGTACAATGAGATTTTGATAACAAAAATTGTGTTTTCATAGAAATAATCCATGCATTTAATCTCACTTTCTTTTAACATACAAAATAAACTTCCAGGCGAAGAGATTTACGTTTAGAGCTTTTCACATATACATGCAGATATAGGGAAAGGTATTTCTGCGAGTTTGCTTAAAATAACCGTGATATTTTTTCAGAATATATAATTATCTTTTTATAGTCCCAATCTCTTAATAAATGGCTGCAACTCGTAGCATGATGATAGTAATTATGTTACAGCTTCATTGTAGTGGAGTTGTTATATGAATGAAAGAGAAGCTTTGAAGCCAAGCATTGGGACGTGATTAATAATTAATCATCAGTATATAAATTGTATTTTTCGATTGTTTATATGACTGTGCCTAGACAAACCATGAGTCGTGACGGAGTGCTTTCCTGTTCTCAGAAACTCCGAATATTGAAAGTCCCGATTGGGACCGTAAACCTACAAGATATTAAGCTGTCAAGAAATGAGAACTATATTATGACATTTCTTTAAAAAATGATGTTGGTGCTGAACTTTGATGACATTTTTTAAAGTAAATTAAATCTTAACTTGATACGCGTACTGCTCTGTGCAGCCAAACTATGCTTATTCGTAACCTAATTCATCTGGGACACCTCGGTGTCAATCCTATTGGTGCCGCTGACAAATTATATATTATAAAGTTCAAGGTTCAATGAAAAAATAACTTGTAATAGTTAACATTAGTAGTAAAAAGGTTTTGTTTGAAACTCGATGTAATAAGTATTAATACGCTCCTGTGACATTAACGGAACGAGCGTATGTTTTTGTAATATATTTTATTCTCAGGTTATAATATCCATCATTACATCACGATTTTATAATGTACTTCTATGAACGTGTGAACCAATAGCACATTATTTTATTTTATTCATGTGTGCGTCTTTCTACAATACGAGATAAGGCAGTGCTTCTGTTTAAAATTGACACAAATGTACGGGTGTAATATAATTTTGTAATATATTGTCATTAATACTAACCCTCACATCAATTCGTGACTCAGTTTGAAGAACCGCAATAAGTTTTGGTGTTTGATAGTAGTTCTTAGGTTATTTCAGGGGGGAAATTTCGAAAATGATATGAATTTATTTTAAATCGTTCAAAGAAATTGTTAAGTCTGTCTCACTCATTTCCTAACCGCACAAAGTTACAACGAAGTCTGAATGTCAAGGAAAAACCGAGAAATATATTGCCAAACAGAACGTGGAACAATCATTAGTATGATGTTCGACAGTAAATTGCTCATTTTAAGGTCTTGAAGATAATAAGTTACAATTCTTAAATTTAAAAGTAGCAATTATCTAACTTACAAAGACTGACGTTTTAAACCTATCTGGGATTTGGTTTTCTCCGTGTCAACGCATTTCGATATTGGCTGAGAAGAGGGACCTTTTTTGTATTTTTTAAAGCGCATATTTCTCAGGAACTCTGTACGATCACGCAAGCTATTTGTGATTTATTTCAAGGATTATATCACTAAGGTGGAATAACGCATCAGAATTTATGTAATTATTGTTTACTTTAAACGAAGTACTTTGTTCATGCTTTATCTCCTTCATTAGAGCATATTCTCATCCAAAATCCACTTGATAAATACTCATTTACGCAGAGAGGTCCTCCAATACACTTTGGCGTAGAGCACATAAATCGTAAAATAAGGCGGCGAGATCACGGAGGGACGGGGGCGTGCCGTATCACGGGCTTTTCCGCGCCTGCGCGCAGGGTGCGGGTCGCAGAGCGCAGAGTAACGACCTCTTTGTAACATATTCCGCGCGGCCGTAAACGGCTCTACGGCTCTCTTAATTAGAATGATAAATATCCGGGGTAATTACGGGCGTGCTCAGCTTTTTAATGCAGCGGCCGACGTAGCGTCTGCTTCGCACAACCATCGTCTACATCGCCCCTGCCGCCTCCGCAACCCGCTGAGCAAGGCGCCTCCACGGGTTGCTTCGCCCCTGTCTTTCCGGCGCTTGGCGAGATGATTTGTTCTCGTTACGAGACGAGATTGTGCCCCGGTCGACGATTTTCTTACTTCCTGCAGAAGTTCAAGAACAGAATTTCAGCACGTTTAGGATTCACGTTGGGTTGTTTAAACTATTGAAAAGTCTTTATGTCGATGACGAAAGATATTTGTTTAAATATATGAGCCGTTGAGAGCAAAAGTGGTGTAAGTCAAAACATACTTTCCGGAAAATTACGTGTACACGAGAAACGCTCTAAAACTATAACGTTTAAAAATAACCTAAAGTGTTATTAACGTGTTAAGCAAATATTCCTTTAATTTATTACAGTTATTTTGTAATGAAACATTGCATATTAATTAAGTAATAACTATTTTGTTGACTTTCACCCACTTTTGCACACATCGTTTCTGAAAACTATGACTTGTATTCAAATAATTCGCCTGCAAAATTTTCGCCTGCGATAGTAATGTGATGGAAAATAGTGTTTTGTCGCAATTTTCAACCAAGTTAGAACAATTTTGAAGTTGCGATTTTGACCTGTGCACGAATCACTAAAAGTGATTAAATGTTTTTTCGAGATGCTTCTGTGATGGGTGCAGATAAACAAGAAGTTATTTCTTGAGAGCCCCTGAAAGCTCTTGTTTCGTTCCATCTGTGACTCACACCACAATCATATGCAGCTGTATGAGCAATTTATTGCCTACTTCTGCATTGAAGTTTGACTCACACCATTTTATCCCGTAATGGAACAATGTTCAAACCATCTACCAGTGTATTTAACTCAAAACTTCCAAAATTTGACTTAGATAACTTTTGCTCTGAATGGCTCATATTGTTTTGGGATTGCGGGATCAGAAAAAATCATGACACCAATGAAAACGAGCGAAAACATTAGAGAGAGTGCGATGAAGAGAAAGGATCAGATGAATTAATACTGTGGAAATCGGAATATGCAATAGCTTAGATGCAACAAACAGCATTACCGGTAGAAATACTCGAGAATAAATAAAATCAGTTGATACGAGGGGGGATAAAGTATTAAATGCTTTTGATACTGATTTAATCTTGCACAAAAGCACTATTTTGCTATTTATCATACTATTATTGAATATTCATGCTTTCTATGCGGATATATTCACGATTTCGTGCACGTGATATATGAAGAATAATCTGTAACGTAATTTGAATCATATTCTATTCGGAAATATGAAATGTGATCCGATTTGTGGTGATGCGGCATCACATTATTTCCTGTCATGCATTTTAAACATACACGAATAATGTGACGCGCAGTACAAATAGGGGTTGCTCTGGCAATGTATAAATTACTCTTTAAACTTAAACACAACTCAGTTCGCTATAAATTGAGTATTGAATATTTGAAATTAGAAACACAAGACAATACATTCAGTGGTCTCCTCTGTCACAGGATTTTTGCTTTACTTGATTTATCAAACATTGGGAATAAATCTGTGTCTTGAAGGTAGAACGCATTTTGTCATATTTACCTGACTTTTCAGCAGAATATATTAAAGTTATTTTTGTAGTTTGAAGGGGCATGTAATGTTTCTTTGACACTTTATAACTTCGTTATCAATGTCTTTTGGGCATATTCCTATATACCTTTAGGAAATGCCAGGAAATTGAAACATGTGTGCTAAAATATCTCGTTTCATCAAGAAAGTTATGTCAGTCATGTCAGTCAATTGTATATATTTAATATTCATGTATATGTATATGATATTTTAGTGTCTTTTTTATTACGATCAGAAAACTATTAAAATTAAATAAACAAGTTAACAGACATGTAATATATTTCTTAAAAAAGGAGACACTTTTACCTCCGAGATACAGAAATTTAGTTTTGGAAGAAGATAGCCATTTAATAGATCAAAAACACTGTTTGGACCGTTGAACGTGAATTAATTCATTATTCAATTATCTTCATATGTCTATGGGCAGATTGCAAGTAATAGTTGGTAATTTTGTGAATACTAAAATGAGTCGTGTAATTGAGAGATGAATGTCATTAATATTAAGTAGTGTGATTAATAGAGGCACATTCCACGTCAATTCTGTCATTGCTGGTGACATTGTTATTAGGGTTTTGCAATGATTTACGAGATGGAAGCAGCCGAAGGGATGTCGCAACTAAAATAATTTATGAATAAAACGAGCATCCCGCTCGGGAAGTTGGACGGACCGTGGATTACGACGCATTTCAAAGTGGCGCGCATTCATTACAGCAACTTTCTCGTCAGCCCGTCCCTCAGACGGAGTCCCGAAGGAGTGCAAAACAGTAAGCGAGAGCCGGGCGACAGATCGCTGCTCCTGATAAGTCGTCCGCAGCTTCCTGTCGCACTCCGCCGGTGGTATCTCGTTTCCTTGTTAGATGGCTGTTCCCTGCGCGGCACGGCGCGGCGCTGCACAGGTTGTTGTCAGGCACACAATGCGCACCGTGCGCTGCAGTGCGGCGCGGTCCCTATCTGCCTTCCGCGTCTCCGAAGCCTTCGCAGCGGAGTTGGGAATATGGCAGCGAGGACCTGCCTAGGATGCTGAGAGAAAATTTCTACGTGCGTTGTTCCAACCTGGTGTAGAACTCGCCCAGAATTATGATGGATTTTTTTTATGTACTACTCGTTATATTTTGTGATCATACCAACATTCCTTGTCGAAAACTCATGTTTCGCTGGTGTGTAAGCTCTCTCTTCATGTACACATTCTCTCTATAATTTAATATACGATAAGATGTCTATTATGTTTAACTGTCAGCATTACAAAATATAGTTATATTACAAGTTATACATTGTGCATCAATTAATTTCGTCAAGATCATTCTTAATAAAATTTCGTTTTAAATTTTCGCATTAAAATGCACTTATTTTGGAATATCTCGATTAAAGGAGCAAAGTTGAATTTGGATCGAAATTTTAAAAGAATGGACTTTTTAAAATACAATATTAGGTATCCCGCCAAAAGTGGAAATGCGGTTTTTGGTTTATATTCGTGCAAGTGAAGATATGTTTTTAGTTACATGTCCGAATGTTATTAAAATTTCACATTTAAGGCAAATTAAAATTGATCATTAATTGGTCATTGAAAACGGAAAAGTAAGATGAATCCTTCACGCGAAACATTGAAACAACACAATTGAAGTAAACGGTAAATAATAATTAGAGAATGCATTATTAATGATATTATTGGTTTTATAATTATGCATCATAAATTAAGGAATAAATTAATGCTGAATTTAGGAAGTAAACAGTTCGAAGAACCTCTCTTTTTGATATTATCACAAGACAATATTCATTTCTGTATTTATGAATTGGTACTAAAAAAATGTACACTATGCCTACAAATTGTGTTTGACGTAGTCACTTCTGATTGATGGACTCTGCTCAATTGGCCAGAGATATTTTCTTCGTTGGCCAAAGATTTATTTCTGTATTCGTTACGTCAATAACTATTTTCCTTCGGTCAGTTAGGAGTTTCGTAGGCGCCTTAAGTCCTTCCCCAGTGGGCGCTTAAGTTCCCCATCAGCCACTTCCTACCCTGAGGCGCAGCCGTCAGCCTTACTGCGCTGAGTTGCAAGCGTGCCCCGGGGGCGGATCAGCGCTTCCGCCCCCGCTGCACGTCCCATCGCGCGAACAGAGATTGATATTGATAGCGCGGGCGTAATTCGAGACTCGAGCCCCCCCTGGACTTCCTGCCGGAGGGGCGGGGGCAGCGGGTGGGGGGTGGAGTTCCGGCAGCGCGTGTGACCCTGGCTGAGCGGTGGCGGGCGGGGGCGCGGAGAGGTGCGGAAGCGAGAGGCGATAGCGCGAAGGTGGAAGGTAAGGTGGGGGTAAGAGCCACAAAGGAGGTTAGAGGGGCCAGGGCATCGGGGAGGGAAGGGGCGAAGGGGAAGAGAGCGGAGCGGAGTGGGGCCTAGTCGATGGAGAGATTAGGGGGTAATGGAGTGCAGTTCAACGCAGCTTCAGCTCTGAGGGGGAGAGCGCGGGCCTGGTTGGGGAAGGGGAAAGATGAAGGCGCTCAGGGTGTTTGTGTTCTTAGCGCTTAGAAAGCAACAGCTCTTATTCTGCAAGTTAGGAAGTTGATTTCCGAAAACAGAGGATGTTGAGATTGAAATGGTGACAAAGATGATGAACTTGAAAACTGTTTCAATATTAAATGTTGAAGGTCTTTACGCGCCACGGAGAAGCTTTCTCAAAGAAAGTCCTGTAAACCTGAACTAATTTAAAAAATGCTTAATGAGGCCTTTAAGTATTTCAATTTTAAACACCGATGTATTTTTTCAAATGTCAAAAACGAAAATAAATTTTAACATCTGTGTTAAAATCGCGGATATGTGTATGAGGTTCATACGCATATACGGCATTCCGTATTTAATATGTCTTTAATTTGAAGCGGTTTGTAACAGAATGTACTTTGCATCACAATATGTTGAAGGTACAAAAATGTACAGGCAAGTTCGTCTAAGGTACTTAAAAATAATTTCAGCATATAAAATGAAGTAACTTCTTATTCACAAAACCTTGGCCCGCAGAACAAAGAAAAATTACAAGAAATTCTTAACTCCATTCTTCGTGAGAAAATTTTATGGAGGTCAGAGGAATCAAAGCTCACGAACAAAAAACTCCGCAGATCCTTAATCTCTTTGTCCTTCCAGGAGTCGTGCAAAAAGTAGGTCAACTCAATTGAATCACAGCAGCGAGAACTGTTGTTGCAACGAATTTTTTTCAATATTGAACATATTCACAAGCAAATTTTAAAGTTTAATTTCACCTAGTGTGAAAGAAAATTTTGATTTTAAAATATAGTTGTAAAAGAGAAAAAATAAATAGTATTGTAGAATTTACTCGAAGTACAGATACTAATTGTGTACTTACAGAAACTTATACATTGAGATACAGAGATTTGAAAAGATGTGTGCATTTCATTTTGTAATAGTATCTATATATTTCAATTAAACCAAGAATAAATCTATTTTATTTCATTTCTTTTGTTTTTTATGTTATTTCCTGCCTTCTGAAACTTGTGAATTAAAGTGAATTTGTAAACGTTACATTTCTCATTTTGCATACCTGATTGACAATATTCCACCAAATGGAATTGAGAGAAAATATTCACTTCCTGATGTGACAGTGGCATAGAGCAAAATAATGCAGTGATGAAATATTATTGGAAAGGAGAAAATATTTTAATAAATTAATAGCATGGCATGATTCTGCCAATTTATCGTAGGAGGACAGTTGCATCGATGTTGCACCACTGTTTTGATATGTGAACTTGTAAATTCAAAAAAGTCTTCTAAAAATATGAGTTGATAAGTTACGTCACTATTGCAACAAATGAGCGATGTGACTGAGCTTCAGTCGCATCGGAGTCACTCATGAATCAGAGTGGGCGATAAAGAAAAAGAAGAGAAATAAACTTGAAAATCAATGGGCAGATGGTGCACGGCGTGTTACAGCCAAGGGGTTGTATGATGGAGAAATGACTAGATTCGCGCACGTGGCAGGGTGAAGGTTCCCGGAAGGGGTGGGGGAAACTTTCCGTATGCCGCGCCGGCGGCATGCGCGCCCACCGCAGCCCCGCCCACTGCCCGTCGCGGCGACTCCGCCCGCCTGCGCCCCGCGCCCTTCACCGCTCCCGCTCCCACCCAACCCCGTCCAGCCCCGCCCCCTGCTCCCAGGCTCAGCGACTGCGCACCCCCGCGTTTGCACTCCCGTTCGCACCGCCCCCTCGCGCCTGTTCTCGCGCTCACACGATCGCACCCGCCTCCTCGCGCCCGCCCCCTCGCGCCCGCCCCCTCGCGCCCGCCCCTCGAACCCGCCTCCTCGCGCCCGCGTCCTCGCGTCCGCCTCCTCGCGCCAGACCTTCCGTTCGCCCCCTTGCGCCCACCTCCTCGCGCCCGCCCCCTCGCGCATGTTCTCGCGCTCACACGATCGCACCCGTCTCCTCGCTCTCGCCCTTGTGTCTGCCCCATTGCGCCCGCCCCCTCGCGCCCGTCCCCACGCGCCCGTCCCCTCGAGCGCGCCCCTCGCACCCGCTACCTCGTGCCCACACGATCGCACCCGCCCCTCGCACCCGCCTCTTCGCGCCCGCGTCCTCGCGTCCGCCTCGTCGCGCCAGACCTTGCGTTCGCCCCCTTGCGCCCACCTCGTCGCGCCCGCCCCCTCGCGCCCGCCTCTTCGTGCCCATAATCGCGCCCATAGTCGCGCCCGTCCTCGCGTCCGCCTCGTGTTCGTCCCCTCGCGCCCGCCAGCTCACGCCCGCCCCCCACCCTCGCGCTCGGCCCCTGCCACCTCGGGCCCACTTCGCGCTCACCCCCGCCACCGCCCCCACCCTCGCGCTCGCTCTCGCCCGCGCCTCCACCCACAGCCTTCGCGCGATCTTCCGCGGCGGCGGCGGCGTTGTCGGTGACGGAGCCCGCGGCATTAAGCCAGCTAATGAGGTTAGCGCGCCGACGAGTTCGCCTCGCCGCTGTTTGAGGACTCGACAACTTTTCCTTCAGAGCGCGCGTCATGAATGAAATATCACCGCCCGCGGCCTCGTTCCCCCTCCCCGCCCTCAACGACTCTCGGCGCCGCCCCCGTTATTAGACTCCCTCTCAGTTTCATTCTGCTGAACCTGCTCCCTGCTTGTTCCACGCCGCCTTTGCTTCTAGTTGATTCTGATTGTGTTTTGCACCAGCACTCTTGCCCAGAATAGCGAAAACGTACTGAGAGGGAAATAGCTGGACAACACCTACACCTAATTGATATTGAATTTTGGCCCATTTTAATATTGTAAAGAATATTGAATTACAAAGTACGATGTGCCGTGGTCACCACATGAAATAATTAGATCTATTATCCAAAACCCTAAAACATTAATATTCATACGTTTCCAGGCCACTAAACAATTTTCATGATTATTATTCACATCCTTATTCTGAAAGGAGATGACCTTTGGGAGATTTTGAAAGGTAATATCGATTGTGTTTGAAGAGTGGAAGAAAACCAAAATTATTAATAAGGAAGTCCAGGCTACTGACGCAGCGCCTGGTAGAACAAACTAAGGCGATCCGTGACATAGTGTACTACTCCTCAAATCATCCATCTTTTGCCGACCGCTCATTTTCCATCTCTGGGTATACGGATTCAAGTTCATGCTAGTCCATTCAGGAAGTTTTGGTAGTTAAAAAAGGGTTCGCGGCACAAGTTTTCGACGCACTCTGTGCCTCCTATATCCAATTATTCTACAGCTCCATAATCTTCAACATTTACATGAATCATTATTATAATAACCATGCAATAATCTCATCTGTCAGCTCTATAATTACGCTTGCGATCATCTCTGAATTAAAATGCATTCCCTAGCAGAAGATCCGTGAAACTTGGCCATGAAACATCCGCCTCTGTTCGTCTCCCTGCACTCAAGACAAACGATAAAAATAATATACGAGCAGTATACTTACAGACTTAGAGCCAATGACATACATTACACACACGTTATTTTCACATTCTGTACCCTAATGGTATTTCCTACACGAAACCACCAACACCGACGTTGCCTTCTGGCCTTTTATTTCCACCGCTTGCTTCTAACTTGCGGTTGACTGCCCCCTCGCTTGTCGTGGATTCCTGATTCACAATTGAAATGTTTTCTCGTTAGGCGAGGACTTGTGACTCACAATTCAAAACCCCCTTCGTTACACTCGGTCCCGTTCTTCTGCTCCTATTCCTTCCTGGCGTCGTGAGTTTGCAGGTATTCGTCCCGCCGCTAATTCGGGTTTTGTCGCTGTCTTTCCACGCGGACTCATGTTTCGCCGCGTTCCTTCCGTCGTAGAGACGGCAAACGAGCGCAGGATACGCCTTCACCATTTCCCACTGCGCATGCGCCGCTTTCATACAATGTAAATAAGACCGGCGCTCGGCGTCTGCGCTCAAGTGCTATGCCGATTCCCTTCCAGACAGAAGACGAAGGTTCTCGTTATTTCCTACCTTCGCAGACGGCGAACTGCCATTAGCAGAGCGCTGTGACGTCACACTAGAATAGGGGGACATTAAATCGCAAAAGGGAGACTCGACTGAAGTTTGATAAAGTTTCGTGGAATGATCGTAGTTAAAACCTCGTAAGATTATTCGCAATATGGTTCCCGGGCATTCTCTCACATGAAAACGTGACAGAATGTGGTACTGAATGAGAAGACCAGCTGCTGGGGGTAATGAGCGGTAATGAACATGGACCAAATGTGTTTTAATGAATGTCAGAACTTTATGCTTTGTGTAACAAGGAACTCGTCGAAAGCATTAAAATCACACCGGTTCATTACGACTGCAGATGTGGAATCGAATTGTAACATTACATTTTTATAGTAGTAAAATACATTTGAAATACAGGGGTATTTCATTTGACTTGAAGATTTTTAAGAGATAAAGAGAAGGGATGATTTAATGAATTCTCTTTCTTCATTTCTGAGTCATATTGATGGTACTTACTTATAATGGTCCAACTAAGTTCTACTTTGTAGATTACGATTTAACACATAACTTGAGCCTCCAAACGATCTTAAATTCCGATCTTTAAGGACACAGGATTCCCGGCTTCTGAATTACGTCATGTCAACGTAGCGGACTGCACTTACCTTCTTCAATTTTTCGTAGCGTTATCTACAAAATTTTACATTTTTTATCTTAAATCATTTGATGAAGATCTGGTGAGAAATTCCCTACTAAACAATGAAAAAAATACGAGATTGTGTAACGGTGGCTTTTTAAAAACTGTGCAAAACAACCAACTTTCCTTCATGCATTCTTTCGTTTACAGTAGATATATACGCGATAGGTGAAATACATAACACAAAATTAACAAACAATTTGAAATTCTTTCACTCTAATACTTTATTTTTTTCCGTAATAGTTATATAACTTTGCAACTCATCATCATGTGTGCAGCACGAGATGAAATGTTTCTTTCATCAGGTGTATACAATGTGATGTCATTTCTCAAGATCAGCTGGAATTTCACGTGAAGGTCAGTTATTGAAAAGAATGTGATATCTCATCTCATCTTGAAAATACGGCGATCCAATCTTCGAGCACTCGATATGGCTGGGATTGGAACCGAAGAATAGTCTCTGCGGGGAAACGCATTTTCTTTCTCCCATCTGACTCTTTTGTTCACAGTGAGAGGCGGGAAGAATATGGCGCCTGAGCAAGGCATTGCCTTTCCCCATTGGCGTTTTCAGAAGAGACCAATAACGAAATTTATAAAATGGCGTGAACAATAACTA
The DNA here is from genome assembly GCA_031308135.1 of Acheta domesticus. NCBI lineage: Eukaryota > Metazoa > Arthropoda > Insecta > Orthoptera > Gryllidae > Acheta > Acheta domesticus. The sequence continues at coordinate 127,607,439 of JAHLJT010004567.1, read as the reverse complement.
AATCACTCACAAAAAAGAATGGTCTTTAATCAATACGGCCAAGCTACGTTAACACAACATTAATTAATCTGAAAGAGAGAAATTTTTTAGATATTATTCTATTACATCTGAGAAAGCAAAAGGGAGCAATAGATCTATTTCTGGCTGGGGGGGTGTCTAGAGGAAACTTCCCGGAAACTGACATGTAGTTTGCCATTCAACGAGAGAGGAACACTTCCACCTCCCCGGATAAAACATTCACAACGATAAAGGGACTAATGACCATAGCTGTTCCAGGAATATTAATCAATCAATCACTCGCTAAAACAACTTGGTTAAGGGTGTTAACAACAGATGTTGCAACATGTTAGCAATTTAGAGGTGGTTTAATGTCAACGAAACATCTTTATTTAATTAACGAAAAATAAATTAAAAAATGGAAGATGCACTGATAGATAAACGAACGGATGTTGGCAGCAAACACTTCATATGAAGTATTGATTTACAGTTCATGCTTCCTCATTGGTGTTCACTGCACTGTTTCCAGCGTGAACTGGACTTGTGGGGAGCCCGCTATTCTCAGAGCGCCCGTCGCGCACGAGGGCGGCGCGGCACGACCGCGCGCGTTAGTAGAACGCGTCCGTCTGCGGGCGCGGGCTTCGATTGCAGCGGCGCCGCGCCGCGCCGCGCCGCGTCGCGTCGCGTCGCCTCGAGTGCGGGCGAGCGCTGGAAATCGATTTAGTCGCGACGCCTCGTCGTGTCAAACAGCGCAGTAGATGCCTCGATTAAGCGCGAGTCCCCGCCAGCGCTCGCCAGCTGCTTCCTGTTCCTGATTTATTTGCACGCGCCCCGCGCCGGACCACGCCCCTGCATTCTCTTTGCGAATTACTCCCGCAACTCGTTACGTGGAAAACGCAGAGGGGTAGGTCATGAGCATGAACACGTTGAGCGAATTTACGTTGAAATTAGAAATACGATTACTAACGCGTTCATGGGTAAGTGGTAATAACACTAATACTCTAATATCTACGTAATTTAAATTGACACGTAGAAATTATTATTAAAAGTGCTCAGTGGTTGACGACTGAGTTACAATGTGTAAAATTGGGCATGTGTAAAACTACATGTAATTTTACTTTTGTGTAGTTTATTTACAAAAATTTAATCACAACCATTCAGAAGAAGAGGCCCCTAAAGGCAAAAAATAAACAAGTTTTAACAGACCTAAATAATGTTATAAAAGTAGATAACGCTAGCTCAAGAAAATACAAGTGCACAAATATTATATTACTGTAACATTAAGAATAAAAAATATCGATGTAAACGGAAAATAACTAAGCCTCGTATTTGATATAATGCGGAAGAACACCTTGTAGAAGAAAGAAGGGTGTAAAAAGAGAAATTAATATTTTGAGGATACCAGCGCAAAAAATTGAAGCCGGCCAGACCTGAAATGTGAAATGAGAGGAAAACAGTGAAAAGAACAAGTGAGTGTAAAACCTCAACAACAAAAAGAAGAGTTCTGGTATGACGCTCCAAAACACAATCACGCATTCCGCAATATGGGGAGTGTTGATGTCCAATCGATTCGACGTTCTATTGTGCTGTGTTGGGGCATCGTTTCACTCCTCCCGGAATCTTTGGGCTCATACAGCGACGAGCTGAGGGTCCTGTCTGATCGGTGCAGAATCGCTTTCTCTACTTTGTCAACATACGCAATAATAATAATAATAATAATAATAGTCTACCTAGCAGAATGATATCGTAGACAGCTCTCACTACTTCAATAATGCAAGGAAAATTATGTGTGTCAGTGTTAGTGTGTGTTAACTCTTACGATGCTGCTAAATTTTTAATTTTAATTTTCAAGGTAAAAAAGTAATGTATAGATTCTAGAAACAGTGCAGGTAACTCATAATTATTTTGTTGCTCAGGAAAGAAAACAATATTTCGCAACGTGTCTTCTTCCTTCCCAAATTTTACTAGTTTGCTCCATGTGGCTTGTGTATGATGATTTACGAGTAACATTATCGTTACTCGACGCTTTAACTTTATTATTTAAGACAAACAAATGGCCACATTGATTGTATAAGGATTCACATATTGGGATGTTGCGACTTTGGCGGTGTTTCAATTTCATGCGCGGCCTATATTTTGTCTTAAGGAATACGGATCCGAACAAACTGTACCGTAACTGAGAATAGGTCGTCCTGCGAACGGTCTAAATCAGGCCGTCGTCGTGCGTGCGTGTGTATATGAGAGAGTGTGTGCGCGTGCGTGCGTGCAAACCTGGGGGCGGCCGTGAAGGAGAACCGGCGCCCTCGGGTGTTGTCGCTTGGGCGCGGGCAGGCGGGCGGGCGGGCGGGCGGGCGGCCGCACTGGGTCAAAGGTCAGGGGTCACGGGGCGTCCCCGCAAGACCGCGCCGCCACCGCCGCCGATCAATAGACGACGGCCGCCTGGCCACGCCGCCACGCGCCCGCCCACCTCATCGCCCCATCGCCCATCCCATCACCCGAACGCCTGCCCGCCCACTCGTCCACAGCCTACTGTCCCACTCCACCACCCGGACGCCAGCCCCCCCGCCATCCCACTCCACCAAGTGAACGCCTACCCTCCCGCCAAGTTCATCGCCCAATCGCCCACCAGCCTGGTACCCACTCGCTCACCCACCTACTCACCCACCAGCCCACTCCATCACCCGAACGCCCGACCACTTGCCATCCCCCCCCCACCATCCAAACGCCTGCCCACCAGTCCGATGCACATTATCACCCGAACACTTGCCCGCCCGCCTAGTCACCCCAACACACACCAGCCAGCTAACACCACTCCATCCCCCGAACTCCGGTACGTTCACTCGCCTCCCAGCCCACTATTCCACTCCATCACACGAACGTCTACCCGTCCGGTAACCCACCCCACCGTACGAACGCCTGTCCTCCACCGACCACCTACTCGTCCTAACGCCCACCGCATCACTCGCGCGCCCACGCGATCGTCCAAAAGTCCTGACTCATCCGTCCATCCTAACGCCTAGTCCATTGCCCGCACTCCCACTAAGCATGCTAACTCACTTCATAAGCGCCTGCTCGAACTACCGATCGCTCAAATAACCCCCCCCGCCCACCCGCATTCTCACCCGTGTTTTCCCCGAACTCCCCACGTACACGATCGCCTGACCGTCCGCTCGCTCACGCGTTCGCATCACCCGCCCCGCCGCCCAAAAAGAGCTCCCCCACGGACGCGGCTGAAGAATCGTTTCTCGCCACACGGCGCAAGAAATGGGGCCAACAGACCTACAAAATCATAATTGCGGAGGGGACACGTAAGCTGAGTATTAATGATCGAGTGACGAGGTTGTGGCTGGTCGAGGGACTGGGGAGAGAACCTTACAGAAATGACCTCGTCACGAATATTTGTGTAAAGGAACACCGATGGTGACAACTGAGTTCAGATACTATTGATTTTACTACAAAGCAAATACGTACAGAGTTTTCACCTCTCAGTTGAAGAACAGAGAAGGGGAAAACTGCAGTTCATGAGTTAGATATATATTGTTAATTGTATGGTAACAAGGCAGTCTTTTCCAGTCTTTTTTACAGCAGTACAGTAATGCTGATGTGAGCTTTTGTTAAGTGAATAATTATGCATTATTTCTCTAATAGGGTCAACGGAAGCCGTTAATAGTAAAAAAGTGTATTAATAATTTGGATTATTAATGAGTTTCATTATTATTACCGGCTTTCGTTGACCCTACTAGAGAAATTCATTGAAGATTATCATTTGTTATTATGATTCAAAATTCTTGTATATTACCAAAAATGCGTCGCCTTTTTTCCTCCCATTTTGAATTTGAATTTAAAGGCACATATAAACCGAAGCGAATTACATTCAGATCACTAATGGTTGCAAAACTGTTTCACTTTTGAACTCACCCCTTTTCTTTAAAAGTTATACAAAAGTACATATTATAGTTTATATACATTTTTTGGTAGACCGAACTAAGTGAGGACGCTTTAACTTGACATCTGGAAATTTCACCTGCTTCAACATTACTGTTACGCATTCACCAGCAAATGTATTGATTGATTTTTTTCTGAATCGTCATGAATATTCCTTGAAGTGATTTAAAAAGACGTATGTGAAAATGTTTTCTTGTTCTCGACGCGAGGTCTTCTGTTTACGGAAGTAATACTCGTAGTACTGAAGTCCATTTGTGCGCCGTAAGAGAGTGGACTTTTGAGCTGAGCCCGGTCTGCTCGCATGCCACTGCCCAGTTATATGAAGGGCCGCAGAAGGGCGGGTGAGGGAGGGACAGCCGGAAGGGCGAGGGACACGGTGACCCACTTGCGAGCGGTCGCTGCCCTCTGCCACCTCCCCACCACCGCGCTCCCCCTCCGCCGTCCATCTGCCGTAGCCGCCTCCGCTGCCGCTTTCGGCTTGGCGCCTATGTCGGGCGCGGGCGGAGTGGAGCAAAGAGCAGAAGGGGCCGGTTGTGCGGGGCACGATGGGAAAGTGTGGAGATGGGAGAGTGTGGATGGAGAGGTTGTTCGAGGACAAAGTGGTGGAGAGGACGAGACCATGGTGATGGCGGGGAGAGGGCGAATACGAAGGCGGCCTCCCTCGAGGGGGGAGAGTAGGGGCGAGAGTGAGGGCGGGAGCGAGGGCGGGGGCGAGGGGGCGAGAGCGGGGACGAAGGCAGGGGTGAGGGCGGGGATGAGGACGGGGGCGAGGGCGGGGACATGGCGGGGGGGAGGGCGGGAACGAGGGTGAGGACGGCGCAGGTGGTGGTGTCGATGCTCGAGCGAGGAAAGAGAAGAGAGCGGGGCGAGAGGAGGAGCGAGAGGGGAGTTGTGTGAGCGGGGTGAGTGAAAGCGGTCGGGTAGGGTGTTTATAGGTACGGGGAGGATGCTGGGATGTGTGGGGTAAGCGGGGCGAAGGGGAATTCGCGAGAAACGCAGAGCTGGGGGCGGAGTTGGGGTGACTGCGGGGGCGAATGCGGGGCGAGAGATGCGTTGGAAGATTCCGCCAGCGATCCTGGCCACGGCACCCCAGGGAGCCCTGTCTTGGCGCTCCGCAGCCCATGGGCAGCTCCTGCCGCCAATAAACGCCATTTCCCTAGTGTCGAGAAGCCTTTTACATTCTCCTCAGGCTCTCAAAAAAGACTTCGCCGCAAGAACTGCTCTATTGAGACAACATTACGCTTGCAGTTCACAACGTCGTGTCGCGTATATGCTACGTAGTCGCTCGACTCCTTTGACCTAATAACCGTCAAGTTGCAACACAATGTGTTGAGCTGGAAGTGGAGGCCTGAACTACCAACTGGGGCGATGATCCAGCAATAAAGATATCGCATAACACTATATCACGTTGTATCGGTTGACATCTTGATGGGCGCTGAACGGAGCTCAATACGTGGAGTGAATAGGGCCGCGCGAGTTTCGACTTAATGGCGTAATATCAATGGATGTAACAAACACATCGTTTACTATTGTTATGAACACATAGGTATTGGAATTTACAAAGGAGTATAAAGCAGATGATATTCTTTTAAAATATTGGTTTGATCTTGATCCTGGCGTCGCCAAAGAATGGTAAATAACATAATTTCAACAAATTTATACCAATCCCCCAAGCATTAAAAAGCTTTATTAGTAATATCCTTGTCAATACGGGAAATACTAATAATTCCGGATTATTAGTGTTTTTCACTCATCACATTTGTGTGCATTTGACATTCACTTAGAGCAGCTGTCGGTTTTCATTTCACCAGTAGCCCCATACAAACAAACGCGTTTTCCATGAAGAGAAGGGCAGGAACGTTGTTGTCTTCAGCTGTCTAAGTTGCACTGAGAACTTCGACAGCGCAGCCCAGTGTGACAGACTTTTTTGGTGGTGAAGTACGTATTTGGTATACAAATGAAACTTGTGAATCTCGTAATAAGGGTGTAAGTGGTACAATTGTAAAGGTAACTGAGGTTCTTTCATCAATCACAACTTGTGCAAAATTGCAATGATGACCTGGAGTTTTATCAATTTTCATTTGCTGCAAGTTATATTAATATTACAAGTCACGGAGTTTTTCAGTTTCGTCATAATTTTCTATTAACAATCTTTAGCCTTCCCCAAGAAGGGCATTTACAAAATTACTTTCGAAAAATGTATGAAATGCCTATGACAAGAAATATTTTTGGCAAACCGCACATACCGAGAACATATTTTAATTTATTTATAATTTGCGGAGACATGTTGCAGAAAAATGTTGAGTACAATAGCCAAACAGTTCAATATCTTTATCGTATGTCTATCTCTTTGTACGTGCTAGCATACGCACCGACTCAGTTTTCAAATCCGTTCTATTCGACACTTCCGAAGCAACGAGGAGAAATGTGTAAGGAGCAACACATTTTCGGAGCAATGACGAGTGATGAGAGATTGCAGGAGGTTTGAGTTTCATCGCAAAGGAAGGAAAACGCAAATCCCTTCATTCAGTATTCTTATGCGTAGGGGGAAATGTTTTTACCGGGATTGCACGACTTCACCTAGTCCAAGGAGGGTGGTGGGTCAATGGAAGCTTACAACTGCACCTAATACGCCAAAGGGGTAAGAATATTTTCAGAGGGGGAGTGTATGATTTCACCTAGTACGCCTGTCCTAGGACGAAGTATCAAATGAAACCCAAGACGTCACCTAATACGCCCGTACGGTAAAGATGTCAGTGGGAATGCCTTACTCCAGCGCTGGCGGGAAAGTTTGGCGCGCTCGCTCGTCGCGACAGCTGCGTCTCCCGCGGCGCAGGCGAAGGCGCGGGCGAAGGCGGAAGTGGAGGAAATCCAATTAGCCCCGGCGCCCGCGTCTACGCGTCTTCCCGTCGCCCGCGGCCTTTGACCGGCCGCGCGGAAAACGCGCGCCCCAGACGAAGGCGCGTTCCTCGCAGTGGGCCCACGCATCGTGGCCACTACGAATTTCCACGACGTATCGCGCGCGCGTCGCGTTGGAAAGTGACGGAACTAAAATAATTGCCATTTGGAGTTACTTCAATGCATACACTAAAGCACAATATATTTTTTTATTGATTGGTAATTCCGAGCATCAAAGGCTAAGGTCATTTGTCCCGTAAGTGTAGTGCATGCCATAGCACATAGTACTATGTCATAGCAAATAATTTTCTTCTCACCGCCCAACATTCTACCACTAGTAGTCATGGTGTGTGTTGATGTGGTGAAGGTATACGAATGTTCCTCACTTCCCGCGAGACACCCTACAGTGAAGAGTATGTAGCAACTTATTTAATTATGTGTACACTCTGTTGATGGTTGCAAGGTATGTAATATCGTATACAATTTTTTTTAAATGTGTTCAACTGTATCAAGATATTTTACACGTCTTTTGGTAGCTGTATGTAACAGTGCTTGCTTCTTTCTCATTTTGTGTAGCTCTGAGGATGGAAATATATTTTCCGAAACTTTGGAAAACAACCATGCTATAAATTTATTTTTGCTCCTACTGAACAAGCCCTGATAACCTGACTTCAGTATATTATTTATGAACTTTAAGGATTATTCATAAATGGCTACTACCACGACTTGAATAAAAACACTCAACTTTCCAACAAATGAGAGAAACATTCTACACACAAAGCTCTGGTTTATGTGCTTCAAACTAGCATAAATTTAGCGGGAAGATAATTTAAGCAAATTAATGACGAAGCTAACAGATGAAAAGTATTTGGGTAAAAAGAAAAAAAGTAAAGAATACATATCAAGCTCCAAAAATCCCTGCTGTAGTTAATTTTCATTTGACCCACGTAATCCATAGTTTAAAAGAAATAACAATAACATTAATTACAATAATAATATATACAATAATATTAATAACAATATTAAAATATTATTAACAACAGTATCAACATTAATATTAGTCAACAATATTAATAATAATATCAACAATAGCATTAAAATATGAGATTATCTCCAAAAATTTACATCTCAATCATCAAAACAGCTCACGTTTTGAAATAATTTGGGTGAGTACACGTGCTCTATAATGCTCCCTGCTCTACGTCATTCGGCCCACTGCGACCTACCGCCCAGCGCGGCGGGCGTCGGAAACCGATTTCAGGCGTCCAGGCAGCCGCCGACGCACTGGCCACACGCGTTGGCAGGGCCTGGCGGCGCTGTCCTTTGCAACCGCCCCCGGCGCCCAGTGATCAATTTTGCATCGCTAGGTGCACAAAATCATTTCACATAATCTGGAGGGCAGAGAAAAGCGAACCGACACCTAGGACATCAATAAAAATGAACTGATGTGCTTAATTTATAATTACTATCCTGACTGTTGGACAGTAACAATATTTAGCGAGAAAATGATCAGTATAGATTATTTTTTTGTAAACGGCATTTACTTTTTGAGGAAACAGAATGAGATGATGAAACTAAATAGACGATTTTTAACAATTGCTTGAACTTTCACCATACGCGTCAGTGGCACTCCCACGAGTACGCGCAAGCAGCACTCGGTGCTGCACCTTCAAAATTTATATTTTTAGTTCTCCCTCCGAGAAATGTTTTCTTGCCGGAGTTACGGCATCCACTCCCAACACAATCCCATTTCCAAATAATCAGCATGTTTTTCTCCGTAAATTTCGATGTGCAGAGAACAGTAAAGACATTTATTCACAAGCTTGGTAAATCGCGAAGGGAGATAGCTCGCGCGGAGGCGCACCGACGGCTGACTTCTGGACGTTGCCACCATCGTAACCATCTGTAAGAGTTCATAGTATTTTCTTGTGCCCTGGCTTATGTACTTCAAAGTAATATCAATTTTAGCCATTCTTAATAAAGTTGATTTTTGCATTTTTTTCCAGTTAGCAAAGCAAAATTGATCAGTGTGCGGCGCGGCGTCTGCATCTACTAACGCGCGCTGCAATCTGCCATCTGGGAGTCTCGAAACTGGACCAACGACGTCGTGGAATGATATTGGAAAACGATTCTCTACTTGCCGGTAGGAATAAACATGAACTCTTACAGATTACGTTAGGTCATGCAAGCGATCTTGCCATTTATGTCAAGGATACTGATCTTGAACCTGTCATCGACAAAAGAGAAATTGAATATTCAAAGGCTAATGCAGTGTGTAATAAACCTCACCGTCGCCGACAAGAGAAGGACATTCTATTTTTAAAAAGCTTTGGTACTTTATAAATGAACTTTCGACGCTTGTATTCATGAATGCGTTTCTTCACATATTTTCCTTAAGTTAGGACAAGTTCAGTTTATAGATAGGTTATTTACATATTTGGTATTTGGTTTAAAAAACACTTCAGTATGAATATAATCTTTACGTATCAGAACTGCCTGGATAATAATTTTTCGAAGTTTTCAGCAAATTTTTGTGCTTATTGCAAATGAAAAGTGCATTAATTTTTCAATGGTTTTATGAAAATAATCGATACAAATGTTCATTGTTTGTCTTATGCTTTTAGATATAAACACAGTCATGTCTTGTTTCAAGCAAATCTCCCCGATTTATTAGAAATGGCAAGCGGTAAGTAATGTTACACAAACAGCGTGTGATTAATGAACGTTCTTTGACTTTAATGGATGAAGGGAATGGAAATAAATTGTACATAGTGGTTCTGCAGATAATCGTATCTTCTCGTATTTTATGGTATAAAAATATATTGGAACAGCCGAATCGTACTGCCTTTACGAGATTAATATTTTCTTACGAATGCGAACTGAACAGGAATTTGAGATGTTTAGCAACTCAGTTGAAGATTACAAAATATCTGAATCGTAGCTACCTGCAGTTTTGGAGCAAACATTTCTGAAGCGACTAGTAGTTCAAAACCTGGAGCAGCTAGGCGTATGTTGTTTGATGCTCTGGCTTTACTGGCTGTAGTGACGCGCTGTCAGGCTGACAACTTCAACTCGCATGAGCATTTCAATGCCAACAACGCTTCACCAGTAGACGACCGTATCCTGTCAAACGTTACGTGTGCATTGCAGCCGCCCGTTGGGAGAGCGGACGCAAGTCGCGAGGCGTGACTGACACAAGTCGTGTCGACGTCCGTGCGAGGCGGCAGGCGAAAGCGCCCGCGAACCGCGGAGCGAGACCGCGTCGTGTGGCGCTGAATGCAGCGGTGCGCGACAAAGGTCACGTCACGGAGCACAAAGGGCCCGAGTGCACGACGGCGAGGTCCGGACGCAATGCGTCCAACACCTCAGGTTATATCGGAAGTACTGTTTCGATTGATTGATTGATTGATTTGAGTATTTCCAGGCGCGTCAGCTTCTAAGGACATTGGTCCCGTAAGTAAAGGGCATTCATTTTTCGACGGGAGGTAGCTGATATCTTCCTCTGCTGGCTGGTGAGATCTGGCGCTAACTTATACGTTCGGTTTGCAGGGATTTACCCAACCAGGTATCTCCTACCATTGCGGTACCGTCCCAGCCGGGACAAGCTCTAAGCTTCCGACTGGCCTATCGACATGTTTGGAGGAAGGAAAGATCACGAGCTGTCCGTGGCTCGATTGTTATGGTACTGCTCCGGCATTCTCCTGATATTGATCAGAGATACCACGGACAAGCAGCCGGCCTCTGGAATTCTTCTAGAGCCAGAGACTGAACTTAATCAAGCTATCTAGCACGTGTCAAAACTTCTGTCGAAAAGTTTAGGATCGAATCCTAGAATATCTTGGTCGGAGATACAGGGACATCAGTTGATGCTCTAGCCACCTAAGCCGATAGGAGGGCCCGATAGAAAGTTCCGCGTTGTAGCGGTGAGTCAGCTCCCTTTTTACTGCTGAGACCCGATTCAATTGTACAAAATTTCCGTAATACGAGGTTTTGGAAGATCAGATTCGGAGGTTTGGGAGATCTATTTCCATGGAGGTTCAATTACGTGCGCAGTGCTTGGAGAATGAAACCCAAGAGGAATTCCTACTTCCGTTCAAATACCGATCTGATAGCACACAAACACTTTCACTGACTAATGAAGAACCTTCATCATCATCATCATCATTACTTTCCTTAGTAGTGGATAAGAAGTTTCATTTGGCTGAAATGTTCAACATTCAAAAGTCCTTTAAATGTAAAAATGTTTAAAAATATTATTTCTTTTCGATTTTAGTTATATCATGATTTCAGAATATTGTTTTAAATAAGTAATAAAAATAATTATTTTCGTATTCATTGAGCGAAGAGGGTTTTTTTTTCGTGCTCGAGAATTTTTTGGCGGAGACCATACGGTGATGATGGCTTAAAAACTAAAATATCTGGAAAATATTTACACTTTTATAATAGAATAGCACTATAATGGAATGTTTATATAATAATATGTAATTATACTAATTATAATTAGATAATAATACTACTATAATGGAATACTTGATATCTCAGGGAATAGTAGTAAGTTACATAGGATGGGGAATGGGAAGCTTTATCAGGGATAAGTCACTATTTACATGCGTGAAGTACTGTTTTTTACGGTAACAATAGTCGTCTTGGCATACTTCCTTTCTAATGGATATCAAAAACCTACCCCATTCACGTGCGGATAGCCATTCCCAGAATCCGACTTTTTTTTACAGCTATAGTAAACAAACTTTTTTCCCATGCATTTTTGCTCGGTTCAGAGCAGTGTCCGGCGCGGCGTTGTGCTGTTTGCAAACGCCTTCACCTCCCACACAATCAGATTTCCCTCCGCGCGCGGCCGTCAGCTGTCGAGTCAGCAGCGCGCTCTTCGTCCATTTACGCGCGCTTTCACTCTAAACATTCGCGGGCGCGCGAGCGCAATAAATGGACTGCAATGTGGACTCTCAACGCACTGTGCGTTGTCGCGGGGCTGCAAATTCCCACTTGATGTTTGTGAACAGAGAAGCAGAGGTAAGTGTTTGCCGAATAGACCAGTTCGTTGTGATTTGCTTTGTTATGTTACGAGTTTCGTTGTGTATTGTTGGTCACCTGCATTCAGTTGCTAAATTGCAATACTAATGCAAAAATATCTACAAATAATTTTGAGAGTTTTACGAAACTAATTTATCTTCATTGTTAATATGATGACATTCAGATTTTAATATTTGTATTTTATGTCAATAATATCTTTCTTTTACAGTGTGTGTAAAATGAGAAAACATTATAAAGCCCTGCTAGACTAGCACTTATTTATCTGTGATATACTTCACTCGATTCGTTATTAACATCGTACCTAAAAAAATCAATGTAATTTTGAATCTACTTTCACATCTCACGTGAAATAATTAATCTCTTTTGTGATGACAGTGATTCTAATTCCACTACATAACAACAAAATTATTAAACAATATGTTTGAAGTGAATTTTAGGCCGATGATGGCAGTCTTAAACCGCCACGTACCGTAAAGCGCCATGTACTGCGCACGGCTTTTGCGGCCAAAATATGTTCCCATTTCATCAAATTGTGATCTGTTGATGAATTGATTCCCTTTCACAAAATGGCCCATCCCCAAGAAAACGGTAAATTCCGGTAGTAATGTGAGAGTGTGGGCGTTTATTAATGCACAAATTTGACTGTAGAGCACTCAGAAATAATGTATTGTTATTTTACCCCTCGGGGGTAATAAACATTTGTAGCGTCTTAAGTATGTTCTGGGCCTTTGATGCCCGTAAGTATACAATTATTAATAATCTTCTTCAAATATTTATTTTAGTTACATTTAGGGCAAATGAAAATTAACCGAAGACTTAAGTATTTTATTGTAATACACATCAATTTAAAAAGTACATAGATTTTTTTAATTTTTGTATGGTATTATTATTAAACTAAGAAGGAAAAATGTTCCACAAGATGCTATTACACAGTGCTAATACACATCAGTTCCATTTCATTCAATACAAGGACAACAAAACCTGTGCTTCATACCAATGTTCTAATTGTAATTATATAATTACACTATCGATTTCAGGTGAATATTGGGTCTCCAGTTGTAATTATTTTAATAGAATTTTGAGTAACCAAATTAATCTACTTTTACAAATTTTAATTGCATTTAATTAATAACACATTATTGATATTCAATGAAGGTTCACCGGCATAAGGTAACGACTTCTCAGTTATATCCAAAGCCAATTGTTCTTAAATAAACCTCCATTTTTTGAAGTCTTAATATCATTACGAATTTCTCTTTTGTTTCCCGACAAGGTTTTGCTGATAGCGATATCCTTCTGGAAAAGCTTTCCAGAAAGATATGAACATTTGAAACAAAAAATCCATGATCAAGTTACGTCGTGAGTCAACTTCGTTTCATACTTACTATTTCAGAATACATTATTACAGATTTTTCTGCGGAGGCGCATTCTCAGGATTGCTCCTGTTTATTATTCCATCAATTGCGTAACTTGTTGAGTACTCAGAAACAGAATATTTATGCAATACTTTCCTGAAACATGTATTGACAGAAGCTTCAATGCTCTTAAAACAGCACATTCACGAGATATGCTTGGGAAGCAATAACATTTTAGCAATTGATGACATAAAATGTCACATCTCGTTCGCAACGATTTGTCACTTGTAATCTGAAATTTTTGTTCTCTTGTCGTCAAAACGAATAAATCGCATTACATTGCCAAATCGCTTTACTTCCGTAGTCGCTCGTTGGTATGGTTTGGAGCTTGAGCCACAAAACGTATTCCGAGCATGCATCCCATTTGTTTTCATTCTTACGAGCAATTATATAACGAAAAATGCATTTAATACATAGTAATATCATGTTTTGTTTTTACATATAACGAGTCTTTTGATTGGTACCTTTTTCATTTATTATATCAAGACTCATCAAATAAAAATATGATGCTCATACAACATGTATTATCACTTCTCGGGTAGGTATTTACACTCGTTGATATTAAGCGACCGAGTTTATGTTGTAATTGCATGGCTTTATTCTTTCAAAAATTCCACAGAGTTGTGTTTCTGATTCTAGAACAGTCTGTCTTAATTCGTACGAAGATCCATGTGCCATTGGAACGTGGACATTTTTATAGTAATCATTAGACTCCCTCACTACCATATAAAACATGTTCCGATTTCGCAGGTGGTGGGTACTCACTTTCTTCTGGCACTTCATATGACTCTGGTACTTCATAGCACCATCATCTACATGTTCTGCTAATGGTGTCACTATAGCAGAAAATGTGAGCCACTAACGAACATTTTTCAATTTTTATTCATTATACCCTCCAATACGGTAAATTATTTTGGTTTTCACTGCTTGATGTAAAATTAAAAAATAGCAGTATAGCTCAGAAGAACGCCACAACACGTTGTCTGATACGTCAGCTCGACCGACTGGGGCGCGGCTCATCCCAATCAGCCAAGTTTCAAATTAAAAATAGTACTTTGCAAGCTGAGAGAATTTATGAATATTTGCTTGTACACCGAAACTTTGTTATAGTATTTCTTACACTTAGAAATTAGCAGCCACCGTGAGCAACAACAGCATCCGTGAGAGAAGTGTACCCCGTAGGCACAATAGATACGTGTTTCTGAGAAAACGGTCACTTATGTTGTTGATGTACCAGGAAATATGATGTGCCTCCGTGACCGGTGCTATTCATTACATTGTAACAGATTCATTACATTATTCCCAACCGTAAAATCAATTTATAAGAAATAAGGGGAAAAGTCTTTAAAAACGACACTCGCTTTAATATACTTTAGGAATTGTAACATGAAAGTATTTGTATGCCTCCGAGGCACCCAGATTGTTGCATCTAGGGTTAAAGTTTTTGGTGTGTTACCCCACAGGTGATCAGTTTTTGTTTTTGTTAAAGTTATAATTTTCGATGTCCGCATAAATTGAGAGAAAACTATGCGGCCTCCATCCATGTGAGAGGTGTCTATTGTTTTGTTACATACCCAGAAAAATCCAAAACCAATGAAACTAATTATTTTTTAACAAAATTCTGAATTTGATTATAAAGTGAAAATATTTTATTTTGCTATTCTGCCTATTCTTTTACTACGCTTAACAACTTAATTCGCGTACTCATTGCATCCCTCCTTACGACACAGTTGACGTCACGCGACAAGGACAACAAGGAAGGAAGAGGTTGTTCACTATTAAATATTTGCCATTTACATGTTGTGTCATGAAACAGCAACGTGTTTTACAATCTTATTATACAAAGAACTGTTAGACGGTATGCAGCGTAATAATACTAAGGCAATTTTGTGTTCGTGAAGATAGTTTGTAAAATTTTTAATTATTGCAGTGTTATAGGAGAGTATTTCATTTGTTGCTTTTAAGCAGAAAGGGTGATACTTAAAAAACACTTTGTTTTCGTTCAGCAGCGTTTTTGTTGTTGCAAGCACTAGTATTAATATATTTACAACTTATTTGAGTCAAATTGCTGGGCAAAATGGAATCCATAGCCTCTGCAAAAGCTAGAATTGAACGTCCAAATTTCGCGTCAAGCCTGGAAGTTTTTACCTCACAATAGACGAAATACAAATATGCACATCCCAATCCACAATTCTAACCAAGCTTCAAAACATTGTATATGTGCGGGAAAGAATAGGACTATTTCTTATCTCTGCTACTGGTTTCATATATCCTTTTGATACACAAGTATATGAATGCACTTAATATTCTGACAAACAACATCTCATTAAGCAGATTACTCCTGATTTAACAATGACTCTTTTGAAAATGTTACATATTGCGGGTAATAATTACACCACCACATCTCTTTGTAAGGAATGCGATATAATCCAATTGACACTATCCATTTAATGCTATTACTCCATATGCATTCAAACATATCTTGCTACTTAACGCAGAGCTACTATTAATTACTGAAACTAGTTACTTCCGTAAGCGAACAAACATCAGGCAAAGAAAGACGATAGTCCATGATAACTTTTGTTACGATTTCAATACATAAGACTTTTCGACCTTAGGTGAAATGAATTGTTTTAGCAAATTGGTATTTATAACGATATGAGTTATAAGATAATGGAAAATAAGAAAGGAGAGGCAGGATAACCAGATAAACCCAGAGAAAAAAAACACTGTGAACTCGTGAAATCATTTTTCCAACAATAAAACTGCACATGGGTAACTTGAGATATGAACTCAGGAATGAACGATGAGCGTTTTGGCCGTTGCACCACGGGTCGCTCCACACGATCGCACAGAAGAATGAATCGTGCGATGCGCGGTGCATTACTGAGGAGGAGGAAGCCTCGTTCTCGACCTTTCCGAGGTCCATTAGCGTTCGCGCGTCGATACCCGCGGGAGGGGAAGGGAGGAGGGGGAAGGGGGAGGGCGAGGGGCGCAACGCGTCTGCCGCGTGCGCCCTATCTCGCCCGTGCATCGCCCATCGTCCTTTGCCCATCGCCCATGACCTGCGGGGACAACCCCTGCGCAGAGGCACGCTCAACGCAAAACCTTTGCGTTGGAAACGTCGAAACTTGGAATATGAAATAAAAGAATGGGTCACGATGTCTGTCGATTCCGGAGACGATCAGTGGTTTAGGACAGACCGCTCACCTTCCAAACGGTTAGATTTACATTCAAACTCCCGGTAGATCCGTGATGAATTTTTGAGAGGCAATGACTTCATGAGGGGTTCTCCTGTTTCCTCTGCCTCTTAATTCACTATTGCTTTATCGTCTTTGAAATCACCTCTCCACCGCACCATTCATTTCAAATATGGTCTAAAAAGCTTAGTGACTGAGGAACAGAAAACAGAGTGAGAAGATGTCTTAAATGATTTAGGTGGCTCAGAAGGGATGGGCGTTGTTCTATTGTCATTTTTGAGATTAAATGATGGAAGATGCATTCATATCTATGTCTTCGCCTTTCATGAATAGGTGATCACAGTGACATTTGTCTTTAGCTTCGGGAGTAAAATTGATGGTAGTGTGTTCTTCAAGAGATGATGAAGACTCCACATGGTGAAAACATCCATGCGTAATGCAGACTCAAAACAATGCTCGAGGGGGTTCGCGTACGTGGACGCTGTTCCTGCCGCCTAAGCCACCGACAACAGAAGCCCATCGAAGCCCAATATCTAGAGTAATCTAGATATTCTCTGGTTATGGCGTTTTATATGGTGTTTGGATTAACATCCGTGGACTTTCAGTGCTGCCAGAGTTTTCCTAAATTATGTCGAAGTCTGGCTCTGTGGTTGCAACAGAGACTAATGCGGGGGAATGAAACATCTCGCGACCAGTTTAACGTGTTCTAGATTCGTTTTGGAATTGATCGGGGAAAACTACGGAAACAATCGATCAGAAAGGATCGATTCTCTTTCTTTCAAGACTTGAACTCTTTACTTGATGTTTTTCGCTTGTATGCTGAGTTTTCCTCCCTTTCTGATTTTTAGGGATAATTCAAAAATACGTACGCAATTTTAGCTTCTTCAAACGCTCTCTCAAACTATTAGTAGTACTTAATAACATATCACTGTTTTAAACAATTTCCTTCTAAGTTTCTTCTGTACCTAACTTACGAGTCAAAAAAATAATTTCTCTAAATTTAAGTAAAATCTCGAAATGTTTCAATCTGATATATTTATGACTAATTTTTAATATCTCCCTAACGTAAAATTAATAAACTTAAACACGCAAATGTTGTGAGTGCGTTTCCTGTTCTATCAACTTCTTTCTTCCTCGATTTCACTCTTGCTTTCCATGTGAGAAACCCTTCATGTAAATTGCGTACGTATTTCTCATTGAATGATCTCCTTTTTATAATAAAATAAATTGTAATACAAAATTTTGAAAGTGGTCAGGCGGAAGAGCAAGCTAAATGGCCTGAGCCTTGCCACCAATAAAGACATTTATTTATTTATTAGAACTGCTGGTTTCTAGAAATTGTAACACAAGGGCAATCGGTCTCGCAACGGTTTTGTACTTGGTGTCAAAAACTGACATAAATAGAAGCAGTACTACCTACAGGGAATGTCGCTTTACTTATAAGATATGTAGAAGCGCTCATTAAGGATTCACTGCGAAATAAGCTCCGAAAGCTCGCGGTGTAAAATCCAACGAACAGCGGAAATCATGTAAAACAAAGATTGCGCAATGTGTTGAAAGTAATGAATGATTTTCAGCCGACTAGTCCGTGGGAAATTAATAATATATCGTGATTTCCCCCACGTCTAGAAACATGAAATGTGATCATTATTTAAAGGTTCTTGTGGCGAAAATTTACTCTGGTAACGTCTAAGACAAGTTTTATTTGAAATTACAGGACAAATAATTTTCAAATTAATTTGCTCAAGAACTTTATTTTTTGTATTTTACCGTTCGCTGTGTTTTGGTATTTCCTACTGAAATTTGGTAAAGCTGCTTAAGGTAAATGCAGGGACGTTTTGTTTTTTACTTTGTCTTTGTGAGCCCAGGGGCTTATCTAAGTGGTAAGACGTATCTAAGTTGTATTTTATTTAATTTACTAAATGTACTGTTCAATTTTTATCTATATATTTATGTATTATGTGGTTAGGCGGAAGAGCGGGCCTGATGGCCCGAGTCTCGCCACATAAATAAAGTCACTATTATTATTATTATTATTATTATTAGTATTATTATTATTATTATTATAAATTTTGCTCGTCTTTGTTGAGTGTGCGGAGAAGGCGAAGATGGCCGCGGAATTAGTGAGGTGGTGGGCCGGCGTCTAAGAAAGGTTGCGGCTGGTGGTGAGAGAGGTTCCTAGTAGTGATGCGACATCGATAACAAAACATCGATGTTAGTATACATCTATGTTAGCAAACATCGATGTTCAAAATTAAAACATTGATGTTAATAATACACCGACTAAAAATCTTCTACTTTTTTCCACATCGATGTTTCAAGCTGGTTTAGTAACATCTAACATTGAATTCGTGTGCAACAAATTTTAATTTGATAGTGTTCGTGCTTATCAATTCGTCGAATAAAGGGTACAAGAAGTAGTGACTTCTTGTACGGGAGACAAGGCACAACGGGTGCAAAGTATTAAAGTAGCACGTGAACTGAGGCGGAGCGGATCGTTGGGGCGGGATGGAACGGGACGCCGCGGCGATGGTTGGCGTGAGATGGGGAGGGGAGGGGCGGGGCGGGGCAGGGCGGGGCGAGGCGGGGCGGGGCGGGGCGAGGCGGGGTGGGGCGGGGCGAGGCGGGGCGGGGCGGGGCGGGGCTGGGCGGGGTGGGGTGGGGCGGGGCTGGGCGGGGTGGGGTGGGGCGGGTCGAGGGCAGGCAGAGCGGAGTGGAGCGGAGCGCGGCGTGGGCCGGCGCATATCGGCGTAGCGTGGTGCAACGCGTGAGCTTTTTGCGCGAGAGGGCGTGTGCGGCGTCGCAGCTGGTCGCTGGCGACATCCGCATTCCGCTGATCCTCCGCGGGAGGGCGTTGAGGGCGCTTGGGGCTCAGCGAGCGACACCGGCGCGCACTCAGCCAGCCCCGCCTCGCCCCTGTCCCTTCTTCCACCGGTGATGCCTTTGTTACTCTGCCAACTGCGCGCTATTCCAAAAAGGAAGCAAAATCAAATGAATACAGTTACGGAATTTGCACTTTACAAATTTCAAGTTTATTTACAACATTTTCAGCAGTTTTGGAGTTAGTTTGCTGTCAAATATTTTATGGGTACATCGTTTGAGAAGTATTTAAAATATCTAAAAGATTGTAGTTTGTGAAATTATTGAATAAGTTCAATAATTAATCGCAAATAGTTTAAGGGTAAATAGATCCCTTGAAATGTACTGTTTTTTTAAATATTAGCAGTTCATTGCTATAGCATTTGGTTGCATTTGACAATTTCTGTTTTAATCTTTCTTCCTTATTTTCAGTTCTCTTTGAAAATACCCTACAACATTGACTGTTTTTGATCCAGTTTCTACCACACGAATTTTATTTGCTTTTGTGTGAGAACTTTTGTATCACGTTTGCCAGTCTGTTCAGTTGTTCTGTGTTGTTGGGAATTCATATGTTACATTCGCATAGCTCATTATTAACTTCATATTAGCTTTTAAATACGATATTGAAGGAGATTATGTATAATTTTATCGTCCCATGAGTAGTAAGCACTAAAGAGAAATATTGAAATGTAGGACAAGAATAATACTAACATTATTTGCTAATAGGAACAAGCTAATATGTAATAAATGTATCTATATTTCACATATTCACGACAAGTTTAATTACAAGTCAGGCATTAGCATGCCGTGCAATCATTTATCAATAGAAATAAATTGATTGACGATAAGAAGTGCCAAACCATGACGCTCGAGCTTACTAATTACAGTAAGGAAAAGAGATCGAATTAAAGAGAGCACATTCGAAGCACAGGGCGCCAATTTCATGTCACGTGTAGGGAGAGCACCGAATCGCTTTCGCCATGAACGTTCCACGGAGAAACTTAAACGCCAATGCAATGTTCTTGATTTTAGTGGAGCGCTCCTTCCAAGAATTCCTAAGGGGATTCTCTTCCTCGTCTCAGGGGACGGGCGAGTTTCTTAATATAGGAGGCGAAGGATAAGGAGAAAATTAATGCGATAAGCACCCTCATTTACGCGATGGTGGGCGACGATTAGGGGAGGGGATAATGCGAGTCCTTGACAAGTAACCGGCGAACGGCGTCCGGCCACGCGAAGCGACTTTAAGTTAATTTCTGAGCGCTGCCCGTCAACCCGCACCGCCAGCGCTTACCCCAGAACACCAGAAACAATGGGGAATCTACGGAAAAGTACGACCAGGAGGCGGATTTTGATGACCTAAACATCGCCAAAACTGATAAAAAATTCTCCTAAATTGTTTTAAAAATATCCTAAGGAAACTGACGTAAACATTTGATCGCAACTAGTTCAGATGAACAACTCAATGTTGGACACGTTATTGATGTAATTAAGGCTTCTTCCTTTCATTCAAGTGAACGCATCTCGCTTTGGACTGTTGTTTACCAGAAAATCTCTGTCTTTAGTTATCGCTAAATCAGCCGAACTGACATAGCGCAGATGGGCGCCACAGGAACCTTAGATTACATACAACGGCTTATATTACAAATTCTGAGTGAAGAAATCAAATAGACTATTTAGGAATTCTGTGGAGATCGTTATTTGTTGCACCTCTTATATATTATATTTGAATCAAGTACCATTAAAATAATATTACAATTCATGAAATCAGCGAAAATTGCTTTGAAAATGACGGAAAAGGGGTAAAATGACTTATTATGCGAAATAGACGAAAAATGACATCAAATGGATCATTTCCTTATGTCATAATATGAAATTAATCTCTGTACCAAATGGTATTGTTCTAACGCGTAAAGAAAAAAATGACATTTCATTAAAGCCTGCCCTAATTATGACATTCTCTTATGATAGTAGAGGAATTTTCGGAGTGTTCTAAACGTAGCTGCGTGAATGAAAATCATTGAAATTCTTTTTAAACGGGTTTGATATTTTAAGAGCTGAACTGCTGGACCCTAACTACGTTTCCAGTTAACTTTAAACTTACTATTAAAAATCCACAATTGATAAATGATTTCATCTCGGATTTACCACAATAAACTACTGTACACTAAAATTAGGTATGGAAAGATAATTTAATTTACTTTCATGAATATCAAAGTTTTGAATATTTGCTAGCAAAACATATATGTCAATTCACTTGATCCCTCTACGTACTAGTAAACTCATGTCAATAATATTATAAATAGATTTTTCTCAAAACTGTCGTTACATTATCGTATCTTCAAACAGTACACAGTACCTAGGAAAACGAACTCCTCTCGTGTGAACTGTGCCATCGAGTATCAAACAAGCACAATATTTTCTATCCATCACCGCACTCTTAACGAACATCAAATAATAACGATATTTACCCGCCGAGCGC
This sequence comes from Acheta domesticus, assembly GCA_031308135.1. Lineage (NCBI taxonomy): Eukaryota > Metazoa > Arthropoda > Insecta > Orthoptera > Gryllidae > Acheta > Acheta domesticus. The sequence goes on along the minus strand of JAHLJT010004567.1, from coordinate 127,585,597 downwards.
GCTATCAGATACACACAGAAACAACATCAGCACCGCCGCCGGGGGAAAACGATTACAGCGTGCTTGAGCACGCGCGCAAAGCAAGAGTGAGTTATGATTTTTGCAACGACTTCCGTCTCACGCCGCCACCGCTACGTCAGCGCTCGCGTTGCGTCTGGCGACTCGCATGCAGGCGCGCAGACGGTCCTCCGGCGCCGCACGACACGCACGCGTGCGCACACGCAAAGGTCGCCTGGGGAGCGCGTGTCACGCCGCTTGCATAGCGTGCACGCGCACGGCTGTGTCTCGCCGCACCAACGCTCTCCGCCGCGTACGCCAGCCCTCTGGCCCCGGCGCCGCCTCTGCTCTCAGGGTTCCTCTTGTACGGTCTATCACTTTCCAGATTGGTGGTACAAAATATGTACCACTGTGCGTAATGCAACGGTCGCACGGAGGGCCACAACATTTGAACTATCATTTATTTCCATATGTGTTGCAGTGGCGTAGCGTGACTCACACGTTTGGGGATGCTCAACAATAACACACAAAATGTCACTATCAAGTACTTCGTCTAACAGGCGAACGCAACACAAGGCAGATACACTGGGACTACTTCCACGATCTCGATTGCTTACGACGGTGTAGGGTAGGCGCTTCCCACAAAATCCTCACAGCAGTCAGGGCTGCCGATGTCTTGAAAGCAAATTATACAATGGCTCAGCTTTAATTCTTATACGCGAATGGCAATAAGACCATTTGTTAATTTATACATTGCAGACTTAAATAATATGTAATCTATTTAAGAGATAATACAATTTCTTGGATATTAATTAAGAAATAGTAGTCAGGCACTATTTCTACAGTTTGTACCCATGACCAAGCGGGGACTCCCGAGTGAGAGAGAGAAAGATAATTTACTGAACGCCTGAAGTGTGCTGCGCTCTCGTGCACAAACGAGCTTCTTTCCGCAGTAGACGCTAGCGTAAAGCAGTCGGGTTTCTCTGGGCCAGGGGTGAAGAGGGGAGAGGGGCACCTCGCCATCTGCGCATGCGTCATTGCTCGTCGCAATCTGGCGGCAGACGCTGAAGTATTTTAGCTTCCAACCAATCAGAGGCCAGCTTCAACAGCCCGCCGAATTCAATCATAGGAAATCAATTTTAAATTAATACAAAACGTGTTTCGCTCAACAGACCACTTGTAAGATTATCAATACAGTATTTAAGGTTCTTATATACGGGGATGCTCAGCATCTCAGCGTCCCCTGACGCTACGCCACTGATGTGTTGTTTCATGGCAGGATGATTTATGAGCTACCCCTAAAGTTTGCAGAAAATAGTTCTCAGAAGCACCGGACGATGTAGGCATGATAAATACCTGCACAACACATGATAAATTTTTTACAAAGCCTACAATACATTTTCCTACCCGATGATAGTGTGAACCAAACCCCGGGCCGTGCAGCTAGTGCAAAAAAAATCCGTGGTCACGTGTTTGAAAGAAATAACTCTATGTGACCAAAAGTCCACAGTCATATCGGCTACATCGTTTTCTCCCGAGTGGAATGGTTTAGATAAATTTATTATTTCATGTTTCCGTGCGCATCAACTGCTGCCACATATGTAGTGCATGTAATACGCCCAGAATAGGGCGGTTACCTCGCTAGAATATGAGATCCAACGCCGACCTTCACGTCCGATTAGAGTATTTCCCTTTTCAGTTATATCCCTAGCATGAAGCAACAACAGAGGTCATTACTATCTCTAAGCTTCAGAGCGGTAGTGTAATGTATGAAAGTGTACTCGTATGTAAGTAGAAAGGAGGGGATAAGAATGCTCGTATGTAAGTAGAATAAGGGGATAAGTTCCAAGGTATATTATGTTTCTGCACGAGCATTTGCCTGGATTTGGTTAGAGAAGCTACGGAAAAATGATGATATGAACAGCCGGCCGCTAGAGTTATCCAGAGAGCGACTAAATTCATCCTAGGTATCTAGCTAGTGTCAAATATCCGTCATCATTGGAACTCAAATCCTAAGACGTCCTATTTAGATATACTGCAATGAACGGGTAAACGACAATTATCAAGGTCTTGTGTCAAACTTTTTTGTACCAGATAAATCTTTTTATCACCAGAAAAGCTAAATTACACTCTTTTCGTTTTTGTAGAATCACTTTTGTTGTTGTTAAATGAAAGAAATAACTGAGCATTCTTAGAACTGTCGTCATTCTAAAAAGGCATTTTTTCTACAATTCGCATTCTCCCTTAATTTTCAATTAAATCTTGAGTTAACGCAGAACAAAATGTATGACAGTAATCTAACTTGCAAACTGTTTCCTAAATTTTCTTTTAAAGCTCTAACTTTGTAAACTACTTTGAACTTTCTACTGCATATACTCTTATTATTGTTTCCCTATATCTCACACATAATATTCGGAAACTTGCAGTGGCGAAGTTGACGTGATTGCCGTTGTCAAACATCGAATGGCCTTCGAACGCATCGCCGCAACTGCCCCTCCGGCGGCATCGAGCCATCCTACCCATCTGAACGCCCATCTCCCCTATGTCACCCTTGAAAGCGCCCATGCGGCCGTCGATGCATTCCGGAAGTTTCGGCCTCCATCGCTAACGGAAATTTGGGGGAGGAGGGGAAGGGAAGAGGGAGGAGGGTTGTCGAGCGACGGCGCTGCGGTCGAACTAATCGCCCGCATGACATCGGCCAAAAGGCGCGGATTGGCTGAGTAATTTAGGCTGTTGGCCAATTATTCACGGGGAACCTCGAAACACTGCGCTCCGGACGAATGGCGGGGGAGGGAGGCAAGGGAGCGGTCTCGCGGCTTGACAGCTGCTTCCCGACAGGACGGGAGGCAGATGGAGTTTCCATTTCCCTCGATAGAGTGGAATCGCTTTCCCCTGAGAATTTATTGTGAACAATATGGTTTTTGTACTTAACGTCGACTGCAAGAGATAGTTGATAAGAACAAATGGAGAATGAGTAACCGGCTCCAAATGTTTGTATTATTGATAAAGAATAATTTAGCACTGTTATTTATGAATCAATGACCATTAACGAGGAAAAATATGTACTGTAATTCAATTGAAATGATTCCTCAATTTGTTTTGTTATTTAAGGTCGCATCAACTACTAAGTCATTAGCGACCACTATTGGTTTTAACGTTGTGGTATGAGGATGAAACGATATGCTGATGTTAGGGAGTGAAAGGACGAACACATAAAACAATGCCCGAGGCGGGACTCAAACCTGCGATCCCTCGGTCCGAGATCACTACGGCACTACTGACTTAGCAATCTCGGCCACGGGGCTGACTCATCAAATTTTATTGACATTTGTCTTGCAATTTTTTGATCTATTAAATGCCTCTGGCCAATGCCTCTGGCCAATGCCTAATACGATTTTCCCCCAATATGACATTGTGACATGTTTCTAATAAACCAACACTGTATGCAATACCTTATGAATGGTTTTATTTACTTATGACAAGTTTAATGAACTTAGGGAATTGGAAATAAAAAAATAAATGCTTGCAATGGAATGTATTTTACAATTTTGGTCAGCATCAACTTCTTCAAGAACTGATAACTAAACCAAATCAATTTTGAATAGGTTTATTTAATGTAAGTCCTTGAATTCACTAAGCTATATGAAATTTATAATTTTGTGTATTTCATTTGTTTTGAAAACATAATTTACATTTTGACGCACAAGCGGAATCACAATTATCAAATATTAGTTGATAACGGATTATAATATTTTTGAGATTGATACTGTAAAAAATAAAATACGTCAATTTATTTTGTAGAACATATTATTGTAGTAAATTTATCTCATTGTGTATCATCTAAATTGTATTGAAATTGAAATATAATGCTTATATTTCTAATCAAAAAAGTTTTTATATGTAATGGATTTATGCAATTTATTTTCTTTTAAAACAGGTTACTTTGGAGTCTGGCAAAACATGCATGTTAATAATATTATGCTATGAATCGTGTATGTTATAATACGTAATGAATATTATGGCACATGTTAATGCATGAAGACAATTGAAAACTAACTGAGATAGGAATCATGATCCGCATATATACTTTAAATCATTGGGCATAGAAAGGAACACTTTTCGTAAGTAACAATATGCGTAAGCGCAGCTAAAAAAGACTTTCCTGGAATCCGCAACACAGAATATGGGAAGAAATTTTATGATAATTTGATGTATGACTAACGGTTTCAAATAGAAAGAATGATGAATTGTTCTGGTATGATGAATGTATCTGGTGCTTAATATTTTATTAATAATATCCATTATATTTACGGTTTATTTCAAAACAAACTGTAATTACTCAAGGATAATACCTTCATGTAATAAAATCGAAATTAATTTAACCAGTTAAATACTATTTAATGTAACCAAATATAACTAAATATCATCAAGCCACTTGTTTTATGAACAATAAGAAAATATCTTAATCGTATTTATATATTGGTGGGAAAAGGAAATATTCCAAAATTTGTTTACTATTTTACGTGCTAATTTGACATCTACTTTTCATTTGAGGATTGGTTTCTAATTACTTACTGATATAATTTATTAATATAATATTCTGTACAAAAAGAGTTTTATTGTGGAAATATTTTATAAAATTTCCTAAAAAACTGCTCTTTTAAAAAGGATATCTTTTTCAAACTCGCTCATTGATTCGCTACATCATTCAACAAGTCCAATTAGATAGCCCGCAAACGATCAGTCTGAGGCAGAACGTAAACCTTCATTAGAATTTGATTCCCTGCGGCAGTCGCTCTCATTAGCCGCTCGCTGGCTTTTGCCGCCTCCGCTCCGCAGCGTCTGTTTTCAAAAGCGCAGGGGCGGCGCAACAGTGATACATCTGCGTCGTGCGGGTTGCCTAGCGTGACGTCATCTCCCGGAGCTTCGCCTCGCCAACGCCCGAGCGTTCTGGCTTTCGCGAAGAGCCGATTAACCCACCACAAAAGCGCAGGTGCGTCACAAAGGAAGTGACGAGGTGGTGGGCGTGGCGAGGGCGGTGCAGCGGCGAGGTTTGCGAATATGGGGGTGGCGGTGAAGGTGTGATGGCGGGGGTAGTGGGAGGACGGGTATGGTGGAGTGGCGAGTCTCGAGATAATTTTTGGCGGGGAGAGTGAGGCGGGGAGAGTGAAGAATTTGGCGGGGAGGGTGAGGTTGCCAAGTTAGCGGAAGTGGCGGTTTGGCGCGGTTGGAAACGGTGGTGGGGTTAGCAGAGCCAAAACAGACTGGAGGGTGCAACAGAAGACGTCTGCCGCCACCGAAACCGAGAACGCTGTCGATGCTTCGTTGTTGGGGAAATATATACAACACACGATACATCGAGGAAAGCCGAGTCTCACGAACCAGCAGCCTGTTCCTCAAATCCCCGCTACGCGAACGTAATTGACTGCGGCAAGACATTGCCTTTCAGATTTCTCTAATTGAAGAGGGAGAACACGCCGCGGCGCGCCGTTGCGGTTTCCCCTTCCGATTCCGAAGATCTCGGTTGCGACGAGCGCTACTCAGCGCCATTATTTACATAGCGCAGGGCTGCATTTACTCGTGAGCGCCTCCGCGGGGGTTCGGCGCTCAGTGAAGCGCCAGGCGAGGCGGGCGCTGCTGCGGGGGAGAACGGCGTGCGAGGAGTCGGAGAAGAAGTGAGGTGCTATGAGTAACTGAGCTCTGTCTATTTGGGGGATAAAACAATGCTTATTTATCTTTAAAATGATACCACTAAGACTTGTGGTTCTACCTGGATTGGATGGATGATTTCCATGGTCAGACGATTGTGGAAATATGATATGAATGGCGATGGAGCAAAATGAAATGAGAGGTACGGGAACCAAGAGAACGACGAAAAGACCTGACCCGCAAATACGCCATGTCGAAAACAATCTCCACATGGATGGACCGGGAAACGAACTTTGAATCCGCGGTGAAAAGCGAGTGGCTGACCGTTTTACTATGGGTCTCCCGGTAGGGAGGGAGAGAGAAAGAAAGCAAGAGGGAGACAGAGACAGGGGAAGAGGAGAGAGAGAAGAAAAGAAAATAGGGAAGGAGACAGGAGAGAAAGAAGAAGAGGGAGAGAAAGTGAGGGAGGGAGTAAGATAGAGAGGGACGGAGTGGGAGAGAGAGTGAGAGAAAGGGAGAGATGAAGAGGGAGAGAGGGGCAGAGAGGGAGGGAGAAAGAGAGAAAAGAGGTAACGGGTGAACAAGAAAACGACGCCAGGAGCTGCAGAACAAAGGGAAATGGCGGGACGGAGGAGGAACGTGACGGGGAGAAGCGCGGGGACGCATCGCACGTGCAAATCGCCGCCCTCGCGTGCCGCACGCGAATCTCCCCGCTCGCCTCGCCCCCCGCTCCGGCCGCGCCCCGCGACGCCTCACGCTCGTCCCTGGCGATCTTCGCCTCGTCGTGGGAGCGATACACGAAATGGGGGTCATCATGGACACTGGTTGAGCTCTCTTCTTTAATGAGGTGAACTCGTATGTCGGCAAATACGCTTGTTACTTTAACCCATTCGCCGCCTTGCCTTTGCAAAGTAGATATATCTATTCATCTCAAATAATTTTCAACAATAATATCAAAATGTGACATTTGAGCAATAATGTTCCATGACAGGATCAATTTTAACTGTACATGTATTATCTCAATTTTATAATAAAATAGTTGATTGTTATGACGTCAATTTGAATAAACGGATTCATTTAAATAGGATTTTTTCACAACGCTGAATTAATATTTTTATACAACAAAAACAAAGTAAATCTACTAGTAGATTTTCGGTCTTTTTCGTCTATTCCGTTATGACGAATGCAAATTACGAATACTCATGAAACTCCATTAGTTTATTTTGAAATTGATTGTTGCAATGCAATTCTGCAAGAGGAGGAAGAATATCTGCACTTGGATTGCACGTAATTTGAAGATACTTGAATAGTCTGCTGCCAAGTATTGGTGGACCATGGTGGATAATCTAACTAAATTGGAGTTTTCCCGGAAATGAGAACTATAATACTGGGTACTCTACATTAATTTTAATAGGTTTCCTACATTTGCGCTTAAAGTTAGATTCCTTCTGGTTTCTGATTAATCACATTGTCATGTGTATTTAGAAATATGCAAAGAATTTTATGCAGTCAGAAACCCTAACAACATGTGTAGAATTGTGAGGATTGTGTGATTAATTAAACTACAAAAAATAATATGAGATCATTAACATGAAATAAGTTTTCTGTTAATTCACACCAGAAGATGAATTTAAATAATCCCAGGCCGCGAAGGTATGTTCATTCCCTTCTTAGTTTTGTCAAGTTATCAGCTTAGGGGATGCACACACAGAAGCCTTGTGTGACGTTCTGCAGCGCTGTCTCCCGTGAGGTAATTGCATCGAGAAGTCGTTAGGCCGCGTGCAGAAGACGATGCAGCTGCGCGGTGACGGTGGCGCCCGGGAGGGAAACATGGCGACGGAGAAAGGGGAGCGTGGTGTCTGGAAGTGGGGGGTGCAGGAGCGGGAGGACGTGGAGGCCGGGGAGGGGGCGGGACGAAAGTGAACATCGGGTGGCGGGACGTGTGGCAAGGGGAGGGGGGACGCGCGGGAGCGCAGGAGTGAGTGCGTGCTCAGGGCCACAGGTGACGCGGCTGCTGCGGCGGTGGCGGAGAGACCGCGGGCTATCGGAATCCAATGGAATTAAAAGCAAACTAGGGTACCCGTGCGAGAACTCCCGCATGTAGAAACTCGTCACACACACCCTCCCTCCTCACACTCACACACACACACACACACACACACACACACACGCACACACGTATGTGCGGGAAAATATTAGCAGACACGTAATTTAAAATAAGACAAAAGAGTGCACGACTGAATTTGAGATACTGCACGCCATACCCTTCTCACAGAACAAGGTACTCGGGGAGGTCAAACTTCCAATGGAAGGTCCCAAATATTTGATGAACATCAAAGCGTTGAGAGGCATGTTTTGAAGCCCATTAACGCGCGAATTTTGAGAGACTCAAATCCGAAGGAAAGAAACAGACCATTCAGCAGGCTGTGTGCTGCGGAATTGCATTTGTGTCTGCCTAATTTAGATACATTTTCCCCACACAATTGATACCGTAATATGGGGTGAATAGAAATAGCATGGTGAAAAGAAACAACACTTCAAGTAAAAGAAAAAATAAATATGGTAAATTCATATTTGAGTAATTCTATGCATTACTATTTCCTATGTTAAAACTGATACTTTATGAAATATAAATTATTTGCTTTTAGAGTGGTAGCACCACTCATTTGAACAGTCGGTTTAATAACACGCGATTTTTGATGATTTTCTGTTGAAAACTTCTTACTTACCTACCTACTTTTCTGTTTTTACTAACAAGACAGGAGGTTCTCTTCAAACATTTGATAGTTTATATGTCAAGTAAAAACTGCAAAGAGGAATGAACAATTTAAAGGGAAATTTTGACGAATAAAGAATATTTTTTTCTGTAAGTGTTTATGATCTGGCAGATGTACCAGATACAACAGAATTTACATACAGCCAAGTGATCGGAAAACTAAATCCACCAGAAGAATAAAGAACTGGTCTAAAAAAGTTTGATATTAAAATTTAATATGCACTAACAATTATTCTTGTCTGCATATTTTTATTTTAAAGTTATGTTTAATTAAGTCTGAAAACTTTCATTGTTTAATACAGTGCTTTGTATCTTAAGAAATATGGGTATATAGAACATTTATTTACATAAATATTACACCAAATTATAATTTCACCAGTTTCTATTCAACCTCCTGGAAAAAGAATAGAGACAGTAATAAATTTCACCGAGTGTTTCTATTAACCACATCAGCAGGTGACTAGAAACATCAGTGTTTCTTAAAAACACTTACAATATGGATTTTTAAGAAATTATTTTGCACAAAAAGGGAAGAACATCTCAAGACCCAAATGATAAGATACATAAACAAAATAATCACTCTTTTCTAGTCTTCGATACAGAACTGTGAATATATAAACGTGTTTCTATTTATCCCGTTTTACGGTATTCATTAACTGAAAGGGCAATTCTTCACATCTCTGTGAAATTCTTTGAATTTGAACACTCCATCGTTCAGATTGATTCGGATTGACAGCAGTAAATGTATCCTTATTTTAGAAACAATGCAAATGACTGTGGAGGCGTCGAGAGATGGCCAGGGACGTGGAAGTGTTGGATGTTTGGATGGCAGTGAAGATGCAGATAGAGCAATGGACGCTGCTGCAGAGAACCGTCGAAGAAACACGATTAAAGTGTTGCTTTTCTGACAGATTTGGTGGCCATTGAGGGATACTCGTGAGTTTTCTGTGAAGAGCAGCCCATAAAATAAGGGAATGACAGACAATAAATATGCAAGAGAAGTTGAAAAAACACCTGTAAGAGAATAGCAGGAAATGAACCCAGTTTGCATTGGTTTATGGGAGAGAGAATGAGAGAGGGAGAGTGAGGAGGAAATGAAGAGAAAATAAGAGTAAATTAAAGAAAAAACACGAGAATCAGGAAGAATAGGGATAGAAAGTGATAGGTTGGGGAAAGAGGGAGGGAGAGAGAAACAAAGGGTGAGAGAGATATCGACGTAAGGAGGTAAAGAGAGTACAATGATGACCGGGGAAATGTGAAAGAGGAGAAGTGAATGTGAGAGACGGAGGGAGCCAATGACAGGGAGAGAATAAAAGTGAGGAAAAGGAATAAAGTGTAAGAGAGAGGGAAAAAGGGGGAGAGAGGATGAAGCAATGAAACAGTACACAGTGGAGCGATACTAGTGTAGAACAGCGTAAAATGACCGACCACCCACTCGCCAACTCTTTCCTTTTTGTCCTGGTCGGGGGTGCGCCTTCAATTGCGCGAATCAGTCCCTTTGAAGTGCGTACAAAAAGATTTAATATCCGGCTGGAGCTTTCGGCGAGAAGGTCGTCGCTCGGTATAATTGCTGCAGCATCCACCACCTCCGTCACCGCGCTTCAACTTTTTTGCGCTGGAGTTGCGTCTCTCAAAGCGTTATCGGGGCGGCACGGGGGGGGTGCGGGGGCAGCGCGGGGGCGGCGCGGGAGCGGCGCGGGGGCGGCGCGGGGGCGGCGCGGGGGCGGCGCGGGGGCGGCGCGGGGGCGGCGCGGGGGCGGCGCGGGGGCGGCGCGGGGGTGGAGCGGGGGCGGCGCGGCGGCGGCGCGGGGGCGGAGCCGTTGGCGGCGCGGGGGCGGAGCGGGGGGCGGTGCGGGGGGGGCGTCGCTGGCGTGGTGTGGAAGCTTCTTGCAAAAGCTACTCTTCCGCAGTCCGGGTGTTTCTTGCCGCCGTGTTGAGCAACGCAGCCTGTGGCCAGAGGGCGTCAGAGCTTGGCGAATGTCATCATTAGCAGCAGCAAAACAATAGTTTTTCACTCCGTGGTTGAGAATCACAGTTTCTAGGACGTGGGAATCGCAAAAGTGCGTGAGTGATTTTTTTTCTCGATCGAGAATTAGTATAATGAATTAATCATGTGCATTTAAACTAATTAATGGGCAAAACTAGAAATAGTAATTGCAAATATATCATAAACAAGAACAAAGTTTACAAGAAGAAATGACTTTTGAATTAATATTTTTGATTGTTTCTATTTCTTTTCTAATGTAACATGAAAATTTTGTTAAATATTTGATGTGTTTATAGTATTAATCAACTGATCTTAATTATGACGCAGCAATTACGTAAATGCTTATACATTGTGAGTAAAATGTTTTCAATAAATCAGATATTATCTTTACTGTGTATTAGTAATGAATATTAGTATATGTATTAGCTACATTTTTAATCCGTAAGTTTTGTGTTCTTATTTTAAAATATAGATTTTTTTTACATAACAGAAGTATTTGCTACACTGGCTTGCTTAATGTCGCCGTAAAGACGGAATTTCTGAGATCAATGTTCCTCTATTACACGCCAAGCTGACTTCTTGGTGGGAGAGACTCAAATTAATTTGAATTTTTAATGCATCGTTAAACTTTATGAATATTCATTACATTCTCTATACATCAATTTGCTGCGATTTATGTAAGGCATCTAAACTAAACTCTTCAAGCTTGTGGAGAAAAATCTTCTCTGACAGACAGGGTATTTTTACAAAATAAAATGAAAATTCAATATTTAATCAGTACTGTAAACCTTTTCGAAATGCTGGTAATGATATATCGTGAAGTAATATCTGGTATTAAAAATATTGCATCAAACTAAAATGTCCAAACACTGATCGTTGATGGTGTACAATTATTAATAGAGCTACTCTGTCAAATGTGCTTGTACTTGCGTAGTAAGAGTGCTTGCGTAGAAATATGTACGAAAACCACTTGAGTTTAAACATAATTTTGATAATGTAAAAATTGACGTTCAAAAATAAAATAAAATTACAATACAGCAACTCACGTTCTAATTTAAGTGTTATCTTTCTCAAAAGTCAAAATATATTGTATATAACACACGTGTTTTCAATACTGTGTGAATCTTCTTGATATACAAATATTGAGATTCTGTGTTATTAGACAATACACTGAAATATCTCTAGATCCTGGGTAAATGAGTATTCTCTGAAGACATTTGTGTCAACATTCACGAAGAAAAAATGCTAAAAATTTGAATGTGTGACAGCAAAAACCGTCTCTCGAAATACATACTGTCTACCCTACTCACAAGATGCAAGAATACGCCATGCAACACGACCCTGCTCGCAACTTTGCCTTCCTCCTTTATAAAGTCCATCCTATATGGTACAGCTGGCGTTTCCTCGAAGTTTGTGTTCACGCTAGACAGGAGATAAAAAAATTCTTGTGTCTACAGAAAAGAAAAGAAAACACTCTACCTAGGACACGCTATTAGATCCCAAACTTAACAACTCTTACAATCATTAGGGGAAAATTGAAAACAGAAAAAGAAACCACTGAGAATAGGCAATTTAATAAAAATGAATGGAAATTGTACACATTTATATTGTTGCAATGTATAGAAAGCAATATATTGGAAATTCTAAAAGAGAATACCGTGAAAAATATTCTACTACAAAGTAAGAAATTCTTCTAGACCTCACAAAGACATAGTATCAGACCTATTACTCATTGTCAGAAGAACAAGAAGGCGCGCTCGCTGGAGATGACAACCGTAGTTCAGTTAGTAGCTACTAAATATACATCCTTACGACACTCAGAACCTAGTTGTTTGGGCCACACTTGATATGAACGTTTTGAAGGCTGATGATGATATGTACTCAAATTATAACCGAGCAATGATGGAATGAAAAGACAACTCTGCTTTTATCCCGCACTATCCACCATTTCACATGGATCGATCTTAATTTGAGCGCTGGTACCAAGAAAAGGAAGGTAAACGGTGTGACCACTACACCTGCGGTGGCTCCCGACTATCCTATAGTTATTCGTCTGCCAAGTCTTAAACATTCCTCTGGAATATTTGTAAAAGCATTAAATTGGTCTATCTTAGAGTATATTAATATTTGTTTTCAATGGGTGAAGCAATTGAAAGAAAAATATATACCCTCCGGCCAAACGAGAGATGTCTCTGGTTTTTAGAGGCTCAAAACTCAGACAACTGAAACAATGAAACAATTTCGATTTTAACTGAAAAATGCAAGTGTCTGATCACCGCAAGTTCTCATATCATTCATTCATGTGGTAGTGTAGTGCATGTTAATGTATGTGCAAGGGGTGAGGATAGCACACGGAAAAGGAAGAAAAGCTTGCTCACGATCCGTGGCCCGTTTGTACCGTCAGTTACGGAACTGCTCCGGCACTCGCCTGGTATCGGTCGAAGAAATCAGTCAGAAAACGACGAGTCAGAACAGCCGGCCGCTAGAATTCTTACACCAACAGCGACTGAATTCGATCTATCTTACAAGCTAGTGTCGAACATCCTGCCACCGTCGGGACTCGAACCTAGTAGTCCCGATCAGAGGCACTGCAGTGACATCAGTTGATGCCGTGAGCCATCTCTCCCGGTCTGTCCATCATGGTTGTGGCGCGGTGAGGCGCGGAGAAGCCGCGCAGGGCCGTTCCCTTTAAGGGCCCCGCGCCCTGCGAGGCCTCCTCTTCAACCGGCGCGGCGCGGCGGCAGCGCAGGGCGGCGCGCGCCCGGCATCGATCCCGCGTTCGCCCGCGCCTACCCGCCCCCCCCCCTCGCCACTCCCCTGCGAGGTCTTATTGTGGAGATAAAAACGAAAAACGCCGCGAGGCGGATGTGTCGTTTAATGTTTCTGTCGTACGCAGACGTTTTGTTGACCCAGTTCCCCTCAGCCGCGCCCCCCTCGTTACGAGGTGCCCCGCCCTCGCTTTCTCCTTCCCCTCTCGTTCTCTTCCAGGCTCGATCCCGTCGTGAACAGCTTTCCCTCACTTTTCCCCCCACCCTCGCTGCTCTCTGCCTCGTCTGGGCCATACTACACGAATTTTTAACTTCGTTTTTTTTTCTGTTCCGCTCTGCGTTTGTGTATGGGCTATCCGCTTGGTTTCCTTTGTTCGATTCTTGACTTTACAAGCATATGCCAACACGTGTGTTAGAGGACTTTCGATCCCTGAATTTTGTTCTTTTCCTGCGTCTACGCTTCGTGAAATTTATGGCTCTTCACTCTTCCCGAAACTTTTTCAACTTTGCTCTTTCATTATTCTTTTATGCGATGGCTGCTACCTTCCTGACGCAGCCCCGGCAATTCTTTACCTAATTCAGAGACCACATCACGGCTATACGTAAGTAAACTTTATAACTGGTTCCTTTGTTATAGGAGTGTCTCTTGGACTCATTTCTGAGAACACATTTCTCCCTAATACTGCTAGAGATATTTTGAACATCGTAATTTGCTATTGTTTCATACCCTTAATATAATGTTTTGTAAGTCTATTTATTACACTTATTTACGCATTAATTGTACAATTTTAGTGTGCACAATTTCTGACTGATTGCAATTACTGCCCTACCCTAAACGGACACTTAACATCTTTATCATTTTTAATCAAATTCGTTCTCCACAGTGTGCCGACACACCGTCCAAATCAAGGGCAACATTCCTCCTCACCATCACGCCCCTCCCACCGTCTGGCTGCGAGCGCCGCCTAGGGCTGTAACCCCACCAACTGTTGGCGAGCGAGTCGCCATCCAAAGTTCATTTGCGTGCCTTCGCGTGCGCCGTCCCAGAAGCGCACGCGCGTTCGCTCTGGGCGGTCGTGCTCGTAGTGACTTATGCAAATGTCGCCCCTGAGCGTAAGTGGCGCTAATAAAACGGCGAACGCACGCGTGCCGGGCGAAGAAAGGGCGGGGCACGGGGAGGAAATTGTGGGTGGGACGAGACGGTGGCAAAGGGCAATGGAGTTTGGGGACGGTAGTCTTTGAGCGAGGGTTGTGCGTTGTGAGAACAATGAAACGGTCATAGACGGGAACTGAAGTCTGGTGAGGGGGTTGTGGCGGCCATGCGATGAATGGAGAGCGGAGCGTGATTGGGGGCAAGGGGAGGGGAGAGAGTGGCATGGCGTGGCGTGGTTTGTCTGGACGAGCGGGACAATGTGGAGACTAGAGGAGAAGCGTTTCCGGATTGAGCGAGGTGTCGGGGGGTGGAGCGGATTTTAGCGAGATGTGTAATCCTGTGGGAAGGCGCAGGGATAGGATGGAGCATGGGGGGGCGGGGCATGGGGTCTTGGACAGGTAAGACGAGTTGGGATGGAGCTGAATGCTGCGTGTGAGACGGGAGGGGCTGGGGTGAGGCATGGGGGAGCTAAGGAGGGTTTTAAGAGGCCAGCAGGGAAGGTTCTGAGGGGCTCGGAAGGAAGGTTCTGAGCGGGTGGGAGGGAGGGTTCTGATACGCCGGGCGGAAGGTTTCTGAGAGGCCGGGAGGGAGGGTTTTAAGAGGGCGGAGGGAGACCTCTGAGAAGCTGAGAGGGTTTTGAGAGCCCGGGAGGGAGGGTTCTGAGAGGCTGGGGGAGGATTCTGAGAGGCCGTGAAGGAGGGAGGAGGGAGGGTTCTAAGAGGTCGGATGTCAGCTTTTTAGAGGCCTCCATCTGAAAAGCTGAGAGGGTTCTGAGAGCTCGGGAGGGAGGGTTCCGAGAGACCGGGGGAGGATTCTGAGAGGCCGTGAGGGAGGGAGGGTTCTGAGAGGCCGGGAGGGAGGGTTCTAAGAGGGCGGAGGGAGGCCTCTGAAAAGCTGAGAGGGTTCTGAGAGGACGGGGGAGGATTTTCAGAGGACGTGAAGGAGGGAGGAGAGGGGGTTCTGAGAGGCCGGGAGGGAGGATTCTGAGAGGCCGTGAAGGAGGGAGGGTTCTGAGAGGCCGTTACGGGGGGAGGGTTCTGAGAGGCCGGGGGAGGATTCTGAGTGAGCGTGAGGGAGGGAGGGTTCAAACACTCGCCAGGCGTGAGCGGGAGTTCAGGTTGTGGCGAGGAGGCAAAGACGCGGTCCCGGTCGGAGGCGAGAGGACAAACCGTCCTGGCGGGAGAAAAATGGGGGAGGGGAGCAGGTGGGATGGGGCGGGGCGTGGAATGAGGAAAGATTTCGGGAAGAGAGTGGCGCTAGAGGTCGCGTTCTCGGAGAGGGAGGAAGGAGTCACGAGGGACAGAGAAGGAGGAATTCGTTGAATTCCGAGGGAACGTGGTGCGATTTTCAACGTCTGTTTATTACAGTCCGCGACTCCAGCTGCTCCGAGATACTTCCAGGAAGTGTGTATTTGAGAACGTTTACTGCCGGAGATAAACAGAGTAGAGGTGTATAGAATATTACTTCACAGAGGCTCAGAAGTCGTATTACGTTTTGTTTATTAAGCCAAAAAAAATTTCCGAACAATTGAACTCTAAATTTAATACATGTAATTTAATAGTAATACTGAGACTTATTTGCACAATGTTTTTGATAGATTTTTTGATTTAAGTAGAAATGGTAAAGTGTTATGATATGTACTTTGTTTAAGGCATTTTATAATTCGTATGCATAATACATTACAATATTCCATTTGAACGATGTATTCAAATGATCTCGTGGCCGAAGTAGTTTATAGAAAAATGTATTTATACATTTTTAGTAGTTGTTAAAATTGTTTTGAGTGCAGTATTGAATATTTAATGTACCTAACTAAAATATAAATATTATCATTTTTGTACGCCTCTTTCTTTCACTGCTATTTTATTGCAAACCAAAAGTGTCAGAGGGAAGCATTTTTGAAAAGCAATCCAAATTTTCTTATATTAATATTTGTGAAGTGAAGCCCTGCAGGAACATTTCTCGTCGCAGTTGCCGGGAAGGTGAGAAATGGTCGCGGAGATGGACTATAGAAGAGCGAAACCTCGCAGTTCCAATTCTCAAGTCAATTTCAGGGCAAGTGTTATGGAGACGAAGGTGGGGTTGTGACGCCGATGTAGGCTTCCGGCAACGGGAGAACGCTACGCGCCACCTTCGCTGGCTACGAGTTTATCCACTCAGCTAGTGGAGAGAAAGGTTACGTTGAGTAGCACGAGCTCTCAGTTTCCGTCTAGCAATCGCACTGGTTGGCGAAACATGAAGCAGTGTTTTCGATTGAGAACACTAGATATTTTGATCCTAGAAAAATAAGCAATTGTGAATACAAAATTTTTAAAAAATGCCAATAAAGATGATAACATTTTATTACTTTAATTTACATAATAAACCTTGTCTAATTGTCCAACACGTGCAAGTTGCAGACCCCCCTTTTACTTCTACTCTCTTGTGGCGACATAGTCAACTTCATGGATGAGAGATTTCATTGTGCCATCTCAGCAACCGAGACCTGTTGGTGTCAACTATCTTCACTACCCTGGGGTAGGGCGTCCTTTGGGGTTATTACGCTCACCAGAACTCCAGATCATTAAGAGCTGTTCAGCTCTGAACACGACGGCGCGTGTGGGTGCTAATGGGGCCAACTTCATTTCATGGAGGAAACGCCAAGTTGCAAGACGCAGCTGCTTTAGGCCGCCGATAGCGCTAGCGGCAACTGCAGCAACTGCTAGCAGCAACTGCCGATAGCGCTAGCAGCAACTTCGTGGACGACTGTCCACATCCACCGATTGGGAAGCGATGTCGCGAAATTTGAAGGTACAGCCAAGCGTACTATTGGAAGCGTACTATTATTATTATTGTAACGAATATTGCGTCATCTGCCGGAATCCGCTGCGCGGATTGCATCATCTGCCGCCGCCCCCGAACTGGACGATTCCGGGGTATTCGCGGGTAGTCAAGAAGTGTGCCGCGAGTTCTGGAAGGGTCCAGGCGGGCGCCGGCCAGGTATAAATGCGCCGCTGTCGGCGGCCGCTAGTCAGTCAGTCAGTCAGTCTGGTCTAGTCAGGAAGCAGAGCTGTGAAGTTTGTGTGTGTGCATCGCTGTGGGCGGCAGTGTACTGGATTGTGGTCTGCGCTGTGAACTGTGGTCGGCACCGTGAACTGTGGTCGAAGCCGTGAACTGTGGTCGGCGTCGTGAACTGTGGTCGGCGTCGTGAACTGTGGTCGGAGCCGTGAACTGTGGTCAGCGCAGTGGACTGTAATCAGTGCATCGGACAGCGGTGAGTGCATCGGACTGTGCAGCAGTGCATGAGAATTGAACAGTGAAAATAAATAATCAAGAGGACTGTGCCGTGTATAAATAAATAACCAAATGAAGAACACAAGGACTGTGAAGCCAACCTGTAAATAAATCAAGTATTTTAGTGTAATAGTGTAACATAAATAAACATCTTTGTTAAAATAAATCTGTGTTTTTAATTCACCACCACGAACGTTACACTATTATATGTCTGAAGAACGTTTGTGCCTTTCAAAGATACGCTTGTGCTGTATTCGGACGGACGTAATGAGATTAATCTTCCCTATTCCATGTTAAGTTAGATCATAATGTCAAAACTACTCTGTTAATGCGATAATTGATTAATGAAGAAGGTGGTTACTCAAATATTTTGTTGTTAATTATTAGTAATACAATTGTTTAATAGATTTATAAGTGGAAATGTAAATGAATCCTTTTCTTTTTGTTTTTAATAAATAATATTTAACAAATGGTATAAAATGAAGGCAAATTGATTTGAATAAACAAATGCAAAATGTAAGCGACGTACACAGGTTGGAAAAACACTCATGGAATTATTATGTCTACACTTGTGTTATGGCTTGCCGCCGCTTGTGGAATAATGTACTAAATTGGTAAATTAATACTTCAATAAATATGAGATGTAACAAAATACTAATAAAAAATTGTAACTTCAATTTATCTTAACATTTTATTAATTGAAGGCTTTAGGGTAGTAACGAGATAGGTCACAACAGTCACAGCAAGTCTATCCCCATTCGTAAATGATATCTCAATAATATTTTTGTATTGTGGGGGCATATTGTAGGAGTGGAATAGCGGGGGCCTATTATAGGAGTGTGGAATATTTTGTACTGCTCCAAGTCCTTTAATTATATTCACGATTGTTGAAATTGAAGCCGGCTATCATGAGTTTAAGAACATCAATTGTGAAACGGAAATTATTAACTTTATTAGTTGTACAATAGAATCAATCAAAACGTGTACATACATATTTTCATCTGCCTCTAAGACATTTGATGAACAATACATTTAGATGCTAAGTTTGCAAACATTAGTGATCAGTGTATAATATCAGCAAGCGAAAAAATACCGATGAAAAAAGTAGGCAAAATGGGATGGCGTGGGAAATTGAAAATTTTGGTATCTTGGGATAAGTATGGGCTGTTGGCCATGTGCTACTTGGAATTGGGAATGTTAGAATTTCTTTTCGAACAAATAAATTCGAATTTTGGACGCAGGAGAAAAGTGGAACTATGAGGTAATGATCGGAATGGCACATCGTAGTGGTAAATAGCACAATGTATGATGTAAATAACACGATCTTTTAATAATAACAGAAGCAAAACTATAAATAATCCATTTTAATATTTCATTCTCACATAAATATTGAAATTGACTGCAAATTGCTATTTGTGGTATGTTAATGCATACATTGACAAAATTATTACATTTGATTGAGTAAATGACACATTGTACTGTATTTCTCGGATTATATCACTCAAAAATTTAAAATACCCAGATGATTTTCGTACTAGTGCAGACGAACCAAATAGGACTGACAATTGACAGAAGAACATAAAGTGATAAAAGACAAGGAGAACAATAATAATAGTCAAGCATGAGAAGGCCAAGGTCGTCCAGAAAGGTCCAGTATGATACAAATGACAAGCACGTATTTAAAAAATGGGAACAGAGAGATCAAATATATGGAGGAATTAAAAGTGAAAGTTCTGAATTTTTGTGTCTCATGTTGGATGGCACGAAAATTATTGTTCTCCTCTCCCATTCCTTTCCTTTCGTTTCCTGCGAACTCGACCACGCGGAGGCGCGCCGACGACCGCGCCGTCAGGCGGACGGCGAGGGAAACGGAAATGAGACGCGAAAGTTGCAGTTCAATGACTCGCGCTCGAACAAACAGAATTACTTGGGCAAGTTTTTGCATGTCCCGACACAATTTCCAAGAATCGCCCTTCGGCAAGGGCGTATTTTTAATTCAGGTTCTCCTCAATTAGTGGCTTCGGACGGAAGCGGGAATGAGACGGGGAGAGAGTGGTTCGGTGAGCACCGGTGATATGGAGTGGATAGGGCTGCATGAAATGCTACAGGGAATACAAAAACTCACAGCTCGTAATCACTTCGCACGTCTAGAACAGTTATTCAACTCTCTCTGTTAATAAAATTATCTGCGAGATACGACAAGTATTTACGTCAAAAACAATTATCTGCATGCGACGTTTGAATAGAGGAGAGAAAATTATTGTTTAGAGAGAAACAACAAAACCATCTCGTAAGCTATTCTCAACAGTTTGGAAAATAAAATACAAGTCAATGTTTGGGTCACGCTTCATTAGTCAATAATTCAATCAAAGGACAAACAGATCGTAAATGATAGAATAAATTAGAAAAGGAGAGTCTGGTTTGGTAAATCTCGGAATCTTAGAAAAGATATTCTTCTTCAATTACTTAAATAAATCCATCACTTACTACACCAATGTACTTTCATGGGTCGTTAAATACGCATCAGAAGAAAGAAAATGTAATATTTTTTCAATTTATGGAGCACGGTAAACACAGTGAATTACGCAAGGAAATTGTCTTTTGCAACGGCATTTTCTTTCACAAGGCAATTCGTTGTATTTCCTGAATATCAAAATTACATTTTTATTAGACACTGCATATTTTTATCTACTGAAACATTCTCGTGTTTCTTTAAAACGAAAGAGGATATTAAGAATTCTTACCTTCTTTAAAATGCAATGTGATTAGCTTTTAAAGAAAATATTCTTAGATTTTTCTAGGAAAGTGCCTCTTTTGCAATTTTTGCAAAACGTAATTTTCGGAGAACACAAAGCTATAAGGATATATTACGTTTGCACAAAAATTAGTTATGAAGTACAATGTTCATCCAGGTGAGCATTTTACTCACAAGAAAATAATATGGGAAAGACCGCTAAGGGGATTTTGTATGTCACAAATTCCGAAGTTGGAAATAATCATAATCCAATAAATATTTGAAAAACAAGAAGATGTTTGATCATTGCTATTTTCTCTTTCTTATATTAACATTGCACTCAAGTGAATATAAAAATAATTTAAGAGTTAAACCCATTAATAATTAGAGTTAAGAGTTAATTATTACTTAAAGAGTTAAATCCATAATAATTTTAATATAAAGCGGGAAATTTTTAGCCAATTAAAAATTTATATTAGTTTATCAATTACACAGGCCAACAAAAAAAGGGTTTGAAAAAACGTTTTAAATTTTAATAGCTGATTTGTATAGTTTTTTTGGGTGCTGAATCTGCATCTGAACTCTATTTCTTTCTATCACTCATAGTTTAGTTAGAATTTGATCTATTAAGGTATGGGAAAATGCTATATCTGCAAATAAAATGAAAAATAAACTTCCTCTAAAATACCAACAGAACTTTATTTAAACATAGAAGATGGATTTATATTCTTAAAATTACATTCTACAAGGTCTTTACGTGTCCGTGACGTATATTTTGTCACTTTTTTTATTAAAGTCCGCGATATAGCTTGTCCTCCTCTGCGCCATTTGCTGACTCTCTCGGTGAAGTGACCATCAGTAATCTCCCATAATATTGGTGTTCCAGCGTCCGTGATAAGGTTTTTTTCATCACTTTCAGATTTTAATGAAAACGCACACCTTGTTCTTCACTTACATCACTTTAATCTTACGGAAAGAATTGTAAATGAATTTTTAAAAAGCAAACCTTGAGGCTCATTAAACATCTCAATTTCTTGAAAGCATTCAGCATATTGACAACAATTGCTTGATAGTCTGGGTCTTTTTTGTTGCCTAGGAACTTATTAACAACGTGATTAAAAGCACTCTACGCTTGAGTTTCATTTTCTGTCATAAGTAGTTCAAATTGGGGATCAAACATCACTTTTCTAATATGAGTCTCAATGAAGATACCCTCTTTCAATAATTTTTCTGCAGAAAATTGCGTAAACTTTTCACAAAGGTACTTGAAACACTACTCGTCTTTAGGTAAGGCCATAGTTTCATGAAATCTAATTTTATGCGCAATGGAGGCAGCAGAACCTTGTGTTGATCTACCAGATGTTCCCTTAGAATGTTCTTTTCCCCAGAATTGAAAGATTTTCTTACAGGCCACTTCTTTCTAGACTACTGCTAATATCGTGCCTTATTATCTCATTCACATAGTAAATATGGGAAGTTATAACTTCCTGCATCTCATACATTTCTAGATACTCAGAGCAGCATTTGCCTAGCTATACAGTGAAAATGTTAAAATGTGAACAAATTGTGGGTGATACGGCATTTTTAATGTTATTTTTGGAATCAGCAGACTTAAAATGATAATAATTAGGTGAACATACACAAACAGGTTTTTGGTCGTTGGCCTGTGTTATTCGTGTCAGTTTTTCTATTAATAAATTACTTGCAGGTAACTCTTGGAGTTTCTAAGTTACATATAATATTTGTAATTTTATCATTCTAAAACGTTATGTTCCATAATGAAGATGTGGGTAAAAAGTTTCATTTTTTACTTATTATTATTATTATTATTATTATTATTATTATTATTAAGGGACCATAGGAAGCGGAATAGTTATCAAAACATGTTTAAAGTAAATTAAAAATAGTAACTATGCTACGCACATTGCGGTTTGTTATCGGTAATCTATTTCATTACAGAAATCCACATGATTTTGTCGGCGGGAATAATTTATGTAAAAAACGTCAAGAGATCACATCGAGTTTCCATTTCTGTATATTGCCGAAATTCAAACTACAGTCTTCATACAATGTCTTGTCATAGATACTTTGATGGACACCATCAAATGAGTATAAATCATATTAATACTATAGAAAAATTTTCTGCAAAACTGATTAAACGTCATGCCATCAGAACAGGTAATAGTAGATGAATGATAATAAGAAGAGATTTATGAGCAGTTGATGTGCAAAATCCAGACAAACTAAAAACAAAAGGAGTGATAGATCATTCGCAACATTATTAGAATCTAAAAAATGCATGACGGAAAATTTTTGTTCCTACATATCAGGCAGTAGAAGAAGGAAAATAAACAGAAACATCAACAATTTGCATGAAACGTATTTCACAGTGCATTTAACAATCAAGGCAGATACTTTAAAATAGGACTGTCCAACCAGCGCGGCAGCCCGCGGTGCAATTTACTGTTGGCCCGCAAAAGTTTATTAGACAAACGTGAATGTCCCTTGCATCCACGTCGGACCTGAATATTGCGCCTAGCACACGCGCCCTTTCGGTGTCAACACCTGCTTAGAGTAAAAATACGTTAAGTTGAGACTTAATGAATAAGTTTTTATTAAATTCAGAAATCAAAATTGAGTGAGTTTCTAATGAGTTTCACTGCGTTATGCATGATGCTTTATGTACGATAGATACTGATATCATACATAGTTCCATCCCCTTTCCCGTTTCAGGGCAGCTGGGCAAACTGCCGAGATCAACAATACGGGATCCTGTGTGAATCAACCGCGTAGTGAAAATATGCCCCGAGACTATATTAAAGGCTTAAGTCGTGGCCCTTGCGGCCTCTCAAGTTGGATACTCCTGCTTTAAAACGAGGGGTAGAACAGCGATCACTAATGAAAACAAAAGCAAACCTTTATTGCGATCTTCTGAACAGACAAAAGGAAATTATACATTCATAAGCCTCCCACCTCGCCTCTTCTCACAAATGAGTATGGCTCTCATCAGCCCAGTTGAGTGGGACGGTGGGGCGGCGTGGGCCTTGGAGTGCTCCGACCCGTCCCGTCCCGTCCCCGTCGCCTCGCGTCACGCCGCGTCGCGTCGCGTCCCGCTCGATAGCGCCGAATAAATCAGAGGACGCGAGTCGAACAAATGCGCGGTCTCCCGCCCACGCGCAGGTCTCGGCGCTCGCAGATGTCGCGCCCTGCATTATGGAGCGCAGCGGGCGCGCGGCGCGGCCCGCCACCTGCGCCCCGCTCCGCTCCCTCCCTCACGCCCGCCACGCCCCCGCCCCACCCCTCCATCAGCAAACCTCGCTCCACCTCGTCTCCGGTAACGCTCACCTCACCCCACCTCTTTGGTTGTTTACATGGCGTGTCCGAGTGTGTCAACGGCTACGGTCATTAGACCCGTAAGTGTAGTGAATTTTTACGTTTATATTTATCAAAAAGGTGGCGCTGTTCTTCACAGATTGATGGTAATATCCATCGCAGAATTGCACGTACGTTTTCTCCACTCAGGTATTTCCCCCAGCTGGAAACCGCTCCTACCGGCGACATGCTCTAACTGGCCTCCGATATGTGGTATTGCGGTGCATTTAAGAGCAAGTGTCTGTGTGAGGACAGGGCAGGGAAGAGGAAGGAAATATCGCGCGAGGTACGTGGCCCATTTGTTAAGAGATTCTATTGGTGCTGATCGGAGAAACCACGGAAAACTACCGATCAGAGTAGCCGACCGCTAGAATTCTCCTCCAGACTGCGGTTGATTCGATTAGCTCTCTAGTTAGTGTCGATAATCCTGCCACACCGTCGTGGCTCAAAACCTAGGATCTCCAGGTCAGAGGCGCTTTACTGACGTAATTTAATGCTCTGATCCATATCAGCAGGTCCCCACTTTGTCCGAAACCCTGACCTCTTATTACACGAGTTAATATTGAAACAAAATTCTATTTGTTCACTGTTACTTGAGAGCCCATCATTAGCCAATAATTCTAACAGCTCCCCCACCCCGCCAGTTATATCCCCATTCACTACGTCCTCGACCTCACCGCAGCTCCTCGCTTCCCCGCCTCAACCCATGTCCCCTCACCACCTGCGACGCCCGCACACGCCCGCTTATGTACCCGCCCCTCCCCTCCCCTTACTCACCTCATTCCGAAACGCGTTCTGCCCCTGGCTTGTGTCCCTGCCTCCTCCACTAAGCTCTGTTCACGTCTGCGCTCCATTCCCGTCCCCAATCCTCATCTGCTCCCGCCACCTTCGGTCCTTTTTCACCGCTGTTGGCAAGTGTCCATGTTCCGCCTCCCATCAAAAGAAATCCGCAGCGGATGTCCGCGGGGTACAAAAGCTCACAATGCGGCCTCCAGATCCGTTCCGATCTCGGGTTTACCTTTGTGTAGATCGCCGAAGTCTTTCAGGCGAGGACTCAGGCACATTAGTGGTGGGGGATTTGGGTCAAGAGCGAGGAACAGTGACCTACTCTCTTGAGTCGAACATTCCATACTCGAACTACACATACACTGACCAGCCTTCGGTTTTGCACGGAGAAAATAAGTTTTTGTATTATCGCTTTGAAAGAAACTTTACTTCATATTTTCTTTTCGTATGTACATTGCCTGTAGCATATCAAATACAAATTTGCATGTGCTTGTATTTCAAACAACTGCTTTTGCTTACGATATATCCAGAGAAAATAATGTTTTGTGTTTGCATTTCGTACCACAAAGCTAATTATTTTATCCATCGTATCTACGCGAACGATATAATTTTTCTAGTTTAAAGTACTTAAGTCCATACACTCTATGACGGCGATGTACTTTGAATAATTATAAACACTTCTCTAATCCTAGCGTCATTATCCGAAGCTTCATCGCACTCCAAGTGCTTTAGTGCTCTCTGGGGAAACCTCACTGCCGCTGCATCTCCCAAACCCATCACGTAAGTCGCCTCGGCCATCAGTATTAAGCAGCGTCATCACTTGCCATTACAATCAACATCAAATTCCTACAGCTGAGACGGTGTGTTGGCGGCGTGGATTACATTGCTGGCCAGGCGAGGGGCAAGGAGGACAAGCTCTGGCGAGGATGAGCGAGTCGGGGTGGAGAGAGAAAGAAAGGGGGAGGATACAAGCGGGAGGATAGAGGTGGAAAGGGTAGAGCTAGGGAGGATAGAGGTTGGGAGAACCGATGCGGGTAGGATAAGAGCGGCGGAGATAGAGGGGGGATAGGTAAAGGTGGGGATGATAGATTCTAGGAGAATAGAGGCGAGGAGGATAAAGGCAAAGAGGAAAGAGGCGAGGGGAATAGAGGTGAATAAGATAGAGGTGAGGAGGATAGAGGAGGGGAGGATAGGAGCGGGGAAGTTATACAAGTGGAGGGTAGAAGCGGTGAGGATAGAGACGAAGAGGATAGAAGCGATTGATTAATCGTGATGCGGGGCCTAGGATGGAGCTTGCAGGAATGGGGCGGTTGCAGGACGAGGTGGAGCGGGGCAGAAGGGGTCGGAAAGCGAAGTGGGTGGAGAAAGCTGGACGCGGCGTGGATGAAACCATGTTGAGTGAAGTGCGGCGGAGGGTGAAGAGAGTAGCCCGGAGCGTGGGCTGAGCGAGAAAAGAGAGGCCGGGGTGAAGTGCAAAGGGACAGTACGGGGGCAGGGCTGAGCCGGACGAGGCGGAATGTGGCCGAGAGACCGTGGCGAATGATGAGGGGCGGAGGGCGAGCTGGATAGGCCGGAGCGTGCTGTGGTCGGGAAAGGCGAGAGCCGGCGTTGTGCGTGGGCGTGGGTATGCACGTGTTCGAGCCTTAATGACCGTGAGCGGCGCCGGGGGATGCGATGACGCAGCCGACAAGCCCTCACTACAGTCGATACCCCAAGGACGCCCCCCCCCACGCGCGACGCGTTCAATCGAGTAGGCGGGCGACGCACGCGTCCGCCGCCCGTCCCCTTCCAAGACCACCATTCTCATTATTTTAATCCATTACTCTTACATAGAGGGTGGCCAACCTTTCGCAAAACATGCCCCCATTTTTTTTCATACATGTAACCAGATGCGCTATATAACTCAAGCACATTTCCCATTTTCTTGGTTCTTTAATTATTTTGTTTTTATGTTGTTGGTTGGTTCATTCTTCGTTCATTGTTGCGGTTGCAGTAGGGTTAGCATGTGCTTCACTTTAATGTAGAAAAATAACAACTCGATCATCCACCTATGTTTATTAAAGTAGTCCAGCGCCAGTCTGGAATAGTGAGAATTTATTTCTTGGACGAGAGAGCGATCTCTGTTATGGACCTCGCTTATAGTTCTAAAGCCGCTGGAGAATCATAATCGATGAAAATAACTCGACAACAGTTATTGGACTGATTAATTTCGTGTTTACGGGTGCGTCTAAAGCTACGGTCATTATTCCAGCAACTGCAGTACATTTTTGTATCGCGTGAGGTGGCGATGATCATTCTCCGCTGGATGGAAAGTGGTCTCCCGTCATGTGGAATAGAGTGGTATGTGTATGTGTGTGTGTGCCTAAGCAAGGATAGGACAAAAATGAAGGAAATATCGTGAGTGGTCCATGGCCCGTTTGTTATAATACTTCTCCGGCATTCGTCTGATATTAATAGGGGAAACCACGGAAAACTACCAACCAGAGCAGACGGCTTCTAGAATTATCTTTCAGACAGTTGCTGAATTCGATCTAGCTCATAGTGCCTAAAATCCTGCCATCACTGGGACTCCAGCATTAGGACTTCCTGGTCAGAGGCACAAGAGTGAAATCAGTTGCTACCCTGAGCCGCCTCAATAGATATGTTATTGATCGTCATGTGGGAGAGAGAGAGAGAGAGAGAGAGAGAGAGAGAGAGAGAGAGAGAGAGAGCTCTGGGCCAAATGGAGGATCGAGAGCGTGATCTAATAAGAACTTATCATATGTTCTCTCTACTCGCATGAAGACAATGCGGCTACCTTAAACCGTCTAATATGACACGTTTGGAGCACATCCCACCAGTTGGCCATCCCTGTCAAACATATACAGAATTAAAAAGATTTTTCCCTTTTAAGTAACATCTTGCCTACATGAAGCGACAGGCATGGAATATCAATCTGTTACTGCGAAAACACCAACAGGGCTATGCCTCAGCCTATTGATTGGCTAAGATATGTTTGTGAACACTTGAGTAGCTATACCATTGCCGTATTATATCGATACCGTACTATATATCGAAGTACTTAAAAAGTCAAGGTATTATTTCGTTATTATGATCACAGTGGTATTGATCGAAACAATGCGTATATTTCATTTTATTGCAACGATTATGAGGAAATAAACACAACATTATACCAATCCTGTGCAAAAGTATCAATTTCTAGATTATCCCTCTCGCATACTAATGATTGGACTCATTAGTACCATACTCAATAACATCATATTGAACCAATCGGGAGAACCATCATATTGTAAACTAAGTTTGTTCTTTACAAATGATGTGTAACTATTGATGTAAGTTACTACTTTGAAATTAGATTGTTTTAATGACAATAGAAAATTAGTGTTGAATTGATACCTTACCAGTGACACTGGTCAGAATAATAAGCACGTAGTAAACATTCATATTTGTTTTTATTTTTGAGCTTTCAGTAGGTTTTACTTCTGCTGACAGGAAAAATGTATCTGGATAAAAAATGGAAGAGGAAACTTCATAATAAATGAACATTAAGTATTTGTTTGAATGTAGAATGAACATAGAATTTGAATGTGTTATTTCGGTCCCACTGGTGTATAAACTAATAATCATAAGCCAGTAAGTGTAGATGATATACACTGTAATTACAAATATATTCGTTGCTCCATATATTATAATGCACTGCAGAGATGGTTTGAATATATTGCGCGGAACCCTTCAATATCCATAAAATATTGTGTCATAAATATTCATATTAATCATACAAAATGCATTAGAATATTCAATATATATTGAATTAAATTCTGACCAAAACTGACAAATGTTTTTATAATTAAAGATTGGAAAAGCCAAATTAGCTACGGAATTCGTCATGTCGTTCTCATAATATCGCCTTTTGATATGAACTTGTTCTCAATTAACACGAAATTAGTACGTTAATGAGATATCTTTATAAAGAAGATGGACTTTGTGTATAATAAAAATTATAATACTGAAATAAGTTTTCAATTCAAAATTATTTTATGTTAATTAAAAAACTGTGGAATACACAGCACGAATAACTTACTTAAAATAACTTGATTTTTTCGAAAACATTGTACAATTTTCAAACTTTGACCTGGAGATATCGAATTCCGAAAATTAGAAAATATTTTTCGAGCATTGATTTAAACACGAAAAACTTTCCTTTGAATTCCCCGAAGTGCTTTCTGTTTATTGCTTCATTTCCCACCATGAACACTGAGGTCATTGACGTCAAGGTCGGCACCACTCTGGCATGCCACGAGATTATCAGCACAACGCAGCGCAGCGTGTCAATGTAAACAATCACAACTCCCTCTTAGTTTTATTGTCGCCCCCTGCCGAAGCGTATTCGTAAAGATTAAATATTCTGCGAAAAGAGGATATATAGAGAAAAATAAAAGTAAAATGATAATGGATGTAATAATAAATGTACTATTTAAATTAATATTTTACTTAACGTTTCCTAATCGTAACTCGCGTGTAAGTTACAGAGACTCATCACTACAGTTCTCTTGTGGCGAGTTGGTCAATTGAAGAGATTTTTTTGCGTAATCCGTGCCACTGGGTGTCGTTGATGGAAATTACTCTAACGTCGCCAAGGTAGGTTCTTGGACCGCTGCTTAGTTTCAAACAGCGTGGCCAGGAGGGTGGGGCTGTCGCCGTACAAACTTGGCGATAAGCCCTTATAGAATATTGAGAATGGTGAAGGCAGGAATGGAACGTACTTTGTCGCCGCTTACAATAAAATGCATTGTTGGTGTAACACTGGTTCAGGAACAGCGGGCGGGAATGAAAATGTCTCTTTGTGGTACTTTTTACTTCGTCACATCGTCTCACTCAATTTAAACGTTATAAATTGAAGTCATTTATAGGGGGTAACAATTTTTACGAAAATTGTGGGAAATAGTTAAATCACGAAAAAATGTTTTAATGATTCTGAGTTTGAAAATAGAATTCTGTAATGAGTACATATGGATGTTTTGTACTGGAACCAGCACTGGTTTGAAAAATTGAAAACAATACAAATACATTTGGGATGGAATGATTTTCAGCAGTACTAATAACGTGCATTGAAGAATAAATGTCTTGTTTTCGTTGTAGATGTGTGGAATTACTCGTGTATGGGGCGTTTTCCATTAAATAATATGACATTTTAAATATGGCCATATTTGCAACAATATTTTCAAAAATGCTTTACTACAACTATTAAAGTATTCCCGAGATAACCAGCTGTAACAGTTCATAACATCAGAAAACTTGCAAGAAGTAAGGTTTTATCAAAAACTTACACTGTCCCTTCGCTAAAGAAATTAGTCGCAATTAAACGCTTGAGAGAATGGAGAGAAGAATTTGCAATGGGATCAATAATTTTCTAGAGACGCTGTGACTCTTTAGAACAGCTCACTGGACCTTGTCTAAAAGTGTACATTTTCTTTTTCGATTTATAACTTACAAACTCTGTGGGAAATGTAATCATGAAGTGTGTCGGCGGAAAAATAACAGCCTAAGTATAAGTTTATACACTGGCTTACGATGCCATTCTCTCACTTTTCTCTGCAAATTGTTCCTTATTTCTTCGTGGGAATCTCGCCAAATTTAAAGTACACTCCATCTTACATTTTTTAAAAGCACCAGATGAACTGACAACCGATATTCTCAAAGAAATGGCCCTTTCTTTTAAACATTTTAAGATGACGTAACAAATTACTGTCGTCATTTGTCTCAAGAGAGAACCTATGTTCACGACGAACACAGGAGGCAGTTTATTCTCTGATGGGCTACATCTTAGAGTAGCGATTGATCACTAAGGAAGGGTTCTCAGGTGGTGTCCACCTGTTTTATGTCAACACTCGGGCTCAAACAGAGAATGTTACTGAAGTGCTTCTCAAAAAATTCTAACCGAACGTTTGAAACCATTAGGCATTCTGTTCGGACTAAGCGGCCAGCAATTCGTACTAGTTATTTCACTTGGAACAACATCTTGGTGTACAAAACTTCTATGGCGAAGAGATCAAGAACGAATTTGAAATGTGGTAGGTGAAAGGAGTCATTCATAATCTAAACCACACATATCATAAAAAATTATCCTATTATAAAACTAGTGGGCAATGACGTGTCTGATTTTATAACTAAAAATAAAATTGAATGACTGATGTATATAAATATATTCTTATTTGCAAAGAGATGACTACGGAACTTGTACGTGAAATGTTTAACTGCAAGAGCACCTTCCCGACCTAATCTCAATGTAGTTAAAAACCGGTGAGTCTGATTTTGATAGTAAAGGACTCAAATCCGAGCCGAAGGCGCCTTCTACGTGTCCGTGCGCTGCGAAGCGTGGGCCGAGGTCTGGGCTGTCAGCCCCAGGCCCCATTGTCTGGATGGCCCCGCACGCGCGCCGCGGCGGGGCTGCGCTGGCGGCCGCTCGGAGCGGCGCGGCGCGGCGGCGTGCGCGGCTCACCAGGGCGCGCTGCCAGTCGCAGGCATGCGGCCAGGCTTCGGCCGACGGCCGGGCAGACGAGGGGGGGGGGAAGGGGAGGGCGTCGCCACGGCTGTGGAGCCCGTTGATCGACGTGGAACAACGCAGGTACTTATCAGTATATTTGAAACACCAAGAGATTTTGTTTAGAAAGTCGTCAGAATGTTCTATCCATCGAAATTTCGTCAATTTTTCCTCAGATCAAGGGCAGTGGACCCTATATGCGATTGATTGATACCGGGAAAGTCCACTGTAACGGTAATTAGCACCGTTAGTGTAGTGAATATCTTTTTATTCTGGGAGGACGCGGAGTTCCTTTCTCACTGGATGGTGATATCCAGCGCTGACTTACACGTCGACCTGTGGAGAATTTCACGTTTTAGATTTCTTCCCCAAGCCGGGCACAAGCCCTACCGGGACAAACTCTAAGCTCCCGGCTGTTTTACCGATATGTGTGATAGTAGCTTGTGTGTGTGCAGTGCTTGGAAGGGTAAGTGTGTATGTGGGAGGGGGAGAGAGAGAGGATATATATTGCAAAAAAGGGAAGAAAAGATCGGGTGACGTCCGTGGCCCGCGCAATAGGGTACTGCTCTGACATTGGCTTGATAGGGGGACCCATTGACCGGGGAAACCATAGATCAGAGCAGCTGGCCGCTGGAATTTTCCTCCGGACAGCTGAATTCGAACCAGCTACCTAACTAGTGTGGAAACTCCGCCACCGTCGGGACTCAAATTGTAGGACCTCACAGTCAGAGTCGTTGCAGACTCAGCGACAATATACGCTCCGAGTTAAACTTTACCGGTTCTTAGATGCCTTATCACTTGCTCTAATTCATGTGTATCTGAACTACGGGTATAGGTTAAAATCTAAGTATTAATACCTTATAATTATTGCATAGAACGCTTATCAGCCTCCATATATTCATTACTTCTTTTCGTTGTGCTAGCTTCAATCGATCTATCTAATGCAATTGTCGTTTTGTCGACTGGCGTGAGCAAGCGTGTGAGCATGACATTATAGTTAGGGAAGTGGAAACAGCAAGTTATTTAAGTGTGAAGATCAACAAGCGACATTTAACAATTTCTTCACGTTACGATCAACAGGTTCGAAGTAATTATTTATGTTTATTTTTCTATTCCAAGTGTATAATTATCTTATTAGATGGCTTATTGTGGCAGGTTTGTCGCATAATAATAGACATTCTGTGACTGTTTCTTGTAGTAGATCTAATCATAGAGAAGTTGACAAACCAAGCACTGAGTGATATTTACTCATTTATTAGTTATCGTTTGTAATAAAGAGTTCATTATATTGAAATCCATCAGCAGGTGGCGGTAAATTGCAATGGCAGAGCATAATGCTCTTGGTAGTACGTAGGTGCTATATGGCATCCGCTAGGTGATGTTAATACACCTACAATATGAAGAATGTTACGACACGGGCACGGAACAAGCGAGTGTCGTAAACTTCTTACGTGTGTATATCACGTACGTGTGGTAATATACTTAATCCTACCTTAGTACTTGCCATCATTATATAATTGCTCCGAAATATTCTATAATTTTATTGCATTTATTTTCATGGATATATTTCCTTTTATGAATTTTATTTATATATTTTATGTATTCGTTTATTCATTTGTTTTGCATTCGATTTGTAACATACAGAGATATAAAAATCATATGCGCAGTAGAATTACATACATGTTAAATACATCAGGTGTTTCAAGTTCACAATAGAGGACAGTTAAAGAGGGTCAAGGAAGGAAAATTTCGTCAATGAACTCAGGATTAAAGGAAACGGAGTTCGCCGCTAGGCTGAATCCAAAATACTAATTGACCCTTTATGTAATATATATTAGTGCGATCTTCATATTACTGCTTTACATCATAACACAAGTTAATGATCATAACTACGTTAATGATCATTAAGCGAAAACGATTCAGAACAATATATAACGACGTGCTTATTCAAATGTGATGGTGATGCTTGTGAAAGCAATTTGCTAAGGAACCGTCTGAGATTAGTACTAATGTTACACATATAAAGTACTTAATAAGACGTAATATGATATAAATACTGACAATTTCATCTAGGAAATATGACGACTATTCCATTTGGACATTTTCACTACGTTAACATTTAGTTCGGCATGGAGGCATTTCACTGGGTGATCAAATTACAATGTGGAATGTGTTGTTAGCCAATCTGCCGTACACATTTGTTGGGAATTGAAAGAAGTTAGCTGCCGTGTCACGTCGTTGATCATATCAGCGACAAACTCTCCAAATAGTAGCAAAGTAAATGTGTAAACCTAACATCAATAAGAAATCTAAAAGGCAAAATAGAAATTGGAGTGGAAAATCTCAGCACCGTGATACCACGCCAATAAAACTAAATTCACTAGTGTGCGGGCTCGTATAGGACTGCCGCTGCAGACAGCGTGCGTGCAGGGTAAATAGGAGGCGTATGAGTGCAAGGGATGGAAGGGGCAGTGAGGAAGGGGCGTGCAGAGAAGTGGGCGATGGGCCAGCGGCGGGGGAGGGGAGGGGCGGGGGCGGATTCGATCCGGCGATTGACACAGGTTGATAGCGAATCGCCGGCCGCGCGACAATGGGCCGGCCGGCACGCGACCCGCGCGGCTTTCACAGCGCCGCTATTGTTGCGCTTTCCAAACGCCTCTTTCCGCCCGCATGGACGCTGTTGTAGCGAATGCCGGCAAGAGCGGACGCGGACGCGAACGCGATAAGTGAGCGGGCGAAAGGCGGGTTGACAGAGGGCAGTCGGGTTGCGAGAGAGAGGCGGTCAAGAGACGGCGAGATTCAGGCGAGATGCAGTCGAGAAGCCGGCGAGAGACTGGCAAGATGTGGGCGAAATGCAGGCGAGAGGGGGTGAGAGGCAGGCGAAAATGGGCGGGATAGGCGGGTGAGAGGCGGGTGAAAGGCGGGTGAAAGGCGGGTGAGAGACGGGCGAGAGGCGGGCGAGAGGCCGGCGAGAGGCGGGCGAGAGGCGGGCGAGAGGCGGGTGAGACGCGGGAGAGGCAGGTAAGAGGCGGCGAGAGGCGGCGAGAGGCGGCGAGAGGCGGCGAGAGGCGGGTGAGAGGCGGGCGAGTGATGCGTGAGTGGTGGGTGAGTGGGGGGGGGAAGTGGGCTGATCGAAAATCGTCGAGCGAGGAGGGAGGGGAAGGGAGGAAAATCGGGCTGGACGAGGAAGGAATAAGAAAGGTTAGGGATATAGGGCAGGAAAGGACAGGGACGGCGTGGCGGGAAAGGGCAGGGTTGGCCGAGTGTGTGGGAAGGGGCGTTTTATGCGTTTTCATTCGGAGCGAGCGCTACCCGCGGGCGTGGGCGTGGGCGCAGGCCTTGTGGCAACCGGGAGCGTCGTTCGCGACCTATTGTTCGCGAGCAAATAGCAAGCGCTATCGGATGTGCCATCACGATTACCGGCGCCGCGGGGGCGTTTGATGTTAGTGATTGGTGAATCGCGGGTGTTCGTGACGAAGCAATGAGTGGCGACCGACAAATAGAATACCGCGTGTACGTCGTAGGGGTTGATCGAATTCTTCAAAATGAATACGCGCTTCAATGATGCTTTGTAATATATGTATTATATTTCACCCGAAACACATGACTTTGTTCATATTCACTTACAGATAGCTAACCGTTCTCACGTGGTGTTTTCAATGCTTCCCAGAAAGAGTTAAAATGTAGGAACATACCCGATTCTTGTTACTTTTGAATTAGCCTGAACTTGCCTTGTGAAATGTAGATCTCATTAATATTAGATTACTTTTAGTTGCCGTTTTGCGTGATGTTGTACGCCAGTTTTTACAATTTGCATATGTTCTTGGAGTTTCATGATACTTGACCCTTACATTCCCGCTAACGCGAAACCCACTGCATATGGGAATAAAGGCCAGTTCACATGGAAAATCTGGTCGGTCAGGGGCGGTGTTGTTCAAAGTGGAAATGTTTTTAATTTACATCAACACAAACACTTTTCTTTCTCTTTGAAGCGACGTGTGCACAAACTTAAATGTTGTGTACTCTTAAAAAATAATTCGAAGATCACTATTTTAACTATGATTACGGAATTTCAATAATTCGCTCATTGTGACTAGTATTGTGAAAAGTGACAAGTCATTATTTTGAGACTTCAAAGTTTTTAGTATTTATCAGAGATGTTTTAGCTAGAAATCAACTGGAATAAATAAACAAACAAAAATGTGGGCTGAAATTTGGACACTAATATTTACTCTATTAGCTTCAACACATGCAATTTCAAGAATATTACTCCTACCTCAATTAAGATGCTTGAGATTACATAATAGTAAGCAACCTGATGTGACATTTACATGAGAAGCAAATGAAAGTTTAAAGAATTCTGGAAATAAGGTGGCCAACATGAAACGCCCATTTATTGTATTAAAAAATACTATACACATTATGTGCATTGTACTGTAGTATATTGCAATATACTATTTCCCTAGTGGTTTGCAAACTTCTAGCGGAAACGAAAAGGGAAATATCTCAAATTTTTACTTTCTCGCCTTACGAAGGAACTTCCTAAAAAGTTCATAGGAAGTTATGTAATCGTGCGCAAGAAAACAGCGAATCTTTTCTAGTTGAATGGCTAAGAAGTGGTTAAACCCCCCAACCACCACCCAAATTACAAATTCCGAAAAGTAACAAAGTTTATAAATTGAAAAATGTTTGCTTTAGACAATTAAAATTACTTAATTACTGTGTCGTTCAAACACATGTCAATTAGATAATTATATTATTTTACGAATGTGGATTATTCATTTCTCAACAAACTCATCAAGATGGCCAAGCAGCTGATAATAATAAGACTGGAAATATGTTTAATGAGTACTGACTTGCCAAAAGGAGAAGCGAGGAAATACAGTAAAGAAAAAGCTCTCGGAGAATCTGAGGTTTGAGTTGGAAGTTTCAAGAATGAAAAGACCTTAAAATACATCTTCTGATTTATTGACGATGTATCTTGAAGAAAACAAACAAACCAAAGAACCGACGACATCGAAAATATAAAATATTTTAATAACACATGTAATGTCATACCAATGAACATTCCTGTTTGCCTTGTCCGACATCTCCTTTCCGAGTTTGGTTATAAACAAGATTCTAACTCAATGTTATTCTAGACGACAGTGTTTTCTAAGCAATTTTGGCAACGGAATTCTTTTCGTTTAATGGAATAGAGTTGTATAAGGCACAATTGCAGTAATGGAAGCCTGCAATAAATGTTACAGTGGTGCAAAATTGTTTAGATAATGAACATTGTTATATTGAAAGTATGTCTTGCAAAGTATGAACTTCAACATTTGTTTTTAACTAAGAAATATGATTTCGTTTTCAAAATATTAATTTCATTGCACAAGTTAACATGATATCAAATATACCACAATTGGATTGAAAAAATTCAGGGAATTGACTTTTGCTGCTGAGATTTTCATTGCGAGTCGCAAGTAACAGACGGTGAATGGATCCAGTCGTGTTCTGCACTTATCCTGTACTGTAAAGTTCAATGAAACTTCCAAAAAACACTGATTCACTTCTCTTGGGACTCTTCTGTTCTGCGGAGCTCATGCAACATGTAGACATTTGTAAAATACTCCTCAATGAAATGGGCACTTTTTTGGTTCTAGTAATCTTTAGTATGCCTTAATGGTATGCCTCTAACAGCTTAAGAGTACTTCACATATATTTTAAAATATTTTGCAATAAGCTAATGAGTCCTCAAACACTTATATAAAGAAATTAATTTTACAACCAACTATGTTTTCAGTCCTCTCCAAATACATTTCAACACAAATGACGTCAAAATTTGCGCCGCCGCAAATGCAGGTGGGCATTTTAGAGCGAGGACTGGCTGTGAAATCCTATGGGACTTTTAACAAGTTGTGAGTAAAGTGGTCCGTAGGAAGTGAGCCTTCTTCCTTTGTAGACTTGAAGAATTCCTCGACGACGAACCGGCCCGAAACATCATTTCAGCAGTCGCCTACGCGATATTGTTATTTACGTCTGAATTTCGGTCTTCACCCTCACGCTACCTCTCATAGAAGTCTTACTTCCTTTTTCTTTTCGTCTTATGTAACGTTTCTACTGTATGCTATGTCGGAAGCTTACAAGTACTTTCATCCACGAGTGATTCATCCATTCCAATTTCTCCCCTTCCTCTCATCACCCTTCCTCCAGTCATTCAATATCCTCTCATCAATTCTGCAAATTGCCTTTTGCCCTGATTCGATTTGTTTATTCATTACCCATATCTGAATTTGTCTCTTCATCGTTTCTGCTTTTGCACTCATACATCATCTTTGTTCTCTCATTTGTCGATCGCTTACTTCCCTATTTGCACAACTTTCTTCGCGATCTCCTCTCATGTAACCGCCGTGTCCCACCTACCACTCCCGTGTTCGCTCGATCTTCACCCCCTCCCTCCCCTCCATGGGGCTCACCGTCCTCGCGCGCGACCGAAATACCCGCGTGGAGGGGGGCGTGTTTAGGCAATCGACATATTTTTCTGGCGCGCGCGATACCATCGCTCTGGGCCTCCGCGCCGCGCCGGCCGTGACCCTGCTGTGGCCCGGAACAGAGCGCACGAGGGCGACGGATGGAATTGTAGGGGGAGGGATAAAGAACGGTGCGGATCAGTGGGAGAAACATTGATTGACGTTTCCGGCCGCGATCCGGCGGCCTACCTACACGTCGGCTTATGGCGGATATTTCCCTCCAGATATCTTCCCCAGCGCGGCCTTACTCTCTCAGTCTGAATCAGTGAAAACTACTGATTGACAGTGACTATTCACTGATAGTGTCAGTTATAACTCTGCCACTGACAATCAGTGAATTGAACTGAACAAATCAGTGAAAATCGGGTCCATTTTTTGAATCAGTGAAGCTTCACTGTTTGAATCAGCGAAACAGTGACAACAGTAGCACGTGATCAACTGAAAGATCAGTGAGGGATGTCGCGCGGCACTGACGACCAGTGAAACGCTGGCGGTCATTATGAAAAGGTTCGCATATTCGCTGATTGTCAGCGAAACTACACACTTCGACTGGAGATATCAGTGACTTCGGCTCTCACTGATTAAATCAGCGACAATTTCACTGATTCAGATTCAGAGAGTACGGAGTTTTTGCACCTTATCAGATTAAAGAAATCGACAGCACTATCGATCTTCTGCGCACGCGTAGTTTGCTTTTTGCATCACTTTTGTTCCTCTGCGCATGCGCAGAAGATCGAGATTGCTGTCGATCGCTGTTCAGTATGGTGCGCAACGTCCGACTGGTCTCTCGATATGTGTGGAAGTGAAGTGCTTATAATGTGGGTAAATGAATGGGAGCAAGGATAGCATAACGAAGAGAAAGGAAAGATCGCGCACGGTTCGTGGCCCGTTTGTTAGGGGAGGGTGAAAAAGGACGAAGAGGGTCGGTGATGATAGGGTAAGGGTAGCGAAAGGGGGCGGGGAATATATCATGCCAGGAGGCAAAGGCGAAGGCTTGGTAGAAGGGGACCGGAGAGCGCTGAGCGGGACCAGGGAGCGGCAGATGGAGGCTGGAGGGCGCGGGTGCAGTGGGCGGCCGGGAGGTTGGGGAGGGCCGCCTTGTTTTATGTCCACCGGAAAGCGCGACGCCCCCAGCGGAAGTTATTGTTTGCGGCGCGTGGGGCGGCGAGAATGCGTGGGAAGCGGGCCGTTGTTTCTCTCGCACAAGCGCTGCTATCTGCAGGTGAGATCCTGCATTGTTCTCAAATGCAGTTTTTTTTCACTCTTCCTGTTCTACCGCGATATCAGGAAAGGGATGTTTTGCCCCCAAAAAACTGTAAGTGTAGTTTTAAAATACGACAGCTTCCTGCATGATTGACGATTCCAATTCTAAAATCGAGTCTGTGCCTGATCGTATCCACGAAAATACTGAAGACGTCGTAGACGGAACATGAAACAACTACATTCACTCTACATCTCAGCACATGGAGATTGATAGAGCCCCTTTCTTAAAGGAGATGGAAGACTTGAAATATTTGTCACGTAAATCGTTTCTATATCAAACTAGTGTATGGTGTCATGGTAGTAAATTAATTCGGGCTTACATATCTCCTTCATGAGTATGTGATTGAGTGTGGAGTAACAACTTGAAGAGATAATTTAACGTCCTGAATACCTAGAGGATAATGCAAATCGAAGTGTCAGGGTAGCATTGATTCTCACAGGTGAGCTCTCAGTCGGTAGAATGTGAACGGAGGCGCACCAGGAGTGATTTTGCTTTTCATGACCCTCGAGGCTCAGAGTGACTGAGTGGTCACTCACAACTTCGAAATTTAGGGTAAAAGTTTTCCACATTTCAAACTGTCGGCCCCGGCGGACACAAATGTACCGCAGTAACAAATGAAAGAGAAAAAGAAGCAATCACGGATTATACTTCGAATACGATTGAAATTACTTTCATTGAAGCTGAGAGACATTGACTATCACTCTTGCTCTTACACCTAACCTCTTAATTTGAGATAACAAGAGAAGAATCATATAACTGGACTTAGATACCAACAGTATTGTTGTTAGGTTTCCTAACAAACTATACATTGTATTCTCAGCATTACAAAGTACAATATGAGTTTACTGCATAAGAGGTCGGAAACCTAAGAATCCAAAATATAAATGATTCTTGAATCTCTAATACCATTAATCTTTCACATACAAAAATATTTATTAAAACATGTAGACTTACATGCTTTGAAACTATTTAAGCAATTAAATCAGATGATTAATAAGCTTTTCTATTTGACCTGTATGTTTCCAAATACATATAATACCTACCAAAATAAATGTAAAAATAAATTAAAGTTTATATTATGTTGTGTTATATTTCATACATAAAAGTGACATAAATATAAAACACCTACGGCAGTAAACAGAAATTTCAGATTAGAAAATACGTACCATGTAAAGCAAATTTTATAACCTGGAATTTGAAGCAATGGATCATTTAAAAACCTGCGAATATTGGAGTTTTTAAATCTCACATCTATTTTAAGGCTCTTGAATTCGAATATCGTGACTCATCAAATCTTTTACCTGGGACCTCCAGCTTCACGTCTAATTATAACAAACGCTGCCCTAAAAGTACTCGCCACCCTCGCTTGGAGTTCCCTCAGCCGGCACGGAACCTGCGAGCCCCGGGGCGGGGAGCAATCGACCGGGTGCCACCGCGAGTATTTCGCCGGGTGGTTCCGCGCGGCGGGGGCGGTGACGCCGGGTGGCCCCGAGGCGGACATCGACCGGTAGGCGCGGCAGGGCGAGTGCGGGGCGGGGCGAGGCGGGGGACGGGTGCGCGTGCACTCGGCAAGGGCGCCCGCTCGCTTGCTTTTACGACCCGGTGTTTTCGTATGCGCAAACGGACTGCTTGACTCCGTACGCGTATTATATGCTCGCTGAATGATGGTGAGCAACCGTGAATGCGATTGTTTTCCAGCAGGGATGCGTTGGTATCTCTTATGGACAGTGTGGGAAAAGAGAACTCTATTGATGCAAGTTAGGGATAAATAAGGACATTTAGATATTAAGGCATTTTTTTTTTACAGACATTACTTTAAATATTTGTATTATTGCGACTGATATAATTACCTTTGGCAGTGATATCGTTTTGTGGGCAATTAAAGAGGTAGGCAATGTATTACAGTTAAATGAGGAATTGAAGATTCCATCGTCTCACCCTAAAGCAGGATTTTACATTTACAACGGATTGATTAGATTATTAGTGAAAGGTACTTTCGTTAATACAGGTTTAATAAGCGCGTGCATGCAGTAAGGTAAGATAGGGAGAGTAATATTCTTTAGAGTCTAGTTTTCACCACAACATTTATTAAATTAAAATGAAAAACAATAAAAATATTCTAAAATGTATGACTTTATAGGTCCTCGTCGAAAACACAATTACCTGCATCCCATACAACAAAATAAAGTTTGTGTAGGGTGTTGAAATAACAGAGCACGAATCTGCCTGATGTTGAAAGTCTCCGTGTGGACATGTAAAAATATCACATCTGTTCCAAAAAATTGGAGAGCAGTGACGTCTGTGATTGGTGTCGCCACGTAAGCAGCGTGGCAGATAACCGCTGCCGCTTTGTTTCGTTAATGCAAGTATCCATCACGCGTTTCGGCCGAGGGCGGTTGCGTCGCCAGGAGCGGTCGGAGAGCGTCAGCAATATCGAGCACTGCGAGTGGGAAGTCCCGCAGGGTTCGGAGGTGCGACCCATTACGCCGATCCATCGCCATCGCTCGTGAGGGCTAATTGCTGGCGCTGCCAACGCCATCTGCTCCCTGGCTGGGGATAAGAATAACCTACTGGTTTTAAGCCCCAATTATTTCTTTTTTGGTGTTGTTCACAATTTTTCGTTGCTTTTTTCGCCCCGGTTATAACAGTTTATTTAATAAATACCCGGCAGAATATTTTTGCATTGTAGTTAAATTGTTGACACTGTGTGTTTCCTTTAGTGTAGTCATGGAGCTAAATTGTAGCAATTCCCACATTAAATTCCCCACTAGAAAACTCGTCTAACCGATGAAATGCAAATGCATCCATGAGTAGACTACCACATAGCTAGCGTATGCCATATGTCTTCAGAATTCAGTGTTCGCAATTTAGGTAAAACAACCTTGTGTCTACCCAAAGCTTAATGTCCAACGTATTTTTATGCCAAAAGTCTTCTCGGGAACGCACAGGACACCTCATATCGAACAATCACCTTGCTTTATTCAGCGAGTAAGTATTCCTAAAACATTAACCGGATGGAGTCGGAAATTTTCCCTTCTATTTATTCGTACAACTTTATCCAAATCGTCTGACGGGAGAATTAATCAAATACTTTTAACATTAGCCATATGAAGCATTTAAGCCGTAACATAAATTATCTGCTTTAATTAGTTATCATTTTACTGAATGGAATAGTCAATTTAATATAAGATGATTAAGTTCCACATACCCTCTCTAACTATAATACTACGAGCAAAATCTGGAAGCTCGATTACCTGGCATACCGATTTATTCATGGATTTAGCGGTTTAATCTAATTAAGAGTGAAGTAGGGTATACGAGCGTGATGTCAGTTGGCGTGCGTGAGTGAACACATATTTGTATAGTGTGTTTGCGTGTGAGCCGGGATATGTCTTTCTGGGAGAAATTCCATGAATTTATTTTGTGACTGTGTGTTTGAATGCGTTCAAAATAAGTGAACTACATTCGAATTCACACAAGTTCGATTATTTCACTCAGCCACTAATAATTTGGTCAGTCGGTCAAACAACCGATCATTGGTACAGTCTTTCAAAGGACCATTAACCGTAATGCCACAGACCTTTCGCTCCAGATTTTCCGACCGGTCCCCTCAGAACAGCATACTTACATAACGATCAACCTTCAAACCTTCCGTGCAGCAAATTACTCTCAAAATATCGGGATATTTCATAGTTTTGTTTTTCATATCGTACACGTTGGGATTGCTAAGATCGATAGAACACTCGAGGGAAGGAAAATGTCGGAGATCTGACAGTCGATAAGGACAAGTCTCTTATTTTTTTCATTACGTGAACTTGAAACGAGATTTTGCCGAGCAACTTTCCCGCAATTGCGTGATATCGAGCGACTTTTTCGAAGCGAGCAGAGTGGGAGGCGAAGGATGACACGCAAGCTGGCAGGAAGCACCTAGGCGCCCGCCTTCGAAGGCTCATCGTTTTCCCTCCATTTTTCTTATCTCCATCGAGTTTTTCACTCGATTTCCATGCGAACGTTTAGTTATTTTGCTTCCCGCTTCCGAGATGTTTATAACCGGTATTGGGAAACAAATTTGTTTCTGATGGTTGGAATCAAGGTGTGAGTGATTTTGAATTATCTATAGTATATATAGTGTATTTGGCCGGTTATGCATTGACGGTGGATATGGGGATCCAGAATTATTAATGCTGCTCTTAATAATTGATTGTGGACAACAAGATTCTTTAACTTTTATTACAATGTACGATAATGAAAATAAACTTGTGATTGCTTCTCTCGAATTTATTCCCAAATATGTAGAAGTCTGTATAGTACATGTCAAAATGTTATAAAATTGAGTTTTAAGTGAGACAGTATGTTTACTTTCATGGAAAAGTTTGATGTATTTTGATAAAGAGTTCAATTAATTCATTTCAAAATTTTACTGCAGAATTCAATGAATCAATTGCGGTGCCATCCAGTAAAAAAGTTATACACGTTATACATGATAATTTCTTGTGCATGACCGTCGAAACACGCACGTACATGGTTCTTTTCTTGCAATCGAACATCGTGATCATTTATATTCACGTTCCGAGAAATCGAAAATCCAATCCAATATATTTGTCACATTAAGTGGATTGAAATATTACAACATTGGCAGTTATAGTGTCCCGCTCAGTTTTACCCGGCTCCTATGATTTTCTCTTAAGAACAGTTGAAGACTGAAAAACATAGGCGTAAGATTAAAATTAAATTGTTTTGAAATAAAATAATTGTATAAAATGTATTTGTAAGAAAGAGATTGTCTGCTGTCTATACTTTAAAGAGACCTTTTTTAGGAGAAAAATTACTACTATAGAAGACAGTATAAAATTGAACAAAATCCAAAGCTTTTCACTTTATTGGATGCATTGAAAGAATTCAAAAAGGAAAAAAATACAATTTCGTTTATTGGTATACTTCATGATATTAC
The DNA here is from genome assembly GCA_031308135.1 of Acheta domesticus. Taxonomy (NCBI): domain Eukaryota; kingdom Metazoa; phylum Arthropoda; class Insecta; order Orthoptera; family Gryllidae; genus Acheta; species Acheta domesticus. The sequence continues at coordinate 127,541,834 of JAHLJT010004567.1, read as the reverse complement.
AATTATTCTAAGTGATTTTACTTATTTCTGAATATATAATTTAACATTTATCTATAGAATTCACCAACCTGTTGCTTCATGATATTCTTTAATTTACATATTAAACTGCTTCCAACAGGTTAAAAAAAGAATATTAGTTCATAAATAGAAATGAACTGAAACATAAATAGAAATGAATTATTATGATACTGTAAATATTTATTAAACGCTTGTTTACTGCGATAAATTGCAAAAAAGGTGAAGTTTCACGTTCTCTATATTACTTAATATTCTCCTAATATTTCAACAAAAATATTAAAGCATGCAGGGCATTCTAAAGCGGTCTATTAACAAAAGCATTAATTGATTCCGTGCATTCTTTCAATCGCGATTCGCCTGCTATGGAAACCCCCGAAGGGCAGTCGATCTCGACCGGAGCGGGAGTCGACCAGCGCAGACTATTCCAGGGACGCTGCATCGATCGAAGGCGTGCTCAGAGTACTCTGAGAGCGCAAACGTGTCGAGAAGTTTTGTTTGCTGCGAAGTGGCCATTTCCTGTGCTTGACGACGCGGCCTCCCTGCTCAGGGCTAACGTCGTCGGAATCTACAACGAAGGCTGGCCGAAATAAATGACTGCGTACCATTAGAAATTAACTTGAACAAGAGTTCAGAATTCCTGATATATTTGCCACGAAATTGGACATTATGCATTGAACTTTGTCTTCTTACCAGAACGTACAAATTTATTTATATTTGGAAAGGTGTGATCAACTAAGACTTTTCTGCAAATAACTCTAAAACTTTTAGAAAGACAAAAATAGATGTGGAGAATTGTATTCGTATATCATTTAAAGCAGTGAGATATGTACAGTGTTTTATTTAAGGAATTCATTTACATTTTTGTAATGTAAAATAGAGAACAAACACGTCTGTATTTTTTCTAGCTAGATAAATATCAATAATGATGTTTTAAAAATGACATAATATGTAATAACAGGCAGTCGTTTCAAACCTATGAAAATTCATAGCAATACAAAAGCCATCAGAAGTAAATATATCTTTTGCTATTAGCACTTTGTCAGATTTAACTCAAGTTTAAACGACTGATAAGGTTTTCAGTATCCAGTGTACAACAGCATTCAACTACTATGAAACCTTTGCTGAAGTTGCTATAAAACAGCACGACTTCTTTACTAACACACACGAGCTATATCCCTGGGCGTGAGAGGTTATCAAGTAAAAATAAATCCTAAGAGAGATAGACATCGATCACTTACTTTCGAGCCCATTTTTTCTCGCTCCTTTCACTGCCGAGCTTTTAACGTTCGCGACATAAATAGGATTCAGCCCCTGGCGCGGGCGCAAAGTGAAACGAAGGGCCATGAAAGTTAACGCGCCCTTCGCGTACGCAGGTCGCGTACGACGCCATACCACCTACCGACTCGCCCACACAGTCTCCCCCACTCCCGCTCACGTTTGCCATCTCTCTCTCTCTCGCTTGCTCGCTCGCTCGCTCGCTCGCTTGCCCACCTGTCTCTTCGCTATCCCGGCTGTCTGGTCGCTGCCGGCTCACTTGCCCGCCCACCCAACCCCTTGCCTACCCGCGCAATGGCTTGCCCATCCGTCCAGCCGCTTGTACTTCAACCGCTTGCCCACCAGCTCAACCGCTTGCCCATCCGCCTAATTACTCTCCCACTCATCCAACCGCTTGTTTGCTCACTATACCGCTTGTCCGTCCGACCAACCGCTCACCCTGTCCAACCGCTCACCTCGTCCAACCGCTCACCTCGTCCAACCGCTCACCTCGTCCAACCGCTCACCTCGTCCAGCCGCTCACCTCGTCCAACCGCTCACCTCGCCCAACCGCTCACCCCGTCCTACCGCTCACCCCGCCAACCGCTCACCTCGTCCAACCGCTCACCCCGCCCAACCGCTTGCCCGCCCGCCCAACCGCTTGCCCGCCCGCCCAACCACTCACTCACCATACCGCTTGCCTTCCCAACCAGCCTCTTGTCCGTCAGCCCAACCTATTACCCGTTCGCCCAACCACTTGCACGTCCGCACAACCACTTGCATGTCCGCCTAACCACTTGCCCACCCGCTTGCCCGTCGATCACCCAGCTATCACTCCTCTCTGGCCCTTCCGCTTGTTCTCTCTCCCACACACATCACCTCTTTGTTCCACTCATTCGCATTGCACTCAAACGCAAAATCGTGACTGCCCAGCAGCCATCCCACTTCGCCCACCTACCCACTCGCCAACCAATCCTTCTTCTAGTCTTTACTCCCGCCTCCTCTCCCGCTCACTGGCCTCTCGCTGGCGCCCTTCTTCCACCCGCGACCACTTCTTGCTCGGTCCACGTCCCGCCCGTCCGCTCGCACGCCTGTCGCTCCATCGCGGCCTCCGGGCTGATGGCGCGGTGTTTCGCATCCGCGATCGGAAACGGAGTTAAAGGAAGGCGCGAGAGGTGTAAAGCAGCGCTCGCGAGAACGCCCTCCATAAACCTGCCAGGAATAACGCAGGCCAGGGTGGCGGGCGCGTTCTATATTTCAAACCTCACAGCGAAATGGCAGCCATAACGGAGAGATGAAGCAGTGTTTTATAATCCCATTAAGCCACAGTGTATTGCGTCCGGGGACAAGCGGCGGCGGCGGCGGCCGCAGGGCTGCGGTGGGGACCCAGAGGGGGGCGAGCGAGCCGAGGGGGCAGGGAGACAGGGGGAAGGGAGAAAAGAGGACGACCGTTCGGCCGAGTGGCTTCGGGCGAAAATGAAATTGTAGGAAGTGTAGAGGGGGAAAGACTGCGGCCGAAGAAGTGGACGCCGTCTGTTTGCTTTCGAGTGCTTCCGTCTGTGACATACACCCCCCTTTCCCGCTTTGGTCAACAGCCCCTTATCAAATTTCCCGAAAGACTTCTTCTGCAGCATCTGCTACATGTGTACGGATGGAAGCTGCAGGTATGTGAGCAGTTGAGATAATGTGTTCAATGAAACATAGGAAACTGATCTACAGAAATTATTGGCGAAAGAGTCCTTCGTAAAGAAAAAATTGAAATGGGACAGTGAAGAGATGAACGTGACTCGCGGCCAGAAAGAAAGAAAGAAAGAAAAAAAAACAGCGGGTGTCGTGACAGGAATACAAATGGCTATGGAACAGTGGTAAATGTTGTGAGTTAAGAGAAGTGCCAGGGGGGTTACAGAAGGGTATCGGTGAGACGGACGTCCAGAGTGACACGGGGCAGGGGGGACGGCGGTGACAGCGGGGCGTTCAAAAGCCGCGACTCCTGTTGTCCCAGGCGAGCGTCGCTGCAGCAGTGTCTCGAAAATACGACGCCAATACATCACCTCGGGGAGCGAAAGCGGATTTGGCCGCGGGCTTTATAGACTGCAATCAGACGTCGTTTTTATCCCCGAACAAATCGAGCGCGATCCTCCTCGGGCGGGCTGTTCCTCGATTTAATGACTCATGAAATGGGGATGAGGCAGATGGAGAGATATGGGGCGAGGTAAGCCCCCGGTGAAATCTGCGCGGGGGTGGATTCTTCTTTTAAAGGATTTTGCACAACCTCGCGTTCAGTGGGGCGTTCTGTGCGCGATCGACAGGAACTTGTCTCGCGTCGCCTCGCTCCGCCTGTCGCTCTCCCCGAGTCTGCTTCGTTGGAGATAGCGACGAGGGCGTCCGTGCAGAAAGAAACGATCGATTTTTTTTAGCGGACAGCTTGGATTTTTCAGAGCATGAGTATTTTTCTGGAAAGCAGGTAAAGAATTTAAATAAATCGAGTAGTGTGAAATGCACCATACTGATTTTAGAGACTAGCACAGGTGCTTTATGTAACTAGTTCTAAAGTTATATCTACATTTTATACAAGTTAGCTACTCAATTTAGTAAAACTTTCAGCTTCAAAGATTTAGGCACGATATTTGTGAGGTAAAATAACACATTATGTGGTAAAGAGGGTTTTGGACACTTCCTTTCATGATATTCCCTTGAATACTCAGCAAAGTACCACACAAAATCAAAATATCCTTTTCAATTATCCTTGTCTTCGTTCAGATCGATTGGGGAATGTCAATTTTGGATAAAATCGGATGAGCTGTTTTGGCGCTAGCATTACTCACAGACTGACGTGCACGCACGGACGGGCAGACGGACGGGCAGACGGACGGGCAGACGGACGGGCAGACGGACGGGCAGACGGACGGGCAGACGGACGGGCAGACGGACGGGCAGACGGACGGGCAGACGGACGGGCAGACGGACGGGCAGACGGACGGGCAGAAGATCGTAGAAACGGATGGGTAGAAGGACACACACGTTTTGCAGCAAATTGATTTTTCGATATCAAAGACCCATAAAACATGTGACTTTATAATGTGTTAGACGAAGTTTTTTACTACATTCTTGAACCAGATTTATCCACCTTTTCATTTCAATGCTCAGCAATAAGAGTTTTTCTGACGAGAAACCGCCGTTTCTCGTAGCTTGATTACGATACTTATCCTTCTTACGAAGTAAGGAGAGGAAGTAAAAACATGGCGACAACCGAGGGGTAAGCGAAGCTAACTGCAGAAGAGGTCTGCAGGGAAGAGACCATCCGTCATCCGCGAGTGGGAGGCCAGAAGTTGTCGCGCTGACAGTAGCAGCGCGACCTGAAGTATACGAGGGAGACTGCGGTGAATGCGACGTCTTTCAAAAGAGAGATCTCTTTCCCTTATTCTCTTTGCTCACTGCAGACGTGTCATAAGGACTCGCTCTCATAAAACCGAAGAGACAGGGTTCCTTCGCCGGAGAAAGTAATGAAATGACTGAAATATTTTTGTTTACGTGCTCCCGCTCAGACTAGGAAATATGTCGGCCTTTTAAAATCCATGTAATAATGCCTCATCTCTCTAAGAGGTTTTCTTAAGTCTTTTCCATTCTTTCTTCAACTTTTACTTGCAACTCGCGCCGGATGTGCAATAAACTACTGTAATTGCATGAACTACTTGAAGTACGTCCAATTGCGTCAATGTAGTCCGTTTCACTTCACCAACTGAGAGTGGCAGAATAATATCTGTGAGAAATACAAACACGACAATTTAGAATAACTCCTTTTTTAGCAATGCTAGAAAAAAAAACTTTCTGTAAAATTTTGTTTTCACAATTAAAACTTATAAGCATTCGTTTACTTTAAATCTACAGTAGTGGGAATATTTGATAATAATATAAGACGTATAGGTGATAAGTTTCTTCAAGCACGATCACTTTATAACATAAATTAATTACATTAACTAACACAATGAGGTTAATTAATTTGTAGTTCTTGATTTTTAGAGAGAGATTGAAGTCACGTTCGGATGAATAATTAGAATGCTGCATCCACATTAATGCCATGGCTTAATAATGAGAGTAGCTGGAGCGCACGAAGTTCTGGGGTTCGTGTCCGGGTGGCGATCTGGGTGAGCCCTGGCAGCTATTGACTCTCCGATCCAGCGCCGGCCATTCAGCTGCCGTCACGCGAGCCTCGCCAGCCGCCGGCTGGCGCTTAAGCCAACTAATCGAAACGTCTTTAGAGTATAAATAAGTAGAAAGGGGAACTTTTTAGCCCAGCGGCTTTCTTTGCTTCTCATCGCCTGACACGTATTCTTAGAGATTATCTCAAGGTGCGATAAGACAGTTTTATTTGATTAAATGGTTGTGAGGTGTTTCATTATTTTTTCAGTGACGCCACGGTAACTGATGAGCTCCTACGTAAATATTGGATTGGAACATGTTTGTAATTCATGAGACAGGGACCACACTTGACAAGACTGCGGTGGATCGTGCATGTAGATAACTCGGCAAGTGTTGCTCCAATGAGATTGAAAGTTTGATGATTCTATTATATAGTTAGGTGCCAATGAATATTTTGTCATTTCAGTTGTCAAGTGGTGTCGGTTTCAGGTTGTTTGGGAATTGTTGGTAGGTTGGTGAACGTTAGTGACAGGTTGTGGTTATTGTTTGTGATTTGTAGTGGTTGATGTCGCTTTATTACTGTTGGTGTTTTCTGTGGTTAAAATTGGCGGTTGCCGGTAGCTGTTGGCAGATAATGACGGTTAATGGTGCTTGATGGCGGTTGATAGCGTTTTATTATGATACTCATGGGCAATGACAGTTCGCTTTGTTTTTATAATAGGGTTTTGATTACTCTACATACCATTTTCTCGTCGTTAACTAGCAAAGTATTGTTAATATTGTTACAATAAGCAAACAGAAATTTTTTTAACACTTACGTCACCAAATGAGCAATGAGCATAGGAATACAGAACATCAAAGTGAAATTCTCGAGAATTTATACACCCAATTCTTAAAAATAACTAATATGTTTCGGTGGTATCTGGGAGTTTGTGTAGTATGATAATGTATGATATCCAGTAGTTTTGTTGGATATCACGAGCTTCATACTCGTAAATTGCAGATCAGTAGAAGCGACAATTGAAGTGTGTTGGTAGAAGCTTAATTTTGTCAATTGTGGGGCTGTGTTCCGATTTCCTCCAAGCAAAGCCAGATACCAGAACATGCAAACAATTAGCAAACACGAATTATATTTATTACTAATTCCACATAAAAATTCCAATTTAACATTTCAGAAAAGAGTGTCATTTATAGATTGTGGTTTAATGTAAAGGACTAGTAAAAGAGCTAGTCATGATTGTGCTCGGATATGGTTGTGGGTTATGGTATTGGTTGAGGTTGCTGATGAGTTTGATGGAGATAGTGCTTGGTGAAATGCGGTTGACAGAAAGGTTGAGTAGGTGACGTCCAAAGAAACGAGCTGAATGTGGCCAGCGCCTTTGCTTACTCGCGGTTCGGAACAAGTCAGAGCGCGCGGGTTCCCACTGTAGCGCGCGGCTGCATGTAAACAGCGCCGCTTCGCCTAGTGGCTCATAAGAATTCCGAGGGCGTCGGCGGCGCGATCGGCGCGCCCCACGCGGCCGCCATGCAAGTTTCACGCTCGCCCGCGCGGTAAACAACGTTAGCAACGCCCAGGGCGGCGAAGGGAGAGGTGAGAGTGAGTAAGGGAGCGGAGAGAGGAAGGTGGGGCGGAGGGCTGGTTGCGGGATGAAGTGGTGGCGAGGTGGGGTAGGAGCCTTGGTGAGACGAAGCGAGACGGATGGAAAATGGCGACGGGGTGCGTAAGCACGGAGAAAAGGTGCCTCGGGCACGGAGATGATTCGCTGTGCGATGATTACACGTGTCGAGATCAGACAGCATTGAACGGAGATGGTTTCATTTCTCCACAGAAACGGACAATCCAAGAAGAGAGTTGACTTCTCTTGCAGCTCACTTTTCTACTTTGTTCCCAAATCCCAATGAGTAAAACTTCAAAAATAACAATGCGTTGCTTAAAAATTAATTGAAAGGCGCGCATTTCGCTATAAGACTTGTTAAGCTACAACTGTAAGCCAGGTTTTTTGTCGTATGTTTCTTGGTGTGTATCGCAAATCATCGCAAACAATCTCTGTATTTTTCGGTTTCGCATTTCAAAGCTTGCTCTACATAAATGGAAATCCATTAGCGAAAGGTGGTTGTAAATGAAAAAGCAAAGAAGTCGGCATTGATCTGCGGCAGCAAGTATTGAAATCGAATCTCCTTAACGTCCCCAACGCAGAAAAGGCGCTCAAAGGGAGAAAATAAAAACACGGATGCCGACGTTCTTGGCGTATACTTAAAACGAGATTACTCCGAGCCTCGATATAAACGACGCGCCGCCTCCGCGCGCGGACGCATAGAAGCGCCTGCGGCCGGCGCTGAATGCGCTCGCGAACTTCCTCCCCTGCGGCGCTGCGCTGACTCGCTGCAGATGCGGGCGCGGCGCGCGGGCGGGGGTTGGGCGGGGGTTGGGCGGGGGTTGGGCGGGGGTTGGGCGGGGGTTGGGCGGGGGTTGGGCGGGGGTTGGGCGGGGGTTGGGCGGGGGTTGGGCGGGGGTTGGGCGGGGGTTGGGCGGGGGTTGGGCGAGGGTTGGGCGGGGGTTGGGCGGGGGTTGGGCGGGGGTTGGGCGGGGGTTGGGCGGGGGTTGGGCGGGGGTTGGGCGGGGGTTGGGCGGGGGTTGGGCGGGGGTTGGGCGGGGGTTGGGCGGGGGTTGGGCGGGGGTTGGGCGGGGGTTGGGCGGGGGTTGGGCGGGGGTTGGGCGGGGGTTGGGCGGGGGTTGGGCGGGGGTTGGGCGAGGGTTGGGCGGGGGTTGGGCGGGGGTGGGGGGCAGCGGGGGTTGAGGCGCGGCAAGCCCGCGACGAGTAGAGGAAGGCATAAGGGAGAAGGCGCGGCATTCAGACGGTGACGCTGGCGGCAGCAGTGGCTGCGACGAAGAGGAGTGGAGCGTGGTAGGTGAATGAGTGGGATAGTGAGTAAGTAGGTCGGTGAGTGAGTGCGTGAGAGGAAGAGTGGGTGGGTTGGTCGGTTGGTTGATTTATGGGTTGGTTGGTTGGTTGCTGAATTGGGGAGTTGGTTAGTGGGTCGGTGGGTGGGTCGGTGGGTGGGTCGGTGGGTGGGTCGGTGGGTGGGTCGGTGGGTGGGTCGGTGGGTGGGTTGGTGAATGGGTCGATGAGTGGGTCGGTGGGTGGGTCGGTGGGAGGGTCGGTGGGTGGGTCCGTGGGTGCGTTCGCGAGTGGGTCGGTGGGTGGGTGGGTTAGTGGGTGGGTGGTTTGGAAGATGGTTGGATGGTTGGTTAGTTGCGTGTGTGCGAAGGGAGTGGCAAGGCGAGACTAAGTTGGTCGTGCCAGGCGGATCGTCGAGAGACACGTTGCAGGAGCGGTGTTGGGTGGTGCAGGGATGGAATGGAGTGTATAGTGGGAGATCCAGAGAAGGGGCGAAGTGATTTCGGTGATCGGTCAGTTGGGTTGACGATTCAGATCGGTTGACTGGAGGACCTTCAGACCAGCAGACTAACTGGCGGGCAGACAGGTAGACGAGCACACTGGCAGATGGGCCAACCGGCAGACCCGCAGATGGGTAGACCGACAGAGGTGGAGATCAGCAGACGGGCAGACCGGCAGACGGACAGACCGGCAGACGGACAGTCGTACAGACCATTAGATCGCAGAGAAGACGGATAGGTGGGTGTGTACGCAGTGACAGTGGTGCAGAGGTGATAATTGCGGTGGAACGGGACGATGCGAGGCCGGACGAATCGGGTCGGTACAATGGGACGAGAGGGTGTGGGCGTGTAGCGGCAGCACGGAAGTGAGGTGGAAAGCAGAGTGAGTGAATGTCGACGTCGTCGTGCTGCTGTGGTGGAAAGTGTGTGGGGGGTTTGCGGAGCCGTTTCCAATTGTCGCTGTAAAGGCATGTTATGTCGAAGAGCTGTCTGCGCATCCTCCCAGCACACTCGGAAAAGAGAGAGCATCGACACTTCATTACATTTCAAGTTAGCTGACAAAACAATGCCTCGTGCATCTTTCGTTTTCGTTGCCCACATCTCTCGAGGCGCAATTGTTTCTTGTTGTCACATTTAATAAAACATTTTCAATGATATTCCGTAATAGGGTATGTTATGACAGAATTCTTCTGTTTATTTGATTCTGAATCTTTGACAGAGTAAATATTGTCATTCTTCAAAAACTAGTGATATCTAATGCGCAGAAAGACATGAACACGAATGTCTACTATTGATCAGCTATCTATGAGAGCAAACAGATGTGAAGAGAGAGAGAGAGAGAGAGATTCAAGACTGAACTTCAAACGACGAATATGAGTTCCGTTTATTCCATGTGCCGGGACAAGATTGGCGTAATTATGGATACGTCATGGAGATTCACAGATATTCGAGTAGTGAAACACAACATAAATGGATGCAATGAGTTTGAAAGAAGCAAGCAAGAGAAGAGAAGTGGCGTCAAAGGGAATGTAGTTCTGTTTTTTGTTGATAAATATAGAACACAGACAATATCAAAGAATGTAAAAGTATATCAAGTATTTATGGCATAATGATCATATTGAGTGGAGGGTAGGGTGTGAACAAACAATGCGATGAAGTATACTCTCTGTAAAGAAACAGAAAGCAGCGAGAGGGAGTAAAAATAAAAGCAGTAAGGACAGCATCAGGGAGTAGGAGAGAGTATCACTGAAGGTCGATGTAAAAGCTCAGAAACCTGGCGATCGTGTCGATACCAAAAGACCGATTGCCGAAGGAGGCAGAAAGAGCAGAAGATCGGGACGCGTAGGAGGTGCCAGAGAAGGAGCATCAAGGTAGTGACAGCGAGGAGACGAAGGCGGCGTTGGGAACGACCTGGACGGCGGTGGTGGATGTGGCGGGGTTTAGTGACGATGGCGGTGGAAGTAGGGGTGATGGCAGCGTGGGTGCGACAGGAAGAACAGGAACGACGAGGATGGCGGTAAAGCTGGTAGTGGTGGCGGCTGTGAGTGCAGAGTTAATGCTGGCGGAAGGGATGACGGCCCGACGGTGGAAGCAGAGATGGAACAGGAGGAGATGGGGCCGGCGGCACCGGGGTCGGTAGCGGTGGTGACGAGAGACGGGGCGGCGGATTGAATCGAACGCCATTGGGGATCGCGGCGGGGGGCGGAGTGGGGCGCACGGAGTTTGCATGTCGGCTCGGGCAGCTCTTCGGAGGACGAATGGCGTCTGCGGAGGGAATTTGGGAGCGGAATCGATAGCGGCTGTAAGTCGAACGCCCACACGGACGCTGCCTGCAACAAGGAGATTCCCTTACTCCGACTTCCCGCCTTGGCTCGTCTCTTTTGCTTCCACGCACGTGACGAGCGTTTTACAAGATAAAACAAAGGCATTGGCTTTAAGGAAAGCGAAATCGGTTTCTTGTGTCAACAAATTAAACGTTTTGTTTTCCTTCTCCCAGCAGGCGACCTTCAGACGTATCTATTTCTTCGCACAATTCCCTCTTCGAAGAGAGAAAGATTGTTGGAAATGGACCGTTATATCAATTGTCATTAGTTGGAGATAAATCTATTTTTGAAGTGTTTGTGTGTGTTATAATTTTCAGTTTCATTTAAATGCTGTAGTGCGAATGAAAATACTTTGGCCAAAAAGTAATACTAAAATGTACTGTTCAGAAACAATTCAAAAAATCATTGTTTAGAGAGAACCTCTAAGAATTAAATTAAGCGCTGAGAGCATGATTTTTTTAAACGAAAGATTTTTGACGAAAGAGAAGAAATCTGTTACATATTGAAAACATTTAATATGAATAAACAAATTATCTCGTTCGCAAATATTTCGGTATATTGGTTAGTAGCGTTTTTTCATATTTAATGGTTTGTCAAATATTAATCGGTCATAATGGATAAATGCAATTGCAGAATTTTTCATTCCTAATCAGCAACTTTAAACAACATTGCAAATGAATATTTCCTTTTAATCTTTCTATAGATTAATATAAGAGAGTATGATTAAAACAGAGGATAAGAGAGCTGTAATACCCATACATTTGTTTTATTTTAAACTATTCAAAAATCATAAATATGCTTACCAGTAATCTGTTGTGGTGTGAATAAACACAGTTAAATGAACATTCAGTGAAAGGGTAGTCACGTTTGCTATGCCAGCGCTTTCGATTATTAACATCGTTCGAACTGATTGGAATTTGAGATAGACATAATCCATTCACCATTATGAATATAACCCAACTTGCTGACACGAGCAATTTTACCAAACCGTTGTGGCACTGTGTAATCTGCATTTCAGAAGTGCCAGAGGGGGGTCGATTTTATGAATTTATAGTTACGACCGAGGTCTGTATAGTGTTACATCGCTTTGAGCTGTAAACCCATTGACTGTCCGACATTTGTGGGTGAACCCGTCATTTGTGGCAAGGGCGGAATGAACTTAATTTAGGGCTTATTAACACCACTTGAAAATTTGCGCATTTCGTAATGCTTATGGAGTTTTTTTTTAAAACGGATGCATTTTCAATAGAAATCAAAATTTACATTATGCTGATTGGCATTTGTCTACTTCCAGAATAAGCGGAATTTGTGCTGGATATTCATTTCACAATCCTCCTCTCATTATACAAATGTGTATTCAATGGAGCGACCATGTCAATGATCGTATTTCTACAGTATGTACCCCTACATATCTCAATGGAGAATGTTATGGTTTCATTCATATTTACGAAAATTAAAATTGGATCTTTGCAGATCTCTCAATGTTCTCTCAGAATACACGTGTAAAGCTTCCAATATTGTTGGTTTCAAAATATCTGTACAACAAAAATACCATGAAAAGATCTTATACAATAATTTCTCATTACAAATTTTTCATTTCTCGGCTTGCATTTCATTACTTTTAAAACTTGGAGATAATTTTTAAAATGTTCTTTGTTTATAAATTAGTTAAAATCTGAACTCTTTAAAATGTAATTTGCAGTTATAAAATACATTTTTTATGAACTAACCAACTTCTATATTTGCAATATAATTCAATTTAATGTATATTTTTTCTAACAACTATTTGAAAAAATATTGTTGCTTTGCATACTTTATAAACATTTCTAATGATGTTTCCTCAGGTTAGATTTCGTAAAATTGATAATTATAAAACTCTTAGAATGAAAGAAAAAAATGTAGGGTGCTTCTGCGAGAGAGTTCTCCTATTTCATGATTCTTCTACTCAATGATAGGAAAATACTCCTGAGCTGAATTGAACTTCATAGCTTGTGGATGGCGTAGCAATTTCTTGAAAAATCCCTCAACGAACACAATCGACAGGGGCCATGTGAACATCTTCGTACTTTATTACAATGGAATAATCCCGCGCACTTCGATTCCTTTCCAGAACACTTCAATATAGGATGTCGTCATAGATTGGTTATATCTTAGAAGGCGCTCCCTTCGACGGTGAAATTGCACTGGCTTGGGATTAATCAACGTTTGCTCTAGGGGTGGGAAATATGCACATTGGCGCCTTGTCAACAGGCCTGTGAGTGCTAATACGAGGAAAAAATAAGAGTTCCTTTCCATTCAACTTTAGCAGAACGGTTCCATGGTCAATTGGGTATCTCTTTTCCAATAAACAACACAACAAAACAAACTAAATATAACATTTATTGTTTGAAGAAACATTATGCTTCTTCAAAAATCAAAACTTTATATACAGAGACGAAAGCCGCCACGGAAGAAAAAACAAGACAAATAGGCTTCTTTAGACGTGTCCAATAGTCCCTCTAGAGATAAAACATTGTTTGCTCAACTAAATCGAACACCCCACATATTGATGAAACATTCTTTGTGAAACAATATAAAAGCCATAAATCCTGATATTCAACTGTTTTTCTTGGCACTTGCTATGTTGTTCGGCCGCACTCTTCAATTTCTAATCAAAAACGACCTCTGTGCAAGAGACTAAGAAATCGTACGCCACAAACGCGACGTGTTGGGGGGGGGAGCTACTACTATAAAAAAAACTCTTCAATACGACAGCTAGCAGGATCACTAAAACAGTGAAACATCCACACGTAGATGCCCAGAAAACCATTGGGTTTTTTCAGAGCTCGTAAGATAAAAAGTAAAAACATTTTGTCATTCAAAACATTGTGTCTATTATTGTAAAGAAATAAAAACTCATGTATAGACTGTGAATTTATCATAAACATAAAATCTTCCTTAAATTTCCGTAAAACTTTCTAACAAAGAAAAAATGCTTATCAATTTGTATCGTTCCACTGTAGTTTCCATACCTAAAGAATATTTTTCAAACAGCTTAATCATATGTGCGTTTTGCTATTTAAAACAAAGCTACAAAAGAGTAAACAAAACATTGAATTTACAGTGTAAGCTACACCCCACGGTGTCCGCTACACCCTTGTTTCCCGGTGAAGGGTTAATCTTCCCATTTAACTCTCCTGTACTCAGCCATGCGTTGCCTACGCAGTTGGGCAGAAGTGTCGCATGCAGTCCCTAGCGTGCGCGCGGCATGTGTGAGCGTGTGTGTGTGTACGCGCGCGCCTTGCACACCCCTCGCCGCGCGCCCTGTGGCCACGTGACCAAACGGCTCTCGCGCTCCGCTGCTCCGACGCGAATTACCCTGACTTCCAATCTCGGGCGATCGGGGCGTCGCGTCGCGTCGCGTCGCGACGCCACCGGCGCCATCGCCGCAACTCTAATAACGAAGCGGGCAGGCGGTGGGAGAGACGAGGCCGGGCGGGGCGGGGACTCTTGGCGACGTTGCCACAAGCATTCAGACTCACTACCCAAGCATCATGAACCCCTCCCCTCGAGAAAACATCTGTCTAATATTTTTCATTTTGTTAACTATACAACTCGTTTCATAATAACCAATTGCAACAAATGTTGATTAGAAGACGCACCTACATAATTTCTGTATTGTAGACAAGTTTTGCAGTTTTCAAACTCAGCTTGCTTAACAAATGAAATAAATGAAAGATAATTTCACGGAGAGGTGAAGAAAAGCAGTTTAATTATGTAAAAAATAATATTGATTGAAAAATGTTTTAAATTGGCTAGCGTAAATGGAACACAGCATCCTCTCAACTCTTCGATCACCCGCATCACGAAAACGGTGCGTCGTATGGCCTTCTTCTTCATGCCTGAATCAAAAACAGATATTTTGGAACATCTTATTACAATTTGGGAGTTTGGTTCTTCTGAGTTTCCGTGGTAAAGATGGGTCGAGCAGCTACCTCGAATTCAGAATCTTCGAGTATCTCGAATACTATTAAAACACGTTTCTATGGCTAATTTTTCTCATCATTCGTATTTGAGAATAAGGAAGCCTTTGCGAACGTATATAGGATTTTCAAATGAAAGTTTTCGCATATGGATTGTAGTACAATGTATTATCAACAGACATCGACTAGCCTAGCTTTTGATATCTCCACCGCCAGACGGAAAATTCTTCCATAGGGGGAATGCGTTCCATGAGGATGGTCAATCAGCTCATCACTTGATTGAGGGAATGGGAAGGAGAGGACGGAGAAGGTACATGATCCGTTGTTTAAGGTACTACTCCTGTATTCTGAAATGCTTTGGAGGAGACTATGGATCGCAACAGACGACCTCTGGAATTCTTATCAAGGAAGTGGTTGGATTCGTTCCATATATCTAGTTCATATCTAAAATCCTATCTCCGTCGGGGTTCCAATTTCCTATTATGCGAAGCTTCAGTTGAGGACTGTGTATTACAAACGCTATCGCAACCGATTCAACTACGAAATTGATAAAAATAAATAAATTTTGAAAATGACCTAGGTTATCGTATTCTTTACTGGATGTACATTAATATTCCTTTTTTCTAATTATATTTATTGGAATGTGTGTTAGGTTTTGTTCATTTTCTCCTGACCGAAATTAAATTTAAGTACCATCCAAATACTTGAAAACCAGACCCCATTGCCCCCGCCCACACACACACACACACACACACAATCACACATTCGTTTTCTCCATTCTGGGGTGAAACATTCCCAATGTGGCAACACCGCCCTGCGACTGAGGGCATCATCCGGTGGAATTTCGCATCGTCAGCGCGCACCGGAGGAAGACGTGCAGGAAAGGGAGGGGGAAGCAGGGGGAAGGGAGGGGAACGATTGGACGAGGACGCACCTTCTACCCCCCTCCTCCTCAGTGCATTTCACATGTGTCCGACTCGCTTCAAACGCAGCCTCATTACTTGCATGGCAAACGCTCGCGGTCACTATATACGCTGGAATGAAGTTCCGTGTCACGCTTTCTGTGTGTATGCATCCGATGTCTTATGTGCATCAGATGACACTTGTAGAATATGACATGTCTTGCTCTGCATTTTCCCAAAAATATACTTTTTTTAAATATTAATACTACATGATATGAGAATTGGTCACTACCTTGGAAGTCCCACATGAAATGCGTATTTGTTTTTCGAATTTGCTAACCCTGTTCAGCGCAATGAATACAGTGTATAGCGCTTTAGATCTGAAAATCGATTTGATGGGAGTTGTTTTTGGTGTGAAGTTTATTATTGTATTTATTATTAGCTATTCAATAGAATTCTCAAAGATGGTTGTAGTAACCCATACTAAAATATTTTGCTCGCATTTACTAATTGTAGAGCACGACATGTTTCTTTCAAATGTAAGTGATTTTGAATACTTATTAATTGAGAAATTGATTAATTTTGACACCTTAAGTTGAAATCTTGTAAACACGGGCAGGTGACAATTCAAGAAGGGCGTGTGATAGCTTTCCATCACGAAAAATAATGTTCATTTTTTGTTCATTCTTAATATGTTCATTTTTTGCTTTTCTTCACTCCTGATGAATGCTTTCTTAATTATTCTGTTACAAGAGCTATATTTCACTATTATAATGTATTTTGAAAAATGCATAGATACATCTATGTAAATTTATTTCATAAACCTCAGCATAGCTACAATTTATGACTACCGTGCAAGTACTGCGTCGAGCACTTTCAACTTTCCAGGTGTCGTAACATTGTCAAGTGTTTGTACAATATAAAGGATTTCTACTATTAAAACGTCGTTATTCTAATTGAAAAAAATATGTCTTGAAATTTTTAAAATATTACAATTGGTGATAAAATATTTTCTAAGTATGTAATGTAAACCAATATATTATTTGACAGATTGCAAAGAAAAAATCCCATCTTCTAAAATAATTCCCTTATAAGAGAAATATAGTATTTACGTTTTAAAGACATTTGGTTGCAGAAAAGTCAGATGGAATACTTATGTAAAGGAGACTATTAAAATAAGTCAGTATACCTCATCATTTAGTCGTATACTACCACACCTTTCTATTAATACTTCAAGTTTTTATTTCTAGACAACTTACAGGTCAAGGTAAAGGCAACCTTAATAATAAATATAGCATTAAGTTTTTGTCTTCACTTAAATAGGTAACTCTGGAAATGTTACGGTAACAGTAACCTCAACCATTCGTACGAGTTCTTGATTTCTGTTTTATATTAAGAACATCGTTCAGGAAAAAAATATTTGCTGTAGGTTTTGATATAGTAAGTCGACACGTTACTACCGAAACATATCAGCCATCGACACCTTCTTTGTATGAGTTTGCGTGCTACTTTCATCACACGATCTGCCGTGGCTTTATATGAATGAGGTTACAAACCAAAATACCATTTGTTTGTAATGTTTTTGTTTCTACCATTTGTTTAGAATGTTGTTCAACGGTTTTGTAATATTCAAGAGCTGGTTTCTTTTCATTCGTTCAATATACAGAAAGCTACTTTGAGACTCTAAGAATATACATACAGTACACGGGGATGATTTGTTTATCTATAAGTGGAGAAATTACAGTATCATGAGAAAGTGTAGTACTTATTCCACCACTAAGCTCTTTCGATCACGTTAGTCTACGAATAATACCTACTTTTACCAGACAACGATGAGACTACGAGTCAAGTCCTAAAAATTTGATTGGTCATTATTATTGCAATAAATCTTCGTTTCGAGAAATCTTCGCCATTATTGTACTACTAATTCCAGCAGCAGCAAAAATGCTATTATTTTGCAAAACCATTTTGTGTGGTTTTATTCAGCACGTACACTGCTCAAAATTCACAAAATAAAATCTCATACAACACTGCAGTAAATTAAATATTTCAACAACAATAGCCTTCACAAATACCATAATAACAAAGTGTGGTATGTACAGTATAAAAGTTCTTTAGATATCCAGAATATCACAAATTTTGTTGTTTCATAACGCAACAAGTAAATAGCAAATACAGACTTACTGGCGGAAGACCTCTTTTTGGGAGCCTCGCTGTCACAAGTCGTCTTCTGTGTCGTAAGCAGTGGTATATTGAGTATGAGAATTCAGACAGTACGCGCGATATGAGAACAGGGGGAATTACACAATCAAGAAATTGTATTTTTTATCCAAAACTGTTTCATTATTTTGGAATTTTTTACGAGTTCCTGAAAGAGTGATATCTCATAAAACCCAAGGCCAAAAACTGCATAATTTTCTTTCAATTTGTACGTGCATTGGAAAATAGTAATATCCAAAAATGAAAGGATTTGTTACATATTCTGGCTTATGTTACATGTTCTCACTTTTGTTACAAATTCTCGCCGCCGCTGCTCGTTCGGAAAAATTGCGCGTTTCGGTTGTTCTTGAGTTCGATCACCTCAAGTACTGCTTCAATATGTTGTGTTTTGGTTTCATAATTTTTGACTTCCGTTATTTCATTAAATAAATGATCACAGGTGTTGTCTGTTGTTTAAATGTCAACGACATTTCACCAGTAAACCAATATTCCATTATTTCGTCAACAGTTTACTCCGGGGCGGAGATAAGTGTCACATTTTGCATTCTGTTGCAATAAACTATATATTTCTACGATTACGTAAACTTCTGACGCAAGTGAAAACAAGCAAATAGTTAATAGTGCAGAAAGTGAGTTCGTCATGGAAATGAAGTTTCCCAAAGAGATGACGATAAAAACTGAGAGCAGTATTTTGAGATGGAGAACCAAGGACTCATTTCTACTAGCTTCCTTCAATATTGTTTGGAAAGAAGTCTTAGGAACTTACAAGAATAGTCTTATAATCATTCGCAAAATTCAAGGCCATGGTCACGCTGTTTCCTGACCCCTGCCGCACTGATGTACTTTGCTGAACCCACTGTTGTATTTACTTTGCGGTACTACGTGCCATGCAAAGGGACACCTTCCAATCAATACACAATGAACGGAAGTAATAGTTTCTAAGCACAAACTCTGAAAAGTGCATTTCGTGGCACAGCATCCTCGTATCGCAGGTACTGATGTTTAACTGTGAGTAAACGAGACACAAATTTCGCTTTCGATCCAATCACAGCCGTGGAGCCGCGCACGGAACCCGCGAGCGGAAGGCACAGGGGAGCGGAACGTCATGATGAGCGACAAGGGCGCCCTGGGTGACAGGGGATGATTGATTGATTATTTATTATTTCCTGGCGCGGCTCTTGCCGTTGCCATTAGTCTAGTAGGTGTTATGGTACTTTATCAAGAGTGGTGGCCGAGTTCTTACCCCGCTGGATGGTGAGATCTGGCGCTGACCTAAAAGTTGGTTTGTGTGATTTTCCCAATCTCTCCCTGTGAGGGCACCGCTTCAGCCGGGACAGTTTCTAAGCTCCCAGCCGGTCTCCCAACATGTGCGCTAGTGTAGTGCTTGCAAGAGTGTGTCTAGGGTTGAGAATAGGACAAGGAAGAGGAAGGATAGATCGAACGAAATCCGTTTGTTACGGTACTTGTCTGGTATACGCTAGGTGTTGATCTAAGTAACTACGGAAAACTATCGATCAGAGCAGCCAGCCGTTAGAATTCTCCAGACGGCGCGGCGTCTGCATTCGACCTAGCTGTGTAGCTAGGGTTACGATTTATAAATGTTAATTAATCATCGTTTTCAAACTTGCAGACTGGAGAAGCTGATTTTAGTGGATATAGTCTACAGTTATCGTTCATTTTATACCATACACTAATTTTATGTGTGTTTTTAATCGTATTATTAAATTTTATGTAGTTGAAACAAGTTACAGTTTTTAATGAGCGTATATGCATGAGATTTATATAGTTTAAGGGAAATATCAAATGCGTTTGAACGTTGAAATTAACTGAATGCACCTTGACAAAAATCATAATGTACTTCTCTTACAAAATAGTTAACATTTATCTCTTTTAATATCGAAAAAAATACAAAAAACTGATATCTTTAGAAATTGAAAATTTCCTGAAAGAAACGTATTTTTCAAATAATTTGAAGACATTTTTACATCCATGAATTCATAAAATAATATGTACTACTCGACTTTTACTTATTTATAATCTCTTGAAGAGTTCTTTTATTCTTTTTTTCTTATGCTTTATTAAACGATGAAATTTAAATTCAATAGGGAACTATTGGTTGGGTAGGTAAGCAAAACAATGTTGTAAAATTATTACCTGAGATAAAACTGCATTCAGGAACGATTATATTTAAACAAAATATTAGTTTTTAATCATGAATAATAAAATTTCTGCTATGCTTTTACTTTTGGTACTCTTGTGAGGTAAATACAGAAAACCGTTGGATTCCTGCATCAAATCCTTTGCTATTAAGAAAAAACCTCGAATATTTTACCTGAAAAGTATAAAATATAATATACTATGGAGATTATATTACTACAGTTTTAAGTAATTAGTGTCTGTGATTATCTAATGTATCTAATTATTGCACTAAGAACTGATATAATAAAATGATTGTATTCGCCATTCCTGTGTCAGTAGTAGGAAAAATAACGTACCGCGTGTTTTACAGAGTGAGAACATTTAAAGCGGTACATTTATTTTCACTAACTCCCTCGCATTGCAACCATGACCTTGAACCTCAGGACATCTTAAGCATCGTCGGGGCTTAGTGAGCAGTCGAGACTCATTATGTAATTATTCCAACCGCTGAAGTGAATGTGACCGTACTGCAAACTTGCCCGCATAAAATTAATCATTTACGGCATCATGGTCTGCCCTACTTAACGACGCTCCGTTGTCTACTGCGTATCTTTCGGAGGAGGCCCTGTTTCCCCTCGGGCGTTCCAGCGCCCCGGCATTTCATAAGCCCAGCATATCTCGCGAGATGTAAAGTACCTGCGAGAAAACTCTTTGAAGAGCTGCTAGCGCCGCCACGCGGTTTATGGAGAAGCTCTTAACAGGTTTAATGGAGGCGTAAAATATTTTATAGGTTTGTGTTCAGAATGACGCAATTCATTTTATACGTGCGGGGAGACCTAATTTTTTCCCCGGGACGCCAGTGCTGTTAAAGTTGTATCGAAATCGATATCGCGATCTAATTTTAGGCGACTGGGTTCACCCGTGACCATTTTCGCTCAGAAACATATGAGCGAGCTGGCTGCGAATCGATTGCAAACTTGTGTGTTTCGTGAGAAGAACTTTCTCACTGTAAAAGGAATAGATTGTACAAACTTGATAACGAAGGCGATAGCAAGAATGTTGTTGGTAGAACTTAGAAAGAAAGTAAGGCGCAACGAGTAGTTGTAAAGAACATTAATGTCAATGTTACTTTTCTAAGTACACTTTATCGGCTGCAGTAGTTGACAGCAGAAAGAACTATGTACCAGAAATTATTCTTTCACTAAGAAGTAACAAAAGTGTGATTACAAAATTTATAATAATAACTGGAAACATAATCTTACGTAATTGCAGCAAACGCAACTTTATATTCTTTCAATTAGTTAAATAATCCAAAAAGTTTCCTTTTTTCCCGCGTTTCTTCAAGGATTAAATTTTAAGTTAATAGATCGTTAACATGATCTCATTTAATTCGAGTTAAATTTGATCCACTGCGAGAGTATAGGAGCAGTGAGCAACAAAAAGTCGAGATTACACAGTTGAATAGTTATTAAGTAAAGAATAATACTGCTTTCTATTTAACTAATGACCATAGTAATAATGAATAAAGTAAAGAGAAACAATTACGACACCAGGACAACATTCTATGTATATCATAATATTTGTAGGCAGCATTGGCATTCACAAAGCAAGTGGAATGTCGTAAGCAGCGCGCCGCTTTCTTTCGCTGGCGACCTTGACGGTCTGAGACAGCGACAGACAACTCTCAGCCTCCGGCGCCGTCTCATTCCGCCGTGCGCCCCCGGCTCAATTCCCAGGCCTCATCATCGCGGCGCGCGCAGCAACTCGTAAGTGGGTCGTTGCTTAGAGGAAGCCCCGCCCACTCGGCCGCATCTGTCTCCGCCGCCTCCGACGCCTTCCACTCGCTGCACCCGTCACCACCGCCTTCTCTTCCTCCTCCGGCGCTGCTGCCGCTCCAACTTTACCTCCTCCGTCGTCCTACAGCGCCTGCCTCCCCTCTCTACCCCATCACCATCTCCCCCTTTAACCCCGCCTCCGCCTCTGCCACCGTAATTTCCTCCTCCGCCGCCAACGCCAGCCATCTCTAACTACCCCTATCTATCCGCCGCCTCCACCATGTCTACTGTCATCAACGTCTCCGCCATCTCCACGGTCGCCTTTGTTGTCCTAGCCTCCCCCCCCGCGTCTTACGCCACTCTCTCCACCGCCGCCAATTCCACCACCTCATTCGTCGTCTCCGACGCCGTCGCCGGGAAATGAAGCCGCGCGTTATTTCTTTCATCCGCGGCGCCAACTGTTTCCCGCATTATCTCGATTTGGCCATCGATCGCCATCATCGCCCGCAGCGGCCGCGGCTGGAGGGGGAGGGCGTCAGAGGTGGGGGGGCGGGGGCGCTGCCAGTAAAGGGATCCAGCGCTCTCCGGTGCGCTGCAGGAAATTGAGCTGCGTGGCTGAGTCAATTTGCAACCGTGTCGCTGCGCGTCGCCCGCCCGTAGACACTGCTTTGATTTCCCTTTGCGCGAGGACGGCCTGTTGTCGCGTCCTCACGCCCACCGGCCCGACCTCACCCCCTCCTCGCGTCACCCTGCATAATCGGGAAGCGAGCGCTGCACAAAACGGAAGTGACTTGGGTTCCTCAGCCTCATTCTAAACTAGGAAGCGTAACCATTTCGGTCGAGGAAGGATGGATAGTGCGTCGAGCACGCAATGGAAACGTGGATAACTAACTTGATTGTTTATATTTTATGTTAGAGTTTCAATATAACTGTGTGGACCTTTTCTGATAGACTGGTACGCAGTCCTCCATTATCCTACATTTTACCTAATTTTGTGGCGAATACATTCCGAAATTTTGTTTATCGCATTTAAATTTCATTCACGTCGTGAAAATTTGGGTGTTTTTCATCGCATTCTCTAATAATGTTTAATGAAACCGAAGTATTATTCTGAAAGAACTTGACAATTGAAATATAATCATTCCATTATTTTGAACGAGTGATGTGCAGTGCGAATGAAAGACTCGTTTTCATTAAGTAATTCACTCAAGTTTCTTCGGCAACCTCCTGGAATGTCAGATCTTTCGACACGTTGTATTAATGGTCATAGTCTCGGCCGTCATTTGTGACAACGCTGCTCGTCTGCCTGGGGGAGAAGGAAATGAATGAACAGTGAAGGTGGCAGAAGAGTGATGAGGCTTTGAAATCGAGGCCTCGATTTTGGTGCGAGCTTTTAATGGGGAGAACAAAAAGCGTTGCATATGGGATGTAACGAGAGCGAGGCTGTGCCTGGTAGAGTTGCTAGATCCGCACTGGGAAAATTCACCACCAGAAGGATTAAAATCCGCCAAATCAATAAGCAGATAAACCTAAAGAGTTCTCTGTAAAATATCACTGGGGAACATTATTTCATAATAGCTGCACGTTCACCAGTTGTTTATTACTAAATACTCTTGTGCACAAAGCGTAACTTAAATAAGTCATCGATATATGTAGAGGTTTTAGGAAAAGGTTATGAATTGTTGATGTATAAACTAAGACGAAAAGTTCAAAAAACATTTTGTCCGTTGGCGCCCCACAAGATTTATTCATAACACATTGCTGAGTAAACTGTGCCTATTGCAGGATTGCCCCTGCGTATTCTTTTCCAGGAAAACATTAATCCCTTTTGTTGAAGTTAAATAAAATTTACTCGCGCCAATATTCCTGTAAACGAAAAAAGCCGTAAAAAAGAATAAACCTCTTTTGTCGTTGCATTTCGGTGTCCCAGTTACCTGACACGACCCTTCTCTTCATTTTTGTGGCAAGAAGTTAACACACTTGATTTGTGAAGTTTATTAAAGATAACTGAAGATTATTTTTTAAATGAAATCACAGAAAAACAAAACCTTTTAGTTAGTTTTCTTAAACGGTACAATTTTAAACAAATATTAATCCATTAAAAATATAATTTGGCGTTCAAATGAGGTAAATTTCTAGAAAATTAGGCGTCACATTTGCCTTCGCAATCCTTCATTCCTGAATCGTCATTTTGACAGTATTATATTCCGCACACAATCAATTGTATTTGTTATGTGGTGAGCTATAGACACCTCTCGCCCATTGACGATAGGACTTTCCGCGAGATTGCTGGAAGAGTGGAGATTGCTTGCTCTGGCGCTGCGACCGCACGTCAGCGCCGGCGGAGACGCGTCGGCCCGCGGTGATCAATCGCCACGGAGGTCGCCAGGCCCCCCCCCTTCTGCCGCTCATTTAACACTGACCGCAGATGCAATCTCCGCGGCGTCTTTTGTGACATCTCATGCAGAGCGTGGCAGGGGAAATTTTATTTTATTTATTAACGAGATAATCCCGTACATATAAAGTTATTACAAAGAAACAACAACTAAAAATAATCAAATGACTTTCGTATTAAAAACCAAGTAATAGATTAATACAAATTACAGTAAAGAATAAACAATTTCAAGTGAAGTAAAGAAGGATTATAAATTAAAAATAATTTAAGATTCTTCTTGAATTTGACTGTTATTATCAAAGAAGTCCAATTTCATTGCCTAATTGATTGGCTTCACATGAAGTCTGTTGACATCACTGATTGAGAATAATACAAAATGTATTAATTATTAGCAGAAAATAAGAAATTACTTTATAATGTTATGAGAAACAAACATAAGAAAACGTTTTATAAAAATGATGGAGAAATAAACATTCTGTTTTTGAAAAAAAGATTGTTTTTTGTTAATTCCTGACTCAATAATTAACTGAATTCAACGAAAAAAATAAAAAATAATTCTTAAGTTAGAAATAATTCTTAATAGTTGAAAACAGATCGAATTGGTATCTGCTTAACGCATTATTTTATGAGATCATTTGATAAATTCATGACACATATTATCTAGGTTAAGCTGAAGTGAAATGACTTATCGCTGGAGATGAGACTATGGAAAAAAGAGATTGAAAAGGAGAGTGCAAAATGAAAAACTGGTCAGATGAAGAAACTTTGCAGAGAACTTTTTAAGGTAAACATGAGAAGAGTCAGCACGAAAATACATGAACTAAGAACCATGAACTTAGCAAACAAATAAAAGGTTGTTCCTTTGACTCGAAAGAGATGACGTGGCAGTGCAAGAAGAATGAAGTTGGCTGGAGCACAAAAAGACGTTTCAGCAAGAGTTTGATGCAGGAATAGCGAGAGATGGACAAAGTGGCTACTAATTAAAGTGTGAAGGAGGGATGAACAGTGAAAAGAAAAGATGATGTATTTTTGGTAAAAGATTGAGTGATGCAACCAAGGACAAAACAATTAGGTAAAAGAGACATACAAAAAGGAATACAGTAGTAAGTATAATGACGGTATAAAAACAACAATGCGAATGGTGGAACAACAGAAGGGGATGAAAGCAGAGTGGGAGGGACGAGGTGAAACCCGACGAGAGAGAATCAATGAGATACAATGCTGGTAATGACATTATAAATGACAGGAGAAAGTCGCAATTTGTGTTTTGCGTTGAGTAACTTAAGTACAATTTATTTATTTATTTATTTATTTTTTATTTATTTATTTATTTGTCAAAAAACAGTAAAAACTGTATATGACGTGTGGGGAAAGAAATTTATCTGCGCACATTTTCTTGAGGGCCAGAATTTTATTAAAAAAAAGAACGAAAAAAAAACAACGAAAAAATGAATTTAGAAAATAATTATTTTAGAAAATAAAGATATTTGAAAAATGTTTTTTCCCGAGTTATAGAAAATCAATTTCAACTGTAAATGAACTACAAGCAAAAGGAGTGCTCAACAAAACGTGCGCACAGTGAATGCATACAGAACAACAAGCGTTTTACAATTCGCACATCGTAGGCTTTGATCTCCGCGATAACATGACGTTGAAATCATATTGACAAAAACGTGATATTATATGAAGGGGGAAATCGGTCTGAATCAACTAAAATACGAAGTCACCGCAGAGTACGTTAGTCCAAAACTGTTAATCGTCAATCAATTAAAGTCGGCGACAGTCGACAACAAAAAAATAAATTAAGAATGCGTGGGTGAAAGTTTACAAATCGCCATTAGAGTCGGAGATAGCCAATGACAATAATCCTATTCATAATGATTATTTACAGACTACCAACCACAATCAATCTTTGAACACCATAATTGACTATAATCATATCAGAATGCGTTTGTCAGAATTTACTAACCATCGTCAGAGTCAAAGGTAATGAGCAATCTCTTCAGAATGAGTTAACTACATTCTACCGAGTATGGTCAGTCAGTAGGAGTCAACTGCAGCGAACTAAAATATACGTTAAGACATGTTACGTGTACGGGGAAATGACTGAGTGTGGCCGATAGAGAAAGTTTGGTTAGCCGGACACAGAACGCAGAAGTATGTGAGATGTATGTGTGTGCCTGTGTGATGCGTATGTCAGAGAGGTGCGAGTGTGTGTTGTGTGTGGGTATGAGATGTGTGGCCGGGTGTAAGCCTTGCGCGGCCAACGGAAGCGGGGAGAGAACAAAATTTTTAGGTCCTCTTTTGGGTAATCAAAGATTGAACATATTTATTTAAACAAAATGTTTTATTTCGTAAAGACTCCGGTGCCTCTCTCAAAATTATTAGTGAGGCCACAGCCCCTCCCCTGCACACGCCTGTGGTGAGAGGTGTGTATACATGTTTGTGTAAAGTGGGGACGTGGGAGTGGATGCGAGGGAAAGAAAGAGGGAGAGAGGGAGGGAGGAAGGGAGAAAGCTCCGCTTGGGCGGGTGGCCCAGCACGGCGAACGCTCGGTCAGGCGAGGAGCCGAAGACCGCGGTAATTACTGTGCGGCGGACGCTGGCAGGGGCTGCTGCGGAGGCAACGCCGCGGGCGCCACGCCGTCGGCGTCGACCGCGACTATCGATTGTCGGTTAATGTTTCTCACAACATCGATCTCCCGGGTCGGCGCTGCCCTCGCCGCCGCCTGTTGAGCAAATTGGCGTCCGAGCCGCCGGCCCATGGGACCTTGTGTCCGGGAATGGATACTCGCTGTCGCGTCGCGGGTGCGCCCGTCGGCTTCCAAGTGAGTTACTGGGAACGACAAACCCGAGGAAACTTATTTCTGTTGCTGTAATTGGACATCGCGCCCTCTCTTTCTCTGCGAAAGTCTGACGCCCATCACTCCAAGAGTAACAAATTGCCGGTTTGGTGTACTGACCTAGTGGTGGTGTTTTCATGTCTGAAAATCGAGCTTCGCTTTCGCCTCGAGTGTATTTACAGAAACGGAACTCCACCGTGAGAAATATTGATCCAAAGTAATGTATTATTCTTTATTGATGAAATGCCAGTCAATGTGTTGTCTGGTGGTATAACAACTGAAGTTTATTTTTCAGTTAGCGGTTCCTTTCAACGTTCACAAAAAGGAGAATGAAATGTGAAATTCTGGATAAGAAGATAAAATACGGAGAACTGCATTCTTGGGTTTGAACGGGGAATATATTCTTTTATTCATAGGCATTTACGTCCATTTGAATAAATGTTTGAAATTTCGCGTGTTTATGCGCTCTTTTCGGAATTGCAGAGTGACCATTATGGTGACACACGATCAGCATTGTTTTCTCTTTTCGTCGCAGTCTGCGCGCGGACGAATCCTCCTCGACGCCCTTCGCTCCCGGCCTTTCTTCATCGGAGGCTCCGCCAGAACAATTGACCGCCGCGGGAGGCCGCGTCGTCGCAGCGGAGCCCTCAACGGCGCTCGAGGGCGGCGGCGAAGATCCGGGCGGGGGTGGGGGAAGGGGGCGAGGGTGATGAAAGGGCCGGCTGCAGCGCTCCGGAGACGCGGCCTGCGAAAACGGCTCGGAGGAATCCTTGACCTTCGTTCGTCTCTATCTGTGCGCGCTGTCCGCCGCGGCCGAGAGAGCAGAGCAGGCCTGGTCCGCCGGGCGGTCCCAGGCGGCGCGAGCCCGGAACAAGAATCGCCTCTTCGTGGGCGGGTCAATTGTCCGCGCGCGGGGGCGGAGCGGGAAGGGGCGTAGAAGGGGAGGGAGGAGTGGCGCGGGTTGGTGAGAGGCTGGGCATACGGGCGAGTGTAAGAGCAGGACGTAGGGAGGTCGGGAAAGGAGAGGATGGGGCGGGAAGGGGTGGAGTGGGGCGGGGCGGAGCAGAACAGGTCAGCAGAGCGGAGCAATGAAGGGCGGACAAAGGGGAGGGGGAAGGAGTGGAAACAGCGTGGAGAGGCGGATCAGCAGGGTTTGGCAGGGTGGGTGGATGGGGGCCGTTTGGGCCCTAGAGGTAGTGCGAGGCGGTGCGAAAGTATCCCGAGGTGCGGCGCATAGCTCGAGGCGGAGCGAGAGTGGCGCAATGCGGGGAGAGGTTAGAGGGAAGCTGAGCGGATGCGTGGATTGGGATAGAGGGAGGAAGGGCGATGGCGATTCCGTTGCCTCCAGAATGAGAGAAGGGAGGAGATTGCGGGAGGGGGGTTGGGGCGACGGGACCACAGAGAGGGAGGTGAAAGAAGAGGGAAAGAGGTTGGAGTAAGGCTGGGTGGTGCGAAGGGAGGCGAGGCGGACGATGAGAGTGTGGCGTAAAGAGGAAGATGGAAGATGTGGGGTGGGGTTGGAGCGGAGCGAGGTTGTGCGAGTTGGAGTGGGCGGGGTAGGGTGGGACAATTGTTCGCGGAAGGGGGGAAGAGGGAGGTTTGCTCCACGATGGGGCGGCGGGGGCGGAGTCGAGAACAGAAGGAGGGTTTCCGAGCAGTCGTGGGGTGGAGAAGCCGAGCTCTAGACGTGGCCGGCCTCCGGGAAGGAAGCCGGACAAATGTCAGGAGAGATTCAACACAAGATGCGGCGCTGGGAGGGACACTCCCGGATTCTGAGGATGAAGAGGACTTCACGGAATAAGTAAAGTGGAATTTCTTCTTCAGCTTTAAAATATAGAGAGCCTGGAAATGTACGGAGAACAGAAACTGGGAGTTTGGTATCCTGCACAGAGTAAACAAGTACTTATGTGCTACTAGGTCGTTTCTAGAAATGTAATAGGGGCACAGTGAGTGCCTGATCATTCAATAAAAATGCATTGCAATAATGAATTTTGAGCATCAGGATCTGTTCGAGAGAATACAATGTAACGGAAGAGTACGTATATAGGTAAACATAAGAAAATTTAATACAAAGGAGAATTAATTGGTGTAAATTTGAACTCAAGTTTTTTTATTGTCAGTTTGAATTAATGTTTGTTGCCCCCAAATTTTTGTTACAATAATTGTTATACATTGATATTTATTTTGAATTTTCAAAATTGTATTTCTGATTATCATGATGGTTTTCATACGTACAAAAATGTATTCTCAGTTCTATTAAATGTCGCAAATACTTGCTCAACGAAAACAGCTAAGAATGCTTCCTCAGAGAAATCATCTGAGGTCGACGCAAGTAAAGAAACCACACCCTCGTCCAATTGGTATTTATTGCAAAATCTTTTGCAGCATCGATGCTCAAAGGAGGTGCGTGCTTAAGTTTAGTTCTGTAGAGAAAGCTCTTTAGACAGTGAAACGAAAATTATCAAGATCCAGAAAGTAGTTCAAGTCTTATAAACGGATAAGAGAGACAAGTGAAGGGTGAGATGGTTAATTTACTAACATTAATCAGGGTGGCTTAAAAACTGTTCAATCATTCGCGTTAGTGTTAAGTACCTCAAAGCAATCGAGTCAAAATGCTATTGTTGTTAAGCAATCCTCCTCTACAGTCAATTACCCTCTACACCTCGAAGGGCATCTTGAAATATACAGTATTAGACCTACACACAAACAGACACACTTATAGATTATTAGACTTACAGATGCTATTTCACTTTGGTGTTCCTCAGATATGGGGTCAGAAGGAAGTCAGGCCATCAGTGACACAAGGCACTTGAAAGACAAAATATACTCATCCATCTCACATTGAGGCGTAAAGATACGGACTCTTAATCATTTTGATCGTCCACGCCAGTTTAAGTAAAATGAAAGGCCAAACCAGTTAATTCATTATTAAAATACCTTTAACCCCCGGAATACGCTGATGAGAAACCTTTTTCCTAGAAACGAGATTTATATACTGCTGAAGTTTACTAAATATTCTGAACTTTTGTTCATTTCTTCCTAGTTGCTGGGTAGTGGGCTCATGTGTTTCTACAATCATAACATTAATTTCATAAAATCACAAACCCTAACAAATTAAGAAGAGTTGGTCAATTATTAATGCTATAACAATGATCGGAGATAATTGATCAACATCACATGCACTTATTTGTGTGTTTATTCCGCCAGAAGATTCGTTCGAATTAATTACATTAGGGCTAAATATTTTACTCAGCAGTAAATGTTAGTTTTTACAAGATATCAGCTTATTCAAAGGGAATGAAATAATTTATATTTATTTAAGGTCGCTTTTCAACTACTAGGGACATAGAGCGACCATTGTAAGTAACATTGAGGTAACGGTAACGGAATACGGGCACACAAACATCCATGCCCCGGGCGGGATTCCAACCCGCGGCCCTTCAGCACGAGGCAGCTAAGGCTCTTCACTCTTAGCGAACTCGGCTATCTGGGCCGGGAAACAATTTTTGTGTTGCATAAAATGCTCATATAAGTTAGTTAGAACAAAGGATAATTCAAAACTTTGATTTTTGATTGCAGAGCCCGAATGCTACCCAAAGGGCCGAAAGCATTTGAAGAAAGAAGGGCAAGGACATACGGCAGCCGAGATGGCCGCACATGGGGCCGAAGGTGGCAGGGGGCTCGCAGAGGGCTCGTGGGCGCCTGCGCCCGCTGGCAGCGTGGGACGGACAGCGCCCCGCGCGCGAATCGCCTGCCGAAGTCGTATACACTATTTCTGGCCACGATGCAATCAATAGCCCTGGCGCCGGGGGGCGGAGGCGGGACGGAGCGGAGGGAGAGCGGGGCCGGGGCCGGGGGTGGGGCGTGGGTACGGGCGTGGGCCTGGGACGATGTTGAGGGCGAGGGTAAGGTATTGAGGCTGGGACGTGCGAGGGTCAGGAATGGAAGTAAGCGTGGGCGGGGGCACGGAGTGCGGTAGCCTGGTAGGGGCTGGTAGCGAGGATGGGGGCGGAGGGGAGTGGAGTGGAGGGGGTGGGGCGGGGTGGGGACAGGGTGGGACAGGGTGGGGCGGGGCGAGACAGGGTGGGACGGGGCGGAGTGGCAGGGAGGTTTGCAAGCCTCGGGGTGCGTGACCCTTCGGCCGCGGGAGAGCCGAAAGCGGGCCGAGGGCGGACGCGGGGACATGGAGGTGCAGGGCGGGCACGAAGGGCGCTCGTGACGGCGCTACGTGACGCGGGGGAGTAACGTAGGTCGCTGACGCGGCGAAGCAGGCGCAGCTTGCGAAGAGAACTGCACCCTGGTTGGAAGTTCTCTCTAATGTACTGAAGACCAATTTTCTTCCACCGAAGATGTGCATCCTTTAATGATGCAAACAACAAACTGTTTTGTCTAACCTTTAATTGCTGAATCTGTTTCTTCTATTGTGAGATTTTGAAGATAACAATTGTACTTTGAATTGTTTAGAACCGAATGGAGAGACTTCTGCAACATTATAATGAAAGATTTTGAAACAAATGAAAGAAATGCTTTTCAAGAAAGGCAGCCTCCAATGTCAATTTTTAACGTGACCTCTTTCCGTTTGTGGTATAAAACACTGAGCAGATTTACACTGGACATTTTTGTAAGTGAACAATAATATTTTTGGACATACCACCCAAAATTAATTTTAAAGTTTTGTGACGCACCGACTGTACCCATGTACTAGTATTTACATAATCCTCAATTTTCTTTCGACATTATCTTGAACCATATATTCGAAGTCATATCCTTAAAATTTTTCGAGGGCTGTGAACACAAGAAAATTGGTTTAACAAGTCATGTCACGTAAATTACTCGTACATTACAAATTTTATCTGCCACATCACTCTTCAACTCCTTTCAATCTCGTATACAAATGTAGTCAGTAAGCTCAGAAGCCACGAAATACGTTAAATGAAGACAACTGGAACAACGTTCGTAAATGCATTCCCGGATATTACTCTCAAATGCGAAAAAAAATCGCCTCTAATAATTCGGTCATGTGCTAGTGTTCAATATTTCAAGTGTGAGTCCAAGCACAAAATTCCCGATTTTCCACTCCATTGCGAAAGCGGAGAAAATATGTTTGTGTGACCTTTAATTTGGTCGGAAACCCGCAGTGGAGTTCCAAGCGCCTCCTGCCAGAGAAGAGAAGAACGAGCGGAGGGCGCTTAAGAAAAGAAAAAAACCCGGTCAGTAGGCGAGTGAACTGGGTGGGAGGCCAGGGACGCGAAGGCGAGAGGCCATTCGTTATACTCGTAGTTAAGCGAGGCCGCGCAGGGTGGTGCAGAACTAGCCAGTTGTTGTGAGGGGATGGTAATATATGTGGTATTAATGATACTCATTGAGGTGATGTTTGTAGGTAAATAAAAGATGATGATATAAAGGCGACTGGAATAGAAGCCTACTAGATAAAAATCCTTTAAGGTAGGAGACAGAACTAGATGAAATACTATTATATTATTACTATAGAATATTATAGGGAATAACGTGAGCAAATAATGAATGAGGTGCGCTATCAATGGATATAATGTTGTAATTGCAGCTGCAAACTTCGAATGAAATTTGGAAGTTACTAAAGAAAGAATAGAATAAGATATGATTCTCGTACTATAGATCTAAGAAGAAGTTGAAGAAACAAAGTTGCATATGACTACATGAATAACGGTTCCTCGAGTGTATTAGCCGAAAAAAAATAAGCTGTAAAAATTTATTGTAGAAGAGGAACTGAATGGAGTAGCATTGATGTGCGATGAGAGACGCAGACCCTGCGGCTCCAGGCGAGGGCGAAAGTGTAAATTAGAGTAAAGGAGAAGGCGAAAGCGATGGCGAGGGCATCGGCGAAAGAGAGGGTGAGGCCAAAGGTAAGAGCTTGGGCGTTTAAAAGAACGAAGTACGAGGTGAAGGGCGAAGGCCGGGGCAAGGGAGACAGCGAGAGCATATGCAAGGAGGGGGCAAGGGCATGTGAGAAGGCGAAGAAAAGGGTATGGGTGAAGGAAATGGTAAGGGTAAGGAAGAGGCTGAGGGCAAGAGCAAGGGTGAGGAAGATGGCGTGCACGTGTGTGCGTGCGAGTAAGAGTGCGAGGATGGGACCAGTGTGTAGAGACGGGAGCGAGGGCGAGGCCGAGAGGGAGGCTGAATGCGAGGGCGAGGGAAGGGGTGTGAGTGAGGGAGAGGGCGAAGTTGGCGGCGACGGCGTGGGCGGGAGCAAGGCGGCATGGGCGAGGACGGGGGCGGGAGCGAGTGTGCAAGACCGAGGACGACGTCTGTGACGAGAGCGAGGGCATGGGCATGGGCATGGGCAGGGGCAGGGGCACGGGCACGGGCACGGGCATGGGTAAGGGCGGGGCGAGGAAGGGGGCGTGGGGCGAGGGCGAGGGGCAGGGCGGGGCGAGTCTTTACGACCCCAAGACAAGCGCCGGCTGCTGACCTTAGCGCCAGGGAGTCCAACGCCTCCCTGCCCTGCTTCCTCCGCGCACAGTCTATTCTGAGAAATGGCCCCCCTCTCTTGCGGCGAAGCAGCTGTGGCGCCCTGGCCCTCCTCCACCTGCCCCGCCCTCCGCCCCCGGCCATCCCCACCCGGCGCACGCCCGGAACCTTCGCGCTGCTTGTTTGTAAAATTCCCCTCGCTGCTTCGTCAGGCATGCGAGCGTACCTGAGCCTTACTCCAAGACGGAATTGAATTTATTGGAATCCGTTACCCAATCGGACGAAGCAAGATGCATACTTTGAAAGATTGGAACCGCGTAGCGGTTCTACGCCGACTTAAGAGATAAAGAAATTTACCCATCTTATGGGATTTTCTTACGTCACAGTACACTTTTGAAGCTGCATAAATTGAAAATATTTTTAAGTAGTTAAAAGTTTCTCCATAAATTTGTAATGGATATACTGGTATACTTTGTCGATATTTCTCCAAGGCATCTAAAAACTTATTTCGTGCCTGAATTTCATCACAAATTTGTTTATTCATAAAATAATATCGGTTAATTAACCGACCATAATGTCCCAATATTTCCAGTTGCTAAAATATAATGATAATGCAATTTGTGATTTCATATGAACATATGAAAAATTCCATATTGGATTTCAAAATTGCGAGACACGAATGAATTACACTTTTCTAAACAATTCCAACGGTGAAATTACACGACAGGAAAAATTACGATAATTGTATTCGCCATCTGACCTGCGGTCGTTCGTCAATCAACGCAAAGTGAGCGTCGTCCCATGACCATCCATTTGCGGTCATCAGCAACTCGAACGTGCATGTTTGCGGCGAAACAACATGTGCAGAATAAAATACACAAATTATAATCAATTGTACTCATTTAAAATGGATCGCAGAATCTAGCTAAACCAGAGATCTGCGACCGCCTCCCCTGTAAACGAATCCGCGAATTAAGTTCTCAACGCTTGCCCTCGCTGACCTGGTCGCCGACCCCAGATCCTGGGACTTTGCAATTTATTTTCGGCCGATCGCCGTCACCGCTCTGCTAAGACCAGCAATCTCCGTGTTATGGACCGTAAAAGCCCCGTCATATACATAGCAGTGACCGTCGTGTGGAGCGGCGTCTGAAATTTCGGGTCAGAGCTCTGAGCAGGCAGAACGATTTGGTTGTGGGAGGAGGGTAGGGGGAACGGTAGGAGAGGTACTTGTGGGTGACGTAAGGCTACTCAGTAAGATTATGTAGGACTAGTACAAAAGAAAGTGGGACTTGTTTTTTATATAATGATTTATTGATTGGAGTAGGGTAAAGTGGCAAAGTATCCCTCGCTTAAGTTGTTTCTTTATTTAGTAAAAACAAACCAATATAAAAATTTGAAAAAAGTTGTAAACTGTTTAAAAAATGTAGGCAAAATTTTGAACATTCATTTATGTGTCTGTTTGTTAAGTAAAAGGAGAAACAACTCTACTTTTTACAAATGTGCTACTAAAATCGTCCCGAAAATGTTAGCGAGTACGACGCTGACAATATGTCTAAAGTTATCTTACATTTTATTAAGAAAAAGACATGTCGATTTTGTAAAATCTCCACAAGAATAATTTCAACTTCATTTCATTACTTTATACAAATTAATTATCAAATTATTACATAATTAATTTCTTAATACCCTATTATTTTAAAATAATTTTTGTGAGACATGCATACATGGATTAGATATTTTTCGGTAATTGGTTTAATTTTAAAACCTTTTATACATTTTTCACTTTTCTTCTTTCTTTCTTTACCATGCACGTGATAATTATTTGGAGGTGTAACTAGCAGAAGAGTAAAATGATTTAAACTAAAATAAGCTGCGTTTCAATGTCAATCAGTGACTAATTTCAGTGAAATTGATGTGCAGCCCGTGCATTAAAACCCCAAATTGATCTATTCGTTTTTAGAACTGAAAAAAGACCACAATAGAAGCGAATCAATGGCGTTCGGAATGCGATAGCCTACTCATTTGCTGCGTATTTGAAAAAGCGAGATTTCAATGCATTGTTGAGTGGAATTTTGTGAATTAAATTATATACGTTCGGTGCCAATCATGTGCCTGCAATGACCCAATTACTCCTTTCAATTCAATGTGAACAAGTGGAATTAATGTCAGAGGGTAATGCTGATCCTTCAATGTAGCGGTGTTTCTCCCTATTTTTAAAAATCAGCATTAGATATGTTTATTCACGTTGCAACAAATTCAGATTTTGCTGTCGAGCCAGAGTTTAATATTGATCCTACATTTGATAACCCGAAACCGAGTTATTTTGAATTAGAGGTGATTATTGCGTTAAAGTGCTGTTGCAATTTAACTCTTTGATTAACACAAAAGAGTGGAACATTTATGTACTTTCTTAGAAATTCCTTACACTGCCGCATTCATTTGCGGATGATAAGCATGAGCTAGAAACATCTAGAATATATCAAAATTCGTTTTACTATGGGAAAACGGTGGAGCTCTTTTCCATTAATATATGGTGTTGAAATTGATGTTTTGTAAGTTGTATTGATGTAAGTCATTGTTCAGAAGATATAACACACGTCACCTGTGTCAACTTTAATTTATCAGTGATAACCGGAGTGCGGAGACATGGTTGTCATCAAGCGTACAAAAATGTCTCGAGAGTTAAGGAACTTGCACCGTCGTCTTCGTAGGTGTAGTCACAAATCAAGTAATGTTTATGAAGATACCATTATTGTATTATATTTTGTTTGTACTGTTGGAGTTATTGGGATACTTGCCGAACCACACTTTCTTTATTCAAAGTATTAGTGCACTAATTTCACTTTAATCAAATTTAAGTGAAAATGAGATAATTTATTGCAAATGTTTTAATGCCAATAATGTTTTAATGTCCATATTTGGAAGACGTTATTTTGCGCTGACTGATGTATCATTTCTACCTTTAAAGTCGTATTATAACTATGTATCTTTGCACTGACACGCTAAGAATCACATCTGCAGGGTTTACATCTCTCCTCTAATACATGCCATGAAATGGTGTGGCAGCGCAGTTACGTTAACTTTACTTCCAGATAGTTGACCATTTCTATGATAAATATCTCGCTGGTGTGCAGGAAAATTTGAATTATTTTCCTGCTGTTTCTACGACTTTCTTGCTTGTTGTTCTTTTGGAGCTAAGACTAAAAAATGGTGCGCTCCCTTTGAATAACCGCCCAACCAGCCAGGCGCGCCGCTGGCTCATGCTGTGCGATCTTTTCGGCTTGTAAGAGTTTTTAAATTTTACATAAAAAACAGTTAAAAATTGTGCGTGACATGGAGAAGTGTATTAAGTGCACGTTTTCTTAACTATGGGGTCCCTACTCTAAATCATATTTAAGTTGAATTCGGAATACAGAAAGAAATTAGGGGTTTTGGCTATAATTTTAACAATGCGATGTAATAAAATCTATTTTCAAAGGTAAATCAAGTATAGATTTGGGTTGTTATAGCTCATCATGCCCTACGTGGAGGAATAAACTTCTGCCACGACATGGAGAACGATAATTTGATTAACTATATTTCTCACTGAACTCTAGAGGATGGGCACCGGATAGTGACGATACATTTAAGTTCAGAAGCAAAACAAGGAGCCATCTCAGCATTTGCTCAATGGATCATGGAAACTGGACGAAAAATCTGATCGAAATTGGGGTCATTGACCCAGAAGCTGAGATACAATATTTCTTTGAAAATTCAAACAGTCGCCTGACAAGAATAAGGCTTTCTAACAATGCCGATGTTTAACAACAATGCGCGCTCTTTCATAGAAATTCACCAGACTTATCAAACTGCAGACTTATCGATCTGCAGCGCGCAGCGTCTGCCAGAGTGGGGTCATCCCCGGCAGCCTTTAATTGCCCTCTGAAGCCGGCGAGGAATTCCATTAACCGACTCCGGGCGCTCCGCAACCTCATTTTCAGCCTTTTATTTTCTTTTCTCTTCTGCCCTGCCTTTGTCGCTTCCTCTTGGTCGCAGCTCTAAGAAAACATGCTTCCATTTTGTCTGTCAGTTATTATTTTTAGTGGGAAGGTAATATGGTCAGCTTATATCTGGGAAATCGTCAAATTGCGCAAGAGTTCTTTACGTCAAGACGAAGCACCTCAATGCCTGGAGGTTTATTTTGATTGATAAGTAGATTTAAATGACCGATAATAAAGAAAGAAGAGTCAGAATGTTGCAGTGTTTGTAATTTATTCTTTCCTGTGAAGTCGAAAACAATGAATTCTCCGAGCCCTACATCAACTGACTGAAATTAAAGGGAATAGTTATCTGTCGTTTTGCCTGTCAATCCACCTCTCCCTCTCTCTGTTAGTATTATATTACACTGAATCAGTAAATTTGAATTGAAATTAGTTATAAAGCAACGTCGGTGAAAACACATCAACCAAATAATATTGAATGCATTATTATACGGAGGTCTGAATGGTGTAAAATAAATTATCAATTTGTTGCTGTGTTTTTAAACTCTTTTCTTTAAATTGATACTGAACAATGTCTCATCATTCTCAGATTGAACAAAATCTTGAAATAACGTAATCTGACAAACCTAGATGATTCTCAGATATCCCATAATTGTTTTTCCAAAGTGATGCATATACGCACACTTTCGCAACCAATTTACAACACAATTATATAAAAAGCGTACATCTTCATTAGGTGCCCCTAATTCGTCTACTAATTGAAAATGGCACCAGTTATCGCTAACCAATCATCAAAAAATCGGGCGGCGCGCGGGCCGGCTGGTCGCCATTGCCCCCAAACGACGCGTCGTCCTTTTTTAAAGCCAAGCGCCATTAATTTCGTTTGGAAGGGTTGGACGAGTCGATAGGGCTGCTGGATCGAGTTCTATAGGAGAGACTCGCCGATTCAACGCGAAGCGCTCAATCCACCTGGAGAGAATCGTCCGTTCTACAATGTGTTCTCCATAGAATTACACACTCGCATTTCGTAAACTGTATTATTTGAAACAGAGGAAGGCATAAAAATACGCGTAATTAGATGTGGATACCAGTAAGTACTATATCGCAAAGTCATTCATGTGATTCCATTGTTTCTGATGAATTCTTCGCTTTCGAAATGGAACGTGTTACTTTTGCTGATTTATTTGTTTCATTTAAATATTCATACATGAAGATAAATTGTACAGATTAGCAGAGAGTGCTCTTATAAGAGTTATTAAAAATTATTATAATATTAAACTTGCAAGTACAAATATGGACGTGCTAATACGAAGTTTAACGGAAGAAAAATCTTTGAGAAACAACCTATGTTTCAATTGGTTACACGTAGCTACGATATACTCAATGAAAATATTAAGGATGAGAGACTAGATCTGATTATTACGTGTAAATGTTGCGATAATGCTGCGAATTAATGAGAATGATGCAAAGTGGATTAAACAATTTTTCGGACTCCATATCAGCTGTGGACAAATATAAACTAAAGTTAATCCATGAGACTTCAAATTTGTTGCTGTTGAAACCGACGTCGGCAATTTTAAAATGCATGATTTCTATAGAAGTAAATATTGGATTTTTTATGTATTCTCTGATGTTCTGTTTTGTTTCTCATCGTTGAATGGCCTAAAGCATAATTCTTCGACCCTCTTTCATGCACAGCTTCTTCCCCGAGGCGAACTGCACAAAATACGAAGATTCGCCAGATGGGTACGCTCAAAGGTAACGTACATTACGAAAAACTTTAAAATTACAAGAGTGGGCAATCACGGCTTACAAACCAATTTTAGAAACTAATAAACATGTTGGGAGGTTATTACAACATCGGCCTTCCTGGAAACATGTGTATTAATATCCTTTTCATTTGTACGCCACGTCACATACGTTCTGCATTCGAGAAATGCAGAACGTTTTCTTGTTACAGAACGGCTGTTTTGCATGAAATACATCAAGGCGGGACCCAACCGCTAGCGAGCGTGAGTGCGGGATCGGACAAGCGCGCAGCGGTGTAAACGGACATGGCCAGCCCGGCCGCGCCCGGCGCAGTCGCAGCCCTCCCACCCAGAAAGAAATCGCGCGCAGAGATCGCGGCCCGCGCGCCGCTTGTTTGCGAAGCCTTTGTGGGCGCTCTGTTGACAGAACATCGGGGTTTCCCCTGCGGCGCGCTCAAAGGAAATATTTTGTAAAAACGCTGTTACCGACCCGCGCGCCGCCCGCGCCCCGCGCGCTCCGCTCTGCTCTGCGTCGCCCTCCGAACCCCCTCCTCCTCCTCCTGGCTGCCAGGCCCTGCTTTGTCCCGTCCCGTTCCACCCCCGCTTCGTCACGACCCGCTCCGTCACGTCAAGCCTCACCCAACACAGTACCGTCCCACTTGATCTCTCTGTCATTCGCCTCAAATTGGCCTTCAGCGCCACTCCGCTTCCCACTATTCTGTGTTGCCCTCCGAGTCCCGCTCCTGGCTCACTCTGGCCCCGTCCCGTCCCGTTTTGTCCAGTGACGTCAAGCAACGCCTAGCTCAGTCCCGTCCCACTTCATCTCTATGTCATTTACCTCGAATCGGCCTGTAGCCTCGCCCCGCTCCGTTCGGCTCCTTCCAATCTAGTCCCAACCACTTCTCTCTGTCTTGTCCCGCATCGCTTTTCCCAATTGCATCCCGCCCCGTTTCATCCCACGTGTCCCCGAATTGTCCTTCAACACTGCTCCGCTTCGACGCATTCCGATCTGAGCCCTGCCCCGATTCACCCCGCTTCACCACGCTCTCTCCGTCCCGCCACGGTTCGCCTTGCCCCGCAATACTCCGCCCACCGCCGACACGCTCCGCCGAAGCAGGAACAGAGACATTGGGACCACGTGAAGATAGGCCTCACAGTGGATGGGTGGGGGGGGGAGTGCGCGCGAAGAGTGCCTTTTTGAGAGCTGCCAAAATGACCCAAATGATGAGAGAAGCGAATGCGAAGTGGAGATGAAACCGGCGCCACAGATGACTGAAAATTCGAAGGACATCCTTCAACGGCCGGTTGAAGAACAATGATGGTCTGGAAATGTGCTGCAGGTGATTGAAGAACTTCAGTGGAAAGAATACTTACTATTCTGAATTGAATACAATGTATGCGCATATAGTAGTATAACGATTTCTACGAAGGAAACCGACGATAAATATTAAAACGAAGAAAAAGTGATTGAGAAAAACATTAAACCAGGAGGCCTCCAATTAACACACAAAGGAACACACAATGGTCACTAACATACTGGAAGTGGCAAAGATGATGAGATAAGGGAGGAGAGTTAAGGAGGAGAGAGAGGGGGGAGAGAGTACGCAACAAGAATAACAAGAGAGAGACATAAAGCAAAAGGGGTTTGAAATGTGAAATCACAAAAAATATTGGAAACAAACATAGAAGGGAGGCTGTAAAAACGAGATAGTTATTATTGTGATTTATTTGAAAATCTTGGAAAAGAGAATCAAATCGATAAAATAAACAATAAAATTGAATGATGTAAGAAGTATCAGTTTAATGCATTGTGGAAGAGAAACTATGACGAACCGGAGATGACCTTGGACGACTGGTGTAGCGAGGCGGGAGAGAAGATAGAGGATGGAGATGAGAGAGGAGAGAAGATAGAAGGGGAGAGAGATGAGAGAAGAGGAGAGGAGAGAGAAGAGGAGAACCGAGAGAAGAGAGGAGAGAGACGAGAAGAGGAGAGGGGAAGAGAGAAGGGGAGGGGAGGGGAGAAGAGAAAAGAGGGGAGAAGAGAAAAGAGGGGAGAGGAGAGAGAGGAGAAGAAAGAAGAGGGGAGAGAAGAAAGAGGAGATGAAAAGGGAGAGGAGAGGAAGAGGGAAGAGAGAGAAAGAGAGAGAGGGGGGAGACGTGGGTGACACGCTGTGCGAACAATCCAGAATAACCTCCTCATCTCTGCATCCCTGTGCGTCTCCGTCAACGAGTTCTCCCCTCTTTCGTCACCAGGAGGTTTCGAGGTTTATAAACATCGCATCTCATCTCACCCTTCTTCCCTCCACCCCACCCTGTCCTACTCCGCCTCAACTCTCCCTGCCTCTCCCGCCTCCTCCTCACCCAAGATTGACCCTTCAGGCCCCAACCACCTCACCACTACTCCCCTCACCCCGATCTTCCCTCGCCTCCCACTACTCGCCGAGCGCGTGTAATATTGTTATGCAAGCAACACTCCTCGTCGCCTCATTCCTACTCCCCTCCCCAACACCCTACCCCCCCACCGCATCGCCCTCGCCTTTTCCTCCCTGCTACCCGTTGCCTCGCCCAGCACCCCCATACCTCTCTTCTTCTCCCTGCCCCGCATCGCACCACTCCACTCCTCCCCGCCCCGCCATCGCTCGTTTCACCGGAAAACAATAGCTAGTAACGCGAGCGCGGCGCTCAGCGGCGAGCTGCGGGTTTTGTTTGGAGATGGAATATTCCTCTTCACGTTCCAGACTAGACACAAACTCCTCCTTTTTGTTCCGGCGAGACGAGGAATTTGCAAAGGGGGTTGCCGTAATTTTGTGAGATAGTTTTGTTTATGTTAATTTGAAACACCCCTTGGAAATATTTAAAATGTTTACTGGCGCATGAGGAACCTAAAACAATGGATATAGGTGACAAAGAGAAGGCTCCGTGGTACTGCATAACAATTTTCTGCGAACGCATTTCACGTCGACATTTTTTGCGTTATTTTCAACGTAATTATTTTTAAAATGAAGGCGTAGGTAGGAAGACTCGGAACCTTTTGAAGAGGATAATGTGTGTCGGAAAACTAACTGTTGCGCGAACGTTTATAAACAATGCCTGTTAAGGAAAAAAGTTTCACGAAATATGAAAGTTTGCTCCACCGCACTTTCCATTCAAAGCATGTTTCGGGACGAGCGTTTGATAAATTTCATCTTGTTATAAACTGAACACAATCGTTTCAAAAAGCGAACGACCAGGTCTCG
This sequence comes from Acheta domesticus, assembly GCA_031308135.1. Taxonomy (NCBI): domain Eukaryota; kingdom Metazoa; phylum Arthropoda; class Insecta; order Orthoptera; family Gryllidae; genus Acheta; species Acheta domesticus. Next base: position 127,499,553 of record JAHLJT010004567.1, on the reverse strand, counting down.
CACTCGGTGTGGCCTCGAAATAAAAATAATTGATCATTAGCGCTCGCGACACAAAAGAACAGCGGCGCTGCAATCGAAAGAGGCGATCGACTTCCATTTTGCCATTCATAGAAATTGCTAAGGGGTGGTTGAGTGGGAAGAGAGATCTGTCGAGAGAAATACCTTACATGGGCATTTTGTGCGAACTCCGGTTTCCACCTCTTTTGACTCCCGAGAGGTCGTTCCAATTGCTCACTCACCACATACAATTTGCACAAAGGAACGAAAATAATCAGTGTTCCCACAAATTCAAAGACTCTCCAGCCTGTGAATAAGTGAGTAAATTATACCTGAAGTTGTAAGACAAAGGAATGTAGGCATACATTCCAGATATAAATGTTTTAAAACATTTTAGTTTTTAAAGAGAAATGGTTTAGTAAATAAAGACATTAAGGATGGAGCAAATGACATTCGGTGAGAAGACAAGTGTACAATACAATTCAATACAATGATGACTTATTTTATTTGTCGAGGCTCAGACAAGTAGATTGATCTTTTTGCCTGACAACACAAATTTAATTAAGCTTCTTTCCCCATCTAGAAGAGAGAGAAAGTATCATTTGGGCGCAAAAACAGGCAATCTGTATTTATTTCAGACGCGTCTTTTAGGGTTGGGAAACATTTTCTTGCAGTAAATCTACATTGGACAGCCTACTTTATTTCCCCTCAGAAGGAAGGCGAACGAAGCAGTTTTTCTTCCTTAAAAATTCACGGCTTTAACTCGCAAATTAGGGTATAACAGCCGATACGCTAACTATTGCACCACCGAAGTATGTCAGAGCACATTTTCGGATTAGTGTGGGTGGTGTTTCATAGCAACTCTGGCACGAGAACGCATCTCCGACACTTGGGAGGGCTAAGGACTCCTCGGGGCATCCGGGAAGAGCTTGTCGAAGACATGAGGCGAAGACGCCGCAGGGTCCAAGCAGAAGGCGGGAGGCATGAGGCGCAGTTGGTGGCAACGGGAGAGGGGTCGAGGGGGAGAGAGCAACCGAGTGACGGAATGGCCAGGCAAGGCAGGAGGGTGTGACGGGGAAAAGGAAAGGAGGAAAAGAGGTCGCGAGGAGCTAGCGGTGAGAGGGAGGGCGGGTATCGGCGGTGGAGGGGAAGGGGACAAGTGGGAAGAGAGGTTAGGGGGCAAGGAGGGGGGTTAGGCGGGAGGCGAAAGGGCGACGGCGTCATCGCCTCGGGGGTCGAGGCGAGCGCGGGAGTCGTTAGCGGCGTAACGAGGAGCTACAGATTAATCTGCGGGGCGGCTCTGGCTGCGGCGCGATGCAATTTCCGACGGGGCTCTACCCGGACCCCGCCCCCACCCCCACCCCCCGCCTCGCGGCTCGCGTCGGGCCTCGAGTCCGTTATTTATGTGTCTTTAAGGCCTCCAGCCCGCCCTGCCCCGCCCCGCCCCGCCCCGCCCATCGTTTGGGCCGCGGTCGCACTGCGGGCGCGGCGGAACCGGAAGGGGAGGGGCTGTAAGGGGTATGATGTAAGGGGCCTCGCAGGAGAGATGAGGAATGTATGCGGGCGGTGGAGATGAAAATATTCGAGAGGGGAATATATGAAGGAGTAGGTGCGGGATGGGAAAACTAATGGCATTGATAAAGGCCAGAACATGTTCTTCGCATTACATTAAGTGTCTGTGGAAGTACTAAAAGGACGTGTGAAGCAAAATAATGACTTGTATTACGATACAAGATTTTGAGAAATTTGCTGAAAGATGAGCACTTTAAAATATTGAGTCATAAATATATTCACTCATAAAATGATAATATTTCTGTATCAAGTGATGCTCCAATCCATTCTCACACATCTACCATTTTGTAGCATCAACATGGCACATCTACCTACTTTTTATTATTTATTTACATAACACATTTATTTACACAGCACATAACATCTCATTAAGGGCAAAGTCCTCCTGATACATGGAAAAAGAATAATTGTTTCCTGGGAAAGAATGGTTAGGTTGTCCAATTCACTTAACACAATACTTGGCCACAGTTCTCAGTCCAACTGGTTCGGTGTGGTCCAGCAATTTCCTCGTTCATTCTTCTTGGGTTTTTGTCTTATGCTCTTCTTGAATTCTATTGCCTTCTTGTGTTTTACGTTCTATGTACCTACTATTACAGGACAGCAGTGTAAAAATGTTTTTGTTTTCTCAATAAAAGTATTCTTGTTGTTTTGACCTTTTCAAAATTCGTTCTTATCTTTTGAACATAGATCTCAATACTTTCAGGAAAGGCAATGATATTAAACTAATGTGCTAAAAGCCACCATTTTAGGTAAAAAATGGACTTGTTGCTTACCTCCGAAGTTTAAAGATAAAAATACAAAACGTTTGACAATTGTTATGAAATGAAGTAGTATATTAGAACATAAAACAACACCAATAATATGCGTAGAATTCTTAAAGACCGCTGGTTGATGTTTGAAGGCGAATATTTTAGCAATGTCAACCTGTCCTTGACATTACTCCAGCGTGAGCCTTTCTCTGAAACCTAGGACGTTCCAATGGGCGGAGGGGCTTTATGAGCTCTCGCGAGAGCTGAAAATGGGGAGGAGGAGGTGCGAGCACAGCGGGGGGCCGGGCGGGGAGGGGCGGGGCGGGGAGGGGCGGGGCGGGACGGGAGGGGCGGGGCGGGGCGGGGTGGGGCGGGGCGGGGCGGCATGGACAGCCGTCTGGCCCTGACCCGCTCCTCGGCCGCCGTTATGCTAATGCCTGGCGCCGCTGCAACGCCTTCCTGCATCGCCCACTGCAGTAGGCTCCTTCATTGGCTGCGGGCGCCACTGACGGCTCGTGGTCCGACGAACAATTTGCATCCTGCGGCGGAGCGGTAGGAGACATGCTGTCTACTCGTCGAGGAACTTGAAAGGAAAATATTAATACATCACGTGTTGTCTCGCATTGCAACTGGCAAGTGTTATTAACGAGAGGACAACTTGTAGTGCCTTCTGTAATGCGAAATCCGATTTTCGCGCTTTGTCGATGGCAAGTCACCCTAACTCTACTAAGTGTTTCGTCATGATGTAATTTTGAAAGGAAGAGGTGGAAAATAGGCAGCATCAGTGAAGTACCGTTCCTAAAACAAGTATCAAGAACCAGTTTGCCAGGTCCAAACGGTTTCAAGAACCAGAAACAGGTCATTTTAAAGACTGTTTCCAATGGTCATTGGGAAAAAATATTGAAAAGACAGTTGTTAGTGTTCCATTATTCCAAGGGTAATTGCTAGGGATTGTTTGCTGATGAGTTTTCAAGGTCCATTTGCAAAAATATTTGTAGCAGCGGGTTTGAAGGAGCGTTTTGAGTTACTCATTGCATGAAACGTTTCGAGTATTGTCTATGAAAGTCGTTTGCACAGGAACTGTGCAAACTGTGCATTGTTCAAATATTACAAATTCGGAAGGTGATAACAAAAAAAAACGTGTTGGTAATATAGGAGAACTGACATAATAAATACTTTTAAAAGGGAAATATGTATGTAGTTATTTCAGTTCATTAAAGAAAACTATTTTATTTCCGAAATATCAAATATTTTGGAGAGCTCATCAATATTACCCTATAGTTTTGAAAAGTTCAAAAATTATATCTTATACAGGCAAGCTTATTTTACGTTTTAAATAATTATATAACTTCAAAATTAACCATATCAGCAAATAGACGCGTGTGAATATATAAAAGTCCACGGAGTATGAAAGTTAGCATTTTCTTTTGAACAGGATGAAATAAAGAAAGTTCTTGTTGCGCGTGCATATAACATATCAAAACTGCGATCACAAAATCACATAAAAATTTCGCAACTTCAACAGCAAGTGCATTTGAAAAAAAATATACTGATGCGACAGCAATTCATTTGGCACATTTTGGACCCTGGTCATACCTGTCTGTAGATAAATTCTCCGCGAAAACTGACACGCCGAAAGCATATGGAGGACATGATGTTGAGAGATGTCAAAGAACAATCGACCTGACGCACCGCTGCGCCACCGCCGCCGCAGGGCATCAAAGAGCATTCCGAGCGACTGCCCGCGCGTGACGCCTCGAATGCTTAACGTTGCGAGAGATTAAACAACGCAGGCACAGAGCTCCTCTGGGACCGGGAGCACTCTATTTGCGCTTAAGGTGCACCGCACTTTCTAAAAAGCTTCACGTTTTCAGTTTAGACAAAAAAAAAGGGAAATTCAGTTTAAATATGGTATATGAAAATGAATTTAATCAATTAAATTTAGAATATTACTCGTTCACATGTTTGAAACGAACAGTAATCAGCATCATGTGGTACGCATTGGTAGCTTATATTAAATGAAAAAATATTATAAACCGAATTTGAACTGATCTGTTGAATCTAAACTTGAATGAAGTAATTCAATCCGTATAATTCATATGCTCTATTCATTCATCTATCTGATGGTGCTTATTTGCAATTTTAAAAGTGATATTTTGTGATTAAAAAAATAAAGTAATTTGCATTAAAATCACTGTGTGTGTAAAGCGATAGAAAGAAGGAAGGGAGTTGTAAGACATGGTCTTTTTTCAGTACCGATGCACGATAGGGGTGACAGTTGATGGAACATCAATAGATAAGATTGACTAAGAACTTTCCAAGAGGAATTCAAGGTAACACACACTAATAGCAAGAAGTAAACAATTATTGAACTATCAAGTTTTCTTCCTTAGTGAACTTAAAGAGTGGACTTTGGAAATACTGTAACCCCCCTACCAATGCATTGATCTGCAACCCGCTGAACTCAACAGCAAAGCCGAGCACTGCGTCCAACAGTAATAACTGAACTTTCGTTCCAGCCTAATTAGTCGTTTAATAATACTTTTCTCTATAATACTGCAACTTGCTGAACCCGTGCTATTACATCGCACAAAATAAACATTTTAATAGAAAAGTTGCGTTAGAAAAGTACTACAGTTGCCCAATACGGAATATCTGAAACATTAAGAATATTGTTTCATATCGTTTAATATTAATTTTTCAAGACTAGGGACTTTTCTAAACGACAATGAATGATAAATTACGAAACAATATAATTAATATTCATCGTGAAAACGGTGTTACAAAAACATGTTTCTGAAAATGTGTTTGAAATGTTTCATGTTTACCGAGATGTGTACATGAATGTTGCACTAGTAATTGCGTTTATTCACTAACACTAACAGTTAAAAATCATCTTTGAACTTTAAAGAGCTCGCTATAAAATGAATGATTTCGAGAGATTCATTGGCGGCAACAAACTATATGGAATGCAGTAGGTCTTAAAAACAGCATAATGAACAAATTATTGCAGATAAGTGTTCATTATATTACAAGTTTTATTCTATGTAATTTCAAGATATGATTTAAATTCAGTGTTTTTACTAGAAAACAGGTTAATTAGAACAAATGATAACAAATCTGTGGTCCACTGCCTTTCATTTAAAGAAATAAATTACGAAATTGGATTGAATATAGAGTTGAAATTTCTTTCCAAACAAAAACCCTTACAATTTTAAATATATCCACAGCAAATGCATATGCTTCATTAAACACTACCACCACACAATCCCACGGAACAACAACATGTAAGTGCACTTATTGTCACATTTGTTATAACACTACCAGTAATTGTTACTGATATGTTTGCTGTATTCTTTTATTGCACTGATAATTTATTATTTTTTTACTATTGTTATCAACGAGCATCGTGTAAACCGCACTTGCAGTTGAAGCAAATGTGTACTCGCACCGGAGCGCAGGCGCCAACGCTGCGTTGAGGACGACCGCTCCGCGCCTGTGTGGGGCGCGCTCGTGCGGCGGCAGAGGCGGCGCGGGCAGGGCGACAGGTGGAATCCGACCCTCACGCGTAATAATCTTCGCGCCGGGTCCTCGCGGCCTCGGCCTCGCCCCGTCCCCGCCCACGCGCCCACCCGCCGCGCCGCCGCCGCCGCCTCGTTCGTGACCGCAATTACGCGCCGCCCGGCCGCCCACGCGATGCGCCATTGCCGGCGGCGGCGGTGAGGGCGAGGGTGGCGACGGTGAGAGAGTGTCAAAGGAGGTCGCGGTAGTGGCTTTGGAGAGGGTAACTGTGAAAGGGGGTGACGGCGTCGGCTGAGATGACAACGATGTCTGTGGTAGTGGTGGCGGGGCCAGAATGTGGGAATGGATGGATTGATGGAATAATTACTGATTCCGGAAGCGTCAACTGCTAAGGTCATTAGATCCGTAAGGGTAGTGCATGTCTTAGCGCGGGAAGTGGCTGGGATCTTCCCCCCTGGATGACGAGATCCGACGCCGACCTACCGCCAGCTTACATGGTTTACCCCAACCAGGTATACGCCATCAGCGGGACAGCGCCCCACTTGGGACAAGCTCTTTGTCCCGACCGGTCCCCCGACATCTGTGTTAGTGTAGTGCATGTATGTAAAAGTGTGTGTAAGTAAGGTGTAAGGATATGACAAAGAAGAGTAAAGAAAGATCGCGCGCGATCCGTGGCCTGTTTGTTAGGGTACTGCTCCGGCATTCACCTGATATTGATCGGAGAAACCATGGGAAACTACCGATCAGAGCAGCCGGTTACTACAATTCTCCCCAGACAGCTGCCGTGGGGGATGGGGTGGAGATGTCGGAGATATGACAGTGTCAACAGTGAAATTGGCGGTGACTGCAGTGGCTGAGGTGGTGGCGACGGTGGTTGCAGCAGCGATGGTAACAAGGGAAGAGGAAGAAGTAGCGGATACCGTGGTGAGAGCAAGCTATGTATGCGGTGATGAGACGTGGGGTTGGGAGTAAAGGTAACAATACGGACGATGGGACTAAGGGAGGAGTAGGGACTACAATAACGGTGGCAACGGAAATGATGATCGTGGTGGTAGCGTTGAAGGCGATTGTGGCTGAGGAGGTGATAGCAGCAGTACCACTGGCGACACGAACAGGCGTGATGACAGGGTTTGAAAGCGGGGGCGGCACAGGCGCGAGGCGCGTGCGGCAGGGATGAAGGTGAGCGAGGGACGACGTTAGCGGTGGAGGCGTGTGGGATCGAACTGCTTGCGCCAGCACGCGCGCTCCGCCGCCTGCATCGTTGGCGCCGCGCATCCCACATCCACATGCACGCGGTTTCGATCGCTGGAATAAACGCTAGACTTATTTCCGTGCTCTTACTCATTGAAGCGTATTTATTCGTTCGGAAAATAGTCGACGTGGGAAAGTTTAATTGAAAAAATGCAGTTAGATGTTCGTAGCTGCATAACTATAGTTATATTCTTTTGTATGCTGCCTCTTCGTCAAATTCATAATTAATCATGAGTCATAACAGTGAAAATGCAATTGAAGTAATTAATTGTTAAAGTAACATATTTTGGAATGGATTTCATCACAGTTTATTATCGAATTTTGTATTAAAGTAATTATATAATGATTAATTATCTCGCCTCATGTAGATAGAAACTGAAATCAAAATAAACTGTACATGAAGTTTAGTTTAAAACAGATTCATAGCAGTGTCAATTAATATGGATTATATATTTCCCGTGAGTTTTAACCCTTAACTACAGACATGAGTCAAATGACTCTGACGTGTTAATTTTCTACGAATTGCGAGAATTCCGTGAATCTGATAAAACGCCCGTCTATCTTATCTTTAATGTCTCAACACAGATAGTAATTTTGCGGAAAATTGCTTTGGTCTGTTTTGTTATTGTGATTTTTTTTACTGTTGGCGCAAGTAGGAGTCATTTTGACTCCGTGTCTGTGATTTCGTTTACTGGTTTTGTAAGTTCTGATACTCCTGTTATTAAATATTTTGAGGTTACAAAAGCACTTAATTGATAAATTCATTAAATAATCCTATACGGAACTTGAAGACCATCATCTAAAAAGTGTGTCTCTTTAGTAGTAACTTCATACACACCATGATATGGTAAATTCGTAAATGCTCGTATATTGTGCACGAAAGAGCCCCCAAAGTAGAACAGATTAGATTTTTTTAAGTTTGGCCAAAATATGTAGAATAATATACAATATATATAAATAGAAACACAAATACTGAATATTCAACTGCGACAAGAACTGAGAAAAAGCATTTACATGTTAGACGATGAGGAAATAGAATGTAATGACAGCAAGAAGGAAGAAATTTTAACATGGCGCAAATACTGCTTCAATTGTTCCAGAAACCCCAGGAAAAAGTCTCAATTACGGCTCTTTTGTAAATAAAATCAAGTATCCTATGTTCTCTTATCTTATTTTATTAATATAAATACACCATACATACATTATATTATTATTAAAAATAAATGGTGAGTGATGAGAAAAATAAAGTATGTATTGCATTTATGTTTCAATATTCCGCCAATTTTTTCGAATAATCTAACATTTTTATGAAATTTTATTATTAGGAGCCCCGCCATTCCATACAAATAATCGTTATTACGAAATTACAAATAAAATTTGCGATTGTCGATCATAAAAGTTAAAATATTATGCGAGGAGTCAAATTGACTCCATGTCTATATTCGCGTTACTAAATTTCATGTCTGTAGTTAAGGGTTAAACATGGTTATAAGTCAACGTGTTTCTGAATTTTTGGAGATTAAATTGCACCATAAAAACTATTCCTCCAAAATGAAATATATTTACGATCATATGAATAATATTTGTAACGGTATTTGGTACTCCACTGTCTACATTAATTAAAATGGAGAACGCTTATGGAAACAGTACATTGTTCTTTATTTTCAACACGTTCACAGTTTATTACGCATTGTTTAACATAATAATAATTGTTATTTTTAGGATACGCACGTATGATTTATTTTATCAGTTTTTTTCAGTATTTCTGACACGTTCCAGTTTGATATTAGTAAAATAAATCTTAGTCTTTCAGAAAATAATTGTCTCATGTTTCCTAATGCAAAATTTTCAGTTGGCAATGCTTTGAATTGTACTTCAAATCAAACACTTCTTTGTTTCGGTGAAACGAAAGTTGTGATTTGTATGTTAATATAATAAGACAAGAAAACATTGTTAATAGTATATTGGTCGCATAACACATCAATACATGTATGAAATTTGTTTATCTTAACAGGTCAGTGTGACTTATCGGCAAGCAGGTTTGCTTACTGGGTTGGTGTATTTCAGTTCTAACATCGGCTAACGCTATATCAGCTGCCATTATATATAAAGAAGATTAGAATTTACCCTATACTACAGTACATTTGGTGAAAAACGTAATTAGGAAAAAATTGCTTACAAAAAACTACACAGTCATCTACAACATACATAAAAGGAAAGGAAACACTCAGTCCTCTGCTACCACTTTCGGGGAGAGGATTGTGCCACCGACCTGCGGCGACAACGCCTACAATGCCCCGCCATTCCCGGCCCATTAGCGAGCCGTAGGTTGAGAATTTCCCGGCTGACGAGCGGCTGCGCGGCGGCGTATGCGCACGACACCCGATAATGAGCCATTAACGAGGGAGGGCAGACGAAGGTGGTTACGAAGGGAGCGAGGGGCGGGAGGCAGATGGCGGGCAGTGGGCGGCGCGGCGGCCCGCTCAGCCGTGAAGGAGGTGCCAGAGTGGTGGTGTAGTGCCAAAGCCATTGCCTCATACACGTTTAAGGAGTATAATAGGAGGCAAAGGAGGAATTAAAGAAAAGGAGACAAAGCGAGAGGGGGAGAGAGACAGAAAGAGAGGGAGACAGAGAATGAGTAAAGTAGGCGTCAAAATATGGCGAAATAAGAACAAACATCGGAAGGGAATGAATGTTCCCTTAGAAGACAATCCATGGACTCAACTATTATCAATATCAGTGCATCAGCTTTACTGAGATGAATAGTTAAATTTAAACAAAATAGAAAGTAGAAAATGCAAACATTGTGGATATTCGTATCATAAAAACTTATTATACATGTTTTTTTCATTTATTACATGTTATTATTACATTTTTTTTATCAAATTCGGCCTGAAGCTCTCCACTCTTGTATTTTGTTAATATGTCTTACGATACTTGTTTTCAATAAAACTGTTATCATTTGTGTATTTTATCTCTTGTTTAGCATATTTTGATTCACCAATTTCGTATTGAAAATAAAGTACATTTGAATTTGCCTCCAGGCTCTCTGTGTCACAAATCACAGACCAGAGGGGATGTGATGCACGTGATTTAGGTGAATTGAGCTCTGCTATTCACCAGCGAGTTCGGCCCGTGGTCTGGCTTGGATCTGGCTCGAATGACACCAAACCGTCCGCGCGCCTGTCGGAACAATGGAAGAGGTACCGTCGGCAACGGATTTAAAACGATAATGAGTAGGAGGTTCATCCCTCATCTCGCGGAACCACGCCCTATGAACCTGACGTTGAATAAGTCGCTTAAATATCGCCGTTATGTCGAATGTAGAAGGGGTACTTGAGATTCACCTGAGAGCCGCTTTGGTGTATCGGTGCTGTTGAGTGGGGGTAGAAATGGTGTCCAGAGTCGTGTTGATTGATATGGTGGTGACATTATGATGTCCAGTCCGTGTTTATCGGAGAGTTTGCACTTGACGGTTTGTTATGAAATTAGTATTTTTCCAGGTATCTTAATAAAAGATGTCGATCTTCTAGAATTAAATGCATTCCTTGTTGTTATTGTTTTTTTTGTTTCAGCAGGAATCAGAAAGATTTCAGAATCTGTGCACTTAATACGATCGGTTAAATAAACTTTCTGGACAAACGACATTTGTAGAGTACAATCGACATTTATGAAATGAACAATACGTGTATTTCGCATGCAATGCATGCATTAAATGTTAAGGCATTTAATCAATTTTATAACAAGATAGTTCTTCGTAGTAATAAAGAGTTAGACATTGGATGCATCACTTAGAGGTACACATACTTAAGAAGTAGGAAAAGCTGTGATATATTGCTCGTGAAATCAGAAGATCGTGTTACCGTCAACTATCATAGAGTGGTGAAAACTTGTTATTTTTATGTTTTGACACACTGAAGTCGCAAACAAAAGTTGTAACATATTACTATATGTATCAATATTTGTTTTTCACTTGTATACGCTTTGTGATAGCGTGAGAACGTGATCCCATCTGGAACATGCCCTCATTGTTTCATTGTCTTCCTTCACAAGTGAATCGCGACAACTGACAGGGGCTCAATACTGCGATGTGCGTCCACAAACAGTGTCCCCTGACGCGTTCGGAATGTATCAGTGCCGACCACATTGCCCTGAACATGTATGCATATATTACGCTTTGTGATTAACGTTCGCGTATCCTAAATTGGAAATATGTATATATGCCGACATTTATAGTTCTGATATAATAAATTAATGCTCGTTATTTACAAAATACGATATCCAGTGCATTAAGGGCGTATTTTGTGATTAATAAATATAACAAGAGAAAAAAATTACAACTATTCTTGATACGATGACATACATAATAATTGAATGTTTTACGAAACTGTAGAAAAAAATAAGTTATAGATGTTGTAACAAGCCAGAGAAGGTTAGATTGGATAGTTACACGACAGGAATTTTATTGAAATGTGGTATTGCTACCATTCAAGAAGTGTTTGGACTTTCGTAAAGGGTTCTCCTACTGGGTAGCTAAATAAATTATATTTATATAGATATTCTATGGGTACCCGTATCAAAATAATAACCCAATCTATTTCTTACATCTATAAAAGGCAACTTGTTTAACTATTCTATGAGTAATATGATTTGCGAATGTTTTATAATCTAAATAATAAAATCATATCGTGATATATTTTGAGTTCAAGTTAGTTAGTTACATAGAAATACGTAAGATACACTTTAGTAGATTGCTATGTGTTTTAATCCGAAAAATATTAATGTATTTGAATTATTTTTACAAGTGCCTCGCGACGTGTAGCTCTAATAATGATAGTTACTGGAAAATTGAAAGAGATGAAGTATATCAAGCTTCTTGCGAAATTCCAAACCGATTTACGCATTCCCACCACAATTGACAATGATTCACTTCCACTGAAATGTGTAATCTCTCTCTTCGAAATGCCCTGATCACGCGCTTCACATTTTAATGAAAGAGACTGCAAGTAAAGTGAATGTAATTGACCAATGGGGGAGGCCGAAAGGAGAGCGTTGGGAGGAGGGGCTGCCTGGCGATGAGCGTCGGCGCAGGCTGTCGAACGCGAAGAGCGCGGAGGCCTTTGCGGCGAAACTTCGCTGGCGGCGCGAGCAGGGTGCTCGGCGACGGTGACGGCGCGGCGGGGCGCCCAAAGTTTAGGGCGGAGCAACCCACGCCGGCGGGAGGGGTGGAGGGAGTGAGGGGGACTGGGGAAGGGCGACGAAGCCCTGGGGAGCGTCAGAGGCGTCAAGGGTTGCGAGACGTCCTGAGCTCAGAGGGTGCGGCGAAGCCCCTGGGGAAGGGGAAGGCTGGGAGAGAGACGGGGGGAAGGGACGGAACGGGGAGGAACAGGGAACGGGCATCAGATATGTTGTTGAAAGTGAGAGTGGATCGGGGATGGATAGGGAAAGGACTGGACAGAAAGTAGGCGGGGCGAAAAGTAGGCGGGGCAAGACCGGAAAGGGTCGGGTTGGGGGCGAGACAGAAAAGGAATAGGAAGGGGCGGGTTGGGACTGTAGCGTGGTGTGTGGTAATGGGCGGGACGGCATACTTGCGAGGAGGGTGGAGTGTCACGGGACAGAGTAGGACGAGCAGTGGCGGTGTGATGTGGGGAGTGGCGAGGCCGGGGCCGGGGGCGGGGGCGGGGGCGGGGCTGGAGATGGGGCAGGAAGCAGCGGAACGGAGCGAGAGCGAGGCGGAGCGGGGACGGCGCGCTCCGGCGTCTCGATTCCCCGGAGCCTCCGCCCGTAATCACGGTCGACGCGGGCTTATTCAATGAAGGGAGCGCCGCGCTCGGATTATCGGCTGCGCGGGGGCGGTGTGGGCGGGAACGGAAGGGGGAGGGAGCACAAAGCGCCCCGCTGCGCCGGCGGGGATGCGGAGCGGGGACGAAAGAACACAAGACGATGCGGGGAAACGAAGAGAAGAAAAGCGATTTGAGAATGAAATGGGTTATCGCATACGAAATAAACTATATGATTAATGCAACGCATTCTCTAGGAAGTCAAAATTGATGTTACGGTTAAAAGTAGAATAATTTGGGATTAGGCAATAGTGAAATTCGGTTACAGTGATAATGAGAATAGCATAGGAGGCACATTCCAGGACTCGGGTGCAAGGGTGGACGTCAGAAGATTTCGAACTGAATGCCAATATGATGGACCTTTCGACACATTCAAGCGCAATTCGTAGGCGAACAAGGAATATATCGAATTGAGAGCCAGGAAATTGACAGAAGAGTGAGACTGAAATTGACAGTCCAGCGAAATAGAAATGAGCGCGAATTGGAAATGCAGTAACACAATAAACTCCAAATACATAGATTGAATAAAAAGTAATAAGAATATTGCTATAACTTAATGCTGGTGAGTCGGCGTGCTGCCATCTATCGCGACAAAGGAAGGAATATTAGACGAATGTGTGCAGCGAGCGGGAACAGTACTACTGCAGTTTGTAAATCGTTGAACTTGATAGCAATAGTAGAAGCGTTTTAACGTAATATTTACAAAGGCAGGACAACGTTCAAAATTGAAGTGGCAAGATGTCGGAGTAAGCAAGACTGTTTTCAGGAAATGCGTGAAGCATGTGGTAATGCAGCGTTGCTATACTCCTCTAACGCACGATGGATTAAAGCGTTCAGATTAGGCAGAGATGATGTGAAGGATAATCCCCATACAGGCCGACCCCACATGGAGGACTCTTGTGCTGTTGGCAATGGGAGATTCTGGAACATCCACCTTACTCACCCGATATGAGTCTCTGTGATTATGATCTCTTCAGCAAAATGAAAGAATCACTGCGAAGAACCCGGTTCAATACCACATAAGAAAGTGTTCATGCTGCAGGGCGGCCAATACGTGACCTCAACCGAAATAGACGCACAGGTGGTGTACGATGCCTTCGTAACGTTTGGAAGAGTCATTAATAACGGAGGAGGTTGTATTAAAAATGTGTAAATGTAAATACCTCTGTCAATAACGTCATTTTCGAAAACAATTCTCATTCCTTTTTATCCAACCCTTGTATGAGAAAGAGATAAGCTGTAAATTGGCATGAGAAGAAATCCCATATCACAGAATTCAAGTGCGCAAGCGAAGGAATGTCAACTTTGTTTTGAGCAGTTGCGAGTATCGGATAGGCGCGTCCGCAGCTAGGGCAGATGCTATTCAAATATCAATTCATTGTGCTTTAGTTCAGTTCACTGTATGCCTAATGAGGTAATCGGATTAAGCAAAGTAATACATAAAATATGTCTCGTATATATAATGAATTAACTAATTAACTTTGTTGAATGAAAGTATTAAAAGAAAGAATTGAATTAGCTGGTATCTAACTACGTGAATATCATGAATTAATGCCCTGAAATTAAGTTTCGTTTTCTATCCTGAATGGCACAGGGGCTTGGAGCATTGTTCAAGTACTCTGAGCCGAGAGCCGCAGTTTTGCATCTCACATAAATCATGAATACGAATATATTCACTGCCGTTCTGATCCCATCATTCCACAGGAACATTATCCCATCCGAAATAATTCATCTATCATCCGTACTCAACGTTATCATTCCATTGCCTAAGAACTACTGTTTAGAAAAAAAGTACTTAAAGGTGGATGTCGCGCCCCTCACCGACACTCGAAACGAACGTATGGCTCTCATCTTCAAGATACAGTTAAAAATCTAACTGCTATAATAAGTACCCATATTATTCACGTAATATACGAATAATTATTGCGGATCTCTCTCATTCTTACTCTTACTTTCTCTGAAATTAATTCAGCGCGGGTGCAACTGACAACATACGTTGAGCTTAGGGGTCTGTTTCCAATCACTATTGTAATAAATCAAAATCTAAGCGACCTAGCGCCTTAAAATCTACATTTCGAAAACAAGATCCCCGAGAAAGTTCCTCTCACCATAGTCCTGAAAAATAACATATCATGTATTACAGTTTAGTATATCGGTTTCTTCGGGTACCATTACGATGACGTTGGCCGAAGACAGGTAGAATCTCAAATTCTAAATGAAATTAAATCCTTTAGTATTATGTGTCGTTTAATTGCACGGGGATTGGGGATCGTGCAGGACAGGGGAAATCAAGTAGAGGCGGAGACGGGTAAAATCTCAAATTCTATATGAAATTAAGTCCATTACTATTACAAAATGCCGTTTAATTGCACGAGGGCTGGAGATTTGGGAGAACAGAGGAAGTGAAGCCTCTACATACGTGTATTCTCGAACCGGTACACTGTTATAAATCGGTACACTGTTGTAGGTCGACGAGCGTGGAACGAGGCTTCGAACATAGGCCGACGAGCGTAGAGCGAGGCTTCGAACATAGGTCGACGAGCGTGGAGCGGGGCTTCCAACACAGGTCGAGGAGCGTGGGGGCGGGGCGTGACGCGGGCTGGCGGCGCGGAACTCGATCCGGCGCGCCCGGCGATCGCCCCTCGCCCACGCCCACGCCCGCGCCCACGCCCGCGCCCGCGCCAGCCGATCCGTCACCGGCGGGCGGCGCGTGGCGACAGCTCGCCCTCCGGGGCCACCCCGCCCCCCCGCCCCTCCCGCCCCCCGCCCCCCCCGCCCCTGACCGATCGCATTGGCCGAGCAGCGCGTCACACCCGCAATGCGCGCCGCGGGACAAAAATCTCGGGGGCGCCGGCAAGCCAACTTTGCTGGTTGGAAAATTCCCACGTGCTGAGTGCCCGTCAAAGAAGTTGCGCCAGGGGGGGGGAGGCATCTGGGCATCCGTCACACTTTCAAAGCGTTCTGACGCTTTTCATGAGTCTAATTTGTTTGATGTATCCCCGCGGCAATTAAAAGAAAAAGTATTACGTTTAAAAAAATTACGTGTTTTTAATTCGTTGAGTGAATAATGTAATTTTTAGAGTATAAGTGAATATATCTTCTGTTAATTCTGTTGATTAGTTTAGGATACCTATTTTGTGAGTTTCTAGCTAAGTTGATAATTTTATTCAATATCTACGTTTAGCAAAGTTAATTGGCTCGTTAAGTATTTACGGCTATGAGAGTGAACGAAAAGGACTTTGATGTGTGTGTGTGTAGGGGTGTGCCTGTGCGAGTGTGTGTGTGTGTGTGTATATGTAATAGCCTGTGCATGTGTGTGTGCGCAGGTGCGTGTGTGTGTGATCGCAAAGAGTGAGTGAGAAATTATAAATGCAAAGGAAGCGTGTAATCGCCTTCTACTCCATCTGGTATTTTTAAAATGCTGCGCCAGTACTTGTCGTTATTAGGGAGTTATGTCATATTTGGGGGATAATTTTCTTCGCAATCTTATTTCATCACACTATCAAAGAGATAGGCAACAACTCAGGCGAGCAAACACCACCTGACTCTTAACATTAACTCGTGCAATGAACGTTTTGAGAGAGAAATCCGTTCAAAAATAAAGAATGCTCGTATATCACTTTTGTATCTAAACCTAACATTAAACCCTTCAGGTCGTCTACCCTACGTCTAGCTTATCTGGGCGTCGCGGCGTAATGGCTATGGTGCCGATCTTTCACTATTCTATCTATATTACAGGTCGCTCGCAGTTTTTTTTTACTCTTCGTGTTATTTAACGGAGCGCCGTAAATGTCACGTTACTGCAATAGATGGTGCTAACTCGCTGCCTGGGACTTGATGGTATGTACCTGCGTCTTATCTCTTGCTGTGGAAGACAATATATAATATTTTTTTCACCTTATGAAGCTGGACCATTGTGTAGTTTGGATATTATGACTCCATGAACAAAGCTAAAGTATGATTTATAACGCGATAGCGAACATTTACGGTTGGTTTCTTGAAAAAGTTCATAATCGTACGGAAAATAAATTTTTCACAAACATATAGAATATTACCATTCAAACTCTAATTATTACTGTATTTCCTTTGTTTCTATTCTAGTGAATGCTGATCAAAGCTTAAAAATTTCAGGAGTTTCAATTTAAATTTATGACTGAATTAATTATTATCGAAATATTTAATTACGTATATGCCTCCAAAATACTTGTTGCTTTTAGGGAGATATACAATAATCATTTAAGGAAATAAAAATAAGACATTTTATGGAAAATTATGGAAAACCACGATAATAAATAACGAAAATACGAAAAGAAGAAAGAATATTGAGCAGAAAACACATTCGAAAGCATCATGGCAAACTTTATAAAAGATTTTGCTCGGACTTTGCATTTCACATTTTTGCACATTAACATAAGTTACTTTATTGAATGAAGGTAAACACACCAAAATTAATGATTATGAGATGATACCACAGACAATAAAAGGCCATGTAAAAAATAACGGATTGCAAATCGATTATTCATAAATGCTGTCTGCATTTTCAGGTACTTTCACATAGCAAGAGAACCAGAAAAAAACTAAAATATGCGCACAGGAGAGTCTAAACTAACTGTAAAATTACTGAGTCCGTTGAGAACTCATTGTTTTTATGAGTTCTTAAAAAACTTAGTTTTCTCTTTGTCGACATAAGGAAAAATGTATTCGCTTGAATTCGAGTTTCCTCCAATTTATATAACAAAGTTTAAAAGCTTAAAAATCATTATGTATTTAAATGTTACAGTGACGTTTTTAATAACAGATGAGCAGAGAAATTATTGCCCAGTAATCGAGAACTGAAGTGTGAATAAAACTTCCCTTATTGTCCACGAAATAAACTGGGTTCCTTCCACAAGTTTAAAATAAATATTGCAATCGAGCTCGGCGATCTAGGCAGCAGTGCAATATTTCTTTCACGTTTTTGTAATTTAAATAATATTATGAATTTTGCTGTGAATTGCTATTATGAATTAAATAATATTATGAATTTTTAAATATCTATAAACTTGAATGATGTTAACAGATCCGAAATATTTTGCACCTTTCTAGCATTGACATTTTGAATCCTGGCGCACCAATCATAGTAACTCCTGGAACAAATTATTTGACAAAATGTGTTAAATTAAAACACCATCTGTATCTGAGCTTGGGAAAAGACACTTGTTCGAATATAGGATCATAAAAAACTGCTAAGTTTTGGTCTTTTTCTTTCAGCATCAGAATGCTACAATCATTTTAACCAATCCATCAATCATTACTAATTCATTGAATTTATTCAGATTTTGTGAAGTTACTGTTCTTCTTTTAAATTGTCAATTTTCAAGAAGTAGATTATAGAACTTGCGTTAAGAACTGCCACTAATCGGTGGTTTGGAGGAATTCCGAATCGTACTGTACTTGCTCCGTGTATGCCACTTCTCTGGCCGTTCGTCTTAGTCGAGATGAGAATTGCGTGGGCGCGCACAGCTTCGTGCTAACCGCTCACCCTTCACTGTCCCTCGCTTGTGTCCCTGAACCGTAGGCTTCACTCCACCCCTTTGGGGATCGCCGCCGGCCGCCACGTCCCACCGCGTCGCCCCTGATATGCACTCATAGCCCCGCCACGGTTGGGTTTGTCTCGCCGCGATTGAAATTGACCCGCGACGTTTGGGGGTGCTTCGCCACGGTTAGACTTTTCTCGCTACGTTTAGGGTTCCTCTTCAACTTTTGGGCTTGTCTTGCCGCGATTGAAATTGCCTCGCGACGATTTGGGTTGCCTCGCCACGTTTAGACTTGTCTTGCTAAGTTTGGGGTTCCTCTTCAACTTTTAGGCTTGTCTCGCCGCGATTGAAATTGCCCCGCGACGATTGGGGTTGCCTCGCCACGTTTAGACTTGTCTCGCTACGTTTCGGGTTCCCCATCAACTTTTGGGCTTGTCCCGCCGCGATTGAAATTGCTCCGCCACGTTTAGTCTTGTCTCGCTAGGTTTGGGCTTCCACCTCGACGTTTGGACTTGCTCCGCCACGTTTAGACCTGCCCTGCCACGTTTGGACCTGCCCCGCTACATTTGAACTTGCATCGTCATGTTTGGATTTGGTCCGTCACGTTTGGACCTGAACTCCCGCCCGTCCGTCCTCACTCTGTTCGCTCCACCCGCCCTTTTCCAGTGCACCATCGATTACCCCAACACTCGATAGACTTGAACGTCTCGACATAGCCCGCGTTGCTTCTCCATGTGTCATTCGTTCCGTCTCACCCCTTTTCCCGATCCTCCTTTTACCTTCTTTATCTTCCTAGCCCCTCTTCCCACCCTTAATATCTCCGTTCCTCTTCGCCACCTCTTCTCACAACCATTCTCCTCACACGGCGTTGCCACATCGCGCTCAGCTTCTTCATTTCCCGCTACCTCCTCCTCGTGCCTCATCTCGGCATGGTCTGCAAACCCCACGACTCACTGTACCCCGTCCCACTTCACCTTGTTCCGCCACACCATAATCCCCTCCGCCCAACAAGACTCCGCTCGCTTCTCTCGACCCCACCCTGTCACACCTTAAACCCCCCGCCTTGCCACGTACCGCCCTTCTCTGACGCTCCACACACTCCATGCCCCGGTCCCGCAATCACATCACGTAATGTGCAGTCCCGCTTGCCACGAACCGCATCCCCAACTCAACCTCTGCCTAGCCCGCAAACCGCACACCCCACCACCGTCTACTCCTCACACTAGGCCTAGGGCCCCTGACTCGTCTCGCCCCGATCGGCACCACTCTGCTCCGCCCCGTCTCTCTCCGCCCCGTCCCTCTCCGCCCCGTCCCTCTCCGCCCCGTCCCTCTCCGCCCCGTCCCTCTCCGCCCCGTCCCTCTCCGCCCCGTCCCTCTCCGCCCCGTCCCTCTCCGCCCCGTCCCTCTCCGCCCCGTCCCTCTCCGCCCCGTCCCTCTCCGCCCCGTCCCTCTCCGCCCCTCCCTCTCCGCCCCGTCCCTCTCCGCCCCGTCCCTCTCCGCCCCGTCCCTCTCCGCCCCGTCCCTCTCCACCCCGTCCCTCTCCGCCCCTCCCTCTCCGCTCCGTCCCTCTCCGTCCCGTCCCTCTCCGCCCCTCCCTCTCCGCCCCTCCCTCTCCGTCCCGTCCCTCTCCGTCCCGTCCCTCTCCGTCCCGTCCCTCTCCGTCCCGCCCCTCTCCGCTACGCTCCTCGCCCTCTCCCGGTCTCGCCAACGCCCAGCCTCGCCGCGGCGCGTCACCTCCCGCCCCGTCACGCCGTGCGTGGCGCGCAACCCGAGCGGCGGCGGCGGCGGTGGCGGCGGCGGTGGCGGCGGCGGCGGCGGCGGCTGCGGCCGCAGCTCCGCGGGTGCTAATTGAAGGGTGATTAATTGAGCGGCAGCGCACACGCATTTGCACGCGCACGCGCACGGCACCGCACGCGCAGATCGCAGCGCCGGGGCGCGGCGGCGCGGTTGCCTCGCGAACCTCGCACCTCGCGCCTCCGCAAACAAAAGAGCGCCGTGATGGATGAGCGGTGAAATTAAGCGCGGGAGGGGCTCGGGCTCGGGCTCGCGCTCGCGTTTTTCGCTTGCGTTCGCCTGGCTGCGCGGTCCGTGACCCGCGCTTCTAATACGCCCTGCCGACGGCGCGCCGTGCTGCGGCGCTGCGCACTTCCAGCCCGCCTCGCACTCGCATGGCCGAAATCAACCCTGAACCGGTAGAGGTGGCTCACGGTCGCAACTGATACCAGGACAGTGCCTCCTGAGGTTTCAGTCCCGGTGGTCCACGAAGGTCTCAGAAGACGTAGGGTTCCAATCGCAATGGTGGAAGAATATTCGCCGCTAGCTTGATAGCCAGATCGTTTTCAGCCGCTGTCTGGAGGAGCCTTCTGGCGGTCGGCTCCTCTGATCTGTAGATTTCCGTTGTTTCTCCGATTTAAATCAGGCGAATGCCGGAGGGCTACTGTAAAAAAAGGGTCATGTACCATGCGCAATATTTCTTTACTCTTCCTTGTCCTATCCTCACTTTATACTTACACACACTGACCACTCTACCACACATGCCGGGAGACCGGTTGAGAGCATAGAGATTGTCCCCGATGGGGCAGCGCCACGCTGGATAAGATATCTGAACGATGTGAGGTAGAATGTATGTTAATAAATGTTACTAAAACCCGAAAAGTTATCAAATCATTTTCACTCAGAACTGATAAAAATACCAATATTCTTCTTTAGACCGTAAAAATATTTTATAAAGAATTCTTGCCATGCTGAATCTTACAAACATGTACTAATTTATTTCTACAGAAATATACACATGTTCTCTAATACATCAGTACGTTGGTTACAGAACAGGCATTTTATGTAACTACAACCATCTGGTGGGATTGCATCAACTATTCTCATAACTACAGTATGTGCACGTGTTATTGATTAGATTGAACTTGAACTTCAATATTCATGGAACCTTGAACAAAATTTGTTTGTGCAAAAAATCAAATAGTTAAACAAATTGATAAGGATCATATTTGAGCAATTTAATAAGAGGTCAACTTGAGGCGTATAAAAAAATGTGTTCATTTGAAAACACGTAAGAGCTCTGCCACTGCGATTGGAAGCAGAAGATGCAAGTGTGTGCGAAGCCCAAAAATCAATGTCGTCGATGGGCGCAAAGCGGTCACATATCGTTCGACCTTGTAATGCAGGCGCCTGGAGACTCTCAGCGGAGGAGGTGCCCGGGAGTGGCGCACTCGGGGAAAGATGTCTTAAGCCGGGCGTCCTCCTCGAGCGATCAACTGTTGACTGAAGGATCTGCGAGCGAACTTCCTCCGCCGATAAATTACCCGCGCCCCTTCCGGCGCGGCGGCCGAGGCGAGCGGCGACGGGCCCTCGCCCCACAGGCGGCCTTCACCTATCGACCTCGCGCGCCGCCGCCGGCGGCAGCGGCGGACGCGTAGACGGGTTCCAATGCGGAGGAGACGGATGGCGACGCTGAAAGATGCGGTGGAAGAAGTAGAGGCGGAGACGGGAGCGACGGTGGAGGTGGCAGCAGCGACAGTGACGGACACGAAAGCAGAGGGGAAGGGGGCGAACGCGGAGGAAGACAGAATTTGGAGGGGGAGATGAAGACGGAGGAGGATGATTGAAAATCGGAGGAAGACGAGAAGTTGGAGGGTAAAATGGAGGAAATGGAAGAAAAAGTTGCAGAGAAAGAGGAGGCGAATTCAGAGGAAGAGGAAAAGTTAAAGGGGGAGATGGGGACGGAGGAGAAGGCAGAGTAAGATGAGGTGAATTCAGAGGAAAACGAGATGGTAGAGGTGGAGATGGAGACGGAGGAGGAAACAGAGAAAGAGATGGAAGGAAATTCAGAAGAAAAAGCAAAAAGTAGGATGCTGAGATTAGGTCGGAGGTGGGGGAGGAGGCGGGTGCGGAGGGCAGACGGACTGACGGAGACGATGGACGCCGAGGCGGCGGCAGGGACAGTTGCGATGGCGACGGAATGGTAAGGGGACAGCAAAGGCGAAGTTGGAAGTAGAAGGGAATGGGGAAAACGAAGCGGAGACGAGAGCGAAGAGAGCAGGTTGTGTGGAGAAATAAACGGAAAATTAGGCGAATAAGATGGTGGCAGATTTGAGGGTGGTATCGTAGTCGAATCAAAGCATGATACCTACGGGGAGTGGAGGCGAAGGCGAAAAGGAATGAAGAGGCTTGCGTGGGTATGAGGTGGAGACAGAGACAAGCACGAAGGGAGAGCAAGCGGGAGCGAAGGGGAAACGAAGGTGAAGACGCGACGACAGACGGAGATCCAGAGGCGGTGGCGAAGGCTGCGGAGGCTGCGGTAGTAGGTGTTGTGGAGCAGGCGAGGGCGACTGCAGCGACACGTCTCTGCCCTTGGCATCCTTCAATCAGGCCCCGCGCCGCCCTTACCCTCAAGGACGCCCTCGAGGGTGCGTGACGGCCGCGGCACGCGATAAACGCGCTAAAGCCCACGCAAGGCCTTCGAGGTGTGGTGTAATGCCCGTGAGCTAATTTCGGGGTGCTTGAAGGTCGCGTGTTTTTTTTGTGAGGGTTCTTTAAACGCTTGTTGGTGATATGGCGGAAAGTGAGGGTGGGCAGACTCTTAGCATGCTTGCGTATAGATCCTTATCTCTACCACAGGTATATTTTCATCTCACCGTGTCTCTTGAGGAATATTAAATTTCGGCCTTCCGCTAAGGTCCTATTAACCTTAATACATTGCTGAAGAATTCAGAAATGATAATTAATACAATAATTTAAACACAGAAATAGCTGACCTTTTAATGACGCATCAAGAAATTACTAATACTAATTTAATTATGTTACTCAATTGAAATTTCCGACCTGGCTGATTCGGAGAGACAGTATAAATCATACGTATTTTCAATTAGCTTTGCCCAACTACTGCTGCTGCCTTTTTAGATTTTAGTTCGTAAGGGCGTTCCTGAGTGCGTTGTTCATTCTTTAACTACTGTTTCGACTGCAATTGTTTGGAAGAAACCACATAAACGGACAATCAAAGCAGCCGGCATCCAGGAGACGGCTTTACAACGGGATCGGTATCGATGAAATCTGAAAGGGGGTCAAAGAAGATGAAGAGGTCGACTGGGAGTCAATATCAGAATTAAACTAGCAACAAATCTGTATTCTCAAGATCCGATTCATTACAAAAAATATTACTGACGTTGAATTTTCTAATGAATTGTTTTCAATTAATTAGACATTAGACAGAATAATATCGTTTATTTTTAGAATGTTCAGAAAACCCAAGAAATAATGACTCTACATTTGCAACTTTCGCGGAAGGATATATTTTCCGCAATATGCCACCATAGAAATTGTTTGTCCAGTTCTTAATACACGTTCAATAGTTTGTAACCATTGCACACCGGTAAAAATTGGAAACTCGGCAATTGAGAAGCGCAATCGTCTCCAATTTTTAAAAATTGAGATATTTACAAAATTTTTGGTACATGGAATTGTAATTTATATGTCGTTTAAATGCGTTTCTTATGACCGTGCATTATGACCGTGTTACATACAGTGTATTGCATGTGTACTGTGTTGTATGTATGTATGTATGTATGTATGTATGTATGTATGTATGTACGTATGTATGTATGTATGTATATACGTATGTATGTATGTATGTACGTATGTATGTATGTACGTATGTATGTTGTATGTATTTTGTAGAGAAGAGAGTTAGGGGGTCTACGAAGAAAATAATATTTTGAGGGAGTCGAGGAAGGAAAAAGGTTCGGAATTCCTGATCTAGAAGTACCCCACAGGCAGAAGTTGGACGCAGTCCAGCATATTAACCAAATGTTGCGAATGTGCGAAAACCTCCGAATGTTGGGGGTCAAACTTAGAACCATCCACGAAACTTCAGTTGCAAACTTACATCTACGCACGCTCTCTCACGCGGTTCACACGTTATACGGCTCAGTAATTTCCGGGCATCGAAGTGATTCTTTTGTTTCTGTTCCAGGAGATGTTGACGCATTTTCACTTCAACTTGCGAAGACGAAAGAAAAACTTTTCTGCGCTCGTGTGAGTCGAAGGAAAAAGAATGAAAAGTGTTTTAACCTGCCAAAACGTGTGTCCACGAAGGATTTTAAGGGAAGACAAAGCAAAAATCAGAGTTTTTAACCTTTTGAGATTTTAACATTTTAAAAAATTATTTAGTTTTCTGTATACAATTATATACACATTCTTGCGAAATATTCTTTTAATTTTTTTCGTTATTTTTTCCCTTTACCTTCATGTCAAAATTACAGTAATTTTGCTTACGACTCCTTTATTTATATAGTATCTTTTCAACGAATTCATCTAGAAGGTTCAGGTTTTCACTAAATGCTGGAGAAAAAGTAATTCTTTAAGACTGGTTGCAGAGTAAAACTTTATCTTCCATCATTACTCCGACGACGGTTTTTTGTAGGAGACGACTCTACGAAATTTTTTGTAGGAGATCAATTAAGTAATATGAATATATGAACACAAAATGAGAACAATAAGATTTATACCCGCACTTCAGGATTTCAGCAAAAAAGGACAAAAAATGTAAACATTTTGAGTTCTAATTCAAGTGTGCTATAAATTACAAAAACTGTTCAAACGACTTCTTTCATTTACTTCAAAAATTTCCTCTAGGCAGCTCCTAAAAGTTCACATCACTAGACAAAAATAGTATGAGATGTGGGCCACAAGTACAGCCAAATTGACAAGGGAGTGATAGAGCCCAATGGTAGGTTTCCGTTTTTACGCAGAACATATCCCAGAGCAACGGAACACAGTTGCAATAAAATCCACTACTCATCTCAGAAACTACAAACGAATATGTTCAGAATCATAATCGTCATTATGAATGTTCTAAGAAAATATATAACCATCCCTTCACTGAATATTCACCGCAGACACCCCTTGTATTTTCTACGTATGTCTCAGGGTTATTGGACAGACATTCGGAGCGTGATTCCTGTTTATTCCACATGTTTTTTTTTGTTTTTGTTTTTTATTTCAGACTGAATGCTCTCAATAAATTTTAGGAACATCTTTTACACGTGCAACTAGACAAATCAGAAATCGGTGAGCATTATCTAATATCTGAAGACCTGTAATATGCAGTAACTAAAACGTGAGGTTCTCCATTGACATGCTAAGTTTCAATGACATTTCGTTTTCTTTCAGTGGAAAATAACAATCAGCAGAAAAAATAAACGAAGTTACCTACTCGAATACAAAATTAGCAACAAGTTGTAAGTACTTCCTTTCCTCTACGTTTCCCTCTGTATATATCAATATGTCATTCCAATACACTTATGAAATATATTTTACGCATGGTTATAAAAGACCACAAACATAGTCGACGTATGTTCCGTATCCTTCCGTAAAGAAACAATACTTCTTTACTTAACTAATACATAAAGTGATATGACAAAATATATTCAAATGAAAATGCCAATGACACATTTGTAAGAGTTGATACATTACTTTTTGTACGAATACACAGAAAGTTACAATTTATTATTATGAGTTCTTGGGATCATTCACAATTTATGAGATGGCAGTGATGTTGATTCACTTCGGCCAAGTGTTTTGTTTACTTTGCGGTACCCAGTGTTTTATTTATTTTTCAGCACTCACGCATTGAAACTAGTACTTAACTTCATTGTTTGTTGATTGACATGTGTATCTTGTATAAGATCATATAAAACAACTGGGTACTGCAAAGGAAACAAAACAATGGGGCAACATAAATCAATGTCACTGCCATCTCGTAAATTGAGAACGATCCCTAGATTTTAAACTTGTACGTTTCCATGAATTCGCATTAAAATGCAATGTACGCATCTCGTAAGAAAGTGTCTTCGGCGTACGAATTTCAAAATATCAAATACTTCAATATTTCATTCGTATCCAAAGATTCACTTTTTGTACCAGTTACATAAACAATGATTGTGTTAAGCGACTCGATCTCGATTAACTTTCCAATCAATACTCAGTAAACGTAAATAGCGATTGCCCGGTATGAGAAATGGAAAACAATAATTTATTTTAAAATTCTATTATACAAATTGAACCTTTTTCTGGCTATCTCTTTGTTTATCCTGATTCGGGCTTGATAGCGGTCTGAAGTCACCGAACCAAAAATAGCCGCGCGACGCGTCTTCTTTGGCAGCCACGAAGACAAGCTTTGCGGCGGCTCTCTTTCCGCGGCCACGCGCGCCGGCGGCGGGGGCGGTAGCGGGGGCGATGGCAGTGTGGCGAGGGCGGGGGCGGTGGCGGTGGTGGGGGCGGTGGCGGGGGCGGGGGCGGGGGCGAGGGCGCCGGGCAGCGGGCGTAGGGCCGGCTAATGACGGCGGCGGTGCCGCACCGCGCTATCGACCTCGCTGGCCATCCGTCATGCCCCCGCACCTGCCTCTGCCGCCACTCCCACCCCCTCCGCCGCCGCCTAACAGGCTCCTCGGGGACGCACCCCCCGGGCTCCCGCCCCTTCTTCCTCCCACGCGGCCTTTGTCTGCGCGCGTCCTTTGGAGGCGGCTCAGCCTTCGCTGGCGCCACCACGCCCCCAGGCCGGAGGTGAAAAAATATGGGGAAAATGCAGGGTTTGGAAGTATTTTGTTGTTTGAGATTGTTATTTTGTGTTTGATTCATTGATGCAGATTTTGATTTGATGCATTGATGCATACTCAGAGCAGTAATGCTCTGAGTATGAGAATTCAGTCGGCTCACGCAGTGTGCGAACTGTCAGGATAAACAGTCAAATAGCATTTTCAGTCCTACATCGAAACTGTTTCATGCCTTTTTATTTTTACCGTGCTTAACAAAACCGTACCTAACAAAACCATAAATACTTGTCACAAGACGGAATTCTGAACAGATTTCTTTCCATTTCTGCGAGCATTGGAAATTAGTTATTTACATCAGGATACAAAGAATTTATATTAAATATAAAATATACATGCAAATTTTGAATTAAGACTGTTATCTTTCTGTGTGCCAGTGCTGCTGCCCATGAATGTTTTTTTCCCCATCATTTCCTTTGAAAACTCAGCGAACCGGCCGTTTCCTCAACGCGCAAATGCCATCCGCGGATGCCCTTTCGCTCTCTCAGTTGTGCCCCTCCCCTCCCCTCCCTTCCTCCCAGCAGCCCCGCCTGAGCCCCCGCCGCTCCGTGTCGAGCGTTGCGCAGTTTTCGCCTCGTCTGTCTTTGGCGCCTTCTGTCGGCCGCGTTCGCTCCGGAGGAGATGTCAGTGCTGCGGATATTCCGTTGGAACATTCACCACGCCGCAACGGGGCAACGAGCGAAAGGCTGCTCTGCGTGCTACACCGCCTTAGTGACAGCTCAACCAAAAGGCAAGGCTCTACCTTCCTAGAACGTTGCTGTGATCTTGGCAAGACATTTACCACTCAGTCGTCCGTTATGTAGGAATAACATAGATTTTTCTGGTAAATATACCGCTGGAAAAAAATAAGGAATGTAAATAAAAGATGGAAAGACCATGGTCGTAATAGTGTATGTTGTAATGAAACGTATACTATTAAACATTGGTTAATGATTAACTAATAAAAATCAATGTGTTTTTGTGTTCTATTAAAACAAGAATTTATGTACAATTGAAGAACATTAAAAATATACATTTTAGGTTTTTCTAATATTATTTGAACATAATATTTATTAATTATTATAGATAAACAGAATCATTAATAACTAGTATTCGTCATCAAAAATACACATAATTATACAAATTATGAATTAATTTGTTAATTTCCTAATTTCTCCCGTAATACTGGTAGGAAATATTTTGATATCATCCAAATGGTGCAATCTGTAGTTTTGTCACAATATGCACAGTATTCGGAAACGGCTATATTTTGATGATCCACATTGTAAATGGAAGTTTATCATAATTTGTCGCAAATTAGACATTTTCTCAGTACTTACTTTTAGACTTGTCATACAATATGTAAAACTTCTATGTTTACTAGCACGACAATGACCAGAAAAACTGAAATCACAAGTAAATATTTACGTTTTGTCAATAACTGATAACTAAAATAGTTTTCTTGACCATGTAATCTTTGTTTACTGATTTTCTTTTCCTTGCTATCTTCGCCAACCAAAATTAGCGAGCTTTTCGTCTCAGACTAATATCCTCCATCACGCTCACCCTAAGGAAAACTCAGAACTTCCATCAGATTCGAACTGATACTCTTGGTTGACACAGTGAAGTTAGTCTTCAAACCCAAAGGTATGTTTACACCACGCAAACAGTTGCAATGAAGGTCTAGCAATGCGAACTTATCCGATACGTGATGAAGATAGCGATAAAGGATGAAAATATAATTTTAACACTAAGCAAGTATTTCATGAGAATGCACTCGAAAAATGGCATTTGCAGAGTCGAATGAAGTGCATGAAGATGATGGGGAACGAAGAATAATGCAAACAAAGAAACGCGGAATTGGTTAACAATTTAACATTGTTATATTCATAATGGCATGATTCAATGTCAGGTCGAAATAAAACGATTGTAAATGTATAATACAATTTTCATTACCTGCTTTTTACAAAACGGAATTAAAATTGCATTCTTCCTTTCTGTGTTGACATTAGCATTTCAACAAAAGCTCGCCAAAGTGAACCCGTCCGTCCGTCTGTCTGTCAGCCGTTGACACGCGAGAGCGAATCTGCCCCACCCTGCACTCGCGTGCGCTAGTGCCTCCCACGTGGCTGTCAGCCTGTCGCCGCGCCCGCGCCAATGGGCCAAATTCGCCCACCGGTCGATGGCTCCGGGGCCGATGTCTAAGGATAGGGCGGTCGCGGGGCGGTCGCGGGGCGGTCGCGGGGCGGTCGCGGGGCGGTCGCGGGGCGGTCGCGGGGCGGTCGCGGGGCGGTCGCGGGGCGGTCGCGGGGCGGTCGCGGGGCGGTCGCGGGGCGGTCGCGGGGCGGTCGCGGGGCGGTCGCGGGGCGGTCGCGGGGCGGTCGCGGGGCGGTCGCGGGGCGGTCGCGGGGCGGTCGCGGGGCGGTCGCGGGGCGGTCGCGGGGCGGTCGCGGGGCGGTCGCGGGGCGGTCGCGGGGCGGTCGCGGGGCGGTCGCGGGGCGGTCGCGGGGCGGTCGCGGGGCGGTCGCGGGGCGGTCGCGGGGCGGTCGCGGGGCGGTCGCGGGGCGGTCGCGGGGCGGTCGCGGGGCGGTCGCGGGGCGGTCGCGGGGCGGTCGCGGGGCGGTCGCGGGCCGCTCGAGGGCCGTAGGTGAGTCATACGCTGACCGTTCCCATCGCACGCAGCTCTCGGCGGAAGCGGATGGAAATTGATTTGGGCTGATTGAATCTTGGGAAATCGGACCCGCGAACGGGCGTGTCGTGGTCGGCAATGGGGTGTGGCGGGAAAGAGACGGAAAGGGGAGGGGAAAGGACTGAAAAGGGAAGAGAGTCAAAATGGGTGGAGTGGGGATGGCATGGTGGTGATAGGGTGATACCGAGCTGTGGCAGAGTGGGTTGGGCATGAGTGAATCAGGATATTGGCGGCGGAGCAAATCAGGATATTTTTTAATTATATTTATTTACTATTTGGACAATCATACAGATTTTATAGAGTGAATGCAATGTTACAAGAACTGGAATAGAGTATAACAGGGTAGACGTTAAGCGGTAGAACAAGGTAGGAATGTCTGGAGGAGTCGAAAAGGGTAGCATCGGAGCCTGGCAGGGAGGGGCGGAGAGGATAGAGGAAGAGCGGATTGGGTGATCGTCGGGTAGTCAGTTTACGATGATGGGTTAGGTCATCTCGATCACGAATTGCATACGGTATATCTCCGGCCCATTTACCATTGCCTACGAGCTCTATGAGAAAAATTATTCTGTTTACTTTTTTTACTTTCTCTCTACCACTTACGCAGTAGAAAGAAAGTTATATAATGCGAAAAACAGCCAGTTTTCGGCCGAACACTCTTATTATAGTGCCCTGGTTAACGAAAAAGTGTATAAATCCAGTTGCTGATTTTAGAAAAAATCCTCTAACAGGTGGTTTAGCCAGAATCCATATTTTCTGGGTCCTTGATATCGAAAAATCAAATGACGGCAAAACGTGTCTGTCTGTTCTTCTGTGAACAACGAAAGTGTCTAAACCGTTCAGCTGATGTTCTTCAAAATTGTTATTCCCCAATCGATCTGGTTGTGGTCGCGCCTCTTGAATTTGAAACCGACATTTTAATTTTCAGGGGTACTTTACATGAAGCTCCTGGGTCATTTTCCGAATAAAAAGTGATTTTATCGTTTTTTTAATAAATTTTGTTGTTAGTGTGAAGGAGGTTTACGAGAATGGTGCAGGTCTCATGTTAGTTGAAAACTGATTTTTCGAAAATTGCAAAAGTTAATTTTTTTCGGCAAATTCCTACAACTACAATTATGAACATAGAGATTTGTCCCGTAATGAAATCTGTTCTCTAAAGATAAATTTTGAAAAAAGGTCATGTACAATTTTTCGAAAATTTGAGCACTTTGCACGTTATTTTGCGTGAGAGTACGGTCGAGAAATTACGTGCTGTTTTAGCACCTCCAAATATTCTGGTGAAGTAATTTGTGCTTGTCAATGTTCATTATTTCATAAAATGTGTTAAAAACGCGAATTAGGCAAGAACGTGCACTATTTTTATCTATAATAAAAATAATATAACAAATATATCGAGTAACATTTACTAATTTTTATTGATGACAGTAATTCTATTTCATAGTATTATTCAGTAGCATTCGCAATATTTTATTCACAAAAAAGCATTCTTTTGATTAAAAATCAATGTGTTTGTCAATTTCAAATAAAGAGAACGATAAAAATGATGGAAGTAAATAAAATGAATGTGTTTGTATTCATACAAATGACATGAAAATGCTTTAACACGAACAAATCCGGCGACTTCATAAACCAAAAAAAAAAAAAAATGTATAGCTTTAGTCTAACAAGAGATTTACGTAACAAATGTAAAGCGCATTTTTCTTTTTCTTTGAATGCCGTATGTGGCCAGATTCCAAGTTCCTCAGTAAAAATGTAGGGTATTAGCTTGTCGGCGAAGAGGGTGCAGGGCAGGGGATAGGGGACGCCGGGACGTCGTTTGCCGCGAGCAGATAAAAATTACAGGAGTTGAGTTGTGAGAAGCCGGAGCAGTGGATTTGGCTCCCGGAACAGAAGAAGGTTAGTCCCGAGAATATTTGAAATCTACCCAAATTTTTTTGCAGGAAACTGAATTATCCCCTTCTCATGAAGTCGCGATCAAATTGCTCCGGATCTATTATCAGTTGCCTATATACTTTTGGTAAAAAATTGTTGCTTCAAATGTAGAACTGAAAACGTTTAAGCAGTATGAAATTGTAATAATTGATGTAATTGATATTTGTATACAATATTTGTTCAACATCCAAATAATAGTCTAATAATTAACTGAATCTTTGTAAATATAGACTGAAATGAATATATTTATATTAATTATAAATAATTGATTTTAGTAATTAATAATTAGAAAAGCCTACCGCTTGTAAGACCGGGTTTCTGAGAAACTGAGTGAAATTTCGAGATTGTTTAATCGACATTGGTGCTTTCGAAGTTTTAGGGAGATACGTCCTTACTACGAAAATAGAAAATGAAAAATAATTATTCAATAAAGATCATTATCGCTAATTAGAAACGGTTTGACTACATCAGCAGACTGGATTGACATAGTGTGAAAAGGATACGTCATAAGTAGATTTAATTCTGCGTTAGCTGATACAAAATATATTTGTTCGACAAAGAATAGTTATTTATAATATGAGTAAAATTACTTTTATTACGTGTGTCATACACTACTTTTTAGACAGCCGTCTTGACTTTCGTTTTATTGAATTCAATAAATCAAGTGATTTTGTGATAAATTAAGGTCAGTTGTAACTAATGCGGTCAAACGAAAGTATTTGTTTTCTTTTTGCATTTAGTGATTTATTTCAACACTTGAACATCATCTCACTTTTATCACTTGTGCTAAAAATTAAACTTTCAGTCCGCTATATATGCCTTGAAAGAGTCGCTTTTATTACTGGATGACTAAAAAAACTTTATTTTCACTAAAAATGCTCTCCGATATACACATAATTCGTGGTATAATTATTGATATTTATGTAACTGATGAACAAGCAATAATGGCTGAATTAAACCTTTCGGCGAGTACGGATGCTTGAGATTTCAATGAATGTTCGTGGCCTGAAGATCACCCGTAACACCTATCAAAGTTTTGAAATACAGAAAAGTAAAATAAAAAGAACAAAAACAAAATTACAAAATTATCCCCGGAGAAGCCATGATTACTAGTTAAGTGTTTCTCCGACGTACGTTTGAAGAAAGCTTCCGGCCCCAAGCGTAATGTTTTGATTGTTGGTTGCTATGGCACCAAACAAATGGCGCTAATGCCCCACAGAGAGAGCCGCTGGTGGGACGCAAACAAGGTGTTGCGTTGATCCAGACGGCGGCGCTTGCTTGAGAATGGCGTAAGTTCTAGAACAATGGAATATAGAAACTGCAAGCGAACAAAGGGTAAAATGTAAGTCTGCCTAGCTGTTGAAGGCATTAGATAATTTTTTTAAACATAAATTTTGCTTTTGATTAATAAAAATAAACATGACAGAATGCGACAACAAAACGACAATTATTTGTGTTTAAATATTAAAATAATGATTTACTCACGTGAGCTATTTATTAAATCGAGAGGGGAGTAGAAGACAAGATATTCCATTTAGACGGGATATTTCCATATTG
The DNA here is from genome assembly GCA_031308135.1 of Acheta domesticus. Classification (NCBI taxonomy): domain Eukaryota; kingdom Metazoa; phylum Arthropoda; class Insecta; order Orthoptera; family Gryllidae; genus Acheta; species Acheta domesticus. The sequence continues at coordinate 127,466,331 of JAHLJT010004567.1, read as the reverse complement.
TTATGATAGAGACAGAGTGCCAAGTTGCATTGTTTTTTTTTTTCACGATGAAAAATTCTAGTACGTGCTAAGGAGCTACTTTTATATTAATTTCTGTATATTGTCCTTGCTAGTTCATGTTATTACAGTAACTAATGATTTCTATGATTTGAAATAGAATGGAAATTTGCCTGATGCATAAAAAGGGGTCAGGGGAGGAATTGGGCGAAAGCTTCTTCGATTGCGAGTGCCAGTCGTGGTGGCCCGGTTGCGTCGTCGCGCAATCACCGCAGAGGAGGTGAGTGCGGGTGGGGCGGGGGCGAGGGCGGGGGCGGGGGCGAGGCTTGGCCCGTGGTCAGTTCGATAGCGGCCGCAGCGCCCTAGGCGGCGGAGGCGGGGACGGCATCGCGCTGCGGGGATCGATGGTCCCGCTGGCGTGCGTCGGCGGCGTGGGCGGCGGGGGCGGCGGGGGCGGTAGGGGCGGCGGGGGCGGCGCGGGCGGCGGGGGCGGCGCGGGCGGCGCGGGCGGCGCGGGCGGCGCGGGCCGCCCCGCGCACGCCACCGCGTCGCCCCTGGCGTTACTCAAGCGCGACCTTGGCACGCGAGCGGCTGGTGAGGCTCAGCCCCCGCAGCCGCCCGCCGCGACACCTGCCTTGCCCCCGCCACCCTCGCGAAAGTCTGCTTCGGGTGCTCGCCCACGGAGCCCCTTCGCGTGCGACACTTTGACCTGTTTTAGACGCTTCCTTTAGGGGAACAATCTCTATTGATTGATTGATTGGATAATGATTCCAGACGCGTTAACGGCCAAGTTAATTAGTCCCGTAAGTGTAGTTCATGTTTTATCGCGGGAGAAGACTTTGATCTTCCCTTACTGGTTGGTGGGATTCGACGAGAACCTATTCGTCGGCTGGCAGGATTTTTCCCCAACCAGGTCTCGCCCACCAATGAGGCACCGTCCCAGTCGGGACAAGCTCTAAGCTCTCCACTGATCTCCCGATGTGTGATAGTGTAGTGCATGTGAGTGTGTAAGTAAGGGTGAAGATAAGACAAGGAAGAGAAAGGAAAAATCGCGCGCGATCTGTAGCCGTTTGTTAGGATAATGCTCCGGCATTCCCTGGTGTTAATCGGAGAAATCACCGAAAACGACCGATGACACTAGGCAGCCGCTAGAGTTCTCCTTCAGATAGAGGCTAAATGCAACCTGGCTACGTAGCTAGGGTTGAAAATCCTGCCATCGTTGGGATTCGAACTCCAGGACCTCCCGGTCAGAGACACTAGTGACACCGATCGATGCTCTTAGCCATCTAAGCCGAAGTGGACGATCTCTAGTTTTAGCAAACGTCCGCATCCGTAGTGAGGTTCCAAATGCCACCCTGCGCATGTTGGCGTTTGCAAAAATCCAAAATCATTCGGCAAAAAAAAGCGTGTAAATTAGGTTCTCAGGATTCTATATTTCTAGCAGAACCATCTAAATTCCAGTATCAATATTGAAAACTTAGATATAGAGTAAACAAGAATTCCATGGAGTGGCCATGGCAAAAAGGCTAGCCGATGCGCCTTCTCCCCTTAGGAACCGGATTGGATGCGAAATAACGTAAATCCTTTCCAATATTTATGGACAAAGCCAGCTCTCAGCATGTTTTCTCGGGATTCACTCGTTTACCTTGCCTCTCATTGCCCCATTGCTGTACCATCAATCACTTCATTATCATTATCACTTCAATTATCTCAGCAGCTGAAGGGATACTAAAACAGAAACGTGAATTTCCCATACTCGAAGGTTCTCAGGCCAGACTGGCCATCTGATTGCCCCCTCCTGACCGTGACTCGGGGCCCGGCACCTACTAAGGTAATCTCTCGCTTGACTTTTATTTGGAGTCATTGGCAACGGTTGTGTACACATGCCTTCCTTTCTAGGTATTGTAAGAGGTCACAATTTTTCTCTGCTGCCTGGTGACCACTTCCCTGCGCCGTAGTCGCCCGACCTGCTTGCCCCGGCCTGCCCGCAAAGTACCGTGGACGGTTGCCAAGCACCTCACACTTTTTTGTCTCGTGGAATTTATCTGAATTTTCCTTCGCGAAGTGGGTTGTGCAGAGGAAGAGATGTAGTCTTGGTACTTCGTCTCCTCACATTCTTCTGGTGTTACGTTTATTAAAGTAACGTTTTCATTAGGTGATAAGTTCTGTACCCAAGACGAGTTGTTTCCATTGGTTTTATTTTTACGTGTTAATTAAAAACTACGTGTGTGTTAATGCACGATATGCAACAGAGCTTTTTGGCGGATCTCACTACTGTTTCAAACATCATTCGAAACTGAAAGTTCGAAATATTACATCGCTATTTATTTTGAAAATACTCTCATAATGTGAAGAAATTGATAAACGTGCTGACAACGTTGTAGTTAATTAGAATTTTAATACGAAATATTTTATTTCTTAATTACATACATTTCAATCTACTGCACCTAATTGCCTGCCATCTTATAGTAATTTTTTTCAGTTAATTAGCAGAATTAGTAAGTGGCTTTTAATGAAGTAATTCATCAATATATAACGTCCAAAGCAGGAGACAATAAGCAGATGCCCATAATTTCACAGTTATTGAAATATCGCGTTGGAGTTTTGCTATAGATAGACTCTCAAAACAAACATGTCAATATTTTCAGCGTTTAACGTCAGCTTTGCGTTTATTTCCAGCAAGACATTATGGACGCTGACACCAAAAAATTTAATCCTACTCGATTCCGATTAAATTATGTGATTTAAAGAGAAAACATGTGTTCCGAGAAAGTGACGCTTTAAAGCCCCAATATTTTTGTAGTTTATTGCAGCTATCAGAGAAAGTTGCCGACGGAAAGAGAGAATAACGTTTCTATCAAACAATTCTGTTATACTGAAATATATCTAACTTAAATACTTCCGCTTTTTATAGTCATTCAGGTTTTAAGATATTTCCTGCAGTAGACTCATATTTCTATTCAAAGAGTTCATCATCCAAGGGCGTTTACCACAAAATATTATGCCATTTAAATAGAAGTGGTATAGCACACACCAGTGCACTGGTTGTTTTACCTACTCTTCATTCACAATCGAACGTTATAATATAGAGTGTGAGATAAAGATAGAGTTAATACTACACATACAACACGAGTGTGAACTGAAAATATTGTTTCTCAAATAGAAGAATTCAGAAAATTTGGCAATTACAATATATTTTTGCTGTCTATCTCTAGGTAAGTGGTAAGTTAATGTTCATAATTGTATTTTAATCTTCATTTGTTATAATAATTTCTTGTAGTCAACATTCAGCATATGACCAAAGGTAGTAGATTATTGCTAAATAAAACTTGAACATAATTAAATTGAAGCGATTTCCCTCATTCGAAGTATTCATTTTTATAGTTTGTGCAAAACTGAACACATAATTTTGAATATTCGTTCTGTGTAGAAATAGGAACAAATACTTAGCCAATAAGCAAAATGTCAATTTTGACTCCGCATTAGAATATTTTATTTTTACTTATTTTATTTTTTAATTCAAGGCCCGCACAGAATGTATTTATTTCTATACGGGGCTATTACATTACTACCTAACGTAGAAAGGGCAGCAATGTCGCACATTCATCAAAAAGTTTCACTACAAGAGTTGTCCAACCTCCAAATATATAACTGATTATCCGTTGTGTGTATAATTATTTTCCACAATCACCTAATTCCGGCCGTCCCACCCTCCTCCCTATGCTCGCTCCCGTTCCATCCTCGCCAACTTTGAGCCGCCTTGCGTCAGCTATATAGCTTATTTGCATTGCGTATTACATTATACTGCTTTTTAAATTTGTTGATTGACTAATTACTAATTCCGAGCTCGTCAACTGCTAAGAACATTATTACCGTATGTGTAGTGCTTGTGAATTATTTTAGAGGTTGCTTTGATTTTCCCCCATTCGCTGCTGGTGAGATCAAGCACCGACCCACCGTCGGCTACAGGGGTTTCCCTCAACCTCAACCTCAACCAATCTCCCACCAATGGGGCACCGCTTCAGCTGGGTCAAGCTCTAAGCTTGTGACTGGTCTTCTGGCATGTGTGGTGGGGTAGTACATATATGTGTGTGTGGGTGTGTGTAAGAAAAGAGTCAGGATAGGACAAGGAAGAGGAAGGAAAGATTCCACGCGTTCCATAGCCGGGTTTATTAGGGTTTTTCTTGGCATTCGCCTGGTGTTTTTCAGAGAGACCATGAAAAGCTAACTATCAGAGCAGACGGTCGCTAGTATTCGCCTCCAGACAGCGAATGAACTCGAAGTAGATAATAAGCTAGTGTCGGAAATCCTACCACCTTCGGGACTCGAACCTAGAACCTCCCGGTCAAAGGCTGCAGTGACATTAGTTGATGCTCTAAACCACCTTTCCCGGTATATATTTTTAAACATAAACACATCTTATGATAACATTTTAATCGTCTTCTCCTCTCTTTGCACATTTTCACCGTCAAGATATAAGCGTGAAAAACTTGGAAGAAATCGCTCCAATGATTCAGATTTTTTGGTGGGACACTCATACACACAAATTGATAGTACATTTTTATTTATTATATTATGACGGGAACAATGGAAGCTGCTACCGAAAACCGAGCATGTTCGCATTTTGCATTCGTGTAAATGAAATTATGGTGATGCCTGTTTTGGTTTGCAAACTTGCAGGAAAACTTATGTGTATTCCAGGTCGTGAATTCTCATGCGTTTGCCAAGCATACAAACAATCTGTTTGAGGATGATATGTGTATTAAATTATCAATACACCCCGCGACTGCTAATGTGAGAGCTAGAGTCGATTGCTATGCACTAAACGTGTAAAATCTATCATTCGAGGGAAACGATTTTCGAATTTTTCATCTTTCATGGCAATATGTAAGCGCTTGCATATGCGCAATATGTAATATTAAGTGAACGTCAATGATATTGAACTATTACTAAATAAGTTACTGCATGTAGAGTAAAAAATAAAAGGAGTTAAGATTAAAATGCATAAGGGTTCGTGCAAAGAAAGCCACCCATATCTGGACAACGCAAAACATGGCTCGATTCAGATTCTAAGTATTTTTTCTTGCTAAAACCACACATTTGTCATCAAGGTTAATGTATTCTCTGCTATTTTATGAGATTGTAATTAATGTATCAACAAAGGACGCGGCGACGATGACCGCGCATGTGCAGTTGATAGCCGATTTGACCTGCGGTTTCTGCTGTCCGCGCCCATGGATTTAAATCTCACCTTTACGGTCGCAGCAGAGCTGACATTTACGAGCTCGTAAAGGGGCTGCTTTTCCATTTTGCAACATCTCACGTACGCAAATGTGGATGGAGAAGGGATTGCGTTCTTGACTGACGGAAATTCACAACTCCGTTTATAATGTGACGACGGTGTTCTTGCTGACTTGGTGACCTTCGTGATTCTGCAGAAACAGTTTTTCGTGTTAATGCAAGTTACTTAGAACCCAGTAATCCGCTAACAGGAAAGTATCATATTATTCACTAATAATGTAAAAATATCCTAATAGGGATAAAGATGTGTCTACCTTTGTGTTACCACCTCTTGAAAGACTATGCTTTTTCAATTTTCAAACGAGTGAAATATTTCAAATGTTTGAGGTGAAAATAAAAATATATCACATTTACATATGAAACATCAATTCTTTATTGGAATTTAGTATTAAACGAAAAATGATATTCTTAGAAAGGATATTAATTCACTGTTTAACAATTTAATTAATGATGGGGTGCATATATTTTAATTGAAGATCACAGTTTGAAAACAAGTCGGAAGTTGTGATGAGAAACATAAGAAATATTTTATTCTAATATTCTCATGTACTGTTAAGTGTAATGTAACTTGTTAAACACCCCGGTGTTGATCTTGGAATTAATAAATAAGCTGTGATATTAAAATAATATTGTGCAAACTATAGAATCGTTTAATATTTTAGGCTATAAGTGATTTCGGAACATTAATCGTTTTAAACATGAGTCGTTGAGATGGTATGACTTTCAATGGTAAATTAATTACGTTCATTTGAACGCCGAAAGAGCGAAAATTGCAACAAAAAACTAATATAAACTCATTGCGTCAGCTGGAAATTTTTAAAATTTTTACGAAGCTCACAGAATTCTGTGACCTTAGTGTTGGCTTTGTGCCTCAGTCTGCTGATTGATTGATTAGTGATTCTGGGCACGTCAACAACTCAGGTCATTAGTCCCATAAGTGTAGTGCATGTTTCTCTTCGGGATGTGGCGGTGATCTTCCGATGGTATGTGACTTCTGCCGCCGACCTTCTCGTCGGCTTTCGGTTTCCCCAACTAGGTATCTCCCACCCGCGGGGCACCGCCGCAGCGGGAAGAACTTCTATGCTCTCAACAGGTCTCCCGGCAGATGTGGTATTGTAGGGCATGTCAATGCGTATGTGTCAGTAAGGGGTGAGGATAGGGCAAAGAAGGGGAAGGGAAGATCGCGCGAGGTCCTTGGCCCATTTTTTATTCTGTTCCGGTATACGCCTGGTGTTGATGAGGAAAACTACGAAAACTGCCGATCAGAGCAGCTGGCCACTAGAATTCTCCTCCAGACAGCGGATAAAATCGACCTAGCTATCGACGAAAACCTCCTGCCACCGCCGAGACTCGAAACTAGAACTTCTCATTCACAGGCCCTGCAATGACATTAGTCGATGCCCTGAGCCACCTCTATCGGTCCTTCGCCTGCGATACCGAAAATCCATCGCTGGGCAGCGGTGCCGTGCGGGGCCTCGGGGCCGCGGGGCCGCGGCGGCTCTCGCGGTGTCATTGGTCTTGCCGGAGCGGGAGCACTTTCCGGCTGAGGCACGGACGCCGGCCCCGCTGGTTATCTGGAGCGGAACTCGCGGTCGAAGTGCACACGCGAGCTCACCCCGCCCCGCCCCACCCCGCCCCCGCATCCGCCCTGCCCCGCCCTGCCCGGCCCCGCTCTCGCGGATCGCCCCGCCGCTAATGCAGGAAAGTGCGCAGCGCACCATTTCTCACGCGGATCGTCCATAAATATGCAGCGGCACTCGCGACCATACGTTGTACAAAAGTGAGATGGTGGTACCTCAAAGATATGAACATCGTGTACAAAATCTATAAATTCACCATCGTACTCAAAAGGAAGTGAACAATACTACATAATAATCAACAGTAGTGGCAAAATATGCGGCTTTTAATTTTGTTTTTATTACTTATGCAGGTATATAAATGAACACTTGTTTGTCTTTTCTGAATTGGAGGAGGCGACTCTGAATTGGAGTAAGGTTTGCGCTGTGAAATTATGTACTATTATTCTTAATTATTGTTTTTTTCCTAAATTAACTACTCTCTTGTAATTTAAATATTCTGCCACCAAGTAATGATACTTAATTGCAGAATTAATAATAAATCTAAAAATCTAAATACATATTCTGAATGCTATTCCTTCCTAGAGTAGGTATACGCAGAAATTACGAGTAAAACCCCATCTACAATCATTCGACACTTGTGTACTTCAGCTAGCGGCATCCTGCGCGAGAAGACATGAAAGTAAGACAAAATTGATACATTATTCTATATATTTTGGGAGAATATTCAAAAATCACTGACATTTACAGCAATCTCAGTTCTTAGCATACAGTAATTCATCTTGCAATGCATACAAACCGTATTTCTCTCTCATAACCATTTATTAAACTTTGTTTCTGTAAATGCATATAATTACCTTTCGATTGCTTATTCAAGATATTATTTTATGAAGAATAATTAAACGTCCACATAAAAGGAAACTAAGTTTGTGAATGAAAGCGAAAATCACAATCAAAGGATGAGTTATTAAGAACTTCAAAGAAGATCTTATAAACTCGAAAGTAAGGTTTACTTTTGAGTTTAATGATAAGCAGATTAGTGTATAATAAATTCTGTGAGATAATGAGAACAAACCTTTCTTTGAGGGATACATTAAGAGAGGAACCGGGTTTCGTCTGTGTTCGACCAAATGACGTTCTAGGCATTGCCAATAAAATGATTCAACCACAAGATATAAGTGTTTTGGAGGAGCAATTTTTATATTTTTTAAAACATTACTACCGTTCATAAATATTCATAATAATGAAGACAAATATACTGGTGCTCTCTAGTGTACACCACACTAATTTTCCTGAACATTTGTGTCAATTGAAAAAATGTTCCGATGCTTCGTTAATGGCAAGAGGACCAATAATTAAATGTCAGAAAATTGCAACAATGCTTTTCATTAGAATCATGGACTGGGTACTGCGTAACTTTTATTTATTAGTTGAAGGTCTTGGGTCAGTAAGAAGAAGAAAGGTGATAATATCTCGATGTCAGTTAAAGTGCTAATAAATATGATTGAGTTGGTTCAAAGTATACAAATATGAATGACTTGAGGCAGTGTGAAGGTAAGCAACACTTTGAGCAAAATCGAGATATTAACGAATCGAACATCGAATAGCTGGAGACTTCCTGTGAATAACAAGGCTTATCTTATTTTGGCCCAAGCCCTTCAAAATTATTATCTGTTATAGAATCCCCCATACACAAATTATTAGGAGCTTCTTTGAGAGAAGTAAAATAATGTTTTTCTACGCTTGTTGATAATCTATTAATTATACCTAGAACATCTGGAATTCCTTAGTGTAGTGGTCAGAGCGCTCTTCCGCCTACGAGTTCGAGGATGCAATTCCTAGTAACTTTGTGGAATTTGTGGTCAATCCTAGTAACTATGTGGAATGTCGTGGGTGAGTTTGCAGCAAAACTTACATTGGGTTCTCCCGTTTTCCTTAAAATATCAATATGCTTAACCAATTCATTACTTTTACATTCATCTCACGAATAAAAGCCTAATTAATAAATGTCTCAAGCAGATTCTTCAGTACACCAATAAATTGAAGTAAAAAATTCTATTGCCAAATTGACATTGAATACAGAGTATTACTGTATTGATGTAAGTTATTATTAATTCTGTAGAACTAGTTAATAAGAACGAAATTAACTTTAAATAACTTAACTTATTGTTTTAATTAAATTATTTTATTAAATATTTTTCAATAAATTACAAAATTAAGAAAATAACTTAATTTTAACCTTCCAATGACAAACTGCTTCACGCTTTTCGAGTTCCTGTCAGTGAATGTTCGGCAAAGAGAAATCATCTATTAACATTTCTTGTGCTAAACCATTAGCTTCTATAATCTGCCTAAGACCATCACAATTACCATCCTTATCAGAGTCATCACATTATAGTAATCACAGGAAATGACCTTGGGGAGAAGGCCAGAATCTACACAGGAAAATCGAACAGCTGTAGTTTCTTTCCTCGTAGATCCCCATCATGTCTGATGAAAATAATGTATTTCATCATGTTGAAAACGTTTTACACAAGAAAACCATGTCAGACGGCTTTGGAGATTCAAGAAGGGAATATGGGATTCTTCCCACCTTAAATTTCGTTCATGTAATGTTAAACTTTTGTAATTAAATAAACAAACGACCAGATAATTCAGCAGCTCTTCTCTAAGAAATTGTTAGTGAAGTTATCAATGTCCACACAACTGAAGAATTACACGACAACACAACTGAAGAACTCAACTCAGAATCATAACACAACAGAAAAATCTAGTATGCAAAAATTGAACTATAAGAAGGGGAAAATCTTCGGAGATTGGGGCGTGGAGGTGGAAACGCAGAGCCTCCTAAAGAGACTTCTACATTAATAATTTCCAAATTGCTAAGAAATTGCGAGAAAACTATTCCGCCTATGGCAAAGTGGGAAGTATGATTTTTCTAAGGTTTTGTTCGACACCCAGGATCTCGGGAAAAAAACAAAAGTATTGAGACAGTTTCAATTTTTACCGAAATATGCAAATGTTCGATTCTGGTATTCCGCCTATTCTCATTCTGACCGAATGAATTGTCACTGTTTGTGGATTAGCTGACGTCATGTAACAACGAGGCTCCAAAGAGGAGGCCGCCCGCCATTAGACATTTGTTATTCACGTTTTGCCTGAAGGAAAACGTCTTCGATAGTCTTGTTCTTCACACTTAATATACTATATTATGTTTTTCAGATTTCTTGAAGATTGCTTTTATTATAATATTTCATTGATTCTAGTGTAACACGAAGAGTTTTGTTCTGGAGTACGGTGCGTGCTACATGTTCGAAAACCTTTTGTGTGGTTTTGTTCAGTAGCATTTTTCCTCCTGCAGGCCACTAGTTACTAATTACACACAAATATAGAGATTTCCCGTAGAATCTGTTCTAGAAGAATTTTAACGAAGTGGAAGCCAGAATAAACATGCTTGTTCCCGATTCTCCCACCACTAAAAGCCCGAGTTCATATGAATGCAAAGCCGAAAGCAATCCGGAAGCAGGCAGCGCATTGCTGCTACGAGAACAGGCAGCGAAGCGCACAGCGGCTCTGCGGAACCACCACGCCGGTGAGGGGAGACAGGACACGAGAGAGAAAACGAGAAATATGAGAGGGGTGCGAGAGAGAGGGGCGAGACAGAGGGGCGAGAGAGAGGGGGCGAGAGAGAGGAGGCGAGAGAAAGGGGGGTGAGAGAGTGGGCGAGAGAGAGGGGCCAGAGAGGGGGTCGAGAGAGGGGGGCGAGAGCGAGGGGCGAGAGAGACAGGGTCGATAGGGATGGTCGAAAGAGAGGGCAGAGAGGCGAGAGAGGCGCGTGACAGAGAGGTGAGAGAAAGAAGGGATGAGAGAGAGAGCACGACTGAGGATGAGAGAGAGGCGAGAGAGGGAGCGTGAGAGAGTGGGGCCAGAGAGGTCCTGAGAAACGGTGAAGCTGAGGTCGAGTACGTTGGCGGATGAGGGCGTGGGAGTGCAAAAACGACGCGGTAATTACGCCTTTAATGCGAGGGGATATTGAATTCGCTGGATGAGCACACGGCGCCGGGACATCGCTGCCTGTTGGCTGCGGCTGCCTTCCACAGCGCCCTGTGCCGGCAGCGGAGCGCGGGGCGCTACGACAATGGTGATTGCAATAGGGAGCTTCAGGCGGGAAAGAACGCGTCGAGGGGGGCTGTAAATGGGCTCATGAACGTATATCCGGAAAATGTAGATTTCATGGTACGGCCTACTGAGCTTCAGAGTAAATACAAGAATATTAAAATCAAACACACAGAAACTTCAATTCAGAGAAAACGTTGCGAGTGGCAGCAGTAAAGTATTAATAGATGAAGGGAGAAACCGGAAGACAAGAGAAGAATGAAGGATGAAAAGAAAATGGGAGGTTACAGTGGCAGGGGAACGTTCGGATTATCGGCAAACATGTTTATTCTTTAGGCAAGAATCCTAGATAATGATGAAACATTTCGAGGGCTGCTAGTGATATATTTCTTTAACTTCGATTGTAGCAAAATTAGGACAAGAAAAGAAACGTAGCTAGGTACAAGTAACAAATACTACATTAATTTCGGGTCACGCAAATTTGACGCGTTCATGGTCAACTTTTTACTTTCCTTTCAAATATTTTAGTTATGCTCTGTCACACACTATACTTAAAATAAATTGACACAGGCGCCAATGACCCTAGACGTTGAAACGCCCTTAAACCCTAATAATAATAACTAGCGTACCCGTGCGAGAACTCTCGCATGTTAAATCCCACTCTTTCCCTATCAATATGTCTATCCGTTCCATAAAGAAGAGGAACTACTAATGTACTTACAGAATATCAAAGAAAATAACAATGCAATTGATGTTTGAAACAAATTTTCAATTAAAGTTTATTCAACATTATAGAGAGATGTTCTTGAAACAATTCATACTTCTTTAAAAACAAAATTTGAAGAAATTTTTCAATCTGCCTTAAGAGTTAGCTTTTCGCTTTCCTTGATAGTCAAATACTAGAAAAGGTTTTTACTCTTGAGAAAGCCGAGTAAAGTAATGCGAAAATACCGGATAGGGCAAGAACAGACATACTCATTGCAATATTATTTAACTTTCCTTGATTTTTTATGAAGAACCGAGTAGGTTTTGGAGACTCAGGGTGCCAGCTTGTTGGGGTGAGAAAATTCAAAAATTATTTGTTTACTACAAAGTATTGAATTATTTTCTGCGTCCTTACGTACCTCAAGAAAAACAATTCGAGCCAAAAAATAATCAAACTAATGTTTTCACCTTTGAGTACTAAATACCATTTGTTAGCATTAGAAACAATTTAGTAGGCATTAGTAAGCCCACTTCGGTACATGGGAATGTTGCTCAAACGATGTTTGCATTTTTAATATCTTAACGAACCGACACCTTGAGTATAATATCAAACGGTGTTTTATTTACAATATGAGTTTGCAGTTGGGCGTTGGTGTACATACTTCCAGATACCGCCAACATTTAAATCGTGCGTTTGGACTGCGATCGTTGGCAGTTGTCGGGTGACTTGCACTATTCTTTCTATCATTTTAAATTTAGTTGTTTTTTAATTGATTCACGTAGTATTGTAGGCTAGCGCGTTTTGATTTTTGTTTTCCATTTATTTCAAGCTATTTTACTTTAGCTACTTTAAAAAGTATGTTCTTTGTGTTGTGCCATAGCACAAGTTTTTCCCCACTACCTCTGCGTACCCGTGCGAGAACTCTCGCATGTTAGACCCCACACTCATTCCTATCCTTCTATTTTTATTCTAAGAGGGAAAGTATTTGTTTAAAATCTATAAAGGTAACTTGCAATGTACTAACACAATTACAAATAAAATAAAAAACAATGCAATTAATGTGTAAAAGAAATGTTCAATAAATATTTATTCAATATCATAGGGAATTTGCTTGGAACAATTCCCAACACTTACTTAAAGACATTTGAAGAAATTATTCAATATTGTTTGTCAATTAGACTTCAGTTTTTCGTGATAGTCACAAAAATATTAGCTTTTTACTTTTGAGAAACCTACGTGTCTGAACCCGTTGACTTGAAAATTTCATCGAATGCTAACGAAAATATTGGTACAGGTAAAACACAAACACAGCCTTCAGTCTTCACTGAACAACCACATCTTTCCACAATTAAGTACATAGCACTTATAGACCATGAAAAAACGTTTGAAATTGAATAGTTTCACTACACGCATAAGAAACAATCTTCATGGGTATAGGTATCAAGCAACTATAATAGTACTTCTAGTTGTTGCTGGAGAGCAAATCTTGAATTAATGATTATGCAAATAAACCTCGTCAGACTGAACAAACTACGGTGTTAACAGAAAGCGTAAATAAAGATTGTCGAATCTAAGCATTCTAAGCGTGTCGCCACAAAAATTGCTACCAGCAGGAAGGGCTGAAATATTGAGGTGGCCTTGATAGTATTGAAGCGTGGAACCGAAAAGTTAATTGAATGGAATGGAGAATGTCTCATCTTGTAGATTATGGTGTGAAAAACGTTTCTGGTCTCAAAATTTTACTTTTTAAAGCTCTAAAATGCTTTGTTTATGAGTTATTTGCCGATATAGGTTGGCATGTAATGCGGGTTGCATTTTAAATGAATATTTCGATGCGTGTTTTTAAAGAAATCATCCATATTTTTAAAGTCAAAATAGAATTCGTCAAGTCTCCATGAAATTCTCTTTCTTTAGAGCCCTCATTTATAAAGATTGGTTGCGTGTGAGAGCCGGAACCCAAAGGTATACTACTGAAATAATACAGGAGACGATAATAATAATAATAATAATAATAATAATAATAATAATAATAATAATAAAATAAGTAAATAAATAAGGTCACGCAAAACAAAACACAGACATGCACACACAATGCGCATATCTCGGTATGCGAATTTTGCTGTTCGGAGCGAGGAAGAAGCGGATCATGAAATAGCGTCATCGTGGTAAAGCACAGTGAGTGCCATGGGTGTCCTCTTATGATTAAATCTAATCGGAAGTAATGTCTCAATAGAGAAACGGCCGCAACGACGAAATCAGTGCGAGCCGACAGCTGTTGTGTTCATCTGCGCCCCAGCGTAGAACCGACGATACGCGACCTTCTCACCGTCCCTGCCCCCAGCCCTTCCACGCAGCCGAACAAACCACACTCCCACACTGCCACGCTCCCGCACGCCGGCACGCCCGCACGCGACAGCTCGTGCGCCGCGGAGTTTATCTCGGCCGCGCCGCACAGCGCAGCGCCGGCGGGGGAAAGTTTCCTCTGTGCACTCAGCTGCAGCGTTCAAGATAGAGCGCTGAGAGGAAACAGCTGTGCCTAAAATGGCCCCGCCTTGCAATGAGATGCGACGTACTTATACCGTACTCACAAAAATAATACAGGATTTGAATATTCTGTTACTTCAGTAAAAAGTAAACTTTTTTCTTTTTCTTCGTGTTGATTACTTGTCATTTGCATCTATACAATGCATTAAGAAAATATTTCTTGTCAATCATTATTAGGCGCCATCTATTCAAAATTACATTTGTTTGCTGCTGCCGGAGAGAGCACTGTGCCACATCAAACAGGTTTAAGATGAAACAAATAATATTAAGCAGATGTGGTGTAGAGAAAGGAGCTCATGCAACCCACAATGAACATAACCAGCATGCATAACTTGGAAATGATCATTATTATTTGCACATTTTTATTGTACATGCAAAAGCATATCAACAGATGACAAATCTTAATCAATACTTTGGCGTTCGTTTTCCTCTCCAATGCTGTGTATCATGTTCAAATCACAAAGAACGTTTTTAATCTCAGAGTCTGTCTAGCGCATTGGTCATTCGCCGAACAGCCGCAATGCTGCGCAGCGCAATGTAATTTTGGAGTCGGCTCGCCCTGTATCGCGCTTAATCCGCGAAAACAACCTGCTCGCGAACCAGCCCGGGGTGGAATACATTTTAAGTAAACACGAGATTAATAGTTGAGCGCACCAACAGATTGAGTCTCAATTTGCCATTGTGATCAAGTACAATTATTCATAAGGCTCCCCATTCACCAGCGCTTCATCGGCTTTCGGCGCAAAAACAAATACCTGCTGCAGGGGCCGCGCGCAGCCCCCCTGGGCGACAGGGGGGTGGTACAGCTTGTCGCGTTGTAGCGCAGAGTGGTGCGGTGTGGTGCGGAGTGGTGCGGTGTGGTGCGGTGTAGTGCGGTGTGGTGCGGTGTGGTGCGGCATAGCGCGGTGTGGCGCGGAGTGGAGCGATTGTTTTCATTTATTGATTACTGATTCCGGACATGTCACCTGGTAAAGTCATTAGTCCCAAAAGTATAATACATGCATGCGGGAGATGGCGGAGATCTTTCCCCGCTGGATGGTGAAATCCGGCGACGACCTACTGTCGGCTAACGGGGTTTCCCTCAACCAAGTATCTCCCACCAACAGAGCACCTCCCAACCGGGACAAGCTCTAAGCTACCGTCCGGTCTCTCGGTATGTGTGTAACAGTAGTGCATGTAAATGTAAATGTGCTTAAGTAACGGTGAGGGTGGAATAAAGAAGACAAAGGAAAGATCGCGTGCGCGGTCCGTGGCGCGGTTCGTTAGGGTACTGCTCCGGCATTCGCCTGGTATTGTTCGGAGAAACCACAGAAAACTATCGATCAGAGCAGCCGGCCGCTGGACGGTGTGGTGTGGTATGACGTTTGTTACTGTGAGATCGTGTTGTGCGATGTAGCAGTGTGGCGCGTGATGGGACGGAGAGTTGTGATGTTGTGTGATTCGGCGTAGATAGGTGTCGGGCGTTGCTGTGCGTTTCACCGCAAGGTCGTGCGACACAATGTGAGGCCGACCGGTTTGGAACGGTGTGACGTGTGCATTGTGTGCTACTGAGCAGTGTGTGATGTTGAACAGTGTGTGGCGCGGTGCAGTGCGTGGTGTGGTGCAGTGTGTGGTGCGCTGCAAGTGTGACGCGGTACTATGTGAGGCGTGGTGAAGTATGTGGTGAGATGCTGTGTGTGGTGTGGTGAGCTGCAAGTTCGACGCGGTGCAGAATGTGGAGCGGTGCTATGTGTGGAGATGCAGTGTGTGGTGAGATACAGTGTGTGGTGCGGTGCAGAGTGGGACGAGATGCAGTGTGTGGTGCGGTGAAGTGAGTGGCGCGTTGTGGTTTAGGCGTGGTGCCTCCGCGCGAGATGTGGCGTTGTCTAAGCGCCTTTGAGACTCAGTGGAACACAAAGCGATGTGGTTTGGGGAAGAATGGTGCGGGTCTTTAGACTCTCTGCCATGCGCCGCCCTTAACGGTGCTGGTAGCTGCGACACGCTATGCGCCCTATTTCCGGAAATGCTAAACACGTTCCTAGATTACTGCTTTTAAAAGGACTTAAGAGAGTTCGTTCAACTTTGGTATTTCACGTTTCAAGAATTCGTTACAAATAGTTTTTCAGCACACATGAATGCAAACCACTGTTTCCGTTTACTGCATATTTATTGGAATGTTGCTTTTGGTGGTAATCTTACCATAAAATATACACGGGTATTGCCAAGTAAAGAAAACACTCGAGAAACTTGAATCAACGTCTCTGCTATGTAGCAGGACTGCTGGATAGTGGACCGTGCGCGATCTTTCCTTCTTCTTCCTTGTTCTATTCTCAACCCTTACTACACATTTACTCTTAGATGCCCTACACTACCACACATGTGGGGAGACAAGTTGGGTGCTTACAACTTGTTCCGGCTGGGCTGGTGCCCCGCTAGTGGGGGATTCCTGAATGGTGAAAACCCTAGGACGGCGATGGATCTCACCATCCAGCGGGGAAAGATCGCCATAACTTTCCATGGTATACAACATGCACTATAATTACAGGACTAATGATCATAGCTGTTGACGCGCTAGGAAACTAGAAATAATCAATAAATCAATCTGTACTACCCATGTAAAAAATACTATGGTTTTCTTGATTAGTTTAGTATTTAAAGAAGAAGATAATCTTAAATGTAACTCCCAAAAACATCTGAAAGTCTACGACACAAATCCCTGTTTAAGCAAATATAATGCACCAAATTGCAAAAGAGATTTACTGGGATAACGTTTTTGCGTAAATCTGCTTTGTTGTTTTCCTTTGAGTACACAATTTGTTTTAAATTAGAACAGTATTGTAATAAAGTAACTAAATATAATGGAAATAATATTTCTACTTCAGGAATCTAGACATTTCTTCGCAATTTCTTCTTTAAATATCAATTTATCTAATTATTAAATGTGAGGTTTGTGACTGCACTTCGTGGAAGCCAGAAATTGTCAATGTAGATAGGCTGGTTTCTCATTTTAGCACATTGGTCCTTGTACTGTGAGATTCTCAATGAATGTGACTAAGTCACGCGAAAAAACGATGCGAAGAAAAGGACCGAGATTCTGTGATTTTAGTAACTGATAATATTCGCATGTGCAATAATTTCCTCCATAATTCTGCAGAACTATAATAATTTATGGAAATTACGTGCAAGTTCAGTTTTGTACAGTTTCCTAAATATGAAACATTTACACTTAAAGATACATTTTCGCTTTTGAAATTCATTCATTTCTCTCTTGCTCTAGTATAATTTTTGCTAATAATGCTGTCTTATTTAATTAATGTTTCAATATACATATAAAGATTTAAACATACTTTTATTCATAAATTTTCTTGGAAAATATAGTAACCTCTAAATTTTTTCTCCGAATGAAGTTAATGCGATCGGCTTCGTTTGCTCAAATTGGCTAATTTTTCTCGTTTTCCCCAAACTTCTTTTCCCTCAAAGCCCACTTTCCACGCTACGGCTTATCTCGTGAAAATCCTTGTATCATAAGATTAATGTCAATAGAAAGAAAAATTAAGATTTATAAACAAACTTCTGAAAATTTAGCTTAATAATGTATTCAAATAGAAATTCCAGTACAAAAATATAAATAAATGCAACACACGAAAACACATTACCATAAAATAAAATAGATTTATTATATGGAGAGAAAACACATATTCACAGCAATCAAAGAAGGTATAGAGGTAGTTTTCGCTTTAGGAAAATTTATTTCTACATCGTTGACAACAACGCAATGAAATTCTTCTATTAAAAGATCACATATACAGCACGTCAAGAAAATATATTTCAGAAGAATCAAAATATGTTCAAAATGCATTAAATCTTACAAAATATTACTTACAATTCCAAGAGATCATTTATCAAAAACCATGCATAGTTTTTGTTGGCATGTGATGTGTTTTGTTGGTATGAGTTTTGTGAAATGTGATGTTAATTCACATCAAAAACGTTTCACGAAAAGTGAAAATAATATTTTTTTGACCACATGTGGATAAAAATCTTCCTCCGACCACCCCGAGATAGTTAAAATAATTTGCTATTTTCTCACAATTTATACATATTAAACTCTGTAAACGTAGTGGAAATCAGTGTTGTAGATCGTGGTTTTTATGAGGTACACAGAAGCACAATATAGGTTTCGGACTGTAAAATTAATACCTTTGAGTCAAATATTCTACCCCAGTATAATTTACATTAAAAATCAAGCTGCATTTTCAAGAACAACAGTTTTCTACAGTTTCTTACTTTGACAAGTTAATCTGCAAAGAAAATTCTTGCCTCGCTTGCCTCCGTGTTTCATCATAGAGGCTGCCTGGTTGCATGAGCGTGACTCTCAGTGCAGAAAATCACATCCCGGATGAACTCTCATCGCTTTAAAATAGCTACAGGAACTGTGAAATTTTCAGCTTCACTAACCACCCTCTAAGGGGACACCATCGCGAAAGGTGCTCAAAAAAACATAAAAAAGAGCTTAGATTAGATAGGATAGGAGTTGCTTCGTGGATGGCCATTTCCCACAATTGCACGTGCGGTGCTCGTGTGCAAGTCGATGTTCCTCGCCGCCAACGCGCGCGGGCAGGGATTCGGCGGAGGGCGCCTGGGCGAACGGGCGGAATGCGGGGGCCGCTATCGCCGCGCCATCGTGCGCACTGCGGCCAGCGCGAGGCCAGAGCGCCCTATCGCCCATCTGTCTCGGCCTTATCGGCGCCGCAAGGTCGCGGCTTCGACGCCACGCACGCCACGCCACCAACGCCCTCACGCCCACTTTCGGTCCCGCCTCGCTCCTCCGCCCCGCTCGCACGCCCGCCTTCGGCTTCTCACCATACCCCGCCCCGCCCCCAACATCCCATCCCCCGCCAGATCCTCCCCCTCCTCCTCGCCATACGATCTCTTTCCGCTTATTCCCTCTCCCTTCCGTTTTCCTCTCCCGTTTCTTTCATTCGCTCCGTCCCGCCCCGGCTCTCCCTGTACACACGTCCTCCTTAGGCTTCTTACCTTGCCCCGCCGCTCCCCACCACCCATCCCCGTCAGATCCTCCCGTCCTCCGCTCTGCCCCGCGCCGGCACCACACCCTCTTTCAACTTATTCCCACTCCCCTGCTCCGCTCCCTTCCGTCCTTCATTCCCAATCCACGCACCCCTCCGTCGTGCCCCGTTGACCCCACTCACAGGTTATTCTTCACCTTCCCCAGCTTTTCTTCCCCATCTTCAATCCTTCCTTCATCCCTCTCCCGTCACGCTCCTTCCACCGACCCCTTTCGCTCCTACCTTCAGCCCTCCCTCATGCCCCTCGCCCCCCATCAAACGGCTCACACATTCTCTCCCCATCCCCTTGACCTCTTTCGCCCACACCAATCTCCTTCAGACCTCCTCACGCCTGCCCTAGCCTTGTTGTTTCAAGGCGACTCCCACAGTTACATTACAGATCTCGCATGCCATTCGTGGCTCTTGTTCTTCTACATATTTCCTACTGAGTTCCTTTTTATTTTGGATCGTCCTTCAGACTTCTTTTTTATTGGTCACTTTTCTTCCAGATATTCTCTCAAATTTCATTAACATTTGTTCATCACTCTGAGTTCGCCATTACCACTTCCCTTCAATTCTATAAATCTTTATTCGGTTTTCATTATACCTGACTAGTTCACATTGTTTCAATCTCTGCGTTATTTGTCATTAACATAAATATACTTCCTTTTATAAATTAATTTTTCCCACACGATTACTGAGTTTCTCAAGAATACTTTCGTGCAGTCTGGCGACCCTCCACTTTCCCTCTATGTAATCAACTCACAGCAAACCGCGACCTTCTGATCCAAGGGTAACAAGCCCCTCCCTCATATTCCCCGTCGTATTCTTTTTCTTTGTCCATCATTCGCGTGCAGTGCCTTCGGAATTCCCTGCTTCCGCACTTTCGACCGATGGCCCCGCTGCCTACCGTCAAACCTCCATCGCCGTTTGCGGCACCAAATGCAGGCGAGCGCCTCCGCCAACACCATCCCCGTTCGCACCCGCGCTCCCTCCTCCTCGTTCGTTCGCCTTGACCCGGCCCCGAGGACACCGCGCAACTACACTACCACACATTCAGAGGATCTGCGTTTTCGGATTGATTGTTAGATAGTGATTTCGAGCGTGTCAACTGCTAAGGTCATTATTCCCGCAAGACGTACATATTTATCCTCGGGAAGTGGCGGTGATCATCTCGCTCTCGATAGCGAGATCCAAAGCCGATCTACCGTCGGACAGCGGAGTTTTCCCAACCAGTTATCTCCCACCAGCGAGGCTCCGCCGGGACAAGCCCTAAGCTTCCAACCAGTCTCACGGCATGTGTGGTAGTATAGTGCATGTTATTGTGAGTGTAAGTAAAGGGTACGTTGGGGCAAGGAATAGGAAGGAAAAATTGCGCGCGGTTCGTGGCTTCGGTATTTCTCCGGCATTTCGCGGCTCGGGTATTTCTCCGGCGTTCGCCTGGTGTTGGTCGGAGAAACCGCGGAAATCTACCGATCAGAGCAACCGGTCGCTAGAAATCTCCTCCAGAAGGTGATTGAATTCGTCCTAGCTATGCAGCTAGTGTGAAAATGCTTGGAGACTCGAAGCTAGGACCTCCCAGTCCGAGGCACCGCAGTGACGTGCGTTGATGCCCTGAGCCTCGTCTCCCGGTCGCGCTTTCGGAGCGCCCTGCGCCTCCCGTCCAACACCCGCATCGCCTCCCCCGCGCCACACTCGCCACCAAGCCCTCGCCCCGCTCTCCTCGCTGCGTTCGTCCGCGCCCTCGCCACCACCGCCGCCCCGCCTCAACCCCTGTGCGCCGCGCCACGCCGCGACGCGTCGCCTCTCGCGGCGCGCGTGACCTGCCTGGCTAAATATACGGCGCGGCGCGGCGCGGCCCGGCGGGGGCCGGCGGAGGCGGCGGCGTCGCGCCGCTTGCACTGCGGAGACTCGACGTCGCGGCAGCCGAGCGGAGGCAGGCGGGGGCGGCGCGCAGCGGGGGCGGGCCGAGGGCGAGGCGGGGGCGAGACGGGGGCAAAGCGGGGGCGAGGCGGGACGAGTCGGTGTGAGACGAGGAGGAGGCGAAGGCGAGTCGGGGGCGAGGGCGTGGCGAGGAGAGGTTGTCGGGGGCGGGGGTGGACGGCGTTGGGGCGGAGGGAGGCCGGGGCGGGGGCGGAGAGGGAAGGTGGGTCGCTTCTTCCCGCGAACAAAGGTTATTGGGTCGAGGTCTGAGGCCCAGAGACCCCTACAACCCGTCTCGTTGGATGCAGTTTAACGTCCTGTGGCATGAGTGGTAATATATTACATACATTCATGGATTTTCTTTTGAAGTCTGTCACTAATACAATAAAATAAATAGGGGGTACATTCAGATCGAAAAAGTAGAATTAAACAAGTCCGTCAAGACTAAGAAATTTTGGAATCCTGGGCATAAAACATGCGATTTACGCATACATGTAGAATCTTCTTAGAAGAAAAACGAGAAATAGATTAATATATTCTTATTAAAGTAAAACAAAATTGAATACAATATTAATACTGCCAATTAGTGTGACAATTATGATTACAATTTTTGTTGTTAAATATTTCAATAATGTCAAAAGATTCAGCGTAAAATGTCAAGAAAGGTGTATTATAATATTAAAATAAAACACGGTATCACTGTCAGTGCAATTTGCCGTGTTGCACGGATTCACCGTAAATGTTATTTAACATTAACATTAATCGAGAACACTTGGTACAATTTAGTGTACTTAACTTTCCAGCGTTAATTCCTCTGTGCTTAAAGTAATATTAAAAAATACTCTACCACTGTTAGAAGAACGTATTGATGCTTCCCGTCATGGTACCAATGTTTTAAAAGCAAAATGTGAGCCAGGGAAGCACCGCAAATTACCAAATTTCTTTGTGCACTTCGCCATCCGCTCCGCGAGAACTCTTGCCCAACGTGTTCAAACGAAGACAGCCCAGCCGTATTATGTAGCTCCACGCTGCCCCACGTCTCAATAGGCGGAAACGTCTCTATCTCCAAGACGGTTGCAAACAAGCTTTTCCACAAACACCTGCCGATCCGAACACAAAGGAGGGCGAACGGCCGATGGAAAGATCCCTCAACGGCGGAACAGCAACAAAAGCCTCTCAATGTTCCTCTTCGATGGCTGTTTCTTAATATGAAGGAAAACATCCCCAGGAAATCGATAAGGCGAACAAGAATCCCTGAGGCCTCGAATACAGTGATAATGGAAAGTATGAATATATTCAAAAAATATCTTCTTAAACATCGCTGAATAAGCTGGTAAAACAAATTTTCAGGGATCGCAGATATAGGAAGAAAACGCATGACTTTGCGATATGGCAAAGGAAACACGCTCATTATAATATGAAGACACATAGCCCTTAAGATAATTAGAAACGATGTTCACGTTCGAATATGCTTGCAACAGCTCGATAATTCCTCCAACAAACTTACTAAGTTACTATAAATCTATAGAAATATACGACCCCAAATATGCATTGTGTTGAACTTTTCTAAACGGATTTCTTTCTTACTCGTATATTAATTCTTCCGTCTTCCATGTGTAGCATAAATAATCATTAAATGAAAATCAAAATAATAGTAAAAACAAGTCTGAAAACAAGGACAGAAACAAAGTAATTAAGGTGAAAAAAAATCTTAAACTGTAAGCTGTAAACTGATTTACACGGAGGTGACCATGTGAATGGGCCTACAATATAACTTTTTATACTACAAGATATTTTTTAACATTATACAGAGATATCCGTTATTTAAGACAAGAGATAAGAACAAGTGTCCTTTCATATTTGATGTTTTGCAACTTAGAGTTCAGTCTAGCAAAAGAATAACATAAATGAATTTTCTCTAATTTCCTTTTTTTGCCATTATTATGGCGAGACAACAGTAAAGAACATACTATTCATTTCTTCTCTCATCGTTACAATAATCCTTTAAGGAAGTCATGTATGTTTTACAATCAATGAACCCAACATGAAATAAGACGGTACTGCAGTGAGTTCGTTGTATTACCAAGAGAACAGTTGGTTCGTGTGAACAGCGTGTTCTGTGATTGTCCGGATTCCATGCCGTCACCGTGATGGCCTCGCCTGCGGGTGATCGAGGCTCCGTCGTATCGCCGCGTGTGCCCCACCATCGCGCCGCCCTGTCGTCGCCGACGGCGGCAGTTCGTCTCCCGTCGCGCCGTGACGCGACCGATCTCAGCCCGTGTGTACCCTCCGCCCCCGCCCCGCCCAGCGCTCGCTCCGTCCATCAGTGTCACGCGGCGAGGACGGCGAGGACGGCGAGGACGGCTGGGGCGGCGGGCGGCCCCCAGGGCGAGGCAGGCGGCCTGCCTGCGGCGAGGACGCCGCGTCTTTACACGTCTCACCCACCAAGTGAAAGAGCGGGAATTGTCTCCTCTAATGATAAATTCTGAGTTGGGGCCGACAAAAGTAACGTAGAAAAAATTTAAATAGTACAAAATAAATTTTTAAGGCGCGTAATTAATGCCCCATGGTAAGTGTCAAATCGGCAAATTAGAAAGCGATTGAAAATAGAAAAATTGAATACTCACGTTAGAAGACTGTAAAATTTTTTGAGCACTTATTACAGCCGGATTGTTTTAATAACTTTAATCTAGGACCTTCAGGAGAAGACAATAATATTATTTCAAGATATCTCAAGGATTAAGTACGCCCACCATAGATAAATCTTTCAATAAGAATACAAATTGGAAATAAAGGATTGTTACACGTGAACATGACATTAAATAATAGAATGTTACTAATTCAAAATCAAAAAATATCAAATACTAAATTAAGACAAACCTAAAAAAGTAACAGGGAACTTCAAATGAATAAACTTCCCCACCCGGTTGTGGTAATATTACATACAAATCTCTGTAAAAACAATGTATTGAACAGTTAAAAAATAAAGATTTAAAAAATAAAAAATATAATGACAATTAAAATATTTTCTTTGAAATCGTAATTGCACTTTGCATCATTGAAAAAATAATATTTCGCCATTCTGTCACTGTTGTAATTTAGAGCAACTGGACGAAGTAACCTACCGTTGCCTCATTATTTGTTAATCACAAACGTATGTTTGTCAGAAAAAGAAATAAGTTATATTTGTATAATGGGAATAATTTTATTTATATTCCTGCTCCACCTCTCTCCCTCACCACCCTGCCCTGCCCCTCCATTTTTTCGTATCGCCGCGCTTTACCTACCCTACCTCGGCAGGACTAGTCCCAGCCAGCTTTTGCGAGATCGTCATACCTTCGCACACATGAATCGTACAGGTTATAACTGTAGGAGACTTGTCACTATGTCAAGGAAATACCTTTTTTAATAATCTGAAGGTAAATGTTAGAGTTCACGTCTGCATGTTTCTTGTCAGAGTAGATTAATACATTCCCATAAGAAAGAAAATAACTGTTTTTTAACTGAGGCACAGATAAATATCTCGAAAATTCTCTCCAAATTAATTCGAATCTTTACGCATACGAAATGCGCATTGCCGGCACGTAAAGTATCAATCTGCATATCTTTCCTGACTTTGGGATAGAGATGACGGAGAGGACGGATGGAAAGGACTGACGAAGAGAACCAATGGAGAGGAGTGACAAAGAAGATGGGCCGAGAAGACGGACGGAGAGGAGTGACAAGATGGGCAGAGAAGAGGGACGGAGACGAAGACGGATGGAGAGTAGAGGACTGGAGAGGGAGAAACTGGTGAAGAGATGACTGGAGACACGGACGCAGAGTTGTTTTTTTCACCAAACGTAATTCAAACTTCAAAAATTAAAATATGAAATTTATCTAATAATAAAAATACAAGATAAATTTGATCTACAATTTATGTAACATTATGTATTACCTACTCTGATAATCTTCTGCATAATTGTAATTCATGACAGCCGAAGAAATTACGTGGGCTCCAGGAGAGAAATTGAAACAAGAAGCTTCACTTCCCTCTCAAAAAGTTAAGAAAACATTGGCGAAAATTAAACTGAGTTTTGTTTCTGTTTACAGTTGCAGTACATTCATACACTATTATCGGCATATATATAACAAATGCTCAAATGACAACACAAAAATATTTCTTATTGTATTATAATGTATCTTGCTTGCACGTCGCATTGTGTTGTGCACTCCTATATTGGTGTAATTTATTTTCCTTCGTCACTTCTTTTCGTAATAACGAAAATGAAATTGAGGGTCTTCCATTTTGGAATGCCTGTGTTTTGGTACTGTTGTTTTGTACATTGATTTTATGCGCTAAATTTATTTTCTAAATTCAGATCCCCCGGGCCTGTGCAAAGCGAAGGGAATCTCGGGATTTTCGCTTCTGAGCCTTCACGCGAGACTCCGACGTTGGACTTTTGGGGAAATGAAGACTTACGGTGGAAGAAGTGAACGGAAACTTACATCTATCGACTTCGTGCGGATATTGGCGATGTAAACAAAAATTGATGCGGATGAATCAAACACAAATAATGGATAAAGGGAATCTTAATAATACAACGGCTGAAGGGTCACATGCATGTTCTTGAGACTCTTGAGAAATCGTATTTTTTTTAATTAGTTAGGTTTTATATTAGACATTTTATATCAGTTAATAACACATACATGTGATTTAAATACTTTTGAAATCACACTTCTGTATTATCATCGGAATTAATGGAAGATTTCACAGTGACAGTTTGTTTTGTTTAATGATAGTCCTTTTAAAAGGGTCATAGCGTTTTATTTAGTCTTTGAAATTTATTATCATTTTCACACTTTTTACTCAAAATATATTATTTTACTGGAAATAAGATTGTAAATCAAAATATGATCATTCGAACAAAATTGTCATATACACTTTAGTGCATAGGTACAGAGTAGGAAATATTCAATGTTCAGTTGGATGATACATAAAAATGGAAGAGCATGCCAGAAATGCTTTCTCTTTGCGCTCAACGTGTATTTAATCTCAATAAAGCAATACGCTAATGGAGAATTCTCTGCGCATACTATCTACAATTTTACATTAGGGGACGTTTACACAGAGTCTAATCCCCTGGTATTTCAAGCGTGTAACTTAATTCTACGCGTATTTGATCGAAGTAATTGATTTTACCGGTTCCCCACTGGGCGTAGGCAATTTGTAACAGAACATCCACTTTAGTAGGAGAGTTTTGATGGAAAATAGATTTCATTGGAAAAAAACGAATTCTTATTTACAAAAATCATAAACAAATAGCTTTGAAAATTAGATTTTAGAAAGAAGTTTATCTGTTATGTCCTGGAAGTACGTAAAAGGAACTCTTCTCATATGACGTAGAATTTTAAGAAAAATACAAAAAAGTAGTCCAAGTTCAAGAGAATGGAAAATGGTTTACTATCGAAAATCATTCTCCTGTGCTAAATATAAATTATTTTAAAAACTTTGATATTAACTTAGTTTTCGATTATACACTAGGACGTATATTGTCTTATATTTTGTACATTTTCACTAGTAACTATTGTATCTAACTTTACGGTGATTGATGTGAGAGGTTATAGGAAATATACTTTAAAGTGGATACGAAAAGACTATAATATATTGCTAGCTCTTCTATGCTATAGAAGAAACTTAACGAAAACAAAATGACCTTGCAGAAAATTTACATATGTTTATTTTCCACAAATTAAGACATTATGAAGGTTGATTTAAATAATGTTCTAGAAAATTTACTTACATAAAAATATAAATTGATAATTAAATAGGTAATGATGTGTTATTCAAGTAATTGTATTTTGGTATGACGAAAATTATAGTTTCATAATAAGTAATTTCTTCCCTACGAGATGCAGGGTAGACGAATTGTAATGTAACTATTGATGTTTAAATTTTGAAATACCAGCATTTACATTTGTATAAAAGATGCAGAATAAAGTTCTTAATATTAGAAATTGGCCGGAGCCTGGGTGATAGCTGTCACCTAGACTCTGACCATCATCGTGGAAGTGTCATAGCGACCTGCAGGGTGATGGATGTGGAAGGATGAGTGGGTAGTTGGGTAGGTGATAGATGGATACGTGGGTGTAGCAGTAGGTGGGTGGATGGTTAGGTGTGTGGATGGATGAGTGTATGGGTAGATGAATAGGTTGATGGGTAGATTGATAAATGGGTTGGAAAATAGTTGCGTGGATGTGTGTGTTGGTTGGTTTAAGGTTGTACGCCTCCCCGTGGGGCAACTGGCCAAGATGGACTTCATGGGGTTCTGTGAGGGTCTGCCCGACTCAGCGGCAAAGCGTCGATGAATGAGCAACGCGAGACGGGCAGACAGGGAAATCGGGTGCAGCTCAGAGGAAGAAGACAGAAGCGAGATCACGAAATTGCATTTGCGAGAATGCTTGTGACCAAAAGCTGTGCTACGAAGACAGACTAATTGGTACATTGGTACATTGGTACATCGCTACATTGCAACATTGGTACATCGCATAATCGCTACGTTAGTTGTAAGGGCTTGAAGCAGCTTTGTAAGACGCATGGTGAAAGTTTGCAGGTTTAAATGAAAAATACGGTTCTTCACCATGCCTTGTGGTTGTGGCGTTAATGACTTTTCATATCACTTCGTATCCTCTTACTGATCTTCAATACCTTCAACCTATCAAAAATATTTATCTTTTATAATTGTTCATACGTAATCGAAAGGTATTTCAAGAGCTGATATTCCAAGAAAATCTTATTTTTGTCAACATCTGCAAAAGTAGCGCTTCGCAAGAAATGTCTTCATGTTAATACCAAAACTTAATTTCATATTCTTTTATGTTAGCATATGAAACGAGTTTGTTTATTAAATAAGTGAAACATAAACTGGAACATAAACAGGGATATAAATATGTGTTGTATAAAACAGAAAGAACAGCTAAGTCAAAAATTGATTTACAAATATATACACAATATCAAGTGGTATGCACATTACAAAATTAAGATAGTAAATGGTCTAATATTAGAATACTACCGCAAAATTTCAAAACAATCAAATACTTATTTTCCATCGAAATACAACAATTTACTTACGAGCATAAAAGAAACAATATACGAATATATATATATATATATATATATATATATATATATATATATATATATATATATATATATTATTTTAACTCAAGGACGAGCACATTAACACGAAGTTTGCAAAGGACGCAATTTTCTTATAAGATGACAACTTCCTCCTGCATGTACAAATACCGTACCGGACATAAAATGTTGACTTAAATGAATTATGTAACAGCTAATTGGAATAAATAAGGGCGCTGATATAGTTTGTTGACTTCTGACAACGATATTTATAAAAGCGACCTTTGCACCCTCTTTTCTTCTAAATGCCACCGGACGTTTTAATTAATCGCGGGAGTTCATTACAGT
This sequence comes from Acheta domesticus, assembly GCA_031308135.1. Taxonomy (NCBI): domain Eukaryota; kingdom Metazoa; phylum Arthropoda; class Insecta; order Orthoptera; family Gryllidae; genus Acheta; species Acheta domesticus. Next base: position 127,437,657 of record JAHLJT010004567.1, on the reverse strand, counting down.
CTGTAGAGATTTGTGAGGCGTGGGTGGCATGGTACCAAAGGTGGTGGAAATGGAGCTGCAAATGGTAGGAGGGGGCCAAGTGTGGAGTGGCAGAGGGGTGATGTATTGGGATGGTGCATAATGTGGCGAGGGTTGGCGAGCAGTGGTCAGTGGTGACGGAGCAAGCCATAGCGGGAAGCGGAAAGATAAAAGCGTGGTGGGGATATGGCATGGCGAGAAAATCGCATTGGGAGGAAAGTTGTGGGAATGTCATGGCAAGGAGAATGGAGTGCTAGAGGAATGGTGATATGGGGCATAGCGTGACACGGAGTTACAGGACACGGTGTGGCGAGGCTTGGCGGGGTGGAGCGTAACGTGTCGGGACATGAAGTGGAGGGAACATCGTGTTGTGGGACATTATGCGTCGAGAAAATGCGTTACTAGGCATGGCGATGGAGGGCATGACGTGGCGTGTAGCGGGGCATGGAGGCGTGTCACGGCTAGGCTGGTGGTGATTAGCGGGGAATGGCGGGAAGGTATTTCGAGGAGCGTTGGAACGTGGTGTGGTGTAGCGGAGGGCGTACGGGGAGCGTGAGAGCTTCCAGTGACGTCGGAGCGACGCGTGGCGGTGTGAGACATTGCATGGTGTCCCATAAAAGCATTGCTAGGTGTGGCGAGGCATGGAGGGGCTGGCGTGAAGATACATAACGTGCCCTGGAAGGGGTCTGAGGATGTGGGCGTGGGAGGAGCGAGTGTTTCTACGTGTCGGAGAGTACCGGGGGAAGGTGGGTTGGGGTGGGACAGGGCGGGGCGTAGCTCTTCACCTGTGCTCGCAGAAGCGCGAAATGAATATTTATAACCCTCCGCGCTCTTCCACTTGAGTGGGCCGCTCTGTTTCCGCGAACACTTTTGCGCCTCATAAACGCTTCCGAGGCGCAGCGCTCTCCACTCGGAACGTGTGTCGCATATTTCGAGTGTTTCCCCGCGAGTTTGCAAGCACAGTCAGAGCACTTCCGGTGAGCCAGACACATATCCGGCTGCAGCCTGTTGACAGCACGCGCGTCCTCTCTGCACCAAGCCCTACATTCGATTATGTGGTAATAAAACGGCTTGTAATGTCAACAGAATGAAATATTTTCAATTAAACATTACCGTTGTTTGAGTCGGTTACTGAATAAGAGAAATAGTTTTTATAAATTAATATATTCAGTAAATCCTTATTCTTTTCGATTCTTGGGAATAATGGTTTCTGCTAGAAGAGAAATCATGTTATAAACGGTATTTCGTGTTGGGGACAGAAAAGAAAGCATTTGTATAATATAACAAGTATTTGCATAACATAATAATTTCACTAACGGTAAAAATACATCCCGTAACAATCTGTAAATGACAGATATTTTTATGGAATATATCTGTTTTAGGTCATTCATTTGTTTTGAGGTAAAATACTGAACGATCATATAGTGGGATGTATTCGAATCATTTGCGTGCTCTGATAGTATTACAGAACTTTTCACATTGTTGAATATGCATTTTTAAGGAGAAAGTGATTATATGCAAGTGGTTTATTGTGAAAAATGATGCATTATTAATGGATGAATATTAGACATGAGAGACATTAATGTGTATCATTAAAAGATTGGAAAAGGAGATTCTTGGAAATATATCTATAATAATAGGTACACAACTAATGTTTATAAGAGAACAGTACAGAACAAGTACGTGAATTCTTCCCCTGATAGGTCATTGAAAAATATTGTCATCTTATCAAATTAAAAATACTTATCGTTAACATAAAATATTTCTATGTGATTTGGTTCCACATTTGTAATAGATTATTGCTAGTAGGAAGCATCAAAATTCGGTATTTCCATAAGGCTAATAGACCAAATATAAACGAAAAGAACATATTAACAATTCAAAGTAATAATAAGACTGACTCATGACGTTAGTTTGAAAATAGAATTAATGTTACACATCTATTTTAGTTATTAATAAAATATGGTCAGATAGGCAAGCAGTGAGTACTGAGAGTTTTTTTATATTTATTTTATGATCATTTTACACCATTTTTCCTCTTATTTGACTCGGTAGACTTTCGTTCAAAAAAACGTTTCTTTATCTCGGAAGAACAGGGTTATAATGAAATCTTGAAGCAACTAGTTCTATAATAAATGAATTAGAGCACTAGTACGTTACTGAAGCAGCTATAATTGATACGACTACCCTTTTCGAATATGACATCATCGTAGACAATTAAAAAAATGCAGATGACCAGAAAGCCAATTTTGTAATTTGTCCTTTATGTGAAAAAAACAAAAGGAGCATGTTCATCCAAGTATTTCAAAACCCTGAACGCTTATCAGGGTTTGCCAATTGAAAATGCTTATTTGAATATAAAGAAATGGCAGAGACTCGCCTTCGGAACTTGCAGCAGCGCGTCCGGGTGCGGCGCGGCGCGGCGCGGCGCGGCGCGGCAGGGCGGGGCGGGGCTGAAGACAAATGACTACGCAGCGGCGTGCGCCGTCGGGGAGGGGAAGGCGAATGAAGTGCGTGGCCGGCAGTGACCTGTTGCGCTTCACGCATGGTGGGACTCACAGTTACCCCAGCGCTCGCGCCTGCACCTCTTTTAGTAATAAAAAACTGAATTTTAAGATACCTACTAGTAAAAGCTGTTCTTTTAGAGCAGTGGTGTCAAGGCCTTCTACTAGTGGCAATGGCACGCGTCGTCGCACCGTAGCATGCCACGACCTACTCTGCGCAACTAGCGTCGGAAGAGGAAACTATTAGTAACCCCTCCGTTTTACAATAGAAATGGCGTTGTCTCTGGTGGCGGGGAAATGAACTGCGTGGAGGGCCGATTTCGTCGTGGCACTCGTGCCACGGACTCCCGCTCGTGGCATCCACCTTGACAATACTGTTTTAGAGCATGCGTAGCGAGCTGAAAATTTAATTTCTAGCACTAACACTAAAAGTGAGACGATGCGAAAATGTGCGGATGAATCTATGAATGCATCAAAGAAACAAAATGCCGATCCCCGATGGTCGAGATCGATAAATCAGTAGTGTCGTAGCGATCTCGGACCGAAAGATCGCGGGTTCTAGACCCGCCTTGGGCATGGTTGTATTTGTGTTCGTCCTTTCACCCCCATGTCATCACCATATCCTCTCATCTTCACAGTTACCATACCGTTAAACTCAATAGTGATCGCTAATGACCTAAATGTTGATGCTACCTTAAAAATAACAAAAAAAAAGAAACAAAATACTTTCGTAGGACCATTACAACTACAACTGACATTAATGTATCATTAACAGATTTGTGTATTTGAATTAAAATGAAACTCGTAACGCTGAAAAAATAGTGTAGGGCTCACGTGGTAAATTTGATTTTATTTTGCTCTTAGGAAAAGCCATTCGGCCTATCGTTCTCATATTGCAACGTTTCGTACTCGCAAAATGAAATGTCACTTATATCACTCTGTTACAAAAAACTATTTTCCACCCTACTGTGTGAGACCAGTGTGTTTTATTTAAGAACTGAATGTGTTATACTGATCAAACCTCATAAGGACATAGATGTGTGTACAGTGGCGAACAAAGCAATCAGAAAGAATAAAGGGCCTATCCTAGATAAAGGACAATACCAGTTTGGAGTAATCCGCTCTTAACAGGGAAACATAACGGCTGGTCATAAATGCCTTTTTCCAACTCAAGCATACCATGAGCAGAAGGGACGGCAGCTTTATTCTACATTAAATGGGATGTCTATATTTATCTTATCCAACGATGTTCGCCTTTGAGGCCCATGTGTCTTTGCTCTCTCTCAGCGTCTAACACACGGTCTCTCCTTATCCACCTTCACCTCCCCCACCCAGCTTCAAATTCTCGGCCGTCCCAAGCTTGTAAGCTACTTGCGATGCGGATTATCTCGCGTTCGACGCTCTCTTCACCGCAGGGGAGAGGGCAGGGAAGTAAAAGACACCAGAAATGCTACTTAAGCATTCTCTCTGACCGGCCAAGTTCTCTTTCACTTACTTTTGCCCCGCGATGTTCTGGGAGATCCGTTGCAACGAATTCGGCTCCGCATCCGCAATGAAATTGTGTGGTCCCTTTCTCATTGCTGTGTGCCTTTTGGCTCTCGACGCGTTTCAAACGAATTTGAAGAGAATAAAAACAATAAAATACTGTATATACCCTTACGAGTGTTTCTCGACTCACTTTATTATTAACTCTAGAAGAACCGGGCCGTCATTTTGAAGGCAAAATTATTTTTAATTGCCGATTTCTTCTGAAATATTGGGAATAGCTACTTGTATTCCGTATTTCTAGCAAAATCCGATTATTAGAAGTTTTTACGATACTTTCTTTCCATAACACTCGGGAGCAGTGAAAATAACTGCTCATTAAGTAACTGTTCTGTAATATTTTAACGTGACGAGATGAATGGGGCTCTCTTCACCGCAGGGTGTCCGGGGAGTAAAAGATACCAGTCTCGTGACCTTTAAACGATTTTACATGTATTTTGAAGGAATCCAGAGGATGATGTCGTGTAAAATATCGAGATTTCTATCCGTCACCTTCCTTGAATGCAGAAGACCACACACGCGCACACACACACACACACACACACACACACACACACACACACACACACACACACACACACACATACACACACAAACAACCTCTCGAACGACGCGACGACGCTCCCGTCGTCTCAGTCGCATCGCGACAGGGTGCCACATTCAATGACTGTGGTGGCAGGCATTCCTCAGTACGTCTGTGTATTACGAAACCGCCCAACATCTGCGTGAGGCGCGGAGGTCGAAGACAACTGCCTTGCAACGCCGCTCGCGAAGAGATGTAATTTTGATTGCGAGCACTAATGCAATTTCAATGAGTGGATTCTGTCCCGATCTTTCAGACTACGTGCTCAATGAAGAAGCTAATAAATGGACAACAACTTTTTAATTGTTATGTTACTAATGGTTAAGAATTGGCAGAGCAACGTTTTGCAAATCATACTTGGTGTCAAGTGACCATGTTCTCAAAAACGTTATCGAATATGTAAAATAAATAATTTAGGTGAATTTCTCTGTCTCTAAAACATTTATACTTTAGGGAGGACATCTAACTTATTAACCTTCAGAGAGTTGAATTGAATTGAATTGCCTTATTTTACGTGGCGAGACTCAGGCCATGTGGCCTGCTCTTCCGCCGGACCACGCAAATTTTGTTACACTCCTTTCACCAACTAGCGGAAAGAAGGTATTACTGCGGCGACGAAACTGGCAATTTGAATTTAGCTCAGAGGCTTCATTTAGGCTTGAGGATCTTTTACATGCAAGTAAATCTACTGACATGGGACAGCCGGCTTTACTTCCCCTCCGAAGGAAGGCGTACGAAGGATTTTTTCGCCCCTAAAAATCCACGGCTTCGATCGGGTTTGAACCCACGAACTTGGGTATAGCAGTCCGTTACGCTAATCGCTACACCATCGCCGCCGAGTGTTGCAATGCTATACATCACAGAATGCTATACACAAAACAGGAGGCACGTGAAATGTTAAATTGAATTAGAGAAAAGAGATAAACTTACAATTGTAAACAAATACGAGAAAGAAATAATATATTATACCTAATATGACAATAAAATCCATTCATTCGAGAGGTTAAGCATTTCTTTTAATACAGCACTATTCAATTCTCTGTTATATACATAATTCGCATTTATTCGACCTAATGTAGTACCAAGTAAAACAATAAAATAAAACATGATGTTTTTAAAGTCTCTCCTATGATATTCAGAGCAATAAATGAAATCAAGAAATTCATGAAATAAAACCTGTAATCATGAAGATTTTGAAATGTTTCTGTGTACATTATTTTCTGTCGTTGATGTTTTACAAATTAGAAAATGTGTAAACGACATACGTTTGTACGCCACTGGAGAGTGTATCTCACATTAATGAATGCTGTAAGATTTTACAAGCTCTAAAACACAGAAAAGTACAAGTATTTAAGGACATGAATGTTGTTTTAACACTGATATTTTAAAATATTTATGCGCATATATGTTGATGTGTTTCCATGGAACTGAAGTGGTAGTCTAGTTATCTTCCCTGAAACTCGTACAAGTATTTGCGAAATTATGAAACAGCCCAATTGCACCCACATTACGAAACGTATTTTTATTAAATTCCTTCGTAAACCCCTACAATCACAATAATACTGATTTCGACAATATTTTAATTTTAATTTAACTAATATTATTTTATGTTTTGTGCAATAACAGCAACAAAAACAACACGTATGAACTAGAAGGAAAAGGTTGGCCTCTTTGTAATATTGTGTCTGTATATGATGTTCCTCCTCAGTAGATAGATATCCCCTTTAAGAAAAATCAATACTTGAACACAACTTGCAGAAAAATCTGTTCAATAGTTTCTAAAAAACAGGACACACATTTGCACAATTATCACTGTTGGGAAAAAAGCGCGCTAAAGAGGATGTGGCATAGCCAGCAGCACCGAGCGCCTAAAAACTAAATATCCTTACGCTTATTGGTTATTATTCCAGCTTGCCTAGAAATGACAAAATATCTCCGTACATGCCATGTATATGTGTATGTGTGTGTATATATGTATATTGTAAATATGCCATACAAATTGTATTTTCGGCACTCTTCCCTTCAGAGCACAACAGACTCACTACTAAGTTTCCGACATTAACCACTTTCAGTATTGAAAGGTGATTTCATTCTTCTAACACATTTCTCCTCTGAAAAGATAAAAAACGCTCCAGGGTCATATTTATTCAACATAATCAAAAGTAAACACAATCGGTGAGGAACACTTTGGAACTCTTGGCAGTCGCATGCGCTTGATTCGTACGGCTGATGGTCGCAATCGTACACGACATGCCATGGCGTTCCGCACCCGCCTTGCGACATCGCAGATCTCATTCCGCCAGCCACAGTCAAAGCGCTGACTGAACACTTGGAAGGAAGGGCGCCTGAATCGTCGAAATGCGTTGGCTGTTACGCCTAAACCATCACAATGAGATTTAGAGATATGTATCACGATTTCTGACAATTACATTCCCTGTAATAGGGGGAGACCTTAACCGGAACAAACAATTCCTAGACAAGAACACAGTACAGCATTATTGCATATCTATATCATTGACAAGGTTATGACTTCGCATCTCAACATTTCCCAACGTCTTGCATGACCTGACGAAGTATCTTTGTAATTAGTTTCAAACATTACATGAGCATTATTTGCTCTCCATGTTAAAAGAATGTTCTTGCCGTAAATTGTATGTTAAGAAACTTAAACCTCGCATGTACTGTGTTTGAAGCCGTTCTGTTCAAGTTTATTTTAGCCGGTCTGATCTCTCGAGGTGCCATGGACCAGTAACAGACACGTAACGTTTTTGGTGATTTTTGGTAATTTTACTGCCATTTATGTAATTTAATTTTAATACAATTCTTCTAATTGGGCTAAAACTTTCAATATAGTTGACGCTCAAGAAAATTGTTTAAATCCTTCAATTGTTCATAATTATATGGAAACCTAGTTGCTTTGGGAAAATACGTGTCAGATAGGCTTTGCCACATCCCATGAAAATTTAAACTCGTAGACGTTTCGTAGAAAATCGCATGGCAACAGGCGTTTCTTCTATTTGGAGTTACATTATTGAAATTTAACGGGGATACTAACTCAGTTGGAACTGCTTAAATTTAAGTACTACTACTTTAACATATTTACTAATAAGTATATGTTTAACATTTTTCCATGGCAGATTTCGTAAGTCAGTTCAACTTAAATACCAGCCACTACTACAATTTCCATTACCAAGTATTTATAACTTCTTAAACTCCTAAGCTAATGAACAAAAATATATACACCACCTCTGGGCTGTTACCTCTCGTGACATTTCAAAACGTACTAGTAAAATAAATTATTAAAAACAAAAATGTGTACAGATCTACCTCTCGTGACATTACCGTCCTGGGAACGGGGAGCCGGGTGGTCTACTTCTAGAGAGATCAAAATGGAAATGTGACCAAAATGGACAGTGGCCACCGAGACCATCGACAAGGTGAAGACCGCAGACTGTGGGCGGCACGGACAATGCCGCATCGAAAGGAGAGAGGCTGGCGATGGTAGTCGTGGCGGCACGGTTGTTGAGGCCGATGGTGACGAGGACGATGGAGCCGACGGTGGCGAAGAGGTCGGTGGGGGCGGCGAGCAATGGGAATGGCACCGGCGCGAGGGTATGACGTGGCAGGGGGATGGAAGGGAGGCGTGGGGGAGGGAACGAAGGGGCCTTCGAGAGCAAGGCCAGCGGCAGGCGGGGAGGACGGGAGCGGCCGTGGCGGGGATTGGGGAGCGAGAGGTACAGCGAGAGCAGGCCCACGGCGGAGCAGCGGGGATGGGGACTGCGAGGCGGGGGCGGAGGGGCGCGCAGCTGCGGCAGCGATGAATACTGCAGCTCCGCCGGCGGCCGGCGCTCGGCGCCCATTACACGACCGCTCAAATATTTACCGCCTCTCTTAGCCCCTCGCCCCTCGCTCGCCGCTCGCCGGGCGCCACCGCCCGCGCTGGATCTAATGCCTTTTATGCCCATTCCTCAACACCCCTCGCTCATTCCCTCTTTGTGCTCTCCCTTCCTTCGTTCTTTAGTGAGCATCATCCCACTGCGTAGAATAATGTATTTTTCTAGAGCATATTTCGAGACATTCAGAGTAAAATATATTAATTTTTGAAACATCATATTTATGAGTACTACGATAAATTGATTAGACGATTCTTCTGAAATACTTCCATTTGAGAAAATTAATCAGAAAAAGAGAGAGGGAGAGGCAGAGAGGGGGAGGGAGAGAGAGGGAAGGAGAGGGAGGGAGAGGGAGGGGGAAGAGGGGGAGAGAGGGAGAGGAAAAGAGTGAGTGCGGGAGAGGGAGGGAGGGAAAGGGTGAGGGCGGGAGAGGGAGGGAGAGAGAGTGAGGGAGAGGGAAGGAGAGAGAGGGAGGGAGAGGGAGGGAGAGGGAGGGAAAGGGAGGGGGCGGAGGGAGAGTCAAGGAGATGATGAATAAATCTAATAACTTGCTTATTTACAATCTCAATACCGTGCTCTAGAATCGATTGTTCTAGACATTCCGCTCTTTGATGTTCGTGGCCAGGCCCTTTCTAGTTCATGCCTTCAACCGCATCTCCAGCGTCGCCATTCCTTCCTCCCTTACTCCTTTCCTTTCTTTCCTTCCTTCCTTCGTTCCCTGTCGTGAAATCGTTAACCGATCCAGCGTTCGTGCGAAGCGGGCGCGCGGCGCAGCTGACCTCGTGCGAATCGCCCTCACCCCTCCTCCCCCGCCTTCCCCTGCCCGCTCCGGAGCGCGTGTCCCCCGTCCTCTCCGTCGCCGCGACACGTGTTGGGCGGCGCGGCGCGACGCGGGCTTCTAATGCGCTGTCGGCTTAACTGCACGGCCGTGTCGCCCGCCGGGACAAGGACCGCCGCCGCCGTTCGCGCCCCATTGTGCCGGCGGGCGAGCGCCGCCTGTCCGCGCCGACCGACCAGGCCACCCGAGACGCGCCGGGCCGAAGAAAGAATGCCAACACCAATGGGATACAGCTCCCGTTTTTCAAGATTTAAAGAGTGTGCCCTTCAAGACGGATTAAAAGTTGAGGTACCCACGCAACAAACTGTTCGTTTTATCTCGTGGGTGAACTCATTAAGTATTTTCTGATTTATAAAAAAAAAAACTTTGAAACTTCTTGTAGTATATTATTACATGAGTGTGGAGGAATCTCAAATTTTTTTTAAAATTAACTTTATTATAAAAACTCATCATGGTAAACGTAATATTTGTGTTTGTACATTGATTATAGAGAATATACTCTATCTTTAAGTGTTTACAAAAATGGATGATAGCCTCAATTTCAATTATAGTAATATATACCGAAAAGTTTTATTTAATCGTATCTGTGTAATTAGAAGAGCAACACGTTCGATGTAGCAGTACGTTTCAATTTCGTAAAAAATTAAAAACGTAGAGTACACTACGATGTGTCTCTTTAAGTGGTTCCCTTCCTTAAATCTTACGATATAAATTTACATAACACTTCTAAGCCAATCACATACCCTTGGAGATAAATAAACGGTTTTGTAAGCCCTTGCAGTATAAAATGGGATTAGAAAACATGATAATCCATTCGAAATTATATTATATTATATTATATTACAGAGAGTCGAGGAAAAAAAGTGTTTACTCTAAATCACAAAGTAACCAGCAGATATCACAGACTAAATCCAATCTTACAAATAATCCGCTGCCACAAGTCCATTCTTAAACTTCGAGCTATTCACATCAACAAGCTCGGAAACGGCTAAACCTCGAGTTTCCACCCTCACTGGGTAACGTCTCCGCGCCACAGCGAAATAGAGGTTTCTTTGAATCATAGAGTTGATCATAATATGTGCAAAGGAATTTAATGAAGTAATTTGTCGATTGGTAACACATAGCATGCAACCAAGAAAGATTGTCTCGGCAAGAGGCGATTCACAATCGACCCGGAATCCAGCTTGCCACTAAGGCAGGGCTAGAGGGGGGTTGTCTTTGCTTCTCTATTCTGCGTTATTAGGCATTTCAAAAGTTCAAAGTTCTTATTTCGCTAATACAGACGAACAAAATTATGTGCTAAAAACCCGCGCATTTTCAGGAAAATATACTTTTTTGAGGACCAGAGCGTCATGTATTAAAGTAATTTTTAAAGATGGATAGTTGAAAACCTTTTATTTGTTGACATTAGAATGTAGCCGATGCAGGGTAGTCGAGACCGCCAAGGCAGTAGTGCCGTGGTGATCTCAGAATCCCGCCTCGGGCATGGTTGTGTGTATTTCGTGATTCTGTGTGTTATCTACGTATAATGTGCTTGTGTGTCCCCTGTGGTTGGCGTCAGGAAGGGTATCCGGCCGTAAAATCTTCGCTAAATCAGTGTAAAAATGTATTGTGCGAGAAAGTTTAAAAAATGAGCCCACCCCATTGATAAAAAATGTGAAAGCAACAAAAGTTAGGAAAAGTTCAAAAGTTCCACACTCTTCAAATGCATTTTTGTACTTTATTTGAATCATTTAAAAATCCAATGCATTATCTGGGTAAAATGTTAAAGTGATATTAATGTACGTAGTAAAGAATTTATTTCAGAATTTCAAATATAATGCTACCTTAGAGACTAATAGCAATAATAAAATGAATGTGTACCCTTGAAAACACTGACGATAAAAATAAAATTAGATCTGCTTTAATGAAAGGGAACATTATTCCAGATTGAAAGCAGGAAAGTGTAAGAGAGCATTTGGTTAACGCCATTTAATTGAAAGAGGATGTCACTTTGAACTTTTGCACCAATAATTACAAAGAGACACGCAATGGGAATTAGAGACGTCTCCTCGAAGCGCAGCGGTCAAACAATTAGGTCTGACCATGAGACGCAAAGAGGGAGAAATGCAGAGCGACTTTGCGGCGCCATCCTCAGCGTCCCCACTCCCGCCCTCGCTCCCGTCCTCGCTCCCGACCCCGTCCTTACTCCCGACCGTGTCCTCGCTCCCGACCCCGCACTCGTTCCCGACCCCCGTCCTCACTCCCGAACCCACCCTCGCTCCCGATCCCGTCCTCGCTCCCGATCCCGTTCTCGCTCCAGACCCCGCCCTCGCTCTTGACCCCGCCCTCGTTCTCGACCCCGCCCTCGCTCTCGACCCCGCCATCGCTCTCGACCCCGCCCTCGCTCTCGACCCCGCCCTCGCTCTCGTCCCCGCCCTCGCTCTCGACCCCGCCCTCGTTTCCGCCCCACCCTTGCTCCCGACCCCGCCCTCGCTCCCGAGCCCGCCCCTCCCACTAGTCCCCGCTCTTACCTTCCCAGTTTCCGTAGCCGATTTTCTTTCAACAGCCCACTTCCCTAACATCCACTCGCAATACTCAACGTGTCATCTCCATATTTTCTTACATTACAAGCAATTACCACCACGATCAGTTCGAAAGACATGCTCCGTTTGCACGACTACTTCCAATTCTGCGTACTCCAGCACTTCACTTATATCACCATCGCCATCGTCAACACCACCAAGAAGCGCTAATGCAATCACTAATAAAGCCCGCTTCAAAAATAATCCTCCATGCGCATCCTTCGTCACGGTTTGTTGAAATTTTAACATTTGTTGTAGCTAGTCGGCTAAGTCGGACTATCAACCCACAATATCAAATATACACACATCTGTTGTCAAATTGCAACACTTTTGTGTTTTTCATACTGCGACTGCTTTCAAGACTCCATCGGTTTTACCGCCATCAATTATTTCTCATCTACCAATAGAGTGCCTTCTCATAAACAGACAAAAAAGTCTTACAAAAGAGCAAAAGCAGCCTTTCTTCCATTTTTATCTTTTTCTATAGCAAAGTTGTGACTGATTGTACACCGGGATGTGGCTGATAAAGAAAGATACAAATTGTTGGCACGTTACTCATGCCTTACTGCTTCTTAGTGCATTATTATTTATGACATATTTAATGATCACAGTGTTCCAAAGTCAACAATATAAGAATTATTGTTTTAGCTTTTCTACTCGGAATCGCCGCTTGTACGTTCTCTTCACAAAACGAAACTATGCACTGCTACTAATCAAAATATTTTCTTGTTCAGTAACTGAACCCACAATGAGTTCAATTTACAAACTTAGACTATTAGAGCAACGAGTTTCTATAAAGATCAATAGGATTTCACATACTTCCGTGAAAGATCTGAAATTCTAAATAATGAAATATAAAATAACTAACAATTATTTTTATTGATTTCTGTGAATGACGAAACAATACAAATGCTATAATTTTCATAACTTTTAATGAGAGTTTTCAATAACAAAACTCCACCTTCTCTTCAAACTCTTATAGTGGCAGGTGGGAGTTTCGCTAGCCTGGCCGGTATCCGATCATCTGGCCAGGTCATTCCACTCTCTTCCCCCTCTCGTCCCCAATTCTTTCCAGTGCTATTCCCCTGACGATTCCACTTCCGCCCCACCCCTCCCCGGCCCATCTGCCGCTGGCAGGGCGCGGGTCCCGAGCGCAAAGCGAAGTGGAGCGAATGAACGGGACTTAATTAGCGCAGCCAATGGCGCGGCGCGGGCCACGACTAATGAGGCGCAAAGGCGAACGCTGGCGGCCGGCGGGAGAGCGGGTAGGACGGTAGTTAGAGGAACGAGTAGTCAGAGGTACTGGGTAGTCAGAGTAACGGGTAGTCAGAGGCACGGGTAGTCAGAGGCACGGATAGTCAGAGGCACGGATAGTCAGAGGCACGGGTAGTCAGAGGCACAGGTAGTCAGAGGGACGAGGAGTCAGAGCGACGAGGAATCAGAGAGACGAGGAGTCAGAGGGACCAGGAGTCAGAGGGACGAGGAGTCAGAGGGACGAGGAGTCAGAGGGACGAGGAGTCAGAGGGACGAGGAGTCAGAGGGACGAGGAGTCAGAGGGACGAGGAGTCAGAGGGACGAGGAGTCAGAGGGACGAGGAGTCAGAGGGACGAGGAGTCAGAGGGACGAGGAGTCAGAGGGACGAGGAGTCAGAGGGACGAGGAGTCAGAGGGACGAGGAGTCAGAGGGACGAGGAGTCAGAGGGACGAGGAGTCAGAGGGACGAGGAGTCAGAGGGACGAGGAGTCAGAGGGACGAGAAGACAGAGGGACGAGGAGTCAGAGGGACGAGAAGACAGAGGGACGAGGAGTCAGAGGGACGAGGAGTCAGAGGGACGAGGAGTCAGAGTGTCGAGGAATCAGGGGGTCGAGGAGTCAGGGGGACGGGTAGTCAGAGGGACTGGTAGTCAGAGAGACGGGCAGTCAGAGAGACGGGTAGTCAGAGACACGGGTAGTCAGAGAGACGGGTAGTCAGAGAGACGGGTAGTCAGAGAGACGGGTAGTCAGAGAGACGGGTAGCCAGAGAGACGGGTAGTCAGGGAGACGGGTAGTCAGAGAGACGGGTAGTCAGAGAGACGGGTAGTCAGAGAGACGGGTAGTCAGAGAGACGGGTAGTCGGGAGGGCTAGTAGCCGGGGGGAGGCATTAGGCGGGAGAAACAGCAGATGGAACGGATAGTAGGCGGATGGACGCGTAGGTTGGAGGATGAGTAGACCGCTAAATGAGAAGGCAAGTGACCGAGAAGGTGGAAGGCTGCGTAATGGATGAAGCGAGAAGGCCAATGGACAAGTAGAAGAGAAGACATGTTGACAGACGAGTGGGCGATGGGTAGATGGCAGACAAGACCCCTGTGCGGTGCGCGCTCAGTGAGGGCGGCGCCGCGCGCCCTTCGAGCGAACGCACTCCTCGTGATGTCCCTGGAGGGCCACTCCCCCCTCTGCGCCCATTCGGCATAATTGGGTGCGGGTGCCGCCATTGTGCTCATCGCGATATGAGTGGATCCACTTACAACGCATTTGCGATCATGGAATTCAAAGAAACCTTCCCTAGTGAATTTACTGTATAGTTCAGCTTCAAAAATTCATAATGGAAACTTAAGAAATTACCAAAACAAAATACCAAATGCATATACTATCAAAGAAGTATTATCTCTATCCCCGGCACTGGAAGTGTTCAGCTGAATTAATAATACTGAAATGCTGTTTTAGATCATTTAAACCTAAGGTTAGTATTAGTGATGAGTTTTAAGTCAGGAGAAGAACGTACAAATTGAATCTAATTTTGACACAAAATGGTGTGCACAGTGCACTATTTTTGATGCGACGGTGGTTGCGAAATATTAATGATGAATTAATTCATATTCACTGAAAGTGTCAATGAATATGTATCATAACTAGGAACTTCTACTTAACTTTCCTCTGTCCTATTTCTACAACTCTATGGTAGTCAATTGATTCGTTGCCTGCAATGTGAGTTAGACAATTACTGTTATCTATAAATCAAGATTTTTAACTATAGACGTTACTCTGAAAGGCGAACACACGCAATGTTTTGAACATAATCTTTCTTGTCTTCTGTGAGTAAACTGTAATTTGTAAGAAAATCTTCAAAATGTACAAAATTTAAAACTAAGTACATAAAAACTATAATTATGTTCCTGTGTAGAAATTTAAATCTATTTTCCAATGACATGGTAACCTGGCGTTTTCCTTATAATTATTTGTCTCTATTATCTCTGCGCCTATCCCTAAATCAACCTTTAATAATGAAAAATGTATTATATCACATAATCTATAGCGCTGTCCTGCACATTTTATCAGTCCCGCCCATCCAGCTCAACAACTTCCCCTTGATGCATTACAAGTCAGATGAAAGGGGCATGTACTTACGGAAATTCAACTCAAATTTAAACAAATAAAATAAAATAAGAGCTATTAATAATTAAATTTGTTCAAAGAATTGGTCGGCCCGACCGGGATTCGAAACCGGGCCTTCTGGTTTACGCCCAGCTGCTCTGACCACTAAGCTACCGAGTCAACCAACCCTTTGAACAGTTTTCACGAGGCTGACTGCGGAACATATGACTGCGGAACATATTATCCGAGCGTATAGCTTCCAACAAGGTGACGGGAATGGTGACAATTATATAAAATAAGAGCTGCTTTTGAAAAATATGCATTCTTTTATAAGCTGCAATACGTAATGCATTGATATTTCATTTAAGATCGAACATATTATTGTTCATGGTGATAAGTTTTAAAAATGCAATACCAGACGATGGCACACACTTGCTCCTGTAAATAATAAATTTGAATATAATATATCTGATAAAAACTATTGATTCTAGGAGACTGACATATAAGATAGTATTACATTTTCATGACCCTTCCCAACTTAGATTGGACCTTTTTTGACCTCTGCTGCACTCAAACAACAAAATACATTTTATCTTTTGTGAATGTATTGTGCACGCAGCCGTTCACATTCACGGCAAAAAACCTCTCGATTGTCGAACATTTTTGCAGGACATTAATTATCACATCTTAAATTCTATGCTATTGGCATTCTTTGTAAAATCCTAGTGCAATGGAAAGAAGAAGAAGCTAAGAAACAGAATAAACGAAATGGAAAAGAGCACGGTAAGGGAACCCAAAGTAAACTAATAGATTACACAAGTGTTGTAAATACCTCGGATTGTTAATTATATTCGTTCTTATAGATTTCCAACTGAATAACCTGAATGTGAAGGGGACCACCAAACTGCTACGGGTATTTTAGTTTCAGATCCGATGCAATTCCACGAACTTCGTACAATGAGTGTCTTACTCACGTATTTATCATGTAATACCATAATTTGAAATTTTCCTCTTTTCACATATAAAAGTTTTTAGAAAAGATAGTAAATGTTTTCATGTAATTTGACGAACGAAATGATATCTACTCACATTAATATTCACAAACGTAACCGAAACTGCAAAACTCGATTGTGAAAATTATTTATTATACATTTTAAAAATGAAATGACTTCGAAATTTTTTTTGCTGTATGTATTGATCACGAACGTAAATAAAGCGATGCAAAGAAATATGTTGCAAGTGAGTATTGTTTTACTGATTCAAATTAATGCATCACTGGCGTAAATTCCTCTTTCACACAAGCAGACACCGGTGACTAGATAACAGTGGCGAGAAACTATATCGCAGTACTACTCTGCGATTAAAACGTCTGTGAACATCACAGTCGGGAATGAACGAGAGCAGCGTTGACATGCAGTCGCATGCCACGCACGCGATGGGTATTCCGAGCGGCAGACTGCAGGCGCCATCAAACACTTCTCAAAATATGCATCGAGGATGGTGGTGGTGTGTGGCGAATCCATTACGGCTATTAGAGCACCGGCGGAAGACCGCAGTGTTGATTTGCGGTTTCTTTCCACTACCTGAATAATAGTAAGTGTGATCATGAAAATTATGGTAGAAATGAGCCTTTGAAAGTGTAAAATACGTCCAAAAAAGTCTCATTTTGTGTATGAATGTTCAAAAAACCTATTTTTTGTTCCTTGCGCGCCGTAGAAAAAGATTCCAATTGACCAGAAAGCATCGTTTCCGTATAGTAATGTAAGTTAACGTGTATTGAGACGTAATTGTTTCAGTTTGCTTGTGATCATTTGAGCAAAATTTTTCTGGTATAATACATGTGAAATTCTAAAATTGTGTGCTGTAATGTGCTTGACGCACGCCAAGAGGTACTCACTATCCATCGGCAACACACGTACGGCAACACATTTCTATCAATGAGGTCTTGTAAATAGTATAAAACGGTAATCATTCGTTAGCGTATAATACAGACAGAGAACGATAATAATAGACATTGGTATCCGTCTGGTCGTTTCCTTTCGTTCTCCCTCCCCCCCCCCGTTTCGTGCGTATTTGCCTTCTCCCGGTGTCGCGTCGCGAGGCGCACACACGTTCCGCCCGGAGAGCAGCGTCGGAAGGTGGCGTGCCTCGCGGGCGACCCCCATCGACCTCGGCGACGCGGACGCCACGGCGCGGAGCGGCGGCGGCGTTCGTGCCTGCGCAGGGGTACGCCTCGCCCCTCACCGCTCCGCCACGCGCCGCACACCCGTCACCTCCCACACGACATACACTGTGGCGCGGGCCGTCTGTAGTTTGCCAGCAGTGGAGGTGGCGTTGATGTTCGAGATGATGATGATGATGGTGTTGGCAGAGAGTGGCGATGTCAGTCGCAGGGAAGAGATTCGGCGCTGACATTGGAATTGGGAATTGGTGTTAAGATTGGGCATTGGTTAAATGATTCATGTTTCCGAACATGAGAACTGCAATGAGCATTAGTCCCGTTAGTGTAGTGAATTTTGAAAGCCTTGAGGTGGCGGAGTTCCTCCCCCTTTGGCTGATACACCCGGCGCCGAAGTGCACGTCGGCTTGCGGGAAAATTGTTGCTCAAGGTGTCTCCCCCAGAGGGGTACAGTCCCAGACGGGACAAGTTTTAAGCTCCTGACTGATCTCCAGGCACAGTTATGGTGTAGTCCAAGTAAGTACAAATGCGTGCGGCCTATGGCCCATCTATTAAGATACTGCTCCGGTATTCTCCTAGTATTCATCAGAGAAACAACGGAATACTATGAATCAAACCTCTGGGCTGACGGAATTCCCTTTCAAGCAGCGGCTGAATTTGAGCTAGCCGTGTAGTTAGTGTCTCAAACCCAGCCACCGTCGGGATTCTAACTTGAGGAGCCCCGGTCAGATTCGCTACAGAGGCAGCAGCAATGCTGCCTGTGCAATGTTGATGGACTTGATGACGGGAAGGCAGCGGCGGTAGCATTATCGGTGATGGTGATAAGGTTGTGGCGAAGATATAGACAATGCGGCGGCAGCGTTGTAGATGATGGTGATAAGGTTGTGGCGATGTTTTTTAAAATTTATTCATAGTCGCATCGACTGCTGGGTCATTAGCGACTTTTAGATTTTGCATAGAGTTTATACTACGTTGCATCCTATATACAGTTAAGTACACCAATTTATTTTAAAATGTCCATACCTTTGTATACACTCGTCAACGTTGTCTAAACAGTTCTTTATGTTATTAGGCAACCATCTTCTGTCACGTTGGTAATCTTTGCATTCTATTAATATGTGGAAAATTGAGATTGTAGTTCCACATTTAGGTCATCTGTTCACTGGAATTTTGGACATGATATAAGAGTGAGTAAAGTTGGAGTGATCCATTCGTAATCTAGTCATTATACATTGCATTTTCCTATGCTTGATATACGGTTGATGCTCCCACACAATACTACGGATTAGGTGTAATTTTGACCTTAAGTTTTACCAGATGTTACATTTTTGCCAGATGCATTTATTTATAGCCCTTTTTTTTGTTTTTCTGCAGTAATTGGTACTTTTCCACAATCAATTCCTTGGAAAATAACTTTTTCTGCGATGTTATAGACGGTGGTGACATGTTCTAGGCGGTGGCGGCGGGCGCGCCGGTGGCGTGGGGCAACGACCCGCGGTCGCTTGCGAACGCGCTCCCGCCGCCGCCGCCGCCGCCTCTTCGATGAGCGATCGATGTGCGCCGCGCGGGCGCCCGCGGGAGGACGCGCGTGATGCACCTTCTGCGGGAAGAATGCGGTAGGACGTAGGTGTTGTAATGGCTTAAAGGCCTTCAGCCTAGCCACATAGAAAAGGTATTGAAATTATATATAAATGTGTTGTAATTACCTATTAAATACATAAAAAAACTTCTGCGGGCGCTCGTGTGCGCCGAGCGGCGGCGCCAACCAACGGCTGCAGCGAGCGGACGCGCGGTTGGAGGGGAAGCAGCTTTTCTTGGAGATTCGTTTTCGAGATGAAGTGATCTATGCAATTTTAAGCGATTGTTAAGGCGGCTCCACACATTCGCTATTCGGCGAACAGCCACCAACCGTTCGCCGAATCCCGAGGAGTGTGGATGGGTCGCTTGCTATTTGCCGAGTGATGAACATTCGGCGCTCGGCCTACCCACCGCGTGTCGGTCTTTTGGACACATCAAAGGGAGCGAACATTCGCCAAACACATCAGCTGGTCGGGATCGGGCAAGCAGTAACTCGCTGCTTGGCGAATGCCGAATGTGTGGAGCCACCCTTAAGCTGAGTTAGTGCGTGGGTGGGAGCAATGCCCGAGAAACTGTACCATCTCTCGCAGTTTGGGCGCCGTTTGCGGCCACATTCTCCTCCCAGATTTGATAAAGAAGTGAACAATAATATAAATTTTTTTACATTTAAAAACATTAGTTATTGGATAAGGATTGTTTGGTACAGATGTATATTAACAAGAAGGAATAGACATTATTCGGAATATTAACTTCAAAAAAAGATGCATAATGATATAGATATTAGTGTTATCAGCAAAACAAGTCTTTGAAGGGAAGATGGATATAGTTGTAGATAATATTAATACCATCAAAAGTAAGGAGATTATTTTACTACTCTAGGGAAAATGAGTCATGTAACTGCAGACCGTTCAATAAAAAAAGATAACAAAAAACGTCTAATGAATCAGACGGACAACAGAAAAATCAACAGACAATTTCAAACAGAATGTCTTAGGGAAGCAGTGACAGAAATGAAAAGGTGACACCTATATTAGAGAACACTAAACCCGCCGAAGAGGAGCCCTTTTTCGTCATCATCTTGTCGATTTAATACTTTCTATACCCTATTATGTAGCCCTTATAGCAAAATTGGTAGAAGAATTAAGACTATTCCCCAGTACACACACTTAAATGTTGAATTTTCTTCTTTAAAACAGGGACTCCCATAAGCAAATTTATGGACAATGCCTGCCCTTTTCAATTACAATAAAAATCATATCTCAAACTTCTTAGCCTTGTGATTTCATTTTCTTCATTAGCCTGTCTAAAAAATTAAACTGCTCATTTCCAAGAAAGATTTGCCGCAATTTCTTAAAGTGCAATTAAAAATCACTCCAAGAAATTATAGTCGTACTACGTCCAGATAGGCAAATTACGCATTTTTTATTTCCTTAATTCCTTTAGAATTAATGAAGTCACAAAATAAAAAGGGAAGCGTTACTTCATTTTTCCCCAAGAGAGTTATAAACTGAAATAACATTCTGGCATTCTGATCAAAAAGTCATTATCAAGTTATAATATAATTAGTACATAATTTTCCATGCCATAAAACTAGTATTATTTTACCAGGGTGCAAACAGAAATACAATTTTACACTACTTCAAAAATACTAATTACATTGAAATGAAAGAGGATTTTTTAACATGTTCCTTAGGATTGATAAACAAGAACCAGGTTTATGAACTTTAAGAACGGAAAGATACATAATGTTTTCCATTAATCATGAAAAAAGTTTAATTATTTACTGAGTCTTCGTCTTCTCACGGTAGGTTTTCTCCCTTCAGTGTTTTTTCTTCAGCCGTAGCATAGAATCTCTTTTACGCAGATTTGACGCAATGGAGAGAGCATCCGCGGGTGAATACTGAGATTCAAAAGTTTATAATATTGTGGAGAGCGGTAAGTTTTGCAATGACTTCAGAGTTTAGTATATTAACATAGAATCAGGTAATGAATTTTATATGTAAATTAAATACACTACTAAATAAAAACTAAAACAAAAAGTATTTCTATAATGACGTAAACACTAAACAAAATTATTGGTTTCATTGTATTATCTCCAAGAGGATAATATTTCATTTTATCGTTGTCATCGAATAAAAAAATTATTGTCACGATTCTTGAGCCTGCTTCAGGCCACGGCCAGCTCAGAAGCTTCGCGGAGATTTCTAGAACAATAGGATGAGATACATGGGAATAGGGATTATTACATTGGTCATTCATAAGGGAGGGAATAGGAAAATGAAAAGGAAGAAGGGCTCGCGCGTGCCCGCAACCCATTTTCTGGGGTGTTGCTCCGGCACTTGCCTGGAAGCGATCCGAAAAAAACAACAAAAAAAAAGCAGAAAGTCCTGATCACAGCAGTCGGCCAACGTATTTGAACCCACCGCAAGTTTGATGAGGCAAACGCCCGGTATCTGGCGAAGAACGAACATGCGACCTCCCAATTACTGTTACGCTAGAAATATAAGAAATTGTTAACTTTCGCCGCTACCACTGTAGCTGGATTTACCTACAGCTGGAGTTACCTTTAGATATAATTGGTATGTGACTATCCAGAACTTTTTTCTCGAGATCACTATTTTCGCCGAGATTCTTTTTTACGGAGACATATCTGGGAAAAAGAGATCGTCGTGAATATTCGTTGAAACAAGCAGTGTCTGCAGCCCTCAGAGCGCGGATGAACTGAATCGGGAAGAGGACAATAACGGTATTAACCTGCGGCCTTCGCCGACGGTATTAAACCTCGCAGTAATTTTTAATGTGAACGACGCGGGATTGGATCGAGTGACTGACTGCAATGAAATTGATTACCTCCACTGAGGGCTCCCTAAAGCTAACGTTCCAAAATATTACAGAGCTCGCAAAATTTTGCACTGGATTTCCAACTCAAGAACACTCTCAAACTCTATGTAACTCTACTCTCAACTAGCTCACTGACATATTTCTAACTAAAGGAATTTCAATTTTACAGCGATGCATAAAGAAACATTACGAGCCAAAGGTAGTTTACTCCAACCGAAAACTTGGAGTATCATCAAGTACGGCTAGTTTGATGTCCGTGTCGCAAGACAAGGGTGTTTTTTCCATGTGTAAGTGATGTAAGTAATTCACAGTACTCATGGTACATTCATTTTTTTTATTTTATCTTAAGATATACATTTCAACTTAACCCTATATACGAAACATATTTTATCATAATTTATTTAAAAATTGAATTGCCAGTAATTACAAATGCAAATGCCGTTTTCTTAAAAACAATGGGTCAAACATAATACTACCACTTGCATTTTCACCCCCTCTTCTGATACTTAATAAGGGCCCAGAAGTGCAAAAGGGAAAGTCAAAGAAAAATGCTATTTGGAATAAGTTCTTCAGAGTAATCAGACTGTCTTTTCGAGTCAACGGATGTGTTAGTATTTCAGAGCAACGGATGTGTTAGTATTACTGAAAGAAAATGCTGCATAACTTTTTTAAAACAAATTCAGAGATGTGCAGTCTCGTTTTATTAAAATCCACAAGCAATAGTTTAACCACTTTAACCTTCTAATGGATTTATAGTTGATTATGTTTGTTTTAAATGAGAATTAATAGTTATGGGAAAAACAATGCGGGAATAATATTGCTATAATGAAACTTACGAGAAATAAATTCAATTAAATTCTAAAATGAAGGTCCCACACTTCCTTTCAAAACAAAAATTATTTATTTAGAAAAAACATTGAATAAACAATATTTTAACATAAAAATGAATTCTTTCTAATTTTAGTCAGGAACTCTCTGACTGTGTTCTACAAAAAGGAGACTAAATGAAACTTGTTAACGATCTCGAAGTTAATCTTCTGTGGCGTTTGGATTTACGAATAAAATTATCCGTATTTGAGATAGGGTAATCATTTTAAAGCACAAGTGGTCTGCTGCAACAAAAATGCTGCTGTCGAGTTTATGAAAAATAGTTTCCTGGAGCAGCAAAACCTGATTGTTCTGAACAGGCACATATCCATACTGAAGCTTCTTTTTATTCTCGTCGCGTGACGTCAGCTGTGTCGTAATGAGTAACGCATTGAGAATGAGAGTAAAGACACAACGGTTCGGGTAGGTACGAGAAATTGCGGAATAACGTAATCAAATTTTGGAATTTTCATTGTTTTCGTATTTATCTCGACTTTCTGGATATATAACAAAACCATTGAACACTCTGACATGGCCAGAGGCTGCTGTCTTGCAATGTCGTTGCAATGTAGTCCAATGCACTCAGGACTTCAACTCGGATAATTTTATTCGTAAATCCAAACGCCACAGAAGATTAACTTCAAGATCGTTAACAAGTTTCATTTAGTCTCCTTTTAAAGAACACACAGTCAGAGAGTTCCTGACTAAAATTAGAAAGAATGCTGTAACAAAATCCATGGAATTAATGGAGAAGCAGAGTATTTTACTTACATAAATGAAGAAAATGCATATTATATTTGAATTCAAAATATCAATCCCGAGTACTATGCAACTATTTGAAATCGTACTAGAAATTCACTTACGTAATGATTTCTTTTATATCACAGCACTTTAGAAACAAAAGTTACTTTAATGAAATTCTTATTGAGATTCTCCTTCCTTGAATTTACTTTTGAACCCCAGAAGTGAATTGACACATTCCATGCTTAGATGGGAGCGCATATATGCAGTAAGTTTACCTTGTTGGTCAACAAAAAGAAAACAGTTTCATGGAACAACTTTATTGTAGCTGATACAGCACGTAGACAACTAATTTCCACATAATTATCTCTGTAACTGAGACTCTTGTAATACTGTGAGATCAACATTTGTATCCGTGTCGTGGAAATCTGCCGCGTGGAATAGGTACCAGTGTTTGACGGCCACATGCAAGTTTTCGTCACTGTCACACGCGCACGATTGATGTTGATTGGTTGTTTTTTGAACTGTAGGAAAAGATAGATATGGACGCTAGCGAGAAACGGTATTTTAGGGTGGGATGGACAAACTCCCAGCGGAACTGCTGCAGAAAATGTGTGCCAAGCCATATGTGTTTGACCGTATGACCGCCCATTCTACAGCCCCGATCTCGCCTTTGGCGATTTTCATCTGTTCTTACACATCAAGAATTTCCTGAACGGTCAGCATTAAACATATCTTAGTGACGCAGGTGACTGTGAGTTGCAGGTGACTGTCAAATGCTAGTACAAGTGGCAGACTTCTAAGAGATAGGGATACAAATGTTAATCCCTTGCTGTGACAAATGTCTCAGTTCAGATGGTAATTATCTACGAAAATAGAGAAATCTGTGCTGTAATTGCTACAAAAAGGTTTTTCCAAAATTGTATTATCTTTTTGCTGAATACCTAGGAAAACATACGTCGTAGATACATCCGTATTTTGCGACATTCGCTTCATGTTTTATTGTTTTTCTTCTTGGAAATCCATTACCTCTGGAAATGCCACACTCTGCGAACGAATGTTTGTCACATTCAATACCCAATTGCACGGCTGCAATATGTGTACGTAGCGCAGAAAAATATTAAATATTTCGGTTTATTGGCACATCGCACTTCTCAATCATGAAATGATCCTCAAAGAGGAAATCCGGGAAAAACAGTATCATTTGGTCACATTCTTGTCACAACCAAAAAAATCGAACTTGATGTGGATCTAAAAGAAGTGCTCTAAAAAATCAGGAGTGTTTCAGAGTGAACTGATCTAAGAAATGTTATGTGTTTACACAGGAAAACAACTTTAAAATAACATTATCTTAAAATTTGACTATTTGCGAGGAACTATTTAGAGACAAACCGTTATATGTGGAAATGATGCTTTAAAATATTTCTTTGAAATAATTGCACATGTTAAATGCAGAACTACACTTTCCCACAAAATGTTAACAAATATCGGGTATGTATTTTTCACTCAAATTCTTCTATAGTCCAATTTAAGAATTTACTTGCATGCAAATAAAATATTATTTATCACTAATTCCTCAAATATTTTCTCTGAAAATAAACTTAAGATTAATGAATTCAATGAATTTCATATCTGAGTACACACATTTTTAGGAGATATGCAGCGATGTTTTTTCCATTTACTTCCTCAATTTGTGTTCAAAATGTGTCTGCCATTACAAAGCCGACTTGAAAACCATGCTAGCATGATCAAATGCTATTCATAATTCCATCTCCAATTCGGAGTCAGGGTCAGAACATTCCTTTACCCCATATGTTTACTCTCAATGTAAATGTACTGGTGAAGCGTTTCGAATCTAGAATGTGGACGTATTGAAGAGCGGTTTCAGTCGTAGTTTTGTTAGCCATAGATAGTTATATTTTATTCCAAACAAATAATTACATAATTAATTATTAAAATACGCATGATAGTTAAAATGTATAGATCTTTAAAAATATATTTTAAATTGCGTTCTTTGTAAACTCATTAATGATTTTAACATGACACCAATCAATAAAATACTTTCACAAATTATCAAAGTAATATTCAAACTCTTCTGTTTTCTGTTAAAAATCGGCTGAACGAGGTAAGAAAACTATGTTCTACCCAACACGATGTAAAAGATGTGTTATTAAATGCAATATCCCTAGGATTTCAAGAAAGTCTTCTTGGTGCCTTTGATCTAGGAAAACACAACCTCCACTGGCATCCAGATTCAATTTCAAGATGCAGGTTCTTCAGATTCTAACAGCATATAGAGCTTCCTTGTAAATTATATACTCGTACCATATTGTGGTATTTAATGGTCATGGTGGATTCACGAGCTCTCATGCGCAGATTCATACTCAGTCGAGGTCGGCGGAGTTTTGAGGCACGAAAATCCACCCCATTACGGGACACAATTGAAACACGCATGCCAACTCTTGAATGTCACTTTCATATTTACGGCAAAACTGAAGAGCGTATTTACAAAGAGACTTAAATCGCAGAAATACCATTTTTCAGGAAGGGAAAGGTTTCAAATTTCGGCTTCAAAATAAGATTCAAGGGTTTTCAGACACCGTATAGCATAATGCTAAATGCCAGTTTTTGAACATATTATTTGACGGAATGATGGAGAAGCGTCTTAATGATATACTGATACGTAAAACTAGAAAACGGACGGAAATTGAGATGCGACTTTGAAAATGAACTTTTAAATCAAGCGCGGCAAGATAAGAGCCACAACAAAAGTTGGACTGATGTAGCAGTGCTACTTAGAAGCGGAGATCGCAAGCCGAACCCACTCCAAACACGTCCAAACCACAAGGCCACAGTATCAATGACCAGCTTAAAATGTACAGCACGCAAGAACAAAGAGAAGCAAAAATTGATCGTGAGTTTCATTTGAATCTACGGATCAAATGTGAAAGTAGTGGAAAGATGCCAAAATATAGATTCTTGTCTAGTTTTAATGTATGGCATTTTGTATGGTTGAAATAAAAATAAGTAATATTTAGAAATATTGGGTACAAATATTTCAAATCTTAATCCTACAAAAACAGAGGGGTGAGAATAATACTCCGGCTCTTTTATTTTCTAAGTATATTTGTTCCTTTTAATAAAAATGTCCTATAACTCTTTGTAGATATCTTCCAGGGTCTATTTTTATTTTTTCTTATCGAAAGTCAAGCATATTCGCATAGAATATTTTAATTGACAATAAGATCAAAGAACTAACTTGAAGCAAAAGTACAACGTTTTTTTAATATTATAAGACTAAGTAATAACCCATGCTAGAAACGTGTGATACAGCAATCCCATTTGCGAAACACATTTATAGCAAAAAATAACTCGCACACCTGGTTTTCAGACGCGGGAAGAGATAGATATTGATGCAAAACATTAATTCCCCCTCGAAAGAAGAGTTGTCACAAGGACAGAATCTCCCCACGCGGTAACACTACGAAGTGATCCAATGGTGTCCGCGACCTGCCCCGAGCCTCTTCCACTGAGCCCCGTAGCGGGAGTCAGCATTGCCACATGGGTCACATTTTGCCCCCAAAGTGCGGGAATTGTTTGTAATATTAGTGAAGAGAAACCGTAACAACAAAACTTGCGAAAATTTCAGATAATTTTGTTAATGTAATAATGGAACTTACGGCTAAAACTTTCTTCTTTCAAAAGTTGAAGTTTCCAAAATATCAATAAAATTCAAACTCCCAAGGTGGCATTATTTTAAATGTTTTCTACTTATTTGTAAAAGAATTCAAAGATTCAGAAAAAAGCAGAAACAAATGCTTTAAAATGTCAACAAATATATTATTCCAATAATTATTAGTCAATGTATGTGAAAACGAATAAAAAATATTTTAAACAAAAAACTGTGTATTTAAAGACGACTGACAAGAAATCCTAAAATGTATTTTTGAGAAAATTCATGAATTTTCAGGAAATTACTTCCAATGTATTCGGAAACTGACAAAAGAAAGCAGAACCATGGTTGAGTGGGAAGTTCTCTATTTGAAATTTCTGCTGTGAAATAAATTTCTTTCAGTGAACAATAGTTGATGTTGACCAAGAATGTATATTATTTCATGCTACATTGCTTTTAATGCGTTAACAAACCACACAATATTTAAGCAAATGATTTTATAGAAAGAAGTGCCACATTAATCTGAATTATTCGTTTTTCAAATCAATACTGAATCATAAAATATTCATACTGGCAATTTTAGTGCAATGTTTGTTATCTTCTATTTTGGTTCTTCTTAGGGTTGTTATTTTTTTGCTATTTGAATGAACTGTTATATATTTTTATCACTAATTCACTATTTTAAAAACGGATATAGTAAACGTGTAAACATTTGTATGTGTGAATTATTTTTGTTGTTTATTATGGTTCGTTTTCCAATCCAAACTTAGCTTACATTGCGCTGTTACCCTGGCTATTAAAAGAGAGTGTAAGAACCTAATTAATCAATGTTATTATACCTACTGATATCTGTATAGTACCGCTATTCTTTGGTGGCGTTACAACTGAGAGAGGGGGCCTTACAGAAAACAAGGAGCCAGGAGCAATATAGTAAAGGGGCCGTTATTCAAACACAAATTTTGCCCTCCTCAGCATACATACAGAATTACATGAAACACAAATAACTAAATAACTTATAGCGCTTAATTCGAACTGGACGTAAATACCTTTTATTAGTTTTGAATGACCCTAATTAAGTCGATGCCGGGCGCAAATCTCCCCAGATGGTCCACCTTCTGGGTGTCCTTAGTTATAAATATTTTAAAAGTAATTTAAAAAGCAATGTATCGTAATAGCGTTGTTGTAAGCAAACGACTATTGTAAGACGACAATTGACAGAAGACTGTTGTAATATTAATATTAATAATAAAAATATCATATTTCTTTTGTAGTATCTTACTGACTTTTCCTGCTTTTTAACAATTTTCTGAAAATCCAAATGACAACTCTATTTTCATATTTATTCTTTAAATTATATTTTTATTGATTACCTACGAACTAGCCGATTACTTACGACTAGATACAAACATATACTAGGCGTATTACTGGAAACAACTAACGTAGTTACTCTTTTCTCGTAAGTCTTCAAGCAGTCGAATGAACAATGACAACAAATCGTGGCGACACGAGTGATAAATTTGTTAAACACATTGTTTTCTATATACGGCAAGTAGGACTCTGATATTTATTTACTTATTTAATTATCCACAACATGGCAAAGCCCCTATCATGATTGGCATTACAAGAAAAAACAAAAATAATAAGAACAACAGTTTCAAATGAAATCACCAAATGAAATCACAGAAATAAAATTACAAGAATACATATTTTTCAAAAATTGATAAAACATTACATGCCAGTAAGAAAAACAAAAATGAAAACATTATACCTTCAAAACAGTCATTACTAAAAACGAATAAAAATGAGTATAAAATGACATTACAATAATGGAAAACGCATCTTCAAAATAAATTAGGCTGCGAAGAGTCACTTTTAGAGCAAGGGCTTCAAAATAGACATTATTTAATTCAAATTCAGTGATGGCAAAATCATTACTTATTACAATTAATACTCCTCCTCCTCCTCTTTTAGTATCCCTGTCTTTTCGAAAAATATTGTAATGATTAGCAAAACTGTTGTATATTGATTCAGATAACCACGTTTCTGTCAGAATATAAGATCATAATTGTAGCCGTGAATACTAATGTAAAAGTCTTTATCTTTGTTCTGAATCCACGAACATTTTGGTAATAAAATATTCTTGGAACTTTACTTGCAGCACTAGAGGGTTTTGATAAGCGCACCTGTAAGTTTTATAGGCTGCAATTCTATTTGTTTGCTGTTGACATAAAATCTTCTGTCGCAGGCTATGACACGACTGCTCAGAATTAGTACGTTTTGAGAAAAAAAAAAGGTTTTTGGATTAGAATAATACAATTTAGCGCTGCTGGAAATTAGGGTTAATTTACTCACTGCCAAAACACTGCATAAAAAAGAATTATCTGATCATTTTAAGTTCCACTGACGAACGGATGTGTTATTTTATATACGAAAAAGTATAGAAATGCATGTGTATGCAAACGGATATGTTCGATTTAATAATTCCATAGAAGAGACTTCTGAGATTTAGCAGACGAGTAGTTTGTTTTCCTAACACTTTTTGTAGGCACTAGAGAGAGTTTAGTTCACTTTTTTATAATAGTTGAATGTAGAATGTATGAAAGTAGACGACTTCAAATTTACACACACACACACACACACAGTTCACCGCGAATGACAGATTCCGATCATTGTACGGGCACACGCACAAGGGTCTTCCTTCTTGGCAGCAGGTGCAGTGAGAGAAACATATTTTATATTAATCACACGATTTTTAAAATTGCGAAAACACAATTCTTGATAACGAGACCTAATTTGGAGGTTTAGCGATAGCGCCAGATAACCGACAATAGTTAAAATTTCATAAAATGTATGACCATAAGGTAATTGAGTGAGTGTATAGCTTACATTGATAGTACAGCTTGCAGCTACTAATCTGTATGTTACAAATACTAAACACTGCATATATTTGCTTACACACAATGTTTCAAAAAAGTAACATATTTTCACAAACTTCTATTTTAGATTTGTATTAAGCTCGATCAATTTGGAATACCAGACACTCCTCCTTGAAGACTAAAGAAGGCAATTGATGGGATTATGTCGATCGCACGGTGCATTGTTCTCACCCTCAATTCGCAGCATTTGTTGGCGTTTTAGTGACACCCGGAATAAACAATGTATGGGAAAAGGATTAAACAGCTTTGCATATCTTGTTATTAAAAATCAAAGCAAACGACCGAATAATTCAGAAGTCAGTTCAACGCAAAATATATTAACGAAAGAATGTGGAGGCAACCGAATTAACTCAGAGAGAGAACGAAGTCATGTTATTAAATATTTAAAAGTCTGTTCTAGGGAATTCACGGTATGTATTAATTGGTTGGAGTTATTTTACAAAAATGTTCAACAAGGGTCTAATAAAACTCGAAAAATTAAATAACATTAAACGTATATTAGATTGATAATGTAATTATAATAATTGTAATTTAATGTATTTATTAACCTTCATTTCCGTGTTGCATCTCTTCCACCAGATCAAACTAATTTCTAGCGTTCTTGTCTCCGCGCATGATTCACTTATTTGTGAATTGGAGTTCGAAATAAGTAAATCCAACACAAAATTCTGGAAATGTCCTCTAGCACATTTTTACTGTCAAATGTTTCACCGAACATTTTAGGAAATATGACATTTTTTCAATTTTAATTAGATGATAAAGCATATTGAAAACTAACTACGTAAAACATTGGAACCTAAGAAGTGATAGGGGTTATATTTCACCATCCTTTCGGAACTACATATTTGCTCGTATTCTCGAAATACAAAGCAAACAAGTTCAATTCATTTAATTATTTGCTCCAATAATCTTCAAAAAATTTTCTTGGTTTAGAGAATAAAATTCAGATGCAGACAAAATTTTTAAAAGATAATTTTGTATATTATGTGGCATATGGTATGTATGTATGAAATGTGTATTTCAAGTATATTTTAAAGAAATAATTTACATTCTTTGTTAATTTCTATGGCGCTAAATAATTTTCTTTTCCAATTATGTAGTATGTATATTACACTTCAGTATTAGTTTAGACCTTCTTGTCTATATGAATTTTGAAATATGAATTTTAAATACGCCAATTTTGATTAAATGAAATGTCAACTACACTATGAAGATTCAAATGTTAAATCGATGAAAATAAAAATTATCTTAAATATGAAATTGTACAGGTAACATTTTTAATTTTAGGATCATCTCAGACATTTTTCTCTTATAATTCATTTGTGGGCGGTCAATCATCCCAAAACAATACCGATCTTAACAATTGAATTCTAAACAATACATAACGTATATAGTAACAATACAGAGAGTTCATTCTGATTGACAGAAGAATGTGAGATACTAATTGACATCCAATTAATAAACTTGATATAACATACATATCGATTTTTGTGCAATATATGTATATTATGGAGAAGAATTAAAAGGTAGTAGAAAATACTTTTGCTTCGTTAATTGTATGAATATTTCAGGTTCTTTGATATTATTTTACTTTATAAACTAGGACATATTATAATGTTTTTTGGTAAGGTATCTAGGTGGCACAGTGTTTTTAACAAAACCCCGTATTTTGTGCTTTATTAAAACTAATATCTGAACATTCTTTTACAAGTTGTAAATTTTACATCAGAAGTGAATCTTTGCGCCATGTTATCTGCATTATACGTTAAATTAATATAATACACCGATATCACTTTTCTATAAAGAAATGCCAACTTTTATATATGCGAAATAACAATGATTTCTTATTTTATCTTTTAAATTCAATTGTCTTTACATTTACACGATAACATAAAGTGAGGGAAAGTATATTGAAATATTTGGTGAATTTAGTCGTTCCTTTTTCTTACGTCATTTACATATTTCGTGTATAAAATTACGTAAAACAATAGCTTATAATTTAATGGCTATAAAACAATCAGAAATTGACGTTATAAAATTATTGAAGTTTAACACAGCCAGTGTAGTGCAGAAAGTACACAGATAATGTGAATTTAAACGTTTTTATCATTTGACAATAGTCGGAATACTTTTTTATATTGAGCGTGTAGTTCTTCTAAATATTGTGTTGGTTAAAGCAGGGAAAATTTGAAAGATAATAATAAAAAGACACATTGTTAATGCTTTTTAAACCTGATTTATTGATCTGTTAACAAAATCATTATGCCTATGATTCCTAAAGTCTTTTAGGAATAGTTCAATAAATTCAAAACAAACTATTTAGGGTTGCCTATTTGCACGATAGCGGGACACGAGAATAAGGAGAAATAATTTCACATTAAAATTAGAAGTAGATGATGTGCAGTTCTCATAATATGACATTAATTTTGGACAGTGTTATTAACTCAATTTAAAGAAATCTTATAAATTTTAAATTATGGTCTATTTGTTGAATGAAGTATATATCGTATATCGTTTTTAATTTTTGTACGTACAGTGTTCTTCAAAATCCTATTGAACTATTTTGCCGCCTTAAATCTCAACACTTATTCACAAACATTTATTCGTAACAATTCTCTCAGACACACGAAACACTCTTTACAATATTGCAAGGTTCCAAAAATTGAAAGTTGGGAGGTTGAGCAAAGCATCATACTACCTAAAAAATACATTTACTGTTTAGTACAAACAATGCAGATGTTTAAAAAGTCGTGATATAATTAAAAACGAATAAAACTGCGACGAAACGGAAACTTCTGAAAAGAAAGAGTCTTATGTGATTCGGAGGAATCCGGGCCGTGGGCTGCCGTGGATCGGGCCACCTGCAAGGCAAGGGCGTTAGCGCGCGGCGCGTTGCGACGCGGTGCGGTGCGTACGGCGATGGCGGCGCCGTTGCAGGGCCTCTGGGCGCCGGCCCGCGCGCCCATCCGTCACCCACTGCCTGTCGCCCCCACAGGGGGCAGGAAAGGGCCCAATGAATTCTGCCGCTCTTTTAACGCGAGTGCCCGGTGTCAGAGAAGCAGACATTAAACTGATTCTCCCATCATCCGCCGTTGACATAATGCTTAGCCAACATTCGTTTTGAAAATGTTTGATTTACGAAGTACCACTTTTGTTTCCTTTTGTCAACATCATTTATTTAGTACGGGTTATATTGATCGTAATTAAATTGGATTATATTTATAACACAGGGACATACTTTTGATTCACTACCAATCGAACGTACCCTCAACATTTCTTTATTGAAGGTAATTTGAAGGGAAAGATAAACAAAATTTTGGAAATACACGTATATTTTAGTGAAAATGCGTTTAGATGTTTCAAAAGCATCATATTGAAGGTTCACTGTTCTTTTTGCTCCTGATTCACTAAATATATGGCAACAGCCAACGTTAATAAAACAACGATATACATGAAATATGAAGTAATAAACATTCCATTGGAGCAAAAACGCGTCACCGAAGGCGAAGCGTCCTGACAACCGCAAATCATAACAGCACAGGTATCGACGCGTAGCGACACGAAAAGCCTTTTAGAGGCGGCTTCGACCGCCGGTGGCGGCAGTGGCCAACACTACGCGCACACGACATGTTCCGTGCGGCCGGGGGCGACGGGGGTGGGGGGGGCAGGGCGGGCGAGCCGGCGCATGGCGTAGAGAGGCGGCCGCGTGGCACTCACCGGCCGCCCGACCTCTGCCTTCGCTGCTGGGTGCCCCGCGGCCGCGACGGCTACGAGGCGGCTACGCCCGCGGCGGGCCTCTGCGCGCGGGAGGACGACGAGGCTGCGGCGGCGAGGCCGCAGCGGGCGGCGGGGCCCGGCTCCAGGCCCATGGCGGCGGCGGTGGCGCCGGCGGCGGCGGGGCGCTGCCCGGGCGGGCGGGCGCCGCCCCCGGGGCGCGCTCCCCGCCCCGTCCCGGCCCCTCCCTCGCCCGTCCTCGGCCCCCCCGGGGCTGGCTGCTCACGAGCGCCCCGCGGACGACCTCTTGCGCCGCTTCATGGGGCCGCACCGGCCCTCCGCCTCGGCCTCCGCTCCTCTGCGCTGTGCTGCTACCGCCCCAGCGGCACCCCGCACGGCACGGCACACCGCACACGGCACGCTCACTCGCGACGGCTCCGCGGCGCCCGCGCGCGCCCGCACGCCCTGCTACTCCACCCGCGCGCCGTCCTCGCGCCACTCCATCACGGACTGAGCGCGCTCACCGCCCGCCACGCCACGCCGCGCCGCGCAACACTCACTGCGTTTTTCGCCGCTAGGTGCCTCTGGCGGCGGGCGCCCTCGGGCCTAACACGCGGCACTCTCCGCCCCCACCCCCGGGCCCGCCCCCACCCCGCGGGGCGGAGCGGAGCGGTCTCGGGGAGCGCGCGCGCCCGCGCACGCGTGCCTGCGCCTCCGCCCCCCCCACGCCTAGGTCGCGGCGCCGCCTCGCCTAGGTCAAGGACGGCGCGATAAGGCGTCGCCGGTGGAAGCGGGCGGCGCGCGGCGGGGAACTCGCCCTCTCCCCGGGTGTTCGGGTGCTGCAGTCGCGCGCACGGGGTGGCCTACTTCCACGGCGCGCGCAATATGGCGGCGGGGGCGGGCGCCCCGCTCGTTCGCACGCGTGCCAACGCGCCCGGCGGGGCGGCTCTCGCGGCGGGCGCTGTGCGACGCGAGGCTAGACGACGAGAGACGCACTGGCGACGCGCGCTGGACCGCGCGGAGGCTGCGGAGCGGCGCCCAGCAACAAGTGGGCGCGGCGAGTCGGCGCGCAGCGGCCGGGAGGGGGTGCACGCCGTGGAGGGGAAGGGCGTGGCGGGGCGGGGGCGGGGTGGGGAGCCCTTCCATTGTGACAAATCCGGCCGGCGCAGCGCGGCGCGGCGCCGTGCGGCGAGGCGCCCACGCGGCCCGGCACCGCGTGCACAGGAAGGGGCGGGGCGTGGAGGGGGCGGGGCCCCGGCTGTTCATTGCGGACCGCCCTTCGCCCCGCCCCTTTACTCCGCACCCACAGCGAGAAGGGCGATTCTCCGGCTGCGGCGCACTCGGGCAGCGTTGCCAAATGCTGTGAGAGCAGCCGCCTCTGAGCCGTTTTACAATTTTTCCAATATACCAATTTAAATTTAAAAACATCAACACAAAATATCCATTTTTAATTCAAACAAAGAATTAAATGGTTAAAAGATGTTAAAGTAAACAACATTTGTATCAGGAAAGGTAACGAAAATAATGTCTTACTACTTTTTCCCATATACTGCTTTTAACTAGTACTAAATTTCACTAAATCTACAAATTTAAATGCATCTCCATAGATTTGGTGTTTGAGGAGTAGCGTTCAAATGTTTGCACAGTCTAGTCAATGTTGAAAGTTCACTTCCTTTGACGTATTTAGAAGATCTACACGCTTCAGCTTGTTTATGCGAATGTTTGACGCTCAGCAAATATGAATAAATTTATTCCCACAAGTCGGCATTCGGACTGCGGACTTAAGCTACTTTCCCGACGCCGAATGTGTGAGGACGCGTAAGTCGTAAGTATGCCGTTATTATGCTTAGGAAGGATATAAAGTATTAAATGCAAAACTTAAAATAGGGTCATATTTATACTATACCACATTAATTATATACCATAATATTTTCAGAGTGATATTTACCAAATTTTTTTATCTCATTTTCCTCAAGAACAACAGTTCCTCATTTGGGGGTGTAAACTGTCCAATGTGGCAACCCCGCATTGCAGTTCCGTCCCCTACGCTGCGCTGCGCAGCTCTGCTCCGCCCCGCCCCGGAGGACAGGCCATGAAAACCAATTTCTGGAACGATTGCGGGCCTTCGCTGAGAAGCTCTATTTCCAACGGACCGCGCCGCGCTGGCTGCTCCCGGCAGGGCTGCTGCGCGGCGCGGCCTCGCCGCCGGAGCGGAGGTTTTTATTTTTATTTTATTTAACGTCAAAAACAGTTAAAAACTGTGTGACGTACTAGAGGGAGAAGTGCAATATGTGCATGATTTCTTGAGCTCTGGGATGTCTGTTCTAACTCACATAGTGTATGTTAAGTTGAATTACGCATACGTGAATGTATTTTGACATGTAGCAACAAGCATTTTTGGTAAGAATTGATATGAAAATACTCGCTCGCGTATTACAAAAATTATTTGCAAAGGCTACAGATTTTACAACACAAAACGCCGCATACTTTTAATTGTCGTTGTGGGGGTTTAATCTGATACTAAAATGCCACATATATGCAAACATAAATACAACCAAACGTAGCTGTGGTTATCACAAATAAATCAATTTAACAATGGAAAATATTTGCAAACGGAAAAAGCACCATCTCTGCGAATTCCGATTTGTTTCAGAAAATTCCTGCAAACCGAGAGCGACTCCAGTACAACACTCGACATTATCTTTTATTGAACACAATTATTATATCCTCTGATTTACTTCTTTAACAAAATAAGCTATGTAGAAGCAGAAATTTAACAAATGATATCCCTAACAATTCTCTGTAAACATATCATAATGCTGTAACGTAATGAGTCATTTTAACATGATCTTCCTTACATACAGAGACTTCGTAATAGTTCTCTGCCTATGTTGTTTCTTCTCTGCCAACGACCTAAAGCAAAATAAGAAACTTGAACTCTATCAAGTCTTGCCGCTTTCAAATTGCAATTAAATGTTAGTAGAAATGGTAAACAAAATTTAAATTGAAAATAACTAATAATAATTGCGCGATTGACGTAAGACTTCATAAAAAAGGCTTCCAAGCCATCTGGCAACGCTGGTCGCATTGAGTCGAGTCGCTGCGTGAGACAAGCGGGAGACTATTTGCCCAGTTACTGAAGGGCTCACCAAATGATTTCGTAATAAAGCTATGTACTACATTGCAACGTAATTCTAAAACTCTGTCGAACTCTGAGAACATTATTACAGTAGTTCACCAGTAGAGATTTCAAAGGATTTCTTTAAATTTGTTTCGTGTATTCTTGTTTTCATTTATTCTTCCTTTCTTCATTCATTTGTGCTTATGACTTCACATCTTTATTTATTTTACGTCAAAAACAGTTAAAAACACTGTGTGACGAGCTATGGGGAGAAGTGAATTTTGTGCACGTTTTTATTATTCTTTGATCTCTATCCTAAACCATATTCTAGTCGAATTTTGAATACAGAAAAGAGCGTTTTGTTGACAAAATATTCGCTCCTATATAATAATATATAACAACAATTATAACTTAACAATTATATTATATCTTAAAAATCTATATATCTTAAAATCTTAACAATTAACTTAACATATCTTAACAATTATATTCAAAATTGCCTATTTAATTAGCCATGAAAACATTTCATACGTCATGTTCAAAAAGTAAATGGTGAATTATCCATTAAAATATACTTTATAAATAATTGACTGTTATGGAATACTTGAAGTAAAAGGTTGATACTAAATGATTTGAAAAGATTTCTTAATTATTTTGAACAATAAAAATATGCAATATAAACCATTTTGTTATATTCCACCCGATATTTCTTAGATACAACACGCCCATTTCTTCAGGAGTTGTCTTCAAAAATTGTAAATCTAGTACGAATATTTCTTTTTTAAGATACCAATAAAATATTTGAATGATGCATTGAAAAGTAATATAACGTTTTTAAAAATTCTTACGATTATTTTTTTTATAAGATTTAAAAAAGTGATTGGATATTCTTGAGTATGAACAAATAGCACAGAGATGAAGACTCTCCTTTTGGATTTAAAACTATTGCATTAATTAAACAAAAAGTCTGAATGTCATATACAAAGTATTATGAGAAAGCCCACAACGAGTGAGAAACGTTAGGCACGTCAGATAATTAATTACTTGATTATTTCGAAGCAATGCCAACTCAAATTGAAAGCACCGAAATAATATACAGTTTTGGTATTGCAAATACGAAAT
This sequence comes from Acheta domesticus, assembly GCA_031308135.1. NCBI lineage: Eukaryota > Metazoa > Arthropoda > Insecta > Orthoptera > Gryllidae > Acheta > Acheta domesticus. The sequence goes on along the minus strand of JAHLJT010004567.1, from coordinate 127,399,590 downwards.
ATTTATATTTTCAAATTTTAAGAATACTCATTAATAACATTCTACACATGCAAGCAACATTGTCACAAGAAGCGCCGGCTTTCAATTGTTCACTAGTTCATTTGTTTAGTGCCATTGTTGCAGCCAAGAACTCGGAAAGAGATCTCCAGAGTGATAGAATGGCTGGCGTCCTTTTGAGAGTTTCAATACTTGTGAAAAAGATTCGCGTTTTTCTTCGCTTTATTAATTTGCATCATTATTTAAAATGTAAGTATAACTTTCATTGCAATGAAAAGCATTTGTCCATAACATATTTCACATTTTTCAACGTGTTCTATCCATTTATTTGAATGTTTTGTATTCACAGAGATGACGAGTTATTATTTTAAAGTTTTCTCGTGATATGAATTTTTTTTATATTGATGGTTGTCACAATGAAATATTTGTATAGAAAGAGTACTAATTGAATTATTACTAACTACCAAATTTTATTAACAGCAAAAATAATCGAATATCGCTTTTCACCATTGCAAAATTCATTATTAATATAGTTTGAATGTAGTGTAGAATTTTTCGTTTAAAAATGTGTAATTTCCTCTGTACCTTTATTCTAGATATTTATTTTATGTGCGCTTTTAAGTGCCATTTTTGTGGGGAACAATGAATTTATTATCAAAGCGCAAAATACAAAATAATTAATTTACACACCTGTATCTCACAGATTTTTAAAACAGTTTTAACTCTGAAAATGTGGATTATATTAATAAAAGTATTAATTTATAGTTCAATTTTACATTAATAAATTTTTTCAAGTTGCTTCTTTCTCAAAATACAAAAAGAAGTGATATTATTCAATGCAACTCAAAGAAAGTGTAGCTTTTTGGCAATTTGTAACAAGTAAAAAACCAAAAATCTTCACTAACCCGTAACAATTTTAGTGAAAATTAAATCAAATATCAAACGGAATATTAAATTAATTTGAAGAACAAATGTATAAAATTAATCCTTTTCATCTATCTAACAGTATTTATTAATGTTTGGTGTTAGTATGCCATATACATTGTTCCAAAACAACCAAAATAATATTTTTTAGTAATTATTTACCTTATAATTCACTGGGATATTAAATATGAACGAAAAACCATTAGCTTAAAAATATGTTTTAAATTGAATTCTACTGCATATTTTTGTGATTTCCGTGTGCCTTCAATATAATCCGATTACTGCTACTGTTACTCTAGTGGACTTTGCAATTTGTTGGTGAATTGCATTAATAACCGAATGTAGGTGTTGCGTTTAAACGTATGTAGGTGAATTCAAAACATCAACAACATATTCAATAAAGCAACACTTCCGGCAAATACTTTAAAATGATGCTTTTGCCTGTGGGGGAATAAAAATTGTTGTAACTGATACAGCAGCACCGCCGATAACAGAAGGAATCTGGTCCTGTGTTATCGTTTCAAAACACTGAATATTTCGTTGGTTACATGCTTACTCATTGTATGGGGCTTTATATCATTTTTGCTACTTACAAACTTGAAACAAAGTTATTTCCTTAGCAAGAGTTTTAGCACACATTTTCTTTAACAAGTTTTCTTCCTTGTATCTACAACTAAGTGAAAATGGTTATGCTTAAACATTGAATGTGTAATTCAATATTTTGGACGTGATTCTCTGAAAGTGGAGAAAAAATGAAATTTGTGCCTATATGTAGAAGGCGTTTTATCAATCTGTCAGCTACTTTTTATCTCTTCCGTTTCGCTCTCGCCAACACATTTATAAGAGGTTAGGAAACGTTTCGATTCTTTGAGATTTTGGTTGGATGGTTTGGATCACGCTTGCATAAGGTTTGAGGATTCTTCTCAAATGTATATTGTTGTTTGAGGAGAGAACTGTTAAAAACATAAATTAGTTTACGCACATTACTAACTCATAAGAAAGAGTCAAGTAAGAGAAAAGTAAGCCAATACGGTATCATAATGATCAGAATAGTAAAATTATATTATGTGGTGATAATATTTTGTAATATTTCCAATATTTTTAAAAGAACGGTATTTTAACGTTTTATTCAGAATGTTTAATTAAACATTTTCTATAAGAACTAATAACATAAACAGAAACAATATTTTAAAAATCATACACAATTAAACTGTCGCCTACAAAAACCAAAAGATTATCGATGAATTGTCGATGACCTTAATGAAATACATTATATAATTAAATATATGGCACTTTCGAGTATACTATAACTCCTTATATGGATATTAAGAATTGCAAAATTAAGAAAATCACAACTAAAACGTAATATTAACCGGAACTAGCAATGTCCAAAACGAAAGTAAAATATTTGATTAAAAATAATGTTCCTTCTTATTTAAAGTAGCTTTTAAATTGTCATTCAATTACTTTCAAAATGAAAAATGGCGCTTCAAGGTGTATTTCGATATGACTTCATTTTTTATACAACTTGTCAATTTTAAAGATTCTTTAAGGCAGAGAAAAAGTTCACTGTCGTACGTAAAAAAATGATGTAAAACTTATTTTTTCAGCGCATTGGGTGTGGGTATGCGTTACTGTTCATTAAACATTAAACAACTAAACGACATATTATAGAGTTTATGCTTAAAAACAAAACAATATAGCAATTTTTATGAAAAAATAGAAACTTTCTACAATCATGTATAATGTACAATCATGTATGTTAGTTTTGTTAACTTTGCTGGTCAATCGATTTCCAATTGTTGAAAACTATTTGAAAAGCGTATACTATAAATCACCAATATGTATATCCCCATTAATCAATCATATTGATAAATGTGTATTAAATCAGCAATACAGAAGAAAGAGATGAAAAATATACTATCAGTTCAGGTCGCTTCGCTTTTGTTTCCAGAGCATAACCATTTTCTATTGTAGTTGGATTGATTCTACGTAGTAAATGAATTACAGGAATGTTTAGTATTAACTGACTGATTAATTTCGAAGATACATGACATTGCAATGCCAATATTAATTCGACTTCCTTTAACTGTATATACAAAATTAAGATCAATAATAACACCAAACAATGTCGAAGGCATAGTAATTGCCTAACAATGTGTAATTATGAAGTTCTCCTAACTTGAGGCATTTTAAAAATATTTTAATAACTCATTAGCGTTTTTTTCTGATCTCTCAACTGCAATATACTTGTACATTTTGCGATACACTTGTATGTCAGTTGGGTTGCGAGGGTATTATTTTAACTTTAACTTAACCTTAAAAGAAAGAACTCAGACACGAAGTCAATAATCCTTACGCATCGTTGAATTGGTGCAGCGAATTTTCTTTGAGTTGCGAAATTGGTATTTACTTCCGACGTTGTCATGTTGGTAATGTTACTAATTGAAGGGTTTGGATGTAAAACATGATGCCCACGCACCCTTTTGAATACTTAATTCTTGCATTCTGCTATCAATACAGCAAATAACATTTTGTATCAATTTGAATTTTTTATTAAAAATTAAGAAACAGAAAAATACTATATAAAATAGAATAAGGCTCAAATAAAGATAGGATTTGCAGTTCAATTCCTCCACTGAGTGTAATGCTTTTGCCGAGGCTGGTCAATCTCTTGAATAGATAAAGATGATTGGAAGGGTAATGATAAAGTAACGGAGAAACGACAGGCTGGAGGAATCGTAAAAAAAGGGACGTGAGAGAAACAAGGGGGATATAGACAAAGGGAAAGGAGAGAGAAAAGGAGGGAGAGTTCCCCATTAGGATTTGCATGTGTCTGTATGTTCCATACATGAAAAGAACGATATATGACGCTTGAAACGATCTCTGGCCGCGTCACCTGACCATAAGTCGCGAATTTCTCTCCGATGAATCTAAGAAGCCCGTCTAAAGGTCGTAGGCGGCCGAGCAAAGCAAGGGCGGCTTCGGGGTCGGGTCCTTGGGCGACCTCCCCGAACGAAACCTCTCCACTCCTTTCACCCGGAATCCCCGAAAGGCTCTCGTTTGCAGCTGCCCCATCCACACCATTCCATTCCACTCCCCCCTCCCTTCCAGTTCCCTCCCCACCACGCCCTCTCCCCTCTTCCCCTCTCGCTATGCAGCCACGCCACGCCGCGCCGCGCCACGCCACGCCATGTCAGGTCATATCCCTCCCCCTTCACCTCTCTCTTCACCGTCTCCTCTGCTCCGCTCCGCCACGCCTCGTCGCGCTCCACCTGGCCTTGCCCTACTCCATCTCTCCGTTCCCGCCCCGCAACTACCCGCCCTGTCACGTCCGTCTCCCCCTCTTCACCCCCACTCTTCGTTTTCTTTTTTTTTATTACGAGCGCCCTCTGCTTTTGTGCGCCCCTCCTCGAATTAACCCCCTCCAGATTTATTTAGCAGCGCCCTCGACTCGACCGCCAGCGCCGCTCGAGTGCGGGGGCGGTCGCGCGGGACGGGGGGGAGGGAGGCGCCGGGGACAGGTTTTGAGGAGTGCTTCAAGCGACTTTGTTTGCGAGTCGGGGACTTGGAGCTCAAACGGGGCCACGTAAGGAAGAACACAACACTGGTTTCCAGGTTTACAAAAGATTGCCAAAAGCTCAACAAATCTCATGGTTTGTCTGCCAATAGTATTCGTACCTAAGAAACATCGTAAACTCGAGGCGACTACTAAAGGCATTGGAAGAGTACATAGAGAAGCGAGTGTTTCATTAATAAAATTTCAAAAAATTATTTTGTATTTTAGTCGTGTCGTGAAATAAAGACTGACGTCTGTACAAAGACGTTTCCTTTAAAATATCTGTAACAATTTAAATTAGTAATTTAATTTACAGTGCGCGCTGAAATATGCAGTCTTTTGTCATTTTTTAGAGATGTATATGGTTTTGTTAGATACCCAATAATTTTAAGAAGAAACAAACATTTATGTTACTAATTGAGGCCATGAGAACATTAGTGAACTGCAGTCTGCTATGAAAGCAAAAGTGACATACTTGTGTCATTTACTATCAGTGCAGTTTGACCAATCTAGCCCTCAAGGTAGAGAAGTTAGTCCACCATTGCTCTCACGAGTCAATGCAGGAATTGAAAGAAACCCAAGAAGCCTTCAGCCATGCGAGAGGTGTTAATGTTTTTGCTAGATACCTTGAAATTCAGGAAAAATACAAAAACAATGAAATGATTTCAATTTTAACCGCGTATTTAATTTATTTTCCGCCTATTCGCATACTGTGTGTACCGACTGTATTTGCATATTCAGTGCACCTCCGCTTACGACAGAAAGGTTAGATGGAAGAAACCACCCGCAATTATGTGCTATTTACGTGTTGGGTTAAGGGAAAACAACTTTTTTTAATATTCTTGATACATAAAAAAACTGTTGTTCTGTGTATCCACATATTCTGTGCTACGTTACTGGAGTATTCGTGAAGATTGTTTTTGTTAAAATATTTATTACGAGAGGTTTTTGTTCTTTATCAATGTGATACTCTTGGAAAAACATTTTATGTAGTTTTGTTCAGCATTTTTGTTGCTACAGGCTTGCAATAGTATTTTATTTAAAGGTCTATCAAATGATTGAAAATTCAATACTCATGAATCTTCAAATTTTACAATATGTTTCTTCACCGACGTATTCACAACTAATATAAATATTTTTGTTCGACGACAACCAAGTATGAAATAAACATGAGTTTTGTTTATTTGAAGTGATAAAACGTAATTGTTCTTTTGTAGTATACTTTGTGGGAACTGTCTAAATGTTTGTTACAGCTGCAAGAAAATACCAAATCTATTTGTGTTACCACTTATCTCAGTGGCATATATTGTTAAGAAACTACGCTCCACTTAATATGAAAAACGTTATCTCTAGTTAACGTTCTTTAGCAAACATTAATTCATTTTCCTTTTTAATGCCAGTAATCTGGTAATCGAACAATTCTAGCGTTTGAAAAACCATTGTTCCTTAAATGCGACAATCGCCTCTTTTCATCCACAATCCCTACTACACAGGCTGACACTCCCTTGAGCGTAGGCTGAAAGCAGAGGGCCGTCACGTTAGCGGAAATTCCGTTGTTAAAACTCGCAATAAAACGGCCGTCATCGGCCTGACGAATGCGACGCGCGGAGATATTGTTAGATTAGGGGCCTGAAGGCCTAAGCCTCACCCAAGCCTACCATGGTGCAGCAACGCGTCGCTGCAGTGGCTGCAGCGGAAGCCCGCTCTCTCCTCTTCCCTCTTCTCCGCCGCCCGGAAAGAGAGAGGGTGAGAAAGAGAGAGAGAGGTGTCGCCTGCAGTCCGTGGGCGTGGAGGCCGCTGCCTACTGTGACGTCAGAGGTAGGGTGGGGCGTGGGCGTGGCAGGAGAGGCAAGAAAGGAACGGGTGGAGGTGGTGGCATGGCGGGCAGTGGGGTGGGGGAAGGCGGGATGGAGCGGGAGGGTTGGGACGACTTGAGCGGAGTGAGGAGAATCATATTGGGGCGGGGCGAGGAGGATCAGAGCGTGGTGGAGCACGGCGGGGCGGGGCGGAGCGGGACGGAGGGAGGTGGAACAGGGCGGGGCGGGGTGACGAGGATTACAGGGGAGCGGGGCGGAGCGAGGTCGAGCAGGACGGGGCGGGGCGGGATGGAGCGAGGTGGAGCAGGGCGGGGCGGAGCGACGAGGATCAGAGGGGAGCGGGGTGGGGCGAGGTGGAGTAGGGTGGAGCGGGGCAAAGAGGATCAGAGGGGAGCGGAGCGCAGGGAGGGTGAGCAGGGCAGGGAGGGGCGGACGGGACGGAGCGAGGTGGAGCAGGGCGGGGCGAGACGGAGCGAGGTAGAGCAGCGCGGGGCGGGACGGGGCAAGGGAGATCAGTGTGGGGCAGGAGGAATAGGGCGGCGTGGGACGAAGCGAGGAGCAGAGCGTGGCGGCACAGGGGAGGGCGGGGCTGGGAGGCGGCGCCTGTGCTGCGGTGGGCCGCCGCCGCCGCCGCCGCGTGATGCAGCCGAGGGCGCATCTGGCGCCGCGTGGGCGACCGCGCGCACTCCAACGCCTCTCGCGCTGCTCCGCCTGCGAGATGCGCCCTCTTTGCTCGTCCGCAGTACACTGCTTTTAGAAATTGCGGTGAACACGTTTTTCAAATTATGCAGTAGGGAAGAAATTATTGAGGGCTGCGAAGTACTACTTGTACGTGCGATTTTCCACCTTCTCCCTTTCTAGCATGGAATTTACAATGTTCGCTTGTCTATTTGGAGAACAGGAAATTGAGATATCTGGAGGTTGCTGAGAATACAATGAAAACGCAGAATCTTATTTCTCTTATTTTAAGAGATTAGGCATTGCTAATAAGTCATATTTGTGAATTGTACATACTTATAAGTCCCTTCCAGACTTTTGAATCAGATTCAATTGAACATACTTACCGGTCAATTAAAATACTTAATCACTTTAATGATTTGTGCCAACTTAATTTTTAAATTAATGTTTATGGAATTGTTATGCCTGTCCCGTATTTCCCCCGGTTTTCGTATGTAATATTACAGATTTCTATATCTGCGTTTCACTTTCTCGGTCAATTAAAATACTTCATCACTATAAAATGATGCCTATCCTGGATATGCCCGTCTTCGTGTGCGGAATTACAGATTTTATATCCACCTTTCTACTTTCTCGGTTTGCACAGAATAGGTGATGTGGGAACTGTTCCCTGTTGAGGGATTCAGGAAGCCCATACGGAGGCTAACCGCGCTACTGGAGGTGGGAATTCGGGGGGGGGGGGGCCGCAGCCGCGCAGGAGCGCTCCCGTTCCCAGAGAAGGGTTCCCTAGGGGGAGGGACGCCCCAGATTGCCAGCGGGTGCGGCACAGCGGAAGGGAACGTGCATGGTGGAGAAGGAAGGAAAGAAAAAGGGTGAGAAAGGGCAATGAAGGTTTCTCGGGAAGGAGGTACAAAACGCGTACGAAATAGAGATATGTTAGAGGTAATAAACAAGCTGTCTGGCAATCCAAAGCGAAAGGAGATGGTGCGGTGTTTAAGATAGGAAAAGACACATAAAAGCAGAACAGAAAACGCGCAAAACGAGCGAAGAGAACAAGTGAAAGGATAAAGGAGCTCGAAGGAGTGAGCGGGTCGCGGTGTGGAAGGTTGGCAGCGGTCGAAGGTAGCGAGGGTGGGAGTGGGGCGCAGGTGAGCAGTAATGAAAGTGACGGCGGAATCGACCCCGGCCCGGCCCCTGCCCGGCCCCCGCAACCCGCTCTGCCCCGCCCCCGTCGCGCCGCGCCGCAGGCTGCGGTCGCGACTGCATCCGCAGCCGCCCTCTCGCTCCTCCCGCCCACTCCGCCCCGCCCTCGCCCACCCCCCGCCTCACTGCGGTCGGCGTGGCCTCCAAGCCCCTCAGCCGCCCCTCACAGATTTCCTTTCCGAAGACGACCTTCCGCGTAATAATCACGTTCTCTAAACGTGCACTGCAGATTAAATGAATTATATGAACCCTACATTTTGTGGCGTTTCCTATATTATTTGTTAACTAACGTCATTTCAAGCGGTCGAAAAACGACAACATTTCATACTAAAAATAAAGATTTACACCTCCTCTCGAAAAATTTATTTTGCATAAAACTTGTTCTTAGAAAAAAAGTGTGCAAAAATCAACAAAAATGTACACATAAAACGAGAAATGTCTGGATTTTAAAGAAACTTTCGTTATTTATCTAGTTGACATAAAAAATTGCCATTAAGTTGTCTTCTCCTCATTTCAACAGTAAGAATACATTTTTTGATTTTTCATATATGTACTATGTATACGTAACATAGAATAAGTTCTGTAATGCCGTAGCAAAATTACTGTAATTTTGACAGAAAAACTCGTATTGCGCCGGATCTCACAATCCGACAGGGGAAGATCAGCATGCACTACACTTACGGAACTAATGACCTTCGCCCTTGAAGATACCGACAACTCTAATCAATAATTACATCAGACAAATCATACGATAACACTACTAATTAAATATTCATTAATATGTGAAACAATACCGCTAGAACAATAATTTCATTTCTTCATATTGCAGGTAGCATCTGCTGCGATTCTCAAGCATCACAGTGGTAAGAAATAATGCAGACTGGGTAAGTAACTATTTTCTTTTTCACTGAAACATCTGGTGGTATAAGGCAAATGTCTCGGAGCAAGAAGAAATACAAGAACAACTAACATCTACAAACCAAAAGTCCAAAGTCATCCAAAAGTTATTAATTTGTTCACAATGTTCTTTCGTGGATTTCGTTTTCTTTTTCAGGATCATTGGTCCTTACGTATTCTATTTTATTGCTTTGTTTAAATTACGATCGGTAAACTTCCACGTACGTAGAGGAAAGTACTCAAATCCAGGCCCTCATTTTATTTCCGAATATTTTTAAACTTAATTTTATTTAATAAAAATATTTGCAATGCATACCTTACTTAGTTATACACATCTTATATTCTACTTAACAAGATTGGTCAAGTAGTTCAAGAATAAAATATTTTTTTCGTAAACATTGCATTTTGTGGCCTTCAGAATTTTTTAAAAATCTGTCTCTTTTCGACTTCTCTGGGATTAAATTCTGCAATTAACGCTTGATCTCTTTCTTCTTCCTGCCTTCTCGAACTGATAGGCTTCAGAGTATGATCTTGCTTTTCAATGGACTTCTAAGGTACGAAAGTAGAAAATATCTTATTGTTTTTATTTTACAACACGAAACGTTTGGGGGGCTCGGGTTAGGCACAATCGTATTTATATTTCATATGCTAAAAAACGTTTTACGAGGCAAGTAAAATACATTACATTACCCTACATCAATAGCGTGTAATGTCACCTTCAAAATAATGTAATAGAAAACTTGCCGATGAAGTACCGAAATCAGGCAGATAAGAATAAGCTCTGGAAAAATCTTTGCTTTTCACTGTTCGTACTAATGGCCCACTGTCCGGCAACAAGTGAAAATGAAGAGACAGCTTGACTTGGCCTTGAATTTGCAAAAAGCTATTATTTTTGTGAGTTTCCAAAAGACAACATCACTCTAAAGCTGTATATCACGGGGCTCGCATTAGGAACCGGGCCCGGTTTTGGGTACTTTCCTCTCTGGAAAGGGATATTTTATATCTCAATTACATAAATGTATATAAAACACTAACATACAAATATTGTCTAATATTTGTTTCTCAAGGTGTCAATAATAAAATGTTTTTAGTATTTTTAAGTGATAATCATACAAATTACTTGTCAATCAGTGTCAAGGTTTATTAATTCGTTTTCATTTCTAATTTTGTATAGTGAGTAATTTTATAAAAGCAGTCATAGAGTAGAAAATAATTTTTTTGATGTATAGTCAAACTTTGACCGCAAGTGTATGCCATCTGGTAAATAGTCGTAAAACAGTGAGGATGTTTTATGTACATTGATGACACTTTATTAATGTAATTATTACGTTGTTTGTGAAATAGTTGTTACTCATTGTATGAAAATAAGCGCTTCGTAGAGAAAGAGAGATTAAAGAAAGAAATTAAAGAAAGAATAAATTAGACGCAATGATTTTTTTAAATATTCGGAGCTCGATAAAGAAAGACTCGCAGACTCATGACAATGGTATTTTGTATCTATTATTACGATTTTCATCTGTAATCAAACGATCTTGGTACTATACGATGTATTTCTTCAACATAGAATGCCCTATCTCAAAGAGTTATAAACTGAAATCAATGAAATCTCCAGCATAGTCCTATGTGCGACTCCTCGTTTCAGTAGTAATACATGACAGTTTGTCCCCCACTACTGCCAAGAAGTAATGAATGATTTGTGGTTTCTCCGACTACACGAAATACATTCGTTATTTCTCTCATCCCGCGATGGTCGTAAGTGAGAGCGATGTGCGCCCAAATTGCATTGCAATATGATATTCGCGATTTGTTGCACCAAAATCTCTTCGTAGCTTCTCACCACCTGACTTATGCATAACTCCTGGTATATGAAGTTTAACTGCCAGATGCAGAAAAGTTCACGCAACCAGAAATCTTTAGTGGCGAGATAATGAAATTAACCTATAAGTGCCTATCAATTACATGCTGACTCCCCCGTTTTCAGTTCATTCCTAGCCTCAGATTTCTTTGGAGTGGACAAGGCAGCTTACATTGACATACAGCACAATATCCATCGATACTGCAATTTTTTGTGTTGTAATTTATGCAATAAAAGAAATCACTAATTGTTTGACGAGCATTGTACTATTTCGGAGGAAAATATGTTAAACATGAACGTCAACTGAAATTGCTTATCCAAAAACAAATCATAATTCACTAAACATTAGTCTGTTATGATGATGGAGATGTGAATAAAAGTATCACAAAAAATTATTGATTGTCACACAATTGCTGATTTACCTCGGAGATCCCATAACGTAATATGTAATACATTTTATGTACGTAGATTTTATATTTTAAATGCTATGTATATCTTCAAATGTTTGATGATTTTTGAAGTTTTCTATATTGTTTCTTAAGATACATTATTTTCTATGAAACATTTGATAGTGTCTAAGTTAGTGTGTTTTAGTAAAATACCAAACCCTTCTATTAACTTCTTGGATTTTACGATTTAATTACGTGTGATGATAAATCAAGTCCTATTTCCAATGAAGATATCTTATCAGAGATTCTTCATTTCATAGCATTTGTTTTTCAACTTTCCATTTTCCATCAGCACAAACAAACTAGTGTTAAAACAAAGTTTTTTTTCGTATTACTTCCAACAACTAGAAGTACTTAAAACAGTAACATGCGTCAGTCCGTCACTCACGGTCAGTCCACTTTCCGTCTATCAGTCGAGCCAAATTAGGTGTCATTCGTCGCGTCTCGGTCTCCTGTTGGAAAAGAGTTTGTGGTTCCATTCAGAAAATTCTATGAAATTTCTCTAAAACGTGTTTTTTAACAATTTTAAACGGTTAAATCTAGGATATTCTCAAAAAATTCTAGAAAATTACAAGTTATTCATTATTTAATCGCACGTATAAGCACATTGGCGAAACACTGTGAATGACTTACTCTTTCCGGGATTTACATGAATCGATTCGATGATAATTGATAATAATGAATTACATGAATCGAATAATGATTTACATGAATCGATTCGATGATTGATAATAATTAAACCTACTTTTGGAATAAAACAAAATTAAACAAGTATATTAATACTTGTTTACTTGTATATTAATACTTGTTAATCAACTTACAAGGTATAATAAATAACCTTGAGTGTTTTTCGTGATTAAAGTCCACGAATATTTTGGAATGTTTGTGAAAACGAAGTCAAAATCCGAAAGAAGCAACCATAGCATTTCTTGATTGAAAGTTAAGTCAAAATAATTTGGACCTAAAAAGAATTTGTATTACCGCACTACAACATTTATTAGTGAAACCATCAAGGATTTTGCGTCGAAAGGAAAGAAACTTTGTTAAACTAATTTGTGTTGCGATCGTCTATTGAAAACATATTGTGTGTCCTTTTGACATCAATACTAATGAGCGACATTGTGAGCAAAACTTCGACAGCGACATGATTTCCATCGCATTCATCATCTCATTTCTTTGAGTCGATGTCTCTTAGTTTTAGGATGCTTCCTCTGCTAGTCTATGGCGCCCTGGAATGGTAATATCTTGTGGATCGTGGCCCGATGAATACCGAATACGTCAGGAAGTGATCAAAGAACGACAGAAACCGTTACTTTGAATTGAATTTGGATTTCCGGAATCAAATCCTTTCAGGATCCAAATCGCGAACTTTGAACCTCCAGTACTCTCAATCATTGGATCGGCTGAGTAATCTCAGGGCAACACTATTAACACTGCAGCGACTGATACCGGAAGGCTCTAGGATTCGAGTTCGGATGGTAGTGGATTTTCCACACTAGCTCTACAGCTAGGCCAAATTAAGCCACTGTCGGGGAGAGAATTCTAGCCACCTCCTCTGATCGGAATTCTCGAGCAGTGCGATAACAAATCGACAATGGACCGAGCGCAATCTTTCCTTCATTTTTATCCTTTCCTATCTTACACACACACACACACACACACACACACACTTATACTTACACGCTATACCGCCACACATGTTGGGAAACCAGTTGGAAAATTAGAACTCAACGACAGGGATAAACTTACGCGTAAGGCGTTGCTTTTAGTTGATTGATTAGTGATTCCGGGCGCGTCAACGGCTAAAGTTATTAATCCCGTATGTGGAGTGTATGTTTTCCCCCAGGAAGTGGCGGTGATCTTCCCCCCTGGAGGGGAGATCCAGCGCCGACGGTTCCCCAACCAGATATCTCCCACCAGTGAGGCACCGCCCCAACCGAGACAAACTCCCGATCGGTCTCCCAGCATGTGTGGCAGGGTAGTGCATGTTAGTGTAGTGCCTGCATGTGTGTGTAAGTAAGTAGTGCATGTGTATGTAGTGCCAGTAAGTAAGGGGTGAGGATAGGACAAGGAAGAGAAAGGAAGGAAAGCGCATGGTACGTGGCGCTAGTTAGGGTATTTCTCCGGCATTCGCCTGGTGTTGATCGGAGAAACCGCGGGAAACTACCGATTCGAGCAGCCGGCCGCTAGAATTCTCGTCCAGACAGCGGCGGAACTCGACCCAGCTATCCAGTTAGTGACGAAAATCCTATCACCGTCGGGACTCGTACCTAGAACCTCCCTATCATTGGCACTGCAGTGATATCAGTTGATGTCCTGGGCGACCTCTCCAGGTACGTTGCCTTTGCTGATATTGGGCCCGTTCTTTGCCAACCTCGTCTGCGGGACGTGCGAGTGCCAGGGCGCCGCCCGAAAGCCTCCATCGGCGCTAGCGAGGCGCGGAGAGACGAGACGAGGAGAGGCGCGGCCGGGGAAACAATCGGTGGCGCGACGGTGAGGGGTGAAGAGTAGGGGCGGCGCGGTACACGTCCGGCTAATTACCGGCGGTAGGGGCGGGGGCGGACAGAGTGTGGGTGAAACGGAGCGACGCCGCGCGCCGCTCCGGGAAATGACGCGTGCGCCCCCGCCCCCACCCCGGCCCCTGCCCCTCCGCCGACAAGCCGTAAAACGTAATTGGCTCTATCGCGGCCGCCGCGCCGCCTCCATCGCCAACCCTGGAAGCACTACCCCGCTCATCCAACACTTGTCCGAGTCTCTGCACGGTCGTCGTTGCGCCCATTCTGCCTCCATCTTCTTTCTCCACTGACGGTCGTCTGACGCCCATTACAACTCCCTCTGCAATTCTCCACCACGTTTCTTTTGTGTCACTATTTCAGGACATTTCATTCTTTTTGTCAGACGTCTCTTTTCTTTTGGCGAAATCCCTTCTCTGCTTCTCTCATTGCTCGCTCATCTCACTGAATCCATCTGTTCGCTTGGAGTTCTGTTTCGTAGCGCGGCTTCTGCGACGGTTTCTCTCCGGCGTTCGCTTACAGCGCGTCGTGGCCCAGCTGCGCGTTCGAAGGGAGAGGAGGCGGAGCCGGCGAACAGCGAACAGCCGTGGAGCGTTGCGGACGGCCATTGATGCGGGCGTGATCTCCGCTGCTATTAAGTTCCGACCGCCTCCGCCGCCCCATCTCCCAGTTCTCGGACGGGGATTTGACGGTCAGCCATGTACATCGCGGTTACTGCTGCGACATTGGCCTCGTTCCTCCAGCCCTTAATGCCTCTGCGGTCTACTTTTCAATTAGCTCTGTTGTTGATGCTAATGGCGGCAAAAACTGCCTCCAAACACTCATATTGCAAGAGACGACGGATCAGAACTAGTTCAGGACTACTATGATATTTTTAAAATTCCATTGGAATGATTTCAACAAAATCCCAGCAGATAACTAAAAGAAATGTGTTAATAAAATATGTTTTCCTCACGCGTTTGTCTGTGATAATGGAATCTGTTTATTAACTAATTCATCACGTTCTGTGTAATTTCTGTTAATTATTTTTACAGCTACTCCTTTTCTCCGCAAGATTTTCAGTTTTACTGTATTCGTAGATAGTTTTAAAATAAAAGCAGTTTTATGTTTACACGTGTGAATCATCTGAGACTATGTGGATTATATTTTATTAACCGTAAATAATACGTACGTTTGCCGTTTAGACGCTTATTGAGTGAACATGTCTCATTCCCGTGAGTGGTGTAGCTCTGGAATTTTGTTCTGCAATCCAATTTACACATCCTGGCGAACTGGAAATTTGTTCTTTCTGCAATCCGAGTGATACATTTCGGCTTCACTTTTAGCGGAGAGATGATATTGTCAGTCTTAAGTGTCATATACACTTAAATTATAATTAGATTATAACTTCAAGAGTTTGCAATTTTCGAAAATTTAAAGTAAACAGTGAGAATCGGACCTATACCATCATTGTAAGTGTAATTCATTCCAATCTTACAAGAAAATTTGGAGCCATTTTTGAGAAAATTTCAAAAATGGACAGACGGACAGACGGACGGACAGACAGACAGACGGACGGACAGACGGACGGACGGACGGACAGACGGACGGACAGACGGACGGACAGACGGACGGACAGACGGACGGACAGACGGACGGACAGACGGTTTGAAAAAAGAATACTTTTTTGGTATCAAGGGACCCCAAACCGTGCATTTCCGTTGAAATCTCGAAATTGATTTTCTACAGCAATACATAACTCTCTGTACTACATGTATATGTACGTAAACGAGAAAGTAAAAATAACTACATTTCACGGGAAATTAGATACAGTTTGATTTAGGATTACTGAACTATTTCGTATGACTGACGACACAATAAACAAAATTAATATTTAAGATGCTGAGAAAACTTGCCATAAAAGTGGGTCAAAATTCTGAAATCGAATGGAAGTCTTTTTATAAACATCTAAAATAATTTTTCTTATCACGTACTACGACTTTTTATATCATTGCAATTTAGGCAACCTATTCCACATATACATATGCTTTATTTTTTTTCAAATAATAAACGCGGCAAGTTATAAAACAGAAGTAATCTGATACGGAAGAACAATATGTGAATAGGAAACCTTCAATACCGCACATGATTCAAACCTTATCATTATTATAAGAAGTAGACGATTAAAACAAGTTGTTAATAGCGTTTATGTGTTGATCGTTATCAGTACTACATAAGTTGGTATACGATTTTAAATAAGGAACCTTCTCTTTGAACGGAGACACTGTTTTTGTTATAAAACAATAAAAGAAAGCTGAAACTATATTTTACCTACAAATGGAGAATTTGTGATATCCGATGAGTGAAAGAACTATTTCGTGATGCTAAAAGGGTAATTAATATAAAAGATGATGTTTCAGACGTAATGAAAACAATTGCTTAAATGATACTACGTGCAGAAGGTGAGTGCTATTTGTATACTGGCGTCCGGTCTTGAGAGCCACATTCGCGTTTGCCGCCGCCGCAGCAGCAGCACCAGTACAGGAAGCAGCGCCACCAGCGACCACCGCCTCCTGCCCCTCCTCCTCATACGCCCTCACTTTCCCGCGGAAATGGCAGCATAGCTTTTCATAACTCTTCATCGCCTTCACTTTCAATGCAAGGGAGTCACTGGCGTTGGAAATTCAATTTCCGAGTTGGTTTCATGAGTTTGCTTTTGATATATATGTATACACCTTTCAACAAAGATTTTCCGGAAAATTAATAGAGTAAAACTATTCGTAATCTTCGTGATTGATTGATTGATTAGTGATTTCGAGAACGTCAACTGCGAAGGTCGTTTGTTTTTTAAGTGTAGTTTGTTTTTTTATCGCGTGCGTTTTGATGGTGTGTCGGTGGGACAGGCTCGATTGGTGGTGGTTTCGTTTGTACATGCTCTTTCTTGATGGTGAGCGAGAAATTTTCTTTCCTGCTTTTGCAGGGTCAAAGTTCTTAATTTTCCTCCTGTGTCAAGGAGCAATCTTTTTCACCACTTGTGCAGAGTAGATTTTTCATTCTGCCATCTTAGTGCGGTGAATACTTGAGATTGAGAGAGTACTTTATTTACTCTTCACGTAAACTGGTACTGGTTCAATGTATGCAATATTAAAAAATAACAAAATCAAGATTTTATCAAAAACTGCTAAAACGTTTTTCTTTAAATTTTTTGTTGAAAGAGTCCTAAATGTACTTTATGAGATGACATAAACGCTATATTGCACTATTATTTTGTTCTTTCAAAAATTACAAAAATGTAATTTTGTACTTCTCTCACGTCGTTAATATTTACCTCTGAGGCCGTATGTTCACATTACTGCGTTTATGAATATATGTGTTTTAAATAAAGTGTCTCGAAAACTCAAAGGTTTTCCCTGAAAACGAGCTCAATATTCCGCACTTTGAAAAACACTCAAACACCATTATTTTAAAAAACTGCTTTAAATTTTTTCTTCAAACCTTTCCAATGGATAGTGACAATTCCACTGTTTAATACGACATGAAGTTAATTTTGCTGTATTTTGTTTTTTCAAAAGTTACACAAATGAAGTTTTCTAATTATCTCTCACGCCGTTAATATGCACATTATCAGCAATTTGTATACATTATTGGATTTGTGAGTGTAAGTGCTTCAAATGACTTCCAATGAAGTGTTTCGAAAACTCAAAAACTTTCTGTGAAAAAGCTTGATATTTCGCATTGACAGTAACGTATAAATGCCATTTTCTTAAAAACTGTTACATATTTATCAATGACAGTTGTCATTTAGGAAGAGGTTTTACTCTTTTTTAATATTCTTAAAGTAAGAAGTTCGGTTCTACTATTAGAAAACCGAAAAACTGAGAAAATAGAAAAAAAGTACTTTGGGCGGCGATTGATGGGAGCTGGCAGGAGTATGTGGCAAGTCCGAATAACTAGCCCAGACTACAGAATATAGACAAATAATTGGAGAAAGTTTGTGCCATTCTGTAGCACCACTAGTTTATAATTTGCCTTGTCCTTTGGCTCGATAGCCCGCTGTGGGATTGGCCTCCAGCGGTGACCTCGTGACCCCCCTCTGGACCATGTGATAAGGGGTTCGTGTGGTTGGCACGAAGACATCCCTTTACCGCATATACTGGTCTTCTTAACCTTAGTGTGGGCTTTCTGATCGTCATACCAATAGATTCTGGGACATCTGTAAGGAAAGCGCAGTTATAATTTTTCCTCGTCCGGGAATCGAACCCGAGTTGCGCCGTGGAAAACGAGCACGCCAACCAACGAACCACCCGAGAGGGTGTTTTATAATTTGGCTCATGGTAATTCTTTAAATAATTTTGTATAAACTTCACTCTTACGCCTTAATTTTTCCTTCCCCGGCCACGTGATCTGTTGGTACTTGTACATACACTAGTGAATTGTAGGGTTTTAAATAGTATTAAAATATTTTATTTTCTGTACGTGAAACAAAATTAATTGATATAAATGCATATAGCCGTAAGTGGTCTAATTTCAATTACCATTTGCGAATTGGTTGAAAGAAAATACATCAATACATTGATAATACAAATAGCTGAATAGAGTAAAATGAAATGAATATTGGGATTTTCAGTAGTAAATTGTAATTAAAATAACATTAATTATTTTCCATATCTTTTGATCCATTCCTATTCTCCGAATTTTTTTCTTGTGGCCTATAGTTTGCTGGACGCCTATATACGTTTCAATAATTTCATACACAAGTTACGCGAAAACTACTAATGTTTTAAAAAAATTGTACGTGACCTTTTTTAAAAAGTTGATCTTTTACAACAGACTGTCTGAGGCGAAAATCTCTTTAATATTCTAGTTGTGAATGTTTTTTTGCAATTTTTGAAAAACCAAGCAATACCCGAAAATGGGACTAGCACAATATTTTTTTACAGTTCCTTTTAACATATGTGGAGATAATTTAAAAAAATAATTGGAGCGATTTTTTTAGAAAAATGCGTAAATTACAAGCGCAAATTACGCAAAACTATTCATCTTTTCAAAAAATTGTGCATGACCCTTTTTAAAGTGCAAATTTTGTATAACAGATTTTGAGGTAACAATCTCAATCTTCAATTTTGTAATTTTTAAAATGTTTTTTGTAATTCTCGAAAAAAAACTATCAATATCCGAAAGTGAGGCTAGCATCACAATTTTTACCGTCCCTTATTACATATGTGGAGAAATTTTAAAAAAATTGAAGCGGTTTTTAGAAAAAAAATCGTTTCAAAAATGGCCTCTATTTTGCCGACAATTACACGAAAACTACTCATATTTTCAAAAGTTGGGCATGACTCTATTTCAAAATTAATTTTTAAGAAACAGATTTCATTAAGAAAAAATATCTATCTTTAATATTTTAGTTGTAGGAATATGCCGAAAAAATTGAATTTTTGTAATTTTTGAAAAATAAAGGATTTCAACGAACACTAACATCATTCTCTTATTTGCCCTTCGCAGTCCCACTAACAACAAAATTTAATTAAACATTTTAAGCAATATTTTTTTAAATTTTGAAAATGACCGAGAAGCTTCATGTTGAGTACCCCCAAAAATTAGAATATCGGTTACAAATTCCAAAGCCCGCGACATCCGCCAGAAGGATTGGGGAATATCACTGTTGGAGAAAATCGGCTGAACGGTTCATGCGCTAGCGTTGTGCACAGACGGACAGACAAAACATGGATTCTGGCTACAGCAAGTGTTATATGAATTTTTTTTATGTTTAGCAACTGGATTCGTTACCAGAGCCCGGGAATAAGAGTTTTTGTGTCTAAAATTCGCCGTTTTCCGGCGCACGATTACAATACTTTCTCTGCATACGTTAGTAAAGGTGAGAAAGTAAAATTGTAGATACATCATTTACATATTTTAAAACATACTTAACATTTTACTCTTTTATTTTTGGAACTTTTCCATAAGAGTGAAGAAACAATAAAGCCCGTTTTCCGAAGGAGGGTGGCGGCGTGTGAGCGACTTTCGTGTGTTAGTTGCGTGAAGAAATAGCTTTAGCGTTGGTTATCGGCTTGCATTAGGGGGTGCTCGTGAGGGCAGCGGCCGGTGGCGGGGGTGGGGCTGGGGAGGGGGAGGTGGAGCGGCACGCGCCGGATTCGACCGGCGCTTACCGACCTCGGCCCTGCATCGACGCCGCCCCCACCTCATCGGCTCAGCTCGCACGGACGCCATCCAACACCACTCACGCGTCTTGCTCCAGTTTATTCAACATTTCCATTATACGATTGTGTTGTCAACATCAGTTTTTTTTCCTTAAAGAACACTAAATCTACGGCATCAGCAGATAGAATTTTTTAACAAACTTCACGAAGAGCAAACTAACAGTACGTTATAATGTATCGTTTCATTGTTTTAAGTTGAATGAAAAATTATTAATGCTATGCTCACGTAGTTTGCACGGGTATCACTTGAGGGCGCCAGTGCACTCCGAGAGATTAGGCTTGATCAGGGGACCGGCGAAGACAATTGTGGCTCCTGACGTGATCAGATGGCGCGACGACAATTCTGCCTCCTGTGCGTGCGTTGTGTCTGTTCGCACGTACAAATCCTTAGAGCGGTTTTGCTGGTTATTTCTATCACCTTATTATATTAAATCTAACATCAAAGGGGCCTCCGAGGCAAACTTATTGTTTATTTTTGATGAATTTCAATGCTTTAAGAAGCTGAAATTTATTGGTATTGTTTATTATGTGTTTTGTGGAAAATATGTCACTTATCGCACACGTTTGTTATAATTTTGTTATTACAGCGTCTTTGGGTGTGAGTGAGAAACAAACTCAGGCTACTTAGTCGAAAAATTGAGTACATTTTTTTGGAAACAAAATAGAGTTTTTCGCATGATTTGTTGTATTAATTAATGCTACTTATATTTTTTCAAAAAAAACGGCTCAACTTTTTTCTTAATTTTTTGCCACGAGTAGAGCAAAGAACACATAAAAATGTCGCTCCCTGAATTGTGTAATTGTAATTTTACTTGTAATTAATTGCAATTTTTAAAAAGATCGGGGATTTTTCAAAAATTACAATTTTTTTTATTTTTTCGCTGTATTTTTACAACTAAAATGTTAGATTATCTTTGACCTCTCTGAATTTTCGAAAATTGCAAAAGATAGAAATAATGCGATGAAGTATGCGTTGTAACACCACTACTATTGTATACATTCCGGCCAGTGAAGTGGACCGAACAGAATGCTATTTATAATTGACATTGACTAATTCGCTGGCATTGACGCTAACTTCTGACATGATAGGTTTTTGAACCCAACCCACTATTTTCAAATGGATGGAAATTCGAAATGCTTCTTCTTCATTAGGTCTGAATTTCTTTTTATTTTTCCCAACAATATGTAGAACCTAAATAATTAATACAAAAGTGGAATTAACTACCCATTAAATGATAATAAGATAATCATTTTCATAACTACCCATGGATGTGATATTTTTAAATTCGTTACAAATAACACTGGTTCATCAGCTTACGAACAACCCCAAAGACAGCAGAATTGCAATTATTTGAATCTATCAAGATACATCGAGAAATGATTAAAGCCTCAGTCGTTTTATATTATTTAGTCAATAATATATATTTATTAAAGGCGCAAAACTATACCACTAAACACTATATCATAAAACAATTTTTAACAAACACTATATCATAAACAATAAACTATACCACAAAACAATTTTTAACAATAAGTTAATAAAACGTATCATGCGTAAAATGATTTCACTCTCCTTCAAGTAGTTCGCAAATTGCAGAATCAATTCTGATATGTAAGTAACTACTATCTTTGCTCAAATGTCACAGATGCCGCGGAATAAATCCGTTCTAATGTAATACGCATTTGAAGATTGAAATCCACAATGTCTGACCTTTCAATCGCATTGCCGCAAGAGAGATGGTTAGTAACACGGCCCCATCAAAGGTTTAATTTTATTGCAATCTTGCCATCAAAAACAAATCCAACTTTATATGTTTGTTTTTAATAAAATTTAAATAACATGAAATAATAAATAAACGAATACTATCATAAACATACGTTGATGCGGAAGTTATATATTATACAATTCTAACTTGCTTTTCGTCCTGTGTTAATTTTGAACTTTTTAGTTACAAATGTTATGGATCTCAAATAATATGCTAGTTTCTGAATAAAAATCATATGCAATAATAAATAAACGAATACTATTATAAACAGTTGTCGATGTGTCGATTCCATATTACACTCTTCTATCTTGTCCTTTCACATTGTGTACATTCGAATAAATTTATTAATTTATGGCAAATACTACACAAGTTTTCAGCGCCTAGCGCCAATCCTATCAAATATAAACAACTAATTTTAAGCGCATTATAATAATTTTACGACTATTATTATAATACTTTATAAATATCATATTATAATAATTTCTTTAGTAACAGTTACGTCTAAATGCATCTGCTTGCTAATACGAGCTTTGTGGAATAGTTACGTTTGATGGAAACTTTCAAGAGTGTATTCTGTTAGTTGTGTCTGCTACGGTACTCGGACAATATGACTTGTTGAGTATATGCTCGCATATATGCTCGCATATATGCCCGCATATTAACCCATGTTTAAACCAATTACAAACAAATTTAAACTAACTTTTTTGAAGAAAAAATCTTTTGTTGAGGGTTAATTTTACAATACCTCTCTACAGTCGCATTTATTTACCTAATTATCGATAACTTCAAAATTTCATTTCGAAATATAATTGACAATTCTTGTACATGATATAGTTATCATATGTGTCGATATTTTTCTCTTACGTCTCTTAACACAATTTAATTTATTTACTATCAAAAAGCAATAAACATTTTATGTGACGCATGATGGAAAATAATAACATGCGCACGCAGCATCTATCTTCAGGAAGGATCAGAATAAGGAAATCATATTTCATGTGCCCCAAGCTTTTCAATGGGCATTTCAGTGAACTTTGTAGTTTGTCCAGATTTATTCGCGCCAAAATACCAGATGTAACATCTCATGAACAAGAATATATAAAATGTGTACAAAAGCTAAATCATAATCCAGAACACACTGTTTTATTCCTAGAAATATCGTACATATTCCTTAACAACGGTGCCATGCTTGGACGCAAACAGAACCTACTGTGTTCAGAGATGTGATTCACACTTATTTTCGCACAGAAGCGTGGACTGCAATCTTATCTCGACTCTTATCACGACTCTTATTTGCACCTCTTTTGGGACTGTCGATTCCGGCCGATCTCCGTTTCTGCCATCTAGCAAAAGAAAGAGGCTTTTCGCTTAGCGACCACGGTAAGGGCTCACGGCTTGTGGTACAGACGGCCGGAAAACAAAAGACATATTTTCTAACAGGCGATAAAAAATGCTGATTTCCCAACTCTTTTATATTTCCAAGCGTAGTAACGCAAAATGGGCGGAAGATGTCTGCTTCTTGTGCAAACTCCACGCGAGTTTGCAAGAAAGCTTTATACATGAGCAATTGAAAAAATTAACTCAATTTAGCACACACTACTTTAAAATATTTTGTGGTGTCTTTGTATGCTGTCGTCACCACTCGTGGTTTCAATATGACGCGGAAAGTCTGAACAACCCGTTGTGTTTGTTAGTATTATAGAGAGATGAAAGAAAAAGTACTTTGTTTATATGATAGTAGGCACGATACTGCCATATAACTTATTTTAATTCCGGTGTGTCGAATATGTGAAAAATAACATTTTTGATAAATATGGTTTCTCTTGTGGAGCTTCCTCCGTTAACAAAAACAAATCCTTTTTTAGATTATGAAAGATCAAAAAAATTCACTGAAAAAAGGAAACCCCTCGTTGAACGTATTTCCTTACTATGTAGTTGTAAATTAATTTGGATTTAATCATCTCAAATCGAGATTTTTATTTCTTGTGTTGCATTCTTTGAAGTTGAAAAGTATACATTGCATCAAATCTATTAGAAACAAAACTCTACTCTACTTCAAAAAGTTTGATAATGAGATATCTTTATGAACATTTAACTTATAAATACGTCTGCCTGTGCTGGCACAACAGCTCCTGACGGGACCAAGGCCTACCAGCAGCATCCCGGCTTTCTGCCCATGGGTTAAAGAGAACGTGTGGTTAGCACACAGGCATCCCTGTACCCTGTATTCGGATAGCAATCTGAGAAGTGAGCTTTCTCATTGCCATGTAGCAACAGAATCTGGAACATTGCAAGGAAAGCGCACACTATAATCTGCCCCGACCGGAAACGAACCTGGGATCGCGTCGTGGAAAGCGAGCACGCTGATTAGTGAGTTACTCTTGAGACACAACTTATAAATATACTTTCTGATAATCGCCCTTGACGAATACGTTGCTCATTTATTTGAAAACGAGAAAGGCATCGAAAACTAGATTAGAAGTAGTTTATTATCAATAGAACGTCCAAACCTTTTTAATTTTTGGGAAACAGAGATTTTGCCCGGTTTTGTCCAACTTGCCACCAGGTGTAGTACGCGTCATTGCTACTTGGCGCCGTGAGGCGTAGAACGGGGCGCCTCCTACTCTGCGTTGTCTCCAGCGCCATCTGAGGTACCGTCCTCTCATTACCTCCCTCTCGCCGGCTCCAATTGAGCGATAATTGGCCCGAACGTACCAAATGGAATGATATTATTCCCGCAAATGTAGTGGATGTTATAACTAGGGAGTTGGCTGACATCACCCCTCACTAGAACGTGTCATACGGTGCCAACTGTCACTTCAGTAAGCTGTGTGTTTCCACTTCCAGACAATTCTGCTAGTGGAGCACCGCCCCAGATAGGACAAGCTCTAAACACCCAACTAGTGACCCGAAATGTGTGGTAGTGAAGAGCATGTATGTGTACGTTTGTAAGAGAAGAGGAAGAAGCACAAATGTAGAAGGAATATCGCGTAGACCATGGCTCGTTTGTTAAGATACTGCTCAGATTTCGCGTAGTATTGATACCAGATTCTACGGAAAACTACCAGTCAGAGAAGCTGGACGCTAGAATTCTAGAACAGCGGCCGTCTATGTAGCTCCAGCGTCCATCTATGTAGCTCTAGATAGTGTCGCCAATCCACCATCGCCAAGACTCGAACTATAGGACATCCCAGTCAGACACTGCAGTGGCAACATTTCTTTCCCTGTGCTATCTCTGCGAGTATTTCCCACCGAACTCGAGAATACCAACGAGTAAATTTTACTCACTCCATAATCGTTTTGATTTGTTCTTGTATTATCATTATGTATTCAGAAAATAAGAGACTACATGATTTACGCACGTGGATTCACCTTTTTGAATCTGTTTTGCTTTTCGTTTTCAACAACGCGAGTTATATTGATGGACTGCCTAATACGAAGAAAACCTTTAGTCCCTTATTTCTACTAAATTTCTAATCTTTTGTGTCTCGCATACTATAAGTTACGACATCTCTTTTAACGCCATATTGATCATCACGACGTGAATCTGTGCATCCAGCAGGTGCAAAAGACAGGATGTAACTACGGACGCAGTAAAATTACATTGTAATTCGGTATCAGGATTAAAAGCAATTGTTTAACTTAATTATCTTTAAAACAATATAGCCCTGCTTGATGCCCACTGTTTCTAATAAAGTGTGAAAGAGAAGGCTTTTTATTTAGAAGGACAAATATGTAGCTTTATGTGCAAATTAAGCAATTCCACTACAGAAACAATTTGGATGATTAGGATTCCATTGGAATAGCTATACAAAAAAAAATTATCCAGCTTCTTAAATTTCAAAAATTCAATATTTCCAAGCAGGTTACTATTCGCCACTTTCAGACCACTGGAATATAATATGTAAACGGTAATAATATTTAAAGGTAATATATAAGGGTAATAATATATGAAAGGTAAAAACATATTCAACATTATTTTTATGCCAAACTAGTGGACCTGGCAGTGCTTCGCTGTTGTAATGAATTCACGTCACATGCTACTGGTCATGTTATTGTTAAACACTTTTTACGCTACGCTCTGCAAAAATTTTAATAGAGGAAATACTTTTTTGCCAGTGTGGGTTTGTTCTACGTCCTTGGTTATTCTGTCCTGGTTGTCAAGTAACTTATTGTTAAAATGTTTTCCTGCAAATTTGGGCATGCATTCGCTATGACACCATCTTGGATAAGTTTAATTTACTTTTGAAGACAACGTTCGAATAATAATTCCGGCCGATATTTCACAATTGCAGGGGCAAAATATACAGAGAAGAAATGCTGTTACTTGAGGGTGCGGCGGATTGCGTAGATCTTGTGTTCAGGGGCACTTAAATCAGCATAAACGCATAAAATCATTAACTCGCGTTTATGGGCCACAGGTATACGCACATTTCCGTTGTACTATGCCTATATTTTTCGCGCAAGTGCAAGTAATACGTTTATAAAGTTTTGTCGTAATAGGATGAACGGTACGGCAGTCATAAAACACGAACAAACATTGGTTTTTATATATTGGATAAAGGTTATTATTGGGCCTCGTAATTTTTGTACAGCTACAGATCAAACTCGACCATTGTGCCCCGCACCCACACAAGACATCGCGACCGACATCGTCGCGACCGCCCGCTCCTCAGCCACCGCCGTTTCCGCCCAACATGACATTTTATTGCCCCTCAGATCAATTATTTGAACGGAAGCGCATTAGACGGCGATCCATGACGTTTGCAGCAGGTCGTCACACGATTGGCTCTTCTCCACTTCGCTGCTTTTGCTCTCTTTCTTCCATCCCACATTATATTCTCCAGTAAGCCTTATATTTACTGTTAATAGTGTAAATGTAAAACTTTATGACATGGTTACTTTTCAGAATCCCATGATATATTTACTATTTTCCTGTGTAGGTACGAATCATAATAAATATTTAAAACAGAAACAGATTTGGCACAGATTCATAACTGTTCGGTTACATATTCAATGGTTGATACAAACTTCCGAAGGCAAAAAATGCTAAAAATTGCTATACATTTACTTCGATACTTTCAGGTAAACAACTATAAAGTTTCTTGAACCACATATCTTCTACAACGATATAAACCACAAACAATTTGAATGATGGTCTATATTTAAATACTTATTTCAGAAAATAATTTATAAGATTGAATTAAATAAGAAATATAATAGAAGCATTAAAACATTTTATAATGGTGACAAAGACGAAATTAAATAAATCTTATATTTTAATCAACTATACTCCTGCCAAATTAAAATTAGTCGCTTAATTGAAGTCGATCCTACCCAGGCAATCATACGATCTAATTTATGATTTATTACAATAAATACTTGAGGACAAACACATACGTTCTTTGTATATGCTATTTTTTCCTGTGTAAAATTCATCAATAACTTTGTGCGTCCCCGCTGTCCTCGAGACGCTACACACACATAAGATCAGGATGTAGAGACAATACCATGAACTCGCGAAGGCTCACGTGGACATCGCTCAGCAGGCAACTATCTTCCGACGCCCATCGCCTATGCATTTTGCGAATTCTCAACCACTAAGAATAACCCCTAATTTTTTTCCAATTCTTTCCATTTTCCATTCTCTAAAAAAACAGGAATTTTTACAATTTTTAAATATATATGCACATTAAAAAATAAAATGCATGTATGAATTTGTTGAATCAAATCCTATAGTTATATGGACAGTATGTGTCTGTCTCCGAAAGAAAGAATTTCGTCAGGAAAAAAAAGCAACAGGGAAATAAGAAATTTCCGTTTTCAAGGTTGGTGGCTGCGATTGGTATAATATTACTTCATCTTTCCAACAGATTGAAATAATTTGCAGTTCCTATTGGATTATTATCAAAATAGTACATATTGTCTATAAATGCTGTCTATCAATAAGTGCTATTTCGGTTAGAAAGATATTTGAGATGTGTAATATCTATGATCCGTTTATCTACAGAGGGCCCTGGAAATCCTGAAACAAATGCCAAAAAGGCTAACCAATGCCATCTAAATCATCAGGCCTATTGGCAGACGGGTATCTTGTTTCGGACGTCACTGCTTGTAGTCATAACATTACAGTGTGTTTTGCGTGTGGATAAGTGTGAACTGTGAATTTTGTGTGCAGAAATACTTGAGAACAGCGCTTTTATCCACTTTCTTTTGTAATAATATCTATACTTTAAATTTGTGCGAACAGAAGATATGTGTAGAAGAGCAATTTTGCATCAGAGAAGGTAATTCTCTTAACAACTTGTAAGAACGTTTAGAAGTTCGCGTTATGTGGTTTCCGCGCAGTTCCACAATGAAACTGCTTTCCATACAATTCAACCCCAAAGTTTAAAACAACAGAGCATGCGTTCTGGTACACAGGAAAGACATTTAGTTTGTAAAATGATAAGGAAAAGACTGTGGTAATGCTCTTAATGGATGAAACATTGTTGAAGTCAAGTGTTGACTATAAAGGAGGAAGTATCTACGGAAATGCCATTAATGAAGAAAATTCATCAACAGCTTGTGTGTTCATGGTAACTAGGATGCTTTCATCATATAAAGTGTTAGTTGATATATTTCCGGTCAGAAAGTTGACAGGTGAATTGCTTAACCATTTTATCAAAACCATAATTGTATGGCTTGAAAATATTGGTTTTGAAGTGATTGCAGTGATTTCTGGCTTCCCAGTAAACCAAAAAGCATTTCAATGTTTTCCGATCCTCCAAAACTAGAAATAGCTTATGAACATTATGCAAATCCCACAGAAAAGTACTTTTTCCTTACGACAATAGGGACCTCTTGGAGTCCATAAGAAACCACTGGGAAAATCAAGATAACCAAAATTAATTTTTTTCATATGGAAAATAATGTTTCGCATACAGCATCAATTAGTTGACTCAAAAATATGTGCCAGTCTAACAAGCACAATATTTTAAAATATGGCAATACTTTAAATTTAAAATCATTTAATCTTTCATCTCTTTTCAGTTAAAATTAACTGTTAATTGAATAAAATGCAATAAAATGTTGCTAACATTCTTTTCTACAAAAAATCATTATTAACGTGCCGAAGAAGGTAAGTAAACGTTATTGACTGTCAGCAGCCGGCGAATGATTCGTTTGCTGCGATGACTACCCATGTGACGTCACAGCGTCAGTTGATGGGCCTTATACTAGTGTCTAGGTGGCGTTGGGCTAACAGACAGGAGTCCTAACCTCGTAATCCTAAGCAGATATTCCTGCAGTACAAAGGATAAAATAGAAGATATTTTCACTCAACCAAATTTCCTGATTTTTGCTTGTGAAACAAATGACAATAAGGCTAATAGACAGGAGTCCTAAACTCGCAACCCTAAGCAAATATTCCCGCAATACAAAGAATTTTTCACTAAACCAAATTTCCTGATTTAGGCTGTATATGTGTTATTGCTTGTCATTATTAATCAGTTTTGTAGAAAAATACTAAATTTCAATAAACACTTAAAATTAACAGATTGACCGCTCATCTGCCGTCATTTGCTTAAGCGTATTTTGATAGATCTACCGAAAGCACTTGACATTCCAATAGGGGAGTTATAGTTAGGGACGCGAAGATATTAAATTCTGTAAGTTCGAAGATTGAGTGTTTTAAATACAAAGATTGGTGAATGTATATAATCGCAATGTCCAGCAATTGTTTGAAATATGAGTCTCTTTTCCAAACAATCAGTGATTATAATTAAATGTGATGAATTATGTTTTTAAATTAAGGTGAGTAGCAAGACTTCCTGCTATCATTCAATATATCACACACGGCCAGATCTTGATAATAATATTTCAATTAAATTTTCAAAAAACCATATCAACTTTTATTTACAGTGAATAGCGATTGAATTGTTCTAAAGGTTGCAAACTTCCTCCATTTCATTAGTCTTAGAGAATAAGTTCTGAATTACATTAAACATTTGTGTGTGCGTGTGGGGGAGAGGAGGTATATTTTCCACATAGGTTGTAAGTTTCTTGTATTTTCTGTTATGTATTTTTATAGCTTACCACAATCACATGGTCGTTAGGTGTTAAGACATACATGAGTGTATAAATACAATAATTCTTACGACAAAGAGTTTTAATTACAAAACAGATCTTATTATACATAAAATTTAAACAGACACACAATTTTCTGTTGTAACTGAGTGTGAATTTGCTCCTTACGTAAGATCGTTGTTATTCAGTTCCTTGGTCGCCGGTGTAAAAGAAATGGCTTATTGTATATTTTTTGCCTCATAGAAATTTAAATATATACGGTCCATTCTCAATAATTCGAACATATTTTATTTTTATTTTTTCTTATACTTGGTGGCCACAACATAAACTTAAAAACGACATCGATGTCAATGTTTTCAAGATACCGATGTTTTTATAAAGTTTTTTTTACGTTCTCGATTTTTTTTAAAATTATAACTTCCCATAATAACAATTTTGTACAAGTTAAAATATGAAAATATCCCCGGTACCAGTGTTAGTGTATTCGAATCAAAGGAATGCTTTACACTTATATTGAGCATAATCTCTCTCACTCGAGATGACTGCGATGCCACCTCTTTCCTGACATGCCTTGTATTTCACACATGGAAAGGTGATCATCGCATACTCGTGGTCATAGAGACTCACCTTTTCTCCCCTACACCCTTCTTTGGCAAACTGAGGCCTGACATTGATAAATGAGTCTCGGCGATCAGGCCTATTTCTGTCCTTTGTTATTATTTTTAACTTTATTTCCGGTTAAATCAAAATTATAGATACTAATTAAAAACGACCACTGTAAAATTAAATTTTGTGGCGCACGAATTTAATTTTGTAGGTTACTAAACCAACTATAAAATATAAATATTTAAAAGTATCGCTGTTTTTTGCCGGATGAACATCGATGTATTAATTATGAAAATCGGTCTTTTGTTATCAATGTCTCATCCGAACTTCTGAATCAACATGAGCAAATGAAATTAATATGAGAATTTTGTGTTACTCGTAGTGTCAGCATCTACAATTAGATGCGGAGAGAGTTTTGCGGAATTTCTAGCAAGTTAGTTTTTCGAAATTCCTACGACACACCTTCATTGTTCACGAGTCATGAATTGTAAAGGAGTTTAGTTACTCTAAGAAGGGACCAGTTTGACAGGTCAGGAAATGAATATCATGAACAGCGATGACATTGCAAGAGAAGGTGATGAAAACCATGTACTAATGAAATAATGAAACGGATGCACTTGCAAAATGTGTGCACGGACATAATCTGCAGTTATGTTGCTAGCAATGTTCATTGTTATAAAAAGTTCCCAGCAAAGCGATCCTTTGTTATCAAAATCTCTCGGAAGATGAGGTAACAAACAGAGCATTCTTGACTTCCTCCCTGATGGCACGAAGCCGGACAATGGGGGACGAGGAAGCCAGGTGTTTATTCAAGACAATAGCGCATTTAAGAGCCACTTAAGGTGATTCGATCTGTTTCTTTTAGTTAGCAAATTTAGACGGCATTTTTACGATATAAACTGTTCACTGTCTCCAAATGTCTTAACTAAATCAAATAGTTTTCACACTTCTGCGTTTATTAACATGGATTATTTAATTCATTAACACTGGCAGCATGTGGGACGAGGTTTGTGACTACATATTTGTGAACTCCCGAATACGTAGATAACAAACATTATAAATCTATAAAAACGATACCGTACATGACACGTGACAGTGTTTAAAGAGAGAATTGGGAGGAAGTCTATATCTAGTCCATATTTCTTTGAACGATGTAAACTTTCACTGAAGACGACCAGACTTCAAAAGATAAACGTAAATAAATCCGTTTCATCCTTCCGCCAACCACTCGACTTTCATTGATTGATTGACTAGCGATTCCAGGTCATTGCTAAGGTCATTCGTTCCGTAAGAGTAGTGCATGTTTTCCTGGGAAGGTGACGCCGACCCACCTTTCGGCTAGCGGGATTTCCCTAGCCAGGTTTCTCCCAGCAACGGGGTACCGCCCCAGCGCGGACAAGCTCCCAACCGGTCTCCAGGTACGCGTGGTAAGTGTACTGCATGTAGGCGTAAGTGTAAGTTAAGTAAGAGGTGAGAACAGAACAAGGAAGCGGAAGGAAAGATCGCTCGCGATCCATAGCCCTTTTGTTAGGGTACTACTCCGGCATATGGTATTGATCGAAAAAAAACACGAAAACTATCAGAACAGCCGGCCGTTAGAATTCTCCTCCAGAACGCGACTGAACTTGACCCAACTTCTGTCGAAAATCTTGCCACCGTTGGGACTCAAACCTAGGATCTCGTGGTCAGAGGCACTGCAGTGATATCAGTAGATGCCCTGAGCCACCTATCCCGTTCTCAAACACTCGAGATTGACTCGTGACATGTAAGCGTTTGCTTGTGTGCGTTTTAACATGTACCTTGATATCTTATATTATTTTTTTAAATGTTTGCCCTTGCATTTTTCCGGTAATAATAATTAACTATTTCCCCTATGGGCTCAGAGCAGAAAGAGACTGACGGTAATGGTAAATGTTAAATTTAACGATTTAAAACAGTCTCATTTTCATTTATTGACTTAGTTCACTTTACAAAATTATTCCATTCAAACAGTGCTGCTTTCAAATACTTTAAATGTGATGTATTTTTAATACCACCCCTGATTCATCACTTCATAAGCATAACCTATATGCATCAGTCTATCAGTTAATTGCACAAATTTAAATATTCCTGAACACTACAAACGTTCTCCTCAATATCTTCTGCCCGTTTACAACTTACGATTGCTAGTGCTCTTGGCACCGATCACTATAGCGTATTTGCGAACACACTTGTATTCTGTAAGCCTATTTGTCGTTGCGTCACTCAGAAGTCACATGCACGTTTAAAATGTAGAACAACCAAATGCAACTACGACACATTATATTCTAAACAAAGAGGGAAGTTCACCTACACATGAATATATGCAGAAAACACCTCTATCATTCATAACCAATTGGTTAAAAACTATGTGTGGTAAACAAATTGAATTTTAACAGTTGACAGGTTTTTAATTTTAATCATCAGTTTTGGAAATAGTTCATTGATATTAATAAATTTAAACGGAGTAAATGATCGTAAAGAATACAAAATCTCTAACGTTATTGTTCATAGCATTGCTTTTGTCAATCAGTCTGCTGTATTAACATTATTAGGTTTATGATAAAAATATATCAAATTAAAAAAAAATAATTTTTGACTAAACATTGAATTGCTATTTTGTATTTGCGTTAATTTATGAGATTCTTTAGGTAAAACCACTCTGCCATTTAAGTCTGCCCGAATAGTTCTCGTTCCTGAAGAATTTTTCTCTCGAAGCATAAACTAAATGCACTTATGTTTCGAATATGTATAATCTGCATATCGTGAGCCATTGAAGGTGAATTTAATTTTCATTGGAGTTCGGCGCATCTGTAGAAGCGGCAGCGCGATGCCGTGACACTACCCAAAAGTCTTAAGTGCACAGCCCTAGCAGTGCAGCGCGTGGTGCCGTCACGCGAGGAACTGAATCAACTGAATATTGATTCCGGGTGCGTCACAATCGAGGTAATTATTGATTGCTTGATTGGTGATTTCGGGCGCGTCAACTGCTAAGGTCATGAGTCCCGTAAGTAGTGCATGTTTTTTTCACAGTAGGTGGCGGTGATCTTGTCGCGCTGGATGGCCAAATCCGGCGCCGAACTACCATCGGCTAGGGGCGTTTTTTCCACGTTACTCCCACCAGGTAGGCACCGCTCTTTCCGGGACAACCTCTTAAGCTCCCGACCGGTCTCCCCGCATGTGTCTTAGTGTAGTGAATGTAAGGGTAAGTGCATGTAAGGGGTAGAATAGGACAAGGTGTGGTAGGGAAAAATCGCGCGCGGTTCATGACCCGTTTGAGAGGGTACTGCTTCGGCATTCGCTTAGTGTTGATCATAGAAACCACGGAAAACTCCTTATCAGAGCAGCCGGTTGCTAGAATTCTTCGACAGAACTCGACCTAGCTATCTGGCTAGTGTCAAAAATCTGCCATCGTCGGGACTCGAACCTCAGGACCACCCGGTCAGACGCACTGCAGTGCCATCAGTTGATGCTCTGAGCCACCTCTCCCGGTCCAAGGTCATTACCATTACTTTCTCTAGTTTAGTGCATGTTGTATTCGGGAGGGTGGCCCGCAGGGCGAGAGACCCCCCCCCCCCCCCGACGTACATGTCGGATTGCGGGATTTCCTCCTAGAAGATATATGAAAATCATGTCCAAAACTAAATGGATTTTAATCATGGTCTATTACGTGTTGTAACAGAATATTCCTGTTAATGTACTTATGTCTATTTGAAACAAAAATTACAAAGTTTATTATTTTTGTCCTATTTATTATAATATTCTTCAAAGCAGTTTATTGGTTTATCACATGACTGACTTTTTCCACTTAAATTTCGTTTTCTGTTATTTTTAAAATGACACGTAATTTTTGTAGATTGAAAATATTTTTGTAATTACGTTCAAGAGGTTCCTAGAAAAAAGACATCTCAAATTAAAAAAACTAATTAAAAAAAGCAGCACTTCATTTGTTTCTGTGATCTACTGACTACGGCTCGTGATAACTTAATGCTTGCACAGGATATTCACTCCTGGGTTGACTGAGACTATCCAACACATTGTGCCTTGACGTATACTCGAATTCGATTACAGTATGCCCTCAATTCTACTTTTCCCAATCGTAGATGACTTCTTGTAAGCAGGCCAGGATATCATGTCTTATCTCGCATCAATGAAATTTCCAAAACCTCTTATACCACCATCACAAAACTCGCGTGTAATATGTGTACTTCCTCGTGGCAGGCCGGCTGCGATTCTGTTTGCGCACACAGCAAAAGAAACCAGTGTCATGTATAGGAGCACACGATTTAATTGAATTTCCGCGTCTGCGTCAATTGCTTGCGTCCAATTTCGGGCTGCGGTCTCCTCGGAGGCAGCGTCGCGTAATTAATTGAAAAGGCGGGCGAGCAGATCGACCCACCCGCGCGAGGCCGAGTCTACTTTTTTCGGATTTGTCTGGCGTGGGGCGACGCGACGCGACGCGGCGCCGCCACCGAGCCGTCAGCAGCGCGTCTCCGCCGGGCGGGGCGGAGTTGGAGGGACAGCGGGGTGAAGTTGCGGGGAGAGCGGGGCGGAGTTGCGGGGAGAGCGGGGCGGAGTTGCGGGGAGAGCGGGATGGAGTAGGGGGGTCAGCGGGTTGGAGTAGTGGGGTGGAGTTGCGAGGAGAGCGGGGCGGAGTTGTGGGGAGAGCGGGGCGGAGTTGCGGGGAGAGTGAGACGCTGCCGGACGGGGCAGAGGAGGGGCGAGGTGGAACCAAGCGAGGCGGTGCAGTGCAGACGTGTAGCGCAAGGTCAGTGGGACGCGGGCGCTCGCGACTGACCTTTGAGGCCGTTCGTGCGCGCTATCGTCTTAAGACATCGGGCCGCGAGCCGGTGCGCGGTCGCGGTGCTGCCCCGGTCTCGCCGCACAGATCCCCTTTCACCCACTGCTCCGAGAAGCAGGCAAAGCATGTCGTTCATTAGCTGCTCCACATAAAGCGAGCTATTCGGAATAATCTATCAAAGACACCGTCGACGCGAAAAAGGTATCGGAACAGAACAAAATTCTTCTACTTCTTAGTAATAACTAAATGCTGCAAATATGTTGGTGAGGCCATTATTTCAGTAAAGTAACTTTATAATGTGACTAGAACAATAGAACGTTAAGCAAAAAGTAGAAGGTTGTAAATCTATCAGTTTATTGAATGTATAAAGCAGCACCTATTGTAAAGAAACATATCATTTGTTAACTTTACATTCAAATTAACATTCATATACAAACAAAATTCAACGATAACATGAAACCATCTGATATATCTCTTTCATAATATTAAGAATGTTGAACATGGGCCGCCATTGAAAAACCTCTGGGTCCAAAACAAATAATAAATAACTTAAAACCAGTTAACGCTTTTAATCTTCTATACTAATATATAAAGACAGACGTGCCTTGACTTACAGCGCGATAATCTCTGAATCTACTGAACCAATACTGACGAAACGTTTGTGAAAGCTTCCTTTAAAGGTCAGGAGTACTATAGGCTATGATTTACTACCATAAACCTTAACATATTCACAAAATAATTACTTTTGTCGAAATTTTTCGGCTAGCATTACATCATAGATTCAAGAGTGGATCAATGTCCATAGTTAAGCTGACGCGCCACCGGAGGATGACAACTGAAGTCTACGATTTGAGTTCATCAGTGTACAGAATTGCATATATCTGCAGGTGAAGACTGTTGATTTTGTCGTCAATTGTTTAATGCGATATGTTTACATTTAAGAATATTTCGGTTTTTCTTCACTCTATAAAAGTAACTTGGATACTGATTTTAATTGCGTCTAGGCGTAAATGTATTAAGTGAACAAGAGAGAAGTCTACTTAGTCGTATACGGAAAGTTTGGAAAACGACATTTTGCTGATGAATGCTTCATATTTTTAAAAAAATCCACGCATGTCTTCTATATGAAACAATTATTGGATTAGTTCTAGTACATTATGTATGATTATTACGTATTTGCGAGTTCAACGAGTCAAATGAAAGTTATTGTGAATGATTTACGTTTTAGGCTGAAACTGTTGACTGAAGGATGAATTTTTGTAGGGAAGTATTTTATTTCAGTGTAGAAAGCAAACCCTTGGCTGGTGAAGGAATGATGATTTAAATTGATGAGAGTAAGTTCGGTAAATTCTGTTCGGTTTAATTGAAGTAAAAAAAGTACAGAGAAATGAAGTAATTGAATATGTGTCAAACACTGTTTTAAAGGTTGTTGAAAGTGGAAAAAAGGCTTTATTTTAGGTAACAGAAAAACTGTGGTCAAGCCGGGATCCACAGTGTGTTATCAAATGTTTGTAGATATTATATTTGTCTAAGTGGTTAATGGCACATTTACGTGAGCCACAAGAATCTTAACACGCATACTCAAGTTCAATTAAAAGCACTTCATTTGCATTTCAATTGCCTCGGCGTGGGGTCAACGATTAATTTCAGAGTTTTCATTATAAACGCTGTTTATAAAGAAATAAGTAAAAATATGAAAAAAAATAGTTTTACGATGTGACAACTGATTAAAAATATGGGAATATTGCCTAAAATTGCACAAAAATTATAAGTGAGTGAACATATTTAGTTTTTTGATTAATTTGATTATTTTTGTTATAAAGTGAGTGAAATTTGGGGGCGGGAACCCCAATTTAAAAAAAATACAAACATTTATATAGAGAAAGGGAGAAATACAAAGTATTTCCACGCGGGAACAAGACAGAGAGGGGTTGGGCAAGATAGAAAGGGGATAAAATAGAATGGATAGAAGTAGGCTCCCCGGCAAGGCGGGAAAGGATGGAATGCCTCTTCCTGTCTAATAACTTATTCTGATAAATACCCCAGTAACGCGGGGTACTTCAGCTAGTAATAAAATAAAAACATTAATGTAATAATTACATTCATCAACAACAATAATTCATTTTGTCACTGAGCTAGTAAAATAGTTAAGAGTTAGTAATTCAGTCTTTAATGTTTAACCAACTTTCTCTAAATGAAAATGTTCCAATGTTTCTATTCCAAAAAGTTACGAATAAAAATACTTTCTTACAAAAATAATTTGTAATATTTTAAAATATAAGTCATTCGTAGTGTAATGCCCTGTATGAAATATACTACATACTAGAAGTTTAGATATCTTAATTTGTAGGGATGTGCTGGGCTTTAAACAGCTTGACTTCAGTTTTGGGAAAGCAATTGATGGGATTAAAATGACGGGAAGGTAGACTTCCTAAGATGACACGTTTATTTCCAATAACTTATCCTGTAATAAGTATTCGCGGAATACGGCATCTGCTTCTATATTAACACAAACAAGAATTAAAATATTGTGAGAAGCATTAGGAAACCTAAGAAGCTTTTATATCACCTGTCTGTTGATCATTTACTCTCTGAGTTTACAACTGCCATGCCGTGCAACCAGCACTGGCGTTCACTCTTCTGCTGGTAAACGCGGCTTGCTCGCGGCGGCACAGAGAATACAATTCTCTGCCTCCCTGACGTTTAGTAACTCACAAGAATTTTGTAAGCGTTGACGGGAAGCAAACTCGCGACTATATTAACGTCGTGAATGCACTATTCCACAAACAACTTAAACGGTGACGCTGGAAGTTTTTAGACATGTTCGATGTTCACCTCGGTATTTATATGATCTCACAGCTGTGCTGCTGTGTGCTACCATATGGCCGTGAAGTACCAAAACATTTATTGATTTGATTGCGCTTCATTGGCCCAACATTTTAAGTATTAATTCGGTTAATTTTGAGGCGATCTTGGACGCGATCAAACCACAATGCAATAGCCCAAGGATTAGTTGCTTAGAACGAAGGAGTTCTTCCAACAGCGCCAAATTTAAAATACGAAAGGTACATACAGCATGACTTCAAAAGACATTTGATTCTGAACATGCATCGCTGCACCGAAAGTCGCTAAAATGTTCGCCGTTGTCCTTGCTTTCTGTCTCAAGCGTATTACCTACGGGCAGCTAACTTAAACGCCCAACAATGCCATCCTGCAACGTTTTTATTCTCATTCGATCTTGCTGTCGGAGACAGCCATCTATAATTCCAATCATTACACCCAGCAAACATGTTAGATTATGTGAGATGACCTGCCTACCACGCATGTCTTCGTTCCGTGAGAATTCACTTTTCTCCTTTAGGTTCGGACTCTGGAATATGGTTTTCGTACACTTGCAATCATTTTCTTTCAAACTCGTATTAAAAGACTAGTTGAACCCGAGCAAATATTCTTCCCTTCGTAAAGTACTATCTAAAAGTTCAAATAGCTCTACATTAAAAATATTGAACGGGTTAGTCTAGTAGGCAAGCAACGAGGCGTTACATGAAATACTCTTGGTATTAGGCATGAACAAGCTTGCCCATGGCTAATACCAAGATTGCATTTGCACCTGCATTTCTTGCAATTAAATTGCACAGAAAAACGAATATTAAAATTTAATTTTACGTGTATTTAGAAATTTTATATCTTTTTTTTACTACCTGCACGGGGAAACATAGAAGGACAAAGCCTCCAAAAGCTATCAATTGTAAACTACGAACTAAGAAACGTAACTCGCGGTGCTCAAGGAGAATAAAAATATCGAGCATTAGGCGACCTACGTTAGGACGCAGTGCTTTTACTTTATATACAGTACTAACGTGTGTTGCAATGTGATGGGTGTTGCGGGCTGCACGTGCGCCTGCTAATTTAATATGTTCATTTACAAAACCCTACTTTTTGTGTTGGAACGCCTGGAGGGTGATAATTCGTCGTAAAACCCAATTATCTTTATGGTGTTTTTTGTTGATTGCGTCTTACAAATCATACCTTTATCTTTTTACAAATCGTACAAACTGGCATCATTCCTTTGCATATTACATTTGTTGGGAATTCTGGAGAGGCACTCCGGAATAAATTATTTGGTCATAAAAATTCCATGTTTGCACTGGTTAAATATTTTGTAGGATGCTATGTTAAAATTTTGAAAACTTTTAAGTTCGTTAAAAAGTATTTGTTTGCTTTCTATTTTTACGAGATCGTAATTGATCTCAAATTACTGTTAATCATATTTTCGTACAGTAACCAATTTAGTTTTAAAATAGATATTAATAATCAGAACTGTACAAAACTAAAGCAAAAATTTCTAACATCAAGTGTTACTAAGATGAAAATAAAGAAATATAATTTTTACTGTGATCAAGCAAACTTACGACTCTTTATATTAATCTGAACTAAATTGAACATGTTTAAATGTTAATCTCCTCTAAGTTCTTTTCGACCGAATTGACAAACGTGCCCCAAATGACAATCATTGCTCACAGAAAATATGGCTGCTGTGTTTTCAAAAAGCTTCAAATATGT
Organism: Acheta domesticus; assembly: GCA_031308135.1. Taxonomy (NCBI): domain Eukaryota; kingdom Metazoa; phylum Arthropoda; class Insecta; order Orthoptera; family Gryllidae; genus Acheta; species Acheta domesticus. The sequence continues at coordinate 127,359,677 of JAHLJT010004567.1, read as the reverse complement.
TGGACACATCAATAAATGTCTATTGCTCTACCTCGTTGACAGAATGATATAAGTTAGTTAATTAGCCTAAGTTTGTATATTCACTGTCTCTCTGGTACTATGTATGTACACCTTCCCAGCGAGTATTCACCTACGATATCAAGTTTCTCGATATAAAATTTTGATTTCATTCCTTTTATAATTTTGTCCTAAAATAAATCTATGCTTTATCGATTCTATGAGATAAGAATCGAGTTTAAAATTACTTTAGTGTTCTTTCATTCTAATTTACAAATACCTTTTTGTAGTTTCGAGATATTTGCTATTAAAATTCTCACAATCAATTTGGTATACAACATTATGTTGCCTTTCTAGAGGGGTTATATCTTTACATTTTTCTATGAAATTGTTAATTTATTGGAATAAAATAAAGTGCAAATATTGTGTTTTTAAATTTTTAATCGAATCATAAGTATGTTTAAAATAGGGTATAGAAACAGTAATAGCCCAACTGTTTAATTTAATGTGTTAACACAGTATACCATTGCGGTAGATAATTTGTGTTTAGAACATTTAATTAAAAACAAATTATATTTTGTAAGTTAAATTTAATTTAGGATTGCAACGGATTCACAATCGTAACATTCACAGTTGTATACGAAGATGGGGGTCCACCACGTGTCCCAGCGTAGTTTTTATTCTCCATCTTTGTTTAGGCAAGAAGTTACTGTTTCATTGTCTACGACTTATTATTAGAACTTCTCTTAACTATAAGTGGTCGTTTCGCCTTTAAACGTTTTTCGAACCTTCAAAAAGTCTAAGCTGTCGCCATACGTAATCGCTCTTTAGACACTGCGGCTTTCCCTGTCAGCCAGATCTACTCATAAACACGTTGCAATCTAATTTACGTATCTTGTAATCTTGTATAAGTATCTGTTGACAGTTGTTAATTTGGAACAACATAGTTTATGTCGAACCAGTTCTTTAAAAAAAGGACGTAGCTATCTATATCCTTGCGGAAATTGCCAGAGGTACTACAGAAAATGTTAAAAATATATATGCCCTTGCCCCCCCTCGAAATATAAAAAATATTTTAACACACATTTGCAGAAAATGATTGTAATAAATTGCAAAATACATGTAACATTCTTTCTAAATCATAAAGTATATTCCTTCAATTACATTGCAATTTACTCTGCGGTCTGCTGTTGATCTTCCACCGCCCACAAGATATATTCTCTAAACGGGCTGACAACTGGTATCGTTTCCATATTCCAGTGGATTAGAAACGTTATCTGACTTAATGGCTTTATGATGAAACCCTGTCTTTAGTGCGAAGGCAGACACAATGGTGTGCCAGGCAGAGACATCCGGCCTCTTGATACAATCTGGTGGCTTTTCAGTTGGGTTCTGGTGCCGAAGTGGCAGTTACCCTTGGCACAAACACAATGGAGGGATTGGTCGCGATCCCGGGATGTGCAGTACGTATGACCAACCTCACTGCTGCTAGTCCCTAGTTGTGTGTATGGGAGGGAGGGGCTAACACAGTTCTCAAAACCTTCTGGGGATGTATATGGCGACGCCAAAAGTGATCGCATTCTAGCATTAATCCAGATTCCAGGCTACTTGAACCTTGAGGTGCAAATGTAGCAAAAAAAGCATGGGGGTCCAAACTTGGGACTTCACAGGAGACTCGTACAAAGAAATTGGGCGTGAAGAGTTTTGTACAGGTCACTGTACAAGTATCTTTCGGCACTCTTTGTCGGTGCCGCGCCAGGCGTTGTATCGTATGGCGTCGCATCACGTCGTGTCGCGTCGGACTCCCTGTTTTCATCGATTCGCCGCCGTCGCACACTACTGCTCCTGCCATCTGGCAGCGCAGCGGCGTACAACGTCGGTGAGGCTCTGCGACGGCCGGCGCTTGCATCGCGTAGCGCTCAGAGAGCGTCGGGTGGTCAATTGGACCCCACTCGAATCGAGTCATTCTGATCCGATTCGACCTGGCCCGACTCATTCCGCTACGACCTGTTACGTCCCACCTCACTCCGCCTCTCCCCGTTCCTCCCTCCCCGCCTCTCCTCAGACCGAGGACGAGTTTTTGTCCCCGATGAGCTAATGCGATGGAGCGATAACGTGTCCATTATCTGAGTGGACACGCTGACTGCATTACTCACGCGGCTAGAACGGGAGCACAGATGATTCAGGGTGGGGGTGGGGCAAAGGGCCGAGGGGAAAGAGAACAGCGGTTAAAAATAATCATTTTTAAGTTATTCTGGAGTGAACTTTAAAAACATTTAAGGTAATATCAACGTGTGTGGTTATTATTGACCACATTACAATTTTATATTATTATGGTTTACAGTATACGCATTATAACACCAAATATATAAAAACATTAAATGTGTGTTGTTAAAATATTTTATAATTCAAAAGTATTATTTTTAATGGCATAAATTTTAGTTTCTCTTGAATTTAGTTATTCATTATTCCACTTTTATTTTACGTTTACCCAGCTCTTCATAATATAATCACAATGTTTAGTGTGATTCATTTCTAAGTTGCTACTTTTGCTATTTTATCAGCTGTTTTGTTTAGAGTTAACTTATGTGGGAAATTGAAACATTTTGTACAGGAGTTGTTTAAATAAATTTTTCCAAAAAACGATCTTTCAGTATTGTGTACTTTAAGTGTAAATAAAAATACTGTAACGTCCAAAGAATACATTGTTTCATTGAAAACAATTCATTGAATACAAAATTAGACTAGATAACCGCTTCCCATATTATCTCCTCATCTACCCGGGTGGCCACCTGAATGAACTATAATTTTTCTTCGAAACCAGCAGTGACTACTATAAACAAATTTCACTTAGTAAAAGAACTTAATATTACAAGGTTGGTTTCCTTCGATTTTCGTAGTGAACACAGTGTAATCAAGTTAATAATTTAATTTTAAGGAAACCTTACATCGAATTAATACTTATTTATTTTTACAATAAATTAAATGCATTAATTGAATTTATCTCTTCTCTGAAGCAAGTGTTATCGGATGTTGGATTGTTATGCACTGACGTAAATAACTAAAAAAACGTTTATCAAAACAAAAAACCGGTTTGAGAATATAAACATGATTATTCCCCTACCATACCAGAAAAGGTTAGTTCACGTGCAAGCAGACAAGACTAACAGAAAGACGATTGCAGTGTTTAGATGCTATCAACCAGGGTAATAAAATTTAAGTACTTGTTTTTTCCTTTTCTCGAAGGAAGTCTTGAGGAGTAGCCAATCGATGATTTTACGACAATACAGTCAAATGATTTTAATAATTATTATAGCATTGTTGAGATGACCTGGAGTTTTAACGAAAAAAATACGTGTTACTACTCAAACAGAAATAGCAACAGAAGAATTGTAATACCATGAACATACAAACTCAGAATTGGAAGAAGGTTTAATGGCAACCCCACCTCATTGCATTACAACAATTGCAAACTTGTCCAATAACGTTTACTACCTGTGAGAACATTATTAATTGCATCAGGAAAATCATTTTTATTTGTGACAGAAGTCTGTTGTTTTCAATAAAACTTCGGCATTGACTAAAATTGTGAAAATTGATAAACTGATTAAAAATATCCCAAGTGCTGAAATGACTTATTGTAATTAATGATAATTAACTAACATTGGCTAGGAATATTGGTTACATTTTAGAACAGCAACGACTGTGATATAAGAAATGAAATTTTTAAATGTTTGCCTTTAAGTACATAGAAGTACTGATCGAATAGAATGAAGATAATGTAAACGATTAGTTATTTATCTATTGGAAACTGGGATTGTGCGAGTTGAGTGTTGAAGAGGAATAAATATTAAAGGAGAAAGGAAAAAGATATTCCAAAAATCTTTCCGCTGATCGCATTTTTAGAAGTATGTGGCAACAAAACTAGAATGTTGAACAATCTGTGTAAAAAATATTATGTAATATGCATCACGTAATTAGTTCCAAAACTGTCATTAAAGTTTCAGAAATAATATTGATCTCACACAAAAAACTTTAAACACACCTATATTTTAAACTTTTGATTTGTAAATATGTTTAAATCCTCCTTGAATGTCTTATTATTAATAAATCAAAATTTCAACTACAGGTATGTAGTAGATTATTCTTAGATTGCACTTATTTTTAATATTATGAAATATAAATCGTTTTATCATATCAAATCATATTATGAAATATTAAATGGATGAGTTAAAATATAACTGCTGGAAAGCAAAGAAACGAATATGACATGTGCAGCCCCTCTATCGGCCAGCGTCTGTACTATGGACTGTTTCGTCGACCAGACACCAGAGTGCTGTTCTAACCAGCCAATGGGGAGAAATGTGTCCACCAGATGGATGAACGAGCTAGTTTTGTGTATATAGAAAGAGGATTTTAATTACAAGTATATTGCTGAAGAATTTCTTGACTATATTACGTCATTATGACTTCTATGTGACCAATTACTGGAATATTAAAAATCAATCTTCATTCGTCAGGGTCATCAAATTGGGGCTAAACAATATTGATATAGTGCACAAATTTCCTTTAAAATTCCTAAAAATTAATTAAATATTAAGAGAAAGAAACATTCCAAGATTAAGAAGGATTTTGATTTTTAAACGTAATTGTGAACAAATCCAGAAACCTCTAAAAGCAGTGTTCGCTTATTAACTTTGTCAATAATATTGGCATTCTTTTATTAATTATTATTATTATTATTATTATTATTATTATTATTATTATTATTATCAAAATCAATTTTATGAGTAGCGAACACTGGATTAAGACAGACATTCGAAAATCGATTATTTCTCGTATTTAATCCATAATTCACTCCACAAACAATTCTACCCAATTTATACCAAACAACATTTGTGCTGTTATATGAACGTTGGTCAAAATCCTGAGTAAATGCTAAAAAAATACCTGTAGCAAAACATAACCCAACACGCGAGACCGGTCACTGGGAGGGGGGATGAGATGCATGCAGGCTAGTCTCCCCGCCTCACACCGCCCCCACAGGGGCACAACTGCTGGAGCCCGTTAGTCACACCTGTGTCGCGGGCTGCATCCAAACCCCAAGGTCTCCCACTTCCACGAAATACCCCGTGCTGGGTGCCCTGGTTTCCGAGTCGGCCGTAGAGACAAACTCTCACGAATACATTACATCTCACCCAAAGATGTAATTAATCTTCTCCCGTAACAGAAGAGTATTTTAAAGTATCCGTTTCAAAATAAGTCAATTTTGTTGCATGCGCCGAATGCTGCCATTCTTTCACAAAGTTCAATTCTATTTTCTTTTAACACGATAAACGTAATCCCTATTTTTACATTCATGTTTATTGTTTTTATTTTTAGTCCATATGTTGGCGGTTATCGTTGATGCATCATGTAAAGTAGTAAAGAAACATCAGCACATCGTCCCCTGTCAACATTTATAGTTAGGCACGATTATGTACCAATATCAAAAACACTGCTGTAGCTAAGATAAGCACGTCGCGTAAATTGTATTCCAATATGATAGTTGTATACTGCATAAGAAACTCAATTGTATTCGTAAAAGAAAAGGCAAAAAACGGTAATTAGAATGTTCTACTCAGTCGTGTCAGCGCTAATAAATAACAGTATAAAATATAGGATGCACAATTATCAACATTAGAAAGATTTTGGTGAATTTTACGTGTGAACAATAGGGAGCTGAATTTTATTTAAGTTCCATTTTGCTTGAAGGAAATACTCAAAAAATATTGAATCCTGTTTACTGAAACGATTATATTTTCCGGGCGCATCAGCTCCTATGGTCATTATTCCGTAAGCGAAGTGCACTCTACATCCCTGAATATGTAGACTTCCTCCCCCCGAGACACAGAGATCTGGTGCCGAATTACATGTCCCCTCGCGGGGTTTTCCCCTCCTAGCATTTTCGTCAGTGGGACTCCGCCCGAGCCAGGATAAGCTCTAGGATCCTGATTGGTCTCCCGGTGTGTAGTGTAAATGTAAATGAATGTAAGGGAAGAGGAGAGGATAAGTATCCGAAAAGGAACATTGCGTCTGGTCTGTGACGCGTTCGTTAACGTACTGCTCCGGAATACCTATTATAGATCGGAGATACCTAGCTATCTAAATAATGGAGTCAAAAAATCGTCTCGAAATGTACGGCATCTCAGAGGGAAACGCTGCATTGGCAACAAATGTTCATCTGAGACATTTTAGCCCTGAAGAGGGGATTATCGGACGCTGGAATAAAAGGAAATTTCAAAATTCATACGTTTACATCTACATTCACAGCGATCTTAAAGTATTAAAAGGGCTCGAAAAAATTATATTTAAATGATTCGACTTCTAGAAAATATGAAGACTATGCATATGACAATAGTCAGCTTTTAGAGTCAGAATCGACGAAAGGAATTGAACTTAAATCGACTTAAATATTTTAAATTTTTGTTGTATTTCTTACCAACTTTACCCATAAATTTTATCTACTGAGTGATAATTAAAGACTATCTCATTAAGGGATTACAACTATGATACGTTTTCTGCATACATGTTATAAATATAGATCTAAATATGTTGCAACTCCTTTTATCCAAATGAGTCATACCGGTATAGAAAGTAATTAATACTGTAAGAAAGTTAAATGGTAGTAAACTTGATACATATTACAGTTCGTCTCAGGTTTCATCGTACAGTATGAAATACATACAATCTGATTCACTGTCATCGGAATAAAAGTTCTGAAATTCATTTAATCATTAATGTTACAATGTGACTGGTATGCGTAAATAATCTGGGAATGACAGGGCGAAAGTACAGTAGTAATTGAACTCACTATACAAAAATAACCCAATTTATGGTCAGACCTTCAAAACCATATGGAGTGACCAAATGAAACGCCATTTCAGAGCCACAAATCTATAGGTCAATAAATCAGTAACGTGTTTTACGAATGCTATTTGAAGGCCTTCTTTTCAGATAATTTGTTGTCTTCACACTAGGGACGCATTGCCAAAATATTAACATTTGACTGCTTCAAATGTACAGGCCAAACTCGAATTGCTAATACCGTCAGTTCTGATATTTTTCAAGCATTTATTGTGTTCATTTATCAACTTTGATAGAATAGTTTACAATTCACATTTTATGCGAAATGTACAAAATACACAAGTATTAAAATTAGTATTCTATGGATCCTAGGAACTTTGCATTACATCACAACTTTTATCCTAGTAACATAAGACACTTGCATTAAAGATGTAACATTTTACTTCTGATTTACGCAACTAAACTGTTAGAAAATAATAGGGTTTTATGGAGTTTTTAATCTTTTTTCTCGATAAACATGTCATGATATAAACAATAATCTGCTTGAATACAGGTAATGATAAATCAAATACGCAAAGTTTTAATGATCCGACTTCCTTTCCTGATTCGCGATCATGCTGGAAAAATTTACGTAAAGCAAACTACTCTTACGTTTTTACAATCTTTAATTTTTGTGCTAATGTGTCATACTGACGTAATGGATGTTCCCCTATAATATTGATCATTTAAATGTAACTTGTAACGTTGAAATGTGTTTAAAGAAAATTGTGTAAAGTAAATCTGATCATACTAAGGATGAACATCTCCATTAGATGTGTGATTGTAGCCATCACAAGGGGAGCAGGCGCTCAGCGGCGACATCAGTGTGTCGCTCTGTTGCCCCGCAGCCGACGCCGATGCCCGCGCATTGAAATGGAAGCGGCGGCGGTCGGCCGCGCCGTTTGCGGCCGCGGCGGCGGCGGCGGAGTCGTTTAAGCAAAACGACCGCGCAATTGGGTTTCGTTACGCCTCTTCGTTAACAGGACCGCGGCGCGGCGCGAACGCCCTGTGGCGGTCAAGAGGAGTCTCAGAGATTCCGGAGGAAACGTGGAAAGACGGACTGATTAATTGATAGTGATTCTCGGTGCGTCAACTGCTAAGGTCATTAATACCGTAAGTGTATTGTATGTTTTTTCCTTGGGAGGTGGCGGTGATCTTCCCTCGCTAGCTGGAGAGATTCGGTGTTGATCTATCGTAGGATATCGGGGTTTTCCCTATTCAGGTATCTCCCACTGGCAGTACACCGCCCCAGCCGGGACAATCTCTTAAGTTTGTGACCGGTGCCCAGCATGTGTGATAGTGTAATGTAAGTTCGTATGTCTGTAAGGGGTTAGGATAGGACAAAGAAGAGCAAGGAAAGATCGCGCGCGATCAGTGGCCAATTTGTAAGGGTTCTGCTCCTGCATTAGCCTGGAGTTGATCGGAGAAAGGATACAAAACTACCGATCAGAGCAACCAGCTCTAGAATTCTCCTCCGGACAATGGAAAGTTTGTACAGACGGAAAAAGGAAGTAGGTGGAACATCCCCTCTATTGCTATCCTCCCTATCTTTTATTTCTATTGTTTTATTATCTACTTCATAAAATAATTTCTCGCACATACGTCTAAATATCTTGTGTGTTACGCATTTCGCAGAAATATATAATAATTTGAGTCGGAAGTTTTCGCGAAAACACGAAACTCAGGTATTTAATGTAGTTTTAAATGTTTGGTGGGAAATATTTATCATAGGCAATACGTGTGGAATGTACAAGTGATATTTAACGAATTAAATTATTATTACTATTGTCAATGAGACTATTACACGAATGAAACTACCTCAATGTTAAAAATTCTAATTATGTTATGGTCACACTAAAGCGCTTCCTATGGTAGATGTGTCGCACCTTGTGATTGGCCGACAGGGAGGAGGTGGAAAGGAAAATGGTTAATGTTTTGGAATACCCGTCTTAATTGGTACATACCAGATGAATATTTCAATTCTATTCATGTTAATTTCACGAGTGGAATAGTCATAATAACAGCACAGCCATTTCGATTTAATATATGAAACTAATGTTTCTTTTAAAAAGTAATACACATTAAAATTCCAGCCTGCGACTATCTTTTCAATAAAATTTGTACGAAGGTAACATAACATAAATATTAAAACAACACAAATGTTTCACTGTTCCCCCTGATTATATTTTATCATTCCTTCATGTTATTGTAAAACCAAACTCTGAATTCAGGATTTTGTCACTCAAACTACTAGCTCCATTAAAGGAAACGAACACAGTCGTGTCCAAACTCCTTTCTTCCCATTCCCAGAAACGCTACAGGTACTGTTGATATCAGAACTCTTGTTCATTAGTTCAAAATTCTCAGCTGGTTTCGACTTACTTACACACTGGAGGAATGGGCGCAATACCACCCAAATAGCATTTCATCTTCACCAATACAGGCCAATTAATCTGCAATTTACCTAAAGCCTTTATAATCTACATTGTGATTCGCTAACCACTAGTTAATTCAAGTAAATATATTTTTGTCATTTTTCTCTATTTTATTTCCTAAATATTTTTGCTGCTGGATAAATACCTTTTTTATATTCTATCACAATGTGAATTCCATAACTTAGCGGTGTTGAATTATTCGGTCGTTAATATTTATAAAACTTCCTCTTTTATTAATATTATGTATGGATTATCTCACTAAATAGAATACGTAGAGAAAATATGGTTTCGTTCGATTCATAAAATCATCGGCACAAAATTCTGTACTTTTGGATAGATTGCCCTCCCGAGCATTGAGCATACAGACTAATGACGAAAAATAGATCTTCGTACACAGACGTACTCATACATATCGATTTTTTGAGACCTGACTTTCGTGTCAATGATGAACATAAGTTTCTAATGCCGTTATTTCCAAACGGAAACCGTTTTAAATGCTTTATCATAATTTTATGCTTTTTTGGCTCCTTTTGGCACCGCCAAAACGTTCGATTTCGGGTTCCAGAATTAAGCTACATTTACTTACAAAATAGTGATTTAAAAAGGAGGTAATATTCCCATCAGCCAATTAGTAATAATTATTTCTGTTATTTTTTAATCCTCACTTGTGCCACTCTACTTCACTTACGAAAATAAATCTTCCAAATATGTCGCAAAAAAACCCATTGAGGTTAAGTAAGCTGATAATGCGAGTGAAAGGTCTTTTTTATTCTACCCACACCGGGAGAGTGTCAGCTCTGGTTTTAGGAATAAATTCTTCAGTGTCTGAGTCGTTCGGGACCAACTTGTTGGGAAAAAAAACCCAAGAGCGAATTTAACTTCATGTAAGTATTAGTTTTGTTTTCGTCATAAGAGTATTTCCCATGTCATTTCTAATTCATTTTCTCTGCATTTTAACATCAACGCTTAGCTCTATTAGAATAGTTACTCTTGCTCAGCCGTTTCAGGAGTTTTGCACGGATTTAGCTCGTAAGATTTAATAGTACTCTTCTTCTTCTAGTCAGCGGTGTGTCCACATGTTGGACATGTGCCAGTAGTCCAACATGTATTAATAGCTTCTATTATTAGTAATTATAACACAAATACAAGTAAGGTATAGAAATATGGTCACGAAGTATATAAGTGAAACAATATTAACATTACCTCAAAAAATAGAGTAATGAGTAGGTTAGCGGTCAATTGCACAACAGATAAACGTCCAATATTGTTTCGTCCAATTTATGAAGATATCCATTTCAGAAATGTGCAATACCTTAATTCCTAAACGATGCGTTCTAGGGCCTTAAAAACTAAAATGTGAGGTCGACGTTTCCCACACCGTAATTTACAGGTGAGCTCTTCTTGAACATTCAATTACATCTTTGCTGGTCGGGCGCTTCTCGATATTACCTCACCTGCTCAGAGACGTGCAGAATCTGCAAGTGAATGTAAATGAGAGGGAAAGAGAGCAGCAGAGACAGACAGACATACAGGGACATGGTGAGGTAGGGAGGGAGAGACAGTGAGAAAGAGATATGGAAGGGGGAAGAGGGAGATGAAGGGCAGAACAACGTCTGCCTGGTTTTCCTTGTCTGGTATATAAGAACACGTAGATATTGACATTGTTGTCCGTGGGTCATGGGTGTGTGGTCCATAAGTATCCTTCGCTGTGACAATATTGTCTACATCGCTATTTGTTACACACCCCGATTTGCAGATATTTCTTTTGGAACATCTCAAATACATTTTATTTCCATTTCAACTCTGGGATTGGAAGTGGTATGTCTCACAAGAAGTGTTTTCTTATTCTTCTGCAAAAAAGGTAAGCTGCCGTTGGGAATTACCTTAAAAACTGATTTTCATTTCTACAGCAAAACATTTCTATTATTAAAAAGAATGCTAAAAACACAACATGAAGGGGATTATTAGGGGATTGTTATTAGATTTAAATGAAATGTCATTTTTTCCTTTTCACTTTATAATCATGCAATTTAGTATAGAAATTAATTTTGTGTTAACAGAAAAGGAAATAACCCTTTTTTATAGGTAATGTTTTTCCATTTTTTGACGATTTTGACTAGTAAGGCTTTTTTATCATTTTCCGTCATTTTAATGCATTTTTTTGCAGGTTTAATAAATTTTAATATTCTTTTAATGGTACTTGCTTCAAATAATTTTTACGAGATTCAACAAGCGTTCTCCAAATAATTCTTGAGTAGTCTTTTCAATTTCTTTGCTCAGAAATTGAAATGTCTGCAGTTGTATGTAAACAAAGGGACTTGTGACATTTATCAGCACAATTGTCTATTCGACCGATTTTGCGATGATTAAAGAGAGAGATTTACTACTAAAGAAAGAACAGTACAACCCAAAATTTTGTAGGCTGATTTTACTTGAAAGAAAGAAGCCTCTATTACATCAGTAAACTATCCAACAGCTTCAGTTATTCATCCAAACAGGTTTTGATCACATTTTTACGTCATTTGTCTTTGCTTTTAATGCATTTTTACAACATTTTAAGAGCATTTTTGGCAATGATTTACTTCATCAAAATCCACCTCCGTAGTTATTATTGAAGAAGACAATGCATTTTGATCGAAAAGAACCGGACATTACTCATTTTCATATTCAGAGGACTTTGTTGTGGACATTGTTGCTCTGGACTTTGTGTTAATTGGACCGATAGATCTAGAACCGAGTAGACTGTTGAAGATAATTGGAAGTAAGAAAGTAGTATGGCAATGACAGTAATGATGATACGCTCAGTACAATATTACCACATTCGTTTACTTTCTGCTCTACGGTTTGTGCCATTCATCTATCCCGCAGTTGCTTGTCCGGCGAGAAGCGATTTCTCGCAATTAGTCCTGCCTTCATGCGCGAGCGAAGCAAAAAACCTGCCGGTTTCGGGCAGCCGTGAGCCGCGCAATCGGGCCCAGAACGACTTCCGCCTCGTCACCGCAGCGCTTGGCGTGACGGCCAGGGTAACGACCGGCCTTCGTCCTATAATTGCGCGCCCGCTCACGTCCACTCCTGGCCTGTGTTTGTGTATGGATTTTTCTGTCAGTGCGAGAATGTGTGCGGTACACCTAGTCTAACTTTTGTAACGAGTGTAACCATTTAACACGAATAAGCAAACATTAGTTATTGATTTATTAATTTAAATTTTCATTCAATGAGTTTATTTTTAACTAAGCGGACATGTTCTCAAAACATTTTGGTGCATTTTCATCAGATGTAATCATTCATTAACATCTTTCAAATAGCTACTCGTTTGTTCATTTTGTATTTAAGTAGCTTTGGGTTGAATGATCGACCTAAGGATAATCATGGCTTTGAGAAATGAGAAAATCAGAATTTATAAAATGAAATGTTCCCTGAAAGGTTGTGGCTTGGGCCTTTTTCACAGAAGACAGGCTACAACATAAGTTAGTATGAAAAAACACCGACTCATATATTGCTTAATCAGCTTAATCATATATTGCTTACTATGTGAAGACGAGATTATAACTGAATTAGGCGAAAAATCAGTTGTTTTAAAATTGTGGCTTATGAATATTTTATTCTCGATGGCTCAATTGTATATCTTTTAATAACTGAAGTAACGTGTCATATTAATAGTGTACTAAAACTTATTTTTGATTTTTTGCACAAATTTGGAAGAACGTAAGTAGTCGTAGAACAAGAGAGTCGCACTTATTTGGTCTAAATTTAAATTGGTTTTACTTCACGCTAAAATCTTGAGTAAATAAAAGAAAGCTCTAAAAACGAAAAATGAATTTGTAATACCGTTCCCTCAATTGACGAGGGGTTTAATTTGTAAGTTGATATTAAGTTTTAAATGGCACACGCTGATGCTTGGAGGGATTTGGGTAGGGAAAGGTATCTCTCTAATTCTCTACTCTCGCCATCCGCTTAGCACATTGAGCACAAGTAATTCTCTTGACATGTGAAAATTAAGAATCTTATTAGCAAACCTCAAATATTCTTTTTTGTAATACAAGTTTACCCTGACGACTCAGAAAGACAATATGCCTTATCATGTAGCATGCCGAGCTGTGAAATAATATACCATTGAGGTGGAGAATATTCCTCAAAAAAAGAATCTGTTAAAAAGGTTCCCAAATAGATTATTAAAAATTTACAATAAAAATCTGTTTGTAATGATCAAGAGTCAACTTCTTTTGGATCAAAAGTTTGCATTTGTATCTGGAAATTTTTATTGTAACGAAATAGAAGATAAATATTTAATTTCAAGTGGCATTACAAGAAATAAAAATATTTTATTACCTCAAAAGTGTAAGGCAGTGGGAACCAAAATAATTTTAGAAAACCATCCATTATGTTATATAAGTCTACCTAGTGAGCCTAAAACGTTAAGTAATTTAAATACTAGGAAATAAAAAAGCCTGTGATTTTGCTTATTAATAATTAATCAAATGTATGATTTAATTGTAAACATGCATTTGTAGATTTTGTAGGTTTACAAGTTACAGCATTTGTAAGTTTATAAATTATAGTTTCTGTCAGATTTTATGATTTTTCTTTTAGTTTTAAGATTTTTTTCCAGACCGCGCAGGCAACTACGTTTACCACTATAGAAAAGTTTTGAAAGTTTTGGAAATAAAAAATAATACACAAATTATTTTTAAGAAAACTTTATCACATTGACACAATATTCTGGCAATATTTCAATTACGCCTGATAATTAAAGGACGACGTAATGTTTATACGACACAAAATGTAAAATCTATCAGACTGAAATTTTATCGTGAAATTTAAATGCAATTAGTATCAGTTATATTGAATGCAAATAGAATAAATCGTTTTCGTAAAGGCATAACGTTACAAATCACAAGTGTTTAATAAATAAAATATATAGTATATAGGTTATAATAGTGAAAAGTTTATTAAAAGGGAATTTTCAACATCAAGAATGAAATAATAGTTTCAGATAAACATAGGTACTAATATAATGTAAGTAAATACGAAGGACATTCGTAAAAAAATGCAAATGCTGCGAAATATATCTTGACAACAAGCACCGCAAAGAAAAATGTTAATGTGAGGTAGTGTAAAAATATACTGCACGTTCAAGTCTCTTACGTAATGAAAGACGCACCGTTAGGTGTATTACGTGCAATCGAACAATACAACAAACGAATGAACGTTGAGTAAGGGTTGGGGTAAAACCATGGCGGCCGGCATACAGAATATTATCGGCAAAATGGACAAATGCGGTTGGGACGGCTCTTTGAACAGTCATCACTTGATTCACTTTATTGAAAAGTGGTCACAGCAGAGATTTGTTGTAAAATGTGTGCGAGATAAGTGACATAAAATTGTTATTACATTTGTGGTGATTGTATTCAACCAAGAGTATAATTCAAAGTAATATTCATTAAATATTTGTTTCGAATAATCTTGGTTGCAATTAATTAATGGCAAGTGAAGGGTAAGAAGCATAGCTGATTGTAATTTCATTGCCGTTATATCAACTGGCGTAATTTTTTAATAGTGGAGTTTGTCTTCAGATTTGTTGTTTGTCTTAGGTTATGTCTGTAGGTTTATCTTTTTGTTTCGTGAATTTCTTGAATGTACAGTTTTTTTTCAAGTCTGCTACTTTGGTAAGGTCAGTGAGGAACGTCATAGTTGTAATCCGTGGTCAAATCATAAATTTACTATGTGCTTATTTTTTGTTTCCGTTCGAGTTAACAACTACGCTCATTATTTCTGTAAAGGTAGTGAATTTTATTACTCAGAATGAGGTGTTCCCTGCTGAGGAGTGAAGATCCAGCGCCGACCTTTGTGTCTGCTTTAGCCATCTCCGACGTGGTGACACCGCACCAAGCTCGGAGTTCTTGATTGGCCTCTCGACATGTGAGGTAGTATAGTACTTGTGTGAATAAGTATTTAAGAAGAGGGGAGACGAAGTTGAAGGAATTATCGCGCACATAGCCCATTTGTTAAGGTATTGCTAAGGTATTTGTCTGGTTTTGATCGGAGACACCAGGAAAAACTACCAGTCAGGACAGTTAACTAAATGATTAATTGAATGTCAATTCCATTTTGTTTAGATCACGTCATCTCGGGAGAGAGAAAAAAATGTTTAGTTGGTTTGTGCATTTTTTAAGGAACATTAGTTAACATGTTTTAACTTTGTCATATTTTAAGAATGTTAAATGTTTAATTTATGATGTAGACTACGTAGAAGGCTGTGCAAGTATTCTGCCTTCGTTTTATTTTTGAGTAATCTCTTTGGAGGTAACCTAACCGACATTAGCATTTTTTCCGCTCTTCTTGCGCATTGTTTTCTTTTCTGTGATTTAATTACACCATCAGGTTTTGTAATTAGTTTTCACATTTGAATTGCTTATGTTCAATATTCATGTGAATTACTACCGAACATCACAAAATAAAAAAAAGTACTTGACCGGTTTTATGTCAAAAAATATTATAAAATCTGTTCAGAATATAGTAATATCAAGTTTTATGAGATGACAATGCATTTGGAAACGTATGGATCTGTTTTCTTTATTTAATTTTTCCCTTCACTATTCCAGAAATGACTACTCTTAAAATAACAATTATGAACGGCTCGATCTCCAGTTACTCGACTTTAACTTTTTATTTCATTTTGAGGAAACAAGAACAGGCGTCAAGTGTACTTCATTAACGTTAATTACCACATCTAAAATCTCGTGTCAGTAAGAATTGGTCAGTCATTTCTTTACTTTCAACGTACAATGCTCCATATGCATCATCCAATATGCTTCCTGCAGTAAGCTTCTCGTTTCTATAAGCAGTTTGGCAAGAGAAAAAGTCCTAAGCAAAACGTTGTTACCGCTCCTCGCTTTGAGAATATATTTTGGTGCTCCGTGGTCCGTGGATAGCGTTTCTGAGAGTTCAGCCATCTGCCCCTACATTAGTGAGAAGAGCAGAACTTGGGTGCCCTAGGCGTCACACTCGACCTATTCCAGTGCATTGGCAGCGTCTCTGCCAACTTCAGAAAGTGATAGAACTTGCTTACTTTGCAGTTCTTTATATCGGATTAAATATGGTATCAATGGCCTATGCGAAAACGAACGATTCATTTGTAAATCATCGGACTGAAAATATAATCTTGCGATAAATAACAGAAATTCATTGGCAGAAATAACGTAAAGCATGCAAATGACATTGAAATGAGGACATTACCGTCGACTAATAAGCATTCATTGCGGGTACAATTGGGGGTCTTATCTTCTTTCAAGAAAAGCAGATATTTATTCAATGAGTCTGCTTTTCAAGCTGAGAATTGGTATGATCATCTAACAATTGCTACTTGAATGAATGACTCTGTAACATCTTGAATAATAAGATGAAAACCCCCTTGAAACGTATTCGGTTTTTCTGTAATGACGACAAATTGCTTAATGATATTTGCCGGACATTTGGTGAGGGATTACTTTTGACGTAAGAAATTAAATTAACGAAACGCAATACGTTTAGAATATTTCATGAAACAGCTTCAACGATCATTGACAATAACCCATTCAAAGGAAAACGCTTCGTTGGAAAATAAAATTCATCGACGTTGTCTGGTAATATATAACCTTAAAAATGCAGAACGACGTGAAAATAAGTAGAAGATTAAGAGCATTATAGAGCACATCTCATGTTCAGTATCAAATTGCAGACATTTGTTGCCAAGAATTTAAAATATACCTATATCTTTGTTTAATTGCTGGCATTCGGCGAACAATCGATGGGTACCGAAATTATTAAGCCCGGGCCGAAAAAATCAAAGGCACGCCGTGAAGTTAGAGACGTTTTAGTGTAAATTAAAAGGTATTTTTAATATATGAAAATAGGGTTTGAAAATTTAAGTCATTTCACTCAAATCATTTTTTTAAATAATTATTTTGTTACGTTAATTTCAAAGAGCTAATAATTATAAAACGTATTGAGGAATACTGGAGTAAATAATACGAACAATGTAGCTAAATACTTTATTCAGAACAAACATTTTGAATAAACATTTTTAAGACAATTCAACAGTAATAAACTTTTACAGAATATTTTCATGGTCCAAATACTTCCGCGTTTGTCAACCTTTTCAATTCGGAAACGATTCCGACCATTGAATTCGCTAGTCTGAACGTAGAAAAGCAAGTTCTGTAGCGACCAAGGATGCATAGGATTTTATATATACAACATGAAATTACAATTTAGTAAACTATAAAGATTAGCTTTTGTATTTAGTTATTGTAAGAATAAATTTAACAATAATAAAAAAGATTTCATCCAACTGTGACTAATTATCCTAAAAAGAACTATAAATGATAAGTTCAAGACAAGCATACATAAAAAATTACTATACTCATCTGATGTTATCATTATTCATACTCGTAAATTAAATATTTTCTCTTTGTTAACACTAGAAATTTAATTTAAACAGATTGTAATTAATTTTTTCGCGGGAGCGATGTACATTCACTTTGCCTCCAGAGATTTATAAATAGCATTTTCAATAAAAGCGAAGGTTTCCCTGGGCGGAGTCAATATACACCTAGCTTTACGGGTGACGCCATGTCCTAAGCACAGATAGCAACGTCTCAGCCGTTAGCAACCTTCCTTCACAATTCGTCCCGACAAAGGTCAATAGGAAGGCCGAAATGTGCTACCGTTTCGGCCGTCACACAGTGACCTGCCTTTGATTTCACCTTGAAGATAGCAGTACGACGGCTGAGACGTTGCACATTCAATGTTTATAAATATGACTTGTAGCTTTTTAATGAAGTGTATAATACTGGGCAATAGTGTTCGCTTCCTATTTGTAGTTGAACCGCTTGTTTTGGATGTTCGCTATGGTTACACCAGTTTCAACAGTAAACAATGGTCACAGAGATTTCGGTGGTTACAATGGTTAAAGCGAGCGCGAATTTAAATGTAGCGCCAAAATCTGTGCCTGGTACAACAACGGCGCCATCTCCGCAAATGATGCGTGCGTATTCCAATAATGTTTTCTTTCTTCTGCATCACTATGCTAACTTACGCATATAGAGAGTATGGTTGCAGAATATATAATATGTGTTCGTTATACGCTGTTTAACCGAATGATGGTTTCAAATCGATTTTGAAGACGTTTCACTTCAAAGTCTCCTGACTCTTATTCCACTATTGCTGAATCATTAAAAATCATCCATGCATCAGAATCTCAGGTAGAGTCCAAAATGGTAAGACCTGAACATGATAACAAAGAAGAAAGAATTGCAGGTGTAGAGTCTGCTTTAATCCAAGCGCTGTGTTGTGAGGAACTTTTTTGGAGTGTCGCGTGCACCGCCCCAGGTGGGCGTGGGCGGGGCGGGTGAAGAGGCGGGGTCGTGGGCGTGCGTCGCGCGTGACCGCGCGCGGGGCGGGCGGACAAAAGACGGCGAATCGACCGCTCCCCCTTCTCCGGGAGAGGCGCAATCGGGCCCTGGCAACGGGAATAGGGCGGGGGTGGGATTGGGGCGGCAACGGGGGCGAGAGTGAGGACAAGGGCGGTGGCGAGGCGGAGACGGGGGGTAGGGAGGGGTGGGGAGGAGGCGGCGACGGGACCGCGCTTGCTTTGATGTCGGCCGCGCCAGTCAACAAATCAACGCCGCGCACTCCTCCCCCTCCCCACCCCCTCCCCAGACCGCCTTCACCCGCCCTCCGTCTTGTCAAGCATTGTGGTGAACAGAACCGTCGCAGATGAATCTGAAGTTGCTCGTCCAGTGTTGGAGCCGAGGATAACCCTCGTCAAGAGGATCTGCAGAATATTTTGTTCTTCTTTGTTAGTGAGGCCTGTGGCGTAGTGGTTACATCGCGCACATTTCATCTGAGTTCTGGGATTTAAATCCCAAGCGAGCTGCGTGGTATTTTTGGTTGAAAAAACAGGTTCATTTGAGGTGTTCCAAAAGTTTCTGTTTCCCCTGATTATTCCACCATTGCCACATCTTCATTTTAATCATATATACGTCATTACCTATCTATAAAAAACGTGCATCTCAGACACGATTGAAGATAGAACAGATAAACAGGAAGATAATAAATATTAAAGTTCTAATCATCTGCTAAGGTCTGAAAAGCAATTGAAGGTGAACTACAGTTGTTTGATCTTTAGGTTCCTGAAATTCTTTGTGATATAGGAATTTGCTGCGCGGTAAGGGAGCGTACTGGGACGTATGAGATATTTTGTATTTATATTCATTTTATACACTTTGTACACGCACTTAATATCTTGTTTTGAATCATGTTTACAGTGTTCAACGAGTTTATTAAAGTTTATTTACGCATTAATGCCCAGACGGCAAGTATTGTGCAAATAAAAATTATGAAAGGAGTCGCATCACCAACAATTTTTTCAGTTTAGCTCGCCCCACGGCAGAGAAATTGTTCTTCCCCTTCCGCACGGGAGCAGTTACGCCGGCGCTAACAGCTTATCGGTAGCGCGTCTCAAAAATGTCACGGAGGGCATTGAAGCGAGCACAGACTCCCCCTCATTTGCATCAGCCACGCGATAGCATACACACCACTTGGTTTGTCGTTTTCCGAGCGGATCTTACAAAAGCAGGCCGTCCCAACCGGCCGAGCCAACGTGTCGTGATGTTTAAAACTACCAAAGGTGGTAAACATTTATTTACCATACGCTTCTTGGTTAAAAAAGCATTTCTAATCTTTCAAGGTCTTCAATTCTTTGCCAAATGGTTGTCTACCCTTCGGAAAATTTTGAGAAATCACTGACATTAGTAATGACTCATAATTATAATAACATTTTATTTGAAAATTAAATTGAGAATGAATGCTCAATTTAACAATTTGATGACAATTTTTATATCAAATAATAATACACCTTTGATACGTTAATGTGCCTCCTTCAATAAATCAAATTTGTTAAACTGAACACAATCATTTCGATACTTCTTGCTTGATTCTCGGACTAATGTTACTTGAATTAAATTGTACATCCAAGTTCATATTTGTCACTTTTCGTTGAGTCAATGTGCTCTGGTACAGACGTGTATTTGTAAGTCATTTAGAAATTGTTTTGATGAAATAACATGGGAACTAGCTTTTGGTCGTGCCTTTCCTTCAGCCTCTCATGGCCTTACAGCAGCTGGAGTTGCTCGGCGATTATTCGGCAGAATAAGAAGATAATGTAAGATTATATTACTCCGTTTATTATTTCCGTGTATATTACTTCGTATTCCCCTTCCGTATATTACTTTTCCTGGACTACGTATATTACTCCTTATGCATACGGGAAAGTAATAATGCGAATCAATAGGTGAATTATTTCAAATGTCTATTTATTAACTATTCCCTTTAAAAAGACATTCTCTTAAAAGTGCGTGTTCTCTTTAAAATAATTTTTCTTAAGAGTGAGGGAGAAACAGCCTGAGGGCCGGAGCGAGAGCGGAGGCGCGCACCAGGCGCGAGAGCGAGGACCGGAAGGCCCGCGTGAACGCAGCACGTTGGATCCGCCGTTTAGAACGAGCATAAGCGAGACGCAAACAAGTGTCAAAAAGCATTGGTTGTAAAATTGCGTTGGCAATAAAATTAAATTCCGGGCGTGACAAATTTATCAACAAAATAGAAAAACTAGAAAAAAACTACAATGAAGATCCATTCAATTCCTGAAATTATCATTCCTTCTAAATGAGGTTCCTAAGTTTATAATAACAAAACCCAAGAATAAACATTAGCTTTCAATTTATATTTTAAAATAAGTTGACTTGAAGTCGTCCTCTGAATTGAACACAGATTAAATTGTTTGTGCACAACACCTTTCTTTGGGTTTAAACACTATCAAAGACTTAACACATTCAACTTCCTTGGATCTACAAATTCATAAATCGCTGATGCTACAACCCATGCAAATATCTGAATGCTGAATATTATCGTCGCCAACCCCTTCAAGCTCATTCCAAAGGAAATAAATTTTCTTTTTGCCTTCATGAGCCACAAACTATCATTAGAAAATCACTGTCACTCACAACTCTCCCATAACATAAAAACCTTTACTTCGATCAACATCAAATTGACATACTACAAGGCTTTTTCATCGTGATTGTTCCGAAGCCCTCACTGATTCTTCCATTTTTTGTCAAAACAACCGTCTTCATGGCGTTCTTTGCAACGCCACCATGTTTCCTTTGTTACTGCGATCTGAAATGCATCATAGAATCGTCTGTCATCACTGTCTAAACGGGCGGTGTCTAATAATACTATTTGTGAAGTAAATTGAAAAATGATAATAGATACAGATGTTAAAGGAGACAATGTTTATTGACTTAATAATTCACGACAGCCCATCTCTGTCTTGAAATATATCATCGCCCCCGTGTACAATGGGCATTTTGGCATTTTTTTTTTGAAATAGATTCTTCGCAGCATTGAATTTCAAGTCTTATTTTTCTCTCTCCTTGAATGGCAGCTGAACTGTTGAAGCCTAGCCGTAGGATCTCCTGGGGTCACTTCCTTCGCCAGCAACCGATCCTGCCTTCCTCCGTCCCGGCCCATCCCGTCTCGTTAGCGCTCCACCCTGACCCCGCTGTCTGGCTCCGCTCGTTTTGCAGATTACGGCAAGAGCATACCTCGAGTCCTCTTTTAAAGCCACAGGACCTACCTATTTTGAGTTATCGACCATCGTTATCAAGAAAACAGACCGTTAAGTGGGCTAACGTTTGGGGATTATAATTACTGCTAATTTAGACGCATTTTATCGATAAATATTAATATTACATCCTCGCATTTTTTTCCATTAATTGTTCAGAGTACACTTACACCACGAGTAATGTAGTTAAGTGATTATAAGTTATAATGTAAGCCATCACAACATATGCAAGAGTACTATGTTACTGAACTGTGTGATTTTCAAACATTCAATGAATAAATTATTAAAAAAATACTTCCTCGCCTACTAATAGCGCTTTCGAGTTTAAGAATGAAGTACTGGGCCTTATGGGTATTTGAATGAACCCCCTTCCCATTTTAAGATATCAAGACTGTTTTAAATCCTTATTAACATAATTTTGCATAACAATTATTTTATTAAAATAGTACCACCAATGCATTATATATTTACAACAAATCATAGTGAATATCTTTAGATTTTTTTAAAATTTTTGTAGGAAGGGATACATGCGTTCGACTGTTAATCAGCCACAGCTATGGTACCACTACTTTGGATGCCGTATCATACTTTGCTCAGAAACTTCACCTTCAGGCTGTTTACCTGTTTGTTCGCTTTGTGTTTAGAAGTGTTTTGTTTTCGAGATTTATGGTTTTAATTACGTCAAAGTTAAATGTAACTTCCATTTACTTTTCATTTTGGTTTTTAGATTGTGGTAAATTTATTAATTTACCATTTTTTAATTTTAATTTCTTTTCGATTATTAAAAAATTATTCCTCTTAATTTTATTTACTTTTTACTTTACTTTTAATTTTACCTAATATTATTTACTTAATTATTACAAGAGTATCCGAACATCAAAGGAACGAAAAAAAAAACATTCAAAAACCTACCTCCGTCTCAAAACATTAACTTCAAACGGGACATATCATGGATTTCTAGCAAGTAATGATTCTAGACTAAGAATCGCGGAAGGGCGTGAGAATTGTCAGAGACGTTGCATATAAAACTAAATCAAACTTTAAAAACCAAGATAGAATTAAATTTCTTCACCGGAATTTACGACAACTTGCTATTGCATTTTAGCAATGAAATCAAAATGAATTCGTTCTTCTTCATTTGTTTCTCCCCCCGCCCGCACTTCCTTGGCGATTAAAATATATTGCTCGTAACCGTCTCCACTTCTCACACAGACTTAACAGAAATGGAGCAGCAAGAAATGCTCACTCTTACAGGGTTTTTAATGTAATTGTATAATATATTGCAAATAATGTAAATATTTATTCCAGTTATTAATTTGCATTCCATTTTGATTAAAAACAAGGTACGCTTCTGTCAACGTATAAAAATGTAATACATATGATACAAACAAAAATTTATGAAGTTTAATTGTCCACTGTTTTGAAATGGAGCTGATGTTTTTACTGCAGTAATAATCCAGTATTAAAAAATCTGCATATTTTTTCTTTAAAACCAGAAGTCTGACGATGGCAACAAGATATTAGCCGAAACGTCGCCAACGCCAACTTGTAATAAATCACAGATACATATTATTAACATATCACATATACACATATAACTTGTATAAATCACAGATACACACGATTTATTTTATATATATATATATATATATATATATATATATATATATATATATATATAATAAAAATAAATCTGAATATCTTAAATTAAAACACACTTTTTTAATAATAAAAAACGTAGACATTCATTAGGGGAAGAAGTTTTTAGTTCCTTTTTCTTTGCAAACTTAATTTAGAATGTATGATCCACCAACCGTCAAGTGCAAGAGTAGTAAAGAGTGCATAGTGAAGATAAAAAATAGTTATTAATGTTTATAACTATTAAACTATACTTATATTTTCGAACGTGATTCAAACTCCATGCCTACTTTAATGCAATTCGTCTGCCTACCGTAATGCAATGATCTCGCGTCTCGAGGTAGTCCGCTTTCCCGTGAATCAAATCAGATTGTTCCCGTACTCCAGGCCTGCACAACACCCGCTGCCGCGGGCACTCTGCCCTTGCGAGCCGACCGTCTGCGCACGATAGCGTTGAAAGTGCAAGTAGTTGGGAGTAGAAATGTTTGCGGGGAGGGGAGAAGTCTGACGTAGTACGACGCGGCGCGTAGATTAAAGGCCTGGGCGTCTAATACAATTATCCATGCTGCAAAATTATATGCCCACATATTTAAATGAATTATGTCTAGTATTTAAAGTTACAAGGGCCATAATTCACTGTTTACGTTCTGTGCACTGCTGTATATCCACCTTTGCATCCACCACTGTATGTATTTTCCTTTTTTAATTAAAAAATGTGCTGTTTGTGACTCTTAAGCAATATTTTAATGCAGTAGCTTTTTAAAAATTTTATTATTTAATTCTAACAAATAATTACAATTTAATGATTGATTGTTCACCAGGAATGTTATAATCTCCAAATCATAGCAAAATGAAAAATATGAGAGCTACCTCTCAATTTTTTTTGCAAACTGATATCGCGTCAAACGAAGCGTGGGAAATTGTAATTTATTATTTCGAATTTTTGGAATTTTCGAAAATTCAGAGAATGCGACCATCACATCATTCTTAACCTTTCTTTCCTATTTAAAAAGGAAAACATGAAAAAAAATTTTAGTCGATTTTGAGAAAGTAATTGCTTTTAAAATATTTTTAAATAAAAATGTCTATATTTCACTCAAAATGCTACGAAAAATACAATTTTGTTTGAGAAATTGAACATGATCTTTTTTCAAGATCTGTCTTTGAACAACAGATTTTATTAAGAAAAAAATCGATTTCGACGAAAATGAGAACTAGCCATTCTTTTAAGAGTTCTTTATGCTATCCAAAGACAAAGTTTATTCAGAAAATTTTGAAACTTTACGCAAAGTACCCCCAAAAACATACTATCCTTTTCAAACTTTTAGACCCTCGAGTTCGTTCAGATCAATCCAAGAATATCAGCTGAACGGTTTAGGCGCTAGCATTGACCACATAAGGACAGAATGACCGACCAAAAAACTTTTTCGGTGTCAAGTACTCACAAAACATGAATTCTGACTACACGTGTTAGAGCAATTAATTTACTATACACAAGAACGAGATTTGTTCACATTTTCGTTACCAGGGTCCGGCAATAAGATATTTTCAGTCAAAAATTCAGCGTTTTTTCCTTCAGAATTACAATTTATTTTCTACACTGCGTAAGCAGCACACGAGAAAGTCATATTTCACATGTAAAAAAAACGTTAAATTGAGAATGGGGCCCGGAGGGACCAAGAAGATTAGTCGCCCCGCCACTTCTTATAGACTGCACACAACTATACACAGGATGAAACTTAAACAATATAAATATTCGTGAATAGTTATCCAGTAAGTATTTGTTAAACCATATATGTCATTTGGCCCCACGTTGCAAAAATGCGTTGACAGTTGGAAAATTTCTTTTTCAAGAAAAGTCGTTCCGCAACACTTTTAATGAATCGTGAACTGAAGATATGCAATTTTGATTCAATGACTTACAGGAAAATAAATCATGCGATTTAGTATATGTATGCAAATTTGATAGTGAATGTATTTAATTATATTTTGAAATATTTGTCCTAGGGCAATTAGGAAGATTTTTCAAGAATCATATGTTTGCAAAACATCGAACAAAAACTTAATTAATCCTCCTTTAATTATTATCAATTCTACGGCCATTTACGTATTGAAGAATTGAAGATATAATGGTGTTTTAACATGAAGAGGGAATCTTTCAAACAGAAAGCTTAATATTTCTAGCCCGTTGTAACGGGCTAGATTAGGCCTTGTACTGAAGTAGGGATTATTGACAACTACGTTTAAGATATTAATTCTACTGAACGAATTATTGTATTAAGACATTTTATGATATTTTAAGGTCACATATAACTGAACGCTACACAAATAATGGTCAAAAGTAAGGTTTTGCAAACCTCAATTTCTAAAAATATTTGACTCCGGTGTAAAGAAAATTATGTCACAGTATAAATCTTCTCCTGAATAACTTAACTTAATACAAGTTTTACTGATTGTTTAATTATTATTTCAGGTTATTATATCGTTTTGGTTTTTATTTTTCTCTTTAACCAATTTAGTGTATGTTCTCTGAAATTTTGCAAAGATAAATCAGATGTATCAGGCTTTTAGACCGCATAATAATCTAAACTCTAGATTACTATAAAATCATTTACAATTGTAGTTTTTGTGAAATAGTTTTTAAAATGTGCTTAAAAATTGAATACTTTTTAAAAGTTTAATTCATAATTCTATTTGTTTAGAATGTAGAACATTTATTGAATTCAACATTATTGTAAATAGCGTCCTGAGTCTAACATGTAAATATAAGCTTTCTATATTACATATTTTTTATAAAAGATTTACATGATAAAATGTAACTTACGGGAATTTAATTTTAAAGTCTAGCAGTGACTACGCGAAAACCCTGACCACTTAATAACACATGTATACTAAAACGTAAACACAGAACAAACAAGAAAGATTTTCAACATGCTGCTAGCGCTAGACTAGTAGAGATACCAAGGGTTTCAACAAAATTTATTCTATCGAAATATCTTAAGTAGAACAAGAAATAAAATGGAACAAAATTTTATATTTAAAAGGAGGCCGCTTGGTACGAAATCATTAAGATCGTCCCAAAATGTTACACTTATAAAATATATGTAATTTTGTTTAGAAATGATTGGAGAATTATTTTAAACAAAATTGAAAACTCGATTTCTCAAAACTATTCACGTACATGTGTCCTTACGGAATTTGAGTTGCATGAGGGTGGAAGACAATAAAAAAGTTTGTGATTTAGGGGGATAGAATTTAGCTTTTGGAAATCTAGAAAGTATTCGGCGAGGAAAATGGTATGATTGACCTAGATTAATAGTGCGTTCTTTGTAAATCGCCTAAGAAGTTTGAGAATTTATGGCTGTGATAGTATAATAAAGAGTGAATAGTGTGAATTTTAATTTTTTTATGTAATTGTGAGTTAGAAACATATCAAGGAGAATGAAGCGTTTTTCGCATAAACTAAATTTTCGAATGACTGAATTTTATTAACTTGAGATTTGGCTACATTGGACCAGATGGGACAGGCATACGTACGTGTAGAACAAATGGCTGTAGTGTATGTTAATTACTTACAGTACCGTTAGAATATACTTAAGGTAGTAAAAAAAATA
Source organism: Acheta domesticus (assembly GCA_031308135.1). Lineage (NCBI taxonomy): Eukaryota > Metazoa > Arthropoda > Insecta > Orthoptera > Gryllidae > Acheta > Acheta domesticus. The sequence continues at coordinate 127,332,447 of JAHLJT010004567.1, read as the reverse complement.
CTACTGTAATTCTTACTATTAAAATGTTATTGAAAGAATTAACGTTTGGACTCTTATTAACTACAGACCGAGTAGATCCACTACTATTCTGACGACACAACTTGTTCCCATTTTGTATCTTATCTGTTAGTTCTTCCCGTGAAAGTTTGAAAGGGTATGTTACATATACGAGACTAATATTCAAGTAGAAATTTTACCAAAGTATGGATATCAAATACGACGGTTTTGAGATCGTGTAAATAGTCATTTCACGAGCTTGTAAGGGTTTGAGGCTAGCCATTCACCATGATTAGACGCTTCATCGTAGATGTATGTTTACGGAAAACCACGCTTTTCGGGGGTCTTTGAATTGTTCTCTAGAATGAGAAAAATAGACATCCATGTGCAAATGAAATGAAGAATATAAACATAATTTCTTGGATTCTTGACAGAAACATATCTCAAAAATTTCCCGCTTACGAACTAAAACCCAAAGCTCATCTGAGCAATGGGTGAAATGTCTTGCACTAAGAATGCATAAACAATGATTGTGGCGATAGTTGATACGCAATTATCAAAAAAAATTATTGAAAGGAAATAAACAGAACGAAGTTTTAAAATGAAGGTAATTTCAATAATCACATATGCAACTGTTGGGAATAAATCTGAAGACGTGTTTAGCATTTCTATTAGTGATTGGTCATGATCTTGTCGATAACGCTGCAAGAGACACGGTATAAGCGATAGTGAGATATTCCACAAAGTTTGGGTGTGCATGGATCTATGATGTTTGTTCAGTCGCGAATGAGTAGGGAATTGAAGGATTTGGTACACCACTATGTCTACGAGGAGATATTCAACATTATTAAAAGATGAAGGTGCTTCACATTGGACATATAGTGCATACCGCGTCACCGATTTTAAAGATCAATCTTCAATTTAAACTCTTATTTCATTCTACCTTCAGTGGCTGAATTTACGTTGACAACTAGTTCTGCACATGAGCGTTTCGAGATGTCGCACAACGAATTATGGTTTCCTTTGATTACCTTAGTCGTTGACATTCATTGCACCAGCATTTCGTGTGCTTGTATTTCATGTTAAAATTAATTTTATTTTTTACTGATATTTTATAGTTTGTTTATTACCTTCGATACGGAGTTCGATATACATTGCATAACTTACTTGGATCGATAGGACCGTGGTTACGAGGAATATATGAAAACAGTTGAATGATGCTACATGTTCCCCTAGGGAATTATGAAATGGAATTTCGAGAAGGAAATATGAAAAGACAAACTGAGTAAAGTTAACATGTAGTTTATTAGTAAATAAATAAATCTGAATGAATAAAATTAGGTAAAACATAAAATTATGTATGTACTGAGGGCGTTAACCCTTATAATGTCCTTGGTGCGTAAATAACTTTATCTATTTGTCTCTCACCAGATGGGTAGCAAGTCAATATCCGACTGGTAGGAAGATAACAGAGAGCTGCGAAAAAATAGATGATTTTAATTCTGTGAGTGAGTTCAATAAACTTGAGACAAGTCTTTATTGGTCCCTTCTAATTTTATCCTAACACGTAAGGTCGTTTTGTTATTTCAAAAATAATATTGGTAAATAAAATACGATTTATGCAAACAATACCAATTAACAAAATAAAAATGAAAACATCTATAGAAGCAGAACACACATTCACTTTGAGAACATATATTAACAATCATATTTTACTATTTATGCCTGACACTACTAATACTTTTTTCTGAAGAAATTTTGTCCCCTTGGTCATCTTCTGTATACCTTTAAAAATCAACTTCCAATTTTTAAAATCCAAGAGTAGTCAGCCATCATCGCTTCAACCTATCAAACATCTTAACGTTTTCCTATCTATACTGATGTTTGTGAAAATTGCAACACTCAGAAGGAATCGGAATCCTTTAAAAATAGGAGGATGTGTAGAATAGTATACTCAAAAGAAGTGATTAAATTTGCATAGAGATAGCGTGCACGTTGGCCTAGCAGCGTCCTCCTTTGTGTGATAGGTAGGTTGAGTGTTACTCCACACTCAGTCGGTGTAAAGCCGTCAAAAGGCGTGGAAACTTTGAAGCAAGTGCCGGTATGCCTCGTCAACGCCAAGGCGCGCAATATCAGTATCTGAGTGAGTTCGAACTGGACTGAAAAGCGAACTTGTCGTACCGTGACATTGCGGCTCGAACCTGTTGCTCCGACAGTGATGCGTATGTGTACTATTTAAATCCATGCCACGACAGCTATGATGGCCGGGGTTGCAGGTTTCACATAATACTAAATTTTCAAGATCGAAATGCAGGTACAGATCTGTAATTCTAATCATTTTTATTTTATGATATTCCTAATCTGTGGAATCAATTTCATTTAAATTGTGTGTCTCCTTCTTGCTGTTGTAATTTTCAAAGGCACCAGTGTAGTTGAATTGGTTACTAATATTAAATAGTTCTTAATGTTGTATTTTCTTTCTGGACATTAAAAAAATGTAACCATTGATCATATCTGGAGAGGGAAACACTCAAGTTTTAAGAAACATTTAACCAATAAATGTAAAATCGAAAGCTAATAAATGTAAAAAATATCTCCCGGCTATTCATAATATATCACGGATTTTCAGAATTTATTTTTTACTACAAAATAATTAATATACTTATGTATTAAATACATATAATTTGTTGCAAATTGATCACTTACAAAGAATAATGTATTATTACTTGCGCTTCAAACCTAACCAAATTAAGAAAGAGTGGGAAAAAGTAATTGTGTATCAAATACGCAGAGCAATTCATTCCGAAAACCTGTCCCTGTGAATATCGCTGAAACCCGTGAGTTCAGAAGTTGGCGGTACTGGCAGACGGCCGTCAACGCCATCCGAAATCATATAGTTATCTCTCCAGACAACATTGACGGAGGCGAATGCACTCTCGCTAAGGTTTCTCATCCCTTTGTCGGATGCATCTTCCACAGAATGAGTTGTTTCATCACATCCAAGAATAAGACCACTCGTTTCTGTGGGAGAAACTAATTTCCCGGTGCCTTCGAAGGAGTTCAATACGTAAGACTCAAAAAATGTTGTGTTAGCAGTTTAGTAATAATCAAGATTTAATGAGTATTAAGACTTACAACTTAAATAAATTACGATGAGTAATAGTTAATAAGTTCTGTAAACAAAAGTGATTGCTTCGATTACATTAAAAAACAAGCTTAGTTTAAATGCAAATATTCACCTCAATTGTTAAAAAATTAGACTTTTACCTTACTCTTCATTTAAATCCATTTACAGCTAAATCTGTCTAAAGAGTAACCTGTACAAGCCGGAAACCAGCCTTAATCGGAAAATTTCCCCGGTCTATGAAGTTAAATGGTATTTTACACAGTATAAAACGGAACCTCTCCAACGTGGAAACGGAATGTCTTTTTCTTGTCCTGTAGGGGAAAAAATTTTTATAAAACGGAATTCCTGTGAATTTTAGTGCAATTGGCAGAGAGACGCGAAATGTTAATGGAATGAATGCATCTGCGAGCCTGTTTTCAATTATCTATCCCCGTCACACGCGATTTGGTCGTAGAAACCGCACATCGAAGGAGAAGGGCTTTAGCTGTCAACGTGGAATTGAACCTTAGGGTCACTTGTCTCTCGAAACGTAGGTCGTGGGATAATACCCTCTCTCCGGATTCTCTGACCATGGGAAGCTGTACAGGAATGGCTTCTATTCACGCGTCGTCCTGCCATGCGTTTAAAATCATCACCACTCGACCAGATAAGCATTGCTCAAGGCCATACGAGGGTATCAGAAAGTCATAGTACTGGCATAGAGTAAAGATGTATAGTCTATGGTACTGGGTTGTGACGCATTGTGCGTTAACAGCGTGCGTCAGCAAACAGTCCGATTACAGTCAGTAATGTGTCTCTTTGTTGACAGCTTCTGAGTTGAAAAATAGTGTTTAATATTCATTTATTTCTTCCATGAAAACGTTATTGTATTTTAATAATTATAATGAAGTAATGTAATTTAGGCCTATTAATTTGAGGGCAGAAATATCAATATAACAAGTGTCATAAAATGGACAACCTTCATAAAATGGAAACTTTTTTTAAACCGAAATTTGTTTGTGTCCCGATCGATTCCGGCTTAGATTTTACTGTAGTTCTTTCCAGTGAAAAACTTAATATTTTTAATTAACGTGATAAATTTCGTCAACGCACATTGAAAATACATTGATATTGTTAATTACTTTTCTCTTAATTTTATGCACCGCACTTCGAAGATCACTTGTTATTTGTAATTACTCATCCGCTTTACTTACCTCCCCTTTGATTTCAATACACCTTAAATGTTTTTGTAAACTTAGAGAACACTTTTATTGTACAATTTGTATTACTAACTTCCATGAAAATGTCTCTTCAATGCGACTTGCCTTGAATTTTGTTGACAATGCCCATGGCATTTCCATGGGCATTTTAAATTTGAATACGAGCAGTGTACTGCGGAAATGAGTAAAATTTTGGAAGTTGAGCGAAATGCACTAGGATTGAAACAAAGCTTGGTATTTTCCTTTTAATGAAGTTCAGCAGAGTAACCCCTTGCCTGATTTCGTATAGAATTCGCCTATAATTAGGAAATCATGGGTAAGAGACGCTTGCTTTCCTTTGTAACTTCTTTGAAGTTACCATAATACGAGATGTTACCTGATCATGCACTCTGGGATAATGGTGGAAGGGTGAACAGATCTCTTTGATTTCATCGCTTGAATGATTTGATTCCTGAACGCCCCTCGACGGTATTTGTAAGCGTGTGTTTGTAAACATCAGAGATACATTGCGAGATCACAATGAACACGAAGCTTCGCTGATGGGTCGTACTGATGGGATTGTTCTCTGTGATTTGTAGGCTTCACCTCAGCTCTGACTGATCCTGAGCTGAGTAACGAGTTCACCATTTCCGAAAAGCGAGACATAGAGGACAGATGACGCATTTATTGTCGTAAATATCTGGAATACGCCATGTGACTAAATCTGTAAGTACATGTTGATGTGCAGCTGGGGTGTATAGGGACAAGCAACATCGGGGCTCCCCATCATCTTTGCATGCTCGTCCTCCAGTTGATAGGTGTGACACCATTCATCTGGTCAATCTAGGAAGCTCCTATTCCACAGTCTCATCATTCCGGTCTTGGATCAAGTGTTACGATCCTTTGATATAATTCTCAAATATTCGTATGCTATAATATGAATTCTTTATATCGGGTGAACTCCATCGTAATAGTTCTTGTCTGCAGATGCTCTCGAATCTCCGTGTGTCATTTCTGACTGCAAGAGAAAATATTAGTAAATAACTTAATACTACCGTGTATGAGAAGTGTGCAAACCTGTTTCATCCGTAATGATTGTAGTTGCCAGTCTTAGGTTCCAGTCATCAGTCTTAAGTGTCCCTGACACAAAATAAATCTCGTTAACTACTATAGTTAAAACCTAATATTCGCTTCTTCAACTATGTTCTTCCCAAAACCAATTGAAAAATTGTATAAAATACCGCCAAGAGACATGAACTATTACAAAATCTAATTATTTATTGACTCATTTCACACAGTCTGGATACGGCATCGGAAAATAATGAAAACACATCTTACTACAGGAAATTGAACATCAAAACTTTTACCACTGTTCCTTCCTGTAAGGCGACGTAATTTACGCACGTATCCTAACTAGACGACATACGTAAGGGAAACACGTTGAAATAGAAATGGTGAGCAGGTGAAGGTAGCTTCAGTAAATTTTAGGAACTACAGAGACCTTGAAAACAGAAAATGGTACGAAAATTCCGATTTTTGAAGATCGCTGCAAAATCTATATTTCTAAACCTTAATTTGAAATTTCGACTCTTTCACTTGATTTTAATTCTGCAGTAACTACATTTAGTATAGTTTATTCGTAATGCTACAAGGACAATCGGAAAGAACAGACTAGGCTTTCATTATTGGACGAGGGGATTCTGTCGAGGTAACCTTCGAGTCTTCCGCGACGTCCTGTCTCCGTCTGTCTTCGCGCCAGGCGCTCGCTTCCCATTCTTCCCGTAATTAACGAACTTAGAGCGGCGCTGGCGGCCGCGCCCGCCTCCACCCCCGACTTCCCAACGGCGCTCCGGATCGCGTTTGCTTTATCCCCATCTTTCTGAGCAGCTTTGCTCCACCGCTGCCTGTCAAACTTTCCTTCATTTTCTATCCTTTTCAATCTCTCTTTCTCCTGTAATTGCCGTTTCCATCGTCGCAGATTTCCCTCTTTTTCTCAAGTGTCTTCAGGCGTCCGTTTCTTGCCTCTGATTTGACTGATTCTCACACTCTCTCACCTGTCCTTCTGATATTGCTTCGTTTGGTCCTCAATTCATTTCAGTGTTGTTCTTGTTCGGTCATATTATTCCATATAGCACAGTTTTCCTCTTAAATTTACCTTCTTTGCTTCTTCCTTTTCAACAAAATATATATTTTCTACAACTCGGATTACTCGTTAGTACTTATTTCTTATTATAACACTATTCACTTCATGAGAGCGTTGCATTATTTATATAATATTTCTCAATTTTGTTCAAAATCACATCTACTTTTGAGTAGAATCTTTTCAAATATATCTTGATACGTGATAATTGACTCGTATATTCAGACCAGTCAAGCGTATATTCATTTAAGTATATAATATGCCTTCTGCGCCTCCCATTTTCGACTTGGCTCCTGCTCCATTTCGTCAGCCGCCCCTCGTGCTCTGCCGCTCGCTGCTTCTGGATTCGCTGAGCCTTTCTCCCCTTTGCCCGCCTGAACGTCCTGCCGGGAGCAGTCGCGCTGTTTGCGCGATTTATGAGATCTGCTCCACCTCATTGATCCGATCTCCCTCCCCCGTCCGTTTTTTCTCCTCCGTCTTCGTCGCCCGCCCGAGAAAGCAAATCGATCTGTCTCTTGCGAACTCTGCGTGAGTCTCCACGGCGTGAAAACAGGAAACAAATTACATTTCCCCGAACGATTGACTTGATTGCCCTACTTATTAAAGAATTGAGATAAGTTTTTCCGGTCAATATTGGATCGATCGCGCAGTCTGGTCGGATGGAATGGATATAAACACGTCGTTAAAACTCCATTGCTTGGTGGGATTTATATCTTTCATCATAAATAAATCCATCAGAGACTTTGACGCAAAGTAGAAAAGTTTTCCTTTTTTGTAATGGTTATTTTATGTTTCTGATCCCTCATAACTTAAGCTCACCCCTGGAATAGTAAAAGTTTAGTATTAAGAAAACGGATCCACTGGCAATAAAGTAATCACCAAGCGATTCAACAGATTTCGCTTTCTTCCGGATGTTTGTGTTCGTAATTACGCAAATGACACATACAATCTTGTACAGCTTTAGATTAAAGTTCCTGATCGAAAGTGAAATACAAACATCTCTAAACCTTCTTCAGATATTTATTCTAAACATAGTTTTTGTCCGTGGCCGAGATTGCTAAAGCAGTAGTGCCATAGTGATCTCGGACCGAGGGGTCGCGGGTTCGAGTCCCGCCTCGGGAATGGTTTTGTGTGTTCGTCCTTTCACCCCCTATCATCACCATATCGCTTCATCCTCATACCATAATTAAATCCAATAGTGGTCTCTAATGATTAGTAGTTAATGCGACCTTAGAAAAGATAACGAAAAACAACAGAGTTTTCAAGAATAATGTAGCTTTGGAAAAAAGTACTTATTTTGATTTCCTCATAAAAGCTGCTTTTAATCGAGAATGGCTCCTGGATTGAAAAAAACAGATGTACTCCAAGTCCCCGAACGTTCAAGTAAACCGCATATTTATCAAATGAACAATGACAAAAACAATTCAGTGAGTTTTATATCGATACGTTTTCAAGCAACAGCTATATACGCTTTTAAAAATCGTTTCTACAAAATTCTTGGCTATGAATGTTTTAATGGTCCCTGTCCTAGGGAACACATGTATCTTGCTCCCCAGCTACCGATAACCGTACACCTAGTGGATATGTTAGACATTGCGACATCGACTAATATTGATTTCAGGCCTGTCCCGTACACGAGCCCTGATCTTATGTCACGCTTGTAGTTACGCATACTCATGAGTGTACGAATGAGTTGCAGACTGCGTCAATGACAGTTGGTCGATTGTGTCAATGGCTTTCTTGCTGTCTCCACACAGAATCCCGGGTACCCTTCGATACGGAATGATTGGAGCCAGGATGAAGGGGACTGAACACAATGAAGGACACAGCTCTGACAGACTCCAACACGCACACAAGCGCAGTCAACTTGTTATGAAATTAATATACTGTTTTAAAACATATTTTATTGAGTTATCATTCACTTGCTGAGATTACTTGAGGCCCGTAATTAACGATAGTGTGAATGAACGAGGCGCAGAAAAAAAACGGAGGAACTCAGAGAAAACCCACCGAGAGACCGATTTCTCTATCACAAATTCGGCACAGATTGGTCGGAGATGGACCCGGGGCCACAGCGGTGGAAAGCAAATGTACTAGTCATTCCACCATGAGTTCCTTTGGGTTTTAATTCGCGCTTAAAAGCTATTTTTGAGCTTTAAATCTCCTCTACTGGTGGGGTTTCTTCCGTCCTCTTTGAGTAATGGCTCTAACTGGAAATACCACACAAAACAACACAACACTGCAACACTGTCCATTGTCTGAAAAGAGTGCAAAAATCTACGTTTGAAAAAATTCTTACATCCAACATTTCAAAATAATTTTTTTAGCACCATTGTCGTCAGCTAGAGACTTTCACATAACCTTTTGGTACTTTATAATTGCACTATCAATACGATGTTTAAAGAAAAGGTTCGCCTATTGCTTAACCATTTGTAATATATCTATATATCTATATCTATATCTATATATATATATATATATATATATATATATATATATATATATATATAATGATATAATGTAGTAGTGAAAAACTGTAGTTATATTTTGCAAGAAGATGTAAATTTAATCTAAACGCAAATAACTGCATAATTCTACACGCATGATATCATGCATGATTATCATGCAGGTATGTTTTTATTGTTACTTCGGTTTTATATTTCAAGAAATGTATTCATGAAATCACGAGAGACTATATTATTAAATGTTAATAGAGCAAATGAAATTTTCACTTGCTCTTTTCTCTATGGCCCTTCAAGATCTAGCACACTTCTTGACGTGACATGAGATACTCGTACTTTTCGCACGTCACATTTCAGAGACGTTCTGGAAATGGGACGTGAGATACTTTCGCACGTCACATTTTATTTCATGACTTAGAAATTATTGAATTTCATGTCACGAGGATATTGTGACAATAATTATGTATAATTCCTAAGACTCGAATGTCGTATAAAACTAGTGGGTTGTTGTTGCAAAAGCTCCTCACCTATTGGGTTAACAATATTACTTATTTACTTTCATTCCGATGGCACTGCAGCTCAGTTCAGGCGTTGTCCTGACATCCGCGTACTCGCTGCTCTACTACTCCTATCCCTAGCACGAGAGCAGGGCAGGACAGACAGGGTAGGCGCCGCTTGGATTGTTGAAAGGGAAGAGAAGATGGTATTCCGATTTGGAATGATGGGCCTAGTCTAGTGAGAGTGGCATACAGATCATTGTAGCGGGCGCCCACTAGAAGTTAGGTCCAAAATTTTGCATTTGGGCACACTGAGAAAATTAATAATTTGCAGCTAACAGATACCTGTATGCTGTTTACAGGAAATTAGTGTGAAACAGCCGAAACTGGTATTCAGTATATTGTAACATCGTGGACGTTTTATTACTTCACACACCCGATTCACACCAAACACGTTGTTGGGAGATCAAGGTTTTTTTAGTGCAACCCCGATTCAAAGGTACTGTGGCAACCGCTTAGTATTAATAGAAGGAAATCAGAGTAACGACATCAGTTGTCTCTTGAATTCTCCCATCCCGTTAGTAGCAGACCTTCACCTAGTAACATAGCTGAGGTCCTGCACCGTCAAGAGTCGAAGACAGAACCTTCATTCTACAAGGTTTCGGTGGCAAACTCTATGCCAAACGCTATTGCATTCTATTATAGAACACTTTGTTGGATGTTAAGTATCTTGATTTTTTTTCCCGGGGTGACAAGAATAACGAATTGAATGCGATATTCCACTCACGACGCGGAGTGTCTCTCACAATTTTATTCCAATACCTGAATTATACATACGAGTACACTACGCTACAGCCACTTTGGCTTGTGCTCTTCCTTCCGTCATATGAGCTCTTTTTTCCTCTAATAAGAAGCCGAACTCTGTCGCTAAGTGGAGCAGTAGTACTTTTATTGAGGTCGTGCGTGTCAGAGGGCGCTTGGGCGGTTTGCAGGCCGGCGCAAGCCCCCCCCCCCCACCAAACACTCACGCACCTCCCGACTCAACACGGACTTCGTAATGAACATGAACTACGTTTCTTCGTTTTAAAGCTCAAATTGTCTCTCTTTTGTATCCACGCTCTTCTAAAACAACTTAAACGCTGACGTGATTTTAATAGTTTTTTATTTTATTTCTTTGTTTTGATTTTATTAACGATTTTTAGGTTTTATAATCGGCTCTATTGCTAAAGATGAGAAACGCTTGTGTACAGTGATTCAGCAATTCACTGGAAACTATTTCATTCAGAGAAATATAACTCTGCAATCTAAAAACTTAATTTCTTTATTAGTAAAAAAAGGAGAAATCATTTACAAAACTTTCTTTCATTTTGAAAGTTGATTGTAAAACTACAATTTTAGCAATCTCCTAATGAACTCCCTCGTAGTCTTGAAATGCTGAATTTTAACAGGAAAACTGAATCCAGAATGACGATATTAAATTTTCTGGGGAAGTACTTAAATGCCATTAATAAATGGCACCCAACACTACAACAAAACCACTCATCAATGTACCTGGCAAAATACGTCCGCTTAAGATCTTAAATATTTCATTCCTCTTATAAGAACTTTAATATTACCACCGCTATTATCTTCTTTAACAAATGTAAGTTTATTTCTCATTAGAAGCAAGTTTAATTGAATTGAATTAATGCCTTATTTTACGTGACGAGACTCAGGCCATGAGGCCTGCTTTCCGTCTGACCACGCAAATTTCGTTACGCTCCTTTCACCAACTAGCGGAGAAAGAAGGTATTCCTAGGGCGACGACACAGGCGATTTTTGAATTTAGCTCAGAGGCGTCATTTAGGCTTGAGGATCTTTTACATGCAGTAAATCTACTAACATGGGACAGCCGGCTTTACTTCCCCTCCGAAGGAAGGCGTACGAAGGATTTTTTCGCCCTTAAAAATACATGGCTTGGATCGGATTTGAACCCGCGAACTTGGGTATAACAGTCCGACACGCTAACCGCTAAGTTTATCACCGCTAAGCAGCATTACTTCGTATTTCTTCGAACAATTCTTAATTTATTCGTTTATTTCCCATTAACACAATATATTTTTTAGTTTAACTCTCAATTAAGAATAATCATGTGCAACGTAAAAATCATCTAACCTTTTCCCTTATTTTCGCTTTTCTCCAGCTAACGCTTTTGGAGACACATACTGCAATTGTTATGTCCTTGAGTACTGCCTTACTCCCCAAGGGGCTGAAAAAGCGCCCACCCTTAGGCATCGAATGCGCGTTGGTACCTTGCGCGTCCCACCTCACAGGGGGCAACGCTTATTTTGATACTGCCGCGCGCCGAGCACCGACCTCTTAGCCCCAAGGGTTAACTTGACGTAAATTGCTTCCCTCACCGCCTCTTATCTGACCTCTACATTTGTGCACCTTTTTTTACGCTGAGAAAAATACCCAACAAATGCCTCTCTGCTGCGTACAGGCTGTTAGTGAAAAACCGCTCCAGCATTTATTGAGTTTGCTGAAGCATTGTGGACGTTTATTTATTTGACGTATATTTGCACACACAATTCAGGAGATTAGATATGAGTTCAGTTTAATATTTGCCTTTCCATACTAACTTGTTCATTTTAACTACGTGTTCATCACAATGTTTATGTTCACCCCAACCAAAGTTGTTGCGAGTTTGATACTTTTTTCCCAGCATGCCAAAACAATGTGTGTTTGCTTCTTTTAAACATTTCATGAAATGTAAACCAATTCAATAATTTCATTACGTAACATGTGAACATTGATTTTCGTTGGTTATATAATTGATTTATAAGGAAACACTTCCGTTCTCTCCAACCGCTCTCTTCAGAACAAGCCGTTTCTTGTGTCAAAGTTGAGAGAAAATTTTTTCCATATTCAGAGGAACAGTTTTATGAACCTAATAGTTTTTCCAGCTCAAATAGAGATATCTTCGAGAAATACTTTTATATTTGGGAACATCTTTCTTTGTCAAATCTAATAGCTTGTCTGAAATACAGCAATCGTTTGAATAACTGCAAGAATTATGAAATTGGGATTTGTAGAATGGGTCAGAACACAAACTGAGGACGAACTGCAGGTCTGTCAAAAAGCAAGACACTATCATTGTTAACTCTTTACTTCTTTTATAATTTCTTTCTCTTCGGTATAGTCTTTACGGAACACTGTATATACTTATTTTACATTAGTTCCTATTATAATTTTAAAATATGAGATGATGTTGTGTAAGAAAGTTCGATTTGTTGTCGTTAAACTGAAATTTAATAGGACACTATTACATTTCAATAGAAGCGAGAAAAGGAAAACGACGGAGGTTTTAGTTTATTCTCGGAAAATGGAAATGTTTTGGCGGGAGGGAGAGTCGCTCCGCTTTACTTCAGTTTTGTGTAGTTTCTCCATTTTTAAGTTGACTCTCTTACACATACAGGGATGAAGGACATTAGTGCACTCCACATCTCAATAACCAATATAAAGGTATTGAATTTTCGACACTGGCTAAGTCGGAGTCATTCTCCAAGAGTAATGAAGAATGGCGGCTTCATACAAAAGTGTGTTTCCTTGTGCGTATCAATAATTTTTTTTAAATAATTAACAAGCCTCTCATTCGGGCGGATAGCTTTCATAACAATGTTCCTTGTATTTTAAACCTCTTAACCTGAAAGTAGGAAGTTAATACAATTATTCATTGGCACACTCCGAAGTAAACACGATTACGAAATCAAGATCTTTTCAATTTTAAATGTTTTATTTTACTTTCAATTGGCAATTTCAAATATAACTAGTGAATTTCAATTAAATGGACCTTTTATCTAATTTAGTACAGGAAATGAGTTGGATATAAGACAGTAGCTGACAACTGATTTCTCTAAAGAATTCTCCAAAAGACTCCAGATATTCAGAGTCACAGCGAAGAGCGGAGCATTTTTTCTTTTAAACCACGCTCCAGGTGCCCTGGACGTAGTACACAAATTCTACAAAGCGAGCTACCTTGCCCGCAACCTTTACGTGCCTGTCTCAAGGCTTGAAAATTGGCCATTGACTACGCGCAATCTATTCTTCCTCTTTTTGCATCCGATTTCGATGCTGTTGTTGGGAAATCCAATAACCTTTTGCATATTCCCCACGATGTAGGACGACCCGAGCAACATTGCGAGTGATAACGCGAATTCCACGCCGTGACTCTTGGGTTGTAGTGTCGCAAAATAAAGAGGCATATTCGATAAAATAATAAAATTACACTGCGAAAGTGTATGATAATACTACTATAATCTTCACGCAACTCTATAAAGTTTTACGATGTATGAACAGGTTAGGGAACCGATAAAAAGTTGCATTTTTAGGAATATGTGAAAGGATCATCTAAATAGAGATTAAATTGAATAAATGAAAACGTTTTTTCTCTACATTCCAACGTGCGAGATTTGAATTCTACAGTCGTGACAGATGCAGATGCATTATTTCGCCGACATACGTTTCATGAGGAGGCAGAGGTGTCGCTTTTGCTGTAGCGGCACCAGGGCTTTGCGCGCCGGCCAGCACGGGCTGCGCAACAGGCGGGCACTCGAGCCGCAGTCAGCCCCCCTTCTTTCCCCCTCCCACGCCCCCCCTCGCCCACGCCCCCCCCGCTCGCGCTCGCGTCCCCGTCCCCGAGCCTCAGCAGAGGCGCCTCTCCGCCACCCTGCCCTGCCCCTCGCCGCCCCAGAGCCACAGCAACGCGGCAGCAGCTCCCCGCCGCCGCGCGGGACACGGCAGTGGCCGCGCACGCTGACAGCGCGACACCCCAATTAAACGCCGCAAATTTAGTGGCGCCCTCCACGCCACGCATCCATCTCCGCTCCGACGGACACGCCCCCTGTCGCCCGCCCCTCCCACCACCGCCCTTGGCTGCCGGTCGCTGTCCTCACGACGCGCCACCGATCGCGCAACGGTGAATCGACCAGGAGCCCTTGCGAGAGTGCATTAGCTCCCTCTGAGTGTTCTCAGATGGAAATTGCAATAGATTTCAAAGATAAACAACTTAACATTATAATTAATGCTAATATTGAAATTATAATTGTTGCACACTTACAAACAAAATTAACTAAAATTTTTTTTTCGTTAGACAAGAAACGTCAAGTTAAGATGCAAAAAATTAATTACATGAATGTGACTTCTGTAAAAGTGTTCAATACCACTTTACCTTTGATCATATGCCTATATGATGGCCACCTGATGTGATGCACAATTAGGTAGTACGTTGTGAGTGTTATGTTTTCTGTAGCCACATTCCAAATGAGGTATTATGAGAGCGGATGATTAATTTCGAGTTCTGATGAAGGTAGAAAATAGCGAATTGTCGGTAGGTGAATTATTTTTTCTATTTTGTGGTGTGAAGTCAAGAACTTCAGAACTATAATTTCAACATATCAACGATAAATTGTTTTATAAATATGATATAATGCCAACTGTGGTTGTGGGAAGCGGAAAAGTAACGCCTTACGGTTTGAACGTACCAGGGATTGGGAGGTCGAAGATTTGATTAGAAATTTAAGTGAAGCTTGAGTTCACCGGAATCGTGTTCAAACGCCGACTGCTCTGAACATTCGTGGTTTCCCTGCTCACTTCCAAGCGAATGTCGCAGCAGCACCTTAGAACAAGCCCCAAGGACCGTGCGCCATCCATCCTCCCCTACCTCGCCAACATTCTCATCCTTTGAGTCGAGCTATTGGCCAATCACTTATCCCCCTTACGAAACTTCTCATTGATTCAGGAAATCTCCAAAAGCGCAAGAGACCCAGAAAGCAGCAACATGCTTTGGTTTCTCACGAAACACTTCTCACAAGTCTTGTGATACAGGAAACGAAATTCAAATAAAAAAACTTAATACTGAGCATACTTGTATAATTTTATACTGAAGCAACGATATTAACGCAATGATATTAAGTGACGCAATTAAAAACGCAATGATTTCTAGTAAAAAAACTACACTGTATTATGATGTTGCGAAGAAGGAAAAAACACATATACTAACATACACCAGGCAGATTCCAAGTACGTGATACAAAATAAGAACGTTCGTTTCGTAATCCGTCACGTTTCGCAAAGTCAATTTCTGACTGGCATCTATTCACTCGTTAAAAAATAGGTTTCTTTAAAGAAATAGATTAAAATTCTATAGTGTAGTATTTTAGTGAACCTAGTTTGAATTATTTACAACAATAAAATTAATATTTAAACGTTTTAAGTAGTTAGAAAATAAACGAAAATGTGTAGTAGTTTTTGAAAACTTTTCCAAGGGGCACACTTTCTAGTTGACGAAAAATTGCGTAACATTATATCGTATTTCCGTTGTCGCTAATTCGTGTTATATTGAGGGGCTTCTAGATTCCTCTTAAATACATTACAGAGGGAGGGTGAGAAGCTAAGAAGCAATCGTTTCAGACAAACGTAGCAATCTGGATTTTTAACAAATGCCTCGTAAAAAGTTCTCGTGAAAAAGGCATTTTAAAAATTCAAACTGCAGTTTTCTAAAGGTTGTGGGGGCTCATAAATTTTCACCGGGACCATTACCACTTGCTTTGACTGTCATCTACAGTTCCGAAACTTCTGTCTAACAACTTAAGCACATTAATACATCAAAAAATATCAAAATTAAAATGTTTAAAGTAAGCTATGTAAGTGTTGCGCAAGAGAACATTACACGAGTATCTGAAATGAAAATATTAGAGAATAACTGCATATTTTTTCTGTGATTGGTGAAACCAGATCCTTAATTAATGCTTATTTATCCGTACAGGGAGAAATTCTAATCGTAGGATGACTGCTTTTATCAGTAGCTTGTGGTTTTCTCTTCAATACGTTTTGGGTTTTGGCGTGGGTAGTTCGTCGGGAGAGGGCTTGACTGCAGCAGTGGGCCCAGGGAGACGGAGAATCTCCCGACTGCATCCCGTGGTCAGTTGCCCATAGCTTCCCAGCTAATCCCCATTCACTTTGTTACCTGAGAAGGCATAGCCCGACTCCATCCCGTTTCGTTTATTCCGTGTTTCGGAAGGAGTAATCATTTTAGTTATGTAAGTTTGCCTTTATAAGTAGCGCATAGATGTTCACGGCCAGTCCAGAGAAAACCTCAAACAGCGGTGAACATGGCAGAATCTTCAAAATTATGAATGTTAACTCAGCGAGGTAAGATGATGCTCTGGGTAGCGCTTTCATGTTTTGTTTCCACACACTTTTAAGCGATGGTTTTCAGGCCATGCTCTAAAAGGACATACCATTTGTTTTTTTAGACAGAAAAGAATAAGTAATAATTGATCAATGTGATTCTAATCAGACCAGGAGAAACGAAAGAAATATATCCTCATACGAAGAAGGAAACCAACGATATGGAGTCGGGCTATGTCCTTTTGGAGAGGTAGGTTAACGGCTTAGGAAAATGGACCGCAGAAAGCAGTCGGTATACGCCAGTGAGACGGAAGAGGAATGGATGGGGCAGACGCCGTGCGGCCGGCGCATCCCACGACACACATCCGGACACTTAACCCCCCACTTCCATTCTATTTCACTTCCCTTTACTTCCAGGTGATCCACTCCTGAAGAGAATTAACTGCAACAACAAAATTTAATATTTAAATGTATGGAATTTGAAAAGAAAAAAATTTGTAGTAGATGTTGGAAAACTTGCTTTCAGATTCACGCCTTTGAAAACTCGCGCACCGTTGCACTATGCTTCCGTTCCCACATTTTCGAATTATTCTACACGGAGATGTGGTTCAGGGCATAAAGTGATGTCACCGCAGTGCCTCTAACCTGGAGATCCTAAGTTCGAGTGCCGACTGTGGCAGGATTTTCAACACTAGCTAGTTAGCTCCCTCGCTGTCTGGAGGAGAATTTTAGCTGCCGGTTGCTCTGATCGGTAGTTTTCCATGATTTCTCCGATCAACACGAGGCGAATGCTGGAGCAGAGCCCTAACAAACGGGGCATGAAGCGAGCGCGATGTTTCCTTTCTCATTCTTATCCTATCCTCTTACACACACTTACCCTACCCACTACATGCCCTACACTACCACATATGGCGGGAGACCGATCGGAAGCTTAGAACTTACGGCTGTGGCGGTGCCCCGCTAGTAGGAAATTCCTGGTTGGCGAAAACCGTTAACATACAGCAGGGGCCCTATTCTTAACCGTTCGTGATCATCTCGAACGTTCGTGATTGACGTCATCACGAATGAAACGCGAGTTTCCGTATTCTTAACCGCTCGACCCGTCTCGAGTGGTCGTGAGTTCGCATTATCACGAGTGGGGTCTGGAGCACTGAGATTCATCACGAATGGTATACAGCATTAACATAACCTCATTATCTTCACATTCCGAGGGAAAGTACGTAGTAAATTATAGTAACCACTTATCGTATTTTTATCTAACAACTTTCTATACTCATAGGTGCATACTAAATATTAAATCAACTACGATTTTTATATGAAATAACATTTATAATATATCTTTACTAATATTATATGTAAAATTTAAAAATCTTAAATATTAATGCTAAATATCCTGATTCTACACATGATTCATTTATATGGTAAAATTTCAAATTAAACACAGTACTTGGAAATATTCATGCTCATGGACACAGATTATTTTTTGATTGGAGATACTTTAAGGTATGCTTGGAATGTACAATGCTGAATCTCTGCGATGAAATGAGCCATGTTAACAATGAGTTATAACAAGGCCATTACTAGTTAATAGATATTTTACTTAAAAACATACATTGTATTTTTTTAAATTTTATATTTATTTTCAGCATCTTTTGTGGAAAATGACTTTGGAATCTTTCCAGACACTAATACCTCATTCACAGACTGTCTCAACCACTCAATCATAAGTTCTTTTTGCCTTTCTGAAGTATACACTTTTTTCGAATCCATACTTAGAACAAAGTATACAATACATAAAACTAAATACTAATTACGAAGGAAGTCTATGGCTTAACTCTAATAAAAACTAACAATAACATGAAGTAAAAAGAAATTAGAAACCTGTGAACAATGAAAACTAATTAAATAACTAACAATAACCAAAATGTAATACTACAGAATTGCACTGAACGTGGATCGAACACAATGAATTTCAATACAACGCCCGTAAATCTCAGCTATTTGAGACAATCGAGCAGCGAGTGTTGCGTTGCCAAACGTTACCGCTCGTGATGTGCGAATGGTATCGCGGAGGGTGTTTAAGAATACGGTCTTGTCGTGGTCTTCGCAATTGGACCGTTCGAGACATCACGAATGATGTTAAGAATAGGAGCCCAGGTCGCTCCTGATCTCACTATTCACCGGAGAAGGATCACTGACACTCTCTGAGGAGAAATCATGCACAACACTTACAGGACCTTAGCACTTGAGGCCCACAGAATCATTAATAAGTCCAATTCAATTACTCTCCTTAGCGTAGGGAGTAGGCGGAAGGAAAGAGAGAAAGGCTTGGATTAAAGCTGGGCCAGTTGGAAAAGGGAAACGCCGGCAACATCGGGAAGGGAACGTCGCGGCCCTGGCATATCTCGTGCTGCAACCGTCCCAGGAGAGAGGAAAGCGGGAGAGTAGAAGAAGAGCGAAGGGCATTGGGGAGGGAGAGAAAGTTGGCCCACGCCGTCACTCTCACCTTCCCCGTCCCTTTCTTTCGACCCCCGCTCCGCCAACCAACAGGCGCCCACGAAGGTCGCCGAAAAAGCATACGAAGCTTCATGAGACAAGGGAGATTCGCCCTCGTGTAAAACTATTTTATTGCAATCGTTCTGACGTTTATTCCGATCGTAAATCCTGTGGCACGCGAATATGGCAAACAGATTACTTTGGTAAAAAATGACCAAATCTTATAGCGGTTGCTTTTCGGTTCTCCTGAAATATTTTCTGTCAGTGTAGACGTGTTTGGTGATGCCGCAGGTTATACTAAAGCCGAAGCAAAGTTGATCAAGCATTTCATATTCCCAGGTACTCATCGCATCCATGCTTCTATTGATATGAAAACATTTGCCCTCATTTAACAAGTCTAATACTTAAAGGAATATACATAATAGTAATACTAAAATTGCATTTGTAATAAAATAATGAATAATAGAAACGTACTGCTGGAAATTCACTCAATGTCTCGCTGAAATTCAAAATTATTTTCACATCGGAAATTTAAAAACAATTGAGTTTTATATGCGCTTTTTCAATATATTTTCGGATCATGAACAAATTGCTTATAACGATTGTTTTTTTAGTTATTTTGAAATATTTTCTGTCATTGTGGACGTGTTTGTTGATGCCGTACGTTATATCAACGCCGACGCAACGTCATCAAGCTTTTCAAATTCCCCGGGACTATTTTTAAGTTCATTTTTCCATTGTTATGATTACAATTAACGTCATTTAAGAAGGGCAATACTTAAAACCTTATACATAATAATGATAATACTTAAGAGTTGAGTTTTATACGCAATTATTGAAAAAAAAAGGTTTTTCAGACCATAAACGAATTGCTTATAATGGTTATCTTTTAGTCATTCTGAAATATTTTCTGTCATTGCAGACGTGTTTGTTAATGCCATTGTTGAATCAAAGCCGAAGCAAACTTAGATTAATTCTGCGATTAAGTTTAAGGACTTGGCGGCAGAATATACTAATTCAACATTACGTAACTTAACACTTTTACAAAATTTACAAACTTTACAAATTAATGTGAATATTTCACCTTGCGAGCTTTCGTAGCACTCCACTTGACCACACTTCCTTTCCCTGCACTATCGATTACTGAACTGTAATATCTTTCTTACATATTCTTTTTCCTCAACATTACAACGCCACTTCACTGCACTTCACGTCACTGCACACAATTAATAATAACAATAATAATAATAATAATAATAATAATAATAATAATCATTAACTCACAGGCAATTCAAAAGACAGGGAAGTGCAAGAAATTGCTTTATTTGGAGCAACTCACATTTTGCGCAAAGTATTGTAGAATCACCGACAGTCCCTAGATCTGCTCCTTAGGTAGCTGGTTGCAACCTGGAGTAGATTTTATTTAGAGCTGACTCTTAACATCTTTAGTCGTGATGTAGTGGAATAATAATAATAATAATAATAATAATAATAATAATAATAATAATAATCATACAAAATACTTTATATAAAACTAGTAATTTAATAATATTGAACATATTTGTATTACACATATCAACACCAAGGAAACTAATTTATTTTTCAATTTACTCAGGTTTTGAAGAAAGGGTTAAAAAATTGTTACAGGCAAAGCGTTGCAGTCTCTAATAGTTCTATTAGCAAAAGAAAATTTCCCAACTTCATCAAAACTTTCAAATTCCCCGGGACCCGTTTTAAGTTCGTTATCACATTGATATGAAAATATTTGCACTCATTTAACTCGTCTAATACGTAGAGGCGTATACATAATAATAGTAATACTTCAATTGCATTCGAAATAATTTTCTTAGATCACAGACGAATTGCAAATAACGGTTGCTATTTGGTTATCCTGAAAAAATGGTTATTGTAGAGGTGTTTGTTCCGTATTGATGCAGTATCATTGCTAATGCAAACTTTAGCAAGCTTCTCATATTCCCCCTGACCCTTTTTAGGTCCATTTTAGGTCAAAGCTGATGCAAACTTCATCAAGCTTCGCATATTGCTCCGGTCTCTTCTTAGCGTAATTTTTCCATTGATATGAAAACATTTTACCTCATTTAATACGTTTAATACTCAAAGGCGCATAGATAACACTGGCAATACTTAAATTGCATTTAGATAAAGAAATAAAAAATTTAGAGGAACCTACTGATGGAATTTGACTGAATGTCTCGTTGATATTAAAAATGTTTTCTGCAGCGGAAAGTTTAAAAACAATTGAGTTTTGTTTACCCGTTTTCGAAATAAATGTTATTCAGATCATGAGTGAATTGCATATAGCGGTTGCTTTTTAGTGGTTCTAAAATATTTTCTCTCATTGTAGATGTGTCGGTTGAAGCCGTACGTTATATCAAATCTAGTGGAAAGTTGATCAAGCTTCTCATTTTACCCCGGCACTCTTTTCAAGTCCATTTTTCCATTGATAAGAATACATTTAACATCGTTTAAGAAGTGTAATACTTAAAAGCCTATACATAATAATCGTAATACTTCAATTGCATTTCGAAACAAATGGTTTTTATATCATAGAAGATTTACATATAACGGTTGCTTTTTGGTTGTTCCGAAACAATTTCTGTCACTGTAGAGGTGTTTGTTGATGCCGTATCAATGCTAATGCATACTTCAGCAAGCTTCTCATATTCCTCTTACCCTTTTGAGGTCCATTTTTCCATTGATATGAAAACACTTTACCTGATTCAACAAGTTATAGACTAAAAGGCGCCTACATAATAATGGTAATAATTAAATTGCATTTAAATAAAGAAATAAAAAAATTAAGAGGAACGTACTGATGGAATTTGAATGAAATGATGGAATTTGAATTGAACGTTGATATTAAAAATGTTTTCTGCAGCGGAAAGTTTAAAAACAATTTAGTTTTGTGAACCCGTTTTCGAAATAAAAGCTATTCAGATCATGTACAAATTGAATAAAGCGGTTGCTTTTTGGATGTTCTGAAATATTTTCTCTCATTGTAGACGTGTCGGTTGAAGCCGTACGTTATATCAAATCTGGTGGAATGTTGATCAAGCGTTTCATTTTACCCCGGCACTCTTTTCAAGTCAATTTTTCCATTGATAGGAATACATTTAACATCGTTTAAGAAGTGTAATACTTAAAAAGCCTATACATAATAATAGTAATACTTCAATTGCATTTTCGAAACAAATGCTTTTTATATCATAGAAGAATTACATATAACGGTTGCTTTTGGTTGTTCGCAAACATTTTCTGTCACTGTAGAAATGTTCGTTGATGCCGTATCAATGCTAAAGCATACTTCAGCAAGCTTCTCATATTCCTCTCACCCTTTTGAGGTGAATTTTTCCATTGATATGAAAACACTTTACCTGATTCAACAAGTTTAAGACTAAAAGGCGCATACATAATAATGGTAATACTTAACATGCATTTAAATAAAGAAATAAAAAATTAACAGGAACGTACAGATGGAATTTGACTGAATGTCTCGTTGATATTAAAAATGTTTTCTGCAGCAGAAAGTTAAAAAAACCATTGAGTTTTGTTAACCCGTTTTCGAAATGAATGTTATTCTGATTATGAACGAATTGCATACAGCGGTTGCTTTTTAGTGGTTTTATAATAATTTCTCTCATTGTAGACGTGTCTGTTGATGCCGTAAGTTATACCAAATCTGGTGGAAAGTTGATCAAGCTTCTCATTTTACCCCGGCAATCTTTTCAAGTCCATTTTTCCATTGATAGGAATACATTTAACATCGTTTAAGAAGTGTAATACTTAAAAAGCCTATACATAATAATAGTAATACTTCAATTGCATTTTCAAAACAAATGCTTTTTATATCATAGAAGATTTTATTTATTTATTTGTCAAAAAAACAGTAAAAACTGTATATGACGTGTGGGGAAAGAAATTTATCTGCGCACATTTTCTTGAGAGCCAGAACTTTATTTAAAAAAACGAGAAAAAAAAACGAAAAAATGAATTTAGAAAATAATTATTTTAGAAATATGAAGATATTTGAAAAATGTTTTTTCCCGAGTAATAGAAAATCAATTTCAACTGTAAATGAACTACAAGCAAAAGGAGTGCTCAACAAAACGTGCGCACAGTGAAGCTACATTTACGTCCAGAAGCAAAACAAGGGGCCATCTCAGCATTTGCTCAATGGATCAGCGAAACTGGACAAAAACCTGATCGAGATGGGGGGTCATTGACCCGGAAGCTGAAGTACATTACTTGTTACAGGCGTATTAAATATTTTTTAAATGTATACAATGCAAACATAAACTAATTCATTATATATCTTTGTTTTGTTACATTAAACATTATTTTTCTTTTTCACGATCAGTATAGTCTCTAATTGTATAGAAACAGTTTTGCAGCAGAAAAGATTTTACTTTTAACTTACATTTGTGTACCGACTTTAATTGTTTTATGTCATCTGGCAATGCGTTGTAAAGTAACGTACTTGTATTGTATGTTGATTTCTTGTACTGAGCTGTTGATACTGACACTTGATGCACGTGATTTCTACGGCGTGTGTTGTAATTATAAATATCAATATTGCATGAAAATATGTTCCCTCCGTTAAGTAGGTCATTTTTGACAAATATTACAGATTCGTAAATAAATAGACAAGGCAGTGGTAGGATTCCCAGCTCAATGAAAAGAGGCTTGCAGGAATCACGTGGAAGGCAATTTTTCATTATTCGAATAATTTTCTTTTGCAATCTGAAGGTCTGAATACTACAGGATGAGCTTCCCCAGAATATTATGCCATATCTCAGGCGGGAATGCACATTTGCAAAATAAACGCAACGAGCAGCATGAAGGCTGACAGAATTTGAAAGAATTCTGAATGCATAGCATAATGAACTTAATTTAGTGTTTAATTCTGTAATATGTACATTTCATTTGAGGTTTGATTGAATTGAAAGACCTAAATATTTTGTTGCCTCAACATCAGCTAATTGCATATTGTTCATTTTCAATGGAACATGCGATTTCCGATTTGAGATGCAAAAATGCATTGAAACAGTTTTTCTTTCGTTAACAATTAATTTGTTATTATTAAACCAATTTGAAACTTCTGAAATTGTACTATTTACTGCTTCTTTTTTGCAAAGAACATTCGTATCATCAGCAAACAGAACCGTTCTTCCATTTTTAATAGACGAGGGCATATCGTTTACTATAACAGAAAGAGAATAGGACCTAAGATCGAACCTTGCGGGACCCCATGCACAATTGGCAAAGAATTGGAAATATAAGTATGTAATGTCCTTTCCTGCCAGTATGGTATTTCTACTCCTTGAGTCCGATGTTTAAGGTAAGAAGTTATCCAATCTAGGGCAATACCGCGAATTCCATACGAAGGTAATTTTGAGAGCAAGATGTTATGGTCAATAACGTCAAAAGCTTTCGAGAGGTCTAAGAATATTCCAATGGGTACTTCATTTTGGTCTATTGATGAAGCAACATCTTTGAGAAAAGAAAAAATGGCAGTTTCCGTAGATTTTGATTTTCTAAAACCGTGTTGTGAGTCTGAAAACGCTCTGTTTTTCTTGAGAAATGTTTCCATTCGTAAGAAGAAAAGCCTTTCTAATATTTTTGAGAAAACTGACAAAAGAGAAATTGGCCGGTAATTTTGAATATCATTTTTGTTCCCTTTTTTAAAACGTGGCTTAATTTTTGCTGTTTTGAAAATATCTGGAAATATTCCCGTACATAAAGAAGCATTGAAAATGTGAGTTAACGGATGTATAAAGGCAGGTGCACAAGATTTTAATAAGCAATCCGGAAATTCATCTAAACCTGATTAATATTTATTTTTTAGTTTACTGACTATTCTGAGGATTTCGTTGGGAGAAGTTTCGGGAATAAACATCGTATCTGAAATTTTTTTGGGAAGTGTAAGATGTTGAATTTTGTGATTTTAGTCCCTTCGTGAGATCAGACGCAATTCTGGAAAAGTGTTACATATAACGGTTGCTTTTTGCTTGTTCCGAAACGTTTTCTGTCATTGTAGAGGTGTTTGTTGATGCCGTATCAATGCTAATGCAAACTTCAGCAAGCTTCTCATATTCCTCTCACCCTTTTGAGGTCCATTTTTCCATTGATATGAAAACATTTTACCTGATTCAACAAGTTTAAGACTAAAAGGCGCATACACAATAATGGTAATACCTAAATTGCATTTAGATACAGAAATAAAAAATTAAGAGAAACGTACTGATGGATTTGACTGAATGTCTCGTTGATATTAAAAATGTTTTCTGCAGCGGAAAGTTTAAAAACAATTGAGTTTTGTGAACACGTTTTCGAAATAAAAGCTATTCAGATCATGAAGAAATTGCATAAAGCGTTTGCTTTTTGGTTGTTCTGAAATATTTTCTCTCATTGTAGACCTGTCGGTTGAAGCCGTACGTTATATCAAATCTAGTGGAAAGTTGATCATGCTTCTCATTTTACCCCGGCACTCTTTTCAAGTCCATTTTTCCATTGATAGGAATACATTTAACATCGTTTAAGAAGTGTAATACTTAAAATGCCTATACATAATAATAGTAATACTTCAATTGCATTTTCAAAACGAATACTTTTTATATCATAGAAGATTTACATATAACGGTTGCTTTTTGGTTGTTCCGAAACAATTTCTGTCACTGTAGAGGTGTTTGTTGATGCCGTATCAATGCTAATGCATACTTCAGCAAGCTTCTCATATTCCTCTTACCCTTTTGAGGTCCATTTTTCCATTGATATGAAAACACTTTACCTGATTCAACAAGTTTAAGACTAAAAGGCGCATTCATAATAATGGTAATACCTAAATTGCATTTAGATAAAGAAATAAAAAATTAAGAGAAACGTACTGATGGAATTTGACTGAATGTCTCGTTGATATTAAAAATGTTTTCTGCAGCGGAAAGTTTAAAAACAATTGAGTTTTGTGAACACGTTTTCGAAATAAAAGCTATTCAGATCATGAACAAATTGCATAAAGCGGTTGCTTTTTGGATGTTCTGAAATATTTTCTCTCATTGTAGACGTGTCGGTTGAAGCCGTACGTTATATCAAATCTGGTGGAATGTTGATCAAGCTTTTCATTTTACCCCGGCACTCTTTTCAAGTCCATTTTTCCATTGATATGAATTCATTTAACATGATTTAAGAAGTGTAATACGTAAAAGCTTATACACAATAATTGTATACTTGATTTGAGTTTAAATGATGAAATAAAACAATTTTGAAACGTACTTATGGAATTTCACTGAATGTCTTGTTGAAATTCAAAATTAATTTCACAGCGAAAAGTTTGAAAAGAGTTGAGTTATATATGCGCATTTTGAAACCAATTTATTTCAGATCATAAACGAATTACTTATAAGGGTTATCTTTCAGACCTTCTGAAATATTTTGTTACCGTAGACGTGTTTATTGATGCCACAGTTATTATGAAAGCCTAAGCAAACTTGGATTAGATTAGATCTATTACTAATTCTGCAATTAATTTTGTGTATTTGGTGGTAGAATACAATAATTTAACATTATATAACAATTATACAAAATTTTGAAACATTACAAATTAAAGTGAACCCATCACCATGGAAGCTTCCGTAGCACTCTTCTTGACCAGTTGATATGACTATATTTACATTGATTTAACAAGTCCAATACTTAAAAGCGTATACATTATAATCGTAATACTTCAATTGAATTTTCGAAATATTTGTTTTAGATAATAGACGAATTGCTTGTAACGGTTGCTCTTTGGTTGTCCTGAAAAATTGTCTGTTATTGTCGAGGTGTTTGTTGATGCCGTACGTTATATCAAATCTGATGCAAACTTTATCAAGCTTCGCATTTTACTACACTGCCTTCTAAGCGCCATTTTTCCATTGATATGTAAACATTTTGCCTTATTAAATACGTTGAGTACTAAATGGCGCACACATAACAATGATAATATTTAAATTGCATTTGAATAAAGAAATAAAAAATTAAGAGAAACGTACTGATGGAATTTGACTGAATGTCTCGTTGATATTAAAAATGTTTTCTGCAGCGGAAAGTTTAAAAACAATTGAGTTTTGTGAACCCGTTTTCGAAATAAAAGCTATTCAGATCATGAACAAATTGCATAAAGCGGTTGCTTTTTGGATGTTCTGAAATATTTTCTCTCATTGTAGACGTGTCGGTTGAAGCCGTACGTTATATCAAATCTGGTGGAATGTTGATCAAGCTTTTCGTTTTACCCCGGCACTCTTTTCAAGTCCATTTTTCCATTGACATGAATTCATTTAACATGATTTAAGAAGTGTAATACGTAAAAGCTTATACACAATAATTGTATACTTGATTTGAGTTTAAATGATGAAATAAAACAATTTTGAAACGTACTTATGGAATTTCACTGAATGTCTTGTTGAAATTCAAAATTAATTTCAAAGCGAAAAGTTTGAAAAGAGTTGAGTTATATATGCGCATTTTGAAACCAATTTATTTCAGATCATAAACGAATTACTTATAAGGGTTATCTTTCAGACCTTCTGAAATATTTTGTTACCGTAGACGTGTTTATTGATGCCACAGTTATCAAAGCCTAAGCAAACTTGGATTAGATTAGATCTATTACTAATTCTGCAATTAATTTTGTGTATTTGGTGGTAGAATACAATAATTTAACATTATATAACAATTATACAAAATTTTGAAACATTACAAATTAAAGTGAACACATCACCATGGGAGCTTCCATAGCACTCTACTTGACCAGTTGATATGACTATATTTACATTGATTTAACAAGTCTAATACGTAAAAGCGTATACATTATAATCGTAATACTTCAATTGAATTTTCGAAATATTTGTTTTAGATAATAGACGAATTGCATGTAACGGTTGCTCTTTGGTTGTCCTGAAAAATTGTCTGTTATTGTCGAGGTGTTTGTTGATGCCGTACGTTATATCAAATCTGATGCAAACTTTATCAAGCTTCGCATTTTACTGCACTGTCTTCTAAGCGCCATTTTTCCATTGATATGTAAACATTTTGCCTTATTAAATACGTTGAGTACTAAATGGCGCACACATAACAATGATAATATTTAAATTGCATTTGAATAAAGAAATAAAAAATTAAGAGAAACGTACTGATGGAATTTGACTGAATGTCTTGTTGAAATTTAAAATTGTTTCTGTAGTGAAAAGTATAAAAACAATTGAGTTTTGTTTACCGGTTTACGAAATTTAATTATTATTTTCAAATTATCGAAATAAATGTTTTATAGATCATAGATGAATCATATTCTCTCGGACTCTTGTTAGGTCCATTTTCCTTTGATACTAGGAAAAACCGTCAGACGTTGTTCTGCCTCTCATCTCCTTTTCCCCTTCCATAACCCTCTCACTCTCTAACCCTGTCCCTGTCTGTGTTTCTGCCATTCTCTGTCATCCACATTTAATTGCAGATTCCGCACATCTCTGAGCAGTTGAGGTAATATCGGGAAGCGCCGGACCAGCAATAAGTTATTAGAATTAGAGCTTATTCTGTAGATTTTATGAGGCCTTCAGCCTCAAATTTTAGTTTTTAAGGCCACAGAATGCATCGTTTAGAAGTTATTTAACGATATAGATTCAAAAACCTGCTGAATGTGTTGCGGGTTGCATTTGACGTATTTAATTTTGTTCTACATCGCCATCTTGTGGACTTACAATAGATTCAAGAGCACATAAACCTTCTCGGTGAAATATATGTAGAAGTGCCTACTTTCATGGAGATTGGTCTCACGGTGTCGGAGTTTATACACACACTCATCGTCATAAAAAACGCTGCGCCTCGAAGGACCCTACTGATCCGCAGTCCACTCGGTGGTTCTTTTGCACACCATTCGCTAAGCCAATGATTTCGTTTTCACGGTCAGCCATGGACCGGGGGAAGGAGGGAAGTGGGCGTGATGTCGCATCCACCGGCCTAGAGAAGAGGGCTTCAAACGGCCATGGCCATGGCCACATCGCTAGAGAGTCATCTGTCCGTACACTATGCCTCACCGTCGCTTTCGACATCCGGTTGTCCAGTTCGAGAGGGTTGTGTGAGATCGTGGATGTGAGGGAGGCTGGTTGGTCCTGTCGCCGTATTGCGCACCACACCGGTCGCACGGACACCACTATCGTCCGCTGTTGGCGACAATGGATTGATGAAAGCATGCACACACGAAATGCAGGATCGGGACGTCCACCACGCACTATGATTAGGGAGGATCGACGGATTGTGCACCACGCGCGAAAAGATCCAACGGCGACGTTTGGTGCTATTCAGAGGGGTGTGCAGCCTGCACTGTCACATCCTATAAGTGCCAGTGTCATTGGCAGGTGGTTGCACAACGCAAGGCTCGCCGCACGCCAACCGTTACGACGCGTGCCACACACACCACAGTATCGTCGGTAAGCACTCATCTTCAGCGGCGAGTCCCCATTCTTCCTTGATGGCGACGACCACCGGATCCGTGTTTGGAGGCACAGTTGGGAGCGCCACGATGAACGGTTTGTCCCATCACACGTCCCGCCAGCCTCCTGTGATGGTGTGGAGTGCGATATCCCTTGGTGCCCATTCACCGATACTGTTCCTCGGAGGTACCGTGACAGCCGCATGGTTCGTTCAGGAGATCCTGCAACCAGTGGCTCTTCCGTTCGTGAACGCCCACACCCATTCCCTGTTTCAACAGGACAACGCGCGTTCACATATCGTAGCCATCTCCCGAGTATGCCTTGCTCCCGTGGATACTCTGCCATTGTCAGCAGCATTGCCAGACCTGTCCCCGATCGAGGTTTGGGTTGCTATCGAGCGTGCGATCAGGATTACATCCCTACCCACCAATCTGCAAGAACTGAGCGCTCAGGTGCAAGCTGCATTGGATGGACTAGCACAGGACTTCATTCGAGACCTGTAGAACTCCATGCCCCAACGTCTAAACGCGTGTGTTCGCCATCATGGTGGCCCCACGCCATACTAACGTGTATCGTCTACGGCTGTGTAGCGCTATAAATATTGGTCCTACAAACATGAAAGTGTAATCATTTTGTATGCATGGTACCCTCTAGCTGCCTGCCAACAATGATCGCAATACTTTTTATCTTTCTAGGTGAAGCTTTTTTTTTATGACGATGAGTGTATATATCAACATCCACTTTTATATACAGGATGAGTCACGTAACTTGAGCCCCCCCCCCATATAATTTTTGAACTTCCATTTTTGAGAAAATTTTGTTTTTGTATTTTTTAATATTGCGCATATTACATGCAACATTGCGCGAAAACTACTATAATTTTCAAAAAAATTCACATGACCCTAATGAAAGAACTCACTTTGTACAAGAAATTTTATTTTAAGGAAAAATCTCTATCTGCAATTTTGTAGTTGTAGGAAGAGGCCGAATAAAATTCAACCTTTTGCAATTTTCGAAAATTCAAAGTTAACCGTGAAAATCGTACCTATGCCACCTTAATAAATGATTTTACTCTATTCTTACAAGAAATTGAAAGAAAAAATTTGGAGCCGTTTTTGAGAAAATTTTGAATATGTCCGAGGGGTTTCATGTAAAGTACCTCCAAAAATTAACGATTTTTTTTTCAAAATCACAGAGCTTTGACTCAGGCAAAATAGACTCTTCAATTTGGAAAGAATCGTATGCATAGTTAGGCGCTAGTGTTGTTCACATACACCGGACGGACGGACGGAAGTTTAGCTTGCAACTGGTTTTTCGGTATCAAAGGGATTTTGGCTACGCTACGTGTTAGAGGATTTTTTTTCTTAATTTAGGAACTGAATTTATCCACCTTTTTGTTATCACGGCCCAGCAACGATTTTTATCTGCCAAAAATTCGCTATTTTTTCGCGGGAGCATTACATAACTTTCCCTAGATTACTCCGTATACACGTATGTCTACGGGAAAGTAAAAATAACGAAGAGAAACATACAAATGTAATTTTACTGAATGTCACGTTGAATTCAAAATTGTTATTATGGCGGAGAGTTTAGAAGCACTTGTGTTTTTCAAAATAATATTTTTCAGATTATGGATGATGAAACTAAAAGTTACGTGAACAGTTTATTAACAAAGTAGACGTGTGTCTTTAAAGTTGTCTTACTATGTACTTTTATTTCCACCACATACTTTTGACGTTTCAATTACAACTATGGGGTAACAGATGTTGATATGGGTTGACAATTCGTGAATTCCATAACACATTTGGAAATGATGTGCATCAAAACGAATATATTGAGATGTTATTGTGGGAGCCCAGAAATAGTGTACATAAAACCACACCAAATGTGAAATCTACGTTGTTACTAGAGAATCAATATTCTTATCGTGAATTATAATACTCGTCTCACACATTTAAGATCAATTTGAACTTTAAGTTTCAAACAATAATGTAACTTAACCGAAACAACAATTTCAAAATGTGTTTTTCCTACTTTTCAATAAAGGTAGAAGTGAGATTCATCTTCTTCTTAGCGGGAAAGCGATCTTTATGAAACAAAATATGTTAATAACTGTCGCTTTATGAGACAAGGTCGTAAATGAATTTTGCCAGTTGCAAATGCATCAGCATTCATCGTTGTGATTTCATTCATTTCACAAATATTTAAAATTGACTTTGGAATTCGGTGAGCTGACGGTAGCATTTTTCAATGATGATCAATTGACCAATTTAGTTTGTTGAATGTTTCTCTAAGCTGTTTTTTCAAAGTAAATAAAGAACACAAATTTCTAGATTTGAAATTAATTTTTATTGCGATACTTTTAATTGTTGATAAAGAATGTTGCCATCGAATTGTAATATAATTGTACATAAATAAACATATAGTTACATACAAAGCACTGAAATTATCACGAAGTTACACGAATTTTTCCAAAGCAATTATACAGGAAAACTAAGAAGCAACTGATGTACATCTGCATATTGTATGCATAGTTAGGACCGTACAGAACTGGATGCCCAGTGCAGATGGTAGAGAGCCAAGCAATGCGCAGCGTACGTCAGGGATGTCAGGGGTACTTTGAGATCCGGTGGCACCTCTGTAGTACAATGAAATCCTTTCTCTACAGAGTTGACCATCCTCGCCACAAGCCACAAGAAGCCATGGCCACAAGAAGCACTAGTGAAAGTTTCTCTGGAAGTTACTCTTGAAATATCATTACACAGAAAAATCAATTAAATCCCCAGAAGGCAACCTTGACATCTCAGGCGTACGTTAAGCTGCGCAATGTTTGAAACATTCCTCACACGAGAGCTCGCTCTTTCTTTGCAAATAAAGGAGCGCCGAATGAGAGCACAGACCTTGGCTGTCCGCAACCGGGAGGGTGCCTCTTCTCCGACGCGGGCGCTAATATGTCGCTAGGGCGGGCGAGGTGGGGCACTATCCCACCTCACCGCCCCTCCCGGCAGCGCGTCTCGCCCCGCAGGGCGCTTTACACGGCGCGCGAGTGTCAACAGCGGAAAGTTTGCCCGCCGCGTATTTCCAGGCGGAGAGAGGCGAGCTCCACCCCGTCCCGCCATGCCCCGCCCCGCCCCGCTACGCCCCTCTCCGTCCCGCATTGGCGCTGCTTTACGGCCCGGGAAGTTTCCGGACGTGTCGCGTGGGACGCACCGGCCGCAGGGCTCCCGACTCCCTGCTACGCCACCTCCCATACCCCTGGGCTTGCACTGGCCACCACGGCCTCTCTCACCCTCCATAGCAAGACCAACGACGTATTAGTAGGGCCGCATTAAAGAGAAAACACAGCCGTCTAAGACGCGTCACGTTCAGAAAAGAAAGACGCATCAGGAGCGACTCATAAAGGCTGCTGGATTCAACAATTTTCATCTAGGAAGCCCCCAGCAAGCTAGTTAGTAAGTTGTTATTTTTCGCATACTACTTACTTCGCTAGTAAAGAGAAAGTGCTGAAGCACCGTCCTAACTGCAGAAGAAATTGGTGACTTTTTCACTGAAAAAATCGTATTTATGAGCCCTTGTAACAAAAACGCAATCAATATTGTTCCTATATGTGTATTACTTGCTCGAACACTTTGTGTAGTCAGAATCCTTGTTTTATGGGTCCTTAATATCAAAAACTTGTGCGACAGCCAAATGTCATGTCTGTCCCGTCTGTCTGAACGGTTTAAGTACCATCGTTGACCATACTATTTCTCCAAAATTGATATTCACCGATCGATGTGTATGAAATTGAGCTCCCGAGAGTTTGATTTTTGGAATACTTTACATAAGGCCTCAACAGTTTAAAAATATTCTCAAAATGGCTCAAAATTATTTTATTAAACTTTTCGTCGGATATCATAAAAGACGCTTAAATGTGACGCAGTTTTTATTTTCCTTGTAATCTCTAAATTTTCGAAAGTAGATCTTCTTCAAAGATCGATCTTTGAAGTCATATCTCGCCATTTTTCGAAAATATGAATAGTTTTTACGTGAATTTTAGAATTTTGCGTGAAATAGAAGCAATTTTTAAACAATTATTTCCTCAAAAATGGTTTCATTTTTGAAGAAAATCTTCTTCGTATACAGAAAAGACGATACAAATTTATGCTAATTCCATTTTCGGAAAACGCTATTTTAAAAAATTGGCAAAAATCAGCAGGCCAAAAAAATGTTAATTTTGGAGTTTTTTTCTTAAATGACGTCTGAAATCTGTTCTAAAAATTAGATCTATGAATATGGCCATATACTATTTTTTGATAAAATTAGTAGTTTCCGAATAATTTCGGATAGAAGTTAATGCAATTTACTTTTTTCCTTTCAAAAAGGCGTCGAATTTTTCTTTAAATATTTTTCATGGAATAAAGGACTCTTAACAATGGCGCCTAGTTTTCTTCGATCTTTCTTAAAAACTTGCGAAAGTTAGAAATAAAGCGAGACTCTATTGCTGCACGGCCAGTTTTAGTTTAGCCATGAAGTGACTGCTTTAGGACGCGAAGTGTCGATATGAAGTTTCTGCTCGCGATCTGAATATTTTGAAGATCTGAATGTTTTCAATGTATTTCTTGGGCCGTGCCATTCATTCCTTCTTGATGTATTTATTTATACTCCCTTGTTTGTATTTGTTTTCTTCTTTAAAATATTTCCTGAATGTAATCTCATTTTACTCTCCTGTTTGAGTAGAAATTAATGAATTTTGATAAAAAGGTGTTCCAAATCATAGCTTGTTAGACCTCTTGACTCTTTTGTAGCAAATGAGCTCCTAGCAAGCTAGTTTGTTTGGTGGCGAGCCCCATCGGTAAATAAATCTCTGGCCTTCCAATCTAAAAATCTTGAGAAACGGATTCGCAACTATACGTGACAAATCATCCGATCAGTATCTGTCAATTATTCACTAATTCTTTCAGTATAAAATCGTGATAATCGCTGGTATACTGAATTACTGATACGTAAAGTGAAAGAATTAATTATGCTTATCATTTATCGTAAAAATTTGACTCTCTACAGAGGTGAGTAATGGCAACTTCTTAGTTGATTTTATTAGGTTCCAATTGACATTTTTGTCTCTACGTATGTCAGAGTTGGGGTCGAGGATGCAGCTATAGACCTCTGCGATTATCTTTGACTGTTAAGGCTTAATTTCTAACGCTCTCATGCCAATATACTTTGTTCTCTGATTTTGCGACGTACGAATTTGTTTGTGTTGCATTAAGACCCTATCCAGATTGAAGTCACACTGTAAACCTCCCGCAATGGGCGTGACAGCGTGTACGAGGCAGCCGAAGACAGCGCGTCTGGCTTAGTTGATGTTACTTCAATACGTCTGGCCGACAGGTTCCATGGTTCGAGTCTCGACGGTGGCAGGATTTTCGACACTTGCTAGATAGCTAATTCAGATTCAAGCCATAGTCTGGTGGAGAAGTCTTGTGGCCGGCGTTCGCTAGTTTCCCATGACTTCTCCGATCAACACCAGGCGAATGTCTGAAGTGCCCTAGCAAGTGCCCCGTGACGTACCGCGCACGATATTTCCTTCCTCTTCCTATCCTCATCCCTCATCTCTTACGTACACTTACATTTATAAGCACTACACTTATCATCACTACACGTCCATTTGGGGGTTTACAGCTTGCCTCGACTCGGACATTGTCTCGATAACGGGAGGTACCTGGTTTTGGAAAACCCGTGGAAGCCGACATGTAGATCAGCGTCGGATCTCACAATTCCACGTGGGAGGAGCACCGCCATCTCCCGTGATAAAAACCATGCACTAAAATTATGTGACTAATGGCCTTAGCAGTTGACGCGCACATAAAACGAAATAATCAATCAATGAATCAAGTACACGCGCGAGGCGGCAGTTCCGCAATCTGGAGGTGCGCGCGCCCCACTTCGCCTGCTGCCGAAGCCCCTTGGCCGCCGCCGTGCCCTGGTCAAGGCTGACCGCGGCTGAATAAGGCATGGCGAGGTCGCGTGCAGCCACCCGGACGCCGCCCCGCTCGTTAAATGAACACGCCTTCGGGCTAGAGGGCACGGCACTCTCGGAACCGCACGCCCCTCCCGCCCCGCCCCGAACCCCGCCGGGCTTCACACTCCCCTCCCTGCGCCCAACATCCTGCCCGGGTTTCTCTTCTCGCCGCATCTCATCACTCGGTCATATGCAGATGCAATCAGGGTGCTCTAGACAGGTTGCATCTCACCTCCGAAAAAGAAACAGGAATCAATTAGCGAGGTTTGGCAAGGAGAGAATTCGAAAGAGCAACATCACAATCACACAGCGTCCTTGCCCGCAATGCCAAATGCCGGTTTTTAGGAAGAACATTTACCTCTAGAGGTCACGAGTTCGCAGTTCGTCGTTTACAATAAATGTGTTCGTGGCTTAAATTTAACGTAGCTTTCACATCACCCAGCTGAAATGAATTACTAATACACAGTAATCATGGATACAACGAAAAATATAATGTTCATAGAATTCACCCACTCGCCTCTCTTTTCATTAAAAGAACACGTCCTTGGTGTAGAGGGCACAGTATACCGCACGCCCATACATTCGCACTCCTCTCCGCCCCGTATGTAAACATTTTAATAAGTTCTAGAGAACTATTACGCGAGTCAGAAAATAGAGTGCACCACAATGCAGAACATTGATATTATACTTTTATTACACTTATATCCCTATTTCTTCAATTTTGTTGGTTTCGTCCTTATTCTGGGCACCTCTTCAATTATTACTCCTGAAACATAACCTTGACGAATTGTAAACAATACGCGGTATCACGCGGTGAAGTCTTACAATACATCTATCGATTTACTCATATTTATCGATAATTGAAACAGCCGCTGAAAATATTTGACTACTGATAAGCGTACTATTAAAGAATTGATTTATTTCATTTACACCGTAAATGCTGGTGAATTAACAATATGATAATACATCAGCGATCAGATTCTTTGATTCAACGGAACTAAATACAATTGGTTCAGTAAAAGCTCGAAACAAAGTTATGGCAGAATACATTCTTTTTTTAAAGATGTAGAGTTTTTTTTAGAAATCTTGGCGGTTATAGTCTACTTCTACACACATTCTTTGCTGTGGATATACATTAGGTAATCCTACGACAGAATCAGATTTCTTGTATTATGCTTTTATCATGTCATCCTTACGAAACTAAAAATTAGGTCGCAAGTTACATAGATCTTCAATAAAATGTTGTCAATTGTTTCATATTCC
This sequence comes from Acheta domesticus, assembly GCA_031308135.1. Classification (NCBI taxonomy): domain Eukaryota; kingdom Metazoa; phylum Arthropoda; class Insecta; order Orthoptera; family Gryllidae; genus Acheta; species Acheta domesticus. The sequence continues at coordinate 127,295,635 of JAHLJT010004567.1, read as the reverse complement.
TATTTTGTTTAAATTTATTTCTTTTTGTTCGCTAATACAGTATTTAAAGGGGTTTCATGACACATAATATTAGTAAATGACATTTTTGGATTGGCCATTCATAAAGTATGAGCAGTTTGTACTCTGAATTGTTGATTAAATTTAATTGTTAAATAAAAAGAGAAAGGTTGGTGATTATATTAAGGAGCCGAGGCTGTTATATTTTACAGTGGTTTGGATCTATCTTTGGGAAATCTTGACTTTATGCGTAGATAGTCTGCCTTTTTACCTACGTTAAAAATAATGGTACATATTCCTAGTTTATGTATACATTTGCACGGCAATGCAAATTCCATTTTTCTGAAGAAGCGCAATTTCCTTTTTCCATTTTCCTATCTTGTGAAATCTATTATATGGATTTAGATGTATTTATTTAAGTTGTAAGAATAATTCACTTTCAGAAGCAGATGTTAATGTAATAATTTCGATTAAGACGCATGCGATCCACGTAGTGCGCAAACACATTTGCATGCTTTTAGAATAAAAAGTTAATTTCTTCCAACTCGCTCTCTGCGGCATTCATTGGAGTAGCTGCGCTCCGCCCGGCGTGCAGCGTCATAAACAATTTTCGATCACCGCACATAAATACCTTTTTCAATTCTGAATGTCTCTGTGGCAATTCTTGCGATCTCATCCTCCCCTATCTGTCTCTCTCGCATTTCGATCTCGCGGACAGTCTGCCTGCTTCAGTTGTGAACTCTGGAGGAGCCACACCACGGCCGCTCCATCTGCCTGCCGCTATCTGCCTGCTTGCCTGTCATCATAAACCGCACCGTCAGCGCCTGCGTCAGCCTTCCGATTTGCTGTGAGGCGCCGCGCCGGCTGGCCGCAGGAACGCGGTCACAGACGTTCGAATGCAAGAAGCCCCGGTGCTGACGCTTACTGTTGCAATAGCCCCTAGGCGACGCCGCCGATCGCACGTTTCAAGATGCCTCAATCGCAGGGCATTTGGACCGCTTTCTGAAGACGGCGTCAATGGTCTGGAGGGACGGATTAAATGTTGTCTAGGACTAACTATAATTTGAAGATAAGGACTCAGATATACTAATATTTTTATTGGAAGGTTCCATGTGATTTCTAATTTAATGGATCACTAATGTTCCTTTGAATTAACAAAACGACGATTGGTAAATGATTTTTGTGTTAAGGCAAGGCAGTCTACAGATGAATGAGACGTCGTCGTTTAGGTAGGACGTGACAGCGTTCGGGATATTCACATTTTTCTTTGGTTGTTTGATGTGACGCCAACACAAAACTTCTTTTTCTTCTTATCATAATACGACGGTATATCCGTGTAAAATAATTATTTATGATACCAGTGGTAAATGTGATATTTTATTTTGCGAGTAGAAAATGTTACGCCACGAGACCGATAGGCAGAGCAAAATAAAATCCCATTTACCGCCTGTTTCGTACACTATTTTTCGACAGCTTCACTCACTTTCATTTTATTTTAATTCAATTATACAAATTACTTAACTGGATACTATTTAAGCATCGTACAATTGGGTACTATTTTCGCATTGTCGCACTTTTGGCACTAGATCTGAAAATGGAAAATTTAGCACGTCCTGCATGCCCTAAGTATCCGCTTTTACTAGTGGCTGTCTAAAAATAAGATTTTGTTTACAAAAGTGTACATTTTAGATCTTACTCTGAAAATGAATAGGTATGTCACATAACAGACTTACTTTTGTTAAAATTAAACGTCGAATAACTTGACTTAAGAAAGGCAATTTAGAATCACATGCTTTGCACTTTTACGACGTGATGTACTAGTGACGTTCACTTTAGAGTCGGGCTGTTTGGTCGCCGGACAGTCGTGGGATTTCATTTTTGCTTGTGTTTCATCACAAACAAAATGTAATACGTATAGTAGTATTTGTATTTCAATGCTTCCGGATGTGTTTGTCGAATAAGGCGCGTGATTATTCACCAGTGCTCAGTAACGTTAGCAATTTATGTGCCATTTATACAATTCTGCTAAATCTTACTTTTCAGCTTCGATGTTGCAGTTTACCAAGTTGCAAATGCAATTATTGAGAAAATTGCGACATTTGATACTATTGTGTTCGTCCTTTCACCCTCTATCATCACCATATCGTTTCATCCTCATAGATACCATAACGTTAATATCCAGTAGTGGTCGCTAATGACCGAGAAGTTGATTCGACCTTAAATAACAAAAAATTCTGAATGTTTAAGAATTGAGTCCAGTTTAGTTTAAAAGACTGTCCAGAGGGATATTAAACCATATTTTACAATGTCCTTACGCAAATTGGTTTGACAGTCAGAAAATTTTGGGACATATTAAAATGGCCAAATGACATATTGAAAACATATTGAATCGCCAATTCTGTAATAGCTCTCATTTGGTTACCAAGTGGCAAAGTTCCGGAGACATTTTCCTATGATATATGTTGTTCATCCAATGTTCATACATACATGATCTAGAGAAATTTGCAATGCAGAACCACTTCTTGATTTAAACACGTTAATTGTTGAAATATGGTAAACATTTTTTCATGTTTATCTGTATCTGTACGAGAATTCGCGAGGCCATTTCCTGGTTGAACTCTTTCTGTCAAGAGACCTTTCACGACGTAGGATTTAAATGAACCTCCTTCACGTTTTTAAGCTTGAAAAGAGAAGGTTATCACACCGACCATTCAAATGAATAAATTTGCAACTCCAATAAGTAGGTAACATGCTGAGAATTACGTTGGCTTTCACCTCTAGGTGTTGTTAATTATTCTGTTTGTTTTTATCAGCTTATGTATGTCTGACGGGAATTGATTTGTTTTTGTGCAAAAAATCAATATATCTACTTTTTAAATTCGATGAATCTACGCTTTTAAATTATATTATCCAAACATCTACAATGAACTCAATCCCAAGAAACGAGTTTCATTCTCGGTAGGCATGACCCCTGTCTATCAGCAATAATTGTTTATTGCGAAAGAAAAAAACCCTTTCTAAAGAGTTCTCGAAAAAAGTAATAAGATCAGGTTTTTCTTAATAAAGAATATTTTTCATGAAAATTAGAGTACATTGTTTCATAAACAACGGGATAGATAAAAGCGAAAAGTGAAGACTATCTCCTAAACTCTGAATTTACTGTCCAAAGTTTCTTGGTATTTTCACATGGTGTTCGAAAAAACAGGATTACATACACAATAATACTGATGATGATTCACAAAGTTGTTTTTAATTCCTATTTGTACAAATAATATTTAATCTAATGGAATAAATTTACTATGCATGGAGTATCTCAATTAAGATCGTCCCCTCATATTTTCCGTTGAAATAATTCTGAACTTTGGAGATAGTGAGATGAGGTTTTTACTAAAACAAATGTATGCAAGAAGCACATAAAAATAATTTATAATATACGAGGGTTGGAACTTAAATAGTGGCAACACTTGTGGGGACACTATGTTAGCACATTTTGCTCGGCGCGGACAAGTTCCTGCGACTTCCGCCCACCTGGGCACCCTTTGGGGTACTTCCCGCTAAATTATGGGAGTTCCATGCTAGACCAGGGTGTCATGGGGGCGCCAATTCCAAAATTCGCGCGTCCCACTTAAAAAAAATCGATCATCAATCAATCAATCCATCAATCAATGAAATGGAATGAAGACATTAATTAAATCATTGTTTCCCCGCGCCTTGATGCATGTGACAGTTCTTCCGCCGCCCTGCCAGGTTGCAATCAGCTACCCTCGCCGCCGACACCGGTGACGTCACTACATCACCACCGTCACCGCCGCCACCAACACCATCGCGCCGTCGCGCCCGTATCTCTCCCCCCGCCTACGTCCGCCCCCCGCCGCCAGCTAGCCGGCTGCCCGCCCCTCTGCGCCCTGCCCGGGGTCGGAACCCGGGGCAGCGCCAGAACACACGCGGACAGCGGGCGACACAGCTGGTGGAGTGTGGGCCAAGCGGAAGGAGCTATGGTGGACCGGGAGCATGAAGCATCCACGGCGGTGAAGGGCATTTTTCACGCTTTCTGCATTTGAGACCCTCTACTGGACAGCGGTGTGATTTGTAGGAGCGGTGGTGCTGTGACAGTGGTGTGGTTCGACAACCCAGCCATGTGTGCCTCGTAACCTTTCAATGTTACATTCATTTGGTTTTTGCTTGCTGTGTTAGTCAGGTAGCATCGCTTGGTCAGTGTGTGCCTTTAATTTTGTGTTTCACAACACTGCAAGAGTTTTGTGAAATTGTTAAAGTTTTTTTTGTATTCTTTGACACACTATGCAATGGAATCTACTATTGTCGCTGACAGCACACGTTGTTGACATACCTACCTTACCTCCGCGCAAATGGACTCGCCCGTCCCACGTCACTGGCGTGCGCACAATCGAGGGAAACACAGTCACTTGTGAACAAGCGATTTAACGTAACGGTGTCACTATGTTTTCGAAATAGGAACAACGGATTTGGATCAAGATTGAATGTGCCAGAGGTCGTACTGCATGACAGTGTCATCAAGGTCTTCAAGAGGCGTGCTGGGAATCGGCATTGCCGTACAGAACAGTGGCACGTTGGGTAAAAGCCTTCAACGAAGGTCGGCAAACTGTGGCAGACATGTAACGGGCAGGTCATCCTAGCGTCTCTGAAGAAGTACATGCTGTTGCCTCGTTGTGGACAGCGATCGACGTCAAACGATTCGTGAGCTTGCTCACGAAACCGGATTAGCACATACGACTGTGCTTCGCATCCTGAAGGAACGCCTGGCCTTGCAAAAAATTGCATCACGATGGGTTCCGCATAAGTTGACGGAAATGCAGAAATGGATGCGTTACGACGCTGCTCAGACGCACTTGGAGCGCTATGAGCGCGAAGGAGAGGCTTTTTACGCCGTATCGTAACACTGGATGAGACATGGGCCACATCGTACGAGCCACAATGAAACATCAATCCAACAAATGGTGTCATTATGGGTCGTCGCGAAAGTAGAAAGTGCGTCAGAGCATCAGATGGTGAAAAAGTTATGGTGATTCTCGTGTACGACTGTTATGGTGTTATCCTAACGCATTACACTCCTCCACGGCAGATTGGCAACACAGGATTAGTGTTCGTTTTTGGAGCATCACCTGGGACCAGCTTTGCGATAGAAGCGGCGACACTTTCTGCTCAACCCACCCATCATTTTGCACGAAAATGCACGGGCGCATACAGTGCAAGCTGTGGCTGCTCTGTTCGGTCGATGGGAGTGGGAAGTACTGTATCATCCACTATACTCCCCGGACTTAAGTCCTTGTGACTTTGATTTGATTCCGAAGATGAGATGAAGCAACCACTTCGTGGCATTCGCTTCAGGCAGAAGATTCGACAGGCAGTAGACTCTCTCTCATTCCATTCTCACCATCAACAGAACAGGCTCTGCTAACGGTATACTACGCCTTCCATTTCGCTGGCAACGGGTTCTACACAACGCTGGTGACTACTTTGAAGGACAGTAACAGGTGCAAACATGTAACAATTTTGTATCGGTTGTGAATAAATAGTTGCAACTATTTAAGTTTCAACCCTCATATATTCCTACATTTTTATGTAATATCAACACAATTTTTATTTTCTTAACAGAATTCTAAATTATTTTTCAGCTCATGACAATGAGCTAGAAAAGACGCATTTATATCATTTATATTGCCCTGTGTTATATAACAATACTTTTGAAAAATATAGAGACTTTATAACGCTCGTCGACTCGTTAATATTCCATCACTACTGCAAGGAAACGTGCTACGATGTTATTCTGTCCTGCTGCGTTGACTCCGCAAGGTAGAAAAGACTCAAAGCTAAGTCAGGCGCAGGGAGGGTACAAAAATGACCCGCAAGTTCTTCGACGTCAAGCTCGTGAAGCCTTGTAAAGACTGTGTTCATCCATCTCCATAATCTGAACCTATCTCTACGCTGCGAGACGTTTTCTACTCTCCTTTTGTTTCATACCCAAAAACATTCAAAGAAAATACAAAAACATTGCTGCATTTTAAAGCACAAAATTTAAAAAAATATCGTCAAAACTATGGTTAACATTCCTTCAGAATTCTAGAGTTATGACTTCACAATTTGACAATTTCTTCACACATGGTACTCAAAATTTCAGAGTGAGCACTACCATTCAAAAGATAAATTTTCGATCATCACCAATTGGTGGAATAATTACATACTATTAATATATGTTGTTTCTCGAAACATTAAATATTTCTCCTCAATCTTGCAGTGCTGTATAAATAGTTATCTTGATACATGAACATTCAGGGCAATAGCATTGGCATCATTCTGCACTTCTCGCCCTTGATTTACATTCTTGCCCTCTCTACGTACCGTTTCTACTTTCTCCGCGGGCACTTAAACTCAGCATCCGACGAATGAGAAAATTGACTCTTTCTACCACTCTTTAAAAAGTTAAGAGTGCTTTCGTTATCTTCATCTACACTACCTAAAGAAACTGTTTTCCCTATTTCCAACTTTGAAATGAGACGATATTTACTGAAATACGAAGACAGAATTATTTCGATAAGTCATTTCGTATAAAATATTTTTCGCGATAGTCGCCTAGTAGATCTTTTGAAGTAAAATGTAATATATTATTCCTCTACCAAACCAAAACCCGACTACGATTATTGGTTGCAAATTTACATTACTCGGACTTTCTGTGTTTTATTTAATACATAACTAGAAGTGTTATTTAATGAACATGTGGAATAACACGTAGAGTGAATGTCAGTAATCTTTTGCCAAAAAATCTGAGGCGATAGTTTTCGTCTTACTCGTTTAAAGTACCCATTTTGTTTGCCAATTTTCAAATGAAGGAAAGGAGTTTCAATTTTCACATGAAGAAAGTTGAGGGAATCTGTTGAATTTTGGATAGAAATGAGAAGATAAGAGGGAGATTTAATGAAATTCCAAGTTCATTATGTACTTGGGAATATGGCATAAAAAACAGAGTGCTTTTGAAATGGTACAGAGGAATTTCCAAACTGATGTATTCCAGTTTGCTTTCATGTTTTACGTAGCAACACATTCTTCAGACGTTTACCCATCATCCTACCAAATATTGTGTTAAAACATCACGTTCCTCTTATGTTAAACATTATCCAAAACCCGCCAAATCCAAGTCTGAAAGTAAATAGTTTCCCAGTCAACAAAATATAAGTTTTAATAGAGCTACATTACTTTGGAAGGAATCTCTTAACTCATCGACAGTATCGTTTGTTTGAAGTGTTTCTAAAGTGTTACGAGTACTCGTTGAACACAATGAATCGTGTGGCAACAAAATTTCAGCAAGTTATTGTGGACAATGAGTATGGTATTCTATCGTAGGGCAGTGTTGCATAAATTTCGCATTCTTCGTTTTACTAGTAAAATATTTCTTCAAAAATTTCAAAGGACTTTGATTTCTAATTTTCTTTTATTAGAAATACCATTAGCATGGATTTTGTACGCAATTTTAAATCACCCTGCATACAATATAAGAATGTGTGTGCCTATCATTGTGCAATAATTAAAATTGAAATATATACACCTTTTGCAGGTTTGAACCTGCAACTTGATCTCAGATGGTTGCAGACTACTCTGTGCTATTTTACTCCAGAAACGAACTGCCTACAATGAACCGATATTATAATCGAAGATAGTATAGTATGATTTATAATGTGTTTTCTAAACATGTTTCTGGGTATTACATTTTTGACTTACCTCTATAACTTATTGTAACTGTTACGAATCCGCCTGCAACTATTTCCAAAATACAAAAATTTGCCATTTTTTCTTAATTTTAGGGTGTTCAGTGGTCAATTTTCTTCACGAAATTTGTTTCTTTTGACCGGAGCAGTACTAAGCGTTCAACAATTCGCGTTTCTAAAGTAATTACAAACTTCATAGAAATAATATTAATAGTTTTTTGATGAATAAATGAATATCAAAAAATAAAAATGCATTATGAAGAGGCTAAGACTCTGGCAAAAAGAAATGTATTGTTGTCCATTTATTCAAGTATACAAAACATATAATGCCTTTCCACGTTTGCTTCCGTACATGTGATTTTACAAAAAAACATGGAATAGTGTTATAACAGCCAGGAACATTTCATACGGAGATCCTTTTGATATCAAATATGTCTGTTGGATATTATGATGTGTAATTAAGCATAAAAAATATGTTACGTTTTGAATTAAAATAACCGGAATTCACATAATGCCTCTTCCACCTTTTATATACTCGTCCTAGTACAGATAGGATTGAAATATAATTATAAAAGGGTTATAGCAGCTACTAACATTTCATTGGGAGTTTTGTTCGATAACAAACATTTCTGCTCGTTATTATGATGTGCAATTAAGCCTCACAAAGAAGTCAAGTTCTGAATTAAAGTGCATGGAAATTTTGTATCTAAAAAAACTGAAATTAAAAGGAGCAAGATAGGGCTGCATATTAGCCTTTCATTATTCAGACGAGGAGCTGTAAGAAGAGGAAAATTTCCAAATTTCTTATTTACCTTGCGATTATAAATACCATATTTTCGCAGTTTCGAATCAGGAGAACGTACGCTTGCTTTTAAGTGAGCATGGAAGGTCTCTCACGCAAGGATCCTGCGGGACTTCTGGTTGAGCCGCTGAGACTGACCGTTGTGCGCGCTTCGCCCAGCCTTTTTCTGTCCGGATCACCCGCGGCGGCACGCCATCGAAGTTACCATTTTCCCAGAGGAGCTGTTTTCTATCGCCTTTTGTCGTTCTGAAGATGGTCGTCGAGAAAGCAATGCGACAGTTTGCTCGAGTCTTCAGAAGCGTCGTTGGAAGCGACGGGACAGCAAAACAAGAGTGCATCCCGTGCAGGAAGCACGGATAGAAAAAATATATCTTGCTGATTTTTTTAATAACGATTAATTCGACAAAACGTTTTCGCAATTACGTCTACTTTCTGGAATTTTATTTCACAGCCCCGGCAAAAAAGCCTTTACATGCTTTTGAAGCTATGCGTACTAATAATAGAAAGTCATCTATTTTTTTTAATATCGAAGAATTAATGCGCAAAATATCGCCTTCAATTACTAGCTTATTTTTGTAAATAAATATAAGATACAATATCGATGCTTGTTCCTGTGTTTTTCCCGTGATGATTAGAAATTGCTGTAGTTTCCTATCACCCCTCTTTGCACCCCGTCTCGCTGCGACGCTGCCGCCTGCTGGGAATCGCTTCCACTGCGCCCCCCCCCCCGGTGCGACTACCCTGAAATTGACAAGACTACCTGCCCCGAAGGCGGCGAATCTTTTCCGGCTACCCGCGCCCCGCTGATGTCCGCACAGACCCCGCACACCGAAAAACGAACTGCCGGCAGCGCGCCACCATTGCAACCGAGCCTCAGGAGTAAGAACAGTTCTCATGGTGTGCTGTGATCGCCTTTTTGTCAATGAAAATTAAGAGATCGACTGGAAATCAGTACAACCAAACGACTGATCTGTATAATGAAGATCCCATTAATTACATAAAATGTTAAGGACATTAAATTGTTTTCGGGTTAATCTTTTCTTCAAAACATCGAATAATATATTACAAATTCGTAATTTAAACTATATACTCGCAACGTCATTATATTGCGCAAGAAAATATTCTCCGCAATAAGAACTACGGAAATTTTATGGCCAACTCTTACAACACGCTCAACATTTTCTAACCATTGAACAACAAAGATTAGGAACTCAGCAATTGAGAAGCGAATCTTCTTACATTATTAAAATCGACGTACATACAAAATCGACCTATGCAGAAAATCATTGGTATATGGAATTGTTATCTTTATTTCATTTATGTTCAGTTCATTGTATTACGATTATGTGTGCTGTATATTGTGGAGGAAAGTGTTAAGGGGGGGGTCGTTGACAAAAACCATTCGTTTAGAAGGGGTCGATGCAAGGAAAATCCCTGCTGTAGAACCTCAGCTCTCCAATTGCAGCGGTTTAACCGTAAGTGCAAAGGGGCTTATTGCTTTAGTTCATATTAGAACATTAAAGATTTAATTTTTTGAGGTCGTTAAATAGCTAATAACCAGGAAGAATAAATATTTAATAATAGTCTTGGAATAAACGATACACTTCAAGGTTTCTGAAAGTGAAATTAGTTAGTGGGTACCAAGAATACGAATATAATTTGTAGAAATTTCTTTTGTGAATTTCTAAAACTCTTCGCTCTGAATATTCTGTAAACTTGTAGGGACCATAATGTTTACCTTTGCTAAAGTAATTTTTAGATACAAAACTACCGTTCGAACGCGAGAAAATGCAGTACAATTATTTTCAAAATGTCGTATTGATACTAGCGTAAAAATATAGATGACATTTGTGCGTCTTGTGATAAAGACTGAAAGTAATATTTTTTGATGAATGTTTCACGGCACCTCCCTCTTCTCAGTGCATTAACACTTACTTTTCAACTGAAGTTAAACTGAATTACAGTGAAAACAGACTGAAAAACAATGAAAGTAACTTGAAAGAAATTAATAATTTCCAGCTATTTTGTGGATGCTGAACACGAAAAGTATAAGAAAATTGCATGGTATGCTTTAATTTGAAAGATTCTAGTGGCCAGTTACACTTTCCGAAAAGTGGCTGTAAAAGGGTCAATAAGCGAGGACGATGTATATAAACTGAAATAGAATTTTGAATCTTAAGCAGAAATTTCACACGCTCAATGATGCAAAGATTTGAAAGATTTTTTTCAAACACGCCCATTTCTTTAGGATGAGATATTCGATCCCTTCCTTTTGCGAGTGACAAAAAGAGAGCACGGCATGCGTTCAGTGAATTAACAACTGACTTTCTAGAGAATAGACGACAAATCATCATGTGAATCGCGCAGAAGAGATACTGACTTAAACTGTGTTATGTAAACTGGATAATGTCTTCGAAGATTCATATCCTCAGTTCCCTAGACGTTTTTCTCCTGTAAATTGTAGTGCTATAAGTCATGAACACAGAACGGTTTTGTCAAGATATCGCAAGGTAAAGGGAAAAGGTAAAGAGAAAAATGGATGATGCTGGACGTATTATGTGATTTTCCCGGTACAGACGACGTATTAAGAAGGTGCGGCTGCAAACGATCAGTGCATATCAGACAACTAATGTCTCAGAAACAAGAGCTAACAAAATAAAAGAATTGTCGTATTCGTACTCAGTGACTACTTAACTTTTCAATTTGGAGTATTTTCGATTCATAATTTAAAAAAAAGTGAGTTTTGTAGAGAAGTGTAATTAAGTCGCAATATCATTTTGCGTATTTCAAATCGTTTAGAGTAAAATTATCTTTTTAAGAATGATCCCACATGTACCTCATTTCCTAGTTAACCTCCTAGCGGATCCTTTGAAAGGTGTTTGAAACTCTGCTCGTCCAGGGTCCTCAACGCGCGTTTCGCGAAGGACCAGGGCCAACGTTCGCCTCCGTGGGGCTGGTAGGGCTGGCTGAACCAACGCTGAGTGGTGGCCTCCGTGACCATCGAGGCAGACGACTCCATTTCAAAGAGCGTGATCCGGGCGCGCGCGCTGACGGCCTTCTCCGATTGACGCTCCCCTTCCCCCTCCCCCCGCCCTTTTCCTCCTCCCGGCCCCGCAACCGCCCTGTCCGTCCCGGGCCCCCTCCCCGTCCCACTGGCAGCGGCTCTTCGCGAATTGATTACCCCCGACGGCGCGGGGGAGGGGCAGCGGAGGAGGGGCGGGCGAGCCGCTCCCATTCGCCGCCGCCGCCGCCGCCGCCGCCGCCGCCGCCGCCGCCGCCCCCGTCGCCGTCTCCCACGTCGCCCGCCCCGGACGGGTGCGGGCTCCCTTCCTAAGGGTCCCGTAGGGAACGACTGCTTCAGAAAGAGGACCCACCGTGCGGAGGTTGAGGGCTTTTCAATCAAAATGATCCCGGCGCTCGACTCGTACTCTCATAAAGCGTTAGGTGAATAACGTATTCGTTTCATTTGGTTTAAACACGCCTCACGAATATATATTACTTCTTTCTGAAAACAGCAGTTAGTGGCTCGTAGTATTACTGAAGTCTTAGATATTGTGACACTGTTTTACATTTGGTTTTAGATGTAATTCATTAAGTATTTACATGTAAAATTATGTCATGCGTTTATTATTGATAAACTTCATGAAGCGATTTTATTTCGTTGTATTAAGGCCCTGCGTATTAATGAAATGATTTTATTAGAATTTGTAAATATATTTATTTAAAGGTCCAATTAGTTATATAAAACGTTAGTTAGATAAAACAATGAATATCGTCAATATTATTACTGCGAACTACAAATAAAATCATTTACCATTAATTTTCAACGTATTCCGTTTCTCACAAAGCTTGAATTCTTGTGTTGACGTGTTTTTGGTTGTAATCGAGACGCTCTCTCTTTCTAAGTTTTGATAAGGATAATTCAGAACTCATTATTTTAGTATTTCAAATCTTTTCGCCTTTGCTATTATTTTGTAGTATACCTACTATCAACCCGTCGAGTTAAATGATCTACTTCCAATCCTTCCCTATTCCTCCTTTGTTGAGTTACAGAAAGGTAATTTCACTCTATTTGCGTAAAATGTCGAACAGTATTCTAGTGTAATCACTAGATATATTTCTGACTTTTAAATTCATTCTTAACTTGAAGTAAACAAATTTACTCACAAATTCTACGATGTGTTCCTCCATCAACCCCTTCCTTCCTTGTTTTCACTCCCGTCACACTACTGAAAAATCTTTTCCCTTTGTAGAGTAAGTATTTTCCTCGCATGACTTATTTATTTTGTATTGTATAAAACTTTTAAAAGGTGTCCGAAGGAAAAGTAGGCTCAATGCCATAAGCCTTGCCACCAACAAAGATATTTTTTACTTAATATGTGAGAAATACTGCTAAATGCTGAGAGAGCATAGCAACCACGCCATTCTACAAACAATGTCATCATGGTTTCCCATCTTGTCGCTTCAGAAACAATGGACCGAATCCCGGATCCCGTTTGATCCACGCAATATTAGCTGTAAATAGAGCGGGCTCAAAACAATATTTGACTGGGATCTTTTCTCTAACAGCTCTTTTCATCACTGTATTATATGTTGTCTTTCCCTCCGGAAAGCGGAGAAAATCCTGGGAATGAGAATAAATTGCAATTCAATTCTTGGGAAGTTTATTCTTGTAGGAAAAACTAAAAGATTATTCGCAAAACAGTTACATTATAAGCAACATCAACTGCAAAACGTACTTTGAAGTCTACAGAATGGGATATTTCACAGATAATTCAAATCGAATCTCAAACAGGATTTATACGTACTACATTATTTTACAATACACAGCCAAACGACCTCAAAACACTTCCGGTCAATACTTGTGCAGTGAGCACCTAGTAATCTTGTTTATTGTTTCATTGAACAGAACTTTGGATTCCTCTTTATCATACTCGCAAACCCTCACACTGTACTTGGGGTCTTTTTGGACGTCGATTTTTTTCGTAATGGATAATTTGTCCCAATTATGTTAATTACCAATTGTTAGTTCTAAAGCTGCTACACAACATACAGGCAGTATTGTCGTCGCTATTGTTGACATTACTGAAGTTGTGCGATTTTCCCTATGCAAATAACGTTGGCTAAGCTGTCATTTTGAAAATAACTGTGTGTTCTGCCTCATCGTGAGTTCGTGAATATCGTCTGTTTCAAAGTCGTAGATTTATTCAGCGGTTTAAATCTGGCTCTAGCAGGTATCGAACGGCGTTCGACAACCTGTCGTCAACGAGAACATGTCGTGTAGTGATGGCAAGTAAACCCTGCAAACTGTTCCATCAGCCAGGTTTTACCAGATTGGCTATTGCAATTTATATATCGAATCTAATATAATCTAATTTTCTCCTGCTCTCTTACCCCTCGGTGTTCTTTTTTTTTCTCCTAAAAGAAATAGAAATATATGTTACGTTTACGCAAGTTTGACCTGTACTGAATCCTTAGTTCCTTCTTGTTTCTTTACTTGTAAACCAAATCAATAAGTGACCTTCATCGCAACAGTTGAGATTATTCCTGCGGCATATTGTTTCACGCTTCTCCGTTTCCAGATTTCGGCTACATCCGTTTGACCTGTGTTTGTCTGCACACACTCCTACGCCTTGGAAGTCATGTCTTCTGTCGAAATGTCTGCATTTGGCTGGTAACTCAAGAGTAAGAGGGAGTACCTCACGTTGAAACCGGCAACCGCAACTGACATTTTGTGAATGACATCGCCTTTGCGCTGTATTCTGCTAGACCCCAGTTTTTTTTATTGGAGACCAACAAATGCTTATATTTGCAGAAGTTTTATTGTTACCTCCAAATTTTTTGATGTTGTTACTTGAATATTTGGCGTTGTTCCAACTTTGTCAGATGCCACCATCATGACACTATCTACTTCTAAAAAAAACTTCCTTTAACACGTGCATTTCAACATTAGTTACTTTCTTGTGGTAGCCTCCAAAGTTTTGAAACGCTCACTGACAGTGGTAGTATTACGAGAAGAGTATCAGACCTCGTGCATACTTTCTTGTATTTATGTTCGTCAATACCGTCCGCCCGTTTGTCTGTCCCTGAACAACACTAGCGCATACACTATTCATAGATTTTTTCCAAAATGAATATTTCCCGTCCCATCTTGCCCGACTTCATCTTAGATTTTGGAAAAAAAAATTATCTAAATTTTGACGGTTCTTCATTCAAACAGATCTTGGGGAATAAAATGTTTTCAAAAAGGCTCAATTTTTTTTCTTCAATAGTGTAACAATACAGTGAAATTCACTTATAAATGTAGCGTAGACCGATTTCCACTGCAACCTCCGAATGTTCGAAAATTGCAAAAATGTGACATTTCCTGAATACCATCGCACTTCAACATTACTCAAGATGAGATTTTTTCTTTAAATGAAATAATTTGTTCTCTACAAGTATGGCTATTTCATTTATGTCCTGCAAATTGTTTTGAAAATAATAGTAGTTTTAGCGCAATTTTAAGGGAAATAGGGCAACATTAAAAAATAACAGAAATATTATTTTATCAAAAAACGGCTCCAAATATTGATTTTAAATTTTTGGAACAGTGGTACAATGTATTTTTGGTACAAACTGAATTACGCGATATAAAATAATACAGAATCAAAATGGCATTTTATTTTTCAATAATTACCTAAATGTAATTTTCTTTAAGTATCTCTCACGTCGCTAAATGTTATACGTATTTCATTTTTGTAGATGTATTTCATTTTTAATATTTTTGTTCAAACAGAAGCTTCAGTGTATTTCTAATGATAAAAGTTTTTCAAAAATACATAAGATTTTGAGTATATGGGAACTAAAAATTGTGCTAACGGAAACGTTAAAATTAAATTTCCGTATTCGAAATGTTCAATTCTTTATGATATTACGAATCACCAAACCCTTTTTGTCAATATTTCTGAAAAATGTGTTTGAAAAATGAAATAAACTGAAAAATTTAGGTAATATTAAATCAAACACATAATAAAAATGTCGATTATACAGAAACGAATAGTAAGCCACCGTATTAATTTAAATGCTTTCCGAATATTGGGTCCTACAATATTTTGTCAAAAGTTTGTAAATATTAAGAAAAATGGGCATGTTGTGACTTCACGCGCTTATAACTGGTAAGTGATGAGATATAAAAATTGATTACAATGGCTAGAAGTATAAATAATAATACGTTTATTTAGACGAGATAAATATTTCAGGGATTCACTGTACTGTAATTGTTGCCCACGTATGGAATATTGAAAGAATATAGAAAGAATAAGAATAAGATGTGCTGGGTCCTGTAGTTTATTACTTCGGTTGTGGCTATTTCAAATGTATCATTTCAAATCGATTTATTAGTGTGATATGAGTTTGTGTTATGGACAATTGTTAACTACATTTCCTTTATTACACAATAATATTAAAATTATCAATAGTCTAATGTGTGTTTTAATAGGCTACGTCTATTTTCAGAAACAATATTTCTTACGGTTAAGAAAAGGCCATATGATTATTAGAAGATTTTTGTTCAGAATCATCAGTAGTATCACCCCTCAAAGTATGTTCCTTTCCTCCTCACTCACTCTGTATAAAGTCTCGAGGACATTTTCATTTTTTTCTGGAAAGTGGTTCCATTTTTTTTATGGAATAATACGATTATAAAACTGAAGTACGTCCTAGTTTTGTTGAAATTCTCAGAATTTCGAAAAGAAGGAATTTTGAAAGAGTTAAAGATCTTTTCAATATAGTCTACCAACTACAATATTGATGGTAGAGATTTTTTTCCGAATGAAATCTGTTCTTCAAATTTAGTTTTTTTAAACTAAATCATAAAAGCACTATCTATTGCACGAAAGACAAAAGTAAAAAAAATTAGAAAAGACAAAACTGATGAAAACATGATTGGTATCGAGACGTCAAATTTACAAATCCTTTGATTTCATTATCTTGGTGGAATTGCGTCTGAAAATGAGTATGTGCACAGGAATATGAAAGTAAAATGTTAATCAACATAAATACAAATATACTTATCTAAGTCCGCCTAAAAGGATCTCTTGTGTTACTTCCAGGGTTGGTGTGAGAACTGCCTTCTTGTGGCGAGAACGACCGATTTCTAGCGCCTTGAAGTGGCACCGAATCTCACCGATAACGACCTTGACCGACATTTTTGTGGTGTCGCTTTATTTGAAACGTGTGTTGGCGATGGAACATCGAAAGATATTGGTCCTCCTTTCTGCTCTCCCCAAAATTTTTGTTTCCCATTGACAGATCGACATTTTTCAGTTTGCCTTTTCATCTTGGAGCGAGTTTCGCAATTTCTTTGTCAGTGCTGATTTTCCGCACTTTTGCCTGAGGGTTTTCGTGAGTTTCCTTTTATGCGTCGGTGAATTTGCTTTGAAATATGTTATGAAGTTATAGCTATCTCCGCGCTCTGTGCATTGTCTTCTTCCACTTGCCACGTCGCCTTTGTCTCCCGCCGATCCCCCCCCTGCCCCGGCCCCTCGCTGCTGCCACCACCATCGAGCGGTCTTCCGGGTGAATACTGCAGGAAACAGCGCGGGCGAGGCATCCATACGTGTGGTAGCCCGCCCCTGAAATATTCACCTCGCCGCCAGGGCTAGCGCTTCTTTCCTTTTTCTTCCCGCTCTTTATTTTTCCTCGCATCTCCCAACACTTTCGCGCTGCTGCCTCTTCCTCTGCACCTTGAGTGTCCAAATTGCCGTGCTCCGGGAGCTTACTGCCTCGGCCTCTCACAAACATGGGCGCGCCCCCGCAGCTCACTGCTCTCCCCGCACTACATCGCCGCACGCCGTCTACCGCTTCTACTTTCTCCGCGAACACTTCGGATTCCCCCCTCTAGGCTTTTGCCGAAAGAATGTATTCGTATGTATGAAAAAAAAACATGTCGCATCACTCTTCGAAACTATGACAATAAATTATTTTTTATGATCTTCAAATATAACATTTAAAGAGGAGTAGCCTACACTATTCTGTCTGAATTGTCTGCAGAGTATGACAATAATTACACATTTTGTATCAACGATGAAGGGTGCAACGTTATTTTAATTTGTAGGCACTGATGATAAAACGCTATTACCTAGACGACATTGAACTGTTGCAGGGAAACTGGCTATTTTTCTGTCACGAAAACTCGTTTTCTCGGACTCTGGCGATGCAATGATATCGGAAATTTCGAAAATTGTCAATGTTCCATTTTTTTAAAGCGGTATTACAAATTAATATTCAATCTAGATATAAATTTTATAGTGGGATGTATTCCTCAATATTCGTTCTTCAAAGTATTGAATTAATTTTGAAAAATATACTTTTTCCAACATCGGTATTTTTGGCAAAATTTTGAGTTTAAATATGGAGTAACACAGGGCAGTTGGGAAGATAGTATTATTACACAGAAAGCAGCACACATTTTGTAGAGTTCTCGTTTTGCTAGTTATGTTGGGAGTAGAGCTAGAGGATTGTGTTGCTATTTTGTTAGCTGTACCACAAACTCAAAACAGTGGTTCGTTTACCGAAATAAATGATTTTTCTATAATTCTGGAGCGAAAATGCCTGGTTTTTCACATTTGCTAACCTCTTTTGGTACTGTTCTTCATCACACAACTGTGTATTATAAAAGGGTGGAAATGAGATTTTGGAGCTTAAGATAACGTGTGCAGATTGTACTTCTCTCTCACACGCCACGATGTTTTTACTGTTCTTTGATAAAAAGAAAATAAATCAATCCTTGTTCCAACATTGTTGCGTGGCAACAGCACAAAATAAGGTAGCCGCCGCCGAAACTTTGTGTTATAACCATTCGTGAGACTATCAAAATACATTAATAGTTTTCACGTAATTTTGAATTCTATCGTTTGTTTTCCGAATGATAAATGAAGTACTATTAGAGCAGAAGGTTCAATACAATAAAATTACGTAACCATTATCAAAGGCACGAGAAAGTATGTGCTGTTGTAGTACCACTAGTTTTAGATTGTAGACTCTTCCTGGTTTTGCCTCTTTTCTATTTCATGTCTAATACTCGGCATTCGTTTTCACGGCCAACGATGAGCAGTTTCCTTCACTTCTACTATCCTTTGATCCGCCCCCTGCCTTTTGTTGCCTCTCTTTCTTTCGATTTCGTCAGTTGTCTCCGCGCCCCTAGCAGTCCTCACCGCGACCATGTCCTTTTGATCAGGTTCCCACCACCCTCACCGTCGCCGCGAGAACTCAGAGTAAAGTAATCAGACTCGTTCCGCCGAATGAATGTTTCCAGGCGGACGCTTCTGCGTCCCAGGCACGCGACGGGACGCGACGGGACGCGACGGGACGCGACGGGACGCGACGCGACGGGACGCGACGCGACGCGACGCGACGCGACGCGACGCGACGCGACGCGACGCGACGCGACGCGACGCGACGCGACGCGACGCGACGCGACGCGACGCGACGCGACGCGACGCGACGCGACGCGACGCGACGCGACGCGACGCGACGCGACGCGACGCGACGCGACGCGACGCGACGCGACGCGACGCGACGCGACGCGACGCGACGCGACGCGACGCGACGCGACGCGACGCGACGCGACGCGACGCGACGCGACGCGACGCGACGCGACGCGACGCGACGCGACGCGACGCGACGCGACGGGACGGGACGGGACGGGACGGGACGGGACGGGACGGGACGGGACGGGACGGGACGGGACGGGACGGGACGGGACGGGACGGGACGGGACGGGACGGGACGGGACGGGACGGGACGGGACGGGACGGGACGGGACGGGACGGGACGGGACGGGACGGGACGGGACGGGACGGGACGGGACGGGACGGGACGGGACGGGACGGGACGGGACGGGACGGGACGGGACGGGACGGGACGGGTCGGGTCGGGTCGGGTCGGGTCGGGTCGGGTCGGGTCGGGTCGGGTCGGGTCGGGTCGGGTCGGGTCGGGTCGGGTCGGGTCGGGTCGGGTCGGGTCGGGTCGGGTCGGGTCGGGTCGGGTCGGGTCGGGTCGGGTCGGGTCGGGTCGGGTCGGGTCGGGTCGGGTCGGGTCGGGTCGGGTCGGGTCGGGTCGGGTCGGGTCGGGTCGGGTCGGGTCGGGTCGGGTCGGGTCGGGTCGGGTCGGGTCGGGTCGGGTCGGGTCGGGTCGGGTCGGGTCGGGTCGGGTCGGGTCGGGACGACGCGAGGCACAGCCACCACCGAATCTGCGGAACGAATGAATGGGACTTCGCAAGCGTAAATGAACGTATCTCCGAATTAATTAATGCCACCTCTCTGAGGTGTTTTGGGCGAGTAATAATGTGTAATGAAAACATGCCGGAGAAAATATGTTAAGAAGGATTTTTATACTTGCGGCAACTCTTGAAAGGCAGTGAAAACACATGAAAACTTTGAAAAAGTTGTAGTTATTACTTTTTCAAACACAAAGTGTAAAATATGTAGAGCCCGGAAGTTTCGCAAAATGCCTTTTTTGTTATTGTTACAATTTTATGACTTTTAACGATAGGAATAACTTGATTTTTGGAGTTGTTTTGATAGATTTTCATTTTACCTTTTTTGCCTATTTTAGCTTCCTATGCCAATTTGAGGAATTTTGCTTATTTTTTTTCCTTTTATGTAATTATTTTGCTTTTTTTTCTCCTGGCAGTGATCTTGATCAAGCTGGATATATACCAATAAGCCTGGACAATACGAAGGAACGGTCGAGTCTTTTGGTGTCGTTTTCTGTATAAGTAGAGGATGTGTTAGAATATTAATGAAGAATGGAAATGATACCAGTCAAGGATATTGAGTTTTTCATTGATGTTGACAGGATTTGATCCTTCACGAGGAATTTCATCCTATTTGTGAGTGGGACTGTTCTTTTTTGAGGACAGCTCTTTGTTATGTGACAATATACCCTTCTCAGATCTGGCGATTACAAAATTGCGGAGAACTAAAATAAGAATTCCGTTTTTACTGAAGCCACTTCAAGATTTAAAGGGAGTCCACAATTGCATTTCCAAGAGACAGCGTCGCGAGTAAAACCAATTCCTAGCCATCATCCTGGATGATCTTGAAGAATCAAGATTACAAAGGAAAGATCATTTCCTTACATTGAAGAGCTAATGTAAATTTCAAGAGTTCGAGTAAAAATGTGAAACATTTTAATTATTAATTTTTTACAAAAATTATTTTTAAAAATAATGTGTCATTGTTTTCACGTCTTTCTAATTTAGCCAGAATAAATGCCTTCGTGCTTGCCTATTGTAGATCTAATAAATACTTGAACTTCTGGGCTCTAGTAAAAAGCATTCGGTTGTCACCGAACTTGCATTACAATTCATGGATATGCATTAGACTGACATTCAGATCCTCCAAAAAATATTTAATACACGTTATACAGGGGCAGTCATCTACGTCCTTTATGTTTCGAATGACGTAGATAACTGCCCCTGTATAACGTGTATTAAATATTTTATATGAATTCGGAGATACGAGCGCGACCATCACTTTAACAAATCAATTGGAACACATATTAGACAATTTTATGTAGTTGCCAACTGTTCTGCCATGAGGAACAAAGTGGCAAACAAGGACACCCCTGATGTCATATGCGACGATCACCATCAATTTGACTAAGGATGGATTCTGACGGAACTTCTGCCTCCTTGGTGATCCAGCATGTCGCCACTCCGCGGACTGACGTTTCACTTCTGGTTCAAATGCCCTGGCCTAAAATTCATCGATGGCGATTATTCATGACAAGAATTGATAGCCGTCCCGTTGCCAGAGTGCAAGGTGGCCGGAGCATATTGCATAGCGCACCCACCTTTGAGCTTCCGTCAGTGAATGCGATACCCACAGCGATGCGATTTTGCATAAGTGCTGCTCATTACGCGATATCCTGTGGACGGTGCGTTTTTCGATGCCACTTGACCTCTCTTAACTCCAGTAGCGTCCATCGTCTGTCTTCATCCAGGAGCTGCTCGATGACGGCAAGTGCCACGTCGTTCCGCACACTGACAGGGCGTCTCGAACGTTGCTCATTACTAGTTGACACACGTCCTTGCTGAAACTTTCCTACCTACCGTGCTACTGTACGGTATGGTAGGGTATTATTCCCAAGGGCTTCCACTAATTCACTGTGACATTTCATCACATTCCTCCCTTGGAGAACGTCTATTTTGATGTAAGCGCGCTGCTCAACACCGGTTACTTCCATCTCGCACGGCACTCACCCAGTGACTGATTTCACAACCGTCGCTGAGCCATTCCACGTCAAATCGCACGAGAGATGATCCGACTTTTTTAAAATGTATGATATTTTTTTCTTAAATCTGGACATCAAAAAAAGAGACACGTATTTTTTATTTGCCTGAAAATTGATTATTTGTGTAGTTATGGCCATATTAAATTTTGGAATTTACAGGTACTTCATAAAATAAGATCAATTGTTGCTCCGAATATACTAACTATAAAAATTTCTGGTTTGTTTCATTCAATACTTTGAAATATGTATTTTATTCCTCAGTAAATACATTTTTCAAAAATTATTTTTTTCATTTTAAAAAATTTAGTTTTTTCAAAAAAAGTAAAATTTCTATACAAACTCGACGAGATAAAAATTTGAAAAAATATAGGAGTGTTCCTTATTCAGTTTTCTATAAAATACAACAAGAAAAAAGTGGGCACTCCACTCATACAGTTCTAAGAAAACAATTATAAGTATGAGGGCGCGCACTCCCATGCGCTAACGAATTGCGTTCGGTCCGTTTTTGATTCAAGAACAATAAAGAGAATTGCTGAAGAACAATAAAACGAACGGTCGTCTGTCTGATTAGGGTTTCAAGAAATATTAGTATCTCACATGTTCACTCTGTCCCCAGAAGGGAAGTAGGGAAACGAAATCAACTACCGCTATCCTTCCTGTCAGCGAAACAAATTTTGCTGGGTCCCTCTGCGTCCTAAGGGTGGGGCACCCTCCTGACCTTGCTCTTAAAATACAACCACTGTCAGGGGACATGAGTAAACTTTTCTGAACATCAGTCGCAATACGCATCTTGTGAAGTGAAGAGTGCTAGAATTTGTTCTATGAATCGTGTGTACACTGCAACATGAGTGGCGGTCACCGTGCGAGATACGACAGGTGCTTTAATTCTTTTAATCTTTCTGGTCACGATTTTAAGAAAAGAAAATCTCTAAGACACGTAAACAGCGATTTACTAGTGAAGTTTCATTTAGAGGAATCAATCGATTTGAGAATTTGTGATTCATGTCGGAAAAGAGCGAGTCACCCTCCAGAAAGTCTTTCTGTTAGTGCAGAGTGTGTCGAGATCAGTGGCTCACATGAAATTAAAGAAAGTAGCGGAACGTCTAGTGAAAATTGTGAGAACAATGAAAAACAAGGAAATGACAATTTAAGTTCTTCAGACTATTCTTCAAGTATTTGTGAAACCAATGTAGAGGAGCTAAATAAGAGTTTAATAGCAATAGGAGAAACCCCCGTCAAGAAAAGAAAATTGCAACAAAGACGGTATCCCCATGAGAAATTTTAAAAAGTACAAAGTGCAATAGCAGATAGAATTTTTCGAATTGAAGAACCTTCGACGTCCATTGAAAAATCAGACAGTAATGACATTATTAAGAAACTAATAGACTCTTTTCACTCAACAGACGACAAGACATTAAAAATTCAAATTCTGACAATTTTTTAAAATTGGACATACAATAAAATTAGACGACACTTCGAAGCAATCGACCACATGATAAGAGTGGCTAAAAAGTTAGCTGAAGAAAATGGAATTTTGTCTAGACCTGAAAGTAAACTTGGTAAGGCATTACAACTGTGCATTGTGGCGAAAGTTCAGAAATTCTATAGATCAGAAGAAGTTAGTAGGGTAATGGCTGGGAAGAGAAATTTTGTTAGTGTGGAAGAAGACGGTCAGAGAATTCACAAGCAGAAGAGATTAATTTTGTGTAATCTTAAGGAAACCTACAAATATTTAAAGGACAAATATCCCGAAGACAAAATAGGTTTTTCTAAATTTGCATCTTTGAGGCCAAAAGAATGCGTTTTGCCAGGGGCTAATGGAACTCACAGTGTTTGTGTGTACCATGAAAATATTAAATTAATGATTGATGGGGCAAACATTTCGCGCTTAACAGAAAATTCTAGTGTGATTGTTAAAAACTAGAAAGATGCATTGGCGTACATTACTTGCAACCCACCATCAATCTCTTGTTATTTTCAGGAATGTTCAAATTGCCCAGGAACTATAAACTTAATCAACAAAATGAAGGAATTATTTGACGCAGAAGTTATTGAACAAATAGCTTATAGACAGTGGATAACAGTTGATCGCACAAATTTGGAGACTCTTCAGTCCTCAACAGATGAATTTTTAGAAAATTTCTCTGACAAACTTCTCTTTATGGCCGCACGTTTTTATAGCTCAGCAACAAAATTTGTTTTTGATTCAATGTAAGGAAGAATTACAGTTCGACAACTACATTATAATGGTAGATTTTTCTGAAAATTATTCCTTTATTGTTCAAGATTCAGTTCAAGGTGTGCATTGGAACAATAACCAAGCCACAATACATCCATTTGTAGTCTATTACAAAGATGATGAAATTCGTCACAAAAGTTTTGTTGTTATTTCAGAATGTATGAAACACGATATTCCTTCTTTTCATCTTTTTCAGAGTAAAATAATTGCCCTCTTAAAACGAGAATTTTGTAATATGAAGAAAATTATTTACTTCTCGGATTTTCCAAGTGCAGAATATAAAAATAAGAAAAATTTTAAAAATATTTGCCTCCATGAAGAAGATTTTGGAGTCAGTGCAGAATGGTATTTTTTTGCGACTTCACACGGTAAATAACCATGCGATGGCATTGGAGGAACTATTAAGAGACTAGTCACACGGGCCAGTCTACAACCAGGCCAAGACCCAATTACAACGCCGAAGAAACTATTTGATTGGGCAAAAAGTTGTATTTCGAATATTTCGTTTATTTTTTCTTCTTTAGAAACACACAGTCATCACAGTGAACATTTAAAGTCTAGGTATCAAAATTTAAAGCCAATAACTGGAACATTAAAAATACATTCTTTCATTCCTGTCTCACTAACTCAAGCTACAGTGAAACGATTTTCTTTCGCTGCAGAAGGAGAGCAAGTTTATTTGAAGTGAGTTGTGAGGGATAAGATAACTTCAAAATGTCAGTCAAAACGTGTGTTAAAAATCCATTTTGAATAACAAAATATAATCTTGAAGTTGCACCACCTCAAGAAGAAAAATTATCGCATCATCCAACGGAACTGCCGGCCAGAAATGCGTCTGTTGCAGCAATCTATTACATATTGGTTTGTAAAATAATTTATATTTTTTAAAGTTACTGAGATCCCACTTTGATTTTTTCTGGAGTTGTCTACCATACTCTAATGTGTGTATAAATATTTTTTAAAAATTTTAGCTCATCAAGTTTACAAAAATATTCAATTTTCAAAATTTCATTTTTTTTAAAAAAACTGAAAATTTGGGAAAAGACATATTTTATAATATCTAAAAAATAAGCATGTTTTAAGTTTGAAATAGAATTTAAACGGAGTTCCTGTAATCGGTGTACCCAGATTTGTGATATTTTGAAGTTAATGATGCGCGTCGTTTTTGGCAAATTTCAACATGCAATATTTCCAAAAATATTAAAGTTAAAAAAAATTAAAATAACCACGTTAACATATTTGATCCACATAATAAATAGAAAAAAATTGAAAATTATGAAAAATATGAAGGTCAATTTTTTTGTGCGATTTGACGTGGAATGGCTCCGCTGCGCTACTACCACTTATCACAGAGCCATCTGTTGTTCCGCATACACACTATGCCGCAGAATTTCCACGCGACACATACGTTTGTGATCCGTTCACATATCTACGAGAAAAAAATATTGTTATGACTAGCAATTATTTTTTTCTCGTATTTTCGTCGAAGTTTCTAGCAATTTTTTTCTCCCCAACCCTCGTATTTTCGTCGCGCTCTATGTATTTTCGAATGGGGGGGAATTCAAAATGGTGAATTCGAATTTCCCGCACTTCGTTTGAGGCGGTGCCATGTAAGACTGCCGCGTCAGTAGATAATAACCTTAATTGAAAATAGCCCAATAAGGTTTTATTGGACGAAAAATACAAATTACAAGAAATAAAAAGTGCCAAAGTAAAATTTAATTATAATTATTCAAATACAATATTCAATTCAAAAATATTATTAATTAATATTTTGTTAAATGGAATCTTCAAAAACTCAGTCCTTAAAAAAACCACGTACATTTTTAAAAAAATATGAGAAATTTGGCGTAATTTTGCATATTTTAATTTCTCGTGCACCATTTGATAGTCTTCAGAAAAAAGTAGATTGGTGTTCGACAATGTAATTCCGTCCCAAGAGTTAGCAGTTTTAGTTCTGTGAATTCTGTCTCATTGTTGGTACATGTGTATGTTGGTATATGCTGAAATAAACGGAAACGCAGTTTTAATTGTCCAATTTGTTATGATATTTGCTTGAAAATATTTAGTTTTCGCACCTAATGTTCTACAATTTGTAATGTGTTTTACAAAAACTGATGACAGATGTGTTGATTCGGATAGAAATTGCGGTATATATAGTAATAATAGGTAACAATTAGTAAGAGCAAGAAAACATGTGTTTCTGTAAATGAGTAAAGGACCAAAATATTCAAATGCCACTTGAATGTTCGCTGTTAAGTTAAATATTAATTTTGCAAACACCTTTGTGTTCTCTGCGTTTATGATGAAGTCACACTGTCTCGTATTCTTACGAAACATTGTCAGTTTTTGCTCAGTTTGGTATTCATTTTAATTTGGATTTGTTTGTGAACTAATAATTTGCTGGTAGACTTCAATTTTATTTTTAACATTTTTCATTAATTCATAAACCATTTAGCGAAGCTTTTTACATAATAAGAAAATGCTCTTTTTATATAACAAGGAACAAACAAAAAGCAGGGGACCAATACCTGACAACATCCATTTTTAGTTCCACCAAATTTCGTAAATTCAAAATTAAATAATTCTCAGTTTTATTGTATCGTTTCCACGAATGCAATAAAATTATTAGTAAATGAAGGAAAACATATTGCTGTATTTTTTATTTTCTATTATTATAATATTCTTGTTACCAGTGCTACCAGTTTTATTGTTATTATTTATTTATTTATTTATTTATTTATTTACGTCAAAAACAGTTAAAAACTGCGTATGACGAGCTATGGGGAGAAGTGAATTTTGTGCACGTTTTCATAATTCTGTGGTCTCTATCCTAAACCATATTCTAGTCGAATTTTGAATACAGAAAAGAGAGTTTTTTTCGAGTTTTGTTGACAAAATATTCGCTCCTGTATAATAAAATATATTTTCAAAGGTAAATTAGCTATAAATTTCTGCCCTGAACCCTCATGTTCTTCATGAAAGAATAATACTTTTTGCCGCGATAATATGAAAAACGATAATTTGAATAACTATATTTCCCACTGAAATTCAGAAGACGTGCACAAATAATGAAGTTACATTTATGTCCAGAAGCAAAACAAGGATTATTAAGTGATTTATAATTGTTAATTTATATTTAAAATATCTAACTGATTCTATTTAATTAATAATTTGGGGCGCCTTCCGGAACCTACAACTTTACAATATGCCTTATGCAACAGTATTCTTTATTAGATTTCGTATTGTAAATTTCATATATACCATACAATTAACACCAAATATAATTTTATACAATAAGTGATCATTTTTCTTTATAAATAACACTTATTTATTGCAATTATTGGTTTTATTGCATAAACAATCGTTTCTTTGTTGGCGTACTCAGTGCACCGCGCGAGTACGATGCGTCAAAATGAAAAACGCGAGTAATTAAAGGTTAATCCTATTTCCATCTTGACAAAAATTGTTTCTCTAAGTTCCCTTTCGGTTACAATTGTTAGCGAGAGTGAGTCAGTCCATTGTAAACATTTTCACCTTTCATGCCATTTGTACCTTATACAGACAGAATTGCGATCGTTAAAAGAGCATTAATTTGCCATGAATAAAATATTTTATTCCATATCTCAGTCGGTTCGATTTCTGGATAACAAAAGGGCATGGACTCAAATATTCGACTTCGGGGCAATACGCTCTCAGCTTCAAGTTTTTATATTGAAAAGACAAAATAACTGATAATTGCTTCTACAGAGCCCCAACAATACTTGGTTACTGCCAGGTACACACCACCTTCTTAACAATTGTGCTTGGCTATAATTTTGAGCCGCTGAAGTATTGTAATTTCTTTAATTTTAACATTCCGTATATTTCATGCAACTAACATGTCCTAGGGGGTATTACTATTTTTTATTCTTACATATTCTTGAAAAATTTAAGATCAAATGCTGTTTTATTGATTTAATATACAGTACATATTTCTACCAACATTAAATTAATGAAATTAAGTTAATGGGAACATTAACAACCTTCTATCTTGCTTCCCATTTGCGAATATACTGTCCGCCTATGTGCATTAATTTCGTACCTTATGTTTCAATATTGCATAATAATTAATAATAAAAACAATTGTTAATAATAATATATACTTTATGGACGTAGCTCAAATGGTTACTTTTCACTTTTCAAAATCGTTTTATTCGCCTTTTTGTCAAAAATATTATACAACAAATGTTTTCCTATCTCACTCCAACATTGTTGATTCCATTGTAATAAATTACATGTTACTTATCAACCAAATAATCGATTGATCAAAATTACTTTTTATTTCGATAATAATTAATGGATTGCAAATTGAAAGAATTTTTTCACCCTCGGCATACACGTTCCTCGCCGCGCCGCATCGCGTCACGTCGTGTCGCGGCGTGTCGCCTCGCCGCGCGACCGTCTAGTCGACGAGCCCACGCGGTGCGATAGCGCCGCCCAGGCGAGAAACCAATCAGGCCGCTCGCGATAGAGAGTTGGCGCGGCGCGGATGTTTTTTAATTCTACCACACGGCGCAGCGGCGCCGGAGGGGCAGTGACGGGGCCGGAGAGGTGGTGATGAGGCGGGCGGGCGCAATGGCGTGGGGTGGGAGGATGTGGGACAGGATGGAGCGGGACGAGAAAGGACAGGGGCTAACCGCATGGGATAGAGTGGAGACTGGGGGCGGAGGTGAATAGTGGGAAAACTGGAAAGAAGAGGGGGAAGGAGGAAAACGACGTGGAGATAGGGGTGGGTTGTGGGAGAGGTGGTGTTGGGTGGGGGCTGGAAGGGGTTGGGGCGCCGGTAGTAGCTGCAGCGATATACCCCCGCGCCAGTGAGATGTGAGGGACAGAAGCCCTGTGTTGGCACCCGCCATCTGATAGCAAGCAATTTCCCAGTGTGGTTCACAGCTTCTGACAGCAACCCCTCCCTCCCCTTCAAAAAGTGCTTCGAAAATGGGAGGCGGAATTTCTCAAGTCCGCTGATACCGAGGCGACTTTTTGTAGAGACATTTCTGAATTATCAAAAATTACTAAGATTGCATATTCCGTAACAAAAAGACCTCCTTTTCCTCCCAATTTCCCTCTTCATTCTTATTTCTATCAGGAGAAAATATATTGTCGAGTGTGCTTGGAAGCACGATTACTAGGATGCACCTGTACTTCAACCATATTAATTTCTAGACACGTATGTCTTGTCACTGCACGTGCCAGGGTGGGTTTACAGTAGAATTACGAGATCGTATTTTGAACGGAATTATAAAACACTGTATAAATATTCCAGCAGTAATAATTCTTTTTTTTGTCGGCTCCGTGGCCGAAATCACTAAAGCAGTAGTGCCGTAGTGATCTCGGACCGAGGGGTCGCGGGTGCAAGTCCCGCCTCGAGCATGGTTGTATGTGTTGGTCCTTTTACCCCTATCTTCACCATGTCGTTTTATCCTCATAACATAAAGTTAAATACAATAGTGGTCGCTATTGACCTAGTAGTTGATGCAACCTTAAATAACAAAAAAATCCTTTTTTAACGATCATGTAGACAATAAATTCTATAAGAAAGTATTGTCAACTATGTTCCTCTCTTCACACAGAATGCTAAAAAAATATTGTTTTGGGGGTTATTTCTAAGACTAACAGATTTAAGACAGAACAGTAAAATTTCTCAATTCATGATCTAAGGATAACACCAATTATACATGCGACATTACAAAACGCGTCGCCCTACACCAACGTAAACATCTTTCAAGATTCTGCAACAATGTGTCCTTCACCCTTTCATCTTTTCGTGTATTTTATGTTTCTATTGTTGTAATATACAAAATTGAAGAGGTCGTGGGTACATGATACTAAACCCCTATCTATTATTTTTGTTAGCCGGAGGAGAACCAAAGTTTTGTACGAGACGTGTCTTATTTTCTATACGCACTTAGGGATGCATTTTACACCCATACTGTTATTCTATGAACATGCTTTTTCACCATTTCGGTCATTAAGTTTGGTTTAGGGGACATTCTAAGACCTATGATTTGGATTTACGAAATGAGGGTTAGCACTTTATAGTCCCGACCCCTTCAATTAGACCTTTCAGATGATCTATATATTTTTTGTTTATTTACTCCCCTCCACACAACCTCGGACAGACATTTTTTTCATTTTATTTTGAAGCGTTCAGCCTTACACTTACTGCCTGGAGGGTGTAATTCCATTACCTTATAATACCAGATACAACTAACTTCATTCTAGCTGAAATCTAGTCGTAAACATTGATGGTATACAAGTGTTCTTTCCTGCATACATATTTTAAAATAGTTTCCTAGAATTTGAGTTAACTTTTGTGTGCGTCCACGTTGTTACACTGATTGTCAGAACCGTTCAAAGTAAAGTCCCTGTACGAAGCCTTTTTCGCTTTTAATGCCATGTTTTACTAGTAAATAGAATGTTACTCACTAGAATAGAATCTCAATAGAAACTCAATAGAACTAATCTTATGCAAGAGATGGAATTTAAAAAAAGGAATGTATTTTCATAAGTACCGCGGAAATTAACCCAGAATCGACTAGGAAACGGATCCGAGATTTGTGGTTTACAAATCTTCCGA
The DNA here is from genome assembly GCA_031308135.1 of Acheta domesticus. Taxonomy (NCBI): domain Eukaryota; kingdom Metazoa; phylum Arthropoda; class Insecta; order Orthoptera; family Gryllidae; genus Acheta; species Acheta domesticus. Next base: position 127,264,958 of record JAHLJT010004567.1, on the reverse strand, counting down.
TTCAACCTTGGAAAGCGACATTAGTTGCTCGTTGATTTGCAGTGCAGTCACTCTCCTTTCTCCTTGTATGCATTCCTGTTCCTTATCAAGAGGCGCGGTCGAGCAGCGAGGTTTTAGAAACGTCATTTTTTATTATATTTTTTTATAATTATTTATACCACCAAAGCTCAGCATTGAACAAAATCGGCGCATCATCTGCGTGTTTGTCGTTAATGAAACTGAGTGTCTACTCTTCAGATTATTCATTACGTATACTTAGAGCCCCCTTAACAATAAAACACATACAACCCTTCAAAATAATGTCTTCCGCACCGCTTTAAATGCCCCATGGTACATTTCAAATGCACAAATTCATAATGAGATGAAATTCCCTACAGTCACCCAGCATATCGCCGGCCTCTCTGAAAAATTCTTCAACAAGTGAATTGCCCTTTCCAACCGATATTCTCACACAAAAACACTCACCCTCATCTAAATCGCATCCCGTCCATATTCCCCAATGATAAATTCCGTCCTCCGTAACTCCTGTACTATCTCCACATTATAAGCCTCGTTATCTCACTCATTTCAAAAATCACCAGCAATAAATCCTAAACGCCCGTTTTCCCATTGAGGAATCTAGAGGGGTCTAACTCCTTATTTTACTGAGAATTATTGTGCCGCATATCACCAAAGAGTTCAGTAAAGTGGTTAGTACGCTGTATCAGAAAATTTTTTAATAAAAAATGTATGTCCTCTTTTGTGAATGGCCTAAAGAGAGAAAATCATGGCTTTTTCTTGAGTCTGCAAGAAATTTAATTGATACAACTCTTGTACAGGTAGTAATAACACAATTACCTTGTAGATTTGATACACGGAGCGTAAAAACTGTAATACTGAAAACCAAACTGGCGTGAAAATTATACTATATTGTGTATGATGACATGAAATATTCCGCGTTATTCAATTTTCTCTTTAAGATCTAACTTCTCAATAAATTTTTCTCAACGTTCCCATCCATTGTGGTTTCACGTAGACATAATAAAAAGCGTAAGAATGCTTTGTGTGAAAAAGACTGAACGACATTATCTATATTATTTGCTGGTATCCCGCGCCACCTCTCTACAAGTTTTGTTCATAACCCATTTTCTTAATACCTATAACAAGACGATAGGTGGATTGGCGTTATCACATTTAGGAGAGCTGAATCACGAGCGAAAACTAGTGATTCCCTGCCTCGCTTATCTTCGACAGACTCGCAGCCTCTCAGTCCACGAACGTGTTAAGAGTCAAGAGCGGAGTCTTCCATCGCACTTCACATGCCACGGTATCCAAGGATGAAATGTCACAGATAGAGATGATCCAAGCAAAGACGTTTCCATCGCGTTTCTCGCGGGAGCTGCGAGTGTTTCTCGCTGACCAAAGAAGGGAGAAGGGTCATGGAGGGGGAGCCGCCCAGTCACGTTCCAGAGGTGCAATAGTAACCGAGATTCTCTTGAGGAGGCAACGAGAGCCCGCCGATAACGAGATGCCCATACTCTTGTAGGGATATAGGTTTCTCGTAAGCAGTCCAAGCCAAACGAGAATAGGAAAAACTCATGATTAAAATTGCTTATTGTACAATATATTTATCAGGATTTCCTCTGTGAACTTTGATCTAATTGAAATTTAAAAAATCTGTAAGAAACGACACTGTTGTAAAAAAAATGATAGAAGACGCGTACTTCTTTACGAGAGGCCAGGTCTAAGTCCAGTGTCATGGGACAATTTATTTTAACGTAATACAATTTTTGAGTCGTGGCATGAATCGTGCATCATTAGTGCAATTACAAAAGTCCGATTTTTTTCGAGTTACTATATGGACGAGTTACCATATGTTCGAATTTTTTGCCTTCTAGAGTCCGTCACCGAGCACCACAACAGCAGGACTCCGCCACTCGTGTGAATACCAATGCTTTGCCAGCAGACGCGCCACTCGGAAGCGCTACAAAGTAGCTCCATGTGAGAGGGCTTTGTACTAGCACCGATCGTCACAAGCAGGTGTGAGGAAAGGAGAAATGGAAGAGAGATCACAGTTTTTATAATGCAGGCTTCGGGTTCAGTGGTTAGAACTCTTACTGTTATACAGGTCGATGTGTTGCTGGCATTGTGTAATTTACGATGTCTGGTTGGAAATTGAAAACGTTAAATTTGGCACAAAGTTAGGCAATTTTTTAATACAACCTTGACAGACGTAGTTCTATGTTCGTTTTCTTCAATTGAAGTCGGGAAAACCCAAGTGTATGACACCTTATAAAACAAAGACGAAATCAATCATGAGTGTATCCGTAAAATGAATTCAGGGACACAGAAAGCAGCTGAGTAAAGTATTTTCCTACGAGAAAATTAAAGTAATCATTGGAAATGGTTTGTAAGTGCTAGAGCTAAAGTGATCCTAATTTTGAGGAAAATGATTCAACCAGAAGCCACAGCACAAGCTCAGAAGTTTGGTAAAACGGGAATTTAAAGCGTCCAAGAACTGAATTGAGATTCTCAGGTTGCATCACAATACTGTTTTTAATCAAGTTTGTAGCGAGCCAAAGGATCGTAATGCAGAACTGTAAATGAATGGAAAGAGAAAATTCCAAAATTTGTTCAAGCATATGAAACAAAGACATTTTTAATGAAGACGATAACAAAATATTTCAGCTTAGACAGATTTTACTGTACAAGCACTTCTGATTTTTTGGAAGCATGAATAAATATTAAGGTACGAGGAAATAAATATCTATGTATTCAAACGTAGAGTCGTCCGTTCATACGTATGGTTTGTTCTTCGTTAAATTCTCCCGTTAAATTTATACAAGAGCCCTTCTTGCCTTACTCGTTAGAACGTTTGTCTACTTTGGCCTGCAGCCTTCGCGAAGACATTAGAACTACGTTTCTTCTAGCCCTTGCACCACCTACTGTGATGGGCCCGCGCTGCCCGGCGCGCACCCCGGAATTTTCCTCCGCCGTCGGGCATCGAACCACGCCCCTCGACGAACGCGAACAAGGGAGAAGGCGGCGTCAGCGGCAGAACTTTCCCCTCCGACGCTTCCCCCTCGTCACATCGCCTCGCCTTCCCTCACCACTTTCCACCCCGCCTCGCCCTGCCACTCTCGTCGACATATCTTCGACCCCCGCCCCATTCCACCCCGCCCCACCCTAACCCCGCCTCTTCGCCTCGGAGTTTCCAACTAGCGGAGAATTCCGGATTTATCGGGCTGCGAGTACTTTTTGTTGTCTGCCGAAGAGGATGCGTTGTTTGAAGGGCCTGGCCTTCGCTTGAAGGCGGCGGGAGGCTGTCTTATGCGTTTTATTGTAAAAGAACCTTCGGAACTTCACGACGAGGAAAGCAAGTTCTTCTCGTCCAGTAGGTTGTCGCTGAACGTCCTTTTGTATACTCGTTAGAGGTGTATAGAGCTTTTCAGGTTTCTTGTGAAAACATCCCGTAGGCATCTGTGGCATTCTCGCAGTATTCGCAACCACCTCTTCTACAATTCGACTGAGGGAGAGAAAATTAATATTAGTAATTAAGAATAATACTTTTATTCCAATGACGCATTTCAATGATTTATTACATCACTCCACCAAGAGATAGTGAAATTCACAGCTTTTGTGACAAATCGACGCGTTAAAATCGTATTATTGTTCATGTAAGAAAACCTATTACGTTTATTAAATATTTATTTACGAAATAATCACACTAAATACCACTCGATAAGTCTTGATAAATCCACAAGAACAAGAAATGGCATCGTCTGAGCCTAAAGGTTATTAACTAGATCTAGTTGATGATTAAAAATACAGAACCGATAAGGTGCCTGAGAAAACTTCACATTTTTGGAAAATTGGTTCATCTCAAAGGCACGGTAACTAGACTTTGAAAAATTTCATTCGCCTATATTGAATGTGTTTCAAATAGTAGTCTCTCTTCTAAGCATCTTCATCACGGCCCCCAAAAATCTGTTTATTTTTCATTATTGTGAGATCAAATTTTTGCTGTCACTCTTTTTCTGTACTATCCAAACGGGGGGAAATGTGTATATTTATGTCAACTTAGTTGCGGTATTAATGTAGCAAGTACCACGATTGAACGTCAAACTAGAGTGGCTTTGATAAACTGATTTAATTCATCAAAACATTTTTTAAAATCATTACAACAATAATTTAACTAAAATATGAAAAATAAAAATAGAAATTGTGTATTATTTTAGTGTACGTAAAATCTTGCGTACGTAAATATAATCGGAATATAAATCTTTTTACCAATACTAACAAAAAATAGTTGAGAGGTATAATCTTATCATCATACTGAAATTCAACTTAGGTCTGTATGTGCAGTATTAATAAATCTAAAATTAAATAGTTAACAATAAATCATTGAACAAAAATCATATGTGAAAATTACTCAATAATGGGAGCCCCGTTTGTTTATATTGGAAGTGTTCAGTAAATTAATACTCATAAACGTTCTTTGTAAATAAAAACATCAATTAAATATAAAATCCGATTTTATTTACAAACAATTACAGTGAAGGAAACTCTTGATAACGATGCACATCTTTGATATGATAACCAACTACTGTAAAAACTAATGGTTGAATCCGTGGCTAATCTCACCAAATAACTATATTCCATTATTTTTCATTTTTCTTCCGAACATATTTTACGCATGACAATTGCAAAATGAATTGTGTTTAGTCATTTACTATTCTATTCATATTCTATTAAAATGTAGTACTACTGGAGGGCATCAAAAGTATCTTTTGGATGAGAACGAACTAATGGGGTTCATTTCAGAACTGAAACTATTCTTTTGATTTTGCGCTACGATTTTATTGAATGAGTTTTCATTGAACAACTGCAAGAGGCCATTGAGTTTGATATTGAACATGCCAACGAATGTTATTTTCTACGGAATATTTAAGGTAATATTTTCAATTTTTGATCATTGTGGGTGACAAATGTTTATTGAAGTGTATACATTTCCAAGAGATAAAATAAAAAAAAAACGACCATAAAACTACGCGAACAAAAAGGCCGTTTACAATACGATCAATACCTCTGCGGTCACAAGCTTTTCATTAAATTTATTTTGGAGTCCAGAGCGTTGTTACGTTTCGACCAACAAGCCGATAATCATGTAAATCCAAATAATTGGCAAACTTCCCAACATTTTTGCAGCTCGCGACCAGCAAGCATTCGACTACGAGGAAATTGCATTAACCCCTGTTCTCCTCTATTTTGAATAACTTAGCACAAATTTTCCTTACTTCTGCTTGTTTTGTCTTGCCTAACACATCTCACACATTTTATAGTGGCGTTACATTTAGCACTAGCGACCAGTGTAATGAAAGAAAGCGCTTCACCCTTGTTCAAAATTTATCAAGGTGAACCCTTCGAGCGCATAAGCGAGGCAGCGAAACCCAAGGTCTCGGTTTGCAGCGAGCTATATATCTTATAGAGGGCAATAACGCATCCGACTCTTTGCAGATAACCCGTTCCTGGCTACAAGCCCCTCGCCGCTTGGTAGCAGGGCTGTACTGCGGCAGGTGAACTTTAAAAAGGTCGGACCTCCCGCGCCCTCATTTCCTCCGGTCATTTCCCACCTTGATCGCCGCGTTCGCCTCCGGCTTCTCCCCCGCTTCCCCCTCACCACCCACCACCACCAGCGCTTTCGCGCGCGCGCGCACGGGGCAGTTAAAGGAGCCCCGCCCGGGCCCCGCCGCCTCCCACACCAATAAGCTTATGAAACGTCTGCCACTGCCACGTCGCTGCGAGCGTTTAGCGTCCGGACCACTTGGCGTATTGGCGTTTCCGAATATCACCGCGAGGGGGGAGGGCGGTGGCGACGGCATGGCGCCCGCTTCCGCTTCTCTGCAAACCACTCCCGCCGGCTAATAAATGTCAGAACGCAGACGCGGCCCGCCCAACGGCTGCGGTTCGGGAGAGCGGGCGACGCCTGCGGGGAGTGGAGGAGAACGTGCGAAGTGGCGGAGGAGAGCGAGAGACGGGAGACGAAAGAACCCTGTTAGATGAAGAAACTACAGACAACACACAAGGTGAAGTGTACAGAAGGAGAAAAAATAACCTTCACGACAGTCCAAGCAAACGCTAACCCGACATTTAAATGCAAGTGGGAAGCGTTCAAAACGAAGGAGGTAAGAACGCGAAGGGGAAAAGAACTATCTATCTGAGAAGGAAAAGAGTCATTAAAGAGTCGAAGTGGGTGGGAAAAAACTGTGAAAATAGAAAAAGCGGGAGCTGGATTGGGTTCGAACGCAATGAAGGAGATTGATTCACGAGGAAATGTGAGGATTCGTCAGAGATGTCAATGTTGCTTTCTGATCTCAGTAGCATGCCTCACGCCTCCATGGCATGACATGGGGTTATAATCACTTCCGTATGGCTAGAAAATATCGGTCCGTTTTACTTTAGCCTCGGCGCTGTCGAAATCTACAGTAGCGAATTTGTCAAAGAACATTTGAAATCATGCAAGAATGAGGATTTTACATTAAAAAAGGTTAAAATGTTGGTAAACATAAAAAACAAACGTATATTAACCAATTTTTCTAACCCCGGCCAATTTTTCTGTACCTCCTAGTGTACGTTTCTTTCGCTTGTCCCGCTTTGGATATCAAGAGCCATATTACTATCACTGGAGATCTCGAGCTGAGCAATTGGTCTCCACCCATTTTGGGGATTAAAAATAAACATTTTAATAATTTCTACGAATTTATTCCAGTAGAATGTGTGATATTTTTACTAACAAAATAAATATATTGATGTGTATAGAAATATAATAAATTTATTGTTATACAGTAATACAAAGTAAGTTTTCAACATTTTTCTTAAATTTATTTTCTTTAGTTTAACAAAAAGGTTTAATATATTTGAAAAATATTGAAAACGAATTATAAGACCTGACATGCCATGGGGTGCAGTTTATTAGCCTCTTAAGCATTTAGTTTTACGCGCTTAGTCATTTAAGCATTTCACATTTTTGTAATCCGTGCAATACTAGTTTTACGATTTCAATGCATGCGGTCCTAGGGTAATGCTCAACATGCCCGTGGCTTACGGGATAGATCTCAGTGCCACCCATGCCACCGGGTCTCGACATTACTGATGTGACGGGCAGGATGAGAGGGGTGAGGGCTCGAGCGACGTCGACCCAGGGCGGCCGGGGCTGCCGGCCACTTTGTTTCCACCCCGCTCTTCCGCGGCAACGGCGTCGCCTGAGAGGCGTGGCTCAGCGGGGCGGGGCGCTCGCCGGGCGATAAGGCCAAGTGGGCCATATTGTAAAGTGCAGCGCAGCGGGCCGCAGCCGCGCGGCAGCGCCGTCCCCGGGGAGACGCCGCGGAGCGCCGGCTGACGGCACCTGGCGCCCTCTGCCACTCCGCCCAGCCACACGGCCCGCGCGCCGCTCCCAGGAGGCCGAATTGGACGGTTTTGTTGTTCGGGCTACGCAATGGGAAAACTGCATTTTTTGATTCATTGATGAGTGATTCCGGGCGCGTCACTTGCTAAGGTCATTAGTCCCTAACAATAGTGCATATTTTTTTCCTTCGGAGGTGGCGGAGATCTTCCCCAGCTGGATGGTGAGATCCGGCTCCAACCTACTTGTTGGCTAGCTGGGTTTCCACCAGTTATATCCCAACAGCTGGTCACCTCTCCAGTCGGGACAAGCTCTAAGCTCCCGGCATGTCTGGTAGTGTAGTGCATGCAAGTGTAATTGTGTGTACGGAAGAGGTGAAAATAAGACAAAAAATGGGAAGGAAAGATCGCGCGCGCTCCGTCCGTGGCCCGTGTATTACGTTACTGCTCCGGCATTTGCCTGGTATTGATCGGAGAAACCACGGAAAAACTACCGATCAGACCGTTCTGCCACTAGAATACTCCACCAGACACCGACTGAATTCGACCCGGCTATCTAGCTGGTGTCAAACATCCTGCCAACGTTGGAACTCTAATCTAGGGCCTCCCGGTCAGAGGCACTGCAGTGACATTAGTTAGAGCCCTGATGTTTTTGTTTGTTTTTTTTTGCATAAAGAGTGTGCCATCAATAAGACTTTTTTAATTTCGCGCAGAAAACTTGGCAACTTTAAATACACAGAATTATTGGGCACACGTAGGACTTGAATTTTAATTTTATGAGAATCTAAAAAAAGTTACTTACTAATGAAGACCTTACAAGAGCATAATAGGTGGCACAAAAAATAGTGCTCCAAATGTCTGCAAACTGCTTACAAAACCCTCAGATGACTTTGCAAAGAACTAAAGTGCCATTTGATTGTGACTGCCAAATCACCATATTCATTAGTGGTCAGAGCAAATAGATGTAACGAAAGTGATTCAGATTAGATTCTCAGTCGGGAAATTTCCTTGAATAATTTAAATTATAATGCCTTTTTAATTCCATTCTCAAAGGTAATAAACGAATCATCAAGAATTAAATAAATATTTCAAGTGGTCTATGAGATTACATTAATGTCTATGAATTATTGGCACGGGAACTACTAGTAACGAACAAACATTACAATGAATTAACACACCCTGACGTATCTTTGAAATCCGTCATCAGACGGAGTAAGGCATTTCACTTGCACTATCCCTGTGGAAGTGTGAAAGGTTGGGGCTATGGGTGGTTGGGTGTCTGGCGTCTGGGCAGGAGCTGTTCGGCCTCCACTTCTGTGAACTGCGCGCCGCCACATCAACTCCGCCAGCAGAACGCCGCCCCGCCCGGCCGCAGCCTGCGCTGTTGGATTCCCTCGGGATACCTGGCATTCTTCGAGAGCTGCTTTTTGCGGGGCGCGGGCGGGCGAGAGGGAGGGGCGCGACGGAAGGGGCGGGGCGGACGAACTTCGGTGGGACAGGACCGAATGGGGCGAGACAAGGTGAAACCGATTAGGCGAGACGAACTCGACTGGACGAGAGAGAGACGAGACGAACCCGACTGGGCGAGAGAGACACGATGAGTCCAAATGGACGAGAGAGAAAACGAGACCGGCTGGACGAGAAAGATGAGACAAAATCGACAGGACGAGAGGCGGACGAGACAAGACGAAACCGTTTGGACAAGAAAGAGACGAGACGAAACACTCGACAAAAGAAACGAGAAGAAACCGACTCGACGAGAGGCGAGACGAGAAGAAACCGACAGGACGAGAGAGAGACGAGACGAAACCGACGGGAAAAGAGAGACATGAGACGAAACCGTCGGGACGAGAGACGAGACGAAACCGTCGGGATGAGACACTAAACGGACAATGTGAGACGAGACCGAAGGGGCGAGATGAGACACAGGCGGGGCGAGGCATCCTGGAGGCGCTCCGTAGGGCAGTGGAGGAGAGCGGCTTTTGCCACGGGCGGGTCTTGAAATGCAGCGCTGAGTTGCCGGAATTGGGTCGTAGGATTAGCCACGCATGCCATTCTCTGTAAGTCCGCCAATCGATTTAAAGACTTCAATATCTATATTTATTTTCATTCGCTCATGTGTTCATAATAACTGTCGTAATATTATACACTTATTTTAAAACGTTATTTTTCAACGAGATATTGAAGGATATTTTCTGTAAGAAGTAAAAGTTATTTCGAAATAAAATTCGATCGAGAAATTTAAATTAAAAAAAAATACTACATGAACATTGTGTCTCCTTATGTAGAAGATAGCTGAGAAACGAAAAAATATTTTTTTCTGTCTGTGAGCAATTGAAATACTCGTCACTTTCTTTAACTTTCAACTATCGAAGAACAGCCTCTGATTTGTCTAAGAGATTTTGATATGGGTGAAACTTGTCTATTTTGGAGAATTTATCCGTCGAGAAACTCCGACACCGTGCGACCGATTTCAATGAAAGTTGTCACTTAAACATGTTTTCTCTCTCAAAAGGTTTATGTGCTGTTAAATCTGATGTAACTTCACTACATGGCGCTATAGAGCAAAACCAAATAGTTACGTCAAATGCAACGCGCAAAACAATCGGATTTTTTTATTGAAATCGTTAAATAACTCCTAAACGATGCATTGTAGAGCCTTAAAAACTAAGAAACGTTTCTCACATCGGATGAGACCTTCATGAACATTCTATTACATTTTTGCTGTTCCGGCGCTTCCCGATATTACCTTACCTGCTCAGAGACGTGCAGAATCTGCAAGTAAATATGAATGAGAGGGACAGAGCGGCAGAGACAGAGACAGACAGGGACAGGGTGAGGGAGGGAGGTAGAGACAGGGAGAAAGGGAGATGGGAGGGGAAAGAGGGAGATAAAGGGCAGAACAACGTCTGCTGGGTTTTCCTAGTAGGGATATATAATAGCTTTGCACACAATAGTTTGCATAACTCCACTTATGGCGCCATGGGACGAATTACTTTGTTTTCACGATGTTTTCAATACTGGACCTATCATGAGTATGGAGTGTTCCCGTTTTACGTATGTTACATAATGTGCAGAACCTTATTGTAACGGTAGTTACTTATATTGTACGGATCTCGGACCTTCGGCATTAAAACCGCACGGGTAAATTGCGAAAGTTACAATGCCGAATACGCTTACTGGTTGCAACGGCGTTTAGAAGTAGCGAAGCCTATGTCAGCAATGCTCCTTCGGGAAAATGTCACCGATAAAATTTATTTCCTCGTTGCCCAAAGGATGGCATCGGATCTCGTTAACGCAAGGACGTCATTCTCCTCGAGCTCTTTACACTAATCGCTTCACAAAATGATCACTTTCGCACCCGTTCGAAATTTCAAAGTTAACAGTTTTTTCTGTCTCAAGTGGACCCTCGAAAAAAGAAATATTTCTGTGTACTTTGCGAAGTATAATATTTACGTGTACTCTGCGAAGATATACATTCACAAAAAAGTGCAAATAATAGTGGTATGATATATGATCCTCTTACCTATCACCCAGTATTCATTGATACACATGTAAAACCATAAGATTTACAGTGATATGACAAAGTGATTAGAAAATTATTCGTTTCTCCTATTTCCAGCAATATTGGATGCATTCGTTTTACGTTAAAAATACTTTAAAATACTTCACATATATTAATTAATTTTAATGCTTTTCCCAAACGATATTTATTACGACTAAATTGCTAGCGGTATGTGATTTGTATCAAATTCCGTGAGAAGCTTTCGAACAAGATGTTTAATTACTCAATGAAAAGATTCGGAAATCATTACTCGTATTTCGTTAAGCCCACTCCAGACGTGACTTATTCAATAGAATTTATACCAGACAGCGATAATGATAACGATCTATGAAATTTATACACAGCATTAGTCATATTTATCCTTTTATGAATTCATCATTATTAGTTTGTAAAGATTGCTTTTCAACTGTTTGGTCATTTAGCGACCACTGTAACTTTTAAATTTGGGGTAATGGTGGAGGAACACATACTAACAACATACACAAGCATCCTGCCCAGGATTCGAACCCGTGACCCTTCAAGCCAAGGCAACTACAGCCCTCCAGCCTTAGCGACCTCGGCTATCCATCGTCAATAGTTATCTGTTCTATAAGGAATAAACTTCTGTTCAATCCTGTTTTTTATACTTGAATACACGTGTGATATTTATTATGTAATTTGATAAGAATGAAGGACATTCGACTTCGATGACCACCAAAATGGTTTCCAGGTATATTGCAATGTAACATAACACCCGAGTATATGATGAAATTCGTTTTCTTGAGCTTACTTAACAAATAGTAATATTAAATTTAAAGTCAAGAGTGATAAATACACGGTTAATTATGTAATTAAAGTAACACAGCTTAATTTTCAAGCACGTGTTTTGAGACGCTTCTTTCCCGCTCTCCGATCGCAAATTCGTTTTCAAAACCACATGTGGATGAAAAATCACTTTAGTCTCGTAATGGTAGTGGTAAACATTGCAAGTTAGCTGTTCGAAACAATTATTTGTATAACGAAATATAATAAATTGTATAGAAGATAGACTTTCTTAAAATTATGTTTTAAATAATTTATAAGTATTTACGGAATAAGTTTTATTATGGTCTTTAGATGCGCTTCATTCTTTGTATCATATAATTCCGATCAGGAGTCTTGTCATAAAAACGGTTCACATTTAATTACGAAACTGATAAAACATTGACTTGAAATTGAAAAATTTGAAATTGAAAAATATACGACTTGAAATTGAGCAGATCTGGAACATTTATCGCTTTCTACATTTATAATAATTAAATATTAACAGCTTACGAAGATTACAACTGACTCGAACGATTTTGCAAAAGAAAATATTTCAATCCATTTATCTTCAGTTTCCTAGCTAGTTGTTATTTATACAACAATTTACATACTTCAGTTTTGATGAAAGAAGGAAAAAACTGTTTTGAAAAAAAAGTGATTGAAAACGTGTTCGTGAAGAACCGTGAAGAACTCAGCGGTGTTCTTCCCCTGCTGAGTGGTGCGATCCGGCGCCTACCTACACGTCGACTTGAGAGTGATTCCACCTCTAGTTATCTCCCCCAGAGAGGCCACCGCCCCAGTCGGAAAAATCTCAAAGCTTCTGGTCGAATGTGTGCTCATTTTGTCACCTCTCGGGTTTTTTATTTACCAGCAGGTCCCTGGCACCGACGACTCAAGCAATGATGATGATGATGATAATAACAATAATAAAAAATATAATCGATTAGTGGCATCCGGGTTCACACTGGATGTCACTAAATACAGTTAAAGGGTTTCTTAAACTGTAACCACGATCTGGGATTCGCCTTTGGAAATGTAAAGAAAATGTCAACTAGGCAACCAGTTCATTTTTGAAGAGGGAATGCATTCTTCCTCTTGTACAGAAAAAGAAATATATTACATTCACTGGTTTTCATCTGCCCTAAACTTTGAATGAGATGAACATAGAGAATTACTAAAAAGAAAAACACCATGGGCAACACACAACGTCAAAAGCACAAATTTTAAAATTAACACACCAAAATAATTACAAAATAATTTTTAGTTTGTAAATTATAACTCATTCTTTCCTCTGCTGACGCTAGTGACGCAGAGAAGCTCATAGCATGGCACGGTGTCGCGAGGCGTGCCACTGCCACCTGCAGACCTTGACGCCACTGTTCTATGCCTTCACTCGGCCGCTGAACGTTTTCTTTCGTTGAGTGTCGTCGAAATTAATCCAATATTCCCTCGGTTGGGTAACGTGAGAATACGCAATTGTAATAATAGGCAAAATGAAAAGCAGAAGAAAATTATAAAAATAAAAGCTGTTAAAAAATATACCTTGTGTTAGTTTTTATTTTACCCAGTTCATTGCCTTTAATATACGTCGTCTCATCAATAATGTAAAATGAAATAAAACATTAATTCTTCCTAAATTCAGATTGACATTATTCACTCTTCTTTTAATTAAAGTCGAGATCATTGTAAAATCCGCATATTAAAGAAGTCCATTTACCTCTTTCCGAGTTCCTGTTCCACGTGACTTCAAGGCTCGTGGGTAGCAATATTCGTCCTTTCGTCGACAGTTACTCTCTGGAGTTCGTTGCCAAAATGGTCAGAGTGTTTGATATCTTACGTTAAATTCACATATGAAGCTTAGAAATTCGCTGATTGGCTGAGCTAGTGAAGCGTGCAATTTTCTGTTTTCGGCGTTTTCGCACAGCACTGACTATCTGTTATTGAATTATGTTGGTATGTAGCAGCAGGATTCTGAAGCTTTTGAAACGACATCATGGAATCGTTAATAGTGAGCAGTTAGAGTATAATGCATGTCAGTGTGTGTGTGTGTAAGTACGGAGAGAGGATAGGAACACGAATGAGGAAGAGAAAGAAATGACCGCAACGGTCCTTTGCCTCATTGCTAGGGTTCTGTTTCAGCTGGTCTTGAGCTCAACCGAGGCAAAGTTCCAAAAACCGAAATTAAAGTTAAGAAAAATGCGTAGTTTTTGTAATTATTTATTTATTTATTCCAGATTTTTCCCGTGTTTTCATAAATGATGGTGATCCAGCCTCATCAATTATCTTTGTTAAGTTATTCTTCAATGTGTAAATGCTTCAACAAAATATCATTTCACAACGCTTTTCGAAGCATATGATATTCATTGTTATAAGATGGCTAGCAGCTAGCAATACAGCTTTTTAAGTCGCATAATTAAAAAAAATATCTTTTTGTAACGTTAATATATCCTTCACGTAAAACACGCGTTCTTTTTAAGTTTTGCATTACTCAACATTATTTCAAAGTACACTTTTTATTCGAAGAAATATTTACTTATTTAACGCATAAAAAGAAAACGTTAAAATCCTGTAAGAGGAACTGAGGAAAATGTTACAGGAGTACAAAAAATCGAAGTAAGGGAATAAGCGTATAACGAATTTGTTAACGAAAACTGGATAAAAAAACTCGATCGTTATCGGGGAACCTGAATATAAAGCTGATTGTAAATACAGCACTCTGGATACTTATATTTGATGCTATGTAAACATAAATGATCAGTTTAACTCAAACAGATATATCAAAGTCACATTCAGTGAATTGTCAGCATTGGTCGTGGCTCGTGGCCCGCTAACAACCCATCAGGTGGCTGCTTTGGGCGTTTGGTGAGGCCAAGTGTTTTGGGCTAGCCTGTGGTAAAACGTTGACGTGGATATTGTATAAGGATATTTTATTCTATGCTCCAAATATCGATGTTTGATGATTAGAATTATTACGTCGCGAGTAAAAAGTGTGAATATCTTTATTGATTGAAAATAAGCACCCTTTCTGGAATGAATGAATGTATTATGATTGAGTTCCTCGAAAGCAAGATTTACTGTTGAGAAAGTACAAATCTAGCCTGTATTGCCGGGAATTCTGGCAAATCTAAGCCGGAATTTTTGTAAATCTAAAAGCGTTTATTATTTGATTAAAAATGAGGTAACAATATTGGAAGTATATCAGCCAGGAATACGAGTATGAAATTCAAAGTATTTTACCGGAATTTTTGAAAATAATTTAAAGTGGTTTTAGATCGTTTGTTTTCGAGATGTCCAATGCTCTTGATTATACGAACTGTAATTAGCGAGTGACAATCATTTTAATTAAATGCAAAAGAAAATCACTCAGAACTATTGGCAACTTTCAAGATTTTTTAGGAGAAAAGGGAGTAAACAGGATTAACAGTGAGTGGTGTTGAATTCTTTTTACAAGTTCAAACACTGCAAAGAAATGTAAACGTCTTGAAACCACTCCTCAAATCCAAAATATAAATATGCTGTCTGCGCTGTGGAATAGTTCCGTCGGAGAATCGTTGGTCTCTCGAGCTCCTTCCCTCTCAAGTTGCGGCCAACGCCAAAGAGTGTACTAGCGGCATTTCCATGCCGGTCCTTTTTCTTTCCATTTGTTCGTCGTTTATTGCCAACGACCTCGCAACTCCAAGGCCTCTTCCGGGCGAATCCCTTGGCGCGCGTGCCCGCGCTCCGAAGTATCGACGGGCCCACTACATGCACTCCCAACACCGTCCCGCGCCACTCGCCCCACCTGGCGATTAGGGAGAGCGAAACTTGGCAAAATACCGATGGTTGACAAGTGACTCGTATATTGTTCCACTGCTACGAGTGTGTAAAATAATGATGTCGAAAATTGGTACTAAAATTTCTAGTTTGGCATATGCAGGCGTAACAACTAATACCAGTAAATTGACTATGTTTAAAATTTCATTGACAGAGAGACGCCCTGGGATTTTTAACACGATGCAATAAATTCAATACAAAATGAATATTTTTAAATTCTGCATCCTACAATTAGCAAAGCATATCTCTATGACAACTCCAAAAGTATGTATTTTAGTAACGATAAGACCAAGCGACTTCCAACTTTAGTTAAAAGGGTTAAAATCCAATCCATATGAAAATGGGTAGGGAACAAAGCGCGATCTATTTCACTTGTCTCTTGTTTCACCGTTGTTACACCATCCTTCAAACCCCACACTCATCACCCCATAATCAGCCAGTCATCAAACCCATTGATCAGATATGTCCAAAAAGAAGAGTTATTGAGGATTTGTAACTGTTTTTGACGTAAATAAATAAATACAATAATAAAGAGAACTCTAAATATCTTCTAGATGCAAATGGTATGTTATTGTTGTGTGTTGAACAAATGTTCAGTTTATTAAGAGAGCTCAACGATGTGAAAGTAAGGAGTCTTAAGGTGGAGAATCGGCAGAGAATCCGCGTACCCGTCAGCGCGAGGCAGCGCCCGCTTGGAGTGGGGCCTCCCCTTCATTTGCCTTTCATGGAGCTCCGCGGGCGGCGCGCGTGCCTGGCGACGGCGGAGGCACGCGCGTGGGAGCGCGCGGCGCCCGCGAGCACGCGTGCGGGGCGGCGCCGTCGTCCCGACGCGCGCGCGCGGGCGCACGGCCCTTCCGCCACCCACGCCGCTCCGCTCCGCTGGCACGCGCGTACGCACGCGGTCTGCGTGCGCGGCGCCCGGCGCGTGGGCGGGGCCCGGCGGCAGTGGCGGCGGCGGCGGCGGCCGGCGGGGCTCCAGCCGCGGGCTCGGGCTCTCCCCCCGCGCTTGAACCCTTCCACTGCCGAAATCGATTGAGCGGGCTGGGCCTCCGCCGAGGGTGGGCCTGGCTGCCTGGCGGTGGCGGGCGGCGGCGCCGCCGCCTGCTGCTTGCCTGCCTGGGCGGCGCGGCGTAGTGCCCCGTGTCCCGCGTAGACAACGCGTGCCGTGCACGTGCGGCTACAGGACGCAAACACGAAGTGCACGGGTCCGCCTTACAAAATGACTCAAATGGTAAAATGACCGTTTATGCAGAAACCATTGTTACATTAATGACCATCTGAAAATATTATCGCTCACATTTTCCAGCAGAATAATACCTGCGGAAGCTTTCCAGTCTAAAATCACGTATTTGTTAAAATATCGTTTCCGAGCTTTCGCCGATCTGCCAGAGGCTAGGCTAGTCTGTTAGATTGAGGTATTGTAAAGGGGCATAGTGAGGACGTAAAAGTGTGCGTGAAAACAAAACCGTATTGTGTAGAACGAGTTCTAAAGTAAAACTAACCGGGAGGTTTTCCCCTTCGCACGTTAGATGTACCCCAAGGTCCCGTTCCGAGGCGCAGCGCTACCTTCCAGCAAATCGTCCTCCGTAGGGCGTGGGCGTGGGCGAGGGCGTGGGCCGCTCCGAAGTGGGTCACGGGGTTGCAGCCCGTGCCACGTGCGACCGCCTGCCGCGCGCCCGCCCGCCTGCCCGCCGCGCAGATTCCGCGTGCGCGTGTCCCTCCTAGACAGCGCGGCGCGTGCGCTCGTACGCCACGCGAAGCCTCTCGCACGCGGCAGCGCGCTCCGCTGGTGCTCCACTCACCAATTAGTGTGGTCGGTGGCCACGTAGAACATTTTCGAAATAACATTCATTCCACGAAGATAGGAGAATTTGTGCTGGAGGATGTGGTCCTCCTTGTAGTTTCCTTTTCATTCCGTTCACTGGAGAAATTTTGTTCCGTATACTATTTGTTACTACAGAACCGACGTTTCAGCTTCTCTGACTTTTCGACTTGCTGTTGTCACACTGCCATGTTCATGATACTATCTACATGGCACATGAATGACATTTCGTAATAATCGAGATATCTTCGTAATCTTCACATAATCAAATACTCGCAAACCGATTGTTTAGATCACATGATGTATCGCAGCACTTGGTGAGAGAACATTCATAAAAGCTTGTACGCTGACGGCACCAAACACCACAAGTGCCCTCGTGCATTCCACTTGGTCTACGTGCGCCTGTGACCCACCTACTTATCTCACCTCTTGATAGCATTATTCACCTCGACAAAGGTAATCCTCCCAATATGTGATATATTATTTGACGATCATGCCGGCTATACCGTCTCCCACTTGCATATCGACCTCTGGCACCACCGTCACCTTCCTCTAAGCCCCTCCCCCTCCTCCCACACTCGCTCACATAAAAATATTCGAGTTTCAAATAAAAATGACGTAACTGGCTGAAGATACAAATTTACACTTATATTTGTTGCCTACTAGTGATTGTACCCACCCACGGCTCCCGGTCGGGTGCGGCGTGAGATTGAAGCGCTTGGAGTGTTTTTGTGGCGCCACGCGCTGCCTTGGCACCGTGCCACGCTGGCCCACGTGCGTCCCTCCACGAGCTTCGCCCCTCCCCCGCCCGCGTTCCCGGTCCCTCCCGTGCCCACGCCGCGGCCGGCTCAATGGGCGGCTGCGGAACAGCTGTGAAGCCGCTACTCCTCTTTCTCACGACGACGCGGAGTACAATGCGTCCAAATGTTCGAAATGTGATTTCGCTTCTTTAAGTAAGGAGTCGTTTCACTACATTGCGATTTTTTCTAACTTTGCCTCTGAAGGCCCGTCTTCAAGATGGAGTATGTCACGGTATTTCTTCCTCAGTCGTGCCGCTAGACATCGCATGATCGCGACCGCATCAAGCAGTACTTGCGATCATGCCACACCTAGCCGCATGACCGAGAAAGACGCGAAATGTCGTGTGATATTCCATCGTGACCGTAGGGGCTTGAGAGGCAGAGTTAGAAAAATAGCACGATGAGACGCACAAAAATCATCTCATAGTGCGATTTTTACATACACATCAACACAGACAGCCCCTTCGATTGATTAATTGATTGAGTGATTGATTGGTGATTCCGGGCACGTCATCTCCTAAGATCATTAGTTCCGTACGTGTAGTGCATGTTGTTATCGCGGCAATGGCGGTGATATTCCCCGGCTGGATGATGAGATCCGCTCCGACCTACCTGTCGGCTAGCGGGGTTTCCGCAACCAGGTATCTCCCACCAGCGGGTACCCGCCCCTGCGGTGTCGCATAGATACCTATTTAGTCTCGTAAATCCTGTCGCCGTCGAGATTCAAACTGGGACTTCCCGGTCAGAAGCACTGCAGTGACGTCAGTTGATGCTCAGAGCCACCTCTCTCGGTCAACCCCTTCCAAAAATCACTTAACAAATAAGTAAGTTTTGTAGGAGTAACGAGTGTCCGACTCACCTAGCGTACGTGTTGCTAAATTCAACACACCGTAAGGGTAAATACATACTCAGCTCATTTATAAAATTACTTTACAGAGTCAATATATTAGAGTTACGGCCGTACTCATAGTCGTCATTTATATGATAAGGAAATTCTTAAGCTCCAAGAAGATACTTTTCTTAAGGAAATGCATATGCAAATTTCGTATTCATAGACAATACTTATAATAAGTACGATTCTAGCAACGTCGTGTGGCAACAGCGTATGGGCTGTTTCACAGCCACTTGAATCCTGCGTCCGTACGGTTTTCTGCCATGACTTTGTTTTCGGGCTTCTACTGAACCGATTGTGTTTATTTTTTCTTTGAAGGAAAGAAAGTGATTTCTAGATGTGTTATCAGATATTGTTTGTGTTGATTCACTTGCATTTACGGTGTAAACTAATTAAATAATTCTTAAATAGTACGCTTAGCAATAAGTATATCGATAAATGTAACTCCCCGCCGCTTGATGCCGCATATATAGTTTACAATCCGTGAAGGTTGTGTTTCTGGTGTAATAATTGTATTTTGATACTGACTGTGTTTGCATGTATTTTTTCGGGCTTAATGTTGGCGAGAACATTCGTCAATTGTTCGGTTTTATTAAAGTAGTGCAGAGGTTAAGACGCATTCCAAAGTGTCCATGCGGATGTGTCAGTGAAGTAATTTCGTTTACCGTTGGGTCTTAATGTATAGAATGTCGGCATTTTTCTGCTTTGTACTTCCCATGTGTGAAAAATTCTGCAAATGTGTCCAATTGTGTAAGACTTAATTTATCAAACAAAATTGATTTTGTGCTGCATAATATCTGCTATCATATTTTGTTCCTGCCATAAAAGTAAATATCTTCATAGATTTGCATCTATATAAGCATAAAATAAGAGAAGTTTGTTCTTTCTACTTCCTGTTTAAGAATTTGCTTTCTGAACATTAGACTGCGCACTGTATTTTACATATATCTTAGATCTCACCGTCAAATTTTGACGGGTTCCTACTATTATTATTGATAACGAATGACAGAATGTCAATAACAAACAGAATTGCCTACGATCACCTCCAGACCTACATGTAAGCAGGTCTGAACCGACAAAATGTGCACTCATGTACATAAATAAAACTATTAGATTCAAACCAAAGACTTGTAATTTAAATCTGAGAAAATAGGACAACTACATTCCACAGTTCTTTACATCAATCCTATTATTTCAACTTGAACTAATACATGTTTTATTCGTCTCTTACAAATCGCGTTTTATATTCTTTGGTGTACTTCTCACGTCTCATATCAAAATGAAACTTCTCAACCTGAAGTTAAACAAACAACACGTAAACTAAAAGGTCTTGTTTTGAAAGAAACCAAGCTTTCCCTCTAATTGTTCCTTCCGTCCTTGTGCGATAAGTTACACTTCCCTTTTTGCCCAAAGGGTAAGATCTTAATTACGACAGCATTCAATCCACAAAATTTTGAAAAACGACATTAAACATAATGATACAAGTGATAGACAAAACATTTCTTTAAAATTGTATCACATAGACTAGAAATGTCAATTAGCACAGTGAAAATTTTAAAAAATGAACCTGTTTTTTTCGCGTCAGGTGTCAGCTTCAACGCAAACTGTGCTCCTCGCCTCATTTGGCATTACATTCACTCTCCATCGCCGGCAACTAGGATCTTGCGAAGATTGTTCTCCCCTCACGGACCATTTCCCCTCTCTCTATTTCGCCAGGCCGAGACCCTATCTTTCGATAACTCGCTGAGGTAGCCAAGGATATAGTTGGTGGAGCCTCGTCTAAGGCCTAGAAGTGCATTGAAATTCTGACGTCTAGTTTATTTTGTGACCAACTATTTATACAAGAAAGTTGAAATGTCTCGTTACTTTACAAAATAAGCATATTTTTGCGGTTATCAACGCCATTATTCTATTGGCGGCGAAAGCGATTTGCGCAGAACATTTTTGTTTAGTTTTGATGTTTTTCCGACTGTTTAGTCTCGTTTCATTTAAGAATTTCAAGCCTTGGACTGCTTATCCGATGTGAAAAGTTATTACAGAAATTACCCTTTTATGTCCTCTTCCCTCTCTCTGTCCTTTCCTGCTCTCTCCATACACTTTCTCTTTGTCTCTCTTGGAGACCGCATCCTGCCATGCCCCTCCCCTCCCCTCCCGGCCACGATCTCACCTGGCCTCGTCCACTCACCTCGCAATTTGCAAAGAGCGTTGCATTAAACGAGATTTTGTATAAAATCATATTTTCGTGACAGTAAATGCTAGTTTAACCCTGCGATATGTTAAAAAAATCATTTCTACTGCATCGAATTAGGAACCTAGTGTTTACTTCAAATTTTACATTACTTGCTTCAGTAATTTTGATTTGCGCTTCCATACGTATCCCCTTTATAGATAATTTAATATATATATGCGAAAGGAATTTTGTTTTTCAATAGGAGAGAGCAAATTCATTAAGAATAAACTATCATTTCTAACAATCTACTTTGAAAAGTCACATTATGATGTGAATATATTTTACGGACAAAATGTCTGAATGTGGTTAATTCGCTGGTAATTTTCATTTTATTCAAAATGTATGCATAAAGTTCGAAGAAGACACTTTAAAGGCTACTTCGACCTTCAGCCGAATGAACTGCACATTATGTAATACGAGGTTGATAGGGAAGCGAAATAGTACGAAAAAACGGGAAGTTTTCTAGTCAATAACCGAAATTTGAATAATTTTTATAGTACACTTTATTACTTATTAGTTTATTCCGTGTGTATTTTCGTTTTAAATTTTGATTTGTATAGTAATTATGTCAAGGAGTTGGAATATGATTAAATGAAAAATTATTTGCCTGTTTTCGTTTGTTTGTTATTTGCATACATTAAATGATTATGTTATTTATAGTGTGTTGAGAGTGCCCTGTAGTAAAATTTCCTCTTATTTTATTACAGCACGGGCGGACAGTTCTTGAAACAATCTTTATTAATAACCTGCATTTGCGATTAGGAAATTAAGATCCTTTCTATTCAAAATATTTAATTTTACTCTCAATTAATAATCGATATTACTGATATATTTAATTTTAATAAATAATTTATTTGCATTAGAAGAGGAAATGGAAATTAATACCTCTAAATTTGGAGCAACAATTGTCAACTAACATCTCCAAAGGTTTGTTATGGCCCAGGTATCCAGTGACATACCGCAACTCTGGAGAAATTTGTGCAACCCTCCTTTTAACATTCATGGCAGTAGGTCAGAACGCTGTGCCCGCGGTCTCTAGTAAGCTAATGACGTAGTACGACTTGATTTATCCGAAACCGTCTATGTTAATCGTACCTTAGTACACACCTCAGTTGACGCTTCTCTAAGCATTTCGGAGTTGGATCGAACAAGCTCCAACCTTCAGCTTTCGCAATTTGTATTACATAATTAACATTGATCCCGTGCACCGCATAATTTCCAACACACTTTTATGCTACTTCAACGCACAAAAGACGCTTCACATTCAAACACCTTACCTTACTCCCTGTGGTAAATGCGTAAATCACAGCCAATTTAACATAGTGTTGCTTGTGTCACGGGACTCCTGCCTTTGTAGTTTGGCACGAATAAATGGTTACAGTAATTCAATCTACAAAACAATTGAAAGTACAATATAGTTTATTTACCGGGTCAGATTATATTTATCTCCAAGAAATTTTTTTCACAAATTGAGATATGGATGACAAGAAAGATACACAAATAAACAACGAAACGGACTAATAATTTGCATGGGTTTATAGACGAAGAAGGCCCTGGTGTGTGCGTGAACCAAGTGCCCGAATCCTGAGTTCTTACGGTGACTTGGCTTACAATTTTAAAATAAAAATGTTTCTATTCCTATTGTAAAATTCTGTCATCTGACGGCTGCAAACCCGTTGCACAATGATACTCATTACGATACAGATTTCATTATATACAGGTTCTTGATCAATCACAGAGTTTACAAATCAAGAATCGACAATTAATCAATGAGATACGTTCTTGTAAATGTTTCATTCGATTGTGTGCATTAAATTGCATTTAATACTATATTATGCTTCTCAGTTTTAATTTCTTTTATTAATAAAAATTTTTACGTGGAATATTCTTTAAAATAAATGAAATCGTAAATTCACTCTGATCTTATTTGAATACCGCAGGCGTAAAACAAGGCCCACCTACGGCAGTGTAGATAGGTGGCTGTCCGCTAGGTGGCCTTGGTTCAACCCAATGTTAACTGACACAAAACGATTGAATGTAAAAGTTTATCATTAATAATTCTTTTAAAAGTCCAATAATTTGTAGGCAGACTCAAAATAACATATTTTTATTTTACAAATGTCCCAACGTTTCAAAGGTCAATTGCCTTCATCATCAGGGTCTATTAAAACAATATAATAAAATATAATACAGAACATTGTGATCTAATGTAGATGATATTTGTTAACAAAATCTATTGTTACAAAAACAAATTATAAAATATAGAATACAAAATACAACTTACAAGAAATCTGCATCCATGAATTTGCGTATAAAACTTTAGTTTAAATTATTATGTTTGTTTCTTTCCTTATTGAAAACAATCGATTAAATATTTATTTAAAGCCACCTCAAATTGTAAATAATTTGAAATTGATTTGCAGTTTCATGTAAATTTTTCAGAGTTCTAAATAAACATAAATATTTATAAAAACAAATGGTAGCATACTAAAAAATGCTATTGCAACAAGTGAATTTTGTTAGACAAATATGAAATAGTTTTTTTATTTTTGAAAAATATTGATTAAGGGGTCATAAATTTTTGTAAAAGAATTCCGCTCTGTCATCGTATTTAACGTATGTTTCTGCAACTTAATATAAAGAGATTCCTTAGTAAGTCGAGACAAATATTTCGAATCTCTATTCAAAATTGTAGGATTAAGAAAATCAAAGTTATGATTTTTATCTAATCTATGTTTAGTTAAAGAATTTTGTTTCCGTTCTATCTGCCTAATATTATATTTATGTTCTCGAATTCGTTCTTTTAATTTTCTACATGTTTGCCCAACATAACAACTATTACATTGTAAACATTTTATGGAGTAAACTACTCCTTTAGATTCCAATTTAGATATAGGATCTTTTATATGTTTTATGAATCAATTCTCGTTCAAAACTGAATTTCGTATTTTAATATTATATTGTTCCAAAAATTTTTGTTCAAGTTTATAACTGATTGATGGAATAAATGGTAAAGTAATAAATTGACAATTTTGTGAAATGTTTGTAATAGACTGGGAATATGCCATTTTACTTAATTTAGCACAAATTAAACGTGTAATGTATTTTAAAGGATAACTATTCCTTAGTAATAATAAAAACATTTTCTTCAATACTTCATCAAAAAGATAGGACTCGTAATTTTTATAACTCTATGAAGTAAATTGTTTATGATAGATCGTTTAATTTGTGTTGAATGTGAAGAATGATAATTCAAAATAGTTCCTGCTGACGTAGGTTTGGTGTACCATTTTGTAATAATATTATTACCAGATCGTATCAAAGTAACATCTAAAAAGTTTATTTGATCTCCTTGTTCTATTTCTGCTGTAAATGAAATAGCAGGATGATATTCATTAAATTTATTTAAAACAGTTTGTGTAGAATCTTTATCTATGATCATAAGAATATCATCAACATATCGGGTATAATATTTATATTGTAATTTTGGTAATACATTAGATTCTAATTCTCTTATTGACATTTCTGCTAAAAGTGCACTAATATTTCCTCCTATTGGAGTTCCTGTATTTTGTTTATAAATTTTGTTGTTAAATTTTAAATAAATATTATTTAGTAATAATTGTATAGCTAATATTATTTGTTCATTAGGTAGATCTAATTTTAAACTTGATTTATTTAAAATTTTTGTTAAAGATTTCAAAATAAGTTCATGAGGTATGCTTGGATACATTTGAATAATATCTAGAGATATTATAGTAAAAGTTTATCTTATAAAAGTTACCATGAGTCGTAGAAAAAGTACCGTACAAAACTCGACGTAATGGTTATTAATACACTCGTGTAAAGTTTATGATGCGAGCGATGAACGAGCTCGTATCGTAATATATTCGTATATTAATAACTATCGTTACTTCATCGTTTCATAATGTACTATTCTTTACGCGCGGCGAAGTCCACCTTGCGTGGGAGTTACATGACAGATTGAGTTTATTAAAAATTACTCAATTTTTCGTCGTTTGGTTACCTAACTCTTGATTTTCATTCTAATACGAACTACCACAAGATTTCTATTGCCACCGCAGTATAGAAAAGTTCTTTGAATTGATTGAAAAAACATAAATAAGATTGTTATGAATTGCTATCAAATCGCAGTATTAAGAATTCTTTCGAGTCTTGTTTTCAAGTGTCCAAACAATTTTAAAGATATACGTCTCATTAATGATTACGTAATTAAATGGAGAGCCGTTATTTTCAAAATAAAGCTTAAATACGCAAAGAATTCTCTTCCTATTATACGTAAATGACATGCCCTTAGCGATTCGAAACGGAAGAACAGTTCTCTTTGCGGATGATACAAATATTCTTTGCAACAAAGAAACCGTAAATAGTACAATATCAGCTCACTACAAAAAATTCACATACAATTCATGTACATTACTCTACAACACTTTGCCAGAAGACATTAAACGATTAAATTCAATAGAAAAGTTTAAGTCCCAAGTAAAATCTTTTCTGCTGCATAACTGTTTCTATACAATTCGAGACTATACCGAGCATCAAAAAGGAAAGTAGAATTAATTTTAACAATGATAGTTAATGTAATTATTTATCATTTGGACTGTATAATTCTAAAGAACCTGTAACAAGTATTGTACCACAGTTTCTGGGTTGATGGCCCCCATCTCGATCAGGTTTTTTGTCCAGTTTCCCTGATCCTTGAGCAAATGCTGAGATGGTCCCTTGTTTTGCTTCTGGACATGAATGTAACTTCATTATTTGTGCACGTCTTCTGAACTTCAGTGGGAAATATAGTTATTCAAATTATCGTTTTTCATATTATCGCGGCAAAAAGTATTATTCTTTCATGAAGAACATGAGGGTTCAGGGCAGAAATTTATAGCTAATTTACCTTTGAAAATATATTTTATTATATAGGAGCGAATATTTTGTCAACAAAACTCGACAAAAACTCTCTTTTCTGTATTCAAAATTCGACTAGAATATGGTTTAGGATAGAGACCACAGAATTATGAAAACGTGCACAAAATTCACTTCTCCCCATAGCTCGTCATACGCAGTTTTTAACTGTTTTTTGACATAAATAAATAAATAAATAAAAGAAAATTAAAATCGATCCGCTATCGTGTAAACGCGACTCAGTTGGTTTTTAATGACCATAGAACACGATATATTAGAAAATATGAGCATTCTGGAAATATTAAGTTCATTTGCAGCAGTTGAATTGCGTAAATAGTTGAAAATATATATCTAAAACAGATAATACTTCCTGTTTGATTATAAAGAAATTGTATATTACTGTTTTTTATAATAAATCAATGTTTTAAAAAATAACCTACATTATAATATTGATAAAATATTACATTTTCTGATGAATGATAATTATTAGTTTACAGAGAAGACGTTGTAATATACCCCCTAAATTCCCAATTTTAAACTCGTTCTCTCTCTCTTTCATCCGACGTCTCAATTTTGATAAATATATAATTAAGACGGGCCCCACGTTTTAGTGTCTCAAGCCTCGCTGAATCTTATACACCATTTCGCGAATTAACCTGACGATGTCCAAAATGATGCAGTTATCGTCATTCACAATATTATTCAAATCATCTCGTTGAAGTTCTAATTAATCATACTTCAGACTTAACCTGTAACATATCCCAACTGTTATTATTTTGTCATTTCTTAAAAGTAAACACAGTATTTTGATTATATTAAGTAGAGAAATTAGTGAAACATTTGTTTGCAAGAAAGAGAAAGGCATGTAAAATGCATGTTTAGAATCATACGGTCATTATCATTTCAAACTTAATCCTTAACATATCAAAACTGTTAACATTTTGTCATTTATTAAAAGTAGACACACGTGTTTTGATTGCATTAAATAGAGATTTTTATGAAACATTTGTTTGCGAGAAAGAGCAAGCCATGAAATTTATTAAGTTTGATTTGTAGTATATCTCTCCTGGCAATAACTTCGTATGTATTGCTATTACGCCGTGCGACCATCATCACAGCTTAGCGTTTCTGATCTTATACTGTAGCGTTTTGTTAATTTGTAACAGTCAGGCGTTGGCATTTTGTGGATATTAGTGTTTATTTCCTTTGTAGCCTTTCGTATACTCTGCTCTAAATGATTTGCCAGCAAACAAAATTACAATACCAATTCATGCTTCATGAATTTGTTTAAGGCTATAAGCACCTTAAATTTATACTTGCTTTCCTGAAAATTTCGAATTTTCAATTCACACACAAGAATATATGTCACACAAATAATTTATAAAACAAAATTTTTATTTTCCCGTACACATACGTATATACGGTGTAATACACGTAGTATAGGGGAAGTTATGTAATGCTGCGCGAAAAATGGCGAATATTCGGCAGAAAAAATTCGTTGCCGTGCCGTAATAACGAAAATGTGGATAAAAGCAGTTGCTAAACAAACGGGAAAAATCCCCTAATACGTGGTGTAACCAGAAACCCTGTTTTGTGGGTCCTTGATACCGAAAATTCAACTGAAAGCAAAACGTCCGACCGATCGGCTGACCGTCTGTTTGTTTATCTGTCTGTCTATCTGTCTGTCTGTCTGTCTGTCTGTCCGTCTGTCTATCTGTCTGTCTGTCTGTCCGTCTGTCTATCTGTCTGTCTATCTGTCTGTCTATCTGTCTGTCTATCTATCTGTCTGTCTGTCCGGTGTATGTGAACAATACTAGCGCCTAAACAATACGCACTATATTTTCCAAATTGAAGAAACCCCAGTCCATCTGGCCTGAGTCAAAGCTCTGAGGTTTTGAAAAACATTAATTTTTGGGTACACTTTATATGAACCCCCCCCCCCAGATACTTTTGAATTTTTTTCAAAAACGGTTCCAACTTTTTTCTTTAAATTTCTTGTAAGAATAGAGTAAAATACACTTCTTATGGTGGCATAGGTCCGATTTTCACGGTTAACTCTGAATTTTCAAAAATTGCAAAAGTTTGAATTTTATTCGGCATCTTCCTCCAACTACAAAATTGCAGATAGAGATTTTTCCTTCAAATAAAATATTTTCTTCATAGTGAGTTCTTTCTTTAAGGTCATACACATTTTTTAGAAAATTTTAGAAGTTTTCGCGCAATATTGAGGGGCAATATGTGCAATTTGAAAACAATACAAACACAAAATTTTCTTAAAAATGGCTCCAAATATTTACTCTTTAATATGATGCAAAGTTTATTTTAAGGTATTTTTTTTAAATTACACAAATGTAATATTTTTGAAGGATCTCTCACATCTTTAATATGCACATTATCAGCAATTTGTAAACACTTGTATTTGTGAGTATAAGTGCTTCAGGTGAAATTTTTTTGAAAACTCAAAAATTGTCTGTGGAAAAGAGCTTTAAATTTCGCATTTTTATTAGCGCTGAAACGTTAATTTCTTAACGGCTCCAAATGTTTCAAAGAAGATTGCCATTTAGGACGAGGTTTTTGTGTTCTTTAATATTCTAAAATTGATATTTCTGTTTTATCGTTAGAAAACCAAAAATTATGAAAATGTCAAAAAAATGTACTTCGGGCGGCGATAAATGGCAGCTGGCACGAGTATGTGGTAATTCCGAAAAGCTAGCCTAGACCCAAGGAAATAGAAAACTAATACGGGAAAGTCTGTGCCATTCTGTAGCACCACTAGTTATTTTCAGTCAAAGAAGATATGAAACTACTATATGAATTGTCTTTCTTATAATATTCTCATAACTTTCATAGGGACAGAAAAAAACCCTGGTCGTTTATTGCCTGGACAGATCACCGAACACTCATGAATTTTCTCCCCGAGCTCTGAGCTTCCCAAGTCGACATTTTTTCATTCCCGCTCGTCGCCGCTCATGTCTACGAAGGGATGCTCCCCTCCCCTCGCCCCCACCCGACCGCCAGAGGAGAGCAAGAATCCCGAGCAGCGAGAAGCACGCTTCTGTTTGCTACTCTCGTCACGATTATGGGCTTGCGTTCTGCCGATAGCGAGTTGTTACAACAGAGGGATAAATAGCTTCCATTACTGGGATTTCTGCATCTCGGCATCGGCCCCACGCCAGTCGCTTTGTCCCGCAGATACAATGGTCGCAGCTGCCTTTAATTTCCTCCCTGGCTTTATAAGCGCTCGATACGCCCCGACAAAAAGCCTTGCCAAGGAGCGGAGGAAGTAATGATCGCGGAAAAAATCTCTGTCTACCCTGTTGGCTCGTTATTTATGGAGTGGGCTGGGAAAGAGTTACAAATGTTAGGTGTGCGTGAGAAAATCGCTCGATTACCTGCTCTCGGCATTCCAGTGTCGCCAAATCCTTATTTATGAACTGAGCGCAACTGCGACGTCGCACAGCATCCCTGCGCTCAATTTAAAGGGTACACCGGACTGAAATGGTTCTTCAGAAAAGGTAAGAATGAGTCAATTTGAAAGTAAAACCTTTATCGCCAAATGCGTAATAAATAATTTTTATATTCAAGACCTTTTATCCTTTGAATAGAAGACGGACTTCTTACAAAATGATAGAGTGTCAATTTCTTTATGTTGGTATGCTTACAAGAATCCAAGTACCCATCTACTCGCCAAGTTTGGACATCACTATACCCTACTTCTTTGTAATGGAAGTTACGTCTGTCGTGTTTCTTCTTTGGGACTGCACTTACGTTGATCAACTAGTTATGCCACAATGCCACTTTCTCGATTTATATCTAACTTTTGAAATTTTACAAAATTTAGAGATATTACCAAAAATTTCGCTTTCGTCAAATGTTAAGCTGGATTTGAGTTACCACAGGATAAAGTTTAATAAAACAAATTTTTGCCATTTTGCGAAAATTTTGAAAATGGCGAAGTTTTATTTAAAGAATACCCACGAACCAAAATATCTGTTGAAGCTCGCTGGGCCTTGAGTTCATTTAGATCAATAAGAAATACCAATTTCGGAGAAAACAGCCTGTGCGGTTTAGAAGCAAGCGTTGACCACAATCGGGCATACAGACGTGTTGCTGTCAATCGATTTTTCGGTATCAAGAACCCACAAAATATGCATTATGACTACAAGATTTATTCACTTTTTCATTACAAGGGTCCAATTCTGTGTAATCATCATAAAATTGAGAACGACTATGCCATGAACTGTTAAATTCTGCTACTTTTCTATAAATATTTTTCAAATTTCGTTTCTCAAAGAGGTTTGGATTTTGGCATTTCAATGAAAACTACAATTTCATCATGAGTACATCCGATATTCCATCATTTTCTTAAATCATCAGTTTTTTATCACGAATGCCATTTAAAATAAGATAATATAAGCTGTTAATTTTTGCACTAATATTTCCCAATTTTTTACACTCTGTTCATAACTACAAAAATTAATGTTACACTTATTTGACAGGTTTAGTTGTAAGTTTATTTTCAAGCCCTGAATTGCTTCAGATTTTTCAGAATCATGAAATATAAGTACGGTATTCAAATGATTAGGAGACTGTGTCATCTGAAAATAATACAGGAAGTAGGCAAACTTTTTAGTAGTGCCTGTAAGATTTTATAAAATTAATGACTTCATCATACAAAAGACTTGACTATAAAAAATAACACAGACTATAAAATATAAGACTATAAAAAAATGGCATTGAGTTAGTTATAAATTAGTTTCTTTGCATTGCCTTGCTCAGGTTTTACAAAATTATGGAGTTCGTAAATGACATATTCAAATTAGCTAATAAGTGTACAATCATCTAAAATATACATTCGAAGTACAATATTGAGTGACATCAGTACAATCTTGAAAAACTGATTTGACATCTTAAGAAAAGTCTCTCCATAAATGAGAAAAAATGACAAAAATTAACAGCAAGCAGTATGAATTACAGCAATTTGGCATTTGTTTTAGTGTTCTTATCGCGCAATTAACCGCATACAAATTTTCTCGTAAAGTAAATACTTTATAAATTATTTTGGAAACGAATTGAATGAAGCAACTTTTGAAATCAAACACTAATTCAATAAGACAAGGACTGAGAAAAAATAGGATGCTTAATTGACATTTTGAATGGCAGTTTGAATTGGCATGAAAAAATTTAACTCTGAGAGTAAATCGTTCAGGTTAAATCCTTGAGCGCATCATTGTAATATTCGAAGTAGGAAGAGGCAGCGGATACTTGCATTTAAATATCGAAAGGCAACAATTTGCAAACAACTCTAAGAGAATTTTAATTTGTGAATAATTAGCTGTGTAATTTGTCAACTTTGTGAATAGATAACTTTTTAGAGGAGAATTTCACAGTATGTTTTTATTTAAAAAATAATTTTGATGTTAAGAAGTTTCTGAATTCAGAACGATGGGGATATGTTCATTGAGGACGACACTTTTTGTATCAATTGTACTTTATCAGCTACGGAAATTTATTTGAACAAATTACCATTCATTGTATGTGATTTTGTAAATTCAAAGAAAGGCAACAGAATTTTGTTCATTTCAGCATACATATGCTGTTAGTGGAAATTAAAAAAAAACTCTGATAGTCATTAAGGAAAACTACCCGAAAATGGACCCATGGGAAGACTTTTTGTTGTAGATTTTATCCGTGTTCGTCTCCGACACTAACAAATTGCTGCCGATCCTTCAGATAATCTACCCAAGGTGACGAGGGCGACAAAAAGTTTAAGACCGTACTCTTGACAGTACTGCTATAAAATTACCGCGGCAAAAGACTATTCGGCGTCGCGTTTCCTACGTGACTTCCGGTCTGAGACCACATGGGGGAGGGGGCAGCGGTTGTCGCGGGACCGCATGCAGCGCTGCGATCACATTTGGCGCTCAAACGACGCATTATTCAGACGCCACGCCGCCCCCACCGACGGGCGGGTCTGCGGCCGCGGCAGAAAACCCCGGCCGGCAGAGCGCGCAACACAACACGGCAAATGGCCGGCGGCACCGCCGCGCCGGCCCAACCCACAGCGCGGGGCGACGGCGCGAATACAACGCGGAGAGGCGCGAGTTAGCATATAAAGCGAGGAAGGGTCACGCGGGGCGCCGCGGTGGTGGGCGGAAGGGAAGGGGAGGGTTGCGGTCGGAAGAACGATCAAGCCTAGGGATCGAACTGGGACGAGGGGTCGAAAAGAGGAAGGAAATGGAGTGAACGATCAGGCCGTGGAAACCCCCGGGACACGGGGGAAGGAGAGAGCAGCGGAGCAGTTGCAGGTTGAAGCGTGGAGGGGAGGGGGTCGGGGAAGCGATCCTGACTCCCCACAAAGGGCTCGCAGTAACTCGATCCGCGTGGAGCGGAGTGGTGGGCGGGAGGGGGAAGGGGAGGGGCGCGGCAGAGAGCGCCACGTTTGTAGCCCGCCGCATCCCCGACTATTAACAGTGACGAGTAGCTTGGCATCAAGGACGCGGGCCTCGCCCACCGCCCGTTTGCACGCTGCATCCGCCCCCACCGCCTCCGCTGCCCCTCCAACCCCTCCGACTCGAGCTCTGCACACTTCGACTTGAGGCAGCGACGAGAGATAGGAGGGAGGCTAGGGAAGTAGGGGAAGAGGTTCGGAAGAAGAGACAGGTAAGAAAGGTAAGAGAGAGAGAGAGTTAGGAGGGACGAAGGTCGGAAAGGAGAGATAGATATAAGAAAGAAGCAACCGATGTAGTAAAGGAGGAATAGAAATCGGAAAGGAGAGTAGGAAAGGAATAAGCGATGTAGGAAAGAAGGGACGGGGAGACCGATATAGGAAGGAAGGGACGGATGTAGGAAAGGTGAGTGAGAATGAGTTTGATAAGGAGAGAGCGTGGTAGGAACGAAGGGACCGTGTAAGGGAGAGCGATAAAAAAGGAAGGTAATGAGAGATAAAAGGAGTGATCGAGCGGGGATGATTTGATTCAACACTTCCACTCGCTCACCAGAACACACATGCACATGAAGGGTGTTACACTTAACGTTATGTGTCCACTTCGATGATATTGTTCAACGATTATTGCGAATGGTCGCGTCAATATTTCTCCCACTTCCACTAATAGTGCAAAATAAAAGTACATTTATGTTAAACTAGTGGTGCAACAGAATGGCACAGACTTTCCCGTATTAGTTTTCTATTTTCCTGGGTCTTCGCTAGCTATTCGGAATTGCCACATACTCTTTCTTGCCAGCTACCATCTATCATCGCCAAAAGTACATTTTTTTGTCATTTTCTTAATTTTTCGGTTTCCTATTGGTAGAACAGAAACATTAATTTTAGAATATTAAAGAACACAAAAACCTAGCCGTAAATGGCAATTTTCTTTTAAAAATTATGTGCCGTTTAAGAGAAAATGGCGTTTTAGCACTACTAAAAATGCGAAATTTGAAGCTCATTTTCACAGAAAATTTTTGAGTTTTCAAAATACTTTATTTGAAGTTATTTGAAGCACTTACACTCACAAATATAATCATCTTTACAAATTGCGGATAATGTGCATATTAAAGATGTGAAAGATCTTTCAAAAAATTTACATTTATATAATTTTTGAAAAAAACAAAAAAAACTCAAGATAAACTTCACGCTATACTAATGAGTGTAATTAGCACTATCCGTTACAAAAGTTTCAAGAAAAAAATTGCAGCCATATACGAGAAAATGACGTTTGAGCATTTCTGAAAATGCCGAAATTTGAGCTACTTTTCACAGAAAACGGAAGTGTTTTCGAGACACTTTACTTGACATTATTTAAAGCATATATACTCGTAAATATAAAAATGTAAAAAAATCGCCGATAATGTAAATATTAACGACGTGAGAGACAAGTAAAAAAATTTACAATTTGGTAATTATTGAAAAAACCAACCGATAGACCAAAATGGCTTTTATGTCATTGATAGAGTACATTTACTACTATCCCTACCAAAAGTTTAAAGAAAAAATTTGGAGCCGTTTTTGAGAAAATTTTGTTTTGTAATTTTTTAAAATTGCACATTTTGCACGCAATATTGCACGAAAACTACCAAAATTGTGAAAAACATTTACATGACCTTTATTACAGAACTCAATATGCAGAACAAATTTTATTTGAAGAAAAAATCTCTATCTTCAATTTTGTAGTTGGAGAAAGACGCCGAAAAAAATTCAAACTTTCACAATTTTCGAAAATTCAGAGCTGTACGTGAAAATCGGACCTATGCCATGTTAAAAAGAGTATTTTCCTCTATTCATACAAGAAATTTAAAGAAAAAATTTGGAGCCGTTTTTGAGAAAATTTTGAAAACCCCCGGGGGGCTTCATATAAAGTACCCCCAAATTTTAAAGAATCTTTTTCAAAATCACATAGCTTTGACTAGAATCAGATCGACTGGGGAATATCAATTTTGAAGAAAAATCGACCGAACGGTTTAGGCGCTAGCGTTGACCACAGACGGAGAGACGGACGGAATGCCGTCAATCGATTTTTAAGTATAAAGAAGCAACAAATCATGGATTTTGACCAAACCACGAGATAGAGGATTTGTTTTTCTTAATTTTGCAACTGATTTTATCCACTTATTCGTTTTCACGGCCCGGCAATTAATTTTTTTCCGCCGAAAATTGGTCATTTTTTCGCGCCGCATTACATAACTTTCCCTATACTACGTATATCACTCCGTGTATACGTACGTATACGGGAAAGTAAAAAAAGGGTAAGGGAATTACACAGCGAGTTCGTGCGTACCAAAGTTTGAAACGCGTATCGCAGTAAACACTTTGACGGTCGTACTAGTAGTTGATGCATCAAGACGTGTGAATGTGTTTTGTCGAGATTGTACATGACCGACTACAAAATACCTACAGTTTATCCGCGGCGCATTAACACGTTATTTTGTCTACCTTTTTTATTTTTACCTCTTGAAGTAGTCATTTCTGTACTACAATATAGCGCGAAAAACATTTTTGCAATCATACAACTCGTTTTGTTTTCAGAATGCAATCGTTGGAAATCCCAGCCTATTGTTCTCATGCTTACAGGTCATGAGGGATCATTGGCGTCAGTAGAATATTGAAGGGTTTTAAGTATCACTGCTCCTCACAATTGCGCATTTCAATGCTGGCCTAGTGCAAGAAACAACTTTACGAACGAATAACAGTACTGAAATGAGTGCTTTAAAGGCGAGTGAACTAAGAAATATCTGATTCCATAGGCTAACGCTTTTCAGCGTAAAATGCAGGGTTTCAATCATTACGGAATATTGATGGCCAGCAGTAAAAAGAAACCATATTGAAAGCGGAGTGCAGAGGCTAGAATAATAACGGAATGCTTTCTTCAGTTGTTATATTCGATTGAACAGGTTGTAATGGAATCGTCGTGTGCAAGTAGCTTGTATCTACGTCAGTTAACAAAAACATCAATTTTAAGAATAACAATAGTACGAAACAAACTGAAATTAAATTGAAGTTGAAAATTAAATGTTTTAAATTCAAAGCTATTATTTATTTTTTATT
The DNA here is from genome assembly GCA_031308135.1 of Acheta domesticus. Taxonomy (NCBI): domain Eukaryota; kingdom Metazoa; phylum Arthropoda; class Insecta; order Orthoptera; family Gryllidae; genus Acheta; species Acheta domesticus. Next base: position 127,229,209 of record JAHLJT010004567.1, on the reverse strand, counting down.
CTGGCACATAATGATGTATTTCTTATATTGGTTTCATTTATCAAAGCTTAGAGTTGAACTATATTAAGGCACTTCCAGTCCTGCAATTTAATGTAAGAGCGACATGAAATTAAATAAGTTTGACACTAGAACATGACTGACAATTACATTTAAAAACTGAACAAATAGAAACTTTAATCAAATTCACAAAATGAAATTATACATTCTCGCAGTATTTGTTATAATATTTTGTGTAGACATTTAAAAAAAATGTAATGGTGAGATTTCTGTAAGGGAATATCACCTTGCTTTTTAATGGAAAGTACGACTTCCATAAAGCGATCACCTTCAGCATGCAACATACAAATAAATGCTCAGTTAGCGTGACTCTTGGTAGAATACTTGCGCAGAGCTTTGATTCAATAGCTCTGCTGTGGCCGTTTCTGTCATGCTCCAACTTCAATTCCAGATGATTTCATCAGTTTCGTTTTTACGTTTGCAGACTTGGAAAGGGAAATTTTGATTCTCTCTTCATAAGAACTTTGCAGAAGACAGAACGATATTAAAGAATGTATGCTCCCCTACTCGATTACTCGAATACATGTTCCGCTTTACATTGACGGACGATACGATTTGAGCAGTCATGTGAGAGGGTTCTTGATACTCGTTGATGACAAATCGAATCCCGGTCACTACTCCAGCCGGGGTGAGCTCTAGGATCCCGACTGGTCTCCCGACAAGTGCTGTTGTGTGGTGCATGTGGGTGGGTGGGTGTGTGGGGATGGGACGGGGCGAGGAAGGAGGGATCGCGCGGGGTCTGTGGCCTGTTTTTTGTGCACTGTTCTGGCATTCGCCTGGTATTGATCGGGGAGGCCACGGAGGACTGCCCGATCAGGGCACCCGGTCGCTGCTGCTGCGGCAGAAGTCGACCTAGCCTTGGTTTTCAACTCAAAAATCATGCATAGTATCTACGCTTTGCAAGAAAATAATTTCTGATTCGGGAGAATCAATAAATATTCTCCGTTCGGTGGTAAGAATTACTCTTATTATCGTGATAGTCAGAAATTTCGGAACTTAAGCCATTGAAGCACCTGATCAAGAGAGACACGTGTCTTCTCGACGAGAATGAGCAATTGCAGGAATTCCATTTTCCAGTGAGGCCGTCTCCAGAGACGTATTAGAGGCATAAATTCCATTTTGTTACATTATTTTGTTTTTTTAAATATATAAACGTATTTTTTATATCTCCCTCACGTCGTTAATATTTACGTTGCAGGCTATTTTATACAATGTTGCTTTTGTGAAAAAAATTGCTAGAACTGATATCTTGAGTGAGTCTACGCCAAGTTCTTGACTTAGAGGAACTTTGTCACAGAAACAGTGACAGAATGTTTTGTTATTTTTTGGGGGAAACGTGATGGATGCGTTACAGTAGAAATGATTTCGAAAACGTCTCAGGCTGGAGCTGTTTACCTCCCTATTATTTTTATCATTCCATCAAATAAAGCATGTTCGCATGGAATCAATGTATTCTTGAAGTTGAAATACAAGAAATGTAAAACTTTTCTTTAAAAAATATTATTTATATGAATAATTATGCGATTAACATTGTCAGTTGAGCGTTTAAAAGCGTGATGAAAATAAACCAAGCGAACTCTTTGAAATTTGTGATGACCGTTTGCATCTGTTTTTTGAATTAATTTACAAATAAACATAATCTTACATGCTTTTCGACATGCCTTGTATCAATTCTTACAATATTATATTTACGGACGATGTACGAACAATTTATGAATCTCGTGACTACTACTCTAACCTCTAACTTCACGCAATGAACTGACCCTTTGAGACATTACCAGCTAGCACTCGGCTCATCTAGCTGAAGGACGAATACATTTTGCAGAGCGATGCTCAACCGTTTTCGAAATTGTCAATAAAACTAATGGTGCTAAAACACCACGTTCTTTCTGGTCCTATTTTCTCGCAAAATTACGCGAAAAGTGCTGAAGTTTTCGAAAAATTGTACACGACCTTATTTCAAAATCTATCTTTAATAAACATTTCATTACGGGAAAATATCTCTATCTTTAATATTTTAGTTGTTGAAAGACTCCGAAAACATTTTGAACTTTTGCAATATTCGAAATATCAGGGCTTTTAAGGAGTATGAGTCTTGCCCTATTCGTTTTAAACGTCCTTGACACTATCCAACCACAAAATTTAATCAAATATGAAGGAACAATTTTTTGAAAATTTTGAAAATCTCGTCCCAGTAGCTTCATTTAAAGTACCTCTCAAAATTAAAACATCGGTTTTAAATTCAAAAGACCGCAGGGTCATTCAGATCAATTGGAGAAAATCGGCTGAACGGTTTAGCCGCAAGTGCTGTTCACAGATGGACGGACAGGAGTTTTGCCGTCATTCGATTTTTCGGTGACAAGGACCCCAAAAAATGTATTTTGGCTATACCACGTGATAGAAGATTTTTTCTAAATTTATCAACTGGATTTATCCATTTTCGTTACCAGGACCGTGCAATAAGAGAATTACCGCCGAAAATTCGCCGATGTTCGCGGAGTAGTACATAACTTTCTCTCTACTCCGTAGCGAGTAATTCGTCTATTCGTCTGAACGGACCACTATTGTTTTATACTATACGTCCAAAGCGAGGTTTCCTACTCAAACACGTTCAAGATAAGTCCCAGTAGACTGGATACATTAAACATTGTCACAGTAAATGTACATTCTCACGCGTTTTTGTCGCTGAATTTCCATAATAGCTCTTTGTTTATGTAAGAAGATGGCGTTGGTATGTCGTGTGATTGCATTTCATGTTCCCGTACATACAGGTGATACGATCTCTCATCCCTGGGCACTCAAATAAAGAAACACGTGTTCATAGCACTATTGCTATGAATTTGGAATCAAATTTGCAGAAAAAAATCTTTACGGAAGATTTTTATTCCTATAAAATCATTAATACTACGATAAAACCTTAAAAGGTTATAAAACGTTTTTCTTCGTATAATGTAGATAATAGACACTTTTTCATTAAAATTTTTTGATCAGAATCATTGTTCAAACATTTTTATTATTTTTTGGACAACCTTTCCTTGGCAAGATGTTTTTGTAAGAACAGCAAAACTTCAATAACTTACATATTTTGGATAATTTGGACCCTTGCTTACCCGCTGTAGGAACTCTCATCGGCCTATGGAGCACGCCGCGTGCCCCAAACCGATATGCAGGTGATAAGCATGCCCCTTCGTTTGACGGCCCTTGTGTATACTACATAAAAGGCGAAAAGTCGTGTTGCCCCCGGCTCTGCCCTGCCCAGCGCGTACGCCAACAGGCCGCCAGGGGCGCCATGGCTCAGTCGCATCGACCCACTGACATGCTGACAGCGCTCCCCCACCCACCCACACACAGTGTCCGCGCTCTCCTCTCTCCGCTCTCCTGACCTCGTCAATGACGACCACTCCCTCCCCCGCCCGAGTTCCAGTTTAGTAACTCGTCAACAATTAAACGAATATCGACTTGTCCGCGAAGAAACTGAAGTCCTCTGCTGGATGTTCTTGGCGGCGATCAATTATCAAGACATCACTCACTGCAACTTTTGACCGAGGAAGCGCTCGTGGCGTAATGGCTAATGCAAACGACATCCACCAGTCGGTTCCGGTTCGATTCCTGGCCAATTCATGTGAAATCTGTGGTGGACAAACCGGCTCTCGGTAGGTTTTCACTGACTTCCCGCGATCTTGATCCCGTGTATTGTCCCATTTATTCGACTATTTAATTATTATTCGCTTGATCATAATCTCTTATCATCTCTCTTTAGATCATCCATCGCTCATGAACTTCAACGACATTAGTAGTTATAGAGTACATATAAAATTAAATAATCTTGACTGCCGATAGCTCCAAATTTATTTATCGTCTCACACTCGCCCTCTTTCACCGGTCAACAGATGTTTCCTCACTGCTAACTATCTCTTACAAATATTACAAAACAATTCGTTCCACACATGATTTCGGATTAAACGACAATCGAGTAAAAATACATCACTATATTTCAGTTGCCTTATCTTATCTCTCACGCTATCCCACCAAGAAAGCATTCTTCTGTATTGAATTAACATTGCAACTCATTCGGTATGTCATCATAGATTTAGTTTTTACAAAAACAACAGTTATTTTTCTTACATTAAAAAACATTGAACTCGAATATTACATACATGAATTCATTTTATCAACATGGATTTTTGTTGAGTAATAGATGCATTAAAGTGAATAGATTTAGTTGCATAATCCGGCTTTCCCCTGATTGTATGGTTTTACCGCAATGATAATCCCTAGTTATTAAATGTTTTACTCAAGAAAAATATAATTTGATTATATTTGAAAATATAATAATTTTGATGATATAATATTCTGTTATATTAAATTGAATGAGTCAGCAAATTGACAGTGCATTAAAGCACTTTGTCTTTAAGAAGATGTATGAGTAGCCCACATTATAGAAATTTGAAAAAATAAATTCACGTTGCAAATCAAAGTCGGTTTGTATTCGAATTTCAAAATAGACAAATATTGGATGTACCCATTATTTACTTGTGTTATCCTATTTTATATCGAAGAGATTAATTTGTGTACAGATTTTTGAGCTATCTCCACGTGTAAAAATAAATATCTCAATAATTTTCATTGCGATGTGTTAAAGCGTTGGGAACCCCAAGGCGTGATGCTCCAAGTTCGAAATGTAAACATGAAAAAATTTACTGCTTGTTTAGCCGATACATTTCTTTTACAAAGTTCAGGGACAGACACACGACGTACATGTGCATGGCTTCGATCGCCACGTCAAGAAGAACAAGGGCTATTTGCACTCGGCGGCCAAGGTCGAGGAAGTAATAATCGCGAGACATCGATTATGTACCCGGGTCATCTCGAAATTCCGCTCGTCAAGTTTTCATGCGACAGGAGAGTCTGGTGCGCGTGCGGCAGTGGGGGAGGGGAGAGGGGAAGGCAGGGGTGGGCATATCGACCGGGTGGGGGGTAGGGGGGTAATTGGCCGAGGGCGAGGTGGCGATCGCGCCCAGAGCGGGGCGGGGCGGGGTTGGGCGGCGGCGCGCCGTGATTGCGGCGCTCGAGCCGGCGCGGCACGCGCAGCCCCGCCCACATCTCCAATCCCGCCCTGCTCCCGCCCATTCAATCTGCACCCAGCAACAGACGCAGGGCGAGAGACGAAACCCCTTCCTCAGACTTTACCACAGTCTCAAAGGCATGTCTTGCACAAATATGATCTTCATAAACACATGGGTAATCATACGAGATGCAAATTTAATTCCCCATTGACCCTAGCCATATTGTCATGACGTGTGATTTACATTTGTAATAAATGGTGTAAATAGATAAAAATGTAATACCTATTTTGCATGGTAGGTTACATGGTGGAATATGTTAAATATCTGACATCCATTTATATGAATGTAATAGTGTTTTCTCTACCTCCTAAATATCTATGATTTAATAACATTCGGCGATTGGTACTATTATAAATAGCAAGCGCTATAGACTTAGAATACTGAACCCTTCATTATGTACGAGTGAATTAATATAGTATTCAACTATGTAAGAAACAAATGTGTCTCTGCCTGAAATATTTGCAGGATATATTTTACTTTCCTTTTGTTCAGAAGTGGATGTTGAAGCATTTAACAAGATGGTAGTTATATATCTTGCAATATGCTTAATACATACGAGTAAAACGATGCATCTTTCAAAAATCTTGAGTAGTTCAAAAATAGTTTACTGTCTGCAAGAGATTTCGTGACGGGTATCCGACCCCCACCAAGTAAGTGTCTCATCCGTGTTCCACTACGAGAAAATGCACATTGTTGTGTCATTAACTAGGCGCCCAACAGTTCTATTAATTGAAACGGAGAGATCTCGTACTAATTTATTTGGAGTAGTTTCGTGTCGAATATAATGAAAGTGAGTCGATTTACTAAGTAGATTTCTAAGTACTGTCGAAGAAAAACCTACTCTTTGGAATAAAAACGACGAAAAGTTCATGTGCCACAGATGAAGATGGAATACATTGTACGACCACTGGGTGTCGAGCGTGGCTTTGCCATTTTTGCCCTTTCTCACAACAGCGCCGATCTTTACAATTGTAGTGTGCTCGCAGTTAAATACATCACCACAAAGTGAGTTAGTTTCTCATTGCGCGACATTTACCCCAAAACAGCATCTTCAATTTATTTTAATTTAGGAGTTCATGTACATTAAACATCAGTATACTTTAACCGTTATGAATGAAGTGTTTCTTGTAATTATTTCTGAACATAAAAATAATTTTTCAGACACCATCAATTGCCAATGTTCCGACTCTAGTTAATAAATTACTGAAATATGAATAACGTTTAATTTTAGTTGACTACTCTATATTACGATATTTAAGATAACTACTTTTGATTCTGAAGTCTTATTCTTTCTCCCTCTGGTGAAGCTGCAAACAGCTTCTATGTAGCAGCTGGTCTCTGTGGCTTAGCAAGAGGATCAATATTCTTCAGGTGTGACTACTTACGCTTTACAATGATTTACATGATCAGATCATAGCACAATATTTGTCACTGCTGTATATAATGTATACATAATGATTATTTATAATTAATGATTACCAACTATATGTATACATTCCATAGCCTGGATAACTGTTTAATCTACAGTAAAATGCAATGAACTGTTGAACAGAACGCTCGCCGGCATGAAAGTATCAAAACATCAGTGAGAAAACGCTCCATCTCAAGCATCTGTATCAGAGAAGTCGCTGGTGGCAAAAGCTTCTCTCAGTTTCTTCTGCATTCTGCAGCTTCGGTCCTTTCCTTCCTCAACAATGTGAACTCCAGCGAGCACGCGCTTATAGGTCTCCCTTTCGCGATTATTGAGCGTGAATTGCCAGAGGCCTATTACCTGTAGAGTCCGGTGACGCGTTTGTGTCATTGGCGTTCGTCTCTCTCTCCTCCGCTTGTTCCAGCGTCATTACTCTTGCTATTTGAACTACAAACTACGTCCGTTTTCAATGTATTATTACTAATCAAATACCCTTCTATATTCCAAACTCTCGATAACATTTTTATCTACAGTAAAATGCAAACAACTTTGAACAGAGCGGCCGCCGGCATGAAAGTAACAATAACATTTGTCAGAAAACGCTCCCTCTTAATCATCTGCATCAGAGGCAGCTCGTGGCGAAAGCTCTCTGAGTTATTCCCATGCGATTATTTAGCCCGAGTTGCCAGAGGCCAATTACTATAGGGTGCCGTCACGCGTTTGTCACATTTGCGTTTGTTTCTTCCTCCTCCGCCTGCAACGCCGTCATTACTCGCGCCATTTCAACTACAAACTATGTCCGTTTTCAGTGTATACTTCGTTTTGCATGTGTCTCGTCCGTCAGTTCGTCTAATGTTTGATCTCTCTCCACTTCTCACCCAGCCACCGCTTCCGCATGCGTTTATCTTCCACGTTCAGCTTGTCTTTTTGCCTCGTTATGTTCCCCGTTTTTTCGCATCTCCTTATTCGTTCAGCCTTCATCATCGCGAGTATTTTGTTTTGAGAGCTACAGCAAAGGGATGAATTAGAACTTGGGGTAAAATATGAGGTGTGTTGGTGAAGACTCATCAAATCATACGTATTAATGTGTTTGAAATCAGTTACCATGCCAATCAAATAGGAAAGAACCAATTTTACTCCTTTTATACGCACAGTTACTAATTAACTGCGACACTTGTCTTTCACTTCAGAAATTAACACGCAACATCCTTGAATTAAACGAACGTAAAATTTGCAAAGAATTTCACGCCAAAGTACTGATAAGGTTTAACTAGAGTCATGTCGTTTGCATAACTACTACTAAAATGTTTCTTCGAATTAAGTGAATCCATTTCACGTTATTGTATTATCCATATGTTTGAGCGTTTTTTTAAATACTCATTCTCCGTGCTGTTCAGCGCCGCAGTTACAAAGTCCCCAATCTTCCCCTAGCCTTTGGTACACCCGCCGTCTCCATCGTCTTCCTAGTCCCATCACCCGCTCCTTTCCCTTACCACAGGCGCAGGTGCAGCCAAAGGCGCTGCGCTTCCTGTCGGGGAAATTTATCTGGCTGGAGCCGAATGGCAGCGCTGTCCGCCGCGCAAGCCCTCTTTCCTTTCGGCCGTCGCTGTATTTTCCCGTTTGGCCGGCGCCGCCCCTTCCGCCACGAGCCCCACGGACAGATTCGCCCGTCCACTCGGGGCCCTGCCGGACCGCGGTCGAGCGGCTCTCAAGATGCCTTGGAAGAAAGGATTGGCTCCGCGGCGAACCACAACAGTTCATTGTTTGAACTTCGTTCCACCCCATGAATAAATTTACCACTCGTGGAAATTTAATTTTACAGGAAAACAACATGTATTATTTCAATTTCTGTGATTATTGAAAATTACCTTCGGGGGCGTGAATCAACAGACAATGAAATTTATTTTCCGCTAACCAATGGATTGGAATCATTGTTATCACGTGAATTATCAGGTAACTGGATTTATTTTGTCAGAGTATATACTTTTACGAATTGTACTTTATGTTCATAAATACACATTGTCCCATCCGTCAGCTTCCGGAAGTAATTTAACTTATCTGATTACACACGAAAGCATAGAATGATTAGGGTAATCGAGTATAATATTTTTATTTTCAGGAAACGTTGACAATCTGTGTTCACACCTGGCCAAAATATATAACACTAGCAAAAGAATACAACCTTAACAGGATAATGAAAGACTAAAATGCTTGTTCTTCTATTGCTGTTAATTGAAAATAAGGAGTAACGGAATCGTTCACATTTCTATAAATTATCACTGAGGGTATCTGAAAAAGCATGTTACGAAGTGACGTAACACAAAGAAACCTACTTTTTCAGCAAATATTAATATTCATCCTTATAGGTAGGATTCCACGGTTTTAGGGTATTTTAACGTGGAAGAAATGTATGTTTTAAGACTATTTGGCAGCATGTTGGAGAAGCGTTTAAAGATGAAATTCCTTAGGTAACCCTAGAAAACAAAGGGAAATAGAGAAACATAATTTGGGACACTTCTTCGTAAGTACGTTTTGCCTGTACATTCAAATAACTGAATTACATTCGAGAAACAATTTATTCAAACAAGATATTAATTTTCTGCCATTTTATTTGCCCAAATGAATGAGAGCCATTTATTAATTACCAGATTTTTGTTTATCAGTAATATTTTAAGAAATTAATGTTCAGCAGTTGTGCCAACTGGCAAGTATGTATTCTCATCAGCCCTTGAAAACCAAGAAACGGTTCAAGTTCCCGGCGTGAAGGCAAGGAGATATTGACGTCGCAGCTACCGAACGCCTCCCGCGAGGCACTTGGGTGCTGCGGGTTGCCGAAGCCGCCGTCACTTCAGGCGCGCTTTACGACTTGCCCGACGCGGCGCGCGTCAATATGCTGTTAGAGGAAGTGCACGATCGGTGGAGTAAACAACCATGATGCCTACAGAAATGAGGTTGCTGGGCATGGTGATATAATCTACTGTCTCTCATCACCCTACTTGCTATACGAGTTTTAAGAGCAAGCGTTTTCGTTTTTCTCAAGTTTTTTTTTCTTTCCTGAGTACGTACTACAATTCCTTCAAATTGTGTGAGGTTTTAAAAACCACGATTTTCTCGATATAGGCATCTAACTTAAACTTTTCTATGTGACTAAATGTACTGGTCCATTGATGATCTCAACATACATGCCACTTTGCTTTAATATTTTCATTTTTCAAAAATTACACTATATATTTTTAAAATATCTTTCACGTCCTCAATATTTACTTTAAACGTTTTCTTTACATATTGTTTCATTTGTGTACAAATACTTCATATTGTTTTTGCCTTTTTGTGAAACTGAACTCGAAATTGTGCAATTTGAGAAACGCACAAACATTTTCTCGTGAACAGCAGGAAATTTTTCAATGAAAATTTGTAGATAGAAAATGTTTACTCGTCCATAATATTCTTAAAATATTTGAAGTTTACTGTTAGAACCCCGGAAACTGAGAAAACGTTAAAAAACATGTTAAATGCCGATAGCTAGCATTTTGGAAGTGTGCGTCAATACCGAAATGCTAGCCAAGACTAGACAGTTTAGAAAACCACCTAGAGCAAGAAAGTCTGTTCCATTCTAAAGAAGTACTACTTTATACAATTTTCCATTGTACGTAAGAGGAAATATTTGAAATGAAAAATATAACAACTTTAAAAATAATGTAAATAATGGAATAAGTAGAATGAAACAATAAGTAGAAATAAGAAACAAATAGTTCAAACGTACGTTTTATTAAGAATATCTTATATAATTGTTCACAAGTTATATTCTCATGAACAGCTGTTGAAGCTGAATTTACAATTGAAAAAGTGCATCCTGAATACCTAGATTATCTGGTCCGAGAACAAGTATATTTACTTAATCCCAGAAAAGAATGGTGTTTCACCAAATACAACATTTTCTGTTGAAGGCCCGTTCGGAATTCAATATCTATCACGTGTTTTCCACTCAGATTCCAATAGACCAGAAAATAAGTTCATTCAAGGTCTTTAGTATTATTCTTCCAAAAGCTTGCCAAATTGCATTTATCTCCATTTTCTGCAATGCCCGGTTCTTGTCGTTGTCTTACTTTGTTTTGTTTCAGTGTCAGATATATGATCCAAAGTTTCCTTTCACGCAATGTGTCTTTGTTCAAAACATTTTTTATCGAAATTCCTTTTAATGAACATGGGAAACAGAACCTTTGCAAAACGAAATTTTTCAATACCTATTATATATTTTGCGTACTTCGTAAATTCAATAATATATTCCCTCTTAAAGTTGACATAATGTTACCTGTTTCTTAGAAACACTAATAGCTAGCCAGTAATTGATCAAGAGGTGTGGAATGCTTTTCATTAAATTACAAGATTAAGTATACATTTTAATTTTACTCGTAAGTTCCCAGAAGAGAAAAAGCGCACGTCTGGAAGGTACTTTTTACAATCCTGCTTCCAATGGAAAGGAAACTTCATGAGTGCCATTTTTAGGATTGATTTATTAGTGATTCCATATGCATCAACTTTTAAGGCCATTCGTCTGTAAGTATAGTACATGCTTTTTCCTCCGGAGGTGGCGGTCAACTTCCTCGCTGGATGGGGAGACCCAGTGTCGACCTACCGTCGGCTTGCGGGGTTTTCCCCAAGCAGGTATACCCCACCAGCGGGGTACCGCTTCAGCCGGAACAATCTCTTAGTCCCCGACCGGTCTCCAGGAATGTGTAGTTGTGTAATGTAAATGTAAGGGTAAGGGTGTGTAAGGGATGCAGAACAAGGAATAGGAAGGAATGTAGGACAAGGAATGGGAAGGAAAGATCGCGTGCGGTTCATGGCCTGTTTTGGTAGAGTACTGCGCCGGCATTCGCCTGGTATTGATCGCAGAAATCAAGAAAAACTATTGATTACAGTAGCCGGCCGCTAGAATTCTCTTCCACGCAGCGACAGAACTCGACTTAGCTACCTGGCTAATGTCGAAAATTCTGCCACCGTCGGGACTCACAACCCAGGACCTCTCAGTCAGATACTTTTAAGCAAATCATTGCTCTAAGAAGTACATCTCTTAGACTTTCTTATTTGTCATTCATTAAGTTGAACCCTGTCAATTTGCTAGTCTCAATCGCCTGCAAATAATTCTACTCGCGTTTCTGTATTCTCCCGAGTGTCTATACTCTGCGCGTCTTCTTTCGTACTGTCGCAGAATCCGTCGCCTGTTCTGTAGCCCTGCGCAACGTAGGGCGCGCCCGAATTCCCTTCGACAACGGCAACGGGAGTGGCGGCGGCGGCGGGCCGGGCGCAGCGCGGGTACGGCGACGTAATCTGGGTCTTAGGTTGGCGGAGAGGCGTGGCAACGACGGCGGGGGCGGGGGCGGGGCCGAGGCTGAGAAGACCTGAGAGACAGGACCGCGCCCAGGGCACCCGTCCGCTCAACAGTGGATTCAGAGCGGGAAGGGCGGACAGCATTCATGTTTTCAATCTGATCAAGTTACATATTTAGGCGCTAGGGAAAAGAAAAGTGTCTAGTGATTCTCGTTTTATACTGTGTCATATTATTGAATATGAGATACGCAAATGTAGAATATTTTAAGAAACTAAGAAGTCAGAAATACATCAGACTTTGAATACTTTTGTTTTCGTAAACTGTCATGACATTACATTTCTCTCACCTTTCTTCTCAATATGTTCCAAATTGAATTCTAAGAAAAAAATCTTGTTACTTTTATGATCATTATAAATACCTTTTTAACTCAAGCCTGTTAGGGACAACATTTATTGGTTCATAAAAGTAGCGATAAGTATGTCAAAAAGAATATACATAAAGATATACTAATATTACAATAACTGAAAGAATAGGCTCATAAAAGTTACCTCATCGACTTAAAACCTTGAATCAGTTTTTAATGTATCTCTATTTAAGACAACGAAAAAGTAAAATTCGAGCACGTTCCACAGCGCCTTGTTTAAGTACTACAGCAGCGACTGCTTGTAGAATTCGCGAACTCTCACAACTCTCAGCGTCCTTCACGGTAATGGGGGGGGGGCACAGGTACCACCGTGGGATCGATTCTCATCGTGACTCGTGAAGGGGGTGGAAACAGAATCGGGATGATGAACCTCTGTGAATAGCCTGCAGAATACATATCCAGGCAGTGGCATTTTCCGTCCAATATTCTAATCTGATACAGAAATTTCTTAATTTCAACCTAAGATCTCGCGGCCAACGAAGCTACAACTGCGAATTTCTGTTTGTGGGAATATAATAGTTTTTAAATAAGATCCATGGTGCCTCGCTGCCCGTGCAACCCAACCATTTTAATTTCATTTAGCTTCAAATGGCATGAGTATTTTCAGTAATTTTTATGAAATTTGTCAATATTCAGTATCGTCGTAAAGGCTGGACTGCTTCTATTTCGCTCTCCATTGAGGATGCCATGCCATTCCATTCCCTAACCCTGCCTCACGCTCACTCCACAAGGATATTGTGGAACTGTAGTTACAAATCCGCTTAAGATTGAGAACGAGATATTTGTACACGGCGCTGAATACAAAGCGCGCTCCAGCGTGATGCATCGTGTGCGATGGTGTCGGGGATTCGGGGCCAGAGCCTGGCGGCTCAACTGCTGAGCACCGGGTCAAGAGGTCGAGCGCTGAGCAACGTCTCCGGGCCACGAAGAAGCGGCAGCCGTTTCCGACTTCAATGGACGCTAGGCTACTCACCCCGCCTACTTGCTTCGACAAACCAGCTGAGGGGGCTCAGGGCATCAACTGATGTTACTGTAGTGTCTCTGACCGGAGACCCCGAGTTTCGAGCTCTGACGGTTGCAAGATTTGCGACCACAGACAGATAGAAACCAACTGCGGTCTGGAGAAGAAGTCTAGCGGCCGCTGCTCTGATCAGTAGTCTTTCACGGTTTCTCCGATCAACACCACCCGAATGCCGGAGCAGTATCCTAACAAAGGGAGCCACGGAATGTGTACTATCTTTCCTTTCTCTTTCTTTACATATCCTCTCTCTTAACACACTTACATGCACTACATTGCCACACATGTCGGCAGACTTGGGGAAGCTTAGAGCTTCTCCTGGTTGCAGCGGTGCACCCTTTTGGAAGATGGAAAAAAACTCGTAAACTGACGTGTAGGTCATGGCCGGATCTCAGTCAACCTGGCTAAGAACACATCTACCTCTCTTCATAAGCATGTACTACACATGCACTACACTTGCGGCACTAATGTCTTCAGCTGTTAACGCGCCCGGAAACCTGACGTCATCAATCAATCAATCGCCTCGTCCCCTCGCCCTGCCGCACTCCCATCGCTCGTCCCGACCCGCTGCCCCGCCAAGCCTTGCGTCGCCTGGCCTCCCCCCGCCTCGCCCCCTCCGCCGAGCGGTCTCGTGTAGGCCGTGGGAGTCACACGAGGCTCGCGCGGTGGCCCAGGCAAGGGAGAAGTGGAGGGGGAGGTAGAAAAACTGCGCGCCGGGGCTGTACGTTCCGCCGCCGATGCGCGGCCCCAACGGACGCCAAGCCCGGCGCTAAACGGCGCCGATTTATTGCACGATCTTCCAAATGCTCCGGCAGGGGAGAGGCGGCGCAGTTCTCTCAATGCCAGACATACTTTCACTGGTCAGTTTCACGTCTTATCTTCCCTACATTCGTAATATCCATAAATATTTTTCACCATTTTTCCTCTTAGGAAGAATTCTGAAAACCAAATCGATACGCTGGGGAATTGTGGTTGCATTGTTTAAATAACTGGGTAGATGTCATATGAACCAGGGACCGAATATCAAAATTATAGAGGTAAAGGTATTTATAACGGTAACCTTATCTCTTCTATACCTTTATTCAAAATACCTTTAAAATACCGATATATGATTTCAAATCTCGGTATTTTTTTAGAGGTATTTTACCTTTATTGCATGTCTATACCGATAAAATACCGCTTTAAAGATATTATACCGGTATTTTCATGCGAAAATGCTGGTATTTCAGTAGAATTATACTAATATTTTGGGGAAAATCATTGTGGTTTTTATTGCTGATGGCTCTGAGGAACAACCACTGACACTGCAGAATTTCTGACTGAGAGGTGTAGGTTTCTAGTCTCGACGGTGGCGGATTTTCAACACCAGCCATGTTTTAGCTCGGTCAAATTCTACAGTTATCTAGAAAGTATTTGTAGTGGTCGGTTTTCTGAACAGTAGTTTTGCAGTGTTTCTCCTATCAGTACCAGGCGCATTCCGGTGTAGTCTTTTACGAAATGGGTCACTGCTCAAGCGTTTTTCTTCCCCATCCTTTCGCCATAAACGCATACACTCTTTTTCTCGCACTACACTACCAGACATCTCGGGAGAGCAGTTGGATCCTAGAGTTTGTTCCGGCTGATCGGGATATCTTTGAAGGGGGAAAGGCCCCTGTAGCCCGCATTTAGCTCAACGCCGCATTCTAAAATTTAGCTGGAGATGAACACTGCCTTCACGGGATTTATTCATTGAATGGTTGATGTTTTCAGCAGTTTCCACGTCAACTGCCATTAGCCCCATTTACGTAGTGGATGTTTTATTGGGGGAGATGGCTGTGTTCCCGAGACCCTGGATCGTTGAACTACATGTTGCCTTGAGGAGGATTTCTCCCTTCAAGAATCTGCCCCCAATAGGGCATCGCCCCAGTCGGAACATTTTTTTAGTTCTCGACTGATCTGACAAGTGTGGCAGTATTGTATAGTGCATGTGAGTGTGTGCAAGAAGATATATTAGGACATAAACAGGAAGGAAAGATCGCGTGCGGACCATGGTTCGTTTGGTAGTGTACTTCTCCGGCATTCGCCTAGTGTTGATCGTAGATATCACGACGAACTATCCATCAGAGCAGCCGACCCTTAGAATTCTCCTCCAGATAGCATCTTAATTCAACCTAGCTAAATTAAACTAGTGTCGAAAATTACGCCACCGTTGGGGGGGTCGAACCCTACAACCTGGTCAGAGACGCAACAAAGACAGCGGCATTGCTGGCTCTGGGCTCACTCAACTAGCCTCCTAAAATGGAACATGTACTCTACTTACGGGACTAATTATAGCTGTTCAGTAGTCGGTAAATAATCAATCAATCTCTCAACTATGATTTGTCTAATAGTTGTACATCTGTGCATCTTACGCAATGTTTTTCGCAATTTTAAATGCTTTTCTCTGCGTGTCAGATCGATCTAACCCTAACACAACACTCACTGTGATGGATATGCGGATTGTGAAATTTTATCAGCTTGTTCAGAACCTTTCAAAACTCATAAACATAATGAACATAATAATGTAAGTGCTATGAAACATTGCATTTCCTCAAATGATATTAGAAACTTTCACTACCTGCCGCCTGTGGAAGTACGGAAATCGCCGCCGAAATCGAAAAAGGCCGGTCCTGCGGGCGTTACTCCTACGCGCCACCCCAATTAGCCTGTCTGTTTGCACAATGTCTACAGCAAGGGAGGACAAGCAGGGTGACAGAAACGGATGTTTACGTGACAGGTTGAGAAAGACGAGATCTAACACATGCATAAGTAATCCAAATACAGTTATCGCAAAGATGGGTCCGTGAAAATTGTCTCGATAAAGGACAAATAAATGAATAAATAAATAAAACATCAAAATATATACATTTCACTTTTGCATTTTAGAAAAAAAATTTTTCAGTAATGGGGTCCAATAAAAAAGTGTAAAAACAGGGTGTAATTTAGAATGTCATCAAGCTCGTCGTATTTTTTTTTGTTTTCGTAAAAAGAGCGTTAATTTACGATATGACAACTGACCTCGGTAAAATTGCAAGTGTGTTAATAAATGTGTAGCATGTTATTACCAACTGAATAATTTAGTACTGTTGAGCGGAAATAGTATCAGTATTTGTGTGAAGATGTGGTTACTGACCTAAAATAGGGGTCAAGTCACGTAATCATGTAAAATGTTTACGTAGTGTAAATGGTTACGTAGTCGTCATGTAAAATGTTTATAAACGAATTAATAGCAAATGTCAAATAAGTTTTAAAACTTTTGCGTTGCTATGAATAATTTCAAAGCAGTAGGACTTCGTGAAAGCAGAATGGAATAATAAAAAATATTTCCAAATTAAATTCTTTTCCGTACCAAGAAATAACCTCCATTCTTGGAACCGCCGCATCAGATGCTAGTTTTTAAGAGCAGCGAGGGCAGCGCCGTTGCGTAGTCAGTTTTCGGAGGTCAGCATTTCGATTCCAGGGCGTCTACGTTTCGATTCCAATCATTGGGCTCCGCTCAGACAGAGCATATAGCACTCTATATATTTCAGACTATCAATTTCTTTTCGCAGAGTAGAGCGTGAGATGAGAGCGACGGATGCTTGACCGTTGGTCTACCGAAATGTTTTGCCGAGTGTGAGTTTGTGTGATTGTGTGTGTGTGTGTGTGTGTGTGTGTGTGTGTGTGTACGCGCGCGCCCGAGAGGGAGGTTGTGGGGGCATGTGAGTGAACGCGCGTGTGCGTGGGTGGGTGTGCGTGCGTTTATGAAAGTGTGGGTGTGCGTGCATCATTTTTTTGTTTTATTAAAAATCATTTCGGAAAATGATTAACAAAAGGAAGTTATTTCACTCTGTGCGAATGGAGCGAGTGACATTATTTTTGATTGAAAATACCGGTATAACTTTTTTGAACGTCCATACCGGTAAAGACGTTCTATAAAGGTATTTTACCGGTATAAAATAATAAAAGTAATTGATAATAGGTATGGAAAAATACCGGTCTTTTTATCTGTATTCAATACTTTTTCGATCCCTGACTTGAATCATCATTTGTAGATAATTGATTAACAACTTTCGATAGCTTATCTGTCTTCAGCAGATCTGTCGTTTTGCAAGTAAATTTCTCTATGTCCAACATTCGAGGTTACAGTACGAATCGAATTCTTGACTTCCAAGAAGCGGATGATGGCTAAGCCACAAAAAGCTGCAATCAATAAAATCGGTAAAATCTTTATCCTGTGGTAAAGACGAAGAAAAATTATTGGTCTTTGTAATAATAGGCAATATTTTAGACCTACTTCGTAATAGGCATAGGAGATCTAAAATTGATACTTGTGTAATGAAAACTCTGTGATACAGGATTTTTCCATTTCAGTAGTTTGAACAAATTTCTATAAAATTAGGAAAATGTTATAGTGCTATCTATCTTGTAGGTAGATTACAAAATACGATTAAAATCAAATTTAATCAAAGAAAATAATATGACAATCGGCTTAAATATAATGAAATTATAAAATTAAATGGAATAAAAAACATATGAGAAAGCATTTAATATACAAGATAAAAATTGTTAGTTAGAAAATGCAACAACATTCATAAGCAGAAGTTACTTGTATTCCAAAATAAACGAAGGGAGGAAATTACAAGATTATTTGCAAATTAGTGTTTCAGTCAGTTTGTTTGAAATTCATATTCAAGTATTGCTACAGATGTATTTCTTAATGTCTTCATTTTAGAACATAATTTTATTAATAAAATAGTAATTGATTCACTATTATTTTCTCAGATTACCATCTTTTAGTAGTTTATGTATATTAATTTCTGTGTCTACACATATAAAATTTGAGAAACGGAAGAATTGGCTAAATTTACACATCTACACACGTGGTAGCCGATTAAAATGTTCTGTTGTTAAACATATTTTCTGTGTTTTAAAGAATTTTGTTTGTTTTACACGCTGATGAAACTTCGCAGGGAATATCTTTCGCAGTATTTGCTAGTAAATTAATGAAATAATATTTGAAGACTCTTTTCTAGGTTAACGAATGAACAGTGATATAGTGGTATATCAAAGTTTTTAAGGAGTATACAGTTATAAACAATTTTTAAATAATAATTCGGTGGTAACAAAGTTTAAATTTATGGAATTAAAAAATATAACTGACAGAAAAATAATTCAAACGAATACAGGGCGTAACAAGTACTTCTTACCATTATCACATAGCATAAATTTTCACTTTTATTTTATTTATACTGTTAATATTTCACGTTTCTGGAACGATGAGCTAATAAATATCATAATATGTCAGAGGCCCTTTAGATACGTTCATAATAATTTTGTTCATAAAAATGGCGAATAATAAATGTTTTTTAATGTATTAGATATCCTGGAACAAATGAGAACAAAACATATCGTTGATAGAAGATCCCTGAAGCTGCGTTCTCAAACTATTAATCAAAACTATTAATTTTAAAAGTTGCCAAAGGTAAAACAAAATAAGGAGTACCCAAGAGAATTTCAAGTTACCATAAAATTGGTACAGAATGAAAAAAACATGATTCAGCATCCAAACGATGAAAAGTCCCGAGAGTTGAGCCGATGTCTCGCCGCTGCCTCCTCCCGCCTAATTCTCCTCGTAGTGCGCGACGCCTTGTGCCCCACAGCACTTCGCCGCCGCGTGCAAGCCGGGCTTACGGCGCCCTTTCTCAGGCCGCAGCCGAAACAAAACCTCAAGGCCGCTGTCGCGCGCAGCGGAGGCGCTATCGTGATGGACGGCGTGTAGGCTTACGCGGCGCCACGCCGAGCGGGGAGGATGGGCGGAGTGCCGGGCGCAGCACAATGGGGTGTGGCGAAGCGGGGCGGGGCCATGAGGAGTAGTGCGAGCGGGGCAAAGCGGAGCAAGGCGGGGCAAAGAGGGGCAAAGCGGGTCACAGCGGGGCAAAGCGGAGCAAAGCGGGGCAAAGCGGGGCAAGGCGGGGCAAGGCGGGGCAAAGAGGGGCAAAGCGGGGCACAGCGGAGCAAAGCGGGGCAAGGCGGGGCAAAGAGGGGCAAAGCGGGGCACAGCGGAGCAAAGCGGGGCAAAGCGGAGCGATGCAGGGCGGGACAGCCGGACAGAGCGGGATAGTGCGGGCGGAGCGGGGCGGGGCGGAGCGGGCTGAGAAGGCGGAACGGGAAGAAAAGGGGCCAGACGGGAACGCTCCGTTCGGCCGAATGTGAGTAACGAAGCGCGCGCTTCCGGTCACGGCACACGCCGATCGAGGCAGATGCCTTCACGAGAAAATAGCTCGTTGTTTAGGCTTCGATCACCTTACCCGCGAGACAGTACGAAAGATTTTCTAAAGTCATGCTTGCAATTTCCCTTCTACATGCGTGTATTTTCATTCCATTTCCCCTTCTGTTTTGATGCGTATTACACAATGCATGAACAAAATAACGAGACGTCTAATACAGAAATTGCATTCGTCAGCCGGTATACGCCTAGCTGCTCTAGCCAATTGAGCGACCGCGACGGCCAACACTCCAGCCAGCCTTAAGGAGTTGAGAGCCCCTGTGACCGTTTCACCACATATTTCGCCACATTTTCACAGTTGCCGTGAAATGTATAATAATTAGAAAGTAAATTTGAATAATGCGAGAAAGTTATCCTTTTCAATTTAATGAATGATAATTTGTTACATGCTACATAATTTTACCGTTGGCAGTTTTTTCTCCAAGTATAGTTATCTTCTGTCCACTATTTTAAAGGCTCCTATACAGGGTACAGTTTTCGTGCAGATTTGACGTACAGAAAACGTGCAGATCAGACTGCACGATTTCTGTATGAAAACGTTTGAACATGTTAGTAATTTTTCATGCAGAAAGCTTACAGTTTGACTCAAGCGAATCTAGCAGCAGAATTGTTCACTAAGTGATTTGTTTACCCGACGCGACAGTAGTCGGCGATTTCGATTTTTGAGTTAGGTATGTTAATGTGTGATTGTGTTGTACCTCTTTTTCTATTACCATCTTCGTATTTTTCTTCTCTTTGCTCAGGGTTGGACAGTATTTAAATACTTGTATTTTAAATACATTTTTATATGAAAAACTGTAATTTTAAGATTTTGGACATGTACTTTATAGTTGTATTTAAATAAATAAAATAGGTATATTTAAAAAAAGAAATACTTCAAATAAAGATGAAGCAGATAACTTTACATACAGATGAAGTTTCTTTTTGTTTGATTCTCCTAGTGAATGGATTTCATTAAAACAAAATAAAAGTTCCTTTCAGATGTTGAAGTAGAATGTCGACATTTTAAAATGATAAATCTATATCATTAAAAATGATGGACGACTATCCGACAGTAAAAAAAAGCGTTTATTCCTTAAACATTAGTTTAGTTCATCAGCGCCAGTTCAACAACTGTTTTCCTTACTGGATTTTATTCAGCCGTCAATTAGCAGTTTATTGTCTGATATGTTTCAAAAACTAGTAGTTTTGAAAAAAAAATTACGTTTATTTGAGTTCTGATATCAGAAATATTTCTTGAGTTAGACATATTTCTGATATTTATATTAAAAAGTTTGTGTGAAAGTATAAGTGAAAGTGTTTTGTATTTGAATTTTTTGCTAGCTATTGTTCAGCAATTTATGACTTTCAATTATTAATTTATTGCAATTAAATTACAATATATTTTGCAATAAAGTTATAATGCAAAATTATTTTATTTATTGTGTTTTGAGTATTTGAAGTATTTTAAATACGTATGTATTTAGCGTTTCAAAACGTAATGTATTTTGAGTATTATTTAAATATTTATTTACAAAGTACTTTGGAGAAGTATTTAAATACAAAATTTAAAGTATTTTGCCCAACTCTGTCTATGCTCAAGATGGTTAATACTTTATAAAGATTGCAGACAGAAATACTTCCACTGAAAGTACTCGGTCGGCGCGATTCAGTTGTTTCCCGGTAAACCCCCTAGCGGCGTCTCATAGCGATTCGAACAGAAATTGTGCAGATTGTGTATGCGAGACTTTCAACTTTTGTGCGTCTAGTTTGGAATCTTAAAGTTTGTGAACAAAAACTGTATACGAATCTGCATGAAAAGTGAACAGTGTATTCTGGCCTCAATATTGGTACGCGTACAACATTGCACAACATAAAATGTAATATCAATTTTGCAATTGGTTTAAAATTTATAATTACGTTTGCTATTATAAAATAGCAAATTCTCTCTCCAACTGACGTGACATATTAAACTAGTAATTTTCAATAGAACGTTTCCATATTTAGAGCTAAGTTTTTGGATACCCTATTGCACAACTTTCGAGCCACCGCTTCTCGAAGAGTATACAGCCCCGCATTTCGCTTGCCAAGGTTCTCTTGCATTTTTATGAGAAGCAACAAACGCAATAACGTAAGAATACAAATGACGGTCGGGCCACGCAACGTCTTGTCCACGTGCGAGGCGGGCCGGCCCCGCCCTCTGCGTTTATCGATCGCCCTGCCCAAACAACGCGATCTTGCATATTCATTCATCCTCACGGCGCCGGTCGCGCGCGGCGATACATTACGCGGCGGACAGTTAACGGTCGTGAAACTGGCTGTAACAGAATTACGCGTTCGCTTAGTTCCACTGATAAATGCATTTCCCAGGCGAGCGGGATGCCCATTATCTGTGTGCAGTTAATTCATTAGAGTTCATTTCTAGCGCGTAATATGGCTCTCCAAGTGAATGACATTAGACAGATTTTATGGACGATACAGAGGATGATGCTGTGACACACGGAGTAGGGAGGTTTGTACAGTTGATTTATGGGGTTACCTTGCGGATATTTTTCCATTGAATCAGCGTTCTTACATTCTTTTACTGCACGAGTTTTCCATTTTCCTTTTTAATGAAACTATTTTATTATTAATGAAGCTAATGATACAGAACGGTCAATCGTTTGTTTAATTTTAGCATTTATAATACATCTAGTGTTATATTGTGTTTGTATACATATTTTGACTCTTATTCAGCACACAAATTCATAAACCAATTAAAATAGTGAAGGATCTGTAAGAAGGTAAGTAATTTTATATCATTCTACCAATCAAGTATGTATCACGAATCATGTCGACATTAATTTGAAGACAGTATTAGCAGATTTTTTATAATAATTACGGATTTAATAATTAGTAATAGCGAAGTCACAGTAAAGATACTTGTTTTATCTTTTTATTTCCTTAAATCGCTACAAATCCAGAATATTAATTTTTCAATCGTGATTTTTTTTCATTAAAGCAAATCAATATTTTTAACACGATATTCATTTAATGTATATTTGACTACACTGCACGACAAATTACACACCCACTCCGGTGTCCTGAGTCTGTCGTGAATTAAACATGTGTAGTTGATAATTGTGGTAAAATCAGAGCCGACTATAATTTAGAATTTTGATATAACTGAACAAATTTTTCCGTGGAAATTATCCTTTCCTTGGAAAGGGCAGACGGAACAGAGTTAACAAAGAAGGAAAACAATTCCAAAAATATCTCAAATTATTCAGCTTTTAAGAGACCGCTTACAAATGCATTCATATTTATATCAATTTATTAATTTACCAAAATCGTAAAAAACAATTATACCATACTATAAGCGGTAGGTTCCGTAGCTCCCCTTCGGTAATGCTTGGGGATATCTGGTATTGCTAGGATGATTATATTTATTCGAAAAATATTAGTGGTCAGTTCACGCATCCCACTTTTGGTGACCTGAGATTCCAGAGCTATTAGCTAAACAGCACAAATAATGTGTTATGTCACACAAATAACTCTTTCATAAGCAAAAATATGCTAAGTAGAAAAATGATTAGAAGTTTATGTAAAAATATCACACGAAAGTCCTGCGAAATCGCTAAGTATTTTAAATGTATATTAATAAGTATCAATTCAGGATACACCCCTTTTTTAGTAATTGGTTACATTTCAAAGTTTATCTCGCAATACTTTGCTAAACTTTGAGACAATTCTCTAGAGGAAGCCATCTTGCAATGAGCTAAGACGGAGCTTCGCAAAACTCCTCTGTCGACATCGCGCACGACGCGACCCGGCCCGACCCATAGGGCTCCATGTTATCGCAGTGCAAACTACGACCCTATAAATAGCTTAATGAGTTGCAGAGGAAGCGACTAGATGAGCAACTGAATATGTTAGCAACTCTTCGAGTAAGGAAGTCTACAAGCTCCAAGCATTCGCTGAAGTTGCCGCACGGACTCTGATTAAGTTGCCTTCATCTTGTAGAAAGAATAGACATTTTGACCAGTTGCGACGTCGAGTTCAAATGAAGTGGAAGCTTGCGCCTGCAAGAGTTGACACTCAGTACTTATCTGTAAGAACGAAAAACTAACGTGCAATGAGTTTACGAAGTAACTAGTAGTGCGTAGAAATGCTGAAGTACTCCAAGTTAAGAGCAAGTGTATTATTTTCATGTTAAAATTCTGTATATGCAATACACATCGTACGTCAACATTCCAAAATGTTTGTTGATATTATGTGGCCAGTCATTCTGTAAATAAATACTTCATACTTTAGAGCTCGAATATTGAAACCGAATGTAAAGTTTTAATTTTGCGACGCTTTCAGTTTTTCCTGAGTATGGGGATACCAAACATCGGAAGACATCATAAACATCATAACACACAAGTTGTCAAGATAGTTTATTTTATACAAGTAGTTAAACCCCTCTATATATAATCGCTAAGGAAAGATGCGAGTTCTGTACCATTTGCAAACTACCACCGACGGAACCCCGATAATGTCGTACTTTGAAACTTATTTACCATCCACACAGGCCTGAATTGAATAGATTTAAGACGAAAAATTAAGTAATTCCCAAACTTATGAAAACAGTGGTACGCATGCAACCCGCAATACTGTTAAGCTGTGACACGCATTTCAATGTATAAATATGCATTCTAGACCTTTACAACCAGGTTATACGAGTTATGTTTCCCGTGTCGTAATCTACTAAACGATACGTTTTTGACATTATATTTTATTTTTAAAGGGTACCCCTCCCAATCCCCTGCACGAGATATCAGAAACGTGTGAAGTTGACCCACAGGACACTTTTTTCCTTTCAAAGAATGAAGTGCGAAAAATGTCAGCAAATGTAATTTTTTTATAAAATATATTTCTTCAATTACATATTTGGGGTTTCAACTTCTCAGGATTCTCTAGGTATTCCAAATTTCCAGTTTCGTCCTCCGGTGAGCCACTAGACTGTCCACCACCGAAAGATTTAGGAAAGTATTCGTACAGAAATCGACTTGAACATACATATTTTCCAATTTACTTTGCAGGAAACTTGTAGGGAAAACGTTAGAGAATTTATGGAGGGAGAGAGAGGGGGGGGGGAGGGAGAGAGAGAGAGAGAGAGAGAGAGAGAGAGATGGATTGGCGTTTCTTAAGCAGTGATTTACAAAACGAAAACTTTTTGAACCTTCTATTACATTCATGAAAGGGTTGCTCTAGGTATCTTCACTCCACATTCCGGGAGATCAAAAACTAGGAGAACCTCGAAATCTATGAGAAATTAAATTGACCAATTGATATTCTGTTGAATTTAATTACGTATGTCAATATTTCTGTTTGCTAATATACGGTTGGCAGCGTTATAATATTTTTCATGCCCAGAACCAAACCTATTTGCAATGAAAACTCAGTAAATGAGAATTTGAAATTTAATTTCAGTATCAAACTTCATTCGCTTTCAAAGCAATGATGATTGCTAAATGCGTACTGTTCGCGCGGATACACTTATTTTTTATGAATATTCGTTCATTCAGTTAATTTGATTTATTATTTTTATTATTATTTATTTTACCTAATGACTTAATATTCATAATTTGTAATGATAAAACTATATTTATTGTGGTAGCAAAAAGATAAAGCAAGAATGCTGATGAGCTTATTCTCAAGCGTAGATTACGAAATCTTGTAATTTCTTTTTACCATTTTGAAGAAGTAAAGTAATTATTTTGAGTCAATGTTAATTGAAATAAACATAGCTATTATTTTAGATATAGTGTTAAGCATCAATTTTTCTAATTGTTTTTCAGGTTTAGATTTTCTAGGTGTGGTCATCTTCAAAATGTGTTAGGATTTACGCAATGTACGAGAAGAAATAAAAACAAACTTGTTAATTTTTGAAATTAGCTTACCTTGCACACTGTATGCACATTTTTAGGCCAATCGACAAGAGCATTACAATCAATTCAATGGAGATTTTAATGTTGTGCATGTTGTACGCAATGTATGAGCGAAGATAAATTACAATTATTTTCAGCCTATAGAAAATAAAGTTTATTGTTATATTTATCGTCTTAACTCACGCACTTATATGGTGTTTGTGACTCTTCACACATACATGTTAAACGAAAAAATAAAATTTCTGAGATATTCCGAACAGTTATTCTGATTGATTATTCTGCAAAGAAACAATTGATGTAAAACTCAGATATAAAATGGAGTGTTAGAGAAATGCATGATGGGATAATTAAGTTGTTGTTTCTTATTATGATCAGTAAATCCAGTATTTTAAAGCGAAAATTTTAATAATATTAGTTTTACAGAAAAGCTGTTTTAGAAGAAAATAATTGCAGATTGAGCGTTTCACTGCGAAGTGCTCACAGAAAAAAATATTAAAACGGTTAAAACGTATTTTAGTTTTTTTTAAGATAATAGAAATGAAAATATCGTCGCCAAAAAGTTACAGACAATATTGTACTATCACAAGTTGGAAAATATTGTTTTCTAGAAAAGCATAAAAATATACAGCTTAAAATATAAGAATGCTGAAATAATAAATGAAAATGCACGGCAAAACATTTGCTTATCATTGAAGGGCTCATTAGAACAAGGGGCTATCCCATATTGACCTAGTTCTGAGATATTGAGGGCTTTGTTTAACTTTCAGAAAATAACTCAGTACACTTTTAAACACAATACACTTCTATGTAAATCCATAATTGATTTTAAAAACATATAACTCTAAAATAATATTTTAAGTTATATTGAAGGCTAATAACTCAATTTCACAAAAAAATGTGGGATACTCCTTGTTCTACTGAGCCCTTCAATTGTACTAACCTATTACAATTTTTGGAATAGTTTGAATAAGGATTGGTTGGAAACGTATTCGGCCCATGAACTTTTCAACTAAACGCTTTTATATGCATTCTCATTGCGTAATTAGTCTTTGAGAAATTGTAGGTCAACACTGTTAGAGCCAAAACCGTGGGAAAGGGGAAATGTATCTATGTGATACATTGCTGCAAACAGTAGTCAGATAAAATGACTGTCTTCCTAAACGCCGTATTTCGTTATGAGTAATACATTACGCCTCTTTATAAAAAAAAAGGCGTAGCATTTCTGCTTCTGGGGAGATGATTATGCAAACATGATTACTTCAACTTCTATTTGAAAACATCTTTCGAATTTTTTTATATTTGATTTTATATTTTATTTTTTATATTTTCAGCATGGTGTTGTGGTGAAAATATTTGTTTAAACTGCGACTAGTGTTTGTTTACAAAAATGAAGCATAAAGTTAACGACAGTTTAAAATGAAGTCCCTTATTTTGCATCAGGAGATATATGTAACTTCACAATGCGCTGGACATTAATGTAGCTTCACTATGGGCACGTTTTGTTGATCTCTTCTTTTGCTAGTTGTGGCAGCAACAGAGCCCGGAGTGTGTGTTGCTACTTTTTTAGCAATAAAATAAAATCAAGTGTGTAGTTTACTGTTGTAAATAAGTTTTTTATCACTCAGGAGAGAAAATGTCTATTTTCCAAATTTTATTAACCTTGGTTTGTTGTACTTTCTATTCATTATTAAACTATGTATAGTTAATTGGTGGGGATGAGACTCCAAAGCACAAGAAAGAGCGGGTAGATTATACTCCTCCACCACATACAGTTTTTACAGTTTTTGACGAAAATAAATAAAAATTAATACAATTGCTAGAATAATTGTTTTGTTCGTTGGGTAGAAAAACTAGGAAGGACTTCGAGATAGAAAATATTCGTATTTTAGGTCACAACCATCGTTTTCTTTATTTCGCTTTGATGCACATATTAAACTCTTAATTACTATAAAGGTAATAGAAAAGTGCTGGTGGCTATTAGAAATTGCATGTGGGATTCATGTGAAATTTGCTCCGTTAAAACGAGTTTGCCTGCCTCACAAGGGTTATGTATTTATGAACTAATTTTACATGTGTTTGAGAGTATAGTACAATCATTTTTTGCAAGTTTGTGATACAATATTTTCAAGTTTTGAAATATGACAAAATCGTAAACATTTTTATAATTTTCTGAATTTGCGGTCCTTTACGGGGGACACACATGACCGCGACCTTTTCTCTGTAAGATTTTTTGCAACATCCACTGTTTTGATCCGATTGCATAATTATTATTTATAATGGCATATACCAAAAAAATTGCAACGCGTTTGGGTCCCGGCCTTTCTGTAAACGCAGTAGTTTCCATTAAATGATTTCTCATGCCCACGGTTTTGAATATTTGTATAAACATTCATAAGTGCTCAAAGACGAAATAATCACTTAGGTACTTAGGAAAGGTACTAATAAGACCTGGACGATAGAACAGTAACAAATTATCTAATAAAAGGGAAGAAAAAACTACGCTGGAATTCATTGCACACCCTCTTCCCGAATGGGCATGCGACTGTCAAGGAAAAGAAATCAAGAAATCGCAAAGAAAATAGATTTAGGTAACCAGAGGGCAGCCGTTATTACATCCACAGAATATGATTTTCTGCCATATGAGGAAAGAAATAAATAGTTTAATGTTCAGACAAAACCAAAGGAACATTACATCATTCGCTCTCACGTTATGAGGGAAACTGCACGTAAACTACGAAGAAGATGGCTTTCATTCCCAGGACGAATAACAAATTTTAATTCCATTACATTAAGTTACAACTGCGTTATTAGAATCGACTATCATTACGGTTATATTTTACGTTTAAATTTATTTTTTTACGTTACGATTGACAATCTCTGTAGAAAACATTAACTATTATCAAGATATAAAATAATACTGTTCGAATGGTTTGAATTCAATATTGCCATGCTCACCTATGCCATAGAGGTTGTCTTTTAATAATTAACGAATACATTTTGGATGACCAAAAACCTATATTGCAGGGACTATCTTTGCTCCAGCATAAAGTACCGTGAAGTAGTTGAGTATTAAATGGCTCTTGGTTGGGTTGACTGAAGGAATAAACAGTTGCGGAGCTGCACGGAAATACGAGACCAGTGGAAAGCTCCTTAATGCCATTCAAATCGATTGGTTTATTTCCTCAAAGTAGTGTACGAGTCCGCTTTCCGACGCTCTCGAGTTGGGAGTTTATCAAAGAATCACTAAGAGCTGCTCTCAGGAAGATCGTTCGTCAGACTAGTGGGAAATTGATCCATGTGTTGGCACGCCTTCCTAACAAGTATCCAAATAACAGATTATTTTATTATCCTTTCAATAGCTAATTTCCAAATAATAGATTATTTATTCGGGTTACCCTCAAGTATGCCTGTAATACGATTGGAATATTGTCTTCTAGAATGCCATAACGTACCAAAAAACTTACAAAATTCAAATGACAGAATATACCCCAACATTGCATTCACTATCCTTCAGACGCTTCTAATGCAGAAATTATTAGCTATATTGTTTCAAACGTTTTGTTCGTAAAATTTAGTATCGAACAATACCAATTTAGCTCCTCGATTTGCATTCGGTGCAATGTCAGGAACTAACTGAAAATATTATTATATAGCACATACCTATTGAAACCACTGAAGGGTGTATTAAAAATT
Source organism: Acheta domesticus (assembly GCA_031308135.1). Lineage (NCBI taxonomy): Eukaryota > Metazoa > Arthropoda > Insecta > Orthoptera > Gryllidae > Acheta > Acheta domesticus. The sequence continues at coordinate 127,199,971 of JAHLJT010004567.1, read as the reverse complement.
ACTTCTACGTAATATAAGATGATTTTCCTTGATTAATTATGCTACATTGCTGAGAAGAATAATCATTAGTAAAACATAACTAATTTTGTTTAATTCACGAAAATTTAACACCCTAACTTAACTTATCTACTGGATTTGCAGGTTTTGAACTCAATATGCGACGTACTTTATTTTATTTTGACCAAAGCTTCATCAAACGTGTGATTCACATTATATTTATCTTAATTTACATTACTGTAAGGACTAATTGTATTATCAATATCAAGAATACTACTCTCGTTTGTTTCCTGGGTTATTTGTGGGAGTACTTGATGTCCTGAAGTTTGAAAGAATACTTTATAAACTGTGTTCAAAATGCACAGAATATATTCATTGACAAGGTTTTTACCTTAATTCTTTCTCATTTTTATGCACAAGAAGCAAGGAGCAACATTGAAGTTCCAGCATTAGTCAGCCATCAAGATGACCCACTAATGAGGCAGGTCATGAAATCTGACCGAAGAATGGGAAACAGAGGCGTTGTAAGTGTAGCAAGAAGCATTGCAAACAAGACTATGCAAGACTCCCAGAATGACAGAGACACTGAACTTCTGATGCTACTTAACATGAAATTTGAAACACAAAAATGGTAAAGAAATCATGGAGAGACAAACCACTCCACGGACATTACCTAAAAAGAATGGACAAGGTGCAGATCAATAAAGATCAATCATTTATGTGGCTTATAAAGGGAAGAATGAAGCCAGAATCGGAAGCACTTGTAATAGCTGCCCAAGATCAGGCCTTGAGAACACGACATTATGATAAAGCGGTTCTCAAAATTTCCCAAGATGATAAATGCCGCATTTGTCAGGAACGCGTAGAAACCATCGATCATATTGCCTCAGCTTGTCCAATCCTAGCAAAGACAGAATACTTGAAAAGACACGACAGGGTGTGTAGCTACCTCCACTGGCAGATCTGTACCGCCCTCGAAGTTCCGAACACATGCCCCAAGTGGTACGAACATTCACCGAAACCGGTGACGTCTGTTGGATTGTGTACGATATTGTACGACCAACAAATTCAAACTGATCGCACGATAGCAGCAAACAAACCGGATATAGTCATCCGGGATTTGGAGTACAAATCGTGTTTACTTGTGGATGTTGCTGTACCTTGCGATCAAAACGTCGTTACCAAGGAGGCAGAGAAACGTCTTAAATACAAGAGTTTGGAAATCGAGATCAGCCGAATGTGGGGCGCAAAAGCACAGGTCGTCCCGATAGTTATCGGAGCTCTGGGATTCGTTCCGCAAAATTTGAGTAAGAACTTGTCTAAACTCCCAGGTCATTCAAAGGACTGGGAAGTGCAAAAATAGCTTTATTTGGCACAGCCCACATTTTGCGCAAAGTATTGTAGAGGTACTGAAGGTCCCTAGACCTGCTCCTTAGGTAGCTGGTTGCAACCTGGAGTAGATTTTATATTCAGCTGACACATAACATCTTTAGTCGTGATATAGAGAAACAATAATAATAATAATAATAATAATAATAATAATAATAAATATTCATCTAAATCACTTATTTTGAACTTCCTTAGTTAATACGGCAAGTTCCAAAACATCCAATTATTAATGTTATCTTCATTATTAAGCTGCTTAATTAGCTGAATGTGCCTAAACTATTTTAAAAATATTTCATGTGTCAAATTTTGTAAATGTCATACATAGCTTTGTTGAAATAAGTTCTCACAGTTTCTTCCATTGGACATACCAATGAATCGTAGTAGCTGAGAATGTTAAACTCTCGTTCATATAGTCCCTACACTCAATGGCCTTGCATGTTACCTCCATACTGAATGTGAAATGGTAATATTTCAATTTCAATATTGTAATAGCCGTCAAAGCTGTGAATATACACAGCAATTTGTAATAGGTTAATTCTGTAAACAAATTATATGCATATATGTATAAACCAAAGTTGTTTTAGTTACACCATTTATAACTCAAGAGAATAATGAAATATCGAAGAAATGGCGCTACTTGGCGCTGAAGAATAAAAAAACAAAATACTCGTGCAAATGCAACCCGCTACACTCGGTAATCTATGTCGTTAAATAACTCCTAAACGAAGCGTCTTGGAGTATTCGGCCTTCGGCCTCAAAGAAACTTTTTTCACACAGTAATTTACAGGATGAGATCATCTTGAACATTCTATTGCGTTTTTGCTGGCCCGACGCTTCTCGATATTATTCCACCTCCCCAGAGACGTGCAGAATCAGCAAGTAAATGTGAATGAGAGAGACAGAGAAGAGAGAGACAGAGAGACACGCAGAGACAGACAGACTGTGGCAGGGACAGAGAGGGTCGGGGAGAGAATGGGAAAGGGAAGGAGAAAGAGAAAATTCTTGAACATTCTGTTGTATTTTTGTTGGTCCGGCGCTGGTACCACACCTGCACAGAGACGAGCAAAATCTGCATCTAAACGGGAAGGAGAGAGAGGGAGAGAAGAAGAGTGAGGGAGAGAGAGACGGAGAGAGTGAGAGACGGTGACAAAGAGAGAAAAAGAGGGAGAGACGGAGAGAGGATAAAACGGGGAGAGAGGGGTGAAGATGGAGAGAGAGAGAGAGAGCGAAAGGTGGAGATGGAGAGAGGGAGAGACGGAGAAAGAGACGGGGAGAAGGAGAGTGAGGGCGGTAAAGGGGAGAACAATATCTGCCGGGTTCCGCTAGTTACTAATAATATTGAATTTAATTGAATTGAAATACAATATTTGCAGGTACGAATGATGCGATTTGTTAGAATTTATTTCAGCTACATTTTTACGCTATTTTTGCTAATACGCACAAAAAGCATTTAAAAGATCACCAGTAATCTGTTATTTAGCGTTATTATCTAATCCTAATATAATATTGTCAATTAGTTATAAAAATTCTACCATAAGATATTCTACAACTACATTTGATTCTTTTCCGAATTTGCTTAACACTTCCATACTTTTGTCCCCTAATTTTTCAAGAGTTTAAAACTTCACAATCTTAGTAACCCCGCACAGGCGACTGTTTTGTGTGTTTATATGAATAGAACTTTAGTTACGTTTAATACGTTGTTAGTCACATTCATTTGAAAATCGGTATTTTCTCGCTAAAGAATGTAAATATCAAAAGTCCAATATGTATGTGCTTTCATTCTCTAGAATTACAGTTAAGGACGTCCCCACAATCACTTGAAATTCTTCAAATTTAATAAATTCCAATGTAATATCGAAAGTACGGTTTTGTAAATTTATTATTGTCAGTAGGGTTTTGCAAATTTATTAACAATCAGTTTTGCCACCCTCGTGGGAGAAAATGATGGCTCATGGAACAAAAATTTCCCTCTGTGTTCTGGTGTTTAATCAACGCCACATACATAGATGTATTTAAGTGAATTTGGTTTAATTCCCGCTCTACCCACAAAGATCTCAGCGCTTAAAACATGCAAAAACAAATTTTAAGAATTTTCTGACAGGATTCAAAAACGAATTATGTTTCCCTCCACGCGACCGAGTCAAATGACACCGCATATGTCTCTATTGGTGGGCGGGATGTGGTCTAATCGTGAGTGAGGGACGCACGAATTAATGGACGAAAGGGCTCGCAGTTACACGAATACTCTAGAGAGATGTACTCAAATATTATATAGAGTTATCATCAACTTCCATTAAAATTTGTGTATATCTTTTATTAAATTATTCTAAACTTCTTACCTTCTTTTACATTTCTTTTCAAAAACGCTCTCAACTGCGTTAACATACACAATCAATTTTTTTCTTCACCAAAATAGAACTTAACATAAAATAATGTGTCCGAAGGCAGAATGTAATAATATGCCATGATTATTATCTCCGAAGTAAAGTTAATTTTTCCCAACAATCTTTTAAGATTTGAAACTCATGCTCATATTTTATTTGATGTTTTACCGTTATTTACCTTTTCAATTTGCAGAATTTTCTATGTCAATTTCTGAATCACAGCTATCACTCATTTTGTACAGAAAACGCGAAGAATCTTTCAAAATTTATGACAGACGGACGTTTTGCCGTCATCCATTTCTTCACTATCAGAGACAAAACTTGGCTTCTGACTACGCAACATTTTAAAGAATGAATTTATTACATTGAGCAACAAAATGTATCCACTTTTTCAATATTAAAGCCAATTCGACTTTTTATGACGAAAAATCTACATTTCCGCTGCAGTATTAGAATACTTGCTCTTAACTATGTAAGAACGTAGTAATTTAAAAACCTTGTACATACATCGTAATAATTTATTGCAATATTCGATTGTAATCGACTGGATTCGATATAACACGCAATTACACTTGTATCGTAAATACCTATGGCACACCTTCAATCTCATATCGTATAAATGTAATTAATTTGCATTTGAATGTGTAATTAATATTATTGCTATTTCCCTGGCTCATGGGCCGGGATCTAAATAATCTCCAGAATGTTTGTCTAAAGCTGCGAGTAATATCAGTGTTACGCCGTCTCGTGCCATATCTAATATACTTTACTCTAAAACATTTTTTTGATTCGATAACAATATTATCACTACCCACTATCACACTATGTATAAACCGAACAATTGTTCGAACAACCCCTATTTATTTTATTCGGCAATAAACAAAACTGAATGGAGGTATTCATTACTGTTGTATTGAGTTGGCTACACGAGGAAACTCCTTGTCCTTAACGGTTAGCACCCATAAAGATAATTTGGTGTGTTGTTTAGAAACAATGAAGTTGCAGTTAATAAATTGCGCAATGTCCTTTCGAACAGGGCCGCTGCTTCCTCTCATCCGCTGTTAGCGCCGCATCTCAGCACCTAAGGCGTGGGCGAAGCGTGGTGCTCGGTGCACGGGCCCAGGCGTAATTAGAAATGCGTCCATTTGCACGCGGCGACCGTTGAATATGCATAGCCATGGCGACCTTCCGGCAGCGGGCGAAAGGGAGCGGCAGGGCATCGTAGGCTTGGCGGGCGTCGGCCCCACAACGTCCTTGCGCGGGGCCGCTGCGCCCGCGTCCAGGACCGCGCCAACGCCCATGCCCATGCTCACAGCCACACCCGGCTCCGGCCCCCCTTCACCCGCCGCTACCTTCAACGACCCGCAACGGCCCAATGTCCGCCTCCTAGCTCTACCGCCATCCGCTAGGCGTTGCCGCAAAAAAGTCCCGCCCAACTTGCTAGGTACCGCCACCACCCGCTACACCCCGCTCCAATCTGCTGCACGTCCCGCTGCAATCCGCTAAGCCCAACACAACTCGCTATGTCCCGCGAAACCCGTTATGACCATCCGCCACCAGCTACACCCCGCCGCAACCCTCTATCCCACCCATCCTGCTACGCCCCGCCGCAACCTATTAAGCCCAGCCCAACCTGCTATTCCCCGCCGTCACTTGCCACGCCCCGCCGCCACCCGCTACGCCAACAACCCACTACCCACAAAGGCGTACCCAACTCGCTAAGTCCCATCGCCTCAACCCTCTACGCCCCGCCGCAACCTGCTACGCCCCGCCGTACGACGCCACGCCCTGTCCCCGCCCTTCCCTTCTTCGCCCCGCCCCGTCCCCGCACGATGGCGTGCACCGTTTGTCTGACTTGAGAGAGAAATGGCGAAGCGAAGCGTCGCTCCGCCGGGCCACGTGGCAGAGGTTCTCCTCCCCTCCCTTCCTCTCTCGGTCGACGGGGCACGTGATGACCTCGTTGCTAATCGAGTGGGGTACTGCCGCTACTCTAGGAAGCGTCAGCCACCGTTTCCAATACAAGGTGCTGCTGTGGAAACATTGTCCCCGCTGACTCGATAGCGCAGCCCAGCGAGTGGTAATTATCAAACCAGGGCATTTTTCACACAGTTTTCATTCGACAAATATAGTTTCATATTCCGAATTTTGCGAATTTGCATGGAAATATAAGAAATGACTAGAAAAATATAATTGGTGGTAAGTCGCAAACATTTCTAAATACAAAGGCTAATTTTGGTGGTAATAATAATTGCAATTGCTTGACAATGAGCTAAGGAAAATAAATCAACATTATTTCAATTAACGATCCCACTTACATCCGTAAATACGAGTTACATGTTATTTTTAGACGAAGCAGTTGTTCAAATACAACATTATTCTTTTTTAATTTTAACAACTTACTTGCTTTACTCTAAACATTCGACACTTAAATCATGGTTAGAAAAATGAAAATCTTTCCTTGTAGAGCAAGTCTCTCAAATTTTCAAGTGGTGATGAGAGTTTTGCAAATGATTAAATATTCGTAATATACACATTTTAATTTTACTTAACCGTTGCAAATAAGTCGAGGAAGTCGGTGACATTTTCGTGCACCACTAGCTCTGTTTCTCTAACACCCTGAACCAATATATTGACGGGGAGCTCAAGAATTAGAATTTTCATTTGCATTAGTTAACAGCCGCGAGGTGGCGGTGGGCGATAACAGGGGCGAGGATAGGAAATCGACAAATCGCCTGGAAAGCGAATTCCAGCCTCAATGAAGTCAAGCGCTCAAGGGCAGTGGGTCAAGCGAGGGGGCGCCGGCCACGCGCCTCTCCCACGCACGCTGGGGGAGACGGAGGAGCTAGAGCATCTGCCTACACACTCACCGCCAATGATGTCTGCTACGCTCTTTGCGTTTTGCCGGCGCGACGGGAAAATACATTTCACGTGTACATACGAAGCCATTTTTCATGTTAATTATGGAAGTGAACGTTTTTGGGGTTTGTTATTGATTAATGTGTTCGAAGACAAAAAGCAAATTTGCTATTTTTCCTGTACGATTTTCAGCGTTCCCTTCTCATTTTCGCCCACGCAAAATAAAGACACGATTATGTACGTATACGCAACACAATACTAGGGCTGAGTTAGTTCAGGGCAACAAAGGAGGTCAGTTCACCGATTCTGACCGGGAGGTTCTAGGGCTTGAGTGGTAGTATTTTTGACAGTAGCTAGACAGAATTCGCTGCCAAGTAGAGGCCACTGTCTGAAGGAGAATTCTAGCTACCGGTTGCGGTCTGTAGTTTTACGCAGTATGTCTAATCAATCCTGGGGAATGGTGTACGTAGTAGAACATTAACAAACGAGTCACGGACCCCACGCAATTTCTCCTTCCTCATCCTTATCCTCACCTCTTCTCTTACACTTACATGCACTAAACTACAAGAGATGCTGGGAGACAAAACGGGAGCTTAGAGCTTTTCCTAACTGAGGCAGTGCCCCGCTGGCGGAGATACTCAGAGGTTGAATCCCTCCAAAAGCCGACGTGTATGTTCACGCCGATCCTCATGTTCTAACGAAGGAGACACGCCACCACATTCCGCGATATAACATTCGCTACACTTACGGAACTAATGATCATAGCTGTTTACTCGCGGACATAACTCGGGCTGCTACTTTTCTGTTGGGTACAAAATTTCAAGCAATGGGTACAAAATTTCATTAAGAATGGAAGAAAACTGTATATTTAAATAAAATTATATTTTCCTTATGTAATAGTTGATACAGAACTCAAAAGAGCAACGTAAATTTCTCGCAAACAACATGCACTTCCTCGATGTTAAAATTCTAAGGAAATTGATTCAGCCCGGACAAACATTAAAGCGAGACGGACGAAAAGAATGTAAAAAGATTTTTATGGACTTTTATACATAAAATAAATATATTTAAATAACATTGTCAGCATATAAAAGTCAGTTATTTTGAAATCTCAAACACTTGAATTTTATAAATTTAGTCAAAAAACACAAATAACTATAGATAAAAATCGTTTTATTCCAACAGTGTTATGAAGTGCCGACTAGAATGCTTCATATTCGGACACACGTAGTGACAAGACACTGATTGCAACGTTAAACGTCCGAAGAAAGTTTGTGTTATCAACAAGTGAAATTTTTATCTGTTTTCTGAAATGTTTATTGACAATGTTTTCATCGTAACATTTTAAGAGAAATTCCAGTGAAATATTGATTAATTGTTGAGTATATAAAATTTCCAAATAATTATAGACAGTCTTAATGATAACATATTTATTATCTTGGCAACGTTTCGGAGACTATTTGTGTCTCCATCATCAGGCCTTTAATTATAATACGTCACAATCTATAAGATAAAATAATAAAATTACAAATATCAAATCTTTAAATATCTACTAACTTGCATTAATTTTTAAATACATTACACTAAAAAAATAATAAATTGAAGGCAAGTACGTAGTAAAAAAAATTCCATACTCACATGAATTTGTAGATTATAAAATTAATCATTAGACAAGTCCACTCTTACTTCGTAGATAGTACGGACATGAATGTTCTTCGTCTTAAGAATTCTAGGAGGGATAACTTTATTAGAAATATCAGCTGAACGATTTTTGAATTTTTTATTAAATTTTGTTAAGATAGAATCATAACTTTGTGAAAACTGATTGCATTCAAGCTGAAAATTCATAGAAGGATAAATTTTTATAGATAAAGATTCTAGAACTAGTCTCGAACACCTGTTGGGTTCTCTAGTTAAAATTGTGGGATTGAGAAAATCAATAAAATGATCGTGTTTTATTCTGTGAGCAGTTACGGAATTTTGTTTTTCGAAGGGTAATTTAATGTTATTTTTATGTTCTTTGATCCTATCTCCTAACCTCCTCCGAGTTTGCCCAATATATATTAAATCACAATCTGAACATTTTAAGGAGTATACAGAATTCAGTTTATTTAATTTAGGAATCGGATGCTTGACATGACGGACTACATTAGATTTATTGATAATCGTATTGACAAGGACCACATTGGGGAAATTATTTGAAAATATACTCTTTATATAGTTGTTGATACTCGGAACAAAAGGCACCGAAAATATAATTTTATCGGAAAAGTTTTCAGAAGGTGGTGGATTACCTATTACGCAATTTCTTTCAAAAGATCTCTGTACCAATTGATTCAACTTCTGGCATATAAATTTTTCAATAAATTTAATGGGATATGAATTTCTTGTTAACAATAAAAATATGTTTTCAAGGTTTGCAGGATAGAATATAGAATCTGAAATTCTAAAAACTCTTTCAACCAGATTTTTGACAAGGGCAATTTTCATTACGGTAGGATGATTGGAATAAAAGTTTAAGATAATTCCTGCATATGTAGGTTTTGTGTACCAATTTGTGATACAAAATGTTGGAAATCTATAAATTGTAAAATCGAGAAAGTTTATCTTGTATTCACTTTCTCTTTCCAATGTAAATTTCAAGTTACGATGATATGAATTGAATTTTTCAAAAACTTCATTAACCTGATCATGTTGTAGTACCATTAATATATCATCTACATATCGGGTAAAAACTTTTATATTATTTTTTTTATTTAATAGGTAACATATTGATACAAAATTTCAATTCTTTTAACTATGTGGCTAGGCTGAAGGCCTTTAAGCCATTACAATACCTACATCCTACCGCATTCTAACCTTTCGAATTCTGGCATTCACCCCTAATGGTCTCTTCATCGCATCAAAGCCGCGGAAGGGAGACCATAAGCTGAGGAAAAAACCCCTGAAGGGGGAAAAACCTACCGTCAGAAGACGAGTACATGCTAAACTACTAGTTTTTTTCTAAACTATTTATTTCCTGGCGTGGGAATCTTCTCCATCAAGTCTTTGGCCTCCTCAGCCCCTGAAATCAAACACCGCCACAGAAGGTCGCCCGCACCACCGCCTCTCCGAACAATTTACTACTAATTAACTTAATTATCTCTTACTGACTAATTTAATTTAAATAAATTTTATATTCAATTGGGAAAGAATATTTGTTTCTAATTTTCTCATTGTGATTTCACAGAGAATGAAACTGTCTATAATTATTTGGAACTTTTATATACACAACAATTCAAAAGAGACAGTCTATAGTTCAATTTTGAGAAATATTGATTAATATAAAACGTTTTGATTTTATTGGGTATTTGTTTCATAGTAGTCTTCTCGTGATTTGTCCTAACCAAAAGGGCAATACAAGTGCAAATCACAGCGTTCGACGCGACGCAGTGTTCTCCGCGAGATGTATTGAGCCGAGCGGCCGGTCGCGGAGGCGTGCTAGACACTTCGTGGACAGACTCGCGTGAGCTCACACAACACTGTCCAGCCGACGGTATCTCTATCCCGCAGCGCTTTCCGCCGACCGCAGTGACCTTGGGCGACATGCCCGCCCGCCTCCGCCAATGAATACCAAGCCCTACGAGTTCTTTGCATTCCAAGGTGCAGAAATGTGCTCGCGCTTTTTCTGCCCGTTTTGTTACGAAATAAATGTACTAGAAATAACTGAAATAGGCATAATTATATCGGATAGAATTTGAGTCGTGCAATTGTTCACGTTCATTGTGATCTTCCATTTCTACAAGATTCTTGATTTCATTAATCACCACCACTGAAATTCTTAGGATAAATATCAATTTGAAAATTCAATACATATGTTAGAATAACTCTATTAGAATACATATCTTGGAATAATTGCTTCATAGACAACTTCATAAACAAAGAGAGAGAAATGTTTTATTTACCGAGAAGTGAGAGAGTTACACTTAAAAATGTAAACTGCGGGCACAATGCATCGGGCTCTTCGGCATTCATCGGATTAAGGACAAATTATCATTTCTTCGTCCCCTCAGGTTCATCGGGAAAAAAGCATCTGTTATCACCTCTTTTGGCAGTGGTAATGACTTCACGTGATCGAATACATATGTCAAGAAATTGTCCCTTCAATTGTGTAACGAGAGAGAAATCACGTAGAGAAAGCTCTGACAAATTGGGAGTTGCTCGATTTCTGGGCCCAGGACGATATTTTTGTATCTTGTTATTAAGCAAGCTATGGATTTTACTTCGAACGCTGGTGATAACTGAAGAACACATACCCCCAAATCTAGAGGTGAATTACGTTATTCTTCTTTATTATGATCCTCAGACATTAGCCTTTCCGGTCATACTTTAAAAGAATTCTACAAATAGATGAATGATGATGGTGTTTGTTAAGGCTTCAGAATAGTCATAAGCATTTTTGGGAGTGCAGTAAGATGACAACTGGAATGATTTCTGTCGTATCTTACAGCAATAAGCTAACCTGGTTCCTGGAATATACCAATTATTTTGTCAGCACAGGGAAGCGTTACAATTTGCAACTAAATATATCAATAACCATATTATATAACAACTTATTGACTATACATTCCGTGTGTTTTTATTGAATCTTCGTGCAATGTCGTTACACGTCTTATGCACGCGTCGCAACAGTGATATAATGATGATGATGATGGTATTAATTAAAGCATGTACGACTAGATAGAGTGACGCGATGGATCAGTGGTGTAATAAGAGGTAGGAGAAACGGGATGGCCTCCGGAAAACCTGCAATGTACTTGCTTTGGCGACCTTTTCACAAGGATCATCATTTTATTTCGATTACACAGGTGGTGAATATAGCTCAGTTTAAATTAACTATACATGTGTTGGATAGCTTAATAGCTAACTTACATTAAAACTTTAATACAGTGATTGAGGTTATCCATTGGGCTTCTCTAGTCGGGATCTAGTTCGGATAATTTCTTGAGGAAATTGTGAAAAGGAAACTTAGTTTGAATTCTGGTTCTATGTGATCATTTTTTGCAGAGTTCACAAGGATCAAAAGGCATCCCCCCCCCGCATCCACAGCTAGGGAGTGGGCTGTCTGATCTCTTCACCATGGGTCGTACCCGGTCACCACGGATCACCATGGGTGATTCTGCTTAATGGTATATTTGGTGGAGAAATAGTGGAATTAAAGACAGAAAGAAAAGGGGCCACCTCGTGAAAACATACTGAAAACCCGCTTTTACCAATACAAAATCCATAATTTGAAAAGTTTGAGTCCAGATTATCAAAGATAGAAAGAGAACAGTGCCTACAAATACACTACGAGTCATCCAACATTTGCTATTAGAAAAATAATACGTTTGTGATGTACGATTTATGTCTTGAGATTTAAATAGCATACTTTCAAACTCCTTACCTACCTGTTCTATCGCGAAGCATATAATTGCCATGACTTTGCATTGATGATATATTTCGCAATTACATTTAGATTTTGAGCTTACAAAGTGGTTATCGAGTGGTCGATAGCAAACGACACATGCTTTGAGATTTCTGAATTTTGTGAAAAACGAAAATCTGATTGTAAGCGAATAAAATATTATTGCATATGTTAGGCTAATGTTGAAATTTTCGAATAAGTCCGTTAATGTTCACATAGTCGAATATGCGTAGGATGGGCGATCGAAGTAAGAACAGTTACTCCGATCTGGAGAAGAATTAAGTGCACATTTTTCAATGTGGCTACTGCAGGTAACGTAGGTTACGGTCAAGAAAAAAATTAGGTAATGTGTGATGAATGTTAATATATCGTGAATAATGTTCACTATATTCCTACAATTTAATAATATAAATTTATGAGTTCTAGCTTATTTTCACAGAACGTCCTGCTAAAAGTCAGGCCATTTTATTTGTGTTACATAAAACATACTGAACATACTGAAATTCCTTATTGCCAGAATCATTCTGTTTTAAATTTTAAATATTGTATTTGACTCATTTGTATTAGTTCTTTTCAGGTACACACGTAAATAAAATTGTAAAATTAATGTTTATTTTTAAAAGAGTAAAGGAGAAATTACGATTATCCCTTATAAAGAGCCTGTCCTACAATACAGAGTGATAATTTAAAGTATAGCTTTCGATCATCACAAAAAATGAACATTTACCAAATTTTCGTAAACAGTCAGAAAACATCCGTTTTATTTTCATGTCATTCATTTTACCGTTACGTAGAAAAAAACCAATTACCGCAATAAAGAGGTGTAAGGAAAGAGAGTGGATGAATGTCACAAAAAGAGTAATAATAGTAATAATAATAATAGTGCCATTGAAATTAGCAAACCAGAAAATTATATTCAATACTACGGAAGGCGATGAGCTTAATGATTTCGCGAGATATGTTTAACAATTAACTGAAGAAATGTTATATAGAAAACGATCGTTCTGATAAATGTTTTGAATATATGATCCATTGACAATATTCTTGCTACTTTTATTTTGATATAAAATGTATTGCTTTTAGTAAATTAAAACCAGCCATATTATAAACAACAAATGCATTCCTATGCGATATTATGGAGAAAGGATTATGAAGACACGCAAGTACAATTCAAAATTCAGTTCAAGTTTCAGTAACATCTGCAACTGGATTGCTCATATAATTGCACTGAATAATAACGTTTATTTTCGTGATAACGGTAATGCAAATTTTATGAGATGTTACTTCACAGCGCGGCATTAGCGCCACTTTCAAACTAAGGAATTCTGAGGAGCAAATTACATACGAACTTACGTACACGTGGAACTCCTGAAAAATCTTAACGGGGCGACTTAGGAAAGCAGTAAAGCACGGCATTAAAACTTGCGTGTCGCCTTCACTCGTCTTGTTTCGGGAACAAGTGGAGTTAAGGAAGCTTTGGCGCGTTAGACCGGTTTTGAAGACGAGCGATCTATCACTGTGCCACGTGAGCACGCGACTATCGGCTCATCGGGGAGAGGGAGGAGGGGAAAATGGCGCGCGGAGGAGGGGAAGCGGAAGAAGTCCCCGCCTTCTACACGCTCCATCGATCCGGGAAGGGGCAGGTGCAGCGAATAGGCCATCCAGCCACCACGCCCCGCTTCCTCCTCCACCCACACCTCCCCTCCAGCATCCACTCGCGCCCCGCGTCTCCTCCTCGCGCGCTCTTCGCTTAATTCCTTCTGCCTTCAGCGCTCTCTCCTCCAAATATCCCGTTTCCCCTTTATTACTTTCCCGCTTGCGTTCATCCGCACCGTTATTCCTCTTTTAGCATCATCATTTGTGTTGCCATGTCTCTTCATTCTGTTTTCCTACTTCTTCCTTAATACCGTTTACTTCCTCGTGCTTTCAACCAGATCTTATGACAGAACCTTGCCCTGTATAAAGGCACAGGCATTTGTCTGTGGCGCCATTGGTGACAGAATATTTACTAACACAACCTTCCTCCCTGCGTGTTGGAACATTCAGATTGCCTCAATGTAAATTTTGATAATTCCGCACGTCTAGGATATTTGTCACATGGAATTCCTTATTGCAGTTGAACACACAGCTCAAACTCAATAAAGAGAGAAAATTGAAGAAAAACAAACAGACGAACACAGTCGTCCTGTGTTTGAAAGAACTAAAACTATATGAGCAAAGCCGCAATTAGCATAATTTCTATATTTAATTTTTTTGGAAGTAAAGTCTCACAATCGCGTGATTTACAAAGATCCAGAGTTAATTCTCATTTTCCAGATTTCATTTTCCTTCTATGAAAAAAACTCTTACTCTTTTTTCCTATTGATCTGGGAAGGGGAGTGACTTGTAACACCAATAAAACAAATGAAGTATTCTAGGCTAAAACCTGAGGTTCTTCTGAATGTTATGCCAAAACTCAGATTGACCAATTAAGGCTTTGATGTGCTCTGCGATGAGGCTGCAGCCTTAGATGTTAACATAACACAACCTTGAGTCAGTACAACATATAATTGTCAACATATTTTATGCCAAAATCGGATCTCTCAAGGTTCCGCTTTGGTCTTTCGATCTTTCGGCGTACGGAGTGAAGGCAGTGTTGTCAAGGTCGATGCGACGAGCGGGAGTCCGTGGCACGAGTGCCATGACGGAATCACCTCTCCACGCAGTTCATTACCCCGCCGCATGAGACAATGCCATCACTATCGTAAAACGGCGGGGTTACTACTACTCGTAATAGTTCCCTTTCCAGACGCTAGTTGCTCAGAGAAGCTCATGGCATGCTACGGTGCTACGACCCGTGCCACTGCCACCAGTAGAAGACCTTGACACCACTGAGTTGAAGCATAAAAGACCCATTGCATTTCGCGTTTTCCTTGTCTGACAGTGCGTACCTTGGAGGGTGTGTGCGTCGGCGTCAAGCCTTTCCCCTCCTTCTCCTCCTCGCGACGCCCTTGACGCGTCGCGCCAAGTCCTCGCTCCCTCCGGCCGACAACTCGGAAATTACATTCAGCTGGCGGCGTCGGCGGCGCGAAGGACGGCGACAACGACAGGCTTGCTATAAGTCAATTCCCACCTCACGCGCGCCCCGCAGGTGAGAAGCCTCGCGGCCCCGCCCCTCTCCGCGCCTTGCCGCGACCAGCACTAACGACATCGTGCGCAAACAGATGCACGCAAAAGAAACATACACGGCTCGCCAATGCGATTACGTTGTAGGTTGTACTCTTACAGAATATCCCTTAATAATGACAAAAACCGGCTGAGTTAGTTCTAAGGATCACTTGAGGTCACTACAGTGCCTTTGACCGGAAGGTCGTAGGGTTCCAGAATCGACGGTGGCAGGATTTTTGACACTATCTAGATACCCAAGTCGAATTCAGCCCCTATCTGAAAGAAAATTCTAGTGGTCGGCTGCTCTGATTGGTTGTTTTCTGCGATCAATAGCAGGAGAAAGCCGGAGCAGTACCATTACGATCGAGCCACGGAACATGCGCGCGATCCTTCCTTCTTCCCTTTTCTATCCCTTTACTTTCACACATCTTGCATGCATTGCACTACCACACATGCCAGACCAAAAGGAAGCGTAGAGCTTGTCTCATTGGGGCGATGTCTTTACTAATGGGAGATAACTCAACGGGGAAAATCACGCAAGTCAACGTGTAGGTCAGCACCGGCCTTGGGGTATGACCGCTTCTATCTCCCGTATAATACATGCACTGCGCTATCGGGACTAAAGGCCACAGTAGTTGACGCGCCCGAAATCACGAAATAATTAATATGAAGACAAAAATAGCATGTATACTTATCTGAGGAAGTTTGCAAAAAGGCATCTTGCGGAAGAATAGTGTTTTTGAGAAAATGAGGTTTCTTTCCTGTATCGGAACGCGCAGTTCAAACAAATTGCGTTGCACCGAAACTCGCAGAGCAGAGCAGTAGCGTAACCTTGAAGAAGCGACGTAAGCCGCGGTACGTTGAGTACAACCTGACACGTTTCGCCAGCTAGGCGTCGCGCGAGTTTGCCCCTATGTCCTAGGTGTCGGGAACGCCGTGCCGAGACTTATCGCTTACGGTTTCACTCCCCCCTCTTCCCCAGAACGAAAGACAGTGTACATGATTTGCACGTTCGGAAGCAGTCGTGAAGCCAAGTTCCTGGAAAACGAAAAGGTCCAACGGGAAAGTAATTGCAACAAATCAGAACGTGGGCTTCCACGGCTGGAGATAGTAGCTATTTCACTGTCCAGGAGACACCGAGTCCTAAGCAGAGATGTCAACGTTTTGGCCGCCATTCTGCGACCTTCCTCACGGCGAAATACCTTCTTCAGGACATTTCTTCCTGAGGAAGGTTACAAAATTGCGGCCGAAACGTTGGCACCTGTGCCTAGGACGCGGCGTCTCCGGGCCAGCCTAGTAGCTACTGACTGTAATAAACCTACGCAAATAAGGGAAACGTCTACAAGATTTGGACGGAGCAGTTATGAGGCGACCTGCATTGCTGTTTATAATTCTACAAGCATAGGTTCTACTGTTTAATGCATCATTTTCATACGAAATTTTAATACAACTCTCGATTTCGGGAGCAATGTAATTTCTCTCTTGTTTCTCAAGAATAACAGATTTTTATGCACAGTTAATATTGTCATTACAGGAAAGTAGAATGGATTCTTCCAATTTCTCATTCTGAGGAAAGTACACACCGAATGATCCCACAACCTACATTCAATAAAAACTGAATAGAAAAATGTTATTAATCACTCATGTAACACCTCTAAACACTTATCCTTCACAAATCCCGGGTCGTACCCTACAATTTAGTATGCTCCCCAAATAGTGTCTAAGGTCCTCTGTATGTGACGGTATGGAACGCTCCCTAATCCCACAAATACGAATAAGCGACGGAATGGGCCCTATGGACTACCTCGAGCAGTATATAGCAAACAGAGACGGACCAAAGGGCTAAGATAAGGGCTAATTTGTTAGATTTGGGGAGTTTTTTTTAAATAATTTATTAATCCTTGTTCGGCCTGTTAGGCCTTTCAAGGTTTTGAATCATACATACAATTTTTGTACAAAGTTAATAACATTCGGCTTATTTTACATATTTTTGAATTTACAATTAAATATTAACTAATTACCGAGGAGTGTCCAGGAAGGATCCTCTAACTACTCTAATTTATTTCTAATTTGTTGTTAATAACTGCTTTCTTTTCTGCTATTTTATGGAGGTCGAAGTAAATCTTTGGAATGCCGACTTTTGATTCTTGGATATGGTTTTGAAGTTGAACCTAATTTAAATTTTTGGGTTGCAGGGCAAGATGGTAGGTTTGCATAAAATCGGGTGGAGAGTCTGTCTATCCATTGTTTTATTGGGCATATAGCGAGTTCTTTTTGAATTTGCTCGTTGCGGATATACCAAGGTGCATTTACTGTAGATTTGGGGAGTTAAATGAGCGATTTACGCTGAGAAGGGCGATCCAGCAGTGCGGTGGTGGCCGCAAGATGGCCTGAATATGTCCTTATAGTTCATGTATGTGGCAGCCATGTAGGAACTCTGGCAATACCCATTCAAAGAAAAGCACGACTCTAAAGAAACAGAGGACTACCTATAAAAATATAATCGTTTATAGAATCAACTCTGTTGACAAAATTACTCAATAAGTACCTGTCAAAATTACTTGGATTATTGCTAGACGAAAAAGCGCAGACGATGAAGTGATATTTGAAAACAAACCATTTGCATTTTTCGATGAAAGTTGAGTTGCCCTTCCCTGAAGATTAATTTCATCAATACGGTAGACAACCAATATTAAATGTCCTTGCTTAATGATTGTCCAATAATAACACATATTGTTACTTGATTTCACCTTTAAACCCCAACACGTAGAGCCCGCAGCGAACATCACTTCTTATCGCCATCAGAACGCGGTATATATGACCGCATTCAATTAACCTGTGTTCAACAAGCCCCTTCAAATATGACAGCCATTACGGAGGCAACTCCTTGCTCATTTGCAGCGCGTCGTTGAGGCTTTATTGAGCCCGAGCGAGTTTATGTAGCGGTAGCAAGGCTCGTAATTACGGAGTGAGTAATTTGTATTGTTACACTCTTATAATATCGCCTGCCCGCGCGCGCGCCGAGTCGCGGGCAAGACGCCAGCGCGACTTTAAATAGTAATTAGACTCCGGAGCAGCGTCCTTCTCCGGAGACGGCGGCGTAAAGACCCACCCCCTGTCTCCCAATTGATTTATGCATTAGCGTAATGAGGGAGGAGGGGCGTTTATCACCCTCGTCTTCCCCGCTGCCGGCGCGACTTTTGTTTGTTCAAGCCCCCGAGGCGACGGCGGCGGCGGCGGCGGCGGCGGCGGCGGCGGCGGTGCTGGTGGGGGTGGTGGCGGTAGGGGCGGAGGCAATGACAGAGGTTGCGGACGAGAAAACGCCTCCCCGACCTGGAGCCTCGACTCGCGAACACCCTCTCAAGGTGAGTAATATTTTCTCATCAAGTGAGAAGGCGATGAAGTTGGAGGCATTTATAATGGTGTCGACACCATCTCTAAGTCATGCTGTAAATGGTGTTGGGACAAATTGGGAGACAGTCGTTTGAGTTTATAGTTCGTATTTCATTAGCTTTCGACTGTTCGAAATATGAGTGCCCTCATTTTATTTGTATCATGTTTTTAACTTTTTTCTAACAGTCCGATTAAGACGACATACCGAAGACGGAGGAGGAACACGAAGGGAGGAAGGAAAGAGGAATCTGCTGTCCCCTCTTGTACTTCTCGCTCCCGATGTGAAAACAGCGTCCGCTAGGTGAGTACTCCTGATCTAAACATTACATAATAATATAAGTAGCAAATAAAATTGTCAGCGTGCTGAATTTTAACTACATTCTCAGAAAAAGAATGATACTCTGACGTTTGGCGTCAATTTGCTTACCAACAGGAAATACTTGAGATGCTATTCAAGTTGTGCATGTTTTGGAACCTAGCATCGTAGTTCTATCCCCCTTGACTCCCAATTCACACCATCCACTTTTCGAAGGATACCGTCTCATTAATTCAATGTATTTAAATGAAAGGGATTATTGTTAGTATGAAATAGTCATTCGAACTGATAATAAATTACAATGAACCGTGAGAAATCATTTGTTTAAATACATTACTGGAATAATTAGTAGAGAGGTATTTAGTACCGTTTAAATGGTCCAGTTTTGCAATAAAGTTGTTGAAAATCAAATTTAACTTCATAAGCGAAACATTGAATTGAAGTTAAAGGAATGAGGTAACAATAATGCAATGTGACACTTTTCCATTTGAAGTTCCCTTGAAGATTAGAGACGTATTTCTTAATCGTGGAAGGATGAATCAGCTGAGTGTGAAATTAAGTACATTTCATTCGGGGAAATGTTTATTATTTTCTAAAATAAATAACAATGAGAATGTAAGCTTTTGTTCCTGCGTCCAAATGGTATTCCCCTCCCAGATGTACTCAAAATTAAACCTTTTATAGATAGGAGTAATAACTAATTTCAGTTGTTATGAATAAGATATTCGAGTACGTTTTCATGTCTCACAGTCATTAATCTTTGTAATTGTAGACCTGCCAGGTCGGAACACTGCTTTCGACTTCGTCCAAAACATTTTGCCCCGTTCTGGGAAAGAGTCGTGCGAAGATGACTCGGCGGCGTCTGCAGGTGCTCCGTGCGATTCGTGTCCTAATGCCGTTTCCTCCGACAACTTCAGACTCAATTCCTCCACGCCTTCTTTTCTTCCACTAATGTGAGCCCTCACGGAGGTTATTGTTAACTCGCATCCATTCTGGAAAGTGACTTCAGAGTAATGCGATGTTTGTATTATTCACTTTTATTTGAGTGGGCGGAAAAGAAAAAATAGGTTTGTATAGCTAGTGTGGCCGTTGGCAATTTTTTCAAATTATTTTGTAAAAGGGAATGCGTGAAGAGCACAAGATGTGAAAGATTTTTCTACAACGTAAATTACGATTTTCACAAGATTATTTAAAAAATGAAAAGGTTTTCCCCATTTTTGAGATGTCGCTTTAGTCGAAATATATCTTCTTTTGGAGATCCGAAATCTTATTTTGTCGAAATAGATTCTGCGAGAGAAGATCGATAAATTTAAGTAAATATTCAGTCATGGGAATCTTTTTCTTTATTTTACCTAAACACAAGGAAGCTAGTAATACTAGGCCATCATCTACAAGCAAGTAAATTGCAAATTAACTAATCACAAGTAAATTAATATGTCAATTTTGTAATACCAAGGTTAAAAATGAAGTTAGATGTTTTCACTTGTTTCACCGAGTGCCAAGCCTTGCAGCAGCTTCCTGTCGTTAGACGCCATAGAACGACAAATCTTTGTTCTTGTGTCGCGTTGTTCCTTTTCTTCGTCGATTTTCTTATCTGGCGTGATTGCGTGCCTATTTCCCTTCTCGTGTTCTAGCCTCGCAACTCATAAACTTCTTGTGTTTCCTACTCGAAGTCTACAGTACAATAGTTGACAGCGATGAAAGATGATATAGATTAAATATTTCTCCGATTGTAAAGTAAATCTTAACCTAAATTAGAGATCCATAGTTTTAACATGCAAAACGGGGACAAAATTAGGGTTGGGGGGGTCTCATATGAAACACATTTTCATTATGTAATAAACATAATTTGCTCCTTTCGATGCTTTTAAAATTAGTGCATTATGATATAAATAAACTGTCCATTGTGAAACCAAGATTATTTATTTAAAAAATAGGTAACAAATTTTAAAAGTTAAACAATCCATGAATATTACATTCCACTTTGTCTTTAGAACAGTCATTCATTTCAGTCATTAATTTTATAAACGGGAAATCTGTCATTACAACACACTTTCTCTCCGATATTATGTTGAGATTTTTAAGAAAATAAAATTTTATTATACTGCCCGCAATTATTTCGAATCCTAACAACTAAACATTCACCCCTAAACATGCAAACGAAAAGGAATAACGCAAACGAACGAGCATTTCTTTCTAATGAATCGTTGCCACTTTCACCAACAGTTCATGGTGAAATTCATTTCCAGGTTCAAAATAATCATACATGTTATCAGAACACATCAAACATTTCTGTATTTGTAAACATTCGGGACATTTTGGTTGCAAATATTAAAACTGCGGGACGGTCCCAGTGAAAACGGGACGAATGGGATCCCTATCTAAGTGTATTATTGACATTAAAACTCAATTTTAAGAATGAAATGTCTGCTGTAACTTAATCAATTTTTCCTGTTAGACGGTTAGAAAAACATCCAAAATATTTCTTCACTATATTTTTAATTTTATTTTCTAATTTTAAGTGCAAATTAATTATGGAAAGCATATAAAACGTAACGATTCTCTTCTTTGATGAAGGGATGAAAAAATTAAATTCATTTTATTGAAATTATAATATATACTATTTACAATACTATTTACATACTATACATAGTATACTATTTACAATAAAAATCATAATTATAAATAGAAATCGTAATTAAAATCATTATTATAGATTAACGAGTGCTGACATACAAATTATCTTAATTGGAGAAAATTGTGAAACGTCTTTAAATGCACCGTAGTTCGATTTTATCTGCATTGATTTATAAACCGAGCAACAATGTTTATATTGACTATTATGTTTACATCATCTGTGTTTTTCTAGTACTGTGGATGCAATTTGTGAGCTACGAAAACATACAGACTAGAAGTTAATTATTATGTTAGCATGTTCGAATTTTTTATCATTTGCCTAATGAATGATTCTTTCAACCATGTATGCAACATACGACCTGCCAACCTGCGGAGAGATTCCAAAATATTTGATACATCTAAATAAAATCGTTAAATATGATTGCCATGTTACACAATGAAATAATGCTGCCGTCCAAAAGTAGGAATAACATTTATTTTTAGCTCTGTAACAGTAGAATCAGATTACGGGAAAAACTGAAGTAACCAGATTATTTAAAACATGAAATCGTCCATAGTACTGCGAATAAATGGTAAATATTAATAAGAATAATACGCCATTTAACAAAATTATTCGAGTCAGAATTCCATTGCCAGATTAGTTTTTGTCAACGTACGTGACAAGAACACAACTTCACACTATACAAAAGACCAAATAATTAAAGAGGGGCGTCTCATTTGCGACGCAATGGGGCTAAAACTCCGCAATTTGAACAAGGCCGCAAACGATCGGCAGTACGGCGAAAGCGTTCGTCGATATCCCGCAACCGGATTCCAAATTTTCCGGTATTGCGCGCGGCGGGGGCGATGGCGGCGGCGGGAGCGGGGCAGCAGATGCAATTGTCTCCCGCTCGCGCGAATAACAGAGGCGGCGACGCGGGAGGCGAGGCGGCCCGCGGCTGGGCCGCTGATTTTCGGCCAACGGGCGGCGCCTCCTGAATAAAACATGCGACGTGACGCGCCAGCCGCCACACCCCCTTGCAGCACCGCCCCCCCCTACAACGCCTCTTCTCTCCCCAACAAGCCCCCGCACCCGGCCCCTTCCGGCCATGCCACGCCCCTCCCCATCGCGCCACGCCTCTTCTCACCTCGCCACACCCCTTTCCCACCGCACCATGCCACGCCCATCCCCATCACGCCACGCACCTTCCCACCACGCCACGCCCCTCCCCACCGCGCCACGCCCTTCCCCGTCACTCCACCCATCATTCCGCCACACCACCCACCGCGACGCCATACCCCGTAACTCCACGCGACGCCCCCATTCAAACTACCGCTATCCATCCTCGACCACCGCCACCGCCGCTGCTACTGCTGCATCCACCCCTTCCTCCATCCGCCCCCGCAGCGCCACAAACTCTCCCACCCTCCGTGAGGAAGGCTGTCACGATTAAAAACTCGCCGCTCAGCTGTCCTCTCCATCCAGTTCGCCGCTGCGATGTCCGACATTTTGAGTTCTTGTTATTCCGGACAATATTCGTGTTCTGGTTTAAACCACAGCACAAAATATGACTTCGTATCCTCGTTTAATGCTGTTGAAGCTATTGGCATGTAATTGAGATATGTGGATGCCGACGACGTAGATTAGTCAACATAACTTTCTCTTGCACTACGAACATTCGAGAATATAGCTTCATTTCAGAATTGCATCTGCAGCAGTGACCACAAATGTAATTTACATGTTATAAATGGATGTATGACAAGACATATTTCAAAGGTTATCTGAAACAGAACATATTTCAGTAACAATTGACGGCAAAACGTCTGTCTGTCTGTCTGTCTGTCTGTCTGTGGTCTACGCTCGCGCCCAAACTGTTCAGACGTTTTTTCCCAAAATTGATATTCCCCAACCGATTTAAATGAATTCGAGGCTCTGAGAAATTAAAGGGGATATTTTGATTTTTGCAAGTACTTTACACTAAGCTTCACCATTTTCAAAAGTTCCTGAAAAAAATTGCTCCGTTTTTTAAATCTTAAAATGTGTCCTCTGATAGCGTAAATGACGCTTAAAAACACATGAATAGATCTTATTTTCGTTGAATTGCCTAATTTTTTGAAAATTGCAAAAGTTCAAAGGTTTTTTCGGCGTATGCCTACTACTACAATACAAGTACATTGTAACTACCATAGCCCACTATGCAACTACAATATTGAAGGTACATTTTTTTCTTTAAATACTTTCCTCTTAATGGAATTAGTTCTAAACAATCAGATCTTTAAAAATGTTTATGTAATTTTTGACGTGTAGTTTTTGAGTAATTTCTTCTTGAAGTCAGTGCACTTTATACAAAAACATTTTCTCAAAAACAGCTCCAAATTTTTTTATTAACTTTTTTATCCAGACAGAGCAATAAACTTAAAAATTGCGAGAGTCTCAGTTTTATCGCATTCTCTAATTTCGAAAACTGCAAGAGTTATAAACGATGCGTAAAAGTATGTGCTGTTTCATCTCTATTCATTCTTGGAAAGTTTTCTGTTTTTAGTGAGCATTTTTCCAGGGAAAGTTTACAAAAAGTGTGACTTTCTATTAAGAAACCAAATATTTTTTAAATGAAATAGAGTAAATTCATGTCCTCAAACAACTTTTCTAGTCATGTCTTTTAATGTCATACCTTTTAATGTCAAAAGGTATTTTTTTATATTAAGGTAAAATGTAAGCTTACAATATTCGGTACCGAATGCTTTTGGAATGTACGCAGAGTAAGCATTATTTCAACTTTTTTTTTTGCTGTGAGAATACGATTTTCTACGTTCGCACTGTAATCTGTTGACATAAGAGCACCTTCTAACCTGTGTCAGTCTATTCCTCGCACTCTCTTTTCCCGGTGTGTAATTATGCTTCTAAGAGCAATATTGTACGTAGCCCGTGGTCTTAAATGCCACGAAAATTATTAACCCTTGACCTTAATAAAAGCGTAACCACAAAAGCTTCCTCCCGCGTCTTTTAAGAGCCCTGACAATTTATTCTAGACAAAAGCCGTTCATGCTGCAGTTTGCTGCTAATGAAAAATTCTGGATGTAAATGAGCGGCGTTGTCACAGGGCGCAGAACAGAAGCCGAGGAATCAGCGAGCACCGGCCGGTCGGGGGAAGACGAAATCCGCGCAGAAAAACGCCCCCGCCGCGCCGCGCCGCGCCCCTCCGCGCCGCTTTGAAGTCCACCCGAGTGAGGCCCGCGCCCTCTGCTTTCTTTCGTCAAGAGGCTACGTCTCAGCGACTCCCTCCATCACCACCCGCCCCGGCCAGCCGCCCCAAGGACGACTTACCGGTCTAAAGTCCCCAGTACGAAAATTCTACGGGGATAGGTATAAGACGAAGATGTAATTATTCTTTTCAGGAGATGCAAATAAGCTCGTTTCTATCATTCTTTCGCAATACTTAATCGAAATAACTGTGGTAGCTCAGTAATGTGATTCACGCTACTAGAATAATTTGGAATATTTCCATGTAGAATGTAAAATAAACCATACTTACTTACGTCAAGAGGCTCCATCTTAGCGACTCCCTCCGTCACTGCCTGCCCCAACCACGCTCCTGTCAGCCGCTCCGAGGACGACTTACCGGTCTAAAGTCCCCAATAAGAAAATTCTAGGGGGATTTCTTCTAAAACGGAGATGTAATTATTCTTTTCAGGAGATGCAAATAAGCTCGTTTTCATCATTCCTTCGCAATACTTAATCGAAATAATGTATGGTAGCTTGCTAATGTGATTTACGCTACGAGAATAATTTAGAATAACTATTGCCATGTATAACGTAAAATAAACCACACTTGCTGACAAGGAAATAGTGCTCCAAGGACTTCACACACAAGTTTCTCGCCCGGTGAAAACTACTTCTTGGTTCAAAACAAGGATTTTATATTTAACTGAGAGAAATCCGCCAAAAATTGGGGGACGAAATCAACTCCCATATTAATAGAGACATTTATTTAGACGATTAGACTCAAGGTGCAAATTTTGTCATTTTCAATTGCTGCCATTGATTGCCACATCCGTGAAGGAATTCAATTTAGTTCCTCTGGTATTTGGTGTAGTCGTTTAGACTCACCGCGTTCTCGGAAACCAGCAGTGAGTAACCAAAATTAGGTCCACTATGTTCCCAGAAATCACTTGTACGTGGGCGAAGCCCGCCCATAGGGGTATGATCCAATTCTCACGCACAGGAACAGGGAGATAGAGCTTATCCCTTCTCAGGGTGCTCCTTCCTTGTTCTAATTTTAATTTGATAGTATATACCTCATTTATTTGTTTTTAAATAATTTTGAACTATGACGTATGCTCTTCGTAATACATAATTAGTATTCTGGGTATGTTTTAATTCATAGCAGATTGAGTGGATCCTGACAGGGCCTTTATATTCGAGTTGTAGCATTTCCATAATAAGATCTGTACATACGTATTAAGTGTCGCGGCCAGGGATATTTAATCCCCTTGCCTCTACTGATCTCCAGAACCAGACCGTGCGGGCGGTGCCGACTTCTGCACAAAAGTGCAAGAGCGATTGCCGCTCCTCCAGTCTAGCTGTAAAACCTAATTGCGCGCCGTGAAAATACCAAATTGTATCACCAGATGTCGTTCCAATACCATCACATCGCCAGATGTCGTTCCAAGACTCGTCGGTTTTTAGTTTTTATTGCTTATGGAGACGTTCTCACCAATTTTTTCGACAGTATGTTCCTATGCGATAAGTAATAATACACACAAAAAATTGTATATTGCTTCAGTTACTCAAACTATTCAATAAAATTTAAGAGACCTAGGGAATTACGGCAGAGAATCGAGATTTTAATGACTAGTTTTCGTTTTGTCACAGTTTTGTTTAGGAGATTGTTTCACAAAATGATGCCTGAATGGAGATGATGTACTCTCATGTTTGGTTCTGCAAAATTGTGTAGAAAAAAATCAGCGCATTGGAGGGAAACAGTAGTACTTTAATTTTAATGAAAAAATATTTAATATAATTTAGGTATTGGCATTATTTGATAGGTATTACCATCGCTTGCGCTGTGTTTACCCAAACGTTGTAATTGTTCACCAAAACGTTGTGTATTGTGAACAAACAATAATTTTATGTTTTTAGTGAACAAACGATGTCTTTTTTGTGTCCTCCAAACTACTTGAAGCTAAGGTGCCATCATTTAACTATCGGGTACAAATACGTTTTTCATATAGGCCGTAATCTTGGGACCGCTTTGGTTTTAGAAATCTGCTTTGCAATTCAAAATCAACGCCCCAAAAACGTCTCTGCTAAACTTGAAACAAATGCGAATGTATTTAGTGTTATTGTCCGTTTTATTCCGCAAGCAGCCAACATAGCGGCTCCCTCCCACACGCCACCTTCGCCTGCGCTTGTTTTCGTTCCGACTCTGTCGCAATCTGCACGAAGATATGCGGCGCGGAAAAAGAAATTTGCATGTTATCGAGGAAAAATGTGGCGCTCGGGGTCCGTTTTTGCGCCCTCGAGCTGAAAGGTGCACGCGACTGTACATGCTTCATTAGCTCCTAAACGCTGGTACATGAAAAGAAAAAAAGCACTCCGCCGATAATCACAGCAATCGGGTGGAACCCGGAAGGCAATTTAAGATACAAGAGATCGGGCGGTAATGAACGCGAAATCTCGACACTACCTGCTTCTGACTAGTACTGTTTAAGGGTGTTATTAATAACATCAGCCCGTTTTAGTAACCTGGTTTCTCTTTACTGGTCGTTGCGAACTGTGTGCTAAAATTATCGATAAATGAAATTTTTGCAAACTGTAAAGATTTATCTTTCATCAGCTATACATGCATTTAATAAAATTGATTTTATGGGTCATAAAATCAGAATGGTTCTGGAACCAACTGATACATTTTAACGGAGAGAGTTCATCAATTAAGTAGAGTAATACAATCAGGCATTACATTGGGGCACCCAGATTGGGCGCAGAGGATGCATGATGTATAATGAAAAAATTAATTAAGAATCATAGATATGACCTTACACTCGTAAATCGTAAAATCCCCACACTTCTTTCTTAACTTCCCTTTTGTTTTGAATAATTTAGTTGCTTGAAGTAGCAGTCCACGCAACCCAAAAACGATACAAATTAGACATTATTTGTCTTTAAGTCCTTCTAAAAGCATACATTTTTTTGTTATTCGTCTCAACTAAATCCTAATACTGCTAGAAAAAACTAATATATTAACCCATTGCGCTTATCTACGCCTGAAACATGCATATGTACATTGGAAGAGCGGTCGTTTAGATGCAGTGGTTTCCACCCAAGCGTTGTACCTTCCAGGTTGTCTCGTGCATGCCGCAGACGAGTGGGGTCGTGAGGCATGGGCCGTGGGGGGTGCACGCCGCTGGGAGCGACAGCGCCCGAGAAAGGATTTAGTCGTTCGCCGGCCACCGCCGCTCATCTCCCCTCTCGCTCACACGCCACATAAACATTTCGGAGCTGCATTACTACACTCTCTGGCGGCGTTATCACCGCTTAAACCGATTGTCGGCTTTCTACAGCCGCGTTACCCCAAAATGTTACCGTTGTCCTAAAACGATGGAGGCAAACCGCCTGGCGAAACGTCACGGCCGTTCCAGAGTGAACGATGGCCTTCTACCAGCTCATATTCTCCTGTACATCACCAGCCGCGTAAGAGCGTCTTGGAAGCCGCAGTCTTGCTGCGCTATAGAGATAGCTACTAGTGTCAGAGTAGTATCACTACCTTCATCTAATGGCGAAAGGAACTGAGCAAGAGCAAGAAAGCCAACAGAAACCTGTAGCCAGCTTTTGATTGTGGAATAGTGAAATGAAACACTGAGCATGATACAATTAACTTAGATACCATCCTTACAATTTTGTCGAGGTCGTAAAATCCTGTGTTGTGAAAACAATCTTATACCTTAGGCGTAAAAAGCTCTGTATCCATTTTCTACTATAATGGTTTATTTTAACGCATTTGCCTCGATTTAATTGCCTTTTCTGGATGTATTGAAAACTATACCAAAAAGACATTAGCAACGAAGTTAGCAGACAAAACAACACAATGGGCACTTTCATTGAGAGAAAAGAACATATTTAAACTACTCTCCTGTAAAATGACGTAACTTTGATATAGATCCTTTTATATCGTAGATACAGAAGGATAAATTGCATACACTAATTTGCAGTTATACATGGCAATTAGTGGTCTATGAAAATGAAGCGAAACGCACGAGAGACGTGCGCATCACAAATCACCAGTAGCAGAAAGGCAACTACTCTCCCAGCTAGCGGGGGGTGACGTAGGGTGATGTTAAGGTATTGGCCCGGGCGCTGCGCAGGCAAAGGGCAGGCAAGGGAGCGCCAGCGCCCTCACTGATTGGTGGCCCGGCGACCCGCACTCCGCCACATTACGCGGCTTAGGCGTCTAATGTACGGTGGCCGTTGTGCCTCCGAGCAGCCGCCCTCGCCCCGCCCTCGCTTCCCACCCTCGCCCCCGCCCTCGACCCCGCCGTGCCCTCGTCCCGCCCTCCTCCGCCCTCGCCCCGCCCTCGCCCCGCCCTCGCCCCGCCCTCGCCCCGCCCTCGCCCCGCCCTCGCCCCGCCTTCGCCCCGCCCTCGCCCCGCCCTCGCCCCGCCCTCGCCCCGCCCTCGCCCCGCCCTCGCCCCGCCCTCGCCCCGCCCTCGCCCCGCCCTCGCCCCGCCCTCGCCCCGCCCTCGCCCCGCCCTCGCCCCGCCCTCGCCCCGCCCTCGCCCCGCCCTCGCCCCGCCCTCGCCCCGCCCTCGCCCCGCCCTCGCCCCGCCCTCGCCCCGCCCTCGCCCCGCCCTCGCCCCGCCCTCGCCCCGCCCTCGCCCCGCCCTCGCCCCGCCCTCGCCCCGCCCTCGCCCCGCCCTCGCCCCGCCCTCGCCCCGCCCTCGCCCCGCCCTCGCCCCGCCCTCGCCCCGCCCTCGCCCCGCCCTCGCCCCGCCCTCGCCCCGCCCTCGCCCCGCCCTCGCCCCGCCCTCGCCCCGCCCTCGCCCCGCCCTCGCCCCGCCCTCGCCCCGCCCTCGCCCCGCCCTCGCCCCGCCCTCGCCCCGCCCTCGCCCCGCCCCGCCCTCGCCCCGCCCTCGCCCCGCCCTCGCCCCGCCCTCGTCCCGCCACCCTCCTCGCCGTCGCCACGGCCTCTCCACCCCCACCCCCTCCCCACCCTCTCCCTGCCCCACCCTCACCGCTCCTAATTGCTGGCGGCCGGCCGGGCTCCGGCTCCAAAGGCGATTAAGCCCCTTTTGTATCCGGCCTTTCGGCTTCGCCTGAGCCCGGGTTCATAACCGATCCGTGCCCCCATTCAGCGCCGCAGTAGCCGGCCTGTCGGGGCGGAGGGTTCGTTCATAACTGCTGACGGCGCGCGACAGCGGAGAAGAGGCTTGCGGGCGGGGGGCGGGCACCTCAGCCATTGGGAGGAACATGGGGCACTGACGCGACGGCGTTGCTTCGACGCCAAGGGCAGGAGGGCTTTGGAGTTGGCAGGCCGGAAAGGGACAGCGTCGATCTGCTTCCCCGTGACCAACGAATCTGAGCGGTGCTTTAAGGGGGTGGACAGGGGAGTAAATGGACGCAAAGCAAGTGGCGCAACGATCAGCCACGACAAAGGAGGGCACTGAAAACAAACATGGCGTGTAGATATCTGAGCTCCGTTATAGCGTGCTTCTCTTCTCATACCATTTGATCACCATGTGCGGCAGTTAAAATTTTCTTGATGCACAATAATTTAAAAATAGTATTTTTAAATGAAATCTTCATATTAATGTTGACCCCATTTTTCAATAGGCATAATAAGTGTAAATTTGTTTGTTTGCATAAAAATTCACTAATTGCTTTTGTAAATGTAAATGAATGTAAATATAAATGCATTCCATAATTAAATTACGGTGTAAATTATTTATTTCTGATCTAATATTTATTCGAATCATTTCTTACAAAGTTCTTTCATTTTCAGTGACATACAAGACAGAGGGAGGATTCTTGGGAACTCCGTTTCACTCCTCCACAGTTAAAAAACAATAATAACTGCATATAAAATTCATACAATGATTTCAATTGTGCGCCATGATGGCTAACTACATGTCTAAATCAAAGTTGAATTGTGTAAAACTATTGCTCAAAGAAAATTGAAATAAAATTAACAATTTTAAACGTGCAAACATTTCAACTACAGAATTGTTGCCTCAAGCACATTAACTTCCTGATATGCGCGATAACGTATCGTGAGATAGAGAGAATATATATTTATTAGTGAAGAAAATTGTTAATAAATATCATTCATTTACAAATAAAAAAAATATTAAATTCCAAATAAATGCAGAAATTTTTGTAGGGAGACATCAAGTCTGCTACACACTACACACGTACTCCCGTCGCCCACAGAAAACTCGGGTTACTCCAATGAATCTATTTAGAGATTTTAGTTCCGTAAGAACTAATCCACTAATTTTCTTCATTTGTTTTCGTAAGCATGCACGAGTTGCAAACGAAGAACGAGATCTGTAATTCCTTCACATGGTAATTTCCAAGCAAACTACTTCATTGCGTGCAAGATTTCCAACTCATAGTCGAATTTTTGAGACGCCTCAATCTTAAATTGTGATCTTCGTGGAGTTGGGATTTGCGTGTCCATTCTTCAAACACGCGTATATAAATATAGTTCTTGTCATCATCTCATTTTCCGAACATTCATTCATCTTTGCTTGAATCGTGGCATGTGCAAGCTCCAGTTGAAATGTGAACCGGCAGTAACTGGTCCCTTGCCTAGTGAAACACTTCGGGAACACCAAATTGCCTTCATTCCTACGTAGTATATTCCAGACACGATTTGTATATTTTTATAGACGAATAAATCTGCGATTATGAGACACACACGCTCAGATATTCATTTTATTAGATCAATACCCCAATTTAAGTAGTTGAGATATCGGACACTGTACATGTTGTTTTATCACGAGCTTGTTACGTTTGTTCATGTTATGTTTGAATCTGAAATTAATGATTCGGTGTGTTTGATAATAGGACATGGTTTTGATTTTAACTGAATTAGCGTACTCGTGAGAGAACTCTCGCATGCTACACCCCACCCTCTTCCTTATTTTTCCATTTCTTTATTAAGACTGTAATATATATTTTTCTTCGCCTTATTCTCCGTCACCTTTTTTCATGTCACCTTGTAATTGATAGCAATATAATAGACCCTTGTCAATCACCTTATTTTCGAGCAAAGAGGTACACCAGTGCAATTCAGTCACTTAGAATATGAAGTAATTAGTAATTTCACATACAGTTTTAAACAAATTCTTCATATTTTTGAAGTCAAAGTGCAATTCGGCGAGTGAGAGCCTCAAAGGGCAGGTATACTTCTGAAATAATATAGGAGACGATTACCCGAGAGAGTATACTTTCACTCCCACTGTAATTACAAGATTTTCAATATGTGCAATTAAATGAAGATATTAGATACTTTTAAGATGGCCATCTCATAAACATATTTAAGAACGTTTATTACTTTTAAAGATATTATTCCAGGGCAGCATTATCACTTTTTTTTGTAATACTAAAAATGTTTCTTTCCCTTTTTTTTGTCTCTGCGTCGAGTTTTACGATTCAGTACGTCAAATCGCAGAATAATATCATCATCATATTGGATCTTCAGGGCTATCTTGAAGGAGCTACACAATACGGGCCCTTTGCATTGTAACGGAAGCCCGCAATCCGACTCGCAGATTTTTCATCTTTTTCGACGCACTGCGCCGCGGGTTGCCTGTCTCCCTCTGGCACGCTACGGGCATGCTTTCATATCGAGCGAGATCGTGTTGCTCAGCAACACAATCCGAAAATCCCCCTCGGCACCACTTTCAATATTGTTACATCAATCTCTGCGCGGGGCGGGGCGCGCGGGACGGGGAGCGCGCGTCGTGTGCAAGCAAATACTATAACGGCGTTTCCGACTCAGCGCCGGAGTCAGATTCTCCGCGAGGAGACCGAGAAGTGAAGCGATCGCGCGGTTGATGTTTCAGCATAGCAGCGCCGCGCCGCACCGCCCGCCACCCAGCGCGTGTTTCCCCATTCGATTCAATATAGCGCTTTATCCTCAGGCGCCACGGCCATGTCGTGACTGCAGGATGGCCAACATTGGGGAAAGTCAGGGAATCAGGGAAAAGTCGGAGAATTTAATTCTGCTCCGAAAAGTCCGAAAAATGTTAGAAAATTTTAACTAACGCGAGGGAAATTATTTATAAAAAATTAAAATTTCAAACTTGATGCAAGTTTCTGACCACTGAACATTTTTTTTCAATTATGTAAAGATTGATTTAAGTAAGGTTCAATTATTTTCTGTTTCATCTTATTAACACAATAATCAATGTAGTACGTTCACTTGATTTAAATAATGAATACATTTGAATTACTAAATTGGTTTTTCGAACATTACCTTTTCTAGTTAAATTCTCTAAAAAATAGTCAATTAATGCATGCTTTCCAGATATCCAATTCAAAAACCACGTATTATTTTTTGAAGCTAATACTACAATTACAATCAAAATTATGGAAAGGAAAAAACAATTTTGTCATAAAAAATATCCGGAAAGTGCATATATCGTAGTTGTTGGCCACACTGTGACTCCTTCCAGGCATTCTACCCCCACCACTCCGACGCCGCCTCTTCGCGGCCGGCTGAAACTTTCAGGGACCTCCCCACATTGGGGATGGCGCAGCCTTATTGATGGCCCCACTCGGCTGAGATTCATGTAACACGATTAAATTATTGCCCACGGAGGTCGCGGTCAGCGGCCACTGACGTAGATTGAGCGCCTCCCGACTCCGTTTGCAGGGTATGGAATGTCGAGACGCAGTTGGGCAGGGAAGGTATTGGACGTTCCATGCCAGCAGGGTTCTTTTCAAATTTACTAACATACAAGGATAGTCAAATGGCCTCTTTCATAAATCGTATTTAAATGTTTTTGGACTAATGTACGCAATATAGACATAAGACTATTAGAGAAATGAATTCCTAACGGCCGGGCTCTGTTTAACGTGTGTGACATTTTAAAATTCCACCACCCGTTAAGAACAACTGAAAATCAACACAAAAATTTGTTTATATAATTATCTTACATCTTTGGTTTACTCATTTCAACTGCGACCTTCACTTGCTCCATATTATTCCAATGTTAATAACTATGTTTACCGCACTGTTTACTTTGGAGAAGAATCCTGTGTTTGGTAATAGGTCAAAATATTTTGGTTGTTCCTTCTTTGGCTATAGCCCTTTCTTTTGTCTTCCCTTCAATGAATGATTGAGCAAAGTCGTTGATAGAATACTGTTTACTGTGTTTTAAGATTCCAATACGAATTTCAGAATTTAAATCCTATAACCTTGAAAGTTCGGTTTTCCCTATCTTGCTACGTTTGAGCTGAATGATTCAGATAGTTTTCGCTTCCTTTGGAGTTCTTTTTAGACTACATATTTAATTTAACGGAGTCACGTGCATTCAAAAAATGACTACTAATGAAATGGACATCGATCGTTAATGAGCAGTGGTTAATTCCATATAGAGTTGGAAAGAGAAAATGTTGCGAACTTGGCGCGCGCGGCAGCTGCGAACAGTTGGGCAGAGGCAACGCAGCGGAATCTTCCTCCGCGGGAGACGAGCAGCAGGAAAGAAGAGCCCGGGAAACTACTCCATTACCGAGTGTAACTTGGCGGACTTGTAGGAAGTTGCGACGAGATCTCTTGAATGGAAGTCAGAGCGCGGAATCAAAACACTCGGCGCACCTCCTTCCGCGGCCTCTCTCGGGCGCCGCAAGCAGCAGCCCCGCCCCCGCCCCGCCCCACCCAGCCGCAGCTCCCGGCGGAAGGCAGGTTAATCTGCTTGACGTGGATCTCTCCTCAAAGGCCAGGGGCGCCACTACGGAAAGTCCGCGCCGCCGCCCCCCTCCCCTCGCACCCCGGCCGCGGGCCGTCCACGCCCCGCCCGCGCAGTGCCAAGGGAGCGTGAAATGAAGGGAAGAGGAGCGCAGGAACTGAAGAAATGGGAGATACATAGCGTGGAACGGCGCGCCGAGCTCAATGCATACTGAAGTGTGTATAATGAGTTAGCGACACAGAATACCGAGTTGGAAAGAACCAAGAACCAAAAGTAGAGACACACAAGAGTTCGGTTAATAGGATTTTAATTCAAACTCAATTCTTTTCAAACTACAAGAGAACGTTGTCATGTGCGGTGAGTGTGTAAAATGAATGGACAGAACTAAAAATAACAAATTCAAATACATTAGAAATGGGAAAGAAAGTCTTGAACAAATGACTTTGGACAATACCCACGGTTAAGTAAGAATGAAAAGAGCAGTCAAGCAAATTTATCAAACATATGCAGTGGCCAAACAAGGATTGGCCAACAAGGGGAGGGTGACTATTCGTGGAGTACTTTGAAGACTTCTAATTTCCTTAATTAATTTTAATATTAAAATTAAAACTTCACCGGTAAAATTATTTAATTCCAAAAATTCCACCACAACTTACTATAAATAATTAAAATATCTTAACTTATATTTTTAAAACAATAATAAAAACTATTATATTATTATTGTGAATTTGTGACAGCTTCTCGAGAGGCAAAAGCTCGACATTTCCTCCTTCCTTCAGTGTTTTACAAAACATTAGAAATAATAACACTAAACAGCGTATCAAATCGTAAAAAAAACACGTTTTCGAACAAGGACGATGATGTTGAAATGGCGCGGGTAGAAAAGCGCGAAGGGGTGCAAGGACGAGTCGTGGGCGGAAGAGGAGGGAAGGGATGCTCCGAATTCTTCTCGGTGAGCGTGGGAGGGGAAGGGAGGGACAGTCTGGTAATCTGTACAGCTGCGACCGAAAACACATGGCGCGGCTCTTTCTGCCTCCGCAGCCGCGGGGGGATCTCGCGAGTTGCTGAACGATCGCCAGAACACAATGGGCCGAGGAGCATCGGGCACAGAGGCCACTGCCAATAAAACTTTAGGGAAACAAGTAGCAGTTTTCCCCGTAGACAAACTTACATCAGCAAGAATATATTTTTTACATTTGTTAGTATTGTAAATTGTTTTTAATTAAGTCTATTAAATTGAATTGCATAATGGATTTTAAATTTTCAGCTGAAAAGTACCTTTTTTACGTACCAGGAACCTGCATGAGTTTTATTGGATTCAGCAGCCAAATCCACATGATCCTAGGGTTTCCAGTTCAGTTCCCGAGTGATTCACCTGTAGTTCATTACAAAGTTTCAGTAAACTGTGGTTAAAATTCCAAGATTAAAAGAGAAAATCGAAATAAAATGTAGGCTTTCATAGACGTTTGTAAATATTGTTTTAGTTACTTTTTTAAGTATGGATCATTTAAATTCAGTTGGCTTCTGAACGGACAATGATTTCAGCTAAATATAATATATCCTTTCATTTAAAAAAGCTCAAGATAGGCGTGACGTTTATTGCTTCTTTCTTCATTCAATCCTCAATAAAGAATTCATTTCATTGTCAACGAAGAAAGCAATGGACAGATTTTTCATCCGGTTCTTCAGCGCCGTCTCGTTACTTTCTTACGTAGACGGAAAGAATTGATCATCGTGGAAAAGCGAAAATACGCAGTCGCAAGAGATCTTTTGAGAGGCCTTCTGCGCTTCGCGCCACGCGCTGCTGTTCAACTCCAGGGCTTCCCTTGCGAGCGGCGGCGCCGAAGGGCAGACAGCGCGGGATTCCGACGGACAGCTCTCGGCGGGCGGCTTTGCGCGGGCGGGGTGACCCTGGGCAGGAGGAGAGGAACTGGGTGGGGCAACGAAAATGAGGGGCGGGGCGAGGCGAGACGCGGCAAGATAAGCCAGGAGGGGTCGAGAAGTTTTATTGATTGATTAGCGATTCCGAGGGCGTCAACTGCTAAGGTCATTAGACCCGTAAAAATATCGCCAAAGGATGCGGTGCTACACCCTCCCCTTGCTGGCGAGATCCGGCGCCGAACATCGACGGCTTGCTGGTATTTTCCCTACCCAGCTATCTCTCACCAACGTGGCTCCGACCGAGACTTGACAAGCTTAATGCTTCCGACGAGTGTGGTAGGGTATTGCATGTGAGTGTACGTGTGTGTAAGTATGAGGTCAGGAAACAACAAGGAAGAGGAAGAAAAGATCGCGCGCGGTCGGTGGACCATTTGTTAGGGTACTGCTCCAGTATTCTCCTCCTGTTGATTGGAGAATCCACGTAAAGCTACCGATCAGTGCATCCCACCGCTATAATTCTCTTCCAGACAGCAGCTGAATTCGACCTATCTCAGACAGTAGCGTCGAAAATCCTGCCACTGTTGGGACTCGAACTCTAGTATCTTCCAGTCAGAGGGACTGCAATGACATCAGTTGATGCCCTGAAACACCTTTGCTGGTGGGCGAGAAGTGATGGGACGTGGCGCGAAGTGGCGGATATATGGAGAAGGTGGGATGAAGTGGGGCGGACGGGACAAGAGGTAGCGAGACGAATCAACGTGAGGCATGGCCGGTACACAGTTAGACAGGGTAGAGCGGCGGAGCGAAGCAGGAGAGGCGGGACGAGGCGGAATGTGTTGGGACAAGAGAGTCCGCGGCGAGTCGGTGCGAGATGGAACGTGGTGGACCGAGGGGCGTGGTGGACGAGCGACCTGGGACTTAGGGGTCGGCGGAGCATTTCCCAGTTGGCTCCACGCGCCGCGGTAGCTACCTGCGCCAGCGCTGGGCCACTGAATCGAGAGGCGTCGCGTCGACTAGGCCAGGGCTGCCTCCTATTCCCTCGCGGATGCAGCACCAGCTACCACACACCACCGCTCATCCGGGTATTTTCTCCACAATGCTTGACAAAAACACAACAGAGAGATAGCTTCCTTTTACCATGACATAAACAATTAAACTTTGACATTTTTATATTCATTTATTCGAAAAACAAACATACAAAAACATGTACTTTTTTTTAAAACTTACGTAGACAACTAACAGCATGGTTCAATTTTGCTCCATTTGTAGTATTTTCACAAGATAATTATATTTCCGGTTACAAAACAAATGTAGACTTTGGGGGAACGCCTAAACAATATACAAAATTTTGTACAACATATAGAAAAATTGTGTAAAATACACTGAAGCTTCACAAACAGCAACTTTTTCGTTTTTCGTTTCATTTGAATTGGAACATCTGCTCTTCGACAGAAGTAGCGACGTTTGGAAAGGATTGACAGCGAATTGATACTGATATCGAGATAGAGCGAGAAGAACACAGAGGCAGAGCAGCACTATCGAGCATGTCAGGTAGCAACGGGGCGTGTGGGCGGTGACGCATAAGCCACACGGAGACGCAGCATACGTCGAGGAAGGCTGTGGCTCGTCACGCTCGGCTCCGGCGGCTGTCGGCGCCCCGCCCACTCGCCCGCCGTATCTTCCTCCTCTCCACCCCGGCTCGCCTCGCCACACCCCGTCTGGCTTCGCCCCGCCCCTCCCCACCTCTCTTTTCTCCGCCCCGCCACATCCCTCTCTTCTCCTCTCCACGCCGCCCCATCCATCTCTTCTCCTCTCCGCTCCGCCACGCCCCGTCCTCCCCGTCCCTGCGCCCCCGGTACCCCGCGCCACCCCTCCGGCTTACGTGACATACACCCCGGCCCGGTTGCTATCGACCGAGCCACGCCGCCGCTGCCGCTGCCGCTGTCCCGCCCGCGCCCCGCCCTCGCCCCCGCACGCCCCGCCTCGGCCCACCCGCGCGCCGCTGTCGCCCGCCTCACAACTCGGCAGCGCGCCGGCCGCGCCTCGCCTCCCGCTCTACCCACCCCCGCCCCCGCCGACCCCCCGCGTCTCCCGGGCGACGCCTTCTGTGGCGCTCGTCGCTGATTTCGGCAGGACCAGCGCACCTCTCGAGAAACTCGTTCCTCGGGGCCCCGCCCACGCGCCTTTGCTCCTTCGAGACGGCGGCGAGGCTTTCTTCCCCGCGAGGGCAGAGAGCAGGAATGCGTTCATTGTAAATCGGCTAATTTTCTTCCTTAGCTATCATTCCTTTTCAATCTTCATCCTTCACCCTATTGTATATATATATTTGGCTAGTTTAGTGTAAAATTTCGTACTTCAGACATTCTTACGCCACATTAATATGACTTACTACACAAACGTTTCGACCCACGATTCGAAGTATATAAGTAACAAATAATTGAGGTTCCGATTGCATATTCGAATATGCAAAAGTCGACCTATGCAAGAGCTAAAGTAATATTTCTAGTGATACTGTAAAACAGATAAACAAGAAGGTAATGACAAATTTGGTGTTGAACTACTCAATGCTCACTATTATATCATAAGAAAAATATTTCTCATGTTGCGTATGTCTTTTTACAATTCTAGTCTTTAAATTTCATCTTATGAAATATGCAGACACAAACTACGAAATTAATTCCTTCTTAACTTTTTACAACTGAGGTTTTATTGGAATGAATTAACCAAAATCTGTAAAAAATGTTTACCAGTAGCTCGTTTTATTATACTGAAAATCATGCAATGTTAAATTTGAACGACATTGGGTCATAGCCAGCTTGAAATACTGTTGAGATAGCCCTTGTCACTATGTTTCTTACATACATTGTCTCTTCATTGCCGCTTTAGGTAATTATATTTTAAAAAACTCCGATTCAAGTAACTGGTGAAAACTAAAGAGACCGTTGCCGCGTCATTTTTTGGCGGTGATTATGAGAGTCAAAAATTATTTTGTAAATGTTCGGAGCACACGTTGTGTCAAGTACAATATTACCAACAAAACAACTAATGTCAAATGTGGACGAATGAACAATTTTTCAAAGCCTGTGCATTAGGAAGCGAAGACGACGACGACGACCATAACAACAACGACAACGACCACGACGACAACAACAGCATTAAAAAAATGTGATGAAAGCAGTCAATTATTTTGCAGAGCTAAAATTCATAATTTTATCCCTTCTTATACATCCTCACAATGGATAAGGTCCGAGTACAAGATCATATAATTTTTTTTCAGTGGAAAACAACCTTGACAACTAAAATGCTTATATTCGGTCATCTTCGTCCAAGAAAGGTTTTCGTGAACATGTAGGATTTGAAATGTCTCACATATACAAAAAAGAGATGTTTCTAGAAATAAAGAAAATGTCTATTACTGCATGCGCACCTGCGGCAGACAGAGAATGAAGGGGAAAGAATCATGTGAATTACGAGTACAAACGTTCATCTTTCAAATCAAATAGAGAGAAATTTTAACATTCTAATTCTCAGAAAATATACCGAAAAGACATGATCCAACTTTTGTTCTCAAATGAATCACCAGGCACAAGAAAAAATATATTAGATACATTTTTGATTCATGAATGTAGTAAAAATAGAAAGTTTAAAATCACTGATATTTTAAAAGGTTTTCTATAAAAAATCCACAATACTGCGCACAGAAATTACGTCAATCCTGAATTATTACCATTATTTCAAAAATTTTTAATTCATTTTAAAGGGAGGAATAACGTCCAAGATTCGAGTACGTTTGCTAAACGAAAAGTCACTAAAGAACTACATACTTGTGAATAAACGCATACTAATGAAACGCTTCACGTTAAACTTTCCCGTGAAGAATTTTTACTTAGAAGAAAACTTTAGAAGTATTTTATCGTAATAATGTTTTGCTATTTTTGTGCTTCCATATATTGTGTGCAGATTCTAATTATTGCTGATACACATCTTTCACTTTCATTCCATTGTTCTTCGCCAAGCAACTGTTTTATGAGATTTAGCCAGAAATTATTTTTTAGATTGTTCAATAAGTGCGACTTATTTTTTTTTAGTTTACATTTTCTTATAAAATACTTTACAAAAGTGGTCAGAGAATTTGTAAATAAGCAAACTTATTACTAATGGTAAAATATTTTCTAAATGACGGTTCTTCACAAAGTGAAATATTGACCTAGGGTCAAGCTCCAACCGCGTGGCTTCCGGTGCCGCAGATCAACATCTAGTAACCGCGGCCCTTGCCTTGGCCTCCGCCGCGTCGCGCCGCGCCGCGCCGCGCCGTGCGGACGAGCCCACAAGCGCGCTTCTAGGAATGCCTCTTTCCTCGCAACGCAAACTTCCCGGAACCGTGCCACTTGGTCTATGCCGTCTCGAGGAATGATGCTCATTCCTTCGCTTTCTCATTCACCCGATTACCTTCTCCTTTCGCTCACTACTTTACATCTTTTCATCGTGCAGTTATCGCACTCGTCCTTGGAACCCCATTTACGTAAAGCCCGTTTTCTTAAGTATCCCAGGTAAAAAATGCTCCGTTCATTCGTTCATTTTCACATTCACTCGATTATTTTCTTCTTTCACCCACTCTTTCACAACCACTGCGTGAACAATGTATTATATATCTTTCAGTCATAAGCCATCTGTAATTACGTGACTTTCTCATTCACTCAAAGCCCTCATTATTTCAGCCGTTATTCAATATTTTATTCATTTATCAATTACTTCTTCCTTGATTAGCTTAATTACTGCCTCATTCGTCCACACGATCGATACTTGGTTTCTCCGTTTCCTCGTTATTTCTGCGCCCGCCGCGCCGCGCCGCCCGGGTCGCCGTCCCAGCTGTGGGCGGTGGTCGCCCGCCCGCCTTTCCCTCTGGGGCACCGCTGCGAAAGGGCAGGCGGCGTCCTTTCGGCCGAGAGCCTATCTTTAAAGCGCTTTGCTGGATTCATCGGGGGCGTGTGCGGGCCGCGCTGCCCTACAAACTCCGGGCTTTCGAAACACTCGCTCGCGCCAAGAGCGAGGGCTGCCCGGTGCCGACGACGCTGCTCTGACCAGCGCCACGCCGCGCCGCGTCGCCCAGCGTGTCTGGACTGCGTTTCGACGCTTACTCAGCATTACCCCGGATCTCATTACGCTCACTTTTTGTGCGAGATTTTTAAAACATAAATGCTTTCTTCTAGAAACCTACCGTGCGTCGATGAGTTAACATCGATGTTTCATTTCGATCGATATTTTTTTCGAAAACATTTATGTTTTCATAGTGATGTTTTTTTCATGTTTAGAATTGTCCTTGTTACATTTTTTCTTGTCGATTCCTTGAGTTAACAACACTGCCATTGTCATCTGTCACCGCTATCAAATCCCCACACTGCACGCAACCGTTTGCTGCGTGCAGCCTTCCTCCTATGTTGTCAGGTTAAAGGCAACGACTACATTTGGAGGTTTTATTTACCTTTAATATGTGATATAAGGGATACGAATAATAAATGTAACCGATATTTCTGTTGTTGTTGTTGTTGTTGTTGTTGGATTTTATATTAACAAAATATTTAGCCTATTATTATGTTTCATACTAATACTAAACTATCGACAACACTAAATAAACTGATTCAATTACTGTTCTTATCTTGTCTCAGTATTGTCCGATATAACAACGAAACTAATTATTTAAAATCAAATTTTACGATCTACAAATCACCCCTGACTCCTCAAAAAGGGAATCTTACAACTGAAAGCAAAAAAAGTTATATTTTCTACAGATAAAATTTACCAATCATTTACATTTTTTAAAAATTATTTTGGTTAATGCATTGAATTCCGAAATCATTTTTGATTAGATTCATTACGATAATTATTAACAACTATTTTAAACATTCCACTTTTTATTAAGATTAACAGCTCCTCAAATGTTGATCTTGAAACGTGACCAGATTACGGATAAGGATCGCAGTGAGGATCACACAATATTAAAGATATATATTCATGTATATGTACATGATATCAGTATGTTGAACATTAAAAGCAAATCTCATATTTTTATAACAATATCGTATTGATGAATTTAATTGACACGCATGGGCAATTAATCGAGTTTGGGTAATAACAGACCAGGACTAATATTCAGAATCTAACTAATTCACGGCTCCAAACAGAACTGACATTGGCAAGACGTAACCTACTCCGAATAGCAACGTAAACAGAAGTCCGCAAGAATCCGTTAACGGACATCCATTGGTACTTTCTCTTTCGACACTTCGCGCAATGTCACGATAGTCCCTCAAGAAAAGTAAATCATTTTTAAAATCTCGTTTACTCTTCAAGAACTATATTTTTAAAAATAACTATAACTGCTCATTTTTGGTGACGTCATAAACCGGATGCGCATGTAAATCTAACATTAAATTTGAGTACGATATCGAATTTGACGAAACCTTGCGCGACGGATAATACGTCCGAGTAATACGTAATAACAGTGCGGCCCTCGATCGTTAATCGCACCTTCATCCGCCAGTGAGTGAATTTTCACCTTCAGCGCCTACACGATTCTAAGAAGCTGATAAGCTCGCGCCCTCTGGGGGAGTTCCCCCACCGTCATCGTCCTGGAAGAGACCGCCGCTCTGTTTGTAGGGGCTGAATGCTGAGCCGCAACAGCGACAAGTTGGTGTAGTGTGGGTGTATTACTGTAG
Source organism: Acheta domesticus (assembly GCA_031308135.1). Taxonomy (NCBI): domain Eukaryota; kingdom Metazoa; phylum Arthropoda; class Insecta; order Orthoptera; family Gryllidae; genus Acheta; species Acheta domesticus. The sequence continues at coordinate 127,156,915 of JAHLJT010004567.1, read as the reverse complement.
CACAGTCTGGGTAGTGTCAAAAGTATGCACAGATATTTAAATTCTACGTTTGAAATACTACCATAAGTGAAAATTAACAACAGTGATCTGATTAATTCTTTATTATTCGCCAAAAAAATGCAATCATTTGCCAGAGACGTGTGATCAACATTTCAGAGTAAATGCATTCATCCTCTAATAAACTTCCGAGATCTGTAAAATAGACAAATTAAACGAATTTCTATTAACTTAAATTAATCACACGTAAGAGAATCAAACTCTTCGATTCCCCGTCAACAACGTCAGAGTAGGACATCGTTAGTCCTAAATAAAATTACTTAAAGGGAAAGCGCGGTGTGTATCAGAGGTTAAACTAATTTTTAATATTCTCTTATGTCGCATTCTCCTTGCAAACATATTTCCCTCTTTTTAATTAACGAATTCAATAAATCCTGAAACAAAATAAAAATGCTGAGTAATTTGTAGGTCACAATTTGTTTTTTGGAACATTTTGAAGAGAAATTCTAGTTTGTATATAGGTGTCGTATGCCATACATTTACTTTGAATTACCCTATACTTTCAATGTGACTTACAGGTACACTTTTCACTACAATACCAATTGTGGAGGCCAAAATAAAAGAAAGTTTTCAGTTCTGGAAACAATTATTTAGTAGGATAAGTACAGAATTTCTTAATTCGTGTTCATCAAGGGTACTAAACAACTGCAAATTTATGAATTTGTCCGCAATGTCAGAATTTAATATTAAAATACTTTTAAATGTTTATGAACTAAATTAAAAATGTGTTTAAAAATTTATTCTTAGCTTAATTTACTCCCAATCCAGAATTTACTCTAAGAAGAACCTTAGTCTGCTTAAGTATTCACCCCCCCCGGTTATGTCACAATTATTGAGTGTGAACAAATTATCTCCTTCATATTCCCAGTGAAGAATATTTTTGTAAATTTGCGCCGAAAGCAACTAACAAGGATCTTCAAAGCAATGCAGAAGTCACTACATTTAATTCGGTCAACTTGCGGAAGCAAATTTACAACAATCCTTCAACAAAGCACTCATTACCCTCTTAACCAATAGACCAATGTTCTATCAGAACGAAGAGCTTAAAGCTGCAGTTGCACACTACACATCCCCTCTGTGCCCAGCCCTTGGCACGTTTCCAGAGATCCGCTTTAAGGTCAGGATGGCTCTTTCTCAAATAGATTACGCAGAAAAAGAATACTGAAAGCGAACCGCGTTTATATCGTGTCGCTAAATTGCGGGAAGAATATGCCAGCGAGCAGTCGCAGCCGGTCAGATATCATCGAGGCACTGGCAGAGAAAGAGAATTATTTTCTTCTGCATGGATGCGCCGCTAGACGGCACCACGTTCGCGCGATTCGTTTCTTTTCTTTGCCCGACACCTTCGTGGCGGGCGCCTGCTGTCCCCGGTGCCGCGCGACGCAGCGGCGTTTCCTGATGAATGGAGCTGCTCAGACGTCGCGCCGCGGGCGAGAACATCCCACTATAATGGAACTTGAATTGTTTTTTGTCTGGAAGCGTAATGAGAGATGATGTCTGGAATGTTTCCATTTAAATTCTAATGCTTTTGAAATGGGACACAGCAGGTTTTACATTTCAAACAATAAATTCTGTGTTCATCCTTCCACTACGACGAGTACAACCGTATCTCCAACGGAGAGATTTTCTGCGTGATGAGTACAAGTATTCATGAAAATTTCACGAGTTACAGTGACATTCAAGTATGTCAAGCAAATTTGTTTCTCCGTACGTACAAAAAAAGGATTATGGCTATAATATGAACATTGTCTATACATTATATGCAATCAAATGATGAAGATCGTGATTTAAAGTAACAATAATTAAAACAATTCTATGTTCGGAAGTCGAGAATGTTTTCCTGCTTCCCGTCAATTTTGTCACGTTTAAACTTGTAATAATATTCTTTAAATACAAAATTATCTAAAAATATTTGCAATGTTATTATTTTGTACTTGAATTTAACCTATGGACTGTCCTAACCTGACTTGTGTTAACCAACGTTTTATTGATTTTATGAGGGAAAGTTCTTTGAGATCGGCCGAAAGTAACTATCAGTCTACAGGAAGGGTGAATCTTTTCAGGAGTTCCCTTTATGAAGGTCGGATAAAAGGGACGATAATTCAACTGCCATTTCAACGCAAAGAGCGACGTATTCACAAAGTTTCCATTCACCATTTAAACTTCTAATTCCTGATTTTTTAAAACTTCATTCTATAAGTAGCTTCGGAATAAAGGATATTCTGGAGTATCCGGCATCATCTCAATCGACGTTTTTCTTACTTCTGGAAAAAGCTTTTTTCGTTACTTTTTAATGAACACTACCTAGCGAGATCCACGATTTCTGGTTCGCGTTAGAAAATAAACATATTTACTACATACAGGTAATTATCGATAATCAAAATTACAGTTAGTAATGTATTGTACTACAGTTCCCATGTTTGTGACAATGCAGTAGTTTCATTCCATCTTAGCCCGCGGGAATGATAAAGGTTAATTATTAGCTACTGTAGGGGATACAGACCCATATCACCTTCTGCCACGGTATTTTCTATTGTATGAAAAGGTCATATCTCCATTATTACTCATTTCCACCGTTGAGGAGTTCCGGTCATAAATGCTTTAAAAATACTTAAAGATGTTTTTCAAACAATGAACAAATTAAAACGTTACAGAGAGTTCAACGCACATATCACTATTAAGTACTATTTAGAGCACTTACTCCTTACCGTTAGGAACGTGAAGGGATCTACTTACTTCTGCGAGAAAATGAAGAACATCAAGGACCTGCCAGCGAAATGGCTTTATATTTATAATCTCAAACCCTTAAGGAGAGTTGGCCCTTCGTTAGGCTTGTCCAATTTTATAAAGGTCCTTCGATTTATGTGATTAACATAAACATCCTTGAGTCTGTCAAACACATTTTACACCAAAATACTTTTTTTAAATGATTAAAACGCACATTCTCGTTTGAACTACGAAACAGGAAACCATTGTTCCCTCCACTCATTTTTCACTTTCGTTCACCGTTCACACTTCGGAGTCAATTTGATACGGTGAGATAAGACCACTATTTAGTTGCTAATATGAAAATTTGAGAAAACTATAAATAAAGGATATTTTTAAAGCTCATTGTACTTTCATAATGGATTAAATTAATGGGTATTAAATTAATTATTAAAAAAATAGGGATTACATTAATTATTCAAATAAATTATCTAAGCGGACCCTTTACTACTCACATACAAGAGAAATCTTCGTTCTCGGTGAAACGAACACAAATTGCGAAGATCTTGGGAGGACGTCGTCAACTGTGTACAACGTAGATTATCTTGTATTTTCACTATAAAACAGATGCAGTGCAGTTGTTACAATTACACGAGAAATGTCACAACCAGTATGTCACTGAATTACAACAGAATGCTTATTTCACAGTATATTCACACGCAATGATCAGTGAGGTTTGAATTACACCAGAGTTAATACCACGTGAAGCGAGTACCTCTATTACGTGCCATAACCAGCACCACGATTTTGTTTCGGAATAATTGCTAAGCTGATCGAAACGGTTTCCACTTAGATTACGACGCGGCTTGGCGCTGTTCGTTTATGAACTGTACCTGCTTCCTCTCACTGCGTGGTTTCAAACACAAACGACCGATTGCAACTGACTGAAAATTCGGGAAGTGACTGACTCACGAGAACGAATCAGTTCCACTATTCTCGACTTTCGGGACACTGTGCATGCAGTTTTAAATAGTTTACATAAAATTGGAAGCATAAACAGAAACGCTTAATTTATTTTCACGAACAGAAATTTCAGAAGCGTGGATTTTTCATATATTACAAAAATTAATGTTACTTATATGTCTTGTTTGGGATATTTTGTTTCACAAACTTCCTTACATTGTTTAGTCTAATGTAATTAAATATTTGACAAAAAGCCGGTAGCAGCGAGAGTAAAGACAACATCTCACGGTTTGAAGGAACTGGTAATTCCGAGGTCATGTGTTCGAAGTCTGACAGGTGCTGAAATTTCCATGATATGATGGAGCTTATAGGCATCGAAATCGTAGCCGTAGTCTCTGACCATTGGTATCTGTTGTTAACATGGTCGTTTTCACGCACCCCTCAAATGGCCCACATACTAGATTTAGAAATTAGTTGTTCTACTACAGGTTCCCCTTCTTATTTATTTCTTCTTTAATTTCTTTCAACCTAGTAATATTTTAACATTGCAATTACATCCCCTTAAGTAATAACAAAGTACAACCCTCAGTTAATAGGGGTATCATGTTGATATAAACATTCTTATATCCCTTCAAATTTTTCTGTAACATCAAATTTTTTAACATATGAATATATCGTTCGAGCAATGCTTTCCCCAATGATTCTGCAAGTCTCTGACAACAATCATCAGACTTTATTACCAGTTTTTGCGAGATTAATCATTCTGATGACACAGGACACACACAAAAAAGTTGTCAGACCCAAAGACTTGACACATGCTTTTCTCTATGTATGTTGACGCGCTAAATCCGAATCTGAAGCCAGAATCCCGCCACCACCTTCCATTTTTTTATCGCGAAAAACCACCGTGAAATTGTAGATTGTAAATTTCACGGGCGTTCACGAGGGATAAATTTTTTGTTATAAAGGCCCATTAAACGTGGATTCTGACTGTATACGTTAGAGGAAGTAATTTACTATAGACGAGAATGAGTATTATCCTCTTTTTTAGTTCGAATACTTCTTTACTGTTTTTTCTGTTGAAAAATTGCATTTTTTCTTCACCATTAACCTGTATAACCAAAGTAGGATACCAGAAAGTAAAACTCTCCTGTATCGTCGATGCAACACAACCTGTAAGGCTATAAACACGCGTTGCCAAAAACGTAGGAATTGTGAGGTCTTTATCCAAAAGGTAACCAAACAAAAGTAGCGTGTCATTTGTTGTAATTCCAGAGATAATAGTTTGTTCTGTATGATAGGTGAATGATTTACAAGCTTAAAAAGGTTCGGCATAGATTTATGCAGGTTGCTACCTAAATTTATTCCCCCATGGAACCGAAAGAGTTGGCCATGACCTTGAGCCAGTGACGGCCGTTACGCGGGCAAGCGACTGTGAAATCACTAGCACATCCAGCGCTGGCGTCGGCGCCGTGGGAGGGAGCGTGTCGAGGTTGGCGTGCGCGCGCACGCAGCAGGGGAAATGGTGGGCGGGGGCGGGCACGGGGCAATTTACGGTGGGGCGGCGAGGGACGGCTGGGCGATGAGCGCCCGTTGAGATTCCCGACGGGGTGGGATGGCGCGGGCGGAGGGGAAGAGAGGGGATGGAACATGATGCGAACAACCGGGGGAAACGCGCGGCGCGGCGGGGTGTGGCGGGGAGGGGCGGGGTGGGTTGAGAAAAGGTAGCTGTTTCCAACATTTTTTCTGCCGGCAAACCTTTCGAAGAAAGAAAAACGAAATGAATCAACGAACCCCCTTCCATTAGCAACAACAAAGAAAGCACATTAGGTTGCTCATAATTTTGTCATTGTTCAGTGTCGCTCCCAATCGGGGCCAGGGATACATGGGAGTTTCAGCCCCCAGAAGCTATGACACATATTCCTACGTATAGTTTTTACGAATTTTATGTAGTAAAGAAAAAATTCTGTTCCAAATTCATGTTTTCAATATCTATAAATCAACATAAAAAATTAATTCAACATAAATTAACATTCTTTAAACGTAAAAACCAAGTCGGCTGAACACTATAACTGCAGCTTCAATCACAGAAAAATCCTGGTTGCGCCATTAATATTGCGTAAACATTCATACTGATAAAGTAAATCATTATCAAATGTAATAGCACGAGTGCTTTGGAAATTGTTGATAAATCCCAATTGGTTAAGCGAGGACAGATTTATCTGAGAATTTCCAAAGCACGTGTGATATTTAATAGGACTATTCCACGAATGAAATTACGTCCAACAGAGTTCCAAAACGATCCAAATATTGGAAATAATTGAAAGTTAGGTTAAAGTCAAAGAGGTTAGGTTATACTACAAAGGCGGTTTTTGTTGGACGTCCATTGCGATCTATGTATATACCGCCACCAAATATACATGAGTCACAGTTTATGATTGGCCAGAGAGTGGAGAAGTAAGAAAAATCCGATAGAAAAAGCGATGAATTTTTTGAGATACCAACCTGATTGAGGCATTTTGTTTGTATAGTTAAACACAATTGGTTTTAATTTCTAGAGTGGAATAGTCAAAAAATATTTTCAGACTAACATTAATAAACGTGAGTGCGAACTTAACCTATAAAACACGATACAAAAAGTCCATAACATGGTTCTTTGTGTTTTTGACTCCGATAGGCAGGGTGGAAGGTGAGCAATCTGACCATTTCGACAATGATCGCTCCCTATTACCAGGACCAGATTTACCTAATCCAAACCACGCACTGCTTGGTTTGCATTAGGTAAATCTGGCACTCACAACCCACAAAACAGGCTCCCCCAAACTTTCTGAGTACTCCTTTTATTCATAATATTATCAATCAAATAATAACTCATATAATCAACATCATCAATTCAGTCATCCCAACTATTATTCAAAACATTCAACAAGCAATTACTTCTAATTTTAGTTTCCCGAATGGCACAAAATAATTCAAATCATAGGTTAATCCTAATGAACTGGAACGCATGTGGCATCAGTAATAAAAAAAACGAACTCCATTATTTTCTCCAAACCAATAATGTTGACATTGCTTGCATCACAGAATCTCATTTGAAACCTCCAGCTACTTTCAAGCTACCAGGTTACAATACAGCAAGAATGGATAGGGCCAACTCCCCAGGCGGCGGAGTGATCATACTCATCAAAAACACTATCGCCTATTTCGAAGAAAACACAACATCCATCAATGGCATCGAAACAATAGCAGTTTCACTTACCAACACCTACCCGAATTTTACTATCATTGCCGCGTATAAACCCCCCAACAAAAGAACAAATTTTACAGATCTAAATAATTTACTTTCGCGCTTATCATCTTATATTCTTTTAGGAGATCTAAATGCCAAACATGTACAATTTGGCTGCAGAGTCACCAATGCAGCAGGTGCCCAACTCTTAAAATATGTAGAAACTAACGGAATTAAAGTGATTTAACCCCAGAACCAACCTATTATCCCTATGACCCAATCAGGCTTCCTGATATACTAGACATAGGAATAACAAACATTAATGTCAATTTTCATTCAACCCCGCATTTTGAACTCGATTCTGATCACATCCCAGTGTTAATTTCTACAGATCAAATTCCCCCTCCCCATTCACCCACTCCTGCTTTAAATACTTACAATTTAAACTGGACAAAATTCAAAAATTTAATCCAAAAACAAATACCCAATTTTAAAATACTTAACTCCCCAGCGGAAATAGACCAGACAATAAGTCAACTAAATAACATAATAATTAACACAATAGCCAAACTCAACCCCGTACGACCGATCACTCTTCGGAAACACACAGCAGACAAACTACCACAAAGCATTATCAAAATCATAGAAACTAAAAATAAAACCAGGAGACTATGGATGGCACTTAGAATCCCTTCATTAAAAAAAGAACTCAATACTCTAACCAAAATCAGTAGAAAAGGACTTGAACACTATAAACAAACTAAATACAATAATATCATTCATTCATTAAATACAAGTAATAACTCACTCTGGAACTTCACGAAAAGAATACTCAGAAAAAAAACTAAAATCCCCCCACTAACAACTTCAAATGGGAAAACACACGCAACTGCTGATAAAACGGAAGTATTAGCCGACCATTTCGCATCAACTTTCACACCAAACCTCACATCTCCCCACCCAGATCACACTCAAATTCAACTCGTCGCGAATTCCCCTAATTTTAACGTTCCACAACAAATTAAGTACATCACTCCACAAGAAACTCTAAAAGTTATCAAATCCCTTCCAAATAAAAAAGCCCCCGGTCACGATAAAATAAACAATGTAATTCTCAAAAACCTACCCAATTCTGCCATAGCTTTCATTGTAAACATATATAACTCATCTTTAAGAACTGGCTACTACCCTAATACCTGGAAACATTCTATCATCCTCCCTATCCCCAAACCCAATAAAAATCATAGCATCCCTGACAACTATAGGTCCATAAGTCTCCTCCCCACTTTAGCAAAAATTTTTGAGAAATTAATTCTAACAAGATTAAACCAATACCTGAAAAAAATACACCTCATACAATTCTATCAATTTGGGTTCACAAATAAACTATCCACAGCACATCAACTTTTGCGCATATCTGAACATTTCCACTCCTCCTTCCAAAAAAAACAATTTTCAATAGCAGTTTTCATGGACATCGCTAAAGCATTTGACAGGGTATGGCATGAAGGACTAAACTATAAACTCTTATCAATAGGCACCCCTACGTACCTCTTCAAAATAATCAAAAGCTTCCTAACCAATAGAACCTTCTCAGTTGCAATAGAAAATCATAATTCTAACCCCCGACCCATTACAGCAGGACTACCTCAAGGATCACCTCTCTCTCCATTACTCTACAACTTATCCCTGAAGCAGATATGCCTACATCAAGATTCACTCACATAGCCCAGTTTGCAGACGATACGGTAATCTACATGTCCCACTCCTCAATTAATTACATAGCCAACGAAATTCAATCCCATTTAAATGAAATAGAAACCTGGGCAACGAAATGGAAAATCAAAATCAATCCCTCGAAATCTACAGCTAAAGTCTTCACTTTCAGACCATATTCCTTCCCTACGCCGTTTAAAATGAACAACAACATAATCCCTTGGACTCCCCATAACAATGCCGTTAAATACCTTGGCCTCCATATGGACACCACATTAAATTGGAAAATACACATAGACACCAAAGTTCAGCAAGCCAAAGCAAAATTAATACAGTTAAAACCACTCTTAAATCACAGGAAACTCTCACTAAGCAATAGCATCATCTTGTATAAAACCATCATAAGACCTCTTCTTCTGTACGCTTGTCCAATTTGGACAAATGCAGCAAAATATAACATCAACAAAATACAGATAATTCAAAATAAATTTTTAAGAACCATCACTCAAGCCCCTTGTTTTTTTTCCAATAAGCAGTTACACCACGAATTTAACCTTAATCCCATCGCACACCACATAGCATTCCTGGCCAATAACTTCTATTCCAACCTAACCCTCATCAACCAAGATAGACACATCAGCATAGGTAAATTTAATGAAACCCCAACAAGAATAAAAAATAGATATCCTATCCACTCATTCCTAAACATTTTTGCAAATATTAATGCTTCTTAGAGGTGCTCGGTGAGTCCCCTCGTCAATTGTAGTGTTCAATAGATTTAGTTTATAGTATTAGATGTAAGTCAACAAAGCAAATGGAGAGTTGTAAAAACTGAACTTTGTATAATAATCCTATTTAAAATAAATTTAAAAAAAAAGGTAAATCTGGCCCCAATCTATGGCGGCGCCACGTATTGCGAAAATCACAAAATATCCTTGAATCTGTAAAATAATTGTTATTAAGTAGTCTGTTGTACTAAAATATTTGCATTTAAAAATTAAGAAATTAAATCTGTATTTATAAACAATAAACTAAAAATATGTTTTAAATATAATAAAATATTGATCATTTTTTTAAGCAATTTGTTAACGCTCATTTACATTTGTACAAGAAGTTATTATAATTAGTGTTCTTAGTAAATCTGTAGGATTTCTTTTTTCTGGAGGGGCCCCCCCACATGATTTTGTGCTTGCGGGCCTCTTAGTATCGAAATCCGCCCCTACCCGTAACGTGAATATTGAAATGCCGGTTTAGGTAATAAATGGCGAGGTAGCGGCAGCGTGCTCTCCCAAGCGATGCGCGAATCAGGACGCTTGCCTTGGCAGCGTGGGGCGTGGGGCCGCATGGCTTGTCGTGGCCGCCTGTGCTGGGGGGCGGAGCGCGGCGCGGGCGCGAGAGAGCAGCCCTGATGACGAGCTGAGCCGCTAAGCCCTTGCCCTCGCCCCCTCGCCGTTCCGCCCCGGCCGCTGCATCCGCGGGACTCGTTAGCAGCCCTCCGGCCCGTCCGCGCGCACGCACCTCCTCCCCCGCACGCAAACACGCGCGCGCACGCCCACGCGCCGCTGCGCTGTCAAGGTCGCCTCGCGCCCCACAACGCCCACGGCCACACGACGGGACGGATGGAACTGCGCTCAAGTGGTTTTACGCACAGTGCAATCTAATTATTCATACACAAATAATCAGTTACGCATTAGTACACATTCTCCTGTAGTACAATATTGTTTGCTACAGTAATAATGACACGTTTTGACCACTGCGCTAGTATTAAAATATGATCCGGTTTGCTTTCACTATTATTTTTTTTTAATATTGAATAGCGAAAAGAACATGAATATGTTATTTTTTATGACTTATTAACTGTGATTAGTTATGACTAATTAACTGTGATACTAGTGTTTTATGGGTAATTTTTATTATACGATTCTCGTTCACTGTGAACTGTTTACTGGATTCGATTTTAAACAAAGCTCGTAATGCTTTTTCTTCACAACGTGTTTTCAACTGCGCAGATTGAATACTGGAGGGCAGTGTGTTCACAATGGAAGTTTTAAACGGGTGTTTATTTCGTGATATGTGAAAAGATGAGGCTGTTAATGTTATAAAATTGTGCCAAAAATATGATCTTTTTATGTTCAGTGAATTTTCAATTTTATTAATTTCAGAAGAGTGAACTTAGCCATTAAAGTGTTTTCTTGTAAAAATGAATACGTAATTACGCGGTGGTTAGACTTTTATTTGTTGTTTATAGCGAGCGCGAGGGCCGAAGGCCCGAGCCTCGCCGTGACTTAGATCCGGGCGAGCGAAGCGAGAAAACTTGCCTTTGAAAGCAAACAGGCATTACAATGTGGTGGAGACAAGAAATTTGGCATTACAATGTGTCGGAAACTCAGCGTCTGAGAAGACATTGCACTGTGGCAAAATGAACCGAAAGCGTAGAGACCGAATCTTTCTCGGCGTGACTAGTTTTCTCGTAAACCCTACCCTAAACTAACAATTAACCGATTTTTTAAAGTGTTGGTAGCTCTTGAACCATTGAGAAACAACATTACTTGTTGTTTGAAGGGGCGTAGAATGAAAAGTTGGATAGAGGAAAAAAGGAATAGTCAAAGCGAACGAAGGGAATGGAATTGACATTAGATTAAACATGGAAATGGTAAACTTTCAAAAAATATATTTCATATATTGAATGTTATATGGAACGTGGGACGACGGGAGGCTGAAGACGTCCCGGCGATGACGTTCAAGTAGAGTTATTAATCACAAGAGCAAACGGAGACATTTAGAAGCGAACACTTAGAAGCATGTTGGTTGTTGTGTTTTCAACTGTGATTTTTAAATAGTTGGCATTAGGGTTAATGTTTGTATATTTACTTGCTTTTTCGTATAAAAGGTTTTAATTTTTTTTTTTTGTTTTTTATTATCTTTTTTAATAAATGACTTATGCCAGGCATCAGCGTATCAACATGCAATTCACACAATCACGATTCTTTAGAGAGAATTGTGTATAAAATAATAAAGATTATTGTGTAAAACATTGATGGCATAGATTGAGTTCCTTTCATTTGTTGCTGGTCAGTTTCTCAACTCCAGCACTATTACGATCTAGGTAATTCATGTGACATTGCACACAGTGATGCTAACGTCACAGCCCTTATTTTCCGGACGAAATCCCTAAAGGACACGGGAACGCGACGTCACTCAAACGGCCTAAAAATACATAAACGTCACTGGTGATTTACGGAGGTCGTAAACCTGAGCTTTACGGTAACGCAGGCCTCCAGAACATACGGTCTCGGGACGCCTTCTGTTTGGAGGATATCTTTGTGACTCTTCAGTTTTCTTTCCGTACAATGTTTAATATTCATTTTAATGAGTGTATTTTTTATCCATCAATTGATTTTCTTTATTAGGTAGTATAATTTTCTTTAAAATATAGCACTCGTGTATTTGATAATATAAATACTCTTATTTTACTTGCTTAATTTTGCCAAAGACTTAAGAATTGGACGTTATTTTTGTTTTTAAATTTGCCTGAATCCTTCTGAATCGTTTAGTTCAGCTTCATTTCTTAAATAGATTAATTTATGTTTATTTTATGTATATCTTAATTGTACAAAGTAATGTCCAAATAGTTTAACCTATATTTCCTCTTATATTTTCCTTCATTTAGATTTTGCCTTCCATCTTGTTTGTGATTTGATCCAAAAAATAAATTACGTTCAATTACGTACACACTGACAAAAATTCTCGAAATATGTTAAGCAATCTACGCTTTCAAAATGCAATAACGCATATTGCGTTTTGAATGAATGCCTTTCTCTGAGATCTACTACTAAACTATATTAATGAAAGAGTATTTTATGCTACATTGCCCAATATTTCCGAATGTTGCAAAGTGGAAGACTGCGAATAAAAGCTGAAAACAAAGGTACCCGCAAAACATCGTAATATTTTATTACGTTACGTCGATTTAAAAAGAGAAATTCTGCACGTCTAGGAATAGAAGAACAATAGTAAGTACAGTTGTTCAACAGAAGAATGATGGGAAATGAATGAAAGTGGATGCATAACTCATGGAAACAATCGAATTGTAGCGGATGTAGTATCGTCATAAGCTTAAAATCTATGAAAAGGAGGAGGCCAAAGAAAGGTTGCGTTTGCTACAGGCTGTTGGCATGGGAAGGGAATTTGGAAAGGTAAAGGTGCCGTTGCGAGCAAAACCTGCTGGCAACGCCCTTCCATCCCTGTTTCATCTGCCTTTCCGCACACTCAGATGATGACTAGGACAACAGGCAAGTGAAGCTGCATATGAAGTGACTTTACCCCTGCCTGATGTTCACTCGAAACTACAAAATGGTAGATTCTGATAAAAGATGCGGGGCACTACTAAACTACTATTTCATTATGGTGATGGTTTTTGAGCACTTTCACTGTTTTAGTTAGTGGTGCCTGGAGTTGAGAATGGAAGGTAATGGGGAAGGAAAGATAGCGCGCGGTTCTTCGAAGCTGCTCCTGCATACGCCTGGAAGTGATCAGAGAATCTACTTACACTGAGTATCAGATCACGTTCACTGTGTACCACAAATTTGATTCAGGTAGGAGCTACAATCACTGCAGTTGAACGTACGAAAACAAATATTATTTCCGGCCTCCTTATCATCTGTACGCTCGGTTGAAGTCTAACATTTGCCGCCACCGCTGTTGATGGGGACGAATAAAACATGCATATTTTGAATGATTGCCATATTGTTGTGCGGAGAAGTCACGTAGAATTTTTCTGATTTAGTTTGTTAGCTGTTTTATAACACTTCTGTACTTCGTGTAAACTATTTTAAACCAGTTTCTTACGTTGCGTCTCAAGAGAACGAAAGTAATATAAAGTTATCAGCAGCAAAAGACGTACTAATTATTTCTAAATTATTCAATGGCTAATGAAAATAAAAACAAATTTTGAAGAGTACAATGTATTCTTCAGCCTGCAAGTAATTTAGTATATTTCCAAACCAAAAGTAATTTTTCTTGAAAATGTAACGTCAATTGCTGTTAATTGACGTAATCCTAAATATTTCTAGAATGACCTACCAAAACGGTTTAGGTGAACATACATTTCTGAAAGAAAGCAATTTCGTTACTTGTTTAGTAAAAAGGTAGTCACATAAAATAACAAAAAACAGTCACAAAATAAAGTTGTCCTGAGAATTTTTTACGTCTTAGGTCATCGACTCTCCTTCTGTGAATCATTATTTCATCTTTGCCGACCTTTTCTTCCACCTTTCAACGCCAGAATAATGTGACCGATTTATAATAAGCATTTGCATAAACACCTTCAGCAATGTTATTCATTTAGTAGAATTCGTTAGGTATTCAACGTAATCAAAATTACAAACTTATCAAAATCACAAGAGTTTTAGAAGAGACTTTTAACATTAAAGAAAAATAATGTATTTTGAAGTGGTCTTGTCACATTTAACTCTTGCTAATGTTATACATTTATTTTTTCAGTATTTAGGTAAAGTTAATATTTGTTTTTTATTTGGTCTAATACATTTAGTATACATTCACAACGGCAGAAATATATGTAGAATTCTCTACAAAATAATTCAAAATTAATTGTGTCACTACATTTTCATCTGTTGCTTCACAACATTAGGTGAGATTTGAATAATCTATCATGTGCTTAAATTATTTGTTATTAAGCTGTTGAAAAATACGCTTCTAATAAAATATTCTATTTTATGACTAAAGATCTAATGAAGAAGAAACAGAATATTAGAAACTTGTAAGAGCTATTGTACATTTTCTAAAGAATGGAATTTGTTCGCCGGTTCTGAAAAGGCTCATCAAGGAATGTACACACGAAATTCATTCAAAAATTTACTACATAATGATCATAACATTAAAAACAAGATATGAAAATTTTATTCGGGGAAACCTACAAGAAAATATGAACATTTGTAGCTTTTGTAGCCTTTTATACGATGCAGGAGACATCGAGAAGTAAAACGAACCCACGCGATATCGCACTTGCGCGAACGAGCGGTAGTATCAGATCTTCAGGGGTCACCGAAGCAATTTCGACTTTACGTTTCTCTTTTGAAACGCCACAAAGGGAAACAAAAGAAAGTAATTTCTTTTCAAGAATATAACCTTAAAGACAACTAAATTTAAATATTATTTATGGTTATTTCATCGTATAAACTTTTAAAATGGCGTTATCGCTTTTCTTTCTTGTCTATAAAATGCCTTCTGCTCCACTTTAAAGCCCTCAAATTAGTTAAAGTTAATTTCTTTGCTACCATTCATGAAGGATTCCAAAACTACAGTTTACACTTTGTTTCAACATTATGCAATTTTAAGCATTTTGGAATGTTTAATCCCGCAACTGACCCATGTGAGTTCTGCCTTAAAAACACGTGTCGCATGTCCAGTGGAATCACCTCGGAATGTACGATCAGCGACCGCGAGGCCAAAAGTAGACCGTGCGCTACCAGTGACAACATTTTATCGCCACTGACCTCAAACTAGCGGCTCGTAACTTTGGCCCGCGCTGCGTGCAAAGTGCTTGAGAAGTGGAATATTCCGAAAAAGACACGGAGCCCACAGCACGAGGAGGAAATTCTGAGGAACTTAAAAATGTAACTTTCATCCCTAGTATATGTAGATGACTAAATGGTATCAATATAAGCAATATAATGAATCGTTAAAATGTGTTCAAATTATTTCAAATTAAGAAATACGCTTTGATATTAGAAATTTAAAAGAATGTTTGTACGACATAAACCTCTTATTGACACTTCTGTACCTCGAAAGTTGAATCGCTCATTTGCAAAAACGATGTATTGATTTATTCAAGGATTTTTTTACCTTCTTTTGCTTATGAAAAATAACACAATTCACCAATTTTACATAATTTAAAAATTACCAGTAATGCGACTGATGCCGATTACACGCATTGTTTTTTCTTCGGTGTATAATCATCTTGAAAAGTGACTGCGTGCTCCCTACCAGAAAAATAGGGTGTTGCGTCGAGGGATATCGATTGCGGAGTGGTTCTGACCGGATGATTGATTAAAGCAGGAGTTGTTGGATGCCATGCCGAAGGCTCTACAGCACCACGTTCCCGGAGTAAATCAGTGAACAGTCCTCATAACCGGAGGTCACACTATTGAATGATATTTTGCCAATAGATCAGTGTTACCAACCGACTGGTATCCGTATATCGAAAAACGCCAGTTTTTTTAACCCCAAGCGTAAAATTGTGTTGTTCTATTATTCGAATTTTACCAAAAAATCATTTCTTACTCCGAAATGAAGTTTTAAAAAGACGGTCATTGTAAATGCAGAAAAGGTTTTTAAGGTGACACCGGCAATTACTTCCTATTTTACACACAATTTTTGTGATGGAAACGTATTTAATGTTGTTCTGCTGAATGTCATCAGCATATTTTTGGCAGATCCAGTTGAACTCCAAATGTCCTTCTAGAAAAATACTTTGAAACAAGTTTGTTATCCGTATACGTATCAGAACTAAATTGACCAAACTTCCGTAAAGATGACCTGATTAGAAGACCTTTGAATAAGTTTACCTACATAGTGAATAATCTCTTGTGAAAGAAGTGGGACACATTTGATGGCAAGTAGTGTTTGTGAAGGCAAAAATAATTGCTAAAATATTGTAATACGCGCATTTCTTTTCTACTAAATGCAATGCTTTATCATCGGTCCCCAAAAAAAGGGACAAACAAAAAAATGTCACCTTTAATTGGGAGAAACTTAATTAAGTTAGGATGATATCCAGTAGTAAAAATATCATTAACCTTTTTCACAAGATAATTCGTAAATTAAAACACTGTTTTTGTTTTTCGCCGAACAATAAACTGCTTTACTGAGTACAGAAATATAGAAGAAAATGACAATTTTCGTGATGTGTTTGTTGGTGTGATGTTCATCAACGCCACTAACTTACTACTCCAAGAACACCCAGTATCCCATACAGACATGAAAAAAGAGCTCCACAGAAGAAATAAAACATTCTGGAATGAAGAATGGATTAAATCACCTCCAACCAAGCTATTTGAAATAAAGAATTCAGTTCTTGATTGCCATGTCCCCCACCTAAAAAATAGAAAAGAACAAAGCATTCTCACTCGTTTAAGAATTGGGCACTCTAGATTAACACAGGAATATCTGATAACCAAAGAAGATCCTAAATTATGTGAATATTGTAAAATTCCACTAACTATACCACATATTCTAATACAGTGTCGAAAGTAAAACAAACTAAGAAGAAAGTATGGTTTGTCCAATGATATTAAAAGATTACTGAATGACAATTCTGAAATTAAAAAAGTAATGAATTTTTTCCAAGAAATAAACATGTACGATCTTATATAAACCTTCAAAAATAAAACTGTGCTTGTGATAGGTAATTGGAATATTCCACTAACGCTAAATAGGAAAACATATTGTAATAAGAAGTGTTCATAATTTTTTGTACCATTTTTGTAATAATTTTGGTCGCTCATGACCTAGCAGTTCATGCGACCTTAATAAATAAAGAATAATAATAAAAAATAACGTCATGTCGCTGTGGAACGTTCAAGTCAAGTGTCATTCTGCATGCAATCTCAAACAAATCAAATTCCATCAAATCTATTACTAAGAATAAATTTGCACAAGAATGTCGGACTGTACTACGTTGTAGTATTTTGATACGTTTCGGTGTTGAGTGGACCCTTAAAAGTTGTGGGCGTTCTTTGTGCGGGGCACTCTTTTCCGCGGAGAGGTGAAGGGTATGGCAAACTACGCGCAGCTAGTTGAGATTGTAAGAGAGAGGAGTGTAATTAGATCAAGGAATAACACAAAATCATAAATATGGACGACACCAAAAGCTTACAGATGAGCAGGATGAAACAGGTAGCATTAAATGGTTCCTTTGGATTAAAAGAATTTAAAGGACGATGATCTGAATTTTTACTTTCGTGGTTTTTATTGCGATAGAACGATTCAAGATTCTCTGTACTGTGTAGAGTATGTACTCTGGCAAGCTATCTTTTTTCAAATGTTATAATTATTTTCGTGTTCGGTTTGGTACTATACATCTTATCATGAAATATATCAACATGACAGTTTCACCATGAAATTCATTCCCACACATATTTCCCGTAAAGTGGACTTTAAGTATGTTCCTCTCAGTTTTTCGGTTGTAGTATCTCCAAAACGGTCTGAAAATAGATCCATATTTTCAAGCCCATAAAATTTCCTATAAAATACATTTTGATTAATCGTGATTGTGAAATTACGCTTCCAATTTTCCCAGGTCGAAGTTAAAATGAATGCCGACTGTGAGATTCTGGGCGTGGCGAGGCGAGGCGAACCGCGGAATGAAGGTGTGAAGCAGGGAGAACGCAGTGTCGGAGATGGCGGGCGAATGGGACAGTCAGGGTGGAAGCATGGCAGAGCTGAACCGAATAGAGCTGGGGGAGCAGGGTCGTAAATAACATTACGGTCTCGGTCGAAATTTAAGGACACTCCTAAATTACAGTTTATTTCTTCCTGTGCTTGTACCTTTGCTAAACCATACAATCGTAGAAAGTATCCAAATATACCTTAAAATGTGTAAACTTTTCATATAAATTTTACCTCTGTATTTGTTTTTGAACTGATTTTATTGTAATTTTCCTGTTTTGAAAAGGTGTAAAATGTAGGCCAAGTTTTAATTTAAGAAATTACTCTGATTAAGTATTACTCTGAAACGGTTACACACAAGCTAATGAATCTTCATATGTGCGTGAGTTTGCAGAAAAGACATCTGACGTTGAAAATCTCCCTTTGGTTGAACCACTTATAATAGATGATTGCTACAATTGCCCGAGTAAGGGCGGGTTATTTCAGCTAAATTGTGTTTGGGCGCCATTTTCTCTATCAGGCGTTGTGGTTTGGTCTGGGCGCGTACTCTCCCAGTCCTTGGGGTGCCGAGGAGCTCCGAGGGGACGAGCGTGGGCGGGGCGGGGGCGGGGCTGGAGGGCGCCTCCGCCGCTCGACTTCTCCGCTGCGACGCCTCCGCTGTCGCCCGCCGAGAGCAACGCAAACAGCGCGGCGCCCGCTTGCTCGCTCGCGTGATCTCCGCTGCTTGCAACGCCTCCGCGCCCGCGCAGGCTCTCCCAGCTCCCCCAGACTCGCCCCGCCTCCGGCCTACCCGCCCACGCCACCCACTCCTACTTCACGGCCGGCCCTCGCCCTACCCTGCCATCGCCACGACACTGCCTGTTCTGGCCCGCTTCCTCATCCACCTCCACCGGCTGAGTGCTCTCAGAACCAGCATGAGCACTGTCTCTGCAGCATCACTAACCAGACGGTGGCGGGTTTTCGACTCTTAGCTACGTAGAATTCAGCCGCTGCTTGGTGGAGAATTCTTGCGGCTCTGATTAGTAAATTTCCGTAGGCGAATGCCGGGGCAATATCCTAACAAACAGGCTGCGAGCAGCGTGCGATCTTTTCTCTTTTTTTGTTCTATCGTCTTCCATTACACAAACACTTTTGCAAGCCTGATTCATTCACACATGTCGGGAGCTTAGAGATTGTCCCGGCTGGGCCGATGCCCCACAGGCGGAGAACCTAGACGGGAACACCTTCACAAGCCGATGTGTAGGTTGGTGCCAGATTACCCAATAAACCGGAGAAGGAACGCCCCCTCCCTGGATAGTTTATAGCATACCCTACATTATTGGGGCGAAAAACCGTATCAGTTGATGTGCCGGTTCATCCATCACCCCCTTACCCTTCACACCATGCCCCGTCACACCACTGGCGCCAACTCCGGCTCTGCCCCGAAGTGCAACTTCTGCACGTTGCAGGGAACTATATTTTTATTTTATTTGTTGTATCAACAAGAGAATTACTAGTATTTTTTACTTTTCAATATAAATAAATAAAATCTGTATTTATTGTTAAATCAGCAAGGAACACATAAGCATCTGCTCTTTGGATCGAAAAGTCCGAAACCCACTGATCCTAACCCCAATTCTCCATGTTTAGGTTATTTGTCGTATTTACCTCGGGTACATGCTTGTTATTTTTAGGCCCATTAGTCTTGCAATGAATTGAAGTATTTCATTTAATAACTTAAATAAGAAAAAACACCAAGCCAAATTGCTTTTGTTTTATTTTTGTCAAATGACAAAAAACATGTTTGCGGCGTATGGGGGAGAAGTATATTTTCTTAAGCATCTTTTGTTAAGCTCTAGAATCTCTTCCCCATCCTTTTAATGTACATAGCTGAAAGAAAATGTACCGACAAAGAGGTGTTAGCAACATTTGAAGAACTAGACTTTTTTCTTTTGAGTTACAAAAAACTTATGTGAATCGATGAGCGCAGTAGAGATTTTTTGCTTTACATTATCGTTGCACGAATAAGAGAATTACTATTATGACTGTCACATATTTTCCCTTATTGATCAGTTATAAATTGCAAAAATAAGTTGATAAAACATGTTTACAAATAACGTGTTTTTAATAGGTAAACAAGACAGCTGCACAGTCAAGATTCAATACCATTAAACATTCGCATTAATGGTTTCAATACCATTTTCTTGCAAGCACTCTCAAGAAGTACCTGAATTTAAATGAGTTTTTTTTTATAAAAACAAACTTAGTCCACGTAAAAAGTGAGAAATTGAGATACTAGAACAGATGCTAGAGCTTCATAGCCGCCATTTGCTGATTTCGTTGTTGTCAACAAAATCAGCCTCGTCAATACTTATTAGCTTCGAAAGTTTGAGTGATTATGATAAAGAACCATAGTACAGTGTTTTTGGTAACAGAACCATAGTCCTTTAAATGTAAGTTTACCATGATTATTTCTCAAGCATAACTTATCCCAATCTGCAGCGGGTGATAATGTTTGTTTTGTGAATGTGGTTATTCCGAACAACCAATATTTTTGTTCTGGAAGTTTGGTTTTAGTGTACAACTTGTTCTTGTGGCTTATACCTCCTTTATGTTGTGTATCTGAGCAAGCAACGGAGAAAGTAACAGCTAAGAAATGGATTCTACATCAGATGTAGAAAGAATAAAGAAAGAAAGAGAAGAAAAAGGATGTAAGAGCAAAGCAGATTAAAGGAGAAGAACATTTTAATTACAAAGGAATCTTCAAAAGCTATATAAATATTTACATTCATCTTCTAGCAGATATTTGTATTTAAATTTGTCATCAGTGGCAATGTTAATGTGGAATACGAAAACATTGATAATGATGATAACAACAGTGGTGAAGAACAATAAGTTAATAATATTCAAAATTTATTATGTGCATTAACATCTTTCATTATGCCTTCAAATATTGTAATATCATCCCCAAATAAATAATTTTGATATAAAAATATCTCAATTGTTTGAAAAAAAGCATAGTCCATACACACTCCATTTTGTCCAATAATTTCCAGAATACAGTACAAGCTTGAACTATGCTCAAGCGTGCATCAGTATTTACAAAAGCTTGAGAAAGCTTGAGAAAGCTGCAAAAGCTTGAGAAAGTGCACAACAATCTTCATGCTTCAAATGTCTACCAATTTCGTCATGGATCGTTTTTTCGCTCTCCTAGAAAATTGTTTTTTTGGACTATGGTTGTTTTTTAACCCTTCAAATATATTATAATAAGACTGACGCGTTCTATGTTCGTATTGCGAATAAAATCGAAAGAGGTTTTCTAATTTGAATATTGTCATTATCATTGATTTAAAATCTTCCTCCAATGATTTTCAATGCAACGTGAACATGTGAAAATCGTAACAAATATATAATAAAATTACACACTATATAATTGAATTTTCTGTAATTGATATTCAAAATTTCTAATAGTATAGTGGGATGTCGATTATTCGAACGTCAATCATCCGAAACATCAAATATCCGACCTCATGTTCTCTGAATAATTATTTTTGTAATTACGTACCGTCTACTATACGTATTCACTTTCATTTGTAAAACTGAGTATTGAGAATGATCTCCGATATGACTAACAGTGATAAAATATTAGCGAGATACTGTACGATAGTCAGTCATCTGACTTCAGTAAACTTTGACATCCTACAATAACGAAAATCGAAGATCTTCATTTCAGCAACGGAAAACCTGCGATTTCTTCAAGAAATAAGGTACTATGTGCTGTAGTGTGCCAGTGTTAATTATCTACAGGATTTTGCATGTGTAGTGCAATATTTTAATGGTACGTTCTCTTATGAGGAGAGAAACTTGATTCATACAGCATATTTTCAACATATTTTATGTACACTTGTCATTTTTATGTCCGGTTATCAGAATTGTCGAATATCCGAACTATACCTGATCCCAATTAGTTCAGATAATTGACGTCCCACTGTACTGTAAACTCTTTACCTAGGAATATTTTACAAGACAGAACTATTATCAATAATCTTTTTGTTACTTTAATCTGAAACATTTTAATCTTAAAGTAGGGAACATATTGAGTACGCGAGAGTCAGAGCGAATTGGGCGTGACGATATCTGTAATCTGCCATTACCATGTCACATCACGTCCCGACTTTTTTTCAACTTCTACACAAGAAGCATTTCAGGAATTATCATTGAGCTGGGAAGATGTAGTGGTGTATAATATCTCTGATACGTGTTTTCTGTAAAGTTCTATGGTGCCAAATGCAGATAAGATAAACGATCCAATAAGATAAATTTCACAAACGCAATACCTTTAGTTTCGATTGCAATTATTAGTAGACGGAGGGGAAATTTTCGGTTGATAGCAGTGGGAAGTTCAGATTTCTCTACTGAACTCGGCCAGATGACTCACGAAAAAAGGCCGTTGCATACTGTTGCACATGCACAACAATCACTGCAAATCGAATAGTTGATTGTGTGATGTTGCGATTATGTCCGTTATTGTTTGCTTGGGTACAATTGACATTTGCTATTGTGCTAAGTTTCATGAAATTTGTTATTTCTTTTGGTATCTCACAGTAATTTTTAATGGTACGATGGCCCAGAAGCTTCGTACGTTTGACAACCACTGATTTATATCATTGCGTGAGAAGTTGGCCCGTTATGCTCTGTAAGTGAGCCCTGATCAAAGAGCGACTGCAGGCGATTCCGCACACTGTCCCCGATGGAAGTGATTTCTCTGCCTAGGACATGTGTGCCCCGAGGAAGCGAATACCGAGCCCAAATACTTTGAACGAGCAGCTTTATCGATTTTCTGTCTATGGCAGACGCCTACGCGCCGTCAGAAATGTTGCGTTTGCATGTCCTTCATCGCCAAAATGGCGTCTTTGCCTCAGCGAAAGATGCTGCTAGCAACTCGAGTTGTTTCTCGACGAGAGTTTTTAAGGATTCTTTCCCCCGGATGTTGAGAGAAAGAATGTGGTTCTTTGCCTCACACACTTCTTAGTAAACCCGTATGCTTGCAACATAGTGATTCAAGCAACGCAGTAATAAATCACTTCTTTGTGGTTTCGACAATTACTTACATGGTTATGACACAAATTTAATTTGCTGAAAGTGAATATAATAATTATGACTATTTTGTTTACAACACTTGCGATTACAACATTCCTTCTAAACACCAAGATTTTTATATTTCAATAACATTACTACGTCATGATGAAGGTAACGTTTTCATTTTATAAACGAATGTGTTCCGAAAGAAAAAAACGTGTTCAATAAACGGAACGAAGAGATTCAATGAAGGATTATAGGATTGCGTATGCTTTATGATTCTCCCTATCTCCACCACATGCAAACGACCGACAACACAGATCATCGCTATCGAACGGGGAAGCGCTTTGATTTGTGGCCAGGAAGTCGCCTCGAGGGCCGAAAACAATCGATGCTGACCGTATCTGGCGCGTCCGTTGGTCTTTCCCACATTTCGACATTTTAAATTCCGCAGCAATAACCAGACGGGGTGGGGGTGGAGTGCGCGGTAATGATCCTTCAGCTCCTATCTGGCAGCTGCCGATCCGTCGAGCGGAGAGGGCCCGAGCTGAGCGGAGTGGATGAGACTGCAAGGGACGGGAGGGCGCTGGCCGCTCCTAGGCGCGAGGGGGTGGCTGCTGTGGCTGCCATCCGCCGGTAATTGTGAGCCGTACATCAGGGCTTCGCCTCCATCTCCCCCCGCCCCCGCTACGCTGTCGGCCCGCCTCACCCACCGTCACCGCCGCCGCAACCCCGCCGCAACTCACGCCCTGATTTACAACCCGGAGGCCGTGAAATGTGTAATCAACGCGTCATTTTATTGGCTCGATAAATTGTTCGGGCGGATTTCAAATTACAAGGCGTGAGGGGGCAACTAAAAGACGACACAAAGGTTTGAAAGTACCCCAACGATGTCAGTGGACGCTCCGGAGAGGCTGGCTACCTATGTTCCCAAATTTCGTAGATGACCTCCGGCAAATTATTTTTTGACATTCTCTTCATATTTATTTGAAATTTGAAATAAAATACGTGTTTTCTCGTCCATTGCATTACCCAATTAAATTAAAATGTTTTGAATTGTTTTGTTACAGAAATGAATTGCTTGCAGTACTCATTTCAAAATCAAACGGAGGCCCAGGTTTGATTGTCAATCTATATTCAATAAGTAATCCATCACTAAGCTAAGCCATCACTGAAAGGTAAGTTACGTTCCAGGACTTTTTAAAATAACTATTTTAACAATATTTTTCTCTTAATTATCTTACTTATTTTTATTAGTACGTTGAATTGAAAAATTTACATTTTGAATGAAATCGTTGTAAATATTAACCGGGTCTCAAAAACACTATTCCAATTCTTTAAAATTATAATAGAAATTAAAGGAAAGATAATGCAAGATTAATAGAAAATATTTTTAAAAAAGACGAAATTTAAAGTAATAAAACTCCCTTCATTCAAACATGAATTTGAACTTTCATCAAAAAACTCTTTACTTAAACAAAAACAAATTATCGTAAAATATGTTATACCACGAGTTTCACACATTAATCAATGTTCTTTAAACTGTGTACGCCAGATACGAATTGTAACTCTGTTAATACTAAGCTTTTATCTAAAATTGAACAGTTCAAAATGAATTCAGTGCCAGTAAACGCAGTTTTAAAATGAATGTATAAACTACTTCTCCGATATTTTAGCAGCTTGTAAAGATATATTGATATAGTAATTAACACACTAATCAAATTAATTTTTAGCAATGATGTTCAATCGGTTTAACGGGCGTATGTATTATGTATAATGATAAAAACAGACGTCAAACCTTTTCCTGATAATGATGTGCAACCGAAAATACAGTAACTACAAGTTACAAAGCTTTAATATCAATGTGTCGGATTATATGAGGTTCTGTGCGGATTTCTTAATATTTTTGTGACTGAAAATTGAACTAATAAAAAGTTCGTATACTTAGTACTTCCTTATTTTTTATACTACTTTCAGTGCTCTGCTATGCACGTGACAAAGTAATATTGAATATTGAACAAACATTTTGTTGCTTATTGAATATAGGCACAGCTTAACATCTAGAATATAGCCCGTGTTAAAGCATATTAGCCATATTGCATCTGCTTGCAAACTTTAAATCCATCGTCAAGATAAGAATTAACTTAATTCCTCAGCAAAAATGTAGTACAAACTAATGGGTTGCAGCAGCAAAAATTCCGCTGAACAAAACCACACAAAATAGTTTTCCAAAAAGTCACCCGCACACTACTCAAGATATTTTAGTATAGCATTGCCGAAAATCTTCACGAATACTCCAAAAATATAGCGAAGTATATACGGATTCACAGTTAAACAATTCTTTACAATCAAAGAATATCACAAAAAGTTGATGTTTCATGTTCCAACAAGTGAATAGCGAATATTTAACGGGGGCCCTTTCCTGCGGCCTTTTCCTCGGAAACTTGACGTCGCGTGACGTCAGCTGTGTGGTAGAGAGTAATACGCTGAGTATGAGAATTCAGTTGGTATCCGCAAGATGAGGGGAGGCGGAATTACAGAATCCAATATTTGCACGTTTCAGTTAACATCGAAACTTTTGTTTTCTGAGTTCCTGACTATCTAACAAAATCATTAGATATCTCTCACATGGCTGGAGGCATTTCAATTTCTGCGCGCTTTGGAAATTAGTAATGCACACGATTTTATTGTAATTGTTGAATAGCGGATTACCTCTTTAATCTTCAAGGGATTTAATGTTATCATAATAGTTTAATGATTGGAAATCATGCTATTCGTTTTAAGCCAGACAGAACTTGGTTGAAGGAAAGCTGGTTATCCTCATTGCGTTTCTTTCTTTCACGGGATGCACTTACAATTATTGCAGTAATGTACGGATTTCTTGTAAATACGTCAGCCTCTGAAAGCATCTTAAAAGAAAGTATTGATCTTCTAACTTTGAAAAATTGTCATCATACGCTTAAAAACGAATACGATTTATATTCAGAGAACAATTTAAGTAAATATCGCTTGAATTAATTTCATGTCGGTAAGAAAACGAACCAGGAACAACTTTAATCTATGGAGTAATTTCGCCGTTCAAGACACGACTATCACCAAAATAACATAGACTATGACAGAATATCGACAAAACATACATTGTATTATATCTAGCTAGTCAAGATCGTCAACTACCACAACTGGTCACGATCGAATGCTAAAACGAATTCAACGCGTACAGTTGAAGCATATGGCTATATCTCTTTTTATAGGCACGAAAAATATGTTCCGTTTCATTCGTGTCGTACAAACTTTTTTATCAAACACATTCAGAAGTAATTTCATCTTGTGCAGCGAACATAACATACAAATTGTAAAACACTTCATTTCAGATTATGAGACACTTCAGATTATGAGATTCTAACCAGCTTTCTGGTACTGCAACAATTTTGTTGAGTTTCGTTCTTGATCATAATTATGACTCTTCCGAACCATAATTATGACTTGTTCATGTCTTGACGAAGTCTCCCACCACACAGTCACATTTGTGCAAAAGTTCGAGAGAGCTACTGAATGTGAGTTATAACAAACTCAAGCGCAAGCCGCTGTAGGCACAGATATCCAACAATAGTGATGAACACAATCAGAATTGTTGGAAGTAGCTTAGTATGGTGTGCCCGGCAAGACGTTTAGGCTAAATATTTTAATGTGTGCTATGCGAGTTCATAATAAAATAGTTATTAAGTATCAAGGGCATTATAAGTGTTCTAATGATCGAGCAGCGACAAGAAACCCAATGACCTTTGACCCTAACTTCTGAATTCGGGTTTGTGTGTGGGGTAAATAGAAGTTGAACATAGGAGAACAAGTTAGATTTTCCAATGAAACTTCGCATATACAACTAGGTTTTATTTTTCTATAATATTTTTAACGACTTATGCCCATGTCAGGGTACCGGCAAATTGGAGCATTTTCAATTACATATAATGTTAATAAACATCTAGACGATTTCCCTTCATTAAAAAAATCCATTTATGTATTTTTTCAAAAACAAAAACAAATACCCCAAATTGAACTTTACATCATATTAAAGAGTGCAAATGGCACTATCCGATCCAAAAGTTAGAAGAAAAAATTTGGAACCATTTTTGAGAAAATGCCGTTTGAGCGTTTCTGAAAATGCCGAATTTCGAGCTGTTTTTCACAGAAAATTGAGTTTTCGATTAACTTTACTTCACATTATTTAAAGCACATATACTCATTAATATATTAATGTAAACAAATCAACGTTAATGTAAATATTCACGACGTGAGAGATAATTTAAAAAAAATACATTTTTGTAATTTTTGAAAAAGCAAAAGACTAGGGCAATATGGCGTTTATGTCATCTCATAGAGTACATTTAGTCCCTACCAAAAGCTGAAAGAAAAAATTGGAGCCGTTTTTACGAAAATATTGTTTATGTAATTTTTTAAAATTGCACATATTGCACGAATATTGGGCGAAAACAACTAAAATTTTCCAAAAAAAAGTACATAGCCGTAAAGAAAGAACTTACTAAGAAGAACAAATTTTATTTGAAGGAAAAATGCCATTTTGTAGCTGGAGGAAGATGCCGAACAAAATTCAAACTTTCGCGAAATTCGAAAAACCGTGAAAGTCCGACGTATGTCACCTTAATAAGTGTATTTTACTGTATTCTTACAAGAAATGTCAAGAAAAAAATTGGAGCCGTTTTTGACAAAATTTCGAAAATATCCGGGGGACTTCATGTAAAGTACCCCCAAAAATTAATAAATGTTTTTCAAAATCTCAGAGCTTCTACTCAGACCAGATGATTACGGGTTTCTTTAATTTGGAAAAAATCGTAAGCATCGTTTAGGCGCTAGTGTCACATATACCGGACGGACGGACGGACGTTTAGCTTTCAATTGGTTTTTCGGTATCAAGGACCCACCAAACGGGGATTCCGACTACACCACGTGTTAGGGGATTTTTTTTAATTTAGCAACTGGTTTTAATCACTTTTTCGTTATCAGAGCCCGGCAATGAATTTCTTACTGCCGGGCCCTGAAAATGATGGTGAAAATTCGCCGTTTTTCCGCACAGCATTACATAACTTTCCCTATACTGTGTATATTACTCCGTATATACATACGTATACGGGAAAGCAAAAATAAGGAGGAGGACCCCTCTGTGATCCTCAGTGGGAGATCAGGGTGGGGCGTTTAGGAGTTATTGCTGGTGATGTGTGAAATGAATGAGATAACGGGGCTTATGGCGTGAAGATAGTATAGGAGTTACGGAGGACGGAATTTATCTTTGGGGAATCTGATTGGAATGCGGTTTAGATGAGGGTGAGTGGTTTTTCTTAGTGGGAAAATCGGTTGGAAAGGGAGATTATGAAGCTTGTTGAAGAATCTTTCTGAGAGGAGGGCAATGTGACTGGAAGGAATTTCAGGCCATTGTGAATTTGCTTATTTGTAATGTACAATGAGACATTGAAGGCAGCGCGCAGGACTTTATTTTGTAGGGTTGGGATGCATTTTATTGTTGAGGGGGCTGCACCTCCCGAAATTAGAGCAGCCTTCGTGATTGCAGGGAGGACAAGCGATTTATGTAAGTATAGGGTGGTTCTTAGGTTAAGGAATGACTTTCTATTAATAAGAGGATATAGTTGGCGAAGGAAGGAATAGGCTAGATTCAGGCGCGATCGTATATGGGCTTTCCAGGTTACGCGGGAATAGATGTGCTACACTCTGTCCATTTAATGATGATATGTATACTGCGATTTTCGTAACTTTGTCCTTGACGGGAATCAGCTGTTTCGCTGCCATCCAATCGGGAGCTTATATTTCGCGACAGTGACGTCACCATGGGGACGTTCAAGCTCCCTATTGGATGAAACCGTGAACAGCTGATTCCTGTCAGGGACAAAGTTACGAAAATCGCAGTATAGAGGGTACATGATACGTAGAGGGTAAGCAGGCAAGATGTGTTTTAGGGTAAAAGTTTTGGCAATGCATTTAATAGGGTTTAGGGAGTGAGAAGGTGAGACCTACTATCGACGATTTCCTACGTCTTTCGTATCAACTCAGAATCCATAAAATTATTGTGGCAAGCCAGTGCTAGTTCTCTCTCTCTCTTCGCGCAGCGTGAAATTCATTACGTTTCTTCTCACTTCTCTTGTTTTGTCTTGTCATTTTACTGTTAAGGTTAAACTTATATTCTCTTCGCATACCTATTTTAAATAATAAGCCAAAGAACGGTTTTCGGTAACAATGTCAGTCGAAAACACGTTACCGTTATAAGAATTAGGTTATAGGAAATGGTTATGTAAAACATTATGTAAAACATTACGTCGAGTTGCGGCCGACGACGGCCACAGGTCGGGAAACAAATGAAAGTTGGGCGATGCATTTGCAAGAGATGGCCAAGAAGCCATTTACAAATTAGCTAACTGTAAACGAACGCACTGGCAAAATGATTGCATGGGCGTATATTGCCATCTGTAGCTGTCAAGGCGGTCTCTTCTTATAGTAATTTCTCTATACTCATGCCTTCCTCTCTCGATTCCAGCTGCCTGTACGTTGTCTCAACTCGACCGTCTTATATTTCTTATGTGCCGAAGTACTCGGTAAGTCCATTTTAGGTCTAATAAATCGGGTAAAGCTACAGCGGAAAGACGAAAGACTGTAAAGTAGTGACCAGCTGAAACCTTCAAGTAAATGTTGCGCCTCAAGAGAAATGTGATATCAGCATTGGAGTTTCGAAGTGGACTCAAATCACAGAGACCGATTTTAAAAGAACTCTTTTTAAGTTGAATTTTATCGTCAGCGTTCCAAAGAAAGATCTCTTCTCCTTCTTCAACAATTCATACATTTTCATTGTAAAACATTCATAATCCCTTTACATTTTACATTTTTAATACTAGTAATTTTTTATCTAGGACAATCTAAGTAATTGCTGTACAATATAGAAAGTTTGATTTCGTCACTTTTAAATTACAGTATCACGACAGCTTTTTTTATTTAACAAATCAATACATTTCATAGATCTCTGTTCTGGAATTATCGATAAATGTAAGTTTATTAACGAGCGAATTGACTCGTCGGATAGATCACCGATGGCGGCTAGCC
Organism: Acheta domesticus; assembly: GCA_031308135.1. NCBI lineage: Eukaryota > Metazoa > Arthropoda > Insecta > Orthoptera > Gryllidae > Acheta > Acheta domesticus. Next base: position 127,126,659 of record JAHLJT010004567.1, on the reverse strand, counting down.
GTTGATGATGCCGGATTAGATTTCGGACGAGAGCTCTCACTTTCCTTTGCTGATATAATATCGTGACTGTGTTTATATGCAGTGATACCAAAATGATGAAAAGTGATGAAACATCGATATGCAACCCTTGTGTATTATTTATATTTTTTCCATCTCAAAAGAGTGAAACCCGTATGTGACGTACGTATACCGGGCCGCAGCTCACACTAGGTCTGGCACGTGGCAACCTCCCACACACCCACTCGGGCGCCGTGAACAAGAGTACACCTCGAGGTGCACCGCCGACCACAGAGACGCCATCGACAGTCCCTGTGATGGAACAACAGAGCTTGTGCCTCTCCAAGTGATGATTAGTGCTGGTGAATAACGGATATTAAAATCAGTGCGTGTGCGCGGATAAGGGAGAAGTATAAGGTTGCTTTCAGACTAACCGTCGTAGGCCGCCCGACGTTCACGGCAGGGAGCCGTGCATGTTTGTTTCGCTTAGCATTTCACATTAGCCAATGCCGTGTATATATGTTTCATTTAAATTCCTTTTTTACTCTGACGATTCGCTTGGTTCGGAGATTTTCGAGTGATGGCTGAGATGATAATGGCTGAGATGCCTTACGTTGGCGTGCCACTGAAACAGATCCTGTTTTCTTACGTCAGTTATGTTATAAAACGGAAGTGAATAATACGACTCCTTCCGTTTCAATATTTATTTGAATATTTGATTATTTGTAACTGCATGTACATGTGACCTGCCACCTTGAAGTATTACAGAAATTTTATAAGGTCGTGCGGTGCGAAGCCGCCTGTACAGGATACGGTGTTTATCTTAATTGTAGGATATTACTACATAACAATAAAAAACACGAAAATTTCAATCTTAAAGCCACCATCACTTGGTGTGTTCATTTATTCATTAGCTGGTATGGAATCGTTTTCGCGTCTTACAAATAACATCGTTATCAACGTATACAATTAAATAACCTTACACAAATTACAATTAAATAACACGTAACACAAAACAAAATATTATCTCACACGTATCTAATATCTCACAATATTATCTCATATTATCTTAAACAAATATTATCTCAAATATCATCACTTAACATTCCAATACCCATTCATACTACGCGCATTTATTTTTAAGCATGGCCATTTTGTAATTACAATAACTAAAATAGTCATTAAATACTTTTATGGCTCGTCAAAAACAAATCTTGGCCTTCTCATAAAACTGCGCCTCCCGTCAATCGAAAACAAAATCATATCACTTGCCTTTCAAAGTTCGGCAACGTCGAGTAGTACGTCCCCACTTACAGCTGCATTTCCTAAAAGGTCCCGTAGATCTGCAACTCCAGCATTCCATTCACAGTCACAGTTAAAATCTCATCTTCACGTCCTCTCGACACACTCGAGTCCTGACACGTTCTCTGCCAAAACTGCACACCATCTAAATGTCTAATTCCCTGTACTCGCCAGGAAAACTTTTGAAACAACGCACTGTCTCTCTCGCCTTTTGTTCACATTATTGTTCTATGACGAAAATTGTGTTTTCCATCTCATTCCGTTATGTATTCACACACGGCTCTTAAATGAATTATCGGCGAAATTCATCTAAGTGTCCCGCCTCCTTAAAAGCTTCGAAACTGTATTTATTTAATTATTTTACCGTGATTTGCCCTCTTACTTACACGGCGTGTACCATTCACTTTATTGACGTCACTTCATGTTATTAATATTTTCTAATTTTCTCCTTATCCTAATATTTATTGCTTATGGCACGTCATAATAAATAAAATCTCTTTATTTATTTATTGTTGCTTGCTCAGACTTCACGAAGTTATGGGATATTCGCGTAATAACATAAAAAGTTTCTACGCTTCTGCGCCGTCTCATGTCACTATGACAATGTCATTATTTTTATTTATGGAAAATATTCATAAATATAATTGTTTTTATTTGTCCATGTGAACCATCACAATAACCCTTCATTATGACCAACCTAACGTTCATTAACATTATTTTTCAAGTTCAAATGGATGTACCGCACGCTAGAGAAAGAAACGGCTTTGTAAATTCTTCAAAACTAATTTTCTTCTGTGCGTGAAAACTGATATCAGCAAAATATATTAAACACTTTTTATACCTACATTATTTCTTACTATTCCAGAATTTACTAAACATTTGAAAGAAATGTTGGAATTAATTCAGGTTTCTCTAAGTCACTAATATTGTCTGTCACAAGTTATTTTTTCTGAGGTCTATAATAGACTAGATTCTTTTAAATAAAAATTAATTCTTCTTGGCGTAAGATGCGATGGCATTTTAAACATCTTCTGAGAGCAAATAATCAATATCCTTAACAATGTCATAAAATCCCGATTAGAAATTCTATTTTCTAATACACTGATTTACTTTCTTTGCTATTAATATTATTTTCAAAGATTGTTTCGAGTTTGCCTAGCAATAAAACCTAATTATTCTTCCTTAAGTGTTCTTTATTAATAATTTCATTTTGTTACCTTGCTTTACGCGATATTTTGTCTACCATTTACACAGTTTTGAACTGCCACATCCTTTTGTTAACATAAAACTCCTAAAAAAGTTGACTACTGTAAATAAAAGATTGTAACAAATCTGTTGCAATTGAATAAAGTGCGTACTACACAATAAACTGAAGTTTTCAACCACCTTTTGTGACGTGTTATCTGAATAGTAAATGAATACTGTTTTTAGGAAAAATATATTACTATTCTGTAGCCACATTAACATTAATAATCAACATTTCTGTGTCATATGTTTATTCATTGATAGTTTTCGAGGGTCAAATCTGACTTTGTTCCATGAATTTACACTAAGTGTAAATAAATTGATCTTACAATCGCTGTGAATATTTATACAAATATCCGCGACGTTTGCATCTCCTTCGATTCCCAATATATACTATAAGCATTCCATATTTAAACCATTTCATTCAGACTGCGATTTTTGCGTAAATATTTCCGCTTTTTATTGAAATATTGTGCAATCCTGTCGGTACGTGTTCACCTAAGTCGAGAAAATGTTTCGGTAATTGACAGTACTGGCAAGAAAGTTTGTTTCACTGCTTTCATGTTGCGACTAAAGATTCCTGTATCAGAGCACGGAAGAAGTCAAGTCAAAATGACCAAACATATCGCTAGGATTGTTGTTGGAGGGATGTTTTCCATACGTTTCTGTATCTTCTATTGTTTAAGACCTTCTATGTTTGTAAGACTTGTTTGTAACTCCTTCTGTGTTTCTAATTTTCAATCTCTTTTCTGAATAATTCGATTTAAATTATACGAGTAAGATTAGCAGTATGGTTTAGCTCTGTTTCCAAAATTATTCCAATAATAGGACTGTCTTGTGTAGTTAACTTTTTAATAATTAAGAAGTTAACTAGAACTCAATTATTAACGAAAATTTAAAGAAATAAAAAAGACATGGGCAGAACTACTTTAAAATTACGGCGCTTCCGTACAGACTTGCCTTACAAGCACTGAGCCACTGAATGGTGAAGTACTTTTCCTACCAGCATTTACTATTGCAGTCTGATTCATTTTGTCATTAAGGAATGTATACCTGGCCATTCAGTTTGGCGTCATTCAGCTATTCTTGTCAAGTTGTTCCCACCGTTATGTGAGAGTATGTTTACCCTTCCGGTTACATCGATATTTTGAGGACATTTTGAGAACAATGTTATATCCTTCAATACAGAATTTTTCTATACACCTAAAAAGGAGTCAGTGTCATCTCCCGCTTGCATCTTCGTTGTTAGGAATACTCGCCAGTTTTATGGAAAGCGAAGATGTGTCTGGAGACCTTTGTCATTGTATTATTCCCTCAAATAAAGGGCTATTTCCAGTAAACACTAATTGGTTTTCAGGAACGACAAATTTTCTTTTTCTACAGAGCTTAGTCGCTTCCTTCAAAGAAATATTATTTTTAAAAATCCAAAATAATCTATCAGAAATCTATGGCTTTCGAAACCAACATATTTTCCATTTGTTTGTTTGGAGCATTGTACTTCATAAGAAGAAAAGGTTATGTAATCGTGCGCAGAAAAACGGCGAATTTTCGGCAGAAAAACTCTTATTGGTGGACTTTGGTAATAAAAAAATGGATAAATCCTGTTGCTAAATATAAAAAAATTCCTCTAACACAAGACATTGCTAGAATCCTTGTTTTGTGAGTTCTGGATATCGAAAAATCGATTCACAGCAAAACCTCCGTCTGTCAGCCCGACTGTCTGTCCGTCTGTATGTAGTACGTATCTCTGTCCGTCTGTGTATCCGTCTGTCTGTCCATCTGTCTCCCGTATTCCCATTCGTGGAGTGTTAATCATGACTTTTTTCTAGGAGTTTTCCCGTAAATAATAAAATTTTGAAAAGAAATAATAATTCCTGACGTGGAATTTTCTTCTGAGATAACGTTTGTTTTCAAATTAATATTTAATTGTTCTTATTGTTAAAGCGTTGAAATCCTTTTCAGAACAAATGTAATCGAAAGTAAACAATGCACAAGTTGTTAATCTGTTTATACGCACGGAATTTCGCTGTTCGGATTAACAAATTCCTTTCGTTTATTTTTTATCTTTTTCTTTGGTTCCATTTCTTATTGCAAGAACATATCTTATTTAAACATGAAAACTTAATGTTTAAACATGAAAAACTCGTAACGGTGCTATTAATGTGCTGTTTTCAATTAATAATGTTGAAATACTATTCAACTTTGTGTGGCCAACGAGTATTCATTCCCAGCGGAATTGATTTTCAACTCTATTATTCTTTGACAGATTTGGACATCTTTTATAAGGTTGGAATTAAGGCTAAATTTGAAGAAGAGCTTCCAAGAATATTCATGATCAGCCAAAGGATCCGATTTCAAACTTCTATTCTCTTTTATGTAAAAAAATTAACGGAGTAAGTCACTGGGTTGTTCTTCGCTCTATAGAAAAATTGACATCTTCAGGAATTTGGAATATCTGACGATTCACACTCATTTATCACTGTGCTTCACAAGAAATATTTGACAGATCTTGACTTAATTTATGTTTGCCCTTTGCTGGCAGCAATTTCGCCTACCTAAAGTTAGTTTGTATAGTTCTGTTCCTACGTTCTGCAGTTCATTTCCAGTATGGAGTGCTATGCATCCCATGTATTTGAAAAGGCAGCGTACTGTAAATGCTGTCATTCCAGATTTGTTCACACTAATTCCTTTTCCCTTCATATGCCTTTGCTCTTATTAAAATTTATCCTCATTTCGTGTACGTCATTAAGATTTCGCTCATTGACTAGAGACGTTCTCCAGTCTCTGCCAAAAGAGCCATTGTTTTAATTTCTTCTCCCCCAGTGAGTTTTCTCTTAGCACTTCCTGCGTTTCCAAACGTGATGGAGATGCCGTGCCCAGTGGAGGTGCACTGGCTGCCAAAACCTAAGGTCGCGGGCTCATTCCAGGCTCGAGACATTGGATTTTCAATGAAACTACTGAAAAAAATTCAAATAAATACCATTACATTCTACCGACAGAGAAAATAATTTTCATTCAGACCGACATCTGTTGGATAAAGCGAGTCACATCTAGGCGTTGCAAGGGCCGCCCACGAGGCTCGTCTTGTCAGAATCAATCCCACGCCGCGCCATGTGCGGGCGTCAAAGGAACAGGACCGAACGGCCGTTTCCTAGCAATTAAACTCAATGAAATTTAAATGAATAAATGTGACCGATAATTGCTTTGTCGAGAAGCAGCTCTTCCGCCCATGAGTCTTTTTCGCTAATCCAGATGCAATGGTGGGGGCCACAGGTTCGTTCTGGTCGGCCGCCTGACGGTGACGTCAGGGCTCGCAATGAAGCATGGCCATCAGCCGCCGGGACGGGTCGCCCACGGTCGATAGGCCCGCCCATGCGCCCCTGGAATGCACGCAAACACAAAAATACGCCCGATCGCCCGCTGCCTCCGGGGACATCTGCTCGACTGTCGTCTCATCGCCTCCGCCAAGCCGACTGCGGCCAGCGACCAGATCCTGCTGCTTCAACATGACACAATGCAACATGCGATGGGAAAACGTTGCGTTTTGTATCGAGGGGCGTTGGTGCTGAAGGGTAAAGGGAGATTTATTGGCATTCATGCGTTCAGAAGTTGGTGTACTTTAAACCCACCGGGCATGAGAGCATAACAACTGAATTAAATGCATATATTGTCCCCGATTGCGTGATTTCTTCATAGAACTGTATACCTAACACGCATCTGATCATAAAAGACACACTCTCAAATTTAGCAGTCACATTCTATTTTGTAATCGATCATATATTATGTTGAATTTCAATTAACTCATTTCACCGTCTCTTACAGCAGGTTGCTATCGGAAAGGGACCCAGATCAGGCTCATGTCGTTCCATGCGTTTATTGGGTTTCTGTCTTTCAATTTAATTTTCAAATCAATTTATTACCATTCATATCATTCAATTCAATTCAATGATGCCTTAATTCACGTGGCGAGACTGAAGCCATCAGGCTTGATTTCCGTCTGACTACGCAAATTTCACTACGCTCCTTTCACCATCTAACGTAGAAAAGGTATCACTCGGGCGACGAAATTGGCGATTTGAATTCAGCTCAGAGGCTTCTTTGGTGCTTGAGGATCTTTTACATACAGTAAATATACAACAGACGTCTTTACTTCCCCTGAGAAGGAAGGTGTACGAAGAATTTTTTTGCCTTTCCGTATCCTTGGCTAGGATTGGGTTTAAACCCGCAAACGTGGGTACAACAGTCCGTAACGTAACGTAACGTATATCTCCGAAACTGCAATATACAGTTTCAAAAATTGTTTCGTCTCAAAGCATCCCCAGTATGAATTCAAATAATTCTTGAAACTGTTAGGCAGGATCACTTTCTGTCTAACATTTTGAAATATTGACCCTCAAAAATCAAATGTTACACTATCATTTCAATTTCATAACCCTCACGCTTACTTTTTGGTGTCTTCTTTAGAAGAGACAGGGGTGAGTTATGTTAGTATGCTCAATACTTAGCCTTGATCTCTTTTTGTTTTCTTAGTCTATGACAAAATTTCTATTTTATGACAAAATTTTCACATTTTTCTCCACGATAGTATGCATTTTTTGCATAGGCACAATGCACTGACTATTGATACTTTCTTCATCATTTATTTTTTGTTGACAATTTTTTTCTTTGCCAAGAAACATCTTTTATGGTATTTCCTAAGCAATCTTGAAGAAGAGGAGTCCAAATGATTTATAGACAGACAATTCATGTTGTTTACTTTCTTTTTTATATGATTTTACATAATTTGCGGGGATAGTTTGTCTCATCATCAGGCTACAATTGAAAATTCAAAAAACACATTACAATTTTACTTTTTTTAAACACTATAATGTTGAAAAATTATATTTTATAATATATAACAATAGAAATATAAAATATACAGATCGTGCTTACCAAACCGCAACGACGTTTAAAGAAATCTTACATGATTTTGTTGGACTCCTCAAATTATCTGGCCTATTTTTGTAAATATCTTGATCTATTATTTGTTTCATTCTGTTTTCACATCATCTGTATTCTACATATAACTTCAGGATTTGTTGGCAAAGAAATATACCGTTAGAGATGTGAAAAGGTATTTAAACAAGTTTTCGAAACTTCACTGTTTTTCAGTATCTTCCACTAAATGTTGACACGTGTGCCTCTTCGCTGAGACCAACTAATGTTTTACAGTTTAAAGGTAATATTTTTTTCCTAGTGCGAAGATGGCAATGTAAATCATTTCAGGACATTTTCGAATACTCCAATGGTTTTAAACTACGTTGTGTAATTTATGTACTTCAGAACTGTCCAAAGACACTTTCTTCAGGGTATCACCATAGAGTATGAGTTTTTTTTTCACAATTTCCTCTAAATATATATTTTGAAATAATACGATAGTTTTACTGGGTTTTAACAAAGATGTGGTGCAAATTCCCATGCTTTTGTCTCAAAAGTAATGTTCGCATAAATGTGAAGCGTGTTTCGTGAAGATACTTTGAATCTGAAAACAAAATTAAAACTTTCTCTGTGCTTAGAGACATTGTTTTACGTTCCTCAGCTGCAGCAAAGTTTTCCAGGATGTCTTTATTTGTGGCTTTCCTTTAGGTTTTTCTATGTCTTCTCTGAAAGAGAATCTAATTTTTGGCAGATCGTTTGTACCAGATAACGAAAAAAAGTTCCAATAGTTGATAAATAAAGTGAAATAATTATGCAACGAAGGCGGTATTTCATTCCAAACTTGGAACCTCCACTTTTGTTCTGTACTAGTGATGTGTGGGACAGATCTTCAGCGCTAAAAGCGATCATATCCAGTACGTCATTTATCGTCGCAATCATCTGCTCCTTCTATTCCGAGTTGCAAATGAGCCCGTTCATCGATTGGGCAGCTGACAGGAACGTGCTCCCGGCGATCGCTGAATGGCGGCGCAGAACAGAGTATTGATTTCCAGACGAGCGATCGCCGCCCGTGAATCAGCCTGTTCGAAGTTTCGTTCAAGAGACTAGCAAATTTCTGAGTGCCGATTAGCCGAAACTGCAGGTTAACCGGCACAGTGGTGAAAACAACAAAACAATGTATTCTAAAATGGAACACAAAAATGGATAAATTAGTTGCTACAGTAGTAGCGAGGTGGCATAATCTGTGCAACGGATGATGCCATCCCCCATTTTAGGAATTCAGTCTTCTCCGAATTCGATAATCATCTTCGGATTCGCTGGCCATCCATTGTAGAAGGTGTTTGTCGTTGCCACTTTGTTTCAGTCACCTCTGTGGCTGATACAAACGTGTTCGTTCATTAATTGTAACCTGTATTTTACGCTTGGTCTATTTTCGATCCTTTATCAAAAGAGCCCCGGATTATCAGATATTTTGTATTTGCGGTAGACTCGTTCCCTATTACCTCGTATTATCGCTAATCTTCTGTATGAGGTGGCTATGATATTGCCATCAAAATCACCTAGCGTAGCGCTTAGCAAAATGTGAATCCACGTTCCCGCCCCAAGGTCAGCCGCCGCGCCGTTTGAATGCATTGACCTCGAGAGCGCGGCGCTGAGCGTTGGCAGCGCCGCAGGGGGCGTGCCGTGTCGCCGGAGGTAAAGAACCTGCGAAGGCAGCGGCGGCGGCGGCCACAGGGGGCGGCACGCGAGGCGACGCTGCGCCGCGTTCTCAGGGGTGCGCACGCCGCTCGGGCCTCGATCGCAAGCGCCGGTTGCACCGGCGCTGCAACCCGGCCGCACAGCCACCTCAGTTGCTCCCGCCACAATCCCAGAGAAAGTTTGGAGAATGTGTAGCTTTTCGCAACTTTGTTCACCACAAATTCCCCATGGATCGGCGGGCATTTGAGCCCCGGTTCAGAGGTTTGGAAAATAGTAGATACCCTATGTGGTCTACTGCTTCACACAATGACTTGTTATACCAGAGGGAATTCACCCCGGGGTGGGCACCTAAGCTTTTCACCGCCATCTGCATCTCCGCTGGCGTGCACAATTATGCCTACAGGCTGGTATCTGGATCCCGCCAGGACGCAGTTTACCTTCTCGATAACCTTCCCATTTAATGTCTGGCTCGAGCCGTCACGCCAGCTCAAAGCTACTGGCTTTCTTAGCCAATGCCGCAGTCGAAATAATTCGTCACCCATAATGCGCCGGGACAAGTCCCTCATGTACGCCCAGAGTATCGGGCCACTGCCACGACGAAACCAATTGACCGATTGGGGGCCACCTGGGCTAAGACCCGGGGAACTCGGAACCCCCAACCTGTCTCCTCACTGCCTCCACCATCAAGCTTTGTGTGTACCGCTGAAACCTAGGCTAACTGACAGGGAGGTTTATGCTCCCCGTCTGGACTTTTATATGTGGAATCCGGAATTAGTCCTTCTCCCAATCCAGCACAAAGGACGACGAGCCAGAGGCCCGACTGGTGAGCCGGTGAACACGGCAACATGGAGCTTACCACCGCCTACTCATTTCTTGCACCTTGACCCAAATGACGTGAGTGCCGCCGAACCCTAGGCAACCTGACAGGGAGGCTTATGCTTCCCATCTGGGCTTTTATATGTGGAATCCGGAATAAGCCCTTCGCCTAATCCCGCCCAAAGGTCGACGAGTGCCAGAGTCTCAACTAGTGGGTCAGCCGCCTAAACCGGTAGCATGGAGCTTAGCACTGCCTACTCATTGCTTGCACCTTGAAGCTAACGACGTGAGTGCCGCCGTGAAACTCGTGGTCCTGGTGGCCGTTTACAAATCTCCTTCAAACACTGTGACCTACGTGTTCCACGCCCCCCCCCTGCGGGGAGGTATGGAATGAGCGGTTTGTTCGTCTCAATTGCACAGCTCTATTTAAGACTACATTTACATGAGTTGCTTAATCTATACGCACTCTCTGGCTGCGTGTCTGCTTGTCGCACGAAGACGAACCCCACGGAAAGTTGCACAATTGCTGTTACTGCACAGAAGAGAGAAATTAACCGATGAGGATATTACCTCGTACAAAACCTGGTGTCGTCTAAATTTACTATTGCTCATTTAACAGTCCGACAGATCGCTACACAGTCAGAGACGTCATGGAATCCCCAGCGAACAACGGTAGTTCGAAGGACAGCCAACAGCATTCCGCTTGTTCGTTGAGCTTCAAGTTTTGAGGCAGAGCGTAGATAGTAGCAGAAAACAATATCTTGCTGCTGCAAAGAGATTCGTCCGATACATAAACTTGAAAATTATTTTCTGCTTCAGCAGAGAAGAGAAAGCTTCCATCGTCGCGCTTTTTCTGTCTTCTGCAACCCGTTTTACAAGAAAAATGAAACGAAACATGAAAAACTGGTCGACCGTTCTTAACGTAGCTATTTTTTTCTGACGCCCTGTTCAACGTATCTCTCCTCCCCCTGTCCTTACAGTTCTTTGAAGACGGTGAAAAGGATAGCGACTGTCTAAGGAGCTCCTGCCCTCGTGGAATCGGCGTCTCAGCGAGGCTCAGGCAAGGCCTGGCGCCCTCGCGCAATGAAATGGAAAATGGCCAAGGTTGATACCCGTCGCACGGAAAGAACAATTCACACAATATATTCAACGTATCTGAAGCCAAGTCTGTTCTACATTAATAATGAACCATGTCAGTGAGCAATATTTGACACTATCGGGAACAGTACAGGAATTTTCCGTTAACTTGATGGATACTCTGACAGTCTGAGCTATACAATAAAACGTTACACACGGAACAATTCTTCGGTCTTGTATGCCCCAGATAGACTACACACATGAGTTGTGAAAGAGTTGATGTATAAAAGAAATACAACACATGCTTTATCTAATCATAGAGGCAAAAGGATTTGTGTGTGGCACCTGTAACTGCCAAAGTGGTGTGGAAGGAAATATCAACCTAATTTAGTTATTGAAAATGATCCGTCTCGCAGAAATATTTGGCTTCAAGCAATGTCAAAAAATCAATATGCGTTCTTCAATAGCAATTGCAGCGCACTGTGATAAAAGTTCGTCGTGAACATTTTTTGATTGCACAACTGGGCATTCTTTGTAGATTCCATCAAACCATCCAATTCCATCAATGGAACTGGAAAGTACAATTTTTACTCAGTGTAAAATTAGCCGCATCGTAAATTCTCACGTTTCAACGCCAACTTCTGGTTCCCGACTTCAGTGGAATTTATAAATTTGCATTGAAACAAAGCCCCTTGTGCTCTTTTGATGACCCAAGATTAATTTTGCTCCCTGAATCAACGAACCGTGACACTTTTAAGTTAGAAGTTAACAATAACATATTCTTAAATATTAATAGAAAATATAATTAATATTTTGATTCAGGCTTATTCATTTACAGTTTTGTAGAACTATCTTTTGTATTGACTCTGAATTTGAAGTAATAAGTGAAACATTTTGATTCATCTGCTGATCACACTCAAAATGCCAAAGTATATTTCCGTATTTCTAAATGTTCAACAGTCTTAATACTGTCAATGTCATAACTTTTAATTAACTTATAATTTCAATGAATTATTGAAATTTCGTAACTTATAATTTCAGGGAACCCTTGAAAATCTAAAAAAAAACTTTCAATTTGGAAACGTTGCATGTATAATTTTATTACTGCATTTGTTAGTAAGTTCATCAAAAATATGTTCTGTTGTTTCGTAAAAAATCATAAAAAATGTTTTACATGACCTGGTCGACCACGAGTGTTGAGTTTTACATTACTTTCTTTCAGACATGTAGACAAAAACTAAAATGTCAGGTCCTGACATCTTTCACTTATTCAGAATTCTTATTCCGATTCGCAATAATCCCGAAAGTAATTTCTGTAATAGTACAAGACGCTTTTTATGAAAATGACTCATTTGAGGTGAAGTTGTGAATATGAACTAGGCAGTTCCGATGCTATGTTTATAATAAAACAGTTCATTGGTGCATTTCCATTAAACTTTCATATTTCTTACTGGATAGTCGCTAACGTTCCACAAATAGTCTTGTTAATAAATAACGTTTATTTAACTCGTAAGTTAAACATAAAATTCCTGTGTTTAAAACTAGAGAAGTTAGCTAATATTATGCTTGAAACGTACAGCGAAATCATCGCCGATAGAATACCAGATGATATTGCGTATCAAAGAATATTTCCCACTCTTACGATATGAAAACTGTGTAATAATATACTCTTAGTACTTAATTTTGTGGAATATGCTTATATATTTTTTACTTTCTCACCCATAGTTCATAGGAAGAGAAAGTATTGTATTAGTGCGCCGGAAAACGGCGAGTTTTCGAAAGAAACCTTTTTTTCCGGACCGTAATAACGAAAAAGTTGATAAATTTTCTTCCTGTTGTATAGTCAGAATACAGGTTTTGTGGGTCATTATTGCCGAAATCTCTATTGTCGTCATACCGTCTCTCTGTTGGTGGTCAACTCTAGTGCCTAAGTTGCTCTGTCGATATTCTCCAAGAATGTTATTCCTTGATCGATTTAAATTAACTAAAGGACTTCTGAGTTTGAAACAAATTTGTATATTTGATTTTGTTGGATTCTTTACATTGGCCCTCAACATTTTTGAAATAACCTGACAATGTCTCCAAATTTTTGGGTTCAACTCTGTCCTCTGATATCGTAAAGAACGCTCAAAAGAATGATGCATGTCTAATTTTCGGGTTTCAAATTTCGGAGAGGTAAATATAGATTTTTAAGCGCCGCTCCAAGTTTGTACGGCAGAGAGACTGCCTGGTTTATTGGCAAAGCACATGGCGAGTTAACTCGCTGGACCTGAACAAGTCTCGGCGCCGAAAAAAAAGTTGCTTGTTGGAAGCACTTTTGCAGGATCGTACACTCATGCGGATACTACACGGTTCTTTTGTTAGATTTTTTTGGTTTTATTTTAGGTCGCATCAACTACTAGTTCATTAGCGACCACAATATGATTTAACGTTATGGTATGAGGATGAAACGATATGGCGATGGTAGGGGGTGAACACATACAACCATGCCCGAGGCGGAACTCGAACACGCGACTCCTCGGTCCGGGAACACTTCGGCACTACTGACTTAGCGGTCTCAGCCACGGGGCCAACTCTTATAAGTTTATTGCCACAAACCAGTAAACATTGTATGTGAAATATATTACGAATACAACTGCACATCGGATGTCGCATCCCCTGCTATTATTTGGTTCAGTTTTGATATTATTCATCAAAACTGTGTCGTGTTTTCGTAGATCTGCTCGGTTTTCCTGCACAGCGTATTACAATAAGTCTCTCGCCGTGACTCAGTCATTAATTTTCAGGAATCAAGCATTCTCACAAACCATCACAAGCGTTCGTGACTCTCGCCTGCTTTTGGTTGTCATTGAGTGACTATCACCCCGCACATTTCACCCACTCACAACATCATATGAGTTCGTGACTAAGCCTTCCTTTGTTTCTTATTGACTATCATTCCGCACCTTTCATCAGCAACATTTTCAATCATCTATACGGTTGTGTGCTTATTTAATGCAAACGACTGCTATGTAAGCCTTCGAAGAAAGTTCCAAGTGCCACCCTTTTGATAAAGAAAGCCAGAAAGACTGAGAATTCGTTATTTAAAAACTTATTTCGTGGGTAGCTTGAACGCATGAATCTTCTTACATTTTATGTGTTTTTGCCACATTTTTCGAACTTATTCATCACGGAAAGATAGGATCTAATTACTAAGATCTTACAAAACGTATAAATATTTTTTGTCCAATTTTTCTTTTACAGTCAATATACATAATGTCTCGAGCTTTTTTAAATATTTTTACTTACTAAACCTTTACAATTTTCAAGTTGAGAAGAAACACCATTAAATTGATACCAAACAATACCATTTTGAGACTGCACACATTCATATTGAGACATTCACACTCATATTGACATTCACATTCATATTGAGACTTTCACATGGAAACTAAATGATTTAAAATCAAAAAGAAATAATGGCCTTGTTATTGTTTTAATATCGGTTGTGTAGTAGGTGTAGTGTTTATTATGTAATACGAGATTTCTTTTCCGAGTGACCAAACGTGAGTTTGCGTATATAAAAAACTGCAAATTTGTGTTTTCTATAGTATTAATAATAATAGTAATAATAAGAACAATAATAGTGGTGGTTAGGGAAGGCTGTATAAAAGCGACCGCGTATCGTTTGGTAAAGGTTCTGAATCGTCTTCCAAAGCCACAAATGGTAAGAGGATTAAAATTACGAAAGAACGTTGGGGCCTTCATTGTTCAATATATTTAAAAAAAATCCATTGAAAGATCGGAAACGTAAATTTGCAGAAAATCATCAATTTATCGTTTCAATCGAATATTCGCGGAAATATTTGGATGGTTTGATGTTTACTTTCAGATACTCGTAGAGAAACCAACAAATGAATGGTAGGACTAAAACAAAGCGTCGTGAATACAGGTTGTAACTCCTAAAATTTTCGAACTGTTTGAGAAACTTTATAATAACTTATAACTTAAATTATAATTATCTCCATTAATATAATCCCTGAAATCTCCATTAAAATGTTAAATTAATGAAGATGCTTCATTGTGCATTCATTTTAAAAGAAAAATGATTTTTTTCATAATTATGAAAAGCGTTATACATAGTACGATCTGCCTATTTTATTTCCTTATTTTTAATTTATTTGGTTTTGTAACTAGCGCGCATGGCTACTACTTTATTAAATACGCGAATCGTAGAAGTTTATAATTGGGTGGATCGACGGTTTTGCCTAGTACAGATTTTCAAGTATTTTATAAAATTAAGAATGTATGACAAGAAATATTTATTATAATAATAATAATAATAATAAAACAAATTCGAACGGATCGCATGATAGCAGCAAACAAATCGGATATTGTTATCCGGGATTTGGAGAAAAAATCGAGTTTACTTGTCGATGTTGCTGTACCTTGCGATCAAAACGTCGTTACCAAGGAGGCAGAGACACGTCTTAAATACAAGAGTTTGGAAATCGAGATCAGCCGAATGTGGGGCGTAAAAGCACAGGTCGTCCCGATAGTTATCGGAGCTCTGGGATCTGTTCCGCAAAATTTGTGTAAGAACCTGTCTAAACTCCCAGGAAATTCAAAAGACAGGGAAGTGCAAGAACTCGCTTTATTTGGAACAGCCCACATTTTGCGCAAAGTATTGCAGAGACACCGACAGTCCCAAAAACATTGGAAATAAACTAGACTCACTAAGAGCGCTGCTGTCGCGAAATAATTTGAAGGGGTTGCCCGCCGCCATTGTAGTGGAAGAAACCTGCTTAAAATGTGGGTAGAGAGTATCATTTGGAGTTCGTTGCGACTGATAGCGAGTTAGTAGTTTGTCTTTGGCTGTTTTCTGCAGTATAAATATATTATTTCAGTGTATGAAAACATTCGTGAAATAAGATGGTTAAGAAAAATATGTTCACTATTGTAACAAAATCTCTACTTCTTACTACTACTACTGAATGTCAAATCTACCATTTGCTTACCATGAAACTGTTTGGGCCACCCGACCCGCCCGCCATACGGCGGACGCGAAACCTCCGTGAAAGTTTTTTTTGGCTATTGATTGCTGCGGATTTGCTCGTTGCTTGCAGACATTTTCTCACTTCTGGATCACAATTCAACTTCTGACTGATCTTAGCGGGCGCTGCACCTAAGTAACTTAAATCACTTTCAGGTTGCACTACACTCAGCAATTTTATTTTTACTTTAGTGAACGACTACAACTTCGCAGAACATTTGGTTACAACTATCACTCTTCAAAAACCAACAGAACTTTCTACCTCCCAAAAAGTCGACTTCCATCTTATATCAACCAAGCCCCCTAGCAACCACCTGCCATTGTCTACTCTTTTCCTGAATAATTGGTATATCACACTATGTAAAAAGTTAGATATAAGAAAGTAATGAAAAATGGAATGCCAACCAAAGGCAATGTGAGTTTAAGTGTGCAAATGCAAGTACTGGAAAAAGTGCAGGACATTTGTGTCTTTCAGGAACTAGAAATGCATGCCAGTGACAACTTGTTTCCTGAAAGCCATATTATTTTATTAGTCAAAACTACAGTGAAGATTTATATGAAAATTAGGTTGCACCATGTAGCAACTAAAAACAGTGTGACACTCCACAAACAAATGTTGAGGCAACACCTTAACAAAAGTGTATTGTTCCTAAATTAATAATTGATTACGAAGGATAAAAGGTCTTTCACTATAGTAATGACAAATAAAGTTGTATTCATGTACAATTGTTTTTGTTTCACCCTCAAATTCAGAAGTTTTTAAAATTTATTTTAAAAGATGTTACTAAAGATGAATAACGTTAATGAGCATTCATGCTCAGGTGTTTGCTGTTTAATACTTACTCTATAATAACTATCATTAATTTAAAGTAAGAGTCCCCTCCTCCAACATCTCCCTCCAATAACTCGGCTCAGTCATGCCTGTGAGTGTAGTTGTACTTATTTTTAGCTTTGAACCAATGAGATGTAATAAATAAATTTCGTTTGTTTGTTTTTTAAAAACGTTCCGTATTCCCTATTCATGTTGCGACTTCTTTTTGTTGAGAAAAAACTAATAACCTTCCTTGTACATTCTGAGAAGTTATAAGGGGTACACACAGATCTAGACAGGTTGGAATCTCACAGCTATCTAATCAACTAATAATATAGTTGTGAAGTTTCTTCAAAACATAAAATATTTAAAAAAGATATTAAGAAATAAAGATAATTTGGTAGGTTTCCACCTTTTCTTGTGAAACGGAATAAAGAAATATTAAATATGTTTATGTAGAAAAATGTACATGAAATCCTGATTAATGTTTGTTTTTGTCACCAGCATGACCAGGAAGGTAAGGAACAAGTCATAGTCTGTTCTAGATTTCATTCAGTTGAATTCGCAAAGGGGAAAAAAATGAATTTGGACAGTTAGTAGGCCTTTTATGTCAAAATGTTCATATTTCACTATCTTCTGTCTTTGGGTTATACTTAGATTTCTTTGTCCAGTGTTGTTTTAGACAGTCATATTGGTACTTATTGAAAGCCAAAGGTTAATAAAAATATTTTATATTTGGAATTTTATTAAAATGTAGTGTGGAACTTTGTGAAACATTACCATTTCAAGGAGCCGTTTTCCACTTCTTCTGGTCTATTTTATATAAAAAAAATATTATAAGCTAAATTACATTTTTTTAACTTTTAGGATTTCAGTTAAAAAATTAACTAAAATAAATTGAATTTTTTCTACCTTATGTTTTAAGTAAAAGAAATTGGTGTAAATTATAATTATGTACCAGGTACAAATAAGCTTACCTTGATAGCTTGTTATTCGTACTTAAAATCTATTTGTAATTTTTTAAAAAATCTTGCATTTTGTAAAGAAACAAACCCTCAACACCTTCCATGGTGTCAGAAGCCACACTGAGCAGAAATATTGGGGAGGGGACAAACTGGTAGATTTTTGAATTTGAATAAGAAGGGAAAAAATCTAAGGTGGAATTTTATATATCTTGTCCCCAATTATTTGTTTTTTATTTTATGCAGCACTATGTAGTATTTCTTTTATTAGCAATATATATATATATATATATATATATATATATATATTCAATATGTAGTTAATAATAAACCTATAAATATGACTGTCTAAAACAAAACGGGACATAGAAATTAATGAAAATGTTCGCATCTATAATATTGGTATAATGGCATAAAGAACATGTACTACTATGAAAACAATGACCGAAGTGTGGTCATTTGTTGTAGAGTTTGATTGTATCTTATTATTTCTGTTACACACTCTCAAAACACGACTGAAACACGTGTAAACACAGCCTTAACTTTGAAACGCGCGCGCAAGTCACCACTACAATGGCGGCCACAGCTCCCTTCAATTTATCCGGTGTCCTGAACTGTCCGTCCACGGCATTGTGGGGGCATGGACAGTCCCGAGATCTGCTCCTTAGGTAGCTGGTTGCAACCTGTAGTAGATTTTATATTCAGCCGACACATAACATCTTTAGTCGTGATATAGAGGTATAATAATAATAATAATAATAATAATAATAATAACAACAACAACAGCAATTTCTAATTAACTACGAAACTAATGTTTAATAAAATAAAAAAAGGAATCCAAGTTAAAATGTTAACTATTGCCTATCTTTCACCTCTTTTATACAGTTAACACAACACAAATTAAAATACAAAAATTATAAAAATCAATTGCATTATGCTATTTGATCTTCTTACATTAAATTTTTAGTTACATCCCTTTTTGTCGATGACATCATTAGTCTTAGACGATGAACTCCTTCCGCCTTCACAATACGTTTCATATTTCTAAATTACTCGTCCTTATGAAATTAATTTTAGACGTTAAATGAAACTTTTAAAGACGAGATATCGTTCCTCCAAAAACTATCAGCTCCACCTCAGGCCGCAAAAGGTATCGTGTTCACATACTTGTTTATATTTTATTTAATTTAACGTCTAATAACAATTTAAAACTGTGTGAGACATACTGTAAGGAGAATGTACTCTGTGCACATTTTCACAAATTCTGAGATCCCTACTCTAATCCACATACAAGTTGAATTATGAATACAAGAGGAACCGAGCTATGACAAAAATTGATACGAAAATGTTAGGTCTCCTGTAATAAAAGCTATTTTTCAAAGACAAATCAGCTGCAGATTTTGGCTATTTATCCCTCATCGTGTCCATAGTGAAGCAATAGAATTACTGACGCGGTAATTTGGAGAACGATAATTTGAACAGGTGTTCATATATTCCCCACTGAAGTCTTAGAAAATGTGCCCAGATAGTGAAGTTATATTTATGTCCATAAGCTAGACAAGGGACCATCTCAGCATTCCCTCAAAGAATCAGGAAAACGGCGAAGAAACTGCAACTTTCTATTTGGTCGTTTGAACTTTCTAATAGAATTTCTTTTTTTATTGATATTACAATCCTTTTGATTTAAAGACAGTTCTTTAATCCTTTAGTTATGACAGACGGGATATTTGGTTTAATTAGTACAACGTTTCGACGATAATTGTTTGTCTTTTTCAAATACTAGAGGAAATATTAAACAAAGTTGACTGAGAGATCAACGTCGTATTTGAAACTCTTAGACATCATTCGGATAAATTTTGCTATTTTGATAAAAACATATTGTTAAATGAGATCTTCAATATAAAAGGTAACTTAAAAGAGAAAACATGTTTGACGTTGCACTAATTAGATCAAAAATCATGTCAGTCGGAATTAAAAGTTTCAAAAAAATAACTGTCTTTAAATCAATGGGATAGTAATATCAATAAAAATGAAACACTCTACCCTACGAAGGGAGCGCCACCACGAACAAACTCCTACCTTCCTAACAAGAAAGCATTCGACGAATGTGCGCAATACAAAACTAATAGCGTTTCTCCTTTACCACTATGCGTCAATTCACCTGTATATCTCCCCAAAAATCCTTTATAATTCCTGTGGTGATTGGTTACACAGTTTGTTTAGGGAAATCTATTATTTTCGTCTTTTGTCTCTATTTTATTTTTTAAATAAATATTTTTGCCGTTTATTAAATAACGTTTTATATTTTTTATATTTTATATACTCAGAAAATATAAGATTGAAAGATTCCATCGTCCGTATTTCTATACTATTGTCTCATTTAATAATACAAGGTATGTTCTACCTTCAGGATAGAATGAGGTTAGACGAGCCAAGGAGTTTAAAATGGTGTTATTATTATTGTTGTTTGCCACACTCTAAAAATCCACCTTGAAGTTTGTGAAAATTTTCGGTACGAGTTATTAGTTTAATAATTTTGTTATTATTTTGTTTGGTATATGTTGTTATTATTAAATATTGTTTGTATAATTTTGGGACAAAATATACGGTTTACTCTGTAATAAAAGTAATATTATAGTCAAGATTTGTCAAGATAAACTAAGTTACATATGTCTTAGCACGTTTTATAACCGCTTCAAACTAAAGAAGCTACTGTAAGGTTGGATGCCTGTACCTGAAAATCCCCATTTACCATGATTCAATGTGTTAATTTTGTAAGTTTTTGGCTTAAATATACTTGATAGTTTTGTAAATTACATTATTTGCGACAGTTCGCCTAACCCTACCGACTAACCCCTCTAATCTGCTACTAGGGGTAAGAAGCTAACGTTTCCTTTTTTTCTGGTAGAGATTTCATTGAGGTACGTACATGAACATGTAAACATAACACATACTTACCATTTTTAAATACCATAGGAAAAAAGAATGGCGCATCTAACCCCACTCTACCGTATTTTCCTTTTATCTTCAAAGCTCCTGAGGGCATACTTAGAATCTATTGTTAATATTCATTTTTTGAATGTCACTGCTTCAAAACTTCCATTGTTAAAATACGTCATTCAAACTTTGTTTTTGTGTAACCCTGAATAAATCATAACTGAAATGATAGCTGCTACCAGAAAACGATAAACGTTATCAGATAGCTTTCTGCGTCAACACAGAATTGGACGGTTGAACCTCCTTGACCGTACAAGCTAATATTAAGAATTAACTTACAAGAACAATCAAATAAAAAGTACGTAACGATAAATACTTCCAACAAAATTTTAGACAATATTACAACTTTATAACGTCGTTCTTTATCACTGTAACTGCACTCTAACCGCAAAGCGTATAGTTTTTTATTCAAATTTCATTGTGAAGCTGTATTACTTTATTACAACCAATTTTCTACGATGAGCGACGATTGTTCGAAAATTTTAAAACGTTCGTGCGAGTAGTCACGCATTAGATCATAAATGTGATGCATCAGAATAACGCACGCACTCAAGCGCTGACATCCGATAAGAATAATTAAATGACTGCCACACATTACCTCCATATGCTTCTTTCCAAGGAAGGTCAGGAGTCGACATCGTTCTGTAGAATGAGTTTCATACATGTTTCGCATTGCGCTTAGAACGGGGTAGAGGGGAGCATAATGAGGAGGCGGAAGCGTCCGGCTCTGGTCAGCAACGCTGGAAATCGATATGGGTATTTGCGGCGGTTGCGATGACCGCCGAGATACTCTACACATTCCGCTGGCGCGGCGACTTGTAGACTTCTCACGTGGAGGGGAAGTCCCTGCACATGAGAGACGTGACGGTGCCGCTGCCGCGCACGCGCGGCCGCCGAAACTGCACGCTAACCGGAGGGAACTAGTTAAAAGATCGTAATGTGGAGGTACCAAAGGGAGGTAACGAAGAAAAACGAGGAAATGTGATGTAGACGATTATCTCACCATTATCGATCGTGTATCATAAAGCTGAAATGTTTTGCGAGGACAGTCGCGGCATTCACTCAGTACGATTTCACCAAACACACGACTCTTGATGAAAGTAATATAGTTCTAAAAAACACACAGTAAAAAAGTCCTTTCGACATTACCTATTTTACTATAATTTATTTCATTGCTTCGAAGGAATAAAAGAAGAGAAAGCTGAATCGTGTTTCCATGTATTCTATCTTTTTTTCTGTACTAAATTATTTTGTTACTAAACGCTTCAATCCTTTTCAAATAGCTTCAACTCTGTCTCGGTAAAAACGTTTATATTATACTAAAGTAATCAACGGTATTTTACACAAATTCTTTCGTTTTGCTTCAAAGTTTGCGACCATGGATAAAATATTTAAGCTATAAATTTAAATTATCAACGCATTATATCAATTTAGAGCGAGTCCGGAGAGTTCGGGATATATCGTCTGCCTCGTGCAGTGTAATGCTGCAGCTACTAGCTACTTCTATAAAGCAACTCATAATTAAAACTTAAAAATTAATTTGGAGTGCATTCCGGAACCTAAAATTTTATAAATCAGGCACTATAACTATATTTGTACTTCTTTGTATACGTACGTACATACGGAGTAATATACGTTGTATAGGGAAAGTTATGTAATGCTGCGGAAAATCTATTTCGAGATTTTAGCGGAAATACAGATTTTGGAATATCCTGATACCGAAAATGTGTTGTTGTTGTTGTTGTTGTTGTTGTTGCTGTTGCTGTGTTTTTTTCTCCAAAACGTCCGTCAGTCTGTGAACAACACTAGCGCCTAAACCATACGTACGATTTCTTACAAAATGGATGTACACCCAGTCGATCTGGTTCCACTCGAGGTGTCGCGATTTTGAAAGAGTTTTCTCAAAATTTTGGGGTACTTTACATGAAGTCCGCCGGAGTTTCTTCAATATTCTTAAAATAATTTTTCCGTTCTTCCATTAAGAAACGGAAAAATTAAGAAAATGTCAAGAGACTGTACTTTGGGTGGCGATAAATGGCAGCTGGCACAAGTATGTGGCAATGGCGAATAGCTAGCCCAGACACAAGGAAATAGAAAACAAATACGGGAAAGTCTGTACCATTCTGTAGCACGAATAGTTTTAAATAATAACTTTGAAAAGTTACAAAATCTATCCCGAGAAACTTGTACGTCTTAATTGCAGTACTTCTCTGGATCGTCTGTCCGTCTGAGTCAACGATATTTTTGACATGTTGCCAACGCCATCTCAACCGGGAACCCCAAGAAATCCTCCCAATCTGACTCGGCTACCCACAGCAACAGTAAGAGCAATAATAATAATAATAATAATAATAATAATAATAATAATAATAATAATAACCGAAGCCCACATTTTGCGCAATGTATTGTAGAGGCACCGACAGTCCCTAGATCTGCTCCTTGGGTAGCTGGTTGCAACCTGGTGTAGATATTATATTCAGCCGACTCATAACTTCTTTAGTCGTGATGTAGTGGGATAAATAACAATAATAATAATAATAATAATAATAATAATAATAATAATAATAATAATAAATTCGTTTTCATTATCATCTTGACCCAAAACTAATTCAGAACGCATTCGCTCAAAACCCACGCGTGGTAAAGTCTTTTCAACGTAAACCGTTCCCAGAGCAAACCGCAATCCGTCGAATGCTGCACGCGGCTATAATATGCAGAGTGAATGGGCTTGCGTGCGTGCGCAGAGGAAAACGCGCGCAGCCAAGAAGTGCACAGCTGTTCAACAGATGCGGCAGCTGCCAATAATGGCGAGTGGGAGGGCGCAGGGCAGGCTGGCAGGCGGCGGGTCAAGGACGTGCCTTTTTATTGCGCGTAATTGCTTCGGCCACGTTGTACGGAAGAGGTGAGGGAAAGTAAAGTGTGTGGGGACTCTTTGAAAACGAGCGGCAGGAGTTAAAGTGTTAGATTGATTAATTTTTTTCGTTTTTCCGGGCGCGTCTACTGTTGTAATCATTATTCCCGTAAGTGTAGGGCATATTTTTATCACGGGGTGGTGCCGAACCGTCCCCGCTGAATGGTGATATCCGGTGTTTACCTACACGTCAGCTTACGGTGTTTTACCTAAACAGGTATCTCCCACCAGGGTGGCATCCCCTCTCTCTGTCGGTACAAGCTTTAAGCTCCCGATCGGACTCCTGACATGCGTGATCAGTGCTGAAGAGCATCGTCATCATCATCACTTGACAGGGAGAGATGACTCAGTGCATCAACTGATGTCCCACTGACCGGGATGTCCTAGGTTCAAGTTCCAACGGGGCAGGATTTTCGACACTAGCTTGTCGGCAACACCAGTAGGTCGAATTCAGTCGCTGTCTGGAGGAGAATTCTAGCGGCCTGCTGCTCTGATCGGTAGTTTTCCGTGGTTTCTTTGATCAACGCCACACGAATGCCGGACCAGTACCCTAACAAATGGGCCATGAACCGCGCGCGATCTTTACGTCCTCTTCCTTGTCCTATCCTCATCCCTTACACACACACACACACACACACACACACACACACACACACACTAACACGTACTACTCTACCACACATGCCGGGAGATCGGTCGGGAGCTTAGAGCTTGTCCCAGCTGGGGCGGTGCCCCGCTGGTGGGAGGTACCTGGTTCGGGAAAATCCCGCTAGTCGACGGTAGGTCGGCGCCAGATCTCGCTATCCAGCGAGTAAAGATAACCGTCACCTCACGATGAAAAAAATGCACTAGACTTACGGGACTATGGACCTCAGGAGTTGACGCGCTCGGAATCACGAACAATCATCACTCGACGCATTGAGCCACCAAAGCCGATGGATGAGAAGGAAAACTTAGAAGTCTGGATGACATTGCACATTCTTATCAGTAGAGTGGGGAAATTAATAACATTGATAATAGTCAGAAGATATTCAATAGACATCACTTTGTCAATACATACGAGGGACATTTATGTCAGAAATATGTTCCGCACAATAAATGTTTCCTATAATGAAACTATGTTACTGAGTAACAAATTGAACCAGAAGAAAAATTTTTCAACATTAAGGAAAACAAATCGGGCATCAAGAAACCGAGAGTAATAAATGTATTTTAACTTTCCCGCTACTGCTAACGCAGTGTAGAGAAAGTATTGTATTAAAATTATTTTATTTTGTCTATACATTTTTTTAACTTTGTCAGACAACAATTTTGTAGTGTACCCCTTAGCCTCTATCTACTTCCTCTTATTCTCAATAATTTTCATTTATTCCAACGACATACCGTCATATACTATACTGAGATCTTCAGAAGTTTTTTTATCAAGATGCGTTCCATATAGGGACTTGTGTACATTGATATTATGTAATTCTTCTGTATAAATCTTACCATTGTTTAAAATATTTGTTTTGACATTTTAACAACCTGAACATGGAAATAATCATTTTCCGAAACGATGCTATTACTATTATGTATTACATATTATATTAGTCATATTGTATTTTCATGTAAAACAGTTATCTTAAAATAATTTTTGTCTCTAAAATGAAAGACCAAATGCAATCTGACAAAAAAGTATTGTAATGCTGCGGGTAAAAAAAATGTTCGACAAAAGAAACTCGTAATGCTGGGCCCTTGAAGCGAAAAAGTGGATTAATCGTGTCCCTATTAATTGTAAATTACTTTATTATTGTATTTTAATTGCAAATTACTTTAACGTGTAGTCAGAATCTACGTTTTGCGAGTCCTGGGTACAGAAAAACTGATTGAGGGCAAAATATCTATCTCCCCGTCCAAGTATTGTTATCGGCTAAACCGTACGTAAAATTTCACCAAAATTGATATTTCCCAATCGATCTGGCCGATATTACGGTCCCTTGAATTTTAAACCGTTATTTTAATTTTGAGGGGTGTTTAACATGAATCTCCTGGGTCATTTTTCATTTTTTTGTCGAATGTAGGATGTCATAATGCACAAGTCATATTCTTCGTTTCTGATGCTTCGTTAACCATTCCTATTCCTAGCCAGCACCGTAATATATCCAATGGAAACTGCAGCCTATATTACTTTGCAAAAACCAGAGGGTTTCAGGCCCCAAACGAGAACACCAGCTTTCAAGTGACAATTCTCATCCTCGATCCCTTTGGGAATGCAAATTCAGACTGGCATCGTCAGACTGGCATCTGGATCCGTCAGAACGCGATGTTCTTGGAGAATACTTGAGCCGCTTTGCCAGCTCTAAGCTTGCGAACTAACCAGGTGAGACACTCACACGTGTCGGGACAAGTAGCTGCTTAATTTCGCCTGAATGGGAAACACTATAATCCAAATGCGGGCCACTAAGGCTGTTAAACCCGGGGAATACGGAGTCACCACTCGTGAGGAATCACTGCGCCCAATTTGGTACTAACGACGTGAGACACGCCGAGAAACAGGGCATCCGTCGAGAAACTGGACGAATTGGAAACACTCGCAGATATTTGTGTTGGGTCAATGAAGTGATCCTTTGATGACGTAAGCCGTCGCTGGCTGCGATAACGCACGCTATCTAGTACAAATGTACGAATTTTTTGCACGGGATCGATTAGTGTTATAATATCACGTGACCAATAATATGAGAAAATGGGCTTTTGAGCTATTAGCTTAGAATTAAAATTTGATAAATGTCAAATAGTGCGGTAAGTCACTGAATATTTTGACTCTAATTTGCAACAGCATCAGGATGTGATCCAATGAATCAATGAGGGAACCCACACAATACATCGACAGCATCTCTTTTCATTTTTTAGATTGCTCCAAATCTCAATAAATCTGGAAGTGTTAATATTTCTTTATCATTCGTGAATATTGTATTTTATTTAGCCACATTACGTCCAATGAAATATTAATTTTCGTGTAATTATTAACTGACCATCTTCGACCTGCAAGGAATACGTTTCTTCAAATCTGCTAATGAGAGTGAATAAGGAGTTGCGATATCTTCACTTAACTCCCCTAGATCAACAACCAAATTCTAGCTCGAATTTGATCGAGGACTATAATATTCGACGCATACATTTATCAATAGTTTTTTATCTTACGCGTTTTGGAATGAATATAACTAATTTCTCATCTGCTAATTACGTAGTATATGGAAATCAATGTAATGTCACAGCACAAAGGCAATTTTTCCTCAGAAAAACTCGTTTCGTGGGCTCCTGATAACAAAAACTGGATCATTCTCTTCCTACTGTGTTCTACCGTTCAAATCTGGGAATCATGACCGTTACAAAGTGCGAGAAAGTACGAGCTATTTTAGCACCCCTAGTTCAAAAATTACACAAATTTAATATCTATTCATCTCTGTTAATATTTATACTAAACACATTATTGTTGCATTAATGAGTAGAACCACTTCACTGATATAATTTCTCAAAAATTCAAAAGTTTGGGGTTAAATCCAGCTCAAATCTGCGCATTTTCCAAAATACTCTACTGACATTGTGAAAAAACATATTTTATGCTCCGTTGCAACTGAGAAGAGGACGGAGAAAAATAAAAAAAAACTATTCCAGACAATACATATTAGGAAACTAATTAGTACAAAAAAGTCTATGCCATTCTGTAGCGCCACTAGTTCATTTTTCTGTTATTGTTCAGTTAGAACGTTCTCAGTAGCAATGGGTAGCTTTACAATAAATAAAGGAATTTCAGACTCTAAATGTACAATATTTTGTAGCAAGTAATGTAAATATTAGACGCTTGTGGATTTATAACATCATTGTGGATGATGGTGTTTCCTAAGACGCATACATTTAAAGCCATTACTGAGGTAAGGGTCGCGTGTATTAACGCTTTAATTTCATATGTTTTGCATCACCCATTCAATTCTTTTTACTCTTCGTCTTCAAATCTTTTTAGATCTATTTGTTTTCCCGCCGTCTTTACACGGAGGTATGAAGCTGTAAAATCCGTTTATTTAGAGTTGGAGCTGATGGCATATATTTTTCTTTTCTTTAAATTAGTCGAAGTTCTGACGCCAAATATACTTCTACTGAATCTAGCTATCAACCATGTCACGCTTTGTCAATGAAAAAGTACCAAAACGTTACATTAAATGAATGTTTTATAAATATATTTTTCAATTACATTCCGTAAACAGAAATGTGCGGAGTTATATTTGGTTTTTAGTCGTTTTCTTGCTTTCTTTTTTTAAATTTATTTTATTTTATGTCGCATCAACTACTAAGGTTATTAGCGACAGACATATTAACAACATATACAATTTTCAATAATTTATACATTTTTAAATTTCGTTGAACGAATCAATGGCCTTCAAAAAATTAACTAATCGACTGCATTTTTCTTTGTCGTTTAGCACTATTTTCATATCATTATTTACACCATGTCTCACCCGGTCAGCCTCAAACCTGGGGCACAGAAATAAATTTATTTATTTATTTATTTATTTATTTATTTATTTATTTATTTATTTATTTAGTCAAAAAAACAGTAAAAACTGTATATGACGTGTGGGGAAAGAAATTTATCTGCGCACATTTTCTTGAGGGCCAGAATTTTATTAAACAAAAAAAAAAAAAAAAAAAAAATGGTTAATACACCTTGAAACATTACACATTCCAGTCGAATTCCCGGTGATCAGGTTGGCATGTGTGAGTTTAGTATGACCTATTCTGCATCTAGATAACACAATCTGGTCAGCTCTGCAGAAAGATGTGGCCGGATTGTAATAATCGTATTCACAGACACTTCGTAGTTTTTGCTTTCTTTGAAACACCCCTCTATTACTAATTTCGATTTTGAGCATAAAATGACGTAAGATTTTGTAGTCTCCACCACGTAAGAGGGTCTATGATTTTGTTAGATACCTTGAAACTCGAAAAAGAATTCAAAAACAATGATACAGTTTCGACGTTGACTGAAAAATGCAAATATTTGATTGGGTTATTCAAATTGCTCGTCCGTCGTTAAATATTTGCTGTTCACTTGCTACTGGGTGGGTATGTAAAGAAATATATTGTAAACTATATTCTATTTTATTGTAGTATTCGTTAAGACTTCATTTCGCTATTTAATTTGTGGCAGCGTTATACGAGAGTATTTTTTTCGTTCTTGAGCAGTGCACGTACTACTTTTTGTAAAATCATTTGATGTGGTTGTTAAGGTGTCGAAATAGCTCGGTTTCGCATCCGTGATGTAGGAGAGCGAGTATCTTTGTTGAACGACTTGTAAGAAAACCTCTTCACTGTTTCGTGCAAGAGAAATTTCTAAAATGACAAAACATTAAGTCTGTTGGCACACATTGGCGCTTAGAATCTGCTTTCCAGCATTAATTATTTTGTGATGATATCATGTTTTACCTTACCTGGGAGTTATTTACGTTTTTGATTCCTTGTGCGAGCGTGGATGCATACAATGCGCATTTCGCTTCGCTCCAGCGCGCCGAAAATAGCTGGATAAAATATTGTCAGGGAGTTTCGAAACCGATCGTCAATATATCATTTAATAGCTTTGCGAAATGCGAAGATGTCTTACGTTGCAACGCGATCCCGATGCGAGTCCGTCCGATGATTGTAACAATGCTAGCTAAAAATTGCGTCTTAAGTAGAAACAGCAACAATAATATTAAACAATTTTTATCGAAAATTTGAGGCCCCTTAAGTACAATCGTGTCGATGCTCACTTTGGCCTGGCCCGAAAACTGGTGTCCTCTGATGGACTATTGCGAAGTAGTTCAACCGTTTGTTCTCTGACAACTTGATTTCTATTTCTCTGTAATGAAGTTGCCGGTTTGTGAAGGAAAAAGAAAGTATCATTTTAGGCAGCACGTTTGAAATATACACCTTTTGCTCTCAATGTACACCAAGGAAAGGTTATAATTATTTCTATTTGCGATTAGGCGCCAAATGTGACGTATTTTTTGCCGTTCATGTGTGAATAGTGATTTTGTTCAGCTCCATTTTTGCAGCTACAGGACACTAGTTATCATTTAATTCTCTGGACTTATCTTCAACCAATGAAAAACCAGTGTTTCGATTCTATCCTCTGACTTCCCATCCAGTACGGTGTTTTAATTCTCGCTGCGCACTCCTCGCCGCATCGTTCCATGGTGGAGGGCGAGGCATGGTGGGGTTGAGGGCGCGGGGCGAAAAATGGGCAGCGGCGTGGGCGGGCGCGGTCGTGCGAGTGTCGCTTTCACGCGACCCCCCATTATTTCATCTGGCGGAGGCGGGGGCTGGGGAGGACGATCGCGTGTGCCGAACCGCCGCTCCCTGGGCGAGCATCGCCTCTGCTCACCACCGCCGCCCTTGCCACTCTCACTGCCCGCCACCGGTCACGCCAACGTCGCCGTCTCCACCATCTCATACACACCTCCCTGCGCTTGCCGCACTTCTAGTATCTGCGGCCAACACGTCATGAAATAACTATGACATCGGATCCATGCTTATATCACGAGTACTCGTTTGGCATTTGCACCATTCTAGACATTTTTGCACCAAGGCCCGTATTACAGAATACTCGCGATTATCCGGGTTGGGGTTTGCCAAAAGTCTGGTTATCCGAGAATTAACAGAAAAAATTTAAAAAATCCTTCAAAAACGACACACAAATGTGTATAACTTTTAGTTTTTGCACTAGTAGCGAGTCGGCGTATGCCTGAACAATGTCGTCACTGATTCTAGGAATATTGAGACTTCGATAATTTCGGTAGTTATTAAATTTGTTTATCAAACTTTATCATTTGTCACTGCCTCTCTCAGTTTTGCCGCTCTGTGGCTGTTGTAAAAATGATCGTTTATATTGGTCTGTTTTATACACCTGATCTCTTTTTTTTATCATTTATTCTTTATAAAATAATTCCCAAGTAATTCGAGTTTATTCGTGTTTTGCAGTGTTGATCTTAATTACTTCAGAATACCTCGGATCTACTATACGAAGTTGTCATCCATTGATATGCTTTTCCCATAGAAATTACATATTTTTGCGGTATGCAAAATATGAAGATTCGGTGACGCCAACGTTGTCTATGCCGTCTTCATTGTCGCTGATAAACCCATCGACTTCATATGCATTTTTATAAACTGCAACTATAAGTAAGCAACGTTAACGTATCAGTCATCTATCGTTAACATAACATTCTATGCGTCTTCTCCATTTTTTGACGCCCAACGGTACTATTCTTTTCACTAATGGCCCAAAAAATTAGAATGGATATTTTTATTTTTGTGAGATGCTAGGACATTCGCACGAAAACTAGCCATTAGTCCTCCAGTTAGACGGTTCTAATAGCATGTACAAAGAACCTTCCAAAATCTAAATGCATGTATTACGAATTCGTGAATCAAATTCCATAGTTATTTTGGAAACTGTCATGAAAATATTTAATATGGTGAGGAAAGGTCAGAGAAAAGTTAGGAAAATTTCATTGGATGGTGTTGGCGATCCTGACACGTCCGTTGCCGCCGCCCAGGCGGTGCCCGCGCTTCGCGTCCCCGACGTGCAGTCATTGATATTGGCGAAAGAGTTTCCCTCTGCAAATGCCGAGAGCGGCCGGAGCGCTGCCCAGTAATTCCAAGTAGTTTCATAAAGTTAAGTGCGCTAATATGTATCCCCGCCCGCCAACGGAAACGACGTATCCGTGTACTGCCATAGCCGAGGCCTCTTTCCAAACCCTCGTTAACTTAAAGTGAACGTAAATCGCGTAATTGAATGATTAGATTAATGTTTCAAATGTTTATCGAGCTGAAGATGCCGCCAGCGTGTAAAGATGCAATTTCACTCCAAGTTCTTTTCTTTCAACGAAACTGAATCGATTGTCATGAAACCTCACGATGACTGCAGGAACGTAAATGTTAGGACGCCCTATAGTCGGAAAAAATTCGTCAGTTAAAATGTAACCCGCGCGTTTTGTATTATCTTCCGTGCAAATGCCATAAACTTCCTTTACGACCTACTACTTTGTATACAATCTGATTAGGTGCTGAAGCGAAGGAAAATAAATCTAGATGACGAATTAGATTCGTGCGGGGGTGCTCTCAATTCCACAGGCCGTTTGCGCGGCTTCTACTGAAGACCCGGCCCCACATTTCTAAAAGTTGGGTTTGGGTTTTGGATCTACAGGAAAACTTAAGTGGAAGAACTTGTCTAAAACGTTTAAGTACAGATTATACTATATGGATAAAGTTAAACTGACTTTTTGTGTTTTCAAAACAATTGTCTTAAGATCTACATTTGTTTATAATTTCTGTTTGTCTGGGTTTATCCGGGGAACTTCTGAACCCATTTTGTAGGTTCCTTTGAATAAAAGATAGAGCATTTTCTTAACCCCCCCCCAATCAACAATTTTCTTTTCAGCTCGTTATATTATACAATATTAAAGAAAAACATTTATTTTTTATATAATTTTCCTATTTACTCCTATCTTAAAGAAATGTTGTACGCTTGGTCTTCAAAAGCTGAGGGAAGTTCTGATTGATATTTCGAAAAAGCTACCCTCAATCTGTTTTGCCAGCTCTTAAAGCAATATTTAACTACGTACCCTTTCAGTTTATGGCAAATATCTCTTACTTGCGTAACAACGTTTCAAGTCTTTTTAACGTAGAATGTGGAGTAAACTTCTTGAAGGAAAGTCATAAGTTAAGTCGTAATTCATTGCCTTTCATCCCAATCGGCCAGAGACACAGCGCCATTTGTAACCGGGGTTCCCAGACCGTCACCCATCTAGAGCCTCGCAATGTGTCGATCTGCTTCACCTTCATGACTTCTTGGAACTCGATTAAGAGTACCGGCGTAGGCCACATCTCCAGGATAAGACACATTTCCATATGATTTGGTCAATTGAATTAGTTAATCAGTAAGTTAATTTTCAGTCCAAAATGACCTCTTTTTTGATACTGTAGGGTTTCTACATCAATATTTCGAGATTTCACTCTGGTAAATGCACACCCCGCTTCAGCGTGTTCAATTACCATATAAGTCTGAAGTTTCTGTTTCTTCCAGTTATTATTGTTTCATGAATTGTTTACAAACACTTTCAGATATTCATCTTCAAAACAGAAAAACAAATACAAAGCAATAATACGTTTAGATAAAATATTAATATAAGTAGAACTAATCTAAGTCACTACACCGTGTATGTCTTAAATGTTCCATTGCATGTTGGATATGAAATCCAGATATACACAATATGCACGTAAATAATACGCCGGAGTACCTCGAATGATTTAATACTATTGGTTAATTTCAGCATGTTAATTAACATCGTAACATCTTTGTGAATTATTTGTTGAAGACCTTCACTTTTACGCATTTTGACACTTCTGAACATTCGTTTAAATAAAATAAATCAACAGCTTTTTTTAAGCATGAGTGGAATCGTAATATGAAAATCGGACACCAACTGATTAATCCTTGATTAATTTACTTCAATGAATTATAACGTTTAGATAAAAATATTAATATAAGTAGAACTAATCTAAGTCACTACACCGTGTATGTCTTAAATGTTAAAAAATTATTATCTAAACGAAAATACGCAATTTCTGAAGTATTTACATTGACAACTTAACATTTACAATCATAATATTTATACAGATTTGACAAACATTTTGAATTTTGTATCAGCAGTGATCCTCTCGGCAACCAATAAGTTTTGAGCAATTACAATTGCTCGTAACTAAAATTACAAAACCGATTACGATAAGTGTAACAGTATGATGTGGATCGACCGTCAATATTGTGGAAAAAATTAAATATATTATTGAGATTTGTCCACGTTTACATCGAGTTCACAAGAAAATACGCAATTATAGCCTGTAATTATAATATGTCTTGAGATCCCTCGCGGTAATTTCACAAATAAGTTCTATATCAATGAAATTCGTGAATGTAAAGGATTGAAGGAGTAAAGCAGAGGAATGTGATGCACTGCTCAGCAGTTTGATATTGTTCAACGCTTTCTTAAACAACGAAACAAAACTATTTGTGTTGCATGAGCACATACATTTTCACATTATTTGTAACATCAGCAAAATTCAGAGTTTAAGGAAAAATACACCGATGCGTCATATTTATCAGCGTACTTTTCTCTATTCGAGAAAAAGGTTCAAGAAAAATTAGAGTCGATTCTGATAACATCTTTTTTTAATTGTGTATATTTTACACACAATTATGTGAAAACTATTCCTATTTTCGAAAAACCGTACGTATTACGAGGGGAAGTAAAAATCTAATAGCAAATAATTTCATTAAGTGTTGGAACAATAGTTGGTTGAATGTGAGCTGAAATGTAAGGTCACAGGCTTGCCACATGTGAGCTGAAATGTGAGCTGAAATGTAAGGCCGCAGTCAGTTATATGAATGGTCTCGGATGACCAGGTATCGGGGCTGGAGTTTTTGCAGTTACCGTACAACCGAAATCATTTATACGGCTGAGTATGATTTGTGTGCTTTCGTGGCCAAAACAGAACTCTTAGTAACAATGAAATGAGAATTGTTTGTGTGGCGGGAAGGAATGGCCTCAAGGGCATACCGTAAGGGCAGGAGTGGGGAAGGGAGCAAGGCTGTTTCAGGCGCTCGTGCCGCGGCGCGCGCGTCCCCAGACCGCGTGACGTGGCGT
The DNA here is from genome assembly GCA_031308135.1 of Acheta domesticus. Classification (NCBI taxonomy): domain Eukaryota; kingdom Metazoa; phylum Arthropoda; class Insecta; order Orthoptera; family Gryllidae; genus Acheta; species Acheta domesticus. The sequence continues at coordinate 127,092,176 of JAHLJT010004567.1, read as the reverse complement.
GCGGCACGCGCCAACCTCAATGCAAGGCGCGCGCGCGGATGGGTGACGGGGGCGGGACCAGAGGCGAAGCGCGACGTGTGGCGAGTCCAACGAAGTGAGATGGGACGAAGGCGTGGCCAGCGGCGAGGGGAAAGGGCGAGGGCGTGGTGAGGCCACAGGGGGAAAGTGAGGCGTGGACAGTTCCTAGCCAGTGGCGGGGATGGAGCGAGGCGAGGCGGGCAGAAAGCGGGTCGGGGCGGGTAGCGTGCGCGCGCGGGCAGCCCGCAGGATGCGCCGCCGGCCGCGCGCCCTTATCTATGGAAATGAGACTTAACGGCGCGGCGAGCCTGCGCGTCACCAACGCTCGCGCCTCGTGCCGCCCCGCCCCGCCCCGCCCCGGCGCGCGCTCGCCCGCGTCGCCCCCACACCGCAATGGGCCCGGCCCGCTCGCTTCCGCCCCGCCACGCCCTGCCCCGCCCCGCCCGGCCCCCACCCCGAGGCGAGGACCCAAAGTCCATTATTGAACTCCTTTTCGCACAGAGGAGCTTTACAACAGAAATATATTGATTTTTGCGGAGGGAAAAGACGCTCTTTCATCGCAGGGAAAATGAGTTTGTTTTGATGCAGTCTTTGTTCGCCTCGTCGTCTTTTTCCTGCACTGCTGACTTACTAACCCCTCGGTTGCAACCAGCAGCCATGATCCAGCCTTTAAAAATATGCAAATTACATGTTTCATTTGAGAGAAATTTTCGCCATGAATCGTTGGCATGGTCATCAATTTTCCTTAATCAAAACACATTTCATAACGAATTTTCTCCACCTCCGTAATTTCAGTATAACGACGGACGAACCCGGCGATAATGATTAATTTGAGCAATATTGTAGGCGCAAATGAGACAAGATTGAGAGTTAGTGTTTGGACCCGGGCTGCCCTGCACTTTTCGGGATCGATCGCTGGAGCAGCGCCGAGTCCCACGCGAACCGCTCTTCAGCGACCGCCCTCGGCCGCCCCCACTCCCCGCCGCGCCCCGTCCAGCCCCGCCCCTCCCGCCCCGCCAACGAGGCAGCTCCGCGCAATAACCGGCGCTAGGAAGCAACACGAGGTTCTGGGAAACTGCTGTAAATCCGTAACGGGCACATGCCACGCCGCGTGCTCCTCACCACTCTTCTTTCAAAAGAGTTGTTGAGTACTGATGAGTCTCTTCTGAAGCGCTGTATTCAATATACAGTGTTCCTTTCTGTCTTAGATAAAACACTATTTGTAAAGAATAATCAAAAATTGGGCGATCGATGGGAATTCAGTTCGGAAGATTAAGTGGCCGAGCAAAACTGTCAACTTTAAACTAGTACGGAATTGGCACTACCGTACTTGTCCCCTGAAAAATCTTTGACCACTGCTTAAAAATATTCAAAGTTAGCATTTCCTTAATTTAGCCTTGAGGTGAAATTTCGACTTTATTTCTACTATCAAACCTGAGATGCATTGTTCTCAACAAAAAACAGTAGGATAAAATGTAACTTTGATAGTATGAAATGATATCCCCAAGACTAAAATAAATTATTTAATTTAATGTATTTCGTCAAAGATTAGGCAAATTTTGTGCATCCGCACGAGGTCTCTCACTCTGCTCAAAGACGCATCCCCGCGACTCCCCCTGTGAGTTTTCTACTTTCAGCCCACGATATGATACTTGCGTTCGCGCGGCAACAACACGTGTCCTCCGCGACGCCACGCGGTTCTGCCAGGCTGGCTAGACCTAACTGCTGATAGTTCCTACAATTCTGAGAAGTTCGAAAAATACTCCTGGAATATTGTACACCTGCGTTCCGGACTTTTCCACACACACACACACACACACACACACACACCCATACACACACTTGCGACACCCTAACGGCGTTTCTCTTTGAAAGTCGTAATCGTACGGCTTCGGCAGACTTCTTACCTAAAGCAAGATTCGTTTCCAATACGTTATAATACGTTTTGATGTTGATGATATCTACAATTAATTACACAGAGCAATATCATTTTGGAGCTTTGCATGAAAGTGGGTGTTTTCGAATGATTTCTTAAGCCTGTTTGAGAATATGGAATCAGATTTGCTGTAACACTCACAAATTTTCCATAAACACGTATTTTCCTTTTTTTAAATTTCGCGCGTAACAGCGGTCGATGTAAAATATGGAGCAATCGAAAACGGTCACTTGGGAGAAGATCGATATTGATCAATGTCTATAGGAAGTTTTTGCCACCTCGAGCGTTAAGCACTATCGACCTTCTGCGCATGCGCAGATGCACTAAAGTGATGCGAAACTTGAACTGCGCATAAGCAGAAGACCGATAGTGCTTACCGTTCGAGGTGGTAAAAACTCCCTTTTGTTTACTTGTAGCCGCTTTGATCTATTTCGTAAGTGTGCTTACCTTATTTAGTAAGTGCAACTGAGTTGTTTAGCAAGTCAGTTTAAAACGCCTAGCTTGTCAAGACGAGTGTGTGTAAATAATCCTAAGTTTTGTTACATTTGTGGATCACTGACTTTGAAAACCAGAAGACAGAATATAACGTCATTCGTAAAAAGGGCTTACCTGGCTTATTTTGGAGTCAAGTTAGGAGGTTAAGACAAAATATTTAGGCCCCACGTTGAGTTTCGTATGAGCGTTAATGGTAACGAGCCTAAATGGTCCCAAGGGAAGTAGAAGTCTTTATCTTTTGGAATTGCGATGGTGTGGCGAAAGCGAACAAATCACATAAATGACTGCTATTTTTGTATAGTGAAAGTTGAGGGGCATTACAAGAAAAACATTCGAAGCATTGTTTCCCCAAACTTGAAATCAGCCATTAGACCTATACCATACGGACCCAGCACTCTTGAACCTAAGCCACCAGTAACTCTACAGTCGTCATCGTCATTATCATCACCCTCTTATTCTGAAGATTTTCTAATGAAACGACATACCCCACAGACGAACTAAACACCGAATTATTTACCCAAGGTGAACTAAATGACTTGTGATGAATACCATATGTTGACAAATAAACTAAGCTATTTTCTGAATTAGTTGCATTTTGTTTTGTGTTACTTTCATGCAGTTAATTGCCTAAATTTCACAATAAATTATATAATATGTTCAGTAAAACTGTCAATTGAATTGCTCAAAATCCTTACGTGTTAGAGAAAATCTTTTTTCAGAATCATAAATAGGAAGCAAAAATAGATTAAAATCACCCATCAAAACAAAAAGCCTTCCAAAAAAATCATTTTGTAACTGTGTTATTTTATAAAAAAAGAGGTGAACCCAAAGAGGCTGCCAGAAATATTTCTCTTTTACATTTGTAAAATAAAGAGAAGTAGATCAAAGTAATTACAGGTTGATTCTGATGCTCAGATCATACCTGCAGCAGAAATACGAGATCCTTACATCCGTAGATACAAGAGTGTAACAGGTAAGTCTTCACGAAATAATTAAATATGTAGAAATTGCTTCTTCATATCAATTGATACAAAACATCAAATTATGCATAATAATAATAATAATAATAATAATAATAATAATAATAATAATAATAATAATAGCTGCCCAAGATCAGGCGTTAAGAACGCATTATGACAAAGCGGTTCTCAAAATTGCCCAAGATGATAAATGCCACATTTGCCAGGAACGAGTAGAAACCATTGATCATATCGTCTCACCTTGCCCAATTCTAGCAAAGACCGAATACGTGGAAATACACGACAGGGTGTGTAGTTACCTCCACAAACAGATCTGTATCGCCCTCAAAGTTCCAAACACATGCCCCAAGTGGTACGAGCACTCACTAAAACCGATGACGTCTGATGGGCTCTAGAATATTGCACGACCAACAAATTCAAACGGATTGCGTGATACCGGCAAACAAAACCGGATATTATCCGGGATTTGGAGAAAAAACATGTAGGCGTTGTAGACGTTGCTATGCCTTCCAACCAAAACGTCGTTATCAAGGAGGCAGAGAAACACCTTAAATACAAAAGTTTGGAAATCGAGATCAGCCGAATGTGGAGCGAAAACGCACTGGTCACATCGATAATCATCGGAGTTCCGGGATTTGTTCCGCAAACATTGTGTAACAACTTGGCTAAACTATCTGGCCATTCAAAAGGCTAGGAAGTGCAAATATCGCTGTATTTGGAGCAGCCCACATTTTGCGCAAAGTATTGTAGAATCAGATCAGCTCAGGTATCTGCTTGCAACCTCGAGTAGATTTTATATTTAGCCGACTCATAACATCTTTAGTAGTGATGTAGAGGGAAAACAATAGTAATGGTACAAAAACATCCTGACATAAAAATGATAATCATTATCTATCCAACCTTCTGATTACGTGTTATGAATAATTTCTTCCATACATTTACCACGATCATTAAATAATTTACATGTTGAAAATTATATTTGTTGGGTTTGATTGTCATATGTAACTATCAAACGGTTGGAACGCAATCACATTAGCAAAAGCGGTGAACCATAACCCAGGGGCCATACTCAAACCGCAAAGCTTCTCTTCCATCGAGGCGGAATCCATGCGTTTTTAACGCACACAGTCGAAATTGCAAATAAACGGTACGTAGTAGGATTAATGAGGTCGTAAGGGCCGCTGGAAGTGCGCCACTTTTAGTGTGCACGTAAAACGTTCATGTTTTACAGCGAAATGAATTTCACCCTATTAACGAATATTTTAATGATGATAAGGCCGTTTCCATGAAGCTGTTGCGGCGTTCGATAGGTCCGTCCAATGAGCGACTTCTTAAATACGAAAGTATTTCGGCGAGCACTATGAGAATCCCCTGTGCTTATCTTGAAAAAATTCAGAGAATTATTTTTGGAAGAACTTCAAGTTTTCTGTAGAGTCCTTAATGGGACGTCTTGAGCGAAAGTTACACTTCCATTTCCTGAAATTTCATTAACAACTTGTTAAAGTTTAGTGCGATCATGCAATTGTATTTTTTTTATTTTTACCGTATACTAATTTACTGTAAGTAATTATAGTAAAGGTACCGTATACTATACGTATTCATCTTTGTAATAGTGAATATTGAAAATGATCCCGTATTTGTTGACAGTGATAAAATATTAACGAGATACTGTACTATTGTCAATCATCTGACTTCAGTGAACTTTGACAAATCTACAATAAATGCTGAAGAACTCGGAATGTTTATTATTAACAGAATAACTCCGCAAGACAACTAACGGTACATTGTCAAACAACCGATCGTAAATGCTTAATAGCTGTCACTCACTCGGAATGTTGGCAGAAAAGCCACCGCGTTTTAGTGCAACGTAGCCTACATAATTAAGTTGTTATCAGAATTATTGAATATCCGAACTGTATCTGGTCCCAATTAATTCCGATAATCGACGTCCCACTGTACTGTGTAGAAATTCTCATTTTCATGAGATCTTGCAGAGAAAACATTATTTACGTTCCGGAGTGACCCTACTCCTCAAATATCTTTGACCAGACCTTATTTCATTCTCGTCATTTTAATTAAAGTATATTTACTTGACTTTTTCTGCTCCCAGTATTTAAGTTAACGGAGAACTTCGGTAAAGAAGCTTTATATATTACGATGTAACGTCTGCATGGCTTGCAGTATCCGAAATACTAGTAGATATGAGTTACAATAAATACGTTAGGATAGTAGGTTCTGCCCCGTTTATCACATAAAAGTTTGAGTTTATAGACCAGTTGCGAATCTAGCCAGTGTTATGAGTGACTGCGGTACGGTGCGGTGCGATGTGGAGCCTACTCAAAATTTCTTTGCCCAGACTTTCTCTTGCACGTTTGTCTTTGGCACGTGTAATCTCTTCATTGTTTTCACGAACAAAGACTTAAAATTTTATAGTATTTTTTATAACATGAGTAACATTTTGTTTGATTTGTTTTGTGAAGATCGTTTTTTGTTGCAAAAGCTAGGTGTTGGGGATTATGACTTTCAACAATTTTTTTGGTACGCCTTATCTTCGTTCTGGAGTTTAACGGATCACGTTCTCTTCCTGTTGGTGTTTCTTGGAATTTGATGCACTTCACTGTTGTTAAAAAAATTCTTCTCCAAAAACTTCGTTATTTGAAAAAGTTTTCATATGCCCTCCGCTTGCATTTCAACAGTGTAAAATTTTGATACCAAAAAAGCTTTTATTTTATTTGTAATATCTGGGGGCATATTTTCATGATCTAAAACATCGCCAAAAAGTATCAATAAAATGTTCTTTATATTTTTAAAAATGCACTAAAATCAAAGAAAAATGACGTAAAAAATGTTATCAAAACGAATCCAGATGAGCAACTCAACCTGTTGGATATGTTACTGTATATATGTATATATACGTGGGTCGTAAATAGTGATGGAACGCGGCACGATTTTAGCCGATTGCAGTGAAATAGTTAAATTGTGCAAAGCAGAGTTCTTAAAGTAGACATTTTGATCTCTAATCTTATATCAAGTAAAAGTATTTTGGATAAATATTTACGGAGTTATGGTCAATTGAAAAATGTCTATTTCTATGGTTTTAACGTAAAATTGGCCATATTCGAGCTAATGTGGCACACTGTATGAGTCCAAAGAGTATTGTTTGATGATCATAAAATTGTTGTGTGGAAACGTGGGCACCATCTCAGCCCAAAATCCGTTGATAAAAATCACATTAAATAATATTTATATCTTATTTTCTAAAAAGTAGCGAAAAAGGCCGAAAAATGGGGTGATTATGGGGATTTGCGGCACCCCTGAAACCATTTTAAAAACAGTTTTCTTGGTACCGATGTTGTTCTTGTAATGAAAACTATTTTTTTTCACTAAGCCATTGAATTCTATTTTTTTCGATACAGCCTGATATATGAGGGCTGTTTGATACGTTCTGTAAAAATAGAAGAAAAAAATCTTACTTTATTTTTCAACGTAGTCTCCTTCTCGATCTATACAATTTGACCAGCGTGTTTCCAATTTTTTCATCCCATCGGAAAAATAGGAATTGTCAAACTCAGCGAAATACCCGTCTACAGCAGCAATCAATTCCTCATTTGATGAAAATATTTGCCCACCAAGCCAAATTTTCAAATTGGGGAATAGAAAGTAATCGCTCGGAGCTAAATCCGGTGAATTTGGTGGACGAGGAACCAGTTCGAATCCTAACTGATGGACTTTTGCCATTGTGACTGCTGCTGTGTGGGATGGAGCATTGTCTTGGTGGAACAGCACTTTCCTGTGCGCCGCTCTATAAATTTTTATCGAAAATACTTTTAATTTAGAGAAGATTAGTGATTAAAATCTCTACTTTAAGAACTTTGCTTCACATAATTTTACTATTAACGACACATTTGTGCCGCACTGCTGAGACTAATTTCTTTATTCACTATTAGGCTGTACTGAACATATTTGTAGAGAAATCAAAGGGGTTTTGATGTTTCTAGACTTTAAAGAACACCATATGTAATTTGGAAACCTATGAACTCTTGTCTCGATGCGTGCCTCAGAGCCCATTTCAGCGCGCCCGCCGGCCTGCCCCAGGTGCCGTCCTGACACACGCAGCTGAAGGAAGCACACTCGCTAATGCATTCTGAAAAGCCACTCTGTCCTTTTTTAAGATTTCTTCTACATTTCAAATCTCAATTAATGATTTAATGACATTTCCACGTGCAAGCATCCGGCAACTAAAAATATAAGCAGTACACAGCGCATCAGATTTATATGACTAACAATTTTTTAAACCAATTGTTGATCCTGATTGTTGCATCAAAGCTCTTGAAATATTAATTTTAAATTTAAGCGTGGGGGGAGTGAGGTCTTCACCGGACTGTGCCGCGCTGGACCGCCCGAGAGGGCCGCCGTTTGCTCCACTGCAGGTCCTAAACGCCGGGACCGACGCCGTACCCGCCTGCGGGTCCAAACGCCCGAACAATGACCCGAGAGGGCATAAAAATTAAGCCGTCGTCACCTCCCCGTGAAATTCTTTCTTTAAATATCTCATTTTCTATGGCCGGTGTTGTGTGATTGCCGTGAAAGACATCTATTCTATGGAGATAGTAGTTGGCTCTAGGTAAATGTTTTCCGAGTATTACCCGCCACGTGGTCCAAGTGTTACCCGTGATGTGAGCTAGTGAATTGCTCTAAGCTTGTAGTAGCAGCGTGAGCATGCTTAGGTGGCTCATGGCATCAACCGATGTGTTGACTGTTTTGAGTTAGAGTAATCGGTGTCCACAAACAAATAACCCTTACGATACATAGTAACACAATAACCCGAGTAACCTTGGAATATATACTGCATTTTCGCCTGCTTTTGTCATGTTTTCCTAATAAATAATTATATTTAGAAAGTAAAACTGCACTTAGTCACCTCTGTGTGAAATTATTTCTTTGAATATCTCATTTGTTCTGACTCGTGTTGCGTCAGAGCGCAAAAGGGATCTATTCTTTGGCGATTATAGGTGGCGCTAGGTAAATGTTTTCCAAGTATTACCCCCATAATGCGAATTAGTGAAGTCGGTGTGAACTAATGAATTCCGAGTGAGCTGGTAAAATTAAGGGCACGCTTAGGTGGCTCATGTCATCAACCGATGTCACTGCACTGCTTCTGACGTAGAGGTCCAAGGGTTCGAGTTGCGACGGTAGCAGATTTTCGACACTAACTACATAACTACGTTGAATTCTGCCGCTGTCTTCAGGAAACTTCTAGCGATCAGCTTATCTTATCGGTAGTTTTCCGTGGTTTTTGCAATCAACGCGAGGCGAATAGCGGATCATTACCCTGCAAAAGGCCACGGACCGCACACGATCTTTCCTTCCTGTTCCGTACTCTATTCTCACCCCTTACTTACACACACACACGCCCTACTCTACCACACATGTCGGGAAACCTGTCAGGAGGTTCGAGCTTGTCCTGGCTGGGGCGGTAACCCGCTGATGGGATAAGTCTGGTTACGAATAACTTCGGGAGCCGACGTGTAGGTCGGCGTCGGATCTTGCCCGCCAGCGGGGATGACCACCGCCACCGCCCGCGATAAAAATCAAGCACTACACTTACGACACTAATGACCTATAATCAATAAATCGGTGTGAGCCTGCGAAGGGTGGGGGAAAGCTGCAGGTGGGGGGGGCGGCGCGTGAGGGTGGAGGGGGGAGCCGCCCGCGCCCTCGACAGCTTTACGGCCGCGCCCGTCGCGTGCCGGTCGAGCACCGCGAGGCGAGCGTGTCGGGAGCGCCATACGTTTTCTCTCCTCTCCGCCGCTCGCCGCCCTCTCGCTCCAAATGCGACGAAGAACGTTGATCCAAAAAGTGGGTCCGACCTCTACATTTCTCCACTCGGAACCCTACAACTCTTTCTTCCGCATATTGCAAACCGCCTGAAATATATCTTTAAATCAATTAAGCTTTCTCACTCAGCTAGCTATTTTCTTCCGACTCAGCCAACCAGCTATTTTCTCTAATACGCGGATCGTAGAAATGTGTAAGTTTTGAGGGCCGAGATTATTGCATAGTGTAGGATCTTACGTATTTAATAAAATTAATAAGGCGAGAAAGTAAAAATGTATATCGGGAAATATTTTAATAAGAATAATGACAGAGAAATTTCATTTTGGTCATGAAACTAATTTTTCATGAAATAAAATATTTAATCTTGGTAAAAAACTTCGTATGTCGAAAATCTTACAAGTTGTTAACACAATAATATTAATATAACACATAAATTCCAATACACTAGCATTAATGACAACAATAATTAAAAATGTCTTAAAGACGGCTCCAAATTTTTCAAAGAAAACTGCCATTTAGGACGTGATTTTATTGTTCTTTAATTTTCTTAAAACAATATTTCCATTCTACTATCAGGAAACTGAAAAATTAAGAAAATGTCAAAAAAATGTACTTTGGGCGGCGATAAATGGCAGCTGGAAAGAGAATGTGGCAAGTCCGAATAGCTAGCTGAGACCAAAGGAAATAGAAAACTAATACGGGAAAGTCTATGCCATTCTGTAGCACTTCAAGTTCTGTTTTATTACCGCAAGCTTTTTTAATATATTTTGTGACTGGCTTATTAAAGTTTGTTGAAGTAAACATATTGTTTTTGTCCGTTTTTACTTTCCCGTATACGTACGTATACACGGAGTGATATACGTAGTGTAGGGAAAGTTATGTAATGCTGCGCGAAAAAATGGCCAATTTTCGGCGGAAAAAAATTAATTGCCGGGCCGTGAAAACGAATAAGTGGATAAAACCAGTTGCTAAATTAAGAACAAAAAAATCTCTATCTTGTGGTGTGGTCAAAATCCATGATTTGTTGCTTCTTTATACTTAAAAATCGATTGACGGCATTCCGTCCGTCTGTCCGTCTGTGGTCAACGCTAGCGCCTAAACCGTTCGGTCGATTTTCTTCAAAATTGATATTCCCCTGTCGATCTGATTCTAGTCGAAGCTTTGTGATTTTGAAAAAGATTCTTTAAAATTTGGGGGTACTTTATATGAAGCCCCCCGGGGATTTTCAAATTTTTCTCTAAAATGGCTCCAAATTTTTTCTTTAAATTTCTTGTATGAATAGAGGAAAATACACTTTTTAACATGGCATAGGTCCGATTTTCACGTACAGCTCTGAATTTTTGAAAATTGTGAAAGTTTGAATTGTTTTCGGCGTCTTTCTCGAACTACAAAATTGAAGATAGAGATTTTTTCTTCAAATAAAATTTGTTCTGCATATTGAGTTCTTTAATAAAGGTCATGTAAATGTTTTTCACAATTTTGGTAGTTTTCGTGCAATATTGCGTGCAATATGTGCAATTTTAAAATATTACAAAATCAACATTTTCTCAAACGGCTCCAAATTTTTTCTTCAAACTTTTGGTAGGGATAGTGGTAAATGTACTCTATCAATGACATAAAAGCCATTTTGGTCTATTGGTTTGTTTTTTCAAAAATTACAAAAATGTAAATTTTTTACTTGTCTCTCACGTCGTTAATATTTACATTATCGGCGATTTTTTTACATTATTATATTTACGAGTATATATGCTTTAAATAATGTCAAGTAAAGTTTCTCGAAAACACTACCGTTTTCTGTGAAAAGTAGCTCAAATTTCGGCATTTTTAGAAATGCTCAAACGTCATTTTCTCGTATATGGCTGCAATTTTTTCTTGAAACTTTTGTAACGGATAGTGCTAATTACACTCATTAGTATAGCGTGAAGTTTATTTTGAGTTTTTTTTGTTTTTTTCAAAAATTATATAAATGTAAATTTTTTGAAAGATCTCTCACATCTTTAATATGCACATTATCCGCAATTTGTAAAGATGATTATATTTGTGAGTGTAAGTGCTTCAAATAACTTCAAATAAAGTATTTTGAAAACTCAAAATTTTTCTGTGAAAATGAACTTCAAATTTCGCATTTTTAGTAGTGCTAAAATGCCATTTTCTCTTAAACGGCACATAATTTTTAAAAGAAAATTGCCATTTACGGCTAGGTTTTTGTGTTCTTTAATATTCTAAAATTAATGTTTCTGTTCTACCAATAGGAAACCGAAAAATTAAGAAAATGACAAAAAAATGTACTTTTGGCGATGATAGATGGTAGCTGGCAAGAAAGAGTATGTGGCAATTCCGAATAGCTAGCGAAGACCCAGGAAAATAGAAAACTAATACGGGAAAGTCTGTGCCATTCAAATAAGGTCGTGTTGATTTTTTTGTAAATATGAGTTGTTTTTTATATAATTTCCTGACAAACGAAAGTCCGCTCGGAATTGACTGCGCTTCGCTTTCGTCGTATTCTCACAACTAAAATTTTAAAAATACATTTGTTTCTGAATTACATGTATTTATCAAAACCACATCTTCAAATAAGGTCATGCTTAATTTTTTCAAAATACGAGTAGCTTTTCTATAATTTTGTTACAAACATAATAGCCCGCTGTAAATTTACAGCGCTTCGGACAGCTGGGTACGTCGTAAATTAGAATGGGCAATTTTGTATATTATTTCTTTCTTCGTTTCTTACATTAGAACTTTTGTTATACACTTACACATTAATATTTTATAAATAGTTTATTTTGAAATATTTGAATTAAGTAAAAAGAATTAATAGCTCTCAGAATATCGACAATGCAGGGTCTGCAACAATGGAATTCACTTTGCGCTCGCGAATTTCTGTGAATTACGTATCATTGTTGTGACCTGAAGGAGCTGTATGAAAAGGAGTTATAATTGTCTAATTTATATTGATATTTGCATGAAAATATTCAGTTTTCGCACCAAATGCTGTAGCATTTGTAGTGAGTACAGAATTTGTTGCATGGTTTTAAAATACTCTTCTCTAATCATGGCCCTATGGAATGCATTTCTATATTGTCCAGGTGATCAGGCTTCTTTTTCCCAATATAGGTTTACAAAACGTTTGTATTAAATTTTGTGCAGTTGTAGAATTCACACAGTTCTGACAACACTGCGATGGAAACAGTGAGTTGTAAGCTAAGATGTTAGTAGCGCACAAAGTGCAATATTTCAGTACTATATAGCCGTTTCCTCTAATATGGGAAAGTAAGTGCTGTTGTAGCACCACTAGTTTCTATTTTAGTCGGCATTTTCGGCGTCTAATAAGTATTTTATACTTTGATCTCCTGGAAATTCGTATATATGATGACATTGCATAATAGGAGGGATTTAATCGTAACTGTCCGAATTTTTAAACAATGATGTCTTAATATTATAAGAATTATCTCAAGGCAGTGAACCAAAAGGCACAAGAAAATCGTCATTTTCAAGTTGCAAGAAGGAAGACACTACGATGATTTTCTATTTTTTTCAAGTCAACTTTTCGTTCGGATATTTTACAAAGCAACCAATTTCTAGAATAAAATACTTTGAGTTTGGTAGCAAAAGAAACGGAAGTTTTGTAGGCTGTAGATTTTTATCTAGGATAAGAACATTAAAAAATATGACATTAATTTTGACCCAAAATGAACATCACAAAATAAGAAAGATATTTTCATTGTAAAAGATATGTTTTACTCTGGTTCCATCGCATATACGTATTTTACTATTTTTACATTATGTAAAATAAAAAAGGAAGCTTTTTCCTGTGGTGTTAAGTAATTTAAATTCTGACGACTGTCGCTTACAGAAAATCAAGTAGAGGATGTAAAGGAGTTTTTCAAAGATTCAACAAATAGAATTCTTCGGGGTATAAGTGACGAAAAAATCGATATAGACTCAAATTTTCTAAACTCCAAACACTTTACAATTCAAGGACACGTGTTCCAAACTTACCAAAAATATGATAATATGTAAAACATCTTCATTGAAAATGTGCGAGTTGAAAAAGTTAATTAATGTCCGCTTCATTACTGTCTTATCAACCTATTGCTAATCTCGGAATTTGTACCGTGATCAGTTGACCATTTTCAAAATATACGTACTGATTCAAACACGATAAATAGTGAAAATGATATTTCAATGGTTATTTGTATGATTTTTATTAGTACGTTACCCCCATGAATAAATATTTGAGGTCTGAAATATAATTCAGATTTCTAGTAGATAAAGCAAATGAAAAGCCGAAGAAAATAAGCTGCCAACAATCGGAAGTATGGCAATATATTTATTAGACCAGCCCGTGAATATTACGAAGCAGAATTTAAAGCAACGGTGGTAACATTGTTCAATTTAAACTGCGATCATTGGCCATACACGATGTTATTATGAAAGGAGAGAAATTACAATAAATGAGGAATCACAAACCAACACATTTATAACGTAATAATTTAATGTTTAAGTGGGAAGTATTGTTGGAAATGGAAGTAACACACTTTTAAATTTTCCCTCATTTTTAATCGCTTGACTACTTCGGTTTTAGCATACCCTTACACTGTACCACCAATTCGTTACGTATGATTTCCACATTACGACCTTTACTCTAGCCTTCCCCATCAGCGACATCATTGCTGGGCACCTGCCACCAATGAACACCAATTGTTGCCCCTTCTTGTGAGGATGACGCAACTCGCGTGTCCATGACAACCAGTATTGTATTGTATTGTATTTTTACGCCCATGTCGATACCACAACTGCTAAATGTAAGGGAGGATAGGATGAGGTGGAAGAGGATTTCGGTTATGTATGGTGGACAGGAGAGCTCCAAACAAGTAAACGTCCATTCCAGAGTCAGGATTAGAACCGGCCACTACTTGAATTCTCGCTAGTGCCAGTTCCCGCCCTTGCGTTGGCTACCCGGTTAGGCTATTACCTGTTAACTAATAACTAGAGGTGCTACAGAATAGCACAGGACTTGCCTCATACTCCTGCGAGCTGCCATCTATCGCCGCCCAAAATACATTTTTTGACAATGATTTCCATCTTCAATTTTGTAGTTGTAGGAAGACGCCGAAAAAAATTAAAATTTTGCAATTTTTGAAAACCGAGAAAATCGGACCTGTGCCACCTTTATAAGTGTATAGTACTATATTCAAGAAATGTCAAGAAAATATTTGGAGCCGTTTTTGAGAAAATTTTGAAAATGACTGGGGCTTCTTGTAAAGTAACTCCAAATTTTAAAGAACATTTTTCAAAACCTAAAACTTCGAATCGACGCAGATGGACCGGGGTTTCTTCAATTTGGAAAAAAAAAAATCCGACGCATAGTTTAGCGCTGGGGGTGTTCACAGACGGACAGACGGACGTTTCGAAAAAAAAACAACACTTTTTCGATATCAGGGGACCCCAAAACGTGTATTTCCATTGAAATCTCGAAATCGATTTTCCGCAGCATTGCATAACTTGCCGTATGCTACGTATATTATTCCGTGTATACGCATGTAAACGCAGTGTAGGGCATGTATTATTCCGTGCAAACGCAGGATCAGTACCTCAACAAACGGGCCACGGACCGCGCGCGATCTCTCCTTCCTTTTCCTTGATGTTTTATCACCTCTTACACACACTTACACTTACATGCACTACACTACCACACATGCCGGGAGACCAGTAGGGGACTTAGATCTTGAGTCATCTGGAGCGATGCCTCGCTGTTGGGAGATGGATTGAGGAAACCCCGCTAGCCGTCGATAAGTCGGCACCAGATCTGACCATCCAGCCGAGGAAGATCACCGGCGCTGCTCGAGGAATATGCATGCCCTACACTTACGAGAGCAGTTGCCGCGCGGAATCATCAATCGATCAACTTCGCTAGTTCGAGTTCCTCGAAGTCGTTTCGGCCCACTGCGCTATGCTGATTAGTGAGACCCATGCGCTGCGGAGGGTGTGGAGAACGAAGCCCCCTTCTGGCTAAAGTGGGTCAGGACATCTGTTCAATGTCCTGCGAAGGCGGTCTCCAGCTTTAATGACTTGCTAACACGAAAATGAACACGTTTCATAACAGATCTTCAAGCCAAATGTTCAATTTACGCACAGGTCTTAGCAGTTTGAACAACTTATTATTGCTCGTGAATTTGTAATAACATACATAACACAGACATTTTTGTAAACCGTTTAAATTGAACAATGAGAACTGTGTGAAGTCAATCAAATTAGTGCTCACATTAGTGCTCACATTCATTATCACAAGACAAATGAATTGATCTTGTGATAATGAATTGGCGACAATACGAGTTTCCGTAAGACTGGTTTGACTACCTTTACACACTTTCTACTTTCAATAGTTAATTTTTAAATATTTTTTCTTGATATGGATCGATTTTTTATTCTACTCAGTTATTGACACGAATAAGACTCCAAAACATGATCGGAACGATGACTACTTATACAATGTAAATGATTTATGAAGATATTTATATTCCTGTTAATAAAACGGCCATCAACAAAAATAAATTGTTCTACACCAGGAACATAATAAATTGCTGAGAAATTTGAATTGTATGAGATATAAATGAATTAAAAATTGCATTCTCAGCTAGTAAGACTATTTCATCGACAATAAACTAAAAGCTCTTAATGAAATTGATCTAATTAATCATCATACTATTCCGACGGATACTGTAACCGCGGGAACAATTCTCCCAAATATCTGATTTTTCTTTAACGGGTTCACCGGGATTACTATAATTTCCAGTAATATAAAATATACTAATCATTATGCCTAACGCTAACGTGCTGCGAAGCGGGTTCATCGAGTAACCTCGGTGAACCACATTTCTCCCTAAATATTTTATCGCCTCAAGACGCTGACCTATTTTAACCCCGATTTATTCATAAAATGTTTATTGGTTGTGGGTTGTGATCCCTTTCAAACGGAAAGCAGTCTGAAAAATATTATTAGATTCTCTCAGTGACATGTGAGAGCATATACTCAAAGTCTTTCATAATCTCGTGCCCTGACAGGCAATTTTGAGTGATACACTATGTGATCAAAAGTATCCGGACGTTGGAGACGGTGGTGTTATGGTGTGGTCGTGTTGTTCATGAAGAGACCTTGCACCCCTTGTTGGTTTGCGTGGATGTTTCACGGCACAGACCTAGGTTAATGTTTTAAACACCTTCTTGCTTCCTACTGTTGAAGAGCAATTCGGGGATGGCGATTGCATCTTTCAACACGATCGTGTTCATACTGTTCATACTGCACGGCCTCTGGTGGAGTAGTTACGCGACAATAACATTCCTAGAATGGACTGGCCTTCACAGAGTCCTGACTTGAATCCCATAGAACACTTTGGGATGTTTTGTAACGCCGACTTCGTGTCAGGCCTCACCAACCTACATCGATACCTCTCCTCAGTGCAGCACTCCGTGAAGAATGGGCTGCCATTCCCCAAGAAATCTTCCAGCCCCTGATTGAAAGTATGTCTGTGGGAGTGGAAGCTGTCATCAAGGCTAAGGGTGGGACAACACCCTATTGAATTCCAGCAATACTGATGGAGGGCGCCACGAACTCGTAAGTCATTTTCAGCCACGTGTCCGGATACTTTTGATCTCTTAGTGTATGTGTGTGTGGTCAAGGAACTGAATCCCTACATCCAATAAAATACTACAACCGCCGAAATAGAACCAGAGATAGAATAGGCAAATATGTGAAGGGACATGACCGTGTAAGCCTAATCGATTTTCGGGGAGTGCTCCAGTCCTCTTCCACGAGAATGTCTCTAAAAGAGCAAGAATATCTATATTAATTTTATCCCGGTGAAAGTATGGTTCTTTTGGAAACACAGACACTTACGAATGATTGACACCGCCAAACGAAATTAATTTAGGGAAGCTTTCCTGATGTTACTGTAGTTTGCAAATTCCGCAATCCACAAACTCAGTCGTATCATCAGCCCCCTAACCCAAAACTCAATTTATCTTCCAAATTGCACGCCTTTAAAACTACCGAATTGTCCCGCCAGATGTAGTTCCAATAGCTCCAAGTATTATTGTATTATTCTTGTTTCCGCCTCTCCCTGCGAGCGATTCCGGCGAACTGGCGTATCCTCAAGAGACTGCGACTGTGTGAGACGCCCCATCGCGGCTTCTCATTGTTCAAGGTCCGATCCAACCGATGCACCACGACACAAGGCGTCTCTTTGCTTGATTTCTGAACAAATGTACACTACACGAACACTTCAGACATTATGGACAATGTGGGCTGGCATGAGGATGATAGGTTAGTATACATGACAAACCTTACGTCGTCTAAAATTAAATAACAGTGTTGTCAACATACAAATAACATTAAACTGAAAAAGAGTAGAGAGCAAGGCTGCGGTTGTAAATAGTGCACATTGCAAGTTAAAGCGCCCAACTGAAGAGTAGCCTCAGCGCGCGGTCTGTGGCCTGTTTGTTAGGGCCCTGCTCCGGCATTCGCCGATTGTTGGTCGGAGAAATCACGCAGGACTACGGTCAGAGATGTCGAATTAGACCTAACTATCTATCTAGATTCGAAGACCCTGCCACCGTGGGGATTCGTACCATGGGACCTCACGGTCAGAGGTATTGCAGTGATATCTTGTTGCCCTAAGCCACATCAGCTGGCCTGAACCCAGGACAGGGACGCATCCAGCCGATCATTGGGGTGTCTTTGATTTTTCTTAAATAAAAACATATATATTAATTATACTGAATATTTTTGTAGTATATATATATAAATAAATAATATTATTTTTTAAAATAATTACATAATTCTAACGTAATTATTTAAATAACTTTTGACAAATAAAAAAGGGACCAAATGTTTTTCTCTAGGCCTTGGGAGAGGCATAGCCCCCATGCCTCCTTCCTCCCCGGATCCACTTTCTGATCCAGGATCGCGCCAGCGCTGAGACGTAGCTAAGCCGCCTTCGCAAAAATACTTTTTCTCTAGGTCAAGACACACGCCCACAAACTTTAGCGCAACACACCACTGTCGGATACTTTTAGGGTTGAGGTGCCCAGATAGGACGGTTTTTATTTTTATATTACGTATGGAGAGACCAACTCCAAATCTTTTTTGGTAGCGAACCCTAAACCTACAAGTAACAATACGCAATATCACGGATTTTATCTTGCCCCAGTTGTTCAAACTTTACAATATAATCGCGGGTATGCAGGAAATTTTATGCTACTGAAGATGGTCATACGTATAATACTAAATGTAGCGAATATTGTAATTGATATGTTTTATGTACCAAGTGTTAATACATATTTAAAATAATATATGATTAAAGACATTACAATCACTCAAAACATGTAGCAAGGGTGTGTACAGACTTTAAGCTAAATTGGAAGCTATCGTGAAAAATTTCAGCTTTAAATAAGGAAGACGAAGAGGACGTAACTTTACAGGTTTCTGATGTAAATGATAAATTCAAAGTTAACACTGATATGACAGATCTTCAACTGTACATTTAATGGCCGTTACATTATCAAAAACATTCCCGGAAAATAGATACGTATCTGGTAATACCAGTGCTCGAATTTTTAAATATTCTGTGAGCATTTAAAAAAATTGACATTAAAAAAACACACTACGCAATTATTGTTTGTAATGTTTGAGAGAATCACGAGTTTTGGCTATATTACGAGTTTAAAAAATATAATAAAATAAACATTCGTATCATTTCATTTATTTTACATAAATGACGCACAGTACAATGGCAACCATCATTCCCTATTCTCATTAATACATTATATATGAGTACATAATTATGCGCGTTCATGATATACAAATATTTCTAGTTTAATAATTTCAGAATTCAATTTTTAACTAGGTAAATATAATATTGCATTTGGTATTCAAAGGTGGATGCAATATACTTTGAATATTTGAAAACTGGTACAACAAAAATATTATTTTTAAATTAATTGGCTAGAGTGTCAAAAACAGATTTACTAAATTAATAATTTATATTAAAAAACATTTAGCTTAATTCCTCCAAACCTAGCTAGCATAGCGGATTATTAATTCTTTCCCAGGTATCCGATCAAACTAAGTTTACAGTTTCTATATGATATTTTCCAACGACTTAATTCGAAGGTTGAGTGTAGAGCTGGGATTCCCCTCCTTGACTGTAACAAAACTATCGTACATACCTCCTTTGGTACGTAGTTAGCGATTAAGAAACTGCCTCATGGTGAATTTCATCCTGAACAAGCCAATAACGTTTTACAGCTAAAATTTCAAGACGCATTTGCAAAAGATGGTTTAAAAGTAACGTATATTGTTATTTTACCCTTAGGATTGATTTCTAAAGGAGTTCATTTTTACCAATAAAACTGTTCCATTCCTGGCAATAATTGACCAAGAAGTTAACAACAGATGTATGAAGAGGCGATTACAAAATCACATAAACTTATTATTTTTGTACTTAGAATTATTTCCAACGTACCGAATATGACAATAAGTTTCTTTCAGCGTGTTCAGTAAAGCTAACATTGCGACTTAATATATCAGATATTTCAGAGCGTGTGAACCCCTTTCCTTATGCGAATCGTAAGGAGAATTGTAAGGAGAGGTATTTGACCTTCAACGTACAAACCTAAAAAGCTCATTTTGTATAGAGTGCGCCCACGTACCTGTTCCATACTAAATATTCTACTAAATTCCGTCCGATTATATCGGACAACCAGTTTTTTTAAGTATATTCTATTTCAAGCAGTAATGTACTGATAAGTCAATAAAATATTTAGAGAGAGGCTATTTAATCAAATAAGGCAAATCAAATAATCCTGTGTTAATTCTAATTTGGTTTAGTTTCAACACACGTAATATGATAAGTTTCCTCATAATACAACATATTTGGGAACACGTGAATCCCTTTCCATTTTAGCGGCTGAATTTGACCTGCAAACCCTAAGAAAACAAACGCACTTAGCTCATTTCCTACGTTGTCGCTCACATAGCTTTTCCATATCAAGAGAGTTTATCCTGAACAATCTACCTTTTCTAGAATATTCAATTCCTAACAATTATTAGCTGAACAGTCGTGAATATGTTACAAATAGGCAATTTAAAAATCATATAATCGTATATTATTTTACACTTTGCCTTAGTTCCAACATACCAAATACAATACGTTTCCTCCAGCATGTGCAATGAAGCTAAGACTTCCACTTTAACATATTACTTTAGAATAAGCGAATCCTCATCTTTAGAATGTGTTGTCAGTCTTCCTCTTCCATCTCACAGAGCCTACACTTTTTCCCTCCCTATTTAACTAATAACTACTCGCTTTGGTTTCATTTCTTTCTATCCTTCTGTCACTTGGGTTACATTTCTCTTTTAAATAATTAGGTATATCGTATTGTGCACTCACATATCAATTCCGTACTAAAGAAGTTCCTCCCGGACATGCCACTGAATTTTTAAGTATGTTTCAGTTGACTAAGAAGTCAATAAAGATTTATAAAGACTCAATTTAAAAGCGTGTAAAAGTATAAAATTTTACATTTAAACATGCTTTCAAAATACCAATTATGACAATCAATTTCCTCCAGCGTGTACAGTAAAGCTAACATTACGAATTAATATACAAGATATTTCAGAACGCGTGAATCTCTCTCAACTGTGAGGAGGGGAATTGGACCTGCAAACTCTAAGAAAATGAACGCACGTAATTTGCACTTTGTGAGCACCCACAAACCTATTCCGTATCCTGGACAAGCCATTATATTTTAGTATGTTCTAATTCAAGAAATAATTGTCTGAAAAGCCCATATTTACATAAACGCAATTTAAAAATAATATAAACGAACATTTTTCCACTTAAGTGTAGTTCCAACACGCCAGTATGACATAAAGTTTCCTCCAGCTTGTGCAGTTAAGCTAACCCTACTACTTAAATTAATATTTTGTAACATGTTAGTCTACCTCTGATTGAGATGATGGTAATTTAATCTGCTACGCTCTAACAAAACAAATACACGTAAGAAGCTCATTTTGTAAGTATTTGGCGCCAATTTAGCTGCTCCGTACTGAAGGAGTTCATCCCGGACAATGCTCTGTCAGTAATCGCGCGCGCCAAAATTCAGTGGAGAGCTGCGTAATTTATCTCGTGGAGTCGACTCCCACAAGTTGCCCCCCGCCCCCCGCCGCATGACGCCCCACCACCGAAAGCGGCGCATGTGGCACCGGGCCAGGAGCCAGCTGGCGAACACGCCAGCCCCCGCCCGACCGCCCCCGGTGCACACGCCGCGCCGCCGAAATGAAACAACGGAACGCCCCCACCGCCCCGCTAGGAACTTCATCGCCAAAACTAGGGCTTCTCCTTCCTTGCTCCTTTCTTTCCTCCTCTCTCCCGACTTGCTCTAATACGGTTAGCGGTTTTTGCATGAAGCGAAGGAGATAGGATGTGCGCTAGAAGTTTGGGGAGGCTGTTCTCAACGATTATCATAAAACCCGCGTGCCGGTGAGTCTGCAGGAGGAGGTAGCGCTTAACAATTCCAAACGTGAATTCTCAGGGGCACAGCTGCTGGGAGGGCGGAGCTGCGAAGAAGCCAATTAACTCGCAGAGCTTGGCTCGTCCCTTTCTGTCCTTCCTTTTATCTTCTATGTTTCCTTCATTTCGCACACGGAAGCCAATGCGAAATTGCGTGTAGATGGCCCAAGCTATAGTTTTTAAGAGACGAGTTGTAAATATTTTTTGTATTTTTCAAAACATGTACGATCATCGATATTTCATTTCGGAACAACGAGTTTTTTATTATGAAACATGTGAAGAACACTCAGACTCACACATCTTATATGACATCTGGGCTAAACCATTAATATTTGCAGGGTTAGTAAATACAAGAGTAAAGTGAACTTAAGTAATACAACAAATTTCCTAAAGTATGAAAATACAAAATTTTGTACAAGATATTTTTATAAACTACAGTTCAGACTTCCATCTAGTATATTTAAAATCGATATTTCAAAAATCGTTTAATGATTTTCATGGAATTTGGAGCCAGGATCATTCCATTTTAAGTGATCCAGAATTAAATAAATTGATCATTCGACGATCTCGATAAAAATTCATATTTTGCACATAAACTTCCTTATGTTTTAGCCGTTCAAAAATAACTTATTTATTGTACGCGGTTTACAAATGGCGGCCATTTTTTGTTTCACTGGGCGCCATTTTCCGCTTCTGCAGACATTTACTCTTTTCTAAATTACTCGGCTCTAGGTTGTTTTAGAGTTCTAGATTAAAAGGCATTCTATTCAGTATACTTTGGCCTGCAAATCAAAATATTATTAATCTATTTTCTATGTTTTTATTTGGTAAAAATTGTACCCAATTTATGGAATGCGAATGAACAAAATTCTATTTTCAGATAGTAATTTCTTAAAGAAGAAACAGAATTAGAGCCTTAATTTTTTTTGTGCATTTACAATAACAGTATAGATACATTTCGTAAAATATCATTGGTTACAACAAAACCTACCACTTGAAAATTACATCCTCTTGAAAATTGGAATTTTGGATTTTTCCAAATTTTGAACTGCAATATCTCTGTTCGGGGACCAGATAAAAATCTGAAAGTTCCACACCAGCTAGACAATTAAGATACCAAATTTCAGTAAAAATGACAACTTTTAGATTTTACTGGATTTTTTTTAATTGAAAGCTTACGAATAAAAGACTTTATTTCCATATGGAGGATCTGTGCCAAGTAGTAATAACATTATTTTGAAGTTATTTTAAACTAAAATCTAAATTGATTTCAAATAATTAATTAGTCTTTTATTTAATAAACAAAAGTGGCCTAATATATAATTTTCAGCATTATATATATTTTACTTTAAAACAAACTTACAACGTGACATCTAAATTTGTAATTGAAAATATGGTAAACTTTATTTTAAAAGCGGAACTGGCTGAAACAGAAAATATTTATGAAATATAACAAATAAATAAATTCAGCGTTTTGTTTAATTTTTCGCGTATAAATTTGCCATTCTGCTTATTATTTCTGAACGTCTCTGCAGAGATTGGAACTGTCGCAAAGTACTCCTTACATGCAATGATCACGACTGAATTTTAGAATAACTTGTTGTCCAGGTTATCCGGGATGAGCCGCATCGTCGATTTGGTGGCTGACGTTTCGGCCAACATATTGTGGCCTTCCTCAGAACAGTACGCTAAGATTGCCCGAAAAAAAATATTCTTGTAATAATAAGCCAAAGCAAATTCTCTTGAATTTTTTAAAACTCAGTCACATTACTGGCTTTTAAGGAATAAGGTGCGACCGTCGGTATCTCTGCAGAAACGTTGGGAAATAGTAAGCAGAATGGCAAATTTATACGCGAAAAATTAAACTGAATCGAATGCTTTTTATTCTATAAAGCTAGAACAACCTAGAGCCGAGTAATTTAAAAAATGTAAAAAGAGTAAATGTCTGCAAACGCGAAAAATGGCGCACGGCGTGAAACAAAAATGGCCGCCATTTGTAAACTGCATACAATAAAAAAGTTAATGTTTTTGAATTGCTAAAACATTAGGAAATTTATGTACTTTTTTCCCTCCTTTCCTCGAGATGGTCGAGCGACCAGTTCTGGACCATTTAAAATGGATTGACCCGCCAGTGATGTGCATAATCAGTGGTGGCAGGCAACACGTACGCACATGTGCATTGAGGGTTGCCTACCCAAAGGCCCTTCTCTGAAATCGTGAATTTTCTGTAGAAAACATCCTAATTCTGGATTAATTTTGGCAATGTTTTCATGACCATTCTCTGTATTTTAATCCAACATTTAACGTATAAATCTACAGCATAGGCAAGAAAACGCACATTTTTCTCCAACATAGTTCACCGCGCCGTGAACATAAAAATAAGCAGTTTAAACTTAGTACAACGATATAATAACCTTGGGATAAAGTAACGTGTTTTGTTGTGTCAAAATATTTAGACATAATATCCTGCAAAGATAATATTAATATCCAAATGATACGTTACTTATAAATTAATTCTCATCTGTTAATTGTTGGAATTGAAAGGACACATGCCATAAACTAGTATTTAATGTCGTGAATATTACCACTTTGTCTAATTCATTTATGTCAAAAACAACGAAAAACTGTGTGCGAACAGGGGGGGAGGAAAGGACGTTTAGAGATGTAACGTTTCAGTTCAATTCTTACAGTTCATAATACTTTCAAACAACATGTACATTCTTTCAAATTATTTATTATTATGTACTTTAATATTAATTGACTTTCAAAATATATTTTAGTTCTTCATTTATAATTTCACAATATTCTTTACAAATTGTTGTCTTACAACAAATTCTCTGTTTGCGTCATCATCATCATCATCATCAACATCAACGTTGCTGTCGTAATAAAACATATGAGGAACAATATTCGTTATTTTATACGAAAGGTTACAATGTCCAAACGTAACGCAATTAACCATCACATTTCCAGACTTTGTCAAGAAAAATTGGACGAAAATTAGCAGAACTTAACAATTGTTCTTGCAGATGCAGAATAGTTTGGAGGTATGTAATAAAAATACTTATTAATCAATATAATTACTGTACAAAAAATTTCAGTGGTAGAAATTATTTCAGTCTCTAATTTAAAAAAAAAACATATAGGCAGCAGAAAAAGCTTTTCACTATTTTAACATGTGTATTCATCGAAAGAGTACGATATGTATGGTAAAGGAAATTTTTTTGATTTCATTGTCTTGTGCTGTGTATTTCTGAGTTCATAATTCCTACGCTGAGTGTTAAAATTATGAAATAGATGCTACCGTTCAGGTAAATATTTCTGATAAAAATATTGATCAGTAAAAAGCAAGGATATCATCGTATTTTAAGTTTTAAACCGGATGATATAAGCTCGTAATTTTCTTTAGATTTGAACGTATGCTTAAAGAGAAAATGCATGCAACACACATTACTGTTTAATTAATGCTACAAATATCTACATTCGGAAAAATAATGGACGTTATATCAAAGAAAAATGAAAATTTGAAGTCATAAATCGGAATGAGTTCCGGATCATTAACGAAAGTGAGGAAACAATTTTGCTGCAAACTAAAACCCTTGACAAAACTTGTCCATACAGTTTATAATCTAAGAATCGTGTTGTGCCTACGTTTTTATCGTAAGTTTTTTATTCATTATTCTTTTGACTTAAACGTCCACCCTTCAATACTCCGGTGCGATGAATAAAACGTGTATTTGATATTTCAAAACGTTTTTCCTAACATTAATATTTCAATGATCACATTAACTTACTTTAGAAAGTAACATTCATTAGTTAAAATTATGAGCTGTTATCATAAGCTAGCAATCTCCAGGCAGGCTTTGAGTGTTGGAAGAAATAAAGCTAACTGTAAACGCTCTTGTCAAACTTGTCTTGCCTTAACATCAAAACCAAAATACAAACTTATCTAACATGATCAGTCCCATTCTTACTTACGCCTATCCAAACTTGAGTTCCACTTCAAAAACATTGTTTAACAAAATTCAGATATTTCGAAATTGATACCTCAGAACCTGTTTAAAAGCTCCGTGGTTTATCTCCAATTCATACATAATTAGGCATTCTACCTATCAATAATTATTTTCTACAACTTACCACTAACTTTTATTCCCATATAAACCATATATCATCTGCACTTTATTTCCAGAGAGGAAAACATAACCCTCACGAAAACAGAATCAAACGAAAACTTTCGAAACATTTCTTTCATCCTCCTTAGCCTTTCTTCCATCAACAAAAAAACTCACCTACAGCAAATCAATTTAATTTGCTTTTCATATGATGCATTAGCTACATTTTGTTTCTCCTTCAACTCTCAAATAAATTGAGTATTTCTTAGCCTTTTGCCAAAAGTCTCACAGGCTAACGCATGTGAATATTCAATGAAAAATGCTCTTGTATTCATGGGCGCCACTACAATTCCGCGCCAGTGGTTTGTTTGCCGGCGATGGCGGCCAGCGCAGTGCTGACTGGTCATTGTTCGGTTGAGGGAAGGGTTGTGCACGCATCGATGCTGCTTTGGCATCGTTCTGCAGACGCATGTGCACGCCTTGCAGTATTTCGCATGCGCCGGATCTGGATGCTCAGAGCTTAGGCGAAGTAGGACGCGTACATGTGCATGACCTCGTGTTTCCCGGACAGGTGTTCACAATGAAGGGATGAAATAAACGTAGCTTCACTACCTTTTCAAGTTGTTTTGAGCTCTGAATGGATTGTAGATATTCAAATAATCGCCCATTTTCTGGAAGCAGTAAGTCGATTCCATCAAGTACAACCCAAGGGATAATAGTCAAAATCAGTATCATAATACACAAATATAATCTTTTTAAAAGATCTCTCACATCTTTATTATGCACATTACCAGCAATTTGTAAACACTATAGTATTTGTGAGTGTATGTGCTTCAAATTAAGTTTTTTAAAAACTCAAAAATTTTCTGTAAAAAAGAGCTTCAAATTTCGTATTTTTAGTAGCACTTGGACACTCTAAGGGAAACTAATACGGGAAAGTCTGTGCCAGCACCACTAGTTTATATCATTGACCCATAAATTTTCATGTGGATTTAAATCTGGGGACTGTGGTGTTCAATCCAAAACTATAACTTTTCGTCTCACGGAAGGACTTCACTAACTTTGCGGTATGTTTTGGGCCGTTGTCTTGCATCAACTTCCAGACGAAAGGCAATTACTCACGAGCATAAGAAGGCACAGTTGCAAATAATATTTCTTTGTATGTCTCCGCATTCATAATTCCTTTTACACGGAACAACGGATCCATATATCACGAGAAACATCCCCACACAATTACACGACCACCTCCATGTTTCACGATTTCTGAAAGGCACTGAAGATGGCTTTCATGGTTTGGTTAAAGGGCGTCGCACGTACACTTTTCGAACAGAAGAAAACTTATTAAACTTGAGATTCATCCGACCAGAGTATATTGTACCATCAAGAATCCTCTTTTCTTTGTGTCATTTTGCAAAAGCTAGTCGTTTCGTATTAGATCATTTTCAGGCGTGTTTTTCTTTTTGCATTGCGTACATTGAATTGTAAAGCTCGTAATCTGCTCTGGATGGTGGAAATATATAATTCAACATCATAAATCTGAGAATTTTTTGTTTCAACGAAGGTGTTGACAGGAATATATCCTTCCAAATTTTAAGCAATTTCGTCGATCCATTCGTTGGGAAGTTCTTCGCGGTTTGCCTCGATTTTCAGAAATGTGCTACGTCTGTTTTCATTTTTGAATTGCATACTGGATTTGCTTTCGCGAAACACGCAGCTCTTTGCAGTTTTGTTCATTGAATTACCTTTTTTCCACTTGCTAAAAATCACCTGTTGTTTAGTCTCAGCGGTGTGTTTTCCACGTCTCACCGAGAATGTTCAGTGAAATATTCAGTATATGAAAACCATCATGCAATCACAAACAATTCAAATAGAATAGAAAAACTACCATTATATTATAAATTTTTACGGTTTATTATGACTGTTGAAATTCCTACCTTTGAACTTTGATTCTCCTCTGCGTAGCCGGAAACGTGATTCACTGACTGCTGCCTTATGCTGATATGTTAGATCAGGATTGCTGATTATAAATACAGTCCGAGGCATTCGCGTGGGAAAACTATTATGGTGTATCTTTGTTACAATAAAAGGTGCTAGGAGTGGCTCTATTTTATTGATCTCCACTGTATTTTATGGAAAGAATAAGTCGATGAAATTATTTGGCATGCAACATAGATGAATATGCAACATAGCATTACGTCCACTACCGTCCAGTGATACGTTCAGATGCACGAAGAACACATTCCAGAATTCATAAAATAATAATAATAATAATGATAAAAACGTACATATATAAGCAGATTATACCGTAACTTTTGCATCACAAGGAAATTCATAAAAATTATTACATTCCAAAGGTATTCAGACACATTATCACCGATATACACCTCAGAACTCAATTTTCCCACAAAAAAGTTCCATTATCAGCGACATTTATCAAATGTTTCACTTTCTCACTATCGCTTACTCAGTAGAGAGAAAGTTATGTAATGCTGTGCCAAAAAACGGCTAATTTTAGGGAGAAAAACTCTGGTAATGAAAAAGTGGATAAATCCAGTTTCTAAATTTAGAAAAAAGTTCTCTAACATGTGGTGTATCCAGAACCCATGTTCTGTGTGTCCTTGATAACGAAAAATCGAGTGACCGTAGAACGTCCGACTGTTTGTCCGTCTGTGAACAACGTTCGCCGCTAAACCTTCAGCCGATTTTCTCCAAAATTAATGTTCCTGAATTGATCCGGCAGATGTCACGGTCCCTTAAATGTGAAACCGATATTTTAATTTTGGGGGGTACTTTACTTGAAGCCCTTGAGATATCGTCAAAATTATCAAAAGAATGGCTCCATCTTTTTTAATCAAATTTTGTTGTTGGATAGTGTGAAGGACATTTAAGAGAATGGTGCAGGTCTCATGTTCTTTGAAAATTGATTTTTCGAAAATTGCAAAAAATTCAAAATGTTTTCGGCGTCTTCCTACAAGAATTATAATGATACAGATTTTTCCCTTAATGAAATATGTTTCTTAAAGATAAATTTTGAAGGAAGGTCATATACAATTTTTAGATAATTTGAGTACTTTTTGTGTAATTTTGCGTAAAAGTACAGTCTAGAAAGTACGTACTGTTTCAGCACCACTAGTTTCCGAAAAATATTTTGGCGATTTTTCACGGTCATGGCATAAAATACATTACTATTATTTATTATTATTAAACCATAATAATTAAGATAGAATGATCCAGATATCTCTAACAGCACATGACTTTTTCATAGATGTTCGCATGGTGCAGAGGGATAGTTTGTCTGGACAAGATTTTTGTTATGACATTAATACATACGTTTAAACCATTACAGTGTGAAAAACGTTTTTTGAGGCCAAAGGCCTCAAAATTTTAGTTTTTAATACCCTAGAACGCTTCGTTTAGGAGTTATTCATATATAAATAAATATATTTCTATATAAATAATATATATTAAAAATAGATATTAATTATATATATATACATATATATATATATATATATATATATATATATATATATATATATATATAATTTTTTTCAAGGATGTAATGTAAATACTTTTTTCACTAATCAATCAATAGCCAGTAATAATTGATTTTTATATCTAGTTATACTTTTCGAATGAATAAGTTAAGTTTGTGCAACTCAAAGAAATTACTCAGCGACTCTTTGACTATAGTCCGTGATTTAGTGGAATTTTCTTTGTATTTGTTGACTGTTTTGAATATTCTATTTCGTACTGATAGTACGTCGTGAGTTCAAAATATTGAAGTAAGCACGCTTCCTAACAAATAATACTATAAGTGACAAATCTGTTAAATAATCGGCGATAAATAAACATTAAGGATTTCTGGTTCTTAAATTTCGACAGTTTAGCAAAAACAAACAGCAGATATCTAGTTTTTTATCACAGAGTGAACACGTTGTTTCCATCTAAAGTGAGAGTCGATTTATACTCCAAGATATTCTGGTGAGTAACTCTCTCTATAGATTGGATGTTAATTTGTGTTTGAATAACTTCAGGAATGCTGACTTTATATAATCAAAATATTAAAAAGACTGTCTTATTTATATTCGATGATAAATAATTAGAGGATATTAATTTACGTACTAGGTCTAGATATCTACACATTTCGATTGCTGAGAGTTTACAATTAACTTCATCTTTCATGGCATACAACAGCTGTGTCGTCAGCGTATGACATCGCAAAATCACTAGGCAGTAGTTTCAATAGTCAATTTACACATATTATGAAAATCAGTGAGTATAGAATATAATCCTGTGGTACTCCAATTGTAATAACACTAGAGTTGAAGATTTTGTCAATTTTCATCTCTTGTTTGTGATTGTTTTAAAATAATTCCTTATAAGGTCCGTAATATGATTCAATTGAATAATTTCTAGATTAAATTTTCGATCAACTGTTTAATAACTCGTGTCTTACAAATTAGAGCATTAACATGGTGGAGCATAATCACAACCGTGGTTTTGCACTGAGGCATTATAAAAGACGTCAGTTGATTTATTTGTGAGAACCGAGTTGCGTACATCTGTTCATTGCAAATAACAAAGCACGTTCCATCGTTTTTTAACCTTTCAATTTCGTGTACTCTGCTTATTCAGACAGCTGCTTCCAATTCGTTACTCAAAGCTCGGCAACCCGCCAGCATTTTTGTTTAGCCCGAGCGTGATTCAACGACAGTCGTACGCTCCCGCCGCTCTTTCCATCCTCATCTATTGTCGCCCTGGGACGGGGTGCAGTCGCGTCCTCTAGCACAGGAGACGTGCTCAAAAGTAAATTTTTCTCTTGTACCCATAATTGAAAAACTCATACTGGACATGGCCCCGAACAATTTAATTTGTAACAGCTGCGGCGGGGGAGGGGCTCTGAGAGGGGGAGGGGCGGCGATGGGCATGTGTTGATTGTGGGACGCGCGACCGCACTACTCGCTATGTGAGTGTGGGCAAGCGACCCGCGCTTGCAGTGAAAGTAGCGCTGACAACGTGGGAGACAGGTATTTCATTTATGGTCATTACTGCGTGTTTATGGACAAAACACGGAATGGTATACTTAATGCCTTTGCAGGCCTATTTCTCTATGCTCGCGCGGGCCTTTTACGCCCGCTCCGCTACCAACATACCAACAATAACTTGCATAATGCTCAAATACGAAAAATTAACTCTTCATACATATTTTCTTGAATTGACATGAAAAATGCAATTTTGCCTTGAATTTATAATACCACTCAGTCTGTCTTATTTCATTATGCTCCGTGGTTAGAAGTACCACTAGTAGTAATAGATGAAGAACTCACACCGACTAATATCATCGAAATGTTATTTTTCTTTGTAATCAAATATTTTAAATAACTTTCGGCAATCGAGGTAAGAAAGCTTACCGTTTGTCTACGCAATTTACACTTTTATTTATTTTCCGTCCAACTCGCAAACACACCACATCATATTTATATATTTCTCGAGATTGTTTTGATACAAACCGTCCGAAGCTTTATTAGCTTTTTCGGGAATTTCCGCAGCAACTTAACAGTATTATTTCATTTTCTAGGAACAATCCACTCCAACAACGCATGTACAATAGTAATACTATGCACATTCGATTTTCTGACGCCATATTGACTGTTACAATGTATCTTTTCACTTTTCATGCAAGGCAATTTTTAAAATGTTCCAAATTCTCATTTGGTTCAGCAACGAACTAGTAAACTATAAAGTTTTATATTTTCCACGGATTTTACCTGATATGTTTGACACTCTGGCGACTTCCAACCCCTCAGGACAGAGGTCTTCCGAATTGGATGACACCCTCGAGGCAAAAATATCTACTTAACTCCCTCGATACATAATTCACGACAAAGTGAAAAAGTCCTTTGTCTCACTTCTAAACTAGCAAATCAGAAACACAGGCCTTTGCGATACAATAGACTATAATGTGGCACTTTCCGGCTAGTAGCCAATGCACGTGGAAAGCGCATAGCATAAAATAATCTCATTAAAGCGTGACACTCATCTGAACCGCTTTCCCCAGTTGCGTTCTCAACATCAGCAATAGTTCGGAACTTGGTTTTCCCTATTCGAATCTATATAGACCTCCTACAAGTTTGACTCCTCACCTCGATCAGAGTTCGTTTTACAGATTTTCTCAGACATCAATTATGCAATCATAACTTCTACTGCTATACTTCCAAGAAAATTTGGAAACGTATCTTAAACAGTTGGGCAATGAAGTTTCCAAAATCATTACGATGAATATCATTTTCTTAATCATCAATAAAAACATTCTGGAGCGATCAGATAGAACTCAAGCTGAAGCTATTTTGGATTCTTTGACATTTTAACACACACAAAAAAAAGGAAAAACAGTCTGGCACAATAATGTTGTGAGCATCTGTGCTTAGTAAAAGATGTAATCTACAAAAAATACATCTACTTACAACATATGAAATAAATTTGTCGGAGATGTTTGAAAGTTATAATTCTTAACCATGTCTTTGAGATACTTTCGTAAACCCAAAAAAACTCAGAAGAATTACAAATTTTCTACCATGAAATGAATAAAAGCATTACCACTGGAATGAAAACGCAATTTCATTCTATTTACAAGCTTTCGGATGGATATTTTGTCCTTCGAATGAATTCAGTAAGCTTTTGCTTTGACAAAGTCGAAACGCGAGACCTCGTGCAGTGAGCGTTTCTGTTTTCGCGATTGTGATGGACGCTTTGCCTTTTGTAACGGTTGGCGTTGCTAGCTTTGCCTCCTTCCCCACCTTGTGGTTGGCGCCATTCGTCGAACTACATCTTTGAGGACGATGTCTAGTACCCGGAATCGTCCGGTCCCGATTCCTGGTTGTAGGTTTCGTCTGTTTCTGTTTGCCATGATTCTGGTCCTTCAACAAGTTCGACGCAGCTTCAGCATTTTGCTCTTTGTGTGATGTCTCTTCCTGGTTCGTTACCTTTGAGTAATTAAAATCCAAGGACACACGAGGCTCCCACCCGCGCGATGGAGCTACTGGATCCTTGAGTAGATTGAACTGTCGTTCGGGCCATGAGAGGTCGGCATCCTCTCCAACCTGTGGTCGGGTGATGATGGTTCCGAAATCGTCGACTTTGGAAAGTTAACTTCTCGTTCCTGAACGTTTCATACTAACTAATGATGTCTGAGATGGCTAGCATGCTCTTCAGATTGAATTTGGTTCTTGCTACATGCGAGTATTCTGATATCTCCTTGGTGGTGAGCCTAGGTCATTCGATACTTGTTTCCTGGTCTTTTAGCTGAGTTTCGGTACCCTACTAATTTCTGATTCACTTTTGCTCCAGTGGGAACGATAAATCCGAAGTTTGGTGTGGGAGCGTAACGCTGTCATTACTATGACTGTTGCGACTCGTAGACTCGGAATATTCTCAAACAGATTGTGAAGTTTTTGAGATAGCGTTTGCATGGTAGCCACCTATACCTTCGGCTGTGATGATTAGTAGCGTTCAGCTCTCCAGATCCGTCTCCTTTCCCTTTCTGTCTGAATAGTTTCAATTTGCATGAGGTACATGTGAATTGACTGTAAGATGTTGAACTCTACATTAGTAGCCGTTTTCCTGATATTTTGCTCTTCCGTATAGAGATATTGCCTTCCCAAATTCGCTTTTATGTCTATCAAATTCATCTACTTTACCTGGTGGTGTAATCTCCGCACTCAGGACGCGTCAGTTGTCTGACCAGCTGCATCTCGTCTGCAACGCAGCGGTCGTATACCTCATCTGAGATACGATGAGCAAATTCTTGGCGTGGGTTGATGGCCGTTATGCTCACATCGGTTCCAAAAATCGATTCAGCGATCATGCTATCATTGCACTGCGGTGTTGGATTGTGCGGTCCATTGATTTCCGCCAGCGCTGTTACGTAAGGTTATGATAGCCTTAGGACACGCTGGATGCCTCGAAGTTGTTCGCTTGTTTCCCTTGCAATGGGGGTCGAAGTTTTATGAATTGCCTTTGTAGAGCAGAACAATCTTTGCAATCTCCACAACGGTCTAGGTTCGCATTACTTGGAGCTGACACTTGGGCACCTTTAGTGTTAAAATCTAACAGATTTTTACTGTTACTCTGTAAGTCAATTTTTTTTGTTTAAATATGTACTCGTATTGCTTCTCATTCTGTTATGTATTTTATTAAAAAATGGTGATGTAGGTAAAAGATGACTATTCTATTTACACACATAACACAAAACATAGCATTTTTTTCTTCCTGTGTTGTAGATATATTCGTAATTTGATAATCCTCAAAGCTTCGTAAAGAGAGATTTCACGTCATAATGTGAAAACAAACTGTTGCAACTTGTATATGCATACTGGTATGTATTTATTCTCATATGAATCATGTAAACGTGAAAATGTTATTACTCTTCTCGTAAAGAACTGACGTGCGTAACAGATCATTAGTCCTTAATCTGTAGAAAAATGTGAATACCAGTTGCGAGGCGTGGCATTTTTCATTGATCACTAGATTTGCCCAAATATATCTATTTGAAGCGATAGAGGGGGTGGGGGGTTGTAACGGGGTACGCGGTGTCAGATTATCGTAGGGTGTTCCATTTCTTAAACGCTCAAAACTACTCTAGTTTTTCTCATCTTTTTACAGTTTTTAATACACCTCCCAGTATCCCTTAAGACAAAGCTAAAATTGAAATTTCTTTAGAAATCTTTGGTTTGACGATACAACTAAAATTCATTCAAACCAATTCTTACGATACGAAAATATAAAATGTTTCACGAGTTGTACGAAATCGTAAAGAACAATTGAAAGATATAGCGGCGGTTGCTATGGACGCAAGTTTTGTTGATAAAGAGACTCGATCAGGTTGGCGAGAGAACCTAAATGTTGGCCGGGGCTATTAACGTAAAATTTTTAAACTATAACCCAATTAGTGGCGACTTCAGGATATTTGAAGTTTGATGAAACCTTGAGGAAGGTACTTCAAATTAACTGGTTGTTCTATAGCTAGGAATAAGACACCCACTTGAGTGGAGAAGGTAACATTTGCCGATTGATTCTGGATTTATAATTTCTTAAACAATACAGTCGCTTGTGTTTGGATTTAAAGTGTTCTTATTTAAATTTCTTCACGAGAGATGCCAACGAATAGCGACAATACATCTGCAACTCAATTTGTTGGCGTTTAAACTATCGTGAACGTTCACGTGTGCATACACTGTTACGGGAACATCGAGTTCAGTGTATTTGTAACGCCAATAAATGAAAAAATAATAAATATTTTAAAATTCGTTAGTATTCGGTTATCACACATTACGATTACTGCTTGTTCTTGGAAAAAAACACGCCTCTTTCACTTAGAAAACATCAAAATGTGCCTTCAGTTCACTGCGCAGACGTTGCCATTTCAGCACCCCTCACACTATCACCTCCCACAAGTCCAGACGCTGGTCACTCACTGTGTGAGGCGGGCTAAGTGTCACACGATTGCGTACCCTACTCCCACGTGTTGAAGCTGGGGATTAACTCTTCTTTGTCTTGCCGTAGAGCATTAGTTAATCAGTGTATTGAACGATTTGAATGCATTGGATCCCTTCGCGACGGATTGAAATCAGCTTTTTGAATGAATTGGATTGGATTGTTGTCCTCTGTTGTGACGGCTCTAGGAACATGCGCTGTCATTCCTGGTGACGGTACTTCCTCGAATAAATTGTGATATTCGGCAGTGGTTGATGTCGCGTGATAAGTCACCCACTGTAACGTTGCGGGTTGCCGTCGCCATCTTCTCCTAGCCATGGGATATTAAAGTAGTAGAGCCTTAATAAACAAGCAGAATGTTTTGTGAGGTCGTTGAGACAATTTAGAAAGATTTTCAGGTCCGCGAGAATGTGGGTCTATGCAGATGTTTACATGTTACGCTGTATATATAAATAAAACAGGATGTTGGGGTGAGTGTGTGTGTATAACTCCAACATCGTTAGACCGACCATGTGGAAGTTGGCACTTCTACGTGTTTTTTCACCGACAAGGTTTGTGTTGTTAATTCTGTTGTAACTCCACCACATGGCGTTAAATATTCACTACATATTCACGTCAAATGCGACCTGCAACACACTCAGCGTTATTTTGTATCTATATCGTAAAATAACTCCTAAACGAGGCGTTCTAGGGCTTTAGAAACTAAAGATTTGTGGCCGAAGGCCTCAAAATACCTCACAGGGACACAAAAGGTCTCACAGGGACAGGGTGAGGGAGGGAGAGTCAGTGAGAAACGGAGATTGGGAGGAAGAGAGAGATGAAGGGCAGAACAACGATTGCCGGGTTTTCCTAATAACTACTAAGTGTTTAAGAAGTTGTAAGTTATGAAATGTAAGACAGAAGTGCTGACTACATTTTTTTCTTGTTACGAAGAAAGACCATTATTTCTCAAAGAAGAAACGATCAATGGGAAGTCGATTGTAACTTAACTGTGTCGCTCTGACGATTAAGACGTTACACCACATCTTGTGCTTTGGCTGTTGGTACAACCGGAACTTTAAATTACAGTTTCTTTTCCCATTTTATCTGTTACATTTCCAAACTGCGTAAGATGCGGGTAGATTGATTGCGGCATGTTGAATTCCAGATCCACAGTCAGTGGCTTTCCGAATGTCTTTCTCCAGGCTAGTTAGACTGTGTCGCACTAACTTTGTCTTCTAATCAATATTTTTTATCCATAACACACAAGGTCGTATATTGAAGGAATTCTTCCATCACCATAATTTCAAGTTGCTTCATGTCTGGTTGATATGCAGTGAAACTTCCTAGAGCAAAGTCATTCAGCTTTGCGAAAGACGTCAAAAAGTTTTGTCTCAGATGTATTGGCGTTTCCGATACTTTAATTTCAAAGATGGACTCGGAAATGATGCCTTCATTACTTTGCGGCGTTGCCTTTGCAGGATTCTGAAATGCAGTTGGAATAGGCACCGCTGGTCAAGATGGCCCGTTCTTCTTTGGAGGCGGTTTGAATTGCCTTCTCTGCCCAGCTCTTGCTGGATCGAAGTTCTTGGGTTTGCCTCGATAGCCTTGAGACGACTTCTTGGTTTGTGTAGGTTCTCCTACCTTACTTTGTTTCCATGCTTGATGGTGGCGGGGTGAATGTTTGCGATAAATTCACTTGTTTCTCACTTTTGTCTTAGCGGTTCGTTATTGCAAAGAATATTCGTATCATTCGCAAACAGAACAGTGCTTCCGTTTGGAATCATCGAAGGCATGTTTTAAGCACAGTAGGAAGATAATAGGGAGTAATATCCAATCCTGAGGGAGTTCATGTGCAATTGGCAATGAATAGAAAAGGTGTGTGCATAATGTTCTATCATTCCAGCAAGGTATTTCTACTCTCTGAGATATTTGTTTAAGGTACGAACGTAACCAATGTAGAGCCATATCACGGATTCCACATGAAGGTAATTTTGAAAGTAAAATGTTATGATCAATGACGTCAAAAGCTTTTGAAAGATCCAAAACTTTTCCAATAGGTGCTTCATTTTGATCCATGGATTAGGCACAAGAAACGAAAATATGATTTTGATTTTCGAAATTCACGTTGGCAGTCTGAAAACACGTCGTATTTACTGAGAAAGGTTTCCATTCGTACGTAAACATGTGTCATATTTTTTTAAAAACTGACAAAAGGGAAATTGGTTGAACATTTTGAATTTCATTTTCGTTCCTTTTTTTAAGAGCGGTGATGAATATGATATGATCATTCATAACATTTGACAGACGGTAGTAAATGCGAAGGCAAATCAAAACGTTCCTGGAATTGGCGCTTACAGCTTTGCCAAACGAGTGTCAATCAGATATTTCAGTTTTTGACATTGGAGACACATTTCGTGAAACCTCTGAGATCCCCGGATATACGTGTCAACTTATCAGTGAACTGTGCCGGGCATGTAACTTGGAAACAGTTTTTGGGTTCGTCGCATTCTAAACTGACGGCCGTCGAGCAGCATGGGAAATCAGATTTTGTGTTTTGATTAACAAATCACCATTTGAAACTCTTAAGATGCTGACGATAGCCTTCGGGAGAGAAACGTTGAAAAAGTCGTAAGTGTACTAGTGCCATAAGCGTTTCCGTGAAGATCGCTAGTGCTGAAGATAATCCGCGCAGCGGTCGCCCGTCCACTTCCGCCACAAACAAAACATAGAGCATCGAGCATTCGTCGTAACATTCGTGCGAACAGAAGAATGACCATTGACGAAATGTCCACTCCAGGTGGTCAAACTTTCAACAATGAACTCTACGTTGAAATTCTTCCCGCCTATGAGGTCTAACAGGAGGAAACGTCCAGGAAGATGGAAAGGAAAAGATTGGGTCATTCTCCATGACAATGCCTTAGTCCATAGATCAATATTCGTGAAAGAAACCACTCCTGAACACCCTCTCTACTCCCCCGACCCCGCACCGACCAATTTCTACCTGTTCCCCCGGCTAAAAATGAAAGAGCAACGATTCGCTAATTCTGAAAAGGTGATAGAAAATGCGATCAGGCGGCTTACAGAGCTATCAAGGTATGGTTTTCAGGACTGTTTCCAATAATTATACGAACGTTAAGGAAAGTGTTTAAACGCGGGAGGGGAGAATTTTGAAGGTAAATAAATTAATTTATTGTACTTTTAATAAATATTGATCAATTCCGGAAACTTTTTGACTCTACCTCATATAACTTAATTTTTAGAAATGTGTTATATCTCATCAGCGTTTGTTTGCGAATTTGCAATTGAAACTTTATAGACTGGGAGGTTCCTGGCATTGTGTCCTGGCTGCGGATATTCAAGTGCTGCTGATTGGATCGTCTCCTTCCCCTGAGTGCGTGGGAATTCCTATCTACTTCTCTGTGATGTTGGGTTGATCTCCCGTTCCCATATGGTCTATGATTTCGAAAGATTCTGGCAGTTCTACGAGTTCGCACACGTTAAGCTAGTAACCAAACTCATCTCTAGCGTCATACAAAAGATTGATTATTTTTGTGTTACCGTACGCGTCAAATACTATGGTCATTAGTCCTGCAAGTGTGATGTATGTTTTACTGCGGGAGGTAGTGGCGTTGTTCCCCCCTAGATAGTAACATCCGGCGCTGACCTACATAACGTCGTGCAGGCTTTTTCTCTTACAGGTTTCTCCCACCAGTATGGCACCGCCCCAGACGTGTGTAAGAATGGACGGACTATAGATCAAGGAAAAGAAAGAAAAAATCGCACAAGGTCCTTGGACTGTTTATTGGAACTTCTACTCTTGTTTATCGCAGTAACCACGGAAAATTACCGACCAGAGCAGCAGTCAATAGAATTCTCCTCCAGCCATGAGCTTAATTCGAAGCAGCTATCTCGCTAGAGTCCAAAATCCTGCCACAGTTGGAACTCGAACTCTAGTACCTTTGGGTCCAACCTAAAGAAAGAAAATAATTACTTTATTAACATTTCTTATGTGTTGCTTAGCAGATTACCAGCATTTGAAGCGACAAATCTCTACTTTGTTGCGTTTTGAAAACCTACTTCTTTCGTTGACTAGATTAGCTACACATGATGCTAAATACTTGTCACAATGCTGGGAGTATCTGCGTTCAAACAAATCAAACAATAATCATAAATAGTAGTGACGAATTTCCGTGGAATACGAAGCTGAAAAATAGATTGAGAATGTGCAAAAGTGTCATTAGAGAACCATAATATCGAACTTAACCGTCAACTGGTGACGTGCCTTCGAACTTCTGTTACCAGTGACGTGCGGTCACTGTGACCGGGAAAGTTTTAGACTGGCTATATTCGTTACTTCATTTCACATCGAATTAACAATTTTTTCACGTTAACAGAGGCATAATAAAGATAAAAATCGAAGAGTTTATAGTTTATAAAAGAAACAAAAGAATATAATTTGTAATTACTCACAGAAAAGTTTAGGTCATATATTGCTCCAAATTTTTTCTTCACAGTTGAACGATTGAAGTACGCATAGAAGGGCTTTAAAACGACATTGACCACATAAAACAACCTTTATTTTAAGAAGAACATACACTGTTAAATGAAAATCATTTACTAAATATAAACGTGCTTTACCAAGTATAAACTTCTACTGCTGGTGAGGTGCGGTCATCGAGACCGATCCGTAACTTCATCTGATTCTCAGAAGTGAAGGGCTGCCACTAGATAAGCTAGCCCACGCCCGAACATTGTCTAGAAAGAGATAAGAAGGTACTGTAAACCAAAACTTCCTGCGTTGCACTGGTCGAGAGGACAGTGTGTTTATTTTTCCTCGCCCGACACTGGGACCGCAAGTCACCATTTAACAGTTAAACTAGTGAGGCTAAAACAGCACATACTGTATCGCGTTAAATCTAAATTTGCAATTTTTGAAAATTCAGAGAATTAAAAAAAATGAGACCCGCGCCATTATTTTAAGCGTCTCTTCTTCTATCCAAGGAAAAATTCAAGAAAAAAGTTGGAGCGGTTTTTGAAAAATATGTTTAAAGAATTATAATTGCCGATATTTTGAGTAAAACTCTATGAAAATTTCACATATTTCCGAAAAATCTAACATGACATTATTTCAAGACTCCCAAAGACTCTCAGGAAGACTCCCAAAAACCTGCACTTTTGCAATTTTCTAAAGATCAATAATTTCAACGAACATATTAAAGGGGTTATTTTTCATTGAACATGGGAAAGTTGTGTAATGCTGCTCGAAAAGACGACGGAGAAAAAATTCATTGCTGGGCCCTGATAACGAAAAAATGATAAATCCACTTCCTAAATTAAGAAAAAATCTCCTAACACGTGGTGAAGCTAGAATTACGGTTTTGTGAGTCCTTGATACCGAAAAACCAATTGAAAGCAAAACGTGTCTGTGTGTCTGAGAACAACGCTAGCCACTAAACCGTTCAGCTGATTGTCTCGAAAACTGATATTCGCCGATCGGCCTGACTGATCTCGTGTCCCCTTGAATTTGAAACATATTTTAATTTGGGGGGGGGATACTTTACACGAAGCCCCTAGGATATTTTCAAATTGGGACTAATTGGGAATTGGGACTTTCATGCCCCTGAGACTAAATTTTGTTGTTGGATAGTGTGAAGGTCGTTTAAGAGAATTGCACAGGTTTCATGTAGGTTAAGAACTCTGATTTTTCGAAAACTGAAAAAATTCAAATTTTTTTGGCGTCTTCTTGCAACTACAAAATTAACGACAGATTTTTTCACCAAATAAAATTTGTTCTCCAAAATTTCCAGCAAGTTGTAACACTATTGTATTTGTGAGTTAAAGTGCTTCAAATGGCGTCTAATGAAGTGTTTCGAAACCACAAGATTCATGTGAAAAAGAGCTTCAATTTTTGTATTTCCTGTAGCACTTAAACGCCATTTTCTTAAAAATGGCTCCAAAATGTTCAAAGAAAATTGCCATTTAAGAGACGGTTTTACTGTTCTTTAATGTTCTTAAAATAATATAATGTTTCTGTTCTACCATTAAGAAACCGAAAAATTATAAAAATGTCAAAAAATGTACTTGGGGCGGCGATAAATGGAAGTCGGTTTCTCAATGAAATGCGGAAGCAAAACTGTGCAGTATTGAACAAAAATAGATATTTAGAATAAGTTTTGGTGATAAATAATTAATGATAATATGATAAATGTTTAATGATAAATCTTATAATTTCTATGTAATTAGTTCTTGTTTATTTTCTTTAAACCATTTTTTCTTAAAAACCGCACATTTTTTTATTAAATTGGGACCTCAACATAAATGAAGCTTAAGACAATGGTATAAGTTTCACTAGTGAGATCCCGTGCGATTAAATCGCACGGTTAGTCAAATAACCAAACTGTTTTCTGCTCAAATTCTTTTTTTGTATTCCAGCATTATAAACGACCTAACCTCACTAAGATCACTAATTAACCTCTCATATTTCAAGATTTCTATTCAATGTAGAAAACCACGTTCACGTGCTTACACAACCTACACTAAATTAAAACAAACAAAAATGCTTGAGATTGCATTTCCCGCCACCGTAAATTTCTTCCGATAGATCGCGCGGCAATCAGATATTACAGATCCCGAATTACTACTTTTTTTAATATTTAGGTATTTTTAACGCGCTTTTTCAATACGAATGTCACATGTGCAGGTGAAAAGAAACACGATTTTTCAATCCATTGCTTCTTTATACAGATCGGTTTCGTATGTCGCCCAATTTATTGAAAAGACCAAACAGCCCTTTGAGAAATAATATATAAGATGTTCATTGAAATGCCTGATTTTGCAAAAATTTAAACAATATTCGACCTCTTTCTACAACTACAATTGTGAAGATATAATTGTTTTTCTTAATAAAATATACTCATCAAAAACAGATATTCATATTAGGCCATGTTCAATTTTTCCAAAATGTATTTGTGGAGTAATTGGGCGTCAAAATTGGTCTTCGAATGTTATACTTGATACGATTATAAAGCATTTGACGATTATAAAGCAAATATGATTCGACAAGATTAATACATCGAACAAAAATAGTATTTTACAATAATTTATAAAACAAATTCTTAAATTTACAATTTGTATTCTGAATGTATAATGTATTTCTATCAAGAAATCCGTAACGATTTATTGAAATTAGCGCAACAACGACGCAAGGGATATTTGAAAACCACATTGTTGGTGAACTTCGAGATGGTGGAAGTGATAAGATAAAAATATTTTATTTAGTAGAGTTTGTTTACTAATTAGGCTTTTAGAAATTATCAAAACCTATTTAATAATCATTATTTTTGTCCATGTTGCGAGTTATAGAACACACGTATATTCTCTGAACGAAAGGTTACTTTTCTATCCATATGTTACCATTTCAACTGGCAAATTAAGAATATTTTTTAAAAAAATGTACTTTGGGCGGTGATAGATGGCCCCTGGCAAGAGTATGTGGCGTGTCCGAATAGCTATCCGAGACCAAAGGAAATAGAAAACTAATACGGGAAAATCTGTGCTATTCTGTAACAACTTAAGTTTTCTAAATGAAATGTGTTC
This sequence comes from Acheta domesticus, assembly GCA_031308135.1. Classification (NCBI taxonomy): domain Eukaryota; kingdom Metazoa; phylum Arthropoda; class Insecta; order Orthoptera; family Gryllidae; genus Acheta; species Acheta domesticus. The sequence goes on along the minus strand of JAHLJT010004567.1, from coordinate 127,049,152 downwards.
ATAAAAAACATCTTCAAATAAAGTCATATTGAATTTGTAGAAAATATGAGTATTTTTGTGTAATTTTGCGAGCTTCGTCTGAGCTTCGTCAACGTAATAGAAGTAATTCCAACAGGTTACTTCGTAAGTTAGAATTTGCACATTATTTCTTATTTCTTTGTTCGTTTTTTACATTGGAACTTTTGTTATAGTTTACAAAATATTCTTTTATAAATGATTTAAAATCTATTTGAAATTGGTGTGCTTAATTGAGTTAAATGTGAAAACGAATAGATGATTTCGCTTTGCATAGTAGGATGTGGGAATGAAGAGTAATGCACGTAAAAACCGAATAGTTTTGATGAATATATTACAATATTATATTTAATTATTATATTTTTGTGTCCATTTCCATTTTCTTGCCAGGGGTATCAACAATGATAACTTGCAAAATGTTGTATGCCATGCGAATTAGCGGTCATTGTTGCGTGTTGCAACACATTGTTGTAACGTCTCACTGATAACAAAAGGCGATAATGACGCCCGCAGTTTGTTTTCGTTAATATAAACTAATAATTTTATTTACGGCTAAAATAAGCATCGCGCATCGTTGATACATTTATGTAAAACGTGGATACTCTGAATTCAACGGCCAAAAGCGGTTTTCGTTTAAACGTTTGAATCTTAAAAAATATGTATTTTTCACACTTTGTTTAAGAATTTGCAAATGGTAATTAAAGAGTATGAGAGAAATTGTCATATAATATTACTTATCTATTATCAATATCTCGAGAAAGTATGTGCTGTTGAAGCACCACTAGTTCTTACATTCGTAAGGGCGGGAAAGTAAAATGTGTCCGATTTTTATGAGAATGTTATATACGGTAATGCACAAGTAATTACGGTTCGGATAATTGATCCGCCGAGTTAATTTTGCTGAAAGAACCTTAGGGTTCATTTACATGCTGTATACGCACGCATACGGTATGGGTACTTCTTACATCCTCACACAAGGCCTTCGGCCCATAGCATTGCTCTTTCAATCTTGGTCGATCCAGCTATATTCATACTTCGTTTCTTTTATTTGGGGCTGTGTAATACGATTTCATGAAGTAACCTGACTCGATATATATATTTCACATGATCTGCCAACTTTTTGCGTTCGGTTATTTTTACTCTCTCGCACTAATTAAGAATGACAAAGTATTGTAATGGTGCACCGAAAACAGCGTATCTTCGATATAGAAACACTTATTGCCGGATCTTGATAACGAAAAATATTAGCGTATAAAATATAACGATGAACAAATATTTTTCCTACATATAATAAATTACTTCCTCTAACACGTTGTGTTGTCAGTATCCATATTTTGTGGATCGTTAGTAGCGAAAAATCGACTGACGGCAAAGCGTACGTCTGTAGTCAACGCTAGCGCCTAAACTGTTCATCCGACTTTCTTCAAAATTGATATTTAAACGATCCATTTAAACGAACTCGAGATCCCTTCAGTTAGAAACATATTTTGATTTATGAATACTTTATATAAAGCCAAAAAAATTCAAAATTTTCTCAAAAATGGCTCAAATTTTTTTTATTCAACTTTCTCCATAGAGAGAGTCCACGCTTATGATTTGTGTGATTTCATTCCACGCTTATGTGCTGATTTCATTTTTGTCGAAATATATGATTCTTCCAAAATTGCAAAAGTTGTGTTTTCGCTGTCTTCCTACAACTACAATTTGGAAGATATAATTTTTTTCTTAATGTTACGTGGTCTTTAAATATTTATCTTTCAGTCAGGCCATGTACAATTTTTCTAAAATATGAGTAATTATCGCGTGATTTTGCGTGAAATATAGGCGTCTTTTGAATTGTTTTAAACATTTTTTCTCAAAATCGGCTCCAAATGTTTTCTTTAAAATTTCACCCCGTATGTACCAAATGGAAAAAATTGTGCTAATAACATTTCTGGCAAACTTTCTTTATTTTCGAAAATTGCAAAATTTTAATATTTTAAAACAACTGAATTGAAGTTAAGAGATTTTTGTCTGAGACAAAATAAGTTCTAAAAAGCAGCACTTTAAGAAACGTCATGCACCGTTCTTTGAAAAAAGATTAGATTTTTTTGTAGTTTGTGCTCGAAACTTATGAATTTAAAAAACATTTTTTCAAAATCCACTCCAAATTTTTTCTCCTTCCCCCAGATAAAACAAGAAACACTTGAAAGAATGGCGCAGGTCTCATTTTCATTTAACTCTTTTAATTTTCTAAAAAGTGCAAATTTAGAAATAAGGTGAGAAAGTTTTGCTGTTGTAGCACCTGTAGTTTCTTTTAGACCATAGATGTTTAGGGAATTTCTTTTTTCTTCATTTTCGACATTACACCTGTCACCTATCTACGAAATCTCATTACAGCAGAATTTACTCTATCCCTGTCGTTGGTGTCAAGGTTTCACAACCAGAAGAGGGTACGGCACTGGCATCATTTTTATAATGTCAACACACTTTCCTGTCTATTCTTGTTTTACGTTTCCTGAATATTTTCACACGCGCCGCTAAAGTTTATGTGTTTAGTATCTACACCAACTTCGGCCTTCTTTACTAGACTTTTAAATTTACTGATTTGCTCTATTAATGTTTAAAAATAATTTACATCTTACTGGTTCTGAACAAGAGAACGTCCTACTTTATAATTTTGATGTTGGAATTTGAAATCCATATTCTTTTATTACCTTCCGCAAAGGAAATAATTCCCTTTGGAAGTATTTATAATCGAAGAAAACGTAGACTTGTGCAAAAAGAAAATTGCGTATAAAATGATTTTCGTGATTAATATTTAATTTCCATGAATGCAAGTCGTAAATATTTAAAATACTACATGAATATTAGCGATTTTTGCATTAGAAAAATCCAGTGGATTTGGCCGGGAGTCATGAGTTGCCAATACCAGGCTCATGACACTGTGTCCCTTGCATCAATGCGATGGTCATAACATATCACGCTTCTACTAGTTTCTAATTATCAGGGCATTTCGACAAAATATTGACCTAACGTTCAATAGATTTCGTAAAACCCGCATGTATACACACAAGCATGTATACATACATACATTAGTACGTATATAATGCACACGCACGCGTGCAACACCTTTGCATGGTTTATTTATTTATTTGTCAAAAAAACAGTAAAAACTGTATATGACGTGTGGGGAAAGAAATTTATCAGCGCACATTTTCTTGAGGGCCAGAATTTAAAAAAAAAAAAAAAAAAAAAAAAGTGTAAGCGTGTAACGATTCACGTGTAACTACATTTACGTTTACATTAACGATGACATGTGTGCGTTCTAGCGCTTCATGCATGGCCAAGTGCGCAGTTACGTCCACGGACGCGCCCGCAGATCCCCGATGCGTCAGGAACCGCGACCTTGCTGCGCGAAGGCTACGCAGCGGAGCGCGCGATCTGGCAAACAGCTTCGATTCGGTCTCGCCAACACGCACGCACGGCACGCAGCCCGCACTCACGCACACGCGCGCCAAACGGCTCCGCAGCCTACACATTTCACCAACATTACACAGCCACACATTTCACCAACGGCTGGGTTCTTCATTCGTACGTTGCGAAACTGTCACAACAAACATCCTTTTACTTTCTCTCCTCACTTCGTAAGAAGAGAAATTATTGTAGTCGTACGTCGTAAAACGGGCATATTTGGACGCAAGAACGTTTATTGACGCGCCCTGATAACTAAGTAGTCAATGAATATTGTTCCTATGTGTAGTAAATTACTTCCTCTGACACGAAGAAACCATGTCACGTCATAATTGTTTTGTATGTCGCTGTTGCCGAAAAATCTATTTAGAGCAAAACCGTGGTCCGTGGTCAACGCTACCGCCTAAACTGTTCAGCAGATTTTTTCCAAAAATTCGTATTCCCTGACCAACTGAAAGGAACCCGAGGTCCTGCAAGGTGGAAGCGGAAGTTGTTCTTACAACTACATGTTTAAAATAGAGAATTTTCCTTAATAGAGTTTGTTTTGAAACAGATCCAGAAATAACATCATGCACAATGTTTAAAAAATATTAGCTTTTCAGTCATTTAGCGTTAAAATTAGGCAGTTTTAAACAATTTTCTAAAAAAATCGCTCCGATTTTTTTCTTGAAATTTTTTCATCGTATGTATTAAATAACGGAAATAAGTAGTGATATTCCCATTTCCGATGAGTTCTCTGTATTAACGAAAATTGTAAAAAGGCAAAGCAATTAATCTGAAGGCAAATATTAATCTAAAGATATTAATATAATGAATTAAAAGACAGTATTAAACAAAATCTGTTCCAAAACTGTTATTTAAAATGGTTATGTACAATTTAAAAAAAATACCATACTTGTGTGTCTTCATTGTGTGTCTAACTAGTTCGTATCAATGATACCATACTCCATCCCCCATCCCTATCCGCCAGGGGATGAGGATTGGGAAAAATACAAAAGTTAAATGGGAACCCCCGTTTTTATTGTATATTCAGATTCTCCAAAACAAATGCGTAACTTTTATATTTATCTTTTTTCGTTTCATGATAGCGCTCTAATAAACAAGCCCGAATGGGAAATCGTGGTAGCTATGTAGGAAATGGTTCCTCAACAGGCTCAACACCCATTCAACAAACTCGTTGTAAAACGAACGCTATATAACACGATCGTGTATTTTAAGTCTTTTTTTTTCGTTTAGTTAACTAAATATGCTCATTAATCCTACGAAAAATTGCTGATAACTCTCTGTAAATAGAGCGCGTGCAATTAAAATTCCACCGCACAATTAAAACTCCTCACTTACCAATCAGAATTCAGGAAAGGAGCCAAATCGTTTAATTAAGAAAATACAGTGTCCCATAAAGGCGTTTACACTGTTTCATCTTCAATAATTCCAAAAAAAAAATCTTTAAAAAATGTTTTTTAGTCACAACGATGTTCATTTAAGATGTTCAAAACATTGGCAGAAATACATCGTCTACAACGTTGGGGAAAAGATCGATAGACACGTGATACGGTTTCCATAGAAAAGGATTCACAAACAGTCACGACAGCCGCTCTCATGTCATTCAGCGTATGAGGTTTGGTGGCGTAAACAGTGTTCTTCAGAGTTCCCCACAGAAAAAAAAAGTCTAACGGCGTTAGATCGGGGGACCTGCGTGAACACTTCCCCGTCGGCCTATCCACCGCTCAACAAATGTTTCATTGAGGAATTACCGCACGTTTTGGTGGTAATGTGCCGGTGCGCCGTCTTGTTGAAGAAAACAATCTCTACCTGGGTAGAGTCAATGAATAACTGGCACAATTGCTTCCCTCAACATGTTAAACAATATCTGACACTGTTCCTTCAAAAACTTATGGCCCTACAAGTCCTCTAACAGACATATCATACCACACCACACAGCACTGTTAATCCAGGAAGATTAACAGCTCGTTCTTCCACAAAATTGGGATTTTCTTTCGCCCAGTACACATAGTTGTGGCAATTGGCAGTTCCATTGAATTTAAAAGTCGCCTCATCAGACCAAACAATCAAATCAGTCAACTGTTCATTATCATATATCCATTCACAAAATTGGAGACGCCTAACCGGATCGTCCTCTTTTAACGCAACCTGGGAATGTAGGATTTCTACTTTTCTTGGTGTAAAATGCGGTGGATACTTGACCTGACTCCCGCGAAGCTTGCCCTATGGACTTCTTTGGGGATCTTAAGAAGCTTTATTCCACTGCTTCAATCCTTCTATCGTTTGTTAATTATTTCTTCCTGCCACACCGCCCCTTCTTCACATCACTCACAGTTCCATTCCTCTCAAACTTGTTGCGTAATTTCGTAATTGTTACAGGTGACGGTAGCACAGCATTAAATTCTGCCTGCCATCGTCTTTGCACTTCATTCATGTTTTCACATTTCCAACAGTACTTATATAATCCACTTCCGTTGCGCAAAAGAAAGGATTCCAGCCATCCTGTCAATTACTGCACCGCTGTTGGCAAGTGAATCGAAATAAAATAATAAAAAACAATAGTAAGTGAAACAAAAGAAACAAATGATTGCTAACAATCATTATTCTTGACTATTCTAGACACAAAAATTTCAGTCATATTATTTGTGATATTATATCTGTTATTAATATTCAAACGGTGTAAACCCCTTTCTGGGACACTGTTTAACACAAACGTAGCCAAGGTATTTCCAGTCGGCCATGAAACATGAACAAAAATGTACATCACAGATTACGTACCAACAACAACTACATATAAACGATGAATGAATAACACTAAATTGACGAAGTAAACGTTAAGCTAGCTGACTAATGGAAAAATATAAATTATTTAACGCGAATAAATTAAATGTTTTATATGTAAAGCATTTGGTCTTAGGATTACAAAAAAAATATAAACTTCAGTTGTGTTTACCCGTTCTAAAAAGTACGTAATAGCAAAACGGTGCCAGAAATGACGTTTTTTGGGTTCGTTTTTTTTTTTACTTTTCAATATTTATACATGTTGCATTCTCTCTCACCTGTCTTCACTTTTCGTCGGAAGTAATGTTTTCACGACTTTGTCACCTTCTTCAGTTATTTTATCCGCAATATTTTCAGTACTTTCCATATGCCAATATTGCTTTCAAACAAACACACTGCAAAGCCCACTAAAATAGATCTTTTTCAGAAGCAATACGACGTCGGTAAAGATGCGCTTTAATTTCTCAAAATTTAAATTATTCAAAAATAGAAACGACAAAATATTGAACGTAACATGAGGGTAAAGGAGTGTAATCGCATTCGTAGTATATAAGAAAACTCGTTCCTATTGTCGCTCGTTTTCTTGAACACACCTCCCATGCAATTATATACCTCTTGATATACTCTTTTCGCTAATCACTATAATTAAAGTGCCTTTAATTTTAAGTCACTAATTTAAAGTCACTAATTGAAACGCTTTTAATTTACATTTTTCCTAATAAAATCCTCAACATTTTAAAACACGAAGCTGAAAGTAGGTTTAGAATTATTATTAATGTTGGTGCCGTTAAAAATTATTAAATAATTCTACATCAGTATTTGGTGAATTTAGAACGAAATTGAATGTTCCGGGACGTGGTAGAGAAGAGGTCAACATTTTCGTTTACTGTCCTCTTAATATGTTCAGATTTAAGGGAAATTCTTCAGCGCACAGATGCTTCCCCTCCAGGGAATCCATTTACTACCCTAACTAAATAGACTAAATAGATGATATCTGGTCGAGATATTGAGAGAATATTATTCTTATTCGGTCATTTTGAGGTATTAAATAATTGATCATTCTTCCGATTCACCGTATCATAATAATTAATGCGCAGATACAAGTGATCAGTTTTCCACAAGGGAGAATTCCAATTGATGATTTTGCTACCTTGTTTTTCCTTCTCTTTAAAGTTACTGTCATTTACTATTTGTAAATGCTAAGTAATGAACTGATAATTACTGACTCATACAATTTCGTATTTAATTATTTTTTTACTTTCTCGCCCTTACTTCGTAAGAACAGAATGTATTGTAATCTTGCGCCGGAAAACGACGAATTTCAGACACAAAACTCTTATTTCCAGTACTTAACGAAAAGGAAAAAGAGGATAAATTACATTCCTAAATACAGCAAACTACCTTCTCTAACACGTTTTGTAGCCATAATCTATGTTTTGTGAGTCCTTGTTACTGAAAAACTGATTATCGGCGAAACGTCTGGCGGTGTTCAACGCACTTTTAATGAACTCGAGGGCGCCTAAGTTTCAAACGGATATTTTGATTTTTGGGGGTACTTTACAAGAATCCGCAACAATGTTTTCAATATGTTCTCAAATATGACTCCAGTTGTTTACTTTCTCGATACTGCTTACGCAGTATAGAAAGTTACGTAATTCTGCGGCGGGAAAAGCATTGAATTTCAGGCAGAAAAAACTCTTATTGACGGGCCCTGGTGACGACATGTGGCTTAATCGTGTCCCTGTATACAGTAAATTACTTCCTCTAATACATTGTGTAGTCGGAATTCATATGTGAACCCTTCATACCGAAAAATCGATTGCCGGCTATCCTTCTTTTCTGTTCCCCTCCATCTGTCCATCATTTTGTCCGTCCGTCTGTGATCCAAGCTAGCGTCTGAACCTTTTGACCGATTTTCTTCAAAACTGATATTCCCCAAACTACATGACTGATTCATGTCGCGGCCCCTTGAATTTGGAAACGATATTTTGTTTTAGGGGATATTTTGCATGAAGCCTATGGGACATTTTCAGAATTTTATATTATCACAAGATTTTTATATTTAATTTTGTTGTCGGATAGCGTAAGGGACGCTTAAGTGAATGGCACAGGTCTGCGTTTCATTGAAATCCCTGAATTTTGGAAAATTGTAAAAATTCGAAACATTTTCGGCGTCTTCCATGTTGAAGATGTTGACAACTACATGTTGAAGATGATGAAGAATTTTTCCATCATGAAATCAGTTCTTTAAAGACAGAATTTGAAATAAGTTCATGTACATTCCTTCCTCTGAGACATCACATTTCTCCGTGTTCCGCTGAATGGCAACAGACTTCATTAGAATGCAGCCTCTCGTCCCGAGCGCCTCTCCTCCCGTCAGGCTAACTCTACTAGCAGTGGGCCACACCGGTTGCCCGCATATAAGCGCTGGTCAGGGCCAGGGCTGGGCGAGATAAGCGCTTCAAGAAAAATACTTCTATCTGCTCGACTGGGTCGTCCTACAGATCTGGGAATACATACAGATAATTATTGGAAATTTTCGTAGATTGATTATCTTACTCATGTGTTAAAAATCACAGTGAGAGAGAGAGAGAGAGAGAGAGAATGATTTTATGGTGAGGTGAGAAATTAAGAATTATTTGTGTATGATATTGAAGTTTGGAGGGGATGTTAAAGATGGGTAGTGCGAGAAGTCATGTGGGGAGTTTTGAATCAAGGGGGTCTAAAAAACAAGATTTAATTCTGTTAGGAGTATTGGCTTGTTGACCAAGGTGAAAGAAAGAAGTGCTTGGACAAGATGGAAGAAGTAAATAAAATTTAGAGGACAAGCTTATTAAATAGAGATATAAGGCATTTGAAGTTATCGATGGATTTGACTGTTAGGAATAAACCAGGGAGCATTACGAAGCCTACGAACACATTTATTTTGAAAAACATGGATTGTGTGAGAATTGCTAGGTGCAGTTTTTAATGAGGTAGGGCATGCATATGTTAACGTTCGTCTTATAATATTCAAATTTTAATGTCGGATTTATGAGATGATACAGTTAAGAGGTTTTTGTTGTAGCTTTTTATATGCTGAATTTAATATGATCTTTCCAAGTTAGTCGTCTGTCTATTAATATTTCTAGGTATTTGGCAGTGGTGGATTTGTTTAATCAGGGTAGTCGAGTGTTAATGATAGTTAATGAAGGTGGATTTATTGGTTTTCTAAGAGTAAAATTGTTTGTGTTTTTTGTTAGATTGACATTTAATCGTCATTTATGAAACCAGGCATTTAGAATGTGAAGAAATTATTGGATGTGGTCATACGCTATGAGTATGTGTTCATGGGATGAATAGATTATTGTATCATCTGAAAATAGGGTTATGTTGGCATTAGGCTTAGTATGATGATTTGAGGTGTAGGTATTGAATAATGAGGGAGCATGAATTGAGCCCTGGGGAACGCCTGCAAATATATTATGGGTGTTTTAAAAGGTTTGATTGACTTTAACTTGGAAAGTTCTGTTACTTAAATAACTGGAGATAATGTTGTAGAGGAAGTCTGGACTACCTAATTGGTGAATTTTGAATAGACGTCCATTGTGCCAGGTGCTGTCAAACGCTTTGTTAATGTCAAGGAAGGCTTCTATAGTATGCGTTTTTGTGTGAAAACTATTTTCTATGTCTATAAGTCTTAGTAGTGCGTGGGTTGATGAGTGATTGGGTTTGAAGCCGAAGTGAGTTTTGAGTATGATATTGCTGGCATTGCAGCAAGTTAGAAAGGCGGTTTAGAATTAGTCTTTCAAATATTTTTGCTAGTGAGGGAACCAAAGTAATGGGTCTGTAGTTGGCAGGATCATTGGAGTTGGTTTTAGGTTTGAGAAAAGGCAGTATAACAGCATGTTTCCACATTTGTGGAAAGTATACTAGGCAAAGCGCAGCTTTGAATGTGGATGTTATAGCTGGAAAGGTTTGGTAGTTGTTTTAGCTGTACATTGGTGAGGTTGTCATGACTAGGTGATTTTTTTTAGCTTTTGGATGATATTTGAATATTTCTTTTGGAGAGATAAAATTGATGGGATGAGGTACAGTGATGTAAGGTTGATTCATGTATTGTTCTATTTGTGTGTACCCAGAGATGTACACAGATAAGCGCTGGGCCAGAAGTCGGCCGTCCAGTAGAGCACTGCAGCCTTACTTCGTATTACTCCCCGCCCGTTCACTCACACTCACCAACCCACCCCGTCCACATTTCCCTCCTAGCCCCTTTATCCCTACCCGCCCCGCATCTTTGCCCCTCTCCGGCCACTAACCGCGCCCGACCCACCCTCCCCTCATTCCGTCCCATCCGGCCTCGCAGCTTGCTCGCCCGCCACACCCACTCGTTATCCGTCTCTGGGGAGGTCGCTGGGTGTGCGTGTCGCCTGTCCCCAGTGGCTGCCAGCGCCGCGCGACGCGACATGACAAGACACGACACGACACGACACGAACCGCTTGCCAGCCCCCTGCCGTGAACGGTGCCATTTTCTCACCGCCTCCCGCGTGATTGGTTTCGATTTCAATGCCTCATACGAACTTTTTTCACCAGTGATCGTCACATCCGTAAGCTTTGGTCGGTCATGAAATGTGAACGCACGGTATGTCTCGTGTACGCACGGACAGCGAATTGTGTTGATGTCACACAGTGAATGAAGCCTGGAATTACTGAACAATTTTCAATCAACCGTTACTGTAGCTGTCGTAATTATTTCATTGTTCACTCTGTAGATGGTAGATGTAGATGGTGCATTCGAAGCAAATTTCTGTCGGAGCAGATGATTCAAGTTACGGTAGAGATATATTGCCATTAGATAATTAATTACTCATTAAAAATAAGAGAACGGAAGATGAATTTGGAGTTTCGACACGGCACACTGCACGAGACGCCTCCACGAAAGCACCCCTACTCTTCATGCCTGGTTTATCGCGATAGCTCGTCCTACTTCCCATGAACGTCCAAATGTTTAATTCAGAAATTGCCTTCTTTGTCAAAGAATCCAAAAAACATCCACTCATTTCTACACTTCACATACGTCATATCCAGCAAAAACTAACCTTTCATTAAGTAGATCCGTTAATCCAAATCCTCGCATTGAAACTAGTTTCTCTAAACCTCAATAATTTGGTAACATCAAGTTCCAAATCTATCTCATTCTTTACAGCCATCTGCCGAAAATTCTCACTCGTTACGTAAAGAGTGAGAATATTTTTTCTGGGTAATATATACAATATATATTACCTACAAAAAATACCACACTATTTAATGGTCTCCACCTGGAATTACCTTGTTAACTGTTGTGGTTATTATAGTTAGTGCCACTAATTTTCTTCAAATATTGCTTATAATTTTAAAACTGTGTACTATACGAAAGCTTTGTAAGGCCTTACGATGGAAAAGAGTTTATATGTTTCTGCTAGTGGCAAGAGTTAAGAGATTCGTTACAGTTCGTGTAAGTTACAGTTCGAGCGTAGAAGTAATTGAGAGGTACTGGATTCGACCCCAGTAAAGTATCAGGCTACTTACTTCTTTTAACGTAAGTTTGTGAAACCTATCGGAAGGGAATTCGTTGTCCAGCTGCTCTTGCCAATGATTTCCGCGATTTCTCAGATATCTTAAATGCGTGTGCGGAAGAAGCACACTCACACAATGGGCCAAGCATCACCTCTCACAATTCGGACTGAGGCGCCATGGGTGAGTATGTCCCAATCTAACCGGCATACATCGATGGGGACGATCTTGGGGACTCTGCAAGAATGCGTTTCCAACACCAGGAGAAACAAAACGAATGAACAGATAGCGAAGTGTCGGTCAAAGGGGAACATTTCCGCTTCGCGCCTTCAGGACACAGCGTCTAATCCCCATCATTCCGGTAGACACATGACGCAAAACGGAACATAACTGCAATGAGTTGTACTACAACAGCACAAACTTTATTGCATTGTTTGTAACATTTGCAAATTTCCAAAATTCTGCGTGTTCAACGAAAAATGGAGTCTGCCCCACTTTTATAAGCGTACTTTGTCCGATTCGAAAGAACAAATTAAAGGAAAAACTGAATCCCTTTTCGAGACAATCTTGTTTTAAAAACTGCCTGTCTCCAGTGGATATTTCATGCAGAATTACTGGAAAGCTACTACTATTTTCGAACAATTATTCATAATCTTATTCAGATTGAAGAACAGAATTCATGAAGGAAAAATTACCTCTTGAAAAATTGTAGTTATAGTAAGACGACGAAAAAATATCGAACTTTTGCAATTTCGAAAATTTAAAGCTAAACGAAAGTAAGATTGCACAATTGTTTACGAGTATTTTGCCCTATCTGAGGAAAAATACAAAAATATAGAGGAATTTTTCTGAAAAGTTTGAAAATGCTCTTACGGCCTCATGTAAAGTTCTCCCCAAAATAACAATATCCGTTTCGAATTTGCAGGACTATGAGTTCGGCCAGATCGAACGGAGAACGGTAGTTTTTTATCAATTGTGAAGGTGCTGGTCATGCATTGGCAGACGATCAGAGAGAACGGGCAAGGTGGCTCAGAGCATCACTGCAGTGCTTCTGACCGGGAGGTCCTAGGTTCGAGTCCCGACGGTGGCAGGATTTTCGACAGGAAGTAGATAGGTAGGCTCCGGTTGTTGGTCGGAGAATTCTAGTGGCCGGCTGCTGCGATCGGTTTCTCCGATCAATACCAGGCGAATGCCGGAGCAGTACCCTAACAACCGGCCACGGACCGTGCGCGATCTTTACTTCCCCTTCCTTGTCCTATACTGACCCCTTACACACATTCACATTTTCATACACTATACTACCACACAAGCCGGAGCAGCAGCTTACACCTTTTTCCCGTGGATGGTGCCTCGCTGGTGGGAAATACCTGGTTGGGGAAATCCTCGCAAGCCGATAGGTAGGTCGGTGCCGAATATCACCATCAAGCTGAGAAGATCACCGCCATCTCGGGAGGTAAAAACCTGCACTACACCTACGAGATTAATTGACGTTGGTAGCCCGGAATCACAAATCAATCAACGATCTGAGAGACTTTGACGTAAATCAATTTTTCAGTAACAAAGACGTAAATTCTGACTACCAACGTGTTGGATGAAGTAATTTACTTAATAAAGGAGCACGTTTTATGCACTTTTCCGATATCAAGGACCCATAATAAAAGTTTCCTTTTGGTCAGAATCGCCACTTTTCGTTGCAGCACTAAAATATTTTCTTTACTACATAAGTCTGTAGTAGGCGAGAAAGTAAAAAAGTAACAGGTTCAGATCAATAATGCAGCAAAAGCTGTGATGCTTCTAGAAATATCACGACATGACATGATCATACAAGAGAGAAACTAGTGGTGCTACAGACTTTCCCGTATTAGTTTTCTATTTCCTTTAGTCTCGGCTAGCTATTCGAATTTGACACTACTCTTGCCAGCTGCCATCTATCGCCACCCACACTACATTTTTTGAAATATTTTCTTCGTTTTTCGGTTTCCTAATAGTAGAAAGGAAATATTATTTTAAGAATATTAAAGAACAGTACAACCTTCTCCTAAATCGCAATTTTGTTTGACTAACTCGGAGCCGTATTTAAGAAAATGGTGTATAAGCGCCACTATAAATTAAAACGTACACTCATTGAAACTTATTTTCACAGGAAACTTTTGTGATTTCGCAAAACTTAATTTGAAGTCATTTAAATCTCATCAACTCACAAATACAATAGTGTTTACAAATTGTTGGAAATAACGGTGTGAGAAAGTTTTCAATTTCTTTAAATTTAAAGTCGTGTCGACAGCTGGGTCATTAGCGACTCAGAAAACATACATTATAACAGAAATTCATACATGATTAATTGAGGTTTACAGATTCAGTACAATGTACAATAATTTACAAAAATTCATTACAGCATTGCAAAAAAGGAAAGAGTAGTAACATAATACTTAATGAAATATAAAAACAGAAAAACCATGAGCAAAACAAAGTTAAAACACTTGATAAACTATTAGTTACATACATTCGTATATCAACAAGCACTAAGAGGAAGGCAGTATGCCAAAGATATCCTACTACGGAGAAAGTGATATAGTGTGGGATAAACCACACTTTTTTGAAGTTTTATTCAGATGAGGAAACATTTTTGCGTTTTAGGTTCAGTATAAACATACAGAACTGAACAGATTGTGTACAGGATGATAACATGCACATGGAAAGAGAACAAGTGTGTATCATGTCGAAAATCTTTAAAAGTTGTCAGATGATGAACCATTTTTCTGGGTTCAGTATTGTATTCCAAATTGCCCATACAATTCAGATTTGGCTAAATATTCCACTCTCCTTATAGAATTGTATAATTCTTCCTTGATACTTCTCAGATTCAAGTATACATTCCAAACTTGTGTCGTGAAGATACCTCTGCCTGATTATTTTATTATTTTTCGAAAAAACAAAAAATATCCCAAAATAAACTTAACGTCGTAATAAGAGTGCAATTGGTACTATCCGTCTCAAAATTTGAAGGAAAAAATTTGGAGCCATTTATGAGAAAATGGCGTTAGAGCTTTTCTTAAAATGCTCATAGTATATTAAGCATTATCCTTACCAGAAGTTTAAAGAAAATTATTTGGAGCAGTTTGGGGGAAAATCTTGTTTTTGTAAATTGCACATATTGCGCGAAAACTACTAAAAGTTTCAAATAATGTACATTACCTTAATGAAAAAACTAATTTTGGAGAACAAATTTCATTTGAAGGGAACATCTCTACCTTCAATTTTGCATTTGGAGGAAGATGACGCAAACAATTCAAACTTTTGCAATTTTCGAAAATTCAGAGTTAACCGTGAAAATCGGATGTATGCCACTTTAATAAGTGTATTTCTATTCTTACAAGAAATTTAAAGAAAAAATTGGAGCCGTTTTTGAAAAAATTTTGAAAATGTCCAGGGGACTTCATGTAGAGTACCCCCAAAATTTTGACGAATGTTTCTCAAAATCTCAGAGCTTCGACTCAGGCCAGATGGGCAATGGTTTCTATAATTTGGAAAAATCGTACGCATGATTTAGGCGCTAATGTTGATCACATACACCTGACAGTCGGACGGACGAACGTTTTTTCTTAATTTAGTAACTGGTTTTATCCACTTTTTCGTTATCCGGGCCCTGCAATGATTTTTTCTGCCGAAAATTCGCAGTTTTTTCGCGCCGCATTACATAACTCTCCCTATACTACGTATATTATATACGTATGTATACGGGAAAGTAAAAATAAATGGAATGATACTTTCAGCTCCAAAAGTCATATTTTAGAAATATTTTCTGACCTAACACCACAGATTTGTCTTTTCAAAGGCTCGTACGGTGAATTTTACTGGCTCTAGGGGTATTTACATGATATGAATATCATTTAATTTTTTTACATATTGTGTCCGCCAATTTGTCACATTTTCAAATATGTGGAAAATAAATTTTGTCTCGACATTCATCAAATCGTAAGAAGTAGTTTTTCAAGCATAATTTCGATGGCTTCTTTGTTTCAGATCATTATTTTCGATTACATAAAGAAGAATGTATTTTTGTACATAAATCTTGAGTTTTCGATCATTTAGAAACTTCGCACACTTGATTTTCGAAATAAAAGTTACAGCGCACTTGATATTTCCTGTATACTTCCCTTTTCCCCATTCCGTATGTATGCACTCCTTCAGGTTTACTGGAATTTCTCGTCAACAAGCCCTTAAAATTTCCTTCTAATTACATTTTTATTTATGCCGATATTATAATTAGGTTCCTAGTAATTGAAGATAAAAAAAATGAAAATGATTTGCGAACAGGGGCAAGGCGGAAGTAGATTCCGAGATCGAAGGGTGGCGGGGATGACGGACGGAGCGAGTCGGAGGGCTGTGAAGGGGGCGAGGCAGGTGCCAATTGAATTACTTCCATTATTACTTTACAGTTTAGATACAATTCATTTCTTTTCCTGTCTAATGGTTGTGCTAAATACGTACCTGGGCAACGACGGATATTTTCCACTAGTTATTAATATAAAAGTTCGCTTCAAAACACGACTAATTTTTAAATAAAAGTACTGATCATATGTATAAATTGTATTTTAAAAACATGCAAAATAATGGTAATTATTATTATTATTAAATGTTAAAATAATTACTATATCGATAGACACATTTCTGTGGTTATTTCTATTTTTAGTTTTTTTTTTACATTTTTGTCTAATTTTAAATGAACACATCGAAGTGCATGTGTGTCTTGTTTCATACAAGCTCTCTTCATTCTTATTTACTCATTAAGCGAATTTAGTAAGAACACTAACATTATAATTTTACAGCAAACAACATTAATGTATCTTCATTCCACGCGAAACATGACTTACGAGTGTTCCTAAGGTAGATTAACCCAACCCTACAGCCCATGTTTGAGTTCGTGAAAACTTTCTTTCTCCGTAATTTCATATTTTTATATCACGCAATGTGCGTTTCATATTTTATTTCTGAAATTAAAATATTTCGTATACAGTATATTCATCGCATGATTATATCGAAAGTAAATCGCGATTCCAGCTAGGGAACTTACACTTTCACTTTTACTCACCACTTTTCTCTATTTTAACATCTTTCTTTAGGCATGCGTAAACTATCTCTTATGTTCTCAAGGTGAGCAATAATTACGTTTCTTGGCGTTTCTTTGTCTTCTATCACCCGTCCGTTTGCAGTTTGTGTCACTTCCTTGCTTCCTGAATTGACATTACTTTCTCCGCAAATCGAATAGCAAATATGAATACTAGCTAAATATAGGAGATTCGCGTAAATGTACGTATTATCTGATGATCAAATTGATGGGCTGAAGATATCGGAAAGTATA
Source organism: Acheta domesticus (assembly GCA_031308135.1). NCBI lineage: Eukaryota > Metazoa > Arthropoda > Insecta > Orthoptera > Gryllidae > Acheta > Acheta domesticus. Next base: position 127,032,005 of record JAHLJT010004567.1, on the reverse strand, counting down.
CTGTAGCTCGAAGTCAGGAGAGAATTTCTTCGCATTTGTAGATTTGCCTTTCCTCTCAGCCTACGTGATGTTGATGTCTTGTTTTTCCTCCTTTCGGAAGCAATTGAATAAGAAGGGACTTTGTGTAATCGAAATTTGATTGTAGTTTTCCGTGGTTTCTTCGATCAACACAAGGCGAATGCCAGAGCAAAACCCCAACAAACGGGCCACGGACCGCACGCGATCTTACCTTCCTGTTCCTTGCCCCATCGTCACTCCTATCTTACACACACACACACTTACGTGCACTAGTACACTTCCACAAATGACAGGAGACCGGTCGATAGCTTAGACCTTGTCCCGGCTGAGTTAGTTCCCCGCTGGTGGAAGATACCTCGTTTAAGAAAACCCGCTAGTCGACAGGCATCTCGGCGCCGGATCTCACCATCACCGCTACCTCCCGAGGAAAACCATACGTACTTCCAGGACTAATGACCTTAGCAGATGACGCGCTCGGAATCGATAATCAAACATTCCGGATTACTCGTATATATTAGGAACGTAGAATAGATTCGGGAAGTTCTTTCTTCGATTTTTTATTACACTTTCATTCTAACTGAATTATGTATCAAACATCTTTTTTACTCACCTTTTAAATAAACCTCTCTTGGGTACTAGGCCTACTCTCTTAGTCGAAATTAGTAAAATTTCGCTCTCTTATATTTCACTTTTGCTTCTATCATGAAATCATCCTGCATGAGGAAGCATCTGTTGAAATTTCAAGAGAAACCAAAAGAGTAATAAAAGTTGATAGTGAACTGTTTCAAAGGAAAATACCATATTATTGATGAATGTGCATGTCGACGTTTTGCATACATGTTATCAAACATAGCAAATTTAATTCTCTAATTTGTTAGAGGTAGCCTAATTATTATTATTAGTATTAGTATTATCTGAATACTGAGTGTTCTATACTTCAATGCACTTGGTCATTTTCATTCCTTCTTCAGTTAATGTTTTATCAATCAGTAGCCATCCCATACCTTTTATAGTTTTTTATGTAACTAGCACGGATAGTGTGTCTTTGACGTACGAATGAAATGTTGACGAACGAGACGACGATAGGAGTCATTTTGAAATGAGTACGCCAAAGCTACTTCTGTTCGAGTTCTGAACATTATTTTTTTGCACAAACAAACAAGTTCTGAACAAATATTGTTTTATATGGTCAATCGGCTTTGTGGCAAGCGCAAGGCAAAGTCAACATTGTTTTTCGGTCGATCATTACACTGCACTTGCAATTATCATTGTAGAAAATTGAAATCATTAGGAAGGCAGAGATTAAAAAAAAAGGAACCACGTTAACCATTCATTTTGCTTATTTATCATTAATTATAAGAGATCTGAAAGTGTTTGCTTATTTTGTAGTAATTTTAAACTAAAAATAAACGATCATTACAACATTCAAATATTTAATTTTTAATCAATCGTCAAATGTGTTATTTTCTTAATATAAAATGTACTGTTGTTTGTAATATTGTTATTTGAAGGAATAGAATTCAATAATGCAATTGACATTTTTTGGGTCAGGGTTTGAGACCCCAATCACATAGTGTTTTTCCATCTCGATCATAGTACTTTCCCAACCATATGTGGAGCAAATGTTGAAATTGTACTTATTGGGTGTGTGGACAGTAAAATATAGCTTTAACAATCTTCAACAGCACCTTCAGCGTACATTTCTTTTGAAGCACATTTCTTTTGAAGTGTTGTTGCACTGTCCCGATCGTACGTGGAGACTGCTCGCCGCCTCCGGCCCCGGTCGCTGTGCACGCGCCCCAGTGCTCGTCGCCCCCTCCGCCGCCCTGTGACTCGTGAAGGCGGGCGGGCGATAGTGCAGGCGGTTTACAGCGCAACCTGTTGCGGCGACCGCGGCGCCACCGCAGAACACGACTCCTTAGTCATCGCTGCAACTCGGGACCAACTTTTATGTCTGAACAGCACAGGCGCATTCATGCAGACGGCTTGTCGGACGAGACGCTAGTGTTCACATTGCGCTCCCCTCCCCCCGCCTATCACCAGCTACTTTCACTCCCTCCGCCACCGCTCTCTCTCTCTCTCTCTCTCTCTCACACACACACACACACACACACACACACACACACAAACCACTCGGCTTCGCCCCGCGCCACTGAAGGCTCTTGTTTTCTGCCCGTTGCACGAAAGGCCCCATGTGAGGGCAATAAGAGCTTAGGAATAGCTAGTATTAAAAAATAGCGGGTTTTAGTTCATTAGTTTCAATTTAACCTGACGCTATATGAATACCCTCGAATTTACAGGTTATAGAAATAATAGCGTTCATAAAGAAATGTATGCATTGCCTAAATGCCTAATGCATCAGCCTTCAGCAGCTGATAATTAATCGGTTCGCAGGAAGGAAAGATCCTGCTCAAGAGATCAATGTCAGTAACACCTCATACAAGATATATTGGCCGCGCCTTGTGGTGTGCATTAAATATTTTACGCAAAGCGTTCTTTTCGGTTCAGCAAGAATTTGCCTATATTTGCTGAATATTTAAAGTCCCAAGGATAATGAGGTATCAACTACAATAGTAGGATTGTGTTTGATACCTCATTATCCTTGGAACTCTATCATCCAAGTTATTCAAAATAAGTGTCTCAGAAAAATAACGAAAGCTCCGTGGTTTATAAGTAACCAACAACTACACAGAGAATTAAAAATAGAATCTATTCAAGATTATATTATCAAAATTAAAAAAAACTTCTATGAATTACTACCAGAATCACCAGCTACAGTCACCTACCATCTAGGTAAAAATTACAGCCAACCACAGAGAATTCACACACGCTATCCTAAAGATATTTTCAAGCCTCCGTAATTATCATTTTTCTTACCTAACAATCTTATACAGGAAGTGTATTGACAGACCTGGGGATGGTTTATCCTAAACGTTATTGAAATCATATGTAAACACCCTTGAAAGGCGGAAATGCCGAACAAGAAGAAATAAAATTTTAAAAAATGATTTCAACAATCCAACTATAAGTAAACAAAAACAAACCAATTAGTCGAACGTGTTCATTTATCAAATGTATATTGCTTTTTGGCTTGAATTTTACGTATTCGTTTCGATATTTGTTTAAAATAATAATAAGAAGTAAATTCCGAAAAAAATCGTGAATAGTTAAAAAATATAATATATAAATGATGCCACTAATCCTTATATTTAATTATGTTCGTAATCTTCACGGAATACATTGAAAGGACGAACTGGAAAGTTGTCATCAAAATAATCGTATCGTAATCTTCACGTAATCATCAAAATAATCGTATCGTAATCTTCAAAATCGTAATCATCAGGATCATCAGAATCGTAATCATCAGAATCATCATCAGAATCGTAATCATCAATAATCGTATCGTAACCATCAAAATAATCGTATGTCATCAAAATAATCGTATCGTAATCTTCGTAAATAATCGTATCGTAATCTTCACGGAATACATTGAAAGGACGAACTGGAAAGTTGTCATCAAAATAATGAAAATGTAAATTTAGTATTTCATTTTCTTGTGTATCAAAGACATTCACCTTAAGAATAGAATTTTTTTCCCAGCAACGTTGCATTGTCACAATTTTGTCAACTGTAATTTTCCTTATGGTCCTCGAAATTCTGTACCTCAATAACCTCTTTTTTTGAGAAAAAGTAATATTTATTTATTCAATAGGTTTACAATGTATTAGTATACATTTTCCTATAACCATTATACATATTTTATATTTTATATACATTATTTTTATTAATTTTATCTTATTTTTGCAATTTTTTATGTTTAATTTTTTGTTCTTCATATTTTTCAATGTTCCGTGTATCCATGTTGTTTTTGGTCTACCTCTTTTTCTTTTACTAATAGGCATCCAATTTAATAATTTTAGTGGAAGCCGTGTTTTTCCATCCTTTGGACGTGAACATACCATTGAAGCTGTTTCATTTGTATAAAATCTAATATTGTGTAATGAATTTTCATGGATTCTCTTATTGTAGCATTCTTGATTTTATCTAACTTAGAAATTCTTGCCGATCTTCTCCAAAAGTCCATCTCAGTTGCCAGTAATTTTGAATTTGTTTTAGATTTTAAATGCCAAATTTCCGCTCCATATGTTATAACACTTTTTATTATACTATTTTAAATATGCTTTTTCGTAACTGTAGAAATATTTCTGTCCCATAAAATTCCATTCAGCATATTAATTTCAGTTCGTCCTTTCATTATTCTTTTCATAATTTCATGATTTGGGGTTCCGTCCGAGTGAATTGTAAAAAAGTAATAACCAAAGGCAAATATTTTCTGTACAACGAGAATACACAAATCAAATCAAATCAAATCTACAGCAAATTCTCAATCATGAGTATTGCAGTTACTTTTATTCTGACTTTGGAGAGCAGTTTAATGGATAATTTCAGTGTCAGGATAATTAATGTCTCGGTTCTTTATATCTATGAATTTTCCTTATTTTTTTTATCAAATCTGTATAAGAGACTAGAATAATATTCCCTTGTGAAACATAACTCTGTGTGCTCATAACCCTGAATACCTTAATTGACTTTCAAACAACTTACCATTATTACTCTATGAATAAAATTTAATTAGATTAAAATTTGGACAAAGCATTTGAATTACCGTTGAGTACTCCAATGACTGTCAGATGCTTGGGTTAATGAATACTTTGGAAATAAATAACAATATACCTTACTGTCCAAATTCCAAGTTAATTCTGAATTCAAATAAATGTCGATTACATTCAAATCTTGGTAAATTGGAAGTTCACGATGTCCTTTAGTTATTAAATATCATTCCTTTATTGCACTTGCTAGGACGTTGTTCTCGATTTACTGGCTAGCTTTAGACTTTCGTAGTGTCTTAACCATTCGCCTACGTTTGACGTAGCTCGTGGTCGACAATGTTGGCTGCACGATCAGGTTTGTTCACAGATAAATGTCTTCTGACGGCTGTCTGTTGGCCTGGCGATGATTGGTCTGGCCATTCTCCACCGAATAACACCAGATTTTTAAGGCTATTTTTATTTTCGATTTTGCCGATTGTGTTCAATTTGGCATGCACGAATCGCACGTTGAACCTCGTTCCGGGGATGTACCCTTGGTAAGTCGTGGTAGTGATTCTTAAGCCCGCAAGCTTCTGCCTAATCTCTGGTGTCCTCGACCAACCGGTGGGAACGACCCCATATGGTTGTTTATTCCTACGATCGTCTGTTGGTACTTCGACTCAGAAGTCTGGCAAACGTTCTGGGTGATCGGAAATGACTACAATGAGCATACCTTCCGCACTTTCAAGTGGTGGTAGAGCCTCGAAGAGTTTGTGCTTCTCTGTGTTGATGCTTTGCGCATGGTAACCTCCAAAATAGGCAGCGTCGGGACATTGAGTCCGGTCTCTTTGCCCTTCTTGGCAGTGTACGTTCCTATCTCGGGGAGGTATACGTGCAATAGCTGAGGGACGTTGAACTCCTCGTCCGATACCGCTCTTCGCAGGTCCGTTTCTGTACTAGTTAGACATTCGTCGCCTTGCTTTGCTTTAACTACTGCGAATGTTAGCAACGCTGTTTAGTAGTACGCTAATTCCTCACGAACGAGCACTCAGTAGGGGTTTTTCTCATCCTTTCGGTATCCCGCATACACCTCAGTCACTACATGTACGATTTTTGCATAATTGGCCTCAAAGGACTGTCTTGGTACAATTTCTGTTACCCTCACATCTATGCCAAAGATAGATTCTGCAATGATAGACTCTTTGCGCTGTTGCGTTGGAGCACTTGGCCGACGGGTCGGCGGGAGTGGCTGATGGCGACGGTTTGATTGGTCCATTTTCGGTCCAGACGAAGAATGCGTTTTTGTTCGTCTAGATTGACGAACGTCTCAATTTTCCCGTCGTATCCAGAAGTAATCATCTCTTCAGCGGTGTAGACGTCGTTATCTGTCATTTTGTTCAGATTTGGAAGATATTTTCGAAACTTCGTTTGCAAGCAAACGGTCGCGTAGTGAGTTATTTTCCCTTCCGAGACCAGGACAATAAACTGGGCAATTTTTTGCGCCATCACAAAGTCAACTCAATCGTTTACTATCGAAATAACATGCTTCACAGTTTAATAAATCTACCTTATGAGTGTCGTTCATTTTAGATCTCTATAAACAAGTATTTTTGAGATTTGCTTGGGAGATGCGTGAGCGATTCTCCCGAAAGCGCATGATCATGATTGTACATCGCGGATAATAAGTTTCTCAAAATTTCTACGTCTAACTTTGTAGAGCATTGGTCCTATATATTGCAAGCTAATTAAAAGCGTTTAATATCACATGTAACACAATCATTGGTTCCAAGATGCTTATTGTGGATTTACAATCCCGTTGCAGGTGAGAGTCAAGACAACGAAATAATGGGAATAGAATATTTATAAATTGTATGATTCTGTGTTCTTACGATTTATAAGCGAATTTTTATGATTGAGGATTCAAGAGAAATCAACCACAAATATTTTTTTTAAATATAATTAACCAGTTACATGTTTCGAAATTCCCTATATAATCCTCAGTGACACTACAGCGAAGAAAATTATAGAAAAAGTATAATTAACAGAAGAAATGGAACTTAAATATAAAAATAGAAATAAATGAAATACAAAAATGTATCAATGTAAAATATGTGGAAATTGGACACGTATCAAAGTATCATGGACTAAACACGTGGAACTTAAATCGACGCCATTTGTTAGCACATTTTTCCCGGCGCGGACTATAAGCATTTAACTTTTCGCTCAGCTGGGCGCTCTTTGAGCAAATTAGCAGCTTCCCGCCCGTTATGGGCGTTCCATGGTGGTGCAGTGAATAATGAGGCCCAAATATGAATCTCGCTGGTCCCATTTAAAAAAATGATTTTCCCGCTGGTTACGCCCAAATACCTCATTTTCCCGCCAGGGAAATACAGAATATATGTGAGTGAACGGTGCACAAGGAAAGGTGCACGGTGCACAAACTGTAGCAGAAGATACTGTTTGGCCACCGCTTCCGCTGCCGCCTCCGCTGCCCCCCCTCTCCCCCTGCCCATGGGAGAAGAGGATCAGCTGCTGAGCGTTCCAGCCCAGGGCGCTTTTCCGGGGCTGGTGCGGTGGGGCGCGCGGGTATTTTTTGGAGCAGCGGGGTTTGGGACGATGACAGCGTGGCATGGCGTGGCGTCATGTGCCGTGCTATGGCGTATTATGTGAGGAGTAGATTGCACTCAGCTTCAGTTGCCACGGACTTGCCATTCGCTGCAGCAGACCAGTGCACTACGTGAGAAGACGCTGAGCGGGAATTTACGCAGTATCATTTTCATATGCCGCATTGTCCCATCTCCTCCTACTGCTGGATAGGAGTGTAAATTGATGTGAAAAGTCAGGAAGTATAATTTGTCCTGTAATTTTTCTTTGAAAGTTCACGAATGCTTTGGAAAGAGTTCAGCTTTCGTTTTGTGAATTTGCTAATAATTTATTTCCTTTCAAAGTAAATGTGTTTGTCACTACACGTTTCTCTCTTCATTACAAAAGTTTTGAAAATTGTTAGAGATTTTTCCTTTCCTTGACATTATTATATGTAGAACAGTGCAGTACTGTTGACTGTGGAGTTTATTCAAAATCTTAATGAGCCAGGGTTAACATTCAATCCCACGTCAAAATAATTAATAACTACCTCGCAACGAATATGGACATCCAACATCTTCTAATCTATCTCTCTCCGTTGTTTAAAACATCACTCTCACATATGGATACAGATGTTTTTACTAAAAAATATCTGTTAGTATCGATCCTGTAAATCCTGTGCTATCCTCTCGAAGTTTAGATGTTGGACGTAAGTGATATTAATTTCGTCCAACAGAATTCTGCAAGAATAGCCTTTGCTTTTCAATAGTAAAACAATTTTTCGCAAACAAAATGTATTTGAAAAAGGTCATAAGTATTTAGAATAAGATGTATTAAGAACGCTATTCAATGTTAAATTTGAGAATGATTTTGGAACACAATTTTCTGTCAAATTATTAATTTAATCTTGGTGAAGGAATAAATTAAAATTGATATTAATTTAATTGAGTAGAGGGAAAAAAGGTGTTCAAGTACATTCAATTTCATGTATTTTCCATTAACGGCGAACAAAATATTATTATCCAAAGTGGAGAAAATCTAATAGTCGCGCTGTACAAACAAAGCGGAATATCTTTACACCTATTTCACCTTGGATGCTACAATGCAACAAAAGTTCCTTTGACACATGTGGAACTTGGAAAACAAAATTTAATTAAAATCCATTACGGTCACGAGGGATACTTTTCCCAAACAAGCTTGGAATACCCTTTTTATATCTTGAGAACTTTTCACATTTTCAAAAGTGCACTTTAACTTAAAAACTGTTCGAGATATAAAAAAATGTAAGGACATTAATCAAAGAACACGATATTATCTTTCATTTACCACAAAAAGTGAAACGATCGGGCCAGAGGTTACCAGAAATAATTATGCCAACATAATGTTATCATGAAACAACTTTAATGGTGATTCAAGATATGCCCGACCACAAAGTATGGTAGAACACTGCATTTACACATACGCTAGTATCATAATTAAGAGTCAGAACAAAAACCGCGTCTGTGAGGTTTTGCTTACACGTGAACCATTACGGTCTCCCATGCGGCTCCTTCGAAGGGATGATTTTTTTAAACAATAATTACAGTTCATGGAAATGTTTAGAAAATGGAGAAAATATTGTACGACATTCCTGTTTTTAACTTCTTATTTACAATACTCGAATGGTCATCAAGTGAGGCCGTTAAGGCAAGTTTGTTAGTCCTCCAATATCGTATTTTAATAAGATTTCTTATGATAATTATGTCGTAAATAACAATTATCTCGCCATCAACATTTTGTTCTGAGGATCGTACGAGTAATGGCTGACAGTGTACTCACGTCATGAGAACCGCAATTGTTTCGTAGGATCGCCCTTCCCCCACCGTGTTTCCTGCAGGAGATTCAGTTTCGTCACGTGCTCGGGTAGGGGGCGCGGGTCCAACGCAGACTAAGGCGGGAAATTGGAGCTGGGAGCAGGGTGAAGGGTCGAGTCGGGGTGGGGGGCGGGGCAGGGTCAGCATGCTCGCGCGCGTAGGGCGAGACCAGGATCAGGCAAGGAGCGGAAGCGAAGCAACAGTTGTGCTGGCAGCTCGCCTGCCCGCGGCAGATCACGACCGCTGGCTCTGCACACCTCCGCTCTCTTCACTCCCAAAACCTTCGCCCTCACCACAGCCCGCATCCGCGGACTCCATTCACATTGCTTATACTCCGATTAAAACCGGGAATCCTTTGAAGGTCACGAGCAGGCAGGAGGGGGCACGAGATCATCGAATCGTGAGCTTTGTTATGACATAAATTTTTGGTACTGGAGCTCCCGATTGGATGACAGTGTCCCCCACTCTCTTTTCAGCTTGAAGAAAACCCAGCCAGTCTTCTTAAACTAAAATACTTATTGTTTTTCAATTTGTAGTGGACTAATCGACTAGCTGGAGTTCGCCTCTCTTCTGTTAGCTCATTTGTATATTATGATTATTCTTTTCAAAATATAATTTATTATGACTAATTAAAACACATTACAAAGCATTCGTGTGCCTTTTTAAATTGACAAATTAAGTCTGCACTCTTACATGGCAAAAACAATTAATAATACAAATCAATAACGTTTTAAAGTCATGACTACGATAGTCACTTTTTAGTTTCCTTGCTAAGAAGCGACACAATTTTTAACAGAGTAGTTCAATGGCAACAGCACCTTATTAAAAATAATTTAATGCATTGGTTTTGGTTTTCAACTCCGCTCGTGACCTTGAAAAGACATTGTGTTTTAATGGAAGTATAGACCAGTGGTGTCAAGGGTTTCTACTGGTGGCAGTGGCATACGTCGTAACACCGTCGCATGCCACGAGCGTATCTCCGCAACTAGCGTCGGGAGAGGAACTATTAGTAGAACGTCATAGCACTGGGCTCGATCCACAGACACCCCGTCGTGCAGGGGTCGGGCTGGCGGCAGCCGGACCTCTCAAGTCGTGCAGGGGAGAGGTTGTCATCTGTAACCGGGCGGCGGCTGGACCTCGATCTCTGCAGGGTGCAAACCGGGGGCGTGACTGATAAGATAGCTGTCAGTTCGCACAAGGGAGATGTGTGACGACAGAACTCGGCCTCCAGATGGCGGCAGGCCCCATGTGCAGCCGGTCAAAATCTCAGTAATGAGAACACATGGGCCGCGGGTCGACTGCGTGGGAGATCGGTCACGTGACCTTTCACAAAAGAGACCAGTGAAGGAAACAGTCAAGGATTCCAGTCTAAGGCGAATCGAGGTGTGGATGCACCACACTTCCGCCTAGGGCGGTGCGGAGACGAGCGAGGCTCATGAGGGCAATCCATGTGTTGGAACGCCGTTGTGGAAGTGTTATTCCACGTGTGACTACGGTCACGGGGTGTTACGCTGAGTGCGGGCACTCGTTGAGGAGTGGCGAGGGCCACAAGTCAGACAGATCTTCAATCGGCTGAGGATCGCTCCTGCGATCAGGGGAACAGAAGTCTTCCAGAGCAGTGAGGACTACGTATGTGCAAATAACTACAATAATCTTGTATATAGCAAAAGTTCAGGTTTGTGATTACCGTAGTATTCCCTCGACGTCACAGTAGTAACCCCGCCGTTTTACAGTAGCGATGGCGTTGTCTTTGGTGGCGGGGAAATGAACTGCGTGGAGGGGCGATTTCGTCGTGGCACTCGTACGACCGACACCCGCTCATGGTATCGACCTTGACAACATTGGTAGAGACAAACGCCGGGAGCAGAACTCGGATATTTATGTTTAAGACCTTACGGGTGGAGAAATTATTGCCTTGGTAAATATTATTCCACATGAAAATAACATACATATATTTTTTCCTTTTCTAACAGTCAGCTGTAGCGTTTTTACGGTCAACGCCTTCCACTGCAGTGTTTCTCAGCTTTATTTATACAATTCAATTTTAAAGAATTTCATTATTTAAAACATAATTACGAGCTCATTTCAAACTATCTCGGATTTCATAAATTTGGAATAGAGTCTTCTCCCTCAAAACCAAAGATATACCGGCCCTTTTATGTAAAAAAAGCTGAGGCTTACACTTCAATATCAAAGCAAAGCATCTGACATTTTTGCAAAATTTTCTGGTGAGTTTCAGAATGATAGGTGAAAAAGGCTGCTTTATCGTTGAGGCTCCCTACGATGACTTGCTATCGGACTGAATCTTTAATTCCCTCTTTGAGATGTTTGGCATATAGCCTCGAAGCGAGTGTCTCGACACTGCCATCAGTGAGCGAAGTGTGCAGATTTCCATAAAAGAGAAGCAGTAGCATTACTATTTCCTTGTCCACATTCGTACTAGCCGACATTGTTTACAGTGGTGTTATTGCTTGTCAAAATCATATGAAAGAAAAATTGAACCTGTAATGACAGCCTCACATTTACTTTTTCAACTCCATGAGATCAAGTCGTTTTCTTAAGAAATTACTTTGTAATTTATACTATCACTTATTATATGCAATAGTGAAAGTGAATGATCGAGCAACGTAAGCCCTCTTAAAGTGATTGATTAGTATGAACCCATTTGATTGCCAAAGCTGAAGGAACTCCTGCAAGTGCACGTGTAGTACTGTATTTTACCTCATGTGAGCCAGACCTTAAAGATATTTTATTTTATAACACGATTACAGCATGATTCCTCACATTAGTTTATATTTATGTTACCGTGCAGTACTAACTTAATTTTTCTACCCACTTATAGTTTACATTTTTCACTATCTACGTTTTCATTTTTACTTTCTAACACTCGTCTAATGTAACATAGAGAAAGTATTGTAATACTGCAGCAAATCAACGGCGGATGTTCGACAGGAAGATTTCGTATTGTGGAGCCCTGCAATTGAAAAACTGGATAAATCTTGTTCCTCAGTGTACAAAATTATTCTTCTAATATGATTTGTAATTAGAATCCACATTTTGTGAGCACTTGGTAATGAAAACGTATGACGGCTAATGTCCGTCTGTGTGGTTATAAACAATGCTCCCCCTTTTTTCTCGGACAGAATAAAGGAGGCTTAAAAAGAAGCGCAATCTAATTTTTATTGAACTCTGAATTTTACAAAATTGCGTACGTTAAAAATAATGCGAGGAAGTACTAGTTATTTAAGCGACTGGAAAACTGAGTACAGCCGTGCTAGTGGAGATGTATGGAAAACGTGCTAGGTGTGTTGACTTTAAGGACCTGAGTTCGAATTTCCTCGCAGAGGAAAAAATGCAGGTTGGAAACACTTTTCCAGATTCATGTAGCAATATAACATTGCGTATCCATTACAAATGATTCAAGATAGTGTATGCTGTCTTGGCACAATTAGTTCAATAAAATTTTGCAAATAGGACCAGGCTTTACTTTTGAACATTATTCTTAAAGCCAAATTTTAATTTTATTATTGGGACTATAATACTAATTACCAAGCAGCCGGAAAAACGACAGGGCAAAATTGAATAGCTAACCTTAATTGAAGAGATTATTTTAAAAATAAAAATCATTTCGATTTTGAGTCTGCAAAATAATTTTCTTTTCAATTTTGCGTATTCTTTTGAATATTGAGTAGAGAAATACAGAGAAAAACGTTTTCAAATAAAAAAAGTTCGTTTAGCTACCTGTGTTTTCCGAAAAACGTCCAAATTTCATTTCGACTCCGATTTACTTCATCTGTTTTTCTACTCCGTACAAATCTCTTCAATGTTCTCTCGTTCTATATTAGTTTACATTTTATTGCAATAATTGTTTCTTTTTAACCACCTCACATACTATTCTCAAACTTTCTTTCGCCCCATCTTAAAACTTCGTCTCCTTAAAGTATTTCCGTGACATACTTTTTGTTAGTAAATGCCGTCATTTTATGAAATTATCTATTGAACAGTTCTGTCCTTCATGGCAACGACCAAGCTTTGCAGAAGGCATAACTTTTAATTTTTTAAAACAGTTTTGGGTTAATATTTTGAATAGAAACCCTTATTCCTTTATTTTTTCTCTGCTGCTGAAAGATATTGGTGCAAAATTTGAAACGAATCGTTCCAGTGTTTAAACGTTTTTTCACTAGATTTTTACATTAGTGTTACGTTTCGTGTGCTATTATAAATAGTTTATAGTAAGAGTTGCGTATTTGTAGTTTGTGGCACTTGTTTTCGTTATGCGCACAATCCATAAACAAGAACAAGGCCAAATGGGAGGGAAAGGTAAGGAGGTGGAGGATTGCGAAGTAGTTGCGCGGCGCAGAACGAGGAGCAGCATAACGAAGGAGCATCGCCGGCCCTCGGCTCTCGCAGTCGTAGCGACGAGGCCTCTCCAGCCAGAGCGAAAGGCCGCCCCGCCCAGCCCAGCCCCGACCCACCCCTTTCCCAGCCTCCCCGCCTTCCCCTGCTCCCCGACCATCGCTAAGTGGTGATGACGGCGGAGCGCGGCCCAGAACCCGGACGAGGCCAGGCCAGACCGTCGAGGACGCGGGCTATGGCTGCTTCTGCAGAGGCGCCAGGACAAAAAACGCCTCGCTTCTCATTTTCTCGCGAGCGACGCTTAGCGGTCAGGGTCTCACGTAAGCGCACAGAAGGGGAGGGGGTAGGCCTGAAAATTTCAAAAGGGCTCCTGTAATCCTACGTAGTAAAACATTTTATTTCCGATCATTTCCTTATTTTCACCATTTTTGAGCCGACAATTTGGAGAATTGCTAGGCATTAAGGGAAGAGGCTTTCCAAACAATCTCGCAACCCTGTAAATAGTTCGACATAAAACCAATTACATTCATCAATTGGTTCATTAAAATTATAACTTCATTCTCCTTGTAATTCGTTTTATATATTTCCCAGCAAAACTTGTCGTATGTACAGGTAATTGTACTGTAAATACAAATTTATGGTGGAAAAGGGACCTCATAAATGTAGTCGTCCCCTCTTCTTTTAGGCTGCCCACGCCTATGGTCAGGGTCAAAATCCGCTCTCTCCCCTGGCAAATGGGCTGGACAGCTGGTCACCTTGGATTTAGGGAAGCTGATTATAATTTTCCGATGTTCTATAGCAGTGTTGTCAAGGTCGATGTCATGAGCGGAAGTCCGTGGCACGAGTGTTACGACGAAATCGGCCCTCCACGTAGTTCATCACCCAGCCATCAGATACAACGCCAACCCTATTGTAAAACGGCGGGGGTTACTACTACTCGTAATAGTTCCCTTTCTCGACGTTAGTTCCGCAGAGAAGCTCGTGTATGCAACGGTGCCACGACGCGTGCCACAGCCACCAGAAGACCTTGATACTACTGTTCTAGGGAATGAGTGCTTCATTTTCATCTGCTGGTTCTCGAAGGTTGTAGGAAATCCCCGTAAACTTAGATTAGTGTCAATGGTTTGTTTGTTACTAGGATGTAAATTCTCTTTTTTATCTTCTCGTAAAAGTAAAATAATCCGAAGTTCTATACATTGGGCTGTCATTTCATTTGCGCATCATGCCTGAAATACATTAGGTAGCAGAAATGTTCCAGTTTAGATCATGTTAATACACACATATCACAATAATAACTATAATAATGGCAATAATTTTCAGTAATTTCATCAGATGGGAGTGTTACATTTTTTCACCATCTGTGAATGCGTCGATTAACTCGCTAAAAATTCATTTTTATAGCAGGAACAGTGTCTTTTATAATGTTACAGTTTGCAGTAATCTTCTGGGATAAATTAACAGACGACTCAGTTTAATGTCAATGATTTCATTTTGTTATAGGTCAATAATCAAAAAAGTCGACTTGTTGAGGGTTTATAATTTTATAGCATTTACCTTATGTTGACAATAATAAACATGAGCCTCTTACTTTGCGACCGGAAGGTGATATGATTATCGGTAAATGTAGATAGTGTTTAAGAAAACCCAATAGAATACTCATTTCATTTTCATCAAAAAATTTACTTTTCTACTTCTTCACCGCGATCAAAGATTCAAAAGAGAAAGAGATCGAAAAAGTATGCTATGAAAATGAGAAAGCAAACTGGCATGGAGACAGAAATGAAATGAAAAGAGTGAAACGAGATACTTTACGTTCCTTTTGTTCCTCTTGAAAGAAAGCGTTCCACAGAGAGAGGAGTTGGGGGACGAGGGAAGAGGAGCGACGGCAGGCTGAGTGAATGCGGGTCACCCGATCAAACCTTCACCCGCCCCTCGCCTCTCCGTCCCCCCGCCCCCGCCCAGGGGCTCGGGCCCCGATCCGGCCGCAAATGACTGACCCTCCCGGCCCGGCTCGTCCCCCCCCGCCGCGCCACGCCCCCCTATGCTCACCCCGGCGCCGCCCGCCGGACCACATCCAGCGAACGCAGGACGCCTCGAAACGAGGTCCTCGGCGCCGGCGTAGACCCAGCCTCGACCTGCCCCTCCACGCTCAGCGCCGGCGGAGGACGAGACCCAGGGCAGAAACGAAGGGGTTTAACAACCCACACGCCCAACGCCCGCCCGAAATTTTGGCCCTTATTCTGGCATCATTTTAATGAGATCTGTATTTGCCAGGACGCCGCTGTGGTGGACGGTTGGAAACGCATTTAAAGCTCTTCCACGTGTTTCACATTCATTAAGAACCTGGGACAAGTAATTGCTCGTCTATTATTATTGTCTACTTCCATGAAAATGAGTGAAAATAAACTGCAAATTTCTAAATTTCAAACATATGTTTTCAACTATTGTCTTATGCCGTGATGTAGCGGTTATACTACTCACCTTTCACCCCCTCTACAGAGATTCAAATCCCGGTCGATCCATGTGGAATATGTCGTGGTTCACGGCAGATTTTCTCGGTCATCTTCCGTTTCTCTTCCCTCTCGTTCAGCTTCTTCCCCATCATCTTCAAAACATAACCTACCCAAGGGCTTAAGTTCAGAGCAATAAGAGAAACAATGCTTATGTTCGGTGGAATATAATAAAGTTTTGTACAGGCAGCAACACATCATCCTTTTTTGAAGGTCGCTTTTAAATACTAGGTGGTATAGCTTTTATTGTTTACATTGGGGTACAGAAGGGGGAACACGACACGGAAGGACAACACGAGCGTATATACATCCTTACTCGAAGTGGAATTCGAACCCGCCACCCTTCGAGCCGAGGCAGTTACGGTCCTACTGCTTCCAGCTATCTAGGTCGGCTCATAATCCTTTATTTGAGGCAATTTAATGTTAATTTGGTTACTAGTCAATTGTTTGTTTACAAGTCTTCAACACAGACCGCGGATACTTGTTATGAATCGTTGCAGTACGAGCTACTCAAACATAAATAAATACAATTTTCACGGGACAAACGAAATGCTTCTGTAGCCCGCAATGTTACTACTGTACGTAATTTTATTTCGTTCATACTTGAAGGATTTTAATTTTATTTCTTACTAGATACCATATTTTGTGAGATAAAATGCAAACCAATGCCTCGAATTGGTAGCCAAAGATTATTTACATGTTTATTAGAAGATATTGACGAACATTTTTTTTTATTTTTTAAACAATTTATCAAATTTTAATCTCCTCGAAAATTACATTTTCACATCGTGAAATGTACTCATCAACTGGTACGAAGTAGTATGTAAATACATAATATTCATAAAACTAATATAACCCCATTGTTTTCGTTAATTAATCCTTCATACCTATTGTTAGAACCATGCGGATCCCAAGGTTATCTTTAGAATATTCGCTCTAATAATGAAATTAAGCCAGCTCTTGGCCTTTAGTTGCTGCTCTTCCATTCTCTAAGCTGTTTACAAGAGAGGGTGCAACTGGAAGGTGAATCACGAACTTTTTGAGGCAAATACGTCGACCGATTTGTTTTGTAGAGCACGCGGGACCCCAATAGTATTAGTTCATGTGATATTCTCGACTTTCATTTCAACTAGTTTTATATGCGAGCGCACACGTGCCCGTCAGCGCGTGTGCAAGTTCGTGTACGTGTCTGTGTGTGTGAGAGAGTGGGTAAGTGCGGCTGCACTCGATATTTTTCTTAAGTCATTTTCTTAAGACACATTTCCCCCTCCCCCATGTATTCCTTAGTTATGACCGTAAATTACTTTCACGATTATGTGCATGTTAAATAGTCAATGCAATATTTTGGGTCTACAGAAACAAAATAACATTATTGTGTACCTTTTCATTTAAAAAAACGACTTGTCCTCTCTATTTTCGGTCAATAAACTTTATTTTAAGGAATTTAATTTTCTGTTATAATTTTAAATGTTTTCACTGACTGTTTATATATTATTATAAACTAGTGGTGCTACAGAATGGCACAGACTTACCCGTAATAGTTTTCAATTTCCTTGGGTCTGGGCTAGCTATTCGGAATTGCCACATACTCGTACCAGCTGCCATTTATCGCCACCCAAAGTACATTTTTTGACATTTCCTTAATTTTTCGGTTTTCTAATGGTTGAACTAATTTCAGAATATTAAAGAACACTGAAACCTCGTCCTATATGGTTATTTTCTTTCAAAACTTTGGGGCAGTTTTTAAGAACATGACGTTTAAAATGCTACTAAAAATGCGAAATTTGAAGCTCTTTTTCACAGAAACTTTTTGAGTTTTCAAAACATCTCGTTTAAAGTTATTTGAAGCACTTTTACGTACAAATACAATAGTGTTTGCAAATTTCTGGTAATGTGCATATTAAAGGGGTGAGAGATCATTCAAAAAATTACATTTCAATAATTTTTGCAAAAAACAAAAATACCCGAAATTGAACTTTACGTCATATTGAAGAGTGAAATTAACACTATCCATTCGAAAAGTTTGAAGATAACATTTGGAGACATTTATGACAAAATGGCGTTTGAACGTTTCTAAAAATGCGGTATTCTGAGCTAGCTTTCACAGAAAATGGTTGAGTTTTCGACAACATTAATTTGACATTACTTAAAGCAGATGTACTCGTAAATATACCAATGTGAACAAAACGCCGCTATTGTAAATATTAACGACGAGAGATAAGTAGAAAAAAATATTTTTGTAATTTTTGAATAAACAAAAGATTAGAGTAATATAACGTTCTAGTCATCTCACATTAGGCACCATACTTGTCAAAAGTTGAAAGAAAAACTTTTGAGCCGTTTTTTGAGAAAATGTTGCTTTTGTAATTACCTTTAGAAATGCTCCAATTAATATACTTTCTTTGACAAAAAACATTATTTTTTACAATAATAAATTATATGAAAGTCTTTCTTGTAATTAATTTGCATCATTCTTCGGGAACTGCCGTAAAGGGGAGATGTTCTGGGCTCAGACGATAAGAATTGATCGTCAATGTGGTGCGTGTTGGAAGGTTTCGTGCAGCATTTGAACGCGCCGCATTCACTCACAGGACTTGTGGATACATCCCAACGCCCAGTTGTATGCCCTGCACAATCTCCTTACACAATCGGAGGAGTGCCGCAATCTACTATCGATCAGGCCAGAGGTCGATAAAAGAATGCTTCAAAAAGTATCAGTCCAACCGCGGTATCCGTGATTAATATCGGTAATGTGTCGATTAGAAAAATGTTTTCAGCATTATAAGTTCTTACACAATTGACAGTTTATCACCCTTCCATACGAAAGGAAAGGTGGTCGGAATTGAACTATTTAAACAGTGTTTTCATGAAATTATTTATGTTTGTGATTTTTACAATGTTTTGTGAGAATATCTTAATATAATGGTAGAGTGAAATATATAAATATAATGATATCTTAATATAACTATTTTGCGAAATACTTCGTTTATATTTCGTCGCGTTACACTTAACATTATTTCATATTATCTTTCTCTACATAATGCTTTGTTCATTCTCCTTCACTATTCCCCGATTTTCGTGATTATCGGCAAATATTTTCAATACTGGACAAGGAATAATTATTTCCTCATAATTGTATTTACAAAGGGGAAAACGTCAAGCATTTTATTGAACAACGACGAAGCGGATGGAATGATTTCATTGCAAAATATTTTAATGCTTACCAATATTATTTTGTCGTCCTAAAATATATTGAACGATTGACCTGGCCCAAAAGACAACAACCGTTGTCCTCGCAGCGTCTGTCAATGGACGGTTCAAGGATTCAAATCCCGACAGTGGAGAATTTTCGACACTAACTACATAGGAAGGTCAAATTTAACTTCGTCTGAAGGAGAATTCTAGCAGCCGGGTGCTCTGATTCAGTTTTCCGTGGTTTCTCTAGTCAGTACTAGGAGAATACGGGAGCAGTACCCACACAAACGGAACACGGACCGCACGTGACCATCCCATCCTCCTCCGTTCCACTCTTACTTATACTTACTTGCACTACACTACCACACATGCCGGTAGAGAAGAGTTTGTCGCGGTTCCCCCACTGGGGAAGGTGCCTGGAGAAGAAAATCCCGTGAAGCACACGTGTATGTCCGCGCGGATCATTCATTTAAACTGACGAAGAACCTCGCACTCAACATCATTCACTACATTCACGGGGCTACTGGCCAAAGTTATGGCCGCGACGGTAAACAGGGAATACCTGCTCTAAAATGTTTTGTCATTTTCAAAGTATTGTGCGTGTTTCAATTACAACAGCTAGAAATTCAACGCCTGGATGCGGCTGCAGTCCAGATCAGACGGAACACGCAACATCACCACTTATTTGGCTATCCGGGAGACGCATCCATGGCACAGATGCCAACGTTTCGGCCGCCATGCTGCGGCCCTCATCAGGGCGTAGTAATGGCATCCAGGTTGCAGCATGGCGGCCTAAGCGTTGGCACCTGTACCTTGGACGCGGAGTCTCCTGGATAGTCAAGTAAGTACTGACTCCGGCCCGGAAGCCTACGCTCTCACATGCAGCCTCACGCTAAGCTCTGTGCGCCTCACTTGGCCGGGCCTCGCCCTGCACCGTCCCGCCTCCTGGCGCTTCGCCCCGGACCGAATCCTCCCGTTGTACTAATCTTCGAAGCCTTTTTACTGCCTCCAGGTGTCGACTCTAATACATAAAAATCAATGTTTGTTCGTGTTTAATGCGCGGCCGTACCGTTCATCCAATTGCGATAAAACTGTGAACTTATTGCTTGCACTTTTGCAAAGAATATAAGCTTAGTACAAAGAGAATGTGCGTATGTCTGTCGCACAAAGATGCGAAATGAAGCGTTGCTGTTTTATGCGTTTATGCCGACTCAAGTGCCCCTGAACAGCAATTCTAGGCAAACCGCCGCACCCCCATGTTTTCAGAGCTTCTTAGCTGCATATTCTGCCCCTGCGATGGTGAAATATTGGCCGGAATTATTACTTGAATGTTATTTCCGACATGTAAATCAAATTTCTCCAAGACACTTCCATAGCGAATGCATGCCCAAACTTGAGCAAGAATGTTTTAACAACGGGATACCTGCCAATTATGTCCAAGACAGGACATGGAACAAAGCCATACGCGCAAGAAAGTCTTTCAGCTATTAAAATTTTGGCAGAGCATAGCGATTAACAAGCACGTGACCAGAAGCGTATGAAGTGTAATGCACTGCAATAGCGAAGCAATGCCGGGTCCACAAGTATTAATTAAAAGCTAAAAACACTTCACAAGAATTCTGAAATTTTATAACAATATATTCAGCACCTTATACCTAATGAGCCCTTCAGTAATTTAGTCTTTCCTGGCAAATCGTCCTTGTTTACACTTCTTAATCCAGTTGAAATCATCGTATAGTAATCACGGTATTACACCGTTCGGACATGTTCTTCCCCGCCACGTCCGACCACGTCGCGCTCTGCCATACCCCCTCCCTTCCTTGTGTCGCTACGATTCTGCTCCCTACACGTCACGTGCGCTCTACAGCACGCACGCATCGTGCTGCGGCGCGGCCGAGAGCCCCTCCCGCGCTCAGACGAGAGCCCCACCCACGCCCGCGCCCTTTATGGCGGTCGCGTGCGCCGCACTCAATGCAGTAAATCACGCTGGCGCGCGCGCGCGCCGTGCGTGAGGGGCTCCGCGGCGCAGCCTAGCCCAGGGCAGCGCGGCGCAGAGCGGCGCGTGAGAACAGGGGCGCCAAGGACGAGCTGTCCGCTCGGAAGCAAACAGGCGGATTGAGCGATGGATGGGTGCTGTCTCATTAGTCACATAAGTGTTGTACATGTTATACCCAGAAAGATAGCGATGTTCCTTTCCCGTTAGCACGTGAGATCCGGCGCCGACTGGCACGTCAGCTTGTGAATTTTCCCCTCCAGGGAACACCGCTCCAGCCCAGACAAGTATTAAGATCCTGAAGAACAGGGGCGCCAAGGACGAGCTGTCCGCTCACAGCAAACAGGCGGATTGAGCGCTGGAAGCAAACAGGCGGATTGAGCGATTGATGGGTGTTTCCAGGAACGGGGCTGCTGTCTCATTAGTCACTTAAGTGTTGTGCATGTTATACCCAGAACGATAGCGATGTTCCTTTCCCGTTAGCACGCGAGATCCGGCGCCGACTGGCACGTCAGCTTGTGAATTTTCCCCTCCAGGGAACACCGCCCCAGCCCAGACAAGTATTAAGCTCTCGACATTTTTGGTAGTTCAGTGGATGTAAATATAAGTGTGTGGGTGAATGTGTGCCTAAGGGAAAAAGATGAGGAAGGGAAGATTGCACACGGTAGGTGGTCTGGTACTAAGGGTAATGCTTCGGCATTCGTCTGGTATTGAGAAGCACGGAAAATGACGGATCAGAGCAGAAGGTAAAATTATTCTCCAAATAGTGGAAGCAGCAAGAACTTCCGCGCCTCCATCCCGTAACCAGTGGCAAAGTCTTCACACTCACACATTTGTCACACAGAGCGCACTAAAACGTCTTGTAGTTGAATATCTCCCCCCAACATCTCATCACGAACAAATCAAATATTTCATTTCAAATAAAATAATGTTTCAAGTTGGTAAACTTCATATAAAATAATATCATCAATACGTTATTTCCTCATCCAATTAGTTATTCTTCTAAAAATTTCCAACAATTCACATTCATTTTGCCGCTCACAGTCTTAATTACTTTTCTTCAACTTTTAGGTGTACATCCACTTTACATGGATCTGAAAAATATTTTTATTTTTTACTGATACGTTATAGCTTGTTATTGCCTTCTAAAACGAGTTCTATGTACCCCGCTTAACTTACCTGGGTCGAGAGGATCGTGGTCACGAGCGAAGTATAAAAACCTATTTGTGCTCTATGGGTTTTTACGGATGAATTTGAATATGAAAACATGGTTAAACATGTTCTCTTATGGAGGGAAACATGGAGAGACAAACTGAATCAAGTTAACAAGCTAATTAGTAAATAATTCAATCTGAATCATTAAAATTACGTTAAAATTTCAGCCCGAAGGGGTTTTTGTCGCTGCTCGATCATTATAATACTTACAACGCCCACGGTGTATAAAACCCTCTTACTCGTTCGAACTCTCTGGGTTCACAATCATTCAGTCTTGAACCAGCTTCACATATCGCCATGTTGCTAGCTTGCTGTTGAGAGCATGGCACATTGAGATTCAACAAGTGAATACGTTATCACATGAGTTTTAGCTTGGAACGTTTGTTAGTTTTGAACTTGTTTTGCTTGGGTAGAAGGCCCGCAGCAGTGCATTAAGAGAGTACGATATTCGTATATTGGTATACATTTTACAGCTTTAATACATGCATGGAATTAGATAGAGAATTTCGTGGAGTATTAGGTGGATTTCATATGGAAAGTTACATGTAGTAAACGCTAATTATGGTCAGAACACTGACTTGACAATTCCAATTTTTGTGAGAATGCTGATAAGTTGGACATTATTGAAGGATAAAATAATGGAAGCCTCATTATCGACTTAGATTTATTAAGAGAGCGGCATTGTTTTTTGATGGCCCAGTCTCCTGACCTTCGCACTTTTTAGCAAGACTGATGAATGCAAAGAAGAGAAGAACGGTGGAATCGCAGAGAGAAGAGGATATCCCCCGAACAACCTGCCACAAACTTGTTTTAGCCACCACTGATTCCACTTGGCTATCCGACAGATGTGTCGGCGCTGGATCTCGTCATCCAGCTGGAGAAGATTATCGCAACAGTCTCGCGACAAAAAATTGCATTACACTTACGGGGCTAACGCCCGAAATCACTACTCAAATATTAAAAGAAGCGCCATCGTCATACTCATTTCTACTAAAAGCTTTTTCGATCGCAAATCACCATTTTTGAACAATATTGATGAAGAAATATTTGAAATTAAACAAGCCAAAAATGATTCATCTAGATTTAAAATGTGCAGTGTGTAAGCAAAATTATATACAAACAAAAGCAAAAACTTTTGACACTTGAGAAGGAGTTCGTTAAAGCTAGAAAAAGAGTATGAGTTGACACCAAGTGTAGCAAACTGGGTGATAAACCCAAGGGACGCCATTATCGGTAAACCAATCTGGGATACAATCATTAAGAGATACAATGATACATTCGTGAAATTGAAGAAAAAGTGTGTGTAATAAAATAGATATTTAAAAAACAGCACTAGGGTTTCTATGACTACATTATCTCTTGAAGTGTATCGTTGCGCGTTATAGTTTTTGAAGAAAACAGTGTCGAGAAGGTGAGGTATACAAAAATAGGAATTAACTTTTTAACTAGTGGTGCTACAGAATGGCACAGACTTTCCCCTATTAGTTTTCTATTTCCTTTGGTCTCAGCTAGTTATTTTGACTTGCTACATTCTCTTGCCAGCTGCCATCTATCACCGCCCAAACAATATTTTTGACTTTTTTTGATTTCCTATTAGTAAAAAGAAAACATTATTTTAAGAATATTAAAGATCAGTGAAACCTCATCGTAAATTACATTTTCTTTGAATAATTCCAAGAAAATGGCGTTTAAGCGATACTGTAAATGTGAAATATGAAACTCTTTTCGTCATAAAATTCTTGAGTTTTCGAAAAACATCATCATAAGTCATTTAAAATACATCAACTCATAAATACAATAATGCTTACAAATTGATGGATACGTGCATTTTAACGGTGTGAGAGATCTTTCAAAAAATTACATTTGGATAGTTTTAGAAAAAACGAAAAAAAATAGCCCAAAATGAGCTCTACGTCATATTAAAAAGTGCAATTAGCACTTTCCGTTACATTTTTGTAATTTTTGAAAAAACAAAGGAATATATCAACATGACATTTACGTCTTCTCATAGAGTACATTTTGCAATATCCTTACCAAAAGTTTGAAAAAAATTTGAAGCCATTTTTGAAACAATCTTGTTTTTGTAATGTTTTAAAATTGCACATATTGCACGCAGCATTGCGCGAAAGCTACTAAAATTTTCAAGAAAATGTACATGACCTTAATGAAAGAACCTACTATGGAGAATAAATTTTATTTGAAGGAAAAATCTCTAACTTCAATTTTGTATTTGTAAGGAAGAGGCCGAAGAAAATTCAAACATTTGGAATTTTCGAAAATACATAGTCAACCGTGAAAATCAGACCTCTGCCACCTTAATAAGTGTATTTTACTCTATTCTTACAAGAAATTTAAAGAAAAAAATTGCAGCCATTTTTTGAAAAAATTGTGGACATGACCGGGGGGCTTCACGTAAAGTACCCCCAAATTTGGAAGGAAGTTTTCAAAATCTCAAAGCTTCGTCTGGAGCCATATCGATAGGGATTTCTTCAATTAAAAAAAAAGACCTACGTTGATTTATGCACTAGTGGTGTTCACAGACGGACGGATTGACGGACGTTTTGCTTTCAGTTGGTTTCTCGGTACCAAGGACCCACAAAACAGAGATTCTGGCTACATCACGTGTTAGGGGATATTTTCTTGATTTCCCAACTAGTTTTATCCATTTTTTCGTTATCAGGGCCCGGCAATGAATTTTTTTTTCTGCCAAAAATTTGCCGTTTTTTCGCGCAACATTACACACCTTTCCATATTCTACGTGTACTACTCCATATATACGTATGTATACGGGAAATTAAAAATATACGTTAATATCCCAAACACTAATACGGTAAATGGCAAGCGATTTCTGGTACGACAACGCGAGCATTTTAGCACCTCGTCTTGTTATGTTAGCGAAAAACCATTAACTTTAAATTTGTCTGGAATAATTAGTACAATGTATCTTTTTTTGAGATTTCGCGACGTCCGTCGAAATTAATCACGAATATACAACAAACTATTTTCTTATATATTTCAAATGCTGCAACTCAGAGATACTGTGTGTACGCTCCCCTACCCTTGGCACGCGAGTGTCGCACTCATCGCATGAAAAATATGACGTTCCAGTTAAGATGAATTGCGTGTGTCTTTCTGTGGTAAATGAGTACTAATGAGTAAGGTAGGAAATGACTTACATAAATATAATGATATAAATTATATCTTACCGTCAGCCTTGAAAACACTATTGCAGAGTGGCAGGCGCGCTGGAGATGACTTATGTCAGAAGTTGCGAATGAACTAACGAATTGAAAAGACGTGACAACTTATGATGTAATAATATACGAATTGAAAAGACGTGACACTACGATGTAATTATAGGCATTCTGCCAAATAAAGAAATAGGTTCCTGCTCCATCAGACAGGGGAGAGACGACATCAAAATAAAGAAATTGTATTGAATTTAAATAAATTGCACTATTGCTTTTAGTAAAAAAATATTGAAAGATAATTAAGCAAAAGTATCGCGTTATTTTAAGCGGATTAAAACTTTGAAACAGAAAATGTAGTTTATACCAGGGGCAGAAAACAAAGGAGAGTGCGGTCAATGCATATTGTGCGACGTAGATTCACAGAAACATCTTTTCATTGTTCTCAAGCGGTCGCTATTCATTTCACACTTTACAGCTCTTTTGAGAGAATCTTGTCGTCCAATCGTGAGGAAAATTTGTTACCATACAAAAGAACGACGATTCCTTGGCTTTCGCGGCAATATGTTTTTCCAGATCACATTTCTCATATATGAGACGTACCTTTCGTTATCAGTTTACGTGCGCTCAAATGATGCGGAACAGTTTCTAACGGTTCTGTAAAACGAGATCCAACTGTTTCTTATTGGCTTCGGAGTTGCTCGCGCTAAACTAAAACTTCAATTATATAAACTAGAATCTCAAATTTTCGGAACTGATTTTGGCATAAAAGAGAAAAAAACGAAACATGGTAAGTTGAGTAAATGTGTGGACCTTGCCGCAAAGCAGTAGTAAATTCTTAGGGTAACCTCGCACAAGGCACATTTTCAATATGGTTAAAAAAATAAATGCACGTACATATTGTATTGTTTATAATTAATTTTAATACCTATGTACGTGTGTAATAAAATAATTTTAATACATATGTATTACGCGGGTAAAATGCAATTAGTGTCATTGATAACCTACTCTTACAGTATTAATCGTACATTTATCCCATAATCGATTGTATTTTATCACCTCTTACAATTGAAATTTTTGAAGTTATTCTAAGAAGGAAACAAGCAGAATAAAATATTTTCTCGTTAACGTTAAATGTTTTAGAGTATATTCTACTTCATTGTTTGATTAATTCAGTCGTTCATTCATTCTTTTAGCTCCTTACTCACCCAATTTCCAAATTAAGTATATTCGTTTTTATACGTTACTTTTGGTTTCTCACGAAATAGATTTTTTGTAACTTCTTTTGCACCCGCTATGATAGCATTTACAACAAAAATTTCCATCGATCCTGTCAATGTCATTGGTGGCCAAGGCGCTTCTGGTTAACCTGTAACGTTGCTTCTTCAAATGAATTATTAAAAATTTCAATTTTTGAAAATGAATAAAATAATGAATGTTGAATAAATTTGTTTAGAGCACTATTGTATTATATGTACTTTATTCACTCTTGCGTTTTGTTCGTTCACTCGGGCTGTCAGTTTCAAGAGCCTAGAATTGCACTCCACTCGCGAGTAAAATCTATTACATTCTCCTTATACCATAAATAATCATTAAAAGCGAATCGATAAGTCGAAATGATGACTATACTTAAAAATATATGGTATAACATACGTACATTACTATAAAAGAAACGTTTGTTATTTGTTAATTTTTTGTATCAGAGAGTACAAAAACAAATAGACAATTGCCAAAGTTTTCTTTTTCCTACCGGAATCTATCTCCAAAGAGAATAATAAAGTAGAAAACAAATGTTCTTGGCAAACACAATTGACTACATTCGTTCAGGACACGAAACTTCGAAGCTCTTATAAAAAAATTAGTAAAGATATTAAGTAACAAATATCAGTATTTCCAATAATGCCTAATGCCTTCTAATACAGAAAATCTTCCATTTCCAGAGGGGCACATATTTTGTTACAGTTGTTTTTAAAATTAGAATACGTTTTCTTCATCCTTTATATTTATAATGTTATTGCTGAAAACAATGAGAAGTCATTCTTATTGCGATTCAGAGTGCTACTAATATTCTCTTTCTACGATATTAGGAAAATACACTTCTTCAAACAATAGGGGAGGAGTGGATTTTGTTATTGATGTAAATGATAAGACGACGCATTGAACACTATTTCAACATACAATCTTTCAAGACTAGTATATTTCAAAAAAAACCAATCAGCTCTTGCAATTCTCCAGAAGCCCTGGATCCTCGATTGTATAATTTAAAAGTTGTTTTGTTGTTGTTATTGTTGTTGTTTTGATTGACTGCTCTGGGTTCATCGCGATTGTGCTATAATTCGGTAAATTTTCTCCCAAGTGCCACTTCCTCCCTGCGTGTGCCGTCGCATCGTCATATACTGTCAGAAATTTCCGCATTATTGAAATGAAATATTTATTAAAGTAATTATCATGAACGCACATGAACTTTAATGTAGACGTGAACATTAGGATGCAAGAGTAACAGCTTTATGGTCGTATCTGGAAGGAAGGAATGATCTTGATTGACTGGTGATTATGAATACATGAGATGAATGATGAGAGGCAGGGGAAATGGGAGAACCTCACTGTCTTTAAATCACTACACTGATTTTAACTAATGCTTTAAATCTAATGTACAAATATATTAAGCGCTTTTTAATTTACACGGTTACATTAAGTTTCGTGTACAATACGTTAATTTACATTAAATTTAATGACATGTCTGACAGCGTAGGTGTAGGCACTGAGCGAGAGGCGCGCCGGCGCCTTCACGACAGGCGTCCGCCCTCCGCCCCCATCCCGTCCCCGCGCGCGCGAGCGCCGCCTTCCTGCTTGCCCAGCAAATATTTGCCAAGGTACTCCACGGCGCTGATACGCGCCCGCCCACTCGCAAAGGCGGCTCGGTTCCCACGCGCACGCTCATGTGGCTCCGGCACGCCAATCAGACTAACCCTTCTTAATTAGATATTTATTTCGTTACACCTATATTTTATGAACGAACTATATCACGAACCACTAAAAATAACTACTAATAAATCGTTCCCATGCAATACAATTTCCATTTTACTACAGTTGTTAACTGCTTCCAGGATTCGCCTGTTGAGTTAAACACTTCCCATGGTGTTATTCTAATAACTAACACTGGGCACTAAAACATTTGTGGGCCCTCGCCTGTAGGATTAGTCTAAATCCAGTTTCACGAAAGGCAAGATGCAAACATCCACGGCCTCTAGAGAGATTCGATCACGCTAAGCTTTGAACATACGTGCTGGTCTAGTAAACGTCGTAAAAGAACAAAGAAACGCTGAAGGTTGTGCTGGAATTTTCTTCTTTGAACATCCACTCTATAAAAGAAGATATTGTCAGACTGACATAACACCAAAAGTACTAAAGCTGCAAGCGTGAAATAATCAAGAATTGGTCCCTAACAAGGTGTAATTACTAATAACGAACTCCATTCCTGAAATGCATTCCTTGAGGGGATGAAATTTTATTGTTACTTTCTCCATATGGAGTGGAGAAAAAGTTACGTAAAGATGCGCAAAAACGGCACAATGTTTAGTGAAAAACTCTTATTACAGGGCCATGGTAACGAAAAATGTGATCAATCCCGTTTCTTAATTTATAAAAAAAACATACAAGTGCTGTAGCTAGAACCCATGTTTTGTGAGCCCTTGATACCGAGATATCGAATGACGGCAAAACGTTTGTCTGTTCGTCTATGAACAACGCCAGCGGCTAAACCGTTCAGCCATTTTTCTCTAAAATTGATATTTCCCAATCAATCTTTTTGATGTCGCGATCCCTTGAATTTGAAACCGATATTTTAATATTGGGGGGACACTTTACATGAAGCCCTGGAGATATTTTCAAAATAAAAAAAGCTCCATCATTATTGATTAAATTTAGTTGTTGGATATTGTGGAGCACGTTTAAGAAAATTGGTAAGTTTCACGCTCTTTGAAAACTCCGATTTTTCGAAAACTGCAAAAAAATCAAAATTTTTTCGGCGTCTTCCTACAACTATAATTATGAAGATAGAGAGTTTCCCTTTAATGAAATATATTCCTTAAAAATGGATTTTTAAATAAGATCAAATTCAATTTTTCGAAAATTTCAGTACTTTCACACATTTTAGCGTGAAAGTACAAGCGAGAAAGGACGTGCTGTTTTAGCACCACTAGTTGTTTCTGGAAATGAGTAACCACTGATAGCCTTCAATGACGTTTCATTAATAATTATAAAATTATAAAACGGGGCGTGGTGGGGTGTGGCGTTGTGGGACGGTGCTGCAGGCGGGGCTGAGTGGGATCTGGCGTATCGGGGGTACCAAGGATGAAATTGAAATTACTTCCATTTTATCCCGTGGCATTATTTTATATTATACAGAACTTATGTCCCTTCCTCTCTAATATATGGTAGTTATAAATATCTGGGCAACGTCCCGCACTTCAGCTAGTTCGCATATAAATGTAAAGTATTCTCTCCCAATTTTACGCATTTGTAGTATCGTTAAAATGTAGGTCACTCCGAGACTTCAAGCAAAAGAGACACCCTAACACCCATTGAAAGCAATACCGTCATAACTAAAAATTCTAAATATTGTTATTCATTTGGATTAAACGATCATTTCAACGAAAACCAAAACTACTGCTCCTAAGCTACAGATAGGAGAGAATTTTGATCGTGATTTCGTTTAAGGCCAAAATGTTCTTTCAGCTGGGCTGTGTCCATCATTAGAACCTTAGAGCTCTGGTGGCAGATATGGCACAATAGTGGCAATAAACGAAATTGTGGGCAAAATACTTCGTTTCATTAATTACATTAGATGAACCATGAATTATCCATGAATATTACTAGAAATTTATTTTTTCAAACGAGAATTTAAGTTATTTTGCTCTAGAAATTCAGAAATTGACAATAAAAGTTTTCAAGTAAATGGATGAATAAATTTGCTATTCAATCTAATGTGATTTTTTCATTGAAGAAGTAAACACTTGAATAATCGCACATAACAATTACTTCTCCTCTGTGTGATAAAACATTTACTGCCTTCAATGATAAGCGCTTCTTATTAGTCACTAGTTACACAAATAACGTTAATTTGAGTGTCAACAAATCTGAAATAGCTCGGAAGGAGAGTTTGCTACTATGTCAACATTCATTCCCATTCAATTCTCATTTACTCTATTCCAACGTTATTTCAAAATATTAGCCTCATTTCGAAATTGTATATCCTGAGCATATTTTTCCTATAAGATTTTTAAAAAAGTTATCCTTCCTCATTTGTCATGTGCAATTATATTATTGTTTCCTCTCCCCCAAAATGACATTCGTCAAAAAAATTACCCATATTAATAATAGCCTGGAAAACAAAATCGTCATATTGAGTAACCGCTCCAGCGTATGACATACAATTACACGGAGCTAATTCACTGGAATTCCGCATGATGGGCCAGCTCGCACCCACGGAAGTACAAACCTTGTCGTCTCTTCCCGCCCCGCCCCGCTCCGCTCCTCTCCAAGCTCTTCCGCCACACGTGATCACGTGCCCCACTCCGCCTTGCGCCCCTTCGCCCCTCCGCTGCATCCACGCCCCCCCCCCCCGCCCTGTTGCGCCCTGTCTTACTCCGTCCCATGCCGTTCCGCCTTGCCTTAGGCTACCACGCTTCGCCCCACCCATTCCGTCTAGCGCCCTTCTCCCCTTCCCTTGCAGCTTATCGGGCGCATTAGCATTCTGGAGCGATTGCAGCGCATGCGACGTCACTGCTGCCGCCCCCGCCCGTGCGCGCGAAGGCGGCAATGACCGCCATGCGCGAGTGGGCGTGGTGGCGATGGCGGCAGCTGTGGCCAAGTCGCTGAAGAGACGACAGCTGTAGACAACAAACTGGAAATGTTGGCGCCACTGGACATATAGTGAAAAATGGCCTTGCAGAGAATCAATTAAATTCAATCTTATCTATGGTGTTGGGGAGGCGCCGCTTCCATAGCAATATTGCCAGCGTTTCGGCCGTCATTCTACGGTCTTCTTCAGGGCGAATGCGGAAATGGTAGTTAAAAGGACCGGCGAAAAATTAAAATTTGCCAAAATAGGGAAGACGCCATCGCCTCCGGTCGCGGAAACCTTAGTCTACAAAATTAACCCATTTGCACCTTCCACTCTAAGCAGACGGAGAGGGTGCCGTTCATTCTTTTTGTTTCTATACATTTTCATTAGTTTATGCGCTCGTATGCAATGTCACACAGAATCGTGCTGCTGAGGTTGCAAACTCCTCGATGAGTGAACAAAAATAAAATATTATGTACAAAGATTAGAAAGGAAGCCATGGAATTCCTTGTGCTCATTAGTATATAGTGTAGGCGAGTATCAAAAGTCAAAAGAGCGAACAATGGTCTTGTTTTCAATTACGATCAGGTAAATTAACCTCTAATTATAGACTTGAAAAATTAAAAAAATATATTTAGGTCTTGAGGTGATAACATCCAACAGTTTGGTATAGAATATTGATATTAATTGAAATGATTATATGTTTTTACATGTACTTTTATACACCCCTCAAAACCTAAGATGTTTAAACATGTTTCTGTACAAAGCTTGGATTAGAAATTACCTGTGTTCAGGTTAAACTTCCAGTGCTCTTCAAAGAAGTTTTATTTAGCTATTTAACTTTAAGTGGCACTGACTATACTTGTTTCTTCGGAAAACTCCGCATTATCCAAACAAGTGCAAACAAAACAATTTGGGCGAGTATATTATTTCCTGTCGTAACGGAAAAATAATTCCATCATCAGAAAGCCAATGAAACAAACCTTCGTATTTTCAAAGGGTGGCAATGTCCGAAACAGTTACCTCCACTTGTTAGTACATTTTCCATTGTGAACAATCACAGCAGATTCATTTCCCGCCTTGATACAAGCTTTGTAGTGTTTCAATGTATTAAGGGCCGTAATATGAATTTCCAGCCCAGTACCTACTACTAATAATTAATACTCATTAAGGTGAGCGTTACTCACAACCAATTAGTCTATTATAACACTTGAAATTTTTTTAAAAAAAGGAGAAGTTCGTCTCTCTGCCTCTATCTCGACTTATTACTTTAATAATAATATCTTCTCCCTGGGCAACACGTCGTCATAACACTCGTCGTGGACGTGTCTCCACAACACTCCGTCGACGTTGTGGATGGACGGGTCGCCACACTCATTGTATTAACAACATAGGCCTTCCTGGAAAGCCTACCGTAGATCGTGCGCACTGCAGTGCATTGCATGTCTGTCAGATCGCGCCTCTTGGCGGTGCAGGCCAGTTGATGGCAAGATCCTCTCTCCCCCTCGGCGATCAGCCTGCGTCCTGCGGTCTCAGCGGGAACTGTTCAACCGCAAAGAATGAAAGAAATTTGTAGCGAGCTGGCTTAGTCTGTGGGCGCGAATAGTATGATTTTGACATTGCGTGCGTTGTCCAGTCAGCGGCAGAAAGGAGGCCACAGGTTTTCTGGTTGTTCAGTCATGTCCAAAACTTCATATGCAATCTGTTTGTTTTTTGTTTTTATTCTCTGTCAACTACTAATAAAATACAACTAAGGCTAGGCTTTCAATGACAGTCAGTTGTAAATAGTACTTAAGTAAAACTCAAGATTGTTCTTTGGCTGGTTACGTGAAACAAATTCTTAATGTATTGTGTGCGAAATTTAGTAGATGGAGGGCCAAGGCAATTGAGTTTATTTACTAAATTATTCACTATGTTCATAACTTCACGACTCCTTGCCTTGCGGAATGTCTCTTTATTCTATGCAGTTTTTATTGGCATTTTATTGAACTACTTCCAATTACAGCCTTGTAACTTGACATAAAATTTACTATTAAGTCTTATTATGTGTTCGCCTTGCACTTTTCCTTTACAATAAATGCGCTGTTAATTTGCGCTGAAACTAATTCTTTTAAGCCTTTCTAGTTTTCCCACGTTGGGCTTGGAAAATTATAATGAAAGACACCTTTTTGATACCACGCATTCTACGAAGACAGACGATTCCATAAACAATATCGGAACGAAAAATATCTTCGTATTTAAAAATGTAAATCCCCGTTCATAATTGTAATATATTTTTAATATAAATTGTAATATATAAGATAACTCAATATATATATTGAAGAATCGAATGTATTATGGTTTGATTCTCAATATTAAGCAAACAATTCAAAATAATTATTTATGGTCCGATTAAAAGAAGTTGATAATTGACAGTGGCGAATGGAAAGGCGCGACGTTGACAGGTTGCTTACTTCTGAGTACACTTTCCCGGGACACGAAAATAAATACTTTTAAAAGTAACCAAATCATATACTCATATTGTATGAAGCAACAGTTTCAGAAGTATAATTGTCAATCACCAACTTATTTTAATCTGACCATAGCTGAAAAATTAATCTGAAGGTACTCAACTCTATTTTCAAAATATATCACGAGATACATTCAACTCTTCTGTTATTAATCATTTTATAATACTTGCAATACGTTCATTAGCAGCTAGAAATATAGGTCAAACGGTTTTGAAGAGCATTTACTAAATTGTCGTAAATCAAACATTTTTCTGAGGAAAAAAATTTCAAATTTGATGTCTTTCGACTTATTCGTTTATTAATGATTTAATAATAGTCTAAAAATTAAGATTTATTTAGACACTAAAGAATCAATAGTTTTGCAATTTTTTAATCGATTCTACAATTGCATACATAATGCACGTCAACTGTTAAATATTGAAAATTAACTAATTATTTATTTTAAACAATCAATCGAATCGTTTTTGTTGTCTACGCAGCCACACCTGTTGTGGGACATTTCGTCGGCACATCCGGAACGCGTGTGCCTCCACGCTGTCCGACCAACTGCGCGATTTTTCAGTTGTGCCTGAAATGTTCTGCAGATAAAATAACTCTATCAACCGATGAGTTGTGTTTGGCGTATCAGTGGCTGCATTTGTATATTATTGTAAATACAGGGGAATTATAACTAAACATGTGGCTATAAGAACAGTTCACAGTCCTGAAATATTTTCTTTCTCACACTCATTCCAAACTTCATGAGTGAACCCAGCATAACAAATATGTTAATTTAAAACATTACTCTGTTTCTGTTCAATATTAACCCTAAATTCAAACTTTATTTGCACAGTTTCATTACTTTTGAAACGTTACTGTTGTAATTTACTCATTCATTACTTTTCTTTGCAATATAAGCATTCACTGCTTTAAGAGAGCTCAAAAAACTCGATACGAGTAACATTATAAAAGCTGATCTAACCCAAATAGAACTTAAAATAAAAAAAATATAACTTACCTGTCCAAACTAGTCTGAAAGTGCATTGTGAGCAGAATGAGATAAACTAAGAACCTTGATGCAAACACTAAATGAAATCTAGTCCATGAAGCAACATTTTCTACAAAAATCTACCAAAATTAATTTTAAAAACTGATATGAATAAATTAAAAATGTCGAATAACTAAACTAGGTTAAATGAAAAATATTTCAAAAATCAACTAAGAACATGACCAATATACAAAGAAACGACAAGGTAAGACAAAGGAAAATAAGGCTAGTAGAGTTCACGTAAGGTAAAATTAGAACCGTATTCCTGAAGCTCGGAACTCTGTTTTGAATCCAGCGTGCTTAAAATTTGCAGAAACGCGAGGTTGGTTGTCGGCCGATTGGCCTAACTTTACTACATACTTCACAATCGGTTAATGAAAGAATTGGAGATCGGGTGCTCGGCACCATCCAACAGCTCGACAAAACATTTTTCAGCTGCACGGAAACCACTCTTTCGTATATTTTTCATTGATTAGGAAGTTTCACTTTGAGCACCGCAAAGTAGCACTTACAAAAGTGTCTATAGCATTGAAATTTTGAAGCAATGCGTCTACTTCTTTAGAAAATTTTATTTTTCTTTTCTTCACACCATGAAGACACCACTTCCTTCACACCACTTGTTCTATTTGTATTTACGTAAATAACGATTGCAGGACTAATACAAAGTGAAATATGTAGAATAGAGAAATTTATGTAATACTGCGGACAATCGGTTTCGGGAAAAAAGTTTTGGGCTCCCCTGATTCTATTTTTTTTCAAAAAGTCCTTTCATCTTATTGCTCGTAAGTCTATTGACTCCGTATGAATTTTTCCAAAATGAATATACCTCAATTAATATGAGCCGACAAAACACATTGGGGGTACTGCAATTAGTTGCAATACCCCCAGTGCTGCAATTAGATCTTCAAATAACGTCATATGCGTTTGATTGATAATATTAGCTGTTTTCGCGCCTTTTTTAGTGAAACATGGAGCAAGAAAAACAAGATTTTCTCAAAAGCTGCTCAAATTCTTTTAATTCATTTTGGACGAATAGTGCTACATGCACTGAAGCATGAGCACTAAATGCACTGAGCATAGTGCTAAATGACCTAAAACCCTTTTTTATATATTCTTTTGATTTTTCTACAATGTAAAATTTGCATTTAAAAAAATCTCTCACATCGTTAATACTTACATTATACGCGTTCTTTATACATTATTGCATTTTTATCTGAAAATGAGCTCAAAATTGTCCATTTCCAGAAAAGCTGAAAAGTACTTTTCTGAGAAAAAAGGCTCTAAACTTTTCAATTAAAATTTGCATACAAAAGTGGGTTTCACTATTAAAGTCATATTTTCATCTGTTTAATTTGGGTCTAAGAAATTCAGAAATTTCAAGAAATGTACGTATTTTTATATAAAACCCTTTTTTCTAAATTTTCATCAAAGTAAAAAACGCCATTATGATAACCGATACGTGCTAAATATATTACGTTCTGCAACATTCTCTGTAGAGATAATTTATTTTGAGAACAATATACATTACTGTCAGTGAGCGGTATGTTGACAGATGTCGGTGCTAAAGTAACTTTGCTTTGTGGCTAGGGAAACGATTGATATCAGTTAAATTAAAATACATAAATTCAATGCTACAAAACATATTAAAGGACGCATGTGAATCAAACGGGCAGTTTTAGTTATACGAGTATTAATACTTTTATGAATTTAAGTTATACAACTGCTACATGTTTACAATTAGTACTAAGGAGTACGGCCTGAAAGAGGTTGAGGCAATGAGCCAAAGTATGCGATACTAAATTGTGAGTTCGAAACTCACGTAAGGTACAAGTGTTCCAATTTGTTGACTTTAATAAATATAGATTAAATTCAAATAGGCCTGTGCGATGTTCGAGGAGAACAAATATGCTCTTCACAGGGAATGACCCCATAGGAGAGATAGGTATAGCGAGAGTCCCTGAGAGGTCTTCTAGGCGTCAATAGACGGCTACTGGGAAGAGGGTGGAGCAAAACCGGAAAGCTAGCGTAGATTCAAGAGAATAGGAAAGTAACTTGCACGAGAATGTCTGTATCATTCTGTAGCATCGTTAGTGTTGGATTGGTTAGAGAGGTCACTTATTGGGACGTGTGTAGCCACCTTAACCCAATTATGATCATTTACCCCAAAATGGAACATTCAACGTCTACGTTTTTTAGCACAAATGTATTATGATAATTCTGTATCCTCAACAGAGAAAAACATTCCAAAAGAAACATATACGTAAGTTTTAGAACAACTGAATGCCATATGTAGATTTAGCCGAGATCGTTCTTGGTCAGGGCATCAATTCTAATCTTCTGCTTTAAGAGAGCTTGGCTGCTGTGTATGGGTAGTCATAACGGAGGGTGAGTCCAATGTAAATAAACGGAGAGAGGCTCGTACTGATTGATTGATTAATGATCTGGGCGCGTCAACTGCTCAGGTCATTCGTCTCATAAGTACAATGCATTTTTCCCTTCGGAGGTGGCGTTGATCTTCTCCAGCTAGAAGGTGAGATCCGGCGCCGACTTTCCGTCGACTAGCGGGGTCTTCCCCATCCAAATATCTCCCACCAGCGGGGCATTGCCACAACCGGGACAAGCCTTAAACTTCCGACCGGCCTCCCGGCATGTGTGGTAGTATTGTACATGTTAGTGAAAGTGTGTATAAGTAAGGTGTAAAGATAGGACCAGGAAGCGGCGGTCCTTTGGATAGGGTACTGCTCCAGCATTCGCCTGGTGTTGATCGGAGAAGCCACGGTAAACTATCGATCGGTACAGTCACCCGCTAGAATTCTCGTCCAGTCAGCGACTGAACTGAACCTAGCTACATAGGTAGTCTTGAAAATTCTGCTACCGTCGGGACTCGAATCTAGGACCTCCCAGTTATAGATATTGCAATGCCTTCAGTGGACCTTCAGTTCAGCCACCTCTCCCGGTAGGTTCGCACCGACGTACGGTCTAACAATTTTACTGCTTTTTGTAGTGAAAATGCTAAATAACCAATGGTTGACACTTTGAAGTGCTCTATTTCTATAATTCAGCAACTCACAGTAGTTATTTTTCGATCGGTTGGCCGGTCGCAGCGAAGTACTGGAGCGTGTGAATGTTAAGTGACTGACCATTAGCGGTGGGCTTTAGTGCCCGTGGCGATAGCAGCAGCTGGACTAACGGTCGCGGGTCCCACTTTCCCCGGCGCCTGCGTCACCGGCGAGGCGAGTCGCGGCGCGGCGCAGCGCGGCGGTGAGCCATCGCCAGCGAAATCGCACGCTGACGTCACCGCCAACGTTGCAAGCACATTGACCGCCGCGCCGCGCCCCGAGGTGCAAGGCGGAGCAGAGGAAATCCCGCTGAAGTGTTCGTACGCACGGCTTCGACAGATATAAGAGGAGTTACGCTAAGAAGGGACCACTATGACAGGTCGGGAAACAAATAAACCGCTTGCAGGGCGATGGCATTGCAAGAGAGAATGATGGACCTATATACAAATGAGCTAACTGTAAACGAACGCACTGACAAAAGCGCATGGAAGTAACTTGCAGTTATATTGCCAGCAAAGGCCAAGCAGTAACTGTCAAAGCGGTCCCATCTTGTAGTAATCTCTCGATATCAGTGGTAGTTACCTACATTAATGGTAGAGATCATTCAAGTCGTTGTCGCCTTTCGACACCTGCATTTTTGGGCGTTACATGTTTTTATATAAAGGGATACTTGCGAATTAATAGTACTCGCGAAATTAGATAATGGCCGTAAAAATCATTTTCCTTTCCCATTTCGTATATTAAACGTCGATTCAATGATTATTCAATAGCTTATAAGTCAGTAGCAACTAGGTTTTCGGTTTACAGCAAGCACAGATAGATATGAACCACCCTTCTCAATTCGGTCTCTTCAATTGTGAGAAAAAAATGCTTGTCATTTAATTCCATTAAACAGATTATATTAAATGATATTAACAGGGAATAATTGATTAGTTGATTAATTTTCTATTAATAAATCTGTTATGTATTACCCCACTGTGTTGCGATTAAATTAGCCACAAAATATTAACCTCGTAAGCCCTAACGAAGCTTATATTCTCTTAAGTACTTGAGGAGATATTTTGCGGAGATTATGTAGATGATCCTATTTCAATAGGAATGGCAGTTAGAGCAACAAAATTTTTACTTTGACGAATACTTAAAGGAGAAGATGGCAAAATGAGCCCCCCAGTTCTATTTCTACTATTAAAAAATAAATTAATTGCCTTTTTTAAAAACAAATATGATAACCTTATCTTTAACATTTGTGTAAACTATATTACAAAATATGAACTTCCTTAATTGTTGAAGGTGGATAGAAAATTAATAATTCTAAAGAAGTGTTTGAAAAAAAGGGTACCGCATGTGGTGGTATTATGAGCCCCTTAATGTATTAATACATGGGTTCAGAGAAACTAATTACATATTTATATATGTCATTGCCGTTTTATTACAAAATCTTAGAAAATAAAACAATAGTTAACGAATATCATAAATATAAATGTCCTTTTTGGCCCCAGCACAGTCAGAATGCGCTCACATTTCACACAATTCCCTGCACTCACAGTTCCCGATAGAAACTTGTAAGAAGTTGATATTTTTCGGTGTTTTCCTGTAACCCAATTAAAGGTAGTGAATCTTCCTTTAAATGAAATTTATTCTCCATCGTTAGGGGGCGAAAACTCCTCAAAACGCAGATTAATATAAAAATTGATGTAATGATGAAATATATTTCGATTCTAATTACTATATTTTAGCTTGTAATATGACATACTGTATTTGTAATAACCTGAAGTAGTCTCAAACGTCAATTTGTATCATTAAAATTTTATAATAACTCATTCAACCAAAATAATATATCCTATATTACATTATACAGTTATTATATTACATTGCGATTATATTCGTCTTTCAGACTGCGAACCGGAATTTGTAAAAGCATTTCGCACAATTAATATTACTTGCTCCACATTAGCATTTTAAAATATATGCAGAAGAACATATAAGAAAAAACGATTAATAAATCAGCAAAACCGTTGATATAGAACTCGTTTCTCTAACCATCATCGAAGTATTTAGGGGAAAGTAAAACTTAGAATTAGAAGTCGTCACTACACGTAATGCAATTCAAAAGAAACGACACTCCAAATAGAAACTAAGTGTCGTACGAAATTGGACCTAAGCCAAGTTTCACATGTTTAGTACGCATTTTGTGAATTCTACTCTGCATTTTGTAACTAAACGTAAAAGTTATTAATGTAGAAGTATCATTACTTCACTTGCAAAGAAATGATATCAAACATGGTTTTAGGGTTTGAAATTTACATAAAACACGAGAAGGAAAGTACAAAGCTGAAGATTGGAGAGAAATGCAGTAATGCATTTCATTGCACTTCAATATATAGAACGAATATTATTTGTGGTTTATCTATCATAACACATCAGTAACATTACGTATCAAAACAGATATCTCATTAAATACTGACGTAAATGAAAATCATCAAATGACCAAATTGTGCCATCTGAGTTCACCAAATTAAGCACATATAATCGAATGAAACTATGTATTATACCTTAATAGATAATATCTAATCACAACATCTGTTGAACATGTTCCGCAGCCACGATTTTAACGCTTCCTTAAGCACACTATAGTGGCATTGATTTGCACCGTTTCGAAGCGTCATCTCTACGAATAGCGCCTTCCGTGCTCGCGGGTGCTGGCGGGCGGGGTCCCTCCGGAGGAGTGGATGACGTGACGTCCCTCGCCCCGAACCGATGCCCCTTTCCGCTCTGCCTGCGCGCGCGCGCGAGGCGCCGGAAACACGATGCCTTAACGTCCCGACCTTTACAGCTTCCTGCGGCGCCCCGGCCGCGCTCATTGGATAGGCGGGGCGGGGTGGAGCGCGCAGGGTCGCGGCGGAGCTGTAGCACCGGTCGTTCGCGCGCATTCCCGCCCCGCCCCGCCCACCTCGCCTCCGCCGGATGGCCCCGCTTCGCCCCGCCTTAAACCCCGACCCGCTTCCGCTCACGGGTCGTCCCGCACTCCCCACCCTCTTCCGCCTCGCCCCGCTTTACTCTCCACAATGTCCCCAAAAGATCCCGTCTTCCCGCCCCGCCCACCTCGCCACGGCCTCTGCTGGCCTGCTTAGCTCCACCCCGATCCTCCCGGCACGTCCTGCAGTTCCCCCCTCTGTAGTCCCGCTGCGCTTCACCACCGCAAGTCACCACAGTTCATCTCTCTCAAGGTGTATGCCTTGTCACTGCCGGCCAGCCCCGCCCGTCCCCGCCTGACATCTCGTCTCCCTCCCCCACCCGACAAGAAATACAATTCCCTACTCGCCCGCCTTGCCTCAATTCACTTTATACAATCCATCCCCCTCCTTCCCGCCCCCGCTCACCTTCCGCATGACGTTGCGTTGCATCACTCTCCAAAATCTCCCCCAGTTTTCTATCTTCCCGTCCCGCCCACCTCCGCCGTCTCCACTCCCCGCAATATTTCTCCACAATACCCCCACAATTCCCTCCTTCCTGCCTTGCCCACCGCCGCCAGCCCCGTTTCACTCCCCGCCACATCACTCTCCACGATGCCTCCCTTCTTCCCGCCCCGTATCACTCCCCACCACATCCCGCACAGTTCCCTCCTTCAAGCCTCATGCCGCATCGTCTCGTCCTGCACAGCCCTCCCCGATCTGGTCGATCCCTCTCGCCCCACCCCGCCCAAAACAGCTTTTCCCTTGCCGCCGCCAACGGGGAGGAAGCACGAAGGAAAGCAGCGGCAACGTGACGCCCACCCCACCGGCCCGTTTCGATATAATCAACAATTCAGGGGCGGAATTGTTTTGCGTGTTACAGTGCAGTGCGCAGGCGGCGCCGAGGGGCGGGAGGCCGGCTGGCATACCTTCGCAGGCGCGCTACAACTCACGGCCCAGGCGCGGAGGCGGAGGCGGCAAGCGCAAGGCAGGCCTGGGCGGGGCGGAGCGGGGAGGGACGGGACGGGGCACGGACGTGCCCACCCTCGCCAATGGCCCCGCCTAGAGCGCCTCCGCTACTCAATTATTCAAATAGCTCGTCTGTGAGAAACGGCGCGGGCGCTAGGGCCGGGCGGTGGCCGCGCCCGCCTTTTAAAAGAATTTTGTCCCGTGCCCGGCCCTTGAATATTTAGAGCCCTCGCCGCCCAGTTCCACCCCCACCCCACGTCCTCCCGTCCCCTCCACGCCGCTTGCCGCGCCGCCACGCTTCGCGCTGCCCCCCATCCTACCATGTCGCGCTCGACTCCACCACGCTCCGCCGTGCCCCGTCCCATTCCTCGTTCAACCCCGCCTCACCCCGTCGCCATCCCACTCCGCCTCACCCCGTTCAACCCCGCCTCGCTTCGTGCACTCCCGCCCTTCTTCGGGCGCCTTTCCGCCTCATTCAACCCCGCCCCGCGTGGCGCTACCCATCTCCTCACTCCACCACGCCTCCCCATGCCCCCTGGGAACGGGGCGGCGTGAGCGGCGCCTTCAGGGAGCGGACGCGCGCCCGCTTAACAGGCGCAGGCGCTGGCCCCTGCGAGACCAGAGGAGCAGAGGAGGCGAGGGCAGATCAGGGGAACAATGCGAGTGCAGAGAGCTTAGACTGCTGCGCTCTTGTAAATGTCAGCAAAACTCACGGCTCACAGAAAGAACCAATTTTACTAAAGATTTTGAAAAATATATTTGTTTGTAAGTAGAGTGTCTCAGAATAAATGTTACAAACTTCTAGGACACGTACAAAAGATGATCACTTTTCAACAATGAAAATGTGATCGGAAATTACATAGGAGCCAAGTACTATATTATTGCAGTTGCCCCGCATTGTTAGTAACTCCACATGCGTCGGTGTTCCACAGGTACACGAAATCTCGTTGACTGGGCCGCTACGTCACCTGCAGAACAGTAGTGTTGAGGGGCTTGTCTAATAAGCAGGACGAATAACACATATGACTTGGCACTGGCAAAAGTGACGTAATGTTCGTTGCGTTCCTTCGATTTCTTTTCGTGACACAGATGTTTGTAGTATTTATTTTGAGACACCATTTAGATTTCTTGTCCATAAAAACTGCATCTTATCTTATTGCTATATGCTTGCAGGAACGTTTTTTTTTTTTAAATGCCGTCAAAAATTGAGGAAGAATTGGGATCTCAAATGTTCGTTCAAATTTGGTTACATGACAAGACGTAACTAGAAATATTATTACGCAATGTAGAATGCATCAAGGCGACTTTTGTTGCAGGATGGGGCGGGGAGGGTGAGATAAGCGAGATGGGTAGATGCTTAATTGATAATTGTGACTGTGTAACGAGCGAGTTTATAATAACGATTACGTAGAGCCGATCCGAATACTGGAAGTCGTGAAAGTGGAAATGCTTTAGCCTGACAAACTTAACTCCAAAGATAGCAGGTCTGAATTACTCTTACGAATATTAGTGTATTTCGCCATGTGCATAAGTGCCTCATTAGGATAACTCTTGTTCATTGACGGCTTTAGGCCATCCGGCCGTACGAATAGTTACCATGACGATAACCTAAAAAATTGACCGTGGAAGCGAATCGTTCTCAAATTTTGCACCACCGCTTTTACCTGAGAGACCTGAACGAAAAAAATTTGGAAAAATCAAATTATTCAACAAAATATGTTTTTATTTTTTAAATTTTCTTTAAAACATATAAATTTACTTTACGAGCTACGTTTGAATTTCACACTTCTGCACAATATTCATTTTTCTTGCAATTAATTTATGCAATTTGAAGTAC
The DNA here is from genome assembly GCA_031308135.1 of Acheta domesticus. Taxonomy (NCBI): domain Eukaryota; kingdom Metazoa; phylum Arthropoda; class Insecta; order Orthoptera; family Gryllidae; genus Acheta; species Acheta domesticus. Next base: position 126,988,307 of record JAHLJT010004567.1, on the reverse strand, counting down.
TTCTACATTGTTAAAACTAAACACTTAATACATCAAAACTTCATACTTCTTATAAAATAACATAACTAAATTAAATATTGTTATTTGTCCTTGAACGGTTTCGCTGTTGAAAAATAAATTAGTCTGAAAATTCGATGTTTCAGGCCAGGAAAGCGTAAAATAATCAGGAAATTTGGAAATTAACAAGCGCAACGGACCTCAGCGTGTATACCAAAGAAAAACCACTGAAAAATTGCAAGAAGTTTGTGGACTGGCATTTACAGAAAATATACTGAAGAAATTCTGAAAACCACAATTAAAAACAAAGAAATACATGACGTGTCCTAGTACTAAGGAATTATAGTTCAAGTCACCAGCGAAGAATGCTGCTATAAATGACATTTGATGTAATTCAATGGGATTTAAATTAAAAATATATATGAGTAATTTGAGATCATGTCTTTCGAAAACCAAGCCGGGCAATTCTATTTAATTCTTATTACTGTAAACAAAATAAAACATCCTCGTATCTGCATGATAATAAATGAAATAAACAGTCGATAATTACAGAAGCTTCTAATTTTCTTTAGCTCCTGTATCGGAGACGGCCAAATGCGTCTCTCTAAAACTTGTTCTGTGACAAGTGATTGTTTCGACGCCAAAAGAAGTCGAGGTATTCCCAAATGCGACAGTTTACAATTGCTTTGAACGCGTTATGTAAAAATTTAATTTTTTGCTCCTCTGGTCTTTTTATTGTAAAACACTCTATGCCTACTCGGATTGGTAAAATAGATAATTCCTAAGAACTAATGATAACATACATGAAATGGTTAGAGTTAATGAACATTTTATAAACACGAGATAACGCAGTGACCTACAAGATAAATTTTGATTCATAATTTATATCGTATTAATAGTATTAGAGAAATATTTATACTATATCCAAGTTTCTTATACTATAATTTTCTTATTGTTCCTACAATTTCTAGAAATCATGTTTACATGAACGATTAATGAAATAAATGATGGAATTAGTCATGTTTTTAATGTATTGACCTGGAGTGAAATAGTATTTCAGTGTCATTGCCGACAGTTCCATAAAGCACGTAATATATGAATGACGGAATCATCCACGGTACGAAATCGTTGGTTTCTATCTCCTTGCGTTTCAATGTAAACAAATGTGAATTTATTGTAAATCTGAAGAGCTCATTATTAGATGCAATTGAAGTCGTTGCATTCTCAATTGAATTTTTTTGGGGGGAGAATTATTTTCTTTATCACGTCTCTAAAAGACTAATCATGAAAATTGAATAAGTTGTCTTCTAGCTTAAGTGATGCTTTTGAATGTTCTCACCCACTGCACATAATTTCACACAACCGGCAAAGTAAATACAGAAAAACAACGTTAATAAGTAATAGCAGTAAGTAAATAAAAGTTTCAAACATACATCTATAAATAAAGCTGAAAACATTCAAGTAAGTACATTTTGACTGTAAAGTACGTTTCGTATAAGTGACAACCTGAATTGTACCAACCAGTTTAACAATAAATGTTATACTCGAAATAAATAAATAAATAAATTAATTAATTAATTAATCAGAAAGTAGTACATGACCAAGCACAGACTAAGTAGAATGAGCAGAAACACGCAACATTTCGCTTATCTACAAAAGATTGTATGATTTCGTATAAACATCGTCAGTGTTTCTATAATGCAGACACGTTTTGTACGTTGTTATCGTACCCGAACAATTTTAAGAGATCAAAATGAATATGCTCCGAATAATACTTTTGCTGACTTGACAGCTCCCGCCTGACAGAGGAGAGAGGGTTCCGTTATCCAATCAGAGGCTATAAATTATGATGATGTCACTACAGAGTTGGAGACGTTTACTAAGAAACAAATGAAATCTAATAGCGCGAAGCAACTGAAAATTGAAGAGCGCCGACCGCCATTACTTATTTGGTTATGCGTTGTGTGTGCAGTTGTGTATCGTCTAGTGTTGTCTGCTCCCATTGCGATTTTTTGCGATGTATATGTACAACCACCTTAAATGACATTTCTAATTTTTATCTTTATGCCAATTACTAATGCATTCAGTAGGGTGCCTGCTTGAAAAAATCTTGTAAATTGCATGTAAAATCAGTAACTTCAAAAAGTACTGCAACATTTTGAAAAGTATGTACTGAAAGTAAAAATGTCTTGAGTTCAGATACATCTGTTATAAATGTTTCATAATAAATATCTATGCATCTTCCTTCTTAAAACGCGTCTCGACTGTGCTTTTCATCTGCATTGTGCAAAAATGTTTCGTTATTCCTTGCATTGGAGTGTTTAGTGTAAGGGGCTACGATAAATTTGTGTAACAGTATTTCATCAAATAAGCCAGTGTCATTATTACAATTCTACCAAAAATACAATAAGTTGGAGGTGTATGCCTCAATAGCTGATCTGATGCAAGAACGACCACGTGTCTGCCGCCCGAGTAAGTGGCAACATTGCTCTCCCCTACTCCGGGCTGCCAAGTCGGCAGAAATATTATTTGGACAATAGAATATAAAGGAGAAGAGACTCGTGCATATACACTTTAAATGAACATAAGTAGTCACGACAGCCTACTATTCAGGACGCACTTTTTTCTAACCTCAGAGAAACAGATTCGAACCCCACTATAACTAAGGTTTCTTATCGGGTCATGAGTAATTGAGGGCGATCGTGTCCATTCAGTCTCCTTTCGAAATGAGAAACAACTTATACAACAGTAAATAATTTTCCTTCATGCCATTTGTAATCAGATCGACCGGGGAACATCCATTTTGAAAAAAATCCTACGTATGGTTTAGACCCTAGAGATATTCACAGACGGACGGACATTTTGAAAAAGACTTTTTCTGTATCAAGGACCAACAATTTCTGAAATCTGACTACATAACGTGTGAGTAATTTACTACATATTAGAAGAAGTTTAATCTTTTTATGTATCGGGGTCCCAGAAAACGAGTTTTTCTGTCGAAAAATCGCGTTTTTTTTGGCGCAGCATTACATGACTTCCTATATATATATAATATATATATATATATATATATATATATATATATATATATATATATATATATATATATATATATATATATATATATATACTCCGTATATATATACAGGGTGAGTCACGTAAATTTAGCACCTCCTGTAACTTTTGAACGGTTGAAGTTATTGCACTGCAGTTTTCACAAAAGTGCATGAGGGAAAGGGGCTAATTGATACGTGCATTAATTTCTATTTTATCACTTGTATTTTACGAGATTTTTTAGGTAACTTTGTTTTTTCAAATAGAACTATACATATTTTTTCAGTCCACCATGACGAGCGTAAAAAGACAAATCCAATGATGTACATATTGTCATATGTTAGATAAGCATTTTTTTGATTAATTTTGATTTTTGCGACTGGGGTTTAACGGACATTTTGAATAGTCTACCACACAAGGTCACAAAGCGCTCCACCAGCAACGCGCGCCCGAGCAAGGGAAGGGAGATTTGAAGATACGAAACATATTCCAAATATTCACAAAACCATTGCAGTTTTTTCCTGAACTGTGCTTTCCATCCTTCCGCATTTTCAGATTTTCGTCTTTCATTGATTGAAGGAATTAAAGGATGGAAAATAAGGATTTGTCATAAGTTTGTATTGTAATAAAATTGTTTATAATTTCAACTCCATTTAATGGGATTTCATAAGATACGTAGTAATGGGATCTTGAAACAAAGCACAATAAGAATAAATAATTAAAACTGTACAAAAACATATTGTATATTTTGAGCAAACAATTTCAATGTTAGTACGAATATAATAATAACTTAGGGATAGAAATAATCTTATTTCAATAAATACCACTTAAGACAAATCCGTATTTTCAATCCCTAAGAAACCCGAATTACTGAAAATGGATTAAGATGAAAAGGAGAGTTCAGGAAAAAATGCAACAGTTTTGTGAATATTTCTCGTATCCTCAAGTACTTAAATCCCTTCCCTTTCCCGACCCCGCGTTTGCTGGGGGAGCGCTGCGTGACCTTGTGGGGCTGACAGTTACAAAGAAAATATCCGTTAAACACTAGTCGCAAAAAAATCACAATTACTCAAAAAAATGCTTATCTAACATATGACAATATTTATATCTTTGGATTTGTCTTTTTACGCTTGTCATGATAGACTGAAAAAATATGTATAGTCCTATTTGAAAAAACAAAGTTACCTCAAATATCTCTTAAAATAAAAGTGATAAAAGTGAAATCAATACACATATCAATTAGCCCCATTCCCTCATTCACTTCCGTGAAAACTGCATTGCAATATCTTCAACCGTTCAAACGTTACAGGAGGTGCTAAAGTTACGTGACTCACCCTGTATATATATATATATATATATATATATATATATATATATATATATATATATATATATATACGTATACTCCATATATACGTACTAGTAAGCAAAATACGATTATCAGTCTTTCGAAATCCAAGTTTGGTAGTACAGTTTAACTTTTATTAATGAAAACAAATAGAATACTATCGACTCTGCACACTTATAAATAGAAACCGCAAAAATATGTAGTATAAAACGTGAAAATATGCACATAAATATGTAATGAAAATAGTAAGACTATGTAATAAATATGTAACATCGAATATAATACGTAATATTAAAATACGCTAATAATAAACTACATTAATAAAAACTGCTCACTTCACACCATACAACTTTCTCGTCAGTAGTAGAAGCGTCATCTATTGTAATCCAGGACCGTTGTTTAGAAGCCGGACTAATCGCAATAGAATCCATCGCACAAACTGGCGAGATCTACGACCAGCAAACATACACTGTAGCATCTTCAACGAAGTGTTACACGTCAGTGATCGCAAATTTGTCTCCAAAATTAAGGTTACAGATCACAAAAAGCGGTGTCAATGATGCTTTGGACGCCCATATTTCCTCAATAATGTAGGGGAAATGCTGATATTTAAAAATATACATTTTTCATTAAAAAAATATGGAATTAAATAGAAGAAAATTGATAAAATAAGAAAGTATATTGTGAAAACAGCAAAATATGTAATATAGGACTCAATATGTAAAAATATGTAACGAAAAAATTTTATATTGTGTTAGGAGGGCTATGATTCGCCAAGATTACAATTTTGAGAACATTAAGTAGAAAGACAAAAGATATGTAATTACATAAAAATCCTGTCTCTACTTATAAATGCATCAAACAGTCCATAGCCAGAGAAGCTTACAATTTTCGCCCACTTGGGAGACCGTCCCTCCCAAGGGCGTCGCTCTGGAATTTGTTCGGCGGCGAGTGATTGCTTCGACGCCACGGAAGAAGCCGAGCGACTCCCAATCTGCGCCCACCAGCTGCGACCGGCGGCGGTGGCGGCGCTGGCATTTGACGCGGCCACAATAGCCACGCCGCCCCATTGTGTGGCGGTGTGGCTGCCGGTGACGCAGTGCGACGCGACGCGACGCCACGTCTCGCCAGACCACATCACACCCCGCCACGTCGAGATTTAGCGGCGCCACCCCGGCCTATTGGATGCCCCGCCCCACCCACCCTTACCCCCGCTCCAACCCATCCCGCCTCGCCCTGTTCACGCGTCGGGTCCGCGCTGGCGATGATGCTACTGCTAATCCGCGTAGAAAGTATAGTCCAATTAAAATGTCTAAGGGATTGAGAGCTACGGAAAATACATGATACCAGAAGGAGAAGGGCTTCTTTATCGAAACATTGATGATGTTACAGCACTGTTAAACACACTGAGTTCAAAGCACATTGAAAAACATATGGATATTGTTATGAGAACCGGTAATAATTGAACTTCAGCTTATTAGTTGTATTGTAGATCATGGTATTCTCTTGGTGTGTTATGTGCTGTCCCATCTCTATTCATTGCTTTTTGTTTGTTTCTTTCTTTCTTGGGTGTTTGCTTTTTTGTTGTAGGTGCTATGATTCTCTCGAAGTAAGAGTGTGTGTTATTGCATTAATATTCTGTTATATAGCTTACTGTTGAGTATAAGATGAATTTTGTACATACAATCCCTATTGTTTATTTGTATTATTACTTATTTGTATATTATAGTGAGGAACCCGTTTGTCAGCTGCAACAGCGTCCCAGCTGGGTGAGTGCATGGCAGTGTCACATTCCCATATTCCCTAGTTTCAAGCCTTGAAAAATCTTCAACAGAATTTACTGGTGCAACAAAAGTGCTAACTTTCTCGTAATATTTATAACGGCTACGAAATACTAACTGAACCCATACAACAATGACACTCATTTAAACTCGATCGCGTAATTTGTAGGCCAGCAACGCATTCCTTCTCTTGTCGATCGCCCCATTTACCAAACACATGATTCTGCGAGTGTTTCCAACCCCAAAAATGTTTGCGTTCACGCAAGGAGGTTTGAAAGCATTGCGACACCGCAGAAATGGCCTTTTCCCCTTCCCTAAAATGACAAGACATGCCCTCATGGTAGTTGTACCTCCTGGAGTGACACAGGTCAACAACTGAGTCACTGCAATTCCTCTGACCGGGAGGGTCCTAGGATTAAGTTAGTCCCAACGGTGCCAGGACTTTGCGACACCAGCTACACAGCTAGGCCGAGTTCTGCAGATGTCTGGAGAAAAGTCCTAGCGGCCGACTGAATGCCGGATTTATTGTTTAGTGTCTCCGGGCGCTTCAACTGCTAAGGTCATTCGTCCCGTAAATATAATGTGTGTGTTTTATCGCGGGAGATGTAGGTAATCAATTAAGGTCATTTTCTATGCGAAACACTTGTCGTGCATACGACCCTTATGAGATGTCGTTCATGGTAGGAACTCTTATGGCGACCGGCGCAGTGATGCCAAATTGGACACTCCTTTCCTCCATAGGGTTTCTTACGATTTTGTAAACTCAATATAGAGAAAGTTATGTAATGGTGATAAAATCACTGACGATATTTTTACAATAATACACTTATTTAGGATCTCTGATTCCCGATTTTCTTCTCCAAATCTACTGCCCATCCGTCCGTGAACAACCAAAAAAAGCGGACACGATATTTTTCCAAAAACGTTTATTCTAGCAGGTTCATATTTATTTACATGTTCAATTCGAAATTGAAGTGTAAAATCATAAATTTAATGAAAGTCGTTTTTTGATACCAAAACTCTTCAAAACCAACGTCGGCGGACAAATCAGTGGTTTCTGTAACGAACAGATCTGCAAATTCTAAATAGCTAGAAAACATAGAGTAGCCGAAAACTCAAGAATGTAATAGTGTTTTCCGAAATACCTCATTCGCGAAAAAATTCGCATTTGCCAAATGATCGCACTTTTAAATCAATAGTCTAGAAGTGAAGAGACCTTCATAGTGGAACCAATTTTCAAACATTTCTGATAATTCGTGCTACGGTCCAAAAAGTAAAATGGAACGTTCTAAAAGGTTTCATTCGGTAAATGATGGCATAAGAAATATAACTCGTGTTTTGTTAGGCAACAAAACTTGGTTTTAAGAGCCTAGGATACATCCGAGCTATGGGCAATACTAACGTGTGTTGCGGGTTGCCTAAGCGTTGGTATTTTTCTTCCAGATAGAACATATTTTCTGGTGAGTGGTGTATTTCCCCCACCCTTTTATTTACACAGAAGTGGCACAATGTCGAAAGAAGTTTGTCAGAAAAATGTTTCAAGAATTCATCCGTTGAGGACTGAATAGTCTTCGTTCTTGCGATAAGTTGTCATTCACCGTCCGTGTTTCTGTTCAATAACGTCGGCGTCAAAAAAAATTCTTAAAATTGTTGATGGATTTGACACGTTCTCGGCAATTTGATAATTCTCAACAATAACAAGCAATTCATGGAGGGTTGTAGGTAGTGTAGGGCAGTCAGTAGTTTTCTGTTAAGAGCGGAATGTTTGTCCCATTTATTATTAATATTATATTTTCATTGTATGTACCCTGTGAGTTCCATTATCATCCAGCAAAGTTATTATTTTGGTTTCTTTGTTGATAGTATAGAGGGGAAAACAATTGGGATTACCATCAATACGATCTCGAAATTTAGATCATAAAATCAGATCAGTGTTTAAGGTTCTTTTGAGCTGTAACTCTACACACACGTCAGGATTTAGGTCTTTTAGCGCTGTACTGGCGCTGTATGGTATCACTGGCGCAGATGAAGAGAAGACACGTGCAATTTTGTGACTAAAAAATATAGATATCTGAGCGGGAGGTCTTAGGATTACAGTCCGGATGGTGGCATGATTTTCGACGCTAGCTAGATAGCAAGGTTCAGCCGTTGCCTGGAGGAGAATTCTTGCGACAGGTTGCTCTGATTGGAAGTTTTCCGATCAGCACCAGCCGAATTCTGGAGAACTATCCTAACATATGGGCCCCAGACTGGACGCAATCTTTCCTTCCTCTTCCTTGTCTTATCCTCGTCCCTTACACTTATACTTACATGCACTACACTACCACGCATGTCGAGAGACCGTTCAGGAGCTTAAGAATTTGTCCCGACTGAGGCGGTACCTCACTGCTGGGGGTCGGGGAAAACCCCGCAAACTGACTTGTAGGTCGGCGCCAGATCTCATCATCCAGCGTGGAAAAATCGCCGCCCCTTCCAGCGACAAAACATGAACTACACTTACAGGACAGATTACCTTATGTGTTGACGCGCCTGGGAACCCTAACCAAGCAATCGAGATATCTGTGTGGATGGATGCGTCACCCTAACTGTCAATTAGGCACTTTTGAGCTGAAACTTAGGAGATATTTTACGTGAATCTCCGGTTAAATTTTAATTCAAATTTTACCGGAGATTTTACATTAACTTGTTTTTTGAAAATAACTGAATACTTTCTTTATTTTTTCTGGAAAAGGAGAATGTGCATTTATAAGTATGCTAAAGTAATCATTTTCATTAAATCCTCTGACATTTAGAAAATGGCAAAAATCTATATATTTAAAATACTCAGGGTTTTCGTTTAGAAATAAATTTCAGTGTTCAACTCACCAAATTTTGCAATTTTTGCTCTAAATTAAAAATATAGGTTTTCCAGATGTCTTTCCCTCGCTATTTTAACCCGTTTTATAGTATTAACAATACAATAATAAAATCGTAAAATCAATAAAATGAACGCATATTTGCCATCATTTGTTTAAAACGTCGCTTGCATGTGTGAATAATTTTTCAAGAAGCCTTTGATCTACCGCGAGCAAGCATGTGAGTGTGAGATTAATGTTAGCAAATCGAAGGTAGTTAATATTTTAAGATTTCAAATGCAAAGATTACTGATGTCACGTCCAGCAATTGTTTAACATGTGAACTTTTCAAAAAGAAATTTCAGTTATTACATTATTTATATGTGGTGCATTACGTTTTTAAGTTAAGATGAAGAACAGGATTTCCTCGTTATAATTTCCTACAACATACATTTTCAGAACTTTAAAAAATGTAATACATCTCAATTAAATTTTCAGAAACCATTTCAAGTCTGTGTTCGCGCTGAATAGTGATTGTATTGTCCGAATATGTCCATCTTCATTTCATTTGTCTTCGAGAATTAATACTGAATGATATGAGACGATGTTTTAGGGGTTATCTATTTCAAGAAAAGTGAATGTGTAGAACTTTTCCACAGCGATATCCAATACATATGGCGCAGATTCTTCCTGCATTTCAAACTTCCAAACTTTCCAAGCCATTCTCCAACCCTACTGATTTTCGTGGTTTGGATATTTTTCGTAACTTCATTTAATTGTAGATTTTTAATTGATGTTGTACGCTCTAAAAAAATTTGAGTTATTGTTGAGTAGTGAAGCAAAGAGGAGGAAATACTTCGGTATGGCGCGCGTTCCAGATAGTTATATGTTCGCATCGTTTTGAATCTAAACGAACACCAAAATATACTATTCTACGATTCCGCAGTGCTGCCTTTTTACTATTAATCACATTCAAACATTTCCTCGAGTTGACGGGAAATCTGAAACGTTCGAACGTGCCCCGTGTTCACATCTACCCCAGCCTCCCCTACGCCTTTGTGGAAGCCGACTCACTTTTTTTCGACCCGAATAACAAATTCACTTGCCTAATGATCAGAACTAAATTAAGTTTTACTTGTAAATCGTGCCTCACACGTCTCATTTTCTCTTCTTCAAACCGTGATCACGAAGATTAAATGAAAACGTCACTTTGTTATCAGTTTTTACCGGAACACTTAATTTCATTGCTACTGGTTTGCAGCGTCATCTTCTAGAAAGGTTTTATTTTGTACTACGATGAAAATAATTCTACTTTATGTAAGTGAATGAAAACTATTTCGAAATGATATGATTGAACAATAATTGTACTCATTTCGTCAACATTATGTCATTAAAATTATAAGTGTATTTCATTTTGACAGCTCTTAATATTTATATCAAAGCCAATGCGATTAAACAATACAACTTACCCAAACGAATCATTTATTAATAAAGTTTTTTGATATTGAAGTAATATAATTAATTTTAATAACATTACACTAACAAAAAATATAATGTTCAATAGAAAATCATAAAACGCATATGGTGGTATCACTCTGCAATGAAGTCATGTGTTTTCATAATAATACTCACATTCAAATCACTTCAAGTCGAACTAAAAGAGAAAAAATAATACATTCTAACTTTTTTCGCTGGCTGATGTATGTCTTAGTGAGTGAGCGGTATCAGATATCTTTATTTCAGCATTTTCCCCAGAGTTCATTTCAATGTTTGTATTAATAATTGCAAACATTACACGTGGGAGAAACCTGCATATTCTACCACATTTGGAGAAAAGGCTGAGAAGGGAACTGGGAACGCTGAGTGCGCTGTCATTCCGTTAGGGGCGCGCCAGGCGCATGGCGAGGCCGCGTGAGGAGCGCAGAGGCCGAGGCGTGCGTGCCGGGTGGATGTCGAGTCGTCGCCCCACCCCCACCCCTCCAAGGCGCGATTAACTTCCGGAAGCGCGAGTTCGCATGCTGATGGCCGCCGGAAACGGAGCTCTCCTCGCGGCATCCAAATGATGTTTCGCCCGCGAGGCGGAGCGACTAGGCGGACGGCCGTTTCCCCCGTAGACGGTGCTGCGCTTCTGGCAGGCAAGAGCGTGAATGCTACCTTCACGGTGTCTTGCCTTACTTTCGATTATGATCTGCGTAAGTTTTCTTGACCCTCTTCCTCCGTTGCTGGATGCAAGAAAATTGGGATTTTCGTTATTTGGACGATATAGGTATCAAATCAAATCTAGCTCGTTTGCTGACGTAAATAACGGAAGTCAACATTTTTTAAAGATCGCTTTTTAACAACTTGGTCATATAGCGACCACTGTGTTTTTTAACTGTGTGGAGAATACGTACGGACAACACAAAAACACACAAACATCCATGCCCGAGGCGGGATTCGAACACGCGACCCTTCGAGCCGAGAAGTCAAAATTTCTTTCCAAAATATTGCCAACAAAACTTTACTTTCTTTTATTTATAGTTTAACTTACGTAGGCTGTAGTTAACTCATTGAGGAGCGTGCTAGCTTTCAGTGACGAGATTCCGGGGTCGATTCCCGATCGGGGCAGATTATCGCGCGCTTTCCGTCCACTGTCTTAGTATCTATTGCTGTGGTACGATGAGAAAGCTCACTTCTTAGACTGAGAAGACCAGAATGCGGCGTAGGATGTCTATATGTTAATCACACGTATCCCTTAACCCATGGCCGCAAGACCGGGACGCCAGTGATAGGCCTTTGTCCACCCCGTCAGAAACCGTTGTGTCAGTACAGACAGGCTACAGTTAAAGAGAGTGGGATTACGAATCACAAAAAACATGGGGAGAAATTACACGTTGGTCGAAAAAATATACCCAGCAAGTAAACTGACTAATTATTTCAATTAGAAAGGTTTTTCTTAAGGATTACACATGTAAACTAGTGGTGCTACAGAATGGCACAGAATTTCCCATATTCGCTTTCTATATCCTTCGGTCTGGGCTAGCTATTCGAAATTGCAACATACTCGTGCCATCTCCCATCTATCGTCTCCAAAAGTACATTTTTTTACATTTTCTTATTTGTTTGGTTTCCTAATGGTAGAATGGAAATATTAGTTTTAGAATATTAAAGAACACTAAAACCTCGTCCTAAAAGCCAATTTCCTCTGCAAATTTTGAAGCCGTTTTTTTAAAGATGGCGTTTAAGTGCTACTAAAATGCGAATTTCGAAGCTCTTTTTTTGACAGAAAAGTTTTCAGTTTTCACTTCATATAAAGTCACTTGAAGCACTTTAACTTACAAATAAAACAGCGTTTACAAATTGCTGACAATGAATATATTAACTGTTCATTAAATCTTTCCAAAAATTACATTTATGTAATTTTTGCAAAAACAAAAAAATACCCCAAATTGAACCTTGCGTTATTAAGAAAAATTAAGAAATTTAGAAAAAAAATCCCCTAACACGTGGTGTAGCCAGAAACCCTGTTTTGTGAGTCCTTGATATCGAAGAACCAATTGAAAGGAAAACATCCGTCTGTCCGTCCATCCATCTGTCCGTCCGTCCGTCCGTCCGTCCGTCTCACATCTGTGAACACTGCTAGCGCCTAAACCACACGAACGATTTCTTCCAAAATGGATATTCTACGGTCGATCTGGTTCTAGTCAAAGCTTTGAGATATTGAAAAAGATTTTATAAAATATGGGGGTACTTTACATGAAGACCCCCCGATATTTTCAAAATTTTCTCAAAAAACGGCTCCAATTTCTTTTCTTTAAATTTCTTGTAAGAATAGAGTAAAATACACTTATTAAGGCGGCATAGGTCCGATTTTCATGGATAACTCTGAATTTTCGAAAATTGCAAAAGTTTAAAAATTTTTCGGCGTCTTTCTGGAACTACAAAATTGAAGATACAGATTTTTCTTTCCAATAAAATTTGTTGTCCAAAGTGAGTTCTTTCATTTAGGTCATATACATTTTTTGAAACGTTTAGTAGCTTTCGAGCAACATTGCGTAAAATATGTGCAATTTTAAATAATTACAATAACTAGATTTTCTCAAAAACGGCTCCAAATTTTTTCTTTAAACTTTTGGTAGGTATAGTGCCTAATGTATTTTATGAGATGACAAAAACGCCATATTGCTCTATTCTTTTGTTTTTTCAAAAATTTCAAAAATGTAATTTTTTTGACTTGTCTCCCACGTCGTTAATATTTACACAAGCGGCGATTTTTTCACATTATTATATTTAAGAGTGTATGTGCTTTAAATAATGTCAAGTAAAGTTTCTCGAAAACACAACCGTTTTCTGTGAAAAGTAGCTCAAAATTTCGCATTTTCAAAAACGCTCAAACGCCATTTTCTCATACATGGATCCAAATTTTTTCTTCAAACTTTTGTAACGGATAGCGCTAATTACACTCTTTATTATGACGTCAAATTAATTTTGAGTTCTTTTTTGTTTTTTCAAAAATTATATAAATGTAATTTTGTTTGAAAGATCTCTCACATCTTTAATATGCACATTACTAGCAATTTGTAAATATTATTATATTTGTGAGTACTTCAAATAACTTCGAATAAAGATTTTTGTGAAAATGAGCTTCAAATTTCGGATTTTCAGTAGCGCTAAAACGCAATTTTCTTTAAAACGGCACATAAGTTTTAAAATTAAATGACAACACCTGTGGTCATTTAATTTTAAATGCCAACGACGTTTCACCACTAAAACAATAAGTTTTAAAAGAAAATTGTCATTTATGACTAGGTTTTTGTGTTCTTTAATATTCTAAAATTAATATTTCCGTTCTACCAATAGAAAACCGCAAAATTAAGAAAATGAGAAAAAAGTTTACTTTTGTCGGTGATAGATGGCAGCTGGGAAGAAAGAGTATGTGGCAATTGCGAATAGCTAGCGAAGATCCAAAGAAATAGAAAACTAATACGGGAAAGCCTGTGCCATTCTGTAGCACCACTAGTTCGGTATGAAGGACGCACAAATCAGAGATTCTGGCTAGACCACGTTTTAGAGGATTTTTTTCTTAATTTACCAAGTTGTTTTATCGGCTTTTTCGTTATCACGGACCGGCAAAGAACTTTTCCTATAATACGTATATTACTCTGTATATATGTATGTATACGGGAAAGTAAAAATTGTATAGGTTTGATTTTCGACAGAATCGCAGAATTTTTGAAAATTGTCAAACTTTAGATTCCTTTACAACCACACTACATAGACATTACTGAACATAGAAAATTATATTGTAATGAAATCTGTTCTTCAAAATGAGCCCTTTAAATTACGACAAACTTTTATCGACAATATCTTTCAACTTCATTATTAATGATGTAGATTTTATTTTTTAATTCAATCTATTTCCCAATGTTCGATCTTTAAATAATTTTAAACATAGTTTTGTCGTAGTTTTGAATGATACGATGACAATTTTTAATTTTTTTTTTCTTTCTTTTTTTCAGTCTGCCTTACACCTTCAATATTAAAGCTAGGAATTCATTTCATAATGTAATCTGTTCCTCAATAGTTCATCTTTACATAATTTTAGATTCAGTATTTCAAATATTTACTTATTTCAAACTATTCGTGATTTTTGACACTTTTTTTTAAATTTTCAGATATATCTTATTACTTTTCAAGTGATTCACGAAGTGTGAGTAGATTGGAAGGTGCAACATTGTAATATTATGTAACCGTTAACAATAATACAGGAAATATGTAATGTTGTATTACCACTATTTTCTCTAGTTTCCTTTCACTCATTAATCAAATGGGGCAAGTTCTTTTGTTTGTTGAAAGTAGCACTCCCCCTCGCGAGTTATGTGCAGAATAAACAGAATTTTCACATAAAATAAATAAAAAAATGGTAAAGTAAAAATCCTACTGGATGTGTAATGTGAGGTGAACGAAAGCATTAGATGTCTCACGAAAAGTATCCTCCAAAAGACATTGGCAATATGTTTATATTGCGATGATTAAAATATTACGAAACCAACACTTTTGCCTTTTTGCATTTATATAAACTTTTCAAAATATTGCCATTGAAGTTACAGTAAATATATTATTTAGAAATATATTTTTATTGTTTGAAGTTCAAAAATCTTTAAAATATTGCATAGGGACCCATTGAAATTTCCTCGGTCGCGTTCTTGATCGCGCCCCTGATCGCAGACAGAGCGGGCGTGGAAATGTTCGCCGCACGGTCGACTCAGAAAATCAGATTCCGAAGAGGAAAGCAGTGCATCCCATCTAACTCTTGAACAACGATGTAAGAAATGTATATGGAAATTTGAACAATAGCGAATATATATTATTGGCACTTTAAAATAATAAAATTTCATAATAATATTTAAAAAATGCTGTATGGTGAAAATGTCAAAAAACATAGAATATTTTAACATAAAACATTAATATTATTATTTATATATTTTCGTATCCAACTTTTTATTTGAGACAATCAGTTGGATGCGAAAATTGATATATCAATTATATTGACAATCACGAATTTTATTATTATTATTATTATTATTATTTAGCAGACATTGTATAAAAAGAAAACGTCAACTGTTGCTAACAACTCTAAAAGCAAAACGTTGAGCATTCTTCCAAGGCAATAGGAACCAAACTGATTTATCTTAAAACGAGAAACAAACTTCAAGTTTTGAGAGAAAGTACGTATGCTTTTAATGCATCCGGTTACGAAATATTCTATGGGACGTATTTCTCGACAGCGCCATAGCTCTAGTTCGCGTCTGTTTCTTCCCTTCTGTCCCTGGGCGCCTTATTTTTCCTCTGCCCGGAGAACGCACGCCCCGCGCGGAGAAGCACGCAAGCGCTGGGGGTCTTCCGGCAGGAGCCACAAGTGGCAGCAGGGCTCCTGCGCCGGCTTCCGACGGCATGCGGCACCTGCTTAGGGGACAGACACGTCCTGGCGGAGCTGCAGTGGCGAGATGCAACAGGGCAGCGAGTCGTGAAGTGGACCCCCCTTCCCTCAAAAAAATGAGACTGCAGATTTCGAAGCACGAGCTAGGCAGCGCACTACTAAAAGAGCTGCCATTTGTTTGTTAAACGTACGTAATGTCATTTTATTGTTTGTGTTTATATTTGAATGGTGTTTAATTTAACATGATAAACCAAGTTCTAAACCATCGTTACTCATAACTAGACATCGGATGTTTAAGGAAATGCCTATTTTTTTCTAGCGAACTTATTTTAAGGCTGACAATATATGTGCACGAATCATGACAAATTATGACATATGACAAAGTTTTATATTGCTTATTTTTGCTTATTTTAGTAGAAATGCCTTTTTTTGCACAAATGCCTTTTCTTTAGAATTATTGCACGTTTTTGCTTTTTATGTATTATTTTTATATACAATGCTAAGATATCAGAAAATTGGCCACGGTCCAATCCGACCATTCCTTACGAAACCTTCAATTCAAATATTTGTATTTTGAAATACGAGAGAATTCCTGAAAGTATACCAACATATTTTTCTCCATTTTCCTATTTCATAAATACTGGGGAAGCCATGTTCTGAGAAAATGGTCGATTGACAATACACCGAGGGCACCTTTTGAGTGGAAATAAATGTAAATTCCCATAAGTTTTCAGTATTGCTAATGTTGAACTTCTAAAATATACGCCAGACATATCAGTAGGTGTTCAGAAATCCTTCGCTGTATTCAAACTGATTTTGTCTCCCAATCGTTGCAGATTTGAAATTGCGATCCTTGAAAAGTTATTGGTAATATATTGCAATGGAAATTATTAAGAATAAAATGTAGAAGAGTTGTAAATATGTACGTAGTTTTACAAATACTGTTTAATTTTATTGTGAATGTTATTTTACAGCGCCTTTTTTCTCCTTATTCTTGACATTTTCAGTGCCTTTTTAGACACCTAAAAGACGATTTTTAGTGCCTAAACATCCGATGTCTACTCATAACCAATAAATACTCGTAAATATTTTATTTGATTACGAAAAATTAATGTTTTTACTTAATTTAACTGAAAGCATGTTAAGAACATATAGGTCCTTCACACATTGAGGTTTCCGACTGTAGCCCGAAAATTAAACAAAAATCTTGATTCCCTCAAGCACCTCTCTTTTTTAACGAAATATCCTTGTTTAGAGTGTTTGACATAATGTACAATGTAATTCAGCTTTCTGACTTGATAAGTACCTGCTTCGATAACCCCTTCAAATAGGTTTAAATAGTAATTAGAGATGATTTGTTGCTAGCGACATAGAAGAGAAGAAAATTAAGTTTCATGACTTTCCTAGATCTCTCGGCAGTCCTTTCCGACCCCACAATTTCAGGAGATAACCCTTATTTTGGTTTATAATTTTTATCAACATTAAAATCGAAAGCCTTTCGCTTACTCTACGGATCACCATTGACATGATAGAACATGACATCAACGTAAAATCGTACACTATTTCGAAATAGAAATTTTGCTCGCGAGGTGGATAGTCGTAACATTGCTTGAACTTGTCCTTTTTCAACTCGATCACTTTTCACTTACGAGCAACCACTTTTCCATTCAAACGTCTTCCGACATGAGTAGTCTAGTAAATCGATAGGGTCACGTGTTTGTTTTTGATGGCACCGTCTGTCTCGTAGAGTTACATCTTTTACGGCATCTTGCCGTCAGACGCAAGGAAAGGGGCGTGTCGCAGTTTAATATCGGAGAAATGCAATGCGCAGTGGTGCACCTTCACCATGTGGTCCATTTCCCTCCGCAGGCGATCGCCAAATGCGCTTCTCTCTCTAGGATCGTTCCTCAGACCAAATGCTGATCTCTAAAAGTTTTAAAACATTCACCGCCGGTCTCACTCGAAAACTTTCAATAAACGAGAATCGAACCACTTAAAATATGAATTTTCAAAATGTGCTCCCATTCCTCCAATTGTCATACGAAGAAAAGTCTTCATTTTTTAAGGTTACAATGTAATTTTTAATCTGAGTGATAGTATCCCTTGAGCGGTCTTGCTCTGCTGTTGTAATGCTTCGTAGTTTGCGTAAATATTTGTCTCAATACTACTGAAATTTACAACTTTTACTGATAAGTAAGTTCAGTAGTCTGAAAAACAATCGAAACAGAATTGGATATTTATGTTGTATTTTCTTTATTATTGGTCTACAAGAAGTATCAAAACGGTCTTTCAGAAGGAAATAACAGATTTCCTTGTGTGAAAAATAAACTTTCAGTTCGTTTCCTGGGAACACTTAATCGTTAAGTGCGATGGATTTTTGTGAATAAAATATTCACAACAATTTTCTTAATAGAACATACAAAAGAAACAGTGAAATACGGAAATAGAGTGCGCAGTCACTATCAGATAAAGAAGTAGATCAGAGCGAGGGAAAAGAGCAAAATAATTTTTCTCCCGACAGCCTGTCCTGTGAACAGTGTTTTGCATCTCACATTTGGCATTACATACGTCAATCGCATTATATAATACGCTAATAAAAGCTGTCTGTTTTGTATTATTGAGATCGTCATAAAATCTCGTAAATAACAGGATTAGGAACTACCCCCACACGAGTGCATCAAACAGATTTAATAAAAAAACAAAATTTTGTAGACTATACTGATTATTTCGCACATAAGTTATTAGTAGAGCCCGGAAGTTTGGCAAAATGCTTTTTATAATTGTTCCGAACTGTCTTTACGTGATAATACCCTTCTTGTTTTCTCTTCCCTTCTGAGAATTACACAAGTGCGAAGAACGAAATCTACAATTCCGTTTTCATTGCTTCCATTTCAAGATAAAAAAAGGGAGTCCACAATAGCATTTCGTAGAGACAGGGTCGCGAGTAAAATAAATTCGTTGTCGTCAACCGGATGATCAAGTCCGATCAACATTACAAACAAAAGGTAGTTTCCTTCCACGTTGGTGTTAATGTAAATATTGGAGTTAAAATAAAAATATGAGTCATTTAATTATGAATATTTTACCCTAGTTACATTTAAATTGCGATTTTTTTAATGTGTCCTGCGTTTTGCCTCCTACTTTGGCCAGAATAAATGCCTTTTTTCAACCCTATTTTAATGAAAATAAATGCATTTTTGCCTACCTATTTTAGGTAAAACCTGAACTTTCGGGCTCTAGTTATTAGTCTCAAATTTTCGAAAAATTGTATTGACTTTATTTCAAAATCTGTCTTTAAAGAACAAATGTCATTAAGGAAAAAATCTCAGCCTTCCATATTTTAGTTGTAGGAAGACGCCGAAAAAGTTGAACTTTGGCAATTTTAGAAAAAATAGGAATTTTAACGAAAATGAGACCAGCGTCCTTCTCTTACGCGTTCTTTACATTATCCGACAATAAAATTTTATCAAAACATTTGGTGTCATTTTTTGTTGTTGAAAATTTTGAAAATGTCTCAGAGACTTCATATAAGAACCCGCCAAAATTAAAATATTGCTTTCAAATTCAAGGGGCCGCGACAACATTGAGGAATAAGAATTTGGAGAAAATCAACTGAACGGTTTAGGCGCTAGCGTTGACTACTGTCGGACGGTCAGACAGACGTTTTGCCGTCAATCAATTTTTCGGTATCAAGGATCGGTAGCACAATGATTGATCAGGGGTTCCCAACCTTTTTTTATCATGCCCCCATCTGTCGACAGCAAAACTTCCCACGCCCCCTAGCACATTTTTATTTGGTAATGAATAAAACAAGTGTTACATTGAGTAACAATACAATTATATTTTACTCTTTACAAATTTACAAGTTAATTATGTTTGTTTGACCTTTTGTTGAAATGTTCGTTTTTTTAAAATTAGATCAAGAAAATGCAATACGATTTATGCCCAATTAATATTACGAGTTGAAATTTACATTAAACAGGTAATAAAAAGTCAGTTAGAAGGATAAGATTGCATATTTTACCACGTTCTCTATCCTTGATTAAGTATCAGAAAGTGCACAACATAAATCATAGGCAATGTCAAGTTTGCCCCGATACTTTGTTTTAATTGCAACAAATGCTGAAAACACGTTCTCCCACAAATTTCTCAATACTACATAGCTAATAACACAATGTCGATGTTCGACATCATCCTTAAGCATGCAAATAAACCCATATTTTATATAATCACGTTATACTTGAGTTTTTGTTGCTTTTTCTGAGGCCATCTTGAACGATATCTCATGTCACAAATCGCACAAGGCAACAAGGTAACTCTGACAAATTTCATATCTTCTTTGCGCGTCAACTCTGGGAATGTTCGCGTATACTACGGTTCGATTGGTCCCGCACCGCCCTTCACTTGTTTACACGTCTCCCTTGGGGCCGCGCCCCCCACTTTGGGAATCAGTGTGTTTGAGGAAGTAATTTGCTACATGTAGGGACAAAATGTATTCACTTTTTCGTTACCACAGTCCGGCAATTGGAGTTTTTCTTTCGAAAATTAGCAGTTTTTTCCTGCATCATTACAATACTTTCACCATACTGCGTAAGCAGTTGCGAGAAAGTAAAAATGTCATCCATTTCCATTAATATCCCATTGAAAGCGAAAACTACTCCCCCATCATACGATGCGCATTGGGCCCCATGCACAAATAATAACGAATAAAAAACTTAACTGTTTCTCCCAACCTAAACTTCTTTTCCCTAGTTACAGTTGATCATTATAATTAATCTATTAAATACATAATTCGAATGAAAAGAATCGAAATATATCACGTTGCGTTGCTATTGTCATTTTATACTTGTGCACTTACAGAGAAACTATAATTGGGAAGTGATAATATAGATATCGTTAGCAAAATTATTTTTCAAAAGTTAATTTAAAAAATTACCATTTTTGCCCTTTCTCGGAGCCCTGTAAGCTCAAGACCTCGCGATAGTTATAGTCGTGGAGATATCAATTTGCCAGTGATTTTCTCAGATTATCATGGAAGGTCAACTTGTAAAATATTCACTCCCATATTAATTGTTTCAACACGTCACTTGTACTTCAAATGCTAATATGAATATTTGTAAGTTTTATACCAGAAATAAAGACTAATTATTTATGGAGTACAAAATCATATCCGATATTTGTTGGACATAAAACGAAAAACAACGTTGATATTTTGAGAGTATGAGCTTAGAATGCAAATAGGTTCAGAGCGAACAGTTCCGTTCTTCATAATCTTTGATCCTCGCCCTTGCCCGCTCGCGAGAGCTCGCGTTGCCGTGAGGGGGGATTTGAGACCTTGCGTCGTCGGCCGTGACGGCGACCGCCCGCGTCGCCGCGCGTCGTTTGGCGGTGGCGAGAGGATCGATAGTCGCCCGCCTGTCTCGAGATGAGGACGATACGTTGGGCGGCGCGAGATGGTCGCCGCATGCGACCGTCGCCCGCCGCACGCGTCCGTCTCCGCCTCCACTTCCACCTTCTCCTCTGCATCCACATCCGCCTCCACTTCTAAATCCGCCTCTACCACGCCTATAAATTTTACCTTCACCTTCACCGTTTCCCCCGTCACGACTTCCGCTTCTACTTTCATTTCCATTCCACCTTTACCTCCCCTTCTATTTCTACCTCCGTCTGTCTCTTTCTTCGCTTAGAACCGGCGGAATTCAGCTTAGAGCCATAGTTGCTGACTGCAGCGACTCTGCCCGGGAGATCCTTGGGTTCGTGTCCCGACTATTGCAGATTTTCGACACTACCTCAGTCGAATTCAGCCGCTATCTGGAGGAGAATTCCAGAAGCCAGCTATTCTGATCGGTGGACTTCCGTGGTTTCCCTAATGAATTCCAGGCGAATGTCAGAGCACTACCTTAACAAACGGGCCATGAAGCGCGCGCGATCTTTCCATACTCTTCCTTATCCTATCCTCTCCCCTTACAGAGACACCCACACTTACATGCATTACACTATCGCACATGTTGGGTGACCAGTCTGGACCATACAGCTTGTCCCGGCTTGGCCGGTACCCTGCCGGTGGAGAAATCTCCACAAGACGACGCCGGCTCCAGATTTCTCCCCCTCGTGGGGAGGAACATCGTCACCTCCATGGATAAAATCTTTCACATCAGTAATGGAACTAATAAAACATTCCCCGACTCCCCCTCTTATCTCCTCACACGCGCGGCAGCGAATCCCGGACCACACGGCAGCGTGCGGCCTGTTGGCTTCCATCCAGAGAATAGTCAATGTTACGATATTCATTACTATTACTTTTTCCTTTCTAGATTTTCCCTCATTAGCGTAGTATCTACTGATGTAACATTCCATTAAGTCGTGTGATGGAATGCAATGATATGCTTAGCCCCGTACTATATCCATGAACATTCTCAATACTGTATTTTATATTGACCTATTGTGAATGATCATTTCCTTTTTCCATTCACCGAAAATTATGGAATTTCACTAATTTCGGTTGAAATAAGCAAAACACGACGAATAAATTATTCTTAGATCTATCGAAAGGAACAAGATAGCTCAAAAAGTGTTTTTGACTGAACATACTACTGAACCATTTTTCTTATCCAGTAATTTTGGTAAAGAAATATTTTCTCCGTATTATTCCAACTTATTTCATTACATTCCAATGGCTTCGATGGCTCATTGGCAGCGTAAGAGTTTCTCTACAGCGTCATAGACTAAGAAAATTAGAACCGATTTTACAGAAAATAAATGTTTAATAGTTTTGTAAATTTCGCAAAATTACTTGCGTTTTCTAAATTTTTGCAAAAAATTTGGGGCTTTTTTTGGAAAGTTAAGAAAATATTGAAGTCCCCTGTAAAATCCCCCCACAATTAAAACATCCAGGGCCTCGATTTCTTCCGACTAGATTGGGAAATATCACTTTTGGATAAAATTGCCTGAAAGATTTAAGCGCTAATGTTGACCACAGACAGGTGGACGCACCCGATCGAATGGACGGATGGGCAAATTCACGTTTTGCAATCAATCAATTATTCGTTAACAAGAACCCGCAAAACGTGGATTCTGACTACACGGGTTAGAGAAAGGAATCTATTACGTATAGAAGCAAGGTATATCCACTTGTTCAACGCCAGTTTTTCTTGCAAAAAACGCTTATTTTTGACGCAGCATTACAATATTCTCTCTTTACTATGTAAGATTGGCGAGATAGAATTGTAAAAAGTGTACATGAAAAATATTACATGAAGTCTACAAGAAGGTCTACTTCTGGTGAAAAATTGACTATTCCAGTCATTAGAGGAGTAGTTAAAGATGTTACTTGAATACTTTTAAATGATGACGGTTTTCTATATAATTTAAAAGTTAATAGAGATTCCTATTTAATTAACATGAAAAAGTAAATTGGAACATTCGATTGGTTGATTCGACAACATATTGGTAACATTCTTTATTTAACTTCTTAAAATACACCGCATAGTATGTGGTAAAAATTAATTTGGTATTTGTTTTAGAAAAAAGGGGAGAAATGTTTACTTGGAAACATAAAGGATTAATGAGAAATGAAAGATTGCATAATGAACGCATCTTGTGTTAGAGTGGTTGCTGGGTGCTTTCAGCAGTGACCGCAGAAGCTGATTGGTGAAGTAATGATTCTGGGCGTGTCAACGGCTAAGGGTATTAGTCCCGTAAGTGTAGTGCATGTTTCCATCTGGCAGTGACTGTGATTTCCCCCCGCTGGATGGCGAGATTCGGCACCGACCTACCGTCGGCTGGCAGGGTTCCCCCCCCCCAACAACAAAATACCTCCCACCAGCGGGGCACCGCCCCAGCCGGGACATGCTCTCAGCTCCTCGCCGGCCTCTCGGCTTGTGTGGCAGTGAAGTGCATGTTAGTGTGTGTTTGTGTATGATGATAGCACAAGGAAAAGGAAGGAAAAACCGCGCGCGGTCCGTGGCCTGTTTGTTAGAGTACTGCGCCGGCATTCGCCTGGTTTTGATCGGAGAAATGACGGAAAACTACCAATCAGATCAGCTGGCCGCTAGTATTCTCCTCCAGACAGCGACTGAATGACTAGCTGACGAACTAGTGTCGGAATTTCTGCCACCATTGAGACTCGAATCTATGACCTCTCGGTCAGAGATGCACTGTATCGCAGACGTTAATCGGCCAAGTTTGTATTGAGGATCAGGTGATATCGTGAAAATAGAAATTTACGGCTGATAGTGAAACTTGAAACTACAAATCTTGTCTCACACTAGACTTAGAAACTTTTCTCTGTCAGTCTGTTTCCTGTTGGATTTTTCCCCTCCTCGTGTCTGCTACTCCTCGTTGCGGTTATGTACTTCACCTACCTTAGCCGCCTCGAGTTGACTAGTGTGCCCTTCATACGGACTTACCCTCACATTGTAGATAATGTGAAAATTCTCTGGCTAATTCGTGAATTGTTTAGACTTGACCTTAAGCCGTAACACATAAATAGATTCTACACTAATTGCGATCGAAAAAGTTCTGATTAGGAGGGGGCGGTACTGTGTGACTGAGTAAGCAATCGTGATGCGTGTGGCGTCATGTACTGTGGGCTGCATTTACCCCTTGGGCCCATTGTGAACCCGAAGTTGGTCAGGGGAGGCAAACGGCATCAAAACAATGAACGTGTATTCAGTTAGCAAGGATTTCAGCTGTTCGAATAAAAGAGAGTACTGATGTCACATTACCGGTTATTTAACCTTCCCTAATTCCTAAATGTTTATAGATATCAAGATATGGTCATGTTCAAACCTCATTTTTTCTCTTCCTTTATCCGTCTTCTGGTCAATCTTCTAAGCAAACAGAAACTCTCAAAATAGCTTCGTAATACGTAACAAACAAATAAGCTTGAATTCATTATTTAGAATTACGAGAATTTGAATTTGCACTCCCAAATTGCGGACCATACCACGAAAAGCACGATATAAATACATTCATTTCTCCTTTTCTTCGTAAATGAAACAAGTTCTGCAAAACAAACCGAAAATTGATCGTTTTCGCCATAATATCTACAGTTTGTTGCAAAACAAACGACACTGAAATGATCGATTATCCGCTGTACACGTTTTATTTGCACACATTATTTATTCGATATATGTAAAAGTTTCACATAAAATAAATTCTGTGTCTGCAAATATGGTTCTTACATGAGAAGAAAAAGTATTTACCATTGTTATTTTTTTACCAATACCAAAAGTATTTACCATAATTGTTTTCGGTCGTAGGGTATATTGTCAAATTGGATAAGTTTACTACAAACAGTTCGAAGCAGGGGGAAGTGCAGAAAGGACGCGTAATTTAACAGAATCGTTTCTGAGGTGCTGCTCTTGACCAGTTCCATCGTACAGGATTAACATTACACCAACAAAAAAGGATTACAGTGTCCTCAAGAAGTCACCGCAAACGAGAACCATGGACGCCTTCTCCAATGTGTGCCAGAGCCTCCGAAGCGATGTTTACGACGAAACTGGCTGAAATTTTCGTCGAAAAACTACGATCAGAATTCAGCATCACTAAGCCAGGAGCGCTCAGAGACATTTTATTGACCCATTTTCTCTGGACTATTGAATTTAGCGCCGGAAATTTATCTCTCCGACGACAATAGATGCAATGTAATGCAACAGTCTACAACGCAGGGGAGTCGTTCACCTTCTGCGACTTCAAGCTACAAAAATTGTATTTTTTCCCATTTGCTGTTTTAAAATACCATTGTAAACAAAATACACGTGAGCTGAATGTCTCCTAATGGTTAACAGTACGAGACGTACGTTCGGGTAGAGCAGAAACGTAGAAACAGAAACTCCCTTATCTTTTCTGAAGTTAGAATAAACGAGTTAATTATTTTTTACCTGGCTACTATTTTTACCATAGTATCTTGCGCACTAACACCTAATCTTTGACAAAAAAATCGTTCGTATTTAGAAGTTTTCTTAACACATATTTAATGTTTGTACTCAACAACTAATTATTGGCTTATTGCCCTGAAATCTTTTCCTATGTTGCTCTCGGAATTCATTGTTAAATTGTCAAACAGTAATGTAGTTTTAAAAGTTCTATATCACTTGATTTATATATAGAAAGAGTATTCTGTGTGAATGAAAATTACTTGCAAAATAGATTTGTATTCTTAAGTGCTCCGTTTCGAGATAAAAATCGCGTACATATATATATATATATATATATATATATATATATATATATACACACATACATACACACACACACATATATATATATATATATATATATATATATATATATAAATTGATAATAATAGTTAAAGCAAGAAGCTATTTATACTTTACTAGTTCTCTACTAGAAAAAAAGTTTTCCAAAGTGGACATTCCTTAAAGAAATTAAACGAAACACATCATCCCAAACAATTAAAAAATTGTCACAGCATATAGCCTCCCATCCATCCTCTGATAAAACTTACTTGGGCGTGAATACCCAATTCAAAAATTGACTCGCTTCTCCAAGCTTTCAAATGAGTCCTCTGCCACATCTCAAGATATTCTGGTGGCTTCACGACTGGTTTCGAACGTTGGCCGTTTTATCTCTTTGTAAATTAAGATACAACGCATCATAAAGTTCTGACACAGGTAATTTATTTTAGTACTTTGCAAATGACCTAACACTTTTGTCAATTAATGAGGTTTATCTTATCCAGGCGTCAATATGTTCGAAAGTGCCCTACAAAGAGCGATTTCTTAAGAAGTCCTTCATATTATATTACTTCCTTTTGTTGAGTATTCCCAGCTGCAGATAATCAAAGTTTCGCTTACATTCGTCTCAGTGTAAATATTATTCAAGTGTAATAACGGCCATTGTTAAACTGTTCTACTAGTAATTTAGTATTGGGATACCAATATTTTCACAGGAGTTTTTTAAGAGAAAAGTATATACGGATTCTAAAAAGAGCTTAAGCCATTCATGTAGGTCTCTGCACACTTGGCATTCACTTACGTAACATTTTTACTTTTAGTACTGAATCATATGATTATACTTATTTTAATATTGAGTGTTAAAAGATATTAATGAAGCAAAGGTGGTTTTAAGGAGGTCTAGTACTCGTAACAAAATGCGTAAAATGAAATGTATAAACAATGATTAAATGTATAAACAATTCCAAAATCATTCTTCAGTTTTATTCCTCAAAATTCTGATGGCAAGACGTGTGTGTGTATGTAAGTCAAGGGCAGCGTCAGAAAGCATCAAAAATGTCAAAATTAATGATAAGATCTTCATCCTTTGTCTATGCTTCATGTTCCGATGGCATATATATTAAAGATGAATCCATTAAGTGGACTGGAATCTCCAATGTACAATGTGCTATTTTTATTTAAAAATTAAATCTTCGAATATTTTTTACATAGTTCAATGAAATTTTAAATTCAAAACAATACAAAAAATGCGCGTCATTAAAATGTAATTTTCTGGATCAAAGGTACGGAGATACGATACATTTCAAACCTCCTTGTTTAGTTCCTTAAGTGGCAAAAATGTTCTTGGAATTATTTGCATTTCGCGAATAATCGAAAGCACAAATTCCAATGAAAACTCAAAACATTTGGGTTCGTAATGGATATAATCACTTGATCAGTATGATTTTCATTAAGTACGAACGAATAAGACAAGGTGAACATATTAAAAAATAAACTACATTTTGACTTTTTTTGTTTGTTAAAAAAGGGACACATTCGAAGTGGAAAATGCAGTACGATACTCATCATAAAAGCAAATTCCACGACTTAAACATTAACTACAATTATTAATAGTAGGAATTATAGATGGTAAAATAGTACTAGCAAATTATAATTTGTTTCAAGAATTTATTTGGAAAAAATTCTTATAAAGGTTGAGTAGAGCGAGAGAAAGCTTTCCCAGTTTCTCGTATTTAATGAAAATATCTGTTCTACAAGTTGTCACATTGTTTTCAGGTTTTCTTTTTTATAATTTAAATTGTGAAGGATTTTAAACAATTGTGAGAATTGCTCCCTTGGCGCATAATGCAGATACTAAAACTGAGACAGAGGAATCAACCCCTATTATCTGATTATTCTACGACACTCTATGTTATGACGAATGAATGAAGAAAAATAAATGGATATAGGATTCGTAATTTATGAGAAGCAATGTTTTTATTTTTTCCATCTGAGAATGTCGAACTTTAATTACTCGAATGTCGAACTCGAATTAAATGTTTTACACCTCCTGCTCACGCTGACATAGCATTTGTTGTTGCTGTTTCAAATTATGTTACAAATCTGAAATAACAGAAAATAATTTGAGGAAGAATTCCAATGGTGCTGCCAGTGACGAAGTAGTTACGAAAGATCTTGATGTGGTTTTCAGCCAGTAACTAGAATGTCCGTTTCGTGAGAACTACAATCGTACTTCTCTTGCATGGAAATAAGTATTTAAAAGCGAGTAGCTTGTTGCCTGACAGTAACATACTTGCATTTCCTCTTGTTTGCGTGGTTCTCTATGCACAAAAGTATGAGATAACGACTCAGATGAATTCATGTTCAAAAATGATAAATTAACCTGTGAAAAATGATTTCTAATAACAAGTGCAAAAAAAACTATTTACAATTATGGTACATGCTTCCAACCATTATAATTCTGGCAATTCTGTATCGTTCCAATGTATCATGCTATATGTATTTCCACACATTAAATCTCACATTTATTATTTTTTTACATTCCTCAATATTTTATTTTTTCAAGTAATGTCATACCTACGTTTTTATAATGCTTCATAGAACCGTAAAAGTGACGCGGAAATAGAGAAGACACAAATTAACTAATTCAAGGATCACTGCATAAACCAAACATTCCAATAAAAACTTACGATTCCAATCACGTTATATAGGTATATATTTAAAGACGTTCGACCTATTTTGTGAATTGAGAAACTGAAGCGGACCTCACAAATGAAGTCGAAACGTCTTTAAATATATACCTATAAAAAACTTCACTGGACTCGTCGTTTTTTATTGGAAAATTTAATTAATATTTAATCTGTAAAATTGACAATAATTTGATTTATCGTTTGTTGTTTTGTTTTTTGTTGTTGTTTTTTTAGAAATTGCAATACGTGTTCTCTGTCATTTCATTGACTTCTGGATTGTGCTTTCTGGATTTCTTTGACCTAGCATAAAAGTAATTTCTTTAAGAGTACTCACAATAGCGTTTTCTTATTTGAAAATATTAATTTTCTTCAAATTTTCGAAATCCATAGATGCTAATTTTGAAAAAGTTACAACCGAGCAGTGTTAAGAGTTAAACGTACCTTCGAAAAGGTCAAGCGGTAACAAGGACATACTATGTGATGGGAACGTTACGTTAACAACCATAACTCGTAAATAACGTATCCTTTTATTCCAAATGGGGCATTAATGAGATAATTCAAGATAACTTTGTAAGAAACATGAATTACGGTTGAAATCATTGATATGCAATCCTACAGTTTCTGCTAGTTTACGAACACGTTTTCTTGGCTTTTGTATAATAGTAAAAACAATTACAATATTTTTTTTATATTTCTTGATGTTTTCTTTAATTATGAAGCTGGTGTGTATCAAACGATTGAGGGTGTTCCTTTCGTGCTTGTTTTAATTTCATCGGCATTCATTTGCTCCCAATTTAATAGAATTTCATCTCATCAGGAAAAGTAAGCTTTTAAAAACTACATCTTGGTGACAGTAACAGTGCACGTTTATACTTCTTTCTCACTCAGACAATCTTTCGTCGTGTTCTACTCACCCACGTGAAAACTTGTCACGTTGTCACATAGGCCTAAGTCTTCGATAAAAAAGATTCTGAAATTTAAAGCTATTAAGACTTTAAATGTTCGTTTATGCTATTTTTTATAACACTACAATAAAAAGAAGTTTTACTTTTATTCATAAACACAAAAGAATAATATAAAAATCGAATTATACTCGTACTTATCCTCGAGTAAGGTGTGTACGCGAAAATTCTTTTTCAGTTCATCTCATCAGTAATTCTAATCATACATCGAAATATTTTATTTTCATAACATTGTATACAATATAAAAACTCTGATGACGTGAATATATTTACCAGTATTAGAACTTAACAAGTTCAGTTCTTTCATTCACTTTTTTTCGTTTCATTTCTTTACTTTAGCTCCTATCCTTCACTGCCTCGTTGATAGAAATAATTATACAAAAGTAAGTCGTTTAAATGTAAATTTTCATCCATCATCATTTTTGTTTGGTGGAAAATTACCTATTTACATTTTGTTTTAAATATAATCCGATACTGATCTCAATAATTTATGTTAATACTCACTTATAACACGAAAATATGACAAAAAATATAATAGAATATTGTCCATTTTATCGCAAAAAGTACGTGGAACGAGAATATACAAGACTTAATTTATTACTGTACTCTTCGAGGACACATTACCCTAAAAGAAAATTAAATACAAATATGTAATAGATGATTGAAACACACAGTGCACACGAAATGTAACATGCAAGAAAATTTAGCAATTAGAAAATTGACTTTGCTACGTCGAGATGTTCGTGAATACGCGACAAAACTACTACTTACCAGATGATGTTGACTCTTAGCTTCAGGAATATGCAACACTTGTTAAAAGACGAAGTTAATAAGGGTACACACTACGTATCACTATAATAATTATTGCTTTTGTTACGTTTGTACAACAATCGCTTTTCGATATCAGCAATTTCCATGCTGAATGGAAACCGTATGATTGCTCTAATGAACACACTTCACCACGCGACAACTGCACTCGCGGAGGCGTATCTTCCGTAAATAAATTATTGGGTTCGTAAATTCTTTTGACAGCGTCATTATGGCCCGCTGCGTGTCAGGTGTTGCGTTGGAAAATTTGAGGCATAGTATTGTCGAACGATGAAAACGTCTTGTTGCACTATCGGAATGGTGTTTCGTACAGTCTCATGGTTTTGATTCCGTTACCGCGCTGAGTACTGTAGGACCAGAGCCTGACTGAGATAGGGCGCCAACCAACAGCATTTGATGTTTTCGGCGCGTCGTAACCAGGGCAACGGCGTCGAATGAGACTCTCGCGTTGGGTACGCATGCGTCGGAATTTCAAATTGGAGCAGAAAGGGGCGTGGCTTCAAAGGAGAGGGGGGGGATACGAAAAATAAACTGAACGAAGCCATCATTGCTTCAAATTGAAACAAGGTAATGAATAACAATATAAAAGAATTCTCAATAAACAAGTAAACGTCATATGAGGTATGAGCAATACTTTCTTGGAATTTGTTTGCAAGTATTTAATATTGTTTGTTTTTTTCATCTATAGTGATTTAGATTTATAATGTTACTTAAAAGATATTCTCGAATAAACCGTATCTTCATTACTAGAAACAAAATAGGATTCTCTCAACCATTTGCTTTGTTTTAAAGATTTTTCTGTATATGTCGCCTTTCGATATTCATATGTTCTCAAAGAACATCTAGCTAATGTCATGGAATAACGAGTGATGTCAAGATAGAAATTGCCTAATGTTACGCATATATAAGTAGTCGGAGCGTGAAAGTACGAGCTTGGTAGTGGTATTTACACACTATGCTCGTTATAGATCGTGAAAGTATTTACTTAAAAGTTTTTAAGAGAGATATCGACTCCAGGTGTGTTGCCTTCCTAGGTGGATGAGTCATTAGGAACATGGCCTTGACAACACGGAAGGCAAAATGGTGATCAGCGTTACACCCTTGGAATGTAAACCAGTGTAGTCTGCTCAGTGCGCTGGCAAGAAGTTCACAGTGAAGTGGTGTAGATTAATCTAGTCAGTTTTATTTAAGTGTGTTGTACACGTAAGTTCTCTTGAGGAAACAGCCTCAAGAGATTTACATAACATAACCTAAACCACATACGTTGTAAAATCGAACAATAACATCAACATGCCTGCAAGTGGCCCAGTGTATCAGCCAACCACTGTTACCTACGAGCAACAGAGTGACTGGGCGCCTGTTAGTTATTTATCGCAAACAGTAAACAATGGTGTTAACCGTTCTAAATGCTTACAGTGGCTTCTGTTGGTGGCTGGACTTTTTGCATCGCTGCCGGATTAATTATGTTGGTGGAAGGGGCAGTTGATTATTCAGAAATTCAGCAAGGGAAGGAAGATCGAGATACTACAGGCGATTTGGCAATCGCTATTACTGGTGGTGTCCTGACAGTTTTAGGCATTTTGTTTATAGGATTCTACATTCGTGTTGCCAGGAGAAGAAAAGGGTGCCCATGTTTCCCAAGTAAAGACCAGAGGTTAGCGAGACAGCTTGATAACCATGGTACAAATGGACAGGTACGTGGCTCCTATTTTTTGTAGTGTAAAAATGTTATTGTTGTAATGATGGCAGTCATATTAAGACTGTGGGTTTATAGTTTTTCTTTGCTAGTTGTAAGAGTTCAAAAATCTCATTAGAATAACAATAATTGAAAAATAAATGACCTTTGCTTTTTTCCATGTTGTGTGCGATTGTCATATCAATAGGGTTCCTCAGGAATTCTAGGTAGAAATAAACCAAAGAACCCAGTTTTTAGCAATGTGATTGTTGTCTAACTGTATGTAAAGACATGTCCAACAGTTTTTTAACAATTTTTGGTATTTCATATCAATAATTTCAATGATACAAAATGAGTGTGTAACCATGGATTGTTATGTGTAATTTTTTTGTAATTTGATTAAGAATGGATCTTCAGTCTACATAAATCTGGATTTTTCAAGCTTATGACTATTACCAGGCCTAATTAAATTTCTTTGGAAAATATTGTGCAACATATTAATTGTTGCTTTGTGGGGGAAGATGAATCATGTGGTAGTGACCGAACTATGTGTAAAAAAAGTTAAAAATTGAGATAGTTGTTGAGAGTGCATTCAAAAACCCTGATTTGAACATTTTGGATGAGAATATGTTATACAAAAGATTGTATTTGGAATAAGTTTTTGTCCTTTGTTTTGCATTTAGGCAGTAAGTGAAGAGTTTCTCTATACTCTATCGTAACTTCATATATATTTGGTATTGTGTTATATGCAAAGGAGTAAATGAAAACTGACATTGTCTGCAGATGGGAATATTAACCTTATAAGTGATAGAACTACATTTGCATTTATGCACTTCTTGTTGTGATTGATATTTCACCAATTTATGTGCAGATTATTTGACTAAATTAATCATATTATTAGGCACATTATAAGAATTGTAACTCTGTGACTCGTTAAAATATTTACTGCAAGGATATGTTCACTTGCTGGGAATGCTCCTATTTCTTACTGAGAAATGCACACAGTTACTCTTGTTACTTGCTGTGAATTTTAAATTTTGTTTGATCTTTATATGTTCAAATCTAAATCAAATATTGTTTGAAAACAAAAAGAAATATTGGAAGTTAGTGAATATACTTTGAACTGATTATAACATTTCTAAATTATAAATAATTATTGCTGCAAACTTGCCATTTTTGGTTGTTGCACAATTTGGTAAGGGTGATATGATTACGTAATTTCTGCTACTATGCAAAGATTTTCACCGGAAAATGTATGGTGGCCTCAGAAATATACTTAAAGGATTGCAAACAACCTACTTTTTTTTTGTCCATTCTTTAATGCCAGAATCTGCAAATTTTCTTTGCAGTTTGCGATAGCATTTGTTGTGTAATTGTTAATTAGTTTAAAAAAGTAATTTCTTTAGACACTTTTACATGGTATCGTTTGTTTCTTATATTATTGAAAACAAGACTTCAGTTTGATGTTATTATCAATTAATTAAATACATAATAAATACACATATGTTGCAAATTTCTTTCATTTCAAGTTGTATTAAAGTTTTCATTAAGGTTGCGTATTTGCAGATACTTTTGTGTCACCATATTAATTTGTATGGTGATTTCTTTTGTTAAAAATGTGGAATTCGTAGGAGTAGGTTTCCACTGGATGCCATGACTGCGAAGGGCAGATGTGGCATTTGAAAGTGAGTGAGAATGTATGCCTGTCACTCTTACAGATTCTGACTCTGAACCCATCAACGGATCTATTGGTTACCGCACAGTATGGTCCAGTGTCAGAAATTGCCTATCAGCCTCCTGCTGTCTCTGAAGAAGAGGAAACCCGAAAACTTATGGGCAGTGATAATAAAGAATGGTAAGCATTTACTGACTTTCTTAAAAAGTGTTGCAATTCAGTACTTGCTGATGTATCACAGATGCACTAATATATTTGTTAGAAAGTAAAAAAAACAACAAATTGTGGTATAGTACATTTTGAGTCTTGAAAAATGTTTTCAAACAAATGTTCAATAATAAAGCATGGTTTGATATATTTAATTGACTATTAACTTTACATATCGAGTGTTCCGTTTCATTGGAGTAAAAAATATATATTTCTTTGTAAAATTTGTATTTTCTTTGTAAAAATCTTTTGATATTTCTTTCTCTGTGTTTTTCATGTGTAACAATTATTATTAAGAGGGCAATATTTTTTAAGAAAAGCTGATTGTGGTGACACTGCATAAAGAGGGTGCTCACAACATAGTAATAGCATTCTATTGACATAAAATTTATGTGGTAGTAAAATAACACAATTGATTTGTTATGATTTCAAGATCATGGAATCATTGTGAAATTCATAGAATGGTAAGCAGCTTATTATTGCATGTTAGGAATTCCTTGGAATACTGATTCGAAATGCCTGTTATTCAGAAACGAACATTGAGCTAAATATCTTTTGAAATGTTTTGTGTGCCCTAACATGTGCCATTTTTATAGAAAAGGTTATCAAGGGTCCTTTGTGACCATTTCTCAGTTCCTGTTAATGTCAGAGTCACCTTTATGACACTCACTGATATTGATTCAATCTTAAAAGGTCAGAAAATGAGAGATTCAACTTCAATGAAAAATAAAATTTATATGCTTGAGCTTCAGTGAGAGATACAAATTTACATATTGCCCAAAAGTTGGGTAAAATTTTTGTCTGTTTCTGAAATCTGAACATGTTACTTTTGAAAACTCAAAATAAGAATGCAGTCGTGTTACAAATAGTAAAGATGTAGCTGTAAGAAATAACTATGCTTAAAGTGATTAATTGTCAATGACTTGGTCAAATATTAAGGAATTTTAAAGACTGGAGTTGTTGAAATGAGATTCTCAAGTAGAATAGAAGTAGCAGCAGTAGTTTTGTAGTGCAAATAGATTCTCTCTACTTCATGTTTCTGTAGCAAACTTTTGGCTTTGCTTATCACCACACATTTTCATCTAAAAGTACCCAGTGCATTGTGTCTCTTGAATTTTATGAGGAACCTACTTTTAACACAGCAATTTGAATTTTTTGCATTTTATCCCCAGGTAGTTAAGTCAAGTAAGGGTCAACTAATGGGACACTCACATCCATCTCACTTATTGTTAAAGATTAATTTAACATTAAAAGTGAGTAATATTAGAGAGTTTTCTTTAGAAGCTTTCTTAAATTTGAAGTTGCAATTCCTAAATAAATGGAATTTAGATGCAAAAGAAGGTGGAGTTCACAGTGCATACCAGTTTCCCTTTTTGATTTCTTTCCACCACTCAGCCAAGATGTATTTTATTGTTTAATGTAGTCAGAAAGCTAGTTAGTCTTAACAGTTTTATCTTAGTAGAGTAGTTCGAACAGTAGAGTTTCTGTTATCTGTTTCTACTTGATTCTTCATATTTGTTTGCTTACATTACTCTTCATATTCTATCAGTTTTATATTTTCCTTGTTCCCCTGCCATAAAGCTGCTATCACACAAAAGCAATCCTTTTGTTGAATGCTTCAATTTGAATTTGTCATAGAGGTGTTGAAAAACTATTCAGAAAATTTGGTATTAAGGCAATGTTTTTTGCAATTTCAGAATTTGTTACTTAATAAGTTAGCTTTCACATTAATTATTTTTCCTCCACTTGTAAGTACAAACAAGGATATTGGAGACTCTACTGTATTTATATTCATTTGGCTGGGACTTTATTTTCTGTTATATTGTAGCTTGTATTTTTGTTTTATTTATATTTCTAGTATGCAGTTCTGTAGTTTGCAGTTAAACTAATATTACTTTACAATTAAATAAATGATGTGAGGTCATTATTTTTAGATGAGAAATGACATTGGTGCATGAATATTTGATGTTTTTTTTATATAATCCAAATGTGATGTGTGAAATACTAACATAAATGTGGTGACGTAGAATGCATGTTTATTTCAGCAATGAAGAAAGTG
The DNA here is from genome assembly GCA_031308135.1 of Acheta domesticus. Classification (NCBI taxonomy): domain Eukaryota; kingdom Metazoa; phylum Arthropoda; class Insecta; order Orthoptera; family Gryllidae; genus Acheta; species Acheta domesticus. The sequence continues at coordinate 126,952,076 of JAHLJT010004567.1, read as the reverse complement.
AACGCATGCTGGAGTCTGATCCCCGCATTGTTCTGAGACCTCGTAGTCATGTTGAAGAAGCATAATGTACAGGTAGGTTGCGTATTTAACACTAATGTGTGGAAGTTCTTATCCAGAAATGTTGATTCAAACTAAATTTCTCCTTTTTGTCATCACAGTTTTTACAATTTTTAACTATGTTATTAATTTTAACTGTTGGTGTTGTAGTATGCACTTACACCTATACAAATATATTTTGCAGTTTTTGTAAATTAATTTTCAAATTCTGTGTATTTGAATTTTATATAGTGAGTAGACTGTTGTTTAGTTGGTGTTTTAGCAGAATCAAAATTGTGAATATGTATATATGTATTCAGGCTTTTTAAATTGAAGTGATAAAGCTAATTTATCAATTTTTATCAGCATCCTTTATATTATTAGCATTCATTAGCCATTGCATTATATGTTTTGAAGTGTGTAATCCATTTTATGTTAGATTGAATTAGTATGAACTGGTTATTAGTTTTAGTAAAGAACACAATAGTCTCGTGTCTTTTCTGAGTCAGTTTCTCATTTAAATTGTGGAAATGAAAAAACTCGAAATGAATGTAAAGTAATTCATTAAAAAGGTTTTAAATTGTGAAAATATATTTTTAAATTCTTATGTTATTAATTTTTGGTTTTACAGTGAAACAATGCCTACAATTGTACCAAAACTGAGAAAAATCTCAACAAGTTCTAGTTGTTTTCGAAGCCAACATCTTGCTCCCCTTGCTACAGGTGAGGAAGTGACTCCGTCATTACGTTCTTCGTTTGCCAGTGTTTACTACAATATAACACCATACGAGTCTGAAATTTCCCTCGATTCAGCTTGTAGTACTTAAGCCCAGTCTCAGTACTTTATTTGTGAATATTTGTAGATTGGCATGACTTGGACTGGACCACTAAATTTTCATGTTGTTTTCTTTCAAATATTTAATTACTTAAAAATAGAAAATTAAAGAGAAATGGAATCTTCTTTAGACTTAGTCTTGTTAGTCATAGAGTAATATATATCAGAAATAACAATTCAAAACTTAAGTGTTATAGAACAACAAGAATACTGTAACATAAGCATTAGTGCATTTTGCTGTAGCCATCTAGAGCGTATCATGTATGTACTTCAAAAGGGACAAACAGAATTTCTTAAATATGCCTTCCGTGCATAGAGTGCTTTGGTACATATGTTACATGTTTAGAAAGTAGTACGTAGTTTTGTGCTGACAGAGCTGCTTCTAAACGTTTTTTGTATATTCTTAATTTGGAATGTAATGGAGTGCAAACAGTCATTTTTCACAAAGGCCTAATAATACAGAATGTGAACTTTCTCCTGTAGTTACATATATTGCTACTTTATATGCTCAGGAGATGTTTTAGGTCAATATATTGCCTATATTTTTGTAGATTAGAACGATTAATATGAATTTAATCTATGGAGGAATTATGTATGTGAAAACAGACTGTGTGCAGACATAGGAACTTCTGTTCTAGAACAGGAAATGTTTTGGGAATGTAACAACAATTTACACTGTGAGTGTATAGTTGTATAATCAGATGTATTGTTTTATTTTTATAGAACTTAGACAATTTTGGAATAAAAACAAAAGAAATACATTGATTACTCTTAGATAGTTTTTTATATGTGGAATTACTAATGGTCCAGTCCAGTTGTTACTTGTCAGTATTGGTATTGTGTATTTTTCATTTTATGAAGCATGATAGCTAAGCATTTTATGACTTTTTAATGGTTCTTGTTTTCCTTTCATGAAAGAGAATTTTATTTTTGAATATATTCATTAGACAGGAAAGAAATTCACAGTACCAGTTATTTATGTAATACCAGTTATGAATATCATAACCAAAGAAACTTTGACACATAATAGAAACTTGAAAGAAAGGGCTCATCTCTTGGTGAAATACACTGGACTGATTGTTTTATGCAAAGTACGAAACACTATTTGATACGTGTAAGTCAGTGAAGATAAATATTCTCCTTCATGTAAATTATGTGAGATAATATTTAAATAGTTGTAATATAATACAAGTATTTGAAAACTTTTATACTCTGAATTAACATTAAACATTTGAGTTTCAAATATAGATGTCCATATATGTTGTGCAGCATGTCACTTGGTTGTTGAGCAGCAAATCAAATGAGTTGCATTAAAGTTTTAATTTTGTGGTTGTGGTATACCCTTTAAAATCAATTTCTTTTGCAATCTTGTAGATCTGATATTGTTGTTTTAAAAAAGATCTGTCATTTTATATAGTTTTTTTGAGTATGTCTTTATAATTATTAGTTTTTACAGACAGTTTGAAAGTTTATTTTTGTATGTTTTACCTCTGTGTATATATGTATAATGGTATATCATTTTATTAATAACTTAGAAATTTATGTTATTAAAAATGCATTTTTCTTTTTTTAGATTTTTTTTATTTTGGTTGTGTGTATACTTATTACAGAGAAAATTATTTTGATTTGAACAAAGTGAAATGTGTAGTTAGTAAAATGAGAAGTCAGTATGTAAACAGTTTTGAGATGAACTGCAGATTTTGTGTTAAAATAAAACTTAAATTTTGTTCATCAGTAAGATAAGATAAGATTGATCCAGTGTTTAAATTTATATTTTCCTTCAGCCTTGTTTCTGTGCACAATAACTTTTCAAATTATATTTTATTTTCTATTTTATGAAAATTGCAGTTAAATTATGAATTTGTTTTGGATTAGTTCAGTATTTATCTCAAAATATTGTGGCAGTTATCAATGCAGATTTTCTCCTTTCTGTATTGTTATTTTTATTTTCATTTAGTGGATTAGTCAACAGGAAAAATAATTGACCCGGTTGATTCTGGAACTAATGTTTTTTTCCAGATTTCCAAGTATGATAGTCTTGATTTCATGTACTTGTGATTTCCATAAAATAAATGAAAACGTGTAATATAACTTTGATAATAAGTGAATACCAATTAACTTAAAATTACAATCTTACCATCAAGATTGTGTTGCTTGCATTTCCCACAAAATTTCTCCGTCAGAAAAGTAAGCACTAAACACATCGGTATATTATTTTTTGGTTCAACATGCAAGTTTGTATAGATATCCATCAGGAATGCAGTAAACATCAAGAAGTATGACCAAAAGTAGTCTAATCCAAATATGTTTTGTCATGATGCTGCCACCCCAATCTGGTCAATTATTTCTTTGGCTGACTAATATTTTTATGATCTGTTTTTGAGTCAAATAATTGGGAATTTACATGTACGTCATTTATTACCAATCATCATTGTAACTTAATTTTATTATCTCAGGTCAGTTTTGGCTCTGTAAATGACAATTAAGTTTTGTGAATCTGTTGTCAAGATAGTAACAATTTCCTTTCTCTGGAACACTTATTAATTGACTGAGTCAATTTCATATTTGTGTTTGATATACTTGCACAAACATACTTAATATTTGAGTGTTAATGCTTAATTTTTTAATTGTTAGTAGAGAAGCATTAGGTTAATAGAGAATTAATTAAAATTGAGCATTTCAGTTGGTATTTTTTCTAATTTTTATGACAAAGCCATCTGAAAGTGCTGCAACTCTTTTTTGTTATATACTAGCTTCTAACATTCCTCTTTTGTTCAATGGCTTAGCTGCTCTGATCTAAACAGTTGTAAAATGAAAGATTTGAAAGTGCAATGACTAATAGTGTGTTCCTTGAGTTCTGTAATGCTAGGGTATATAAATACTTATCATTAATACAACAGAATAAGATTTTCAGGTATTAATTTGTATTAGTGTTTTTCGTTCAAACAATTTTTTTCTTGCTAGAAAATTTCAGGTAATAAACAATTAGTTCATGAAAATATTTACATAAACTTTTCTAAAAAAGTTAAAAGGTGCAAAGTCTATGAAAAGTAAGATTTAATGATCTGAATTCCAAATAATTTTTCTATTTACTGGTTGAAGGTTTGTTCATCTCAGCATTGTTTTATTAGAGGTTCCAAGGGCAATAATAGACCAATTACATCCTGCTGTGAGAACACATGCCATAAATTTCATGTACAATCATTACAACACTCTTGCCCTCATATCAGGTTATGTTGCTTCCAGGGTCTCATATTTTAATAATGGAAGCACTTTTGGTAAGGGTGTGGCATGCATGTTGCAGTTATTTGTATTTAGCCTATTTTATTACCCATAATGGGCAGTTGGCCTCAGCGCCATTAGATCCCGAAGTTTCTTGTTGAACATCCAATGAGGAACCCATGATGACTCGAATCACTTAATCTTTGTGGGTTTGCATAGTTCAAGAATTTGGCTAGCAACACCGATTTCAGTCATGACCTTTCAATAGAACCATACCAGCATTCACCTGGATGACTGAGGGAAACCATGAAAATCTAGTCAGGATGGCCATCGTGGGGATTGAACCCAGGCCTCCTGAATGCAAAATCAGCATGTTACGCCCTGAGCCTGATTTGGAAGTATTTTCTATGTTTAACCCTTAAAAGAACTCATTCTATATTATAACAGTACCTGTATTGATCCTAAACTCGCTACTCTAATTCTAATGCCATTTGCTAGCAAATGCCGTTAAAAAGAATCACTTTGAAGACTAAAGGTGCACCTGACAGAGCAGATTGCAACTACCATTCCTTGTGTATGCGGTTGCTAATATTCATGAACTTTGTACATTGGGGTATTTTTATTACATGCATAACGATGTGGGAATTCATTCCTGAATTGCGATTGTTATAGACTGTTGAAAGATTAGAGTATATTATTTGATTCTAGAATTATTATTAGATTTTTTTAAATATTACTTTGTTTTGGGAACAATGATTAAGAGGGGTTCATAAACTCTGTAGCTGGGTTTGAGTGGGTACTGCAATACTTAACATAGCTTATTACTCATACTGCAACACTCATGTCATGCCCTTCCTTTTGACTTGTATTCAATTTCCTCAGTTATAAAGTGTAATTAATGTTATTTAATGAATACTTACCTAAACTTTGTTTTCAACTAATTTTAAACATTGTGTAGGAATTGGTTGGGTTCAGCCTTGATGTGATAGTAGGATTCTGAGACCTTTTCTTCTCTAAAACACATATGAAACTTCTCTTATGGCTCAAAGCTCAGGAAACACAAAAAATGGCAGCTATCTAGGATTGGAAACATACCAGTAACTTGCACATTAATTTTAGGAAACAGTTGAGGGCTCTTTGTTACCAGTGAAGAGCAGGGGAAGGGATTTACAGTATTTGAATCATTACTGGACCAATTCATAATTATGAGATTGTGGTGCATTGATCTCCTAACAAAACTTCTAAATGAAAATTATGAAAATTAGATTTTAAACACAATGGCACATACTTTTCAAGAATAAACTTGGGTAAGTTATTGTAACTAATATTTTAGTTACAGATGAATTATTCTGGAATTGCCTTGCATTTATTTAGTGGTAAGGATAATTTTTGTTGCTACTTATAGAGGTGGCTAGGGAGCAATTTTGCAACATTATTTACAATGTTGTAAATTTCAAAATTACGTTTTCTAAAATGTTAGTAGTCATTTCTTGCTACTGCTTACCTGGTGTGTTGTAACATATGTAACTTTTAATTAGAAATTCAGCTATCGTATTGCTTTTTTATTTATTATTTATTTTTTTATTGAGATACATTTTCCCCTCTCAATGCCACTAATTTATTCTGAATGATTTAGCAGCAGATCAGTGCAAGTCAAAGGGATATCATAGTTATTGATAAGTAACTATTCTATTCTACCTAATGTAAAATGAGGAATGATTCCTTATTTGTAAGTATCAGCAATTTCTGAAACACTTTTTGGAATCCAGGTCACCCTTTGACGCACAAAGTTGGTGATTCTTTTCTACAAATAGTAAATTTAAAACCAATTTAAATATGAATTTGTGCGGTTCATAACACTTTGTTATTGTTTTGCTGGTATTCTGTATGTACTTAGTGGTGCTTCTGTGATGTTATACAATACTATAGTGCATTTGTATGCTACATAGATTGTAGAATTTTATTTAAACTGGTGATACATTTTTTTCTGAGTATATTTCAATTGATTGTACTTAAGAAAGGAGTCATACTGTCCATATTAATAGAGTTTATATTATGGAGAGTTCCATGTAAATGTACCAAAATTATGCAAACAACCGCAAATGAATAGTGTTAAACTGAGTGTAAGGCATATTGAAGACACTATTGCACAATTAGACGGAATGGTACCTAGTAATGATGACACTGAAATGTGTTGTTTTTTTGTTTTTTTTTGGTTTAGATATGTGTTAAGTGTTATGCATATAGTATTGTGGATTTTAATGTCTTATTCAATAACAGTGTACTAAAATTTACTAAACATATTATACTGGCTTGTGTTCTTTTTATTTATTTACAACTGTGCCAGTATATTATGTTAATGAAATGGAAGTGACAAATGGACATGGAAACCTTATTGTCACTTGATACTGCACCGTCCATTCTGAGTGTCTTGTATGTAAAATACATTGATTCTTATTGTGTGATGATATTTGCATTGGAAAGGCCTTATATGTTGTATGTTTTGCACTAATAAGATTGGGATGTGGCTTCAGGATGATTTATGTGACAATTAGACAACTCAGAGTGGAAACTTTTAACTTTCTGCTCTTATCTTTTTGTAGAATTTTGTTTTGTGTAGAAAAAAAACATTATTTCAGAGAGTTCTGTAAGAAAATTATATTTGTCAAGGTGCTTTTAAATCGTTGACTTTATTATTTTTTTATTTTGTTATATTCACTCTAGAATTTGAATTGAAGCCAAACCATTCTGTACACAAATGACCCAAAAGAAAAGATGGCTTTAGAATGGCAAAACAGTATTGGTTTAATATTACCTTTTACTCTACTTTTAATTTAATTTATTTTGGTTGTTATTCAAAAACTAAATCTAAATGTAGAAAGTGCAGTTGTTTGTATATTGAAATATGATTCATCATATTGATCATATTTTATTTCATGAGTAAATAGAACATTTGAAACAAAAAATCAACGTACAATTAGACATTTGATATGTAGATTTTAAAATAAATTTAAGAAAGCTAAAGGTAAAAGTAGAGTATTATTTCTTAAATAGCATGAATTGACATGAAAATAACTTAGCATCAGTTTTATTTTATTTCAAAATCTTGGATAAAAATATGGAAAAAAAACAGAAGAATGTAACCTATGCTAAGAGATCAGTGGCTTTTTTTACTTGTAATAATTTTTTCTGCAGTAAATGATATTACTATTTCAACACTTGTGTTTGGTGGTTATTTTAATTTAGTATTAGAGACAATAATAATAATTGTCTCTAATTCTACATTCCAAATTATATTCTGCATCAGAGGACAAAGAAACAATAATTGCAATAATTTGGATTGTTATTAAATACTGAATTCAGTTTGTCTGAATTGCTCTCCACACTATTCTGTGTCTTTAATTACACAGAACACACATTTTTATGCTTTTACAGGATGTCTAGGAAGTTTTAAGCTCTAAGTGGGAAATAAGAATTTTGGGCACTATAAAATATTCCTTTATGTGAAGAAGTAATGGGTGTATTCATAATTAGTTTCAGATGTCAATGTCACAGTTAAATAGCCATTTCTTAAAGCTCTGAAGTCTACTTTTAAGTATTGGGAATAACCAAATCTTTGCTCATCAGATCTTGTAAACTTTTTGAATCCTTGTATTAACAGTAACCATTGAATACCAATTGAAAATTTTTATAAATTCATTTCTCTGCAGAAAACGTTTTGTAATTTTTAGGCCATTGATTGTGAAATACAGTGTGTTGAAAAAAAAAATTGAAACGTGTTGTTTTTGTCATTCTAAGGTCAAACTTAGTTATTTTATATAAAAATTAATACATACCTCAGATGGCTACTGATTTATTTATAAAATTGAATTGAAAGTCATTTTGTTTAATTTTTTTCATTAGTTGTGAAACATAACTTTCACTTACAAACATATCTGTGTTGTAAATGACTTTAAAAACTCTGAAATAAAACAATTATATTGAATTAAGCTTCATTGTTAATGTCATTTTGTTTTGTCATTAAAATTGTAATATCAGTGTTCACGTTGATATGTAAATTTTGCCCATTTCACATATTAATGTTAATTGTTTTTCTCTCTCAGTTACAGTAACAAAGTGTCATATTTGGTTTTTATTTATATATCATAAACTGTAAATAAACTATCAGACATTGGGTAGGAAATGCTGAATTCAAAGTGCTGAAGCAAGCAAGGAAGGGATGAACTCTTCCTCAATGGCTTAAACTGGGGAAAAAAGAAGCTGTTACAGAGAAATAATTACGTGTAAGGTGTATGCAGCTGTGAAATTATCTGCTTTAAGCAATCACTTATTGCTTAAAGATTCCCATATTCCTTGAGTGTTGCAGAAAATTCCTCTGTTTAATAATTACCAGGAGGCTACAAAAGTAAACTACTCTTAATTACCTTTTCATTAATTTTATTCTCATAAAGCGAGAGCACCTTCTTGCACCTTTCTTGTGATCATGAATGTTTTTTGATTCAAGAAATGTGACCCTTTTTCCTACAGTGTTCCTTGTGATCTTAGTTAACATTCTTTTAACAGAATCTTTTTCAAGCTACAAAATAAGTTACTGGGAATGTGATATTTTTTAATAATAGTGAATAAGATTTTGTTATTTACAAATTGAAAGTCCTGCATTGAGCAATAAATGGGAAAGAAAACTTCAGTTGCAGAGAAGATAAGTAGATGTTTGTGCAGGTAGATGTTTTGTGAAAGATTTTTGTAGAAAGCAACTTGTATATTGTTAGTAGTTTGGTGAAAACAAAATGAATTCTGTATTGTTTCTAAATTCACCTTTAGATAATTGTAAATAATTTCAATTTCTTTTGAAACATTTTGTTTCCTCCATTTTCCACGCATGAAGTCGGTTTTGGTTTATGAGAAGATAGGTAAGAAATCTTTGGCATTTTCATGAGCTAGTAAACGCAATGTGATTAATCATTCTGTCGTTTTGGTCTCGCCTGTGGGAACTTACATGGAGTGCACCAACTGTGCATAGCATAAAGTACATCAAAGGATTAAAAGATCTTGTTAGAAATAATTTTATTTCAATGTTGAAGTGAAAAAACGCTTTTTCAGTAATGTTCAGATTTGTTATTAAAATTTGTAAAAACTTTTCAGATTGAGGTATATGAGTCTTTAAATCCATTGTCCCATTTTTTGAAAATGGATATTATGTGCTTGTTGCACAAATTAAAATTCTAGAAGAAATTTATGTGGTTTTTAAATTTTTTATTGAAAGACAAAATAATAGAAGATTGAAAAGTTTGATAATCTTGGGGGCACACTCCCTAAACCAAGAGGAGGGGACCATGTACATTTCTGGGCCCTCTTTGTCTTTGAACTTTTTTATTTACATGCGACATATTGATACAATAAATAAACAATTGATTCTATGTTGAACCATTTACATAGTCGCCAGATTGCTTGGAGAGCCTCTTCCCCAAAGTTCATAAATCAACTTCATGAACTGTCAGGGTAAGAAAGAAGGAAAATATTTTGTTATATAAGGCTTCAGGGCTCCTTTCATCTATTTATATACAAAACCAATAAGTTTACCATGTTCATTGATCTAATTTGAACAAAATGAATTCTGTATTGTTTCTAAATTCACCTTTAGATAATTGTAAATAGTTTTAATTTCTTTTGAAATATAATATTACTTTTGAGAATCAGGTGCATTTTTGTTACCAGGAATGTTCATGCGAGATTCAGAATGTTAGTTTCTTAGATATAAATAATGGAAATTGAGATTGTTTTTTCTTTCTTTTGCTCGTATTTGAAGTCGGTTTTGATTTATGGGAAGATAGGTAAGAAATCTTTGGCATTTTCATGAGCTAGTATATGCAATGTGATTAATCATTCTATCGTTTTGGTCTTGCCGGCGGGAACTTACACGGAGTGCACCAACTGTGCAGAGTGCTAAGTACATCAAAGGGCCATAAAAGCACAATAATGCTTCAATGGAAGGAGACCTAAATCCTTAACGAAGGTTTTGTTTATGAATTATCCTCTGATATTGATTATATTAATAGTAATTTCTGAGTCACCCATAGCAAATGGAGTAATAGTCACGCAGTGCTTTCACGTACGGAGGTTGGCGGCGCCGCGCGGGCGACTTGGAATGTGTGTTTTGGATTGTGGCGTGGTGGGGGGACGGAGAGGAGAGGATGCTGAGCCAGCGGGCTGAGAAGAGCGAGCGGGAGTGGGTCCGCGCCGTGTTCGCCGTGTGGATTGGAATTGAATGGTTGCTTGTCGGCATGCGCGTACGCGAGTGGATAAGTGTTCCCGTAAGCGGATGAAGTGCTGTTTAGTGTGCTATCTCGTGCTTTCCATTGAGTGATCGTTTCTTGCATTTATTACATTAACATATTTATAAATATTAAGTGCATGGTGTTGCTTAATGATAGTGTTTTTGTGACTCGTACACAATTGAGAAAATTAATGATTGTGGTTCTCTTGACGTGGGTTGACAACAATTGCGAAGTGAAGAATAATGATATTTGTGTTTGGAAATGTGTTAGTGGAATGTTTTTGTTCTTGTGATAGATCAACGAGACTTCGTTATTCATGGTAAGTGTAATTTGCCTGTGTATATTATTTATAAGGGTTGGCATATAATCGCGTGAAATTATTTTAAAGATTTTGTTTTATTGTTGCTGAAAATGGCCCAGAGATGATAGTGTCCATCGTAAATAAAAAGTTACTGAAAATAATTTTCTGACTCAAAGAAAGCTTCCAGTGTGCATGAACGCCCTACAAAAAGTATTATCTATAAGACAACACTGGTTGCAATTTTCTAACTCTCAAAAATTACGGAGCATTTTTTAATAAATCGTTCAACATAGGACTACAATTTTTTTTCGCAACCTTTTGTGAAAGAATTTCGAGAATATATATTGATAGTATGTAACGTTGCACGGCTTGAGAAAGCATATAATATTCAGTGAATAATACGTCAACATCGATTGCAATTATTTTTGCTCCGCGATCAGAAAGATTGTGTAGATACTACGAAGAATAGTTTGGCTAGGTACTACTACAGGTGGCTAATATATAGCTTATTAGAGTATACCAAAGTGAAATTTTGTAGGAAAAACGGATTTTCTTATGAACCTTTTTCATATTTTTGCTAGGTTGTTTTCTATAACGTAAAAAATAAGATACTAAGTAGCTAGTCTTTTGCAATCACTGCGTCAGATAAAAACAAATCCCAGTTTCTTATTTCGGCATTTCACAATTCTTTGTTTTCATCCTTGCGAGAAGATACATATACACACACATACCGTCAAAATACTTATTGTGCTTATTTAAATCCTAAAAGCGTAAAGAAGGGCACTAATGGTGGCCCTAGTTGAGTCCGAGCCGCTCGCCGGTCTTCAGTTGCGGGTGCAGCGATGTTATCTGGCAGCTCAGGTAGAATACTGGACCGTGAGGCCTCAGCCTCCAAGAAGTGGGAGAACAGTGCGCGCGGGTTGGCCGGGAGGCTTATCTGGCGTCTGGGCTCGCCCTCCGCGCCACAACCGCCTCGTGCAACCCAGACGTCTGTAAAACCCCCACGGCTCCCGCCCGCAACACGTCCACATTTTACCTTCTCTATAAATTTGCTATTTAGTATTTATTGCTAAATTTGCTATTTAGTATATATGGCGTAAATTTTGAAATTACTGATACTATTCGTTTATACTCGCAGTTGGCTCTTATTCCTTATCATAAAGAGAGGGAATCTGCTCGCTTTCTCGAGATGATGGTGAACGATTGAGGCCTACGAGAGTAATGCCTTCGTATTTATACTTTGATTTAATTAGATTTATTTAATTAGAGCTGCACTTGTCGTAAATCAGCTGCTACGGTGTCATCCAGTCGGGAGCTTACACGTCACTACTGTTTTATTTATGTCAAGTGGAGCTCTAAATAAATCCAAATAAATAACCTGAGACTTTAAGGCGCGGTGACGGTTCGCTCCGCGTGTGCAGTTTTCATGTTAAGGCTTTGACCTTGGGCGTACGAGATCAATATAAAACATTTTTGAGTCTGTCCAATGCATTTTATTTTGAGTTTTTTACCAGGCACTTGACACTTCGCTACACGTGTCGAAGTTCTTGACGTGGCTCCGGTCTTCGGCCTAAGCGATTAACATAAAATACCCTTTAGCCGGTCCAATGTATAGTTTCCAGCGCATATGCCAAAATACTTTTAATTTAGTGAAATGCGCCACTGACGTGGACTACGATTCAGAATACCCCCCTTCCCGCCACTCGTTCTTCGCTTTATAAGGATAAGAGCAGTTGTTTTATTGACAGGTCTGTCAAAATTACATTTGAAAACACGGTGCCATTATCCTCTTTGTGTATTATAAACTTAAATCATGAACATTTTCAAAGGGACAGAAAGAGAGCCAAGCACAAGAGGTATATATTAGTATTGTTTATTTTACAAAATGTATTTTTTTCTTTTATGTGGTATTTACTTTCTCGTGTACGTAATATAGAGAAAATTACGTATTGCTGCAAAAAATTCGGATTCGAGATTTTCACGGAAATGTAAGTTTTTCGGGGTCCCTGATACCGATAAAATGGTCTGTCTGTGGATAACAGTAGGACCAACACCGAATACACGATATTCTCCAAAATTGAAATTTTCCGATCGATCTGGACGCACGCAAGTCACTGCGAATTTTAAATGCATCTTTTAATTTGGGAGGTTCTCAAAATCTATTTTTGTTTCGTTTTTTTCTCCATAGAGCAAATTCGCACATAAAAGTGGCATGGGTATAATTTTCATTAACATTTCTGAAATTTCGATAACATTGCCAAAGTTCACAATTTTTTGGATTCTTCTACACCCATTTTATTGAAGATTTTTCTTCATGAAATCTAATCAAAATTGAACCTTTTCAGTATTGTCACGTACAATGTTTTCAATATGTGAGTATTTTTTGCGTAATTTTGAATGAAATCGTGACAATTAAAAAAAATACGTTAACAAGTATTTCGCAAAAGCTGCTCGAAACTTTTTTCTTAAATTTTTTGTACGGATAGAGAAAAGTATGTGAATCACATGACTAGCATAATTTTAATTAAAAGTTTTGATTTTTCAAAAATTACACATGCAGAAGTCACATATTCCTCCGCCGCCAAGAAGGCGATGTGACACATGCCTAATCACCAATATATATTTTTTTTAACAATTTTCTATTTTCTAAGGTGAGCCAATATCATTATTGAAAATGTAAAAAATTATAAATCAACACAATTTATTTAACGTAAATGAAAAGTTCTTTCTAGGAAAATATCAAATCGGCAGGTGGACACTAGACCAATATGTCTAGAAAAATACTTATTGCTCCATTGCACAATTATGTCATTTTTCTAGAATATTTCTCACGACTTTAAGTATACAAGCATTTGACGCAACTGCTTCCAAAGTTATTTAATGAAGTTTTCTCCAAATATCAAGGAATTTTCGAGACTAAATGAACTCAAATTGGCGCATTTACAGAAACGCTCAAACGATATTTTTTTCTTCAAAAACGGCTCCAAATGTTCCCTTGATTATTTCCAACTGAAGAAAAAAGATTTATTAAGTGTCCTGTTGATCAAAGAAAGAGATTTAAATGCTTGTACACTCGCGGAATTTTAATGTGTCAATAGTGAACGCATGGTAAAAGCCCTTTCATAACTAAACCTATCCATTTAAAAACATATACCATGCGTATTATTTCAAATGATTTTTATTTATTTTACGTCAAAAACAGTTAAAAACTGTGTGTGACATTCTAGGGTAGAAATGAATTCTGTGCACGATTTCTTAATTCTGGAATCCCTACCCTGAGCCATGTACAAGTGGAATTCTGAATACAGAAGGAAATGAGTGTTTATGGCATGAGTTGATAAAGAAATATTCTCTCCGTCCTTCAGACTATCGAACAACAAAATTTCATCAAAATCGTGGGCGCCATTTTTTTTGAAAATGTCGCAGAGACTTCATGTAAAGTACCCCCCAAAATTAAAATATCGATTTGAAATTCCCAGAGCCACGACTTCAGCCAGATCAATCAGAGATTATCAATTTTGGAGAAAATCGACAGAATGGTTTAGTAGCTTGCTTTGTTCACACACGGACGACCAGACAGACGGACTTTGCTATCAATTGGTTTTGCTGTATCAAGGACCCATAAAACATGGATTCTGGCTACACCATGTGTTAGAGGATTTTTTTCTTAATTTAGCAACTGGATTCATACGCTTTTTCGTCATCAGGGCCTGGCAAAGAATTTTTTCTGCCGAAAAGCCGCCGTTTTTTGTGCAACATTACATAACTTTTTTCTCTTATTAAGAAGTTCCTTCTTAAGCGCAAGAAAGCAAATTTGAAAATTAAAATGGAAATGCTCGCCCGCGCCCGCGATTAAATGAATTGAAAAATAACCAGAATTTGTCTTTGAGATGAAAGCACAATAAATAAATAAATAAATAAATAAAAACATCGAATGGGTGTTATGAACTAACACAAGCAAATGAAGATATGAACATTATTTGATTTACTCAATTCCAAGGCATTTACTGCTGCTAAGAGCAATTACTCACAGTTTCTTACGAATAATCAAGAATAAATACTCGAACTTGGAAGCAATGTACGTAGCATCGAAGGCTTTTATGATCGAACTTAATGGTAACTTTCGGGCTGGTTGGCCGTGGCCCAGATGGCGTCGAAGGGCTGAACGTTTCGTCCACGACTACGGTGGACATCTTCAGGGGACAGCGGGGTCTCGGGCGAAGTATGCGGGTCGGCGGCTAGCTCGCCACTGAGGATGTCCGCCGCAGTTGTGGAGGAAACGTTTGGCCCTTCACCGCCAACTGCGCCAAGACCTACCAGCCCGCAAGTAACCATTAATATTTCAAGCAATTTCTCGATGTCCGTGAGTGACCTCCGTAGCTTGCTTAAGGGCTCAAAAATAGGTTACGTTAGTCATCTCCAAAGATCGTAGTTTGTCGACCCCGTGGACGAGATCGTTAAAGTAGTAGTGCCATAGTGATCTTAGACCGTGGGGTCGCGGGTTCGAATCCCGCCTCGGGCATGGTTGTACGTGTTCGTCCTTTCACCCCGTACCATCACCATATCGTTTCATCCTCATACCATAACGTTACATCCAATAGGGATCGCTAATTGCCTATTAATTGATGCGACCGTAAATAAACTAAAAAAATGGAAAATAATGAAACGCAGAGGGGTTTTTGGTCATTGTAAAATAATAACCCGTGATATTTGAGAGAAAAAAAACAAAACAACAACAACAACAAGAACATTGCATTCTGCAATGTCTCAGAGCTCCTAAGAAACCGAATCCGTTTATTCACTTCTGAAACAATGGATTCTAATATAGTATTAAATGTCAGGGAAACAGTACTTTGATGAACACCCAGTGTTTTCTGCCTCACCACTACAAAATCCACGATCTCCTAAGTACCTCAGAAAAAATCTGAACAATGCTTATAGCACCACCTCTGGTTTCATGTTTTTCTTGCAAAATATCTTCATTCAGACGTTTAACGTTCTTCTACTCAAATCTGCAAAGACTTCTGAAGTTTCTCAAGTTAGAAAGCCCGTCTCTATTGATACATTTTCTGATTTCGAATTTGCTGAAATTCAACCATTTCAAACTTTTAATAAATGTGTAACCTCTAAAGATCTACAATATCCACACGATTTCGGCATATAACAGCACTATTTCTCATGCTTTTGTACCCGAGACTGAAACTACGAACTTTGTTTTAAAAAACACTGGTTATTATTTCATAATGCCCTCTGCGCTTCATTTTCCATTTTTTAAAGAAAAGTTCGAAACTCCGAATATGTAACAACATTCTCGAACTTACGTTGGAAAACAACTGATTCATAACCATGAACGAGAGGGTACATCTTATTGTTTTATTATGTATCATATTTATTTAGTTTACTATGTGAATAATTTAAATTACCATTCATCTGCGGAATTAAATAACAAGTAATGAACATGTTTTATTATATCGAACAAGCATTAACTCTGAAAACCCTTGTTGTCATTTTCATTTCTAATAATTTTGTTCCGGGAGAATCGTACAACAAACTGGCCAGTTGTTACAGACGTGACCTTATATTCCGTTAAATTGTTTTAATTTTTTAAACTCAAATTGATTATAATTGAACAACTTTAGGATATCAATGCACTTGTCAAACACTAGTAAACCGGCAGAGGTGACTCAGGGCACAAACTGATGTCATTGCAGAGCTTCCTAGAATCCTAGGGTCCAATCCCGACGGTGGCAGAATTTGCCACACAAACTGGGCAGCTAGTTTGAATTCACTTTCTGTTGGAGGAGAATTTTAGCAACAGGCTGCTCTGATTGGTAGTTGTCCATGGTTTCTCAGATCAAGATCAGGCGAATGGCGGAGCAGTAAGGCCAAGAGCCGCGCACGATCTTCCGTTCCTCTTCCTTGTCCCATTTTGCCCCTTCACTTGCACTTACTCATATGCACTATACTGTCACAATTGTTGGGACACCTATACTATTGTACTTGTCGCAAGCTTACTCTTCGATTTATTGAGAGCTGCATTTGATTGGTCGTCAGCTGTTACGATGTCATCCAGTCGGACGCTTATACGTCACGATGCTGACCTTCAACCCCCCGATTGGATGACACCGTAACGGCTGATTTACGTCAAGTGAAGTTATGTTTAAATCCAAAGTACAGAGCTTGTCCCGACTAGGGCGGGGCCCCGGTCGTGGGAGATGCCTTGTTGGGGAAAATCCCCGCAAGCCGACGTACGGTGGCGCCGGATCTCGCCAGCCAGCGAGAGAAGACCGCCGCCCCCTCTCGCGATGAAAACATGTACTTCACTTATGGGACTAATGACCTTAGGTATTGACACACCTGGAATCACTAATTAATCAAACGCTAGGAAGTACGTATTATCATCTTCTGCATTCTGTGAAATTTGGTCTGCGCTCTCAAAAACGTGCTTCGTGATAACAACGCTTTGTATGTTACATTCCATTACGAGTCACTTGTTTCTAGAGATGTTTACGACGTTCGTAATTTCTAATTACAACCGATGCCCACGGATCATTATCTGATAATGGTCGCCAGGGGTGCGATCAGCAACGGAGGTTTCGTCGAACATAAATTTCGAAACGAAACACGTTCGTCGAACGCAGTTGCCTTCTTCGAGACACGTAGCGGTGCTCGTCGCTGTTCCAGCCGGCCGCGGCCCCAGCCCCGGTCTCGGGTAGCTTGGTTGGGCGGCGCGGCGCGGCGCGCTGAGCGGGAGGCTGGCGGGTCGTTTCGTGCGCGGCGCGGCGTTCGGGGCCTTTGATGTGCCGCGCGCCGCGATCGCGGACGAAAACCGCCCGAACGTGTTCCCGCTCCGTGGCTGCAGGGCGGGGGGGGGGATGGAGGGGCGAGGCGGAAACGAAGCGGGGCCAATTGTAATATGCAGATCGAACGGAGGGAAGAAAGCGAATGGTTTACGACTTTCGGATCGCGAATTCGTTCGGCTAATTTGTGAATGGTGAACAGGGATGGGTATTAACGAGAAAACTAATCTGAAAACTCATGATGACTTGTGAGAGGAAAATCCTAAGGAGTATGTGTGAGTCAACGTATGATAAGGGTCAGTGGAGAATGAAATGAGGAGTTGGCAAATGTGTACAAAGAACCAGATGTTGGAGCTGGAATTAATGTCGAAAAGATACACTGACTGGGACACTTGTTGCGCGCGGAAAGAGAGGTGTGCTGAACTGGAGGAAGCAAATGTTATTCGAGTAGCGGTACACACTATGTTAAGAATGTTCACTATAATTTGGTCGTCCTCTTGATGTAGCCAATTTACATATGGAGCAGCCCCTGGCTACTGTACTAGTGAACATGATAGACTAGTTTCTACAATACGCCTGATTCGCGAATTAGCTGACCTGCAGAAATGTTTACCATTAGTAGGTTTGAGAACAAAAAAGGATTTTGAACAAATCAAAATCGTGTTTAAGAAAGAGAAATGCAGAATAATCTCCAAGGAATGGACTTGATGTATTGCACTGTGCTTTACGCCTGCCCATCTTTAGTTTTGATTGCTTTTACTTATAAAATAGGTGAATAGTAACAAATGAGTATGACTTCAGAGAGATTTAACCTCTTGTAGAATTGCATTTGTCTCGCTAAAAAGAAACTTACTCATTTTCATTTATTTACGATTAAAAAACTTACATTTTATGCGAGCATTCAACAAACGTTCATTTGCACGATTGCATTTTTTTGCAATTTGAAACTGCAGGGGAAAAGAAACAACCCCAACTCCAATTTTCCGTTTGATGTGGTTCGTTGAATGCTTGCTTTGTGGGTCGCTCCGTCTTGTCTGCTCCGTATTCCTTTATGCTTTAAGACTCCAATTTACATTCCCGAGTGAGACAATGCCACTCTTCGGATGGTTGATTCCGTTGAAGGTCGCGAGGAAACCACAGCTGTAATCGAACGAGAGGCCTAGAGGGGTTTCGTGGTGGGAAGCCGTCGACATGATCAGCCCCCTCGCAGTCCCATCTGCGGAAGGAAAGCAACCACCGCAACTCCTTGTATAAACGTGAAGACTACAAAAAGATGGTAACTTAGGTCATTCCGCTCTTTTGTATCATCTTCCTTTTCTTCGACTTCCTCTTGACCGATTATTTTACGTTTCCGGTCTGTAGTCCCGGAAGTGTGGTGGCTGTTATATCCCGGGAAGTGGCGGTATCCTGCCTAGCTGGGCGTTTGATCTGGCGCCGACGTACAAGTCGGCTTGCGAATGATTCCTTCTTCAGATATCTCGGCCTACGGTACACCGTTCTAACTGTGACAAGCTCCAAGCATAAGCACCCGACATGTGTGGGTGTTTGTGGAGGGTAGGGAAGACAAGCCATCTTAGCCGCTCACCTGCGTTGAAATATGCTTGCAGATGTGCCAGAAAAAAATTTAATGTTAAAATATGCAGCGTTTGGTTACGAAAGCATGTATTAAGTAGTCACAGGCACATCTTTTTGCCACCTAGAGAAACAGGGTGTTTTTTTTTTTTTTTTTTTTTTTTTTTGTTATTTAAGGTCGCATCAACTATTATGTCATTAGTGACCACTATTCGATGTAACGTTATGGTATGAGGAAAAAACAATATGGTGACGCTAGGGGGTGAAAGGACCAACACATCCAACCATGCCCGAGGCGGGACTCGAACCCGCGACCCCACGGTCCATGATCACTACGGCACTACTGACTTAGCGATCTCGGCCACGGGGCCGACAGAGAAACAGTGTATGCCCAAATTCAACCGGATTATCAACGTCTGCTCATTTTATTTTACGTTAAGAACACAGAAAATTAAATTAAAATATATAGATTGGTTTAAATCACTGATAGAATTATGAAATGAATCAATTATGAAATTACATCTTAGTAAAATATAAAAATTAATTTTTTGTATTTAGTTATTTAATTAATTTAACAACAGTCCAATATTTTTTCATCCAACGATTACTGGTTTAATGCTTAAAAACAAGCATGATCGGCAAGTTTAAGCAATGCAATACATGTTTTAAATATAACTGAACGAGTTAGTATATTCTTTAAACGTGCATTGTATTAATAAGAATAGACCACTTATTTAGAGTAACACAGGAACAATAATTAAAACTAACAAAGACCTGAATCAAATTTAAGGATTTTTATCTGTTGTTTTTTAAATCATTATTTTTACGCGCTGTGATTCTCTGGGTGGTAGGTATTCAAGGGATTACTTTCTTATGAGATTAATTTTCTTTTTTCATCATTTACCAGTTATATATTTATTCTACACGTCAAAATATTTTCCTTCGCTAGCTTTGGCAATCAGTTAACAATAAGTTTTCGTATGCATATCTGTGAACCATCAAGAATCTTTATGCTTTGCATTAATTAATGTTTTTTATTTTAATGTGCGTGTTGGCAAAACTGAAAAATATGCAAATTATACATTTTACATTATTATGCAAATTGTACATTACATACGCAAGTTTTCTATCTCAATTTCAATATTTTGCCACAAAACATAAATATTTTAAGGTTCTAACTGATATAAAAAAAGAACAAAAACACGCAATTGCGTGAACATCACAATTTTAGTAATGACATTCTTCAGTAAACCGTGCTAGTAAGCGTAGGCGGGTATTGACTTCGGCCTTGGAACTCGGGAGGGGAGGGGGAGCTGGAGAACCGAGCAACTGCTGTTCTCGATTTACTTGCCAGCACACGACAACCGCGCATTACTGCTCCGCGCCCTATCAGCCAGCATTGCCGCCGCGGTCTCCGAACTGCAATCAGTGCCGCGTGATTTACGCCTGCTAGTTTTTGTCTCCGCGTCGTCATAATTGTCGCACGTTTTTGAGCCATTGTGGCAATGGCGGCCTCGGTGCTTTGTGGACTTGAATACGAAATCATAGAGACCGTTCTTCGAAGTGCAGATGTGGCGAGAATAATTTCGTTGACTTTTTTCATAGCAATGTCAGACATCCCGTTGTTCTAATTTTGGCGATGTCGTGCGAAAGTGTAAGATCCAAGGTGTTGTTTGCTGTTTGTGGAAGCAAGTAACTGTTGATAGTATTTATTTCAAGGTTGGAGGAAAACGGTTAAAAAAATACCCAGAGGGTATTTTTGGGTTTTATTATGGGAATATTATTTTTTTAAATTTAATTCATATAAATTATGTATTTTCATAATTCGAAAAGTCAAATTGAAGTAAATTCAGTATTGACAAATACGTTCGATAATAGTAGTTTATGCAATTAGTTTATAATGTTGACCTTTTTTGCACGAATAGGAAAATAGTCTATTACTAAACGAACGACGAAGGAGTGAGTTTAGTAATAGGCTATTTTCTTATGAGTGCAAAAAAGGAACATTATAAACGAGTTGCATACGCTATTTTTTTGTATAACATCATTATAAAGTTATAAATGAAACGAAGTAAGTGTAGTAAAGTTTTATAGTTGGCAACATGGACGTTGGTATTATGACGTCACAACTGTGACAGCGGAGAGCCGATTCACGCGCGCATTCGAATGAAAGATGGCGTCGTTACCAATAGTAGTTTTAGAAAAAGCCTCGAAGGCAGAAGAAAGTTTAATACCTAAAAAGTCGAGTGCATTGTATGAGAAGGAATATATAAAATTTAGGAAGTGGATGAAAACAAATAATGTAAATATTATATGCGAGACAGTTGTTCTGGCATATATATCTGAGTTGGGAAGTTTGTCATAATTTTTATAATTAATACTAGTGTCGAGTTCTCATTTTCTAATTTATGTTATTTTGAAGTCTGCAGTATGTAAGGCATCATCTTTGTGGTGCAGTCATTCAAAATTGAAGACTATGCTGAAAATTAAAGATGAAATTGACATCTCTGCTTATAACAAAATTCTACAGATGTCTTTCTGTGAACAGTAGAAGTTCGTCATGACGTCATATCGCGTTTAATAATGGCGATGACGTCATGTAGCGTGCGATAAAATACTGGATTATGCACGATTCGGGGTATCGAAAAGGGTCGTTTATAATGATGGTATACAAAAAACCATATATATGGCCGAATGATTGAACCTTCCTCCTTTTTAAGATTTAAACTCGTATAATTGATAGTAACACACATTTTCTTTAAAGTTATGTTTGGGTTATAAAGAAACAAATGCGTAACGTGTAACAAAAGTGCAAAACAAGTTTTCCTACCACTGTATATTTATTTTATAAGTGTGTTGGTTTCGTATTTGTTTGTGTGATTGATTCATATTTCTGGGTACATCAACTGCTATGGTCCTTATTGCTGTTAGCCTAGTGACTATTTTCTCCTGGGAGGAGGCGGTGCTCTTCTCCCTTGAGGTGCGTTCCAGCCCTGACCTTCACATCGACTTGCGGGTGATTTCCCACTTCAGATACCTCCCCCAGAGGAGCCCCTCCCTCTCTCTCTCCCACCCCTCAGTCGGGACAAGCTCTTTAAATTCCCGGAATGTCTCTCGACATGTGTGGTAAAGTAGTGCAAGTTAGTGTGAGTAGTAAGAGGAGAGGAAGGGACAAGAATGAAGATCGCGCGCTTTCCGCGGCCCGTTTGTTAAGATACTTCCTTGGAATTCCTCTTATAGCGACAGGAGAAACCAAAGAAATTTACCGATCAGAGCCACTGGCCTTCTCCCGGCATATTTCCTCTCTGAACTTATTTCGAGAATCCCCAATATGTTCTACTCAAAACGATCTAATTTTTCAGCCCAGAACATTTTTCATCTAGGCAAAACTTCGGATCCTCTACAAACAAGAATCCAGTCCACGCTTCCCAAAGACAAATTTCGCTCACTTTAAACCAATCACATAACTCTTACATTCCTTCTCTAATGTTTAAATTTTACTTGTATTGGGTCAAAAACAGTTAAAAACTATGTGTAACGTGATACGGGGAGAAGTTAATTCTGTGCAGGTTTTCATAATTCTGTGATCCCCACCCTAAGCCATATACTAGTTGAATTTTGAATACGGAAAGAAATGAGTTTTTTTGTTGTTGCAAGGATTGTTAACAAAATATTCGCTCTGATGTAATAAAATCTATGTTAAAGGGTAAATCAGCTATAAATTTGGTTATCCCTCATCATGTCCTTCGTGAAGAAATAATACTTCCTCCTGCGATAACACGGAGAACGATAATTTGAATAACTATATTGCCCACTGAATTCTAGAAGACGTGCACACATAATGAAGTTACATTCATATCTAGAAGCAAAACAAGGGTCTGTCTCAACACTTGTTCAAAGGATCAGGGAAATTTGACGAAAAACCTGATCGGCATGGGGGCATTGACCAAGAAGCAGTGGTATAATACTTGTAAACGTTGTTTAGAATTATACAGTCCAAATGGTAAATAATACATTAAATATCGTTGTTAAAATTAATGTTACTTTCCTTTTGATGTTTGGTATAGTCTCTAATTGCATAAAAACAGTTATGCAGTAGAAAATATTTTACTTGGTACTTAAATTTGTTTATGGAATTTAATATTTTAATGTCATCTGGCAAAGTGTTGTAAAATAATAAACATGTGTTGTATGTAAGTTTTTTGTAGTGAGCTGTTGATACATAAGGCTTCTAAGTAACTAAAATGTGAAATCAAGTTTGCATGCTGGTTGGTTGAAGAGAATCCCAGAGGGAACACACTCCCTATATGTAATAATTTAAAAATAGCATTTGTATTTTTTGTGTGAAATTTGTCTGTAACTGTTTTGTTAAGTGGTTAATTCATTGTATCAGAAAAAGCAATAAAACATGAAAAAAAAAAAAAAAAACGACCTGTGCTCCAGACAGTGGCTGAATTCGACGTATCTGTAAAGTTAGTGCCGAAAATCCACCACCGGGACTCGAACCTTAGGACCTCCCATCCAGAGCCGCTGGATGGGAGCTTTCGACAGCTTTTATTTGTGAGCTTGTGACGATATAGGAGTTGACAGTTCTAGTAAGTGAAGTCAGTTTAGTGTATACTTTTAATGTTGTTCGTACTTGTTTGTATGCGTTTGTTGTGATTAAATTTTAGTTTTTGAAGAATATTTCAATCCATAAAATTATGTTTTGTTATTTTATTTGAAATAATTAAATAATATCATTAAAACGTGTTAGTGGGTTATATTTTTTCATGCTTTTACTTGCTATTTAAAACTCAGGTGGGTTTTTTGGACGGGGAAATTTTGTCCATTTGATGTTGTTGTTTTTTTATTTATCTTGCACAAGAATTACATTGGATGTGATGTAGTATATTTTGAAGGATATTGTTATCAATCGATACGAATTTTTGTTGCGAGTTTTTACCAAAGAAATGTTAAGGAAAAATATATCGAAAGCCCATTTTGGAGTTTTAACTTAGACTAGTGTCTGACGATTTCGAATATAGGAATATAGAGATTTTATTTTGGATAGTGACCTTTGAAAGAGTATATCGTTTCCGATTTATTTCAAAAATACATGAAAATTTGTTTGCTAGAATCACGTTTTAGCCGACTTGCCCTATAATGTTATCGAAATGTATTTCGTTCCGTTTTCGTAACATTGAAACAGTATTATTTGAGAGCAAAAATGCCCTTTCGCATATCTGAAATGGTAGTCGATGAATGTTAGGTGTGATAGAGCGTGATCAAAATGTGGAAATTTCAGATGTGACTTGCATAAAATTATTATTTCAATTTTTTTGACATTCCATGTTTGAACTAATTATTTAGAACGGACAAGTCTGAAATTCAAATATTTGTATGTATATTGTCATTCAATTTACCAAGAACTTGACCACCCAAAATGTTACAATTTAACATGTCTACCAAAGCTGTTTACCCAAGAGTTAAATTTAAAAACATTGTCTACTATATTTAAAGGTCAGTATTCGTTGTTTCTTATAATTACGTTTTTCATCACGATGTTGACTTCCATAATGTTAATTTGGGTTCCTTTTTGCATAATTTTAGTTATTTTTCGTGTTAAAAATTGTCAACACCTGAAGACGACATCCAAACTGAAGTCGAAAATCGTGGAATGAATAATTGTAGTTTTAGCTTAGGCTATTTGATTGCATTGCATTTGGTAACTCGTTCCTTTTTCAAACATTTGTAAAAAAATTCTGTTACATTGGCCGAAAAAAATAATGTTCATACTACAAAAACGAATTATTTCTGTTGTGAATTTTTAAGGAATTGTCTTCGATAGAGGTCTATTATTCGTGAAGTTCTAGCAAACCAGCAAAAGAATAATGTCTGAGAATATTTCTGCGTTTACTCGAATTCCATGATTTCGAGTTAATGTACAGAAGGTGCTTCTCGCTCGTTGTATGTATAGGTCTCTTGAGATGTGGATTTTTTTACGCAACTTGTGTTCTTCTCCGTTCTTGAGGCAACTGGTCCTGAGAGCATATGGCAGTGGGATGGCTGAGATTAGTCGTTGGTGTGCGAACAGCGTGAGCGCCGAGTCTTCAATGTCTGTATAAGGCAGCATTATACAACACCTGTACCGCTTCGGTGCGATCATCGTAAGAACATAACGTGCTCGCGATGGCGAGTGGCGTAGTTGAAGAAGTGCTCTAAAGCTGCGTTACGGCGCGAAAACGTGCTGTGAAAAGTCTCTTAGCCCTTGTGACTGATAGATTACAAACTACTGTTATCTTCGTATGTGGTCTTCGATATCGTCGCCTGCTGGAAGCGAGGCCTCCAGTAATTTTAAGTAATGACGGGTCGGGATTGTCTAATCTGATTGTTGAAATAAGTTTCCTCCTACCCACTGTCTTAGGTTAGATCAACCAAGATGCATCTTCAGTTGTATTCTGCTGATCTTTTACAACAGCCACCAATAAAAAGTGTGTTATTGAAAGTAAATATGTTTGCGTAAGCTTACAAGTCGGCTTTCATTCTAGAATTCAACGGATCGTTATTTTACATATTTAAGAATTTATATTAATAGAAATCCTCACTGAAACTGTAGAATTTAGGGGAAATTAGGCAGACAAAATCGATAGGCCATCATGTTTATGTTAATCACATTAATTTCTTCCCCCAAAACAAGTGGGAGTGCGCGGCATACCGAAACGTTTCCTGCTCTTGGAGCCTTACTCAACAACTACTCATATTAAAAAAAGTTCATGTCGTCATTCTAAGATCTAAAATTGGGGGATAAATTTCATTGAGAAAGAATCTGGTTTTAATCTTGCAGGTGTAGGACAGGTTCGAAAATAAATTGAAACTTTTGCAATTTTCAAAATTTCAGATTTTAATGAATATCGAAACTACATTATAATTATAAATCTTCTTTCTTTTATTCCACCAAAATATCAAAGCAACTAATTTGTAATAATTTTCATGAAACTTTTGAAAAGATACTTCATGTAAAGTACCCTTCCCCAATTTAAATATCTCGATCTCCGGAAAAGAACAACTATAACTGACGTAGTAACAAAGTTTCAGCTCAAAAGCTTCTAATTAAAGACATGTTATGCGTAACTCATATTTCAATGCATCCATCCATACACCCTACTCCAATCTTTACCATCTTTGAAACAAACCTCAACCTTGACGTGGTGTGAAGTTCCAGCCCAGAAGATCCTTAATCTTGTTATTTTTTTAAGTGAAAAATTCGAGATTGAGTTGTTTAGGAGATTTCTTATTGTGGTTTAGGGAGGAAAAGTAAAGCGCAACCTTAGTACATAGAAGCAGATCGATTTAGGGAAGCGTCGTCTAGTTGGTGGGAATTTTCCAACCGGTACTTCCAGGTTTTATCTCAGGCGGAAGCTTGAGTTCCAGAAGTTTTTATTCGACGCCCTCGTGTCATCCCATCCCATCCCGTCCAAAAGGGGCAGGAGCGAGAGGACCCGATAGTTGACCTCCTCCAGCTTCCACTATAATCTACAGGGTCAAGTGTGTGTGTGTGTGTGTGTGTGTGTGTGTGTGTGTGTGTGTGTGTGATAGGGGGAGTCAGGGATGCACTAGGAACTAAGGAAAAAGCAGTTTCCAGGAAACAGAAAGCTTCCTCCTCTGGCGCTATCAACGTCAATGGGTGTTGGCCTCGCATGTGCATACTCAAAGTTCTTTATTCTGTATAAATATTCAAAGACCCTAGCCCATACGATCATATCTAGGAGGGCTGATGATATGATTTGAATGACAATGGAGCAATGGTAGGATGAGAAGCGGGAGTAATGCGAGAACTCAGATAACATCTATCGTGAACCTTTTGTCATCCTCAATTCCTCATGGATTTCTTTGCCAACAAGAACAAGGCGGCCAAAATCCAGAAAGAAGAATTGCCCGTGGTTGGTGGATCGCTCTGTTTCTTGTATCCACCTGGTGTTGACAGAATTCCATGTAGAGCCGCATGATGTCTTCAACAGATGCACTTGTTCTTGAAAGGGGTGAAAATGCAGTAAATCCCCAATTGTACATGGGTAGCACGGCAACAGCGAATAAAAGAATTCCACGAATAATCCGAAATTGAATGAAAATCAACACAAAAATGCTTTTAACATATTTATTTACACTCAAATGGCTGTACATACAGTTACAGGCTTGATAAACAATCTTTTTTTTTAACTTTTTACATTATTTACACCTTTTTCTTACTTATTAACAAAATGATTGTCCACCCCAAAATGTAACACTGAATTCCCGTCTACTCAGGGCTACTGGGGTGGATTTCATTGACGGGTCTTTCTGGGTGCGTCATTTGCAGCAGATCATCAGCAGGCAGCTATGTCATTAGACTCCTTAGTGTTGTGCGTGTTTTTATTGCGGGAGGTGGCGGTGATCTTCTCGCGCTGGATAGCGAGACGCGCCGCCGATCTACATATCGGCTTAAAAATTCTAAGTTTCCGACTGGTCTCCCGACATGCGTGGAAGTGTCTTGCTCGAGAAAGAAAAGACTGTGTGCAGTTCCTAGCCTGTTTGTGACTGTATTGCTTCGGCATTTGCCTGGTGTTGATCGGAGAAACTACGAAACTTGCGTGGAAGTGTCTTGCTCGAGAAAGAAAAGACTGTGTGCAGTCCCTAGCCTGTTTGTGACTGTATTGCTTCGGCATTTGCTTGGTGTTGATCGGAGAAACTACGAACTACCTGTCAGAGCAGCCGGCAGTTGGAATTGTTCTCCAGACCGCAGCTTAATTCGATCTAGCTATCTCGGAAATCCTGCCACCATGGGGACTCGAGCTCCAGGAGCTCCCGGTCAAAGGCATTGTTATGGGGGGAAGGGGTAGAAAAAAACACTGGAGATGAGTGAACGTTGAGCGCTGATGCTCCTTCTTACGTCTTTGGAAGAAGAGAGCGTTAGGAAGTTCCTTCATTTTCAGGCGAGCAGCGCAGCGTAGCGCAGCGCGTCGGCTGTTATCGATGAGACGCGACTCCACGCACGTCTCTCAATTACGCCCCGGCCCATCTGCGCGCCTTGGCAGCGCGCCATTGTTTCCAAACCAGTAGCCCATCGTGTCATGATTAGCTCCGTGCAATTACGTATGCCTGCCTTCATGTACATGCAGTGGCCCGTTGCATTGTAATCGGAGAGGGTGGATATCGATACGGAGAACAGTCCTGCATGGAGGAATGATTGCATTGTTTCACCGATTGTAAATTATTGTGTGCGTTTCTGGAGGTTTGGTTATGTAATTAGCGATAGTGTTCTATCGAATACATTAACAAAATTTATGTGAAATAGCAAAGTTATGTTTAAAAATGGATTATAATCTTCACCGTTCATTCAACTTGGGATATTTCTTTTACAGTAATGATGCACACAGTATCTTATTGCGTTGTCCGAACTGGTCAATTCTCGGTTCATTTATCGTCATATTGGAGCAAATTTTATTTTTCGACTGAAAGTATTGGTATGAACATCTCATCGAAAAGTCATTATTGGTGAATGCCGTATTCCGCTTCCCGCCATTCGTTCGCGTGGCCGGGTGCTGGATGACGCACTCATGAGCTTATCTAGCCGCCCGCTCATACTAAACTCGTCATTCGCCGCTGCGCCGCATGTTTTATGTAGCATTGCGCCTCGCAGTAATACCGCGCCTATTTATGCATCTGCAACATCATCAGCGTTTGCTAATGGTCGTTGGCGCTCGATGGGTTCTTGCTGACCCCCCTCCGTCCGGGGGGGGGGGGCGAGCTCATCCACCGTATATGGCTGGGGACCATCTCGGTGGTGGCACGCGGGGGAACGCACTGGCGTTTGTGTGTGTGTGTATGTGTGTAAGAGAGAGAGAAGGAAAGAGAGAGAGAGAGGGGCATGCGATGCCTTTGGTAACGCAGACTAGATATCGTTAACTTCGCCTCCCATGCTCTCCTTTACTTTCAGCCCTTGATCTATTTGGTGACTGGTCATCTAAAACCTCCCATTTTAGGTACAGTACCTAAAATAGACTAAAAAGTAACTAGTGGTGCTACCAAAGCACATACTTTCTCGCACTGTTTCTACACGATTCTAAATGCTATTACACTACTGCATAAACCAGCAAAAGTGTTTTCTACTAGCAAATTCTTTTCCCGTTCCACGACCCAAACTCAGATTATCAGAGCCAACGTGCCGGCACTCATACTACTACGACAACCAAATTCCGTAGGGGTTGAACTCGGGCAGAGGCATAAAACGGTACATGCCGAATTCATGTAAAAAAAATCATTTGGGACATAGTATAAAAATTCCAGCATAGATATATTTTTTGCTTTCTCATTGAAATTCAAATTCAACTAGTGACGCTACCAAAGCACATTGCTTTGTTTCTAAATGCCCCGCAATATTATACTTCTACATAAAACAGCAAAAGTATTTTCAACCAGCAATTTTTTTCCGTTCCAGACCCGAAATCAGACCCTCAAAATTAACGTGCCAGGACTTACACCACTACATCGCACTACCACCGTATGGTTCGAACTGAGCCATAAAATGAATCCAACCTAAATTTGGTCAATAAAATGGTACATGCATGTTAGGAAAATAATTGATATGATGGTACAAACGTTTTACAAATCCAAGAAGAGATGTGGAAAATTGTTAAAAACAATAGACGTAATTTTTTAAATAGTGAGTATGAATTACAAAGAAAGCAAATTTTATTTTACATCAAGGTGTTTTGATGGCATTATTATTTTTCGCACTCTTAATTAAAAGGTACTTTATGTTACAGGAAACGTGGAAGTAGTGGGAAGCGTAGTATATGTACTATCGTTATTCGTATGAGAAGGATCCAGTTTGCGGTGTTCCGACAAATATTAGTTTGCTGAAAATAAATTAAGACAATGCTTGCCTACTTGTTTGGAACATGGTTGACAAAAAATTACTTGACAGTGCGATGAAAAACAATCAAATTCATCCAATGACGGATAAAGACCTTTTATTTCTTTAATTTTCTGCGTCCTGGAACTTAAATGGCCCTTACAATGAAATTTACTCTCAGTATAAGAGTCCAGGAAGATGTAAATGGGGAGGATGGTTAATTGACTTTTGTGGCAATTCAAATAGAGTGTTTGGTAATTCAAATAGAGGTTATTCCAATTTCCTAATTCAAGAGTATTTTGGTAAAGTAAACGAGGAAGTTGGATTTAATTTTTAAAAAAACCGATAGTGATATACGCATCTGTATCTGGCATATAAATAACAGGATTGTTTCTCCGTGAGATGATTTAACTAGGAAACCTGCTTATAAATAGCAAAGATAATTAAAAATTGCAATGGGGGATTATTAAGACGAATAGACATTTTAGGCTCTAAAGCTGAAATGGGCATTCTCGGCCCTTTAAATGTAGTTAATGTAATATTGTAAAGTCATTGAAACTTTATGATGAATTTGGAGTTCCTACGTCAAAACTTAAATAGACATTTACTTGAAAACCTTACTTCTCTTGATGACCTTTTATTATCAATTGAAATAGAAGGTGGAGCAACATTCCAAGATATTAATAACCCTCATTTATGTATTTTTTTTTAATCTAGAAGGAAAACAAAGTTTGTGAATATGCAGACATTTCTCAGTTTGTGTATACACATCTCGCTACTTTCTAAACACATCTTGTAGGCACATGAACATGTTTGTACTACACGGCGTTTGGATCATATTTGTTTGGAGAGGAACGGAAACTAAGATCTTTGTTTTAGAAGTGTGAAATGAGTCATTAAGTAGCCCCAACCCCTTCCGTTGTTCTTGAAAAGAGCGAACGATCACTATTAAGAATGTAATGATACCATATAATAGAGGTGAATGAAATTAAAATGATAAGTATTATAAAGCTCTTAAGAAGGCTCAATAAATGGCCGAAGCTGTAATTCTCTCCTTCGCTTCACTTGGTGTCACCTAGGTGGGAGAATTCATGTTACACCACATCCATCATTGTACTGATGTTTGCGAATAAGTGGACTTAATGGTAGCGAAATTCCAACGTGATAATCACGACGTGAAATCCCAGAGTATATCTCCAGGAAACTCCGTCGTTGACTTGTTAAGGTTTTTTTTTAAATTTATTTTAAATAGGATTATTATACAAAGTTCAGTTTTTAAAACTCTCCATTTACTTGTTGACTTACATCTAGTACTATAAACTAAATCTAATGATCACTACAATTGACGAGGAGACTCACCGAGCACCTCTAAGAAGCATTAATATTTGCAAAAATGTTTAGGAATGAGTGGATAGGATATCTGTTTTTTATTCTTGTTGGGGTACTTGTTAAGGGTATTCCAATAGTGATTTTTTGTTGTTGTTGTTGTTGTTGTTGTTGTTGTTGTTAAAGCGACTCTCATGCCTTATTTGACCGCTAACTTTTGAGATTACTTCCAATGATTTTCTATCGCTGTTTCTTGTGTTGCGACAACAGGTCACGTGGGTTAACGGAATGTAAGTACCTGAAGTTCATACAGTGGGTACCTTGAACTGAACGTGTTAATGTAGCATGGCCAAAATCTCAGAAGACAGTGATTACTTCAGTTCGCATTAAGAGAAGAGATACTTTTCAGCGAATCATAATTTTGCTGATTTAGTTCATGGAAAATGTTGTAACTGCAAAATTTATTTCTCACAAAAGACATTCGCTTATTGTCGCTCCGAATTGCTTTAAAATGTTACTGTACAATGGTAAAAATATAAAAAATACGTTAATATTTTAGTTGCTGAGTTCTGCTATTAGACAGAAAAAATCAGATTTTCACTTTAACTTGCCTGGCTGATTTTCCCTTTCACTTTCACTTTAACTGGCCATTAATATGGAACAGAAAACCGAGGGAAATTGGTAAAAAATCCCCATGATAACGCCGTGGCCAGTGACTAGAAATATTATGAAATAACAGTAAATAACATCAGTTTTTTATTTTCAGTGTTCCACACTAGAAAAATAAAGTTTTTTTTCCATTTGTAATATTTTCAAAAAGAAACGTGGGAGCGCATTTCTTCACTGAGCCTCCAGTCTGCTACTACTACTCTCTCACTCGCGCTTTATCGCGCGACCTTTCTGTTCTAAACTTTCCAATGCGTTTCATCAGTATTAAAGCCCACAAAAAAGTAAAAATCAATTGGTTATTTCTGTATTTTCATGTGGGATTTTGTGATTGACATTTTCAAAACCTATTTTCCATTTTTTAACATTGAGGAAACATTTTTCAAGAAATTTGAGCTATTTATTCTCCAAATTTCCTTTCCAAATTCAATTCATTTTCTCTTTTAATTATGGATTTATCAGTGTTGTTAATATATAATGCATACTTGGAATGTGCACAAATTCGAATAATGCGTGATGTAGTTTATCATTATCTGTTCCTCTCAACGGCTGTGTACTGTGAATGTTCCATGTTATTGGCTTTTGTGGACAATTTGATAAAAGTTATGTCCGAAGCGCATGTGACACGAGTGGACGTTGCGAGATATCTCGAGTGCAGATCTCGATGACTCGCTCGGCTGGCCTTTCTGAGCGACGTCGTTCGTGCGTTCGATTGGCATCGACGTCTTGCGAAACGTGTCTCGTAAAGCCTCCAGAGCTCGACACAGGCATCAGCGCGCGCTCTTCCGATGCGACATTCGCTGTTCCTCGCGACTCAGCGTTGCGTTGCCTTGAACCTGGCGTGACCTTGTCTGTGGTCATTTACATGAGTGTAGGTTGTTCTCTCGATCGCCACCATCTTGAGAGCACGCAGCAATATTTGCTCTCGCGTCAAAGCTTGTGTTACATGTTGCCTCCTGAATGAGCTTACGGCATCAGCTCATCATTGCTCAGCATTTCAGGGAAAAGGGATTTTGTAGTTTGCTCAAATAAAGAGATGAATGCGATTGTCTCTAGCCGTTAACTGGTGACGTGCCTTCAATCTTCTCTTACCGGTGATGTGCGGTCTGTGAGACCAAAAGTTGTAGGCAGATTATTTTCGGTGTTCCATTTCATGTTGACAATTTTTTGCACGTTAACAATGCCATAATAAACAAGAAAATGAAAGGATTTGTTGTTAATATGTAAAATGAAAATAATATAATTATTTATTACTCGCCGAGTAAATTTCTGGCTATAATTTGTTCCCTACAGTTTCTTCATTATTAATTATCTTAAGAACTCGTAGAATGGTTTGAATTATTATTTACAGCATTAAAAAACCTTAATTTAAACACGATAATGCATTGTTACACGAAAATTAACCATTGATAAAAAATTTGCAATCCACATTCACTGTGGGAAGAAACGTCCTATTACTGGTGATGTGTGGTCTGCGAGACCACTCCGAAACTTCAGCTAGCCCTCACAGGTGAACAGCTGTCACTGGATCCGCTGCCCCGCGTGTGAGTGTAGTTTAGAAAGAGATAGGAAGGTACTGAAAAAAAAACTTATTGCGACTTACCAGAAAGGAGGGCTACGCCTTTATTTTTCCTCAGCAGTCTCAGAGACCGCACATCACCCGTTAAGGGCTAGTGATACAATTAAAATAATAGAAACTACACCAAATATAGACAGCAATAAA
The DNA here is from genome assembly GCA_031308135.1 of Acheta domesticus. Taxonomy (NCBI): domain Eukaryota; kingdom Metazoa; phylum Arthropoda; class Insecta; order Orthoptera; family Gryllidae; genus Acheta; species Acheta domesticus. Next base: position 126,918,447 of record JAHLJT010004567.1, on the reverse strand, counting down.
ATGAGAAGGTTTTCAGCTGGAGGTGGAGGTTCTATAAATTTACAATACGTTTTTCGAAAATCGATTCTTGAAGTTTTGCTAATAATTTACGGGGGTTGCAAATTTTGATTTTCTTGCTGTACTACAAAAGTTCTGTCAGCTAGAAAATGATTGATGATGTTTGCTAAATAAGTTGGTGTTGCCGTTCAGGATTTGTAAATAAGTACTCTTCGTTCTCCGACGGGGCGGCAAACAAGCCATTCGAAGTGTTTGAAGGGCAAAGTGAAGGTTTGACGTAATTGTAACAATCTACTTACAAACGATGTTGTTGAAATTGACTCTGGTAATGAAGTTGTTTGGTAGAACAAGTTTCGAAAGAATCACGTTCCTGTACGTCCGTACTACACATTCCAATACACAGTTTACCAACTGGTGGCTGCTTCTAGCTCTGAAGTTTGTCGGGCACTAGCTCTGAAGGCTGTCGCTAAGCACTTGCATGAACTCTAGTTTCTTTATTCAAGAGTTGGCTAAATTTTACCCAGCAGTCCCCCCCCGCTCCCAAAAAAAGTTTTTAAACAAACACATAAAAAGCCTTTGGAAACTCCACAAAAACATTCAATATTTTAATGGTTTTTATAAGCTATTACAAATAAAATAACAAGACTTATAATTTTATGATTCGAAAAATTCGTTAGAATCGCAGAACAGGCTAATACAAATATGTACGAAAAACTAGCAAGTATGAAATAAATTAAACTGTCAATAAAATACAATCTTTAATTGTTAGAATTGAGAACTCAAATTTTATCTCCACAAAGAAAATAATCCTACAGTCAAATGCAATCTTTTTTTTTCCTACTTAGTAACTTGTTAAGAAATGTTACTTTATTACGCAAACATAACAACGTGAAAGAAAATTATATTACCAATAAAGATTATACGAGTTAGAAATCTTAAAACTGAGATGTTGGGATGGGGGTCCTTGGATGCACCGTATGTATGTCATTGCTGAATATACTTCAATTTGATTATTCGAATGATGAAAACCAGTATTTTATGTGAACTAAATTTTAAAAAATTCAATAAAACCGAAAAAAATAATAAACCCAATTAAACCCGCCAATACCCTCTGTGTGGTTTCTTTCTCCCTGTTTTTCTTTCAGTGCTACTGTATTCATTATACGAAAGGTATCAATCTCTTCTACTTTACGAAATCCTTGTACGTACCAAGGCGTTCAGACATATCACCGGAGAATTGGTGCTGAAAATAGTTACAACGCTCCTGAAAATGTTTACGGCTGTGAAAGTCAGTGACTTGGGAAATATTATTACTAGTCATTGCTCATGTACGTTCATGAATATTCTCGTGAGAGTGTGTGTAGGCGGTCCACGTGTGGAGGAAAGAGCTAGAGCGGAAGGGCGGTGCGTTTGCTTACCTTTCTGGAGGTGATGTCATGAAATGTGATTCATAAAAGTGGAGGTAGCTGCCGAAGATGTACGAAGACCTCCTCTGAAATGCCAGAGAAAGAATGACACAAGGATTTTTCTTGATTTGATTTTCACGTTTTTATTAAAGAGACGAAATAAGGGCTTTCTGACACCAGCCTACTATAAAACTAAAATGTGTCTTAAAAATACGTAACTTCTGGAATGAGATTTAGATTTTTGACGAATGTTGCTAGCCACGGTTTCTTGGTTACTCTGCTTTACTCCTAAGACAAGCCTTTTCGTTTTCGAGGGAAAATGTGGTTTCCGGATAAATATTTTTAATTGATATTGGATTCAGCGATATTATTGTACACGAATCAGCCGATAAGCTGAGTCGCAAATGTGTTGCTATCGTACTTTTATTGCTAATTTACTAATTTGGTACCATCTGAGTTCCGATCGCTACCAACCAACTTGAATCGCATTTTCAAGCGTGATAAGGTACACCAAGAATTATGCCTATCTATTGATTGATTATTTGGTGATTCCGGGCCCGTCAATTGCTGTGGTCATTAGTCCTGTAAATGTAGTGCATGTTTCATCACTAGAGGTGGCGGTGATCATTTCTCACTGGTTGGTGGTATCCAGCACCGACCTACTCGTCGGTTTGCAGGCTTTTCCCCTACCAGGTACCTCCCGGGTACCGCCCCAGCCGTATACTCGTTGTTTTGAATGTCGGGATGCTAGGAGCCGTCACTTTGAGAGCAATTTATCTAGAATGTGTGTGGCAAGTTGTGATCCCTTTGCACCGTGGCACTGACACGTCATTCCGCACGTTTTCGTATCCCAGCGCTGCTTGCTGCCGTCACGGCGATGGACCTATCAGCGTAAACACGCCCCTAACCGCAGGAGCTGCCTTTCACTCTCTGTTTTATGGAACGTAAAATAAAGGAGAATAATTGCTGCGTAGCTGCAGCGTGGACTTTTACGCGTAGGATGTTAATTTGTTAAGGCTCTGTACGCTTGTTTTTGTGTTGGCATCATCCATTGCGTTCTCTTTATGACTTTAATGTTTTGCTTAATTCAGGTTTTCGCTCTTGACATGAAGGTTATCTTGCGGCTACTGAATGTGAGTTCCTCACGAATATACAAATATTGCGTGCAATATTCATCAAGTAAGTCATATTTTTTTTAGAAAAGGCGAAGTATTGTTTGCATTCTTTTTTTGGAACTTCAAAAAATCGCATCATTCAATGATTAATTCGGATTCAAATTGTGATCCTAAATACACTACTGCGTTATAAAAATACTGCGTTGATTAGGATTGTCGAAATAGGAAAAGTACTTAAATGATTTCTGTGTAAAATAACAAGTTTGTTAGAAATGCTACGTCAATAAACGCGTGTTGGCATTGGATTATGAAATTGTGAACCAAGAATTCAATCAAGAATTTAAGGTCACTCTCAAAAATGATGTGATTGACGCACTAAACAGACGACTGATATATATGGTACACTTCGAATTTTTCAATCTTGTTTGTATAGCAATGCACCAACTTACTTATTGAAAAACTGTCTTTGTTATACAAAATGTTAATTGTTGTGAACATTTTCACCTTAGTTTATTTCATACCGATAAATCTTATGTCTCTTCTAGGTTTAACCTCTCTTTCTGTAGGTCTTTTTTGTCTAATGTTTCACGTTTTCTTCCTAGTTCACTTCTTTTATCTTTGTCATGTAGGTTCCCCGTCGTCATTGTTTCTGGTTTACATACTTCTCTCTACACCTAATTGTATCTTATACGTGTTATTTCGTGTGAAAATGGTTTGGAATTTCATTTCCTTTGTGATGAGTAGTTTCTTACTTCCCTTATTTCCTCTTCTTTTTCTGCAATTCTTTCAGACGTACTTCTATGCAATACCCGTTTATCGAAATTTTTTCCCACCTGTTCTTTGGCCTTTTTTCTTTTTAATTCATTCTTTATCTTTTTAAATTTCTTCTGTGTGACCCCCATAGTTTCTGTTAGCTCGCATGCGTTTTCACTTCTCTTAATCTTCCTTATCTATCATATTCATTTTGTTTCCTCCTTAATTCTATCCTGTCAGAGCCATTCTTTTGTCATGTCTACCTTTTACCTTTTTCTCGAATCCTCCTTGCTTTGCTCTCCTCCTTCTGCGTCTGCGTGTGCGCGTAATTTATGGCGGAGGCGTTTGCGCTTCGTGTTAGACGCGGCCCCTCGGATCGCCCCCTCCCCCCGTCCACCCCCCTCTCCCACCCCTCTGCGGCGTCGTTAATCCTCGGGGAAACCCGTTTCGACTCGTAATTGCAAATATTTACTCAGGCCGCTGTTGCAGCGTATAGTGTTGGCTTCGGAAGGAAAATATTGTTTCGTAAGCTTGTATTTTTCTTCTTTGTGGAAGGATCTTCTTTGTGGCGCGTATTTCACTGCGTTGTAGATTAAACAGTGGAGCGAGTGCTTAAATCGCACCTTCTGCGCGATGTCTTTGCCGTCGCAGTACGTCACGTCTGTCGCACAATCAACGCTTCTTTGTGGGAATCCGCGCAGACATACGAGCGCTGGTGAGTTGAGTTATAACGCAAAGCTTCTTGCAAAATAAAGTGACATTTATATCTTCAAGACGGTGTAAAGTACTTTTTTTGCTTATTTCACGCTTTCGAGCAGTATAATTACAATCAGCTTCAGTCAGACTCAGTCAGTATTTTACCTCTTGAGTAACTCTCTAAAAATATAATCTTCGTTATATTTACAACGCTATTCCCTGAACTCAATCACTCTTGTCAGTTACGGATGCAAGAAATGCAGTTTTCGAGTGAAAATTCACTCACTCAATGTGTTCTTGACGATAAGTAAGATATCGGGTCTCTACCATGCAGCTCAGCCACCGTTTGTTAGCCGCTCCGCCTACTACTAAAGGTGCCGTAACAAGACCGGTAGTGTCACTTGCGGAGAAGAACAACTCGTCTGCTGTGAATGGACCTGCGCCACCCACAGGCGCAACGCAGCGCAAGCGCGAGCGCGCAAGCGCAGACCGGTCGAGCGCAGCGCTCCCAGTCGCAGGTCGGGGCGCAGCGAGGTCGACGGCCACTGGCGACGGCAATGGCTCGTCACTCAAGCGCAGCAAACGATGCGGCAGCGGCGGCGGCGGCCGCTCGCCGCGCGCGGTCCGCGAGAGCACTGCGTCCGCCTTCAGCGCGTGCTCTCCGCGGCGCTCGTGGAATGCGCGTCATCAACGAAGTGCAGACGAATGAAATTTCGCATGTACGGTACGATTAAAATAAGTTGGTGATTGAAAGTCTTGCTTCTGAAGCTGTAGCTTCGTACAGAATAAGTGTATGATTTGGTTACTTTAATAAGTATTTATTTCTAGTGTTTATCTTCGTGTCCCGGGAACACGTGCTCAGTGGTACGCAAACTGTCAACGTCGCTGCCTTCCATTCGCAGCTGTCAATCACCAACTTATTTTAATCAGACCATATTTATCATCTGTATGTTAGCTGTTCATCTGTAAGTTAAGTTCAAAAGTTCGTAGTGGGATTCAGACTGCCGAAATGAAGTTTTTAAGGGGTTGTGTTGGTGCCACAAGGAGAGACAGGATCCGCAATGAAGAGATACGTAACTACCTAGGAATTTATAATCTAAATGGCAAAATTGACGAATACAGGAAAGCATGGAGAGACCACACTGATAGAATGGAGGACACACGAATACCAAAACAGATTCTGAAATATAAGCCAAGAGGAAAACGAAACATGGGAAGACCGATGAGAAGATGGCTGGACCAATAGAACGAGACGCAACGGAACTAAAGTTCTAATGCTTGCAGCAACAGAAGAAGAAGTTAGCTGTTAATATGAATTGTTCTTTTCTCGGTCGTTCAAAAATATTGGTACAAAATGTAGTTGAAATTCTTTCAAGCATTGGAGAGTTCCGTTGAAACATATGCGCTCACACGCGCACACATTCACATGCGTGCACGCGTGTGTGTTTTTATATATTAAGATTACTTTCGTCGTTCTTAGGTGAACAACTTGGAGGCATGATTATAGTTGGACTTCTCCGAGACTTTTTTATATTGCCGGTCACCTATGCATTTTACTTACATGATAAACCACACTGAGGATTTTCTGACCCTTGAAACTCTTTGGTCTCTCCAACTGGGCTTGAAACCTCTCTACAATTATTATTGATTCGATTTTAGATGGAGACCTTGGAAGAATCGCGAGGTTCAATAATCTCCCTGCAGTGCAGACTTGTGCCCTCAAGTTTGGTAGTTCAAATAATAATAATAATTATTATTATTATTATTATTATTATTATTATTATTATTATTATTATAGCGGGATGTCTCCACCTATAAAACTCGCTGAGATAGCTCAGGGAATCAACTGATGTCACTGTAGTGCCTATAAGCGGGAGGTCCTCGGGTTCGAGTCCAGGAGGCAGGATTTTCGACACTAGGTACAAAGCTAGGCCGAGTTCAGCCACTGTCTGAAGGAGAATTTCAGCGGCCGGCTGCGCTGATGGATAGTTTTTTCTTGGTTTCTTCTGTCTATGCCGAGCGAATATAGGAGCAGAAACGTAATAAACGCTACCCGAATTGCACCCGAACCATCCTTCCTCTTCCTTACCCTATTCTCACACTCTTCCTTACAAGTATTACATTACCTCACATAACGAGAGTTCAGTCGGGAGGTTGGAGTCGACCCGGCCGGGGCGGTGCCCACTCGTTGGAGATACCTCGATAGAGAAAACCCCGCAAGTCGATATGCAGGTCGGCGCCGGATCTCGCCATCCAGAAGGGAAAAAACACCGCCACATGCTATGATAAATCATGCTCCATACTTACGGGACTAATAATCTTAGCAGTAGACGTGCCCAGAAACAAAGCAATGAAAAACAATAGCTGGATGTTTCTGCCAATAAAATCTTGTTCCTGAGGAGTCAATAACCTTCTTAGGAAATGTCTGGACCTGCATTGTTATTTTGTAAACCTACAACTTCGAGGGCCCTACCTTTTAGTTTCTGAGATCACCTTGAAGAAAATTTAAGAGCTTCACCTGTCGGTTTTCTTGGCGCCTTGCGTCCATGCGAGTTCTAGCACCTGCGTCTGGGGGACGCTCTTCCATAGATACGGCGCACGCCACTCACACCGGTATCACATCGGCGGTGGCGTCACCACGTCGGCCCCGCGCACATAATCTTTGTTAGGCCTAAGATGATTCTGACATACACCAATCACCAACACAGTGTTGTCTATTATGATCGTGGAATGCCATAGGTCTATCATCGACGGAACTAGTGCCGTGAAACGAAACTAGCATTAGGCTCTGTCTGTTTTCCTATAGAGGTGATAAGGTGGTGCTGACGCTTCGTCAGGCTTGCACAAAGCCCCCAGCAACGCACCCCACGACGGCCATGGCAGCCCTTCCGCGCCCCACCGGCTTCTAGTGAACGACTTTCGCTTTTGGGGCAAGTGACCGCTCCCCGAACCCTTGGTGGGAGGAAAGCCCTGCGGCTCTTAAGGCGGAAATGTGTTGAATTATATTGATCTAAAACTTGAAATAACGGCTGTAGTTTCTGGAGAGGGGAAGTTTTGTGTGTTTGAGAAGTATTATTTGAGAATAAATTGCTCGACAATTTCCGCACATTTCACGGTCAATCTTTACTGTTTCAACTGATTTTGAAAATATTTGTAATATGAATTACAAGAACAGAAAATTTAAAAATTTCTCATTGTAATAATAATACACACTTCATAAATTTAGTTCAGAAATATCTGATTGTAATACACTTGACCATACTTTTTTAAAAGTTTATTTTAATTTTTCTCCGACACCATCTTCTGACATATGAGACACGTTGTTGCTCCATTTCTCTCAGTGAATAAAAATTCGTGCTCGCACTTAGTCTTGAACCGACGATTCTGATCAGTAAAGTGAAGAGACAACTCGGCCGTCGGGGATTATGCCAACTTTCCTGGTTCTCGTGGGACGCGGGCTTCCCGGCGCCCCAAGAAGGGACTCAAATGGGACGCTTGTGCACCTCTGCGCTACGTGCCACTCGGAAAATGATATGAATTATTTTAATCCTAAAAAAAATTATGTTTGCAAACAGTAAAATAGAAATGTCGATAAGCATAACACACGTGCGTTGACTGGAGTTTGTAACCTTCGCCTAATCTTTATTCACTTGTTCGAGGTCCACGCCTATCTCTATCGCTCTCCGGTGGCGAGGCGATCTACTGCGTAGAGCGGAAATTCCATATTGCCATAGAGTTACACTGGTGGCAACTACAGTAAAACCAACATACTTCAGCATTCAGCCGTGGCTTGCGTACGGTCACTTGCCTCACTGACGGATTGCTCTTTCAAAGGCACGCGTGTTCACGAACTTCTGTGCATCAACACCACTCCCGTCTGTGATGTGAGCGGTCTAATCGCATTAAGCGAATATAACCGACTCCTCCAAGCTACATTTGGAGTTTTCGTTACGAGTCAATCGTAGCACGGAGGGACTAATATAAAATTTCTGGTTCGCCATTTTTGTTCCCTTTCGACCTTCCCCGGAGCCGACCTATTGAATCACAGTAGCGGTACTCACTTCTATAATAGTTTCGCTCTCTCTCTATGAGCTTTCGTGCATGTTCAATTTTTCATGTAAATATGGGCATTTGTAATTTCAACGAGGAGAATTTCCAGACACGAAAATTTATAGTTCCACACTCTTAGTTACCACAACTCTTAATGCCCAATGAGAGGTTATTTTGAAAACTTACATGTGTTTACAGCAGAACCATTCTTAGGCCGAACAGACCCTAGCCTGCTGCCATAACGTATTCGCCGTCGGCGACCTGCCTGCGTGTCGCGCGAGACGAATAAGGCCTGCCGGCGATTACGAGCAATGCACGTGCTGGCCGCCGCGCCCCGGCGAATGTCGCAGCGCTGCGCGGACTTGCCTACCTGCCTGCTGCCTGTCCCAGAAGGTCAGAGGTACACGGGATTAACTCTGCGTGGCGCTGTGTCTCCTGTGCGGTCGGCGGACGGTGCTCTCTGTACCGCTAATGGGCGAAGTTCTCAGTGTGCGTCGGGAAGCGGAATCGCCCGGAATAGAAATGGCGAAATTGTCGTGAAGGTCCATGAGAGAGGTTGTTCAGTTCGAAGGCGATGAAGTGGTGCGTCTTCGTGCAGCGGAGGCTGATAACCGTATGGGTAAACGTATGATGAATGGGAAGTCAGATACCAGTTATTAAGTTATTTGTTTGGTCGTAATTTTTTGCCGCATAATCATGTGATTGCGTAAGAACGTGCCTTGCAAGCGTCTCGACCGGCAGCGGAGGACAAAACGAGCGATGATGATTGGCCATTCCCTGTCTATTTGGATCGATAACGGTAAATATATTGCGGAGTTAATAACTGTAGGATTTATTACAGTTCAATTTCGGTAAAATGAGATCATTAATTTTCTTTGAGATAATTGCTGTTGAAAAAGTCCTTATGCTATTTTGGGATTACAAAATAGAGTACAGCGAATTTAAATTTCAAGAGAATAATTCAAGATAGCTTTTTTTCTCCTTGAATCTTTTAAAAAGTTTACTGCAAAAATAGCTTACTTTGAAAAACTGTGGTGTTCTTTGTGCAGCAAATCTGTTAGCGTTTATGAATGTGAAGCAATCGTTTTGAATTGGAATGGTTCAAGAATTCAACTTACATTTTATCACTGCACTTCGCAACATCGGACATCGAACGTCGAAAAACGCGAAACATTTGGGCCCTCAGAAGCTATCAGTTTTGGGCCTGAAATTGCCGATACTTCTTTGAGGGACATTTTGAGAACATTAAGTTGATTCCTACACGGTTTTCGGCTCTTCTCATTGGATAGCAATTCCCATCTAATACAGATCAGTAAAAAACATTAAACAACTTGCACTTTTTACTTTCCTATATACGTCTATGTATACGGAGTAATATACGTAATATAGGGGAAGTTATGTAATGCTGCGGGGGAAAAACGGCGGATTTTCGGCAGAAAAAAATCATTGCTGGGTCCCATAACGAAAAAATTGATAAATCCAGTTGCTAAATTTAAAACAATCCCCTAACACGTGGTGTAGCCACATTCCCCCTTTTGTGGGTCCTTGATACCGAAAAAACAATTGAAAGCAAAACATCCGTCTGCGAACACTACTGCCGCCTAAACCATACGGAGGATTTTTTTCACATTGAAGAAAGCCCTGTGGATCTGGCTCGAGTCGAAGCTTTGAGATTTTGAAAAAGATTCTATAAAATTTGGGGGTATTTTATGAAGCCCCCAGGACATTTTCAAAATTTTTACAAAAACTGCTCCAAATTTTATCTTTAAATTTCTTGTAAGAATATAGTAAAATACACTTATAAAGTTGCCGTAGGTCCGATTTTCGCGCTTAACTCTGAAATTTCGAAAACTGCAAAAGTTCGAATTTCTTTCGGCCTCTTCCTACAACTACAAAATTAAAGATAGAGATTTTTCCTTCAAATAAAATTCGTTCTTCAAAGTAAGTTTTCTTTACGGTCATGTACATTTTTTTGAAACGTTTAGCAGTTTTCGCGCAATATTGTGTGCAATATGTGTAATTTTAAAAAAATTACATGAACAAGATTTTCTCAAAAAAGGCTTCAAATTTTTTCTTTAAACTTTTCGCAAGAATAGTGCCTAATGTACTCTGCGAGGTGACATAAACGCCAAATTGCTCTCTTCTTTTGTTTTTTCAAAAATTATAAAACTGATTTTTTTTTACTTTTGTCTCACGTCGTTAATATTTACCTTAGCGACAATTTGTTCACATTATTATATTTATGAGTACATGTGCTTTAAATAATGTCAAGTAAAATTTGTCGAAAACTTTGTAATTCTTTTTGAAAGATGTCTCACCCCTCACCTTTACCAGCAATTTGTACACACTATTGTATTTGTGAGTGTATGTGCTTCAAATGACTTCCAATGAAGTTTATCGAAAACTCAAAAATTTTCAGTGAAAAAGAGCTTCAAATTTTGCATTTTTAGGAGCTCCTTAACGTTTTCTTAAAGTCGGCTCCAAATTTTTCAAAGAAAATTGCCATTTAGGACGAGGTTGTATTGTTCTTTAATATTCTAAAATTAATTTAATTAATTAATATTTTCGTTCTATCATTAGAAAACCGAACAATTAAGAAAATACCAAAAAAATATACTTTGGACGACGATAGATGGCAGCTGGCAACAGTATATGGCAATTCCGAATAGCTAGCCCAGACTCAAGGAAATAGAAAACTAATACGGGAAAGTATGTGCCATTCTGTAGCACCATTAGGCTTTAATTTATTTTTTGTCTTCTGCTGAGTTTCGTGATTTGATAAAGATTTTGAGAGTTCGATTTATCAGATGGTAATATCCTCGATAGCTTCTTTTTACTTTCTCGTATACTACTTACTTATAAAGTATTGAAATGCTGTCGCAAAAAACGACGATTTTTGACAGCAAAAAATATTTTTGTGGGACCTCCCAAAAAAGTGGATAATTCTTGTTCCTAAATGTAATAAATAACTTCCTCTAACTCGTTGTGTGGTCAGAATCCACGTTTTGTGGGCCCTTGACACCGAAATATTGTCTTGCGGCCAAACACCAATATTTTTGATTTGGGTGAAGTCCTGGGACTTGGCTCCCAACTTCGGATTGGGAAGATGATGGGAAGGGAAGAACGCTTAAGTTCCGCGAGACGTTGAATTGGGTTCGGCTCCTGTATTTGCCTGACAGTGAATAGGGAATTACGAATCCTCTGATCAGAGAAGCCGTCAGAGATTTTGATTGCGACAGTTGTCCAAAACTCACCGATGCGAAACAAGTTTCGTAAATTTCTGTTTTACATTTAATTGTGTACATTTGTTTTCTAAAGATGGTAAATTTGTAATTAAAAATTATATAAAAGTCCAGGACAATAAAAGATTGTATATATTTTGTTATAATATATGTTTTGTATGTATTTTGTGTATAATTTGTAATGATAATTTGATGATAGTTTTGTTTCTGATACTTACACTCATATTTCATTACTACATAGTTATGATGTAACTCTGGTTCAGTTCTTGTTATTCCTTCAATACATACGAATACTATTATTATTGTTATTATATTCAAATGTATCAATATTCCAAAAGGAGCACATCAAATCCGCGAAAAAATGTATATTTACAAGAAAAAGTCGTTAATTAAATTTTATTGAGTCCTGGGCTTTTGTACAATTTTTAATTTAAAAAAATTGACTGCCCCCAAAAAATTGAGCGCAATTGAATGTAATGTATGAGTAACTGTTACATGAAGTAAATTTATGTCATATTGCCATGACCTTCCAATCACAGTTCAGTGATTGTGGCGTTACGTTCCGCTCTTTACTACCGCGAACAACGCCTTCATTTGCTACCTCAAGAAAACTTGGCGAGTTTTCTACTGGTTGGAGTATGTTGTTAGTCTCTAGAGCTTTCTAAAAGTCAACTTTATATGTGAGAAGTAATATAATACCAATAGTTACATGCAGCTTGCTTACACAGTATATGAACTGCTTGCGCAGTATAGAGAAAGTATTGTAATGCCGAGGGAAAAGCGGCGATTTCTCACTAGAAAACTCATTTTTGCCAGGCTCTGGTAATGAAAAAGTGGATAAATCTCGTTCTTATTTGTAGTAAATTACTTTCTCTCATAATTTGTGAAGACAGAACCTACATTTTGTGGGACCTTAATATCGAAAAATCTATTAACGGCAAAACTGTCCGTCTGTCCGTCCGTCTGTCTGTCTCAGTCGGTCTGTCTCCGTCTGTGTCTGCCGTTCTGTCTGTCTGCGTTGTTGGATAGCGTAAAGGACGCTTGAAAAATGGCGCAAGTCTCATTTTCGTTGAAATCTGAAGTTTTGAAAATTGCAAAAGCTAGAAATAATGCGAGAAAATATGTGCTGTTGAAGCATTACTAGTATCAGAATGATTCCGTAGCCCTTAAGATTCACAGTTTGTGCTTGAGTGTTTTCTTATCAATTCATCTGTCTGGTCAGTATGAGATAATTCCCTGCAATAATGTTAATAATTCTTACCAATTTTGTAATAATTCAGTGTTTCAAGACACCTTATCGATTATTTATTTATTACTTAATTTAACTAAAGAAAATTTAATACACAAGTAATCAAAATGTTACATTAATGTTTTTTAGATTTGCTGTGTATCTACCAAACATAATCCCTTCATTTTGTAGAATTCAAATTTAACTACTGAAATCAAGAACAATTATTGTACGTTACAAATAATGTTCTCCATAAATATTTAAAAATATGAACAGTAGTAGAAAATATAGAAATCAGAAACACCAACCATCAGGAAATGTTACAAATGCACACAAATTACCTACATTGAACAGCTCTATGGGAAAAATAATTAGTTTGAAGCCACTGGATTTGAATTAAAGCTTTTAATTGCTGTATAAAAAGTGTTCCGTTTCTCCCTTTTCTTGAGACATCACCTCTCATGATTTACATGAAGTACAGTGTAACATTTGCCTAACATTCGGTACATTAATTTGAAGAAAGAAAAAACATAGTGGAATTCAAGGTAGTTTACGACACAAAACCAGAGATTAAAAAAGATGCAGTTATCGGCATTGGTTGGTATTGTTTCTTGGGATGTTGGATTATTAGGTTTAAAATATGGTTTAATTAACAATTAATAAAAAGCTATATGAAATAATTACGATTACAAGGAAAATAATTGCAAGAATAAAATTAACAACTACGCGAATATGAAAAGGGGGAAAATCCAAACGCATATTGGAACTGCTAGTTGCTGTCAAGCTTTTCAGTCACCTAAGAACGACGTAAGTCGCCCGCGATTTGTCAATACTTTGACAAAACGTATTCACGAAATTGTCTAGAAGTGAGTGGCGATTTAAACAATTTCTTTTCTGAAGACTAATCGTATCGAACTTGATATCAATGTCAATGATGTTTTCTCGTAGTCACCATCAAGGGTCATGAAATTCAAATAAAATGTATTTCGCATTGACTGAGTTTCGTTTAAAGACACGGGATGTTGAAAACTATTATCTGGCTGAAAACCATGAGCAGGTAACCTGTACGGTAGCATTAGTATCATTCCAGAAAGCGTTATTAGGAGAGGTGTCATTATTAATTTGTCCCCCCTTCATCAATGTGTTAAATAATTACTCATTTTCTTTAGAATAAAGTGTTGCTGATTCAAATGCTGACTTCTCGGTGTTTTGGGGAATAAGCCTATGTAACGTTATACGGTGGAAGTGTGGTAATGAGTGTGGTACATTGAGTAAAATAGTTTTTGAGGGGGAGGGGCTTGGCCCCTATCGCTCTCCCATCTTGTATCCGCCAGTGATTAGAGTGAGTGTGTAGAATGCGAGGGGGGCGGGGCTTCCTCCCGAACGGGCGCTTCGGGAGGCGGAGGTCGGGGCGGGCGAGCGCGAGGTGTGGGCCGGGGACACGTGTCGCCGCATGTCCGATGGCCATCGCCCGGGAGCGTGTCGTGCCGTGTCGTCTCGTCTCGCCGCGCAGCTTTTTCCCCGCGCGAGCGCCCGCGGACGTGAGCAGACTGCCCGCAGCCGCACTCGCCTCCGCGCCCGCCGCCGCCGCCAGCGCCACCGCGCCCGCCGTATCGGCGCCTCAACCTCCTCGACCTCGATCATTGTCGTCACTGCAACGCGCTCTCCACCGCCATACGTTGTCCCCACCGCTCTCCGCCACCATACGTTGTAGATTCACACCGCTCTTCCCCGCCATCGCAGCTTCCTCTTCTCCTTCTCCCACAGCCACCGTCACAACCAGCCCCATTGTCGCTAATGTATCTATACCAATATACAAAGACAGAACTGCACTGACAGCGCGATAATCTGTGAATCTACTGAACCAATACCGGTGAAAATTTTGTGATAGCTTCCTTTAAAGGTCTGGAGTACTATAGGCTATGATTTACAATCACAAACCTTAACATATTTACAAAATAATTACTTTTCTGGACTTTTTTCGCCTAACATTACATCATAGATTCAAGAGTGCATCAATGTCAATAGTTAAGCTGCGCGCCACCAGAGGATGACTACTGAGGTCTACGAGGTTCATTAATGCACAGAATTGCATTTACCTGTATGACAGGTTGATTTTACTATCAATGGCTAATGCGAAATGTTTATATTTAAGAATGATTCTGTTTTTCTTCACTCTATAAAAGTAACTTGGATATTGATTTTAATTGCGTCTGGGCGTGAGTGTATTAAGTATACAAGAGAGAAGTATACATATTCAAATATGAAATGTTTGGAAAACGACATTTTGCTGACGGATGATTAATATTGTCGTAAAAAGGTATATATGATTGTACTCATGTATTCTATATGAAATTGTATTGGTTTAGTTGTAGTACTTTAAGTATGATTATTACGTCTTTGCGAGTTGAACGCGTGAAACGAAAGTTAATGTGAATGATTTATGAGTTAGGCTGAAACTGTGACGGATGAATTTTTGCAGGGAAGTGTTTTATTACAGTTTAGAAAGCATACATTTTGCTGGTGAAGGAATGATTATGTAAATTGATGAAAGTAAGTTTGGAGAGAATAATAATTGAAGTAAAAGAGTAGTGAGGCATGGAAGGAATTGAATGTGTGTTAACCCTGTTTTTCAAGGTTGTTGAAAATAGAACAAAAGAGTTATTTTTTAGGTAACAGACAAACTTTGTTCAAGCCTGGATCTACTGTGTGATCTCGCATTTTGCGGGATATTATGATTATGTAAGTGGTTAATGGCACCTTTCCGTCAGCCACTATTTATGAAGGACACTAAAACGCGTAGTCGAACTCAGTTAAAAGCACTTTATATTTCAATTGCCTCGACGTGGGAACAAATATCATTTTCAAACTTTTCATTAGAAATGCGAGAGAAGAAAAGATATGTAAAAAATGAGTATTACAATGTGGCAACTGATTGAAAGTGTGGGAATAATACATAAAATTCCACAAAAATAATATGTGCGTGTATGTATTTTTTTTAGATTTGATTACTATTTTTAATTTTAAAGTGAGTTAAGCTGGGGAGCGGGAACCCCAGTTTCAAAATATACACATTTTTAGTGGGAAAGTGAGTGAGAAGAAGGAGAGTATTTCCAGTTGGGAGTAAGGCAGAGAGGGGTTGGGCAAGATTGAGCGGGGATATAATTGAATAAATACAAGAAGGCTCCGCGGCAGAGCGGGAATAGATGGAATGCCTCTTCCTAATTAAGTATTGTGATAAATATCCCAGCAACGCGGGGTACTTCAGCTAGTAATAACAATAAGAATAATGACGGAACTGCCGCAAGGACCACCTCCACTTCGTCCCTCCACCACTTCCACCAACAACCATCACATTGCCTGTCGCTATCTTCTCTTCTGCTGCTTACCATCACCTTCATAGGAGTTATTGTTTGGTAATTACGACCCTTTGTACACGCCTATTAACACAAGTGTATTTTCAGTGAGGGCGTAGTTTTTCTCTCCCTCCCCCTTCTTTTTAATGCAGCAGCCGCCGGAAGGGGCTCGGGTGGCCGAAGGCGGTCGGCGCCATTCATTCCATTGCGCTTCTGCAGGTAGGGCGCACTGAGCACCTGACAGTGGCCCTGGTCAGGCGGGCAGCGCGCACCTCCCACGGCAACGCACCGGGCTTCCGGACATTGTTCCTGGCCTTCCTCTTGTCATCCAGGAAGTCCACACCTTACTCGATATGGGCGACTCGAAGGATTGCATTATAGTTATTATTATATTAAGTGCACGGTGTGACTGTTTTTTCCTCGTTCGAGATTGAAGGTTTTTGGCAAAACGGATGGATGGGGCAAAAAAAAAGCTATATATCGTACTAGAAACTATCATTTCGATTAAAAATTATAAAAAAAATTATAATATTAGAAAAGTTGAGATAAAATTATTTCATCGTTGCCGTGCAAAACAGTTCCTTTTTTTGCGATGACGTCATGTATTTCAGATGCGTTGTGAAAACGTTAACTTCATGCCCGCCTAGCGATACAAAAAAAAACGAACTTTTTAAAATCGTAGAAAAAATTGATTTAACTTAAACGGTATGAGTGCAGGCGATGAAGTTTTTGACCGTATGTCTCTTTCCTTGGTAGATGACCGTTGCCTGCTGGAGTCCTCAGTGCAATTCATAAGATTGCTTCCTTGATGCGATACATTACTCAGTGTAAGTCGCCTCAGAGAAATCTGGAAGTTTCGGAGTGCTCTTAATTTAAGGTCGCATCAACTACTCGGTCATTAGCGACTACTGTTGGATTTAACGTTATGGTATGAGGATGAAACGATATGCTAATGATAGGGGATGAAAGAACGAACATATACAACCATGTCCGAGGCGGAACCCGGGCCCGCGACCCCACGGACCGAGATCACTATGGCACTACTGCTGATCTCTGCCACGGGGTCGACAAGGTATTAAATTTGTTCATAACGTCTTCTTGATATCTTTAAACAAGTCGAATTTTGAATCCCTCATTTGCAATTTTGGTTTATATATAAATTAATTATTTTTCTTAATCATGTACAAAACGGGTACGTGCAAAATAATCGCTACTTTCATGATTTCAACTGTGGCGTTTTTCAGAGCACGAACTTGAGACATGTAAGGACACCATATAATTTTTTTTAAAAAAAGGTTCTTTTTCACTTGCGATATGATTTTGGAATTTAAATATGTGGACAAACCTGATATGGGTGATTGATTTAATGGGTAAGTAATAATGGTGAGAAGACATGAGTGATGACGTAGCAACGATGAATTGAAGTGAAGGAGAAATGAGAGAACCTTAAGGAAATGAGGTCGATCCTGATTCGACCACCCAGTGCAATGTGGATCGACCGTCATGTAAACCACGAAACAGTGTTTGGAAGCACCCGCGCTGGTGATGCGTTGCAAGTCACAATAGGGAAAACTGCCTTTGAAATCTCCTTGTCTGTTTCCTATGTGACTACATTTCATCAGATGGCCAACGCCGCTGGAGTTTTTACAAGAGTTTTCAACCGGGACTTTGCGCACTACTAGCAATACATTTCGCACTTGCGCGAAAACGAAAGAGGGAACATTAATGGGGAACTCGCGAGCAGCGCAGGAATACAGACGACATATGGCGACATGTGTGTGACAACGGGGAGCCTTAATTGGATCGTGAATCCTAATTCCCTGTGCGAGGAGGAGGTGCGGGCGGGGCCGGGCGCAGCCGAGGGGCCCGTTGCCCTCCCCCTCCTGATCCCCAGCTGCAATGGCCGAGACACGTCCATCTTCATTGTTGGCGGCGTGCGGGGGCGACAGGCACTGCCCCCGACGCTGGCCTCGGCAGACTTCCCCTTTTGCTTCTGATTCTTCGTCTACTTGTTTAGTGAAGTTGTTCATTTTCAAAGTAATGCCAGTGAAAATAGTGAATTGGAAGTAATGAAAACTACTACTTGAAAACAAAATTTGTTGGCAACTCCAAATTAATTAAGATATTGACGATAGTTTATTGATTTCTAATAATCGCAGTTTGATATTAATTTAGGTTTTGTATCATGTGTAGCAATTATAAGTGCTTTTAATTTGATTGTTCATTAACACCTTCAAGGTGTTCCTAGAATTAAACTACTACATCCTCCGGAACCTTGATAAAACCTTGGATTTTACCATTCTCTCTTGGTTTTCCCACACAGATGTGGCAACTTCATACACAACTGCTAATCAAAAATTAAATGAAGCTCATCTTATGCAGCCGAAAAATCACGACAGACGTGAACCCTATAATTTATTTATTTATTTATTTTTGCTTCGCCTGTGGTATTCAGTATGACTCTTACTATGAATGATTTTCAAAGAGCAGATTTACGTTATTATTGTGGTTATTTCACTTCAGGAGCACATTACATTATATGGAAAGGGTAATCGAGTCTGTTTGCTCAAGGAGAGTCAAAACTTTCTCTGGGCTGTTTTCTTTGCAAACTTTTCCGATGAGGGTTCTGTTTTCAGAGTTTGAAGTGGGTAGTTGACAGTATTCGATATATTTTGGTATGGAATTTTGCGGTTAGAAGGGAGAAATGTACAGTGATGGGGTGATACCCAGTTCTTAATGGAGCTGCGAGATTGGGATACGCCAGGGTGCTTTTGTGTATTCGCAGGAATTTATTATGGAATGTTTGGATTTTGAGAATGTTGGTTTTGGATGCTGCGGCCCAGACTGGAGATGCATTGCTTAATGTTGGTTGTATCATTGTATGGTAGAGATGATTGGACATGCGTAATTGAAGCAGGGATGATTTCTTAAGTAGGGGATATAACTGATGTGTTCCTCTACTGGTCAGTGCAATTCTATGCATGATATTTGCTCTTCAATATTCCGAAATTGTTGCTTTATATTTATGATCCGTGGAAGAGTACTGTATTAAGAATGCTCATAATACAATTAATGTTCTGCGCATTCGAATGTGGGAATTGAAACTCCTATATATTTTCAGTACTCTGCCCGTGCCAGGAATGGATGAATATGTTTGGTGTCATTCAGTTTTGGATTGGGACCCGGTTTAGCCTCACGGCCTTTACAATGAACCGCTCTTCCAGACATCTTGCTAGTCTCTTGCACAGCAAGTTTGCGGGATACCGTCTCGTCACTCTTCCTCAATTCTTCTTTTCTTTTAAGGGGAGCTGCCGAGGTACCCCGGAGAGCGACGCCGATTACACTTTGTAGAAGAGGGTGGAAAACTGACTAGCAAGAAACGATAAGAGGTAATGGCAGGTCATTGTTGTTTACCATGACACCAGAATACACAGATTCAGGGAAAAAACTGCCTATGCGGAAACAGGGCAGGTGGGGAATTTGCCCTATGTCCCGATTGAATTGGAGCTCCATTTTTTTTTCATTCGAAACGTGTAAACACTAGGTAGTTCTAATTCGAATTGACCGCTGTAAGTTATTTCTGTAGCATGGAGAGAAGAATTTTGTCTGTCTACTTGGGATGGGGGGAGCGGACTGTTCTTCGAAAAAAGGGATCCTGATAGATTACTGTCCTATGCGCCTTGTTTTCTCTGGGAGCCCCTGGGTGCAACGTGTATTTATCCTTCACGCCGAAGGTAGTGTTCATCATCACCGAATATCAGAGTCCGCCCTGTTAACTTTCATCACGATTTCAACTAAACGGCCAATAGGTGAAGATTTCCTCAAAGGATAATCCGTGTAAATAATTTTCCTTTTCGTAGATGTTTTGAATTTTTTAAAATTCTTGCTAAATGAATAAATTTTTTTACAGAAACATTCTACAATTAGCGGATGACAAAAATAATAGAAAGTACCACAAGCACCAGCATAAGTTTGCCAGTTCGTTCATGAAATATGGGTGAATCATTTCTACAAGTTACTCTCTGATTAAGTCTCCTATTTAGTGAGGCGTGGATGAGCGTCAGAAATAATCGCACATCTGACTGAAATAATACATCTGTGTCTCTCTAAGCATCACGCAACAGGCCTCCAACTAGCAACCACCACCGTATGGCAAAGGCCCGTTTTCCCTGCCGTCCTTCGGAGCTGGAGCATCGTCTACTCTGCTCTGCTCTCGCTTGGCCTCCCGCCCCGCACCCCGCGCGTGGCGTGCTCTGCAGCCACACGGCCGCCGCCACCTCGCTGAATGAGGCGCCAACGGAGGCTGGACTTCCTTTGACCTTGAGCGTTTAATTTCCAAGCCTCATTTCACTTTTATATGCAGACGGCGATGGCGGCGGCGGCGGCGGCGCCGCCGCCGGGCGAGCCCCAGAGCGGCCTTTGTGCGGGCGGGGGCGGGGGCGTGGGCGGTGGTGGCGGCGCTGCAGTGGAATGAGCGGAATTTTCTATTAGGGCCGACGACGGCCGGCGGGTGGCGGGCGCGGCGCCCAGTGGGCCCGAACCACGCCCAATACAAGCTCCTGTTGTCAAAAGCGTTTTCTGACAAGAAACGAATAATGTGTGTAAATAAACACGAAACAAATGAGTCTCGATTCGGTGGCGCAGTGGCTTGGCAATGTGCGCCGAAGGTGAGATGGGTTCGAATCTCGCGTAGGGCATGGATGCCTTCAGAAGAGTGATATGGTGTACATTCCCTCTTCACCACGTACTACCCCTGAATCTCAATTCTTCCCTTAATTTCTTCTTTGTTTCCGCGTAAAAATTAGTTTGTGTGTGTGTGTGAGGCCAGTGCGCGCAACATGACGGGTTTATGGTTGTATGCTGGTTTACTTCCTCCTCTTAGCGCCGATGGGCTCACGAGTAATAGCAGCGCAATGGACAAGAACACTAGTAGGTAACCAGAGTTTGCCCCAAGAGTTAAAATATTCAGTCCGAAGTCAGGGTCCATAATATATCGAAAGGTATATAGACGTAAAACAAAAATGAGAAGTTTAGATTTCCAATGTCATACAAAATAAATACATTAAGAAAGATCTTATCCCGGTTAGTATTGCCCTGATTTATGTAATTTCATTAAGAAATTCAATATTCCTTGAAATGTTTCTATTGCTGACCACTTCTCGGCATTAGAGAGTTTTGAGGGTTCGATAGCTAGCCTCTCTATTTCCCTCACCCCCCTGTCTTACAACATTATCGAGAATTTCGCGAGGAAAGTACTTCTCCTACAGTAGTATCTCGTACAGTAGTACATCTACAGTAGTACATCTCGTTTTCGCGCGAGGCGCTATTTGTTTTCTGTCGCGGACAGCGCACTGTCGCCCCGGACAACTTGTTTGCCGTCGCTCGCCTCCTCGTTTCCAGCAAATAGAAGCCAGTGAAGAGGATAGTGTTGTGTTGACTTTTGACCCGCTAGCTACCTGTACTTGTGTGTCCGTAATATGATGAGGGTAGATAATTCTAGCCTCTTCGACCGAATTGTATTCCATAACTATAGCTGTTGATGCCCGAGAATATGTTTATTACAGTCATATACTTGGGTGAAAACGGAACGTGTTGTGATTCTGTGAAACGAATGTAATTTAATTTACTACCATGTGACACCCCGCCCGCTATGTTCTGTCCTGTCCTGTTCCGCCCCGTCCCCGTCCCCGCCCAGCCCCGTCCGGCTCAGCCCTGCGTCTCCCCGTCCCAGTCCCTTCCCTACCCTACCTGCTTCACACAGCACCGACGCAGTCCTGGCAATGCCCTGACCTGCCCAACCTCGCCCCTCCCTTTCCCACCCTTCTTAGATACATTTCTGGTTGTATACTCCTTTCAAGTCACAAAATAGGAACTACTATTTGGCATTTCTCCTTACGAGCTGGTAAACAGTTGCTTAAATTATCCCGGAGATAATACTCGACGCTTCAGAAGTTCCATAGAAATCGGTTTAACAGTTTTCGACGTTTCATAGGTTAGGTCAAAGCAATTTCCAGGAGAAATCTGTTTAGCCTGGACAATCAAAAAATGTAAAAACAATACTGTGGTCACGGGGTAAAAGTTCTTAACTCAGTTTTTAGCAAAATTGCGCTAAGTACTGAAACTACAAGTTAAGTATCTATATTTTATTTTAGTAAAATGCCCAAATTCAAATGTCGCCTCCTTAACGAGAAAAAAAGCATTAAGAAATGTCATTTAGCGTAGGAACAAGCGGTAGCTCAAAAATCTAACACTTGTTTTCTCCAAACTAAGATTTTTGACTTAAGAACTTTTACCCCGTGACCACAGAATTCTGTGGATTTCTGTATTAGTTAAGTTACTGAAAACGTGTTTATAAAACCGCAGTTGTTTTGAAATCTCAGACACTTCAGTTTGATGAATACGCAAGTTCTTTCCCTTGCTGTGCTCTTCCATCGGATCGTTTGGCCCAGTGCGCACCGTGAACTGAGGTGAAGTAGAAGAGCAGCCCCGCCCCTTCCCTTCCGCTCCCTCGTCCTTCCTCTGCCTCCCTGTCGCGCGAGATTTCTCGCCTCGACGGCTCGGGAGGGAGGGGCTCAAGGCGGAAGCCTCTTCGAACGTTAATTAACGCCTCCGGAAGGTCCGCGACACGCCCTTCACCTGCTCCGGGTTGGATAAGGAGCGAGGGGGGTGGATTTAGAGTTCTTTTGGAATTACACGCCCTAAGTCAGCGCTTGGGGGTCGTATTTTATTGTTTATCCTCCGTCCGGGGAAAATGTTTGTTCGAAATCTTCAGGTGCAAAGGAGTCATTTACATTTGTCTCCTGAAAAGCAGATTTTGGAGGAGGGGAGAGGGGACAATTAAAGAACTTTTTGTGAATCCACACATTTTATATGCCTCTGTAGTATGAGAAGTTCAAAAACGTTATTTTTCACAGCTTGGGTTATAAAGGTAAGTGAGAAAAGATACATGCTGCAATTGTTTGTAGGTAATTATCAATCAGTGAACTAAATAAAATTTCGGAATAAAAGTGATATCAAACCTCAATAGTAGGCTTTAAAAAATCTACTTTGTAGAAAATTCAGCCATACACGTGTTTCGGGAATTTTTCTCCATCTTCACTGGCTCCAAGTAAGACAGATTAATCACACATTAAGTATACATGCTGCTCCGTCCTAGGATGCCTCCATTTTGTGAATCGTTCGAGGTACGGAGACATGTATTTAATCTGTGTTCCTTGGAGCCACTGATGATGGGACAAAATTCCCGTAACACGTCTATGACTGAATTTTCTACAAAGTAAATTTTTTAAAGCTTACTATTGTGGTTGATACCTCTCTTATCCTGGAATTTTATCATGGAGTACAATTCCTCTGCTGCCACCACAGAATTTAATCAGTGAACTGTTTACATCTTGAGGTTTAGGAATCAAAAGATCTTAAAAATGTGATTTACATTCGTTAATACTTTCTATTGTTCCGTAACAGTCGCGTGATAGGTAGTGATGAGCTGTGCAGAGAGAAGTGTACAAAAAGCTATGAATTTCATTGCCATGATAAATCATTCGTTATGTTTAAGATTTAAATTACATTTTTCAATATTTTCATTTTGTGAAAAGCCTAAGAAGCTGATTGCTATTAAAATTACTAATGATATTTTAAACTGACACTCTTTTTTAAGACCAGATTTAGGACCTCAGAATCAGGTCCTAAAGGCGCTTCTTGACAGTAACATGCATAGAGGACATATTACAGGTATTGTTGCAGGCAACATTAACTTCAGTAGAATGTAGCCTTTAATGCATATACAATAAAATGTGTAAAATTCGCGATATTCCTTTTTTATGGGCATTCCGTCCTAAAGAGAGAACGCGAAACGAATATTGCCGTATCACCGTGTTCCAGGAGCGTATGTGTTATCCAGTACTTTCCTGGTTATGAATCATTGTCTCAGAGGTTGCGGCGGTCATAGTGTGATGTTGACATAAAGCATTGTGAAAATGCTATCGCAATTGTCGATCGTTATTTGGTGACCCGCTGGGGTCTTCCCCACTCTCTATAGACAGAACAATAATTCACAACCCAGTACAATGGCTACGGGTCTGACTGTCCTATTGTACACATCCCGCGTCGTATATAATTCCAAACAAGAGACACTAATCCTGAAGAGGTCATTCAGTTCTCTCAGTCAGATAATAAACATCTTCACATGATTTTTTTGAAACCATATATAGCCATGTGTAAATCACGAACAGTATACCCAAAGTAAAGTGATGAATCCACAACCTATTCGCGCTGTGGTAAATAAAGTTTTATTTCATTTTTTCTCAACAATAATTTATACTTTCCTCAAGAGCTTGCCGAGATGCCATAGTGGAGCGAGTTTGATTCGGGAGAAAGCCGAATCCCAGTTGAATGGTAAAGTCTTTTTATTCTTGCGCCTACATTGTTATATGGACTGCAGACGGTTGCTCAATTCTGTGCCAAGACGGTCTCCGTGAGGAATGGGGAGGGTCGGTAGTTAGGCAGATAGATAGGATAGAAAGCTGGAAGAGACAAGCAGATAGGGAGGAAAACAGCTAGAGAGAGGGATAGGAAGGAAGCAGCCAGAGACATGCAGATCGGGAAGAAAGAAGCCAGACACAAGCAGACAGGGAGGCTGGAGTGGCTGCAGCCCACACGGCGGCGGTCGCCTGCGGTCTGCGCGCAGTGAGAAATCCATCTGCGGTCAAACCTCTTGGGGCAATGGACGATGGTTGGCTGACAAACACGCCCTCGCTCAGGAGTTCGGTGATCAGCCGAAGGTCTCGCCAGTTGAGGTCTCTGTCAGACGGGAGCGAGTGACGTTTCCGCGATTGTGCTCAAAAAGCGTTTGGCTAATCAATGTAGACGTGTGCGGGGGAGCCTGTCTGTCGCGGGTGTTTCTTGAGGGTGAAAGGGGAGAGGTCGAGGCGGGCTCACTCCGAATGGCTCCCAGATTGACCAAAAGACGCATTCCTGGAAGGGGCAAGGCAGCCAAGTGGGATTTTGGATGGTGCCAGATCCCGCACGCATTGACCGGAGAGCGTCGCTTCGCTCCGCTTACTCGGTGGCGAAGCCAGAAATTCGCATGTTGAAATTGTCTTCGTGTCAGCAATGGCGGTAGCAATAGCTTTCAGAACTATCGTAATCAGGGCATAAGGCGTGTCAAGCATGGCTTTCTTAGAAGTAGTATTCAAATTCCATTGTCAAAACTATCGTTATCTTCTTATCCAGCATTCACCCATTCCCCTAGTTTGAATAAGTAATTGGGCCATTGAAAAAGTCTGAGTACGTCTAAATTAAAAAGTCATTGATCCGAATATTGGTATTAAACCAGAGCATTTTCTTGTGCGACATCATTTTTATTCTCCGAAGGAAGGTCCTTATAGGCCTTGGAAGTGTGGAGCTACCTGGGTGATGCGAGCACGAATAACTACTAGGTAAGATTCTGTCCATTCCATTTATTTCAAGCCTTTGGCTTTACTGATCCTACGATAGTGAATTTTGTAGAAGTGAGTTGTACTTACGAATACTTTGTAGATGGATGATGCTTAACTGTGGATTCCGAAAACAAATAGGGGTTATTGAAGAGGAAAAAAAGCTTAAAGAGGGAGGCTTTGTTGTGTTACGTGGTGGAAGGAAGATTTAAAAGGACAGTTTATGCTTAGTGGGACTTCAAGTCTTTCGCATTTCTGGTAAGGAAATAGTGCGCTTTCATGCGTGGGAGAATGGAAGATTTAGCAGCTTCCAGGAAAAGATTGAAAGAACATGCTGTAGCTTCCGTTCCCGTGCAGGTGGCCGCAGAGAATCGCGTGTGCAGCGCAGAGGCATTGTCCCCGGCGGAGGCCTCGTGCGCGGAGTGCTGGTCGACGCTTGTGAGACAGGCCCGACGGGCGGCGCGGGCGGCCACCCGTCATCCATCACGCTGGCTGCGGCGGGCCCGACGCCTCTCTGCCCGCACTCCTACGCTACCCCATATGCCCGCCTGCCCCGCCGTCCGTCAAACCCTGCGTCCCCTTACTCCCTGACCTCCAACTCCCCCGTCGCCCAACTCCCCCGTCGCCCAACTCCCCCGTCGCCCAACTCCCCCGTCGCCCAACTCCCCCGTCGCCCAACTCCCCCGTCGCCCAACTCCCCCGTCGCCCAACTCCCCCGTCGCCCAACTCCCCCGTCGCCCAACTCCCCCGTCGCCCAACTCTCCCGTCGCCCAACTCCCCCGTCGCCCAACTCCCCCGTCGCCCAACTCCCCCGTCGCCCAACTCCCCCGTCGCCCAATTCCCCCGTCGCCCAACTCCCCCGTCGCCCAACTCCCCCGTCGCCCAACTCCCCCGTCGCCCAACTCCCCCGTCGCCCAACTCCCCCGTCGCCCAACGCGCCCGTCCCTCAACTCGCCCGTCTCTCAACTCGCCCGTCTCTCAACTCGCCCGTCTCTCAACTCGCCCGTCTCTCAACTCGCCCGTCTCTCAACTCGCCCGTCTCTCAACTCGCCCGTCTCTCAACTCGCCCGTCTCTCAACTCGCCCGTCTCTCAACTCGCCCGTCTCTCAACTCGCCCGTCTCTCAACTCGCCCGTCTCTCAAGTCGCCCGTCTCTCAACTCGCCCGTCTCTCAACTCGCCCGTCTCTCAACTCGCCCGTGCCTCAACTCGCCCGTGCCTCAACTCGCCCGTGCCTCAACTCGCCCGTGCCTCAACTCGCCCGTGCCTCAACTCGCCCGTGCCTCAACTCGCCCGTGCCTCAACTCGCCCGTGCCTCAACTCGCCCGTGCCTCAACTCGCCCGTGCCTCAACTCGCCCGTGCCTCAACTCGCCCGTGCCTCAACTCGCCCGTCTCTCAACTCGCCCGTCTCTCAACTCGCCCGTCTCTCAACTCGCCCGTCTCTCAACTCGCCCGTCTCTCAACTCGCCCGTCTCTCAACTCGCCCGTCTCTCAACTCGCCCGTCTCTCAACTCGCCCGTCTCTCAACTCGCCCGTCTCTCAACTCGCCCGTCTCTCAAGTCGCCCGTCTCTCAACTCGCCCGTCTCTCAACTCGCCCGTCTCTCAACTCGCCCGTGCCTCAACTCGCCCGTGCCTCAACTCGCCCGTGCCTCAACTCGCCCGTGCCTCAACTCGCCCGTGCCTCAACTCGCCCGTGCCTCAACTCGCCCGTCCCTCAACTCGACGTGCCTCAACTCGACGTGCCTCAACTCGCCCTTCTCTCAACTCGACGTGTCTCAACTCGCCCGTCTCTCAACTCGCCCGTCTCTCAACTCGCCCGTCTCTCAACTCGCCCGTCTCTCAACTCGCCCGTCTCTCAACTCGCCCGTCTCTCAACTCGCCCGTCTCTCAACTCGCCCGTCCCTCAACTCGCCCGTCCCTCAGCTCACACCTCCCCCAATTCACCCGTCCCCCAATTCACCCGTCCCCCAACTCCCCCGTCCCTTAGCTCTACCGTCCCCCAACCCCCAATCCTCTTGCCCCCTGAAACGTGTTGCTGCGTCACCAAGCGTCACTACCTCCCACGCCCTCCTTCTTGCAACCTGTGCATATCTCTCCTCCCGGGCGCCTCACTGCCACTCCCCCAACGCAATACTCCACACCCGTCCCACCTCCCCACCCGTCCCACGGCATTCCCTGCTCGCCACCGCCTCCCTCATTGCCCCATACCCCGCCCACTCACCGTACAGCGCCCCTGCTCGCCACCGCCTCTCCCACTGCCCAATGCCGCGCCGCCCCCACTTACCCTATTGCGCTCTCTGCCCGCCCCGCCTACCCTGTCACCCCATTCTACACCGAACCATCCTCCGGCCCCCCCCATCACACCATTCCACACCGGCCCATCTTCCGGCCCTCCGCCATCACCCCATTCCACACCGTCCCATCCCCCGACGCCATTGCGTGCCATCATCTCCCTTCCCTCTGCGGCTCGCCGTGGGCTTGCCGTCTCCATCGCTGGGCTGCAGTGGGAGGCGGGGTGCGCGCGGCGGGCAGAGTGGCGCCGGAGCGCGTGTCGCGACGTCAGCCCTCGGCCGCCCACGTAATGGATGAGCCGCGCGCCGCGCCGGGGCCGCGCTGTCCGAGCGGCGCGCGCGGCGCGGCGACCTCCGAGCCAGCCTCCCGCCCACCCGCCGTTCGCCAGCGCGCTCAGAGCGTGCGTGTTCACTCCGTGTACACTTTCTGTTCGACCAGACGGGTTTCTCGCGTTATTTTCGCTGCATAAGAGAATAGGAGGCAACTCTGCTGTAAAACAGACTTTTTGAGGATTGTTCTCGTAATCTTGCTGAGGGCACTCCAATTGATTTGGGGAACACTGGCGAGTGATGGCGAATCAACTGAAAGCACAGGGAAATCACTTCACTGCCATTTTTAATATTTCTAAAAAAAACACACCTGTATACAAGTAAACTTTCACGACAATAAAGAAGCAAACTAATTCATCTGAATATTCTTTCGGGGTAGCAATTTAGCTGAGGCAAACATTGTTATTTCTTTGCAGATTATGGACGTTTTTTTTTCTATAACTCCCACAAATTTTGTGCTTGTCTGTTCTGCCCAGCTCTGCTTGGCATCTCCCGGTAACAATGGCGTCTAGCTGCATTGTGTACTGCCTCGTTTCCGAGTAACACTAATTTTGGATTGAGAAACATTTTGAGATAACAAAATCTCCTTGATTTTTTTCGACTGCTCAAAAGCATTCATGCAATATTTTGGAGCAATCGCTCCCGTGGTTCAAGAGATTTTTGTGGAACTTATTCTCTTACTCTCTATCTCTCTCTGACTGCCTCTCTCTTCGTCGCTCGCACGCTCGCTCACTTACTCACTCACTCACTCACCGCACGTACACATACATTTTTGTAATCTATAAAGACTGCTTTTTTGGCTTTGTGTGAGGCATGACCATCCGTGGCTGCGCACCCGCTCGTCATCTGTCGAGTCCCGGAGCCGCGCGCGACGCACAGATCAGATGCCTGGGAATTAGCGCCTCGTTGTGACGGCGCAGCGGCGCGGCGTCTCGCGGGGGGCGAGCCGAGGAACCGGTTCTCGACCCGCGCGCCGCGCCGGCTGAGGGACGAGCTCCGCGGCCGGCGGCACGTGGCAGCGGGAGGCGCCACGCGCAGGACAATACCTGTGTGTAGAGCCCGGAAGTTCAGACATTTATTTTACTTTAAATAGGCATGCAAAAAATCATTTTCTCGCTGAAGGAGGAGGTAAAATCTCAGGAAACATTAAAAGATCTCCATTTAAAAGTAATTGTTAAAAATGATTAATAATTAAAACCATTAAAATTTTGACTCTAACTCTAAAATTTACGTTAGCACTCACGTGGAAGAAAACTACCTTTTCTTTGTAATCTGAATTGCACATGACGATTACGATCCGGTATGACGATTGCGAATTTATTTTACTTGCAACTCTGTCTCTACGAAGAGCTATTGTGGACTACCTCTTGAATCTTGAAATGGTATCAGTGAAACAGGAATTGTAGATTACGTTCTTCGGACTTACGTAATCGCCAGAAGGGAAGAGAAAACATGAAGAAACTGAGAAGGGTTTCTACTGGACAGACAGTTCTGTCCTCAATAGAGATCCGAGGCCATTCAAAAACATAGGATGAGATTTCTGAGCGAACAACTCCGTAAACATCGATGAAAAATACCAAAACTCTTTACTGGTATAATTTTCCTTTCCCTTTTAGATTTTTAACACAACCTGACACTGAAACCTCCGCGTCCACAGAAAGACAATATACGACCGTGCCTTCCAGTTGTCAAGACTTGCGGGTTTGTTTCCAGCTTGATAGAGATTGCTGCCAGTGAAAATAATGACGAAAAATGCAGAAAATAAGGCAAAATGCATGCAAATAAGGCAAAATGCCAAAAAATAGGCGTCGGAAGCTAAAACAAGCAAAAAAAGGCAAAATGAAATCTATTAAAATAACTCCAAAAGTACAAGTGATTCCTAATGTTAAAATTCTTAAAATCGTTACAATAAAAAAAAAACATTTTGAGCTAAATGGAGTAAGATCGCAGAAGAGAAGTATTAATATCATCAACAATCTTCAAAAATTACGGTAAATTGGAAGAAAAAAGCAATTGATTTAATAGCGTGGAAAAATATTGTGGAAGACCGTGAAAAATAATATAAAAGCAAAGGAAAAGGAAGCTACCAAAGACTTTTTTTCCTTCAAATGCACGTCGTCGACCTCATCGTAGGGTTTAAGCCAGACCTGCACAACGCCTCCTCCCGCGGGCATTCTGCACTTGCGAGCCGCTCGCCTGCCCGTGGCAGCGCCGAAAGTGCAAGTAGTGGGGAGTAGGAAGCTTTGCGGGGAGGGGAGAAGTCTGACGTAGCACGACGCTGCGCGTAGATTGAATGCCTGGGCGTCTAATACAATGATCCATGCTTCAAAATTATATGCCCATTTGTTTAAATGCATTATATCTAGTATTTCAAGTTACCAGGGTCATAATTCACAGTTTACGTTCTGTGCACTGCTGTATATCCACCTTTGTATCCACCACTGTATGTATTTTTATTTCCTAATTTTTTTAAAGAAAATAACATGCTCATTGTGACTCTTAAGCATTATTTTAAAGCAATAGCTTTAAAATATATGCTTATATGTATAAAAAATATTATTTAATTCTATCTAACCAAAAATTGCAATTTAATAATTGATTTTTCACCAGGGATGTTATAATCTCCAAATCATAGAAAAATGAAGAAAATCATGAGAGCAATCTCTCACATCAAGATTGACATAAAAATAGAATATGTGGCAATTCCAAGAAGGGTAATGTTTAATAGCACATATGTGACCATTTTTCCCCATTATGAAACTGAATAAAAGAAATCAACGAGCAAACTTCTGTCACTATATGTTATGGACAATTATAAGATAATGGGTATTGGTTAAATATAATGCAAAGGGCTTGTTATTTGTATATGATGTCGTAAACAACTCTACACTCTTGTCAGAAATTAGAACAAAAAATAATCATGATTTTTTAAGAACAATATGTTTTTACTTTGAGAGAACCGTCTTATTCAATTAAACATAGTTAATAAAAAATAGTTTATTGCTGTCATCATCAAACAAAAACAATTCATTATCACAATTTTGTGTTTAGCACAACACTAAATTTGTGATTAAATCGTAGCAAAGCGAATTACTTTCTAAGCCCTAAAAGCAATTATAATACTTGGTGTCGAAATCTAATATGTATAATTCGTTGTAGTTTCATATTTCGCCCTGTCATATATCGAGAACAAACATTTGCATTATAATACAAAAGACTATATTACTTGAACTGTATATGACCATCACGTTCTTGCCGATTGCTCTTTAAATTTACGCGCTATCTTTAGAATTGCGCGTTCTGATTGGTGGACCCCACTCCTAGATTGGGTCTCATCCCCACCCTTCATCGATTTTCTCATTTGCACCCGAGTTGCCCGCACGCAGCTCCTGAGGTCAGTGAAAGTGCAAAATGCTGTGCAGGTCTGGTTTAAGCTATTGACTGTACCAGTTCTTAATAATTTCTTTGTACTCGCTTGCAGATTTTTGAACACCTTACTGGGTGTAAAGTGTAATTTACACCCAGTAAGGTGTCCAAAAATGTATTTTTACATGTATTTTAAAAAAACGTCTATAATTATAGAAGTTCTTTTAAATCTTACGACCTTCCGTTATATTCATCTATGTTTCTTCATTACCTCTTTCTACACCATTACTTCTCTTTACGACAAATTGAATTTTTGTAGCCCAAAGTTGTCCCTTTCCCCTCTTTAGATTGCAAATCTCAATTCTAATGACCAAGTAACGATTGTCATGGCTTTGGAAAATTGTGATAATGTTTTCTTCTTCACTTTTCTTATTGTTTTATCAATAACTAGAGAACCCGGCAATGCTTCCTTGTGCAATGTATTACATATCATTACACTATTGGTCACGTGATTGTTAATCATGTTTTACGCAATGCTGTACAAACATTCTAATAGATAAGACTTTCTCGCTTGTATGAGTTTGTTCTATGTCCTGGTATGGACATGGTTGGTATGGATCCTATTGTTAAAACTTTTTCCCTCAAATTTGGACATGTGTTCTGCATGACACTATCTTGGAGAAATTTGATTTACTTGTTCTAGATTCAAATAAAAATTTAGGCCGATATTCAAATAACGATTCCGGCGATTTCACAATCGCAGAGGCATGTATGCAGTGAAGACGCGCGTGCTGCGGGTTGCGTGGAGTTCAAAGGCGCTTGAGTCGTCAGAAACGAATAAATCACCAACAACGCCCCCACAGGTCCAATTTTATTCCAACCACTCTTTAAACACTCCCATAACTAATAAGAGCGGAGTGTGAAAATTTCAGCGAATTCGGTCGAGGTTTTACGTCTATGTGCGATAGGCATATGCACAGTGCCTTTTTATGTGTAGATTATACATATAAAAGAACTTAAACTTTTGTTTATTTAATGTCCTTGTCAATGTTTTTATACGTATCTGAATGTGGAAAACATTCCATTTTTTATCAACTTTATGCTTTTCAAGAATACCTTTATTTTTGTGTTATATTTCCGGCGTTTTCAAATATCAAAAGTTTCAATGGATATTAAAATCAATACGTCTTTCTCCGAATGGAGAATTTTGTCATTTCGTGTTAGCCCATTCTATTTCACGGAGATTGCGTAGATCCCTGGCTCTTCATCCTCCTTTCCTTTGGGTCGTTTTCCATCCCCCTGATTCTCCTGGCGCGATGTTGATCCACTGAACATCTCTCCCTTCCCCTTTCCACGCGAATGCCCGCAAAAGCGTCTCCGAATCCTCTATCCTGCCTGCTTTTCCGCTTTTCTCCCGCCCAGATCGCTTATTTATTTCTCTGTTGAGAGGGTGCGAATCCTGAGGGTTGAGTTCTCAAAGTCCTTGAATCCAGAATCTTTCAAATACTTTATAAATAATTATAGGCGCGGTTCACGATTCCATTTGTAGACTGCGCAGTTATGTCCTGTAAAATTGTCGTGCTGAAGTATGTAGAAACTGTTAGTGTCAGAGATTCGCAGATGCACTACACTCTGTATTCGTCATGTACCACAGCAGATCTCGAAACGCTGATGAAGCTTTGGATATGCGCACGCGCGAACAAAGAATGGGACACCGACAAGTCTGATGGCAGGCAAATCTACAAAACCCTTGCCGGTGAGAACAAAAAAGCGGTATGTGTAAAAAAATCAACGAAAATAAAGAACTCCACTTTTCTTGCATCAAATGTCTGATAATTCTAATAATAAATAGGTTATGATTGATGTCTGTTATGTTAATTTAGCATACGAGAATGCTCTCCGAAATGTTCTGCTCGCACAGTTCCGCACACACCCTGATTTTACCAAGTAATACTAATTTTTTTGTCTGTGTGTGTTTGTGTTTGAAATACACATACGCTTTTGTTAGTTTCCCCTATAGAATAATATGTTTTAGAACAACTCTTTTTGTTATATTCGAGCAAAATAATGAAAAAAAACATTTGGAGCCGTTTTGAAAACATTATTGTCTTGAGAACATATTTCAACGCTTCTCGAATCGCAACAGAACTTATACCGTTGTGATTTCGGTGCGGAATGATGGTATGTTCCATGCGGAACGGTTTATTCCATATTTTGTATATTTTACAATTTTTTCACTGATATTTGTTATGAGACAATTTTTGTCATCACTTTATAGTTGTCACCCTTCATTTCATGTTTATCATTATGTACAGATTGCCTGATGAAAACCCAAACCAACGGCTGAGACATCAAAATCAAAAATTTGTTAAATTTTGTCTATTTTCAGTACATAAAACTAATAATAAATAGTTCAGTGTTTGAGAAGAAATAATGTGAATTAATTCGGATTGAATCTATAAAAAATTAAATTTAGATACATCTTAATATATATAAATATTGTGATGTGTGTATATATGTGTATATATATATATATATATATATATATATATATATATATATATAATATAGTGTAAAAACATTGAACATATGTGTCATTGTGGAGCATAAGCATACATCTTTTTTACAAGTTTTGAGGGATGCATGTTCTCCTTGGAGTCACCATTCCCTGTGCGAGTGCTCTGGGCTGCGCTGGGCGGATCCGCGTAAGGCCAGCAGCGTCTGGCGGAGCGTGGGGCTTCGGTCTCGCTCCCAGGCGGCGGCGGCGGCGGCGGCGGCGGGGTGTCCGCTCGACCGCGGCACCGAATCCTCCTCCTCCGCCTCCTCAGAGTTTAATTAAACTCCCCAGAGCGCGGGAACAACATCAATTGTTTCGCGGCAAAGCTCTTCATGGCTTCTGGGGCCCGCTCTCCTCTCCTCCCCGCGCGCTTCCGAATTTCCAGCGAGCGCGAGCCGGGCGCAGCTCCTACCGCTGTTGCCGGAATGCGCCTGTCGCCAGGCTTTTGTCGCGCGTTCTGCCGGCGTTGCGTGATATCCCGCGCGAGCCGCGAAGCCTTGCGGTTGTTTGGGAGAGGGACATTCGGGGTCCGTGAGGAAGTGAACATGGATATTCCAGGAGAACGAATGGTTTTCACTTACGTTTAAACAGTCTCATTAAAATCCGTTTATCTTAATATTTAAACTAGTGGTGCTCAACAGTACGCTCTTTCTCGCATCGTTGGGAACTGCTGCATGAATATTATAATGTTGACATTTTTGCCCTAAGAACATTTCAGCCATCACTTGAAAAAGTCCAAACCAATTGAAATGAAGCACCTGCGGTGTGAATTTGCAATTACTGCGACAGCAAAGAACAGGAGTCATTTCCTTCTTCTACAAATGAAACTAACAGGAATAAATCACAACTGTTACAATATTCACGGCATATTATACAAACGAGGATAATTTCACATAAGTTTGAATGTGAACTTTCGATTTTTGCATGATTATAGCGTAATCTGCAATAAAAACTTGTTAAAGAAAGAGAGGCCTATAATCCAGACCTGAGGACCAACCAATATACCCTTATGAATGCACAAAAATAAGTTTACAAATCTACAGCCTTTTATCATTTAAATATTACATCTGGATCACAGTACAAACGTTTGTACGAAATTAATTCTTTTACAGCAAAAGATCAGACTGTGGGACAGAAGACGGACGGACAGACTGGCGTGTTGCCGCCAATCGATATTTCCGTATCAAGGACCAAACGTGGGTTCTGACTACACCGCGTGTTGGAGGAAATAATTTACTACACATACAAACAAGATTTCCCCGAAAATGTCTGCGCCACTTCTATAAGCGTGCTAGTACTGTATTCAATTTTTTAAAATTCTAGCCGATTTTGAGATTTTTTAAAACTGGCTTTATGAGAGGCATAAATTGCGCAAAACTACTGTTTGTCTCTTTGTTTGTTTTCAAAAAATGTACATGACCTTATTTAAAGATCTATTTATTATCGAATCGGACGGGACAGGCAGATAGACGCTTTACCGTCGGTCATTTGTATGTGTGTGTGTGTGTCAACGACGCACAAAATATGGATTATGAATTCACAACACTTAAGAGGGAGCAATTTGCTACATTAGGAACAATAATGATCCACTTTTGTGGTGCTAGGGCCCCAAACACGTTTCTCTGTTGAAAACCGGCTTTTTTTGTACCTAGGAGTAGTATACGAAAAGTAAAATATGTCCATGAGTGATTAATAGGTGATTGTGTTATTAACATCCCCGGACAACGTCAAATAATCAGTGTTTTATATTTTCTACTTTTGTTTCCAAGTATCAAATTGTTTATCTAATTTTAATCCGTGATTTGGGTTTTAATGCACCGATAATTCTATATTTGGTCATCAGGACAGTGATCATCTCTTAAGAATCCGGAAGCATTACGAAACTAGGGCGTCCATACAAAATAAATATGATAAAATTATTACCATTGTAATTTCAACATTTAACATTGAAATAATAAATACAATATACTGTTGTAAATTTGGTTAAAAATATTTATTTTGAATCTTTTTGGAGGCAATATATAACGCATTAGAAATTTTTAGAATTTAAATTAATTAGCTGCCTAAACAAAAGACATTTGCGAATGGATCAGGCTGCGTGGATAAGCATTTCACGGTTTTGTTCGCGGCATCTCACTTGGTCTGAGTGCTAGTTTATTCTTGGCGCTGATGCCACTTCAACGGTGTCCTCTCCGAATGTAAGAAAGTCCGCGCGTGAGACACAGCCAGCATTCTCGAGTCCTGACGATGTCGCCGGGTGGCGTTTCCGTTTCCGATCGCCGCTCCTGCCCTGCGCCCCAACCCTCTCACCACGCCACCCCTACCTTCAACCCACACCACCCGCCACCGAAGGTCACTTTGATTTCTCCGCTGACCCCCGCCTCCGAACATCGACCACGTCTCAGTTGCTGCCCCCGCCTCTCGCCTACGTCTTCCGATCACCACCGTCCCCCGCCTCATTCTCCCGTCTTTCGCTCCTCCCCCTCCGCTCCACGCCGCCTCCTCATCGGCATCGTGACCTGTCGCTGCTAACTGCTTATCGCCCCCGCTTATCCTGACCATCGACACCATCCCCTTTGCCGCCGATATTCGCCTGATATTCCCGTCCCTCACCTCCCTCCTTCCCTTCACGCCTCCCCCCCTTTGCCATCGTGCCCCGCCGCTGCTCACTGCCCATCACCCCCTCCTTCTAACCATCGATACCGCCTCCATTTGCCGCCGCCCACGCCTCGTTCTCCCGATCGTCACTTCCCCTCCGCTGCACGCCCTCTACTCATGGCCATCGTGCCCCGCCGCTACCTTCTGTCCATCGCGTCTCAGTCTCCCGACCATCGCCACCGCCCCCGTCCACACCTCATTCCCCGCCCCGCCCATCGCTGTCGTGCCCCGCCCCTGCGCACGGCCTCCCTCCGTCCCCGCGGCGCTTGGCTTCCGGCCGCGTTGGGCGCCATTAGGCGTCGTCGCCGGGCGGGCGGGGAGGGCATCTTTTATTCATGGCGGAGGGCAGGCGTCCCGTCGCCGCCTCTTGAAATATGACATGTGTCGAAGCGCTTCCCGCCGCATCAGCCACTCAAAAGCGCGCGGACGCCACGCTCTCTGGAGGCTTGGCGTCCTTTTCACTCTCTTTCCTTTCCAAATGTGTGATTTACACCGCCTCTATAACTTCTGCACTCTCGAGAACCGCCAATTCAAGAGTAAAAAAATACTTTGATGCATAATTTATGTACTAGTATCTGTATGCTTCAGAAAATCAGTACGTGCTCCCTCCAAAATATGAGAAATGCCTAATGATTTAAATCCCCCAAAAAAATTAATGACATGCAATTCTCATCCCGGGGAAAAGAAATGGTCGTGAGCATTCAAGTTAGTTACACTGGTACCAGTTTCTACTAGGAGAGTTATTCGATATCCTTTCGATTATGCTCCCATCTATCTCGCTATGCATCTCGCTATGCTGATCCCCCTTTCGATGTTCGCTCTCCTCCGACTTCGCGCACTTCCATGAGCTTGGCTTTGCTAGTGTTCACTGCATCCCGCTCCACCCTGCTCCCACCCGTCCCGCCCCACCACGACACCGATTTGCCCCGTCCCGCACCGCTCCGCACCACCCTCTCATCCGTACGTGGTGCTTTGGGGGATCTCGTTGCGTGGGCCTCCGACGCCCTCATAGACGGCCCCCTGCGGCCGCTTCGCCTGAGCGTTGAGTTGGCACCCTCACCACGCAACGCTGCGCGCTAGAGAACATGATACTATACGATTCGATACGATAGTCAGGGTGGTCACTTTTTGGAAAACACGGGAAATATCAGGAAATTACTGAGAGAGTATTTAAAACTTAGTATATTAGATGAATTTGTTGCGTCATAATTTCATGGAAAAATGGTGTGATTATTGTGTGACATCGCGAGAAGCGATGTGGCCAAATTTACGGTAGAATAAATTATTGAAATTCAGGATACAAATTAAATCATTGGCGTGGCTGAAACATTTGACAAGAGCGAGCATTGCAGATTAAATGGTTTTAAAAGAAAAACACTTGCACCGACACATTTTTATTTACACGTGACACATCTTCCAAAAAGTATTTTTTTTTATATATAAGGAATATGAAATTATAAATTTAATGATGCAGTTAACAAATTCAATTGATTTAATGTTGAAAATATTACAGTGTACACAGACGGTTTGGAGAGCATGTTTCCCAAATTTCTTGTGTCAAATCCTTGAAACAATCAGCTTCAAAAAGGAGGAAACTCAGAAATTCATATTTGTAGAAATAAATTGTTTTGTTACGTGTGGCTACGGTCCTCGTTCGAGATGTTCGGGTGGGGGCACTGCCCCTCTGGCCCCCCATTGTGCGCACGCCTTTGGTGTCTGTGGTTTCAAAATATCTGTCTTTTTCTAAGCGCATATGCCAAGTGCATGCAGGAGCGGGTTCAACCGATCATTTTGGAGAGGTCCATCATAGATTTTTGTTAAATAATAAACACTTTATTGTCTTGTATATTAATTTTGTTGTGTATATATGATTTACTATACAATATTGTTTTTTGAAATAATGACGTAATTCTAACAAATGTTTAATTAATTTTGCCAAATAAACGAAGGTAACAAGCGAAAACTCTAGGCCTTTTGGGGAAAGGGCATGTCTCCATGGCCGCTTCCTGGATCCACCACTGATTGCATTAAACTCATTGGTTTTTTTATAGTTTCTGCGGAAGAGGTGAACCGATTTTGATAGGACTTGCCTTGAAAGGTGAATGAATTTCTCAGGTTTAATTTACACTGGTAAAAACATTGTTTATTGTTTCTTAAACATATCGTTTAAGAAATTGTTTTTTGCACGGTCTCGGTCGCGGTAAAACAATCATTTTACAAATTATTAAAATAATTTTTACAGCGGTACTTTTATTTCGTAACTGAAATATTATTTTGCTCTCGTAGATATTCAATGTCTGCAGGAGTAAAATTCATGCGGGAAGGAAATTTCTTACAGAATCTCTAAAAAAATTCGTTATTTCTCTTTATGACTTTATTTCTTAACAGTTCCTATAATAGTTAGTTATAGTTAATGCCTTATTTTACGTGGCGAAACTCGGGCCATCAGGCCCGCTCTTCCGTCTGACCACGCAAATTTGTACTAACATGGGCCAGCCGGATTTACTTCCCCTCCGCGGAAGGCGTACGAAGGATTTTTTCGCCCTTAAAAATCCACGGCTTCGATCGTTCGCGTTTGAACCCGCGAACTTGGGTATGACAGTCCGGCACGCTAACCGTCACACCATCGAATCCGCAAATATAATCAGGCCTGAGGAATTTTGTTTGTGCTGTTACAATCAGGTTACTGTCGAAACAGGCATTGCGAAATGTAAGAGACAAAAGAAAACTAAGAAGTTACCGATGAGAAGATAAACCTGTGTTATTTATGAAAATACTTCTTCCTTAATTGTTTTAACTTCCATCTTGATTAACTCACACCATTTGATGGAGTTATGATAATTTTGTGCCATAATCCTCTAAATGACTAAGTTATTACATTGCCGTGAATTTCGTTTAGTTCTGCTTGGCGCCGAAGCGTAAAGTTTCATCCTTATCTTTGCCAGGAAATGCTATTTTCTGAATGTTCTCAGATTATAATTGAGAATGACCGCCATATTTCCAAAACATTCTTGGACTAAGAAAAAAATAGTTCAATCAAGGTTTCACACTACGATTTACTGCAAGGGTTATTTCTGTATTTATTCCCCCTACTCCTACTTGCCCTCATGTTCTGGTGCCAATGCAACTGTTCCTCCTACCACTACTCAGTTTATCAATACTATTATTATCTAATGGCGTTGCATAAATTTGTTTGGGTCGTAGGTCGTGGACGGCCCCGTACGGGAAATACCTGTAAACAACGTTTAATATGGCAACATGCACAGGACTACTAAATACTGGAATGATAACATGTTTTCAAAACAGGAAAGAAAGAACTTTAATTCTTTTCTTTGGTTGCTCACGGCAACAATGCAACAATACGTGAATATTCCCTCAAGCTTGGCAACATTATTTGGACACGAAATTACCATTAATTACATTACATGAAATTTCAATTAATCAAATTACGTGAGATTACCATCAATCCAGTTACAAGAAATTACCATTAATCAGCTGATTTGCAATTGTTTTATGTTCAGGAATTCCTTTACTCAAGAAAAAAAACAATATTATTAACAACCTTTTCTTATACGTACGTATTTGCCAAATACAACAATGAAAATGTAAAGAAAACAATACTAAATTTTTTATTGCCGGCTAACAAACAATTACGTTCGTTCTGTTTTAAAATTCCATTATTCTTGCCAATGTTTATTTAATTTATTTGAATGTACGCGAGCACAGATCTGATTTTAAATAATTACGCTGCGAACGCGACACTTCCCTGCTGCTGCGTCGTCGAAAACAGCGCCGTTGCCAGTTCGGTCGTTCTATGCGCGCTCAATTGCACGCGCCGACATACTCGCGCGCTCCAATCTTGCACAGGCCGGTTTCCTTCAAAATAATTCTCCCCAGGAATTTCATAAATTGTCTGATCACCTCGAACCACAAATTCACAAAATAAATAATACTTCTTCTTTCTTCTAATTGGTTCACTGCATCAATAAACGTTCGCACTGTTTACATGTCCATTACGCACTTTCGATTCGCCGCCAAAATTGTCTAAGTCCGAAATATTTTACAAATTATGAGTTCGTCAAACGTGGACACGATGTCTCTCTCACTGCTGACTAGACAGAACTGCGCTAAAAACCATGTCGATTTAACATGTTACCTCGGAATATAAAAAATGCCGGCGAAATCCATTTTCACCTTTTCATTGTTGTTTCCATAATTTTACTAAAATGTCCAATATTACTTATTTTAACATGTTTCCGCGTTTATT
Source organism: Acheta domesticus (assembly GCA_031308135.1). Taxonomy (NCBI): domain Eukaryota; kingdom Metazoa; phylum Arthropoda; class Insecta; order Orthoptera; family Gryllidae; genus Acheta; species Acheta domesticus. The sequence continues at coordinate 126,877,701 of JAHLJT010004567.1, read as the reverse complement.
CATTACGGCTTCTTCCCAATGTTAAGATTTTCTTGTCCAGCCAGATGTTTTCGATTTATTTTACGTCGAAAATTGCTAATTTCTCTGTCGACATTACACATTAATTAGTCGTTTGTTTTTGGTATCATTAATTTGTAATATTTCTTTATTTCGAAAAATTCAATGTTCTATAAACTCTTTAGATCATTTATAAATTTTGTTCAATTTATACCATGATGATTCACAACGCCTTTCGTTGCCTAATTAGCATTTCTTCATAAAATTTTGGTAATTCAAGTTACTATATTCGACATGTTCGCCTGGGTTTTTTCTCTAAAATTTTTGATTCCAATTTTAAGCGAACTCGTCGTCCGATCGCGTTCAAATAAAAACCACAATGTTCATTTAATTATTCTCTAACTAACTGGACGGTCAGATTTTCCCAAAATTATCGAATTCATTGTGTTCTCCAGAATTGCCGAAATACTCTTTCCGCGGCGCGCTGTTCTTTTGTCTTGCTCAGATCGATTCATAATACACGTTGTTTGTTTCATTGACTATAGCTCAATAAATATTTACTCTTTGTCCACAATTGTTTTTGGGGAATGTCTAATAAAATGAAATCATTACATTACCTTAAACTCAAACAAACTCACGTTATTCATAAACGATATAAAGCGATGTAAGGGTCGAGTGAAATATGAATATTTTTAACCTTCTCTGTGTACTATAGTACCAGATCGAAAAGAATTGAAATCACCTGAACCATATGATCTCCAAAATTCGATTGTAAAATTCCTGTTGAATGTTCTTTTGAGCTGTAACTTCGCACATTCGCCAGAGTTCTGTTAGTGCTGTTCCAAAGATGGTTTAGATTGGTGCAGTGGCGAGGAGATACACACAATTGTACTTTCGAAAATCGGAATGTTTATCAGTGTCTGTCTCTGTTTTTATGTTGGTATGTATTTATATGTTGATGGAGCGATGGATGCATGGATGGAAGTACGTGTCATCCATAATTATGTCAGGTTAGTCGCTTTTGATAGTCAGCGTTCCGGAGATCATTAAGTTTTTTTATTCATATTTTTTCTCTCATTTTAGAATAAACTAATTTTCAAAACCATTTCTAAATAAATTTAAAGTATCAGAAAGTCATTTGTTTCGAAACGTCAAAGGAAATTGAAGTAAAACATATCGGAAACATTTTATTTTGATTGGAAATATTTTCAATGCGAACCGGCTGATGGACATAGTCATAATGTTCATAGTATTTCCCAAGCTGGAAATATATGGATTCAGATTAATATCGTATGATTAGGAACATTCAACATATATTTTGAATTCCACTCGTATTGTGGATCCTTTATGCGAAACCCAACCGTGTATAAATAGCAGATTCCAAAATGATTCAGAAGATTACGAGCCTGGACCGAGCACGCTGTGTCCACACATGTATGCTTTTATCCGATTCAACAGTTTTTTAAAATATATGAGCAGTTGTTTGTTTCACGAGAAAAGCGATTGAAACAAAGGGAATCAGTCATCCACTCAAATGAAATGCGTTAGTCAGTGCTTTAAGCACTTCGAAACCTCGATAGATCGTAACCACGAATAATACTGCTGCTGTCTCCCATGACAGTATGCGGATAATTTATACTTCGAAATAATATGTAGGTTTCCTTTTTTTGTGAGATTAGTCGCAAAGTAATTGCCATTTTGGCTTTATGTTTTATGGCAGTTACGGTTGCCAATTAAATTAATTTGAGGCGAATCTTGATTGTTAATTTTAGACATTATCATTCCTAGAGTATTCCTTAGAGACAACACACTTGTTTAAAAATATGATTAACATTAAGCCAGTTTAGAGACACAACCTAACATTGTTTGTCAACATTTCTTGTTTTCATCTGCTCTAGGGTCTTACGCATTTGGTTCGATTGCGGAGAACAGAGGATGGGAATGCATAAAATTACATCTATACTTCATTAATTGATTGTATGTAGTTGAATAAAGGATTCTCATTCGCCCATTAATGCAGTACAGAGTCCCCCAAAATAACAATTGATCCGATAACAATAAATTTTGTAAAGGTGATACAACCGTGTGATGTAATCGTAAGGAAGAGGGATACTGGACAGCAAAGTAAATCATATTGACAAGGAAAGGTTAAGTAGTTTTTCTTAAAATGAAATAAATGTGAAAATCATGTTCATGATGTTGAGATGGACATTTGCGATATCACTGTAAACTCCTAGTAGATTTTCTTACGATTCTACCGTTTCTCCTATCCCATTCCAGCGTCTTAATTTTTATTCCTCACCACATCATCTAAATCAAACACTGAATCGGATCTCGACAGTTACGCCATTCAAGGGATGGACGCATTGCATTGCTATTATTTATTTTATATTATATATATAGTATGTGCTAAAAATAACAATGCGAGCATTTCAGAAGATTCAATATTTTTCATAATTGTTGGATCATGTTCATCATTTTTGTTTACGCCGCCGTGTACCGTGGCTGTCATTTTCAATATGTACATTTAAAATACTTATTGAACAGAACTTACAAACATTGGATACTATTAACGTATTCTAGTGTAAGCCACGCGATGCTTCCCTTAGAGAATATTTACTCGACTGTCACCGTTTACGCGGAGAAACAAGGAAATGCTCCGCAGGGACGCCGCCATCTGCAGTGTCGTTGCGGCCGGTTTGAATTTCGCGCCCGGAAGTGATTTTTAAGCTCAATTTTCTTAAAGACAATTATTTTTTCGGAAAATCTGGACCTGCCATTCTTCATGACCGGCAACACAGAATTTGGGGTATATTTGTGTAACGGGAGTTTCTGGACATCCTGTGTATATATATACATACATATATATATATATATATATATATATATATATATATATATAATATACAGTGATGATTCATCACAATGAAAAGTAAATATAAAAAAATTACGGATCATTTAAAAATAAACACGACAGTAGCAATGGGTAATCTGAAACAGTTATATGATGAGTGTGTAAATAATGAGAAAGTAAGGGAGAGGTAGTGTGATTAATTGATTGAGAAAGAAATGGAATTCGTTATTATAATCTCAAATGGACTCGTGAATTCGTTAATTACATAAGAGAACGAAAGAATCTAGCAGTCAATGAATAAACAGTATAATATGCTTAGGCAGGATGAGCCAGTCAGAAAGGAGAGGGCGTGAGAGGGAAGAGGTGATCAGCGTAGGTAAACAAAGAAACAGCGCGTTTTATGAAGAAGACGGCAGAAGCTATTCCGACACGGAGACGTTCGGATGTGATGAGAATCTAGCCGACTGTGGTGTCAGTCGGATGTATGAGTATGTAGCAAAAGAGAAGTAAACAAAAATCTTGTGTGAGCAGGAGAAGATTTCAAATAGGATTACTAACGGTGTAATTGGACTATGCTGAAATGGAATTCGACGGTCAAGAAGGCAGTGGACTCCGAACAGGAAAGTGACAAAAAGGGGATATTATACATATGCCTACGACATTATTTGACATTAAAAATATGAGTATTGTACTAAGATCCGCGTTTTGTTTTCAGTGGCGTAGCGTGGGTGACAGCCGCCGGGGGCGGAGGAGAATTTTGCCGCCCCTTATTTAGATATTTCAATTTAAAATACTAAAATATACAGTAATTCTAAATAAATTTTCGGCAAGAACATCATCATCATTGTGTTTTCTGCAGGTTATAGATAAAAGTCATGTATATATGTTTTACAACGTAATAATGACATTTATTACAAAAATTCTCGTAATTTCTCGAACAAAAAGAACTCGAAGTGATGTATTCGAGAGTACATAGACCAGATGAACACTCGCCCAGAGTTTGGAAGCAACTGTGTGAGTCGCGGGGCGTGGCGTGGCGTGGCGCGGCGGGGCGAGGGGGCGGCGGCGTGACGAAGCGCTGCCAACTGCATTCGCTGCGCCCCCGGACGCTGCACTCGGCGACTCCGCGAGAGCAAGAGGCAAAGACGCACGTGGCCACGCGTCACGTTCTGACATTACCATCGTAAACATTCACTGGTGATGGCTACTGCGTTACTACTAGCCACTTCAAGCACAAAATGTAAAAAATAAGAATCGGAGGCTTCCTGTTTGTGTCAAACTTGTAGAACGTGAAGTTAATGCTTTCAATTGATGCGGATTAGAACGAAGATTATTTATTTTCCCTTCATGTATATTTAAATAATAAGCTGAAAACAATGATATGACATATTTTTTCGAACGTTTTTGGTCTTGAATACTTTCAGAAGTTATCGATTGGCCACACCAAGATTTTGCAATGTTACTAACTAATAACTTAAACTAATATAACAATTTTAGAGCTCGGTAATAAATTAATAAAAATATAGAAGAAATTTAAAAAATGGCCATTTTTGAAAAGGGATCTATTCAGAAAGAAGTATGTTAATCCCCTAGAGTGTTTCACATAACGAATTTAGTACTGTAGCAAGTTTAAGAAAAAGTCCAAAAATGTCCTACCGATTCTACTAGTGCTTATAACCTAAGACTACAGTGTTTCTTCTGTGCAAGCACTAGTACAAACGAGACAAGGAAAAACGTTTTGGGGCAATAACGTGCAAACCGTAGCAGGTAAGAAGTTTCTCAATGTTTGTCAAACGATTGAGAAATTAGTTCAGTTTTTCAATTTCTTGGGGCCAACTCACGCTTTTCGTTTTTGTTGTAACACTTTTTCGGAAGTATCTGGCAGTAGGAACAGGGTAATAATAATAATAGTAATAATAATAATAATCTTGTTTTTGGTAAAAGGTGGCTAAATATTGCAATTTTTAATTATAAACGTAATATGGAAAATACACGACAATAATTTGTAGCAACCGCCTTGAAGAGCTAAATGTAAATGCTGTATGTTGATACATTTCTATATAAGAGGTGTGGTTGAAAGTCAATAATATCGACGTACGGATAATTTTTTGTTGATATCGACACCCATTATACGTCATCAAATAATCCCAGTCATTGGTGACAAATGATCGAAATACTTCGAGAGCCTTAAAACGTTGCAACATTTCAAGAGACACACAACAAAAAGAGCTCTGCGTCTTTCTGTCCGCCTGTGTTTTTCTTGTGCTGCTGTTGGATGGCGCGGTCTTCACCGGAGTCTCTTTGTAGGACTTCCTGTTGGCGTTGCTAACGAGGCGTGGCCACTCGGAAATTGACATTAATTTCTGCTCTCGTTTTCCCCCGCCCGAGAGGGAGGCCAGGGAAGACAATCAGGGCTCATAATAACACAATGAGAACGAAGTAATAAGGGCGTGTCCCAATGTCTTCCGCCGTCACTTCACGTGCTCTATTGTGAAGAGGCATTCCGAGCTGTGTATACAACGAGCGGACAGCTTTGGAAGTGAACACAAGTGTGAATTAATAAGACCTTAACTTCATCAACTCTACAAGTTATTGGACTTGATGGGCATTTTAATAGTGCTTCAGAGTAGGAAAGAAACGACTCGAGTTTTTAAACAGAACTGAAACTTTGTTCCAATGAATGAGAATAATATCAGAAGGGAATAGAAGTCGTGCTCGTAGAAGGGTCTACTTCCATAAAATGTCCAGCGATTCCGTCACCGTGCGTCTATCACCGACCCCGCAACCTCCTCGGTCACCGCTCCCATAAACACTGCTTCCACCACCTCCGCTGCTACACCTACCTCCACCGTTACCACTACCACCCTTACCGTCACCACCCCCACCACCACCATCACCTCCATTCGCCTCTCCGTTATTGCATCCGCCATTGCCAGTGCTTCCACCATGATGTAAACATGATGTTTTTTTACATCATTCTTCCGCCTTATCCGCCGTCACCATTTCTATTATCGCCTCCGTCACCTCCATCCCTGTCTCTACCTCTGCATGCACATCCACCGCCGGACTCCGTTACCGACTCCGTTACCGACTCCGTTACCGACTCCGTTACCGACTCCGTTACCGACTCCGTTACCGACTCCGTTACCGACTCCGTTACCGACTCCGTTACCGACTCCGTTACCGACTCCGTTACCGACTCCGTTACCGACTCCGTTACCGACTCCGTTACCGACTCCGTTACCGACTCCGTTACCGACTCCGTTACCGACTCCGTTACCGACTCCGTTACCGACTCCGTTACCGACTCCGTTACCGACTCCGTTACCGACTCCGTTACCGACTCCGTTACCGACTCCGTTACCGACTCCGTTACCGACTCCGTTACCGACTCCGTTACCGACTCCGTTACCGACTCCGTTACCGACTCCGTTACCGACTCCTTTTCCCATTCTTTTACCGACTCATTTTCCGTTTCCTCCGCCGTTTCCTTCGTCGTTTCCTTCTCCGTTTCCTACACCGATACGTTCGTCCCCTGCACTTATAATATGGTCGTCCGCGCCGGTACCTCTTGTTCTGCCTCTGGCTGCGCTCGCGTCGCCGTCTTCGCAGCGAGAGCGGCCGCCAGGGAGACGGAGCAGAGGAGAGCACGATCTGCGTGAGCAGATGACGCGCGCGATAAGTCCCGCCGATGCGCTCGGGCGCAGTCGCTCAGCTGCGCGCTTGATCAGCCCCGCAGCAGTGGGCCTCCGCGCGGAAGGAATAGGCTTCCTGCGCCAAGAGCGTGGACGTACAAGATCCTCAGGCGCACCGAAGGGAACGAACTTTGCTCTATTTCTAGTGGAGAGGCCGGCTTGGGTTATCACTGCAGTGGGCATCACTGCAGTGTCTCTAACCGAGAGGCCCTAGGGTTCGAGTCCCGACGGTGGCAATAGGCTACATAGTTAGGTCGAATTCAGCCAGTGTCTCTAAGAATTCTAGTTGCCGGCGGTCGATAGTTTTCCGGGGTTGCTTTGATTAACAGCACGCGATTGTCGGAGCAAAAGCCGGGCAAGCGGGCCATGGACCGCGCGCGGTCTTTCTTTCCTCCTTGTATTATCCTTGCTATCTATTTACACAATATTACACTTACATGTACTAAACTACCAAACACGCGAGAGGCCAATTGGGAGTTTAGAGCTTGTTCCGGGAGGGACGGTAGGTGCCTCGCTGGTGGGACATATCTGGTTGGGAGAAATTCCGCAAAGTCCCTGTGTAGGTCAGTGCCGGACCTCACCATCCAGCTGGGAGGAAATCACCACCACAAAACATACACTACACGTGACTAATGACCTTAGCAATTGACGCTCCCAGAAACACTAATCAAAGAATCTAGTGGAGGGTCAGAAACGTCCACCAGCCTTCTCATTTTCTGAGCGGTACCCACGTCGTTAGTGCCTGAGGAGTAGGCGGGAATGGTCCCAAAGATCCGCTCGGTTCTTGGTTTCTGTTCTCGCCGTGGCAGTGAACCTCCCATTCAAGGAAATTGGGCTGACACGTGTCCTGAACCTGCAGTGATTGGTATAATTTTTCAATGATTGAACAACGTTCTGTGATTCGCTTTTTACTTGCTGAAAGTGAAAAACCAGATAATATATACTCCAGAATGACGAAAGAGTATGGTGAAAGTTTTATGAACCGCGGGAGTTTTTACAAATGTGTAGAACAGTTCAAAGCTGGTCGAGACTCAGTGACTGACGAACATCGTTCTGGTCCCATCAGCAGGAAAAGGCATGTTGACGGTGTTTTGGGACGCTGAAGGTGCTATGTTGTATGATAATCTTGAACAACATACAATAAACAACCAATACTGCTCAGATGTGCTTTGGGACAAGGTGCAGCCAGCTACAAGAGAAAAACGTCGTGGATCTCAGAGGAAAGGTGTGATTCCCCAGGAAGACAACGACGTCCTCACGCTGCTCATCATACCCGTGAAACCATTGACAAACTGGTTTGTGACTGCCTCATGCTCCTTGCAGCCCCGGTAGAGCACATTCATATTTCCATTTGTTTGGTCGAGTGGAGGGGGGCATTGCGGGGGAAGAAGTTCCAGGGTAACGAGGATGTCCAAAAATTTGTGGGAAACGTGTTCAAACACCAAGATAGAGTTCTTTGCAGTCGGTATAGAAAAGGTAGTAACCCATTAGGACAAATGCATAGAGGTTGGTGGGGATTATATTGGAAAGTAGGAAAAGTCATGTTTTGTAAAAATAAACTTTTTTTTTCTCCAGGTCAATTTGTCTCTTTAATTATTGAATGCCCCTCGTATTAATATTGAGAAAGAAGACCTATTACAGCATGCAAATAAAACTTTTAAAAAGGTTATAATAAAATAATTAACATTAAACTCATCAAATAGTTACATGAATAATCATAGAAAATTAAAACAAGATACTACAGACACTTGTTCCGGTCTTATTGTCATCTGCTTTATTTAGTAACAGACGACTGCACTGGTAAGTATTAAAAAAGTCTCAACGTTGAATAGAAAATTTCATTTTCATTGTTGAAACATGTATGTAAGCATTTGTTTAATTTGTTTTATGATGTATTGTTAATTTTCTAATTAAATACTTTTTAGTTTTATTTGAACGTGTGTTATGCGAGGCCGGATTTACATACAAACAAAACAAGCAGTTGCTTGGGGGCCCCATCCATGTAGGGTTCCGCGCTGCGGAAAGAAATTGTATTTATTGTAAAAAAATATAATACATGTACAATTTTGAATAAAATATTATTAGTTTTCTTTTGTATTTGAACAGAAAGTACTTCTATTAAGATAGGTTTTTTATGTAATAAAGATGGAGCTATTTTTACGAGAAGGGCTACACAATTTTGTGCTTGGAGCCCCACAATTCTTAAATGCGGCCCTGCGGTTATGAATCGCGTGCAGTGTTTGTGCCCAGTGTGCGAGCCGCCGCGCCGCTTGGTTTTCTTGCGGTGGAGGTTTACGAGGCGCTGCCGCCAGGGTCGCTCTGTCGACGGAGGATGTCGCCGCTTCGCGACGTGCCTATGGCCTCCCCTGTAGTCGTTTCCGCGCTGCCATATTTGATTTGGTTGCTCAGGCTTCCTCACCGTGCAGAGCCTTTTATCTTCCAACGCAACTCGTAACTGCTGATTAAAAAATCTAGTGGAGTTTGTGACAAGCGGTGCGCGAGTTCTTTGAAAGTTTTTAACTCCAGTCGGTAGTAGTGAGACACTACACGGGTATATTCATTTCCGTGCTGCCGCTTATGATCTGGTCTTTCCAACTTTCTTACTGTGCTTTACCTTTATACTCCAATACAAGTCGTCACGGCTGTTAAAAAACTACTAGTAAATTCGCAACAAGCGGTGCGTAAGTTCTTTGAAAGTTCTTACCCATTACCAGTAGTGGTGGTATTATAGTCGTTTCCGTGCTGCCACATATGAGCTTGTCTTTCCAACTTCCTTACCATGCATTACCTTTTAGCCTCAAACACAAATCTTAACTGCTCTTTAAAAAAAACTACTGAAGTTTGCGGCAAGAGGTGCACAAGTTCTCAGTGGTACTCGGTAGTGGCGGAATTGTACTGCAATGATCAAGTGCATGAAAACATTACTTCTTACTTACAAGAGTCTCAAATAAAATGCATAATGTTGTTCACAAAAAACAACAAATAACGCAACTTGGTTCATACAAAGTTTATTGCCAGGTGCCAACAATGTCCCAATCGTATTCAGAAGGCAAGCCAGGTCACTACATGTCCCTTAACTACAATACCATGAGATGTCCCTAGACCCGCGTGGTTACCACAAACAAAATTAAACAATTTCAGAATCATAGTTCACTCGTTCACTTGTCAGGCGCCTAGTATCAGAAGAAATGTCTCCCGCACATACCGAATACTATACCCACTGCCGCTTCTTAGTCAGCCCTTCGCATTTGATCGGCCGAGAGTAATCTGCCGACAGCGGCGTTGCTGGAGGTGGATTAGTAAATACGAGTAGTTGAACCGTGTACTGATGTCCATTCGGTCGGAACGAATGCGCAAGATTCCGCCCCTAATCGCGCTACCTGTTGGCTCCAGTCGACATGACCCGAGTCTGGCTAGTGAGATCCTTGGTGTGGGTTGGCCCGTTTGCACCACGGCACATAAGAAAAGTATAATTTAACAACCAAAGGGGGCTGGTTGAAAGACTCCTCTCTTTGCGGAATTTATTGAATGAACACATTGCACGAGGACTTTTCAGTTGTAATGAATCCCGAGGTGGAGGCGCGAAATTTAAAGTTTTAAGGTGTCTTTAAAAATAGTGGCATTCGTTTACATTTTAAAATTTGATAATATTAACCGATAATTTGTCAGGAAGTCAAAAATAATTACGTCTAGGTGCGGAGTGATATGCTCAGGTTCGAACACCACTTCCAACACCACTTCTTCTGCCTATAAAACAAATCAAGTAAGGAATATCAGGTGAGAATAATTGTATGAAACTGTGTTTGTTTGACCGACTGGACAGGTATTTGAAGTCCTGATGCTCAGAAAAATATCGGTACATTATCTTTCTTCTTCGTGCTGTTGAAACAATTTTGTTCGCTTGTGTTATTGAACCTTATAATGTCTCTTTTAGGACTGTTCACAACAGCCGTTTTATTAATTTATTCTTATGTCAATAAATAGATTTTAAATTATCGAGGTATAATTAATTTCGATGAGTAATTTCCAAGGTGAGTGGATAACTATGCTGCTCATTTGTTGCAAATCACAAGAGGAGGGAAATTGAAGTTCTGTTCTAGCTGATGTTTTCTCTTCAAACGAAAGTAAATTGTGCCTCCACTTGCCAACTTATGTTTTTGTGAGAGGTCCAGTTTCGTTTTAATTGAATGCCACGCCCCAATGATGATACTCGAAGTTTTTGTGCCGATAAATTAAAATGTTCTCAGAGCACAGAAGATTGTTGGGTTGGGCAAGAGCGTAACTTTGTATCCTCGTGATGTTGGTTTAATTTATGGAAGACCAAAGCCCTCCAAGGAGAAATGAGATATCTTTGAAAAAAAACACTTTTTTTCTTTTCCAATGTCCAATTTAAGTACAAAATATCTTTCTGTTTTCTTATAATTGTGTTCTGCAGAATCTGCACAAAACAATTCTCTACTATTGTAATGTTACAATAGTTTAAAACAATGCTGGAGACAGTACAGGATTTTATAATTTTTTGTGTAGATTCTGCAGAACATAATTGTAAGCAAAACATTTGTTTCATATAGTTTATTGCAACGTACGTTTAGGATATTGCTGAAAGGTTCTGGAAGATAATAATGTAAAATGTCAAGAACGAGATAGTGTAAAGATGTGAAGATCAGAATAGAAATAAATTATCCTTTCCTAATCTTACAGTATGTATAACGACATTTAAGAAATGTTAATTGCTAACTTAATTATTTATTGAGTTTTACATATTTCTCAATACAAAAAGAGTTTGAGAAAACACAAACTAACCGAGTAGATAATTACGTTCACAGTTTTTTTGAGAGGGAAGGAAATTCAACTCTATTTCTAGAAAAGAGGTATCAAGTTGTACATTCAGACTTCGTGAAAGCAGCCTTTAGTATCGATTTTACTGATACGAGAGTTTTTTAGTGTTGGTTATTTCCTGAAATTGAGCCATAAGTCGTATTCCGAGGATGGTGGGACGAATGGCAAGGGAATCGGGAGAAACCCAAGAAATCCTACGGCGAACCCCTTTTGCCCACCATTGAACATGGAGTTAGGCCAAGAAATGAACTCCAGTATCTGGAGGCTGGAAAAGTATCGCGATGAGCACGAGACAACGTGACGCATTCAGAGATGTGGTATTACTGAAAAAAAAAAAGTTTCTGCACAGCGAAAAGCAAGATACAGAATTTGCTAACTCTAAACACCAACTTCTTATTCTGTATTCTGGCGCGAACCGTAACATTACGATAGAGAATATCGGAATGAAACATTGGCGCTTAGACTTAGACACTGGTAAATCATTCATCAAACATAATTGAGATATTTAACTTCATGTGTGCTGGATGTTGACAAGCCACTACCGTATGAGTGAAATGTATGTTTTTGGCATTTTAGGTCGATCGTCCGCTGGCTAGCTGACGATGTTTCCTGTGCCTGGGACTAGTTCAATTTCCTCGCTTGGGTGTAAGGGAGACATGTGGCGAACATAACGTATTCCCTTCGCCGCAACTAGCAAACTCCACCTGCCTGTGCTTTTCTTCGTCATAAGGGACGGAAACTGAGACGATTTTGAAGGAAAGCTTAAACTCTATTTTTGTCTCGAAAGGGGATCAAACCCGGGACTTCGCCACAGGAAGTTAGTACGCTGCCCATGAGCCATCCTAGAGGCTGAATTAGTGAAATACAATGCAATAATCTAAGCAGATCTTTTAATGCAATAAATGCATTTTATATTCATCACAGGCTTTACATAATTGTTTAAGCATTCAATTGTCTTCCCTGTAAAATTCACTTCAGGTGGTTTACCATTATCTTATCCCGAGTGCTTCAATATTCCACCCGATGTATCAGGCTCTGTGGCGTGCATGATGCACGTTACTAAAATGAAAATAGTTTCAAAATTTGATGGCTGAGTCTGCTGCTAAATTCCCATTGTGCTCCTTCGCATTGTTGTTTAGCTCTGATGTACCGTGAAATGCGCTAGATTTGGTTCATATTTCACCATCTAAAGTACCGGCAGTTTGTATATGCATCTTTGACAGTCTCTGACTCTCACCACCTATTTAACGCAATCAGCTTGCGAGGATATGTTTACTATCTCTCTGCTAGAATTCACAGTTGCTACTCTTGTGTCTCATTAATTTAAAATAAATACATCGATGTTAATAAAACATCGACCCAAAACCCTCAATGTTATTAAAAACCGATCTTTTTAAAACTTCGTAAGTAACCATTACGTACTAGGAATTAATTTGAAAGTGGTCTCGTTTATTAATTTTTAATTGAGATTTATGTGACAAAACAAGTGAAGGCGAAGACAATAAGCAAGTGAACGCCAAACAAGAGGATGTAGCATTATGGGAATTTTGTATTAACAGCGACCTCGACCATTGAACTACTTGGATTAGAGCGAAAAGTTGGGCAGAAAACCGTCAACATGTCTTATGTGGACACGAAAATTAATGTAACACACATCATAGCAATTTACAGATAATTCTTTTGTAATATCCAAGGCCTTTTCGGCCGTACAATGACCGTTCATGAATGATTAAGACCGTATGATGTATGATGGAACAATAGCCGAATGCAGTGCCGGAGAAACAAGAAAACTCCGATAAAACCAGCCACGAACCTTCGTCCTCCTAAAATAATTTGCGATGAATCCAAGTGGATCAGCCAGGATTTGAACCCGGCACCCGGAGGTGGAAGGTGAGCGATCTGACCACTATCCCAAGTGACTCCCACTACATTACGATAGCTACTGCGAAAAAAACACTATTAGTTAAATAGCTGACGTAACGCGAAGTTGGAAGCCCGTGGTTCGCCTGTCCGTGCGTCGACCGCCGCGCTCCTCCTGCCTCTCAGTCCTAACAAGGGCGTCCGGCTGCCCGCCGTCCCCCCGCCCCGGCCCCTCTGCCCCTCGACCCCTCGGCCCATTACTGCAGCAGGCAGTAATTGCCAACGAGCGGCCTCGTGGCCCTGCTTTCGTGATGGGATATGTTAATGGCGACCCTCCCCCCCTTGCCGTCTCATTTGCCGGCCTGACTCACCTGACCATAACCCTGCGTCCTTCCTTCCCCGCCCGCCCCCCTTCCCCGGCCCCCTCCCCTTCCCCCTGCCGCCATCCCACCTACGACCCCCCCCCCATATAGCGCGCTTACTACAGAAACACACACTCTGCGAAGAGTTTGGCCAATGAGACGCTCGTGTTTCGCGTCATTAATTTACACGTTAGTTTCGATTACTTTTGATTAAGCAATTTATTGTATCCGGTAGAGTTATGGGGACCATCATTAATTGTTGTTCTTGCCAATTAAACATCTGTTTTCACTAATGAATAAATATTTTCATCAAGAAATCATTTTATTTCACTGTAAGTTACGTAATGTATCAAGTGACATACTGCAATTAAAATGCTGAGTAGTGAAAACAAAATTCGATCATTCAATACTCGTGTCAAGCTATATGGTTTTACTTGCATTATTAATATTTTTAATTCTTGAAAATTGTCAGCAATATGCGATATAAAAAATTGAATTAAAATTAAAACGCGAGAGCATATGGGGAGGCATAGTTTAAATTAGTAGGACACACGGCTGCTTTCATCCCAAGCATATGTGCGCTGTCTACCCCGCAGCACTCCCCGAACCTTTGGGTAATCGGCGAAGTACGTAGACGCGGCAATGTTTACTCTTGCCTATACGAAGTGCAAATGACCTTGATGTGCATGTGTTAGTATAAACGTGCTAAAAAACATTAGATTTCCTCAATACTGCTTTGCCGTGTGTGTGTGTGTGTGTGTGTGTGTGTGTGTGTGTGTGAACATGAGCATGAGCATGTTCGTGAGAGTGAACGGGTATGCCTCGTCTTGTTGAAAATTCTTTGGGATAGCTGAGTTACCTACCCTGACGCTTGGCTCTGTTAGGCAGAAATGCGGCCGAGGAATCTGTGCAGCGTTCGCCTTGTTCGCGTCTTCCCATTTGATGAAATGTTTGCGAAGGAGCAAATTAGGTTGCCGCCCGTAAGCGCGCCGAGAGACAAGACGTTGGAAGGGATCGTTTCGTGCTGGAGGCGAGCGGCGCCATGTTTTTGCTGCGGAGCGTACTCCAGGCGAGGCGAGGCGAGGGCTGGCCAAAAGCCTCAAAAGACGTTGCATGGGCCGAAAAGAGTCCCATTACGCCGGCATGGAAATGCGTCCTGCTAAATAACTTCAAAAATCAACAAGGAGGATAATCTATCTAAATTATATGCATCACTGGCAGTTCTCGCCAAATGAACGGGCCGGTGTCTGCTAAATAGAAGGATAATGAGAGGAATATTACAGGCGGTGCGCGGCCCCCACTCATGGGAAGGCAGCAAAAGCAAACAGCCTTGCGGAGTAAGCGCTTGTTTGGATAGGGGCTCGCTGATTATGCAGCCGCGATCGGCGTAGGAAAAGCGGGAGGGGGAGGGGCGGCGGGTGGAGGAAGGATATCTGATCGATTCTAAACAGCGTTTTATGCCTGCTTTCGAAAGCCTCCTTGGAGCTATGGGCATAATTTCTTGTTCCAATGAGAGCCGCTATTACCCGGGAACAAAAAATAGGCAACTGCTATGAACGAAAATACTAAGACGTCTTATTTGCATATTCATTTCTGCGACGGTAACGAAACGCGAGAGCTGTGTGTTTGAGCTTTTCTGCAATTATTATATAAGCATAAGAGGAGAGAATTTCTCTGCAACTAAGAGATGAAAAAGCAAAGAGGACTTTATTACCTCTGAGGGAGAAGAGTACCGTAACATTCATGTCATTCAATAGGCAGTTACGTTCTGGAGGTAAAAATAAGATAACTGTAAATGTACTGCACATGAGGCCTAATGTGTTAGAGAAGTACATGTGTACCATATTGCTGCAGTAACTTTTGTAATTATATATTGACTGTAAATTGCTCTAAATCTTTTGTTATTGATATATTATAAAGTCTCTGAATAAAAACTTTAACGGATTTATTCCTTTTTAAATATTAAGTACATTTTAAAATTGTTTCTAAAAAAGATAATGGCATAAGGACACATTTACTCAATACTAGGATTTGTCACTCCCCGATGCGAAAATGATCTAAAAATAAACTGACCAATCAAAAGGGAGGATTCAGTCGAGCATGGGCGCCATTTACACTATTTTTTTTATGAATATATGAATGAATTGCAACCTCTCACTTCTTGCCATGCTTTTGCCATATATGAGTGCTGCTAGTTTAAAGAAGAATATTGTATGCAAATCTCCACGATCTCAAAATTTTATCACCAAGTTTTATGACCAACAGTGGTAAGTTTCCACTCGGTGGAAAATCTACGTTGTTCTTCAAACCATAAATGAACTAAACAAAATGGTATGTTTTAGTCTTTATCCAAAGACAACTGGACTGATTTATTTCCAGTTCAACAAACATTTTATGTGTAATAATTTTTGTTCAAATTATCCAGCATTTTCGGCAAATGTAGTATTTTCAAAAATTTACAAGCCCTTTAATGTCTGAGTCCCAGCTCCGTGCTCATCCCATGCAGTAGGTCAGTGGTCGCTGGCAGTCTGTCTGGGCAGCTCAATGTAGACACATGTATTCATTTTTTTTTTTTTGATTCCCGCCCCCACTGGGGTGCTGTGGAAGAGAATTAAAATTTTTAAGAAAGGTCAACGAAGAGGCTCCTGCAGTTGCCTGAAGTAGTCGAGAACTCTCGCTGTGGGTCCGCTGGAAGCTTCGAGCCGCTGCTGGCAGCTGGCAACGAGGCCAGCGCAGGGCGAGGGACGGGAGAGGAGGGGAGAACGGGAAAGAGCCGAGAGCATCCAGCAGACCGCAGGGATCGACGTAAATTGATATCGACGTTCTCTGGGAGGCGGGGACGCGGGGCAGCCGCCGCCGGTTGTGTTGAGCACGCTCCGCCGCGCCTTCCGGGAAGGCCACCCACGGCCCTTCTCTGGGCCCTTCCCCCCACCCTCCTTGCCCCGCCGCCCGGCCGGCCGTTCGGAGAACAATTTCCGTAACCAGCGCGCTCTAGCTGTGTGGGATGCCAGTGGAGAGACGTTGATGTCTTGCCAAAGTCAGGCAACCTCGGGCAAGCTCATCAACGTTAAAAGGGAAAGCCCTCCAGTTGGAATTAAGAGGGCCAAACGCCAACATAATACGAGTAGCGATTGTTACCACTAAATGACCAGGGCAAGGAAATATTCTGGGTTTTATAGGTAAACAAGAAATTAATAAATTTATGAAGTGATACAGGAGATTTAAATTGCCATGAAATATTTCTTGATATTTCTGACACTAATATGTAATTGTATCGACCTTGATGGAGTAATGTTTGAATATATTTTTGTACTAAAATGTTATTGTGGGTGACAACCCTTAAATTTTCTTTAGTTTTCGAGTGGGGTTATGTCTTTGTATCATTCAGAAAGTTGAAGCATTGAATATAATGTTATGTGCCCAACAAAATAGAATATTATACGAAAGTGTAAGTGCGAGGGGGAGAGCAGCAAACTTACGGGAACCGAAAGGAATTTTATGTTAGGTTAATGTGCTAAAATGTTATTATGTCTCTTGTAGAGAAACATACTGTAGGTGCTGCTCTTGCCAACTTACAAGCAGCAGATGAGGGAACAATGTGACACTTGTCACGACCGTCCCTTTTTAAAACGACACGTTCCTAATACACTTAACCCTCATTAACACGAATTCCGAGGGACCGAAATAATCAGTGTTCGTGTTATAAAGTATCGTATTAACCGATTATTATAAATGTACGTATTACCATAATCCCTTGCCGGGACCTAAGTTTTGTTCGTGTTACGGCGAAATTCGTGTTAAGCGTGTTCGTGGTAACGAGGGTTTACTGTACTTCGATTTTTTTAAGGCCTGTCAAGGTCACGCACGAAAAAGAGAGGGAAGGCAATACTACACTACTATACGCACACTTTTTCTTGATACTCCACAGCGGGGGGTGCGAGGGGAGGCAGGTTCTGTTTACGTCACGGCAGTGCAGTGCTGTCAACATCCACAGAAAACTCATCGTAAAAGTGCATCGTGGACTAGATAGCAACGCAAGGTTTTTTTAAAATTCTGAAGAAATAATTGATAATTATAGAAAATATTGAGTAACGAGAAGGTGCACGGTACGCAGAAGTCGTTAGAAAGAGAGAGCGAAAACTGACAAGTCCGAATTGTAAAGGAAGAAGGTGAGCAGCACTGCAAACTGTGCCGTGACGTTCCGAGTGGTGCTCATGGTTTCTGCCGAGCCGTGCTGTGCCGGGCTGAGCGAGAACTAGGGAGCTGGAGGATCAAGAAAAAGTGCGAGTATAGTAAGTAACGTTGCAGCTCCCTATTGGAGCCTGCTTTCCCTCTCCCTTCTTCGAGAGTGACCTTGACAGGCCACTTTAAAAAATCGAAGTATAGTTGGATGTGTTAGTATTTATCTACCTACCTAATTCTCAATGCGCGTAGAAATTGAAAGACAATTATGCAGCTTCCGGTCACGAGAGATGTGCATCTGGTTAACTCGGGAAAAAATCCGAAAACAAGGAAAAAGTTTCGATTTTGACTGAACAATTCAAATATTTGATTGTGTTATTCCGCGTATTCTCCTACTGCTGGCTTCAACTGAATTCTCATGTTCAATGCGTTACTGCCTAAGATGCAGATGCCGCCATGCGTTAGCAAGGCTCCAAGAGAGAGACTACCCCTATAAAATATTTGTTACTTACGCGTTGTGTTAAAGAGCAACTTTTTTGATGTTCCTGTTGTGAAAAGGAGTGTTGTACTGCCTAAATGAAACTGTTATTGCAGTCTTCGTGAAGACTGTTTTTGTTAAAATGTATATATTTTATTGTAGAATTGTACCAGAGTATTTTCTTTATTTTTTTCGTGTTTTCGAGCTGGGAGCATGAAACTTTTTGGAAAACTAGTATGTGTAGTTTTGTTCAGTAACATCTTTGCTACTGCAGGTTACTAGGGCTATTTTAAAAGCACCCCTGATTTTGTGACGTTAGAGGTGGACGGGGTTGGCCATGGGGACGCCGAGAATTTCCCGAGGAGCAAGGTGTTCGCTTGTGGCCGAGCGCGAAGATCCGGCGGTGACTGCGTTCGTAGAAGTGCCCAGGACCGTGCGGGCGGCGGGGGCGATGCCTACGGCAGACCTGAATGGCGTGGCGAACGCCTGTTAGGAACGCGTTGGTATGGACGCTCAGCCGAGAACAGTCTCGTGTGTTCTTTTTTTGCTGTTTTTGTGACGCTGCGAAGCTACTGGTCACCTCCCGGCCAAGTATTCTTCGTGTTTGGAGCGACACTTTAAAAATAATATCAGTTCAAAAATTGACATTTTTATGTGTTCTATTCACTACGATGCTTGTTCAGAGAGTGTGATAACTATTAAAGTATTTCTTGAAAACATGTCAACTATATTACAAGTATCTGGTGGTTTACATTCGCACATAATATAAATGTGTTGAATTATATTTTAATCCGTTGGAGTATTCATCGGCAAACTAAATTAACGTAAAAGAAAAATATTGAAAGAAAGGTGTTTCAATCGTCATTTAAAAATATTTAAACTCGGCCGTCAATTTTAGATCAACATAAACAGGAAGAATACATTTGTGTTATTTGCTTTTTATCCTCAAATTTGTAGACCTAATGCAAAGCGATCTTAAACTTCACTTCAGCTTTTTAATTGATATTCCGAAATACAATGGCCTAACTTGTGTTTAGAACCACTTGAAAGAGAATTATCGTCTTTTAAGAGGTCTATCAATAAATAATTTGCTAATGGACTTCAGCTGTTTTTCCTCTTAAGAGACCAACGCTTCTGTTGAAAATGCGGAAACTCATCCAAAATTCAAACTTCTTTACTTTTCCGGCACATTTATGTGTGTGCTTAGCCTTCCCTCGTTTTTCGTGCGCTTATCCGTCGCCTTCTGAAGAGGCGAACTGGCGTCATCTCCATTTCGGCAGCAAGGCTTCAGCTGGCACTTGAACCTACAACCTGCATTTAGACCCTCCTGGAATATCTGGGGCTGTTTTCTCTGAAGCCGCTTGTGGGTATTTTGTCAGGGAGCGCGGGCACTTGAAAGTTTTCAGTTGGGTCTTTGAGACCTCCTCAGCAAACGGAAGTCCGGACCCCGGAAATGCCGTTTCGACTTTTAATGTCTTCACATCAGCTTCCCGCGCAAAGAAGCTGCAAACGCTCGAGGAACGAGGAAGTTCTCCGTAGACAAACGGAATGGAAATGCGTGCGGGGGACTTCCATAACGTATGCCTTTCTTTCTTACTTCCAGATGTTCCCAACCGTTTAACAATCGTATAATTTTACTGAATGCGAGATGTGACGTTATTTCTTCTTCGTCTTCTTCAGCTTCTGTTTCTTTTTCCATTTCTTCACGTTTTTGTAAAAACCTTTGCAAGCACCTTCTTCATAAAAACTTCTCTTTGCATAGTTTCTTCTTTTTACATACCATTCTTTAGATAATAATCTTTTTTCTGCCAGCTTGTTATCCAACTTTTTGACTTGTCCTATTTGTATATCTTTTTACTTTCCAGTGTACTAGTAAAATAGGTAATGAAGATAAATCAAGAGAGAGTTGTGTAATGTGGAAAAATAGATGTTGGTATATTGAAGGAATGTACACGTTTTGGAGGTTCCTAATAACCTACCAACTATTTTTTTAAACGCCGCCTGCCCATCCGTCTGCGAACAAAACTAGCGCTTAAATCGTCCAAATGATTTCCCTTCAGATAGATAACCTCAATCTGGCAGAAGTCGAGGCCATGCAAAATTTATAAGGGATTTTTTTTTAAATTTTGGAGGTTTCTGTAAATGAAGCTTCTAAGAAAATTTTGAAATTGAAAATTTTCAAAAAAAAAATGGCTCCAGTTTTTCACTTAAAATTCTGAATTTCCAAAATTTGCAAAAGTTTTTATTTATTTTCGATTCTCCTGTAGCATTATTTAAACTAGAGACCGAATTCTAAATGCAATGTATTCTTTATACTTTAATCTTAAAAGAATATGTGTATTTTTTGTGTTTAGTCAATGAGGTGATTCTCAACTGAAGAATCGATCACTGGCCGCGAAAACATAGCCAATTTAGTTGTAATATATGAAGTTTTCGTGTTTAGCAGGTATTACATTACGTGTCCGTTACAAATAATAATACAGAATATGTGCTGTTGTAAAACCACTCGTGTGTTATTCTATTGATAGCCATTCAATATAGATTGAGCTTTAAATGACCTAGAAGGAAATTGTACACCAAATCTTTATTGGCATAACAATAAATTATTCTTACCAGTTAACTGTAGTGTGTATTAATAAGTTAATAAATTCATGTGAAATCAAAAATCGATCAACATGTTGAATAAATGTATATTGTCTATTGATGTATCTATAGATTTTGATTCTTTCATTAATGATGTTACTATAAGTTGAAATGCAAGAATATTATTTTTTGAAATTGTCTAAATTTCTAACATTTATGAAGCGTCAGGAATGTGGCTATATTTTGTATAAAAAACGAACTCGATTAATTTAACGGGCATGTCATCGGTGAAACGTTTCCTTGAGAGCATGCATTCGCCTCGGATGCCAAAGATGTCGTTCGCCGCGGGTGCCGGTGCCAAAGGGCAGACTGTTGTTGCCCTTCGCAGCGGCGCCCTCCGCCCCCCAGCGGCACGCATGGAGCGTCTCGTGCGCCATCGCAGCGCGCCCCCGCCCCCGCCCCCTCCGCCGTCGCACGCGCGCCGGCGCGCGAAAATAGCGCGGGAAGCCCCCGGGACGAATGGAGTGGCGACGGACGGCGATGAATCCACGAGACGCCGCAACTCGACTTAATCGACGCCGCGTTCCCCAACTCCTCCCCACTCCCCCACTTCCCTCCGCACAAACGCGCCATGGGCGACGCGCAGTGGCCTGCAGATGGCCCCAGCGGCATTCCTCCCCCTCTCTCCTATTACCCCTCTTCTTTCTCTCATCTCCCTCTTTAGATCGTTTCTCTCCCCTCCCTGTCTCCCCTTCTTTCTCTCCTCTCTTTTTTCTCCCCATCTTTTTTCTCTCCCTTCTCTTCCTCTTCTTTCTCTCCTCTTTCTTTTCTTGATTCCTTCCTACCTGTCTTCTCTCCTCCCTTTCCTCTCCTTGATTCTTTCCTATCTGTTCTCTTTCCTCTCCTTTCTTCGTGTCTCTCTTTGTTCCATCTCCTCTCTTTGAGCTGCTGTTCCATCTTTTTAGACCTCTACCTACCTTCCTGTCTTCAGTCACTAGATTTCCCTCTACTCACCTTTCCAAGATTAGTCATTCTTAATTTTAACCATTACAATAATGTTCTTTGTTTATTCTTACTATGATCTAAAGTGCTTGTCGCGTTCTCTTGGGTCCCACGTCCTCATTCTACTTCATCGCCCTTCCCTGTCCTGTCTTTGTCGCCTCTTCGCGCGACGTGTTATCTCCGCGCCGGCCTCTCCCCTCCTGCTTCCGTTGGCGGCGCGCGAGCGCGGGTGTGCGGACGGGCGGGGCGGGGTGCTGGCCGCCCGCGAGTATTTATAGAAAGGTAAATAGCCGTGCGTTTTCCTTGGCCGGTCCCCGCCCCGCCCGTCCCCTCCCCGTTCCTACCCGGCCCCGCCCCGCCCGTCCCCACCCGTGCCCGCCCAGCCCCGCCCCACCCGGTGCTCCCCGCCCCGCTCCACCCCTTCCCCTCCCGGCCCCGCCTCGCTTCGCCCGGCCGGCCGCGTCACGCCTCCGCGAGAGTTCCTCCCCCGAGCGAGCGGGAGTAGCCTAGGCTGCACAGTATTCCGTGTATGTTCGTCGCCCAACGCCGGCTCTGCTTTTTCTGACGCCGCGATCGCATTCTGCTTACTGATGTCTCGGACATGGTTAGCCGCGTCAAGCGTTGGCGCAACTGATTACGTAGCTGTGTGTCTATGCACGAGGTTGTATTCCCGAGTTCACATTTTTTGTGGGCTTGTTTTTTTATTGATATAAAAGTATGTTGCGCGTTGCACAGACTCAAGGATTGTTTTATTAAATCCTGAAGGCTGGAGCCTCGCCGCGAACTAGGAAATGCCCAAGAGATAGCGAGTCAAAAGATAGGTGGAGGGAGTAGGTACATCAAGTCAAAAGGTGGCTCTAAATGTATTGTACTGTAAAATCAGGCTGAAAGCCTAATGTTCCTGCGATTCCATTAGAGGCGAACAAACCCGGAATATTGTGAACAGTAGGCTTCCCTACGAACGCAGGGAGATTTTCTCTCATTACTCTTGAGTTTCAATTTTTGAGAACTAACATTGCAATTACATTAAAGCAAAATGTTATAATTATATTACGTTAAAGCAAAACTAATAGTTTAACTCCTTCATATTATGATAATTCCAATTGTACTGATACTGAGTGTGATTCTGAATCAATACGATGAAAACGATAAAAAAAGATGTGAACAATAACGGACTGGACTGGAATGAAGAACAAATGAAACATGAGAACTGTAACAAAGCTTCACTCACAACAGAAGTGACGAACAAGTGAAGTAATGGAGATAGGGATATTGAAATACAAAAGTAAAGGGAGCTGCTTCGCAATTCTTTCTTACAAATAAATTAAATAAATTGCTCTTCATTTGTCTCTTCTTTTATTTCTCGTTTCAAACAAACCTGTAAAATCACCATGGAACACAGAATAGTAAAGCAGAGCTTTTTCAGGGTATCTTCGTTGGCGGAAAGCCAGCTCTGTCTGTTTGCATACGTCACCGTCGTCGATAAAATTTGATTCACAATATTTCGAGTTCATTACCTTTTTTATCAACTTAACGTTTCGATCGACTTCGTGTTTCTGGCTTATCTGGTTGTGTGTAAGAAATGAAACAAACCGTTTTATAGTAATCCGGGGATGCAAGCCATTGGGAGATAAGTTGGTTCTGCAGCGTTTTCTTTCTCACCATTTTAGTTTTTAGAATGGTGTAGAATGTCACTTTTTTCTCTCCTTTTCGAGATAAACATATACAGGGATGACGACACTGTAACGCGTACATCTTTTTGTCCAAGGCTGAGTTAACTGGACCTTGTACGGCAGGTTGTTCTTCTGAGGGAAAATGTAAATTAGCAGTGTTTCCATTCCTTGCATTAGAGAATGTCGACAAGTTGCCAAGAATTCGGGAAATTTGTGGATACGTAATGGCTGCGTTCAAGAACGTTGCAGTCACATAATTGCTTCAACATTCAACTGTTTCCATGTTCCCAGTGTCAGAAATGATATTGCTTTTGCTCGTGACCAATCTATTTGTGAACTATTCGAACTGATATATGTTGTTACTACTATTCCAATTTTAGCATTTATAATACTACCGCTGCCTTAGTATTCCACGAAGCGAAACAAAGTTCCCTTGAAAAACGTGACGAGATGTATCGACGGATGCATATTTTTGTCTCTCTTTTATCGAGTGTGTCTCAGTATACATTGGAAGTTAAAATATTGTGTTTTAATGTTGTTCTTCTAATACAATTAGAGTAATTCGGTGGCTAGAAAAACGTTACGTATTTTCAATAGCAATGAACGTACGTACTATTTTAAAATTATGTGTTTCATTTCATTCATTGTTCAGTTATTGAAATAATTTTATTTTCTTTACAGGTAAGTGTAAGCGGAATTCTTGCCTGAAAAATTTGCTTCACGGATGGAATGTAAGTGCTTGACGAAGTCCTCACACCTAATGCATACTAGAATTTGGTTAAGACTTTTGCTTCCATGTTTTGGTAGAATGTATTAGTGTTACAGGGGTAGAGTATCGATCAAATTTCGCATCAGATTCCAAGCAGAATAGATAACCCACACGAGGTAGCAAGCGAAATACGTAAATACCGTATATTATACTTAAAAATTCGTTTTCTTCGTACTTCGGTCTCAGCATTTGCTTACCGTCCGTGCACATCATTATTTTGTGAAGCACCAACTGAGAGCTCTAAGGGCACGAGTCGCCACTGACCTCCACACAAGAGCGCGCCCGTTTCGTGACGGAGTCGTTAACGCTCCTGACGGCCATCGCTAGCGCCAGCGCGCGCTCCAGGACCAGAGCCGTTCCGATCTGCAATCTCTAGACGCGGCAGCCGCCGCCTCGCAGCACAGTGCTCCCGAAGGGCGCCGCGCCAGCGCTCCTTCCACGGCTCACGTCGCACGAAGGAAAAGTCCTTCCCAAATATATTATCTTTAAATAGAATATATTAAATATGAAGGGGTCGGAGCTAATATGATAATTCACTTTCCACATAGTATCGGAAATAAAAATTAATACTTTTCCAGAAGACAAACCTTATGATCCAAACGCTGATCGAACGCGTTCATAGAAATGCGGTTTGTGTGAAGAAAACGGCAATATGTGTTTGTACAAGATGAGACATGATTTACATAAACATTATTTCATGTTTGGCTTTCAAACAATTCGGAAAGGGGTAAACTACGTTCTTTCAAATGCTTCAGGCTGTAATTAGCTGTCCAAGTATGTAGATGACTATTTAGTAAAAACCCGACTGTATGGCAGAGGGCCTTGATGGAGGAGCGCCCAAGGACACGGTTTGCAGACCGGGAGGGGTTCGAATTATGCATCGGGATGGATATTTTATTTTTATTTATTTATTTTGCGCAGATGAATTTCCAGATATCAGTACTTCCGTTTCACCTCTTTGTGTTTAATCCGTCCCAAATGTCTTCTCCTTACCGTTAACTCGTCTGCTAACTGCATAACTAATAAGATCTGTGTGCTGACTATATAACTGGCTCCCTAATCTCCAAAAAGTATAAGAATCAATATGGGCCCACGGACCACATCGAGCAATGATGTATGTAGAGGACCGAGATTGACCCAATTTCTACTTCTTTCTGGGGATTTTGGGGTTTTTGGATCTGTCAATTGGATAAATCGACCCAGGGAGCGGTGTGATACCTCAGGCGGCTAAAAGGGCCATCTGGGAGGGAATCGAGCGAATCGAAAAGAGCCACAACTAAGGAAGAGAACACACGCATAACAATTTTTATTAAAAAAATACTTCAGAAATTATTCAATATCTGTATTTATCATTTAGAATAAACGCACAAATTGACAGAAAACTAAGCATCCTCTGGCTCTATGAGACGGAGCAGATGGAACTACGGACGTGTCAGTAGTTTCATTAGATACCACAGAAATCTGGGGAAGTACAAAGTACTCTGAAAGTATTTCGATTTTGTCTGAAGAATGCGAATATTTAATAATGTTAATCCGCAATTTCTAATACCTTAAGGTACGACATTATTCTCGTACTCAGTGCCTACGAAACAGTTGATTCTACGAAGAAGAAAAAAGTTTCAGAATTCACGTGTGCCGCTTCAGAACAATGAATATTGTTGCTTCAGGACCCCATTTCCCACACATTCGACAGCAGCATTTTTGCTGCTGCAGGCCGCTCGTTAATATATACGTACCAAGATCCATGACCATGATCCGTACCAAGATCCCACAAGACCCCCAATGCAAGTCGACCAGTGCTTCGGCGTGCACGGGGCCACTGTCGCAGGAGCTGTGGGCAGCGCGGGGAATTCCCTCAATTGAATCTGTTTGCAAAAGCGCCGCCCGCGATATAACACGGCGTTAGGTACCGAGTTAATTATATTGGATCGATTAAATAACGCGATAGGAAGCTGACCCAATTCCCCCTCCCATACCTCCATCTCCCTCCCACCCCACAACCATCGCCGCCGCCGGCACCGCCACCACCGCTGCCACCGCCACCACCGCCGCCACCGCCGCCGCCACCGCCACCGCCACCGCCACCGCCACCGCCACCGCCGAGTTCGATTGTCCCGTCGAGTGTAGTTCACGACTCGCGGGAGATATATCTAAAAGCGAGAATGTGGACACGGACATAAAAGGCTATTTCGGGTTTTCGCTTTACGGCTGTTATCTGCATTGCCGTTGCGATAAACTGTAATGTCCTAATCACCTTAATTGCTTCGCATTTTCTTTCGCAAATCTGCTATTTCTTTTTCGGTTGTAGTGTGTGTTTTCCCGTAACTGCAACGTTCAAAGATAACTTCGCCTTTGATCGTGATCCGCTTATTTGGTGAGAATCAGTAAACCTTGTAACAAGTCGTTGCCATTCAAGAACGAAATATGTCTAACATGGGTAGAACGCTGATCAAAATAATTTTCGTGCAATCTTAATTGAAATTTAGTTTTAATATTTTTAGTTTATGAATTAATAAATAAAAGTGTATTGTTGTATAAGATGTGTGATGCAATTTTTTGGATCAATTTCTTCCAAACTCGGTGATGACGTTCGATAGAATTCATGCAAAAGCATTATATGGCGATTCCTCCTTTTGTATTAGTAATTTCTGAAGTTTGAAACCAGGGCCAACTAGTGTTTCCTTCGGCTGGATTTCAGTCCGTGTGAAGAGTGAAATAGGATTCCGTTCGCCACGCTATTTTACCTTTGTTATTGCGTTGATTGAGGTTGATCTTCACGCCTCTTTAGCAGCCATTCTGCCTATTAAAACCTGATGTGTACTTCTATGTCCAGTTGTCCTCGTGCCCCCCGAAGGATAAGACATACAAAATTTACAAGGAAAAAGATGATTGAGTCAGTATGATTTCAAGTTGGTAAGGACACAAGAAAAAAAAATAGACTCGCAACTACATACAAGATTGTGGTTATTCACAGGAAACTGATTTGTTAGTTTCGTATCCTTATTTGCTTTACAAGTACACGTTTTGAATTGATTGAAATCTTGATGTACGTCAATTCTTTATCACTTTTCTGTGCCAAGGAAGTCGTGGATGTAGCTCCAATGATTTTTTTATCTTTGATAACACGTATTTTGAAAGCTTTAATTAAATAAAGAATTCGCAAAATCCCCCTCCCAAAGGGAATAAAAATATCAAAAACCTTGATGTATTCAATGTTTGCATAATTGTAGGTTTTTATACAGTGACAGCATTTGCACAAACGCACGTTGGATTCTAAAACAATAGTTTTATTATAAGGGGGTGCAGTTCCCCTCAAGCGAACAACTTGCCTTTTCATGCTCATGCAGTTCTACCGGTTCCTCTATATTTCATTGCAGTACCCACCCCATTTCATATTATTCTGTCATCATTATCATCATCGCCACACAGGGGAGTTAACGCCGTGTGGAAATACGCCGCATTTGTGTTCTGGCTACTGAGACTAGAGCAACTGTGAAGTCTCCCTCATTTCATTCCGTACTGTAAACTAGCTTAGCTCAGGGCCTCCGGCATTTACTTTTACGTTGAAATGTTTTATTTGTACTGTATACGTTCATCATAGAAGGACAATTTAAACATTACACACTTGCCTCGCTTGTCTATCTTCAGTGTAGAGTTGCATGCAAAATTGTCGATGAGGGAACTTTTTTTAAAATGTCAAACTCGTTACGTGATTAGGTTTAACTATCGTGAATGCTATGAATCATTGCCTACGAATTCTCCTTTATCCAAAATGGCAGTACTGTAATTCATAAGCATTCACCACTGTTGTAGCTTTGAGCAGGGCCGGTTTAAGGTTCCTCGAGGCCCTTGGTACTAAACCGCATGACCCCTCATGATTACATATTTATCAAAATTGAGACGTCGTGGGGAGACAGGGAGAGAATAAAAACTTCAAATAGGCTTATTTTCCTAAACAAGTAGAATTGGGAATTAAGGAGAAAAATATCACCTTTTTGTGTAAATTGGTAACTATAATGTGTAATAAAAACAATATTTGATCAAGATTATAATGTCCCATATTTACAAAAATGATTCACATATAACATACAGTAACATACGAATAGTAAATTATTTATAGCCTAACTGGAAGCATATAGTGTCTGAAGTTATATATGAAGGATAAATCGTTCAAGCGATTAGCAATTGCAAAATGATCTATTATTTCTGAAATGTTCATTTTTTGCACTACATTTAAATGAGCGTAGAAACAGTACATTGCAGCAGCCATGAAGTTGCGTCGGATTTATAATTACTTATTTTTGTTTTCATTACTGAATTTGTAAACAAATTTTGGTTCTAAATAATTTTACAGGATTGTACTGTAGAATTGAAAAGGTCCATTCCCCACTAGTAAACCAAAAGGTGTCATTCGCTCGCAATGGTAGACCAGACGGAGTGTTGCCGTGTGGGACGCATGGACAGACGGACAGAGGCCACAAACAGGTTACCCGATTAATAGTCGTGCTAGTGGCCTGCAGAAACAAAAATACTTCTTAACAAAATGTAGCCCGTACACAGATCAAGAACCAGAAATAAATTATTCGCAAATAACACTGCTATAAACAAAATATTTTGACAAAAACAGTTTTCATTAACACTACAACATAGTATAGGTTATATAGAGTAGACTGGAGCTGTAGAAAACACAAGTATTAAAAAACAGTTGCTTTTTAAGGCAGCAGGTGAATGTAATGGTGAGTGGGCAATTCCTTGGAGCCTTGCTGTCTCCTATGTCAGCTGCGTCGCAAGTAGTGGCGCAGAGTATGATAATTTATTCACCAGATTCACAGAGTATGAGAATTCAGTCGTTATGCCCAGTATAACTGGAATAGAACATTTATATTATATTTTTCAGTTGATATAGGAAAATGTTTCATTGTTTTTGAATTTTCTCTGAGTTCTCCACCTAACGAAACCATTGACGCCTTTCACGTGGCCGAAGGCAGCATTGTTTTCTTTCAATTTCTAAGCGCATCGAAAATTCCCAGTCATTCAGATAGGACATAAATAACCCCGTTTCGGCTCGACCCACAGAGATCGCACAGCAAGCACTGCCCTAGCGGGGTCCGCTTACGCTCAGGCGCGGGTTGCCAGCCAGCCGGTGTGCCTGACTGGAGCGGCCAGCGCGGACACCGCCACGGTCTCGGCCGCCGGGCGTGCTCCGCCCTTGAACCCACCCGCCTGCCCGCCACTCTCCACCCGCCGCCACCGCCATCGCTCGGCCGGCGGTGATGGGCAGTTACCGACGGTGGCTGGTGACGGCGGGTGGGCGGCCGAGACCTTCATCCCGGCGCAGACACCTCTCGCCTCTCGAGCTTTCCCGCGCTCTCCGCTCCGCCCGCCGGCCCGCCGGCCCGCCCGCCGGATTACGAGTATGAGTAATGGCGAGTGGAGCCTTGTGAATTCTCGGAGTTTCTTCTGCGCACGCTCGCGGGACAAGAGGCTTCCAAAGCTCTCCCCCACTGTACACGTCCTGGGCCGCGCTTCTCGCAACTCGGGACATAACTATACATGTATACAAACATGGGACCGAGGGTGTTTGGTGATAATAGTAAGTATTGTCAAATGAAAATTTACTTCGAATACGACTGTCTTGCACAGAGTTCATGATATGATAACAGAATGAAAACATGGTCATTCAAGTTTGTTTGTTGTTTTTTATCAGATGAAGGAAAATAGGTTTTCAAGAACTACACGTGTAATTTAGTAGAACCCTTTCTCCAGCAAAAGGTCTGATTAAACTTTCCGAACCTAGAGGCTAATGTTTCTCGAAAAACAACAACAACAACAACAGCGATACACTCCGCAAGCCGAAGTGTAAGTCGGCGCCAGATTTCGCCATCCAGAAGCGGGAAGATCACAGCAACCTCACGTGATTTAAAAAATACACTACATTTACGGGACTAGCGATCTTAGCAGGTGAGACGCCTGGAAACAATAATCAATCAAACCCAGCGGTATATTTTTTATTCCCCCCTTTTTTTTCTTTTTCCTTTCCAGCTTTCAAGAGATGCCGATTACCACTCTCCACGCCGGGTACCCACCATGTCCGTCACGAGGACACATGCTAACCTTTACACTAGACACACTTGCGGGCTCCTCCGTCTGTGGTCAGTAGACACACAGGCCTTCCGCGACAACACACATACAAGGGGCAAAGAACCACGCCCACAGCGAGAATCGAACCCATGACCCGTCCGACCGAAGCTCTCAATCTGCACACGCTCTAGCCACCTCGGCCTTCCAGGTCGGCCAAGCGACATACTTTTATATATAACATGTATATTTCACAAGATTATTTTACGAAATTAAGTTTTTCCTTGACTCTCTGGATGGTATGAAATCCTCTTATGATTAGGGAAAGGAGAAGTGGAGCTCACAAATTCTCAATCTCCAATTATTTCTTGTCGCATTTGCCGCTGGCAGCGGGAATAGCAATGAGGCGGCAACGAAGTGGTTGTTACGAGGCGCGGACTGGTGAACAGAACAAAGAAGCACTTGAGTATTTGCTTCTCGTGCAAAACATTCACGCTTAGTTGGAAGGGATATTCCGGGCCCGAGCGTGAATAGTCCCCAGCGGCTGGACGTCGCGCCTCAAACCCTGTCCCCAACTACGTCTCCTTCCCCGCCTCTACCACCATCCCTCGCTACCACTTCTTGCTCGTCCCCACACCTGCCTCCGGCCGCTCCCAATCATTCTTCCTTCCCCGCCCCTCACACCCGCTCCCGGCCGCACTCCCTCCCCCATCAACGCCCTCTCCGACGCCGTCGCACCCGCCACCACTTCCATATGTTTCCACCTCCACCGTCGCCTCATCTCCACCCATACATCCACCTGTTCTTGCTCTACCTCTACCCATACCTCCACCCCGACTCTTGTCTGGACCTCCACATTTACTTTCGCCTCCTCAGCGTCCCCGACAGCTTCGCGCCGCGTCGCCCCCGTGCCACGTGCACGTGCGAGGCGGAGGCGGGCGGGAAGGCAGGCGTTTGCGCCTGTGCACTAAGTGCTCTCGGCACGTGGGTAAGTGGCGCTAAAAGGCGACTGTCTGCCAAACAGGTTTAATGAAGCCATTCATTGGCGGCCCGGGCTTGCCCGGCCGGGGTCCACCGCCGTCGCTTCGTGACCGGCAGATGAGCGCGCGGAAGAGTGGGCGTGCGCCCGCCCGCCCTCTTTCTTCCCGCTGCCCGCTCTCTATCCGCCCTCTTTCTTCCCGCTGCCCGCCTGCTCGCTCTCTACCAGCCCAGGGGCGGATCCAGCCCATCGTTTTGGAGGGGGCCATCTCAGATTCTTGATAAATAAAAAACAATTGTACTTATATTGTGTATTGTTTTTGTAGCAGCGTACATATGGTGCTACACAATTTGATTGTTTAAATAATTACATAATAAATATCATTCCAGGTTCCATAAACAAATATTTTCATCAATTTTGTCAAATAATGGAAGATAACGAACGAAAACCCCAGGCCTTGGGGGAGGGGGGGCATGGATCGCGAGGGGTGGGCGAGTGGCGTGTAGTGGAAGGGCGAGATTAGCGGCAATTCAGGGCGAGGGGAGGGCGGCAGACGGCGAGGTGAGAGTCGGGACAGGCGGCTGATGGCAGAAGTGACGAAAGCAAGTCTGTCATAGCGCTCACGGATGACGCTCGCTGAAGTTGACGTCACCAAATGTTCAAAAGTTCAAGTTGACGTCACCAAATGCTCGTAACTCACTGTTGGTAATGTGGATAGTTTCGTGTTTACAATAATATTTGCTCGTGCGACAGTTACCCCTTGTGTATTCAGGCTCTATTTCTTATTTTTGTAGGAATGCGTAATATTGAAGAACTTTCATAGACGCTCCTTAAATGATTGACACTCCTTACTTGTATTGTAGTCCAGTAAGAAAGTAAAAACAGGGTACTGCCTTATAAATAAACACAGCTATTTGGTTTTTGTATCAAAGATTAAATTCAAAACCATTGATTGCAAAAACAACCCAAATTCCTACCTGAAAAGTATTTTACAATAATTTTTTTTATTTATAATTTTTTATTTATATTTTTTTTATACAAGTATTTTCATTGTAGAAATTTGAATAAACATGAAGAGTGGTATTTAGTCCTCATTAAAGTTTCGTCTCGTGGTAACTACCCATGTAGTAATTATATTGTTTTTCGTGCTTTTCCTAAGATTAGTGCAATATGACGTCGGTTGTTCTTGCCATAAGTGATTTAGTGTGTTTATGGAATTCATTGAAAAGAGACATAGTTGGAAATTTTAACGAGTTGTATGGAATGACTACCGTTTCATTATGTTGCTAAGCTTTTATTTCATTTTATTTTAGAATTCTAGTCTTCGTATTAGTAAGAGAATTTCTTAAGTGGTTTATTTTCAATGCCGGGTTCACACTATTCCCTCGTGGTCGAGAATTGTGGTGTGCCTGGGAGATGCTGCATCCTGGGTGATTTCGTCGATGACCGTCTATCACGCTGCAAGCCTTCTTCACTGAACAGCGTGGCGACTTGTCCGCTGCCCAGATTTCATGAGCTGCGTCCATGGAAGTCTTCGTTCACGGCTCTGTTGTTTGTGCTCCAGCCGCCACACTATTTCTACCTAGGAGGTGGCCCTTGGTATTGTAGCCAGACCTCTCACCTTCCACCGTAGGAATTGGAATTCAAATCCCGGTCCATTCATGTTGAATTTGTGGTGGAGGGAGGAGGATCGGGGCAGGTTTTCTCGGGCTTCTTCTAACTCGTCTTCCTCCTCATTTATACAGAGATTACTATAAAAAGGGACTGTTTTAACAGCTACTACTTGGCCATTATTTGCCATATAACTGCAAGTTACGTCCAGCACTCATTTTGTCAGTGCGTTTGTTTACTTTTATCTCATTTGTAAATGGCTTCATCATTATCTCTTGCAGTGTCATCGCCCTGTGTGGCGGTGTGGCGTTCATTTGTTTCCCGACCCGCCGAAGTGGTCCCCTCCTTCAGTAACTCTTCTATAACTTACAAATTACTCTTCCACCAAAACCATTCAACAATTTGCAGATACCATCGCAAGACTTAGGAATTAGTAGCGTAGTCTTACGCACTGGTAACAGAGAATGCCTCTATTCAGGACAATTCGTGTCCGAAAACTGCCTAAAGTGGGCTCATATTTGGCAAAAAAGGCATTTCGATGGAAAAGCTCATTTGTAAATTATTAAAATTATTATTTTTAGTAGAATGTTATTTTAATAGTAAGTATCGCTATATCAGTTCCCATAGACAACCATTTTTTTACAAATGAAATTTCAAAAGAACAAACTTCTGGGAAAGTGACGAACTGCACTTTTACTTCGTTAATATTCATATTTGGAGTAAAAACCCCCAATAAATTAGGAGCGTTCAAAATGAATCCACACCACAGGCCCCGCACGGTGCGACACACCTAACGTGCATCGCTGAACCACGATACGCTATATCTACTTTAAAATCTGGCTTTAGAGAGTAGGCCTCGGGTTCTGTTACACAAAATCAGATATTTTTTAGACTTTGTATCTCATTTTTGATGGTTAATCTGTTTTTGTATATTTCACTCGAAACTCATACCACAAGTACCACGCCACCTACCTGCCACCTAATCTGCCAAATCGTAAGTGCTCTAAATGTCTCTAAGAGCCTATGGGCTGCAGACAACTGCTACCGCCAGGAGCTTAAGAACTGCTGAGGTATCTCGGAAGGAATACGTTACCGAGGATGTAAAATGTCAGAATTCATAAATGAGGGGAGGGAACGCTCATAATTCACCTACCGACGTTAAAAACAGACCGATGATACTGGTATCGGAGAAACATCGCGTCATAGGCAATGACACCGCATTCCTCCGACCTTCTTGAGGGCGTAATGCTAGACATGCTCGTTTTATTACCCAGGCCGCGGAACCTCGTGAAACGCCCAGACTTGACAGAACGTGGCCGCGGGAGTCTCCGCGTGCCAGGCGAGTGACAACGAGAGCTGTCCCTTCAGGCTGCGAACACCGCCCCGCGGGTTCGACCGCCTGTCGCGCAGATGGCGCGCTTGTCCCGCCTGCGGGGATTTACAGAGCGGGCGCGAGGCCGGGTGGCCATTCATCACGCGGGTTGCCCACCCACACCATCCCGTCCCACCCCACCTAAACCACCCCACCTCAACCTTCACCCCGCTCCGTACCCCGCCCCATTCCATCCCTGCCTGCTTTTGATCCTATACCGATCCCTCCCTTCCCCTCCCTCCACACCTTGCTCCCTTCACTCCCACGCCCCCTTCCGGCCTCGCGCCGTTCCCACAAACATCCCGCCTCCGCCACACACCAATCCTCCTTCCCCGATCCCACAACGCCCCGCCTCTCCCCTCCCGTCCCGCTCATCCCAATCCAGCTTCAATCCAACCTCCATACCGCTCAGTACCCCGCCCCTACACGCCACGACCCTTCACGCCACGACCCTTCACGCACCCTTCCACGCCAAGGCCCTCCAGGCCTCGCCCCACCCCGCCCCCTCGTCCTGATCCCACCGTTCGTTTCACACCTAATCTTGTTCCCTTCACTCCCACGCCACCTCCCGCCCTCCTCCACCGAACCCTCGGCCCGTTCCCACACATGTCCCGCCTCCGCCCCACGCCATCCCCTTCCCCGACGACCCCCCTCTCCCCACGGATCCCGAGTCGCCGGGCCAGCCCGGGCTTTATTGTCCCTAAAAGCTGACTGTAAAATAAGAATTACGCCCCCTCCGCCTGTCACTGCGAGGATATCGCTGTAATTTCCCCACGAGACACGTCGTAACTCGCGTTTATGAAGTTGGCTCGAGTGCATAAGAAGGCCATGTTGGCGTTCACGTGTTTTAATTTTATGAAATTATTTGCGACATGCAACAGAGACTGTGGCCCGCTGTGAGAGCGTTTCTTGTTAACATAATTGAAATTTACAAGATTGTTACTGCACTGTTTAATAATGCTTAATAATATGTGTACGTAGTATTGGATGGATGCCAAATGCTGTGGTCACTCCAAGTGAACTTTGCATAACTTTCGAGTACTTGGATAAACGCCGTACTATGTACAAACTTCTCAGTTCATTAACTTACCACACAAGATGAGTTGATGTGTGCGTCGTAGAGAGCTATTTGAATTCAGGAGGGGTTTTCGAGGTTGGGAAGGCCACTTATGGCGTAATGTGACGAGTTTATCCCATGTGCTTATGGGTCCATGACCTCAGGTTTTTAACTGGTGAAGCGAAATGTGATGTCCCCCTTCTGAACTCCGTTATGTGTGTAATAATTTAAGGGCATCAAATTTTGGAATAGAAGATATCAGAATGTCCGATTAAAAAAAAATTCCCGTTAATGCAGCAGTAATTAGTCGGTCTGATGAAATATTCATATGAGTATACAAGTACGTACGTGTTATTTGACGATGTTAGTGATGCTTTTTAATTACTTTTTTGAATAATAGCATATGCCCCAGCCTTTCAGGTTTTGTTACTTCTTGTTTTATATCCTATTGTATTTTGTCCCAAAAATCTTTATTTCCGTGAATGATCATTATTCGCAAAATCAAAGTAATATATCCCTCACAGAATTGCCTTTTACTCACAGAAATCGTTTCAGTCGTTCCAAAATTTTCCCAATATCTGTATCGTTGGGATATCTTAACATTTTTTTATGTGACGGGTAGTAATTTTAATGTCATCTATTGATTTTATCTTAATAAATTATTGAAAATACTTAGGAAAACAAAAGAGAAAAAAATGAAACAAGCCAATGAATCTAGAAATTTGTGGTGGT
This sequence comes from Acheta domesticus, assembly GCA_031308135.1. NCBI lineage: Eukaryota > Metazoa > Arthropoda > Insecta > Orthoptera > Gryllidae > Acheta > Acheta domesticus. The sequence goes on along the minus strand of JAHLJT010004567.1, from coordinate 126,841,578 downwards.
GGCTGGACATTAAACTCTTTAAAAAATGAAAATACAAAAGGCAAAAAATGAGAAAACTATAATTAAGTTGGTAGGAGAAGAAAACTCTTCGACTGCGTACTTCTTCTGCCTTGCCTAGTGAATACAACATCCTGTCACTATCTGATTTTTTTTTAATTTTGGAGAAGGAGAAAAAGTTGTTCTGTAATTGTTTCGATGAAATATCAGTGTCCCCACCCCCACCCCTCTGGGCTGGCGACGACGCGCGGACATTGCTTTGGCGCAGGCCCCACAAGGCGCTCGCGCCGTCGCCTTTTTGCTGCGGGGGGCAATAAGCGGCGGCATGCGGCTCAGCCGGGGTCCCGCCCCGCGCGCCTCCGCGGCCGGCGCTCTTTTTGCGCGGATGACGGCGGTGACGGCGGCGGCCCATATCGATTCCCAAAGCCTCAAGATTCCCTCTGCGGCGGCCGTGGCGACAGATTTCCAGCCGCCCTTCACGCCCGCGCCCTCCCCGCATCGCTGCCTCCACCCTCACCCCCACCCCGACCTCTGCCCCCGCCCACCCTCTCGCCCCCGCTCCCGCCGTCTTCTATGATCCCTTGGCTTGAGAGCCCGATTCGCATCGCCTCTCTCTTCTCGCCCTATCCATATTTTGGAGAATGTGAATTGTGTATTGACTTACGCCCTCGCTCATTTGTGATTGTTTTCCCATCTGCCGTTACTCGCTTTGCTCTTTGTACCTTTGTCGTCTTTCCGTCTTCGCGTCTTTCGATACTCATCACATCAGAGCAAATCTGTGACAGTCGGTCGAGATCATTTTATTCTCTTACAAACTGACTACCGAGTGTTTAGTTATCACAATCATGTATTAAGCATCCCCAGCTGCGTCGCCACCTCGTTCGGTCTGCTCCCTCTGACAGCCCCTCCCGCTTCGCGCTCTTCTCCCGTCCCTTCCGCCCCTCCCCCTGCCTTCTTACCATCCCGTCCCGCTGCAATCCCGCCTATACATTGCGGTTTGTTGTAAATAAAAGTAAAAGAAAAAAACTCATTTGGGGTAATATTTTGTAGGGCACTCCCATGCTTTCTCAAACGCACAAAAGTATTCGTGCAGAACTAGGGAGCAATTGCTGCAAATAATGTCCGAAACTCTCTTTCTCTCTCTCTCTGAGTGAATCAAAATTGTTTGTGGAACATATATTCCAAGCCACTTACATAGACACATTTATACGTGTATAATATATTCTTGTCTCATCATACCTTCGAGCTTATCAACCTCATTCCCTGTTGTCTCGCCCTTTCATTGAGTATCCCATGCATGTGTGTATATTTTCTCGCCTTCCAACTCTTCCCGACTCCTTTGCTCCGCTCGTGATTGTTCTCCTCTGTGGGCGTGGGGCTGGGTCCTATCTCGCGCCACGTGTCGTCCGGGATAGCGAGGAGGCCGGGAGAAGAGGAGGACCCGCAGAAGTGGAAAGTTCTGGCGGAGTATGCGCGGTGGCTGCGGTGTGCGGGCGGGCGGGCGTGGAGGAGTTTTCCCGCCAAGAGGCTCGATCGCTTGCTTGTTCGATCGGCGCTGAAGCTCCAGCGATAGACCCAGTTCAGGGATCCCTGGGGCGGGGAGTCGCAGTTGTTTCGGGAACCGCACTCCGTATGAAGTTTCGCACTGGTGAAGAATATGGCGGTCGAGCAAAATGCATGAAGGGAAGTGAAAGTTGTGCGACATCCAAAGGAACAGAACTATCAGTATGCCAATTATTGAAGCTGCAAACCGACGAGGGTCAGTCAATAAGTAATGCCTCCTATTTTTTCTACTTAAATAAAATTTGTTAACTGAAAATATTGAATTTTGAATTTTCCACTATTCCTCAAACCTGCTTCTTCAATCCACCGCAGTAGTAACTTTCTGCGTCATGTGGCAGCACAGCAGTCAGTTGAGGAATGGCCGTCATTGATTTTCGTAAGAGTCAGCGTTGAGTGATTTAATTCTTGAATGCAGAAAGTGAAACGTGACAGATGATTTGTCTCGCATTATCCTCACTTCATCTGCAGTCATCCAGCGGTCACCACGAATGATATCGACTTGCTGAATGTTGCGTGGTGTGATTACAGTCACCGACCTGCCGCTCCGCTTCTTGTCAGCCAACGATGTTTGCCCTTCAATTTCGTTACAACGACGAACCCATCGACTAACAGTTCTTACATCCTCTGTTGCATCACCGTACTCTTTTTTGTTCTCTCCTGAATGCGAATGGGTATTTCACCTTCTGCATTCAAGAATTCAATCTCACAACACAGGTATTTGTACTGCCACATGTTGGCCCAGAAAGCGGTGGATTGTAGAAAGTGGTTTGAGGAATAGTGCCAAATTCAAATTTTTCAGTTAACTAATTTCATTTAAGTAGAAAAAATTAGAGGCATTAGGTTCGGACTGACCTACATATATTCAAGGGTGTTGCGTTGTATAAAGTTGCTGCAAAATAGATAGTTTCCAGATACTTATACTTTTTTCGTCTGTATCACTGCTACAGAAAGAAATAATGCAAAATACGAAGTATAGCGCAGTGGGTGCGATTGCAAAAGCTCCGAATGGAGCGTGTGGTATGAACTCCAGAGTAATAAGGATGATTTCTTTGAACACAACCGTGGGATATCACTGTGATTTTCTAAAAATGTCGTTTTGCGTCACTCCACTTACCATCTGGCTCCTCTTTTGCCCCTGCCTCAAAGGCAAAAGGTGAGCACGAATGGGAGATTTCCCGTCACCGAAGCAAGCGTTTAAAAAGACACGGACTCCCTATTATGGTTTCATTTTATTTACTTTGGGATTTAATCTACAGCCCCTCTGGTGGCTCATTGTCAGCATGCTAGCTTTTCGTATGGCTTTCCCGTGATGCGATCCCATGTTCAGTTCCTGTTCGGGCCAAAAATGGAGCAGTAACGTTCCGTTACAATCGTTTCAGTTTCTATAAAGCTATGTGACGAAAGAAAAGCTCAGGCAGGTCAAGTGTGCCAGATACGGTGAAGGAAACACGTATGAGTGACATACCCTGATATAAGACTGAACATATTTCCATAACTCTCGTATTATGAGATGGCTCAGGACATCTGTTCTCACTGCAGTGTCTCTCACTAGTTCTAGGGTTCGAGTCCCGACGTTGGCGGATTTTCGACACTATTCGACACATAGCTTAGTAGTGTAACGTTGGCACATGGCAGCCAGAGCTTCAAACGGCTGGGCACGCAGGCTGCCCACACATGGGATGGACAAAAGCAATGGGAAATGCCATGCCCCCCGTGATGCGAAGCGAGCGGGCAGGGGCACCGGACCCCCGGTGGACGCACATGTCTCCCTGGGCCCCCTCGTCTTTACAGGGCTGAATGCGGTCACGTGACCACCAAAATAAGTTAGCAGAGGAGAGGCAGAAGGCAGTTCGTATCGAGAGCACCTCGTGAGCAGACGTGTAAGCTCGCTCGAGACGGGAGTGTAGTCCTTGGGACACGGCGTATGCGAAACACGGGTGTCGGGCCACCGGCGCGGTAAAGCGGCACGGTGCACTAGCCCAAGGGAGTCACGGACGTACTGGCGAACGTAACCCCAGAGCTGTACGTTTGTAAATAGTGTGAATAAACTATTTGTACATAGAGCTCGTGTCTGTGTTGTCATTTCGCTACCACGACGCCACGATAGCTTGATAATGCGACGTCGGTCGCTTCGTGCGTGCGTCGGCGTGCGCTCTGGCAGGGCGAGTCATCTCCTTTAACCGCGCTCGACGTCGCTCGCGCGCTCGCTGCCTTGCTGGCGATTGCCCATGCCTTGCGGAATTGGGCTCCTACAGCTCTCGGAAAATTTATGTCGATTATGTCGGATGCTGGTTGGTGTGCTGTACGTGATATGAATCTTGCGAAAGCGCCGCTAATAGTGGGTTGTTTACAGGTCTTAAAAGCACTTGTGCTGCAGACACGCAGGGACGGGACATTGCGCTGAGGTCTCGCCTATAATCTTATCTGGACGGGCGGTCGCGGAGGATGACGTGACTAGGATCTTGAGAATCTTGCTTCCTGGTAGGATTGGAAGGAATGTTTTGTCGAATGTGAATTCTAAAAGTCTAAAACCAACGAATATTCCGAATTTTTCATGCAGGAAATAAAAAGGTATTGATTGCCTGCAGGAGCAAAAATGCTCAAATAATCTGTTACAAAATACACTGCAATAAATTAAATATTTTAACAAAACAATCTTTACGAATATTGAAATAATATTCTAGATATGCGGATACGCAGAACAAAGGTTCTTTACGTGCCAAGAATATCAAAAAGCTACTGTCCCATAAAGCAACAAGTAGCAAATATTTAATGGCAGGAGCCACTTTCTGGGAGTTTTGCTGTCACATGATGTCCGTAGCGTCGTAAGCAGTAATTTACTGAGTACGAAAATTCAGTCGAAACGCTCAGTGTGAGAACAGGCGGAATCAAGTATTTGAAAATTCAGTCAAATGGAAACAATTTCATTATTGTTTGTATTTTCCCGAGTTCCTGGGTATCTAATGAAACCATAGACACCTCTCACTTGGCCAGAGGCTGCATAGTTGTCTTCGAATTTCTGCGCACATTGGAAATTGGTAATATACATAAGAAAGAAGAACGCGGAGACAGAATAATTGAATACTGAATTTTCCAAGAGTTGACCTCCGTAGCTCACATTCCCTATTATTAAGGAGTTTTAAGGATTATTTGTCAGCAAGAAATAATATTGTCCCATTCGTCATGATATTAGGAGCGTGATAATGGAATTGTTACTTTAAAAGTATCCGTAGAAATATTTAATCAACAGGCTACAGTGGCTACACCATTTTTAATAAATAGCAAGTAGTACCTTTAGGACTTAACACTTTTAAGAATTCCGTGCTTTAATTGAAAAGAAGTCGTCGAATTCCTGGATTGGTTTCTCTGCTGTTGTGATACAAAATATACTTCTTGTTCAGACAACGTAAAACCTGTGGAACAGCAACATTTACTGTAAAGTTTATAACATATGTTGTTCTGATATGATAAAACATGTAATAGAATAGAATAACATAAAAAAGGCTTGGATTCGAATGACGAATGTAAGAACGATTCAAGCTTTCAAACTCAAAGTCGATTTTAAGATTCTAAAGTGACTTCCTTACTTGTTATGTAGAATGTTTGTTCTAGTGTAAGTTAAAAAATATGTATTAAATGGTGAGATTTATTTTGAGAATATACCACATCGGAAGTGTTACTAAAATTATATCAGTCACCGCTATTCAGTATGCAATGTGATATATTGCGATGCATGATGCGTTACATGGAACTGCAGTCTGAGTGAAATTCAAATGCAGTAGAATGTGTCGTCCAGCTTTAGGAATAACGTAATCAGTATTTGCTGTGGCGTGATGTAACGTTCAGGAGCTTCGGGTTCGTTGATATGTCTCCGCAAGATAAAATGTGATGGATGGATTAAGGGACAAACGAAATGTCACGGAGGGAGATCAAGTGATGCTACTCTGTTACATCAGCTGTCATGAAACTTGGCTCCTAGCAGTGTGCTGTGAGCATATGATAGCGAACGTGTTTGCAAATGCTGCCGTGTAGTGTATTTTTTCAAAACGTAGGCGGTTCAGTAGCTTGCGTCGGAGGTTCAGTAACAAAATTATTAATAAATTGTAAAGTACACACAAGTCGAGTAAACAAATAACCCTGTCGTTTTTCAAGTTATCTCCTTCTTCTCTTGTTCATTCCTTCCAATTAAAATACGTATACTTTAAGCCTTGCGTAATGTTTTATTAAATATCAGTTAAGAGGAAATTTTTGGTCAAAAATGCAAAAAAAAAATATGGTTTACATATAATAGAAAACCCTATACTTTTGTGGACATTTTGGGATAAAGTTCACCCGTTTACTATAATTATGACTTTGAAATTCGAATGTTAATGTTTACCTACGTTAGAGTTGAAATTTATTTTCTTTACTACAATTTTTTTTAACTCAGAAATAATTGACTCAGAAGATCGTTGTTTTTCTTGCGGATTTTATGTCCGATGCATTGTTAGGACTTCCATTGCGTACTTTGTTTGCAGTTTCTATATGGTATTTTATTGTCTTCCCGTGAGTTTCGGTATTAAATTCCCTCTTTGTTCAAAGTTAAATATTTAGCACATTTGGCTCATCTTAGAAACAACTGCACATCATATTTTACCAAATTTTTAGGACTTTTATAATACTCTTACTGTAGTGGAGGTGTGGATCTACATTCAAAAACGTTTTTTGTATATATGTTTATTAATATGACAATTTAAAAATATTTTTATAGATATAATTTTTCTTCATTAGAAAACGTAAGAAAAATAATCAATTGAAAAAGAAGTTTTAACTGCTGCCATTGTGTACGTACACATTTCAATGTAAACCAGTGGCATCCAGAAACCATATTACTGAAACTTGTATTGTTCATTTCCACCTCCACCAGAGTTTCCACCTCCAAGTATTTCCACCAGTGGGACGCAGCGCCACCGAGGGCAAGGTCTAAGCTCCTGTCAGGTCTCCCGTCGTGAATGGTAGTACAGTGCATGAATTTGGAAGCGTGTGTGAAGGGAAAAGGGGAGGACAATAATGAAGAGAGAAAATCACTCGTGGGCCCAGGATCGTTTGTGAAGAAACTGTTCCGGCATTCGCCTTGTGTCGATCAGAGAAGCAACACATCAGGGCATAACCTCCAAAAGCCGCTCTCGTCCAGTCGCTACAATGGCTGAATTGTACCTAGCTAGCTACGTAATGTTGAAAATCTGGCATCGTCGACCTCCCGATCTGCAGGACCTTCCGATCTGAGAGGCTGCGGTGGCAATACCTGTTACCCTGATCTATCATAGACAGTAACTATACACATGTACATGTGACAGAGTTTTGTGCACTACGTGAAACACCACAGTTACCATACACGGAATATGCTATTCCACCAAAATTAGCGAGTGTCATCACGTGACTTGAGTGGCACACTAAATCAGTCTCGTAATCGGTTTGCGTGATCATGCTAAATGGAATTTATTCTCAACTGCCACTGGAGAGGGTGATACTGACTTTTTATCCCCAAGATGCATCCCTATGTTGGTGGCATTGATCTGCATAATGCAAATTATCTGTTTGTGTAATAGTTAAGTAGCCAATTGTGGAATACTTTTACATTTTTCGTCTACAAATACCACAAAAATAAGGCAAATTTGAAGATTAGTGTATATAATTACTTAAAGTAGTCTTTTATAAACACGTGTGGTTAATATAATTCACTTAAAGCTATTAGAAATTCTCGAATTTCGTAATTAAAAAGGTCTACATATTTTCCACATTAGGCGTTCCCTGATCCTTACGTGGAATAGTGAAATATTTTTCTCTTAAGCAAATAATAAATGCATTAAAGCCTAGAACAACGTTTATTTAAGCAAAAGTACATATTGGTTTAGTATTACAGATAATTCCTGCAGACGAAATTATTTTTTGGATTACCTGCACACGCATCATTAATATATTAGATAATGCAACTTAATTTATACAGCCAAAAGAAGTGCCTGTACATTTTACATTTAGCAGCATTGAGGAATATTTTACATCAGGACTATGCTCGTTTTCCACATTAGGAACATAGCGGCCATATTTCTTTCAAGCTGTTTATCGGTCAAAATCTACAACTATTTTCTTTATTATATTCTGTGATATTTCCTTAGGTATACAACTAACATGTACTATATATATAAATTATTTTAATATTAACGACACACGGGTAACAAAATTTCTTTTGTTCACTGCTCCAATATTTTTGTTGGTGCTCTGAAGAAAACACGCTGTCACTTCATTCAAGAGCTTCAACTCAAAAAACGTCTACGCTCAAACGAGGGACCTTTTTAAAGTAATTCCCAAATTTTGTCTCGAGACGTCAGCTCTATACAAGTCCAAAACTTCAGTATTTTAGGAATGTATTCCATCATAGGGGACTTTATCCTAATGATATTTATTTAATAATACTATAATAAGTATATAATAAATTATCAAGACAGTGGTTGGTATGCAGCTGTAATAGAAGAAATGGGTATCGAGAAGATACGGTATTACGGAAATTTACCACCCAGTGTGCCGCCACAGTTCGGAACTACGTCCACGTACAACGAACTCTTGGCCTATACTTCGCGGCTGCCTAAACTTCGTTTTTTCTAACATGGCCGATGACATTAGGAAATTATTTGCACTCCTGCTTTATAAAATGATTTTTTTTTAATTTATTCATCAACATCCTTCTCAACGGGACTCGTTACCTCAGAAAAGTGCTTACCACCGTTAAAAAGATTCATTTTATAAGCAGGAGGTGTAATAATGACCTAATGTCATCGGCCAAGTTGGAAAAAACGAAGTTTAACGTGCGACGCCAAGCAAACGCTACGTAGAATGGCAGCGGCGGCGGCGCGCGGGCGTACGCCTGTTGGCGGCGGCGCCGCTGCGCGTGCGCGCGGCGGGCGCCGTCTAGCGGCGGTGGGGGGCAGCGGCGCGGGCGCTCCAACGGCGCGCGGCGGCGGGCGTCGCGACGCCCCGCGCCAGTGCGCCGACGGCAGCGGGCAGGAGCGGCCGCGTCGCGACGCTCCCTCGGACGGTGCCGACTCGCGCGGGATGGGACCGCCTCGCAGCGCCAGGGCCGGGAAGCGGTGGTGAGGGCGTGGTTCTTACGTGGAAATGGTGGATCATGAAGTGTGAAACAGTGCACTAGTGCCAACGTTACTTCAGCGCTCGTGCGTTCGAGTGTGGCGGATTCTCGTGTGATGTAATAGTTATTTCATAGTTGTGATTAATTAATGATAATAATGATAAATGATGTAATTAATGATATTCAACTGTGATTGATTTTCGATCGTCTGTACTTAAGGTTATACAGATCCTCAATTAGCAGTCGTAAGTGTAAATGCGGGATTCAGTTATTAAGTTGTGCTTAATGTTTCATGTTTTGGCGGCAAATTTGTTGTTCTTGAATGTTTTGAATGCAATTTCATCTCTTTCTTCGTGAGTAGTAGTACATTTAACAAGGGTAAAAGTTTTGGAATTCCGTATCTAAAAAGCGGTGTGTTTACTCATGTGAGTTGTACGTACTGGTCGTTGAAATCCCAGTAAATCGCGTGGGAATATTACCCATAAATCTATAGTGGAGTGTTTTATCATGAGTTAATGAGAAAGAAGTTTTATTGCATTGCCATAAATAAGAATTCTGCCTGCCTGGGGCGAGATCAGACAGAAGCCCATACACAGTGCCCTGAGGGATTCATCGCTCTTTGTTGACGCCGCACTGTAGTTCGAATTCATTCGATCGCCAGCGCCTCCTCAGCCTATCTGAGCACTGAGGGCGAACAGAAGACCGAAGTGCTACGAGAGCGACTCCAGCGCCAACTGTCGAGGACGCCGCCACCGTCGTTCGAACACGTCCGCTCGCCAGCGCCTCCTGGAAGTAGCCCATTCCTCCGAGGGACGACGGTCTCGTCTAGTCGCCAGTGCTTATTGTCCGCGCCGCCGCCCCATCGCAGCAGCAGCAGCAGCAGCAGCAGCAGCAGCGGCGGCGGCGTCAGCCGTCATGAAGGACGAACGGCCGCCGGTCGCCTGTGAAAGGTCGGTGCCTCTTTTTGCATTTTATGGCGGGCGGATCGCTTGTTAAGACCCCCGGCGCAGAGGCGGGGGCGTCGGGCTTATTACCGCCCGTTGCAAGACGAGCAGCTGAAGGGTTTCCACGTTGCGGAGCGAAAAGCGCACTCTGATGTTGGTAAAAAAAAAAACAACAACAAAAAACAATGACCTGAGCTTGTGACCATTAAATTATCGCTGCTATTCTCCGTAATTGTAGCAACCGTGTACGAATTATCGCGTAAATAAAAACGAGCTTGTACTGTAGATTATTTCAAGCATCCATTGTTTTCACTGCTGTCTTACAAGCGCGTAAAATGCTTTATTGCGATAGTGTTGCAGTTGTGGAAACGTATCGCTTGAGAGAAACTTCTCATGCTGTACGAACGATAGTGCCTGTCGGTAATCTGAGATAACGGTGATTTATTGATGTGGTGGCGCAACTGTAGGCTTACATTTTTTAGACTACAATATCGAAAGGCAATTACTGTCAAATTTCTGAACACATTTTATGTCCTGAATCCATTCATTCTACATTATTTTAGAGTAATCGTATGTTTCTTCTGACTCGATTGAAATAAGTACTGGCTGTACATTATACTTTATCGCATTAGGTAGTCACACTTTCCATAGATTATTAGTTTGGAAAATTGCATCCCTCGGACCCGATTTACAAGCTTCCTTTCGACGAACTGTTCCAGAATTTTAGAGAATCTGCGCATGCGTAGTGTGGCTTCGCGATCCCAAAATAGACACTATACATATACGCGTTTATTGTATGAAGAATGGAAAGTATATTAGTGTATATAATTTTTTCCTATCCTAATATGTGTTTGTTTTCGTGACGTTTGGTTCTATATTGAAGGCAAGACGACTCGGTATTAGATCACATTACAGAAATAACATTATTTTTTGGAGAAAAGATTAATAGAATACAACCATGAAATTGGGGCTTACCTTTCGAGACGTAAGGGACACATCCCTCTCCCCCTACTTCGGGCGAGATTTTCTTGCTTCTCAGCGGTCACTCGGCGCCCTGCGATTGGCGCCCGTTTCAGGAGGGGCTGCCAGTGACCAGGTGTTCGCCTCACACGTGCGGTCTTGGCTGCTGGGCTGAGCCAATATATGGGAGGGGGAGGGCTGCCTCTCCAACAGCTGGCACCTGCGCGGAGGAGCATTTTTTCCGCGCGTTCATTTTCGAACAAAGTTTGCAATGTGCGCTGTGCGAGCGAAGGGCCACGAGGAAAGCCCGCCGCGCCGGTCGTTCCCAGCCGCTGCCTCCGTCGCGTGGCTGCAGATAAGCCGGAACGCGTGTTTCCTAATTACCTGCGCGATGCGCCTGCTGCCCGCCCGCCCGATTCGCTCTGCGCCCGTGGGACGGAATAGGACGGGCGGGATGAGAGAGAACGGAGCGGGGCAGGGTGGCCCGTGATGGGACGGGATAGCATGGGGCGAGACGAGATAGCCCTGGACGGGAAGGAGTGGGACGGGCTGGGACGGGATCGGCCATGACGGGACCGAATAGGACGAGGCGGGATGGGATAGGCAGGGGTGAGATGGGATCGGTCAGTGCGGGACGATAGGCCGTGGCGGGACGGAATAGGGCGTGGCCGGCCGAGAGAGGACGGGGCGGGATAGGCCGTAGCGGGATGGGATGGGACGTGATAGCCTGGCGCGGGAAGGTGTAGGTCGGGACGGGACGGTACAGGCCTTGGCAGGTAACAATAGGACAGGGCGGGACGGGACGGGAGTGGTCCGTGCGGGGCGACATAGGCCACAGCGGGACGGGATAGGACGGGCGCGACGACATAGGCCACGGGGAGAAGGGATAGGCCGATGCGAGCCGGGTTAGGTGGGTAGGGGGCGGGGTTGGCAATGGCGGGACGGGAGAATACGGGATGGACGAAATAGGCTGAGACGGAACGGCATAGGCCAGAACGAGACGGAAGGCGACGAATTGGGAGGAGGTAGGTCAGAGAGAGACTGGATAGGCCGAGATGGGACGGAATACTACGGTTTGGATAGCCCAAGGCGGAACGGGATAGGATGGTAAGCGACCATTTTATCGTCATTTATTATTAGTTCCTTCTCGATTTCTTCATTTTACTCTTTTACCACAAACTAATTTATGGGTTGTTGGTTTCATTTTTTCTTAGTAGTTCCCGAGCAAATAACTCCCATGGAGTTCAGTGTACTTCTAATCTCATGTAGATGTTAACCTCAAATTTCCTTCATTCTGCATGAATTATTGTTCCCTGCAAGAATGAAAATAAAATGGGAATATACTTCTTAGGTAACCCTAAAGAGTTTACTGGCTCCGCAACTGTCACAGTTTGTTAGCAGAGTGTAGCAGGTTTGTCAACTCATTTTTTGCACAACACATGGTGTTCTTGTGTCAAATCTTCATTTATAAATAGCTTTTCTAGGGCGATGAAATGACAAAAACATAAAATGTCGGAGCTAATTAACTATGATCTTTCAAACATTTATTTTACGAATCTATCCAGCTGTTATGTAGGTCTCACATCTGCATTTTACCACATTTTTAGTACAGATTGCTTTTGATCCACTCGACCGGCCATTTCTTTGATTGTATTTCCCTTCTACTGAACTCCCATGTTGAACTTCTACATTCATTTCGAACAGTCCCCCCCTCTTCTTCTAGGGCTTTTCCAGCCGACAGCTGGTTACTCTTTAACGTCCCGTTGGGACGCGTAATTAAGCGTACACTATACATCAACACACTTTTCGGGCTCTTCCGAGGATCAGCAGAACGCGAGGCCCTCCGCGACAGCACATACACGAGAGAGAAGGGACAAACAACCATGCCCAAGACGGGACTCGAATCCGCAACCTTTCGGACCGAAGCGCCAAGTCGGTACACGCTCTTAGCCACCTCGGATATTTAGGGCGGCTCGTACAATTATTTATTTATTTACTTTCAATACATAAACAAAAATAAAGAAAGGCGGTATTTCATGGGTGTCGCCTCACTCTGGGGGAGGTTGGTTCGTGCCGGAGCGCATGCGCACAAAACGCTTGTCTCGCGCCACGCACGCTCCCCTTCGCCGGCCTGCGTAATTAAATAATGAACGCCACTCTCGTCCTCACGTGTGGCTTGTGATGAAGTGCTATTTTTTCCTCCGCGTGTCACTGCGGTTCAGGAAGCCACCGCGAGGGTTGCCTGAGAACAATCGCTTGCCACTGCTTTGCCCGCAGCTCTCACGCGAAGTACAAGAATTTCGTTTAAAATGTCTTTTTCATTTTAGTTAAGCTTAAGGAAATGTTATTTTCAGTGAAGTAGATCTGTTTGCTAAAATAATAGTACATAAGTTTGCTTTGCCTTACACTTAGTAAGAATTTGAGAAAAGTTGCTCTTTCTAGTAGAGGATATGCAAAAGTTCATAATTTTGATTGTGGGATAAGATACACTTCTCTAAAACAAATTAGCGTATGGTTTTTACGTATTACAAACAGTTGGGAATGTATTTTGATTATGATTTTAGCATTTAAATGAAAATAATTATAAAATGAACCAGATCTAGAAAAAAATAGTTTTAATTTCTTCTCATAAAAGTAGGGAACGGCATACTTTTAATAGAGGTAAATGTAACACATATTCTTTTTTGTGGATGGCACATGATGGGTTGACGGCTATTGTTAGTTGTTGTAGAATATTTAGCGTAAAATGTGTGTTCCTATCGAAATAAACTTCACACGTAGATCTGCACGTGGTAGTAACAACGTCTGGTAAGCGCTCGTTGCAATTTCGATTGCGACCGAGACACAGGCGTCGCGTGAACGCGCGTGCCGCGGGAGGTCTCCCGGGCGCCTTGCCTCGCGAACCGTGTAACGCTCGAGGCGCTCTATCGGCCGTCATCTGCGCCTCGCACGCGCTGCCCCGCGCGGCCCTTATCGCCGCCCCGGAATGCAATTAGCGTGGGAAGAACAACTCGTTATCCTTGCGACGCGACGGCTCCCGCAGCGCAGCGGGCCATCTGACAGGCAGGCAGGCGCCTTCGGTGGCTGTCGCTTGCTCCGTGCTGATTAAATTCTTTGGCGCGCTCTTCTCCGAATACTTGACCTCTGAGAGAATACTTTGTTTCGAGAAAATGAGGTAGTTATTTCTCCAATTTACGTAAAAATAACGTATCTATCTAGCATAAAAGTACTTCGTAATGCAATTAGGAGAGAGAGGGTGTGGGGGGGCAGGGTGTGTTTGTGTGTGCGAGAGAGTGAGAGAAAGAGAAAGAGAGTGAGAGAAAGAGAGAGAGAGAAATATATATTTGCATAATTGCGACCTTACTGAGACTTTCGAAATGTCTCTTGTCTCATCTGCTGTTGCTACGAGTATTATTATTTTCAATGGTTGCCTTCGTCTTAATCTTTCTTGTTTCTTTTTCAACAACAGTAGACGGCAAACAGTTAATTATGGAGTGGAAACACAGAAATTCCACAAGAAATGCTGGGTAATAATGTTCCTAATAATAATTTTGTTTTTAGCATATTTATGGAAAACAAAAACAAAAAACATTGCCAGGAAATCTCATTAAAATGAAGCAAACTAAAGGATAAAACTTCATTTCAAATAGATCTTGCATGTTCATATTATGTCCTAGTACAAAAGTCTTGATTATCTATGCCTTCTCATTTCTGGATTTGATTTATTACCAAACTGGCTTTAAATGAACTAAGCTCTCGTAAAAATGTTCTCTTTCGGTTGGAGCAGGTACAGCGGCCCACAGCGCGATGGCGAGGTGCTGGCGATGGCAGCAGCGGCTGCGTGGGCCGGGCTCATTAGCATTATGTTAATGCCTGCGCCGCCACGACAACACAGAAATCACATTACTGCATGGCCTGCGCTGCTTTACAGTCTCCTCATAAAGGACTGCGGTGGAATGGAACCTCTGCCTCCATCGCCGCCGCGACCCGTCGTTGGAACTCCTGCCCGGACTCTCTCTCTTCCTCTCTGTCTCTCTTCCTCTCCGTCTCTCTTCCTCTCTGTCTCTCTTCCTCTCTGTCTCTCTTCCCCTCTGTCTCTCTTCCCCTCTGTCTCTCTTCCCCTCTGTCTCTCTTCCCCTCTGTCTCTCTTCCCCTCTGTCTCTCTTCCCCTCTGTCTCTCTTCCCCTCTGTCTCTCTTCCCCTCTGTCTCTCTTCCCCTCTCTCCCTAATCTTTGCCACTAAATTTGGACTGAATCGTTGCTGTTTACATCTCACAGTTGCTGTATTCCGTCTTCTCCTCTCGCGATTTCGTGTTGCTCTCTTCCTCCATTTATTTAACTTGTTGTCCATTTTACTATTTAATTGTATTTGACGTCGTAGTGTTTTGGCCCGATAATGGCCACGATTTGATGGTGAGAACGTCAGCCTACGACGGGACGTCATCGCTCAGAAGGGAAAGCATTCCCTTTCATGTATTTGTTTGTTCGCCTTTTCCCTAGGTTTTCTTCTGTCCCGTGTCTTCGATCCGGACTATGTCCGTGTCAGTCACTCCAATGAATTAGATGATAACTCATGAAAACTAAAGTTTACAGGAGAGCAACATAGACCAGCCATGTTGAGATCATTTTAACTGATTTTATAGCATTAATAAATATAAAGCTCAGTTTTTTATGTCATAGCGTGAGTAGTTATTTCATGAAGAATCACACAACGTATCTTCATGGGGTTTAAGATTTGATGAAATTTACCATCAAATGTACCATGTTCGTAAATACAAGTGTGACCATAATTTAGAATCCAAAAGGAATTAAACGTGCCTTATTGCAGCTGAGTATAAGGAATGATCAGCGGAATTGAGTAGTGTAATTATCTCATTTTCAAAAACTTGACTTATCAGGATATTCACCCAGGTCAAAGAATTACTCTTTCTTCTTCCTTTATGTTAGCCTATTTCTGTTCTTGTTTTCTCACCTTAATCTTCCACGTTATTCTGAAGAACAGGAACTTGTAAATTTTGCCTTTCGTTACATCCAGCCTCATGCTCGTATTAACGTTTCCGTCTACGCGACTCCGGCCGCCCTCGTCCTGAATCTGCGTCGTTAGTTGTCGCCCCCGTTGTCGATGTCTCTGCTCGTCGACCGCCGGCAAGAGCAGCGCGCTTCTCTTGTCTTCTGTTTGGCGTCGTTTCGCATTTGTTTGCGCGCCGTATTGCTTCTGCCGTCGCGTCTCTGTGTGGGGGGTAGCGTCGCACTTCTGCTGACTCGAAACGTAGTCGTTTGCTCCAAGGAATTTTCAGAGAGACGTACCGTCTTTGCGAGGGATGCAATTTTGATCTTTCTTGATTTATGCTCTCCTCAATATTCCTTTTGAAGTGCAGTGAGTGGAATATTCTGTTTGAAAAAATACCTACAATGACATAAATTTGAGAATCATTTAGGTGTATTGCGTAAACATTTGCACTTGATGTAATTTAATACATACCAGAGGATTTAATATTACTATTATAAATAGTTTAGTATAAAAATAATCTTAAATTAGTTTAATAAATACAAAAATCTTGAAATCATTGTATTTCCAATGGTGTAAAACTGAAAGAGGAAATATTTTTTATTTAAGATCGCATCAACTACTCAGTTATTAGCGACCAACACTATTGGAGTAACGTTATGACATGATGACACGATATGGTGATGATAGGGGGTGAAAGGACGAACATATACAACCATGCCCGAGGCGGGACTCGAACCCGCGACCCCACGGTCCAAGACCACTACGGCACTACAGTCTTAGAGATCTCTGCCACGGGGCCGGCTGAAATATTTTTTGTTTACAGGCAAATCATTAATTCTCGATAGACAGAACCTTCTTGCTGAGGTTTTCATTTTATTCATTATAATTTTGTCACCTGTTTCGTGATTATTCTTTTGTTCTGCATTTTAACACTCGTGTCCATTCTCAGCGAACCTGCTACATTTAATTCTACTTCAGAAATAGTCCACGAGTGGCTTTTGCATTCGACACAAGTTGGGGTCCTGTGCTTCCTGTTCTTTGGTTCGGTACGAAAATTTCATTATGTAATTGTCTAAAAACGTTCGACCTCTTTAGACTTTGCTTAAACTTTTTCTTTCTCTATTGTTTGATTTTGTAATAAATGTAGAATTGGTTTGTCCGAGAAAATAGTCCAGTTGTTTGCCTTAAATGACACTACTGTTATTAAATTGCCGTTTGGATATTTTTTGGCTCTTTAGGTTCCATTATATTTCCTTATGAAAAAAGGAAACATCTTATTACAGAATAATCAACTGAACAGGTTTGCTTAATTTGTTGTGCTACAGTCAATAAGATATAATATATGACATCGTCCCTCAGCTTTCTTTCCCATGTACAGACCATTCATTGATATGCTTAAAAGTTCAGTTCCTTGCTACAATCTTCTTCTCACTTACCACCCAGAACAACTTCTCTCATCAGTAATGGTTTAATTACTTTTTACTTTAATAAAGACTTATTAAAGCTCTATCATAGTCACAATTACCATACAGTTTATCATGCGAGTTATCACTGTCTACTTACGACTGAGATCTACAGAATTTCTTGAATAATTTCTTGAAGCTACCGTGATAAAATAATTCATGTCATAATTCATGAAAGCATGTCAGAACGAGTTATTTTTATTATAAGAAAAAAATTGTGGATATTGGATTTAAATGAGCATATCCGACTCGCAATTCAAACTAGATGTTGTCCCACCGCAGACACTGTGGCGTCTGCAACGGCTCTGGATATTGCCTTGTTTCTCTGGGTTTGGGAAAAAACTGAAGAAAACAACTTTTGCCACAGACTGAAGTACTTTAATAGTGTAGTGTACTATTAAACTAGTAGAGTACTATTACACTTCAGTCTATTTAATTACTTAAAATTCAAATTTGTTCAATGATAGTTATTGAATGCATCGGCGTAACATTGAACGCAGAATATCCAAGACTTATGAAAATTAGCAAAACTCTTGAAATACTGAAATAAATGTATTATTTTTGCATAAATTCGATGAGAACTATTATTCGCGTGATCAGTCAGTTAATCTTCAACAATGTTCGGGATTTTCTGTGATAAATGATATCACCATTTACCGGATGTAACGACGAACTAGTGTTCCTCCGAAAGAGTAAACGAGTAGGAGCAAAACTGCTTTGGTTTTATTCAAACACTCACGTAATTTCTAAAATCTCCAAAGTCTACTTTACCTTTATCTCGCTGTACCTTTATCTCGTGCAAGCCAACTTGAGAGGTCTCGGGTTCGATTCTGGGAAAGTGCCAACAAATTGCTTGTTGTGTCAGGAAGCTTGTGCCGGATGCCGGAATCGAAATCGAACTCATTGGGGGGAGTACGGGCCTTATCTTCTCTCGGCGAGATAGCAGACGGGTAAGAGACTTTTGCCATACACGAATGTGTGTATGCAAATCATTTTAATAATAAATAATAATAAAGGCCAGTATCACATGTTTTACATGGATGATCTTAAAGTGTTTTCTAAGAATGAAGCCATTCTCTCCCAAATATTGTCTGTCGTGAATGACTTTAGCAATGACATCTGCATGAAGTTTGGTCTTGACAAGTGTGCAAAAAACAATTTAAAAAGAGGCAAACTGACAACGTCTGAGAATATTGAAATTGATGCTCACACTGTGATTCAAGATCTTGAGCCAGGTAAAACTTTCAAATATCTGGGAATTGAAGAATGTGAGATCATCTCGAACGACACAATGAAAGAGAATTCGCAGGGAGTATTACAGAAGAGTGAGACTGGTCCTGCAGTCCGCTCCAAGAATAAAATATCAACAATAGGTAGTTTGGCGGTGCCTGTAGCCGAATACAGTTTCGGACTAGTGGACTGGACTGAGCAAGAAATTCGCATCATGGATCGAAAAACCAGAAAACTGCTAACAATGCATCATGTCTCCCACCCTCGAGGTGATGTACATAGACTTTGTGTCACGTAAGGAAGGAGGAACAGGCCTCAGACAAATTGAGGCCTCCTGGCACAACGCAATAGTCGGGATGGGAAAGTATGTAGTCAGTCATCAAGGTGACCCTCTAATGAGACAGGTCATGAAATCTGACCGAAGAATGGGAAACAGAGGCATTGTTAGTGTAGCAAAAAGCATTGCGAACAAGACTGTGCAAGACACGTCGAATAACACACACTGAACTTCTGATGTTACTAAACATGAAATGTGAGACAAAAAATGTTAAAGAAATCGTGGAGGGACAAACCACTCCATGGACAATATCTAAAAAGAATGGACAAGGTGCAGATCAATAAAGATCAATCATTTATGTGGCTTAAAAGGGGAAGAATGAAGCCAGAATCGGAAGCACTTGTAATAGCTGCCCAAGATCAGGCGTTGAGAACACGACATTATGATAAAGCGGTTCTCAAAATTTCCCAAGATGACAAAAGCCGTATTTGCCAGGAGCAAGTCGAAACCATTTATCATATTGTCTCAGCGTGTCCAATCCTAGCAAAGACCTAATACCTGAAAAGACACGACAGGGTGTGTAGCTATCTCCACTGGCAGATCTGTACCGCCCTCGAAGATCCAAACACATGTCCCAAGTGGTACGAACACTCACTAAAACCGGTGACGTCTGTTGGATTGTGTACGATATTGTGCGACCAACAAATTCAAACGGATCGCACGATAGCGGCAAACAAACCGGATATTGTTATCCGGGATTTGGAGAAAAAATCGTGTTTACTTCTCGATGTTGCTGTACCTTGCGATCAAAACGTCGTTACAAGTTAGGCAGAGAAACGTCTTAAATACAAGAGTTTGGAAATCCGAGGTCAGCCGAATGAGCGTAAAAGCACAGGTCGTACCGATGGTCATCGGAGCTCTGGGATTTGTTCCATAAAATTTGAGTAAGAACTTGTCTAAACTCCCAGGTAATTCAAAAGACTGGGAAGTGCAAGAAATTGCTTTATTTGGAACAGCCCACATTTTGCGCAACGTATTGTAGAGGCACTGACAGTCACCGGATCTGCTCCTTAGGTAGCTGGTTGCAACCTGGAGTAGATTTTATATTCAGCCGACTCATAACATCTTTCGTCGTGATGTAGTGGAAAAATAGTAATAAAAAATGAAATTTATCTCCGGTCCCAATATCCGATATCGCTAAGGCAAGGTGCCATGGCGATCTGGGACGGACGGATCGCGGGTTCCAGTTCCGCCTCGGGCTTGGGTAAGTTTGTGTGTGTCTGTATGTGTGTATCGTCCATTCTTCGTTCATGATCATCATCATTCCATCTTCCATCCCCTAGGACTAACAACCCTGGGGGATAATAATCGGATTCAGCTTAATGCTGATCCCCTGATGAATCACATGCACTTGCCACCACCTGTCACCGAGATAAAATTATTCTGAGCCCCGGGAAGTGGTAATGCATGTCTGCGTGGTCCGAAATGGCCTATTCGCGAACAGTAAAAAAACAAAACATATCATTGTAGTGAGTGTGTTATAAACATGAGTATTTGCACAGCTAGTGAAAGTTTATTTTGAACACACTTATCTTTCACGCGTTTTAAATGTTAAACAAGTCTTATTTGTTAAAAAAATGTCCTAGTTATTTGAAATAGCAAAGATTGCTATTTATGAACATAGCTCAATGTTCGGCTTTCGTCTCGTGTCCTTGCGTCATATGCTGCGCAGTGCTTCCGCCTGCAACGCATGTCTCCTGCCTGCGCACGCGTATCCACGACGGCGTGCGCGCGCGAAAAGAAACGTTGTTGTTTTGATGTTTACGGACGGCTCGTTGTGTTAATTATTACGCTTTTTATCCCGGGCGAAATACCGCGCTTCTCCCCCCCCCCCCGCCTCCTTCCGCCGCGCCGCGCCAGGCCGTCGAGTGCACGCCGGCAGAGCTCGTAGTGTCCCGTATTGGGAGATGGCAGGTGAGCGTTAAAGGTTACATTAACGGCACCAACAGGAGCAAAACAAACCGGGTAAGGCGGGCGGCGAGGTGGTGGAGAAGGCGAGGCGGGGGGACCGGCCGGTCCAGTTTCCAGCGCTGTGCGGTGCATCGGGCGGACGCCCCGCCCCCACTTCTACTTCTCTCACTCGCCGTCGCCGTTCATTGTTGTAGCCATGTTTCTTTGTTGCTTTTGGATTTCATTCTTCTGCTCAGCGTTCTAGCTTTTCAGAGGTTTGAAACGTGCAGAGTGTATCCCATTAGTGAAATACCGTGCGTGTGTTTTGTATTTGATATTTGTTTTTTTTTATCAATATCAGGTGATAATCGCGAAATAGATAATAAATGCAATGATAAAAAATACATGGTTCTCATGTGATTAATTGTTTTGACGCTCAGGCAAGTCAAACAAAATTGGGGCTTGTGGTGGTTGAGTAACGGGTCTCAATGATTCTAATTTATTCCGCTTATTGAAGAATGTTCTCGTGAGAATTGTTTAGCTGGAATTCAAAGAAAGTGCCCTTAATTTTTTTGAAGATATATGACTACTTACATGGATAACACAGGCCAACGACCAAAAAACTTTTGTGTGTGTTCACCTAATTCTTATCATTTTAAGTGTGCTGATTCCAAAACTAACAATGAAAATGCTGTATCACCCACCATTTATTCACATTTTAACATTTTATCTGTATAGCTGGGTAAATGCTGCTCTGAGTTTCTAGATGTGTATGAGATGCAGGAAGTTATAGATTCCCATATTTACTATGTGAATGGGGGTAGGAGATTAGCATTAGTCTAGGAAGAATTGGCCTCTAACACAATCTTCAAACCCGGGGGAAAAGAACATTCTAAGGGAACATATGGTGGATCAACACAAGATTCTCCTTCCTCCATTGCACATAAAATTAGGTCTAATGAAACAATTGCCTTACCTAAAGATGAGCAGTGTTTCAAGTACTTTTGTGAAAAGGTTACGCAATTTGTCTGCTGTAAAATTTTTAAAAGAGGGTACCTTCATTGGGACTGATACTAGAAAAGTGATGTTTGATCCCCAATTTGAACTACATTTGACAGAAAGTGAAAGTGAAGTATAGAGTGTTTTTAAATACGTTGTTAATAAGTTCCTAGCTAATGAAAAAGACCAAGATTGTCAAGTAATTGTTGCCAATATGCTGGAAGATTTGATGAAATTGAGATGTTTAATGAACCTCAAGGTTTACTTCTTAAACAGTCATTTACCATTCTTTCCGGACGATTTAGGTGATGTAAGTGAAGAACAAGATGAGCATTTTCATTAAGATCTGAAAGTGATGAAAAAACGTTATCAGGGACGCTGGGACACCAATATGATGGGAGATAACTGTTGGTCACCGAGAGAGTCGTAGCAAACGGCGTAGAGGAGAAAGCTATTTCAGGGACTCTAAAAAAAAAAAAAGAGACAAACAAAATATTCGTCATTGGACACGTAAAGACTTTGTAGAATGTAATGTTAAGAATGTAAAGCCATCTTCTATGTTTAAATAAAGTTCTGTTGGTAATTTAGAGGACGTTTATTTTTCACTTTATTAGCATATATAGCATAGTTTCCCTTATCTTAATAGTTCAAATTCTGACTAAACTATGGGTGATGGAAAGAAAAAAGAGTTCAGATGCGGATTCAGCACCCGAAAAACTATAAAAATCAGCTATTAAGATTTAAAAAGTTTTTTGAAACCCTACTTTTGTTGGCCTGTGTAATTCTTCGATTAAAAGTTGGTACATTGCGAGTTCAATTGAAAGCGTGTTTTAAGTAAACACCTCACGTTCTTTGAAATTCGGAGATTGTGGTCTCCAAACACTCGCCCACACATCTATGTTTTACATGATTTGTAGTAATTCTTAGTTGTTGTATTGACGATCCAGGAACAAAGTGAAATCGCAGATGAAAATTATCGATAACTTCCAACTACACGCACAGAAGCGATGTTGAGACATTACCATCAGGATTCAAGATTTTCTGACCGGTGAAAGGATACATCTCCCGGTGCTTGAGATGGTCAATTGTTTCAGAATCTGTCAAACAAAATTGGTCGCTTATCTGAAGCTACGTATCGTTTGACTCGCCCGAGCGAGTGGAGCGTGCGTCTAATGCAATTCTGTCCCGCTCTGTTGCGTAGTCGCCTCGCATCGCGTCGCTTCCCGCGTAAGACCTCAGTCGCCGGAAGTTCGCTGTTGTTTCTTGGGCGCCGCGGGAGGCGGGGTGGAGCTGCCGGAGGCTGTGCCCTCCGCCGACAGCCATCGCACGTGCCGTTCCAGTTTCAGCTTCCTAGCCACACTTCTGAACATGTTGCCGTGCTTCGCAGCCCGCCAATATTTGTTTTAAATTGTGTTTTCACTGTTCGAAGAAGACACTGCCCAGCCGCGAATCGAAACCGGGTCTTCCTGTATGTGCCCAGTTGCTCTG
Organism: Acheta domesticus; assembly: GCA_031308135.1. Taxonomy (NCBI): domain Eukaryota; kingdom Metazoa; phylum Arthropoda; class Insecta; order Orthoptera; family Gryllidae; genus Acheta; species Acheta domesticus. The sequence goes on along the minus strand of JAHLJT010004567.1, from coordinate 126,818,574 downwards.
ACCACTTGAATTACAGAGGTTGTCAGCACTTCGAACGACCTTACGATGGATTGTATATTTTACCACCTGGTCTCAGTTGGAAGTTCAATAATTACGTGGGATTACGTTACTCGTTTCGCAATTGCCAAGACTGGGAGAGGTGGCTCAGAGCATCAACTGTGTGTGTTGCTGTCGGTGCCTTTTGACTGAGAGGTTCTAGGTTCGAGTCCCGACGGTGACAGGATTTTCTAAATAGCTAGGTCGAGTTCAGTGTCTGTTTTGAGGAGAATTCAAGAGCAGCCGGCTGCTCTGGTCGCTAGTTTTCCGTGGGTCCTCCTATCAATACCAGGCGAATGCCGGAGCAGTGCCCTAGCACGGGCTGCTCGCGATCTTTCCTTCCTTTTAAACAATCAACCAAAAAGCAATTGGCAAGTAACGTTGCAGCCTCATAGCTACTAAGTATGATTTAATTGTTATAAATTCGTTTTTGACTTTTCGAAGAATTAACTGCCCTAGCCAGGATCGGAATCGATCTCCTGGTATGCATTTGTTATTTCGATATTAGGAATTTCTTAAGTTGTGAGCATGCAGATCATCTTTTTGAGTTCTCTCGGAGAATTTCAAGCCCGGCGGTGGAAGGGAGTAAGAAATAAAATTACTAAATCAAATGCCAGAATTCTGAAATACGTATCATCGCCTAAAGTTGCCACATCATCTGTCACAAGCCTACGAAAATGAAATACATTGTGTTTTATAGTCCTGTAATACTGTAATAAGATGTAACATTCCAATTAGTATTCTAAATTGATAGCCATACTTTATAAATGTTTGCTCAAACTGAAAGCAGACGTTATAATTGAAGTTCAGTTTATCACTGCGAGGGCGCCTAACGCTCTCAACTACTTTTGGATTCTCACTTCTAGTTATTCCCATACTCGCTGGCAGAGACTCACACAGCAGTGGTGTCAGTCACTTTATCCGTTACTTGGGTCGTTCGCTGGCCGAGTGAATACGGGTTGTGGTTAGGACAGGGATTGCCGGAGGATTTAATTTTGGCGGACATTAGGCAAGGTTGTTTTACTTATTCCGAGATTGATATGACACAGAGGATTTTCAGCCCTTCGGAAATCAATTGTTTCCACCCTTATTAAAAACCGTGTTGTAGGGTTTAGGAAACCATGTTAGGACACCCGCACCACTGCACCATTTTAGGGCTTAGGACACCCGCACCACTGATACCAGCATGCTATCGATATCAAAAATCATATCCTCTATTTACCTATATCATGCACGAAGATACTTTCTTTACTATGATCCTCAGCTCCTAAGCCTTTTCGGCCTTACCTTACGAGATGAATGGTGTGATGGACGGGTAGTTTGAATGATTTTGATGATGAAATATGATTTGAATGATGACGCGATGACATGTTGAGAGGTAGAGAAAATTAGAGTATCTCGAGAAAACTCTCCAGCTGAGATGGCTCAAGGCAACTGTTGTCACTACAGCGTTTCTGCCTGGGTGGTAATAGGGTACGTTCCGACGATGGCGACTCTGACAAGACAGGTCGAATTCAACCTCTCTCTGAAGGAGAATTCAAGCGGCGTCTCTGATTGATAGTTTTGTTGGTTTATCTGATGAGCACCGGGCGAACGACGGAGCGGTACCTTAAGAATTGTGACTCGGATTGCTCCTTCCTTTTCCATTACATGCACATACACACACTTACGTACACCACAAGAGGATATCTCTGGAGAGCAGAGCTTGTCTCGACTGAGTGGGCGGTGCCTCTCTGACGGAGATTCCTGGAGGAAGTAAACCCAGTGAGCCGGCATTGGAACTCTAGTTCCATTGGGAGGGAAGAACACCGCATGCACAAATAAGTCGCAAGCACCGCACAAATAACATGCTTACGGGACTAATGACCATAGCAAGTGGCGTGCCCGGAAACACATAATGAACAATCAGTTAACGGAGGACCCATCTGGATCCCTCTCAGCCCACCGCCATTTCCACATGGCCCGAGCGGATTTGAACTCTCGTAACGAGCCCTGGAAGGTGAGCGAACCCCCACGTCTCGTGTCTCCCGTTATCCCTAACGATAGGAGAGCGCGTGTGGTTGGGCCGTGGGCGGTAGCGCAACGGTGCTCGGGGGAGCCACGCGTCGCCCCGCGCCGCCCCGCGCCGCGTCGCGCCGCGCGCTTCTTGCTGGCGGTGGCGCTGGCGGCGCTTTGCGGCGCCTTTTGCGGCGCGCGCTCTCGTTGCGGCGGCGGCGGCGGCGGCGGCGCGCGCGCGCCCGCGCCCGGGAGAGCCGTGCGTGATGGTGGCCGGACGCGCCACCCGCTGCAGGCCGCTTTGTTTTGCGCCGGTCGGCTGAGGCGCTCCGCCGGGGCCGCTTGGGAGGGCTGCGACACAGCGGAGAGACGGGCGGACGCGGAGAGGGAGAGGGACGCAGCGGGCGGGGGCGGAGCGGCCAAGAGGGAGTTGGAGGAGGGAATCGGTGCGAGGTGAGGGGACGCGCGAGGTGGAACGGAAAGGGAGAGTTTGAGGAGGAGGGGATCAGCGTGGGATGAGGGGAACGGTGGAGCGGGTTGCGGGGTGAGGGGAAACGCGGGACTGAGCGGAGCAGAGGGAGTTGCGGAGGAGGAGATCGGTGCGAGGTGAGGGAAGCATGAGATGGAGGGGAACAGAAGGGTTTTGGGAGGCAGGGATGAGTGCGGGACGAGGGGAAAGGCGGAGCGAAGACGAGCGGGTTGCGGGGATGGGTGTCAGTGCGGGGTGAGGGGAAACGCAGGACTGACCTGAGCAGAGGGATTTACGGAGGAGGGGGTCGGGGGTGACTAGTGGTAGTGCGGGGCGGGGCGGAGTGGGGCAGAGCGGGTTGCGGGCTGAAAGGAAACGCGGGACTGAGCGCAGCTGAGGGAGTTGCGGAGGAGGGGAAGTGCTGGGCTGGACGGGGCGGAGTGGGGCAGAGGGACTTGCGGAGGAGGAGATCGGTGCGGGGAGAGGCAGAGCGGGTTGCGGAGGAGGTGATCGGTACGAGGGGAAGCGACCCCGTGCGTGGTGGAGCGGAGCGAGGCGGCTCAAGGTAGGGCGGGCGGAGGGAGCCATAACGTCGAGGTCGTTACGTGGGGAGCTGTTACGGTAGTTGCGATGTGCCGCGAATGTGGATGGGCTGCTGATGAGGGGGAACTGCAGACGGAAATGCGTTGTTTTCAATTGACACGTTAGTTCCGTTTGTTTGCTGTGAGGAAATGCTTTACAGGTGTTGAAATACTTAAAACTTTCTTTACCTCTTTACGTACAGCAGAAGGTATGAAAATTGAGGAATAATTTAAAACAAATAAGGAGATGGAAAGGCTCCGGTACAGATCTTTCTATTGAAGCCTTTAGTATTCAAGCTACCAACGCCGAAGAGTCTGCGTTCAGGTGTCGCGTTATGGCTCGAGCATACCGTGTATTTCGGTGAATTTGTGGCGCCTGCCGGATTCGAACTAGCTGGCCGACTGTTGTGACCTGAGGTTCCGTGGTTTCGTTGATCTTTCCCGAGTGGAGCAGCACCCTAAAATGACGTTCTCCATACTGTCACCATTCCCATCGGTGGGTCGAGCACCTATCGTACCCTCCCCCCCCCCACCCAAACACTCACACTGACCTAGAATATCTCCGGCATGTCGGAGATTCGGATACCGAGTACAGACTGTGAATCGCCAGAGGCACTTTTTGGTTTGTGGTGGGATTTTATCAATTCTATATTCTTCTCAGATATATTGTTTTAATTGTTTACATTAAGTTTTCATAGTTTATTTTATACTCCATTTTTTTAATTTTCGCGGATGAGCAATCTGCCACATTGATTCATAGAAGATTCTCGGCGAGACTTACACCGCGATTAGAATTACAACTTGTGTCTCACAAGGACTCAGAAATTAAATTCAACACTTCCTGTTAGTTCCTGAATCGGCCGTCGACACCATGTGGCACCACTTGGCAAACAATCCACAGAAATGATCCAGTGAAGACGTGGACACTAGTGAATAATGACACATTTTGAATATGTTTGAAAAATATATTTTACTCTACAAATCTTTGAGTTTGAACAATAGCACACGTTGTGACCACGTAAGCGCTTTATTTCTTGCTATAGTAGTTCTTCGAGGTCATTTTGCCCAGCGTGTTTGTTTTTCTGAGCATACATTGCATGTGAGTTAGGCCTTCGATTTCGTCGTCGTAGTGGCGTTGGAGGCATCTGTCGAGGAGGGAACGCACCTCCGGATCGAGGAGTGGTGGCCGGCGGGGTCACTGCCTTGAGGAACCCCGAAGTCTCCATGTTAGTGGAGCGCGTCGCGCCCTGGCGCCCGCCAGCGCCGCGCACCTGCCCGCGCGCCACCTGCCGTAAATCATACGCAAACAAGCGCTCGCCTCCCCTGCCTCCCCAGGCCGGCTGCTTAATTAGCGGAAAGTCGCCGGCGGCCAGCGCGGGAGAGAGAGTGTCGGGGCGGGGTGGAACCGAACGGGGTGGAGCTAGTCGTGAAAAAGGTGTGGGATGGGTTACTCGTCAGGCGGTCATGAGTGACACGGGAGACAAGGGGGAGGGAAGCCGGGCAGACTGGAAGTAGACGGGGAAGATAGAAGTGTGGAAAAGGAGTGGAGAGGCGTGAGGAGAGGAGTGGGTAGTGTGTCATGGCAAGGATGAGGCGTGCTGGGCAAGGCGACAGGGGTACAAGGGAGCAAGATAGGATACGATTGGTGGTGGCTCAGTGAGGAGCGGGCTGCAGGAAAGCTGGGCATGAGGGCGGCTGGTTGTAGCGTGATGGAGCGCCGCGGGGTGGAGCGGGGCAGGGGGAAGATAGAAGGGGAAAGGTAGGGTCGGGCGGGGCGGAGCTGAGTGAAGGAATGGAGTAGGCAGATGCATTTGGGGCAGTGTAACGCGGAGTGCAGCGGTTGGTGGGAAGCGGGCAGGGTGAAGCTAGACTGTGAAGAGAAGAGCGGGAGGGGGCGTAGCAAGACGGGGCGGAGTGGAGTGCGTGGGGTGACGTTGACAGGGAGGCGCGGGGTGCAGCGGGCAGGCTGAAGCTAGGCGATGAAGGAGGAGTGGAGCGGGCCAAGGTAGGGCGGAGTGGTGCGGGTAGAAAGGCATTGGGCGGCACGAGAAGCTCAAGGTGAAGCTAGGCGTGAGGAGGAGCGGGGTGGTGTGGGGGGAGAGTGCCTGGTGCAGCACGGTCGAGCGGCCGGGGCGTTTGTGCACGGCCGCCTGCGGCCGCTGTCTTGCGTGCCGCATCCATATGCACGCGCTTCGCCTCGCGCCTCGCCTGGCCGGGCGATGCGCGATAAGGCGTGGCCCTCGCCGCCAACAGGTGGCTGCCCATTCGCGCGGCGCGTGCGAGGGGCTCCGCGTCGCTCCCGCGCTTATCGCCGCGCGCGCGCACGCGCTGGGAGCCAAGCAGCCTCCTGGCCGCCAGTGGAGATTCGCGAACGCGCGAAGACGACGCGCCCTCTTACACGCAACACTCACCGTGCTGGATACTCGGATTGACATGAAATTTCACCAGCTGATAGAACACCATGCAAAACCTACGTACGCAAATTTTGAAGTGCTATGGAATATTATAAATAGTGTTTCACAGGCATTTTGTATCAGGACCTTTCGTGACCTTCGCGCTTCCCGCAGCGGACGAGCCGATGCTTCGGCAGCGCTAGGAACGTTACGCGGCGTCCATCAGCCGGTGTCAGATTTCCAAGCGCGTTCGTTCCATCTGAACCTGCAAAGTAAACGCCTGTTTTTGTCACGTAGCCTGCCCTCCAAGTAACAGAGACCTTGCCGATATAGGCCGATAGTGCAGGCGCGGTGAATGAGTAACGTCCGCAGAACCAGCGGCGAGCAGCGATTTCCGCCCCCGAAAGGTCCCAATACTAATTACCGCAAAAACACTACTTGCAATGCTTCATAGCACGTAAAAATTGTATGTAGGGGTTTTGAAAGGTGCTGAACAAGCTGGTAAAATTTCAAGTCAATCCGAGTATCCAGCACGGTGAGTGTTGCGTGTTAGCCGGAGGGCGTGACGAAGGTTTGAATAAATGCTTTTGGCGTTACCAACAGTCCCACTCTATCAACAAAAATTCTGGTTCAGAGACGGCAGATCTGAAACTTATGCCTCAGCCGTCGAAAGTTAGTTGTCAAATAAGTAAAAATAGAATGTCAACATCCCACCAATAAATTATTAGCAGGGAACAAAGCTTCCGTCCGTCGCGCAGGTTGCGGCTTGGAATCGCGCCCTGGGCTTGGTGGTGCTTGGTACGAGCGACCTGCGGAGTAATGGTCAGATCACTCCGGGTACTCGTAATTCAATTCGCGCTTGATCCATGCGGGGTGGGCAGGACAGGTTTCCAGTAGATTTTACAGGGGTTCTTGCGTTCTCCTGCCTCTTGCTCTACTGTTTTCCATTATCATTCACCTTCTTATTATTAACGCTCGTCCACCAATTATCTCTCTACCCTAGTCAGGATTTAAAAAAAAAGGGAAAAAAACTGACCATGTGCATTTTCGGGTTTACTTGTGAATATTCCTTTTTTAAATGTAGTTCATATAAAAATACTGATTTTCACCATTCGAAAATTCAAAATGAAGTAGTCAGTAAGTACTATATTTATGGTGCATCCAAGAATTATTCCCCTCCCTCCATTTCAGGATTTCAAACTTATATAATAATTACCGGCAACATACATTTTCGTTATTGTTATTAAGTTTGGGTTATAAAGTACGTCAGTAAATTCGTAACATGTACCGAAGTTACAAAAGAAGTTTGCATTTTACGGGAAGATACTTTTCTACTTGTGTCCCTTTGTATTTGTAAGTGTGACAATTTACGGTCATTGCTATGGTCAAATTCCGTCAACTATAATGCTATTACTCCTGTTAGTGTAGTGAATGTTTTAATCCCAGGCGGAAGCGGTATTCCCCCGCTGCATAGCGGGAGGAGTGGCTTAGGACATCAACTCGTGTCACTGCAGGGATCCTGGCTGGGAGGCCCTAGGTTCGAGTCCCGGTGGTAGGGTTTTTGGCACTAGCTAGATACCTAGGCTTGAGTTCTGTCGCTGTCTGGAGAAGAATTCTAGCGGCTGCTCTGATCGGTATGGTGTCTCCGATCAACACCAGGCAAATGTCGTAGTACCTTGACAAACGGGCTCAAGGACCGCGCGCCATCTTTCCTTCCCATTCCTGGGCTATCCCACCCCTTATCTACACACACACACACACACACACAGACACACACGCGCACTACGCCACCACATACGCCGAGAGACCAGTCGGGAACATAGAGCTTGCCCCGAAGGGGGGGTGCCCCGCTGATGGGAGATACCTGGTTAGGGAAAACCCTGCTAGCCGACGGTAGGTCGGCGCTAGCCCTCCATCCAGCAAGGGAAGACTACCTCCATCATCCGAGTAAAAACGTGCACAATACTTTGCAGGACTAATGATCTTAGCATTTGACGCGCCTGGAATGCATGTTTTGAATTTGCACTAGACTTCTGCATGGGACTTACTTAAGAGCTCCCCGATTGTACAATAAGACGGCGCACGAAACGCAAACGACACATCTGTCTGAGACACATACTCTTTGAATAGACAGACAAATAGCTGTGGATAGCTGGTGCATTCGAAAAGAGTAGTGGCAGGGCGCTTGTGAGAATATTAATGACGTTTATGAAAGATGGTTAATGTAAAAAAGAGTTTGGAGCTGAATTTTCAACTGCGAGGTGAGAAATAAATGAGAGATAACTTGCAACCCGTTGTGTAAATATGGAAGTCAAAAGAGAAGAATAAACCTAATAGCTCTTACTAATATCTACCTAAATTTGTTCACCACAGAATTGCGTAAAATTGTTTTTCTTCCTTCAAATATCAATTACGTATCCCAAATTTCGTGTTATTTTATTTTCTTATTTTTTATTAAAAATATAGTCAAATATTTTCAATGGTTTTTAAAAGATTTTTTTACGTATATTTTTAAATAAACAGATTTTTTTGGATTGGGGAAAATTGAGTCAACTGTGATCCTAGAATTAGACATAATCTGATGACATGGAAATGTTACTGCGAAAATTCAAGTGGTTTTGTAATTGTGGTTGAATATGACATTGCTTCGGGTATGTTCGAATCCTCTTTCATGTATGCTTGTTCATAGTCGTTGCATACCGAGGGCGAGTCACCGAGGACTTAGTGCTTCTGAACGGAGATAGATGAAACCCTCAGTTATGTTACGTATACCTTTGGATACTATATTATCCGAAGTATGACTCGAGTAATCCACTTCAACAGGTACAAACGGTAACTCGCTTGAATGAAAGTGCTCCAGTGTAATTGTCCATCCAGCTTAATGTGTAAATGGATCCTTAAGAAAATAAAAGGTTTTCAACTTGACATCTTTATTTATATACTTGACTTTTTATGCGGGGTTATGTTAAATACTTTCAAATATGATTCCATTTTATGATTCGATGAGAAATATTTCCATATCCAGAGTTGTTTTAGGATACGTAGCCTTCTTCATCCTTCCTAAAATTAACCATTTATAGTCTGTGAACGGAACTTTCAACCCCCTAATAATTAAAAAAAAACAGACGAGGCTATTATTTCAGATGTATTGACCCTTCGTCAGCTCTGTCCTTATGAGACAAAGCGTGAGTTTTCTCACCGTGGGCTTGTTCTGCTAAGGACAGAGGAAGTGAATGTGGGAAACGGGCCCTGCAGGTAACCTAGCCCACGCCCCCTATCTCCGACTTACATCTCATCACTCGCAGCCCTGCCGCGTTCCCCGCCGCGCCCATCAACACAAACGCTACCATCATCGCCCCCAACGACAGCATCGCAGCCGCCGCGGCCATCGCCACCCACTTCGCCACCACCACCGCTACCGCTACCATCACCACGACCGCTACCATCACCACGACCGCTACCATCGCCACGACCGCTACCATCGCCACGACCGCTACCATCGCCACGACCGCTACCATCGCCGCGACCGCTACCATCGCCGCGACCGCTACCATCGCCGCGACCGCTACCATCGCCGCGACCGCTACCATCGCCGCGACCGCTACCATCGCCGCGACCGCTACCATCGCCGCGACCGCTACCATCGCCGCGACCGCTACCATCGCCGCGACCGCTACCATCGCCGCGACCGCTACCATCGCCGCGACCGCTACCATCGCCGCGACCGCTACCATCGCCGCGACCGCTACCATCGCCGCGACCGCTACCATCGCCGCGACCGCTACCATCGCCGCGACCGCTACCATCGCCGCGACCGCTACCATCGCCGCGACCGCTACCATCGCCGCGACCGCTACCATCGCCGCGACCGCTACCATCGCCACGACCTCTACCATCGTCACCACCACCACCACCGCCGCCGCCACCGCCATCGCTATCGCCATCGCTATCGCCATCGCCACTGCAGCCACCTCCGCCTCTCCCGTCCCCGCCGCCGCCGCCGCCTCCGCGTCCCATGAGCGGCCGCGTGGAAAATTTTTATTGTGCTTGGAGGCGGCTCCCCGTGTTACTCGCGGCTGGCGCGGCCGGGAGGCATGAAGCACAATGCAGTGGCCGCTTATCGCCCTCATTACTCGTAGTGAAGACGTCTGCGGAGCATCCGAGGCGTCGTTAAAGCGATACACGCATGCACGGCGTATCGCGCGCTGTAACTGCGGCCTTTGTTTATTCTGGCCGTGCTCTTTGCATAAGCACGCCGCCGTAAGGGTAGTTTAGGGCAATTTTTTGTGTAAGGTTTCGTTATGGCCGGATATTGCACTCGTTGATGTCGTCATTTTCTTATGCTCGTTAATTGCTAATTTGAAATGCTTTTGCGGTTCCAGCATAAACAGAAAATGTTATTATCATTTAGATGCACGATCCCTCTTCCTTTCGAAAGTACCTACTTAACTCGCTCTACTGTATATAAAAATACGGAAGTAATTTTCTGCCCAGTTTTCATTCTCTTTCGCTCGTCATATTGGAGACATCCTGTGTTCTTCGCTCTAAGATACAGCAGTGTGATTTTTTATTCGCGCTTCGATTCATCAGTAGAGTTTTCAGTAAGAAGCAGAAAATCGAGAAATAAATTATAAATTGATAATGCTGATTCAGTAAATCTTGAAGTGAATGTTCTGTAGTTGTTTTGCAGTTTTTGCTTTCACAGATGTTAGTAACTCGTTCTCTAACAAAGAAAATCTTCCAATACGTGAGGAAGAAGGACCAATTAACCTTATTCTAGGTATATAACTATCGGAGTTACGACTAAGGCGAATGAAAATAAATTGATGACACATAGTGTTACAGTTAAAAACAAAAGAATTTACTTTGTGCATTTTCTTCCCAAACTGTCAACATCGGTATTAATTGTGGCAAAACAATTTTAATGCAAATAAAATGGCTTGAATGCCTCGAAAAAAATGAATGACACTTCCCTCCTCATTTTTTCAAAATATACTTTAATATTTTGTTTATTGAAAAATATTATTGTGCTAATGCTTGCAGAGTTTAATAAAATATCTCCTGTTGTTGGAATTAATTGCAAGTATCTTGTGGAAGCAAAAGACAATTTAACCACGTTGATTACCTTCTTTTATCAGTTTCCGTCCACTCTTTGTGCCATAGTTTTATTTGCTGTAGAAACCTACTCACGATTGTTAGAAATGTTCCTCTTCAATGTACCAATTAGTTTGTTATAACTGTAGTTTTCTGCTTTATTATATTGCATTACTTAAGACAATGGATGATGTTTTGGTGTTTGAAAGGAACTGAAAATTCTGAAAATGCCACTTTCTATTAAAACAAATGAGAATATCACAATAACAATAACAATAATAATAATAATAATAATAATATATATTATGTGATTATGGCTACTGATTACCCTCCCTCCCTCCCTTAACTGTGAAGATGCGGGACGCTTCACCTACATATTTACACTATCGACATGCCTTGTAGATTTTGCTCCAAACATCATAGAACAGAGTGGCGACTTTCTAGAAAACCGGGAAAAATCAGAGAATTTTTTCTCTAGAAAATACCAGGAAAAATCAGAAATTTCTATAATAATCGTTAGAAGTCAAGGAACATTTCGAGACGGTGTTTATGATTAGCTTTTATTCCTTAAGAAATTTAGTCCATCAAATAATAATGAAGAGTGGCTGCCCTGTAGAAACTTTTAACTACTACGCATTCAAGTGACGGAAGGATGGACTAAAATAACTAAAAAGACTATTCTCCGAAGCTGCTTTAAAACGGGACAGCTTTATTTCTAACGGAAGCAAGAAAATAAACGAGAAAAGCCGAACGTAATATTACTGGACCTGCATTCCGAGAAACAAGGCCACCTCCACAATATTACGGACAGGAAAATCTTCATGAAAATGCTTAATAATTCGAGCATCGCGCTCGAAGCGCTAAGCAGAGTCTGTCCGTGTTTGTTTAACCGTGCTGCGTGCGTCGCGTGCTGGCACGGGCGTGCGCCCCCGCCTAGACCCTCTCATGGGAGCCTGACTGCGCGGAACCCGAGCGCTCTGAACCGGAACGAACCTTCCCCAAAATTACGCCCGGAACGCCAGTCGGCTTAAGTTGCTGCTTTCGCGCGCCTCCCAGGACGCCCACGTCGGGGCGGGCGTCTTTTGTCTGCCCCGGACGCCGCGCATCGCCATCGCCATCGCCGTGGTGAGCGCCTGACACGTGAGAGCTGCCCGTGCACACGTGCCCGAGTGCCGCTCGTTGGCGCTCGGAAAGGTACCACTTACTGCGCCAACGAGCTTTTTGTAATTAGAGGACGACTGCTGCTTAATGTTTTGGAATTTTCCCCCCGCTCCAGCTTGTGCGCTTGAGCCAGTTCTCAACCAGAGATTGGGTTTTACGTTGAATCCCGGTTGTTGTGAATTAGTGTGTTTATTCATGTGTTAAGGATTATAATTTAAGCATCAGAAACGAATTCGCCATGAGTTTCTACCTGTAAATCAGGTAGTGAAACATTTAGCGAACTTTCTTCGCCGTTATTTTTATTTTTTTATTTTTATTTATTTATTTATTTTGTAACGAAAGTGTAACTCGCAAAAATTGAATGTTGTACATTTCCCTTTTCATTCTCATAAACAAATACTTATAGATCGAGGCATTTAAGATGAAATCGACATTCGTTGCTTTGGTTCACTGAGTTAGTTGAGTTGTTAAAGATATTGAAGCGATGTTTTCCTATTTGTGTTCTGCTATTTAATCACAGGTGGAGCATGTTTACTGACGAAACAGCGGGGGCGCAATTGGAGGAAAGGAAATTACGTAAAAAGAATGATCCAGAACAATTTGTGACTCCGATAAAATTTCGTGTGTTATTTGGAATTTAAAAAAGAAAACTACACTGGTGTAATTTTTTAATGGATTCTCGTTAGAAATCTCGCATTTGCGTAAGAAGAAATCCATTAAATAAATTGGCGTGCTAGGAAACTAGGAATGCATTGTCAACAAAAGCTTGTTCGGTTACAGAAGTGAAATGGAATCTAATTAACTTATTTCTCGTCATGGAAGTGTATAGAAACACAAAAGGAAGAACACTCAATTAGTAGCATTAACTACGACCGACTTCTTTCTTCTCTTCCAACCTCTTTCTTCTTTCCCAGCACTGATGAAATTTTACTTGGATTTATAGCAAAGTATTGTGTTGATATAACTTCTCTATCAGTTTATGGAATGAATAATAGCAAAATAAGAAAGGTATTCTGAGACCAATGTCCTTTTATTCAACTCCAATGCTTTTTCCTCTTTCAGGTTCTTGTAACTTTTATGGACTGTGAATATTTGAAGGATTTTAATTTTGTTGGGATGATCGAAGAATCTAGTTATGGCATCACTACCCACTGGCGGCAAATGAGCAGAAATTAGTCTAGAAGATGGATGTGAACGATATAAAGAGAATAGCCGAACACTTCGTGTTTCTGAATTCTTGACGCCTTCAGTTCGAAACCCTTCGATTTTCGAGCTGATCTTCGTGTTTGACTTCCACCTGAGCAGGTTGTCATTTATTACAGAGATTGCGTATCTGATTTCATGTCGGTGTGCTTTAAGGATTTCTTAGGAACTACACGTAATTTGAACTTCCCTGATTATACTTAGCTGCTTACATATTTTTAAATTTGAATCGTTTTAATACGGAGCATCTTCAGTGTACGTACACATGAAGGAACTTTATTAGCGGTATATCCGCCGTTGTACTTGGGAGAGGAGGAAAGCACAATTAGGAAGGGAGGTCGTTGCCGTTGTGTGCTGCGGTTGCTGCTTCCTTCCTGCGCGGCGGCTACTTACTGCGCTCTGCTAACGAGAGCGATGACGTCCCCTTTGGCAACCCTTGCCCTCCATCCCCATCTCATCCTCTCACCTCTTTCCCCCTCCCTTTTCCCTTCCTTTCCCTCCCATCTCCTTTTTTCCTCCTCACCCTTTCCTCCTCCCTACCAATCCCTCCCATTCTTCTCCCCTGTCTCCTCTCCCCTTCAGACTTCCGTTCTTTCCCTCCCTCATCCTCCAACACCTCCATTCATTACCTAGACCCTCCATTCCCTTCACCTATCCTCCTAACCTTTCCACCTATCTTTCTTTTTTTATTTCTTTTATTATTATTTTTTTAATTTATTTTTTTTTATTTTTTTTATTTTTTTATTTGGAGCCGAACTGAAATTGTCCCTCTCCCCGTCACCCCCCTTCGCTCCTTCGCCGAAATACTTTCCAAATTTGCCCCTGCGTCGTAATATCATAGAGTAATGAGAAGAAACGTAAATATCGATTTATGATAAGTGAATAATGAGCGAGTTCGACATCGTTTCTGATATCAAAGACAAAAATGGGAACTTGAAGCATCGGAAGGTCTTCGTCCATTTTGACCCGCCCCCTGCCACTTTCTCGCTCTTCCACTCTCCCTCCCCTGACGGCTGTGCGAAAGCATTGTCTCGCCACGTGTATGCATCCTGCATGACGGGTTTTTTGGGTCTTTTTGTTCCGGTTATTGTTCGTTTACGGAACAATTTATGCATCCCATGTTAGGTGGATGTTTGTCGAAAAGCGTACTCATTGAAAAGGCGGCTGTCTTCCAACCGTCGCCCTACTGACCTTCCTTGACCCTGCGTTTCCCCCCTCACAACACACATGCACACAATTTTGTACAGTTTTTTCCTTGTCTGTATTGCATTTCGCTAGACATGACTTTTCTCCCTTTCACATCCTAACATCCTCCAGTAATTATAAATATGCATGTAGGGCAAAATGTGTAAGGTATAACTGAATTAGTGAGAATGAACTGCGTACCAATATTTCACCTCCATTTAGTGTTATGAAATGCATAACTTGGATATTGTAATGATTGAATATCTAACTTGACGATAGTGACAATTCTCGCCCCCCTCTTGCGGAACGTATTACCTACAGCGTTCATTGCCTTTTCATGTTCTCCCTCGAGAACACATGGGGATACCAGCACTCTAAAATTATAATTTGCATATTTTGGAGAAAATCTCACGATTTTCGTTAAATTACTCAAATATTAATAGTTTAAAAAAAAGTATATGACATTTCAAGATCTAAAATTGAGCGACAATTTGCAATGAAGAAATATCTACCATCAATGTTGGAGATCAGGAATCACAATTAGATCTTTCTCCTAATGTGTTTAGCAAGTTTGAACTCAAAATCTTCTAATCTATCAGAAGTATCAATGACACACTCACCTCCATCCATGCGTCCGTATCTACAAACATACATACATAGCTATTTATACTGCACATAAAGCTTCTAATCTGAATGAGTTATGCGTGACATATATTTACATGCGTCTGTGCGTACAAACCGATTGTGGAATATAAAACTGCGATATCTCTTTGCCACCTGCACCAATCTTAACCATCTTGGCAACAGCTCTTATATATCTTCATTCTGAAGTGATTGCGAAGTTACAGCTCAAAAGAACTTTAAACACGAATTTTAAGACCGAAAATTCCTGATCGTGTTGAGGAAATTTCAATATCCTTATGTTATAGGGAGGAAAAGAAAAGATGAATCACAATGAAATAAAAGAAAATAATTCACGATTATGTTTCCATCTGTTCATTGTAATTAAGGTCATTTTCTTTTATTTTCAGGTGAGTGCTGTAGATTCTGCATACTAATGAAATATAGGGTAAGTTTATTTTTAATGACTCTTATTCTTGATGAAATAATTTGTTTCGTCCTCAAAAATTACTATTTTAAAACCCCAGCATGGAGTAAAAAAGATCGAAATGTTCCACGCGGCTCTCGTTCCACGCCCTCTGGTTTGCAACTCCGATTGCTTTTGTTATTCCTCCTCCAGGCTGAGAGGCTGCTGTGAGCGGAAGGGGCAGGTGTGACTAAGCAGCAAATCAAATCATTCACGCCGCCCTCTCCTCGGCTTGTTTTTGTGCTGCTTCGGATGAAGGATAGTGAAGAGTTGTCTGACTTCTAAGAGTGACTTCTCAGTTGTCCATTATTATCCGCGTGAGATACAATAAAGAAATGCTCGCATGTAGTTACTTAAGACTAACAATCAGTCACTTGACTGAATTGCTGTACATGTGTTTACTAGCGATCTGAAATTCGGGTTTACAACATGCCAATCTTGAATAAGATGTTTCTATGGTTCACCAAGAAATTATTGTCTGTTTCTTACCTTTAGGCAAGCTGCACATTTACTTTCATTAGTCACAAAAACGTCATTTTAATTCCTGGGAGTTCATGTTAATCGAATGTATTGCAATCCTTAAAACATACATGCGTTTCAAATAGTCTCTTCTTCTACCATTGCAGTACTTAAAGTGACGTGGTATGTGTAGCGTCGGGATTAAGAGGGAAGACGAGAGTAACTCATATATTTATTTATACATACAAGGATAGAATGGGATGAAGTACACCTGGAGAGTTGCATGCATTTTATTGTTTTATTCGCCTAGTGCGAGTGTCGCTGGTGTTGTAGAAAGGACACGCGGCACCTACGCTTGTCAGCGGGGCCTTCTGCTGTCTTTCCACAATGTTCAAAGAGCCACTCGATCGAGCCCTCGACCGCCCTCCGTGGCCAGCCACCTGATGTCACCATCTGTCGTGCCACAACCCACCCACCGAGCTGAAGGAGCGCAGAGGAAAGAAAGCACTGTTCTTCCGAGTCCTTCAGGGCAAATCAAAAGGTTCGCTTTTATTTCCGAAAAGGGACCGTTCTCCACCCTCGCTGTTAGCACTTGTTACAATTGCTTTTAGTGGACATGGCCCCCAGCTGATCGGTTTCCGGTCGTTGGGCGAGACCTTCTCTCATTGAAAAGATAAAAGAACTATTGTCTGCGACATTGCAGACATCTTTTATTTAAATAATTCAAGTTCAATTAATTTCAAACTTACAAACGTTTACGTTCAGTTATTACGTATTAATATATATTTAACTACTTGATGTTTAGTTAGATTTTACTGGCAAAATGACAACTTCTGCGGAGACCGAATAATGACGTGAAGCGAAATTGGTCTGCCCACATGCAGGGGCGCTTTGACAGTGGCGTCAGTGGCCAGTCTCTTGTATCGTCCCACGCATTCTTCAGCTTTTATCCGTCCACCTGGCCCCAATGGGCGGCTTTTGACAGCCTATCGCGTCTGTGCAATCAGCGCGGCGCCCGGCCGCTCGTGCTCTCGTCCCAAGGGCGCGCCGACGCCGATCCCGCCCCCGTATCCCCCCCACCCCCCACCATACCCCTATCTCTCCGCCAATCCCCCCTCACCCATCGCTGCTTGTAGCCGCTGCCGCCGCCTCCCAGCTTACGTCCACCGACGGCCATCACCCAGCGCCACGCTTCTAGTTTCACTCGCCCTTCACAACCATCGCTTCCAACCCCGACTACCATCCTCCCCCCCCAAATCCACCCATCACTCCCGCCCACCATGCTCTTATGTTTCAGCCTATCCACCCACCGTCGTCTCTGCTGGGCGCTGCCTCCTCTCCCTCCCCCGTCTCACCACCATGTCCCGCCCACTGTTCTAGGACTTTACCCCGCCCAGCCCACGCCCATATTTTCATAATCGTCGCCACCTCGCCCCCCTTATCTCTCCGCTCCTCCTACACCATCGCCGCTAACCCCTCCTACCGCCGCCACGTCCCCATATCAACCCTCCACTTCCGCTCACCATGTCGCCATCTCTCCGACGACCCACCCACCGCCGTGGCGGCTGGCCGGTGCCTCCTCCCAACCCCCACCCAGCGCCCCTTCTATATCTACACCGCCGCCCTCCGTCACCGCCATTGCCGCCCACCGCAACCATGCCCCCCTACCCACCCGCCACTCCCGCCCACCATGCCCCCCCTACCCACCCGCCACTCCCGCCCACCATGCTCCTGCTGCGACCCTCCTCCGCCCCCAGTCCCCACCTTCACCGTTCCCCGACATCCTCCCATCCAGCGCTTCGGCCTCATTACCACTGTCGCCATCCCCGCCTACCGCCCCATCCTCGCCGCCGAACCCGCCATCACCGACGCCCCTCCCCTGCCCCAGTCATCACCCCTCCAGCCTCGACCCTGCCCCTACCATCACTGACTCCCTCGTGCCCCCGCCTCCCGCCCGCTCGTGGCCTGCGCTTTGCGCCTTATTCACTGGATAATTACGGCGCGCGAAAGGTCGTCGTTGGCGGCATCGGAAAATAGAGATTCCATCACCCGGCGCTGGCGCAGGCGCTCGCAGCCGCGCTGGGCGCTCCCACTGCTCCTCGGCTCCGGCGCGGCCGCCTCCCCGCCCACATCTTCCCCTCCACTCCCTCCCCCCACGCCTTCCCCTCCCCTCCCCGCCCACGCCTTTCCTGACACTCTCTCCCCGCCCACGCCTTCTCTGACACTCCCTCCCCTCCCGGCCCACGCCTTCCCCTCCCCTCCCCGCCCACGCTTTACCCGACACTCCTTCCCCGCCACTCCTTCCCCGTCCACTCCTTCCCTGTCCTCTCCTTCCCCGTCCCCGCCACTCCCTCCCGGCCCACTTCATCCCCCTCCCCGTCCAAGCTTTGCCCTCCACTCACTCACTCCCTCCGTCCGCCCTCCCTTCCTCCCTTCCTTCCCGCTCTCCGCTTGACTGTGCCGCTTTGCACTCCGGGCTTCCATCCATCACGTGCCCCCCGCTGTCTTGCTCTCCCATTCGCCCTTTGGTGCTTTCGTGGATGGGGGCGTGGCATTCCTACTTGCATGCCATACCTTTTGTCACTTCTCACGCTTGGCTTTTTATTGAGATTGTTTTTTTCTTCAACTATTGCTAGAGATATTTGGCGTTTTTGAAAGCAGAGTGGTTTTATTCCATGCACAACACATTTGAAATATTTTGACCAACATTGTGCGTTATTATCCCTAACGTCCCTCCGAATTATCATAAATCTAAATATTGAACGTTGTGCACGCGGAATTTGTCTTCTTTTAGTGCAGTTTTTACAATGCAACCTTTTCTGATGTATTTTGGGTTCGTACTCTTCCGCATATTTTTTGCTTATCTCGTATGTCACTCATGATCTTACTTCCGTTTCATGTTCATTCCGTGGTCTCGTTCATATGCTTCTACTGAGCTTCATCCATTCGCTACGTTCTACCGTATTCAGAGTTCCCATTCTTCAAAATTATTGTGTGTTTCAGCTTCTATTCTTCGTATTTTCATTCCACGATACTGAACCTTATTTTCATTCATCCCATGAGCTGCCTCTTCCCCACTCTTCCCCTGCCTGAGCGCGGCTTTTCCAACACCGTGTCCGCCCCCGGCAATTGAAGTGCCGCCCGCCCCGCAGCGACTCCAGCTGCTGCTTCTGCTGCTGCTCCTGCCACCGGCCGCCCAGGCGGCACGGCGGCGGCGGCCGCGGCGCGGCGTAAACGCGTGAAATGAGAGGGCCGGCGCGGCGCGGCGCGGCGCGGAGGGGCCCGGGGGGTGCGGTGCGGGCAGGGAGACCGGTGCCGCAAAAAGGTGCGCGCTGCGACGCGGAGGCCTTGGAGATGCTGATTCACCCATAACAAGGCTCGGAGCAACGAGGTGGCGCGGCGCGGCGCGGCGCGGCGCGGCTCTGCTCGGCGCGGGGCGAAAAAACGGGGCCCCTTCCTCGTTGGCGCGCTTTCAACGAGTCGCGGGAGTGGGTGGGGGACGGGAGGGGAGGGGGCGGAGGTTTGCGTGCAGCGATGCGGAGGCGGCGGAGGCGCAAGCGCGTGTGTTTCTCAGGTGGCGGGAGGCGCTGGACAACGTTGTGGTGATACGTCCTCGTAAAGTTATTGTCACCCTCCTGGTGTCTATATTTTTGGGCGTCGATGAAATTTTCCAGTGTCAGTTTAGTTTTATATTGGCTTAAAATAAAAGCTGAATTGATGTAATAAATACGTAGCTGCAATTTTCTTGACGTTTTGTGTGTTTCCCCTTTGTGCAGTTCATACACTTTTTGAATGGCATTCTCTCTTAAGGAAACGAGTAAAATTCGACGGTCGTATTATTTATTCAAATAAATGCCAAGTGTTATAGTATGCCAAATACTAAAATATCCTGTAATTAAATTTATGTCATTTTATGAATTTAAAGTAGTGTCAGTACCTGGCGATATTGGTGTACATATTTTTTCGATAAAATTATGACTTTCTGAACTCTCTGCCCCGGCATAGTATAAAGGTCCCTACCGATTAAAAACCCACCTTTATTCACTGGTGGTTTTACTCATTTTACTATAAGGAGCGACTTTACTTTTGAAAAGGAACACTTAAGTTTAATTTCTATATTGGTTCTCAGGGTGATGAGATTCAAGAGCCCCCGTATGCAAAAACATCATGGAAGACACGTAGAAGTATGTGATAAATAAAATCACTGTAATTTTTTCCATAAAAAAGAACATATAAAATTCGCACTTTATGTAAAGTCTGTTCACTTTTCTAGGAAAAAAAAGTTATAAAATATGCTTTTACTGAAATTATACTTTATGATGAAAGACTATAAGGCTTTTAGCAACGCTTTAAAATCGTCTGTAGCTATTACTCCAGTCTGTAACTATTACGTCTGTAGCTATTACTTAATAAAATTATTCTGTACTTTACATATTTAATGAATGCTGCATAACATTCTGGGGAAACGCATCGTATAACTCCCGATATGAATTTACGAATCAGTGATTTTCGTAAAAAATTATTCTTAAGCGGGAATATATTTTCAGTCAAAACAGTTATCTATAAATACAACACTCGATGTAATAATATGCATCTGGTGTCAGTATCAACAGCGCACTACAAAGAAATCGCATCCAAGACATGCACATTATTTTACAACGCACAGCCAGATGACATGGATCGACTAAAATCGATATACGAGTGCCAAATAAAATCATTCCTTCTGTTATATCTGTTTTCATACATTTAAAGATTATACTGACAATCAAAAAGGAAAATAATATTGATTATAACAATATTATGTAAAGTAGAACGTATAATTTTAAAAGATTAAATATGGTTATAACATGTATTGTACTCCAGCTTCTAGATCAATGACCCCCCGCCCTCCATCTCGTTCAGGTTTTTCGTCCAGTTTCCCTGAACCTTTGAGTTGATATGACCCTTGTTTTGCTTCTAAGACATAAATGTAGCTTCACTATCTGTGCACGTTCTCTGTGAGGGAATGTAGTTATTCACATAATCGATCTCCTTTTTCTTTCAATAGTGAGTAAGTCGATTTCGTCACGAAGGGCATGATAAAGAATAATGCCAAAAATCTGTACATGATTTTT
Source organism: Acheta domesticus (assembly GCA_031308135.1). Classification (NCBI taxonomy): domain Eukaryota; kingdom Metazoa; phylum Arthropoda; class Insecta; order Orthoptera; family Gryllidae; genus Acheta; species Acheta domesticus. The sequence goes on along the minus strand of JAHLJT010004567.1, from coordinate 126,797,797 downwards.
CTTTGAAAATAATTTTTAATTGCATGGGAGGGAGTATTTTCATACCAATTAATGTTAGAACGCTCATTGCTATGCTCTGTATTCATAACTCAACTTAAGTACTGTGTGTAATACTCAACTTACGTGTGTAAAGTAAGGGGTAGGGTAGAATTGGGAATGGAAAGGAATGATTGGGCATGGTCCGTGGCCCGTTTGTTAGGTTACTGCTCCGGCATTCGCCTGGTATTGACTGGATAAACCACGGAAAACTACCGATCAGAGTAGCCGGCCTCTAAATTCTCCTCCAGACAGCGACAGAACTCGACTCACATTCTGGCTAGTGTCGAAAATCCTGCCACCGTCGGGACTCGAACCCTAGGACCTCCAGGTCAGAGGCACTGCAGTTACATCAGTTGATGCCCTGAGCCACTTCTCCCGATTTAAACATTAGAAGAGATAACACAAACTGAATATTTCCCACCGATTAAGTAAATTCCCTCAATTGTATTAAGACCTGCAACAGGCAGCTAGAATTTGTCCCTTCCCGAAACACAGTTACCCAAGCACAGACCTCGCTCGTGGAACGATTTCATTAGCTAACTAGCACAATGCAGTGTGTGAAGAAAATATCTAAGAACTCGTTCTGTTTTGCCTCTGTCCATCACGAGAAATTCCCTTCTGCGGGTAGCTAACGAGAAAAACGAAAAACCTTAATACTTTAATAACTTAATACCTTACTACCTCCTACTTAATACTTAAACCTTACTACCTTCATACTTGGAGTAGGAACATCAGCGGGTGTGAAGCTTGTTGGGTGTGTGTAATACGTGTCTTTCAGTGTGTTTTATTCCGGAGCGGTGCCATCCAACTTTTTACTCATCTTGTTACATCACCTCGTTGCTCATTTCCGTGATTTGCCTCTTCTCCAAATACTCCAGTTATCCACGTGTTTCCAGATCAGATTTTTTTAGACATTTGAATATTCTCAATTAGGTTCTATTTTATTAATGGATTCCGTATTTTCATAGAAGATCAAATTAATCAAGAATAAAAGTATTGAATTAAATAATTCTTTAAATTACAAAGCAAAATTCTGTACAGAAAAATATATAACGTTTTCTATACTTACCCTGTATTCCCTGATTGATTATATTAATGGTAAATGAAGTATTTTGGCACAATTGATGAAACGTACATCTTATTAGACCTTAATATCTTATTAGATCTTCCACCTTCGATGGAAGACAATTCGTCCACACTACTCAGAACTTCTCTTACAATTGTTTCCGACGTCAATTCTGCTTCTTGAGGTCTCCACCCTACCGTGCTCTCATTGATTGTTATGGTTCCGTCATTCTTCTTACATTGAACCTTCTTTGAGTCTTTAATCGATAAGTGTGCGCCGTAATTTGAATGGCAATTCAAATCTTAATTTGCATATTTCGTGAAGCTCGACTGAAGAGCCATTCTCACCTTAGATCAGAGAGCGGTCTGTGTGTCAATTAATTGACTTTAATTTTTTAATTAAATTCAATTAATTGATTTTATTTTTTTAGTATCTATAGGCAATATTTCGAGTTGAGTATGCCTTCTTTTGGTTATTTCAAAGCAAATCGAAATTTTAAACTCATAATACATTTGCTGTTTAATTGACTTGAAAATTTTAAATGCCAAGTATTATGCAATTATAAAAAGTTGATTGTATTATAAAACAATATGAGAGTTATTGTAAAAGGCATTATTTTGTTTTGGTGTTCCTCATAGTTGATATATATTTAAAATACAAGTGAAGTTATAGTGATGCAGTTTATATTCAAAGGGCCTATTTCATTATATTCTAATAGTCTCTAAAATATTATATAAAATAGGTTTTTATTGCCGAATTTCTTTCATTCAGTTAATATCTCGCTCTATGGAACCATTGAATTTCCTTCTAAGGTTGGTAGTCTGAAGATATAGTACATAGGTCATATACTTTTTAATGTACTAGATGAAAAACATTGTATATGTGTATCACTTCACTTTTGGAAGTTCTTAACTAATAGCCCTAGGAAGTAAGGTAAGATATATTTAAATGCAATTGAGTGAAACTCCATGACGGTGTTTTACAAAATAAACTATAAATAACAATACATAAGTATAAAAAATGGAAAAATATTACTTGACATTACACACGACAGCACTTCATTATTTCGCAATTCACTGCGTTGCATTGCCCAGCCCCGTGTTTCAGCGCCCTTCATATCACGACACTGAACTGCACGATACTATTTAATTTGATTAGTTGTAACCAACTTTCTAAACTTCTTGATCTGTTATCAGTAAACCATTTTTTACTTCTCTTAAAACTACTAACATTGTAGAAGGGTTTTGAAAATTGCTGCGGCCAAAGTATTCCAATCTCTTGCCGCTTGACAATTCACTTTCGTCTGTTCTTTACTGTTTCAGTAGAATTTTGTGGATATGGTCTCCTCCACCAAAACACGTTGGCTTCTCTAACCTATTCCGTGAACGTTCAAAACGTCCTTTTTACGTTTCACCGACGGCTGACGCGCTCGCGTGCGCCTCATATTGGATGAGACGGCCGCGCGCGTAAAAATAGCCGCGTGTGAAAAGCGCCTTTGAGGCGCCCAGCGCGCGTTCGCGCCTCGAGCAGCTGACGATGAACCGTTTCACGCGCCAACTTTCTGCTCGGGCAGCGACGTTGATGTCTCTGTGTTAGAAACCTCCATGCTTTTAAGAACAGCGATGATATTTGGCATAGTTTCTAGCTCGATTTTTAATCTTACATGTTTTTGTTCGACTTTAGAAAAAAAAATTGTAGAAAATAAAAGAAGACATGGTTTTGTAACTGACATCGTTGTTTTAGTTTTGTCAACTCTCCGTTGTTTCACCATTGTATAAAAAATTGAAATAATTATGTCACTGGTATGATATAATATGCCATTTGGAAATGTCGACCAATGTATATTCAAGTTATGATGTCAAATGCCTATGATTTGGTGCCGATCAATGATATATATATATATATATATATATATATATATATATATATATATATATATATATATATATATATATATTGACCAAACCAGTACGTTTTCAGTATATATCTTTGCGTTTTGTAATTTTCTGCCAATACCAATGCAGTCTCATGATAAACAACAATTAGAACAATTAGGATAGAGGTTGAACTGAACGTCTATTTTTCAAGCTTTAACGTAATTTTTTTATTATAAATATCTTGAATTTTTCAAATATTATTTTAAAAATTACTTATTGTCCGTATTTTTATTAGTTGTGTTCCTATCGCTCTTATTCAAATAACAATTGAGCAATAGAAGTTTTCAAACATCGGTTTTTACTGAACCGATTTTTAAAATAAGTGATGTGGATGTTTTGAAATACAGAACATTTTAGCTTCAATGACGCATCCTCAGGTTTTGCATTTGCTCTCGAACCTCTCCACTTCTGTCGGTAGGATTTCACTCTCTCTCTCTCTTTGTGTTTTTCTTTCTTTCTTTCTCCCTCTCTTTCTGCATCACCTTTCTTTCTTTCTCTCTCTTCACTTTTTCTCCAACTCCCTCTTTCTTTCTTTCCCTCTCTCTTTTTCTCTCCCTCTCTCGCAGAGAAAGTGCCCTGGATTTTGTAGTGCTCTTCGTTGCTGTCTTGAGGGTGCTAAAAACTGCTCTGCGATGTAAATTGGCTCCCAGTATACTTCCTTTCGTCGATCATCACTTGCGCAAAACACATAGGTTTTTCGTTATTTACTCAGGTATGTCTGCACGTACTTAACTCGGGTGAAATATATTTTTCGTGTTAGGGTAAACTCCGGCAGCTGCGAATGACAAGCGTAAATTCTACTTGACGTAATTGAGCATTTCCGTTGCTCACGATGCGTGTAATTGTCAACTGTAGACCTTGGGAAAGGTTTTATTGTACAGAATGAACTCTGCTTCTTATGTGTGACGAACAGCTTTTTCTGATGTAAGTTCTTTGGCGTATTACTATTTGACTAATGTGTCTTCCTCTAAACGTAATACCGCATATTTACATAGTAATGTGAATCTTCTGATCTAGTATTTTACAGCCGGCGAAGTAAGAAAGTTTCAGATTATCTGCACATTTAGCTATCAAACCTGATGTTTGCAATTATTACACCAAATAAAGTGTATTCTATTTATGACAGAATGACACGATGTAGATCTATTTCCATAGCTTCGAAGCCTACATGTGTTACTCTGGGTTCTTATCTGGCTAAAAGAACGCTGGAAAGCCAAATCGAAGGAGCTAATAAACACATCAAGAGAGGAGATCCGTCGCGATTACCGCTCTGAAATCATCCATTGAACGTCTCAGAATATTGCTTTTTACGAATTTTCGGTGATCCAAAGCAATGTCTAATCTCACGATGGGTTTATTTCGGATTTAAAAATTTAATTTACAAGTATTGGAGTAACGTCTTTCAGAGAGGAAGACTCTAGACTCTAGATTCTAAAGTGTGGGCTCTATATTTAGGAGGTAAATTTTACTGCTCACTATTTGGAAATTGTCGGTTGTGTGGCTGTTGAAGTAATTCATCTTCCTCTCTCTCTCTTGAAAAATAGGAAGAAGAAGACAAAATAATACGACGTTGCCACCCGAACGATGCGACATTTTGATTGGAATAGAAGAATGCGTAAAATCACATTAAAATCATGTAAGTATTTGCTTTAGAGTTTGCCGCACGATCTCTTGAATGGCAGATGTATTCAAGATGCAGGGGGATACTATTCGTTTCTTACTAATATTATTTATTTAGCAAGATAATGGAGTCAGTTGACGAAACACAGATGACCAAAAAAATGTTACAATTAATAAAATATGATTGATTGATTAGTGATTCCGGGCTCGTCAGCTTGTAAGTCTCGTACGTGTAGCGCGTTTTTCCCCCTCGGGAGGTGGCGGTGATGTCCCCTTGCTGGATAGTGAGATCCGGCGCTGACCTACCGTCTGCCAGCGGGTTTTCCTCCAACCAGGTATCTCCCACTAGCAGGGCACTGCCCCAGCCGGGACAAGTTCTAAGCTCCCGATCGATCTCCTGGTATGGGTAGTAGTGTAATGCATGTAAGTATAAGGAAGGGGTGAGGATAGAACAAGAAAAGGAAGGTAAGATCTCGCGCGGTCTGTGGCCCGTTTGGTACGGTACTACTCCGGCATTTGCTTGGTGTTGATCGGAGAAACCACGGAAAACCGATCAGAGCAGCCTATCGCTAGAATTCTCTTCCAGACAGCGGGTGAATTCGACCTAGCTATCTAGCTAGTGCCGAAAACCCTACCATCATCGGGACTCGAACCTAGGACCTGCCAGTCAGAGGCATTACAGTGACATCCATTAATGCTCTGAACCGTCTCTCCTGGTAATCAAATATTATTATATATTGTTTATTATAAAAACATGGATGGTTTGGAAACATCGGGCAACATGCCGCATTCCCCAAGAAGACAAAGCATCTGGCGGAGCGCTTCCTAGTGTTGAGTGATGTCCAAAAGTGTCGTTTCCCCCGTTGCGGCGCGGGGCGGGCCCGACCTATTGCACGCGCAAAAAAGCCGCGCGCGAGGCGCGGGGCTCTGCGTGCCAAGCCGTCAGCGACGCGGCGGCGGCCTGCGCATTCTCGGCGGGGCGCGAGCGCGAGCCCTCTGGGCCAGGAGAAGGAGGAGAGTTGGGCGACGCGCAGGGAACGAGGCGCGGGCTTTTCGAAAAACCGGCCCGCCCGGTTTGGGACGTGACGGCGGCGGCGGCAGCAGCGACGACCGCAGCTATGCGCCTCTTGTCACAGACTGCCGACGTGTTCATTACAGCCCCTGGCAGGTGCTCCACGCTCCGGCCCGCCCCGCCCCGCGGCTAAAGGTCCCGTCGCGGCCTCGGAAGTGCGCAGCCGGTGAACCCGGGCGGAGACGCGAAGCGTCGGGCAACGCTCGGAATTCGGGTTATTTAGAAAATACGCTCGCTTTTAGAAGGATGTGGCTTGCCTCAACCGTGACAAAGGCAGACGAGGAGAGTGGTAGATTGGAGAAAAACGAACGTTATCACTGCATTTTTTGTTTTGATTATTATATTATTAACTTACAGCTCTAAATTTAAGTTAAAATCAATTATAAATTTTTATGTAACAAAATCTATGATTTTTTTAAATGAAATTTCTCCCAATTTTTAGCAATGTTGCGTATTGCTGAAAAATGGAATCTCATACGTAGTTTCGTTATAATTCTTTAAATTGATTATAATGGATTAAATAACTGTGATATTTTAATTTTCTTAGTCCCTCTGATTTCCAGAAGAAATTCGATACGTTTCATTATGCGCTTGGACATTATTTATTTCAGTATTTTATCTCCAATTTCCTTAGATTTAATGAATATTTCAATCAGTTAATTATATGTTTATTAATTTTACTTCTTCCATCTTCATTGCTGCGTTTAATGATAGGTTTGTTGAGTCAAAGAACTGCGAACTACAAGCTTAGTGTGAATTTAGATTTGCTCTCTTTCACAACTCTTACATTTTAACAAAAAGTAATGGCTTCACTGGAACATTCTTTAAAGAACATAATAGAAGAATGAGACGTACATTTTCATTATAAACATATTTAATTTTTATATTTTCCGTTCTGCCTCTGACTTTGTAGGACCAGTAACCGCAGAGCTTTTCAAGTACCCTCTGTATGAAACCACAACTGATAAAATTTTGGTTTCTAGACCCAACTCTTTTTGCCGAATCAGCCTATTATTTCCTTACGTGCGACGACGTTCAGAGTTCAGGGCTTTTTACTCGGCAGGATCGTGTATTTTGCGCCATCACGCATCCACTTTTTCTAGAGAATATTGCTCCATTCGGCAAAGCGTTGACAAAGTGCCAGCCTCTGAAGGTCCCAGTTGCCGGAATCACCTCAAATTATTCGGCCGCCGCCACCCCGCCCGCCGGCGCCGCAAATGCCACAACCTTCGCCACCACAACCACCGGCACTAAAACCACCTCCTCCCAGCCTCTCCACCTGCGTCACCACCTGAGCTGCCATCGCCACGATCGTCGCAGCCACACGTTCGCATACTTCTCCACGAACGAACATAACCATCATCACTTTACCTACTTCGGTATCACGTCAAGAATCAATTCGGATATTAACAGCACTATCTCTAATGCTACCTTCCTCCATAACACTACCTTTGTCACCTACCACTTCATTAAGATGGTATTTCACCGGTTTGTAAAGTCACAGAGTTATACCAACATCGTTTACCATTGCTATAACCAGTATCACCTCCAACATCACCATATCCATCATCTTCACTTTCTTTATTACCACTATCCGTACATGCTTTACTATTAATATCAACTCCAACTCTCACATCAGCACCATGAACGGCACCGCTACCACACCACGGCCATCAACCGTAACCGCATCGTCAACACCATTACCTCCACCGTCAGTGACGCTGCCGCCTCAACTTCCAACAGCTTCCTCACGGCCTCTGGCGCCGATCTCCTTCCAGTGGTGCGCACGACCGCACGGCGGTTATTCGTCGGCTTTTTGGGTTCTCTCCCACTCCCTCGATTCCACTGCCATCCACTCTCGCGAGACCACACACGGCGGTCGCGGGCGCGCCGCCGGCGCGCAAGCGCTCTCCGGAACCGACAGGCTCCTGCTCCCAGATTGTAATAATCCCATGATTGATACGGATTTTTCACGGGCATCTAGTGTTAATGTTGTTTACGAATGATCAACTGTAGAGCAGTTCTGTCAAGGTCTGCTACTGGTGGCTGTGACACGCCTAGCGGTACCGCACCGTGTCACGAGCGTCTCTGCGCCACTAGCGTCGGGAGAGGAAATTATTAGTAGCCCCGCCGTTTTACAATAGTGATGGCGTTGTATCATGCTGCGGGATTATGAACTGCGTGGACAGACAATTTCGTCGTGGCACTCGTGCCACGGACTCCCGCTCATGGCATCGACCTTGACAACGCTGCTGTAGAGGGTGTCCATTCATTATACTGACATAAAATCATGAACAGTCATATCGTTTTTGCAGAAGTTTGGTGCAATCAGTTTTCTAAAGGAAACTTAAATTTTCGAGAAAACTCGACTTCATTGCTTTTTCCCGGACAGCAATTCAGATACACCGACAATGCACAAATACATGCTCTCCAATAGCGCTCAATTGAATATCTGAGACCGGTGAGGCGGGCAGCCGCAAGTCGAACGCGGCGGGCGGCGACACGATGTTGCTGCTTCGAGTTACACAGGTGCGCCTGGTGCGCCTCTCCCCTCAATGTCGGGGCCGCCGCGCCAGCACCTCTCACTAGCGACATCGCTCCTCCTTCCTTATCTGCCCCTCAACGCAGAGCAGCTGAAGCGCGTGTCCTTGCAAGACACAATATCAGAATCCAGAGCCAGGAATCATCACAAAAGCCTACTTCTTTCGAAACGAGAATATTCAAGGGGACGATGATTCCACTGAATTTCCAAAACGATAACAATGTGCATTATAATTTGCCAGTATAATTAAAGGACACTATGAATATTTTTTGTCGGAAAAATACATTTGCACTTACTAAATTGTTACTTTCCCGAATAGTTATGTTATAGTTATTGTTAATTACTACATCTTCAAATAAGGTCATGCTTAATTTTTTGAAAATACGAATAGTTTTTCTACAATTTCATGACAAATAAAATAGCCATCTAAAAATTTACTGCGCTTCAGACAGCTGGATGAGTCGTAAATTAGAATTTGCAATTTTGTATATTATTTCTTTGTTCGTTTCTTACATTCGACTTTTTGTTTTACATTTTCATATTAACCTTTTAGAAATTATTTATTTTTAAATATATGAAATAAAAATTACTAGCTCTCAGAGAATAACGACAGTGTAGAGAATGCAACAATGGCATTCCGTTTCGCGCTCGCGAATTGTGTGTCGTTGTTGTGACTTGAATTAGCTGTACGAAAAGGAGTTATAATTGTCAAATTTATGTTGATATTTGCATGAAAATATTTACTTTTCCCACCAAATGCTGTACCATTTGTAGTGAGTATTTTTGCATGATTTTAGAATACTCTTCTCTAATCATGGCTCTATGAAATGTACTTCTATATTGTCCGAGGTATCAGTCTTATTTTTTCAATACAAATTTACAAAACTTTTGTATTATATTTTTATGCAGTTGTAGAATTCACATAGTGCTGACAACACTGCGATGGAAACAGTGAGTTGTTCGCTTTTTGGTTGAATTAGACCTTTTCAAATAATAGCTAAGATGTTAGTAGCGCAGAAAGTGCAATATTTCAGTACTACGTTGCTGTTTCCAATAACGCAGGAAAGTATGTGGTGTTGCAGCACCACTAGTTTTTTTTTCTACAAATTCGATGCTGAAAAAGCTGACACATCACAGAAAGATATATTTTAGTTGTAAAAACTTCAAAATGATAGTGCTAAAGATTGTCGATGTTTTGAATAAAACACGTCTTTGGCTGCAAAATAAATAGCTTTGCTCAGTAAGCACTCCACTCGCGAAAAGGCAATTTTCGAGATGTCACTTTTCTTGTGTACTGACCTTATGTGGTATTATTCGATTTCAGTACACCTTTAAAAGTAAAAATCTTGCCCTTCAGTTCTCAATCAAAATGAAGAAATGTCGGTTTACTTCTATCTGGCAACTTTAGAGTGATTCCTAGTAAACTCGTAATTCGTTCGAAAATAACGAAAACCATCCCGCGTTAATAATCCGTGGGGAAGAATCTGCTTAGTATCTGTAGAGAGAACCGCTTCATTATGGGAGCCCTCATTTGTGCTAAGCGCCAGAAGAGAGTTGAATACAGATAAGAATTGACGCGTAGCTTGCCACTTCTCAGGGCACGTACTTCATCGCAAGGAATGTGTTTTTCTTCTCGAGTGGCGGAGGCGGCGTTTAATGACGTCACGTCGCCGCGTGGCACCGCCACTTTGTCGCTCTTATTTCCGACTCGCGGCTGTCGAGCGGGCTGGCGGGCGGGCGATCGCGTACCGGTTCTCGGGAATCGTGTCCGCCCCATCCGGTTCGGGAAGTGTTTTTCCACGGCGGCGCCCTTTGCGCGCAGCCGATCGCCGACCGCTATCTGCGCGGGTTCCTCGAATCGGCGCGGGATCCATTCCCTCCCGTTCCGGTTCGGTTCCCGTTCCCGGCCTCAAGGTGCTTGACCGCGTGCCGAAGGCGAATTTGCCGCCCCCGCTTCCCGCCCTCAAAAGCCCAGTGTACCCGGTTGTAGCCCTTCATCTACACAGGGAACTGGATGGCGCTGAGGGAACGAACGTTGTGACGTGTTGAAGGCCTGTGAAAATGGCGAACTCAGTGGAGAGTTTTTGCTCAGCATCAGACTAGATGGGGTACGTAAGGGGTGGCCAACTCTTGCATTCCTTGCCCCTTTTTTTTTTCAAGATCAAATGGACCAGATCATTCTAGCACCTTTTCGACTTTCTTACAATCAGGATTGGTGTTGGAAATAGGGATAAGGGCAAGATATGCTTCTTTCCACAGAGGTGGGAACTGGGTAACGCATTCACGCAGCTGAATTTATTCATTTATGACAGTTCAGAAGAGACGTTTACTGGTTCACTAATCTACAGTGCTGAGAGGTAATGTCGTGGACGAAAGGCCGATATCTATCCTGGAGCTCGCTTTTAGTGCTGCGGCTGCCGGAGAGTCTTATTCGGTGAACTCTGGACCACGTGGGATGTAATGGAGAAATTGAGATCACTCTGATGTTAATGGCATTAAAATGAATTCATTTAGGCTTATGATGCTTTCTTTTAAAGAATAAGAAGGTGTAGGAATACTTATGATCATCCCATGCGCCTCGTTTGGCACATCCGCCACAGCTTGGCTACCCCTGACGTATTCACTAAACACCAAGTTGGAAGCCAATACGCCTGCGCGAACTGTAATATTACGTAATGAAAATACGTATTACCTTACAACTCGTAAAGGTAATGTGTGTGGATACCGCTTAACTGTTCGGGTAAACAATTAATTGTGAAACGAAATGGGAAGTTCGGGACCAACAGGACTAGAGTTGTGGTCACTTAAGAATTTAGCAATAGCAGTACAATCTGCCCTTGAAGTTCAAAACAATTACGCACTGTCGTATCTTCTCTGAAAAAAAGCTTGATGGAAAACTCTCTGTGTATGAAACTTCAAAGGATCACATGTTTCACTATTAGCAGTTTATGCTATGTGGTTTCGCGCTGTGCAAAAAACTCTCTAATATGGCAGTCAGTAGCGTGCAGGTGGCCTGAAAGCCACGTCTAACGAAGTGGACGAAGTAAGAAGAAGTTGTTTTGTTGTGATTATGTTTTTCTCAACGACTGTTGGTTCAACGATAGAGAGTTCAGCCACAGCGTGTTTTGTGGTGTCGAAGGCCGCGATAGTGGTAACTCATTTTACTGAAACGAGAATTGTTTCTCCAATCAGCGAATAAAGCACTCACAAAATTTGTGTCTGGTAACGTTGTGCTAGCCCAATATAATGTTTACATTTAGTTGTATATACGTATATGTATGTGTATAATTTAAATTACTGTATCGAAAATTGTGTATTAAATCTGTAAACCATAAAATGCACAATTTGCAAGTTACAACTATAGTTTCAACCTTCCGTTAAGCGTGGCCATTCTCGGTGTCACTGAAATCAGAACAGATTTGTTCTCGAAAATCAGATTATATCGACCAATTATCCCACATCAATTGTTTTCTTCCGCTCTAACAGCCATATAACTTTGTTTGAACACTTTCAAATTATACAGCAAGAAGAAAATGAATGATTTACTCTTAGATATACGTTGTTTGAGTAATAATCATTCTACCCGAAGAAAAAATAGCTAATACGTTTCTCCGGATTATAACAGTTACAAGAGGAAGTGAATGAATCGAAAATACAACAGCGGAACGAATGCGGGGGCGTCCAAACAAATTGAGGCAGTGTCCACAAGTTGCAAAGAGCATAATCCCGTGAAAGCCTTGCAAATTGAAATTCTAGTACGTTTCCTATTGGCCTCTTTTCAAACATAATTCCAAATGTGAGAGAATCGTGAGGAATTAATACGCTCATTTCTTTGTCCCAACCCTACAAACACAATGCGCTGGCAACTCGGCGTAAATAACAGGTACTCCGTCAAAAACCTCAACGGTAACGAATCCTACTCCACACGTTCGATGAAATACACGCGTGTAAGACTTACCTCAGGAGGCGTTGCCGAACTGTGTCTCGGTACATCCCGGGCCGTGCAGTAGATGCCCTCAGAACGTGACTCGAAAAGCCACTAACGTAAACCAACCCATTAAAACACACCGAACACAATTTCTTTCCTATTCTTATTCACATTAATAAATCACACGGATCCTCAAAAATGTTATCAAATGTTGTAACCCAGAAATTGTCTATCGTTATCAATATTTTTTGTCCAGCAATCAAGTCGCATAACATTTAGCAACATTCCTAAACAACTGATTATGTTCAAAATTAATAATTTTCGTCTTTGGGATATAACGTTCAAAATTTATGATTTTTGCCTTTGGGATGTAACATCTAAATTGTATGAGTTTCTCCGGCCTCTTCTTTCCAAGGGCTTGCGCCGGCTTGCGCTGACAGCCGCGTCGAGCTGGCTGCTTCCCCCGTGGTTTATAGGAATAGTAAATTCTGGCGGGGTTTTACGGCTGTCGACTCGACTCTTTATTTGGGCAGCAATCGACGCCGTGCTCCGTGAGGCAATTCCAGCACCCAACGCTGGCTGCCGCGGCGCCGCGTCCCGCTGCAACGAGGGGCTTCCGGGCGACTTCACCGCACGCGCATGTGCGCCTTGAAGACGAACGTCGCCGACCGTGCGCTGTACTATAGTGCGATTTTTGTAACTTTGCCCCTCAAAGCTCGTCTTCACGATGAATCACGGTATTTCGCATCTTTCTCAGTCGTGCCGCTAGATATCACATGATCGCGACCGTATCAAGCAGTGCTTGCCATCATGCGACTTCTAGCGGTATGATGGAGAAATGCCGTGTGATTTTCCATCGTGGCCATAGGAGCTTGAGGGGCAGAGTTATAAAAATCTCACTTATAGCGACAGCAAATTTAGGCGGACCATGGTAATGGCCTTACTCGGAGGTCTTCAACCCGCACAGAAATACTCCATGGCTTAATTTTTGACGGCCCGCAAATAAATACTCATTTTAACTACAAAGCTGCTCGAGAATTGCGTTCAAATTTCTTCTTCCAATATTAAAGCCAGTATTGACAATTCAGGGTCAGATCTCACATTAAATTCAGGAATGTTGTTATGCTTTATGTTATTAACATTGGAAAGTGGAAGACAAAATATAAAACATACACAATTAGGACCTGTAATGCTAAGTAATTCCCACAGTTATAGTGATTGTATAGTATGTGATTGTATAATATGAAATATTTGTATTACGTATATTGTTTTGATAGTATTAAATCAGTGCGTTCCGCTGGTGTTACTCCAAACACAAAATGGAATTTTACTAAAGAAGTCTTTAACCATTGGGAAAGGGAAAGGGCAAATTAACCTGGCTCTGCGTTTTACACCGATTTTGAAGGCTACAAAATCCCACGTTTATGGTGCTTAGCGATAATTGCTTCTGAGAATTGCCATTTGCCCATTAGACAGTGTTGTAGATCAAATGACAGTTGTTTGGACAATGACACAGATAGACTCACTTGATGCTGGTGCCAATCAGTTCTTACATGAAGGCGGCAGTGAATCAGCTTTTGCAGTCGCGTATCTTGAGGGAAACTACGAACTACTGCTCCGCCCTGGAAGCGGTGTGAAGTAGCTTCCCAACGCCTGACGTAAGCCGCATACAGATTTTCGAACGTGCCGAGCTACAGTGATCTACCGTGATTTGCTTTCGTTTTTTTTTTTTTTTTTTTTTTTTTTTTTTTTGGTGGAAAATGTCTTAATTGTGCAGTGCGTTTAGAGCGTAGTGTTTGTAAAGTTGCCAGGAAAGAAGCGAGCACATATCTTAATTTTACACAATTATGATGAATTTAGAAAATTTTCTTGAAGACTTAGATGTCGCCAACAGGAATTGCAAGCTTTTGTGTTAACATGTGGCAATTCTGTTCACCTTAATGCCAAATAAAATCAATATCAATGATCGAATTAAATAACCTGGTTGCAAATTTTTGTATTCACGAATTGTTGGCGGTAATTTTGTATCAGAATGAGGCCCAAAATTTGTTTCCCATCAGCACACCCAGTATTGACTCGCGATAGAAAGGACAGACACATAAATGGACTTGAAGGCTTTGCGTCTGTTGGAATGTCTGGGCTGTCGATGAGAAACGTAGCCCAGCCTTCGAAATGTTCACAACATTGCCTGGGACGCTGCATCTCAAGAAGAGCCGAGACTTTGGTAAGATTTATGGGAGTCAAAAAGCAATTGCTTATCCTCGACCTTCACCATAATGAGCACGTGTCGTATGCGGTCTTTGGGATCATTGCCCGCTCCACGTGTTGAGTGGGCAATAGGTGTAAATTCATTTTACTTAATTCATGACGCCAGTCATTACAATAGTGAGTAATAAGAATCAATCACGGATATTTACTACCCAAAATTTTCCTGCAGATCGTGTTCTTTAACGGTACGAGGAAGAAAGATTTTACTTCTACAAAACATGCAATTTACGTCCTAGTCGACATCATTTTAATGTGTTTAATTTCTTTTACAGGTGAGTGCCCTAACACCTTTCCACTTTCGGAGAACGAACAAGTTTTTGGTGAGTTTTCTGTAATTCAGAAATTGAGAGAGAGAGAGAGAGAGAGAGAGAGAGAGAGAGAGAAGGAAGGGAAGGAGGTGAGGCAGAGGGGAAGAGAAAGAGAGAGGTGTTGCACCGAGTGTTGAGAAGAGCTGGTTGCCGGGCCCCTCGCGTCGCTATGTTCCTCAGAAGTCACACCCATACGACCTGTGCTTATTGTTCTACACCCGCTCGCTCACACAAGTCAAATTAAATAAACAGCGTGAGCTTCAAAAAGAGGGCCGACGAAGGTTTAGTGTGGCTTTCTAGGTATAATCAAAGTTCTTATATCGTCGGTGCACAAGAAAAGTGAACACATCTTCAAACCTTTCCATTTTGCAGAATAGCGTGATTCTGTGCCAATCCTTCTGTTTCCCGGCTAAAGACAAGGTGTTGTACTATTCCGGCAGACTCGTGATCTTTATTAACCTTTTTTGCTAGTAAAATTATATTGTTTTCTAAACACATTTCTTTCCTGCAACAAAAACAGTAACTATTTTTAATGTCACTTCCATTTTGCAACCGCGATTTAGGGAAAGAATCTTCCATGTTCGATTTATGAAACTGATAAGATAGTTCAAGCCCTCACAGGAATGCTTAATGTGCAATTGGAGCAAACAGCTCAAACTTTGGATACCTGTTCAGTAATCTGCTTAATGCTTTGCACAGTGTTTTAATGTACTCGAATATATAAATGATATTTTTTAAACTCATTTGAATATTTTTTTGGTTCTATAGGTTAATAATGGGATGTCGTTGATTTGTCGTTGGAATTTCAAATGAAATAATTAGAAGCGATGTCTTTGCCAACAACGTTATTGGCGAAGACATATACCCTAATTATTTTATTTGTAGATTAATCTTCACTTAAATTATCAATTAACCGAATTATCAGTATTACATATTTTGCAATTGATCCATGTCAACAAGACACTTAAATCATTGGCTTCAATATATAATGAATCAAAATTAATTGATTTGTAATTAAGGAACGTCCTCACAGAAATACCACGAGATATTTTACAATGCAGTAAAAGCCAAAACACATTTGTAATTTGTTAACAATAAGATGAACAAATATTTTAATAATGCTTGTAAGGGATAATAATCAGAGGTTGAAATAGAATATGTAATAAGAACATGTATTATAGATGAGTTCATCTCCTTCCAGTTATAAAAAAATCCTTTGACTTTCCTTCTATATTAAAATTAAAGTTTTTTATTTGCAGAACGTGTAGTATTTATGTTAATGCATCTATAAGTTGTTAAGATCTAGTGTATTTTCTGAAATGTATTAGAAGTTTTCTTGTGCAGTATCATTCCATCATTGTTTTAGATTCCAATAGCACACGCAGAATTTAATTCAGTAATGTAAAACTTACAGCTAAGTTTTAAAGCTAAAAAAGTTGCCGAAATTTCAAAAATCGTAGCTGAAACCGCTCAATCTGCAGAATTTCTGAGAGTAGTGTAATACCGTTTGGCCCCCTTCTTTGTTAACTGATTCTACCCGCATTTTTGACTATTCAGTCGGCTGTTAAATTCATTTATGTCAATCTAGCACATTTTAGTTTTTGTGAGAAATGAACATCAAAATTCTGTAGTCGCTCGTGAAACTGCAAAATGTCGTAACTCGCATAATTTATGAAATTGAGATTTTGACACCAATACATTCATTACCAGAGAATACAGCTTCTTACAAAATGCATATTCCAAAAATAAATTTTTCCTGCTTAATGTTATAAAAATAAAATGTTGCAAACTAATTATTTGTAACATTCAGGCAAAATGTTTTTATATTATGCTACCTAATATAAAACAATTTAAAACTATCAGATTCTATTCATTGTAATGATAAAGTATGAAAATAACGTCTTAAAGCATGTTTAAATCCAAAGTCCAACCTGAAACTCTAAAAACTTATCAAGTTTTTTTAGCTCCTGTAAAATTTATTTCTTGTTGGTTACGACATTTTGCAATTATTTGAGCATAATGCTTTTGAGTATGGCATTAGAAAAAATTACAGAGAAAAGGTTCAATTCAAAACAATGGCGCCGCTAATGTTTTTTGTAGACCATTTATTTCCACACTGCAGAAAAAACTAGTAATCTTTTCATGTTTAAAATTAAGTGTTGTAATGACGGTATCATAACATGGTATGCCAAAATAGACTTTCTTGCAACTCCTGGTTGAAGATTTTTTAGTGTAATTTATGTGGGATAATCTACTCGCTCTTTTATGAAGTGCATAGCTGCCGTATTTTGCTTCGCTTTTATTTGTGTTTTGATACATTTATCTGGCTTTTGTCTAACATTAACTGCAGTGTATGAAATATAATATCAAGATACTATGCGTGATTATAAGTACTTCTTTTTTTACGTGGATGCAAGCGCATGATTGACTCGTATTAAAGCGAATGGTTCAGTGCTGAGAATAGACATCCATTGCCCACTTGCTTAGCAGCTACTTAATTATTTCCTCGGGTTCCAAGAGTATCATGTCACGTAAGTGGCGCAATTTGAGTGAAGCATTCCTGTGTTTTGAATATTCGTGTTTCCTCGTAAATCGTCGGCGCGACGGGGCGTGGAGCATTGTTGCGCGAGGAGACACGACAGAGCATCTGATAGCCATGTGAATAATCACGTGGTGACGCTAACGAGGTTGGCGTGCGGGCGTGCACGCAGGAAGCTGGGACGGGGGAGGGGGAGCTGAAAAAGTGTCGCGCATGGCGGCCCCCGGCCAGGGGATCACCACGTGGCGGGCACATGGCAGCACATAGGGCGTGGTACGTTCCCCTGCGCTGGTGCTTCCAGGCGCGCTGCGTCGCTTGGGGGCGTTCCACAAGGTCCGCTTCTCTGCCTTCTTAAGCTGCGCTTGAGGGCGGTTTCTTCGGAGGGAATTCCTTACATGGGAATGACACAGTAGGAGAGGTGGTAACATTTCGCGAGTAAATACATAATGCCTGTTTCGAATTGTATTCGCTTTCCTGCTTTTAATAAAGAATGTTGAAAGGTCTTTTGACGATTCAGAAAAATATAAATGCGTTGTAATGGAATTTTAAATGGATAATTAAATTATTTTGTTTTATGTAACAATTATATTACAGAACTCTTTACACAGACATATTGCTCGTAACCTTTTTTCCAAACAGATCTCCTTATCAGAGATTATTTAATGGATGACATTTTGTAGTCAATATAAACCACCTTCAAACAATCAAATTTCCTTTGTAATAATTACCCTCAAAACTCTCGTGGTATGTTTCAGAAGATATTGACAGGTAGAAATGGCACATTGGCCATTCTCGGGATTTCATCCCCGTTCTCAATTTTTACTTTCTCGCCTTACGAACACTTCGTAAGAAGAGAAAGTTATGTAATCGTGCGCCGGAAAAGATCGAATTTTTAAATTTATTTTGTTTAGCAGCACTCAACTACTGAAGTTATTGAGACCCAGACTGGTCATCTAATGGTAAGATGCTAATGACAATCATGATGGGGTGGATGATGATGGAGAAATGGTAAAATGAGAGGCAAGGGAAACAAGAGAAACCTGAGAAAACCTGCTGAGAGGTTGCTTTCTCTACCACAAAGTTCACAAATGTTGGCCGAGGATCGAACTCACACCCCTGTAGTGGATGACATGCGCGGTAGCCACCAAGCCACGACCTTCTCCTCCTCCACCAACGCTAAGGAAGATTCATCAAGTATTAAGGTTCCCAGTAGCAATGTTCTAAGTGCTGAGAGAACCTGTAATAATAACTTCCCAGATTCAGCATTTTTCTTGTATCACGAAGAGCAAGGCGTCATCTTGACTTGAAGGGGAGTGTCGTGTCGAATAAGTTCGTTAGAAACCTACTCGTACAAAGACTACGATGTACCTAAACGAATCAATGTCTGATGTACGTAAACGAGGTCTGACTATATCTAATTTTTAGTCGCATCTGCGAAAATTTCATTATTCGGAAATTGGTGTTGCTTGATATTTTTCCTTTCAAAAAACTGTTGGACTGTAGCTTTTTTCACTTGTTACTTGAAGTGTAAGAACAACGCGTGTTCTTCTGTAGCATGGGCACCGCATTTAATGAGACGGTCTATGATTGCTGGGCGTTTAAGCACGGTTGTTTTTGCCACTGCAAAATGGGCCCGTGGCTCCGAAGTACAGGCTGCGCCGTGACAAATAGTGGGTTTACTGTATGACATAATTTGATAATACTGTAATTACTTCTCTTAATTAAGGTTTATCATTACCTGCTAATTTCCGTTAGAATTTTGCATGCTCTCTCTCTCTCTCTTAAGTTGCCTGTTCTTTCAGATTTAATTTTTGTTTTATTATAAGATGTGCAAAGAAATGCGTTGTTGCTAACAATTTCTTTTCGATATTTTGATTCGTGAATGTTTTTGATTATTTCTTCAAAATCGAAGTAATTCGAATTTTGTTTCTTACAACATAAATTGGTATCATGCCTTGTAGTTTACTTACAACTGTTTTCTCAAAGTAGAGAAAGATAGATATGAATTTTCCTCCTTAAACTTGGAAGTGATGAAAAATTCAAGTAGATCCAGTTACAAAAAGAAAAACTCCGATTGTTGTTATTTGGAGGCTGTAATTTAGGATTGTGAAGTCAGCAGTATTGCGTGTTAAAGAATTATGATGTATATATTTATGATTGAAATTCAGAGAAGAGAAGAAAATACAAAGTTTAATGTGGAATTCTTCCAAACCCAGAAAATTGGTTTGTATGTGAATAGTAAGAAGCATTACTTAAGGTCTGGTTACAATTTCTTAGCTCTTCTTTGATCGCTATTTCTTCTGGCTTTTTGCTGGCTTGTGTCGCAAGGTCTTAGATTTCATGCGCGCCTCTCAGAAGTGTCAAGAGTCTAGGTCTGTGGTTTGTCAAATGTGGCTTATTACAACTCGACTAATGCCACTCGTCGCTGAGAGGCTTGAGTCAACGAAATGATTTCAAAAAGTTTCTTCGGGTCAAAGACCTTTGAGTCAAGTTGGAAGAATTAATCTTTTCTGAGGGGTCCACTAGTGGGTTTTTGTGTTTGCTTTGATGTTGACAGTTTTCTTACATAGATTAAAGGTCTAAATTAACTCTTGTACATGATATATGTCTTGTATGCACTCCACTCGTAATATTGAGTCAGTTCAGACAGATTTACAAAAAGACGTTGATGTTACATATGATTTGATACAACAAGAGAGGGACAAATGTCAGCAGTGACTTCACGTAGCGGATCAATTCAACTTCTTTTCATTTTATTCAACATTCTGTTTGAAACATTTATCTGTAATTTACTATCACATGAAAAAAACATTTCACTATTGCAACAGTGACCTGTTGCATTCCGCTTATGTATTCAAATTATCAAACCATAGCCGCTACATCACTATTTCAGTAAGCACTTTGTCGCTTCTCATCTTACATCCATCACTCACCCCTCACCTACAGCATCAATCACACAACCTCAAGAACCCATCGCCTGTCACATGTCACGAGAGTAGACACTCTTTGCACAATCTTTTGCCTCTTATCGCCCTGGGGACGTCCGTCTTCCACGAGCCCGGACCACATGCGAGCAGCTCTCTCAAACGGCGCTCCCGGAATTGAAACAGAAGTGGCCTCTAATTTAATCGAAAAACAGGATGCAATAACTCAGTGACATCATTACCTCTGTAACATTGTTGACCAATACATTCTAGGATTCCAGTCGCGACGGTTGCGAATTTTCGACGCTAGCTGCAGAGCTGTCAGGGAGTCGAATTCAACCACTATTTCGAGGAGAATTCTATTGGTCGTGTGCTCTGTTCGGTAGTTGTGCATTGTTTATCTGATCAATGCCAGGCGAGTGTCGGAGCAATTCTCTAAACAAACGGGCCTCAGATGTACGCGATTATTCCTTCCTCATTCTTGTCACCTTGTCACTCCTTACGCACTCAGTTACATGCATTGCACTACCACACATGACAGGAGACCAGTCGGGAGCCGAGAGCGTTTCCGGAGTGGACTGTGCCCTGCTGAGAGAGAAACCCGCGAGCACATCTGTAGATCGATATCTGTAGAACTCGCTTTTCAGCTGGGGAACACCACCACCTCCCGGAACACAACATACATTATATGTACCGGACTCATGACCTAACTGATGCTCCCGGAATTAATAAATATTCGCCCAATCGAAAATATTTGTGGTTTTGCTCACTCGCATTTCGGGAGAAACGAAATAATAATCGAACGTCAAGTTATGAGATCTTCTCAAAATAATAGATAGCGCAGTATTAAACCATTCTTATTTGGTTTTGTACCCTTATTATCCAAAACTCTACATTTAACACTTCATTTTTTTCTTCATCTTTTCCTGTTTGAATCGGAATTCTGAAGTGTAAAAGACATCGATACTTTAAAGTACATAACACATTCTTGTTACAGAGTCAAAATAAATTGAGTCGCAAGCATTTCTTATGAATTGAAATGTGTTATCTTACCACTTCAAGAACAATATCCAGTCCTTTTCAACCGAAGAGATTCATATAGAGCATCGTCCGCGCAGGCTGTCGTCAGCCTCGTCCCTCATCCCCTGCCGCGGCGACGCCCTCATTACATGCGTGACGTCACACGTCCATCGGCGGCCGGCGGCGGCGGCCGCGCGTAATCGCGCGTCCGTTTCACGTGCAATTTAACTCGCATCGGCCGCCAGCCTGCGCCTCGCCTCGCCGCGGCGCCTCGCGCGCACGCCTTCCCGCGTTTTTGCGCCCCTCGTCCCGCCCCCGCCACTTCGCTTCCGTCACCACTGTCACTTCGCGTGGATTCCACCACCACCGCCGCCGCCGCCGCCGCCGCTGCTGCCACATTGCTTTCGCCATCGGAACCATCACCATACTTATCGCCATCAAACTCGCCGTCGCGTCGTTGTAGTCTCCTGCCATCATAATCACCATGCTCTTAATCACCATCATAAGAGCATGGTCGGTCACCACCAACATAATCAAACAAAGCAGTCACACCCATCAAAATCACGGTCACCGTAATCACCATAATCTTAATCATTGTCGCCATCATCATCACCAATTCAATCAGTCACCATAATCACCATCATAATCTCCATGCGTAATCTTTATCACCGCCACCACGTGCTTCACAATCACCACCATCAAAATTACATATCACCAAAAATCACATCCACCAAAAACACCATCACCATAATCACCATTAGTATCACCTCCATTACCACCACCGTATCGCTTCAACGCTGCCGCCGCCGCGTGCGCTTGTTTTGCCCCTACAGGCCGGCCGGCCGGGCAGTGCCGCGCAGAGAGAAGTGGCGATTGCCGCCTGGGACTGGCAGCAAGAAGCAGAAGCTGCTCGTTTGCAGCGCGTGATGATTCTCTGCGGTGCTAATTGCTCATATCCAGCCTCCTTAGGCTGAACGGTATTTTGTACGTTACATTGCCTGAACTTATCCGTGTTTAGTATTTTTGTATTTAGTATTTTTGTACGAACACCTAACTTAACTACCTTAACACGTTTAACGTTTGCTTTATCTGTTTGTTAAAAAATACTGCATCACTGACTGTTGATTTAAGAGACTCTCCGGTGGCGACATGCAAAGCAGAGAAATAACCTGAAAAGTCGTGGATTATTACAATAATTTATTGTTGATAAACCTGCCTGAAAGTGGGCTCCCGAATTAACGCTACCGCGACAAGCCGTTGGGAAAGATTGGGCTTACGTTTTCTTCTGTCAGCACATTTTTATCAAATTGTAACTCAGTATGTTTGTGAAAGAAGGACGCCCCCACCATATTTTTTATTCCCAACATTCTTTCGTTCTTGGAACTTGGGTGGGGTTTTGCTGGCTAAAATCTAAGTTTTGATGTTAGTAAAACGTTGTGTTAATCTCTCCGGAGTGGGAACAAGTTATTACTGAATTGCCCCTGAGTCGAGGTGCAGGTACTTCGACGGCGAGTCTCAGTCCAGTTGCGGATCATATGAATGATTCCCCACCCGCGACCCCTCTTCGCTCGCTTTGCTATCAATGACGTAGGTACCGCCAAAAAACAGGGTCGGCATTCCCCTCTGGTACTATAACATAACGACTTAAACCCAGCCCTCAGGTGCTTTTTCTATCTCAATACTTCCCCTGAAGGAAAGCGACTTCGAAATGTCCTTGACATAAGAATTGATTCGCATCAGCTTGGAAGGAATCTTTTGTGATGTTTACTGCAATTTTGTTACTTTTATCGCGCGATGAAAGCAGATGATTGGGTAAGACAAAACAGATTTTCTTTTTCAACAGTTCTGGCTTACACAACTTCGAAATACTCGTAGATACAATTTAGATAGAGAAGACGGTCCTCAAAAGGGGGAACCTCCTCCGCTACTGCCGGGAGAGGTGGCTCAGGGCATCAACTGATGTCACTGCAGTGCTTCTGACCGGAAGGTCCTAAGTTTAAGTCCCGGCGGGGGCAGGATTTTCGATACTAGCTAGTTAGCTGGATCGAGTTCAGTCGCTGTGTAGAGAAGACTTGTAGAGGCCGGCTGCACTGATCGGTAGTTTTCCGACGTTTCTCCAATCAAAACCAAGCGAACACCGGAACAGTACCCTAACAAACGGGCCACGGACAGGTGCGAACTTTCCTTCCTCTTTCTTGTCCTATTCTCACTCCATGCTTATACACCCCCTCAGTTGCACTGCACTACCACATATTCCAGGAGATCGGGCGGGAGCTTAGAGCTTGTCCCGGCTGGGGCGGTACCGCGCTGATGGGTGGTACTTAGTGGGGGGAAACTCCGCTGACTGTAGGTCGGCGCCGGTTCCCACCATACAGGGGAAGAAGATCGTCGTCGTCGTCGTCCTCGCCGACGACCACGACCACCACCACCACCACCACCAACACCAACACCACCAACACCATCACCAACACCACTACCGCCGCCGCCGCCGCCGAAAACATGCACTACATTTACGAGATTCATGACCTGAGTCATGGCTCGCCCCATAATCAATTAATCAATAAAAATCCTCCACTAAGTCACGCCACCCGTAGTTCAGCGCGTCAGAATTGTCGAGCGACAGAACCGAAGTCCTCCCCAGCCCCTCCATGCGGCGCGGTCGCGAGGAGGGCGCGTGCGCCGGCGTGGCGGCAGCTGGCGCGGGGCCGATGGCGGTGGCTGCGCCGGAATCCGGTAACAAGCGCAGCATCAATCGCCGTCTCGTTCCGCAGTCGCGGCGCCAGGAGCAGCCCGCCCACACGAACTTGCGACAGCGGGGATCTCGCGATTATCACTGGTCATTGGTATAGAGGCTATGTCGGATAACCATAACAAACTCGGCTAACGCACTAACCATTATTTATATCTAGACAATACTATTTTTTTGTCAAATGCGAGGAACATCCTATTGACGTATGAAAGATCTTAGTTTTGATGTACTTTTTATTTACTCGTACTTTTACCCCTCTTATTGGATATTAAATGCCTAACTTTCTGGTGAGTGTCGCTTACTGGGATTCTCGTAGTCACCTACATCACTGTCATCAGGATATTCGCAAATGCAGTTCATTAAATTAACTTTAATTTTCTCTATCTATCTATTTCGCGGTAACTATGACACACAGTCACGTTAGTAAACTCCGTGTATCAGTGTCATCAAATACTAATAAAGATGTGTTTTATTGGTGCAATCCCATTATTAAATGTGTCTGTTGGTAATTTCAGAAAATTTAGTTTACATCTGGTTCTAAGAGTACAATCGTGCAATATTGGATTACTGTTCTTGGGAAAACAGTAAGAGCCCTGGCACTTTTACTGCTACCACGACTACATCTCGACGAACGTTGTCTCAATTATTGTGTGATCCTTGTTGTCATCGCCTACTTCCCGAACGCAAGGCGCACCTGGGGCGCGTCATCGTTCTTTTCCGCTTCCGCGCGCCGCCGTGGGTGACGTCGCGAGGCGTACGCGCGCTGCTGCGTTGGCGTTGGCGGCGGCAAACCTTTTACAAGATGAAAGAGCTAAAAACGGGGCGGCAGTTATTTCGGGGAGACGTCTCTGGGCGGTAAACATTTAGCAGCGACGGGCGTGGCGCGGAGGGGCGTGGCGGGGCGGGGCGCCACCGCCGTCGGAAACAACGCGCGCGCTGTGGGCCGCGCGGCGCGCCGAGCGCCCGGCGCCACCGCCGCGACGCGTCGCGCGCCAGCGAGTTGGCGCAGCCCGGGAGACGGAGCCTTTTGTGAAGGCGCCGCCGCGCGCGGGGAAATTTCTTTTTGCCCGAGAGAACAAGGCGACGATTCAGCGATCCCACAGAAAGGACAACAGCTAAATGGATGGCTGTCCAGATATTCGAAGATAAGCATTGCCATTGAAACGAACAGATTCTTGTGGATGTGGAATGAAGATTTTGTGTTAATGAGTGCGACAGTGTTGTTTAAGCCGGTGAGGTTCAAGAGGACCGGAACATTTTGTGGGATCTTTGATTTTTCTTATACCAAATATGTAACGAGCATTCAAATATAATAACGATTATTGATTTAATTGGTAGTGTCAGAAACAGAGCACAAAATTTACAATTTTAAAATTTTCCATCAGACTCGAGTAGAAACATCGATGAATTTCCATAAATGAACATACTCAGTAATGTGAAATGCAAATATTTTTTACTGTCATTCACGAAAAGTATGAAATGTAATAATAATGAACCAAAATTATGAGAATTTTATCTTCAAATTAAGAGCACAATCAGTAGGTGCAGAAACATTGAAGTCAGGTTTCCATATTTAATAAATTAGCCAAGTTCGCCTCAATTATTTTTCAAGTTTCTTTCTAGAACAGCCATGATCACGCCATCGATTAATAAAAGAGCTCAAAATAATGAGCTATGCGATTTTATAACTTCTATAAAATTGCATTGTTTTAGACAGTATTCGCGCGAAACTCTAAAACAAGCGAAGAAATGTGCAAGCAAGTGTAAAACTCAAACTTTACAATGGAAGCTAATAGAATGACATGACACTTCGGGTCGAACAGAGGAGCTAAAGAAGCGTCGTATTTGCCAAGCGCCTATGTAAATGGTGCGGGGGGGGGACAGTGCTCCCTTGTGGAAACCCGCTGACGCCTCGCTACCCGCGCTCCTCTCCATTGAGGCGGGGCGGGGCGGAGCGGGACGGAGCGGGGATGTGCGAAGCGGGGCGGGGCAGAGTAGCGCGTCCATGCGTCGTACACAGATCGCACGCGCGCGCACGGGCGCGTGACGGCGTCGCGTGACCGCCCCCAACGCCGCGCGTCGACCGCGCGCTGACAACACTTCCGCGAAATGCGAACTGCAGGAAGGGAAGGGGCGGCGACATTGGCATTGGGTGGAGCGGGGACGGCGGCCCGCGCTCTTCTTGTCTATATTATATTGATATGAATACGTTCAAATACTTCTGTAGAAGTATTTAATTCAAACACTTCTTTTCGCTAATAGGTACGGAAAACGGTAATTTTAGAAAACTAGTAGTGCTAAAACAGCACGTACTTTCACCAAAAATGATGCGAAAAGTACAGGATCGCGAAATTGTACAGGATCTTATTTCAAGATGTATATTTAAGAAACAGATATCATTAAGGGAAAAAACGCTATCTTTAATATTTTGTTGTAGGAAGACTCATAACAACTTTTGAACTATTGCAATATTCGAAAAAGCAGGGTTATCAACGAACATGAGACGTGCACCAATCTCTTAAACATCTTTCACACTATCCAACAACAAAATTGAATAAAGGACTATGGAGCTTCTTTTTTTTAAAATTTTGGAAATGTCCCAGGGGCGTCATGTAAAGTACCCCCGAAAAATTAAATATCGGTTCCAAAGTCAAGAGGCCGCGACATCAGTCAAATCGATTGGGGAATGTCAGTTTTGAAGAAAATCAGTTGAACGGTTTAGCCGTTAGCGTTGTTCTGAAACGAACGAACGGGCGGGCGGACTGACGGGTGAACGGACGAGCGGTCAGTCGAGCGGGCGGGCGGGCGTGCGTGCGTGCGTGCGGGCGGGCGGGCGGGCGGACGTAAATATTTACGTACATAAGCGACGTTCGATGTGTTGTACTTCAGGCTAATTCCTTCATCTTCAAGTATTGGGAGCGTGACGGAAGATGAGAAGACGATCTGTATGTGGATCTGCATTTATTTAAGTGAGATTACGGACCTTAAGTCACCAACTCCGATGAGTGATGACCTAACGAGTCCATGATAGCGATTTTGATCATCAGGTGAAAAATAGTGGAAAACAGTAAAATTGGAGGCAGGAGAGTCGGGAAAACCTGCCAAGAGCTCGTTTTGTGCGCCACAAATTCCACGTGAATTGGCGAGGATCGATCCCCTTCCCTGCCGGCCGCGGTAGGCGAATGCATTAACTCTTATGCCACGAACACCTGTTTGAACAGTTCGTCTGAGGCGATCGAAGAGAAGTTCCTCCCGTAATTAGTTGTAGATTTTGTTGACCATGGCCGGGAATGGCACCTCGTGATCTCTCTTGTAACTCTCTGACAATTGGTCTCTGAGAGATCATCAGCGATTGATGGTGCAGCGTGCAAATTCATACTCCCTTGATCTTTTAATGTTGAAACCCGTTATTTTAATGCAACATTTTCTCTCATTACTTTCGTTACTTTGCTTATTTATTGGGGTTTGAACAAACCTTCATTTGCATGCATCCTGAATGTAGAGTTGGTATTCTGAGTGTCGATTCAGCTGTCTCCTCAAAAACTACTGACGAGCGTGCAGATACTCATGGTAATAAACTGCTGCCGCCATTCACGTAGCACTTAACGCACAGGCGTATATCTTGGGCCTCAATGCAAAAGTAAGCAAAGTTAAAAAAAGTGTAAATATTTGAAACACTCTTCATTAGCAACTAGTAAACATTCTCATCCTCTAATACCTCAAATCTTGGAAGAAATTTGACAATAGAAAGCTCGAATTTTTGTGCATCTAAGTGGCAGCATCGAATGTTTGAGAAAACTACGTCTACTACTTCTAAATTTACCGTTTCCTTTCACCTGACTTTCTATATTTGCATCTATATTTGTATAAATATACACGGATGTATTTGCTCATATAAAAATTTTGCAATAACTTTTTTTAATGTATTGCTCATGTATCGATTTTAGTTAATGATCCACAAATGTAAAACAAATTCCAAAATTACAATCATAGCAAATGAAAATATCTATCCCCATCTTTTTTTATACAGTTGCACCTATTCAAGAAAACAAAGTAGTAGCAATGGCGACCTTCCGTTACCAACGACGTTTTCCTATTACTCTTGTGCTTCTTGCAATTTTTCGATTTACTTCTGCGTTTCAGTAATATTTTATAAAGTAAACGTTTCACACGAATAATACACAATTTTCTCACAGGAAAACTTCCAACCAGGTTTAATATATTGCACATCTCGTAACAAACACATTGCTGCAGGTTTGGTTTGCGCCATCGCTATAAGAAAACTGGAGGCTGGAACCACTCGTAGTTTCCTTTCACGTCACTAGTTGGGAGCAAAGCTCTTAGGATGGCGCGTGGCGTGCTTCTGCCACAGGTTTTTCAATTTTTCCCTCTCCAGTTACCCTGGAGGGGCGGGAATGTATTCATAGATTAGTGGCTTACATTAACTCCAGCCGATAGTGCTTTTGGAGTAGTGGCAGGGCGAGGAACTTGAAAATACTACTAAATCTATATTAAAACTAATAACATGGCATCTTTTGGGTGCACTTTAGTTTAAACAGTTATTTGCAATTTGAATATTCTGAGAGTTCTTTAATGTTCATGGTACTTGTTTTCTTCTTTTTTCATTTTTTTTCATTCACAGTCGCATTTATTCTTAAACTATATGTACAATCTCATTCACTCACACATTCATACGCACTGCACTATATACATTGAATTTTGATCGCCACGGCGCCGACTTGTCTCAAGCGTCCGTGGCGCCGCGACGTCTTCTGGCCAAAAACCTGCCACATGTAGGCCATCACCTTGCCGTCAGTGCATTATCCCGCGTCCCGAGCTCCGGCCGAGCGCGGCCGAGGCGCGGCGGAGGTGCAGGGGCTGGGCTGGGCTGGGCTGGGCTGGGCTGAGGCGAGCGCCGCGCCGGCGCCGCGGGCGCAGCCTCCGCCGAATTAGGGCAGGGGGCGCTCGCGCGGCTAACGAGACGGCGGCGGCGGCGGCGGCCCAGGTGTCAGTGACCCCGCGCGCCCCAAGGACACGCCGCAGCAGCCCAGCGCTCCCGCTCCACGCCCCAGCGCTTCGTGCAGTCAGCCTTGCCTTCCACGCTGCTCCTCGTGACCGCCTTTCCCCTTCATCTCGCTCCCTCCATGCCGCAGCTTCTACTTCCCGCTCTTCCATGCAGCTTCCTGCCGTTCTCTTGATATTCCTTTCACTCCTTTCTTGGTCTAGTGTGGATCTGTTCCTCATTTCTTTCCTCTCACAACCTTATTACTTTTGTTATGTTCATGTGCATTTTTCCCACTAATTTTACTTAAAATATCTATTCTCCCTTCTTACCTTTGCTAACCCTTCCTTTCACCGCACTCCTCCAGCTTTGTGCATCGTGTATTTTCCTCTGCGTAGCATTTTGTTCGTGAATTGTCTTCTCCGCGTGTGTACGGCGAGGCGGTCGTTGTTTCCCTTTGTCCGCGCGCGGGTCGTGCCGTGCCGCGTGGGGGGGAGGGGGGGCGTCGTGACGGCAAGTGGCGGGCGCTCGTGCCGCGCGGCGTGTTATGGCGGCGCCGCCGCGTCTCCTCCGCGCGCCGCCTTCGCGCCTCCGCCGTCGCCCCCCGCTCCCTCGCCCCCCCACCCCACCCGTTACACCACGGCGGCCAATGTCTCTTCCCCGCCCCAAGACCGCTGCCTCCGCTCCGCACCCACCGCACGCCGCATCCGTCACACTCGCCGTACCTTCGAACCTCTCGGCGTGACGCCACTCTTTCTCCCGATCCGCCTCCGCTTCCCCAACCATTTACCTCCGATCGTCGCCACTGCCTCTTCTTCCCTCCGCTCCCAATCTCTCCTGCCCCGCCTATCCCAGCGCCCGTGTCCGTCACCGCACCTCTCTAGCCTCTCTCCGCCTATTCTACCACTTCCTCCCAGCCTCCACCTCTCTCCGCTCCGCCTCCATCTCTTCCTCCCCGCCTCTCCTCGCTCCTCCTCTTCCTCCCCGCCCCTCCGCTCCGCCGCCACTTATTCCGCCCCATCTCTCCCCGCTACGTCTCTTCCACCCCGCCTCCGCCACTCCTTTCTCTCCATCACCACCTCTCCCCGCTCCGCCTCCGCCTCCCTCTATCCCCCCTCTTCCTCCCCTCCCTGCTCCGTACCACAGCCACCTCCTCCTCCTCCTCCGCCGATAAATATAGGCTTGTGCGTCTGCGAGGCGTCGCGTGGCCGCGTGAGACTGCGCCGTGCCGTCTGCGCCGCGCGCGCTCCTTCGGCAGGAACACCTGGGCGGAAGGGCAATTTTCGGGAACGCCCTGAAACGCCCTGAAATGCCCTGAAACGCCCTGAAACGCCCTGAAACGATGACATATTCTGGAGGAACGGAACCGCAATTACTGTTCATTCCTTTCTCAAATTAAATTTTCTTCATTTTTTGGTATTTGCACGTGTTTACTCTTTTTCTTTATTTCAATTCTGGAAATAATAATGAAATAAGTTCCATTCGATAACCAAACTCTGAAAACGAAACGTTTTCAGTTATTGTTATTATTATTATTATTATTATTATCATCATCATCATCATCATTATTTTTTAATATGTATCAGCAGAAAAGAAATATGCTGATTTAATAGAGTGGTTTCTTTTGAGTAGTGTCCTTCACTCACATTTGTATTGCGATTATAAATAACAATTCCAACCAGGTAATGTGATCGGTGGCTCCAAGACCCGAAACTTTAGGTTAATTTGACTTGTTGGTGGTTGGAATCACAAACTGAAAAATATGCGAAAGGCAGCTCTAAATCACCACACCTAGTATTGCCAGTCAACAATAAAAACAAGACCTTCCTGACTATATTATACTGTGTCTCAATACTGCAAGTAAACGATCATAATCAATGGACAAAGCACAGTAGATAATTCAAAATGCAAAATTGAGTTTACACCGCATTTAGGTGGCACGAATTTCGCAAAAGATAATTGTCTTATATTTTTTTATTTTCAAAATTATTATTTTGTTGTTAAATTGACTGCTTGTAGACGTTCGTTAATTATTTCGAGTCTCATTACAATAGCAATGCAATTCTCATTATGTAGAAAAAAAAACTTGTTGAACTTACTGGTGATCGCAATGTTTGTGTGAGTTCCCGAATCGTGGTTTCGTGTTGCAGTGCATTTAGGCCCATCTCCTGAGGAAGAGCGTTGCGCAGGGGCGGAGGCTGGCGCCGTGCCGAGAGCGTCTGTTTGTTGACGCGGGTTAAATCTGTTCTTTTAATTCGCGCTCACTTAAGCGCATCGCCCGGCTCCGTTCACGCAAGATGAAGGATTCGCGAGGAACCGAACCAACTTTTCTCCATTTCCGAGCTGTCATCTGCCGGCGACAGCAATGTTACGCATTTCGCCCTCGCAGCAGACGAAGGCTGTGGAAGGCGTTTCTCTTCGACGGGGCAGCTAATAAATATATTCTGATTTCGAAATTAATTTCGTGCCTGTATTCCAATTCTACACCATGGATCAAACTGGATTTATGTACCATGCCAGGTACCTTTACGAGAGAAAACCAGTAAAAAATATTTATTAGTGATTATTATCTTTTCCCAAGCTAAAATCTTTCCCATTAATTAAGAAATATTCTGAATATTTCTTCTTAGACTTATGTAACATCAAATTGTATGGTTCTTGTAGTGTTCACTGTCTATAGTGAAATGTACCAACAACGTCTCGTCATACTCTTACGAGATCGTTGGCATCATTCATCTAAAATGGTTATAATCGTGACCCATTCCGAATTTATATTAAAATTTTGGGCGCCAGGAACAGGTTACGTTAATTAAAAATGACCAATGCTTCCACAGCTAATTTCAACAAATGTATAAATGTCCGGCTAGCTGGGTCAATGGGTCCCGTTATGGATAATCGCTATCGCCTAGATAGCCGATTACTTGATCTGCCAACTGGAAAGTATGGCGAGGAATCTGAAAGGGAATAATTATCTATTTCTAACTATTTAACAATTTTGATTGACTAAATGAAAATCTTTTCATTTCCAAAAGAAAAAAATTCAACAATTTATTTAACAATATTAACAATTGTCTTGTCCTTAGGTCATGACCTCGTTTTAAAATATATATCTTTTGTGCTGCAGTCTTATTTACCGTCTTGGTCGCCGACGCCCTGCAGTCTCTTCTCACTTGAATGTAGGCGATCCCAAGTTCCGCTTCTCTCTTCTAATCTTGCGACGTTGCCGACGCATCCAGCCCTCACTGACTAGAATATCTACCGGTTCTTAATTGGTATTCAGAGTTCATAGTCTCCCCCAACTAGCGGTAAAACATTAAAGTCCAAAACCGCAATATATATAAAACTTTCAGAGTCCTAATCGAACTTCCCGTTGCACATCAACTTCCAGATTCCGAAAAACTATTGAATCTCACTCGAAGTGCTACTTCACTAACGTTGATCTCGCGAGCGATCTTTACTACTCGACGACCACTGTCAGAATGTCCAGTTCTTCCTGTTCTTTCGCCCTCAACGCTTCGGTATCCGTCCTTCGTTCCTCTTTTTTAAAACAAAACTACAAAATTTGACAGTCTATTGTCCCTTAGCCAATCCATTCATCTCTTATCAAACCAAGTAGCCACGCCCTCGACAGTCACTCCTTTTCAGACCAATCACACATTATTTTATCTCTCTAGCCAGCGCCCTCACTTATTCAAGGCCTGAATGCAGTTTGTTGACCTTGCCAACCACTGCGCCGGCGTTGCTAAGGCTGTATATCGCCATTTGCATACCCTTTTGTCCACCCCATTTACAACCAATGTTATTAAAAAATATATATAATATTTTGGTATATCACAAAAGGCATCCATTCACAATGGAGTATGATAACTAGTGTGACACTCTAGTATTAGTTTGTTGTTAAAACATATTGACACATTATCAATATGTTTCAAATATATGTAACATATTTCATTACCATTTCCAGAATTAGAACTTCGCAGAACTTTCTTTTTTCAATGACTATTTGTATGATTGTTTCTTTTAATGATTGTACCACGATCACGCCTCCGAAATTGTTGAGTACATTAATTTTATAATTGTGAGTTAATATCAAAATTCTTAACTTTTCCCTTTCACCTATTCACATATATTTCCTTCCTCTCCTTTTGATTTGCATTTGATGCGTTTTGGAACCAGAGATTTCCAAACATTTGCATGGTGCAATGTCGAATAAACATTTTTCTTTTTATTTGTGCTTATACATACTACATAACTCAATATCCTTCTTGGCTGGCGAACTACATGTCAGTCCATGAGCTGTACTCCTACCGTGACATATAGTTCGTCTTACAATTCCAGTTTGATTGCATTAATTAAATATATGTAACAAAAATAATAGTAACTAGCATTCCCGTGCGAGAACTCTCGCATGTTAAATCCCACCCTTTCCCTATCCATTTGTCTATCCGTTTCATAAAGGAGAGGAACTACTAATGTACTTACAAAATAACAATGCAAAAACAAAACAAAATAACAATGCAATTGATGTTTGAAACAAATTTTCCATTAAAGTTTATTTCAAATTATAGAGAGATGTTCTTGGAACAATTCATACTTCTTTAAAAACAACATTTGAAGAAATTTTTCAATCTTCCTTGAGAGTTAGCTTTTCGCTTTCCTTGATAGTCAAATAATTGAGAAGGTTTTTACTCTTGAGAAAGCCAAGTAAAGTAGTGCGGAAATACCGGATCGGGCAAGAACAGACCTACTCAATGCAACAATATTTAACTTTCCTTGATTTGTTATGAAGAACCGAGTGGATTTTGGAGAGTCAGGGTGCCAGCTTGCGGGGGTGCGAAAATTGAAAAATTATTTGTTTACTTAAAAGTATTGAATTATTTTCTGCGTCCTTAGTACCTCAAGGAAAACAATTCCGAGCCAAAAGATAATCAAATTAATGTTTTCATCTTTGAGTACTAAATACCATTTGTTAGCATTGGAAACAATTTAGTAGGCATTAGTAAGCCCACTTCGGTACATGGCAGTGGCGGCTCCTAAACTTCAGGCCAGGTAGGGCACGAAAAAAAGCTAGAAAATAACTAATAAAAATTTTATTTTGAAGTTGGCTGTAAACTGAAAAACTCTTGAAATTCCTCACTGGTTTCTCACGTATTAACTCGGCTGAATGAGAAGAGAAATCAATTCAATTGAAACAACAAACGCACACGCTCAAGAAAAAATAACTCGCACAGAATTCACAGCTCCTGATATTATCAAGATTACGCGGGCCCTGAGCTAATCAGCATTTCATTTCTCAGACACTACGAGCGTTGTTTGTACATCTGTAAAGTGGCGCTTGCAGTGGCAGTCACAAAAAACTTGTGACCGTGAAGGGCCTTAAGGAAGCATTACCCCCTCCCTTTTTTCCTCGCACTATGGGGAAAAGCTTTGCTGAACGGGAGGGAGCTGGTCACACGAAGCTTGCGGACTTCGCCCTGTTGCCACAACTACCTCGTTATCAGCGCTGTGAAATAGTATCGATATCGCCCGTGAAAACCTTAACGTAAATTCTCTAGAATTATTACTCGATAATATGACACGCATTTCAGTGCACTATTAATATTTTCCTTTACAAGTGGGAGGGCACGTGACCATGTGACCTTATGGTAGAGCCGCCACTGGTACATGGGAATGTTGCTCAAATGATGTTTGCATTTTTAATATATTAACAAACCGACACCTTGAGTTTAATATCAAACGATGTTTTATTTACAATATGAGTTTGCAGCTGGGCGTTGGCGTACATACTTCCAGATACTGCCAACATTTAAATCGTGCGTTTGGACTGCGATCGTTG
The DNA here is from genome assembly GCA_031308135.1 of Acheta domesticus. Taxonomy (NCBI): domain Eukaryota; kingdom Metazoa; phylum Arthropoda; class Insecta; order Orthoptera; family Gryllidae; genus Acheta; species Acheta domesticus. The sequence continues at coordinate 126,762,947 of JAHLJT010004567.1, read as the reverse complement.
GCAGTTGTCGGGTGACTTGCACTATTCTTTCTATAATTTTAAATTTTGTTGTATTTTAATTGATTCACGTAGTATTGTAGGCTAGCACGTTTTGATTTTTGTTTTCCATTTATTTCAAGCTATTTTACTTGAGCTACTTTAAAAAGTCTGTTCTTTGTGTTGTGCCATAGCACAAGTTTTCCCCCACTACCTCTGCGTACCCGTGCGGGAGCTCGCGCATGTTAGACCCCACACTCATCCCTATCCTTCTATTTTCATTCTAAGAGGGAAAGTAGTTAACGAAACCTGTTTATTTGTTTAAAATCTATAAAGGTAACTTGCAATGTACTAACACAGTTACAAATAAAAATAAAAAACAATGCAATTAATGTGTAAAAGAAATTTTCAATAAATATTTATTCAACATCTTGGAGAATTTGCTTAGAACAATTCCCAACACAAGACATTTGAAGTAATTAATAAATATTCTTTGTCTATTAGGTTTTAGTTTTTCGTGATAGTCACAAAAATATTAGCTTTTTACTTTTGAGAAAGCTACGTGTCTGAACCCGTTGACTTGAAAATTTCATCGAATGATAACGAAAATATTGGTACGGGTAAAACACAAACACAGTCTTCACTCTTCACTGAACACCCACCTCCTTCCACAATTAAGTACACAGCACTTCTAGACCATGAAAAAACGTTAATTGAATAGTTTCACTACAGGCATAAGAAACAATCTTCATAGGTATCAACCAAATATAATAGTACTTCTAGTTGTTGCTGGAGAGCAAATCTTGAATTAATGATTATGCAAATAAACCTCGTCAGACTGCACAAACTACGGTGTTAACAGAAAGCGTAAATAAAGATAGTCGAATCTAAGCCTTCTAAGCGTGTCGCCACTGAAATTGCTACCAGCAGAAAGGACTGAGATATTGAGGTGGCCTTGATAGTAATAAAGCGTGGAACCGAAAAGTTACTTGAATGGATCGCAGAATGTTTCATCTTGTAGATTATGGTGTGAAAAGCGTTTCAAGCGAAAAAAATTTACTTTTTAAGGCTCTAAAACGCTTTGTTGATGAGGTATTTGCCGATATATGTTGACATGTGATGCGGGTTGCATTTTACATGCATATTTCGATGCGTTTTTTTAAAGAAATCATCCATATTTTTAAAGTCAAAATGAAATTCGTCAAGTCTCCGTGAAATTATCTTTCTTTAGAGCCCTCATTTATAAAGATTGGTTGCGTATGAGAGCCGGAACCCAAAAGTATACTACTGAAATAATACAGGAGACGATTTTATTACATTTTTTTTTCAATCTCCACCACCTTTTCAATTTAAGAGGATAAGTTCGCCTACACCTCACCAAACTGCACGAGATTTCTAGCGGCCGGCTGCTCTGATCGGTGGTTTCCATAATTTCTCCGATCAATGCCGGGCGAATGCTGGAGCGATGCCCGAACAAACGGGCCACGAATCGCGCACGATTTTTTCTTCCTCTTCATTGTTCTATTCTCAATCCGTACATACTAATACACGTACATGCACTACACTACCGCACATGCCGAGAGACCTGTCGGGAGCATATTACTTTCCGAATGGAGCGTTGGGAGATGTCTGGATGGAGAAACCCTCTCAAGTCGTTGTGTAGGTCGGCACCGTCCTCCGTCCAGCAGAGGAAGAACATTGCTGCAAAACGGTATATAGCATGTTACGGGAATATAGCTGACCGTAGCAGTTGACCCGCCTGGAGATTGAAATAATCAATCAATCGATCAATCCCTTCCACATTCAACAGGGCGGCACGTCGGTAGCTAGATTTCGGGGCCTCTGGCGTCGCATGGGACCCGCGCGGCGTCTGATGACGGCCGACTTCACGCGTCCTCAAAAGTCTCGGAGAACCCGAAGTTTTCTCTGTAATATTTTGCCCGAATGCAGGCCGAACCCCCGTTTATTTCGCTACGCTGTTCCTGATGCAAGTTGAGCGTTTTTATCCGTTCGAATCGGCCGCTGTTTATGCACAGGACCTTGGTTATGTATCAACAGCTCTCGCCAGAAAAATCAAAATAAACTATAATACTGCTTTGACTTTAATCAGAGTTTAATTAAGTCTTAGTGTCGTTCAATGTTTATAGTCCCCCTACACGTACGTCGTTTTATTGGGCCGGAAAAATCCGTCGACTACAAACGAGATTGAATCCGTGACTTGACATTGGTAGCTCGACGAGATGGTCACTACACCAACAACGGACAATGCGTTGTTATGGGAAGTTGAAACACCCTTGTAAGATTTGTGGAAGCAATTCATGGATATTAAAATTCAATGTTTTTTATGTAGAAATAAACTCCATGACGTGAATGATTCTGAATTTAGGTCATGGATTTAGATCATAGTGATCACCTTGACAAGCATTCGCAAAGTATGTGTGAGACTCTGGGAGACGATGCCTAAACAGAATTTCCATCAAGACGAAGAGATGTCTGTCTGAATGGCACCTGAAGTTGCCATAAGTGATGGTTGTAGCTATACCATATCAGGCTTTTCCCGATTGGTCATGCATCCTATTCACGCGTTGTATAAGTATTCATTTGACGGGATTAACATATAGTATACCTTAAAATATGCTAATTTGACTGAGGCATGCATGATATGTTTAACATATGTACGCAGTACACAAGTATTGCAGGCTTTTTAATATATCAGATATTTACTATTTATTATATGCTTGATATATTCTTAAAGTCACGAGAGCGCGTTTTTGCAGAGTATTTTAAAACCTACTTACCTTCAATTCTCTCGACATTTTTCTATCTTTGTTTTTCACAATACCTTTCAGATAATATTCGTGAACAAAATTTAGGAATAATATTTTATTTCCGAAATAATCGATGGATTTGCATTTACGGTACTGTTATGAAAGTGCTACAAAAAGCTTTTATTTTACCACAATCGTAAGAAGTAATTAAAACCAGTTTATACGTCGAACTCAACCTCCTTAAGGGCATATTATTCAAACGCTAAATCATAGTGCCTTGTGGTACACCCCGGACGATCGAAGCGTCGCTTGTGAGGGCGGCCAAATCGCGTGAATGACTTGCGTCCAAGAAAAGAAAGCCGCGCGCGCGCTTTTCCACGCAATTAAGAGCCATTATGACCGCGCGTGCCCCGCGCGCCCTCCGTGCTCATTAAAATCGTACCTAATTGCGCCTATTCTAAGCGGCGCCCGTGGCCCGTTCGCGAGCTCCTGGCAGCCCCTCTGCGCGGCGGCTTCTGAAGCTGGCCTCCGCCATCTGCTCGGCGCCGCCTCCGCCACTTCACCGTCGCTCCACAGGAGGGAAGGGAATAACCTACCGGATAGAACCGGAAACCGGTTTTTAGTTGGCTTCATGTTTCCCGGCTTTTCGTTTGTTTTCCCTGGTTAGAACAGTTTTAAAAAATGGTAACTGGGCTGAAAGGGATTTGCAAAAGAGATAGATTAAAGACATTATTTTTCAGTGGATTCTGCTTATTGTGCTTAATTTGGCTACACTTTTGTTGACTAAAAACATGTAATGTTCTCGTATTTTACTGTTTATTTTTCATGTTCATTTTCTATTTACTGTTTCGTCATAGAATGCCTCGTACGCTACATCCGATTTGTCAGCTTATTCACAGGGGTCCCACCACCTTCTCCTCTACGTCGCGTCTGGTCCGGCCTCTTCTCCGCGCGTTAATTGCCAACCAATTACTCGGGGCTACCTCCCCGACTTCGCCATCCCCTCCTCCTCCTCCTCCGCCGTCGCCACAGCTCGTTTCGGAGGACGCGCGACGAATCTCGGTTACGCGTTGTGGCGCCGTGTAAACCAGCACCTGCTTAGCACAATTCTGAGCTGCATTGGACTCCAACGCAATGGCATGCGGATACCAGATTTTTGGAGCTTGATATATTTTGGTGCCTGTATACAAACTCATTTCTGAGCATTAGGCAAGGGAAGAGGCCAGCGCCTTCATGCCCTCCTTCCTTCTTGGGGAGATGATTACAAAAGTAATTTGATTTTGATTTTCATTGGGTACAGGTCCATCTTAGGAGTGAGTGGTAATGAGAAACAAAGGAGTTAAGGATCGGAAGATCGTTTAGATGCGGTGTTTGGTGGAACCAAAACCGTCCATGCCACAATCGTGGTGAAACCACCCATGTCTCGGGACTCAAGGCCTGCGTACTTAGAAGCTGCTTAAACTCTTGCGCCACGAAAATCTTTATATTCGTAAATAATAGAATGGACCATTAAAATTCAAAATCCGTTATAAATTTTGCCGTGGTGTTGCTGATACGTCTCGTCTTTGGGCTGTTGGTGATGATTATGGTTAGAATCGTTATCAATGTTGATCGTCGGTGAGGGAAGAGTTATTTATGTCTTTCACTTTCCTGAGCAGACGTTAACAGTGGTGGTTTGCTGTCTTCCGCAAAGTTCTTCGGTTGCGCGCTCTTGGACACCCCCCCCTGCATCTCCGTTACCGCGTTATTTTCATATCAGTAAATAATAGAATGGACCATTTGTGCTGAAGATCTGATTATGAACTTTGCAGTGGTATTGCCAATAAGTCTCTTCTTTCGCTTAGGGCGAAATGCTCTGGAACACCCACTGTGCCGGAAACATCCATTTTCATTTTTGAGAGCCATCCAAATTCACTTCGTCGAAATGGGCCTTGAGGTTTATTCATGCGATTTCCGGGTGAGAGAACTTCCAGGCTTTTCGGTTGCAATGTACCGCTACCAACCCAATGAAATAACTGGAACTAGTATATTGACAACGTGATCTGTGTTTACACTTATAACGAAATATCCACTTCAATCGTTCAAAAATAATTCTCAGTGCATGGAGCACCCTAGTTTGAGTTTTCCATTGTTTTTAATTATTTTATCCCTCCTCTCAATAAAAGATATTATTTTGAAAATACTATTATTTACTTCCTAAATAGTAATCATTGTCTCTCCTTATTAACTTAATCATACATGTCATGATGCGAATATGGCTGGAAATCGTCATTCGTGAAGCAGGCATCATCAAAATTTGTCTAAGATAAATGCGAATTGGTCGAGTATCGACAAAGACTGTTCTACGCTTATTACGGGGCATTTTCTCATAGAATACGGCGCAAAGCGAGGCAACCTGCGAAAGTGCCTATCCAGAGACGCGCGAGATGATCTAGGAAGAGACGGAACGACACTGATCGCTCTTAGAAACACGTGAATTGAGGATGTAGTTCGTACAACGATAATTAAATGTTCATTTTATTCAAATGAAAAATTCAGGAAGTACTGTAAGGGCCTTTTAACATTTATTGTCTGTGAAATGTAATAAACTACTTCATATTCATCTGGGTAGGCACTCCCTACTTCAGGGAGTTGCCACTGATCCAAATAGCTCTCGGACCTCTGATCGTCAGCTGCGTGACGTTATGAAAAGTCGTGTGTGAATTTTCTGTTCTTACGAAATCGTAAGGGTAAAAATGAAGCGCGCTAAGGTGACTGAACTTACGATGTACTGGACGAAAGGCCTTAAGCTCGATTCTTCAGAGGGGAAACCTTGCCTGTGCTAAAGCGGTGTCGCTGGGGAAAATACGGAAGTGGCGTGCTCACCGTTTATTTCGTCGGTATTACGTTGTGCGCTTGGCATGTAAAATGTCATATGTTCCACTTCCTACATTATCATGCAGCAAATAATTTTGGAATCTTAATAAGGAAAATGCATTTGCATCTTAAGCAGTGTTTTATAAATCTTTAACTCTTTGCCTTGTCGCTATAAGCATTCTTTGCTAATTTCAAAAGACCACGTCCAAATTTCTTTGTGGGGAAATCGCATTATCTTGGATATCATACACCCACTCGGATATCATACACCCACTGGGCGGATTCTAAGGTATAGTGCGATTTTCATAACTTTGCCCCTCAAGGCCCGTCTTCATGATGGAATGTGTCATGGTATTTCGCGTCTTCCAAAGTCTTGCCGCTAGATAGCGCATGATCGCGACCGTATCCAGCAGTGATTGCAATCATGCGACATCTAACGGCAGGGCCGAGAAAGACGAGAAAAGCCATGTGATATTCCATCGTGGCCATACGGGTTTGAGGCGCAAAGTTACAAAAATCGCACTAGAGTTTTGAATCCCCATACGCCGCTTGGCCCGTATTTCCGGACATGCAACAGCAGCAGCCTCTCCTACCGTGAGTCGCGCCAACACGCAGCGTGCGAGCTGCCTGCCCGTGCGTAACCGAGGATTTTGAAAAACGGGGTCTCTGAACGTCTGGCGCAAAGCAATTCTCGGCTCTACCGGGCAATTATGAAGAAGATGATTAATGATATAGGTGGCGTGGGGGATTGCCTTTATCTGCCATGCCGCTCTCAAGGTGAAAATATCCTGCCTTCCACGGGATTCGAACGCCAGAGGTAGCAACCACTCACGTGGGTCGTTTGGTGTGCCTGAGGGGAGTGGTTTGACAGAATCACTATGCGCCCCCCCTCCCCTCGCGTGCTACAAATATGGAAATGTTTCGACGGCGGCGCGGGAGCGGCGATTACCGTAATTCCGCGGGGCCGTCGCGTCGAGAGAGATGGATGGTTCGGGCGCCGCCAGGGCCCCTGTGTGGTCCGACCACCGACATGCGGAAGTCACTGCCCGCCACCGCCGTCACCGCCGCCGCCGCCGTCACCGCAGCCCCGCCGTCACCGCCACCGCTAGCCATCGCCGCCGCTAGCCATCGCCGCCGCTAGCCACCGTCACCGCCAACGCCATTACCACCGCCACCACCATTACCACCGCCACCCCCATTGCCACCGCCATTACCACCGCCACCGCCATTACCACCGCCACCGCCATTGTCATTGCCACCGCCATTGTCATTGCCATTGCCACGCCATTGCCACCGTCACACCCACTCTCATTACCACCACCATTTCCATCGCCATCGCAATCGGCACCGCCATCGCCATCGCCACCGTCAACCCCGTAGCCACAGCCACTACCCCTATTTCCATCTGAGTAAAAATCTGAATTTGAGTCGTTGTCTTTGCCAACAATATTGTTTACTGAAGTGGTCGTTTTGTGGCGTCCAAACAGTAGGGAACTGATGATGCTGTTTAAGCCATTGAAAGCTGCTATTTCAATAAACAATATTGTGCGCAAAGACAACGCCTCTAATTATTTTATTTGAAATGCCAACGACAGTTCACCACTTGGTTTCTGAAGCTCAAGGAAACGTGCGCCGCATATACTCCCCCACACATAACGTATAATTTTTTTGACAATGAATAAATAAGATAATATAAATTTGTCGTACGAAAGTTTTGGCGACCATATTTTCATTGTTACATACATACATACACACAAACAGTCCGTGCATATTGGCGATTATTTGTCTGATTGTGTTCAGCGCCTGAGCTGCGGTCCCGAACAGGCAACCCCAAAGGGTGTTGTACCTTATCTTAAATTTGTAACTACCGCGCCCCTCGCAGGGTTTGGAATACCACGACCAGAGATTGAGGTCGGATGTTACAAAATACACACGCGAGTTGAAGCCGTATCATTGTCTTTATGGTCATTTTTATGTATGCTTATGTCCCGTTACGGGTTGCTCTCAGAAGTTATAAAGAGGTAATTGAGTGTAGGGTGGTGCGTACCCTTGGGAGATCTCGAGTCCTATGACCCTGCTCAGAATGACTGCCTTCATGTCAATCGCATGGAAAGGAACCGCGGAGTTTGACCGTTCACATTTGAGATTAGACATAATGGACAAGACTAGATAAAACAGCGAATCTGAGAAGACACATCTGTGAATCATTGCATTCATAATAACAAAAATACAAAGCAATTAAGTCTAAAAATATTGATAATTTTGTATGACAATAACCAACCTAATGAACATAAGCCCATCGCACTCTGTTGTATATGCTTTATTAAAGCATATGACAGGGTGTCCATTCATTTCCTGAAACCAATTTCTCTGGCTTTTCCCAGTTTTTCAGAGTTTTTTTAAATTCACTCACAAAATTTGTAATTTCACACTATTTTAAAGAAAGTATTAGAACAAGCCTGAAACTAATTTGTCAGCTCTGTGATTTCGTTATGATCTAGTTTTATGACGGTCTCAAAATTTTACTTGCCTTCAAACAATCCTTCCACAAATTCACCTATTTTTCCCTTTTCCAGATCAATGAAATTCCTTGATTTTTCCCGGTTTTACATGTTTTACCAGAAAGTGGCCACGCTGATATGAAGACCACCAATTTTGCCACGGCCCTACATTTTCTGACCGCACCCCTCCACACATATACTGCGATTTTCGTAACTTTGTCCCTGACAGAAATCAGCTGTTCACGGTTTCATCCAATCGGGAGCTTGATCGTCACCATAGTGACATCACTGTCGCGAAATATAAGCTCCTGATTGGATGGCAGCGAAACAGCTGACTCCTGTCAGGGACAAAGTTACGAAAATCGCAGTATAGAGTTCCTGTGTGATGCACTGTCGTCGAGTGGCGCTGGAATCGGCGTGCGCCTGCGCAATGGGCCTCCGTAGCGAGCGCTGCCGCGCGTCGAGAGCAGGAAGTGACGCGTCTTCTGGAGGACCGTCTTCCGCTCGGGCCGGGGTGGGGGGCGGGGGTGGCGATGGGGCGTCGAGAGGATCTCGTGCGAGGTGACCGCCGGCCCATTTGCTCTGTCGAAAGCTGTCGTGCTAACGGGAGCTGCACTTGGCTGTCACTGGCGGCGGAATGGAGAGAGGGTGAGGAGAGTGAGATTTAGTAGATGACAAGCGTTCATCTTCTCAGAGGGACACTTCCTGTCACGTCGGCTGATTAGTTCTGAACTTCATACTGCAGTGTTCTGAATTGACAGATGCGTGCGGTACTACCGGCAATCATTTTTGTAGAACCTCTCAGAAGTGATGCTCGTTTTCATCAAGTGAATATGTCATCAGGCAAAATAAAAGGCAATCGCGAATCCCATAATTTCTCAATCATTTATACCTTTGAAAATAACCTTTGAAATATGATTGTATTTGCGGCCATCAGGTGTCAGGTATTATTTAAAAATTGAAGATTCTTCACAATTCAAAAACTCTTTAATTTTTATTATAATATTTCCGACTTATTCCTTCAGCATAATATACCTTCGGTTCCCAATCACAAGTGTTTGTTATACATCGCAAAGCCGGCTTAATTTACACGTCTGAAACAATTTTTTAAATTCATAAACATGATATTACAGAATATACCAGTGGTTGTTCCCAAGCACATAGCACGGCATTGATCTCTTTTGCGAGGTTATGTGCTGCAAACTGCGACGGGAAAATACTAATAGCATTTCAATAAAATCATTTCCTTTGAGTGCCTGGTAGAGTAATTACTGTGTTACTGAGCAATAAGAATATAGTTTTCAATAAAGTTCAAATTACTTGACGCGGGGTTCAAATTTCCGCGAGGTAACATGTGTTCATAATGCAAAAACAAGTCTAAACATTCGTGCTGAGTTCTCATTTCCCAGAAAGATGTTAGGTTATGATATGAATAAATTAATGAACGTAATAAATCCATTAAACAATTTAATGAGCGGTCGCATGAATTGCAATAGGAAGAAACACGACGGAAACACGACGTTTCATTGTCCTGAGATGATGTCTCCGCATCCAGTGAAGTGCATGACGACCGGATATCCAGAGAATGCAGAAGGAAATACAACACGTAATCATTTCCTTCGTCGTTGCTTTACCGCTCCATCACTCACTCGGAGACATGTGGAATAATAACGCGCTTTATGGACTGGTCGAATCGTAATGCGGCATCTACAGAGCCATAAAACACCAGAAAACACTGGGTCGTAAAGTGCCTATTACACATGCCAGCGGCCCTGCTGAGTCAGGGAGAGAAAAGTGAGGACGGACGAGGAGGAAGAGAAGATGAGGGCGGAGGAGGAGAAACAGAAGACGGCGACGGCGTAGGAAGAGTAGGCGAGGGCAGAGGAGGAGGAGGAGAAGAAGGCGAGAACTGAGGATGAGCAGGAGAAGGTGAGGATGGAGAAGAGAAGAAGGCGAGGGCGCAGGAGGAGGAAGAAGAGAAGAAGGCGAGAACTGAGGTGGTGAGGGAGGAGAAGGCTAGGGCGGAGGAGCAGGAAGAGAAGAAAGCGAGGGTGGAGGAGCAGGAAGAGAAGAAAGCGAGGGCGGAGGAGCAGGAAGAGAAGAAAGCGAGGGCGGAGGAGCAGGAAGAGAAGAAAGCGATGGCGGAGGAGCAGGAAGAGAAGAAAGCGAATGCGGAGGAGCAGGAATAGAAGAAAGCGAGGGCGGAGGAGCAGGAAGAGAAGAAAGCGAGGGCGGAGGAGCAGGAAGAGAAGAAAGCGAGGGCGGAGGAGCAGGAAGAGAAGAAAGCGAGGGCGGAGGAGGAGGAAAAGGCGAGGGAGGAGGAGGAGGAGGAAAAGGCGAGGGAGGAGGAGGAGGAGGAAAAGGCGAGGGCGGAGGAGGAGGAGGAAAAGGCGAGGGCGGAGGAGGAGGAGGAGGAGGAAAAGGCGAGGGCGGAGGAGGAGGAGGAGGAGGAAAAGGCGAGGGCGGAGGAGGAGGAGGAGGAGGAAAAGGCGAGGGCGGAGGAGGAGGAGGAGGAGGAGGAAAAGGCGAGGGCGGAGGAGGAGGAGACGAGGGCGGAGGAGAAGAAGGCGAGGGCGGCGGAGGAGGAGAAGAAGGCGAGGGCGAAAGCGCAGGAGGAGGAAGGGAGTGAGGCAAGGGCGGAGCAGAAGAATGGAGGGAAAGCCAGGGTGCTGGGGTGCGGACCGCATCGGGGCGAGGCGGAGCGAGGTGGTGCAGAGCGCGTCTATTCCTGGAAGGCGAGCAGTCGCCCGCGGCGGATGTCGCTGAGCGCGCCGGACGTGACGCCGTTGCTCTTCCCCGTTGCTTGTGGCCGAGCGCCACTGCCGCCGTTATCTCGCGGCGCCCGTTGCAATTGCGTTCTTCCGCTCGCACGAGCTTTGGAGCGACATCGCGACGTATAAACAGCGGGACGACCAGGAGCCTCGTCAGACACCTGCCCCTGAAAAATGCAGTGCTTACTTTCTAGAAAAGCGGGAATGCTCTGAGGTTTACATTGATGTGAAAAAGTCAAGAAAAAGTCAGGGACCTTCTACAGAAATATATTTAGATAACAGGGAAATATTTGATATAAGCTTATAACGTGTTAATAAAAACCATTAGTAAAGCTTAATGATCTGGGGCAGGTTTTGTGCGTTCAAGAAATATTGTATGTTTGTTCGTTTTCAGAGAGAAAACAAAGCTGCTAAATTAGTAACATTTACTCAAACATGGTGTTATTTTTTTTCTTTAATAGAGTGAAGTACCCTACAAATTTATCAGAGAAAGAAGAAAAATAATTCTGTAAAATGCGGGAAAAGACATGGAAGTGGAAAGAATATATGGTCACCCTACAGAAGACATGTGTTCATTCACGATTTACGTTTATCAACGTAGCTCCACATCAATGAGACGAAAAAGAAATATTTCTTAACCGTCGTGAAACAGTTTCAGAAATTGATAGGGGAGATAACGAGGGTATCCCTCAAAACAAAACGCCTCTCGGCGACGCCTTCCTGATGTCAGCTGAAGAGGTTTTTCTCCGATACAATCAGCCTCCTTTCACAGGACGACTCCCGGTTCGCAATGTATCTGTAAGATTAACACGAGCTTGCAAATATATGCAGTAAGAATATTTGGAGAAAATTTCTGAGCGTAAGAAAATCTTCAAAAGATATTTTGTGTAGAGTACCTTATATGAATGTGCTTGTTTCTGCAGTTAAATTATTCTTTGTTTTGGTCTAACTGCCTATGAAAGAGGGTTTGTGATTATGAAACGTTCAATATTCATGAGTTTCTAATCATTGCGTCCAGTAGATGTCTTGATATTATATCTAGTGATTTATGTGACTGATAATTGACGTAGTACGTCGTTGGAGAACGAAGCTTATGTATTAAAGCGGATGGTTCCCTGGAAGGCACACCACAGAGGCCGAGGTGCAGGCGACCGCAGAACAGGGAATGTCATACAGAAGCAGTCCAGCCAGGATGAGAGGGGGGCCAATTGACCAACATTTTTCAACAACGCGATTGTTCGGTATTAAGGTCCATCGATCAACAAGCGGTTAGGATTAAGGAAACAAATATTTACTTCATTTGATTACTTATCTTGTGTTTCCAGGCCCGTCAACGGCCATGATCCATTCAATGATTAGTCCCATTGGTATCCTGGTTTCATTTTGGTATTCTGGGATTAGTATCATTAGTCCCATTGGTCAGTGGTTCCATTTTAGTAACTTGGGAAGTTCTTACCACACTGGAACGTGAGATCTGGCGTAGAGCTACACGTCAACTTGCGGGAATTCCTCATTTAAGTATATCCGCCAGCGAGCCACCACCCCAGACGAGTTACGTTGTAACCTCCCTGCACATGTGTGTGTGTGCTAAGGTATATGAGGGGACAAGGATTAGAAAGGAAAGATCCAATGTCCGTAATTCCTTTGTTAAGATGTTGCTCTGGCGTTCTTTGTCTTTTGGACGAAGAAAACAAAACACGGAAAAGACCATCAGACCATCACAACAGCCGGCCGCAAGAATTTGCTTCAAACTTCAAAAGCCAAATAGAGCGTATATTTTTAATTTATATCATTAGATTTAAGCTAAAATTTTAGGCTCTAGGAAAAAAATTGTTCCACTCCATATTTTCCAGAAATCAGGGCTGTACAAAGAGAAACAGTGAATATACGTTCCATTGGGCGAACAAACACAAAAATCCAGAAACTTCAGAAAAAATATAATTTTTGAAATAAAATGTCCTATTATGTAAATTTTTCCTAGAACCTAAAATTACTCATTAATTTTGAATGCATTTTTGTTGTATTTTAATGAAAGGAAGTTGAATTTTCTAAGTGGGCGCTGCTAGCTTTCGTCTAAAGCGATTTTACGAAATCCAAAAGAGCCTAAAATTCGAGAATAGAGCATTTTAATTAGCCTTTTATTTCGGATATGGTTTGGTTGAGATTGGGTTTTGGGGCGCTGCTAGTTTTAAATGGCTGCGCTTTTGTCTGGGCTAGGAAGCAATTTGTAGTTTGCCCCGAAAAGCGGACCCTACTCTGAAGAGGGTTCCACGAACACATACCCTGAGCACACAGCAACCAAGTGATCTCCTTCGTGTAACTTTTACGCGCGTGGTCGTCACCTCACATAGTCGTGTTGCCCGGACGGGTAAAATTATGTATCCTCTTGCGTGCATACGTATGTGCATGTGTGTTCGTGTGGGTGTACGTGTGCTTGTTTAAGTGAAGGCAGTGCATCTATGAGTCACCTGTGGTAGGTAAGAGTTTTGGGTTGTACTGGAGTTGTAGCCCGTGTGCTTAGGTGGCCGCCTCTGTATGCCAACGCGTGGCGCGCCGAGGCGGGGCGGTGGGGAAGAGAGTGGTGGCAAGGCGGGAGCGGGGCGGAGGGACAGCAGCGGCCGTGCCCGGAGCGACAGCCCCCGCTGTTTGTTCGCTCTCCTTTTCAAACAGCCCGTGAATGGCGCGCGCCCGGGCGGGGCAGCGGCGGCAGTGGCGGAGGCGGCGTAGGCGGCGGCGGCGGCGGTGGGGGAGCGGCGGAGGTGGAGGCGAACGCGACACTCCGGGTTGCCACCGCCGGACACCCGGCGAACAATGGAAGCGTTACAACGCGTCACCTCGCCTCCGCCCCCGCGACACCGGCCCGGCCACCGGCGCTGCTACCAACAGCGGACACCGCGCAGCTGCTTCCTTCTGGGCGCCCGCTGCCCACGGCCGCGCTACCTGTTTCTTAGCACTCCTCCACGCATTTGCTTCTATCGTTTCGTGTTCAGGACCTCACATTTAGAAATTAGTTTTTTTTAAGAATTTATTAACTAATGTGGGTTTTTCAATAAAAATTGCGAAAGATGTTTGCTGTTGGTAGTATTGATATCAATTCCTTTTTGGCATAACTTTGACCACGTTCATTGACTAATAATAATAATAATAATAATAATAATAATAATAATAATAATAATAATAATTTTTAAAGAAATTTTAGTAGTCGTTCTTTGGTTTTGACCGGAAGACCTTTGCAAGCACATTTAATAAGTGAGTACTTTGATGTAGTCTACGCAATTTGGAATACGTGTCCCGAGTACGGAATATTCAATCTAGGAATTTAAGGACTTGAGATTTTTATCTTCCAAACACAATGGTGCTTGCTATCTATGATATGAGAAATATTTGGATAGAGGATTTGTTTTAATAACTTACTGCGACGCCTCAAAAGATTTACCGGTAATGTAAATCTGTTGGTCTTTGAAGTGTCGACTGTACGTTGAGAGCATAGATGTTACATAGTTTATATAGATAAAAGTTAACGTAGGGCGGAGCCCTATGGTACGCCTCTAGCTTAGGGGGCATCTCTTTTCTTCTACTATTCTTTGACCGTATTACAAACTATAATAATCAGGAAACAAGAATGAACGTATCTGCTTTTCCTCAAATCATGTTCCTCAATGCGATCTGCCTTCTAATAATTCAGGTTCTTTCAGGTCTTTTCTTCTTTCTAAATATTATCTATTCGTCAAATTTTAGCTCCTTTCTTAATACTTTTCTCGGTTGAAAACTCGAGCAAATAAGCGACGTATTAGAGCATGAGTGCGTGTAGGAGTGTTAGACGTTTCTCAAATGCGCGTTGCAAACAGGTGGACAGCGTCCGCTCTACCTAGCAATGAGGCTGTCGTGTCGTGATGCGCCCGGTCGAGCGCCGTGGTCGGCAGGGGGCGTGGCCTGGCGGAGGGCTTTGGGTGGCTCGGAGGGTGACGATGGTGGCTGGATTAGAAGCAGGGAAATGCTGTTCGCGGTGAAGAGCAGACCGGGGGCGGGGCTGGGAAAAGGCGGAACAAGGAGTAAGTTGGTGAGGAGGAATAGAGAGAGTGGTATGGAAAGCGGCGGTTGTGGCGGATTGGGAGAAGGATGGGGTGGGTCGGGGAGAAACCGTGTGTGGCGGACCGCAGCAGGTGGCTTGAGGAGTGGCGCGGGGCGAGGATGTGGGAGACTCGGGGCAGGGCGGAGAAGTTGGCGGAGAGGAGAACGTGGCTTGGAGAGTGGCGCAGGGCGAGTTTGAGGGAGCTTCGGGGCAGGGCGGAGAAGCGGGGGGGACGGAGTTGGCTTGGAGAATGGCGTGAGGCGGAGGGGTGTGCGGAGAGGTGTGGTGGTAGGCGGGGCGGAGCAGGTGGCTTGGGAAGTGGTGCGGGGCGAGGATGGAGGAGCCTTGGGGCAGGACGGAGAAGTGGGCGGGGAGGTGTGGTGGCGGGCGGGGCGGAGAAGGTGGCTTGGAGAGTGGCGTGAGGCTGAGGGGTGAGCGGGGAGGTGTGGTGGTGGGCGGGGCGGAGAAGGTGGCTTGGAGAGTGGCCCAGGGGAAGGTTGAGGGAGCTTCGGGGCAGGGCGGAGAAGCGGGCGGGACGGAGTTGGCTTGGTGAATGGCGTGAGGCGGAGGGGGGGGGAGGTGTGGTGGTGGGCGGGGCGGAGCAGGTGGCTTGGGAAGTGGTGCGGGGCAAGGTTGAGGGAGCTTCGGGGCAGGGCGGAGAAGTGGGCGGGGAGGTGTGGTGGTGGGCGGGGCGGAGAAGGTGGCCTGGAGAGTGGCGTGAGGCGGAGGGGTGTGCGGGGAGGTGTGGTGGTGGGCGGCGGGGTGTGGCTGCGGGTCGCGCCTGCCTTGTCGCCCGCCGGCGCCCAGCGTCGCGTCGTTTGCATGTGAGTGGCCGCCGGCGGGGCGGGGCGAGGCGGGCGCTGAGGGGCGGTGGTCGGCAGTCTGAATGTGGCGGGGCGCTGCGCCTGGCAGCTGCCGCCGCGACGCGACGGAGCCTGGGAGCGGCCGTGGTTTGCATGCACATGCGCCCTCGGCGTCACCACCAGCCACCGCCATTGTAACATTCTCTTCGCCTTGCACGACACGTCTTGTTAAGATCTCTTTGACTTCTGCATGCTTCCATATGGATGAGATTGCAACGCAAAAAATCTACTTCAAGAAAAAGCGATGGTGTGCTGGATGGCATGTGACATGGAGAATAAGGTTTGCATTTTCTTTGTAGATCTTTGATGGAAGACGCGATCCTCAAGTGTGACAATCCGCCATCTTCAAAGCTGTAAACCCTTTAATCACTTTACGTCAGTCTTCGACATCTCCGACTGTCTGTCACATTCGAAGATTTTTAATCAGTTGACGCAGTATGGAGTTCAGTTCTCATTCCACGTAGTTTTTTGGTAGTGAGAATATTTTGATACACTTTCCAAAGGTCCTTTCGTCTCGTCCGTTATTCCGCTTCAGTCATGATTAATATGCGTTGGTTCGACGTCCGCGCCAGAAATATGCGTCAGGACAAAATACCTAAAGAAAAGGAAAGAACTTGCCTCCTACGAACAGTATTGATCGGACCAATATCCGGAACCTACAGAGTTTAATAGTGAATTTGCGTTGCATTTTTGTACCTCTTCTACCCGTAATCGATAAATAATAAATCTTCATAGTTGTCACTTAAATGAACTGTTTTGTCTTCTAGCGTATGATACACGTATATAACGTGGTAATTACAGTCAGAGGGAAACAAGTGAATGTTTTTTGTTTGAGAGGTTTTGAAATTAGAGTTGTGAAGAAACTACATATTTTAAAGGTGGGTATTACGATTTACAAAAAAATAAACTTAAGAAGTATTAATTAGTGTTTTTTTGTATAGTTTTCTACTAATTAATCGCTAATTAAGTTTTGTGGAGTGCTAGAATTATGATTTTGTGAATTAACTATAATACGAAAGTGGAAACGTTTACCGTGTCTTAGACCTATCTAACAATGCGGTTGTTGTGACTGAAAATCTGTGAAGTGATTTATTGCCAAAATAATTAAGATTATCATGCTACCGGTAGCTTAAGGTAAGATGTTTATTTACGCAACATTTTCTTTCCTTCAAATTTCCTTTCTCAATAGATCGCCCAGACTTGTCATAAACATCGCAGAACATAACTTGTATTTTCTCTTTTTACGTATTTCGGGCGTTAACTCTGTATTCGAAACCTTGTACCCACTCCCCCTCCACACACACACACACATTCATCTGATGCGGACTCTGCGTTCCGAACGTTGCGCAAATTGAATACGCGAGCGGAGGGGGAGGAAGGGTGCCGTAGACCGCGCGGACTGTTTGTGACGCGTAAAAATGCAGAGTGTAAACGCAGCGGAGTGGCGCGTTCGGCGAAGGCAGCGGCGCGGCAGCCTTTTGAACTTCGCTTCATCGTCGGCCGCAATATTTCTGCTGTCTCGTTCGACCCGCACTTCCAGAACAGAGGTTCGTTTTTTACATTTCCGCCCGCGCTGAATAACAAAGCGACGATCAAACGCAGACGTTTCCTTTCTTCGTGAGGGCATGAAATGTGGCACTCGGGGTGTCGCGTTCAAGTCACTCTTCTCGCCTACAAGGATCCATGTGTCTGGTGACGCGGGGACATTAGGTTGTGGACATTCTCACGTTGATGTCTCACACAAAGGTAGACCTTTTTATTACGTTCTCCTCGGCTCATGTGGAGGTCTTCCGGCGTCGATACATCATCGCAACAAAGTGTTTCGCGTCCTGCGATATTGCCGTCTCGCATATTTCTTGCTTCAGATGTCCGTGAGAAACTTACACTGCATGCTGTCTTGGGGTCTCTCCTTAAACTCGAACGTCCAATAATCTCACCTTACGGGGAGTTGGAGTAGTAAACAAGTCCAGTGTTGGCGAGCCGTGAACACACAATGAGCTGTCGCTTTCTCATTAAACAAGTACTCTTGGCTCATCTTCCATTGTCGGCCGCGCCTCGGGTTTCCCATTTGCAGCCTCTCTCAACAATTCCCGCGAGCGGCCGAGAGCCTTGTGGAGGCGCTTATTGTCACGTGTGCAGCTGCGTTCCTTCGCCAAGTGGCTCCAACTCGGACCCCTCTCTTCGCCTGCGCTGAGGGCTTACAATCCAGTGGAAGACAATACGAGAGGTAGTGGAGTGTATCGGACAGTCTTAAGCACTCTCGTTTTCTTACCCTTATGAAATTATACCGATCGTTAATGTGATGACTGCATTTGTTTATTTCTCCTTAATTGAATAATTTAATATAATAATTATACATATTACATGATAGAAGAATGATGAAGTATCTTCGGCAGCAACACATGGCAACTGGTGATTTAAATAAGAATTGTTGATGTTTTCCAAAATGAGATATGTTCGTATGTTTTATTACTTAAATGAGACCAGCATTAATGTAAAGCCCTGAAGAAACCTCAATAAGGAGTTTGAAACGTCGGAATTGCGCATAACTCGCAGTTTCTATTTAGATATTTAAAACAATCTAAACTATGGAACGGTTACAAAGATATACTGTAGTGGCTCAATGGAATTTAGTACCTAAATATTCGGTGTATGCATATAGTAATATTATCGAACTTACGAAAATTTGGACAAATGCGCTTCAGATTCGTCGAGTTTTTTTCGTAAATCGTACCCGACCCCCAAGTCCTTGATGTCGATCCTTCTCATACTTTGCACTTGGGTCTGTGATCATTCCCGTCTTCACCATCTCTTCCCGAATGTTTGCGCGGGACGTCGGCGCTTTGTGTGGAGGGCACTTCGCCTGCGCTGAAGGTTTCGCCGGACAAATGAGCGACGCGTGCAGGTATCCTTCTTTGGCACGTTGCTTCGCGTTGGCACCTCCGGGGCGCAGGAGCCGTGAACCTACAGCGCGGTGACTCTTTTATTTCCTTCCTTTGCACTTACGACAGATTTTTTTTAGCATTTTTTTTTTACTATTTTAGAATTTCAGTGGAGAAGCATTAGCAATTGGTAGATAACATAATGTACGATGTGTCTTAAAAAACTAGATGTTTTTTCATTCGTACCTTCAATCATTTTATCGTGAACCAAAGTATGAAACAATTAAAAAGTAGCATTTGTTAACAGAAAGATATGAAATCGTTTTTAAAAGGTTGAATTTTTATTCTAAATTACAATGTATTTCTTTATTTATTGCTCACAATTTAAAAGTGATTATTTTATCTTACATCGTTCTCCAATTGTGCGCGAAAATAAAGTGTACATGGACAATTTTTCCTCAAGGATTACAATTACACATATACACACTTTGCCGTGTAGACATTTATGCAGTGTGAATTTAGATATTTTACTTTAGTTTTTATTCGTGAATAATCAATTAATATACGTACCAAAAGTGGCTTTCTAACATTTTTGCGGACAAAAGCTAAAAAATGTGCGATAAAATGATATTTACCCTACATTTGTAACGTACGATGTTTCTTCTCATTTCCACATGAATATGTCAAAGGAAACAGACACATTATCCAATCAGCCCATTGCAATGAGACACTGAGGCTTCGACCCTCGCGCTGCAGTGGTTCCATTCTGAGCCCATCGAGTGCTTCGGGGCGGTCTAGGGCGATCGGACGTTACTCCCGCGTCGCCTGGCCCGGGCCCAGCGGCCGCCGCCACCCGCGCCCCTGCCCCGTGGCCGCCGCCCCCGCCGATCGCGAGCCACTCGCGCCAACATTCCGCCCCGCGCAGGGGGCGGGGCAGCCAGCGGCGCGGCGGCGACGAAAGTTCGGCTGAGAACAAGACGCAATGAAGAGTGTGGGGGAGGGTGCAAACTATTCGTGGGGTTTTACATCGCGTTGAACTGTGTATAAATTCGAGATCGATACGATAGAATTAATTAACATTAACATTCATACTTTGCCTTCTGAAAATGTTTCGCAGCAAATTTGTGATATGAAAACTTCGTTTAATATATAGTGTTAATAAAAGTTTGAAATTTACAGAATTATTTCTGATGTTTAGCTGCATTAAGCAGCCTTGAATGGAAGATCATGTACATCATGCTTAATGGTGTTGTGCATGTAGTGGAGCTTTTGCTAGCGAGAAAAGTGGCACGTAATTTACGCGAGCATCAAGAGACGAGTGCTCACGCTTTCGAAGGTGCTGTTGTCTTGCTGAGGTATGCCATTCTTTTTGTTAATCCACCAGGGTTGGGTATTCTCTTCTATCAGACAAACATATAATCCTTGTAAAAACAGTCTTCTGTAGAAAAATTCCTGATGAAACAAGATGAATTTTTTCGTGTCCTCGATGCGAATAAATAAAATTCTCATTAAAGACAGTCGAAGGTCTATCTAAAAGAACACTAATTCAAAAGGATTTTGATTGGGTGAATTAATATTCACTTTAAAGTTTCTGCAAGTGTGCTTTGTGTAAACAGATGTCCTCAATTTCCCGACCCTGCCGGAAGCGACTCATTGAAAGCTTCCTCTCGTGATCCACTGTAATATTTTAGCTCGGACAGGCGTCACGGTTCTTTGCTGCGCAAAGTTGTTCCTGTTTCTAACGGAAACGGTATTAATACTTTGAAGAACGAAACATCGAAAGTGATCAGTGTAAAGGCTCATTTCAATTTAAAGGCATTCGTTTCTAAACATTTCCGCCCTCGTGAATGCTTTGAAATGAGGTCGACGTGAAGCCCGTGCTTTGTATGAGCAGAAGATCAGGTCGCCCCATACTTCTGTTTTACATTTAATAGACATTAATGAAGGTGGAATTGGAAATAATCGCGTGTGCGGGAGAGTTTCCTGATGTCCTCGCAGAGGGCGTGGGAAGGGCGAAGGCGCTGCGTCATGGCGGCCCTGCCCTCTCATTCCCCCGACGAGTCTGCCGCACACGTTCCGTTTTCGTCTCGCCCGCCATCTTCTCACCTATCAACCAGCCCCCACCTGCCGTCTCCCGCTCTCTCGCCTATACTTGGGTTTTTATTTCTTGGCGCGTGGAGACGTGTCTTCACAATGAAATATCTAACGGTTTTTCGCGTCGTTCTCAGTCGTGCCGCTGGGAGTCGCATGATCGCCACTGTGTCGAGCTATGCTGGCGATCAGCGCACTCCTAGCGGCACGATCGAGAACGACTCGAAATACCGTGAGATATTCCGTTCTGACGACAAGCCCCAACGCGCCAAGAAATAAAAACCCACGAATACTGCCAGACTCTCCCGGCCTCTCTCATACCCTTTCACTCACTCCCGCCCTCTCACGCCACCGCCTCCCACCCCTTCCACCCCTCCACCCCGCCCACTCCGCCCGCCCCGCCCATTCTGCCCATCCCGCCGGCCCGTCCCGCCTCGCGTCGCACGCCCGCCCACCCAGCCCACCTAGTCCTCCCCGCTCGCCACGCCCACCACACTCTATCCGCTCGCTCCACCCTCCCGACTCCCTGCGCTCTCCTCGTTCGTTCTACCCGCTCCGCTTACATCCCTCCCCCCGTAACATTGTCGTTCTGCCAACCTGAGCCTGCGCACCGCCATCGCCCGCTCGTCGGACGTATGTATGATCACCCCTCCCGTCCACCTAACAACTTACCCTCTCACCCACACACCGCCCCCTCCATCCGCCCTGACTCTGCCCGTCACTGCCCACCTCCTCAATCGCCATCCTAACCCGCTCCCCCTCCATCTCCGCGTCTTTCCCACTCACCATCAGTCTCCGTGCACTGTGTCATATTCTACCGCCCCTTCATCTCCGCGTCCACCCCCTCCTCCTGTACTGCCCACCTCCCCAGCCTCCGTCCCTCCCTCCGTCCCCCGCCTCCTTGCTGGTCGGCGACCGGCGCCGCCCACCCACACCTCCTCCGTGGCGCCGCTCCGCGCCGCGTCGCGTCGGGAGCTGCGCGGCGCAGGCGAGTCACGCAGCGGTGGGAAGGGAAGGCCCCGGGCGCGACGTGTGAAACGGCCGCGGCCACGGCCCCTGGGCGTCATTTGGGAGGCAAAATTGTCACGTGAGTGTGCCGTTTCGTGAAGGGGCGCCGACAACATTCAGCTCAGAAGGTTGACTCATGAATGGTTAAACGATGAAAGGCGAATTTCTTTTGCAACCAACAACCTGAGAAATTCTGCGCTTGCATGTGTAAATGAGCTTATTAAATCCAAGAAAGATCTACCGTAACGGGAAGGTAAATTCTTTCGTGGATATGTTTTTTCGTTTAACTAGAAGGTTAGATACTCTTTCGAATTTTGTGTGGAACATTATTTTCTTTCGTCTAAGAAAGAAAATGAATTTCTAAATTTATGTTTAAGACATTACTTTCTCATTCATACGGAATTTTTCATTCCTTCAGAAAACTGCTGACTTCTATGAACATTATTTCCAGTGTGTGGGTAGATATTTGCGTGAAACTTAGTTTTGCGATTCTAGCTGTTGAAAAAAACTACAGCAAATTCATTAGAAACTAATTATATGCCTCCCTCAGTTCTGAAGACTTTATGCTATGTTTTATTCATTGGATCAAACACTAACGTACACTAGTGCACATTTTCACAAACTCATTATTTTGTATTAGTGTCGTAAATCACATTCCTCAAAGCGTTGAGCACTGGCAGCAATAAACTCCCCAGTATCCCACGTTTTTATTGTCTCCTGTGGCTTGTTAGGACTGAGGATTATAAAACACGCGTCGTAGCACTCTGACTAACACGAGTGCTACGTCTCGATGCTCCCCTCGTACATTTTGAAGCATTTTGTGTATTTTCGGAGTAGTCAAGACTGTGCAGTACTTTTTCGAGCAAGTTGGTATACCAACCAAGGTTGAGTATAGCAGAGCAGAGTCGAGGCCGAGAATATTCTGATGTGGTAATTTTTTTTTACTTTCGTCTCAAAGAGAATTACTTAAAAATTTACTTAAGGAAACTACCTTCGTTTCGTCATAAGAAAGATTTCAACCTGACACAAAATTAGCGAGCGAATTGGACTTGAATTGGTGAGACAGTCGCAGTAAATGCAACTGACATAGTTTAAGTTCTCAGTGATACTAATAGGTGGTCTTATTTATTTGTTTTGTGTTGGTGTTATGTATTTCTTTTTAAATTTCTGAGCCTAGGCTGTAAGTATAAAATTATCCATACTATGAATGGTCTGTGAAATCCAACTTCAGAGTTCCGTCTGAAAAAAATAACCGTTGTTCGACACTTCATATATTGAAGTAAAGTTTCAAATAATTAAAAAAGCTGTGGACTCGTCTCATCCGTACCACGAAAACTGTATCACCGGAAGCACTTCCAGCTCCACTGTACCTGGACCACTACTGTGTACGAAGTTCTCGAGCGACACCAAAAGAGCAACTACTTGTATGAACAAGTCCTTCCTCTCTACCTCTTTCTCCCTTCTTATCTCTCTGTCCCTTCGTCTCCCTCCCTCTCCCTCCCCCTTCCTCCCCTCCCCTCCCCCTCCCTCTCTCTCCCTCCTTCCCCCTCCCTCTCTCTCCCCCTCCTTCCCCCTCCCTCTCCCTCCCTCCTTCCCCCTCCCTCTCCCTCCCTCCTTCCCCCTCCCTCTCTCTCCCTCCTTCCCCCTCCCTCTCTCTCCCTCCTTCCCCCTACCTCTCTCTCTCCCTCCTTCCCCCTACCTCTCTCCCTCCTTCCCCCTACCTCTCTCCCTCCTTCCCCCTCCCTCTCTCTCCCTCCTTCCCCCTCCCTCTCTCTCCCTCCTTCCCCCTCCCTCTCTCTCCCTCCTTCCCCCTCCCTCTCTCTCCCTCCTTCCCCCTCCCTCTCTCCCTCCCTCTCTCTCCCTTTCTCTCCCTCCCTCTCTCCCCCTCCCCATCTCTCCCCCTCCCCCTCTCTCTCCCTCCTTCCCCCTCTCTCTCCCTCCTTCCCCCTCTCTCTCCCGCCTTCCCCCTCTCTCCCTATCTCTCCCTCTCTCTCCCTCCCTCTCCCTCTCTCCCTCCCTCTCTCCGTCTCTCTCCCTCTCCCTCCCTCCCTCTCTCTCCCTCCCCTCTCTCTCCCTCCCTCTCTCTCCCTCCCTCTCTTTCCTTCCCTCTCCCACCCTTTCTCTCTTTTTCTCACTCTCTCTCCTTATTTACACGTACTTACCAAATTTCTAATGAGCCGATCTCAAATTTTTCACTGCACGAGTTTTAATCTTTATAATTGAGTTTGCTAGTTCAATAATCTAAAACAATTTCCTGTATCCTTGTGATTGAATTTGGGCTACTAGAACAAGATAGAAACCTGTGTTTTGTACAATTATTCATTGTTTAAAGATATGCTACCAAAAAAGAGTTTGGTTTTGGTCGTTTCCTTAAGCAGTAAAAAAATTTAAACCAATGGTATGTGAACGGGTATCTCGCAGAGTTTGGTGCTTTTGAAAACGTCATCTTCGATAGTTTTAGTGGCAAACAATTTGGTAGTTGGAATGAATTTAGGGTTTGGGAACGGGTGATAGGAGTGAGTTTGGAGACAGGAATTTGCAAAATACAGCAACTCTGTATATGCCTCCCTAAGTTTATTGCTATTGGCAGCTCTCTAAATTTTGTATCACTGGAGGTTAATCTTTCGGCAAGTGGGTATGTTTTTAAAGGAAATCCCCACAGTCTATGATCAACATCTTGTAGACCTCTCCAGATTCAGAAGTGTTTGATAATGTGTTTCTCAGAGCAACTTGACAATGAACATTTATAATAAAAGAAATCTTAAAATGAAAGAAAAACTATCAACACTGTATTTTGTAAATATTATGCTTTTATTCAGTATTCATGCGAGAGTTGAATTTCCTCGCATCATTTTTGACGGATTACTCCTAGTTTCGTCATTAAACCACTCT
This sequence comes from Acheta domesticus, assembly GCA_031308135.1. Lineage (NCBI taxonomy): Eukaryota > Metazoa > Arthropoda > Insecta > Orthoptera > Gryllidae > Acheta > Acheta domesticus. The sequence continues at coordinate 126,738,267 of JAHLJT010004567.1, read as the reverse complement.
TGAACATTGCCTAAAATGATTAATAAAATGCTCTTGAAGTTTTAAAAATGCCCTAAAAGCAAAGAAAAATTACGTAGAAAATTTTATCAAAACCAGTTCAGATGAACGACTCAGTCTGTTGTGTGTGGTACTGACATAATCGAGGCTTCTTCCCAGTGAACTCAGCCCTTTAATCTTTTGGTTTGGACTGTTCTTTACCAGGAAATCTGTCTGTAGCTATCGGGAAATCGGCCGAGCCCACAATGGCACTGATGGACGTCACAGGAACCTTAGATTACACACTCACGACGGCTGGCATTACAATTTCTGAGGTAAGCATTAAAATGTTATTAAAATCTGTTAAATCAGCGAAAAATGCTTTAAAAATTACGGGGAAAAGTACAAAAATGACTTTGTCGAAATCGACGAAAATGCAAAAAGTGTCATAAAAGAATGGATCGTTTCCTTTTGTTGCACCGTACAATGAATTTCTCTGCTATAAGTCATTGTTCTAAAATGAAAAGAAGAAAAAGACATTTGATTTAAATCCGCCCCCTAGTAATAAAGTATTATTTTCTTCACATTCCTCAATCTGCCTGCGTAACTCTGAGTTGAGTGGGGGGGCAGGGGGAGGGGGAGGAGCGGCGCTTGGGCCGGCGCCAGGGCAGCCGTCTGCGTTCCGCGCGCGCCGCCCGGGCGGCCACTGCCAGCGGCCGGGTTCGCGCCCCGGCGCGCAGCGCCCGGCGCGCCACGCCGTGCCACCCCGCGCCATGTCACGCACCTCCTGCCAGGCCTCGCCGTGCAATGCCACGCCACACTACGCCATACCTCACCACCCACGCCATGTCACGTTGACACCTCTCTCCGAGCTGTTGCCCTCCACACCACGATACGCCATGCCACGCCCTATCAAGCGCTGATGTGTCTAATCATGACATGACCCGCTCCCCTAATCCATGCCTCGCAACTACTCTACACGGCACTCCTCTATCTATCAAGTCTTCCCCTCAAGTTGCCGTGCTCTCTGTGTCATACCGTACCATTTTCCGTCCCAATAGATGGATCGAATTCAACCAGTGTCTGGAGAATAATTCTAGCGATACCTGCTCTGGTTTCTTCGATCAGTAGCAGGCGAATGCCGGAGCAGCACCCTAACAAACGGGTCGTGGATCGAGCGCGATCCCTCCTTTCTCATCTTCCCTAGCGCGATCCTTCCCTTGCTCTTACCCAAACCACACGCGCACTATCACATGTCTAATCCTTTTGTAGAAGTGTTTTGACAGGGAGAGGTGACTCAGTGCATCAACTGATGTCACTGCACAGCCTCTGACCGGGAGGTCCTACGTTAGAGTCCCGACGACGTCTAGCTTGTCAGCTAGGTCGAATTCAATCGCTGTCTGAAAGAGAATTCTAGTGACTGGCTGCTCTGATAGGTAGATTTTTGTGGCTTCTCCGCTTAACACCAGGCGAATGCCAGAGCAGTACCGTAACAAACGGGCCGCGGACCGCGCGCGATCCATCCTTCCTCTACCTTGTCCTATTCTCATCCCTTACTTACAAACACACTTACTTGCACTGCACTACCATACATTCCAGAAGATCGGGCGGTAGCTTAGAGCTTGTCCCGGCTGGGGCGGTACCTCTTTGGTGGGAGATATCTGGTTGGGGAAAACCACGCTGACTATGTCTGCGCCGGATCTCACTATCCAGCGGGGGAAGGTCACCGCCATCTCCTGATGAAAAAAAAACATGTACTACTCTTGCGGGACTAATGACCTCAGTTGTCGCGCCGGGAATCACTAACAATCAATCAAATCAGAAGTGTTTGTGTAGTTCTGTAGTGTTTTGGAAGGGGCTTGGGTATGTCGTTGGGTGTGTTCCAGCGTTAGGGCGAGTGCAGGCAGAACTCCTCCAGAGTGTCGCGCAGGGCCGAAGGAGATCGGGATTTGCATACCTGGTTCTTTCGAACTGGTTCTGCGACGCCCGATAAGAAAGTACACGTGCGCGAGCCTCGCCTAGCGTCCTGCGCCTGCGATGGGCCGGCGAAGCGTGAAAAACGCGGCCTTTCCGTTGATATCGAGCACAGCCGATAATCTACGTTCCAATAACAAGAATCTTAATGAACGTGTAAGTAGACTGGTTAAGAATGTTTTCTTCAATTTAGTGCGGGTGTTTCATTGAATGCAATTTTTACGCCCAGTTGTTGCTGGGGAAGTGGTGGACATGCTGTAATATCTCGCCAAGCAATGCGGAGGATGTGAGACAGAATATAGACTCTGATTGAAGAAGATGGAGACTTTGAAGGAGAAGAAAACTCAGAATAGTAATTTAATGTTTCAAACTGATTCGCAAATAAATGCGTTCTGGTATGGATTAAAAGCTACACAAAGAACAAATCAATTTATTTATGGTACATACCATTTCATCATTAACTTGCTTTAAATTCATTACGAGATTCAATTTTAAGATCAGAACAAACTTTATTGCATGCAAAGAATGAACTGTCATAAAAATACCTTATTTATAAGTCAAAATTATTATTTCATTTGTTATCATACCTTTTTAGCACGTTTCATTCAATTTAATTAAGAAATGTTAGAGATATCACTTTTAAGAATAATTACTATGTATATTCCAATATTCGTATATTCAAAATTGTAAAAACGTACATCACATGAAATGTCAGTTTATTGCATGTACTTGATAGACACCTTTACATCGTAGAAATTATGAAGGGGTAGAGTTGACCTCTTTACAATGAGGAAAAGTACATAAAACCATTGACAAAAAATGCCAAACATTCATTCTCTTCGGATTGCAGATTTTCTTTGTATTGTACATCACATATAAAGTTTTGTTAGGTCTTATAAACCTAAGACATCACTTGATTCGAAATGTCACTCGGTGAAAACGCAAATCCCCTTTACGCTTTGCCTTGAGCAACGTGAATCACTTCACTCCCGTTTCCTCACCCACTGAGGTATTTCAGCCTCGAAGTGACAACCATTCAGCTGCGTCGTAGCGACCGGGAATGATTTGACCCGCGCACAAAGAAGTTATTAAATCTCCTGAATGGGGGGAGAACTCGAAGGAAACTCATTCAATCCCGCCTCTATTTAAGAAACACGGAGTACAGCGCATTGAAAGGGCGCTGTTAACTTCATTAAAAACTGTGAATACATTTCCGCGCGCAGCGAAGCTAAAATGCCAGGAGTGTTATGTGCATTGATTTCAGAATTAAAGTTTTCATTGAAACATCGGGGTGTAAAGATATGTTTGCAGACTTTGCTCTGTAATGGGAAACCTAGCCCAAAGCAATTTCAATTTAAATAATTTTGTACGGATGAAATTAAAAACGAAATCTAGATAATTTGAAGTGTAATGAATTTGTTTTCATAGCCTTACGTTCGTAAGTGTTTCTCTTGAGAATTCATGTTTTAGTAAATTATATTAACTTTGGAGTAATCGTGATATTGATTATCACATGTTCGCGCATGCGCCTTGGTTTAAGTGAATTCAATTAAATGGTACACTACGTTGTAGGTTCCATAAGTTTCTGGCTTAACCAACTTCTATTTTTGATAGAAAGGAAACAGTTATATAACTTTTCAACTTATACATCCTTACTACAACTTTTTTTAACGTCTATACATTCACATTTCTAGGCTTTTGAAAAAATGCTTTGAATTTGCAAAATGCTCAAAAACGCTTCACCTCTCATTCGTCAAACACTTTTCATCCCGAAAGGGTGTTTGTTTTTAATTATTTTATTATTTTTTTCTATTTTCAGTTTTGATAAGTGGTAGATGTTACTGGGTGCTCAATCTGGGCTGAAGTATGAACGGTCCAACTCCTTAACGACATAGCCTGTCACAACATTCTTTGCAATGTGAGAAGTAAGCACAGGTACGTTGTCGTGAAGAAGCTAAACATCACGAGATTTCACGCACCGCATCCAACTCGAGTACGTCTCTCCACAACTAACAAACTAAGCTGCAAACTTATAGCATTACAACAATTGAAGACAAGAATATAAACTCCCCAGAAATTGTTCTCATTGATGAGGGATATCTTGATCAGGCTGGAAACTTATGGAACCGCCTAAAGAGTTAGTGCTTCACGCTGGGCAAAAACTGTCTTAATTTTGAGATTCAACGCCAGTCTCCCGTTGTTGCTCTGAAGCAGGACCCTTTCGACTGAGTTGGGCAGAGGTCAGATGTAGGCACCCTCCCTCCCTCTCGCCCCACTCCCACTTGCACCACTCCCTCTGCTCCCAGTGCGTGCAACGCAGCGGACTTTCTTCTAGACGGCCTGGGGTAAGGAACTTATTACTAAAATATGTTACTAACTAGTTGAAGTATTCTACGTGGCCTGAATACTTATTAATCATAATCATCTCTTAGACAGGAAAAGGAATTAATTCTATGAAGTGTGTATCCCCCCCCCTGCTTTACCCTGCCGCGCCCCGACCCACCGTTGCGTATAATGCTCCGTTTCACCATTGTATTGCCTACGCGCAGCTTAAACATGCATTGGTGCATACTCTCGTTTCTCGATAAACTTCCAGTAACAGTATTGACCTTCACTTCCTCGGAGTGGAATTGCGCTACTGGAATGAATCGAAATGCATTTGAAAGACAATTTTATGGGCTTTCAGAAATATTGGCTTCACAGTGCCAATTTTTACCTACCGTTTTCGAAAATTTGCGAAATACTAAAAGAAAATACACTTTGCTTTAAGCGATAGGTATATTTTTTTCGAAATTTTCTATAGACCGAAATGTTTGTCTTTGTTTTGAAGGCCAGATGTACAAAATCGTATTAAAATTAAATAAAACTGCGAATTAGTTCGAAACCAACTTTCTTCCTTAAATAAGGGAAAATAATAATTTGAAAAAGTAGTCTAAGTTATACCCGACAAAACACTACGATTTAGAGAAAAGCGCATCGAATAGGTTCGGTTATTCCACAGATTACTCCGGGCAGACAGAGAGACAAAGTTGTAAAACCAATGGAATGGAGTTTTGTAACATGTAAATAACCATATGCAGTTAGTTTAAAATCGCAGAAGGACACTCCAAATTTATTTATATTGAATATTTCCATTATCGTCAGTAAATGTCTAAGCAGTAAAACTCATATCTACGCACTGAAAAGGAATAACCTTTGTTACTTCACTCAAGAGTTCCCAAATTAACCGATTTTAGAAAACAGTTACCTACTGAGTACTACCTACTATAATTTACCTCTTTTCGAATGTTTATCCGTGATTTTAACTGTTCATATCAGAGGCAAAAACAAAACAACAGGAAAGCGGTGAACCAAAACTTGAGTAATAACCGGTAGGTTCTTCCCGCCCTTAGGAGGGTTGGCGCCCTCGCGTCCTCAGTGCGTCGATCGCAGCGCACCTCCTTCCTCGCAAGCCCTGGGACCGAGGGGTTCCCATGGAAGGTGGAGGCCGGAAGTGGAAGCGGAAGCGGACGTCCTCCGCAGCCGAGGATCCGTCCTCGCTTCCTCACCCGCGGCACGTCGCGCACCTCGCGCCGCCCGCCGCGCCGCTCGCAGATGGGAGGAGCCCTTCGACCGGAAAATGGGCTTTCTTTGGGGAATTGAATTGCGGTTTCGCGTCCTGCGCGGGGGTTATTCCCATTTCGAAGACGAGAACCGACTTCAGAAACAGGGCGCTTCAGGTAGATTATTCTGCGACTTGGAGACGTTGTGACGTGACGTCTTAAGGCCGGTATACACGGTATAGTTTTTCGTGTAGATTCTTCATGTAGTCCAGACTACATGAGAAAATTATGAACATGTTCGTAATTTTTTCGTGTGGAAAGCATGTAGTTTGACTCCAGAGCCTCTAGCGGCAGAATCGTTCACTAATTGATTTGTGTACCCAACGCGACGGACTCATCCATTTCGATTTTGTGGTTAGGTGCGTGAAGGTGTGATAGAGCAAAATGACATTGTGTGTACCGGCGTGGCCTTTTTGTTTTCGGTTATTCAGGTAAGTTTATTTGACTTATCCGTGCACGTTTTCTTGAGCCCTCCTTCCCTAGGTGCGAAACGAGTGGGAATTTGTAGTAGTACCCGGACGGCGCAATTCAGTTGTTTCTCGGTAGACCCCCCCCCCCCCAGCGCCGGCTTGTGGAGGCTCATGCAGAAAGCGTGAAGTCTGGTCTACACCGTGTATGCGCGACTCTACGTTCAGTTTGAGATTTTGACGTTTCTATATAGAAACTGTATGAGAATCTGCACGAAAACTATACCGTGTATACCGGCCTTTACAGTTCAGCTCCCTCTGGTCGATTAATTATTTTGTTTTTCCGGGCGCGTCAACTGCGTGTTGAATTCTGGGAAGTGGCGGTGTTCCTCCCTCGCTGTAACGTGAGATCCAGCGCCGACTTCCACTTCGCATGTGGGATTCTTTCCCTCAGTGTCTCCACCAGCGAGGCGCAGTCCCAGCCGGAACAAGCTCTAAACGTCCGACTGGTCTTCCGGCATATTTGGCAGTGTAGTAATGTAAGGTACTGGATCTGTTTTGTCTGGTATTGATCGGAGAAACCACGGACAACTACTGATGAGAACAGCTGCCCACTGGAATTCTCCTCCAGACAGCTGCTGAATTCGATCTAGCTATCTAGCTCAGTGTCTTATATACGCCACTGTCTGGCCTCGAACTTCTTGTTCATAGCACCTTCCTGTCAGACGCTGCCGAGACAAAAAGTAATACTGCCAGGGTGTCACCTCAGTCGGTCATTCTTCGGCTAATATCAGTTCGTTTCCCCTACAGTCGAAAAGAGTGCAACACATTCGGGTCCCCGTAAGATTCTCTGTGAGAAAGAGCAGTTCTTAAAAGTTAATATACCTAAATGTAGATGTGTCCTCCGACTTCGTGTTTCACACAAATCTCGCGCTGCCAAGAGGTATTTGGTGCTGTTTATTCCTTTAGTATATAGTTCCATTATCAGAAGACGTGGCTACATTGAAATAAAGGTGTTGATAGAGGCCTTGGTCACTATTTCACAAGAAGGATTGATTCCTTACTAACGGAAAGGCATGGATTTGCAGATACATGGTTGCATTCACTCACCATCCGTTTACGTCACCTACGGCCATGTTGACGAATCAGTCCAGAAACGTTTTACACTTCACTACTCATGTTCTCTCGATCTCTCGGTTCGCTAGATGCTAGTATAGGTGGGAGAGAGATGACATTATTTTGAAGGCAGTATTATCATGGATCGTCTAATTTAAAACACTTCGTATGGTTGATTGTATTTGTACCAGAAGTTCGTTTATGACTAGCACGTAAATGAATAATGCAAAAACAAAATGAGGTTTTCGTTTGCTGTTGCGAAGTGGTGAATATTTCACAAAAGTCGATTTGGAAGTGTCTCCATTTCCATTACCTCCGCTCGCACATCAGTTGGCGTTGCCAGTGACGTTCCATTTCCCTCCTTTTGTCTGCTCGAGCGTCATTTCCCCGCTGACGGCGCTGGAACGCCCTGCCGCATCAGTACATCAGGCCTCGCTTCGCCATGTCGATTTAGCTCATAACGCAAGTGGCTTGCTTTTGAGTAATGTAAGCATTAAATAAGGAAAGATCGGAATAAAGTCGATTGTATTATCCCGCATTAAAAGTCTTAATTATTGATTTAATTATATATTATTAAGTTATATTAACTCATATGATATTGTCAATACGTTTTGCTTGATCTTTTGAAATTTAAGACAGAAAATTGGCGGAGGCTCTATATTCGCTCTGTCCATTAACGCAACCTTTGCGAAGAGTCGCTTTACTGAAGTGCTTACAGCCCTCCCTCGTTTTAAAAATGTATTAGATTGAATATGTTGTAACGAAAGTTTTAGTATCATTTAAAAGTTCTTTCCTCTTAAGAGAGAATAATATTTCCAATTGAATCCTTCTTAGTACCCATTCAGTACCTCCTCCCGCATGATGAGAGGGTCATATTTCCATTTGTGAATCAGAGGCACGTCCCCGGCGGAGACGCGTGACAAATCCTCCGTTTCTAATAACACTCTGCTAATCACTCGGGAACATTGGAGAGGTCGTTTTAACGAGCGGCGCGGACATAAAATTCGTCGGGCCCCGCCCTTCAGGACAGGACACGCGCCGCGCCGCCTCTCGCTCACCGCGCATGCGCCCTGCGCCGGCAGTCGCCTCCGCTGCAGAAAAGTGCAATGAATGCGTCGCTGCAGAAAAGTGCAATGAATTTAAGCTTCATTAATAAAGGATTCCCTTTTTTAAGTATATGGCTACATGATCCAATTTAAATTTACAAAATAGATCATCCCCCCTAATAGAACGACTCATTTTTTTCATGATCATACTTTAACTTAGGTGAGATTTTCAGCAGGGGGTTCGGATTCCAGGGGAAGCGGCGAATTGAGAAGTAAAGTAAAAAACGTCTTTGCTTAAGTAGCGCTGTCGATTAAATCCGATGAAAGGAACTGAATGATTTCCTTCCCAGTCTCCTTGATCTGAGCACGTCAAAATATTTAAATCAAGTGTGTATCTGTCTTTCTGATAGGAACAAATCAATACTTCTCTAGCAGGTGTCATTCGGTTCTCTAGGTGAGGGAGATCCCCAGCTTCTTTCCGTGTCGATTTGCACCCTGCGGCGGTGCTGGGTGATGGGTAGTTACCTCCGATTTACGGGTGGAAATAAATTGCCGCTTTTATCCGAAAACTATTTTTTGTAGTGGTCCAACATGTTTTAGTTAATTAATATTGTGCCCCGACTACAACTTTGTTTTAGATTTTAGTGATCATATAAAACTGTCTTTGAAAAGAAATTAATCAATTTATATTTAAATTGCATTTTTATTTTTTATTCACCGGGAGCAAATGTTCGTATGAGGTTAAATTGGTAATACACGTTTACGAAACAAACATGATACCCATTGGAATTTTTTTGAGTCACGTTTTCTTTGTATTTCACTGTTTATATTCCCCGGATGAGATGGCTCAGCGTCTCAACAGATGACACTACAGAGCATCTGGCCGAGAAGATCCGGGTTCAAGTCCTGACGATGGCAGGATTTTTGACACTAGTAAGATAGCCAGGTCGAGTTCAGCCGCTGACAGGAGCCGGCTGCCCTGATCGGTAGGTTTCATGGTTTCACCGATCAATGCTAGCAGAAGGCCGGACCTGTACCTTGGCAAATGGGCCACAGACCGCGCGTGATTTTTTCCTTTCTGTTCCTTTTCCTACCCTCACACCCTAAACACACCTCTACTTCATGCACTTCACTACCACACATGTCAGGAGCTTGGAGCTTCTTTGGGCTGGGACGGTGCCCCGCTGGTGGGATGGGGAAAACCCCAGAGGCGACGTATAGTTCGATGCCGGATCTCACCATTCACCGGGAGAAGAATTCAGCCACCTCCCGCGATAAAAAATGCACTACTCTTACGGAACCATAGCAGTTGACGCGCCGGGAAACATGAAATAATCAACCAACCAATCACTGCGTATACGTTCTTACATTCTTCACGTGCAGTAAATCTCCAATAGACCACCGATACCTCGTGTCCGCTTAGTTCGCCATTGCCATCTCCTCGCGCCTCTGCCGACCGCTTCGCCTGTAACTCGGCCCTAGCTTTCAGTTGTGTCCTCGCACGCTCTCTCGGCCGCTTCTCCTCCGCTCCACGGAGACTCGCGACCGGTTGCGCTGATTTCATTACCATCTCGTTACTCCCAGCGCGACCGTCGAAGGCTCTCGCTGTCTGAGGCCACGGCAACGCAGCGTCTGGGGTCGACTTCGAACAAGGGAATCGGCTCGGGGAATTGTACGAGTAAGATCACGTAAGGAAGGAAAAATATTTGGAATGTAGAGAAAGCAAGTGAACTGTCGACAGTTGCGAAATGGTAATACAGAACATACAACGATGTACACAAATAATGATAGTATTAATAATAATGTATTTGGTACTTTAGAGTCGGATTAATCCGACTTCTGTGAGCTAGCGATGTTCTCAGGCCGGGTCCCTGATTTTATTTATTATCCTCGCGTGAGGGTAAGGGAGACACATGGCGAGCATGACGCATTCCTCTCACCATATCTAGCATACTTCGTATGCCTGACCTTTTCTTTCGTCTTACAGCTATAGAAACTGCAACGATTGTATTAAAAAGCTTGTTCTATTTTTGTCATGATCGGGAATCGAACACGGTATCGCACCGCGGAAAGCTAGCAGGCTGGCCATGAGCCATTTGAGGTGATAATGATTATTATAATAATAATAATTGTAAAGTAATGTTTTACTTATGAAAATATAGAAAACATCATGAGATTGCTTGTTCCGCTCTCACCCAAAAAACACCATAAAACCAATGTAATAAAGATGACAAGTGTACTACATTGTCCTATAAAATGTACCATATATAATAGTAATCAGGGAATCTTATCATTCTAAAAGAAACTTTTAGTTAAAATGTACTGATTTGCAAATGATGTCTTTCCTAAACGGTGGATGGCACAGAAAAGCACAATCGCGGCAGTGGATGAGATGGTGACGGTGAGGGCGTCGTTGAAGCCTGTGGAAGCAGGGGCGACGGAGATGGAAGCGAGAGAGGAGCGGATGGAGAAGTGGAGATGAAGGCGGAGGTGGTGATGGGTGGTGGTGATGAATGTGATGGCGGTGGCGGGGATGGTGAAGGCGGCGGGCACTGGCGGTGACGAATGCATAGTGGTGGGTGGACGGTGCCGTCGGTCGCTGTGCCTTCGCAGGGGAGAGGGCGTCGTGCATCACGATGCAAAACAATCGAATGGCCTCCATCGCCCACCGCTGCCTAAAATTTATTCCCGGCGATCGTCTGCCAGATGGGACTTGGAGCAGGGTAGAACCAGGTGGTGATTCCTTCTCCTTCGCCCATGTGCTGCACGACCGCTGCGTTGCTTTCATGTTCACTTTGGGCTTCGCGAACCTCTTTTCGCCAGCGCTAAGATGCGTGCTGTTAATGTGACTGTGCTGATAGTGAATGTCTTCAGTATTCTTTATGGCAATTTACATCACATTTCAGTTTATTTGCAGAAACTGTTCAATCACACCTATTCTTTTGTTACATGCACCTGAATGTCATTTTGGTGTAAATGCTGTGTTGCAGTTTATGTTTCAGAAAATAATATATATTAGGTGCAACGTTGTATTAAACTAGTTTACGACGGATAATATTTATATCGGGATTAACGAAATACTATTACGTGAAATGTGAGTCTAGTAAATCTCCCCCGTCAATTGCTCCATAAACATTAGGTTTACGAGCATCGAGGTATTGGAAAATAATATTTACAATCTATGGATATTACACGTGTACATGCAATTTATTGATATGCTAATATTATATTGTGTATTCTACGAATTTATGAATAGAATCGATTTCTAGTTATGAAATATTCATAACTGCCGAATATCTCACAAATCACGAATTATCTCATTACTAAAAAGCAAGCAGTGTACATGCTTTCTCCCACTATTTCTAACTTTTCCAATTTTCGAAAATTTAGAGAGTTCACCGAAAGTGAGGTCGGTGTCATTTTTAACTGTTCTTTGCTCTGTCCGTAAAAATTAAAGAAAAAAATTGAACCGTTCTTGAGATTTTTGGTAAGTTGCATTACCTTCAAGCCGAAATTACACGAAAACTTCTCATTTTTGTCTTAAAAAATTGTACATGGCCTTTTGTCGATTCGTATTCTGATTTGTTCGCATAGAAATATTTAAATTTGAGTATAACTTCGTCAGATTTCTGTGTCAGTTACTAATAGTAGTGTATTACCATTAGTTTGTTTTGTAATTCCTTTTTCTTCATCAATCAGTGAACCCTTACATCGCAGTCACAGCATTCTTTTCTTAGCGGATTTGGACATTCTGTAAACGGCCAGAGAATGCAATCGAGGCTTGCAAACCGCGGTCGCTTCTGGTGATTCCTTAATAAATGTGTTCATTTATGTTTAGGAATGTGTTAAGAAAATTAATGATATTTCTACATTAACGAGTAAGTGATTGTAAATAAAGAACAGACTTCGGTGTTCTAGGAATGAGAAAAAAGGTCTAATTATGACGTTTAAAATATCTATGGAAGAACGAAGCCTGAAGTAGACACTGTCGTAGAGACTGTAAAGTAGAATCTAAACAGTCGATCTCAGGTCTGGAGTCTTGTTTGACCATTGAAAAGTCAGTAAAGCGAGAAAGTCGAAAATATTTCTCAGAAAATTGCTTTTTGAAATTTTATTATACTATTTTAAAATACGTAAGTGCTTTAAAAAATCTACATCATGCAATACAAATCATTACATGAACACAGGAATGAAAAATTATTGTAGTTATTTGAAAAAATGTTGATCGACTTTTATTTAACACATTACTTTTTTGAATGCTCTGTTTGGTACTCATCGAAGCAGCAACAGCTGAATAGCATATTGTTCAATCTGTTGTTAAAGTCCGTCCAGACACTTCCAAAGCATGGTTTCTACGAGAGCGTATTAGATGGTTTACGTGGGTTTCTCGGCCACTTCCATAGTTTTCTTTAAGTTGACGGTTAAGGGAGAAACATGGTAAATCGGGATACCGATGATCGAAGTTCAAGTATTCGCTTAAAGTCAACAGGGAGTTTTTGCACCCCTTAGCGGGCAGTAGTCGACTGCAATCTCGATTTTCTGCAGCAGGCGCAGATGCACAAAAGTGATGCGAAACTTGACCTGCACATGCGCAGAAATCGGTAGTACTTTCGATTGTTTTAACGTTCGAGGGCGCAAAAATCTGTAACAAAAGTCTGTTCGAATGATCTCTAAAGCTGCAGTGCCAATGATTTGAAGCGGCGATGGCGGTTGGTTTCTGTGGGATAAAAACGCCTGGCATCAGCGCGGCCGAGCGCCCGCAAGAACGGAGCTCTCGGCTCCCGGGGTCGGCAGGGGGGGGGCATCGTCCTACTCCGGAAATTGCAATTTCGGCGGCCGCCAAACACTCGCGCAAATCGAATCACGCGCTTCCCAGCAATTAATAGCATGCGTTGCCAACCGCCCTCTCTCCCCGGCTGGCCCTTCTTGCTTCAAAGTGGGACCGGAAACTCCACTTTGCGCCAACGACACCGAGCGACGCGACCGTGCAATCTAGTTGGATGGCTGCGCCGAAATGGTATTCGCGATGAGTGTTCCAGTATTTTGAGTCGGTTACGTTGAATAAGAGCTGAAGCTTGAAAAAAAATATTGCTTCATCTGTTCTCAAGTACAGATCTTTTTAATGCACCATTTGAAGGTGCCAGTGAGAGATAATTTGGACGTCATTCAGTTAAGTAGGTTTCGAATTTTTTCGCCAGATAACAAATGATACCTGACTTTTTTTTAACCTTATCTTGTTTTAAAATCTCTTTCAAATTTAAAAGAGTTGTACAGTCAAACCTCGGTTTTCGTATGCCCTAGTTTTCGTGCAAATTAATTTCCGACGTTTTTTTTTTTGCCGAAATTTTGTTCCATCATTTTCGCATATTTGATTTGGAAAAAAGGTCCGTATCGCACACGTTCGCCCACTCTCTTGATTCTGCTACTCACTTTTCTGAATGGAGCATCCATACAAAGGTTCCCGGGAGATCATGACTTAGTTGATTGATTGGTGTTTCCGGGACATGGTCAATTGCTATGGTCATTAGTCTCGTAGGCGAATGTCTTATCCCGGGAGGTGACGATGATCCTTTGGATGGTGAGATCCCACGGCGACTTACACGTCCGCTTGCAGGGAATTTCTCTCTTCAGATACCTCCCACAGTGAGGCACCGCCCCACCACGTGAGAGCTCTAAGCACATGACTGGTCTCTCGACATTTGTGCGAGTGGTGGGCATGAAAGTGTAGTATGTGTCAGTAAGGAGAGTGGACAGGACTAGGAAGGGGAAGGAAAGATGGCGCGCGCTTCCTGGCCATTTGTTAAGCTCTGCATTCCAGTTGGTTTGGTATTTGACTGATATCGACTGGAGAAACTGCAGAACATTACTGATCAGAAATGCAGGCCGCTCGAGTTTTCCTCCTGGCAGAGACTGAATTCGTCCTAGCTTTCTAGCCAGTATTGAAAGCACGCCACTGTCGGGACTCGAAACCTAGGACCTCTCGGACTCACTATGGAGACAGCGACTATGAGGCTCAAAGCTCAACTCTGCCGCATCGTTACTCAGTCTGAGTTTGTTGCACGTTGACTGTTCTTCACCCCGTGTGTTCATCCGAAACATTTTGTAATAATACATTGCTTTTATACTTATTTATTGAGTGCGACGGCTAAATAAGCCATTAGGGGACAAAAAAGTTCCTTCCACCCCTTTCATAAAGGAGTGGGACACAATAGAATTTGTTACGTACCATGCATTTGCGTTTATGTGTGTGTAATTGAATGAATGTTTTTAATTAAATTCTTGCTGTAAGTACTGCTTGAGTTTTCGTACATTTGGATATGTTAGGCTTTCAAGTATACTAATGACGAAAACCGAGGTTCAACAGAATCTCTACACCGCCTTAGTGCGGCTTAAGGCTCTCTCTCTCTCACTGACTCTGCTAGTTGCTTGATGAAACTGTTCTGCTAGATGTGTTATCGCCTGTGTGGCATTACTTTACCCGGTGTCTTGTCTTGTTCTAGGTGAGTGCCTCTACAGAACCCGTTGCTCCGCGGGTGACGAGGGCGTGGTGAGTACTAAATAAGGCGCTCTCCCCGTCTGCCCTTACATCGACGTCTCTCGTAAAGTCCTGCTGGCGAGTGTACTTCCGACCGCAGGCCGCATAAGACAATGCAGCTGACAACCCGCCACGCGCGCTGGGCTGAGGCGTGGCCGCTTGCGAGACCATCCACGGAACACGCTCGCCAGGGTACCCAGAAGGCTTCAGAGCTTTTCCTCAAGTGTATCACTATTCTCCAAATGTCGTTCCAATAAAAAGATCCCTAAAACCAAATGATAGCAACCGACTTTGAAATATGAATTTGAAAATTATATTACAAACAATCGTGATCTGGTACCTGTCATTCCTTAAAAGTAACTCAGATGACTGTCTACATAACAATATAGATCATGCAACATTTTTCACATAGTTTCCATAAAAGTCGTACTAGTGCCAAATTATTATTAGTTTAAGTTATAAAATTTTCAGCGCGAGACTGAATATACTGGCATACTAATAGAAAACTTCTATTATTAAAAAAACTACGTGTATAATTGTCAAAACTTGTTGTTTTAAAAATATCTTAAAATGTCCTCCAAAAAATTTGTTTTCCAATCACCCTCGAAAAGAAAATTTCCATTTAGGGTGTGAAGAACCCTATCTCGCAACCTTGATATTCGTTCATGAACATGCGAATACTGGCTGTGCTGCTCTGTATGTGAAGAAAACCTTAGAGAACCGACCGCGGCAATTTCACTTTGAAGACGCAAGTGTTCACTATTCTTTCCCCTCTATTTCTTCTTTTTCTTCTTGCATTATACACTACTTCAAAATAAAAACGGCGATTTAAAACTCTAAAATTTTGAAAAGAAAATCAAAGTTAAAAGACAATATCTACCACAATTTTCATCCGAAGTATACGCGGTTTTCCCTCTGAAAATGTCACATTTATAACTATGCAGATGAAAGTAGAATACACTGGCACCCTCCGCTTCGTCACAAAAGTGAAACAGTTTTTTAATCATGAATTTCAATTTTCGTTGTGGTTTCTATTTCACTAAAATTTGCTAAATATGTTAATAGGTTTTGAATGTATGAAGAATTTCCTTCAAAACGGAAAAAAATATCCATATTGGAAGATTATTTAAAAAATTAGGACACGTTTTTAAAGAAAGTGCACTTTTACTTGTTTTTAATGTAATTTTTACACAGGTCCCATTCTGATCGACTCACTACCGGGAATTGTTAACAGACTCTCTATTACAAGCAGTAAGGGCTAAATTTTTTCAGGAATAGTCTTTGTCCGTATGTTTTTGTTCACCCCCAAGAAATACCCGTCAGTGAGTGAAACAGAATCGGACTTTAATGCGTATTAAATCCAAAGATGTTCATGTGTAAGTGTACTTCTTTATATGGTTATTTATCAATTTACGAGAAAAAGTTTGATTATATATGTATTTTAAAGCACTTTTTTATCATGGCATGTGAATACAGCAAATGAGTTTTGAATTATGAGAGGATTTCACTTTGGGTCACTTAACATGAAACTGTAAAAGTGGTGGCACCAAATAAATTCACTGATGATGAATTACTTACCGGCGTTGAGCTTGTTCATATTGGGGAATTAATGGTTCTCTCTTTAGCAAACAAACGATATCGCTTACTTAGGGCCGGCATCACCAACACCGAGTAAGGGTTTACTCTCGAGTTAATCTTGTTTGCTCAGGAGTAAGTTCTTGGAGAGTTTCCCCAACATCTTACTCGGGAGTAAATCACTTACCCCCGAGTATATTCGAGAATAACTTTGCTCGGCGAAATACTGTCTAGTAAAGGATGAAATAAGCAGAATTTTTACTTTGCATTTCGCCGAAATGTTATCATCACTCGCCAGTTGTAAATCATTGCATTTGAGGATGATTCCGATTATAATTCGAAATGTAATATTTCAATGAGATTACCAAAATGAATGCGGGAGAGAATGGACTGGCCTTCAAATTACGATAATCGAGGTTTGTTAGGAGATTCCGATTAAACACGTCATGAGCACTTCTCATGCTTGGAAGAATTTAAGCTGATTTGGAATATTGTGATATGAGTGATTATTACAAATAATAAGAAAATTGAATGTAAATGTTTTTGGAACAATGTGTCCTGAAGAAAATGAGATTAAGTAAGCGATAATCAAGGATCAAACACGTTATGCGATGATTTTACTTTCTGTTGTTTTATTTTTATATTTGCAATCAATTTTCTTTTGTTTCCCTTAAACGGGTGTAGTAGAAAAAAGACACTAAAAATGTTTAACTCCCAGTGCTCTATTTTAGCTTATAATTCTCTTTCATTAGCTTAACTGTAAAACAAGATATTAACATACACTCCATTCTTGTCTATAGCACTCCTAAATTACATGCACATTTGAGATTACACTTAACCTCAATGTGTTAAAAAAAGGAAGAATCTTCTCATTAATATTTTCACTGATAAGTTGATTTGTTTTCTAAAGGCATTTTTAAAGTAAATTATTATAATCATATAAAAATAATAACACACAAAGAATATTACACAAACGAAATACACTAGTAAGTAATGAAATTGTACTTGATAGCAAAATACAAGATCATGACTACGTTAACTGGTCAAAATTTCGAAATAGACACTCCATAAAACAAGAAATAATTTCTAAGACATGCAAATACCAACATCACACAAGATTCATATCGCAAGAATGAAATCTTACGTGTAACCAAGGTGAATGGCCATAGAAAACTAGACGGTCCCATTGTCATACTCGCCCACGGCTTCTTGATTCGGGTAATACAACGTATGATAAATTGCTCATGCAACTGGTTCGTGGAATGTGTGTATTCGAGAGTACGAGAACTCTCAAGAAGTGTGTGAAATGCGTACGTGGTCTTTGAGAGGAAAGCGTACCCTCGAATTAGTATTACTCTGGACTTTCTTCGCTATTGGTGAACCGGCCCTCAGTGCCAAAGCGAGTGTAGACTTCCACAAAATATGTTTCTTGGGTTTTTCATATTTATCACCACCATATTAGAATAGGATAGCAGACCGCTACAATGGTTGGCTAGAGACGTCGTACGTCGTGAATTCATTCACTTTTTTTTCTGGTATAGGAAGGCCTGAATTACGGGATACCGAAATTTATTTACATTAATCAGTAGATTATTTAGTGTTTTGTTTGTATATTTTCATCAAAACAATTTATTTAGTATAATAGGTTGTTGCTTAGTAAATTCGAATGTGCTTGAATTTACATTTGATAATGAAATTCCGAATAGATAGAAATGTGCTATATAACTGCCATATTAAATATCCCTAAAGAACTGGAAAAGAGAGAGACATATTTTTTTGAAGAACAATCATGCAGCTTCATTTGGAAAGTAAATAACTTGCTATTACGGGATTAATGCCAACTGTGCCAAATGTATTTGCTAGTTGAGTATCCTCTGGTTTCTGGTCCTCAAATAAGCGAGCGTAACCCAGTTGCTCTACCAACTCTGCTCAAATGCACGGACTACGTCGAATATTGTTCTAGAATGCAAGAGCACAAAACGAGGGAGGGACGGTCAGCATACACGTTTCCAATACGACAGTCCCGTCCTCCTCCGCCCACTTACCTCCTCACTGACCTACCAATCACCCACTTACTAGTCACCACACCTATCCATACACCCATTTTTTTACACACTTACGTTCAACGTGTCCTCTCAATTGCCCATCCACCCACCCTTTCACCCACCTGTCAACTCGCCTCACCAGCCACTCCCCATCAACCCATCACTCACTCATCCATCAGCCCACCACTCACTCCCCCATTGATTCCCCTCTCACTCACCCACCCATCAATTCACCACCGTTGCTCAGAGGCGGGCAAGTCCGTCACCAGTGTGTGTCCCGTGTTAGCACGGCGCGCGCTGTAGTCTTGCTGTGTTGTTTGTGGGTTTTACGTGTTTGCCCACACCCGGCTGCTAATAAGTGGCCGGCAGCTTCATCTGTCTCTCTCTCTCCTTCGGTGCGGGCGTGAGGTGCCACGCCATTGGCTCTCGCCTCGACTGCGCCTCGGGTTGTTGCCCCGAGCCCTCCCCCGCCTCCCCACCTCTCCCTCCCTACTGCCGCGCGCAGGCAGGAGCCAATGCAGGTCCACTTACGACAAAATCATGCTGCCGTGATACGATAATTACTTTTTCAGCCTTCAGGCGTGGAAACCACAACTTCCGTTTACTGTTTATTGATTGGAAAGTTGGCGCAAAGTAGTCATGGCCGAATAAAACAGCTAAATAAACAAAAGATTGGGGGTGACATGAATCAACATGGCTTGTCTTCTCGCATATTGTGAATAATTCTATGAGTATATACTTACATGTTTCCAAGAATTTGAAAACTAATGTACGTAGCATGTTCAAAGACTCGCATGTGTTCGGCATTCTCGTTTTAAAATTTCTCAAAACTGTTTATTTTTACACCCAAAACTCACTTTCTGTATTACTTATGTCAATAAATACGTATAAACAACAATGTATATTGTTTGTAATAATAAAAGAACGAACACTGAAAATCATATATTTTAAATTTAAACATACATAAGTCACTGCACTAAGCACTGATCTTTCGAACTTGCAATTTTCAGCGACGTCTTCCCTACAATATTTTTTCCAAAAATATTCATTGAGGACTAAGAAACAATTAAAAAAATAACAAAGACATGAAAACCGTATTCTAACCACAAACGATCGTTTCATTGATTAGGAACGACGAATACATAATTGATTGAAACCATGAAGTCATAATTAACAAAACTATATTCAGTCAAAACCGTTATAGACTTCACAACAACAACAACAACAAAGAACATCCTGAATGCAGACATTCTTATTTTACTGAAACCCGTCGTTATAGATGTCTTGTATATACATGAAAATCATAAAATTAACGTAGTTGGCTTTCAAAATTAAATCTTTATAGAAACTTTCAAGAGTGCAAATTGTTGTAATAGTTCGGTCGACTGCAGTTTCTGTATCAAATTGCCATTAAAAACTGAAGCACCTTTTAATAATTCGATGTTAAAATGAAATTCACATCCATTCTCACAATGGATGATTTGATTTAGTTATCCACAAGAAATAGAATGAAATTGTTACTGAAATTTATTTTTATTTTTATTTATTTGTCAAAAAACAGTAAAAACTGTATATGACGTGTGGGAAAAGAGATTTATATGCGCACATTTTCTTGAAAGAAGTGTTCCTTGCATTAAGCTATACCTTTAGGGAAACGTATAGGCAAATTATTTTGATATAAATACGAAAAATGTATTGCTTGGAGAATATTGCGCACCTATCCTCTTTGTAGTTTGTAAAATGCTTTATTTCTTAGAACATCTTAGTTCACTCGTACGTGAAATCTGAGTGGGGGTCTACAGTCGACGTATCGAAGCTATTCGAGATAAACATCGACATTCCGCACCTCCGCTTGTTTCTCGTAACCACGCAACTTCGCTACCGCTGGCGTCTACCAAGAATGTTCTCACTGTAGGGAATATGTGCAACTCATCGTTCTGGGATAGTAATGGTGTCTGTTTGTCACTTTCTAATGTACCATTTCTTTTCACGCTAAGCCAGCTCAATTGTATGTTCTGTTTGAAGTTACTTCAAGAGTAGAACATTTTTGATGCCAAATATACTGGTTTGGTAGCGTGTGATGTATTTTAGATAAGATTGTATCTTTGTTGTAAAATAAGCTTATCTCTTGTATAATGCTGACAAAATTCAGTTCCAGTGATGTGCTTGCCATGCAAATGTTCAATTCATTAATGCTTCCCAGTATAAACTTGCCACGATATTTGTCTAGCAGTCAATAATTGCATGAATATTTTATTGTTAAATGTCCTCCGTCCCTCGTTCTCCTAATCACCGCTTCTAGACCTGTGTTACGTCTCCAAATCGAATATTGTCATTTTAAGTATGTAATCATTTAGGAATATTCTGTTTGGTGCCGTCATTTTACCAGTTGTTGGAGAAGTAATGAAACCAGCTGTTAATTGGAGACATTACTTTCCTGGGTTTCAAACATAGCAACTTACTTTAAAGAAAGATATTGTAATTTTATATATTTTTAACTTGAAAAAAAATAACAGCAGACGTTTATTCTACATTTTAGTACTGTAACAAGTCACAGGAGATCTTATTTATTTTAAAAACATTATAAGATTACATTGTTAATGCTGTTTGTAAAGATAAGCCAGGGGTTAAATACTGATTATTTGTCAAAAATAAATTCGAAAAAAATGTTCGGATTTGACAGAAACCACAAAGAATTAACATGCTGTTCTCTTCCTCCATGATCCACGAGGTTTCTGCTGGAGAAACTGCGAGCGCGCTAAGCGGCGATGGCGACAGTATTTCGCCTGCGAGCAGTCCGTGGCGTGGATAACGTCGGAGGCAGCGGGTCGAGCCCCGGCGCCGGTCATTAGGACCACCGCGCACGCAACGCGCGCAGCGAGCCCACCGGAGGTTCATTAGCGGAGGCTTCGCGATGGCTATCGAGGGCAGGCCCACACACCTCCTGCAGACTCGCCCCGCCCAAGTTCTCATCCTCACCCCGCCACCGGCTCGCCTCGCCTCGCACCCGTCCCCACACCCCCAGCTTCCTCCATGCTTCAGCTCCACCCTCATCCCCGCCTCCTCCGCCCCCACCATCGCCCCCGCCATCGCCCCCGCCATCGCCCTCGCCCTCGCCCCCGCCCTCGTCCCTGCCCTCGTCCCTGCCCTCTTCCCCGCCCTCCCCTCAGCCCCCGCCCACGCCCGCTTCCCCCGCCCACGCCCCCTTCCCCCCGCCCCTTCCCCCGCCCCTTCCCCCGCCCCTTCCCCCGCCATCGCCTCTGTATTTCTCCCGCCCTTTCCACCGCCTTCGCCATTTTACTCCTCTATTTCTTCTTTTCCTCCATCTTTTTCTCCTGTTTCTTCTTGCGGCCGATAGATGGAGTATCCGCGAACCACCCTGCTCTAACAGATGTTTTCAACGTTCTACTCTCATTCAAAGTCTTCTCCATTCCACGGCCTCTCTCTTCAAAGTGCTTTTGCATGTATCTTAGTTGAACTTGCCTTCGTATTCTTCCCTGGAACTCCTAACCTGAGCTGCATTCCCAGTTGATCCATTGAGAATGCATCCATCCAACTCTCACCGTGTGTCTGCTCCTATTTCTCTTCCCTTTTCAAATCTTGACTGCAGTTGACAGCTGTTTTGTAACTTCTCACTAGCTGGAAGATCGAGATTTCGTTCGTTGAAGTTATGTATTATGTATCTAATGCCCAGATTGATTGAGGACTGATCCATCTTGGACGTGGGCTGCCTTCTCAGCTATTTTCTAATTCATACCACATGGGATCCTAACGCTACCCATTAATGCAGACCCCCCCCCATTTCTGTCCCAGAAACCTATGCAAAGTGGATAATCTGCGAATGGGCGAACTTCGTTGCATTGAAGTATTTCATCGGACGACGTTTGCCGTATTCGTTCTTACACCAATACTGCGAGTCAAACGAGATTCAGCGGCGTCTCGTACGCTGTATGATGGAAGAATAGAAATTTCTTCTAATGTACAAAAAAGAATTTGAAGTTCAGTATTTGGTTTAAATAGAAAAACATTAATTTTATTACTAAGCAGATGTATAAGGTGCCAAGAAGAATGAATCAGTCTGAACGTAAATATGTGCCTTTAGTATGATGATTAGTGGTAAGTGACCGGGTATGAAGCAGATCGTGGCTCGCGCCACAAGAAAAGTCCAGAATTGGTCTCGACACGTAATGGTAAGCGGCGACACTAAGATTCGCTAGTGAGTCTGATGGAGAAATTGAACAGGTGGGCGAATGCGAATAACGGATGATGATTCAAAACTTCCTATGTCTTAAGATCCGGTTAAGATAGTTTAGAAAAAACATAGACAATTTGACTCGCATCACTGGTACATTTCCAAGTCGACGACTAGGCACCAGCCCATGGCACCTACGATTAACTTTAAACTTAATTCTTAAGTCCAGCCAACGCAAAATTTCCTCGGAATTTTTCATGAAAATACAGATACAGCTACTAAAAATATTCTACTCGGGTAAATGCGAATTTTACTCGTTTCATTCATCTACAAGATTTACCTGTTTGTCAAGAAAATACAGGCAATCTGACACTCATCCTTTCTGTTTTTCGCCGACTGGGTTGCGCGATGAATGGTAAACTACAAATCTCGTTTCCAAAGCGAGGCACCCACGGGCAAGTAACGTTTGACAAGCGTGCCTCGTGCATATAATAACTCTGTCATCACCCCGTTCTTCCCTGTTTTGTTAACATTGGTGGAAGAAACAACAGTTTTACAAGCAACGAAAGCCTGGCTGGTCAAGCGAAGCATGGCAGTGCGTGCCTAGCTGTAAGTTGTTCATTAACAAGTAAGCCAGGATTTACTACCTTGCGACGCGCCGGCTGTAAAACTATCGCAATCCCTTTTGCAAAATATGACAGAGGAAAGAAGATACTAAATTCTAACTTTACGAAACAGGCAGTAGCTTCTATAATTGTACAACCGGACTCATGAAACCAGACTTGCCTGTGAATGGCCCTCTTAGGGAGTGGGCCAGTGGAGCAGCTGCGAGGGGCGGCCCTCACCCTCTGCATGGCGCCTTGATTTGCAAGTGAAGGCAGCTGATTGACCGTGGCCGGGCGTGCTCAAACTATTTGATACCATTTTATGGTAATGGCGGCCGTTAGCTCGCCGGCCCGGGTGGCGGTGGCGGCAGCGTATAGTGTTAACGAGGCGAAAAGGGCGTGGTCACCGCCCGTTGGGAGGCGTCAGGTGGCCCTCAAGGGCGTCGGGTCTGCGCTGCGCTCTTCACAAAATCTATTTCAGAATTTGTTCTTCTGGTGCGTCGAATATTGGATTGTGTAGCTTCGTGAAAGCGAGATATTGATCTTGAAATTAAAACTCTTTCATTTTTTACTTTTTAAAAAATTTACGCGTAATATTTTGTTGCAGAGAAGTGCTTTGTGACACTCCTAATTGTGAACGTGGCAATATTTTGAAATAATATGTACCTAAGTAAAATCGTAATATTAGTGTCTTTTGGGGATGGTACAAAATAGGCTTGGAATGTGTAAATGCGTATACTTCTGAGATTCTAAAATTCGGCTACTACATGCTGACAGATTAAACGTGAGGATGGTACACGTTAGTAAGCTTTAAGAGGCTTTATTCCCTCTTTGAAGGGTAAGGACAATATTGCACGTAGAAGTTTTTGAAGATGTGTGATGAACTAATTCAACGGCAATGTAAGATTCAAAGTTGAAGAATTGAGTTTTCCATTTACTTAACCCACATTGTTGGTTCAGCCGATTTCGGGATAGCTAAAAACAGAGGTAAAGAACAGTCCAAACCAAAAGTTTGCAAGTTGAGTTAAACGAAAGGAAACCCCCTCGATTACATCACTGACGTATCCAACAACGTGAGTTGTTCATCGGAACTGGTTTTGATAACATTTTTTACGCCATTGCTCTTTGGTTTAAGGTCATATTTAAAACATTTTAAGAGCATTTTATTGGTCATTTTTGGCGATGTTTAAGTCATCAAAATTCCGTCCCCTATTCATGACCGCATACTGGAGAACACCTAAGATGACTGCTGTAAACTAATACGTGTGGAAAATACCCCTCTCTCTATGCCTCAGAACATCGTTTTGCATAGATA
Organism: Acheta domesticus; assembly: GCA_031308135.1. Lineage (NCBI taxonomy): Eukaryota > Metazoa > Arthropoda > Insecta > Orthoptera > Gryllidae > Acheta > Acheta domesticus. Next base: position 126,713,879 of record JAHLJT010004567.1, on the reverse strand, counting down.
AAAACTCCGAACGTTTGTTCTATGGTGAACGATTTGCATTCTGAGTGCAGTTTCGGGCTTTCAGTATGAAGTTAATCCTTTGTGAGTAAGCAAGCTTCTTGTGTTGAATGATCTTATTTAGACGTAGTATAAAGAGCCACTTTGCAGTTCGAGTTGCAAAAGGTTTTAACTCGCAAAATACTACATGCTTTAAGTTTTCTTTCTTTAACATTTATTGATTGAGCGGACTTGTAGTTCATTGTAAATGCACACTTTAAATTTTCTATAAGACTGTTTCGTAATGATAGACAAGTGTAAGGAATTATCTGTAGCGGCTTCTGAAAGTTAATTGAAAAAAATTGATATTGAAATTTGACAGAAAACTATTTTGTTTATATTGAAGTACTTTCACTAAATAACTTCTCTGTATAGGTAGCTGAACGCTGTATCTTCGTGATGATTATGCGTCATGGTTTGAACTAGAAGTGAAAAAGTTCTGAACGTCCTTGTCAGCGCGGGCTCCAGACGCTCCTAACGTGCGTCACTCGTATTCTTTGTGATCTCATCAAGATTGTTTCAAAAGCCTCTCCCTCCGTTAGCTCTGTAGGTTCTTGTTGAGTCATGGTACTTCATTGAAAATAAAAACAGAAAAATCGCAAGAAAGAATCATTAATTATTAAAATTGTGATGTGCGGCGTACTCTGTTCCGAAGTTAACGAGACGTGCGTTACAACCTTAGTTAAAGACATGTTTACTTGCAACATAACGCTTTAAGTGGATGTCAGTTAAAACAGCTTTGCGACTACCTCGTTGGTTTCTTTCTGGTAGAGGTAGGGTGTTTTCTTGGTTTGATTGTTTTCTGAAACTTCCTTTGTTGCTTGAAGTTGCCACCTGGCGTCAAACTAACTTGAAACAAAACATTCGAAGGTGAGATGTAGAAGAAGAAAAAAACATTACGCTGAGTATGACATAATGTCTTCTAGCAAAAGACGCGAAATTTGCATGAAGCCAATCACTTCTCAAATACGAACATGAAAACGTCTCATTTAAAACGTGGCACTTGCATACATGAATTTCATAAAAGTGCATTATCTAGTTTCATTGTAGTACTTACGAACGGGAAGTGAAGTGGAATGGCAAAAAGGGCTTTGTTATATTGTATTCATTGATCTTTAAGCTTTTGGGCAGATTTACGCTTTTACTCCGCGAATTGATAAAGGGTTGATAATTCGTGATGATTTGCCATTTGTCTCCATTTGGAAAACCATAATTTGAAAACATTCGTCAATGATTCGAACTACACCTTACTGATCGCCACAACTGTCCTCTCTATGTAGCTCATCTGCTATCCGTACTATTTTTATCTGTCATATTATTCATACTTGATAGTAATACCACCCACGTAGTTTATTTCTGTATTGTTTACTAATAAGAATGTTGACTTTCAATGTTGTTTCAATGTACTAATGTTGAAATGTTGTCTTTCAAAGCAAAGAATAATACGAAAGATCCCTTACACTCACAATTATTCCCTGAGTTAAAATATAAATTTTTGGATGTACTAGAGGTTTCTCCGGTGTGCCAGCTGTTCTTTCGTGTCAGTATCCGGAAGAGAATTGTCTCTGTTCCAAGGGCAGAGGATGCTGCAGCCTCTGCAGTGCGGTTTCTTCCCCAGCTTTGAGAGCACGCAGGCAGGTGGCGCCGCCATTACGGACAGATTTACGGTAACGCAAAGTGCGTAATCTGCGCCGCCCCGCGCCGCCCCGCGCCGCCCCCAGCCTCCCGGTGCCCATTTCCATGGAGACGAGCGCGCGGCTGGCCCGCCGAATTCGGTCCGAGTGGGTTGCCCGAAGAAACGCTGGCGCGCGCCTCAGCTGTACGACAACTACCAGCAGCACCACCACCAATCTGGCCACTAGCGGCATCACTATTGACCCCAGCATCATCATCACCACGATCATCGCCACCATAGCCACTCCCGATCATCATCTCCACCGCCGCTGTGGCCATCGCCACAGTCACTAGCACTGCCACCACCGCCACCGTCACCTCCGCTATCGTCACCTCTTCCGCTTTCTTCACCACCTCCACCATAGCCACCTCCATCACCGCCATCTCCACATGACATGACGCCACTCTACATCTTAAAAACCGTATCAATACTTCACCGAGCTTGTGGATGCAGTAACAGCTTAACTCTGAAAGTATTCTTTCCAAAAAAAATGAAATTTTTACAAGTGACTGTAACATATTTTATTTATCGGTTGTTAATCTGACATGCACAGCAATTTATTTTGTTAATTTCAAGGAACACGTTGCGACCACTTATTTACAGAGCGTGTATCCATGCTGTAAATAAAAATGCTCAAATGTTCTAAGCCTTCTTACATTTATTTCCTCATCCACACCACATTTCAAAGATTCTTTCCGGAAATTCAAAAGATGGGAAAGGGGTTTAAAAAATGGCCATTTATTGTTTGTGAGAAATAACTTAATTCAATTTTTCTTGATCCAATTCTACCGGCATCGTGTTCGAGCCATTCCCCCGTTTTCTGCAACTCGTGCCAGACGCGTTGCCTGACTCTTTTCATCACCCAGTGCGTTTTCCTGAACCTGCAACTGCCCGCCCCGCTCTCCTCCCTTCGCCAGAAATCTCCACTTGCGCCGCGTACTCCGCTATCGCGGCTTATCACCATCACCACAAAGCTCCAGATGCAGAGCTCCACAATTTCCCTGCCGCGACGCGCCGTTTTCAAAATCCCTCTCAGCCCCCATCCCACCCCCTCACGCCATTCGAACCGTCGCTGCTGAGCCACCTGCGCGCAACCCACTCCAGCCCGCCCCCCTTCCCAACCCCGTTATCACCCCCGCCCAAACCTCACTTCAGCTCGCGCCCTCAAATGGGTCCCCGCCCGCGTCCCCGCCCGCGTCCCCGCCCGCGTCACCGCCCGCGTCCCCGCCCGCGTCCCCGCCCGCGTCCCCGCCCCCGCCCGCGGCCTCGCCTGCGCCCCCACCCGCGCCCCCGCCAGCGCCCCTCGTGGCCCCGTCCGTGTCCCGCCCACGCACCCCCTGTCTCGGCCGCCCTGCTAATTCGGAGTTATCGCTGGCAGCGCGATAGCAGCGCGCAAAACGTTCCCGTGTCGGTGATACGCGCGCCCGCCACCACCCACAGGGCGCAGCGCACGGCAGGGAGTGGGAGGAAAGGGCGTTCGCAATGGACACGTTAACGGAGGCGTGGGGATATATCAGTGTACTTTTAACATAAACATGAACATGCCAGTCACAATGACCGTCAGTGCAAATGTGAACACAGCCACACATCGACATCGATGCAATGTGTACTCGTCACAGGAGTCCTATTTACAAACGAAAGTCATTAAGTAAAATGGGTGCGATCAGGCTTGGATGGTAATTATTTCGTATAACGAGAGCACCGTGAAGGTTTCTACAGAGCGTTCGATGAGCAATTATGATGATGAATGGCGTATCTTACAAACCGCATTAGTGTCTGTCTACCGAAAACGCTAGAAGATTCTTTCGCTTACGTTCACGATTACGTTCATCTTCAGTGATTCCGATGATTCTGTTTAGTAATATGGTACCGAGCATCGGCGTATACGTTTAAGTTTCATTGTGAATGAGTCTGAAGGCTTCATTCGCCTGCCAGATGGATATCTGTTCGGAAATGTTCGAGTCGAGTTCTTGTAAATGTTTTGCTTTTGTAATTTTTACTTCGAATTACAATAGAACCTTCATGAACGGCACATGCCCTTTCGGATTTTGGTGTTAGACACTCATATGAGCAGAAAACGGTTGTTTTTTTCCTCCCCGACCCTGCCTTTACCCGCACCCTGACCGTTCCCGCCACCGCCCTTGCCACCACCAACACCTCTACCGCCCTCACCTCCACCATCACCACCACTGGCCCTGACCAATGCCCTTGGCCACCATCCTCAGCACCGATGGCCACCACCCTCATCTCCGTCCTGGCCACCGTCCTGGCCACTGCTCTGGCCACCGCCCTGGCCCCCGCCCTGGCCCCCGCCCTGGCCCCCGCCCTGGCCCCCGCCCTGGCCCCCGCCCTGGCCACCGCCCTGGCCCCCGCCCTGGCCCCCGCCCTGGCCACCGCCCTGGCCACCGCCCTGGCCCCCGCCCTGGCCCCCGCCCTGGCCACCGCCCTGGCCACCGCCCTGGCCCCCGCCCTGGCCCCCGCCCTGGCCACCGCCCTGGCCCCCGCCCTGGCCCCCGCCCTGGCCACCGCCCTGGCCACCGCCCTGGCCACCGCCCTGGCCACCGCCCTGGCCACCGCCCTGGCCACCGCCCTGGCCACCGCCCTGGCCACCGCCCTGGCCCCCGCCCTGGCCCCCGCCCTGGCCCCCGCCCTGGCCCCCGCCCTGGCCACCGCCCTGGCCACCGCCCTGGCCACCGCCCTGGCCACCGCCCTGGCCACCGCCCTGGCCACCGCCCTGGCCCCCGCCCTGGCCACCGCCCTGGCCCCCGCCCTGGCCCCCGCCCTGGCCCCCGCCCTGGCCCCCGTCCTGGCCACCGCCCTGGCCACCGCCCTGGCCACCGCCCTGGCCCCCGCCCTGGCCCCCGCCCCCGCCCTGGCCCCCGCCCCCGCCCTGGCCCCCGCCCTGGCCCCCGCCCTGGCCCCCGCCCTGGCCACCGCCCTGGCCACCGCCCTGGCCACCGCCCTGGCCACCGCCCTGGCCACCGCCCTGGCCACCGCCCTGGCCACCGCCCTGGCCACCGCCCTGGCCACCGCCCTGGCCACCGCCCTGGCCCCCGCCCTGGCCACCGCCCTGGCCCCCGCCCTGGCCCCCGCCCAGGCCCCCGCCCTGGCCCCCGCCCTGGCCACCGCCCTGGCCACCGCCCTGGCCACCGCCCTGGCCCCCGCCCTGGCCCCCGCCCTGGCCCCCGCCCTGGCCCCCGCCCTGGCCCCCGCCCTGGCCCCCGCCCTGGCCACCGCCCTGGCCACCGCCCTGGCCCCCGCCCCCGCCCTGGCCCCCGCCCCCGCCCTGGCCCCCGCCCTGGCCCCCGCCCTGGCCCCCGCCCTGGCCCCCGCCCTGGCCCCCGCCCTGGCCACCGCCCTGGCCACCGCCCTGGCCACCGCCCTGGCCACCGCCCTGGCCACCGCCCTGGCCACCGCCCTGGCCACCGCCCTCCCCACGCCCTCGCCACCGACACCGCTCTCGCCACCGTCCTTTCCACAGCCCTCGCCACCATCCCCGCGCCCATAATCGCCGCTGCCACTGGCCGCCGTGACCAATATCGCCACCGCATGAATCTCCGTCTGCCGCTGACGCTAACTCCCCGCCCTGCTGAAGGAGGGCGCCCGCTACCTCCCCGCCTGACGTGCGGTGTAATCTGACGCCTCTGAAATATGTCCACGCGCATACACACCGGGCACAGGTCTCTTTCCAGTCGTATCGCTCCGAAGCGAAGGACGCCGCGTATTTCACGCGCTATCACCCGCTGGGGGCTCGAACGCCGCCTCGCGCCGCCCACTATCAGCTCTCGTGTCGGTCGCTGCGACGCACGACGGACGTAACTCTGCGGTTTAGCCGCTGACGTGGCCTGTTTTCTTCTCAGGGAAAATATTGCGAGGGGGCGTTCTGTAGGATATCTCGTCGGCATGGTAACACCACTGCTAGAATTGCTCACGTTATCTCTTGAATGTTTTAGAAAGCTTAACGGATGTGGAGTCTGAGTAATTAAACATTTTCTTTTGAAATACAGAAACGAAATTGATTTCTCGGGTAGTAACCTTATACAGCAAAAGATAAGTATTGGGGAGGGAGTGCTGGATTGGAATACCAGAGTTCGAATACTAATATTGTCTTGTTGCAGTAATTGTATCTAAAGCCCGACATTTTGCATACTTATGTGTACATTCCTCTAGCCACTCTACCTTCCGAGCTTCCGTGTATTACCTGATGTTGCTAGGAATTTATTTATTGAGACATCTGGGCTCGCAAGGTTCCCAACAGAGTTTAGACTCCCATATTCATCGCAACAATCTTAGGCATAATTATCCGCTTCTTTTGTTGTTCCCTATCTGATTAATGCGGGAAAAGATTAGGATGTGGTCGTGGGAGAATTGAACTTTCCGGACACATTTTACTTACCACAAACGTGACATGGCATACTGACGATTTTTCGACCTTCGAAATTGCACCGCCCCTGTCGACCACCATGTTAGTGGTTTTACTAGCACCATTACCCACATGTCACTGGATCCATAGACGTTAATCATATTGTGTTGTTTAGCGAATATAAAGTAATAGAAGAACCCAAAACATCTTGATTTTGTAGTTTATGTGAAGAAGACAACTGGAAGTGTTCGGTAAAAATAACAACAAAAAACAATCGTTTCAAGCCTTACAATGTACCTTGCACCTCTTTTGGGATATTTTCGATCGATTTCAAGATGTCAAGAGTAAAGCAGGGTCGTGCCTTGCGGGATTGCATTAGCTTCTAATTTAGACGCGTTTCTGCAACAAGTGTTTATATTTATGAAGTGAAAGTACAATTCGCAATCTCCCCGCGTAATTCTAGTTCGACGCTTCATTTGTTAATATTTCCGGTGTGTGAGAGCCGCAAAACGTATCGAAGGAGAAATGGTAAAGGTGTTTGTTCCCACACCGGAAATGGGCTCTGCCTGAGCATTTCGGCGGTCCTTGCGCGTGTGTTGGCCTCTCGTGCTATCGGGGGCAGCGCGCCTGGGCGGTGAAGTGGAGTGGAGTGGAGCGGAGCGCAGTGGGGGGGGAGACGAATGAAAGGGGTTGCGTGGGTGAATACCGTCCCCCGCGCCGCCAACTGCAAATCCTGCGTTGGCGATGCCAGATTGCGCGGGTGACGGCGACCGCTCACTCCAAAGCGCTTTGCTCTCACCGTTCCCCCTCCTTTCCTCTCCTTCCCTTCCCTCCCCTCCCCTCCCCCTCCCTCTCCCTCTCCCTCTCTTTCCCTTCTCACCTTCCTCATCCGCTGGTCACCGGGAAATTAGAACTCATTAGAATTCATTTCACATCAACCATCGACCCGCTGATACTAAAACCACTGTTTTGATGCAGATTTACCTCACAACCAACAATCTTTTTGAGCAACTCACAGCCCAAGAACTCGTGAAGGGCGGGAAAGTGAAAATATTACTTTTAGCAATAACTTTGTCCTTGTACGAACCCATAATGAAATCTGTTCAACCACCTTCTTTACGGCATGTCATTGATCACTATTTATATTGATAATGCATCCGGTACTCCGTGCACATTGTCTAATAGTACGAGAACCGTGTTCCCGTTGTATGTGAATCATGATGGCAAAACACGAACAGCGGCATCGCTGCCTTGTACTTTTGAAGTACCGGAAAAACTGGTTAGCAAGGGCGTTATTACACAGTCATCTGAACGGTGTTTCTTTGAAGACGCTTCGTTATATTCCGTGAACGTTCTCCTAACGTCGTCTAGTAAATAGAACGTGGAAAAAGCCTCATTTCGGCGCGGACGGAAACGCTCGGATGTTCCGAATACTGTTGACACGGGATTATCCCAAGTAATTAGGACCGAGGTGATCTCGCCCGTGGGAAAAAAAAACAACGTAAAATTCAAAGATCATTTCAAAAATTAAAATAGAAATTACAGTGTATTTAACTGAATGAGCACATTTGCCAAAGTCACAAAAACTGAAAGTGGCAATTAAAATCGGACAAAGTTTGGCGAACGAATCGAATACTCGAATTGTATGGGCGACATCACCCAGCGCAATGCCGCCTTACTTCCTCTGCTGCAATTAACGTACATGTTACTAAAGGCTTGTGGCTGAAGTCTGTGTAAAATTGTATGTTTTTATTTTACTAGAAAATGAAAATAAATTATTCTGCATCTACAACAATATAAATAATGGTTTAACTCATTCAAGTTCTCTAACTCTCAAACTCTTTTCATACTCTTGTTTTGAAAATAAGGAAAACTGCTAAATTTCAATGTTTGATATTTTGGACGGTTGTAACCGCTAACATAAACCGCACGTGAGGAAACGGAATAACCTAAAATGGATGCTTTTTTCTAACAACCACCATCCCTGGAGTTCAGTGCAGCTGAAGCGAGAGAGCGGGCATTCGGAGCGGCCGAGGTGCGTCGTCCGGGGCGGCTAATTCACGTCCCGTTAATCGGCGGCGGCGGCGTGGTTTGTTTTGGAGGGGGCGGGGGCGCGAAGTTGCGCGGGGCGGGCGCATTCCTCGGCGATCGCGCCGCGATGAAAGAGCGCCGACGCTGATCAGAGGGCGCGCGCCGCGAGTGGAACCGGACGCGGGAACCGGCGTTGGAGATTCGGTCTTCGCGGTCGGTCGCCGCACTCGAGAACGAGTGCCGGCGACGCGACGCGCACCGTCGCCCGATACGGGGGCAGTGATTTTATAAAAGTGTACAGCAAACGTAAGTAGTGTTAGTACTATAGATGATAAAAATGTCGTTTAACAAATTCATATTCGTCGGTCTATGATTACCACAGAAGCAATCAATGTTACCAACAGAGGTATTGATTTTGAAACGGCTACAAAAAAGCTATCCGAAGCAGGAAAAAATCCTTCTGGAAGATGAGTTTTTAATCCTTTATTTATCAACTAGAATCACCAAGAATCAGTGAAAAGTTTAAGTATATTATTATTATTATTATTATTATTATTATCATTATTATTTAGGTCTCGAACTTCTAGACTCACATGGCTTACGGCCTTGACATTGGATGAAAGTATGAGGGTTGTTATAATCAATGTATGATGCCATTGAAGTTCGATCAATCATACTTACTACTTTGCAGCTCCACCGCCAATTGCAGCAACCTGGTGAGTTGCGGTTGTTTTTTTCTTCAAGTACTAAACACAAAGAGAAAAGACAACGGAAAATCCGTTCCAAGTTAAGAGTGTCTAACGGCTGTATCATGAAATATTGGCAATACTTTCTTTCAGAAATCTGCATCTGCGAAAGAATCGTGGTCGATAACTGAAATTAAATGTGGGTACAAAAATGTAATACTGAATGTCATCGAAAAAGGTTGATGGACCTATTTTTCTTCGAGGAATCATATTATTTGTTCTGAACTTTGCAATTTAATAAACTTTTTACGTTAAAACTCGCATCAGACGAAATTTGAAAAAAAAAAAAAAAAAAAAAAGGAATAATGTTTAGTGTACTGTTAAAAGAGATGATTGTAAAAATGACTTCTTGAAAGAATTATTTAAAAAGTTTAAATGAACATAAAAAGGAAATTTATTTAACAATATACTAACTCCAGTTGGCAAGAGGTCATCGTTTTCTTTGGATCGTCTCAATTACAGGATGTTAGACTGGTTTTGTAGTTTGTTCTTGGTTTCACTTTTTTTGCCAGGAAATGTCTCATCGCAGTCTCAGCATACACTTGCAGAGCTTGAGAGAGAATTTCAGATGTGAACATTTCGTTTTCAGATTTGTTTATCCACTTGTTACCTGTTTTCTCATTTATCATTGTACTACATTTCTGCGCTTTAAATTCCACTTATAACATTTTGTTATAAATCTTATATCTATTACAACATCAAAGTTAATATATTTATAGCAGTGCTATTTTATTCATGTTTGAAATTTCTTAGTGTTTGTAGATATTTGTCGCGTTATGGTTGAAATAATTTATTTGCTTTCCAAATCTTGCTTTTGGAACATTTTCTGAATTAATTAGTTTTCAAGTCGATAACGTGTAATGTTCTGCATTGGTACATCATTCTATATAGTAGTTCTCATTGCCTATCTTGCAAGCTATATTGCAGTTCGAGTCCGAAACTCCAATTGCTTCTGCCTCATTGTGTACTATTTCAGGTAGTACATTATTATGAAAGTGCGGTGTTTAACAACGTAATGGCGTTTTCTTTCCAGAAGATTGCTAAAATAATAAAATCTCGCGTGCGTGTGGAATTCTTGTCGAGTACAAAAAACCTCTGTTCAGCCTCATAAATACTGTAAAAAAGCTCCTATCCTCGCGTGAAATCCCGTGTAAAAGGAACAGGACGTCCTTTAATCCGATACGCGAACGCGTGCTGACAGAACATGAACAACGGGCGGAGTTATCGCCGCGTGCGGATCTCCGGAGGGTCCAACGATAAAGTATAGGCGGCGGCGCGAAACCCAAAGCGGCGCGCCCGCACCGCACCGCGACAACGCGGCCCAGGCGCGAGGTAACACTAGACACGACTGCCCCGAACCTCGTCCCCTCCCCCTCCCCCCGCCCCGCCCCCGCCACGCCCACGCTCCTCCTGCTGCCGAAACCCGCATCCGCTTCCCTTCCTCCCAATTCCGTTCCCGCCGCCACCGCAAGCTCCTTCTTTTTCTTCTTCTCTTTCTTCATCTTCTCTTTCTTCTTCTCTTTCTTCTTCTTCTTCTTTCTTCTTCTTCTTTCTTCTTCTCTTTCTTCTTCTTCCCTTTCTTCTTCTTTCTTCTTCTCTTTCTTCTTCTTCTTCTTCTTCTCTTTCTTCTTCTTCTTCTTCTTCTTCTCTTTCTTCTTCTTCTTTCTTCTTCTTTCTTCTTCTTCTTTCTTCTTCTTCTCTTTCTTCTCCTTCTCTTTCTTCTCCTTCTCTTTCTTCTCCTTCTCTTTCTTCTCCTTCTCTTTCTTCTCCTTCTCTTTCTTCTCGTCCTCCACCGTCTACTCGTGCCCCGTTCACTATCCAACTCCCCGTCCCGCCCCCGCATCCGCCTTCCTCCTCCCGCTTCTGTTCCCTCGATCCCTCCGCCGCCTCCTCCAACACTCCTCGCGCTCCCGTGCCCCGGCCCCGCATCCACTCCCACTCCTCCTCCGTCCCCAGATCCCTCCTTCCCGGTTCCGCCCGCATTGCAGTTCCCTCTCCGTTCTCCTTTTCGTCCCTATCCAAGCCCGAACCCGCTCCCGTCCTCGCTTCTGCCCCGCTATCCCTTCCTCGTAACAGAACCGCTGCCACCCTCGCCACCGCTACACTCCGACCCAACAGGCGCTGGAGAATTAGTCTCCTTGGGGGCGCAAACAAAAATATTTGTTTTTTCTCTTTTTTAGTATCTCGTATACGTGCGTACATACGGAGTGATATATGTTATGTACAGAAAAATATATGTAAGGCTGCGGAAAATCGATGTCGAGATTTTAACGGAAATACACGTTTTGCAGTTCCCTGGTACCGAAAAAGTGTTCGTTTTCGAGTGTCTGTCAGTCTTCGATTCGTCGTGCGTCAACAACACTAGTGTGTAAACTATTCGGAGGATTTTTGGCAAAATGAATATTCTCCAGTCTTTAAGAAGTGTGTCGAGGCCCTCCAAATAGTAAACGAATTCTTTCAAATTTGGAGTTATTACACATGGTGCCTCTGATGATCTTCAAAATGTTCTCAAAAATGGCATCGAATTTTTCTTCAAATTTCTTGTAAGAATACGTAATGAAGGTGGCATAGGTTCGATTTTCACTGTTACCCCTCAATTTTCGAAAACTGCGAAAGGTTCAATATTTTGACCCCCTCGTACAACTTCATTATAAGATTGACGATTTTTATTCCAATGAAATTTGTTTACAACAATTACATCTTTGATTAATGTCACATCCTTTTCTTGTAAGTATTAGTGTATTTTGCGTAATTTTGAATGAAATTGGACAATATTAAAAATAAGATTTTCTCAAAAAGGCTCTAAATTGTTTCTTTAAAAACCACAAATGTGCTTTTTTTAAATATTCCGTACGTCGTTAATTTTTATGTGGAAGGATTTCTTCATACATTATTAAACTTGTGAGTGCAGGTGCTTCAAATGATGTTTCTCGAAAAATCAAACTTTTCTGTGAAAATGCACTCAAAATGGTGCATTTTCAGAAACCTTCAAACGACTCTTTTTTTTAAAGCTCCAAATTTTTCAATGAAAATGTGCATATAAAACAGTTTTCAGTTCTATGACAGTCTTTATATCGTATTTCAATATAAGTGCTAGGAGACCGAAATATTGAGAAAATGTGAAAAATATATTTTAGGCGCCGAGAGGTAGCAGCTGAGATGAGGATGAGGGAACACCGATAAGCTGGCCCGGTCTAAAGGAATTAGGAAACCAATCAGTACGAGAAAGTATGCACCATTCGGCACCACTAGTAGTTTCTTTCATTCTTTATTTTCGTTTTCTTATACTGTAATTTATTTGTTCTTTATTTTATTTGCTATACAACCTTCAGTTTACAAATATATTACAGATTGATTGAGTCACTTAACATGAACCTCATATTCGTAAAGCTAGACTTAAAATACATTTTGCAAAGAAAACTGTCGTTGGAGCACTTCAGATTTTTTTCTCAATTCCTCGAATTTGCAAATTGTTTATACGAACTTATTTTTTGTGCTAGTCGGCACTTTTAAGTCGACACTATTACAATGTGATATTATTAACTTTCAAGTCCATTACAAAGGTTCTTCATTTGTTCTGTCATTATCGGATTGTAAATGATAATTTAAAGTTCTGTAGCAAAAACATAAATTCCAATTGAAGTATGTTTTCCCAACGTGACGTTTCTTTTTTTTCTCAAAATAGTAGTATGATTTGGTACAGAGAGAACTTTCAGGACAGACTCCATCCCATCAACAATTCTGAGTGCAACCACCACAGTGTTATCTGAACGCGGTGTGGAGGGCGCTGAAAGCGTTCGCAGGGGGAGCTGTGGCAGGGGCGGGGCGGGGGCGGGGGCGTGCGTGTGTGGGCGCGCGGACGGGCGCTTAGGAGCCGCGCGACGGCAGGGCGTCGGTCGGGGCGGCGCCGGGCACCCGTTTATGGCCGCGGAGCACGAGGATGCGAGGGGCGTCACGCCCTCGGCCCCACCCCCACCCGCCCTCGCCCCACACGCACGCGAAACACGCGTTCACGTCGCCTCGCCCGCCTTCCCGCCCGTCCTCGCCCCCGCCCCGCCAGGCTCCACCCGCAGCCGCAGCGCTCCGTCCCTCTCTTGCAAGCATCAGAATCTTTTTCGCAAATGTTAAACAAGTCTTCCATTATGTTCGTTTGAATAAATGAGGTCCCAATATAAAATATTTGTAAGTAGTAATAGGGTCATTCCATGCAAAAAAGTAGGAAATCTGACACTACATCTCAGAATTTAAAAATATTTTGCCACCTTACTTTTCATGATATCTGCATGAACCAGGTACAATATTTTTGTCTCATCATCCATTGTTTAGCAACAATGGGCACTTGAAATATTAGGTTAGCAGTCTGTAGACATTCCGTTATGATTTTTTCCCGATGATATGCAAACAAGCAAAAAATATGAAAGTGACACCATTTGTAGAAGAAATGTAAAGGATAATTTTACGCTAAAGATATTTTTTACCGTGAGTCTTTAACAATTAGGAAGTAAACAAATTCTAAAAAATGCAATAAATGGAAATATAATATTTTTAAATTCTAAATTCTTAAATTTTGGAAGAAAAATTGCTGAAACTACTTTCAAGCTACTCCGTAAATTTCATCATGGAATCTTGAATGGTTTTAAAGTAATGAATAAAAGTATCTGACTGGCACTCCATTAACGAACTCGTCTCAGCTGCTAGAGCCGCCGCGCCACAGCGCACCTCGTCAGCGCTCGGCGTTACAGTTTTCCTCCGCCGCACGATGGTGGATTTCGCAAAACTACTTCTCTAGGTGTTAATTTTGCCGTAGGAGCTACATGAAGAGATACGCCAAATTCGACCATTATTTTTTGTTCACTCCAATTTTTTGGTAAACACGTTAAAATCATGTATTTCTCATTAGCTGTTTTCACGTTTGAAAATTCTTCTTTGAATTGTGTCAACATTTCTTCTCCATCATTGCTTTCTGTACTCACGTGAAATAATTCAGAAACTGCTTTATTTACGGCACTCACCTTTCTCCTTGCGTACGATATCTCTCGGGTTTGTTTTCGCAATGACAATGGTGATTGACCTAGAGGATACAAAATGTTTACATTGCTGATAGTGGCTTCCTCTGCAACTCCTGGGGCTACGTACTCCTCGTCACTTGACGTTTTCACTTCACTGTTTCAGTTGAGTCACTAAGATCTGCATTGGGCATTTTGGATATTTTGTGACGACACATCGCATATTGCTTCACCTACCACTAAATTCGATATTTTCTTCCGCATCGCCTCTGTAATCTTTCTCTTACCCACCCGACTTTTGTGCTTCTCGAGTCCGAATGGATTGCAGCACCAAAGCCTGTTAAACGTATTCACAATCTTTGGCATTTTCTCTCACGATGTATCACTGAACACTAACACGCGAAAACTAAGCCTGTAAACTGGTGTCACGATCCCTTCGAAGGCATCGATGGATATCCCTAGGGAATGAACTTGGCGGTGCCTGCCTTGTGCCTACGACCTTGCGTCACCCCTCGCTGGGCAAAGGCACGCGACTTTCAACCTTAAGAGCAAAATGCGCGTATACTTTTTATTTAATAACTTACACATTTTTTAAGATTCCATCGCGACAGTTTGCAGAATGGTTATTTATTGGTTCTTCCTGCAGTGTGTAAAATATGAAAGAAAAGAAAATATTATTTTTGAAGAAAAATGTATTTGTTTAATTTATTATCATTTTTTATTATAAACAAATGTCTCAATCCTTAATATATTATCAACTGCTTAAAATATGATCATTTATCTTCAAAATAGTGTGCCCATTTTTAAAGTTTTATTCATTTTATGAACGTCATAATTATTATCATTATTGAGTACATTGTGTCATCGTCCATGCTTAACCCGTAATTGTTGCTAAACTGCTGAAGATATTAATTCCATAAATTGTCTTTTAACTGTTCATCATTAGTAGATTAATGTAATAAAATATGAAAAAAATCTGAGACTCACTGTCAGAAAACCTGAAATTTTGCATGGAATGACCCAATAGCAACTTTAAATTAAATTAACCGACTTTCACGGCTCAGGACACCCCATACGTTGCCTGGCCGCATTGCAAATCTGTGGGTCGTACGGTTCGAGACCCAGTAGGATAATTCTAGTGGCAGACTGCTCTGATTAAGAGTTTTCCGTGGTTTCTCCGATCAATACCTGGCGAATACCGGAACAGTTCTTAACAAACGGGTCACGGACTGCGTGTGGGTTTTCCTTCCTTCCTCCTACGTCATATTGGGTGCGTCGCTTTTCACGGAGTCAAACAGAATTTCTGGGAATATGGATATAATATTAATTGGAAAGCTATTGCAGCGCTGTGATTGGCTTGCGAATTGCTGTAGAAATCCTCATTGGCAGCTATCGAACTCTATTTATAATCGAGTTCCATACATTCATTTATCCGTTACTGTTGCTAATGTAAATTTATCATCGATATGACTAAGAGGGAATCTGAGTGCGGATAAATTCAAAGAAACTGTATCTTGTATTTACGTTCGAAATGCTTACCTACGATGCCCTTTTCCAAAGAAAACTATGCGCATGACATTCAAGGGTTCTCTTCTCAGTATGTTTGTGACATGAACAACAAGCCCGAATAGTAAGTTTATATTTTTCTCTGCGTGTATGTATTGTTAGTATTTGATATTTTTTAAATTAAAATCCAACCATGGCCTTTTGATTTGTCTTGTCGTGAAATCACTATGTTGCTGTTTTAATTAAAATTTTTTAAGGGGGTTTACTCGACATTCTAAATCATCATCTCTAAACTCGTTCTAAACATGATTTTTCTGTGATAAATTATCTAAAATATTCTCTGCATTACTTTGGTGTAAGTTTTTCAAAAACTGTTATGTTCAAACGCGGAAACACACATACACAAATTCCTTATGTGTTAAAAATTGTACGTTAATATCCCTATCAGCTTTGGACAGCATCAGTAAACACACAAAGTTCTGAATATTGTATTCGTTATTGCTCTTTGCATTTCGCTTCCGCCTCGAACAAGGTTCATTTGACTAATCCATATTGGAGAAATTACTATCGAAAGAGAGCCTTCTAGCCATCTCCAATACTTTCACCATATTACCTTCCTGGACTTCCTTCATTTTCAGATAATTTCAAAACGTAGGTCTCAGCAATGTCTGCACCAGACAGGGGACTAAGGCTATCACATCGATCGACAAGGGATTGTGAAAGTGTAACCTGCTGGTCGCCTCTTCTTGCATCACCCGCCGCCCCTGACACACCTACCACCCTCACCCTCACCATTCCTATCCCCCCTTCCCTCTCGACCGCAGCCCGTCTATCGCCCGTGGCATCGGCGCGGCAGCCACCGGTTTCAGTCCAGAACGACTCTGGCGTTTTTCCTTTTAGCCCTCTCTCTCTCTCGATCCGCTTTTTGTTGACAATTTATTTTTTCCGCCTTCTCAATTCCTTTCTTTTCTTTTCTTTTCTTTTCTTTTCAGTACATGTACCACTTTACTCTTTTCTTTGCCGAATCCTCAAGCCAAGGTGTGTCGAAATAGTTGAGGGATTCTGAACTGATTTCACACTCCCCCCCCTTCGGGAACTGTTCGTTTGATGTGACGTTTGGAGAACCGTTGCCGCTGCCATCTATGTCACCAGCGGTTTACGGTAATGCTTGTAGTTGGTAGTAGCATTTAGTTTTGCATGAAGTTATTTATGGAAGTGTCGGGAGATAATTATACTTGTGCTCAGATTGGGGCAAAACGCGATTTGACTTGCATAAGCAGCCGATTACTGTGTCCTCCACTTACCTGTTCCCGGTCGCCGAAAATAAATCACAAATGGAGCGGCGCTTGCGTACAGGGTGCGGAAAAAGTCCGTTACAGAAATCGAGGAGTGGTAGAAAAGGGAAAATTTAGAACAAGTATCACGGGACTGATATGGACTTTTGTTGTGAAGAGTAAAATTTATTTCGTGAACATTCTGTCCTGTGCCACATACTCTTTTGCGTATTTCCAGTACTCTCCACCTTCTGATAACGAAGGATTGATTCTAATGTGAATATTCTAAACTGAGATAACAGTTTCGTAATATTCGGATAAATATGAATTCATTAGTATTATTAAATATTAAGTATTACTCTTTTTTGACATTTTTTGTGGATTCGCAGCCAAATGTCTTCGCTGCCACGAGCGTTGTCTGCTTAGTGTTATGCCTTGGATATTTTTGACGAGGAAAAGCACCAACATAATTCTTTAATGACGCGTAAATCTTCTTCTTCCCCATTGCGTAATAGTCGCAAGCGTGCTAATAAGTAGGCCATAGACCCATTGAATAATTTGAAAAAGATCACATAACCTTATTTAATAATACATTTTATTTCCGTAAATATGTCTAATCCCTGATTTTCCGCTTTTTAATCTATCTATGTGGAGAATTGTTATACATTGGGAGAGCAGTTCCTCAAAGCATTGTGGCAATTCGGGAGTGGTTCCACCTAAAATCAACTGTATTTGTTAATTGCATCATTAAAGTTAAAATTTCACTAACGTTGTACTACGTATCATTTATTTACTCGGAAAATATCATCGTAAATAAGTGTTTATTGGAAATAAGAGCTCAGAAACGTGCTCTTCCTCTTGTTTTAGTCTGCGCACAATTATGATAATAGTTATTTACTTTACAAGTATCGTAAGACATCTTATTACACTGGATAGGAGAATTATCAAGCGAGCCCGTTAGAGCGTGTTTGATAACCGATCAAGTTATATACTAACAAAATTACATTGTATACTTTACAAATATCGTACAAAATGAATTCATTTTGTAAAAATTTCCAATTTACTATAATTTTCGTTTAAATTAACTATTCATCCTGGGAAAGATGACATCTAATTTTCTTAAGACGAGGCCATGCGTCGTTAGAACTCGTGTGTTGTACCAATTCCGATTATGAAACATATTAATTTCTTGAAGTTCCACTTTATAAGATCAAAGTGAATAAAAAAGCTTTAAAAATAGCTAGGAAGAACATCTTGGCATTCTGTTTATGAGAACATCGTTAACTGTACACACATCATAGACAATTATGTCCTTAGTCACAAGAACTGTCGACTTACCAGCCCTTATTCCTGGTCTCGAAATTTTCGCACGTGCCAACCTCGCACAGCGCGTTGGTTGTAACGAAAAACCAAATTGCTTCTATCGTTCGCCACCCCTCACTTCCACCATCATCTCCACCAAAACCATCACCGCTCCCATCAAGATTACAACGACCACGACCATGAGCAGTCCGTGATCGGTCACCATCACCAGTCCCTCCAACTCCATCTCCACATTTCTGCTCTCCGTTCGACATGTCCGATCTCACCTCCGCTGCAACATTCCATGCCAACGGCGCCGCGACCAACCGGGGCTATCAATCTTGGGCCGCGTGAGTGACGATTGTCGGCATCATTTAATTACACGCCCCAGCGGCCGCGCGCGGCGGACAGCCGGTGCGTCATTGTAGGCGCCGACGCGTTTTTGGCCTCTTTGCGCCGCGTCCGGCATTCCGCGCCCGCGCCCGCGCCCGCGCCCGCGCCCGCGCCCGCGCCCTCCCTCTTGCCCTCGCCCTCCCTCTTGCCCTCGCCCTCCCTCTTGCCCTCGCCCTCCCTCTTGCCTTCGCCCTCCCTCTTGCCCTCGCCCTCCCTCTTGCCCTCGCCCTCGCCTTCGCCCTCGCCCTCGCCCTCGCCCTCCCTCTCGCCTTCGCCCATGCCCTCGACCCCGCCCTCCCTCTTGCCCTCTCCCTCCCTTTCGCCATCGCCCTCGCCCTCGCCCTCGCCCTCGCCATCGCCCTCGCCGCAGGTAACGGACCTCGAAGTACGCGGCCCGCACTTCATGTGATAAGTTTTTGCTGCGAGGTTGGCCTTAATTAAAATGGAGTATCGGGGAGGTATTTTTGATTTGTATCAGGTGCATACATGCTGCAAGATGTGCCTGGAATAGTTTGGTATTGAAAAATTGAAATATGACTTGGACGCGTAATGAAGTAAGCGTTGTGTTCTTTGAGCAGAATATGGTATTGATAAAAAGGGTTTTGTAGGCTGTTTCGGATGAAACGTTTAGAAGTCCAATATCTTTTGAGTGCTGAATTAAATAAACAACTCGCACGTGGTAAATTGATCTTCGGTACTCTAAAAGGAAGGAATCCATTCTCGATTGTGAGTGTTGACTCCAATGTTTCGATTCTCACGTCATTATTCTTAACACCATCAGAAAACAGCATTCCGCCGAGGGTGCGGCGTCACCCAGAGCCTAGTGAATCCTTACGTGATATCCTTCGTTTACATCACTATCACTGCCGGTCCCATTTTCGTGTTGATCGTAAATTAGTCAAAACGATCCAAATTGAGTGGATAGGCCTCTAGCTTTTAAGAGACTCTCATTTTCGACATTTGCATTAGATGAGATTTACGTAACAAAATATTCCGTTGTATATATTATTGTTTGTCGGGAAGACGCCGAGTTCTAGGCACACCTAGGACGCGGTGTCTCACTGACGGCCAACAATATTTACCCCGGCCGCGGAAGCTTACGCTTTCATTCCGCTGTATGTTACCATCCTTTGAATCTACCTTTCCAATGGCGTTTTTATACGATATAGTATTAATTAAATTAGCGTTGCATTGGCTTTTTTTTATCTCGTTGAGATGTCCTTCAATGGATATACGTTTAAAAGAAATGTCATGCTACATTGATTTGTGGAATTTTTTTAAATTTTAATTCAATAACATATATGAATAACTTAGCGAAATTCACGAACGTCAACATCTTTATTATAAACTTTGCGCCAAGACCAGCAAGAATTGAATACTTGAATGTACTACCTTCCATGAAATGCTCTCCGAGATTAGTTTTTGTGCGTTAGGAACGTGGATTCAAAGAACAAGAAGGTCGCGTTCGCGCGTGTGACGAGGGATCGGCTCCTTGCTTCATCCTAAGAATGAGGGCCGAGGGCGTCTTTGATCTGCGTCTTCGTGTTTATGAGGCGAACCTCATTAGCAACCGCACGAGCGGAGAACGTCCGTGGCGATCGGGCCTCCCGAAATAACGGTGGCGGCGGGCGCTTTTTTTGGAGGGAGGGGGGAGCGGCGCCCCCGGTCGGGCCACTCGCGTGCCCCGGGCCCATCAGGGGCGGGGGCGGCGGCGCCCGCGGGCGAGCGGCGCGACACCGCCCGCGGCGACGGCCCGGCGGCGGGGGCGGGGCGCGGGGCGCGGCGCGTCGGGCGCCCGCTTCCGCGAACGGGGGTCGATACGGGAGGCCCCTTGACGGGTGCTGAGGTGACGTCACGCCCCTCCACGTGGTGACGCGCCACCGCCGGCGGTGGTGGTAAGAGCAGGGAGCGGCGCGGTGGGCGCCGGGGCACTGGGGCATCAAATTCGAAAAAATGCGCACTTGGAGTGTATTTGGCATTTTATGGGAGGGTTAATCCGACTTTTGGCAGTTGACTGTATTTCCAAGCCTATTTTTATTTATTATCCTCGCCTGGGAGTATGAGAGCCATGTGGCGAACATTACGAATATCTGTCATAGCTTATTTGGCCTGCCTGAGATCTTTTCATCAAACGGCAACAGAAACTGAGACATTTTGTATTAGAAAGCTACATGTTCATTTTTGCCCCGGCCGGAAATCGATCCCTGGACCACTTTAGAATCTGCCTCCTGTATATGAGCCAACCAAGGGGCGAATTTGGGATTAAGACGCTCACGTTTTATAACAACACGATGAAATTGTTTAGGAATACTTAGTCCTCGATCTAAACGTCCTTTTTTTTCTCACCGCCAATGGTTGTCTTTTACAACACTCTACACGTCCAGATCCAAAAAAATCTTTTGTGTTAAAAAATACCTAGTTGAATAACAGTTTAGCTCAGTCATTGCATTTCGTCTTGCAGAGATGTTAAAAATCAAGAGAAAGGCGATGCACTTCTGCCAAATAAGGTTCGGCTTGACGAATTGCAAAATGGGCAGGCTCAGCTCGCGTAATAAAATTCGGAGTCGTATGTTTGCGCACTCGACGGTCCATAGGGCGAGATGGGAGGTTGCGACGCTGCTGATAACGACTTGTGAGAATTGGCTACAACGAATTAAGCGTCGGGAAAATATTCCCTTGGCAGAACAGCTCTTCATCTTCTTAATGGACTAAACAGTTGGACGGTCGCCGAGTGTCGCTCTGACACGCTCCCGCCCTGCCTTACCCCGCCCCGCCCCCATCAACCCGGCCCCGCATAACCCCGCCCCGCGTAACCCCGCCTTGCCCAACCCCGCCCTATCCCGCCCAACCCCACCCTGCCTTACCCCCGCCTCGCTCCACCCCACCGCGTCCTATCCTCGCCCCCGTCCTCCTCACTTCTTCGTTCCCGCCCTGCACCGCTCCCGCCCCGCTCTTCTCCTTCCCGCTCCGTCTTTACCCGCACCACTCCGCCCTTCCTCTACCCTTCCCCGCCTCACTTCACCCTTCTCAGCCCCGCTCCGCCCTTCATCGCACCGCTCCGCCCTTCCCCGCTCCGCCCTTCCCCGCTCCGCCCTTTCCCGCTCCGCCCTTCCCCGCTCCGTCCTTCCCGCTTTCGCCCTTCCCCGCTTTCGCCCTTCCCCGCTTCGCCCTTCCCCGCTTCGCCCTTCCACGCTTTCGCCCTTCCACGCTTTCGCCCTTCCCCGCTGCGCCCTTCCCCGCTGCGCCCTTCCCCGCTGCGCCCTTCCCCGCTGCGCCCTTCCCCGCTGCGCCCTTCCCCGCTAGCCCCTTCCCCGCTCCGCTCCGCCCTTCCTCGCCTTGCCCCATTCTGTCCGGTCGCGACCAGCTCTTCGCTCCGCTCAGCTCCGCCCCCCCCCTCCTAGCCTCCTCCCCCCCCACGTCACCCGCCGCGCCGCGCCGACATCTCCGCGACGCTCGCGGGCGTGGAGTATCGCTTTCAGCCGTCACACCGCACGCCTTTGCTTGTTTGCGCGACGCGTTGTCTGTCGACCGCTTGCTTAATTAACGCTTTTATGCGAACACGCAAACTCGTGTGTTGGAAGGTCAAGGGAATCGGGGCAGAACGTATCGTATTCCTCGCAGTTTCATTAAGTTCCTTTTTGCTGCAGCCTGGGCAATAATAAATGGCTATAGTTAGTTTTTAGTAGTTAGTTTTTAGACTCCGAAAGAAGGAAGCTGAATTTCATTATTTTCTACAAGGTTTCAGTTTCGAACGTGAATACGTTCAGTTTGCGCAGTAACAGAACTGTGTAATTAAAATCTTTAGATACCATGAAATCATAACTAATGAAAGCAAAAAGGTGATTACATACAGCGGCAAGAAAATGTGATACTGCGCACGGGAATAGAATACTAAGTTGCAAATACTGTGAAATAACAGTACAAGAACCACGATATAAATAAAACAATGAAAGGAAGATCTTTTTCTGCCATAAAATTAGGAATATTTGAAACAGAAGTTAATGAACAGTAAGGTGAATGAATTAATACATTATTTACTTGAAAGGGGTTTGCAGAAGGAGGAACGGCGTCGGTTGTATACCGTAGCACGCCTCGCCACATTGAAATTGAAATGTTAGGAGCTGGACAGTCTGCAGACACAATAATGAACCTAGTCCGCGATAATGAAAGAGTGGAAAGTTGTAAACAAACCGCTGCTAATTAAAGAATATAAATCCTATTACAAAGATAGTCATTCACTCTCCATTCCTTTATAATAATTTGTGAATGAGTTTTAACATTCAATGAAAAGAATAAAAGTAGTGTTTTTTCATTCGTGCAACCGAACCATGGGCCCTGGATAATAAAACAGAGGATGCGACAACTGCAAAAATCTATACAATTGTGTTTGTTAATATTTCCAAAGGACATGACTCGCGGAAAACGCTCATAAAAAGCATTTTGAGTAATGTCCGTAGCCTAAACCTCATTGGAACACATTGCGCACCACAATAAATAAAGAAGTAAAAAAATAAATCATTAAACTAATAAATGGTAGATAAATCTCATAATTGAATTTTTTTCCTATGCACAACGTGCTGAAATGTCTCAGGCCAAATCTTTTGCCTCTGCAGCGTCCAGGCAGTCCTAGGATTGCTCTGGTGGATGGTTTTCTGTGATTTCTCCGAATACCAGGCAAATGTCGGAGCAAACGGGCCTTGGATCGAACGCGATCTTTCCTTCCTGCCCGCATCTTTCACTCACACGCAAACACACACACGCAAACACACACACACACACGCAAACACACACACACACACGCAAACACACACACACACGCAAACACACACACACGCAAACACACACACACACACACGCAAACACACACACACACACACGCAAACACACACACACACACGCAAACACACACACACACACACGCAAACACACACACACACACACGCAAACACACACACACACACACGCAAACACACACACACACACGCAAACACACACACACACGCAAACACACACACACACTAGTACTTCAGTGCACACCACTAACGCACATGTCGGGAGACCAGTCAAGAGCGTAATGCCTATCCCGGCAGGGGCATTGGCGGCTCTGGACTCTTACTGATGTCAATGCAATTCCTCTGAGCCGGGGGACGTGGGGTTTGAATCTCGACGATTAGGACTTTCGACTCTAGCTAGATGGCTAGATCGAATTCAATCGCTGTCAGAAGGGGAATTCTAGCGGCTGCCTGCTCTGATCTGACGTCTGTGATTTCTCCGATCAATACCAGGCGAAAGTAGTACCCTGACAAACGGACCATGGATTACGCGCCTTGCTTATACAACACTTACACTTACATGTACTACTCTACCATACATGTCGGGAACTTACAGCTTGACACGGCTGGGGCGGTGCCTGTCTGATGGGAGATCCCTGGTTGGCGAAAACCCTGTAAGCCGACATTCGGATCTCATCATTCATCCAGAGAAGAAGAACACCACCACCACCACCACCACTACCACTACCACTACCACTACCACTACCACTACCACTACCACTACCACTACCACTACCACTACCACCACCGTGATAAAGTATGCACAACACTTTCGAGCTTATGACCTTAGCAGTGGGTGCTCCCGGAAACACGAAATAATCGATCAAAAATACCAAGGACCTGTTTCTAAATGACATAAAAGGCCTCAGTTTCCCACAATCTTGCATCGAAACCGGTGTGTGCCGCAAGTGCTGCGGCTGCGCTGATTCAGAGGCCGCGTATGGTGTCGCGTGAGCGCAAGCGGGCGAGCGCCGGGGGCGGTGCAGCGGGAGGCGCGTCCCGGCGCGGCGCGGCGCGGCGTCTAACGAGCAGCGGCCTGCGCGAGGCTCGCAACGCGCCTCCATAATGTTTATAGAGGCCATTATAACGCCTTAAAGAGGCGGCGCCGGCCCCGCGCCCTCCGCGCCGCGCCCCGCCCCGCCCCGCCCCGCCCCGCCCCGCCATCCTGCTCTGCTCCACGCGGCGATTCGTCTCCGCGAACTCCGCGGCACTCCGCTGGACTTGCGCCGTGTTCGCATCTGCTCTAGAGACCCTTGATACAGAGAGTAGTGCAACCGCCACCATTTAATATCCACTCACCCGGCAACTCGTCAGGCACCAATCAGAAACTGAAGGGAGATTGTAACAATTGGGGACATTATGAAGGTTTTCAAGAACAATAACATTGGTTTAGGGTAGATTCATGGTATTAACATACAGAATACTACACAGTTCCAACTGGACATACAATGGCGGGATCGATGGAACTATGGAATGCGCTACTCCGTGTATCTAGGGACTCTAGTTTGCTCTAGAGTCCCTAGATACAGTAACGCAACCCGAACGGCCGCCGCCATTTAATATCATTTCAACCGATAACCGTGTCAGGCAGAATTCAGGAGTGTAGGAGAAATGACAATTCGAGGCATTGCGGACAATTTCCTGTATATTATAATTGGTTTTGGTAGATAGGTGGTTTCCAACTCGCTCACTATACCGAACATTCAGCTGGATATAAAATGGGGGAATCGGCGGCGCAGTTGTTTCTAGGGACTGTAGTCTGCTGTCTCGCTGGCGTATCAGGGTGTGCCTTTGTGAAGTGGTCAGACCGCTTGCTCTCCACCGCTTGGGCCGGGTTTTAATCTCGGTACATTCGTGTGCAATTTGTGGTGGTAAAGGGCGTTTCCGGTAGGTATTCTCCGAGGTTTCCCGTTTTTTTGGTGCCTGTTATTTCACCATTACTTCATCTTTCAAATCATAAGATCATTGTCATAGTCATCCACCCATCGAGTCATTGTTCTCAGGTAGATATGGCAGAATAGGTGTGAGGATTGAGGATAATAATAATAATAATAATAATAATAATAATAATAATAATAATAATAATGATAATTTAAAACAATGAACACTCACTGCTACTCACCGTACTGTACCTCCCATTTACATCACATCGTCATTTACCGTAGCACCGACATAACAGGCTAGGGCTTATTCTCTCCATTTAATAAAAAAAATTGTGAGCTATTAATAATGAAGGAAATTCATAGGGAACTCATAACTTCCAGTGAGCTTCACGGGTAGCGTTATCGTCTGACAATCGTGTTTCCTTCTTCTCCCGCTGTGAGCGATTTCACCTCTTCCCTCCAACCGCGCCGTTGCAAAATCAGAAAATTCCCCATCGGCGCGAGCCGTCTCCAGCGCCCGCACCCTGTGGACTCGGCAGCGCCTGTGCTATGCCGCCCGTCGCTGTCGTCGCCCCGAGCCACGCGCCCTAGTTGTCGTACAGCACATAGCGACGCATTTGCAACACATCCGATACATTTCTTTTCGATGTTCTGGCCTGTCCTATGGCTTGTTAGCCCGCTACGGACCTTGGCCGACCAACGGTGACCCAGCCTCTCTGCTATGGGATAAGGAGTTCGTTGACACGAAGACATCCCTTCACCTTATATACTGGTCTTCGTTAGCCTGAGGGTGGACTTTTTCACTATCCCAGAGCAATAGATACCGGGACATTTGTAAGGGGAGCGCACACTTATAATTTACCCGGCCGGGAATCGATCCCGGACTTGCACCGTGGAAAGCGAGCACGCTTGCCAACGATCTACCTAGTGATTTCAATGTTAGCAGTATCATATATTAGTCATATCGGTACTGCAATATTAATGCCGAACAATAATGTACCTATTACCCAGTCCATCATTGTGCCAATACGACACGTACTATTCATGAATTATTCCATTAATGCTGAAACCTAAAGTATATCCTTTCTTCGCTGTTTCACATTCACTGTGGATTCTTTATAGTATGACATAGAAAATAGTAGTAGGCCACATTTCTTGACTCTTAATTCAGAAAATAATATCTAATTTATGAAATTATTCTGAATAAATTTAATTTTAATTTTAAATAAAATGTATATCGGTTCGTACTTCAAATATGATCAGATATCAACAAACATTTGTTTGAGCTTGAGGTTATATAATAATTACGTATTTATATGCGTTTCTATTGCTTCTGCACATACAAAATATATTGACTATTGTTTGCGGACGATCTTGTCTACGAGCAGCTCCAACAGGATTGCCTTTCTTCTAATTTAAACTTTGTAATTATCAGTCCATCTCGACCTATTACAAGTAATGGGCTATGGGCCTTCGGCAGGTGGTGCAGAAGCTGCTGGAACGAGCTCTGGTTTCTTTACAAGAAAATTGGAGATGCCCCTTCAGGAAAGCGTTGTAGACAAGCAATAGTCGTGTAATGATGTGACTAGACGTGGTCAGTAAAATCTGGTATTGCTTTTGTGATCTTCATCACTTCGTTTTGCATATCTTGTATTAGCTTCTTTCAATTAAAGTTTTTTGTGACTATTAATCGGACCATTTATAGACTATTTATCGGACCATTTATAGACTATTTATCGGACCATTTATAGACTATTTATCGGACCATTTATAGACTATTTATCGGAACCAAACTGGCAATACTGTCATGCGTCTCTCCATTTTCAACGTTCTTTCTATTTTGAAGCTCAAATCTTCCATGGGTTTTGTCGTAACATCCAGTACTTCGAGAACTGCAGAAGTCATTTCTGGATTATGGGGAAGATCGCGCGTGGTCCGTGGCCCATTATTTTACGGTTCGACTCCGACATCCGCCTGTAATTGATTGGAGGGGATAGCGAAAACGCCCGCTCAGAATGACCAACCTGTGGAATGGTCATCCACAAAATTGAGGACTTGGACCCAGTCTCTTAAGTTGTGTCAAAAACTTGAACCGAAGATCTCCCGTCTTCGAAGCTTCAGTCGTTGACTTACAGCTACATAAAGTATCACACATGGGTATTTGCATTATTAGTTGAAGGTATAAATCACACCTGTTAAGCTGGAAAAGTGTTACAATATAAGTAAGATGTTTAATGCAGAAGTGATAGTTGAACCGCAATGTGATGGTAACCTGACGTTGAGGATTTAAACGTAGCTTAGTCTGAGCAAAGCAGCGGTGAATGACGAAGCACTGAATTTCGAGTAGTAAATTTCGTTCAACTAGCGAAGTTTGTGTCTGCGTCGGGTGCCTCCCGCCCACCCGTTGGGGCCGTGGGGAGCGCGGGCTGTGCGGGCGAGCGCGCTTGCCCACCGCCGCGGCCGCACGGCCACCTGTAATTTTCGCATTCTTCTCCGAGCACGCGAACCCGCATCCCCCCTCCCGGCCTCCCACGGGGGAAAAAAAGTTTGGCGCATTCACCTCCGCGGCCACCGCAGCCGCAGCCATCGCCGCGGTCGACGAGCAGACGTGTTCGACCGTCAGGGGGAAGCGCCGGGGATGAAGGTAGGTGCGGCGATGCCTGGAAGGTAGTGAGCAATGAGTGTGAGTAGTTGGTGGAGGGCAGCGAACGGAGGATAGGCGGCGGTCGGCAGAGGCCGATGGGCGATGGGTGGAGTTGGTACATTTGAGCAAATTCTAAAAATGCAAAATCTAACCAAACGTTGAACAAATTGGTAATTGTGTGTTTGACGGTCAATGCAGGCATCTGAAGGTTTTCAATCTGCTAAGAAATGCTAAATCGATTGCAAAATGCGAAATCATATACAAAATGCGAAACGGTCGCGAACAAGACATCGATGTTTCAAAACTTTAATTTGAGAGTTGCCGTGTTCACTAATTTATAATTAAGATTTAACTTAGAAAACAAAGTTAAAAAAATAATAATAACCTAAAACTGATCCTGAATGCCTAGGCGCTTAGGGCAGTGGGGTCACTTCTACTGGTGGCTGTGGCACTGTGGCTTGCCACGAGCTTCTCTGCGCAACTAGCGTCGGGAAAGGGAACTATTAGTATCCGCGCCGTTTTACAACAGGGTCTGTCCGCCTTCATCTCTGGTGGCGGGGTGATGAACTGCATGGATGGGCGATTTCGTCGTGGCACCCGTGCCACGGACTTCCGCTGGTGGCATCGACCTTGACAACACTGGCTTAGGGTCATCCCAAGGGACTCAGCTTCTTCAGTTCGCTGTACACGGTCATGAGAAAACGAGGAAGGCCCTTCGTCTATAGCGCACGCGTTACTTCTTACACTTTTTACGCTTCTTACGTGTTTGTATTTTTTGAAGATCCCAAATGGCGAAATATCAAATTACCAGTATCTTCTGACTGTTTTTAGTTTACTTATTAGATTTCTTTGTCCAGTTTTATTTTAAAATCTAATTCTACACGTTTGAAAACCTAAAGTTAATAAAAAGCCATAATTTAGATTTGGGAATTTATTGAAATGTGTTTGTTTTTTTAACTTTAAACTTGATGACTCAGATACATTGTCTAAAATAAAACTGGACAGAGAAATCTAATTGAAATATTAAATTAGTTTCCCTTATTTCCCAATTTTAATGGGAAAATGTGAAAAGTATCAAAATAATTTTATCTGAAAAAGTCCTCCCTTAATAATAATTTTCTCAACAAATGCTACAAAATGCTAAATTTTAATTTTTATGATGCTATAAAATGCTATAGCCTTGTTTTCCATATGCGATGTAAAAAAATTAAAGTGCTAAATTCTACCGTCCCTAGCGATGGGTCACGAAGCAGCAGCGGGTGGGGGTCTGCTCTCGGGGGGGTGGGGGGAGTATCGCGGTTTGACGCTGCACCTGGTTGGTACTCCATGTTCATCGTCTCGCAAGAAAGCTTCAGAGACCGCGAATAGGGAATTGCTGCCACTGGAGCAGATGAAGCGAGTGGGGGGTGGGGGTGGGGGCGAGGGGCAGAGCGAACGCCTTGTTCTCCCGCTGCTGCAGGGCTTCGACGGTGTACAATTTCAACCGGCCTGCTTGGGAGTATTGGAAGCCTGGATAAAGCGAAGCGGTCTCATTGTGAATGAACCGTGTACAGTATTAATCAGTATTAATCTGCCAGTATTAATCAAACATTAATTTTTAACAAACAATATTTTATATTTCAAATGAATCCTGAGGAGTCGAAAATGAACGTGATTCTGAGAACGAAATTGAGAGTTTGAAGAAGTTTGAGCGAGAGGAGTGGCAGGAGTGATTGAGAGGGAAGTCCGCACTGAAAGTTGGAGAACTAAATAACTTGGAGGAAGAATAATTACAAATAACTATGAACTTGATAATTACAGATATTTGAGATATTCTGGATTTGGGGTTTTCTGTATTTATATTTTTTGTGGGTATACTGAATTGTTTAAAATGTACGCTACGATGATCTTTAGTTTGCATTCACAGAAGTAGAAGTAAAGTGCTATCTTTCTCTTTCTTTGCTTTATTTTAAAAATAATGTAAATATTTAGCGTGTTTAGTTGGAAGAGCAGATCTAATAACCCCAATCTAGCTGTTAATAAATTCAATTTATTATTATTGTTATTATTGATAATAATATTGTTGATATTATTTTCTGTATCCGAAGAATCAATGGCATTTTATCACATGTTAGGGGAAAATGTGCTAATAATAAAAAAAACGGAAGTATATTAACTACACGAAATTGATTACTACCAAATTTGTGCTTCATTTCACTATCAAACCATCGTCTATCACTTTCTCTTGTCGTGCACAGGTGTCTTATGGTATAGCATGGCTTTCCCAGTAGAAACACTATTCACAAACGATTTTTAAAACAACTAACCCTAAGCCGCCCTGCACGCGTAATACAAACATTTTAGACCTGGAAATAATTTTCCACAGAGTGTTAATTCCTCCAGCTGTATTGTTAGTGGAGGAGCAAAATGCCGCCGACCGTGCCGTGCAAAATCTGCTCCCGCTGCTATACTGCGGTTTTCGTAACAGCGTCCCTGACGGAAATCAGCTGTTTCGCTGCCATCCAATCGGCATCTTATATTTCGCGACAGTGACGTCACTATGGTGACGTTCAAGTGGTTCTATTGGATGAAACCGTGAACAGCTGAATTCTGTCAGGGACGCTGTTACGAAAATCACAGTATAAGCGCTGCTCGACAAGTAGGCTGGCCTCGGCCACCTGCGCTCGGCGCGAGGCGAGGTGCAGC
This sequence comes from Acheta domesticus, assembly GCA_031308135.1. Taxonomy (NCBI): domain Eukaryota; kingdom Metazoa; phylum Arthropoda; class Insecta; order Orthoptera; family Gryllidae; genus Acheta; species Acheta domesticus. The sequence continues at coordinate 126,683,503 of JAHLJT010004567.1, read as the reverse complement.
GCAGCGCAGGCGCTCTCGTAATCGCCGGCGGAAGTTTACGCGTTGTCTACCTTACAAGCGGTCGTTATTACGCACGGCGGCCGCTCGCTCGCTCTCCCGCCTCCGGTGCAGGCTCCGGTGTACGCACGCGGGCGGGCGATGGTTATTAGCTCCCGAGTGCCCGCCGGAAGTCGGAGCTGCGCCGTTCTCAGCCGCCCTCACTCCAGGGTGGGGGTGGGAGAGGGAGGGGAGTTGGCCGAGGGCGTAATGGGCAATGATGCCCCTGGGCAGTGGGCGATTCCGCGCCTTCCTCCCGTCTTCGAGGACTCTCCAGTTGCTTCGGATGTTGTCTTCATAATCTTGTTATGCCGTTGAAAACACCGCAGTTGTTGAAGATATTTACGGCCGTTTTTGAGGTTGAAGATATTTATGGCGAGGTGTCTTTTTAGGTATGTTGTAAATTTACTATATGAGATGTTTTTTAGTGTACCCATTGATATATTTAGAATTGCGTAGATTATTCTGGGTTCCAGGACTTCAGGTTTTGTATTTCAAACATTTCACATCATTCGCAGGTTTAACTAACATTCAATTTTTAACGTTAACTGAAATTCGTCCATTTTTCGAAAAACCTACAATCTGTCTTTGGCATTTTTATGTTCGCAAACACTTACGATGTCGAACACTCGGCTTTTTATGTGACTTTACCAGCAGATACTGCTTAAACAAAACCGTACACAGTCAAATTGCTTTTTCATGTGCATTTGACAATTAGAACAAGAGTTATGAATAATAATAATAATAATAATAATAATAATAATAATAATAATAATAATAATAATAGTGTAAAATTTCGTATGGTCACCATCGGCCGTTTTACTGGCACATTCTGGAAGTGGAGGTTGCGAACGGGCGCAACCCAGTTGTTTCGCAACAGCGCCTCACCTACCAGCTCACGTGCGACAATCAGCTTACAGGTTGGTTGACGTGGAACCAAATCGAAAACGAAATTTGGATCTGCTGCATTTCTGAATCTTCCGTTTCAAGGCCAAATTCACTCTCCTCGCATTTTTACCATAACACACCACCAGGTAGGAAAATATTTAATGATAAGAAATTGTGAAGTTTTGTAACTTGCTTTCTAATAACTATTTATGGTTTAAGTTTTTAGAAGATTCTGGATTCAATTCCAGGTCCGGACAAAAATAGAGTTGTAGCTTTCCTTTAAAATCATCTCAGATTCTGTAGTTGTGGGACTATTAAAAGCCCAGGCAGGCAGAGTTAGCTAAAACTAGCAATAATCGTAACTTGACGGTGAAGGAAATACGTTATATTCGCCACATGTCTCTCTTATCCTCTAGGTGTAGGGATTAAACTAGGCCCAGGCATGAGGGACACCGTTAATAAATAGCCGGCAAAGTCTGACAATCGACCCAGAAATGTCAAATACATACATTTTAGAACATTTATATTCTATACATATTTACATTCCAATGACACTCCTCTCTTGTTATTGTAATATTCCTGTTCCTCGAAAATACGCTAGCAAGTATTCGTAGACATCGATTTATATAGGTGGTGATTGCAAACCACTAGGAAAAGGCAAGCCAAGAAACGAGTAAATTATTCTAAAAGTCAAAAACACTTCAAAGTTTGTCTCATGCGTATTCGATTATACATTGTCTTATTAATGATATACGGGACAAATTCCAGCATTTACAATACTATTGTAAGTATTTTGTATTTTGTGCATTAAAAAATACGTATGTGTATAAGTGCTAATGAACATCACGCTCGATTTCCCAGTTCACTCGAGAAATATATTATCTATTAAGTTAATCTTGTTAGAATTACAATTCTAAAATCTAAATAATCGGATTAGAATTACAACTAAATTCAATTTTCAAAACTGTGTTAAACAACACATAACTATTCAACCCATACATTTCATCACAGTAGGGAAAAGTATTCATTTGAATAAAGTCGACTGTACTTTATCACCGAAAATCTTTTCTTTCTTTTGTTTGAAAGGTAATTTGCTACACAGAAACTCTCTTCAAAAATATCGCAAAAGATTACCACGTGTAATTTTCATCGCGACAGTCGGTTCCTCTGTGTAACTGAATGAAGTTCACGACGTTTTCCTAAAGGGAATGATGATATATTGAATGTTGTTGGCCCGTATGATGATTAAACATTTCAAAATCTGTGTATATTGTTCTAAATCCATTCCCGTATGTGCATTATTTATTTCTGCTACATAATAGAAACTCAATTTTGCATTCAATTCTAAATGTTAATCGTATTCGTTGATTCCGTTTCGGAATGTTTGCGTCTGAATCCAATTTGCAGCCCGTATGAGTACAGATCAAATAAGTGGCGAAGTGGACGAAAGATGTGTTTGCTCACGCTAGAGTACAATGAAACTGTAAAGCAGAATTAAATTAGTGCAGCGTATGCGGAGCGTTGTGAATAATTGCATTGTGACCATAATATAAAGTTTCAACCTTCGCGGACATTCACGTCAGAATTAGTTTCCGAATTTGTTTATGTACCCAAAAGCTAATAATTGACATTTTTTGGAAACTTTACGTTGACAACATGGGTGCCATGTTCTTGTTCTTTCTAGTTCATTCAGGAACCTTGTTTTTGAAAATTTTCTAAATTCAATCAAAATTACTTTTGAGTTGGTAACGAAATGGCTGAAATTAAAAGTTGAATGTTTTCGCAAATTAATCGACCATATTAAGTACCTAAAAATAAGGGATTTTTTCATAATTTCTCTTGGGTTCGCACACTTTAATCCTTCCTATTTCTGTAATTCCGGATTTCACAATTTATGGGTTCACTAGTTGTTGGCAATGAAACTGAAAGAACATGAACATTTCGTTAAATGAAAAGCACCAGTCGCCCGAATGAAACACGATCTCTTCTTTTCGCTCCACTCTCTAAATCTAGAGCGGCTCTTGGCAGATTTTCGTGAGCACTGTCCCGAGCATCGCCCAATCTCCCTTCGCCTCTCGTTTCCACGCGCCTGAAAAATTCGGGTCGGGGTGGGCGGAGAAACGCTCTTCGAAGGCGCCTCGCAAGGGTTCTCTTTCTTCGTATCTCATTGCCTCGTTAATTTACGAGGTCTTTGGGCGGTCGAATTCAATTTCGTGGAGGTTTCTAAAACATAATAAAACCTTTTATTGCGGGGGCGCCGCGCCGGGCCGCGCCGCGCAGTAGACCGCTCGAGAACGACGGCGGCGTTTGGAAGAGCGATGATTCAGAGACGCAATCTGTCGCTCGATATTGCATTTTTAAACGATCGACCGCTCGCCGCAACGAGAAATCCGCCGGTTCCAGATCCGTTTAATGGCGTGCGTTCGTTATTTTGTTTGGGAGAGTGCTGCTCTTCCGAAGAAAAGAATTATAAATGCGATTCTAGGTAGCGATTATAATGAACGTTCTTTCGACGCTGGTAATTTTATAGTTATGCTTTCTGATTGTTTGCGAGTGGGATATTTATGGTTTCCATTTATATTGAGGTTTTGGTTCGCCTGTTTATTTGCATGGAAATGATTGCTCCATTTTCAAGTCGCGTGAGTATGTAAATCGACTTGGGGTTATCGATTCTGTAAACGTGTGAGCATAGGAAATTCTCTCTGTTATCCATTGCATATATTTGGGGCAACAATAGTCAGTTAAGTGTGTTACAAAACCCTTGATAATAAAAGCTTCATTCTCTATGTAAATTTGAGGAAAATATATAATTTCCTCCTACCATTTTATGGAATATTTATGATATTGGTTTGTTGGCCATTCAGAAACATTTAAGTAGAAGTATTTATTATTTATAATTTTCCACCTGCTTATTCGAAGTGGTCTGGTTATTTATCTTTCACAATCATCCAGTGGTCCTGTTTGTTCTGCAGTTCCCAGCTCGCTTTGCCCAACGACGCCCCTGTCACAGTGCAACAAAGTCGTCAAAATACATCATGGATTGCGTTTAAAATAAAATATTTTTTCAAGAAAAATGGGGAACAGCATTTTGCATCGCTCTCCCTATTTGTATTTCAAAAGTTTTGGATCAGTAGCTCCACTGGCAGGTGGGCTCCAGAGACATATTGGTATAATACATAACAAAGACGCAAAAAAGGTGAATCCTTCATGAGACGTATTTGTCGCCCGAGCATATGCGACGGCTTTTGTGGAAAAACGTTCTTGCGATACGTACACCTATAGATTCATTCACTTTTAAACAGTAGTTTTGTAAACGCTGAACGATTTTTTTAAAAATATTGTACGTTGCCTGTTTTTTGCCATTATAATGCTAGCGGAGCATATTACTGCTTTCCATTGCCGTGGTAAATTGTGTGATTGTGTTCTTTCTGCAGTCCGCTTGTGCAAAAGAAGAGGTGACTCCCCCACGCGTCGTAATCGAATTCATAGCGGATCGTTCCCCGCGCCCTTGACATAGACCCCGTCCGCCCCTGAACAGCCTCAAGGGAGCAGACCGGTCGGCGCGTCGCCGCCTGCGCGGGAGCGTGCTGGCGGCGGCGGCGGCGATCGTGGCGCCACCCGCCGCCGCCGACGCGCCCGCCAGCCTGCCGCCGCCGCCGCCGCCGCCACTGCCGCCGCCGCCGCGCCGCCCGCCGCCCACCTGTTGGCGCCCGCTCGTCGTGCTGAGCGGCGCGGCGGGGGCGTTCGGTCACGTGGCGCCAGAGCTCTGGACGCGCGATGTCGGGGTGAGATCCCCTGGAGCGTCCCGTTTAACCTTTGGCCCTCTTTTAATTCGACATTAATCTGTATTACAAATGTGCTGAAATGCAGATCTGAGATCTGAGTGAAATGATCAGGGTGAAGTTAGAAGACTGAGAACTTACTATTCATAGTTTTTATCATTTCATCGTTTTAAAAAAAAGTTATTTACAAACTTCGGCGTGCGCGGCCTTTTTCTTCCTGTTCGGCATAATATGCCTTTCAGGGGTTTTACTGTACAATCTTATAATACAGCATAATTTTTGGCCTTTTGAATTCATTCTAATTTACGGTGGATTAAGAGGATCTTTGGGGTATCTGGAGATAATGCGGTTTGGAATAGAAGCATTTTTGCCTAGATTAAATATTTGTGTGTGCGCGGCCTAAAACAGCGGGCTGCACACCCACATTCCGCGGCCCAAGTCCCCCACTGGGCTCGCTTTTCTATTAAACTTTTTAACTTGCAAATAATGACTTATTTTACTTGTTAATAAATAAAGTATAATGCTAGGAGCATGAAATAATTTTGGTGATAAAATAAATTAAATACAATTGGTTTTATGTTGAACCATTTACAGGGAGGCCTGATGGTTTGGAGAGCCTCTTCCCCAAATGTCATGTATCAGTCCCGAAATTGTCAGTTCCAAAAATGAGGCGGTGGAGCGGATATTGATCATATTTACATGAGACTCGTCCGCCCCCAATACCCCTATGCGCAAGCCTATGTATGTAATAAAAGTACTTGACAAAAGCGTGTTCCGCAGAAATAGTAATTTTTGTATTAATGTGTGAAATGGTTGTTTTTAACGCGATCGAGGATGAATTTTTCTTTTGCCGAGACGGATAGTTTAGAGTAATAACAATTAAGATTGTACCAAAAACATTCACCCACAAAATATTAAAGAAAATGTGTACAATCGTATACAAATGTTTCTATTACGAATCATGATTTATTTGATTCTGCTCTTCGTTGTTTAATAGAAAGGGAGCCCTCATCTTCATTAACTATCACAGGAAGTTGTGGCCTCACGACGTACGGTAGGAAAGCATTGTCTCGTACGAGTGCCAATTCTGTAACTGGTACATTGATATTGTAACTACTGAATTCAAAACGAATAGCAGTGATACTATCACTCCACAGGAGTTTCTCGAATCTGCGAAGGTAGCGTCTGAATATTTATGAATTAGATAACATTAACCCACAAGAATGCCTTAACGTGTTCTACTATCAGTTAGCTAACTTTTATTAAATATTTGGAAGTGCACAGATTAGTCACTCGTGATTGTCACACACGTTACTCCATTCACCACCACCACCACCACCACCACAACAACAACAACAACAACAACAACAACAACAAGCACATTGCTACGTTCCTATCTGCAGGACATGGGGTGTTTCGTTGAAAACGCTCGGCAGGTGCCTTTTAAATTCAACAGAAGTACAAAGTGGTTTACGTTATAGTGAGGTAATTTTATCATTACGTGCAGATTTATGTAAATGGATATTTCATTACGTCCGAAAAAAGTCGAAGATTTAATGAGTTTCTGTGAAATCCACGAAGAATTATGAATAATTCGATTAAAAACATGGCCATTCAATTAGTGTCTGGGAAATGATATTTATAAAAAATATTTACGCTGGAATGATGGGTAAGTTAAGTATTTTATAATAATTAGATAAATACAGCTAATTGATTTTTTAAAAGTAAATGTGTACGATATTAAAACAACATCACATTAGGTTTCGCGCTGAGAACTTAATAACTTTGCCTCATCGGGATAATTGTGTATCATTAAAGCCTTTATGGGAACGTCGTGAGAAAATGTAAGCCTAAAAACATATCCATCTACCATTATTTTACCTGATCTAGTTCTTGTGAAGGAGAAGTATCAGGCACTTTCATTGTACAATTTTTATTCGAGTCTTCAATACATTTCATTGTTGTATTGAAAATTACTTACACTTGGTGTTTTTCCTTAAGCGGGCCTATTTGGGGAATTGACAGGTTTGGGCCACTAATAAAATGAGCCACATCAAACCTTCCACTTATTGTAAATGTAAATACTTCAGTTTTGGTGAAAGTGCGTCTTATCTTGTTGCTGTAAATGTCTTTTTCATATTTTCATTTATGAAAGGTTTGTGATTGTAACAAATCGAGAGACACTGCGACCAAAATCAAGATATTAACATTTGCGATTAGCGGAGGGGTTGCTTTGGCTGGTAGGGCTTATCTTGTTACTGCCCCAAGCCTTCAATTGTAATACGTTTGGGGTAAACGCTCTCGATCTCGCGGGATTTCATTTTGGGACTTTGAGGAGAATGAACGGAGGGGCTTCCGGAGAGGCAGGGAGTCCAACTACTCCTTTCCGTCAGGAAGAACGATTTAGCAGTTTGAGCGTGTTTTACAGTCATTTTTTCATAATTTTCTGTACAGAAAGTGGATGAAAAAAGGACGTTCGTTTCTGCGCGTTATGATTCGATGCCGAAACTCGATGAACATGATCCCAGCGTTTTACTCGGTCATTTCTGGTTTGTGTACGTAATCGTGATGAAAATATTTCCTCCGGACGCCGCAAAAGCGCTGAAGATCAAACATTTGAACATCGCATCTATGGTAACAAATTAAGTTACGTCATGTTAGGACTGACTACGGAACGTGACGACATTCAAACACAGAACATAATTTATTTCTCACTACATAGTCACATCACATTACAATTCAACTCATCAGAACGCCCTCGAAACTGTGCAAAAGGAGCAAATCCCACCACACGCATAACAAACAAGAGAAAGTTTCGAAAAGTGACGCCAGGAGCGCGGTAGTCAAACTGGACGAAATCTGTACCTAAAAATGAAGCATGATTCATTTTTTCGTACAAATTACATCCAGTCTGGCCGGTCCCTTCTCTGTACCAGCGAAAAAGGATGAAAATATGATCGTGTAAAACAGGCTTTCGGGAACGCGCGCATGCCCAGTGGGGCTCCCCGCCCCGGAAGCTTCCGCCAGAATCGTTCGTCAAAAGGAAGCGAATAAATCAGGTCGTTCGCGCCCACGCTCGCAGCATCCTGCGTCATGCGGATCCTGCTGTGGTGTTATTCAAGTGTGTGGCTAGTGCATACGCCTTCCACTGAGGTCCACCTTCGATTCCTGGGCAAACTTTGTGGGATCTCTATTGGACGCAGCGAGCTCTCGGCAGGTTTATGTGAGGTTCCTCTGTTTCTCCCCGACTCCCATTCTACTATCTAAAGCTAGGAGCGTCCAAATACCATACACAGCTAAACCATTTCTAAAATTGAAGGCTAATTTTAGGCTCCTGTGGATTTCCCAGAATCATGGACACTCCTAACTTTAGACTGAAGCTAACAGAAAACATCTAGAAAATACAACTTCGCATTATTGGAAATTATCGTAAATTATCCAAAATTAAAGGCTCGAGGGAAAAAATGCTTCCAGCACGTATTTTCCAAATACCAGGGTTGTACAATGAAACATAGCAAGCATGCTGTGTAAGAAACATAAGGCCTAATGTGTACGAAAATAAAAAACACGTTAGCAAAAATTCGACTACGTACCAGATATTTTCTGGCTACATTTGGGCTCTAGAAAACAACTATGTACTTTGTACAACCCTTAATTTTGAAATTTAAAGCCGGAAATATCCTTCCTAAAGTCTAAATTAACCTTAAATTTTGGGTAAGGTTTTTGTATTTTTCCAACTTTCGGATATTTCGTGTATTTATTAGCCTATTTAAACGTATATTACCTGTTTTTGTACAACCCTTATTTGTGGAAAATAATGTTGGAACATTTTTCCCTAGAACTAAAGGCTAATAAAAGTCTCATTAAATTTCCTAGAGCTAAAGGCTAATTCAAGTAATTAAGTTTCAATTTTTGATGCATTTTTATTGGCTTCTAAGAAAGTCAAGTATTATTTTCCTGGTGTGCGGTGCTAGCTTTAGTTTAAAGGTATGCTAGTGGAAAATCCAATGCTGGCTAAAATTAGACTTTAATTTCGGATATGGTTTGGTTGTGTTATTTGGGCGGTCTCTCGTTCTTCTCTCTTTCATTCTTTCACTTCTCCATCATCTACGTCATCTTCATTATCTCTTTTATCATCACTCATAAATCTCAATGATCTTAATAGTTGAACTAGGACCCCTAGGAGGACACCTGAACCAAAAAAAAAAAGACACAAGTACATTGCAATGCTAGTGTTAACAGGAAACTTCGTTGTTGACAAGGTCATGGTTAAGAGGAACCTGCGTTTTCGTGATTAAACTTTTGGAACAAGTTTGGCAAGAAAGCCGAGTGTACGAAACTGAAGAAATATTTCCCTACACATTTAATTCATGATCCCAGGCACCTACAGATATTAACCAAAAATATAGTCGGTAAAGAATTACTATATTTGTATTCACAGAAAAAAGAAAGAAAAAAGAACGAGAATATAATTGACTAGTTAAATATCTATTTACCTGTTTCATATCACTTTTACTTTTATCCGAGCCAGAGATGTGGAAGGCATCGAAGAGGAGGAGGAGGGAGAAGAACGTTTCAGCTAAACGCGCAGTATGATTAGTGACGAACGCATACAAACCGAACGGATACGCAAAAGCCAGAACAAAATTTTGACGAAACAATCCATCGAAAATTGAATTGTACGAATACAAGACTTTCGAAAACTTGTGACTGTACTTCCAAACCTCCTGCTGCCCCTTGTTCTTTTCGCCGGGTTCGAAGCCTGCCCGCCCCTCTCTCCTTCCGTAAAAGTCTGCTTCACTCGATCGCCCGCGCCTTCGCCCCCGCCGGTGCACCGCGGCTAAATATACCGGCGGGCGGGGCTGCGTCGCCCCGCCGCCGCCGCCGGATTCGATCGTGGCGCCGCCTGCCGGCGTCCGCTGTTTCGCAGAATCGGACGCGCGCCACACGCCTCCCGCGCATGCGCAGACACGGGGGCCTCAAGGAGGCCAACACACGCACTAAGCGCTGGCCAACTGCGTGGCATGGCAATTGAAATCCGACTCAAAATCGGCAACTAGTGGTTTAATGCAGGGGGAGCTAAAGGGAGTGGAACTTTTTTTTCCCTGGAAGGTGAATGGAAATGTATTTTCAATTGGTCTAATTTGGAATGCAAAATAAATATTTTAGAATAGTGTCGTGTATCATATAATTTATAATTCTTTGTTAATTGATTTGGAAATTATTGGAGTCAATAGGGGTACTTATGGCAGTGAATAGTTCTCTATTTAGTATGCAGGGTGAATTCAGAGACGTGTATTGTGCTACACATTAAGAACTCACTGTCAGAAACTACTTTAACTGCATGGAATATTTTTAAAAAAAATTGACGGTAAAAAATGCTCATCCGTGCCAATATTTAGAGCGTTTGGATTTAGGCACTGAAATATTAAAATTGTGTGAGTTGACAGCAAATTCAAATGTTTCAAATGGGCGAAAATAAAATATTTTAGCAAACAAAGGCAATTAGTCTCCTACTGAAATGCAGCAGATGATTGTGTTGAGGAAGTGAATTGACAAGGAAATGACTTTGAAATACAATTTAAAAATTTCAGAATTTAAAAAAAAAAATTTTTATCCGCTTGTCTGGAAACAACTGCATTTTTTCGAATGGTACTTATGGTTTCAATTATGTTGTAAATATATATAAAGACATTCAGAGTGTTTTCGGACTCGTTCAACTCCTTTTTTTCCATCGAGCTTTCACATTTGAACAAAAGATCAATTTTCGTCTCATCACTTCGTTTCGTCACATCAGTTGTGTTAACTCATTACGCCGTACCTCCTCGAGTCACGTAAAACTGTGCCTTTAGTCTCGCAAATGGTCATTAGGCTCATCCATTATTTATATTATTTGCTTTGAAAGAGAGAAAAGTGTTAAGGTGTATAGAAATTCACCACTATGCCTATGTTTTAAAAAAAATGTGCGTAGGTATATTTTCAGAGGATTTTATTGAAACTACGAATACAATAAACAAAAATACCCAAGTAGAGATTATCTTCACTGTCCATTATCTTCCTGTTATTTGTAATGCATGTTTTAATGCGGACTCCCACTTGGGAGGAGTTTGGTGGCGTCGCGCCAGAGCGCCGCCAACGCCTCATTGCGAGCCGCGCCCCGCCCCGCCCCGCCCCGCCCCGCCCCGCCCCCGCGCACGCGACCGCTCCCGCGTCCTGCATTTCCCGAATTGCCGCCACCGCCATCGACAGTTCGCAGAAGGCAATCGGCCGAGCAGAGCGCGTTCGTTTCTTCCTGTCGTGATGCGGTCGACGCGACGCGACGCGGCGCGGCAGAGCGGCGCCCTCCCCGTGCGTCACTCGGGGCCAGGCAGGCGCCGCTGCGGCTGCATCGCACCGGTGAGCCTGACCTCGCGGACCTACACTTGTGCTCCGAAACCATGTGCCCACCGGGAAGCAAAAAAATGCGAAACTGCTCGCGATTTTGATGCCCAATCACAGTTAGGTTATTCACATACGCAATTAGTGGTGGATTCGAGGGAGGGGGCATGGAGATCAAGCCCCTCCCCCCTGAGGTCTAGAGAAAAAAAAGTAAAATGGGAAAGTTAGAATTTAGTAATGGAAATGTTACAATTACGTAATTATTTAAAAATATAATAGTATATAGTATCATACTCACAGTATAAAACTAATATATAATAACAAATATGTTTATTATTTAACAGAAATTTATAATGGCTCCTTCCAAAACGATCGGCTGGTTCCGCCCATGTACGCAACCTAGTGCAGGCGCCAAATGGGCGGAAAGCGTTGGTTACTGAGGCAGAATGTTCTTCTAATTACCAGTTACACCTACCATTTCCTAAAACTTGTGCAGACATTCGTGAAAGGTATGTTTCACGCACCCCAGTATTGTTTATAAATGACTTTTGAAAACGTACAGTCTGGAGAAAACAACCTGAACTTACTAATTTTATGTCGTGACTTATGTCAAGAACTATATGGAGCTTTCTTTCTTTTTTGCTCTTCGCCTTTTTAATTTCTTGGAATGGGTCCAGTGTTTTTCACTTCATTCTGAGTACAAATCTGGAAATTCTGGGCGGTGGTGGTGTTGTTTGCACAGCACGAGGGGCTCACCTGGTCCGCAAGAGAGCCATTTCGTGTGTATGTGTAGTTATAAAGTTTCGTTTGAATGTGTTGAAAACTTATGTATTTGATTTCTCCTTGCATGCTGTCACTTCTTTATGTAAATAAAATTACAGTTCGATGGAACGAACGCAATGTAGTCCTAGAAACGTTTATTACATCACTTAAATGTTGCCATTTCTTTCGTGAAAAGTAATTTTCAGCCCGAAACGTTACAAGCATGTTGGTTGAATGAATTTTTAAACGATTTTTGGTGGCAAAATATCGTTAAATTACTTATTTTAAAGTAATTCAATTTGTAACTACGTCACTACTCACCCTGATCTCTTAGAAGTTTTGAATAGAAGTTTGATTTGTCATGCAAGTTTTCAGGCACTCGTTTGTGCGTGAATGTGTGTTTTCGTCTCGGCGATGTCTTTCATTTCAAATATTAGAGATGGTAAACTTACATTGGTGTCTTTCTCATTCACTGTATAATTTCCTGCCAGGATTGACACCATAGACGTCATACTCTATTCTTATTTACAATTATTACGGAGCGAAAACCAGACGTCACGAGTAGAGGATATTGAGTCGCTGACTGAGAAATTGGGCTTCAATGTGAGGGTGTTCTGCCCCAGCGCGCATTACTTGTGAGTGTGGGGTGGTGGGGGCAGAGGGGGACTAGGGTGTTTTGTGTCGCCCCCAGGTAGCACGTCCGCCCTCCGTGGCCTGCCCCCCCTCCTGCGAGGGGGGCGTGGGGCGGGGCGAACCCCCATTGTGCACGCCGTGTTGTGACGAGTGCGGTGAAAGAGGGCCCGAGAAGCGGCTGTCTGTTCCCGTTAGGGCCCGGCCCTCCGTGGCCCCTAAGTAAGCTGTCACTCGGCCAGACAGTCGTCGTCGTTGGTCCGAGGAGTAGCAGCGTGCAGCGCTAACATTTGCAGCCCTCACGTGATTTTTGTGACGGAGCGTTCAGTGTTTGTGTGGATAAGCCATCGTGTGGGGCGGGTGCCGAGTGTGAAGTTTGGCTAAACGGCTTTAAAAAGTTTATTCAGCGCGTAAGATTTGAGGTGAACAGATGGTTCGTGAAGAACTCGTTCGATTTGGAAATACGAGTCCGTGTGATGTGTGTGAAAAGACAAATGTGTCAGTGTGCTTTGGATGGGAATGTTACTAGTTACGGAGAATTGGAGGTAAGTGATTCGCATTTTGCACAGCTTCATATCTGTAAACCGAAATTTTAGCGTTCAAAGAGTGAGTCGCAGCTGGCATTTCATAGTTATCGTTTCCACGTGTCCACTGAAATGAGAAGTGTTGAAAGTGCGCGACATTTTTCCACGTTTTGGAGATGTGCCTGATGTCACCGATGTTTTGAAGGCTGTCAATATAGTACCGTTTGCTAGCTGTTTTAATTCTCCGCCATTGGTCCCATTGAATCATTCTGATTTTATGGCTGGAGGAAAAGTTAATGTTGCACCGGCCTGGAGACGTATACAAGTCAATATGACAGACTGACAGAAAATGCCTTTTGAGAATTGCAGTTTGACACACAAGATATACATTGCATTGTTGCATTCTCTTCTGCAATATGAACTGCAATGAGTTTTTATGAAAATTTTTGCTCGATTTTTCCAAAGATTAGCCTGCACAAAAGTACAACTTTGAATATTTTTGTCACATCGGATTATTATTGAATTGGGACACTTTGATTAATTTTCATGATTGACATGATTTATTTTCGTTGACGTCATCCAAGTGCATACATAACTTCTGTTCTCTAATAGGAAGTACTAAAATCTCTACATTATATATTTCTGCAGAAGTCCAATTTTACGTTTCTGCTAACGCTGCGTCATTTCCACATGTTAACACATGCTGGTGGTTTTGGGAAACCACTTGTGGAGCTTACTCATTATTTATTCCACGCAGTTTTGCGGTGTGCCGCGTGTTTGGTGGCTGAGCAGTTGAAGTGCGGGTTATTTTAACGCCATCTATTTCGCTCCCCGCATGCGTCGGGTTCCCTGTGCCGCCCCGGGGAGTGATCGAGGGGAAGGGTTTGGACGGCGCGGCAGAGTCGATGAGGACGTGGGCGGGGGCGAAAGCGAGGGCGAGGACACGGGTGAGAGCGTGAAGGACGGCGATACCACTGGGAGTGAGAGAGGACGAAGGCATGGGTGAGGGCGAAGCATTAGCGTGGGTGAGTGGCGTGGTCGACGGCGAAGCTGTTAACGACGATAAAAGCATGGTCGAAGGCGAAGGTGTTTGTGAGGGTGAGACGGGCAGTGGCGAAAGTGTTGGTAGGTGAAGGCATGGATGAGAGTGGATGCGTTAGCGAGCATGAGATGAGGGTGGAGACCTTGTTGAGGTTGAGGGATGGGCGAAGAAGAAGATATTGACAAGGGCGAAGGCATTGGCGATGGAGAGACATGGGCAATGATAAAGGCTTTGATGAGGGTGAAGGCAAGGATGAGGGCGAACGCGTAGGTGGGGGTGATGTGGGCGAGGACGATTGTGTTAGCAAGGGGGACGGCGTTGACGAAGAGGAAGGCGAGGGGCGAAGGTGTTTGTGAGGGTGAAGGAGAGATCGAAAGCGTTGTCGAAGGGGAAGGCGTTAGCGAGGACGGAAGTGTGACAAGAGTACGCGTGGCGAGAGCGAAGGCATGGGCGAAGGGGAAGGCTCGAACGTGGGCAAAGCTGTTGGTGAGGGCGAAGGCGTGGGTGTGGTCGAGGGGCCGCCTGTGCATCGCCCGGTGCAGCGCACAGCGTGAAGCCGCGATGTAATCTCGCATTGTCACCGCAGAGCTCCAGCGCAGCGCAGCGCGGCCGGCGCGGCGGGGCACAGCACGGTGCGCGTTCAGTTCAACCGCGAGCGGCGGCGGCGGCGGCAGATTTAGTTATCCCATCGCTCCCGCACCCCCAGCGAGCGCGTGTTCATGCTAACGCGATTTGCGCACGCCGCACGCACACGCACACGGTCGTGCACGGGTGTGCGCGCGCGGTGGCGCCGCTGCGGCCACGCCCCTTCGCGCCAGCCCTCGCTTCGCCCCCCGCCCGCGCGCGAGCCCTTCTCTCCCTTGGCTCGCTGCTGTCGTTCTGCCCGGCTTTCCCTCTGGCGCCGTCCCCCCTCCTCAGTCATTGATTTACATCCTTCCAACAATTTTCCAGATTTTCTCTTCTTTCCATTTCCCAGATTCTCCATTCTACCACACTCTCTTCATTTTATAAATGCATTTTTTTAATACAGCTTCAATAAATATTACCCATGTTAGTTGTACAGTATAAAAATCTTCACAATTTTTGACACACTTATCGGAAATCAAAGTTCTGGAAGGATTTATTACAGAAAAACACTAATTAAAACTAAAAACACTAAACAATTACTGTAAAGCAAGATCACGTGTTTTTTTTCACACTTCGTACTTTTTCAGTAGAATTTAGGAGTATTGATCCCGCATTGTTGTGGTAACATTCAACTCGTTACTGATGTTTTACAATAAATGTCTCAAAACTTCAATTTAATATTCATATAGAGTCAGTTAATTTGTTTATTAACAGACAGTGCTCAGTATCTTGTTCCGAATTTTAAGTATTATCTGAATATGGGCTCTTCGAGCGCAGCCCCGAAGTACATTGATGACCATATTTTTTAAAAAAATTCTTTATTTTCTGTTCAATATGTATGCTTTTCAGAGCCGTGAATTGTCACTTCTTTAACCTTAACTTGGTTATTAACTTAACTGCGGGATCTCATTGGGTAATTGAAAATTTAATTTATAAAAATGTTGACAGTCAATAATTTTCAAGATTTTTTTACATGAAAAATTGTAAATTTCGGACATTTATTTACAAAATTATGGCGCACGAAACCAGTTTCGTTCATATAGACGTTTTTGGACGTTACAATTATTTACTGTAAATGGATTGCAAATTTTTACTGCTACTGAGATTCTCTTCCCAATAGCCAATAAATTTGGTGGTCTTAAATTTAGTTCTTATTTACCTTCACTCGTAAAGTTGCACTCTCTTCAGTGCAACTTTAGGTCTGTTCTCTTTATGTTCATTCTCTGTCATCCCTATTTTAATAGAAATAGATACATACTTTTTTGCATTTTTTTGCTTTTTCTTTTCACTTTCGCGAAAAAGAATCAGCGATTTAACTTAAAGAACTCAAGCCCGCAACCTTGTCATAACTGCAAGAATCACACTTGAACTAACGTGCAGACATTTCTAAAAGGAAGCTTCTTCGCGCAAACATACATGTTGACTTCATTCTTCACACTAAAAAATTATTCTTGTATTTAAAATAACTTAGTTCTTCGAAGTTCGCGAGTTTTAAATAAACTGTTGGTCTGTAAATATTTCTCTTCATTCCGTTTATCAGAATTTTGAAGGGATAGAATTGAAAATGAAAGTGTTCTCTAAAAATATGATGAAACTGATACAAAAATTCTAATGCTTTCTTTTTTGGTCTCTAATAGAAACACGGAGATATATTTCTTTAAAGTTTAATGGACTTCATGAGAATTTTCAGTTAATCGCGTTTAGGTTTCTTGAGTAGCAAGTGGTCGCGAAATCCGCGAAACGCATTTCATTGAGTTCTCAGTCCCAACATATCAATACATTAAGAAATAACGAAATCCCTTTAATTTATTTTATGTCGCTTGATCGTTAATTCGAAAACCTGCTGCCTCTACTTATTCGTGTCGGCTCGTTTGCTTCCTTCCTGTGAGTCCCGTCTTCCGTTCCCTCCCAGGGACTGAGGTAGCCTTCGCACAGTAGCGCCCTCGTGTCTTGTGAGCCGCTGGGGCTCCTCGGGCGGACGCTGTGGCGACGGCGGCGGCGGCCACCTCCCTGCGGCGCGGTAATTGGAGGTAATTGCAGCTAATTTATGAAATTGGTCGCGGCGCAGCGCTTCAATCTCGTCAGTCACCGCGTAATTGGACGCCGGTCACACACATAAGCGCCTCGCCGCCCCGCCCCGCCCCGCCCCGCCGCATCGCGCAGCGCCACGCCCCTCCGGTCCGAGCAACCGCCCCCGCCCCATCCCGTCCTTCCCCGCCAGTTCCCGCCCCCCAGATCCTCTCCCCTCAGGACCTCGCCCCGCCCCGCCCCCGCCCCGCCCCCGCCCTGATCCCGCCCCGCCCCACCCCGCCCCGACCCCACCCCGCCCCGACCCCTGCCCCGACCCCGCCCCGACCCCCCCGACCCCGCCCCGACCCCGCCCCGACCCCGCCCCGACCCCGCCCCGACCCCGCCCCGACCCCGCCCCGACCCCGCCCCGACCCCGCCCCGACCCCGCCCCGACCCCGCCCCGACCCCGCCCCGACCCCCCCTGACCACGCCACGATCCAACTTCGGTTCCGACTCGTTAAAATCTTCCGAATCTCCGTTCCACTCGCTCAAATCCCCCACCCCAGCCAACGATTCACTGAAGAGGATTACCAGTGTTTCAATGTTCGCAAAGAAAATAAAAATTGAAATTCAATTTTGGGTGGATATTAGGAAGAAAATTAGTATAATTATTCTTCATGCTAATCGTTTCCTAGTGTCTTCAAAACTGTTAACAATTGCTCACCCTTTATTATCTAAATTGTTTCTCTGCTAGCTTGAATTTATGATAAAACATTTCCTTAATAGTTATTTACGATGCGAGTGGTAAACGTGACATTTTATTTTGCGAAGAAGAAAATGTTGCGACACGAAACTGATAGGCCGAGTGGCGCAATCCTATGAGCAAAACACAGTCACTTTTACCACGTGTGTTGTATACTACTAAATCAGCCCTACTGACTTTCCTTTTATTTTAATTCAAGTATACAAATCAGTTAATTGGGTACGTGTTACATTAAGATCAGTTGTAGCTAATCAGACGAAAGTATTTTGTTTCTTTTTTGTACATTTCAACATCGTCTCACTTTTAGCATTAGTGCCAAAAAGTTAGTTTTTAGCACAGTGTACATGCCGTAAAAGTACCTGCTGTTACTAGTAGTACCTGCTGTAAAAGTACCTGCTGTCTAAAATACGTATTTACTACGTTGATAAATTAGTTTATCGGAGTATGAAATTGGAGAATTACTCTGGAAAAGTTAATCATTGTTCCTATTGTTGACATGCTGTTTGTTGATAATCCCTTCCTTTTTATGCTTTTTTTCTGGGAACATAAGGTGTTTAGTTGACGATGTGAAGTACTGTATAGTAGAAATATTGTAAGAATATTTATTAAATCCACGTAATACACACTGTCAGAAGTTCCCCATTACTTGAATTAAATGTACGAGTAAGTAACATTAAAGTAGTTATCGTGAACCCTTAAATGCAATACACACATGTGTATTAGGATGCTAGAGTCACAACTTTATGTCCATACCTGGAAGGAAGGAAGGAATGCTCTTTATAAACTTATTATTAATATACATTGATATGATGAGAGACAGGGGAAACGCGAGAACCACTATATTAAATCTACATTGATTTTAATTCATTCATTAAATTTAATCTACAAACATATTCATTTCTTTTTAGTTATCATATAACTTTAAGTTTAATATACATTAAGTTTCATGTACTTTAATGCATTTATCTACAGTGAATTTAAAGACATTTCTGTCCCGTGTGTACCTATCAAAGGAAAACGATTTTTCTCGTCCAGGTTTTGTTGGTCGTCGACATGTATGTTCGACCTCTCGATGTCGGCGTTGCGTACGCCTTCCGCGAAAAGTGCGCCGCGAAAGTTGCGCTCCGTCAGCGTCTGGGCTCCTCGCCGCTGAGTCATTTCTTTGGTTCCGTGTTTATTCTACCTCGTTATCCGCTGTGTACATCGAATTCCTTTTTATGCGCGGGCCTTTCTTTGCGCGGCGCACCCTTCAATTTCTCGCGGAGCCACGGAAACGCCTACCCCGCCCCCGCCAGCCAAACAGTGGTTTGAACCACTCTAAAAGCATATAGAATTTTCTTTTTTCATTTCAAAACTTTTAAGGCTTTCAAATGGTATGAGTATACGAAAAGAAGGAAAATATCCTTTGCTTTATGTTTCATATTCATTTTTTTATATTTTAAAAAAATAAATAAAGATGGCTTGGAAACATATGTATTTAAGGCGGGCGATCAAAATGAGTGAGATTTTGGGATTCATAATTCTCATTAGTTGTTTACATTATAAAATAACATTTTTCTTTCGTAACTACTCATTACCTTCTAGCTATATTTCTTGTATCGTTGAGTAATCACTTTTATATTTGATGTATTTTCTTTAGTCAAGCGTGTTATAAGGTACGTCGCTCTTGACTTGTAAACAAGTGAAGTCTTAAGCACAGCACGAAACTTGTAGTGTTGCAGAAAACATTTTCTGATCTTTGCCAATTCTGAGTAACTAAGACACTTAAAAAACATTAAATATAGACTAGAAATTGGATGATATGGAAAGAAATTTTGTGCGCGATATAATCGTTGAGTGTATTGTAGTATTGCTCTGGCGTCCACCTAAAGTTATGTTGTTTTTCATGACATTAGTCCCTGCCAGTTGCAGGGCCTCCCCGCTGGCATATGACGATTAGCATTAGGTGGGTGGGTGGGGAGAACCGCGCCACAGTCGGGGTAGATGGGGAAATGATGTAAATAGAAAGGGAAGGAAAGATCGCGCGCGATTTGTGGTTCGTGGGATAGGTCGTCACTGTGTTGTTCAGTGGTCGGTGGCCCGCTGACTTAGCACTCGCTGGAAGCAATGAGGAAAATCAGGATAACCAGTGAGCCGAACAGTCAGTTTACGAATTCGATTCCGCCAGGGGCCACCAACTCATTATCAAACGCATCAAATAAATTTCCGACAGAAGAATAAGCAATTAAAGACTTTAAATCAACTTGACGCAAACATACCAAACTCATTAAAAAAACAGACTTTGTTAAGATCGAACCTGCGACTTCCAATTACTGGTATTCTCAATCCGTAATAGATATTTACCTGTAATCAAGCGGAGAAACCCCACAGAAAGAAACGATCGTCTAGAATTCTCATCCCAAGCTTTGTAGGTATGTTGAAGATCCCTCAGCGTCGACAGTTAGACCTAGAACCACATGACACACGAAGCTACAGTCTGGTTTCCGTGTTATTGAACGGAAACATTTTTGCCAGATTTCTTTCCAACCCGGACTACAGTGCGCCGCGCCAGCCGGCCCTCCCTCCGCCTTCGCTGCCGCCGTCGCCGCCCCCGCCTCGCAACAGCCCGCCGCCTTTTCCTGCACACGATTATGATGATTAGCGTAGATTTATGTCGCGCGCTCAGAACTCAATTTCTTCCAACAACCCTTGTTCACTCGGATACTTTATGCCCGTGCGCCCGCCGCCGCCGCCGCGCCTTAAATCCTGTTGCGCGGCGAGCGCTAAGGAAACCCGGACTTCAATCGCTTCGGTCGTGTTCGGTACCTGCGCTTTCGTCCTTCGCGATTTCTTGAGCACTCGACTGGTGCCGAATAGTTTGACGATGTGCTATGTGTAAATTAATTAATTTTTGATGAAATTATTACTTATTCGGTTATTAATTAATTTGGATGGTATTTTCTCCGTGTAGTATATGCAGGCAAAACCTGTGTGTATAATACGAATCGTCATATTTAATTTTTTAGTAAAATTATTAAAGGATGACATTTTAATGTACGAAGACAAGTTTTTGTCGACAGTGATATTAAAAAACAAGTATTATTAAGGAATGAAAACGGAAACGTGTTTATGTCATATCTCAAGAAATAATTGGAATATAATTTGATCACGTTGTACATTCCAAGATGCTATCTCTTCTTAGCACGTGCCTCTCATTATTTCTACTATAATTGATGCAGATTTCCCTTGTCATTTTCGTTTCGGGTGATGAGGCAGGTGTGTTTCATGTATATTTTATCGTTTATGTAATGTTTTGTAGATCTCGAACTTCTGTTTAAAAATACCAAGGAAAAGAAAATTAAAATCACGTGATCTTTCACCTAAGATGTGGGACAGTTATTGATTGTTCCATATTAGCTATGGAACTCAAAAAATTAAGAAAGAAAAGAAAAATAACCTTTTTTTCTCACTCAATCATTACTGCTTATAGTCGAGAAAACATAATTTCGACCTTGCTGAATGTCAACTTTTTGTTGAAAATGAGACAAGTATACTGGATTCTCCTATTCTGTGTGTATAATAAGTTACGTTAAATTCCTTCTAGTGAAGGGTGCATGTGTGTTCATGAACACGTAAAGGTCATAAAATCATAAAACCTAACAAGATAAGTGAAATGGTTTTATAATTCACTCTACAACAGTGATTGGAGATAATTCTTTTCAAATAAATTGAGTTGTATCTTTATTCACGCCAGAAGATTAGTTCAAATAATCATAAGATGGTCAGACATGTTCCCCTGCTGTAATATTTAGTTTTCACAAATTATCGCCTTATTGCAATAAGTAGTATCCATTCCATCCATATGTCCAAGTGTGTTCTCCGTGCGAACTAAATTCTTTCAAAATTCGAAGATAGTGAAACGTTGAGGTAACGCAAGATCCGTACCCTAAGTAACAGCGTATCAGGAGCTGTGGCGTCTCAGTCTTGTCACTTCATACCACAGAACAAAAATCCCAAAACATATTTGACACGCTTAAATAGATCTTGAGGTCTAATTCTACAATCGTTTTGAAAAAGAAAATTTCTGAATGTACAGATGATATAGTAATTGCTCTATAATTATTTACATTAAAATAATATTCATAATATTGGACATTGCAACTTCGCAACAGTATGCTTTTAATTTCTTTTTCATTTTCAAAAATATATGTGAAATTTTTCTCTCTCAAAGTTTTAGTCTCGTAAATATGAAGTTGGGGTCATAGCTACTAGCGTTAGTAGTACTAAATGATTGTTGCTGCAGATGAGAATTCTAAATTTTATGATTGCTCAAATCTATTTTATTTCACGTAAGTTTTAAAACAGGCATGCTAACTGATCGAAATGTGAAATAGATGAATATTTCTAATCGATTGCAAAAGAATATTCTTGTTAAAAGTACAAGATTGGAATAAGAAAAGGATCTGAACATGAATCTTCTTCAGGATTGAGCATTCGAATGTCACTACTGTTCGCAGGGGTTATAAAGTAAGAGAGATTTTTTGCAAGAAGGGAATCCAAACAGTATCTCAATCCCGGAGAGTTCTACTGCGCATTTCAAAGTTGGATTTTATTTGACGGGACCAATCATTCTTGCGGTTTTTTCGTTTTCGACAATATGTTCATGGCTTATCCTTTATGTCTTGTTTGCTGCAATTACCGCTTACAAATTTGACACCAATATGAAGACAACTATAAATCAAATGCCTACAATACTTCTATTATATTGCAGGAGCTTTAGTGAGTTTTAAATCTTAGGAATTGAAAGAGGTTGGGAATGATATGTCGTTCTTTATTTGGAGGATATGTGTATGTTGATGCTTCTTTCTTCATCACAAAAACAATTAAACTGTTCTATGTGGCTACAATTGCTTTATTTATCGCATAGAAGGATAAAGAAATGTAGACATGTCTTAGTCATATAAGCAATATAACAGTGTTTTATGGTAGCATTAAGGGTTACAATCGGACTATTTAATGTAAGTACACTTTAATCTACGTAAATGTTTAAGGATGTCGTTTAACAATTAATATTGGCGTCATAGTTGACATATTACTCCTTTGGAATTCGTCTTGCAAAGATCTGCTGGTGTTGGCGTCGGTCGTCGCCGTCAGCCAGGAGCACAGGGGCGCTGCATGTTAGCCCGGGGAGAATGGCATTCCTCGGCCAGCGATTTGGGAGCGGCTGGGAGAAGGAAGGGGGAGGGAGCCGTTTTGTGAACTCATTGTGTTGTGACAGGGCCGTCTCCGGACCCGCCCCGCCCCTTCGCCCCGCTCCGCTCCGCCCCGCTCCGGCCCGCTTTCACAACCGCCGCTTCAATTGCTGCGCCATTCTTGAAGAGTGTTAGTCTGTGAGTGTTGGGGTGGATTCATACAATACTGCACATTGGTGAACTTTAGTCGCGTGGCACCACCTTAACCTATAAATCCGAGACGTTTTTATTGAACTGTCTTTCAATAAACTTCTATTTTTCTTATTCTTCAGATTATCTTTATCATAATGGTCTTTGGACAAAGTATCCTATTTTCTCTACACAGTACCTTCTACTCATCGCTCTTTCCCTCATTCATGTCTATACGTAGGGTAGAGGAAAAGAATTCAATGCGAAATTTATGTGGTAAAATTCGTTTTGAAGATTTCTGACACGTTAAAAATATATCTAAATAAATGTCTGTGTAGATGTATATGTGCCACCAAAAGCTGCCAAACATTTAGCCTGAAGTGGGACAACGTGATAATATGGCGTTAGGCCGTTTACCTGTGACAGTCTCCTACACACGCATTCCCTGATCCTTAAAGACTTTCACGGAAAGAATTGTTCAGAAATAAATACTACATTTTAGAGTACTAAAACCGTACATTTTTTTAGTTTTGCGTGCTCTTTTGAAGCGGGGACACTGGGATCGGTCGTATTAATAACATCAGTGAAACAGTTGATTTATTAACAACCTTAAATTTTACATTTCCCTATATATTGTTTTAATATCGAAATTTTACGCTTCACAAGATTAACAAGAAATGGTTTCGGTGTGCCACACATCTCCTCATCCTTCAAGGATTTTAATTTCTACTTTAAACATAAAATAATTAATATTTTATTTATAATTTTAACTCGACGGGCCCAATTTATAATTTGTTTGTTGGAGTAACGAGATCTGCAAAGATGAAGGAGTCCGTACATCTGAGAGTTGTGTTCCGAAACTGTGTCAGTCGGGAGGGAGGGGGGTATCAATAGACGATTTTTGTGTGGGTAATAGTTGAACGACCCTAAAAGTCATTCATCAAAACTCCGTCAAGATCTGTAAAAATGAAGGAGTCCGTACATCTGAGAGTAGAGAAAATTATTTTTCGAAATTGTGCGTCGGGAGGGAGGGGGTAACAAATGCCGATTTTTGTGTGGGTAACAGTTCAACGACCCCAAAGTCATTCATCAAAACTCCGGTGGCTCGGCGAGGCCTCTCGGGGGCTCTCCGATTGCAGCGCCTCCTCCTCCTCCTTCTCGGAGGGCGTGCAGCGCACCGCCCCCCCCCTCGCACCTGGCCGCACGCCCATTCACGTCGCGCGCGATTAACGCGCTGCGGGTTTCGACGCCCCCCCCGCTCCTCCCCCGCCCTTGGCGCGGCGGGGGCTGCGGGTCTCAATGCGCGCCGCGGACGCGTGTGAAGGAACGCGGCGCGACGCCCGCCTCGGATTGTGCGAGGCGGCAAAGGGCCCGAACGCGTTTATACGACGTCCGCGCAGCAACGTGGCCCGTTTCGTAATTTTTGCGACAGAAAAATGAACTACATAGAAGTTTTTTGGCTGAACATTTTTTAATTCTAATAATTGAATACGTTTTTGTATTTGGACGCTTTAACTAATGCCTTTTGTCCCGTAAGTGTAATTCATGTATCCCGGGGGGGGGGTCGAGGTGGTGTTGATCCTCCTCTGATGGCACGTGAGATACTCATCGGCTTGTGGGCTTTTTCCCTTTTGGGTTCAGTTTATTGGAGGACATTATAAAAATACTCCGTTGAAAGTGAAAATACATTTTAGAAGATATACCAAATTTTGCACTATTTCTAGAAATTAAAAATTTGATTATACCAAAAAATTGGAAATAGTAACAAAACATCAGTGTAGTTCTCCTTTAGACAGCGACCTAGCTGACAAGCTAGTGTCGAATATCCTGTCGGGATCCGAACTTAGGACCTCCCGATCAGAGGGACTGTAGTGACATCGGTTGATGCACTAAGCAATCTCTCTGGGTACATAATTATGAAAGGAATTCGTATGCTGTGGTTTCACTTCCAAAAACTGTTTGCTTGCGAGGTGCACGTTCTGGCCCTGTTCAAGCTACTGCGCTGCGAGGGACGACAGGGGCCCCGCCCTCCGCGCGCGCGTCTGTCCGCCGCCCTTTGTGCCGGGTGTGAATGCGGGCCGGGCCGGGTCGGGCGGTTTTCTCTTTCCGGGCGGAAGAGTGCGAGGCGGTCGCCGCCCTCAAAGGCACCAACTGACGCGCGAGACGCTTTGAGAGAGTGCGCGCGCCCCGCGTCGAGGGCGAGGGGAGGGGGCGGGGGAACTCTCTTGCGCTCTTCACGTGTTCACGCGCTTGATTGATTGCCCGCGCCCCGCCGACGCCGTTGGAGTTAAATATGCCGAGCCCTGCGTGGAGCTTTTATTAAGCGCGTGCTCTTTTTTTCGTTCTGAATGGAAGGTCTCCCATGCGGATGGGTTTGTTTTGTTAACGCTGTTCTGACGGACTGTGAGGTTAAATGCTCGCGTTTAACCAGGTAAGGGAGCGCTTACTGCACGAGTTTGACATATCGGCACACAAGTTATGGGTTTATCTAGATCCACCTTTAATGTCAAAATTTTGTTTTCATTAAATTTTATATTTATAGATCCAATAACAAACTTGCAAATTTTAAATAATTCATAATTTATTCCTTTAACAATTGTTTAGATAATTTATCCTTGCATCATGTAGATACGTTACGGTAGTTAGAGAATTTTGCAACATTATCAAGCATACATGCAAGATCTTTCTCTACCTTTACGTCTTTTGCTCTCTCACAATTTCGAGCTTTCTCTGACTCGTTATATTCTATTTTTATATGGAAACTTAATCATATTTCGATGAAACTAAAGTAATTTCACCAGATGTGAATAATGTGGCGACTTAGAAATTATCGTATTATATGAAAATTGTCGCACAATCCCTAGTTGTTCTTAGTTTGCTTTTTCTTACTTATTTCAGAAGACAGTCTGTACGCAACTCTTACTCTAATCTCTGACATATTTGTTTTCCTCCAAATCGACAACCCATTCTTTGACGATATTTTCATTTCCTTTTCGAGGACAAACGGCATCGGTTAATTTTTGGATTTCTGCTGGAAACCTTGTGAATTTTCCAATGATTTTTTTTAAATGAGTGTGTTTTAAATCTATGTGAAAATGGATCATCTTTTCGTGCTTCAGTTACAAATGTGTAATCTATTTCCTGTTTCGATCTGTGCCATATGTGCAGGCATTTAAGTGGCAGGTTTTTTTCTGTTTTCAAAAAGGAATCTAAAAATGGAGATTCGTTTAGTACACCGGATCTCTGTTTCTGAGAAGCCAAGTGGGAATGTCACTAGTTGAGAAAAAGTTTCTAGTTCTCAGAGGGGAGGGAAAATAATAATATATGATTGTTATTATATTATAATATTCATAGGATATTATAATAATGCAGTCTTTACATTTTTTGTTTTTTACATTTTAATTTCTTTTTTAAGTAAATGTATTTCCCATTTTGTGAAAATTACGCTATTTTATTAATTTTGTAAAGTAAATTACCGGAAGCTTAATTTAGTTTTCTTTCCAAAATTATGCAATATACCAAACTAAATGTGACAAACATCAAAGGGGTCGAAAATTGGCACTTTTGCCAATGAACGTGCAGTAGAAAACACATAGACATCAACTTGTTATATTTCCCCCTGAATTTTAGTCAATCCTTTATGTTCACGTGTTCAGAAGGTTTCAAAACTCTCCTTGACTGCGTCAGAACCTCATCTGAAGAATACCTGTGCATAAGAAGTTGCTTAACAATCAGTGACGAACATCACAAGTGTATCTCTCATTATCAGAAGTTTCTCGTTGTATGTTCACTCGTAAAAAGTTCGATTCGCATTCGATCCCTCTACATCCGCAAACAGTTAACAGTAGACGACTAAAAAGTGTGTGCGTCTTACAAGTACACTCCAGTGAATCTTCTGCGTCGGTGCGACATTGGGACTCCAAATCCTGAAATTGAAAAACAAAATCTCTGTGAATATCCTGTAGTTAAGTCTGTCAACGTTTACATTGAAGATTATTGTCCTTTTCCTGACGATATCTTTTTTTCTTTCAAAAAGTTTTTCTAATACTATATACATTTTCGAGATTTTTATGTGCATTGTCGGTAAAATGAAAATCTTACACTTTTTTTTTTACTGTTCCAGGTGAGTTGCTGTTGCTCCAGGCATTCTGTCAGCTTTAATTCAAAACATGTGGTGAGTTAAGATTTTGCACGGAACCATTGGGTGGGATCTTAACTTTTAAATTCCTAGAGAAAAGATTTAGATTGATCATCTTTCTTGGCTTTTATTTTTTTAATGTCAATGATTTCATGATCCCTTTGTTCTGGCGAACTCCAGCTAAAATACACCAGATTAAATTCCTTCTGTTGGAAAGATTCTCTATTTAATCTGTGGGGGAAACATTTTTTATACGGAAAAGATGAATGTGCTAATCAAAAGTGCTCTCGACTGGAAACTTGTGAAGCAAGTAACTGCAGTGAGGTTTCATCATTTTACGTCAAATTCTGTAAAGTGGAGGCAAATTGTGAATACATCGTTTGCGTCTTTCAGGAACGTGTAATATCCCCCTCCATAGGAGTTGGCCTCTCGCAAAGCTAGAGTGTGGAGAGTTTTTGGTGAGAAGTTGTTGACATTCGAATGGTTAAAAAAAGGTATTGAGTTCACCTACATTTTTATTAATTATATTAGCAACTTTTGACAGCATAGACTGCCGTCGGATCTGCTGCCTCGGAGCCAAACATTCGGCTACTAGTCGATTACAAAAACTTTATTTAAACTGGAATGGCATGGGCACATTCATTCGTAAGGTATGATGGCCGTTACACCCATTTTCTTCACCAGTCTGGGTAAACAGCGTTTCTAGCCAAATCCGGGAGGGTAAAACGGCCATTTGAACCCGCGAACCCGCTGGTGTGATTCAGTGATTTAAACCTTTGGTTTTTGTAAAAACATCAATGTTTTACACATCGATATTAAAACATGTAAAACAACATATAAAACAAACATTTTTTTAACGTGCCAATGTTTGGTGCTGGAAGTTTTACGTTTTTGATGTATTGTTTATGAATGAAAAATAACCATAATCACATATTGTAAAAGTTAAAATATGAAATACCAACTTATAGGAACGCCGTGTTCGAAACAGATGAACTGCTGAATGCTGTTTGTACTACCTTCATCGAGCAAACTAGCTAACGCCTGAGGTGTCCCTAACGCTCTTGAATTTTCTACATATTTATCCGCATTTCGTACGTGGAGAGGCAGTCAATGGATGCGCCGTGGGAATAGGGCCTGCTCCTTTTTCCATATCTTTATTCGGCGATCGGAAGGTTCACCCTTAGGGCTCATGTTTAGTTTTGTACTTTGGTATTATTATTAAATTTTGTTTTCTTTAAATGGTAGTTATAAATTAATAAGCACGGCCACGCCAAGTTAAATTTTGTGGGGCACGATTTTGACGTAAGGTTACTAAACCAGCTTTAAAATTTCGATGTTTAAAAACATCGATGATTTGTAGTCGGTGCTTTATTAATAGAGATGTTTTTATTTTGATTATCAACATTTTTTAACGATGCCGCGTCACTAGTATTGTGAATAGGAAATTTTAGCGCCATGCGTAAGGTTAAACGCCTCCTGACGGATCTCGAAGTTGAAACGCCAAACCTTGCGTGTATGGCTATTGCAATTAATCATTTTCAACATTTCAAGTGTTGCAAACATTAATTCAAAATATTGGAATGAGAGTATATACAAATTTCACGAAGAGAACTGTGCAATAAAATCTTCGTATAGTCAATTTAGTGTGGTTTGGTGTTTCTTCTGAATTCGTTTACTTGAAAGGTAATCAATGTGTTTTTTCAAATGAATGAATTGAACAGAAGGCATGAATTACGATGATCAAAGGTAAACTCGCCTCTTATCGGTCAGTTGACATCGTTTGCATAATATATTGACCATCTGCTGGCATAATTGTAAGTTCATATTCGTTTGTGCACAGTGTTCTTCATCTTTCAGAGTTTTATATTTTTTAGCCGATGCAAACGTGAGAGCGAAGTGGTGACAATCCTTACAAATTTGCAATTTGCATTCTTCAGATCCTTCAGATCAACGCTACAAAAGTCGTTCCATTTTGATGATGTAGGCGACATTTTGAAGGGGCTGATGAGGAGGGCGGGCAGGTGCGAAGGCGCGAGGGCTGGAAGGCCGCGGCGGGGCCTCCGTGCAGAGTTACGCCCGTGGGTAGACACCCATATATCACGCGGCGGGCGGGCGATGGCGAGCGAGGAGCCGTGGGCGTTCGCGCCTTGCGCGCCGCAGCCGGCCCTGCAGCTGGTCACACGCCCCCCACCAGGCGAGGGGAGGAGGTGGTGGAAGAGTCAGTTGTGAGTCAGGAGATGAGAAGTGAAGAATGGCGGGGCGGAGTCGGAGTGAAATTGGTAGGTGCCACCGAATGTAAAGATGCAGGGAAGGAGAGAGGCGGGGAGGTGTGGAGAGAGGTAGGGTGGTCTAGAGGGAGATGGGGTGATGAGGAGAGAGACGCAGTGGTGTGGAGAGAAAAGAGTCGGAATGATGTGGAGAGAAGCGGGGAGATGTGGAGAGAGGCGGAGTGGTGTGGAGAGAAACGGGGCGGTGTTGAGAGAAGGGGTGGCGCGGAGAGAGATGGTTGGTTTGAAAGCGGTGGGGTGATTCAGTGAGAGATGGACTGTTGTAGAGAGATGTTGGCTGTCGTGGGCGCCGGGGAAGTGGTGTGGCGAGAGTGAGAGTGGCGAGGAAAAGTGCTTATGACAGAAATATACGCAAGGTGCAACAGTGAGACCGTGCGGGGCGGTACATGGCGATTAGGGGTGACGCGTTGCGTGAGGTATGGTGGCGGGAGATATGGGGAGCGAGCGGGAAGCGCGGTGCGGGAACGGAGCCGGAGCGGAGCCGGAGCAGAGCCGAGACGGAACCGGAGACGGAACCGGAGACGGAACCGGAGACGGAACCGGAGACGGAACCGGAGACGGAACCGGAGACGGAACCGGAGACGGAACCGGAGACGGAACCGGAGACGGAACCGGAGACGGAACCGGAGACGGGAGCGGAGACGGAACCGGAGACGGGAGCGGAGACGGAACCGGAGACGGAACCGGAGACGGAACCGGAGACGGAACCGGAGACGGAACCGGAGACGGAACCGGAGACGGAACCGGAGACGGAACCGGAGACGGAACCGGAGACGGAACCGGAGACGGAACCGGAGACGGAACCGGAGACGGAACCGGAGACGGGAGCGGAGACGGGAGCGGAGACGGGAGCGGAGACGGGAGCGGAGCCGTAGGGGCGCCAGGCGGAGAGAGATCTGCGCGGCGCGGCGCAGGGTGGGGCACATCGGGGCGGTGAAGTTGGAGAACGGCGATGTGGCCGGGGGGCCACGTGGTGCGTCGGCCGCTTTGCCGCCTCTACAGAGGTGCGCGGGGATTTGTCATTGTTGGGACGTGGGGCGTGATTTGTGGGCGCGTTGCGTGGCCCGCCATGTCTTCTCCAGCCGCGCGGCGGGGTCTCTCCGAAGCGGCGGCCGTCGAGACGACCCAATTCCATCTCTGGAGAGGACCAGCGGATGGTTTCCTTGGGAGGAGAAGGCTGCAGCTGGATTTTGATCAGAGCCTAATCTATGAGACAAATATTCAAGGGTGCGAAGTAGCTGGCGACTGAACGGCGTGAAATGTGAGAAACTCAGAATATGGTACAAAATATGTGTTAATTGAGTTTTTGTTTTTGGAAAATGTTTTATCATTTCCACATTGTATATTTATTACAATGCGTTTTTCCTATAACTATTAATTTTGTGACTGAGGTGTTTCGTTGCCCAGACAAAGTATTTGAAACCTCAATACGAATAGCGTACCCAGAGAGAGTAGTGGGGCTCATGGGGCTTCTGTCCTTCTTCCAGAAGCAGATCTTACATATTTACCATTATATTTTTCTCATTTTCAATGGTAACAGATCTCATTCAGTACCTCTGTTGAATTCGTTAGAACTATCTATAAATCAATGACTAAAAAGGCAGCCTACGTGCAATATTATTTGTATGAAAACCTCTAGACGGCTGAACACTACCCCAGCAACCGTTCCCAGAGAAAAATCCTGGTTGCGCCACTGCCTAACCCTGATGTAGTGTTGCCCAGTCATCTCGTAAATCCCTTTGGGTTGTTTTGGAGCCCGAAAGACTGGTACATGACAGGTTTCTTTCTCGCCATTGATTCGGCTTTTGCTGTTGGAGCCTGGAAAGCTCACGAACATCTGTTGTCATTTAGGCGAAGCCATCACTTCTCAAACAGGATTCCTCCTCACAATCCTCCTGTCAAACATTCTGAAGGCTGCAGCGCCATTTTTATCCAACATGAGAAACCAATGTTTGGCTAGTGTCCTATTCTGCTTTCATCTTGGTTTTCGACGGTTCTTGCTCGGTATGTGGAATTGTCTCTCGCTTCTTTACATCCCACCTCTTCTCCGCGTGGTAGGTCCAGATGGAGCGTGTCACTGGGTCCGCAGCAAATAAACAGAACGAACCTGCCGAAACGTCGTTGGGGAATATTTGGAGCGGCGCCGCCGCCGCCGCCGCCGACAAAGGTTGGGGGTGGGGGGGGCGGTATCAGAAGCAACACGAAGAGCGCACCTTTGAAATGCATACGGCGCGCGCCCCTTCGCATAATAAACGCGCGCGAAGAGAGCAATCGCTGTGGAGGAGGGTGGAGGGAGGGGGGGGCGACGCAAGATGACAGGCACGTTCGTCCAATCAGGAGAAGAACGAGGCGAGCTCGCCCGTCTCCATGGAGACGGAGCGCGGGGAGGAGAGAGGGTGGCTCGTCATCGGCGGAGAGGCGGCGATGATTACCTGTCAGCGGCGGACATCAAAGCGGCGGCGGCCGGCGGCGTGGCGCGTCTTCGCTTGTTTTTCGAACTGACGCTCCGCGCCCGCGCCAGAGGTCGCACTCCGCGCCTCGCGCCGGCCTGGGAGGGGGAGGGGGGGACAATGGTTCGCGAGAGCGGCGGCGAAGGCGCTTCGAGCACCAGAGCGCGCCGAGGAAAACACTCGCGCGCGGGGAATTCTGACGCCGTGCGCAGAGAAGCACTTCTCACTGGGGATTCACGAATTCTCAAAGGTATTTGAATCGCTGCAATCCTCTGAATACTTGAAATACATTATTTATGATAATAAGGCACAAGACAATAATAAAAATAATAATAATAGTAATAATAATACAGATCTGGAAATTGTTCCGCAAAATTTGTGTAAGAACTTTATTAAACTCCCAGGTAATCCAAAAGACTGCCAAGTGTAAGAAATTGGTTTATTTGGAACAGCCCACATTTTGCGCAAAGTATTGTAGAAGCACCGATAGTCCCTAGATCTACTCCTTAGGAAGCTGGTTGTAACCCGGAGTGGACATTATATAATCAACCGACTCATAACATCTCTGGTCGTGAATTAGAGGTACAGTAATAAAAATAAAATAATAATAATAATAATAATAATAATATGATGATGATGATGATGATGATGATGAAAGAAAACGAAAAATGAGACGCATCTAAAAGGGAGTGGAGGTAGAGGAAGTCCTGGTGGAGTACCGCCCAGAACGATTGAAGATACATTTACCGTGTATAACAATGATTAAGGTCTCAAAACAGAAATAGGAGAACTCAGGAAAGTAGAATTAACATGAATTTTAGCGAATTAAACACATATCAAAGATCAATACCAATTGGTGGGAATGTCTTTTGAGGGTCAATCAGAATTCAATTAATATGGTAACCGAAGGGACAGTATGTGGTAGGGTATATAAGAGAAAGAAGGTACAGGATGTTTTGCTACGTATGCCTCAAGGAGATTGCAGAAATGTGTAATATAGAATCCCTCAGATTTGATTAATGAAAAGACTAACAAGTATGCATTTTTAGAGCTAAACTTTCCTTTCTGCATAACATCATCAGTTAGCAGAGAATATAATGAATTTTTCTTGTTACTTGTGCTGTTTCATCTCCCTTACGATAAAGTGCCAGCGTGACCGCCTTCTATTTCATGAGAGGGCCTTGGACGCTAAGCTGCGGACGGTGTAAGAAGTGTTAGCAAATGCGCGACATAAGTGAATTCGTCGGTACACGCATTAGCGTGTGTATTCGATGATGTCAGCGCTTGTGCTAAATTCAAGGGACATAACTCGCGCAAACAGACCTGGAGAAGTTAGAAGCTGCACACCTGAAGGCGCATCTTGAGCCAACACGGACTACATTGCTCCTTTTAATTCCAATACTCTTATGGCCTTTGTCGTCCTCTAACACGGCTTTTCCTCCTTTTCTCCACAGATTCCTCGGAGACAGGTACCCCTTCTCTTTAGTCGCAGGTCTTTAAGTTCGACGCCCTTCGCACTTATTGCACCTTATGGCCGAGACGGAACCTTTCACCGTGCCTGCCTAAGGTGTCCCGTAAGCTCGTCTCGGTCAGTTTCCTATTTCTTCCAAAGACGACGTACCCAGGCCTACCTTAGCTATTTAATGCAAATTCTAGAAAATAGTAGGAAAGGGAAGGAAGGACGTTGAGACGTGTATTGGTGGTTGAGAGACCTCCAACATGCAAGTTGGATATTTCTTGGCTTTGGATCAGAAATCAAAGACATTGAATATTTGGGTCCACATATGGGTATTTTACGAAGACTTCCTTAGGGCTTCATCACTCATTTTGACACGTTATGTACGGTGTGAATCATTTTGCAAGTAAAACACACCAGCGCATTCCTCAGAATGATATGAGCTAATATTTCCTAAGTCATGTTGCTCAGAAAGATTTCGTTAATATACAGCGGCTTGTGAACCATTTCTCTTGTTCAATAGTGTCCATGAAAGGTGTGCTTATTGAGTTCAGTCGAAATATGAGTAAAGAATCTGCGCTTTCTGCGAGTATCTGCACTTGTGAAGTTGAATGTATAAGCGAAATATTTATTGGAAATATTAACAGGCGAACATTGGAGGCGGCCTGTAATGAAACGTTCGGACCTTGTTACCTACTGGGAATCGGAATTCAATTTCTGGTAGATCTATATTGAATTAGTGATGATCAATGAGGATTCTCCCGTTTTACTTGCTTCTCATCCTCCAAACCCTGCATCACCCTTTCATCAACATCCCACCTATCAGTTTATCTTATCCTTCCCAGGGTAAGACATCGATGTAGGATTCACAATTGTCAAATTGGCTCTTGCTTGTGGTTGATTGCGATTGGAATAATTTCAATATATCCTTAAATAAAGACTAAAGCTAAAAGGATTATGATAGTGTTGAATTTTACACATGAAATTATTCTGCCTGATTACCCACCACTTGCAGTGCCGAAAAGTGCTAAGCCGAGTGTTGGGTGGCCGTGGTTGGAGTGCGGGTCGCCGAGAGGCTGGAGGCGCTGAGCAGCTGCGGCGTCGCAGAGCCCGCGCAGGTGGCGGAGGGGGCGGGGCAGAGGCTTGCGTACAGAGGAAGGAATGTGGGCTGAGGCGCCCCCCGCTGCGCGGAGCGATAAGGGGTGGAGGCGGCGGTGATGCATCGACGACGACGCCCAGCGACCTCTCGCCTCGCCTCCCCCTCCGCGAGGCGGTTTGCACCTCGGTGGATTCAATTGGCTCTTGCGAGACACAGATGTGCTTGTTGGTTGCGTCATGATTCTCCCTCCTTCTGTCCATCAGTAAATGAAGATGCACCTATTCGTAGTTCTGTTTTCTAACTCTGTTACGATAACCTATCACTGTCACGCCATCGCTCTCTCTTTCAGTCTGCTGACTTCCTCCCTCTCTTTCTCTCTCTCTCCCTCCCTCCTCGTCGATCTTTATTTTATTTTGCCCTGTTTGGGATTGCGTTACCAGCTATCCTCAAGTCATTTAGGTCCAGATATATTTTGTCACAATCACACATGGGTGCTTGTCCGAAATCGATAAGAGAGAAGTCAAGTCGCCTCCTTTCTAACAAAGGTTGTTCACCATAATGGTAAATTAAGGCAGAAGTAAGTGTAATTAGAATAGGTTGAATTAACAAGCCTAAATTTCTATTTCAGTGTGGGACCGGACCCTACGATCCCTGAAACCGAAACAGTTCAGACTTTTGTACTTACCATTACCTTACTATCTTCAGCATACTTATATCTTACCAACTTCATACGGATCTATATTGAATACTTTTTTTTCGAGATGAAAACTGTTAGTCTATTGGGAAAAAATAGGAGAGCGGTTTATCTAACACCGGCCATGAGAATATTTCTTTATAAGCCTGTTAGTTTGTTGGGATACAAGTTGTATTCTGGGGTCTGTTGTCCACGAATTTGTTGTTCTCATATTGTTTAGTTGTAACAGCTTAAAATCAACCGAAACCATTACATTAATCAAATGTTTGTAATTTTAATTGTCCATCTAAATTAAAGTGCATGTAGGTATGCATTTGGCAATTTTGGATCGACTGTTCGACTTCTAGCTAACGGTTCCCCCGTACCTGGACCTAGTTTAATTCCTTAGGGGGTAAGATAGGCATGTGGTGAACATGTATTAACCTTCACCATAAGTAGCAAACTCTTCGTGCCTGAGTTTTTCTTCGTCATAAAGCAACAGATACTGAGACTTGCAATGTGAAAAATCTTTTGTGTAGCGGCCTTCCACCTGGTGTCCAGAGTCGATTATCGGTCCGATGCAAGTGGAATTGGTGATGCAAGTGCACAAAGCGGGCTCGCGTCAAGTTTCTTCGGGATTCCCTGATTCCATAATCATCTCTATCTTCAGGTTCATTGGTTACTTCATCATTATTACATCTCAATACAAACCCCGTCCCGGTCACTCCCATAATGAAATGTCTGGTTTATGAACTACTGTCATTAATAAATTCTCGTATAATAAAGAAATAAACAAACGGACTATTGTTAGTTCTAAAAAAATGTATGAATCAGAAAAATAAATAATATTTTATTTATTTTTCTCTGTGAAAAAAATATAAAATGATTTATATGCCATGAGATGGTTTTTAATTAGCTCCCTCGATATAATGTTTAAATAACTAAAAATGTTCTTTCTATTAGAATTACTAAATTACATCGGTGGCCGCGTTGAGAGAGATACAAGGCGACATCTCCGTAAAGAGAAGTCAGGGGAGATCGCATCAATGTGTGTGTGCAATCCGTTAAAAAAGGCGTAACCTTTACTTTTGAACAAAACAATTATTCGCAGCTTTCAAACTCAAGTCTCGCACCCAGCTTATGATGCGCGGTTCCCATGGAAACGCCTCAGCCTATTACGGATGTCAATCACATTCTTATTTTAACGAGACTATAAATCACCCAACCTGCTGTGCGTTTGTCTCCTGCTTCTGCGGTCTTTTCCCGCGCCCGTGCAGGGCAGTTGCCGTGGCCCTTCCCCTCCCTCGTCGCGCTGCGTGCCGGCCGCTCCGACCCCAACTAACCCCGCGCAGCCTTTCCCTTCCTCCTCCTGCCCCGCCCCCTCTCCCAGCCGCCCGTTCCCGCTCAGGGACCCCGCCCGTGGCCGCTTCGGCCCGCGGATACATATTCATCAGCGGAGCAATCAATTAAATGGAAAGTCGGATCGCCACCAGCCGGATATTGGACTTCTTGAGCGCATTGATATTCATGGAGGCGTTTGTTTGCTTTGTTCTCTTTTAAGTTTTCAACGGCTCGCTCCGCCCACCGAGCCGTTTTGCTCGTTCCCAACACGCTTCCACCTCTATCACCACCACCACTTCCACCTCCATCTCCCGCCGTCACAACTTCCACCACCACTGCGGTCCTTTCCACCTCCTCCACGCCTATTACCACCACCGCCGCCACCTTCACCTCCATGCACCACCGCCGCCCACCTCTTCACCTCCACCGCCACCCCCACTTCCACCACCACCACCACCACCTGTTCCCACCGCTATGGCCTCTATCGGCGTTGTCACATCCACCTCCTCCTTCTGCACGTCCACCCCTCCCTCCGCCGCCACCTCCCTCACGCCGCTTCATATTCATCACCACTGCCATCTCCTTCATCACCGCCAACACCATTACAATCGCCATCTCCACCTCCGTCATCCCCCTCGCCGGCCACCTCCACATCCACCACTGACGCTGCCACCTTAACCATTACCACCACCACCACCATCACCATCACCACCACTGCCGCCGCCGCCAAACGTCGCATTCTATGGAGATAGGCTCGTGAGCGCGCGTCGTCGTACAGCATGTCGCTGGAATCAATCGTGCCGTATCGCCGCCTGCGGATCGAGCAACTGCAACTTTACGTCCAATTGTTGCGTGCGCACCGGTAATTCAGTGCAATGCCAACTTTCAGTGATGTTAATAGTCACATTTCTTGCCGGTACGAGAGCGAAACTTGACAGGACATTTTATTACACATCGTACATTGGATTGTGTTCACCAGAAAGCAAATAACTTAAGTTAATTTCCGTGAAATAACTGGTATAGGCTTGAAATCACATTGAAAGTTTATTATTTTGTTTTATTTTTAGATACCTTTCTGGAGATCGTTCTATCAAATAGATAGCGTATTAATATTTTTACGATCCTTATTGTTAATGTGAAAATTCTGAACCAGTTCCTGGAATGGTCGGATGGGATAATGCATTCTGCTGAAGCATTATATACCGTATGTTCCTAAGTTGTTTCAAATGCGGAGAGTGGAGGAATATCACTTTCAGTTAAGTACATGAGACGGACCATGCCGTTGCGTAATCGATAATTCTAGGGTCCTAATGATTTGATTGTTTCCCCTGGTTTTCTCTTAACCATTTGAGACGTTTGCGGAAGCAGTGACATTTTCGAGTTATGGACCGTGTGCGTTCCTTCCTCCCACAACCTGCCCCAACTCCTAGTCTCCATCTCTGCATTTTGGTAAGTTTTCATTCTGAATATTCAGTTTTGGAAATAATCGCGATTTTTTTCTACAAAGCCAATCACGCTATAATGGCTGAATTTCGATCAAACACTTACAATCAGTTGTTTCACATTTTGTACAAAAAGCACGCCCATTACTATATTGATTCTCAGCTTCCTGAAAATATGGAATTCTAGAGAAAAAACGTTGGGCCACCTAGTTCCTTTTCCCTAGCAAAAGGATTAAATAGACCATTTAAAAAAATAAATTCCCAAGCAACGTCAGATTATCAGCTAGTAATATTGTTTAATAAAATTTGTAGATAATAGGACATGCATCACATATGTTAAACATTAGACATTTTGCTGAAAGTGGGTTAATTCAGTATACTATATGTAGTGTGATTGGGAATTGATAAAAATTTAAGATTTTTTTTTTCAATCTTCATCAATTTCCCACAAAGAACTCGGACTTAGGACTTAGTTAATAAACGTTAGTAGTATTTAGTAAATAGTATTTATTTAAGAAGAATTTAAGATAAATATTATAAGAAACTAATATTATTAAAAGAAAAACTGGACCTTGGATTTGAGGTACGAATAATGTTCAAATTAACGGAAGGTCATCGTATTCTACCTCATATATAACAATCATATTTCAAGTAGAATCATGCAATTAAAGAGAGGACGCTTCCTCGCGAAAGTCACCATTGTGCTGGCACCGTAAGTGCGCCGCCTCGTTCCATTAGTGACGCGTAACTCCCGTGCGACAGCCAACCAATCCGGCAGAGGAGGTACAATGTACTAGCTGCGTCGGCGCGCATGCATGCGAGTAGCTGCTGGAACTCGTTTGCAGCGAAACAAAAACAAGAGGCCGATTATTTAGCACCGCGCACGTCGCGTTTTCCTTGTTCTCTGAGAGCCTCCTGCCGCTCGTATCTCAATACTCCACTAGTTGCAGCGTTGCGTGCGGGAAGGGCTGCGCAGGTGTCTTCGGGCTCCGTTCGTTAACTCTCGACGACTTCCCGACGGGAGGCGAAGGTTCTGCAGCAGTGTTGTCAAGGTCGATGCCACGAGCGGGAGTCCGTGGCACGACTGCCACGACGAAATCGCCCCTTCATGCAGTTCGTCACCCCATGGTGCACCACCAGAGACAAAGTCATCTCTATTGTAAAATGGCGGGGTAACTTATAGTTTCCTTTCCTGACGGTAGTTGCGCAGAGTAGTTCGTGGCATGCTACGGAGTCACGTCGCGTGCCACTGCCACCTGTAGAAGACCTTGACACCACTGTTCTGCGGCAACACCGTTGTATCTGCAGCATCGTTGACCGGAGGTTCTTGCTTTCTAGTCTCGGTGGTGGCAGATTTTTTATTCTAATACCTGGGTCGCATTCAGCCACTGTCTGGAGGAGAAATCTAGCGGCCAGCTGCTCTGATCGGTAGTTTCCCGTGGTTCCTCCGATTAATGCTAGATGAATGCTGGAGCACTACTCTAACAAACGAGGCGATCATCCCTTCCTCATCCTTGACCCTTTCTCTTATCTTTCACGCCCTCCTTCATGCAATACACTTCCACACTACAAGCTACTTACACTACAAGCGATCCGTGGCCCGTTTAAGGTACCGCTTCGGCTTTTACCTGGTATTGATCGAAGAAACTTGTTGTGCAAGGAAAGTCGTTTGGTAAAAAATCAATGTGTCTGTATAATATTATGTTTCTTGTACAAAGAAACGGATAGCTGATGATGGATTGCATTAGAAATTAAATTATTCGACCTTGACTTACCAAAAATAGTATTCGTTTACTGCAATTTGTGTACAATTATTTAGAAAAATACGTTATTATGATAATTGGAAACGTAATGAAAATGAGGAAAAAAGCCATATTTTTTTGTTTCAGTGCAATAATTACTGGGGTACTTGCAGCTTGTTACACGGCATGTGAATTCTGAATGCCAGCATTATTTATCCCCAGTCGCGCCTCCACCAACGCTCGCGATGGTACTGTGTGCACTGGTGTGTGACTGTAGGTCGAAGGTCAATGATATGTCATAGCTTCTTAGCTTCGAGGGGCCTTTTGCGATGGGACTGTACTGAGAGCTTTACAGTGCCACCGATATCAGCTACCTCCCTCAGTCTCTATGGCAGCTGATTTCTTACAGTAGTCGGATAGTTTTCCACTTAGCGGCCCGGGGTTCGATTCGCAATCGAGGCAAGACTGTAGTGTTCGTTTTCCTTGCAATGTCCCAGAATATGTTGCTGTGTGTCGATGAGAAAATTCACTTCTCAGGTTGAAAAGACCGGAATACCGCGTGAGGATGTCTACGAGTACTAACCACACGTACCCCATCAACTCCGCCGCGAGGCCGGGACGCCGCTGGTAGGCCTGAGTCGTTCACGGGCTGTCGCGCCAAGTACACATAAACATTGTTGGATAGTTAGATCGAATTCAGCCTCTGTCTGGATTGATTGTTTCCGAGGACGTCAGTTCCTGTTAGTAATTAGAGTCGTTAGTAAAGTGAATGTTTTAACCGAGGCGGTGGCGGTGATTCCTTCTACCTTTGGATAGAGAGATCCGACGCCGACCCTCGGTCGGGAGACCTATTGGGAGCTACAAGCCTATCCCGGCTGGAGCGGTTTCCATCTGGGAATATCTTCAGTATGAAATCCTTCGCAAGCCAACGAGTAGGTCGGCGCCGGAACTCGCCGACCGTTGGGAAAGGAATCACTCCGTGTGATAAAATAGGAAGTTTTTGGAACCTCGAACGTTGAACACTATCAATCTTCTGTGCATGCGCAGTTCAAGTTTCGCATCACTTTAATGCATCTTCGCATGCGCAGAAGATCGATAGTGCTTAACATTCGAGGTGGCAAAAACTCTTTAATTTTCACTACGTTAACGGGACTAGTTGACAGCAGTTGTCGTGCTCGGAAAGACAGCAGCTTAATTTGACCTTGAGTGTCGAAATTGTGCCACCATCGGGACTCGAACTCCCCTGGACCCCAGGACCTCCTGGTCTCAGCGCTGCCATTGCTTGCAGAGACTCGTGTTCATTTGTAACGAGTTTCTGCTCGCGCGCTGTTCTCGGAGCTCCTGCGAGCGACCGGCAAGAGCGGGGCCACGGCGCACCCATGGCCCACAAATAATCGGCCGCCGTAACGGCGCTTGTCCCCTCGTCGGGAGAGCGCTGCTCCTTTGATGGGCCGAAGAGTTACACGAATCCCTGCGAGTCGCGCTAGGAGAAAACATTCTGCTCCATCGTCGTGGTGGTTGAGATAAGCGGAACTCGGATGCTGTCTTCGACAAGAAGGCTCATCATCATCACCAATCAGAGCTTCCTTAGAATAAGCAGATGAAGCGATAGGTGCAGTTATGAGGATTGCCGTAAAGTATACTTTATAGCTAATGTCGCTGTAGCTATAGTTAACGACGATATAGCTAACGTCGGTTGTTGGTAAAACTGTTGCTTTGGGGAAGAGATTGCAACGAGCAATGTTTCGTTAGAGAAGAGTAAGGTTACATTTCTGCAATGATGACAGCCAATGGAAAGAAGATCGTTCTGAACCTCTAAAACGAGACATCTTTTCTAAATTCAGCTTTCTCAGTTTGTTTCACATTTACTAACATCGAAACCTCAATTTTTTTTAAAAACTATAGTGTTTGTCAATAAGACTAACTAGATATAAGATTAAATGTATCAGTTTTAAATTGCCCGCTCTAACTTGCGGTAGGCGCAGTACTCGCCTTGATTAAAATTATTTTCGTGACGACAACATAGAAGTTTTAGTTGTAAAACCTATTGGCTCTAACTGGAAGCTATGACAACTGAGAACAACAATAGAGAGGTTCTGAGGGCGACAATGTTTAAAAAAATTTCTATGACCCTCTATCAATGGAAGAACAACTCGGTCATCTGAGAGATCGACCGCGTGTGCCGGAGGGTTAAAAACATCGCTTGCTTTGTATCGACATCTTATTGACATTGGTTTTACTTTCTCGTACTGATGACGTGGAAAATCGATTTCGCGATTTAAAAAGAAAACGTTTTGAAGTCCCCTGATACCGATAAAGT
This sequence comes from Acheta domesticus, assembly GCA_031308135.1. Lineage (NCBI taxonomy): Eukaryota > Metazoa > Arthropoda > Insecta > Orthoptera > Gryllidae > Acheta > Acheta domesticus. Next base: position 126,641,752 of record JAHLJT010004567.1, on the reverse strand, counting down.
GTTTTTTTAACGTCCTTCCTTCTGCGAACAACACTAGCGCCTAAACTATTCATAGGATTTTTCCAAAGTGGATATTTCCCGGTCGATCTGGCTCGACTCGAAACTCCGCGATTTTGAATAACTTTCTTTAATTTTGAGGGGTACTTTATGTGAGGCCCCTGGCACATTTTCAAAATTTTCTCAAAAAAACAGCTCCAAATTTTTTCTTTAAATTTCTTGTAAGACTAGAGTAAAATGCATGGGTCTAATTTTCACTGTTAACTCTGAATTTCCAAAACTCTAAAGTTTTCTGTGAAAAAGAGCTTCAACTTTCACATACGTAGCAATGCTTGAACGACATTTTCTTAAAATCTCTAAATAGTGCGAGGTTTTACTCTTCTATACTTTTCTTAAAGTTAAATTTCGGTTCTACAATAGGAAACCGAAAAAGACGAGACAATTAAAAAAAACAAAGAAAACTTTCTGCGGCGATAGAAGGCAGCGCTGGTAAGATGTTGGGGCAAGACCGAGAAACTAGACAAGACCAAAGAAATTAGAGAACTAACTAGTACGAGTAAGTCTGTGCCATTCTGTAGCATCACTAGTTTAAAATTTGAACATCGATGTTTTCGAAACAGTGATGTTTTGTTGTGGACGTCGCACCACTAGAGGAAACCACGAGGAGCGGCGGGGCGCAGCGCGGCGTGGGCGGTGGGCGGGCGGCGATTGTGCTCTGTCGTTTTGCAATCGCCCGGACGTCCGCTGCTGGTCGCGGCGCGGACTGAAGCACTGCGGATGGCGAAGATACCAACGAAATTGCTAGCCAGTTCCGCTGCTTCAGTTCTTTCCTTCGACGGCGTGTTTATTGTTGAGTGTGTGAAAACTAGACATTGCTTGAGAACTACTAGAGTAAAAAAAAAAGTAGTTTCCGTTGAAATGGGCGATTCCCTTGTGGAGAAAAACGGGGAATATAATTGACCATAAAAGTTGTGCATGATTTCCGTAAGTACTATAATGTAAACTACAGTTGTGTTGCAGTTCAGTTCACTGCAAAAATAAAGGTTTACTTGAAAATGGTGTGTTTAGCACTTAAACTGATATTCACTTATCTCCTATCGCTTCGGCGTTGCCGGCGTAATCATTTAACCACATGATGCGGACAGAAAGTATTAGAATATTCGAAAGTATTTATTGAAAAATTTTTCCAAAGTGGTACACAGTAGAAGGATGAAACTTGGAAAGTGAGTCACAATCATGTGGCGAAGAATCGGTTTCTCAACATACTGCATTGCTCAACACCACCACCTCTTCCCCAAATGTGCGGGGAGGTTACTGTGTCCGAACTTGTGGAAGATAATAATAGGACGTTTTTGCACGGCGAACCGTTCCAGCAATCGTGTGGAATCTCGATCTCCAGCGCATGCGCAGGCGCACTAAACCGATTCGATACTCGATCTGCGCATGCGGGGAAGGTCGATAGTGCTGACAATTGCAGTAACGCTTCGCCCTATTATACTGCGAATAGAGGGATTTTGCACGCCATAGTGGACAGCACTATCGATCTACGCATGCGCAGATGCAAAAAGTGACACGAAACTTGCACTGCGCATGCGCAGAAGATCGATAGTGCTGCCCGCTATGGCGTGCAAAAACTCCCTAATGATTCTCAAAAAAGTGCTCGGCCTGCGAGCAGACGACTCCGTCGAGAGGCGGGCGACGAAAAGTTTTACTTAAGATTCAGATAAATAAAATAATAAAAATTTTCTGTTAAGTTAGGTATGCCAAAGTGCTACATTAGTAATTAGAAAATTAGATTTAAGCTAAAATTAAGTTAGTTTTGCTTAATTTGAGTAAGATAAAGGAAAATCTCTCCCTCTCAGCTGCTTAAGCCGCAAGGCAGCAGCTTACTGTATAGAATTTAAGGAAAATAAATTCCCGCCTTCTCAGGGGTACTGTGAAGGGGAAAATTAAAGCGTGCGACGGCGTAAGGTCTCTGGTCCTTTGGCCCGTAGCGAACGCGAGCCCTTCCTCGTGGGCGGTTGCGGGGCTTCGAGGACGCGGCGCGGCGTGGCGCGGAGGTGCGAGCGGGGCGGGGCGGGGCGGGGCGGGGCGGGGCGGGGCGGGGCGGGGCGCTCTCGGGTGTCTGCGCCCGCCGCAGCCACCCACTGGCGCCGCGTCGCGTCGCCTCGCGTCGCCGCCCCGAAGCCCCACGCGCCACCGCAGCCTCGGGCGCCGCCCGCCGCAAGGGTTCCCAAAGCGCCCGCGGAGCCACTGGCGGATCCAGGGCGGGGCCATGAGGGCCATGCCCTCCCCCCCCCCCCAAAAAGACCTAGGGCAGTGGTATCAAGGTCTTCTTCTACTGGTGACTGTGGCACGCGTCGTGGCATCGTAATATGCCACGAGCTTCTCTGCGCAACTAGCGTCGGGAGAGGGAACTATCACGAGTAATAGTAACACCGCCGTTTTACAATAGTGATAGCATTGTCTCTGGTGGCGGGGTGATGAACTGCGTGGAATAGCGAGTTCGTCATGGCACTCGTGCCACGGACTCCCGCTCGTGGCATCGGCCTCGACAACACTGGCCTAGAGTTTTCGTTTTCCGTCATTTTGCAAAATTGATTTAAATATTTGTTAAAATTGTGTAATTATATAAACAATAATATTGTATAGTATCTTATCTACAGTTCACAAATAACATACAATGTAATAAAAATATGTTCATTGTTCAAATACTTTTTCTTAATTTAAAAAAGTATATCCATAAATAAATTTTCAATTTCCTGACCAGAAAGCCAATTTCATTATCACTGTTCTTACTTTCTATGAAGAAAATTTCGTGCGATACATTACTTGTCCAAAAAAGAATGAAAATAAGGATAAAATACACGGTACTAACGAAGTTAAATTAATACATTGCTGTAAACGAGTATATGGAAAACGGAAGTGATATCAACATTCTGTTGAGTGTCAGAAATAACGGATCAACCATCGTTTTCCTCTTCCCTTTCCCCTACCACTACATAATAACCACCTAATTGTTTCACGTTGAAACGCTACATTGGTTGTCCATGCCGGTTAGACTCTAGCGATGTGCGGCATCCCAACAATTTAAAATTTTGACAAGATGCTTAACTCGTTGCATTAATGCCAACAATCTGTACATCACAATAATGACCTATTATTATTATTTTGTAGAAGTAAGTGTGTCATTTTCTTGTTTATTTTATATGATATTATTTGTATCTTATAATTTGTATATTAGTTTGATTAAAATGTTAATTGCAAATGGCCTGAAGATATTAGGAGAAAAATTGCGGAAATGTAATGTACACAACTTAAATTCATATTTCTAAATTTGCCATTTTATTAATTTTATTATGTGCGAAAATATTTTAATAAATTGGATTCATGAAAGTAAGTATTTTTAACCGTTCCGTATTGCTAAATGTGAACTTCAAATTGCAAATGAATAAGTATAACAAGGGACCGAGTAACTTAGTACAAAATTAACACAATAGAATGAAATAAAAAATTAGGCGACGATTTTGAGAAAAAAATTTGAAAATGTCCGGGGGCGTTCATGTAAAGTACCCCCAAATTTTATAGAATCTTTTTCAAATATCAAAGCTTCGACTAGAGCGAGATGGACGAGGGCTTCTTCAATTTGGAAAAAATACTACTAGTGGTTTAGGCACTACTGGTGTTCACACTCAGACAGATGGACAGACGGACGGATGTTTTCCTTTAAATTGGTTTTTCTAAATCAAGGACATACAAAACAGGGATATTGGCTACTCCCCGTGTTAGCGATTTTTTCCTTAATTTATAACTGGTTTTATCTACTTTTTCGTTATCAGGGCCCAGCAATGAATTTTTTTCTGCCGAAAATCTGCCGTTTTTTTTCGCGCAGCATTACATAACTGTCCCTGTACTACTCCGTATATACGTATGTATACGGGAAAGTAAAAAGCAGAGTGGTATTTAAAAATTATTCTTTGACTTGTGTGTGCGTTGAGCGCCTGCCGGCTGCAGTTGTTGGGCGAATGCGGTGCCGTGCGTGTGGCGGAAGGCCTTGGGCAGCCCTGCGACGCCGCTCGGCGCGGGGTCCCTTCTCGCGCAGCTGCCCGCCTGAGAACGCGCCGCGCCCACGCCGAGCGTGTGGCTTCTCGCAGCACACCGCGGGCGCCTCCCTCGCCGCCCTCGCCGCTGGAAGAGGCCGTCTGGGCGCTGGGACGCGTGCGACCGTTCGGGTTTGCTCCCCTCCAACGAATCCTTGCCGCACATCGCGAGAAGCAGGAACCGAAGCGAAGCAGAGAATGGAGTATTTTGCGCTCAAATGCGTTGGAAATAACCAGAGGCGCTCCCAGGATCTTTTTCGGGGATGGGTTTTGTATTAGTTGATTGATAGTTAAAGTTTATAACGTTGTAGTCGATATATGGAATGACATTCCTTAGTACAGAAGATTAATAAAAGCTATACTACTAAATTTGTATTATTTGTCGGGGGGGGGGTGAAGCACCATGACCCCCCCGGAGGGGTGTGTCACCGGAGATAACGCATTCCCCAGGCTCAAGGTCGTTTTATGTTAATCGCGCAGGCCTAAATCCAGAGACGTAGTCAACTTCGTCTTGCGTAGCAAAACATAAAACTGGGCTCTAAAAGTCCTAGCGCAACGTTATGGGAAGCGCATTGAAGACTCAATTTCGTTTTGACCGTGCAATGAGATGGTCCATGTGGAATATGATAATGGAATAAAGCTGAGTATTTGTTCACGCAGGTGGATTAATGACACACATTTAGAACACGTATGTATGTCATTGACTCAAAAATATGTGTTATGATAGGTTTAACAAATCAGCAGTTTGTCAAAAAAAAAGTCTACTTCTTGCGACCATGATCAAAAATTTTAACCGCCAGTTTGCTGAGGTAGCTATCGTGTATAAGAAGTGTTAGTAATAGTTTCGCAATGTCATTTTTGGTATCAATCCCATCTATACATGATTTTACACACTTTTATTTATCTATAAGGTTCAGCGGTTTGGAAAAAAAAGTGCTCACGTTCCATTCTGTGTTTACCTACGTGTATCATCTTGCGACTCCCTGGAATCTGCAGAGAATCTTGTATGGAATGTGTGGATCAACGCAGACGGCCCTAAGGGAACTCATTGTCAGCTGTTATATTAAGTATGTGGCTCGGTATGTATTTAAACAGTCTGTGAGAGTTAGTTCTGACCTTAACATTAAATCTACCTCTACCTACCATATACATGAAATTGGAGTAGTAATGTGACAACAAACTGCCACAGCTGCTGGAGAAGGAATAGCTTGACAACCTGTTCCCATCCACAACTAATATATTAGGTATACATACGTATCGCATTACAGGAAAGATGATCAGCCATCTAAAGCTAGCAGCGCCCAGAAACCAATCTCAACCAAACTATATCCAAAATTTTAGGCTAATTTTAGGCTAATTAAATGCTCTATTCCCGAATTTTAGGCTCCTCTGGATTTCCGAAAATCGTGGGCGCTGCTAGCTTTAGTCTAAAGCTAGCAGCGCCCACCCAGAATCTATCTCAAAATCAATTGTAAAATCTGAAACCCATCCCAAAATTTAAGAATAATTTTAGGCTCTTGGAAAAAAATTATCCCCGCCTTCAAATTCCAAATTCAGGGCTGTACAAAGCGAAACAATTAACATTGGTTCTTATGGGCGAATAAACATCAAAATAAAAACCTTAAGAAAAATCTGAAACCCCTCCCAAAAGTTAAGAATAATTTTAGGCTCTTGGAAAGAAATCATCCCAGTCTTCAAATTCCAAAAATCAGGGCTGTACAAGGCGAAACAATTAACATTGGTTCTTACGGGTGAAATAACACCAAAACAAAAAACCTTAGGAAAAATCTGAAACCTCTCCCAAAAGTTAAGAATAATTTTAGGCTCTTGGAAAAAATCATCCCCGCCTTCAAATTCCAAAATCAGGGCTGTACAAAGCGAACCAATTAACATTGGTTCTTACGGGTGAAATAACATCAAAATAAAAAACCTTAGGAAAAATCTGAAACCCCTCCCAAAAGTTAAGAATAATTTTAGGCTCTTGGAGAAAAATCATCCCCGCCTTCAAATTCCAAAAATCAGGGCTGTACAAAGCGAAACAATTAACATTGGTTCTTACGGGCGAATAAACACCAAAATCAAAAAACCTTAGGAAAAATTCGAAACCCCTTCCAAAAGTTAAGAATAATTTTAGTCTCTTGCAAAAAAATCAATCCCGCCTTCAAATTCCAAAAATCGGGGCTGTACAAAGGGAAACAATTAACATTGGTTCTTACTGGTGAATAGGGCATGTTGTATTCCTAACGGGAATTTTCCATTTTTTGTGTAGGGAAGAGAGAAGGCCAGAATTTTTTGTGGGTTTTAATAGAATTCTCTATAATGTGTGGAATATGAAGTTCAATTTTCAGAAGCTAAGTCGTTGTAGTTCAGGTGTTATAAGAACTCAAATATTGAATATCGAAAAAAAAGTGGGTGTGTTTCGATTAATATTCTATTTTTTTCAGTCAGAACGGTGCTAGCCCAAAATTATTTGAGATTGGCATATTGATATGTAATGTATGAGCAATTGCTAATAAATTCCCCGTTTGAATTAGTAAAGTAGTTCAGAGATTATTTTGTGAGAAATGAAAAATTAATCGAAAGGCATGTTGTAGTTCTCACGACAATTTCCCATTTTTTGGAAAAGAAAGAGAGAAGCCCAAAATTATTTGTGGGTATAATACTATTCCCTATGTTGTGTGGAATATGACGTTCAATTTTCGGAAACTAAGTCGTTGTAGTTCAGGTGTTATAAGAACTCAAATATTGAATATCGAAAAAAGTGGGGTGTGTTTTGATTAATGTTCTATTTTTTCAGTCAGAACGGTGCTAGACCAAAATTATTTGAGGTTAGCATATTAATAGGTAATAAATGGGCAATTGCTAAGAAATTTCTCATTTGAATTAGTAAAGTATTTCAGAGATTATTTTGTGAGGAATGAAAAATTAATCGAAAGGTATGTTGTAGTTCTCACGAGAAGATTCCATTTTTGGAAATGAAAGTGAGATGTCCAAAATTATTTGTGAGTATAACCATATTTCTTATTATGTGTTGTATGTCACGCGCTTTTCCAAGGAGCCAAATCCTTGTAGTTCAGGTTTTATAACAACGGAAATATTAAATGTTGGAAAAGAATTAGGAAAGTTTTTAGTAATATTAATTTTTTCCAATAAGAACGGCACTAGCCCAAAATTATTTGAAATTGTGATGTTAATAGGTAATGTATGAGCAATCGTTAATAAATTTCTCATTTAAATTAGTAAATTTCTCATTCAAATAAAATTAAGTATTTCAGCAATTTTTTGTGAGGAATGAAAAATTAGTAAAAAGGTATATTCTAGTTCTCACGAGAATTTTTCCATTTTTTTGGAAAAGAAAGAGAGAAGCCAAAATCATTTGTTAGTATATCTGTATTCCGTATCATGTGTTGTATATGGCCTTCAATTTCCAGGAGCCAAATCGTTGTAATTCAGGTGTTATAAGAACGCAAATGTTGAATATCGAAAAAAATTGGGTGTGTTTTGATGAATATTCCAAATTTTTCCAATAAGAACGGTGCTAGCCCAAAATTATTTGAGATTGGCATCTTGATAGGTAATGCATGAACAATTGTGAATCAGTTCCTCATTTGAATTTTTAAAGTATTTCAGAAATAATTTTGTGAGGAATGAAAAATTATTTAAACGTTATACTGTATTTCTCACGAGAATTTTCCACTTTTTGGAAAAGAAAGAGAAGCCCAAAATTATTTGTGGGTATAATCGTATTCCTTAATATGTATTGTATGTCACACGCCAATGCCATGAGCCATATCCTAGTACTTCCGGTTTTATAAGAACGGAAATGTCGAATATCGAAAAAAAAATATGGACTGGTTTTGACTAATATCCCTTTTTTAATACGAACTAATATAGCCCAAAATTATTTGAGATTTGAATATTATTAGCTAATTTATGTGCAATTGTTAATAAATTCTTTATTTGAATTGGTACAGAATTTTGGGGTTTACTTTTTCAGAAGTGGAAACGTGGTGAAATGTATATTGTAGTTCTCACGCGAATTTTTCTTTTCTTGGAGAAGAAACCGCGAAGTTCAAAATGATTCATGAGTATAGCCGTATTCTCTATCATGTGTTGTATATGGAACTTTATTGCCAGGAACGAAATCCTTGTAGTTCAGGTTTTATAAGATCGCAAATATTGGATAGCATAAACAAAAGTTATTCTATTGATTATTATTCCTTTATTTTTCAATAAGAACGTTTCTAGCCCGAAATTATTTGAGATTAGCAAATTGAGAAGCAATGTATGTGCAAATGTAAATAAATTCTCTTTTTGAATTAGTAAAGTATTTTGGAGTTTATTTTGTGAGGAATGAGAAATTGGTCAAGAAGTATATTGTAGTTTTCACGAGAATTTTCCATTTTTTGGTAAACAAAGAGAGGAGCCTAAAATTTTTTCTGAGTACAGCCGTAATCCTTATCATGTATTTGAAAATGACCTTATCAAACGCGAAATACCTGTAGTTAAGGTAACACAAATACTGAATATCGGAAAAAAGTTGGGACTGTTTTGATTAATATTCCTTTCATTTTCAATAAGAACGAATCTAGTCCAAAATTATTTGAAGTTGACATATTGATGGCCAATGTATGAGCAATTCTAAATAAATTCCTCTTCTGAATTAGTACAGTATTTGGAGTTTATTTAGTGATAAACCAAAATATGATCAAAATTTATATAATAGTTTTTACACTAATTTTCCAATCTTTTTAAAACAAAGTGAGTAGTCCAAAATTATTAGAGAGTACAGCGTATTCCCTATTATGTGTTGTATATGACATTAAATTGCCCGGAACGAAATCCTTGTAGTTTAGGTTTTATAACAACACAAATATTGAATTTTGCAGGAAAATAGGGTGTTTTGATTAATATTCAATTCTTTTCAAAAAGAATGCATCTACCCCAAAATGATATGCGTGTCGCGATTTTTGCCATAATGTGCATGTTATTTGTAGAACATTGAATTGATTGAAGCGAAATACCTGTAGTTTAGTTTTGAAAAAAACCCAACAAATATTTGAGATCGGTAAGTATTTCGGACAGTTTTTTTTACTTTGCTTTTCTTTTTCATGAAAAACATGGCAATGCCCAAATTATTTCAAGATCGCATCTTATTTGTTGGTATGTGTTCAATTGTTAGTAAATTCCATATTTACATTTGTTAGTTAAGTTTTTTTTTTTTTGACGAATGAAAGATTGAGAAAAAATGTAGTTTGCCTTTTATACTAGGCATTGTTCTCTTCCCATTTTTGGATTTCTCTATTATTGATTGTGATTTTAGAATTGTAGATGTATAGTTAAATAACTATTTTATCTTTTAATTCGTCGCTGCTTTTTGGAGAGAATTTTTCTTGTATGAAATATTTAATAAGTCCATATTGGATATTTACATACGAATGAATTAAAGTAATTATTTCAAGGTTTGATATTGATCCTGTCCGAATAAATGGTAAAACTCTCAACAAATACATTTTTTTTCTTTTTTAATGTTGGAAATACACGTGTACGGTATAATTCTCCCAGAATATATGTGAAGTTTCTCCGTATTTCCTAGTTTTGAGATAGTGAGATTCTAGCTTCTCCATCCTCGTTTTTGCTAAGTTGATTTCGGGGTGTTTTTTGATGACACTAAAGAACCCAAAATTATGGCCCAAGATTTTTTGAGTTGAGTTGCTATTGGGATGGTTTTAAATATTTGTTATTGTACGTAGGGGTGAGTTTCGAAATTTTGAAAAGGAACAAAAATTTCGCACGTTTACGACCACACAAATATTTTCGAATTTTCAGTACGGGTGGGTGTTCAATTAACAACCCACAATTTTTAACCTTAATTTCGGAGATTGTAGGGTACCAAAATAATGTTTCTGGTGTCACTGAAGAGCCCAAAAATATCCCGAACTTATGGTGGGAGAAATTCTGAAATTTGAGAATTAGGAGTGGTTTTGATTTTTTGTTTTCGTATTTAGGGGTGTGTTTCGAAATTTTGAAAAGTGGCCCCCAGAAGCCCAAAATTCACTTGTTTTGACCGTGCAAAAAAAATTGAATTTTAAGTAAGTGGGGGTGCTAGCTTTACCGGCCAAAATTTGAAATTGGAATTTCAAGGTGTTGGGAGGTAGCCCAAAATTTTTAGAAGGGGGCTGAAATTAGCCCAAAATTAGCCCAAAATTATGGCGCAAGCATTTTTGAGTTTTGAGAAAGTGGGGGTGCTAGCTTTACCGACGTAGTGGCGCCTGCTATTACAAGCACACCGTCCAGACCTGGTCCCTGCCGAATACCGCCGTGTGTGTAAATAAATAAAACTGTGCCCGGCGGGGGCCGCCTCGGCCGCGGGCATCGTCTGGCGTAGGCCAATCCGCACCTAAAAACTCCCGCGCCACCACCCGGAGCCCCTCGATGCCCCTAAACCTTGTCAAAGAAGATGGTGCAGTGATGGAGCAGTTAAAATGTAAATAGTGTAAATAGTAATCAGTGCGCAACAAGGACGTGACAGTGACACCTGTGTTTAGTGTCAGGTCATTTCAGGATAAGAGAATTTCGAAGATAAAAGCAATAAGGACGCGACAAAGTCGCTTATGAAGTAATTGTAATTAGATGTAGGTTGTTGAAGTAATGATAGTGTAAATAAAACAAAACAGGTGCGTCAGTTACAGAAGAGAGGAAAATCCTCAGACTATTATAAATAACGCAAGAGAGGTCAAAGCAATCTTGAACTTTCCAACCATCCAATATATACATGCTATGTAGTGCAAAACTACCACCATGTATAAAAATTGTTCTGTCGACAATAAACGCTACTTAAATACAGAGTAATATACGTAGTATAGGGAAAGTTATATAATGCTGCGGGGAAAATGGCGAATTTTCGCCAGCAAAAAATTAGTTGTCTGGTCGTGATGACGAAAAACTGGATAAATCCAGTTGCTAAATTAAGAAAAAAAATCCCTTAACACGTGGTGTAGCCAGAACCCGTTTTTTGTTGGTCCTTGATTCCCAAAAACCAACTGAAAGGAAAACGTCCATCCGTCCGTCCGTCAACACTGCTAGCACCTAAACCGTACGTACGATTTCTGCCAAAATGGATATTCCCCGCACGATCTGGTTTGAGTGAAAGCTTTGAGATTTGGAAAAAGATTCTATAAAATTTTGGGGTACTTTACATGAAGCTCCCCGGATGTTTTTAAACTTTTCTCAAAAACTGCTCCAAATTTTTCTTTAAATTTCTTGTAAGAACAGAGTAAAATGCACATATTATGGTGACATAGGTACGATGTTCACGGTAAACTCTAAATTTTCGAAAATAGCAAAATTTTGAATTTTATTCAACGTCTTCCTCCAACTACAAAATTGCAGATGGAGATTTTTCCTTCAAATGTACTTTTTTCTTCATAGTGAGTTCTTTCATAGAGAGTTGTGTTTATTCGCACGTAAGAACCAATGTTAATTGTTTCGCTTTGTACAGCCCTGAATTTTGGAATTTGAAGGCGGGGATAATTTTTTTCCAAGAGCCTAAAATTATTCTTAACTTTTGGGAGGGGTTTCAGATTTTTCCTAAGGTTTTTTGATTTTGGTGTTATTTCACCCGTAAGAACCAATGTTAATTGTTCCGCTTTGTACAGCCCTGAGTTTTGGAATTTGAAGGCGGGATTGATTTTTTTCCAAGAGCCTAAAATTATTCTTAACTTTTCGAAGGGGTTTCAGATTTTTCCTAAGGTTTTTTGATTTTGGTGTTATTTCACCCGTAAGAACCAATGTTAATTGTTCCGCTTTGTACAGCCCTGAGTTTTGGAATTTGAAGGCGGGATTGATTTTTTTCCAAGAGCCTAAAATTATTCTTAACTTTTGGGAGGGGTTTCACATTTTTCCTAAGGTTTTTTGATTTTGGTGTTATTTCACCCGTAAGAACCGATGTTAATTGTTTCGCTTGGTACATCCCTAATTTTTAGAATTTGAAGGCTGGGATGATTTTTTTCCAAGAGCCTAAAATTATTCTTAACTTTTGGGAGGGGTTTCAGATTTTTCCTAAGGTTTTTTGATTTTGGTGTTATTTCACCCGTAAGAACCAATGTTAATTGTTTCGCTTTGTACAGCCCTGAATTTTGGAATTTGAAGGCTGGGATGATTTTTTTCCAAGAGCCTAAAATTATTCTTAACTTTTGGGAGGGGTTTCAGATTTTTCCTAAGGTTTTTGATTTTGGTGTTATTTCACCCGTAAGAACCAATGTTAATTGTTCCGCTTTGTACAGCCCTGAGTTTTGGAATTTGAAGGCGGGATTGATTTTTTTCCAAGAGCCTAAAATTATTCTTAACTTTTGGGAGGGGTTTCAGATTTTTCCTAAGGTTTTTTGATTTTGGTGTTATTTCACCCGTAAGAACCGATGTTAATTGTTTCGCTTGGTACATCCCTGATTTTTAGAATTTGAAGGCTGGGATGATTTTTTTCCAAGAGCCTAAAATTATTCTTAACTTTTGGGAGGGGTTTCAGATTTTTCCTAAGGTTTTTTGATTTTGGTGTTATTTCACCCGTAAGAACCAATGTTAATTGTTTCGCTTTGTACAGCCCTGAATTTTGGAATTTGAAGGCTGGGATGATTTTTTTCCAAGAGCCTAAAATTATTCTTAACTTTTGGGAGGGGTTTCAGATTTTTCCTAAGGTTTTTTGATTTTGGTGTTATTTCACCCGTAAGAACCAATGTTAATTGTTTCGCTTTGTGCAGCCCTGATTTTTGGAATTTGAAGGCGGGGATAATTTTTTTCCAAGAGCCTAAAATTATTCTTAACTTTTGGGAGGGGTTTCAGATTTTTCCTAAGGTTTTTTGATTTTGATGTTTATTCGCCCATAAGAACCAATGTTAATTGTTTCGCTTTGTACAGCCCTGAATTTTGGAATTTGAAGGCGGGGATAATTTTTTTCCAAGAGCCTAAAATTATTCTTAAATTTTGGGATGGGTTTCAGATTTTACAATTGATTTTGAGATAGATTCTGGGTGGGCGCTGCTAGCTTTAGACTAAAGCTAGCAGCGCCCACGATTTTCGGAAATCCAGAGGAGCCTAAAATTCGGGAATAAAGCATTTAATTAGCCTAAAATTTTGGATATAGTTTGGTTGAGATTGGTTTCTAGGCGCTGCTAGCTTTAGATGGCTAAGATGATCTTACATCACATATCTCATTTCTCTTACTTTACCTGCAGAGATGTTTCCGGTTGACTTTTTTAGCACAGATAAGTTTTGTTTTGAATAAATAGGAAACATAATGAATTAATTTTGTTACTATTAAGTCACATTAACAAAAAATGCGACAAACATCTGATTTTTTTTCGTCAGTTTCAATGTCTTTCGTTTTCCCCTCTGGTGGTGCAAATCTTTCTTGAACTCAGCAATTGACAATTCCTAGTTTACATCCTTACTGAATGAATAAATATTCCTTCCAATATTATAGAAATCAAAAATATTTTTTCGATAATAAACGTACGAAACAAACCCACGAACCTCTTTACGTGCTGTTGGCAAAATTGTCATTTTGAGAATATTTAAGTAACAAGATTCTCCTCGTGGAACAACATTCTGTCAGAACTTACGTCTCTTTAGTTGCTTCAATGAACTTTTTGCAAGTCGTTGAAACCGTTGTTTGCAGCGAGCACTAATTGCCGTAAGTGACGTTTTAAGACTGTCGTAAAAACCGCGCTGTCATCGCTTCGCGAAACGACATCCAGATTATCTCAGGCAGCGCCACTTGCCGCGGGAACGGCCGCCATTGTTTGAGAGGCTGATCCGTTGTTGCCCTGTCGTAAACTCATTCTTGTCACTTGTAGCAAATTACGATCCGATCTTGACGAGTACGGGTGGTAACAAACGCTGTGAAAGGTAGCATTTTCGTGGAGACTATTGGGAAAACCACGCCACTTCCGTTAAAAAAGAACTATTTAAAGTTGAACTTATCTTATTGTCGAGATTCTTAAAGATTTGAATGATGTGAGGCCAGTTGTCAATAAATTATTCACCAACTTCAGGGCCAGTAAATTTTAATGTTTAAATTCAAAATATTTTAAATATGAATGCTTAAGAAACTATGCGTTTTTATCTCCAAATAAGTGATTTTACAAGACAGCAGCCAATGAAACTGATCCATTTTTCTATAAGATGAAAATGTATTTTTATTTTTAAGGTACGTTTTTCAATGTGAAAACTCTGTCTTAACAAAATAAAGCCCCTTTTTTTACAACTTTGAAAGCGAATATAAATTCCAAGAAATAACCCCGCTTTTGGTAATTTGGAGATACGCGATATCGTTTCTTACGCGTCGATATACTGGTTGATATTTATGTATAATATCATTTGCTTTAACTAAGAATAATTGTTACCAATGATTTCAAAACTATTGAAACTAGTAAACTTAGAAATAAACGTAGATTAACAGTGTTTACTAATCTAAAGGATGCAAAATAAATTTTGATAATTTCTTCTATGTTATTGTTTCAAATTTCTCAATTTTCGTCGCCGCAAATGTTGGGAAAGTTAACACTCTACAACTTTCATGTAGAGCGCGCCCGGCTACCTACCGCGAGCACACATTTTCATTTGGGCTGGAGCGGTTGGCTCGTGTCTGATTTAATGGTGTCATAGTCGTAAAGTAGAGTTTCACAGCCTCTTTTCACATAACTGTGCGTTGAAATCATATGCAAGAATCCCGCCTTACTAACCAGGCTGACGTAAGGAGGCGTAGGCGAGGCGGGGAATCGCAATAGCTGCGCGTTGGCTCCGGTCCACGTCGGCGGAAGGAAAGCGTTCACTGAAGGAGCCACTGGTCCAATCAACAATTCGTAGCCTTCCCGCAGGTTCCCTCGATCTTTAGCTTTTCAGTTTCACGTTTCCTATTAAAAGTTAATAACACATTTTTATATTAATGATTAAAATATTAAATTAAATGTATTCATTTAATGACGAATCTTTATAACTATTTTCCTTTTTTTAAATGGCGTTTTTACTTGATGTCTTTGGGCATTAATATCGGTCCCGTCAGGAACGTGTGCCGAACCGACCCATTTTCTAATGAGGGGAAAGATTGGATAATTACGTTCGTCACAGACTTACATCAACTATTACACAAATAAGGCAGGGTAAAAGGGGTGCTCTAAAATTATTCCCCACAAATAAAGAGGCTAGTGAGATGTCCCAGATTTCAAGAAGGAGCAAGGACACCAATGAACACACGTGGACTAATAAATTTGCATTATTCATCTAATAAATTTGCATTATTCAACTATTAAATTTGCATTATTCAATACCCACGAATTCGAAGAGAGATGTAAAAAGTTTCAGGAAGGAAGAATTTGGTATTGATTGGAAGGAACTGGAAGAACTTACGAAGATAATTATAGGACAAATGCAGACTACTGGCGTGTTTAAGGTTTAGAAGGGGAAGCGCGTGCGCGCGCACGAGTATGTGTGTGTTTATGTATGTGTATGTATGTATGTGTGTGTGTGTATGTGTGTGTGTGTATATGTGTGTGTATGTGTGGGTGTCGCAACAGAATGTAGGCAAATAAGATTTTAAGGGATAACAATTCATTTTCGTGCATAAACATGCATGCTTCTTCCTATTTACAGTAAAAAAAATAGTAAGTGTGGTTCCAGATGTGCGTGAATCTTTTACCTATGAAAATCATTTCCTGAAAGAATTAATTTAATCACTAATTAAGGAGCCTACTTTCATACATTCCCCTTGAAAAAGTTTTATTTTTTTGTAGTTTGGAGTAAAGCCACATGATCGAGACAGATAAGTTTATTTCCCAATATCTTAACTTTATTTTTTAATGATTTTCCAAAAATAAATAAATCTCGCTAATATAATGAAGAACATGTTTCTACCAAATGCACTATTCTCAAAATGTTTTGGTTCGTGTCATACATTTAGAGTTATAATATACAATGTGTTAACAATGAACAGAACGTTGTTACTCTTTTCAAATCCAGTGCACTAGAGAGCTAAAAAATAAGTTGGGTTGCAAAAGATAGAATCATTTTCAGGTATGTCGTATGTGTTGACCCTTTTGTAAAAAATCTGTTTTCGATCTCTCCATCCTTATGCATTTTTGACGGAGAATAAGCATTTTCCCCAAATTTTTAAAGAAAAAGAGTGAGTATCTCTGTATTCCAAGTGGAGAACAGATAATATATAATAATGCTAATTCACTCATTCATTACGGCGTTCAACACGTTCTTTTTGGATTGGTACCACAATGCATTTTTCGATGGGATGTGGTTTGCAAGGCACCAGTATTTACATCTGAATGCCTTATTTTATACGCATGCTAACTACAGAACAACTGGTGGTTTACACTGATATCAATATCTGAAGGTCGACTCTTCCAATAAGAATTTACATCGACATATGCGTTAATATACAGTATATGTTTTGCACTTTATTTACTGTATAGAATTTCCTCTATATTTATAAATAATTCTTATAATTCACATATACCGTTAAAACATTTATATTTAGTTATATTTACCGTTATATTTACTTTATTCTCAGGCAGAAAAAAGTTGTGTGGAAGAAATGTATTACCTGCAAGAAGCATCCCATGGAGAAGTCATTTGAATATGTAGGACTGGACATTCGAACAAGCTTGAAATGTGAATACGATGGTAGTATGGTAGTATTGAATACCGATACAAGAGTGTGTAATCAATCCCACATGATTATCGATTCGCCAGTCTCGACGATGTTCTTCCATGGTGCGAGGGGCGATTGAAAGGGCAGAGTGTCGCGCGGGCCGCAGGCGCTTGAGAGGCGCCTGGCCGTCGATCAGGCAATTGACGCCCTTCCTTGGACGGCAGCCAAGGGCAGCCCACCTCATCTCTCGCTCAGCGGCCTGGCAGCACTGGAGGCGACGCGCGCCACGCCTCGCTCCTCCTCGTCCCGCCCTGACCTGCCTCACATGCCTCGATTCGCCCCGCCCTTTCAAACGCAATTCCACCCTTCCTTGCCCACCTCGCCTCACCCGGCCATGCATTGCCTCTCTTCCTCGCCTTGACCTGCCTCCCTTCGCTTCATCTCACCAGCCACTCCCTGCCGCATTCCATCCATCTCTCCTCGCTCCATTTCACACCACCCTGCCTCGTCCGTCCTGCCCCACTCCGCCCTTCTCAGCATACCCTGCCACTCTCTCCCCATCTCTTCTCGTCGTGCATCGCTGTCAGATTTCCCTCAAAACCGCTTGCAAGTTAATCCCCTTTCACTTTTAGCTACCTGGTAAGGCAGAGCCAGATTGCATCCCCGTCGGGGAAGGAGGAAACAATTTAGTTAATTTTCCATTCATGAGTTGCTTCTTTAGATGTTCTCGCACCAATTGATGGAAAATCAATTGTTCAACCCTTTGAATGTCAAATATTTACTAAATATTAGAATACAAGTTAAGAGAAACATTGTATTAAATGATGATGGAATGTTTAAAAATCATTAGATCACCGAAGTTGATGTTTTCAAAACAAGACAACGTTCACACTTAGAGCGACTCCAGCTTCCAATTGAGAAAATTCTCTTCTAGCTCACTGGGGTCTTGTCAGTATGATCATTCAGAAAACTAGTATTCTGGGTGCATTGGAAGTATTGTTCGTACAGCCTCGTCTCTTAGCCTTGATAAAGACAATTTTGCTGTCACCGTCTTGCAATTTACCTCATCGAAATATTCCAGGATTTGAATAATATCTTCAGGATGGAAATTCAACTTCCACTAATAGGCAAATGCAATATATTAGAATTTATTATTAACTGAAGATAGAACACGTATTATAGACATAAAATTAGTAATGAATTAAATGTTTTTAAAATGACAAACATTTTAAGCTCTCGACTGAGTAAATTAACTAATTTCAAAACAAAACGGGAGTATAGAAAGATTATGTACGTTATCATGCACGTTTTCTATGTTATATTTTGTAGGAAACTGCTTGGATCCGTCGATTTTCCCTCCTTTCTTTTATATTATACAGTCTACACGCGTACAACATAAGAAATAATTATTTCAATAATGCATCAAGAATTCAAAAGCATTAGAAGTACTTTAAAACTGCTAGTTGAGCGAAAATTCTTGTAACACTCGCAACCACCTACTGTGGAAAGATTCATCTTTCGGATATCCGGAAACAAATATTTCGAGCATTCAAGTAATTACCACGACACAATGGCACACTGCTCTTGAAAAACATGTTCGTCTTAGTAAAATAGTCACAAAACTTTAGGAGCTGTCCATAAATTACGTAACGAAAATTTCGAGTATTTTCAGTACCCCCTCCCCCCCTTGTAACGCCCCCGTAACACGCACTTGAATCCCCCCTAAAAAATTACGTAACGCTTGCGACAACCCCCCTTTTTAAATGCAAGCATTGAAAATATATTATAGCACAGTTAAAACAATTTGTATTTATTGTACTTGAGTTGAATATTAAAATTAATGATAATTAAAATAGAAATTAGTCGGCTGCACCTAACAATAAGACTGGGGGAAGTTGTGAGTGAAGGAAGAATGCTTGGGCGAGAAATGGTTGATTACAGGCTATGCACACGTCGTCGTGGGTGATGCAATATCGAGAGTACAGCGCCAATTTAGATGGATTCTAGAATACTCTTCTTATGAGTTTAGAATATTTTCTTCGTAATCTTAGATTAAAAAAAGTGGGGAAAATGTTTCGTTTATTGTAACAATTTACAACTATTGACTTTAAATGATGTTTTAAAACAAATTAATTAGTTAATATATTAATGTTTTAGAAGAGGTCTCCAAAAAAAGAGTTATTTGAGCAACTATTGAAAAATGTAAAAGAAATACATATCAATGTTTCGTAACAATTAATTAATATCCCCCTATCCCTATGTAACGCAGCGTGACACTGCCTCAGACCCCATCCCCTTTAGCGTTACGTAATTTATGGACGACCCCTTAAAGAATATAAATAATTGAGAGCTCAGAACACATCGTGGTCTTCCGTCTGCACATGCTCATTGAAATATAAAAGCAAGATGGCCTTTGATGACGTCACGCGCCTCTTTCGAGTTGGTTCCGAGGCCTTCTGTAGAAGCAGAGTTGCTCCTCATCACCTCGTACTATCCCTCTTCGTGCTTCTTCGTTCTGTGCAGTTAATGTCTCGTCCCGCATCATCCTCGTCATCTTTATCCGCGTAATCCCCCCTCACCCCGTCCAGCGGAATTCTACCCAGGCGATACATCGCTTCATGCTCGCTCCTGTTTGAAATTCGATCAATTTTCATTATTACGATCTGTCCATGAATCATGCCTGATGTTGTAACTAGTGTGTATTTAGACTAGATTGCCGAGTTTGTCACAGTAATTGATGTGTCTCTTGAAGTTTATCTCTTCATTGACTTTTTGTAATATATCTACCAGCAATACCATGCGATTTTTTTTCTGTGTAATGATTTATTAAGTTGCCCATTGAGCCAAAAATGTACGTTTTCCGTTCTATTTCTTCGTGGCTTCGATAATAAAACGCGTAGAGCATTGAACTGTTGTACTAAACGTATATGTACCCGAGTTTGCGAGTTCAAAACCGATCGAACCTCTGGATTTTTAAGGGCGAAAAAATTCTTCGGAGGGGAGATAATGTCGTTTATCCCATGTGTAGATTCAAAGCATTTAAAAGATCAAGACTAAAAGAAGCTTCCGAGCTACATTTAAAACTACCTGTTTCGTCACCCGGGTGATGTCTTCTTTCGTCGCTAGATGGTGAAAGAAGCGTACCAAAATTGACATGGTCAGATGGAAGAGCAGGCCTGATGGCCTGAGAATCGCCACTTAAACGCATTTTTCAGTTTTTAATTTTATCTTCCTCATGGAATACCCGCTTCTAACAGTTACTTACATGATCGCAACGCGGAACCTGAACTGTCAGCGAAATTAGCACCAATGAGGAGGAGGAAGCTATGGCTATCCAAACAACTTCTACTCTTCGCATATCGTACCCATTAAAAATATAAGCGGCCATGTTAACCTAACTAGTATCCAACACTTAGCAGGTAAATTAATTTCACGAAGTTTTTACTTGAGAAAACCAAAAAATAAATGTAATCGATGATGGAAAACTGAGTATTACATAACACAAAGTAAGGAGACATGGAGGCAAAAAGCTTTCTGCGTGTTGTATGTTGGTGTAACGCGCCGGCTGGATGACTAGCGCTCTACAGTTTCTGCCAGCCAGCGCATCTGCGCCGACGGGTTCACTTCCCGCGCCATCGGCCGTTGCCGAACCGGCCGGCCGCGGCCGTCTCCATCTCACGTGGGAGGAGCCTTCGGCGAGCACTTAACTCGCGGCCGCGGAGGCCCTGGTCGAACAGCCTGCCGATAGGCATCTCCCGGGCTTGTTTCTCCTGCCTGCCCCGCCCCGCCTCTTCCCCTCCCCGCTCCGTCAGCCCCAGATTACGCGAGTTCTGTTTTTTGCCCGGCTCCTCTCGCCACTCCACCCGCCCGACGGTCTCGCATCCGCCCGTCTCAGCACCGCCGTCTACGCACCCGCCCGTCTCGCACCCGCCCCGTCTCGCACCCGCCCGTCTCGCCACCCGCCGTCCTCGCTACCCGCCCGTCTCGCACCCGCCCGCTCCTCGCACCCCGCAGTCTCGCAACCCGCCCGTCTCGCACCCGCCAGTCTCGCAACCCGCCCGTCTCGCACCCGCCCGTACTCGCACCCCGCCGTCTCGCACCCGCACCGTCCTCGCAATGCCGTCTCGCACCAGCCCGTCTCGCACACGCCCGTCTGCGCACCCGCCCGTCTCGCACACGCCCCGTCTCGCACTACGCCCGCTCTCGCACACGCCCGTCTCGTCGCACACGCCCGTCCTCGCACCCGCCCGTCTCGCACACGCCCCGTCTCGCACACGGGCACGTCTCGCACAAGCCCGTCTCGCACACGCCCGTCTCGCACCACGCCCGTCTCGCACCACGCCCGTCTCGCACACGCCCGTCTCGCACTACGCCCGTCCTCGCACACGCCCGTCTCGCACACGCCCGTCTCGCACACGCCCGTCTCGCACACGCCCGTCCTCGCACACGCCCGTCTCGCACACGCCCGTCTCGCACACGACCGTCTCGCACACGCCCGTCTCGCACACGCCCGTCTCGCACACGCCCGTCTCGCACACGCCCGTCTCCGCACACGCCCGTCTCGCACACGCCCGTCTCGCACACGCCGTCTCGCACACGCCCGTCTCGCACACGCCCGTCTCGCACACGCCCGTCTCGCACACGCCCGTCTCGCACACGCCCGTCTCGCACACGCCCGTCTCGCACACGCCCGTCTCGCACACGCCCGTCTCGCACACGCCCGTCTCGCACACGCCCGTCTCGCACACGCCCGTCTCGCACACGCCCGTCTCGCACACGCCCGTCTCGCACACGCCCGTCTCGCACACGCCCGTCTCGCACACGCCCGTCTCGCACACGCCCGTCTCGCACACGCCCGTCTCGCACACGCCCGTCTCGCACACGCCCGTCTCGCACACGCCCGTCTCGCACACGCCCGTCTCGCACACGCCCGTCTCGCACACGCCCGTCTCGCACACGCCCGTCTCGCACACGCCCGTCTCGCACACGCCCGTCTCGCACACGCCCGTCTCGCACACGCCCGTCTCGCACACGCCCGTCTCGCACACGCCCGTCTCGCACACGCCCGTCTCGCACACGCCCGTCTCGCACACGCCCGTCTCGCACACGCCCGTCTCGCACACGCCCGTCTCGCACACGCCCGTCTCGCACACGCCCGTCTCGCACACGCCCGTCTCGCACACGCCCGTCTCGCACACGCCCGTCTCGCACACGCCCGTCTCGCACACGCCCGTCTCGCACACGCCCGTCTCGCACACGCCCGTCTCGCACACGCCCGTCTCGCACACGCCCGTCTCGCACACGCCCGTCTCGCACACGCCCGTCTCGCACACGCCCCGTCCTCGCACACGCACGTCGCGCACACGGCCCGTCTCGCACCACGCCCGCATACGCACACGCCCGTCTCGAACGACGCCGTCTCGCACACGCCCGTCTCGCACACGCCCGTCCTCGCACACAGCCCGTCCTCGCCACACGCCCGTCTCGCACGACGCCCGTCTCGCATCACGCCCGTCCTCGCACTCGCCCGTCTCGCGACCATGCCCGTCTCGCACCACGCCCGTCTCGCACACGCCCGTCTCGCACAACGCCCGTCTCGCACACGCAGTCTCGCACACGCCGTCTCGCACACGCCCGTCTCGCACACGCCCGTCTCGCACACGCCCGTCTCGCACACGCCCGTCTTCGCACACGCCCGTCTCGCACACGCCCGTCTCGCACACGCCCGTCTCGCACCCAGCCCGTCTCGCACACGCCCGTCTCGCACCACGCCCGTCCGCACACGCCCGTCTCGCACATCGCCCGTCTCGCACACGCCCGTCTCGCACACGCCGTCTCGCACACGCCCGTCTCGCACACGCCCGTCTCGCACACGCCCGTCTCGCACACGCCCGTCTCGCACACGCCCGTCTCGCACACGCCCGTCTCGCACACGCCCGTCTCGCACCACGCCCGTCTCGCACACGCCCGTCTCGCACACGCCCGTCTCGCACACGCCCGTCTCGCACACGCCCGTCTCGCACACGCCCGTCTCGCACACGCCCGTCTCGCACACGCCCGTCTCGCACACGCCCGTCTCGCACACGCCCGTCTCGCACACGCCCGTCTCGCACACGCCCGTCTCGCACACGCCCGTCTCGCACACGCCCGTCTCGCACACGCCCGTCTCGCACACGCCCGTCTCGCACACGCCCGTCTCGCACACGCCCGTCTCGCACACGCCCGTCTCGCACACGCCCGTCTCGCACACGCCCGTCTCGCACACGCCCGTCTCGCACACGCCCGTCTCCCACTCTGCCTTGTCCAACACATTCTCTTCCCATCCTTGTTGATTTCTTCTATTCACCTTAACTGCTCCTCTTCTTGATTTCACGTCTTCCTTTCTATTTTTATCCGTACTGCACTTTAACAGCTCCTCCCTTTCTATTCGTTTCTTCTCCTCCATCCGTTCCTCTTGTATGTAGCTAGCCACCTGCCCCGTTTCGTCTCATCCGCGCCTCTCAATTGACCTAGCCCTGCCAACGATGCAGTTCACGTCATCCCCCCTTACGTCCCATCCAAATTGCCCGTCCGTCTTCCAGTAATATTATGATCGACGTTGTTTCTATAGCCTCAAAATATGTTGTTGTTGTATTAATATGCGGTTATTTTAATATCGAGAAAAGTTACTCGCTATTTCATTATAACGAAATAATAATTACTGAGTGAATAATATAGACATGGCAGGAGAATACATTGTAATTATTGCAGTTTTCTACATTCCAGTACTTTCTTTAAAGAGCTGTTACTAATGATGAGATATTAGCAGACGCTGAAAAAATTTAAACTTTTGCAATTTTGGAAAGTTCAAAGAGTTCAACGAAAATGGACGTGCGCCATTCTTCTAAACTTCCTTTGATATATCCGAAACAAAATTAATAAAAACATTTGGATTCACTTTGAAGAAAATTTGGAAAATGTTCTTGAGGCTTTTTGTAAATCAAAATGTCCGTTTTAAATTTAAAAGTTCGCGACACCAGCCAGATCGATCGGGATACGGTTTTTCACAGATGGACAGACGTTTTGCCATAAACTATTTTTTCGGTATCAATGAGCCACAAATGTGGAAACGTGAAACTATGTATACAGGAGGTTGTTTCCTACACGTATGAACAGGAATTAATAACTTTTTTAGTATCACGGGCCCTCAAAACGCCTTTTTCTACCAAAAAATCGCTTTTTTTGCTATAACATTACATAACTTTCTATATTCTGCTTGGGTAGTAGAGAAAGTAAAAAGAAACAAATTCAGACTTTTAATAATGGAAATAAACACAGTAAAATATAACAATATAATTAAAATTGTGTGCAGTATAACAAAAATAAAGATTTGATTTGGTATTTTAAATGTATCAGGGTGTAGTTGAAATTATTATTACAATGTTATTTTGAAATATCTGTACTACAATGGTTAGATTGGACATGCCTCCGCTTTTCCTGGTATTGCCGTTTTGCTCTGCCCATCTCCCGACCCGTAAGTCCCCAGTCTCCGAGAAGAGAACCCTAACAAGTCTAAAGACCGCGGGGCAACAATTTTTGTTGTTGTTGTTGTTGTGGCCTCTTAGTTTTTGTCCCAACCTTAAAAGCTTATTTTTATGAATGATTAATTTGAAGTAGTTTTATATAGCATATGTGAACGAAAAATTTGTCTGAATATTATTGTTATTACGTTGTTATATTATTTTTTATTTTTATTTAATCTTGTCGACGAATGAAGATGTAAACTAAAAATATGAAACTTAATGTCGTTAAGAAATATTAATTTTTCAATTATTTGAAATAAAGTTTCCAGCTTCGAAAAATCGATATATTGCTCTCCTCACTCGGAGCCTTGCTCACTGCCTCGGCGGTGATTTCGAGCCTGCTTCCGGCGCCTTCGGGGCGCGGACCGCCCACGTCGCTCGCCCCCGGCGCCCGCCCCTCGGCTCACCCCGCCGCGGCGGCGGCGGCGGCCGGTATGCAAATGTGCGCGTCTGACATCACGGGCGATGCGTTATGCCTCGATATGGCCGCTCCAAGCGCCCGGGCGCCTCGCAGCCGCCTCGGCTAGGAGATCGTGCAGAGCTTTGGACATCACGGGAACTTCTTCTTTCACTTTTGGTTATTACTCGAGAAGGTCTAGTGAAAAGTAACTTGTTCGAGAAAATTGAATTTTAAATCACTCTGTTGTCTATTGTGTTTTTGAAGAAAAAAAGGAGGGGACAGAGGCCGGGTAGGGGCCTTCGATGGAGGGATTGTTGCCAAAAAGGCGGGGGTCGGAACTAGGATGTGCCCCCCCCCAAAAGAAAAGTATGTCTGTCAGCGAGGGTCGCATGTCAATACACACTCGAGTCGTGGGCGGCGCAAACGTGCGGTCACTAGCTTTGCAGTAGGTGCCGCTAAAGGGAGTACATTTGAAAAGAAAAAATGCATAAAAGTGTTGGAAAATTATGTGTTCCATGTTACACTTTAGTATTCTTCATAAGAATACTTGACCTTAATAAGAATAATAATCTAGCTGTCGATGCGACTATAAATAAATTAAAATAAAACAATTTGAAAAAAGAATATTTCAATAATTGAGTGTTGAATTCAATGGGCCAATGTAACGCTGAAATAATGATTCATTTACCTGCACTTATGTGTGATCTTTCTCCTAAAATGTGACGATCACATTTCTCCACAAACTACAACTACAACACATTTCTGCCACTACTCTTGCAACATTAATTATCATAAGGTCTACCTTTCCCCTCCCAGCCTGAAATATTGTAATGGTCACTCTGTACCACTCGTGTCTCTGTCTGTCTCTCTCTCTTTCTCTCTCTCTCTCTCTCTCTCTCTCTCTCCCCTCCCTCTGTCTTCCCTTATGTCCGTGGCCCATCGCACATCTATTGCTCGTTATGTTCTAACGAAATTTCTTTTCTTAACATTCTGACTTGCATGATTTTAGAGTGATGTTTGCACTTCTCGACGTAATGACAGAATCCAAAACCAGTTATTACTTTCAAATTTGTTTTACCCATACGAATTCATCATGTGAACACAGAAAATTATATTGCGTGAGGTTAATAGGGCCAGCTTAATGTTTTGCTGTGTCGTTAGGAAGGTTTAAAATATTCTGTGACCATTTTCCTCCATAGTCCAGGGAATGTAGTTTATGATACGTTTTACTCACACGATTTTCCTGGGGCATTGAGAAAGTAAACTCCACACTTTCACATGGCATTGGTATGCCATTTGCTGTAGAAGACTAAACAAGAGAGGTGATCTTTTATCTTGGAGCTGTTCTCTTTATTTTTTTCCTTTACGACATTTCTGCCTACAAAATAGCTGAAAGAAAATGCATCGTAAT
Organism: Acheta domesticus; assembly: GCA_031308135.1. Lineage (NCBI taxonomy): Eukaryota > Metazoa > Arthropoda > Insecta > Orthoptera > Gryllidae > Acheta > Acheta domesticus. The sequence continues at coordinate 126,615,627 of JAHLJT010004567.1, read as the reverse complement.
CCTGTCATATTGTTTCCGAGATTAAAATGTTATAATTATATTTTAATATTCAACTGTATTCATTGACTTAAAAAAGGATCGCAAGTACGAATTTGATAAGTATTTTCAGGAAATATAACGACGCAACAGAGAGAGTGGGAGCGATGTTTTGTGAAAATCAAAAACCGATTTTTGCCGTATCTTGTCGGATGGTTCTGTAAGTTATGTGTCCTTTGCGTCGTGGAGTAACGCCAAAAAGCTGAAGCAGTTCTTGAGATATTAATGCGGAGGTGATAAGTTGTTCGAGGAAAGTTGTGCGTGTAAAGGTAGCACCCCTCTAGCGGAGCGTGGAAGAGGGAGGGGCGAGGGAGCAAGAGAGTGGGAAGACGAGCGAGCAAGTGTGTGGGCGGGTGAGCGAGCGAGTGAATAAGTCGACGGGCAGGCAGTCGAGCGAGCGAGGGGCTGGAGGGCGAGCGAGCTAGTGGGTGGGCAGGCGGGGAAGCGAGCGGGTTGGGTGGTGGGCGAGCGAGCAAGTAGACTGGCAGACGGATGGGCGAGTAGAAGTAGGCGGGGGAGCGAGCAGGCAGACCAGCGAGCGGGTCAGTGGGTGGACGAATGGCGGGGCAGCGGGCACTCAGATGAGAGAGGCTGAGGCGGCTGAGCGGGTGGGGGAGTAAGGGGGAGTGAGCGGGCGAGCGGGTGTGAAAGGCGAGGTGACGGTTGCCTGAAGCGGCGGCCGCCGAGGTGACAGGATTTGTGTGCGCCCACTCTCCAAAGGCCGTGATGCAGGCTTTTCAATTCACCCTCGTGGAGGTGTTGGAGCGCATCGTGACACAGGGAGTCTCACCTGGTGAGAACCTTCTCAGAGTCTCGTCGTAATTGCAGATTCACTCAAATAAATGTTCGCGGAAGGAATGGAAATTGTGAGTTTGTTAACTGTTTAACTCTGTAGTTTGTTGGAGACAGTTTGTATTCTTTTTTGAATCGCTGGGTTGTAGGTATAAAATTCTGCAAGACGTCTGTGTGCATTTACTACTGTGTCTTCGGTACTTTTCGTTGTTTGAACGAACATTAGGTTAAATTTGCTTCCTCACAAACTATTGCATACTTTGTCGCGTCGTTTCTTGGAGATCTGTCAAACCCCAAACAAAACTTTACAGTTTCATGCGAAATAATATAATTCAATGCTGTGAATTTCGTCGTTCATGAAGCATTATTTTCATAAGTTCCTGTAAGGAAAGAACTTGTTTTCACATTTAATAATGCTGACAGTTTTACGATGTTTTCAGTATCTTTATGTTTTCAAAGAATATTATAGTTCTTTCCGACCAGCAAAATTGTGAAGATGAGACAGTCATCGAACTCTTCTTTATCACTTTAGCATTTGTTGGATATCATGAAATAACTCTAGTGTACTTTGTTCAAGCGAGAAAGACAAGATGGGAACGCCTTCACTGGAGCCATAAGCGGGATGCGAAGAAGGAAACTTCTGAAAGGATTAGGCCTTAAGGAGAGTTATCATCCGTGCAAACGTCCTCTCGCGAACTTGCGTCGTGAAGTTTTTATTGCAGTGTAAAAAGACGATGACTTCTCTTAAGGAGAAATCTCGCTACTTCCAAGGGTTGCCGCCGCTGCCTTCCCGTGGTGAAGGGCTGACTGCAATGTTGTAGAGACCGCCGCTCCTTAGGGCCTTGAGTCTATCGTCTGAGGCTACCTTCCTCGATAGTATTTTGTCTCTTAAACAAGTGTGCGCGATGCTGTGTTAATTAAGCTTCCTCAGACTCGGGTAAAATTTCATTATTGATTTAAAAATTAGATTTCATGAGTATGATTGTTCGCTTAAATTTCGTCTCCAAGCTCATCATCTTATAAGAACTCAATTGAGAAATTTTTTTACAAATAATTTTCCAAATTTAAAGTATTCATCTTCTTAGTAATCCAGTGTCGCGAATAATATCTCTCCTACAGATGGAGGGCACAACGTATTTTGAAGAGTTTTATCGGTTTGGCGTAGAGGAACGCCGGCTGTTTGTAATTTCGTGGATCGTAATCGTAACTTCCTAGAACTGAAAATTAGGATTTTATAAACCTGTTATGCGCGGTATCTTCAGACCATTCCCCGCAGGATGATTTCAGTATTTCATGTGGAGGGGAGGAATCCATCCACGAGAAACCTCCGTGCATTCCATCCTCCTCCTGCGTGACATTCCCGAAATAGGTGGCTGCGAGCTGCGTCATGACGCCCCTCCCCGCTCCCTCCCCGCCTCCGCCCACGTACCCTCGCCCACGCCGCCACCCTCTTCCCCGCCGTCGCCGTCGTGGCCGTCCACCGCCTCGTGCACCTAGTTGGCCGCTCCGGCCGGTGGCGCTCTGTGCCAGAATCGGCCTGCAAGGAATACTCGAACAGGCTCATATACACTCGAAACAGGTGCCTGTTTTGTCCATACCGTGTTACCCGAACGGGGAACCTGACTGCAACCCCATGAGTGACACGTGTCGGGAAGAAAACTCGTCAGCTGCTGATTTTCTTCAGGGCTAGTCGTTCCCGTGTGAATGTTTTTCACGGGTTCAGTATTCCTAATCCCATAGAACACTTAATCCCAGATTTCGATAATTTTCCACAAAGTATTCACTTCCTCCAAGAAAAAAAAATCGTAGCTCTTCGTTGGGGAGAGCCAGAAGAGTTCGGTGGCTTCCCCCAATCCGTTGTTGGTCCTAGGTTTGAGAAATCATTTTTTTAGCCATGCATGTTTTTATTACGCTTCTTTATTTATAAATAATACGTTGAGGACTCTGAATTGCCAAATGTGTTTCAAATGGCGAGAATATTGAATTCTGCGCTTTTAAACGATACCTTGGTCATATAAATCCACCCCGTCCGTACCTGGTGCATGCGAGGCAATGGAAGCTTGAGGAAGAGTGGGGTATTGGGTATTGGGTGAGGGCAATTTGCTGCTATTACTATTAGTTGGGCAGAGTCCGCGCATATGTACTTGGCTAAGTATACCGTCCCTTGCCATTTGATTTCATAAATTACTGTTTTCTTTACTGGAAATATTTATTGAAGCATTTCTTACTTTCTCGTGAGAACAATTGTATTTCCCGCTATCAATGTAAAGTTGCCATAAACAAGGATTAAAATTCCGATGCGTGAAGATCGGTTGTACATTACATGCTGTAGTTTTACTCGTTCAATAAATATTTTCAAGAGATAAAATGTATGAGGTAGTTCGGACATACTGTATATGCCGCCCCCTCTTAATTTGCAACCTACCGGCCGCCACAGATCTAGAGTCACCTAGAAAACTTGCGAAACACCACAGAATGAAGCATAACTCAGGTTGCCCCGACTCGCTTCAAGCGTCAATTTCCGTGGTAGCCTGTTGGCCCATCTCGGCTGGAACCTTCCACAATGCTCAAGGTACCCTGGGGACTTGCTCCTTTTCAAGTGATCAGATCCCGAAAGCGCCACTGCCGTAGACCGCGGATGCATAACTTGGCACATTCATCGTCTTTATCAATGCCGGGCTAACCCAAGACATAAACCGGCGTCGGTAGCTCAGTGCATCAACTGATGTCACTACAGTGCCTCTGACGGGAGAGCCTAGGTTTCTAGTCCCGACGGTAGCAAGATTTTCCACACTGGCTAGACAACTTTGTCGAATTCAGCCGCTATCTGGAGGAGAATTCTAGCGGCCGGCTGCTCTGATGGGTAATTCCATGATTTCTCCGATTAATATCTGGCGAATTTCGGAGTGCTACCCTTACAAATGGGCCACAGAACTCTCGTATGCACTGTGCATACGTGCTTAATGTGATCAGTTTAACACCCACTACACCACTGAAACTTTCTATCCATATGGGATTCGAATTCACAGTCTTGGGGTAATGCATAATTGGTGCTCCTGTCCCAAACCCCTGCGTCACTAATTTTAATTTTTTATCTCGCGCATCCACTACACATACGGAACGAATGACCTTAGCAGTTCTCGCGCCCGTTTCACCACTGAAAACATCCATCCATGCGGGATTCGGACTCGGACTGTAATGTTATGTTGACTGTTATGCGTAATTCGTGCTTTTCCCTCACGCTCGTGCAGCATTGTTTAATATTAATTTTTTACCGGCAGGAGCGGTGAGTAGGAAGTCTCAGAGAACACGCGCCGCACGCAGTCGCCATCTACGCGCCGCGTGGCGTCGCGTTGCGTCGCCGACTCCGCCCTCCCCCCGTCACCCTTCGGCCGGCCCCGCTCAGCGCTGCACAAAAACAGCAATAACAACGACAACAAGCCAGGCAATTAAATGGTATCTGCAGCATTGTGAAGGAGACCTGCGCAAATATTGTTAAGGCGCAGTTTATTGCGACCGGGAAGAGAGAGAGAGAGGGAGAAAAAAGAAGAGAGAGGCAGCCGCGCGGGCGGCGAGGCGGGAGTCGCCGCTCTTTTGTCGGTGCCGCAGCTGCTTTCGCGCGTCTCCCCGTGCCGTGTGGTTTGTTGTGCCGCCGCTGTGAGGCGCGGGAGCGCGCGGACTGGAGGGTTCCGAGAACCCATTTTGGTCGCGAGGTCACTCACCCGCGGCGCGGCCCGTGGACGGAGGCCCGCGATGTGCCATCCAGCCGTCGCACCGTCTCTGTGCTAACCAGACCCCGGGAGAGATAGGCTGCAGTCGGTACAGCGCTGCGGAATCTCGAGTCAAAGGGGTTACTCCGAGCCAAACGTGTCTGATATTTTTTTTTGGTTGCAGTTTTCTCATTTATTTGATTTATGCTGATTTAAATACTATTCCTACAAAACAGACGTATGATTGTAGCTATCAGGCATACACATAATCAATGTGATATAAGATTTTGAGAAACTTAAACATTAACACACAGGCATCTCTGTAGAATTTTGTGTAAAGGTCCACATCTTTGTACCGGAGATCGTAATTTCTCTCGGTGACCCTCCTACAGCCTCTGTCGACCGTCAACCGCGATAGAGATTCTTATGGTATTGGCCTCTAGGGACCTGAATAGGCGTACATGCGAAGACAAGTGATAAGTTGATCACTTTCCTTACACCTGAGTACTGACACATTGCGTTAACATTGATGTCGGGCTGATTCTGTCACTGAGAGAAGACCTATAAGAAGAATCGTTATAATTTATTATATCAAACTATACTGTTTTATTCGTGATGAAGGGGGGGTCTAAGATTTTAATCATCGTGTTTGTAAATCCTATTCTCGTAGCTATAATTGACATTGACTTTAACAACGACAATAGGTGAAATGAATATTGATCGTACACTGACCGCTTTTGGTAAATAGGATATTGACCGTACACTGATAGCTTCTAATTCTTCCTCGTCTTACTATTTTATTTTTTAAAAGGCACTTTTAAAATATTATTTGAAAACTTTAAATCCAAATTTATTATTATTATTATTATTATTATTATTATTATTTGTAGATCTTCTTTTACTATATTCCCATTTCAGTATACATTAGAAATAACCGAGAAATGAACTCGCTCTTTCTCTGAAATTCGCTCTTTCAGAGTCTCCCTTGTCTTTCCAGCGCTGCAAGTTCCCCAATATCACTGCCGTGTTTCCTGAAACGTACTGTGGAACCGGAGCTGTTTTATCGCCGCCTCCGCCTTCTACCCTCGCCCCGATCACGCCTGCGCCAACTTCCGCCCGCCTGGCGCTTCTCTTCGCCTCGCTCCCCATTCGCATTCATTTCGACAACTCGCGCCCTCGCCCCCTTGGCCTCATACCTCCCACTCCCACCCACCCCTCACCTTCCGCCTTCACCCCCATTCACTTTCCCTCTTACTCGTCCCATATGACACTCCAGCCTTCGACGAGCAACCCGCCTGCCCAGATGCTTCCCAGACTACCTCATTTGACTCCAAACGCCTTCGTCTGCACGCTGATGTCAACCGCTCCTCACCACCCTCGACCGCCCCCGGCCGCCCCCGGCCGCCCCCGGCCGCCCCCGGCCGCCCCCGGCCGCCCCCGGCCGCCCCCGGCCGCCCCCGGCCGCCCCCGGCCGCCCCCGGCCGCCCCCGGCCGCCCTCGGCCGCCCCCGACCTCTGTCGATGCCTCCGACCGCCCCAACCACTCCCTATCCCCACCGCCGTCGTTCGCTTCCCGCCTGGAGGCGTCTCTCTACTTTCTCGATCTCCGAGCCACCTTCGCCCGTAAGAGCAGAGTAGAGGAGCGCAGCGTAGCTCGAGGTATCGCGCCCCATTGTACGGCGCAGAGATTACGTTCGCGAGGCGAGCGTCCGGCGGCTCTTCGTTTCGGCCCGGTCCGCCCCATCCGACCCCTCCTCGCCTGGACCAGCCCCACCCCACATCACCCCGCCTCGCCCACTCCACTCCACTCCAAACACCTCACACCACCCCATACTACCCAACCCCGCCTCGTCCCGTTTCACCCCACCCTCCCGTCCCCGCCCTACCCCACCCTCTTCACCGTTCCGCCCTACCCCACCTCTTCACCGTTCCCGCCCTACCCCACCTCTTCACCGTCCCGCTCTATCCCATTCCCACTCCATCCCCTCCCATTTCCCCGTCCCGTACTCATCCCATCTCCGAACGGCAGTGGCCACGTCGTCGCTTCGCTTCGCTTTGCGCCAGGCTCGGGCGGGGCAGGGTGGGTCGGTGGCGCGACGTCTCCAGAGGTATGGTAATTTCCGACGCGGCGCGATTCGCAGCTGTCCTCGCGAGTGCGCCTCCGCCCGCTGTTTGCAGACGGCTCGATCCACCAGGCGGAGGAGAAAGGCAGGACACGGAGAACGCCCTCTGAGAGCTCCACCGCGGCGGCGTAACGGGCGCGGAAGGACCGACGCATTACTGCTGCGGGAAAGGAACGTGCATCTCGGGGACGGCGTTATGGTTTCAAACCAAACAAAAGCATGAGGGTATTCAAACTGCTCTGGGGTCAAGTTTAGTCTCGCTGATTAATATTCGAGTGTTAATGTCGCTCACATTATTGTGTGATCGAATTATGTGTGATTGTCATTTTAGGTATCTAACGTATCATCTTCATTATTCTGAACAAAAGAGAACAATCGAACCTGTGTGGTTGGGAAATGAAAATGTTAATGAAGTTTAATTTTACTGTAACGTCAGACTTGCCTGCCAACAATTTGCAAATTTCCATCTGTTCCTTGTGTCGAACTCCTTTCAACGAAATGGCTTGCGAGGAGGTTGAATTTTGTGTATAACATCACTGATATTTACTTTGTTATCAATTTTGAAGATCAGAATAATCGATACCAGACGTTTATGTTAAAAAATGTAGTTTTTTTATACAACAAAGTCCTGAATCAGTTGCTTTCTACTAACATGTAGAATTAATGGATTTCGCCAGAAGAAGAATATACCGATTTTATCGCCCCTTGAATTAGTCGTAGTATCTCTCCCTCTGTTTAATAGTCACAATTACCTACAGGCTGTAGTTTAAAGTCTTCGTCCGGTATTTCTTCTTCAATAATAATATCCCAAACTCCTATTACCTTGCTTCAGCCACAACTCGCGAAATGTAGTTTCGACTTCCACAGAGACATTAACGATCGTAGAACTCGCATATTTGTCTTCAGTTCGTCTTAATATTGAAAAAAATCTTCCCTTTCTACTCGTTTTTTGTTCGAGAATCTAAAAGCAAAGAATGTGCAAACCGCAAGGAAGTGTTTTATAAACATGTAACGTTTTTTTGCCCCCCCCCCCTTTCAAATTCACCAGTTCGTTTTCAGTCTATTGTAGCAATTGTTTTATTTGGTTTTCATTACATCTGTTGTCACTGATGAAAGTTAACTTATATTTTTTTAATTTTCATTGTTACAGGTGAGTTGCTGCTTAATCAAATTGAGATTCTTAAACTGTTGGTGTGAGGGAGTGGTGAGTATTTACTTGTGAAAAATTAGCATATCTATTATATCTGTGAGTAGTTTTGACCCACTTGTATCTGTAAATACAGGGAATTTTCTTCATCCACATTAACTGTATACGTTGAGCTTGAACTATGTGTGATTAAAATATTTTGATGCTGTTATAAATATCAATTTTTTAAAAAATTTTGGATATATGTTGCATCCAAATTAAGTTCACAGCTATTGTTTGATCGTAGTGCAAAGATACTCGTGTTAACAAACTGTTGCTAGATAAGATTATTATTATCTCAAAGTGAAGGAAATTATGTTAGTAAGCATATATTACTAAATCTCTTACCTGCCAGAGACAATAGTTTCCATAAGTTTAAGCTTAATTTACAAATCAAAATCGAAAAAATCATCTCTTTTTTTCAGTTGAGTAGGAATTACAGCTCATCTTTTTTATCGAAAACTTGTGAAAGAATAGAGAGAGAGAGGTATCGTGTTAAGTTGTTTTTACAAACATTTTTATTCACAGGTGGAGGATATGTGACTCAGAAAGTTACATTTTATTACTCCATAAACCGCACCCACTTAGTGAGGAACCTACGACAGATGCGACGACGGTGCTAACGAAACCTGACATATTTATAGTTTCAGATTAGAAGCCATTTTTGTATGCACATTCTGTTAAAGCTTTCGAAATGTGTAAATTGTGTTACTTCACAAGATAGTAGAAATGGGTGTTGCACTAGTGTAAATTAAGGTAATTCGTGAAGTACATATACCATGCGTTTGGGTGCGAACGTTAACCGTTCGGGATAATGTCCGAGCAATTCTCCTGTCTGTTGGTTCTGGTTTGTTGCTCTCATAATTCGATGTTGTAATTCAGCTGGTAAACGGCCTGACGCCTGTTTTGGGTTTTGAAATGCAAACGAGCTCTGAAATAGAACCCGTGACGGCACTTTCGAGTGTCCATCCCACATGAAATTGTTATGCTGACTATGACGCAACACGTGCTTGCTTCTCTGGGCGTTATGAATCGTATTTTTATTCAATACACTTTCGTACTGTTTTCTCTTGTTTTTCTGCGTGGAAGTGATAATAAATTTCTCAGAATATGGCTTCACGCTATGATCTCATCCTCTGGTTGCGTTTTCGAAAGCACAGGTTGCGTTTCGTAATTCTTTGCTCGTTTGTTTGAAATCTTTTCAGTTGGTTTGTGGGATAAAAGGACTGTTCGTTCAGGCTGGCATTGAAAATATGAAGTGATGCAAATAAATATATACTTATGCCCAAACCGTCTAAATTTGCAAAGACATTACTTCGGTCTGCAGATGGGAAGAGGCTGTTGAACAAAACCACTGGAAATTGGTTTTCCAAAAAGTAGCAGGCACACTGAAGACCGAAAAAATACTCCCATTTACATTGCAATGAATTTAATATTTTAACAAAAACAGACGTTATTGAATACTTCTATTACGTACCAAGACGTGTCAAAAATTTTACTTTTCCGTAACGCAACACATAAAAAGCAAATAACTGATAGCGGACGGCCTCATTCTTGGATCCTTTCTGTCGCATAACGTCAGTTTCGTCGTAAGTAGTGTGTTACTGAGTTAGCGAATTCTGTAGGTTTGAGCATTATTAGAATATACGAAATATATAATCAAATATTTGCATTGCTTGGTCAAAATCAAAACTGATTTACTATTATTATTATTATTTTGATCGAATTCCTGAGTATCTAACTACAGATATCGCTCATGCCCAATGACTGCACAGTTTTCTCTCAATTTATGCGCGCATTGTAAATTATTATTACAGATGTGAAAAATGTTTTCTCCCAAATTCAGTGTTTGAAATCTTAATCGAAAGATATGACCATTAAAAAGAAATAGACAAGTACAAGAACTTTACAATCACGATTAATGCTCTGAAAAACGCCCCCAAAATCTCCACTTGCGAACAATAAATCGGTGACTCTTCTGCAATTGGCGTGGCTGTGGCCCATCGTGAGCTACTAGAAGTTCACGAGGAAATTTTCGGTAGATCCAGCTTCACACTCAGCTTGTCTGACCTGGAGTTCCTCCACACAGCTCAAAAATATGACTCACGAAAACGGCTGCTTGCATACTCCCGTGTCCGTCACTGTCGATCTCACTGGTGACTGGGTGAGCGTGAGGTTATGTCCGTTACGTTATTCGTATGTGGATATATTGTAATGTGGATAGTTGGATGAAAGTTATTTCTTCCCTCGTTTCCTTTGGTATGTCACCGTAGGAGTTGAAATACCACGGTTGCTGAGACGCTTCGTGAGGCCGGGGTACGCAGTAGTTTTCGTGCAACTTCTCATACAGTTTTTTGTACAGAACCTTCAAACTTCCACACATTAAGTACAAAAGTCAAAAGTCGCACTTACACGGTCTGTGTGAATTCTATATGAATCTCCAGAAGACGCCGCGCCGCGGTGCTAGCGTGTCTGCCGGAATAAAATTGAAATGCGGACTACAACTGAATTGCGTCGTCTGAGTACTAGCTGTGGTGGGATTTCGGTGCGTGGGTTCTGGCTGTGTTCTTTATTAAGGATTAATTAACTATGAGGAGCATAGAGAAGAAAAATAGGAAAGAGGGAATTGAGAAAGAGATAGTTTATCACAATATCACTTCACACAATCGCACCTTGGCACATGTAACTACAAAATCGAAATGATCGATTACCGTTGCATCGGGTAAATAAATCCGTTAGTGAATGATTCTGCCGCTAGAGGCGCTTGAGTCAAACTGTAAGCTATCTGCATGAAAAATTACGAACATGCTCAAGCGTTTTCGTGCAGAAATCGTGCAGTCTGCGCTACACGTTTTCTGTACGTCCAATCGGCACGAAAACTGTATCGTGTATACCGGCATATATACTCCGACTTAAACATGGTGGCATTTCAATGTTACAAGCTGACCGGAGAGAGTGTCAACTAATCTGAAGCTACGTTGCGACTTTAATACTTGGTATTGGAGTTCCAGATTGGAGGACAGTGTCCCCCTTTCCTTGCAGCTCGTGACCTTGAAGTGCCACTACGTTTAAATCGGAGCACAAGTTTGGCGACCACTGCCCCAGAGGGTGATGGTCGCGGCAGCGCGCATGCGCGTGTGCGGCCGGCTGCGACCGCGACGGTCGTCCGAAGGGGATTAAACGATTCGCCGCAACGACACCGATCGGGCGAGGGGCGGGGGTCGACAAGCGGGGCCTTATTTAATTACAGCCCACGGACCGGCTGCGGCGCCGTAAAAAAATAAAAGGCTTAGTTAAATGTAAATTACGGCCGCTATAATAAGAAGGCGATTGCAGGGGCCCTCCGAAACAAGGAGGCAAATTACGATTTTTTAGAGCGCCACTGTAAACAATTATGACGTGGTAAGCAGGCGAAGGGGCGCGCGCGCACGCAACAAGACGGAGAAGAATGAGGAGGAGAAGAAGAAGAAGAAGAAGGAGACCTAGGAGAAGAAGGTGATAGATGATGGCGAAATTCGAGGAAAAGGAAATGTAGAATCAAGAGCAGATGGCGACTGGAATGGAGGAGAAGATATACAAGGGCAAGGAAGAGTGTGACGTCAAGGAGAAGAGAACAGATGAGTGGGAAAATCGAAGAAGGCTAAAGGTAATGCCGAATGCTAGGTAGAAGAGATAGATAGCAAGGAGGAGGCACTAAAGGGTTAAGGGGAGGAGAAAAGGGGGCGATGTTAAGGGAGAGGGGAAATATAGGAGGGCGAAGGATCCGAGGGGGAGAGGACAGAATGATGAGGAGAATAAGAAGAACGCAAAAGAGACGAGGATAAATGTGCCGGAGGAAGAAAGAGGCACGAAATAAAGGTGGGAGGAAGGAGACTTGGATGGCGCAGGAAGAGCGTGAAGGGAAGGGGCGGGCGTCGCGGTCTTTTGCGAGGGCACTGAGGGCGGGTCGGCGGCGTCGCGACGCTAACGAGATGCCCGAGGGCGGAGGCATGTGGGAGGGGGAGGGCCGGGCCGCGGCCGGCGACGATGTCCAGGCACGCAGCGACAACTCCGCCTGAGCTCACACCGGGAGCGGCGGCTCGAATTCAATCGATGTCTGGAGGAGAATTCTAGGGGCGGGCTACACTAATCGGTAGTTTTCTGTCCTTTCTCCGATCATTACCAGGCGAATACCGCAACAGTACTCTAACAAACGGGCCACAGACCGCACGCGATCTTTCCTTCCCCTTCCGTGTCATATCCTAACACCTTACGTACACACATTTACACTTACATTCACTACATTAACACACATGCTGGGGGACCGGTCGAGAGCGTAGAGCTGGTCTCTGATGGAGCGATGCCTCTCTGGTGGGAGTACTTAGTTGGGGAAACCCCGCTATCCGACAAATTGGGACCTGTTCTCACCCTCCAGCAGGGTAAGACCACTGCCATCTCCCGGGGGAAACATGTACCACACTTACGGGACTAATGAGCTTAGCTGTTGACGCGAATCACTAATCAATAAATCAATCAAAAATCTGCCTGAGAACAGGGTGCCCGGTGACATACGGCTGGAAACAATGGCTGTTGTCCGGGATTTGGGAACTTACCACATGCCAACCACAACCAACCAATATATTTTCTTATCAAGGAAATTCGTTGGTTTCATTAGGTACCAAGGTAGTTTTAACTATACTGGGACAGTGCATTTAAACTTATTTTTTTCTCATTTTGTGTATTTTTAGTGTATAATGTCTCTGGAATGAATAATAATAATAATAATAACAATAACAATAATAATAACAACAAAAATAAGTAATGGTTGTGAAAATAATTAAAGGAGAAATGTATGAAAACAATTCCCAGGCTGCCCTGCTGATTCCGTACACCTGAAGGCGTCCGTGTCTTCGCCTTCGCTCCTAGCGTGCCTTGTGCCCTGCATTGAGGGAGGGCCTCAAACAATGCGGCGCCGCAGGCGCAGACGTCAGCGCTAACGAGACCCAGGCCGCGCTCCCGGCCCCCGCGCTCCCGGCCCCCGCGCGCACGCACGCGCACGCACGCGCACACGCGCTTACGCACGCACACAGAAACAAGGAAGACTGTCGCTGAACAGCCCCGCGAAAGATGGTTTTGCCGTTAAGCGTCGCGTACACAAGGACGGGTAGCTGACCGCTAGGCAGCGATGAGATCCTAGAGGACTGTCTAAAAGATCATTTTTAGGACAGCGGGGAGTCGTGTCTCCCTTACCGGCTTGCATGTTTCAAGGCAAGAGAGAAGATAGTAGATGAATGGTGGGATTTCGTAGTGTAAACGACCATAAGTCAGCCCTGCTTACCAGAAAGCTACCTCCTGTTAAGCCCTGCGCAGAAAGAGTCACCCTAAAATTTTTAGTGCCCTGGTTTTTGATTTTCGTTTGAAACCGTTCGAGAAAAAATGCACACAAAAGTTTGCGCTTTTATTTGTAACATATGTAGCCTGCGCACGCGGCGTCATTTCGACGGCCAATTATCTTTCTTTGTGAAAACGGACCTTTACAAAGGAACTAGAGTATTGGAGGCAATAAAAATGTCGCAGACGATGGTTAAGTTGACGGTGGTGTAGAGTAGCCTATTTCGGAGTAGGATACAAGTAACGTTTCATTGTTCCAAAGCACCGCCGTACAAGGATCTCGGTGTGACTGAGAAACTACTCCTAAAGTGGTGAGGCGTTGGATATCGAAAAAGCTTATTCCAAAAGCAAAAAGTTAATTGGGAAAATAATATAATGAACAGATTTGATATTAGTATGTGTTCCCAGAAATGCGAACCTAACCGCTTACGTCTACTGATGTGCGCCCCAACTAATACACGTACATACACACACTTAACATGAAATGAACTCTGAAATAATCAAAAGCATCGGATCAAAAACTATTGATTCCAATGCCTCACACAATATGTCGGTCTCTTTAAGCAAATCTGCATTTTCTGCCCTGGGCGACCATCGGAGCAGTGCGCCAAATGCTAACGAGTCTTTCGCATCCCTTCTTGAGTGCAGACATGCGATCCACTGGCACGCACAGTGTTGCGTGGAAGGGTTGATGGCAGATTCAGCCTCAATGGCGGGTGCTAGCGATACCATTTTCATTACTTCCCATGAAATTTAGTTCTCTTTTGCAATGACGTAATTTACATCATACTCACACGATACTTGGGGTTTCGCAATATATTATGCTTCGTGCTTTAAGAAATATACTGTATCTTTCATAATTAATAAATTATTTTCCAGGGAAAAAATATATAATTTTACCGAACTAGTTGTGTACCGAGTTGTACCCATTAAAAAATGTGTTTTATAGAAATCTCTGTCAGGAAATATCATATATCATTTTTAGGGATATTTATCTTTAATATTTAGGACTTAGGTCGAATAAGTATACAATGAGTGATACAATATATTTACAAATACGATTTATAATTTAAATATTATTCAATAAAATTGTGAAAGAAAATTCCGTGAACGGAAATGAACAAAGAGATCCTTTTCCTTTAGTTTAGAATTTCGAAAAAAAATATTTTTCACTGATATAGTTTCATTGACGAAATGTTAATTCACGAGCTCTGTTGAACTGCACAAAACATATTTTCTTTTGTTTTTAGATCAAGAGAAAGAGTGTAAATTAATACGAATGTAATGTGTTATTTCCTTCTCCTGAAACGTAGATTAATATGACTGATAAAACACTACTTCTGACTTTCTGTTTTGCTTAGCCTATCCATAAACTCCTATCCACATGTTATATAACGAGTAAATTGTAAAGAAACGAGCAAAATTAATAAAGCACAAAAACGAGAACGTGAAAAGCGTCCATGCGTGTTCGTGCGTTGAAGTCTCTTTATAGCACGCTTCCCTGCGCGCATCTCTTGGTCGTAAATATGCCTGTGTACGTTTCCCTACATTGACATAATTACTCATGTTGATTTTCGAGTTTTTGTCTTCAATAAAATATGTATAATTTTTGAAGCGTGACCGTTTTTTACGTTTTATTGCATGATATGTTTTTGAGACAAGCGTACTTAATACAGCATTTAAAAAAATTGGACATGTTTTTAATTTTTCTTTTTAACATTAATTCATTATTGCCCACCATTTACTTCAGTTTTTCCTCTCTCTGGACAGGTTTCTGTAAAAAATCAATGTTCATCGTTTAATACTTCTGAACACAAAAATAAACAAGGCAAAACACTATAAACAAGTTTTTTACGCTACACAAAATATAAACACATCTCCTTCAACCCTAACTCAAATATAATATTTTTTTAAACTAACGTGTGTAATAGCTATCATTAGAGGTGCATTAATTTTCTGTAATATTTTAACAAATAATGTTCCTTGTGATTTTTCGCACTGAAAAGAAAGAATCTGTAACTTCCAACTTCAGCGTAATTGGAATGAACGTCTGATGAAACTTCAATGAACGTGTTTGATAAAACAAGGATTCATTAGATTGAACTGATTCTTAATTAAGTGAATCGAGGGTGCAGTTATGTGATAGGCGCTCATGGTGCTAGCAAATTAACTATCTGTATGGCCCCTTTTTCACTAACTAGTTGTAAGTAACGTACACAAATCTGTTGGCTGCAAACTGCTATTTTTCTCAGAGCGATCGTTGAATGACGTTTAGATATGTTCTTCACATTCCACAAGCTTTAGATCGATTTGTACACGCTTCTTTCTGACGAACGACTTCCGAGTTTTAGCGAATGCGCGCAAACCCATTGTGGCTTCCGGAAACCCCAGTAGCGACGTTACGCATGCGCGCATTTGCTAAAGCTCCGAAGTCGAGAGGAAGCCTGTAAATCGGGTCTTCTTAGAGACTTCAATTCAATTCAATGATGCCTTATTTTCCGTGGCGAGTCTCAAGTCATCAAGCTTGCTCTTCCGCCTGAGCACGCCAATGCCCCTACTTCCTTTTACCATTACCGGAGAAAAAATGTATCAATCGGGCGATGAAACAGACGATTTAAATTTAACTCAGAGGCTTCTTTTAGGTTTGAGGATAATTTTCATACAGTAAATCTACTACATGCGACAGCCGGCTGTACTTCCCACCCAAAGGAAGGCCTGCGATTTTTTTTCGACAAAGGTTCTCTATCGCAATAATCTAACTGACAGTATCTTGAAAGCAAATTTCCTGTGGTCTGAAGCTGCAGCTCGGCAGTCGCGGGGACATGCGTGGAACATTTCGCACCTGGTTGTGAACGGGGGTCGCGGGGTCGAGCTCAGGCGAAGGTCCCTCCGCCGGCGCTCACCTGCGCCCTCCCTCTGCCCCCTCCCCCTCGCCGCTAGCCCGCGCGCGGAAGTTGTAAAGGCGGCGATTCGTCTCTCCACAAGTCCAGAAGGTGGTTCGGGCGCAGTAAAAGTTTACAACCCGCTGCTCTGCTGTGCTCCGCGCTCGCCCCTGCTGCCGCCCCCTCGCTCGCCCCGCCTGGCCTAGTCCCTGCACGATCTCACCAGATCGCCTCCCCCCTCCCCCTCAACCGCTTCACGCGTTCTCCCAGATTTATCTCTGAGTAATGTGTTGTTAGCAATTTATGCATTATATTCCAGATTACAGAGAAGGCTGAGGAAACTGAAAAAGTTTTCATTCACTTATCCTGTGAATCATGTAATTCTTCACACCATATTACATGCTTTGTTCTACTATTCCAAAAATGCACGCTTAAAAAACGTTAAGTGAAGTGAAAGCAAGACAAGTTTGTGGCACATAATTTAATGATTTTATGCAAAATTAATATTTTACCAGGAGCAGGAAAATGCACCTGGGAAGTCAAGAACTTAGTGAATTTAATATCACAATAATTGATAAAATGTGCGGTGACGGGCACTATTTTCATATTGGCCGAACCTCTCCCTCCATGCCATTATTTCTGTTTGTTTTCCTTTCTTCGGTTTTTCTCCCCTATTGGATCTTCGTGTGAAAGGGGGAATGCTTTCAGGTTATATTGGGCGGTCATGTTAATGTTATCGGCTTAATTGTTCTTTTCCTATGTTCTATTGAAATTGTTCGTGGCCGTGTTGCTGTTCACGGAACATCTGATCCCTTCGTACATGACGTGAAGACGTTAGCCACGCCCCTCACCTACTGTCAGAATTGAAACTATCACATTACACATGATTGTACGAAAACACTCGCAGAATATTAAAGTGGCTTCTTTTAGTGGAAAAAGTCTTTAACTATAAACAGGATATTGCGATTTTTTTGAATTGGGAGTTAAGCTCTTAAAAGCTAACCTTAACTGCAGTAGCGGTTCTGTCCGACGGACCCGATTACTCGGCGGTACTCATGTCGTTAGCTTCGTCGTAGTGAAAAGGTGGTTCGCCACCCACTTTCGGGCAGAATCGCCCAAAACTCACATCACTCCGACGGGATCATGAATATACGGTTGCCTAGATTCCGGCAGTACTCACGCCGACAACTTCAAGGCGGAGACAGTGAGGAGATGGGTGGGAGTCCTGAGCCACCCGAACCTTAGTCCGGGCGGCCCCAAGTTGGGCTCTTCGATTCGTCGTGGCAGTACCCGTTCCTCTGGGCAAAGAGGAGAGATTTGTCCCGGCGCAGTGTGAGTGGCGCTTAATTTCACTGCGGTGCTAGCGTGGAAAGACAGTAGCTCTGAGCTGACTGGTCAGCCCAATCCAAGCATTGAATGGGAAGGTTACCGAGAGGGTAAACTGCGTTCTGGTGGGACCCAGATACCAGCCTGTCGGCGTACGTGCGTGCCGGCGCGGGGTGTGGATAGAGGCTAACGCGTAGGTGCCCACCCCAGGGAGAAATCCCCCTATTAGAACCCGCCAGTGAGGGATATAGACACATTTTATATCGATCGGAAGCTTTTAAGTCTTGCCAAGACTTGCGTATCTGGGTAGACCAGGATAGAATGTCCCCAAAGCTGGAAGCTTTCAGGTTGATTGAATGAAAAGTTTTACTTAATGTAATAACGAAATCCGTGTTATTTTCTCCTGAATGGGGTACATTACCACGCTGTATCCAAACCCAGGCAGAGAGGGGACATCTGAGTGTTTGTGGTTGCCCCGTCTCCTCCCTCGACGTGCGTATCGTTGAGCAACCGGGGAACCGCGTGGGCGTGTCCAGTCCTTCATCAGGACTTTCCCCTGCAGGCAGATCTGTAGTACCAAGAGCGTTGAACAACCTTCGAATTCACTTGCTGCCTTGCTCCCTCCAACCCTTCCCGAGTCCTTCCCTCAAGCACGGTGTCCGATGGATTCCCTCCGAACGTCGGGCGTGCGAGGCGGGACGGGGCGGGGCGTTGCCGCTGTAAAAGTGTAGCGATATGAATTTGCGCCCCCCGCCATGCCCGCCTCCTTCTCGCTGCCCAGGAATCCATTGTTCCGCCGGAGGTATTTCAAGCGGCTGTAAAGCACTCGCTTTACACACGTTATATGGAGGAGTTTCCAAATAAATCTTTTACGACCTCGCGTGGACGAGTCGCCGATGGTTGCGGCGGCGGCGGCAGTGACGGCTTGCAAAGTACACAGTCGACTCTGTTGGCAGATTGTCGAGTTGGAAAAGGCTCCGTCCGTGCAGGTGCGCAGGAGGAAGAAGAGAAAGCAGATGTGTATTGCGGGTTCGTGCCGAGATGCATTTCGTCGCTATGAGATTGGCGTGTTCTATCCACACTGCAAGGATAACGCGGAGTGCTATTTTTTTCGTGCCTTGCGTGTACTGTAGTAACGCTTCGCTGCGCGGTCGTAAACTGAATTCAGTTTCCAGGCGCCGCTAGTTGTATAATGAAATATGGTGGAGTGGATTCTCTGTCATTGGATAGTATCAAGAAAACATCACAAATTTGTTCTTCATACATTCTCTTCGTTTTATTATATACCGGTAATTATTGCATCCGAGATGTTACAGATTATATTATTTTGCTTATTTAACACTTAGATAAATAGCTCAGGATGTTTCTCGTATTCTTATGGATAAATGGCATATTCTTGTTGGAAGTGTAGCGGTTCATCGACGCTTTCATACACTGTCAGAAATGTCATTAAATTTATTGTAGATTAATGTATTTACGTCTATGAAACTTGATGTACCTTGTACATTAAAAAGAATTTAATTTGTGTTTTAAATTTAATGCTTAGATTAAAGTTAATATTGACTTTATGTACAGAGTCTCCAGTTTCTCTTGCTCAGTATGCCTCATCTTCATCTATAGCTTATATTCATAATCCCCAAACCATCAAGATCATTCATTCATTCATTCCATAAAGCGTTAACTCGTGCATCCTAATGCACATGTGTTCATTAAATTTAATGTACGTTCATGATAATTACTTTAATGTAATTTACATTAAAGTAGTACAGACATTTCTGACAGTGTAGGCGCTCTTGACCTTGTAATTATGAAATTTTGGGGAGAAATGCTTTTTCTTCAACCATTTCAACCATGTTCAAATATCGACAGCACAGCATCAGCTGTAATGTTGCAAACTTTTTTCGGTAAATTGCCAGAAAGCGCCCCCATCCCATAAACACAAATTAGCACAAACCTCCAAACAATGATAATGTACATCAGGCACTTGTTCATGATCGAAAAACTGAGAACCATAATTCCGTCAATCATGCCAGGGAAGTCGGACGTGATGAGTTTACGTAATTTATAAATAACAAAATGAATATGGAAAATATAGGGAAATTTATTACCCTATTTCAGTTACCAGAATAAATGATACTACTCTGTAGAAACATTTTCACTTCACTATTCGTTTGAACCTGGCTGAAAAATCTCTAAGTAATAATGTACAGCTCAATGGATTCGTTAAGTGAATGCAAAATGGTGTCATGCGTTTCTTGCGATCTCTTCTGAAGTATTGCAGTATTCAAATTTAAGACTACAATTTGATACGTAGCATGACAAGACTGTAAGGTGGAGCGGCGTGCCATCTGTCGTAGTCATGCAACATTAAGCGCGGACATTTTGTATCCACTGGCATTGAATATGCCGTACGGTTGGCGTGACTAGGACCCATTTCAGAAAGCTATCTGCGATTCAAGTTCCACATGGAATGGAGTTTCCTTGTGCGCATTAAATGAACCCCTTTCAAATCATTCTATTCCCGGAGAAAAGTAATCCGTGTTTTATCTACAATGCGGATTTCTATACCACACATTCTCTCTTGCAGCAAATAGTTGCAGCTTCGTAATATGAATGTATTGAAATTCTCTGTAAAGTACAGTAATATGAACTTTGTCACTGCTCCCGCTAAATTAAATTTTCAATACTAATTCCTGGAAGAATATCGAAGTCAAAACCTGTTCAAACGAATATCGTATGAATTGTGCTTACTAACTAACTTGTAACTTTCAATAATTACTTGCCGATTTCGAAAAATAGTTCTGTTGTCAATCTGTGCTTTAGTTTGTTTTTAACCTAGGAATCCGTGTAACCCTCTATTAGTAGCGGTTAGACCTCATCACGACTTCGGTGTGTCATTCGACGTGTCTAGATTTTCTAATTGGTACTAGCCATTTTTTGTCAGATTTTTGCAGAACATTGTAAGAAATTTCTTGAATAAATTATTTTGGGGAAATTTAGCATCTAAAATGTGGATTGGGTGGGGGAGGTTAATGCACGTAAGGTGGTGATCAATAACTTCTTCAATCCCTCTCGATAAAGAGAATCGATTATAGCTATTTTTGCGGATCCTATTAGAATGTTGTGAAGAAATTAAAAAAAAACAACATTTATTTTATATATTTATTTGGTCGGAGGAGGAGGGCAAGATCAACCGTCCTACAGTGGTGGAACTCTGTGAATAATTGTATTGCTTTTCTGATATAACATGAATCACAACAATTTTATTCATCAGAATGACGATAGTTGAATAGTATAATATTGTTTAATTATATCTGGTATTAATTTGACTGAGTGGTGGATGAGACAGGCAACTACATTATTTAACAAATTTCTTTCCATTATGAACTTGCTTTCTACAAACACCAAAATGGCGGCCAGTAGCGCGACGCTAAGCTAGTTTTACATATTTACGTGAGACGGGTGTTATTTAGTGAACGCCATGTGACGACAAGGGCGCCTCAGAGGCGTAGGGTCTCGGAGCAACATAATCCTCAAAATTTCCTCCTAGTTCATCATTAAACTCTTTCTCCTTCATACAGCGGAGGAAAAAGTGTGGCACTCAAAATCCTCACATGACAGGAATTTTGAAATAATTTCAGAGATGCCATCTTTTTCACAACCTTTGTCGAGTGAATTGGGAGACGCCTTGGCTCCTGTAAAACCGTAGTAATGAAGTTTGTTTACAATTCTTTAAATACATAATATTTTACATTTCACTAGAATTAATACACACTTGAATCGGGGTGGGGGGGCACAGAAGGATAAATAGTTGTTTCTTTTCGCGTGATTTCTGATTTAAGTCACCTTTTTTAGAGGGACGACTTAAATTAGTGGATGAAACTCATTCAGTGGATGAAAAAATGTGAGTTGTCGCAATCTGTGTAATGGAACTATTGTTATAAACTATTAAAGCGTTTCGAATTGTAAAGATGCTTTAGTCTTGAATAATTGTTGTTTGTTGGTAACACCTGCTGGCAATAAGCCTTCCAAGAGCACCACCCTCCGCCTGGCAGGTCTGCTGTTGCGCGTAATTCCTGCGTATTTACTCGCGAGAGCACCCCACCCCCCAACCTCCTGCCCGCGACCGATGGCCCGCGCGCCCTTTCGTAATTCGGTCCTACGGGAGAATTACGGCGGCCATTAGTCGCCACAGGCATCCCAGAAGGAGGGAGGGCCGGGGTGGGTCCTTAGGTACGCATGTCTTCGCAGAAGTGCGCTCTTGTTCCTGCGGTGGATTGATGTCCCTTTGTGATGACGCAGTCGTCTGTCCAAAGCTACCCTCTCCGCTCCCGCTCCGCCCTCTCCGTCCCGCCCCGCCCTGCTCTACCCACTCCCGCCCCGCCCCGTCAACCTCGACACCGCTCCATTCCTATCCGATGCAGTTTATTCATGTTTTATGGGTCCTTGTGTGATACCAAAAAATCGAATGAAAACAAAATATCTGTCCGTCCGTCCGTCCGTCCGTCCGTCCGTCCGTCCGTCCGTCCGTCCGTCTGTCCGTCCGTCCGTCCGTCCGTCCGTCAGTCAGTCAGCCAGCCAGCCAGTCAGCCAGTCAGTCAGCCAGTCAGTCAGTCAGCCAGTCAGTCAGCCAGTCAGTCAGTCAGTCAGTCAGTCAGTCTGTCCGTCGGTCAATCCGTCTCTCTCTTCGTCCGACCGTTCGTCTTTCGTTTTTTTAAATTTTGTTTTTACGTATAGGTACTAACATACGAAATTAGTTTGTTTTGTTTTTAAAACCAAAACGATATCATGTAGAATATTAAACATCGGATTGAAACGTAATAAAATTTTACATTACAACAAAAGGTAGCGCATTTGTACGTATCATACAGAGAATTGAATTTATGAGGTTGAAAATGTTTACAAAATTTACTCTCCAAATATATCTGTTTTTTGTATATTATTCAAGATCAAAGAGAGTGACAGAAGCATGATAAATCTGTATAGTTTTTAAAAGTTAATCACATCTCTTGTACTGGATTTTATAAATGTAAACTATGTATGTAGAAATTATATTATTGGAATATCTAATATAAGGAAGTATATTTTATTTTAAAAATAGTTATAGAATGTTTGTGTTACAAATTTGGCGTGTTTTAAAATGGTTTTATATGGTTTCCTGAAAGACGTGACTTCTGTTTGAAGGAAGAAGTGTTCTAGTAAAATTGCGATAAATCTCCGAAACAACCTGTGAAAAAATGAAGGCAGGAGAGACGACCTGGAGTGGAGGAGTGAAAGCGAGGTGTGAGTGCTAGTGCACCTGTTCCTGTGACAGCCGCATCCGCTGAGCCCGCCGCCCCTACACCCTCGCCCGAGAGGCCCCACCCGTCCCCTCCCATCCGTCACCCCACGCGCATGCGCGCCCCGGGAGGTGCCAAGGCGGAAACGATACCCGCGCACCACGGGACAGTGGGCCAAGCCAAGAGAGGATAGATGTTCCACGCGAGCACGGGAAAAGAAATATATTGAAGTCGCATCAGTCGTCGAGAGATTCACGCGAAAATCTGTTGAGAACCGGCTTTGTTTACCACGAAATGGGTTTTCTGTCTCTCTGAAACTGGGTTTGTAAGTGCTAGTGCCATTGTTTGGACCACTTTTCCACGACTCATCCTTGTTGCGCCGCTAATTTTGGAAGTGATCAATTGGGAGAGGATTTTTATGCCCTAAAAAATCTTGAAATATGCTTTTGAAAATGTGCATTTATGACCTAAACATTCTCAAATATGCACTTTAATATGCAATTCAAATTAACAGTATTTCATTCCCTGCATAAACCTCTACCCTACAATTCAGGAGAAGCGTGCTTGGAATGAAAAAATATATTTTGTGCAAACAATATAATCTACATTACTTCGCGTGAGAAATAATTGAAGTAAATATTCACCTTAGTGAAGTACATTGTATGTTTTGTTGTATTTCTTCTGAGTGGTTTAAAAAATATTTTATTAAGAAATATCCTTTATTTGCATAAATATTTTATCTGTAGAGAAAAAACGCGGACTGTGACATGCTCTTCCGAATCAACGGACGCTCACAAATAAATAGATTCTATGAAAAGCTGAAACATTTTATAGATAAGTCTTTATTTTAATATTTAAATAATCCAAATATGTTTCTATAATTACACAAATATGCACCAACAGGGGAATCGGTAAAATATGAACAAACATGCACTATATGCGTGTGTGTGTGTGTGTGTGTGTGTGTGAGTGAGAGAGAGAGAGAGAGAGAGAGAGAGAGAGAGAGAGAGAGAGAGAGAGAGAGCTGGGGATCGTCTGCAGAGTTTGAAAAGTAGGAATTCATTCCTGCCAATGACGCAATTAATCCGTATCTACGAGTCTCAAGTATCATTTTCATTCTGAAATGTGTTCAAATCAAGAAAATTTGTCAAGAAAACTTTCCAAAAACATCCTTCGATTTATTAAAGCCCCGCTGCAAAAGCCTCTGATATAAATTCAAATCGCCCTTGTCGTCGCCCGAGATGATACCTTCTTTCTCCGCTAGATGGTGAAAGGAGCGTAGCAAAATTTGCTTGGTCAGACGGAAGAAGAGTCTCGCCACGTAAAATGAGGCATTAACTAACTTGGCGAAGATGGCTTTGGTTTCCCTCGTTAATTTGTCGCTTAATTCCTCCATGAATTTTTCAAGTGTAGCGTCGCAATCGTCAACGACGCCAAGTTAGATGAGCTCCGTCGCAATCGTCAGCGACGCCAAGTTAGTCGTGCACCAGCCGACTCTTATGGAATAATTGCTTCTTATCAAAAACAACAATTTGATTTATTATTATCAAAATCTGCAAACTTCTAACACCATTTGCACTGATAGAAATATTTCAAGAACTTCCTTGTGGACACGAGAATCTTTTCAGGTCATTTCACTTCGACCTCTCAAAGCCTTCTGACCATTTATTTTTTTTAGCAACAACTCCTGTTGCTAGGCAGAACATCATAACCCTTGCAACCCATCATAACTACTACGTTACAGACTCCCCCAACCTTTCAAGAGTTTTGTTGGAGAGATATTGATTCAACAAAACTATGAGTTAACATAGTAAGTGTTCGTAGTTATCACAAAAGATTACACAAAATTATTTACATTATTTACAATAAATTTCGATTTATATAGTCACCAGATTTCTGTGCTTTTCAAGAGTAGTAAAATTCTACTCTGGCAAAACTCTGCTTAAAAAAACGACATTTGTATGTTTCTTACCCTTCCTATGTATTACTTCAAAGTCATAACTTTGGATACTAAGAATCCATCTGGTTATTATGGAATTAATACTCATTTTATTTCTTAAATAAACCAAAGGATTATGATCCGTAACAATTTTGAAGGGAATCATCCCGTCTAAATAATATTTTAATTTAGATATTCCCCAATAAATTGCTAAACACTCCCGTTCAATAACAGCAAAATTTTGCTCAGATTTATTTAATTGTCTGCTAAGATATATAATGGGATGCTCTTCTCCTTTTTCGTCTTCTTGACAAAGAATTACACCTATACCATAGTTAGAAGCATTTGTCAAAAGAATAAATGGTTTGTCAAAATTTGGTGCTTTTAGAACTGGTTTAGTTGTTAACATTTTCTTAATTTCATTGAAAGCATTTTCGCAATTTTCATTCCATATTATTTTTCCTTTCCTTTCTTTTCCTTTTGTCAAAGATGTTAAAGGCATTAACGTTTCTGAAATATTAGACAGATACGTCCGATAATACGATATCATTCCTATTAACCGTCTTATTTCAGTTTTTGACTGAGGTTGTGGAAAATCTAATATCGCCTTTATCTTTGCCTCTAATGGTGACAATTCCCCGTGTCCTACCATGTGTCCAAGATATTGTACCTTTTCTTGAGCAAATTTGCACTTACTCGGTTTTACCGTAAGTCCTGTATCTTTAATTATTTGTAAAACCATTGTGATTTGATTGACATGTTCTTCCCAAGTATTAGAAATAACAGCAATATCGTCCAAATAATGACAAGCAAAAGGAATGTCTTTAAATATCTTTGCCATTAAAGAACAGAAATCAAATGGGGCATTTCTCAACCCAAAAGCCATACGTAGAGGTCTATAAATTCCAAATGGTGTTACAAAGGTAGCATATCTACTTGCCCTTGGAGTCATTTCGATCTGCCAATAACCTTTAGCTAAATCTAAAATTGTAATATATTTTGCTTGAGCTACCCTCTCTATCCTTTCCTCAATATTAGGAATGGGATAAAATTTTGTGTTAGTAATATTATTTAATTTACGATAGTCTACACATGGACGAGGATCTTTCCCTTCCACCTCTACAAGGATCATGGGTGATAAATAATCTGAAGTTCCTTCCTCTATAATATGATCTTCAAGCATCTGATTAATCTCTTTTCTTAAAATTTCTTTTTGTCGTGGGGAAAATCTATATGGTTTGCAGAAAATAGGTTCTTCTTTAGTCAGTTCTATATCATGTAACACTAAATTAGTTTTCCCAGGTTTTTTATTAAATATTTCCCTAAATTGAAGAACCACTGCTTGTATTTCTTTGATCTGTGATTGTGATAAAATACTGTCAAGTTGACTGACCTTAAGCATTTCATCCACAGTCTCAATTGGCTTAGTTTCTTTTATCACATTTTGTACTACTAAAATTTCATTTACTGCCTTCTCCCTCTGAAAATATGCTTTTATCATATTGTGATGATAAACTTTATCTTCAAAGTTATTGTTTTTGAAACATCTAACCAAATAATTAGTGTCTGATATCTGTTTTATTACTTCCCCTGGACCTTTCCATTTTATGGAGAACTTCCCTTCACTAGGATTCATTATTAACACTCTATCCCCAACCTCATACTTTCTTTCTTTACTTTTTCTATCATAATATGTTTTATTTTTTATTTTCTTTTGTCCTTCATTTTGTTTAGCAATTTCCTGATACTTTCTAAGTGTGTTAATAATTTTAAATACGTACCCTACCACTGTTTCTTCATTTTCTTTTTGTGTACCTTCCCACCTATCCTTCAATATTGTCAATGGGGTTCTCAAATTTCTCCCATAAACTAATTCGGCAGGGGTAAAACCGGTTGTTTCATGAACTGTTGTTCTTAACGCAAATAACACACTAGGGATGTATTTGTCCCAATCACCTTTCTGCTCTAAACACATTCCATTTAATAATCTTTTCATGGTTCTGTGCCATCTTTCTACACTATTGCTCTGAGGATGATATGGTGAACTATGAATTATTTTAATTCCTAAATCCTCTAAAAATTGTACCATCAATTTGCTTACGAATGATGTACCCAAATCGCTTTGAATTTCTTCAGGAAATCCTATCCTACTGAATAAATCCAATAAAGTATTTACAATTGTTTTGGATTTTATGTCGGGAACTGGTATAGCCTCAGGAAATTTCGTTGCAACACATACTGATGTCAGAATATACTTATTTCCTGTCGTAGTAATGTTATAGGGCCCGCAAGTATCAATGCAAATGCGTTTAAAAACTTCACCAATAGTTGGAACAAGATGGAGCTTACTCCGTCTTTTGTCTCCTCCGTAGCCTATTCTTTGACATGTATCGCATGTTTTAACATAATTTTCTATGTCTTTGTAGCATCCCGGCCAAAAAAAATTGATTTAAATTGCGTTTAGTTTTGGTCACACCTACATGAGCTCCTAAAATTTCATGAGCTAGTTTCATTAAATTTTCTCTCATGGATTTAGGTATGACAATTAATGATCTAACCTGTTTTCCCATATTAGGATTTTCAAACACTAATAAATTTTGTTTCATTTTAAAAAATTTGTGTTTCGATTGATTCAAATTAACTTTTATTTCACGTAAATCTAAATATTTCTCCTGTTCTTCTATCATAGATTTATGATCTACTTCAAGCAAACTTTCTATTTTCTGCATTTCAGAATCTGATATAAACTGATCATCGTTATTGTCATCAGTTACCGCATTTTGTAAAACATATTCTTCCGCTAATTCACCTTCGCTTTCATCTAAATTGTCTTTAGTAACATTTTCCTGTTTGGTCATGTTTCTAGTTTGTACTTCTCTTAGTATATAAGTATCAAATTTCATATTAACTAATTTGGCAGTTTGATTACCTAATAAATATTTATTGGAGTCAAAATTATTTGATACTACCGCCGCTTTAGTAAATAAAACTCCAAAAGGTCCTTCCAGTTTGATTTCCGCAATCGGAAGACAAACTAAATGTTCCATTATCGGTGTTTGTACCCATATGTTTTCGCCAGTATAACATTATTAAGAGACGTACTTCCTAGGAACTAAGTCAATGTCTGATCCTGTGTCTCTTAATATATTAATATCGTAATCATTGGCTTTTCCTTTAAATAAATAAGGATTTATTTCACTAATTCCCTGATCATTTTGTGATGATTCTATGCATGCTAATTGTTTTGGTTTAACATTATTTAATTCTGGGCAGTGAGGCTTAATATGTCCAAAACCTTTACAATAATAGCATTGGATGTCTTTTCGCTTTTCGAAATCTTCAGTTTTAACGTTACCTTCTTTGTGCACGTAAACCTTTTTATCTGAACTGTCTACAATTTTTTTACTGTCTTTCTCTCTATTACTACGCCTATTAAACTGTTCTTTGAAATATACGTCGCAAGTTTTTAACTTAAAATTATTTCTAACTTGGTCAAAGTTTTCCAAAGCCTTCACTATATCTTTAGCTTCTTTAAATGTAACCCATTCCTTAATCATTTGTTCTTTGACAATAATAGGAACACACCTCTTGATTTGTTCCGTGACTAGAAGATCTTTTAAGTTATCTAAAGAATTTATCCCTAATCCTTCAGTCCAGCCTTCTAAATTAACTTTTAAAATATATGCTAAATCTGCCCATGATTTATCCGGAGTTTTACGTACTGAATAAAATTGTTGTCTTAGTTTTTCAGGTGTTGATTTGAATTTCTCTTTCAACAACTGAACTACCTGATCGTAATTTATATCATCTTTTTGCTCACGAATTAAATATTCTGCTTCTGCTAATGGCAATAGAGACATTAAATATCGTCCCCAATGTTTACGATCTAAATTTTCTGCCTTAGCAAATATTTCAAAATTTTTTACATACAATTCAATATTGTGACTTTCTGGTTCAAAAGCTTTTAAATTTCGCATTAAATTAAGTTTAATATTCTTAACATGCTCTGTTTCAGATTCTAGAAACACCTCATTTTGAATTCGTCCATTGGATGCTTTAGCTTGTATCTTAGCTAATTCTAATTCTTTATTTGCATTAATTTTAGCCAATTCTACCTCTTTTTCTTTTGCTGCTATTCTTAACATTTCCTCTTTTTCAACAAATACAAAATTATTATACCATTCCTCTTCATAATCTTCATGGCTTTTTATTGCCAATTCTAGCCTACGCATAGTGAGACTTTCAAAATTTTCAATGCCCAAAGCAATAGCCGCTTTCATTTAAAAATTTCCTTCGACATCTTTGGTTTATTTAATAAGATAATAATCTTTCTTTGAATAGATTTAAAAACTTTACCCTTGCCAGATTAAAATTTTGAAATCTGCTGACTTACCTTTTTTTAAGCTTCATACTTCCTGACAATTTTCACAATTTTATAAATCTTGCAATTAGGTCTTCAATAACAAGTCTTTTAAGTCTCTGTTTCTGTTTGCCGCACGAAGGTCTTCAATAACAAGTCTTTTAAGTCTCTGTTTCTGTTTGCCGCACGACACCACACAGCACACCGATAAAATGTTCTGGACTCGTATCACAAATTTCTTCTTCAAATAAAAGTCAAGTTCATCTCATATGCCGTTATACTAGGCACGTTCCGCCGCTGCCACCAATTTTACCACCTGACTGTAGCGTCGCAATCGTCAACGACGCCAAGTTAGATGAGCTCCGTCGCAATCGTCAGCGACGCCAAGTTAGTCGTGCACCAGCCGACTCTTATGGAATAATTGCTTCTTATCAAAAACAACAATTTGATTTATTATTATCAAAATCTGCAAACTTCTAACACTATTTGCACTGATAGAAATATTTCAAGAACTTCCTTGTGGACACGAGAATCTTTTCAGGTCATTTCACTTCGACCTCTCAAAGCCTTCTGACCATTTATTTTTTTTTAGCAACAACTCCTGTTGCTAGGCAGAACATCATAACCCTTGCAACCCATCATAACTACTACGTTACAAAGGCTCTCTTCCCCGTGGTCAAAGTTGCCAATTTACACCCTTGAATTGGTGCAACACACTGAAACAGAGCAGGACCAAAACGGTTGCTACTGTAGCATCTCTCACAGGGAGGTTCTGGGGTTCGAGTTCTGACGGTTGCGGATTTTCCACACAAGCTATAGCTGAGTCGAATTCAATCACGCTTTGGAAGAGAATTCTAGCGGCCTTGCTGCTGGGATTGGTAGTACCTTAACAGACGATCAGTACCGGATTTTACATTCCATATCGCTACATCCTATAGCTATAACATGTGCTACACTCACATGACTAATGACCAAACCAGCCTGGGAACGCGCTCATTTTCTTCCTTACCCTTTCCCCCCCATACTCACGCATACATACATACACGTACATTTATTTGACTAATCCACCCCACGTGTCGGGTGTCCAGGTGAAACATCAAACGTCGCGTTTGGGGGAGGAGATCCCTAGTGGGGAAGATAACTTGCAGGGGAAACCCCCGCAAGTTATCAACGCAACGGAAGCCGAAGTAGGTCGGCGTCGGATCTCTCATTCCATCGAGAGAAAAATATCACTACATCCTGAAGCTATAACATGTTCTACACTCACGTGACAAATGACCAGTTCAGTTGATGTTCCTCCCAAAAAAGAAATATTGAATCAACTTTACCTTGTGCTGCGCGCGCCCTTTAGTCTATGGTCTCCGTAGTTGCCGCAGCGCGATTACGTGCGCCCGCGGCGGCGACCCCCTGCACTTCTGCCGAGATGGAGCACCCCGTCCCCCTCCCCCCTTTCCCAACGCGCATGGGGCGCACGTCCTGCCCATCGAAACCTTCGACCAAAGGAAGCTCTTGTGATTGATTGATTGGTGATTCCCCGTGCCAACGGCTAGGACAATTTGTCCCCGTAAGTGTAGTAGTGCATATCTTTTCCTCGGGAGGCGGCGTTGATCTTCTCCCGCTGGATGGAGAGATCCGGCGCCGACCAGCCTGTCGGCTAGCGACCAACAATCGCTGTCTAGAAGAGAAATCTAGCGGCCAACTTTCGCCAACCAGGTATCTCCCACCATCGATGCACCGCCCCAGCCAGGACTTCTAAGCTCCCGAGCGGTCTCCCAGCAAGTGCTGTAGTGTAGTCCATGTAAGTGGAGAGGTTAGTAAGTGGTGAGTACAGAACAAGGAAAGGGAAAGGGAACGATAACTAAAGATCGCGCAACTTCCGTGGACCGTTTGTTAGGGTATTGCTCCGGCATTCGCCTGGTTTTGATCGGAAAAACAACGGAAAGCTACCGATCAGAGCAGCCGGCAGCTAGAATTCTCTTCTAGACAGCGACTGATTTCGACCTAGCTATCTGACTAGTGTCGAAAATCCTGCCACTGTAAGGACTCGAACGTAGGACCTCCCGGTCAGAGGTACTATTGTAACCTCAGTTGATGCCCTGAGCCACCTCTCCCGGTGAGCTTCTTCGAAGATTTACATCGCAAAATGCACCGTTATGTTGTAGCCTAAGTCACTAATTAATTACTCACTTGTTGACGCATCACACATTTCATTCTCGTCGCCACACATAGGTTTATGAATTTTCGTCTAACTGGATTACACCTTATGCAAGCTCTTCCAACATTAGAGAGTCGGGGGCAATACGTGAGCCGGTCGGATTACTTAGTTGAAGAATCAGTGTACGTTCGGTTATGCTTGCTGTCACTTATCCTGCTTATTCCAAAATTGACACTGCGTGCTTACAGTTTATATTACTTATTACTAATTAAATATTACTTATTTTAACTCGAGTACTGATGTTAATTCGAGAATTTGGATCCTGCCGATCGTATTGTGAGAGGCTATTTTGATTCATTTTCGCACCGCTTCCCTTTCCATTGTTACCCCATCGTTGTCGTTGCCACAACATATTGCATTTACCTTGTTTTCTAAACATAATAATATTGTTTTCTGTCAACAAAATGTTACTTCAGGATTTATGCAAACCCCGACTCTCCATCCTAAAATTGAATTTTCATTTACGATTCATCACACTAAATGAATGCTAATATGTAGAATTTAAAAAAATGTTATTGAATTTTGCGTCCTTATAAGAATGCCAGAATTCACCAGAAATAATTTAATGAAATATTCGATTTTAATTATTAGAGGTTACAAAGTCCTAATACGTTGCATAATTTATGTTTTATGCAAGTTGATGGTTATATTATCTACTTATCCCTATGTTCCGTGAGCAAAATTTTAGGCGTAGTACTGACGCATAATTAAGAAAATGGCGACATTTGAGTAGATTCCTACTCGGAAGTTGATAATTTAAAGTATAAATTTGTGTAAGATCAGTGCAACGTACAGACATTAAATTTAAATTCAATATCTGCATATTCCGATTTGTTTTACCGTCATTTTTTCAATAATGAGTCGTTCCATTTGCATTATGAAGCATTTTACAGAAAAATTGAAATAAAACGGATCTGAATTAAACTTGACTGGCTCGGCGCGTGTGCATTCCAGCGTAATGTACACAGCTCTTTTTTTTTTTTGCCAGTGGAAATGTTCGCAATTGAGCGGAGCGCGCGAGTTCGTTGGAATAAATCAAAGTCTATTATTTCCTCTCTGCGTTTTCCGGATGGCGACAGCGCTTATAAAAGTTTTACTAAATGACTGCGTTGGCTGCCATGAAGCCCAGCGGGGTTCAACATGACCGGGATCACTGTGTTTTCGGAAGCTCGCATGTTGTGGTAGGACATACAGAAAAGCTTTTAACTCCCCATGGATGGTGTTCTAGGGCTTAGGGAAGGTCGTACTTTTTGCGTGCATTTTACGTCAAAGTACAAAAGCCATACTACAGTACATCCGCGCGTAGAAATCCATGGTACGGCTGACCTGTTATGTACGAAGTGATCGGTTGTGGGAAATTAAATGTGAGCCATTAAATCTCTTAGACGTTTACCATAGAATTGTAAAGAAAGCTAGCAGTCACCAGCAAAATATATATTACTAGTCTTTTAAGAAATAATGTTAACTCCTGTGCACCATATGGAATTAACAATTTAATGCCAAAGTACTGTACAATATAGAAATCCATTTGCCATGGAGCCTCTACAGGACAATCGATCTGCGTAGTAAAATGTCAGATGTTCCACGTTTCTGTGCTACAGCATTTCACGACAATTCTCTGGCGTCATATTATTTCTGTTAATATTATTATTATTAATATTTATTAGTATTAATATTCATTATTATTATCAATATTATTATTAATATTATTATTATGTAGTTGTCATTGACATTGGGGTAAGCACAGGGGAGGACGTTTGGGGAATTGTTTTACTTATGAGGAAGTATCGCCCCACCTGACAGCATTCTCTTGTATTCGTAAACGGTTCTGTATAAAATGAATTATATAATTAAAGTTAAAATTTCATTCCTCAGGTACATTTTGTTTATGTGTAAAATGTCATGTGTAAATAAAAATG
Organism: Acheta domesticus; assembly: GCA_031308135.1. Classification (NCBI taxonomy): domain Eukaryota; kingdom Metazoa; phylum Arthropoda; class Insecta; order Orthoptera; family Gryllidae; genus Acheta; species Acheta domesticus. The sequence continues at coordinate 126,582,491 of JAHLJT010004567.1, read as the reverse complement.
TTCCATGAAAAATGAAGCTGGTTCCAAGCCTTGTTTTAGGCTGGGAACGCTTAGGGTTCAATAACCATATTCTTCTATTATTATCTATTATTATCTTGGGGTCCCTTAATTATTTCGACAAAAAAGCAGGTAGACTCTTTCATTTTTGGTGCAATGCATTTTTGGTGTTTCTCATAGATTTTTTTTTTCGAAGAAAAAAATCTAGACTTCTTGTCTACTTCCATGCTTGCATTTCAAATACTCTGCGCTGCCTGCACACGCTAATCTACAACTGCGAGCGCTTGAGTGGTTGAGGGCGGGCGAGGAGGGCAGGGATAAGCCCGGCGCGGCAACCTGGGGGCGCATGTTTCTGCTTCGAGTCGCGCATTTTGCCCTTTGCCCTACGTGTTTCGACTCCTCTCTTCTACCCCTCCTAGCAGAACGATCTCGTCAAGCCGAGAAGGCGTTAAACCCTCGTCGTACCGCCGCTCGGAACACATGTCTCGAGCAGTGAGCTTAAATGGTATGCCCGAGGACAGCAAAAGAGCTTAGTGGTTTTTGATGCAAAATATAATTCAGAACCTGGCTGTTCAAAGTTGGGTTCTAGTCTACAGTTCAATAATTCTCTCTTCCAAAACAATGATTTACAAAGTTCGGAATGTTTGCAAGGTTCCAGGTTGTTTTATTATTATTGTCAGAGATTTTGCCCATGCATTTTATCTGAGGGGCTTGCAAGCATTGCGTCCTTGTCCCGGGCGCGTTTGCGGTGAGTGGCGGAAGTTGGCGTGTGGCAAGCTGGGCGCCGCGCCGGCGTCTGCAGAGCGTCGCGGTGGCTCCGTGCCTTTGTGGGAGGCCCGTAAAAGCCCCCGCCGCTGTACCATGTCTCTGCAGGCCGACACCGCTCCTTGCGGTCTCCGCGGGCCGGAGCGAAACATTTGGACGATTTGAAGGAAAGGTTCTTTATTGTGGAGACGGGGGAGGGCATTGGAGTGAGCGAGTATTTAGTGTTTCCGGGCGCTCCAATTGTTACTATGGTCATTAGGTCCGTAATTGTAGTGCATGGTCTCCCTGCTTGTGTGGTAGAGTATAATCATTTTTGGGGAGTGTAAGTAAGGGGCGATGTCAGGACAAGGAAGAGGAAGGGAAGATCGCGCGCGGTCCCTGCGCGTTTGTTAGAGTACTGCTCCAGCATTCGCCTGGTGTTGGTCGGAGAAACCACGGACAGCTACCGATCAGAGCAGCGGGTCGCTAGGATTCTCCTCCAGACAGCGGCTGTGCACAAGTTGCCTATCAATCAGGGACACACTTCACGTATGTAACTTCGTTTCGTGATAGTTACTAATATAAGTTCATTGGAACAAAGTGGTAATCTTCGATCCCTCTGTATGCCCAAGAAATCAGTAGCATTTATTCAGCAACCTACCAGTATATTGGGTTCTGATGTGCGTCCGTCCGAGCTCCCAAACATTTCCAGCGGCAGACGGCGGGCGGCTCCGTGTGACGCCGGCGAACGCCTACAGAAGCCTCCCGGGTCTTTGAGGCGCCGCGCCGCGCCGCGCCGACGCTTCTGGCGCTGAGCGAACGCAGGCGGCTGGCTGGCGCGGGCCGTCACAGGGCCACTGAGCGAGTGGCGGCTCGTGGCCTCACATTGTTTTTTGAAGTCTTCTTCCTCTTCTTCCCAACAGGGTTTAGGTCATGTGACCTGTTCCGGCACCCATTTTTCTTCTCGGTCTACCAATATCCCTTCTTCCTTCTGTTTTATAGTTCATAGCTATACATGATTGTACCATTTTAACTTGTTTTCGAGAATACTCTTGTACAGTTCTTTGACTTTTAAAATATCTCTTATCTCAGAGTTCCGTTTCTTGTCGAGAAGCGAGCACCCTAGTGTGTTTCGCAGAAATTTCATTTCCCCCGTTTGTATTTTATTTTTGATCTTTTTCGTGTTCACCCATGTTTCGCTAGCATACAGGAGTGTGGGGTCTGCAGTTGTCTTATAAAACTTAAGCCGTGTCTCCTTTCGTGTTCGGTTTCTCAGATATTTGTGTATAGTTCCACATACATTTCGGAATTTTCGGAGCTTGTTTTCCACGTCACGATCAATATTAAACGATATATCTCAGCCTAAGTACCTGAAGTTGCTAACTTGTTCTAGATTGTAGTTTCCTATTGCTATTTTAGATCTTATTGGATATTTGCCTTGAAATGCCATGACTTTTGATTTTTGAGCAAACATTTTCAGTCCATATTCTTCAAGGATATTTTTCAAGATGAAAATGGACATTTGGAGCCTATTTTCAGTCTCTTGTATCACCACTTTGTCATCAGCGTATAAAATTGAATTAATGTAAAAAAGAACCTTTTAATTGCACACCTCTATCGACTTTATTTTTCCAAACTCTCTCTCTCTCTCTCTCTCTCTCTATATATATATATATATATATATATATATATATATATATATATATATATCGTCCAAATATATATGTATTAAAAAGGGTTGGTGATATTGAACAGCCTTGTCTTACTCCTTTATTTGTAGGGACAATTATATTAGGTTTACAATTTCCTAACATGATCGAAGTTTCCCTGTATACACTCTTTATAGCCTCAATAAGGTGTCTTGGGTAACCTCTTCGTTCTAATATTTCCCATAGAAGTTTGCGTCGAAAATTGTCAAAAGCCTTTTCAAGATCTATAAATGCAAGATGCGTTTATTTGTTATGCTCTCTTCGTTCTTCTATCAATCGCTTTAAGATAAAGATTGCATCTGTACATGAACGACCTTTCCTGAATCCGTAATACGAAGCCCACACCATTGACTTTTTACAAAAATTCGAATTATTAGTTAGACAAAAAAATGTCCACTTTTAATACAATCTTAATGCATTAATGGCCTGCCGTAGAAATAAATGCTGCTGAACAAAACCACACGAAATTGTTTTCCAAAAAGAAGCACGTACACTGCTCAAGAACAGCGAATAAAATACTCTCGTATAACTTTGCAATATATTAAATATTTTAATAAAAACAGTTTTTCACGAAGTTTTTCACGAAGTACAGTTCATCTTTGCAAGAACTGTACAATATGTATAGTTCTTTACACATCCAGAGTACCAAGTTGTTGCATACCGCAACACATGAATAGCAAATATTCAGTGGCGTCTTCCTTGGAGCCTTGTGGCCCCTTGACTTTCGCTGTGTCGTAAGCAATGTCGTACTGAGCATGAGAATTCACCAAGTACCTCAGTATGAAAATAGAATAACACAATCAAATATTTGCATTTATTAGTCAACATCAAAACAGATGCATTGTTTTTGTAATTTCCATAGTTTCGTGGATACCTAATGAAACCATAGCTACAGGGCTGGAGGCGGACTATTTCCATTCAATTTCTGCGGGCAATATTCATAATATCGCTTCGACGAACGATCTAAGCTATTTCGTTAGGAATGTTTTATATTCTTCGTGTCCGCCGTGTTTATTTCTTTGCGTATTCCCGAATTGCGTGGAGTTTATCACACTCTCTGAATCAGTGAAATTGTCACTGATTCAATCAGTGAAAGCCGAAGTCACTGATATCTTCAGTCGAAATGGGTAGTTTCGCTGACAATCAGCGACTATGCGAACCTTTTCATAAAGACCGCCTGCATTTCACTGGTCGTCAGTGGTAAATGTGCCGTGCCACCATCACTCACTGATCGTTCAGTCGTCACGTTCAATTAGTTGTCACAGATTTCACTGACTCAAACAGTAAAGTTTTACTGATTCAAAAAGTGGACCCAATTTTCACTGATTTGTTCAGTGGCAGTGTTATAACTGACACCATCAGTGAATAGTCACTGTCAATCAGTAGTTTTTCACTGATTCAGACTGAGAGAGCATGAAACCAAAGAACAATGTTTGGACGTCTACACGAAAATATGCCTTGATGTTTTCTCCAGACGCATCACGTAGCATTCCCCTAGCGCCCCCCTCGCCCCCCCCCCCCCCGCGCGAGACGGAAACCCTCGAGGGTCCTCGAGGCGACGAAGGTGCGCTGCTGGTAGCAATGACGCGAGTGCCTGGCTTCGTTTCCTCTTCCAATAAATTTCACCCTCCCTTTCTCTTCCTCTCCCCTCTCCTTTCCCGTGCTCGGTGCACCATCTCCGTCGTCCTCGTCCCCCTCGTTCATCGTCTGGTGGCGACGCAGCCTCCTAGTCGCCCTCCGCCTCACTGCGAATTCTAAACACGGAGGCGATTATGAGTACTTCGAAAGCGCTTCTACCACACACGCCTCGTCTCGAAAAAGCGGCTGTTAATGTTAAGTAAAACAATAACAGTACATTAATAGTGGCTGCTTATAAACCTCCAATTATAAAAATCAATAATATCTCCATATTATTACAACTACTAAGTCCATGCATTATTGCAGGCGACCTAAACTCTGAACACACCTCATGGGATGTTGGTCTACGAATTCCGCTGGTAAATCCTCGTACTTATGCAACCTAAAAAGGAACCTGAATCTCAACATAATATCACCAACCGAACCCACTTACTTTCCATATGATCCAACAAAAGTTACTTGACATAGCAGTCACACATACTGAAACACAATTCTTATCGTATCATGAACTAGAATCGGTATTACCAGTAATAATACCAACTCGCGTAGAAAAACCTCCCATAACTCCCCCACCCACCTTAAATACTGATAAAATTAATTGGAAGTACTTTTAAGGTTCTATAAATAAATCCATACCTCCTTTTCACAACCTGAACTCTCTACAAGAAATTAACCAAGCCATCACGACCCTCAACAGCATTAGTGCTTTTAACAATAGCCAGTATTCTAAAAATTATATTCTTGGCTGTCCGGGATGAGCCGCGTCTCAGTAGGTTTTACTGACGTTTCGGCCATCTTGCTGTGGCCTTCTTCAGAGCTAAACTGCTGCCGAGAGGCTAGCGTGTCGCGTAGATATAGGACGGGGTGCAGGAGCTGATAGGTCGCAGCGGCGACCAATGGGAGGAGGGCAGGTGGCCCGCGATTGGCGGAGAGGGAAAGGAGCGATGCTGGGAGACCTGATAATGTGGGGGGAGGGGGGGTGGTTGGAAAGGGAAGAGGATAGAAAAATGAACAGGATAGACACCTGGAAATTGCAACTGCGTGGTCGGAGACGGGAGAAAAGGCCGAAAGAAACCGGGCGAACAAGCAGCCACGTCATTGGTCGACCGCGGGGGTGTGTCTCCGTGGGGCGCGACCGTATTGGCGGGGAGCGCCGACCCGCCTCCAGGCGTTGCTAAGGCGGAGCCCATCATCTCTGTTGAGGTTTTCGGGCCTCCTGGAGATTTCCAAAGCCTCTTTGATCACACGAGGCCACCACCGGTCTTCAATAGATAGAGTGCGAGTCTCGTGGTAATTGACGAGGTGACCGGTTTCGGCGGCATGTTGGGCTAAGGCCGATTTGTGGATGTTATGTAGCCGGTCATGTCGCATGTGTTCCCGCATCCGCTCTTCTACCGTGCGCCCGGTTTGGCCTATGTAGACAAGCCCACAACTGCATGGGATTTCATATACGCCGGCGTCTTGAAGTGGGTCCGGGCGGTCCTTCACCTGGACCAGGCTCCCTCCGATTTTATTGCGCGCATGAAAAACGGGGCGGATATCAGCCCTGCGCAGCAGTCTACCAATCTTGTCCGTGACCCCTTTGATATAGGGTAACCGGGCTGTCTTGCGGGGTGGACTGGAGGGCTCGTTCCGTTCACTCGATGTAGAAGAATCGAACCTCGATAGCGCACGATGCACTGCGGAACCGCTGTAACCATTGGCCAGGAAGGTCTCTCTGAGGAATGCTTTTTCCGACTCTAGGCTATTGTGGTCACATATCAGGGAGGCGCGGTGAGCAAGGGTGGAAAGGACACCCCGTTTCGTGGCAGGGTGGTGGTGTGAATCGGCATGTAGGTAACGATTGGTGTGGGTGGGTTTCCGGTAGACAGAATGGCCGAGAGTTCCATCAGGACGCCTGGTTACTAAGACATCCAGGAAAGGGAGCTGTCCGTTCTGTTCCGTTTCCATGGTGAACTTGATGCGCGGGTGGATGTTGTTGAGGTGTGCGAGGAAGGTTCCGAGGGAATCGGTGCCATGGGGCCAGATGACGAATGTGTCGTCGACGTAGCGCAGCCAGAGCGACGGTTTTAAGTGCGCATTTTCTAAGGCCTGCTCTTCAAATGCTCCCATGAAAAGATTCGCTACCACAGGGGATAACGGTGAGCCCATAGAGGTGCCTTCTGTTTGGGCGTAGTACTCTTGCCTGTATTGGAAAAGGTTGTCGATAGGCAGATCTCGGTGAGTTTGGCCCACTCCCTCGGAAGATGATGTCGTAAGAGGTTGTCTTCCACGATCTTGATGGCGTCACCGACGGGAACCATGGTGAAGAGGGTGGTGACATCAAAGCTGACCAGGATGTCATCAGGGCCTATTCTAGTGGAGCGGATAAGTTCGATGAAATGTTTGGAGTTGAGGACGGAAGAGGGCATATGGTCGGTGAGAGGTTTCAGTTTTCTGGCCAGGAAACGAGCTAAATGTTGGGTAGGTGAGTTGATAGCACTTACTATTGGGCGCAGAGGCACTTCGGGTTTATGGATTTTGGGTAGGCCATAGATGCGGGGTGTGCGATGGTTGTTGGCGAACTTCAGAGTTTTCTTGTCTTCGTCGCTGATGGAAGAAGCTTGATTTAAGCTGGACAAGACTTGTTGCCTCACCTTCCGCAAAGGGTTGTGGTCCAGTTTCCTGTAGGTGTTACTATCGCTAAGTAAGCTGGTCATCTTGGCGTGGTATTCGGCGCTCTCCATGATCACGGTGGCATTTCCTTTATCAGCAGGAAGAATGATGATGTCATCTCGCTGCTTAAGGTGTTTCAAGGCCAATCTTTCATCACGTGAGATATTGCAAGTTGGGGGAGTGGCGCGGGTTAGAATTGCGCTCGTATCCCGTCTAATATCTTCGGCAAGATCTTCAGGCAAGCCACGCAGAGCAGTTTCGACAGCAGCGATGACGTCGTCCGTCGGGATCTCCTTGGGGGTGACGGCGAAATTGAGCCCCCTAGAGAGTACGGTTGTGGTGGCCGTATCAAACGTTTCACTGGTCAGGTTGACTACAGTATTGCGGAGGATCTGTGACTCTGGTCGGGCGCCCCCGTTCTCCCGTCTCCGACCACGCAGTTGCAATTTCCAGGTGTCTATCCTGTTCATTTTTCTATCCTCTTCCCTTTCCAACCACCCCCCCTCCCCCCACATTATCAGGTCTCCCAGCATCGCTCCTTTCCCTCTCCGCCAATCGCGGGCCACCTGCCCTCCTCCCATTGGTCGCCGCTGCGACCTATCAGCTCCTGCACCCCGTCCTATATCTACGCGACACGCTAGCCTCTCGGCAGCAGTTTAGCTCTGAAGAAGGCCACAGCAAGATGGCCGAAACGTCAGTAAAACCTACTGAGACGCGGCTCATCCCGGACAGCCAAGAATATAATGACTCCGGCCGCGGAAGCCTACGAATCAAGTATTCTAAAAACTTTTGTCTGGCCTGTGGTTTCAGGTTTAGGGCACTATTTTGTATTGAAAATGCTCCGAGCAGAAAAATTCTCACTAGATTGAAATAAAACTTGCAGGAATTGTAGCAAAATAAATATGTAAAAAGCTGAACTGCGCAATGATTTTGCCATTACTGTGGAAATTTCTTGTGGGTTGAACTGGAGGAGAATTTCTAATTTTGGAAAATTAACTTATAGACCCCTAAAAATGTACAGCAGTATCACAGAATACAAAACAAAATCCTTTAGAACAAATTCTTTAAATATATTTTGGGATGTAGTAAATAAAAAAATGTAAGAAAAAAGGAAAAAAATATTCTGCAAGGAGCTTTTTATGCTAAACCGTACACAATTTGACAACACTGTTAATAACGAAAATATAGTTGGAGCTACATTGTTCAAACTTGGCTTAAGGCATCATATACTAATGCCTTTTCTTAAAAAAAAATGGTTAATGTGCTTAATATAAAAACGCTGAAATTGAAAAAATCAGTCATGATTCCCTTCAAAAAGCATGCTTGCTCTGCCACATAGGACACCTAAAAAAAGTCATCAAAGTACTCGGACAATACATAACCGTATTTGTGTTAGTAAATTTCTTTAAGCATGGTCACAAGTAAATAATGGACATGTAGTCGTAAATATAACGTTTATATGATGAGGTGCTTAGACATTTGCCTCCGGGTTGTTCCATTTGCCAGAGAGCATAGAGTGACGCGTGGGAACAGCGCCCTCCGCGCCCGTTCGTCAGCGATCGACAGGCGAAGGGTTGAGGGCACCGCCCCCCTCCCTCTGCCCGCATAGTCTCACCGCCCCTTCCAGCTCCTCCCTTCTCCGCGCCATCGCACCGTGACTGCGCCCCTTGCACCCTCTTCGTCTCGCCCGTGCTCTACCCTGCGCCACTCATCCCTATTCTGCCCTGCTCTGCTCTGCTCTGCACTGCACTAACCTACCCTATCCTACTCTACCTGCCCTGCTCTGCTCTACGCTATCCTACCCTCCTGCACCTGCCCTGCACTACACTGCCCTTCCCTGCCCTGCCCTGCCCTGCTCTGTCCTGCCCTGCCCTGTCCTGTCCTGCCCAACACTGCCCTGTTCTATCCGTCCTGCCCTGTTCCGCCTTCACTCGTCCCGCCCGCCACGCCTTGCCCCACTCCTTCCCTTGTCCCAATGCCTGGTTCGCCCCGCGGGCTCTCCCCCGACCGCGCGGTGGCGCCTCTGTTCTTGGAAGGGACGTGACGTGGGAGCGGCAACACGCGACACACGGCGATCAATCGCTTCCTCCCTCCACTCTCCCCGCCCCCACCCTCCTTGGAAGCTCCGCTTAGCCCGTCCACGTCTTCCTGAGATGGCCTGCACTTCCCTCCAACAACAGAATTTCCTCAAAAAGTGACGTCGCACCTATGATCCCACTTGACAATTGATTCTCTTAATATTTTACAATTTAGTGAAGTCTGTGCAATTGAATGAAATGTTTATGAAGTGTCTGTACTTAAGTAATTGAATAAGTTATTTTGACAAGGCCTCATCTCTATCAGCTGTTTGGATCACGCGCATTGTTGGAAATTATGCGGAGAAGTGACTCGTGCAGAAATGTTTAACGCAGAGAACCATGTCGGCTTAGATTATATAAACGAAAGGCGGAGATGTGACGTTTTCACTTAAAACAAAGCAAAAAAGATATTCTGAATGAAATTATTAGCTTCATTGTTGCATTGATTGGAGATATGCCTTAAGAGTTATTAGGGTTTTAATTGCGTTATCTTTTTTTAAATTATGACAATTTTACCAATATTAGTTTAGTCTACGATAATTGTGGCTTTAGTTTTATGCATTTACGAAAAAATAAATGAATAATAAAACACGCAGAATCATATTTGTAGTACCAAAAAGACAAGTAAAGAATCAACCACTTCTATAGTTGTATACTATTCAAGGCGATCAGGGTCTACGTTGTATGTGATTTGTTAAATGAATGTAATCGTTTGGCTTCACTTGATATAGATAATGAAATTAGTACCGGGATGAGAATAATTAATCTCGCGCCCAGAACCCATTTCGTACTTAATAATCTGTTAGCCTAGTTGAACTAAATAAACACCACGCTTGAATGACGGAGAATAACAACGTACGTATCGATCGGAGATTTTAAGCGCTTTCATGATGCACACATGCGCAAAAACCGGATTGGGAGCAGAATACCCCTTAACAAAATCCCACCCGCGGTGAAGCCGGTGTGTGACCTTAGTTGCAAAAGCGAACTCCATTTGCGTTGGTTTGAAAAGAAACGTGGGCGGCGTATCGCAGCGGAATACGCGCAGTTCATCGGCCCGCGTCGTCCGGGTGGCGCGCGCGCGCGCGCGTGGGGTGGGATCCATGGGCGGCGCGCGAGTGGGACGCGGCAGGCGAGGGTGGGATGCCCACCTGCCCCGGGATCAATGCCCGCGCGCCGGGGAGCCGACGGACGCCGAATGCGTATAATTAACTCCAAAAGCGCGCCGGATTTGGGGATCCAATCGGCGCGGCCTGGATTCGCCCGCAGGTGGAATACGGTGACCACCGTTGCAGGGACCGTCTCCCCTGGATTAGTGCCCCTCCGCGCTGTCGCCAAAATTAATCATCCTCGCGGGCGCAGCTCGCCCGCTTTTTAAACGCGCATAATGCGGCTTCCGCGCGGAATTACGCCCTAAAAATGTGTTTTTGAAACGTTAATAAAACAGGCGTTGTTTTGTCTCGGGTGTAAACCCCCCCGCGTTGAAATTACGAGCGCTGTTCGCCCACAATCTACCGGCGGTTGGACGCACTAATTACGCGTAGCAACCCCTAAAACCAATGTTACCAACCTGCGCTCCGATTGGTGCTGCCTTCATTTATGCCTAATTTACAGCGCACGAATTCGCGGAGTAAATTAATTCGACATCGATGTTTTAAAGGCCTCAGTCGCGCCTGAAAAGTTTCGTCGGTCGGAAACGGCGACCGGTCACGAGTTTTCAGCTCGTTATTATTGGTCGAAATTGGCCTCGAAATTAACATCATTAAGTGAAATGCTCTGAATTACGGTAAATGATTTTAAATAATCGATCAACGCGATTGTGCTGTGAATGAATCTTTGTTTAACAACTCCAATTAGCCTAATTTCACTAAATTGCTTCTTCCTCTGCAGATTCCTAGAAGAATTAACTTCGTCGTGTTAAAACATCGCCTTTAAGGCGGGAAAATTTTAAATGTGTGTGGTTGCAAAACGAAACAAATTATTTATTTAAAGTGAAATTAAGTGAAGAGAAGTGACGTTAAAAAAATCTCCGTAGATTTCTCCGTGTAGATATTTATTTTATGTGTGGCTAATAACTCCAGTCGAGTTATGTTACTCGTATGTTAGGTTTAATAATCTTTTTGTTTCTGGAGTGAGAGGGGGAAGTGGAAATCAGGCGTAAATTAAAAAGGACGTTACATGAATATCTCGTGAAGGAAAGCCACAGTTTGCTGGGAACATTTCATCAAATTTCTGAGCGAGAGGGGACCGGAAGGCAAAAAGCCCTTCGAATCGGTCTCCGCTGTGTAGGGGCGAAATTCGTTACTTCGTCAGCCGGCGGCCCTGCCTGTCCCCGATGCTTTTAGCGCCGGGCGGGGGTGTGGGCGAAGGCGAGGGCGTGGGGGATGACGAGGTCGAAGAGGGGCGATCAAGGAGCGAGGGAGGAGGGTGATGGTGGGGGTGAGGATGGGCGAGGGCGGAAGAGGGTGGCTTGCGTGAGGACGAGGGTGCTGGCGGGGAGGGGTGGGGTGGGCGGGGATGTGTTTGCGGAGGGCGGGCGGTGTCGCCTTGTGCCAGTGAGGGAACGATGTGCTTCCGCCTGCGGAAATGTGACGACGCAGAGCGATGGGCCTGTGTGCTCAGCCAGCGAACGAGGGTAAACATCCGCCCTTCGGATTTACCGGCGTCGGCGGTTGGAAATGGTGATCGTAGACTCCCTGACGGCCGGCGATGCGGTTGTTTTTGTGGGGCATTTGTAGGATGATGACCCGAAGTTGTTGGGTTTTGATTTTCAAGGGAACATTCTGTACACAGTGTTTGATACGATTGGTTATCTCAATAAACAACACTATATTTGCTTACCAGTTGATTGTTTTTGTAGCATTTTATGCGTACCGTCCTTTAAAGATTTTATTTTAATTTCTTCATTAGATGTTGTAAATAATGTCATAAATTGTGAATGATTTCAGATTTGTAACTTATTTTCATCGTCTTTGAATCTCTTCTGAGTAGTCCGTGAAGTTATTTTTCTTCTTCTGCATTGTTAATTAAAAAATAGAGAACCGCGTGTATTTGAGTAATCCACGAAAGTACGAAAATTCGCGTACGATTGAATGAAATATTTTTAACATTGCCTGTATCATATTGTTTCCAACTTTTATTGTATTCAATTGTGAATTGAATACGCGAGTAGAAAACTCAACGTCGTTATGTTATACGAATTTTTTCTACTTCCAGTTTCTGAACAAAATACTACTTTTCACCCCTGACGTGTCCGTGTATTTAATGAAGGCCGCTTAATCCAGAGCATACATGTGATTACACATCCTATTAAAAGTTGGCAGATTATTTCATTAAGGTGCTGATCCCCAAGAGAGCTGACGGCTGTAATTTTCCCCATCGTCGCGCATAAATCGCGGTCGATCCACGCTGAAAAGCGACGCGCCTTGCGCCGCCCGCCCCTGGAGACGCCGCCGCCCACGTACCCTTCAGCTGCCCCCTGCGAGAAAGGCAGGGTCGCGAGCGGGGCGAGGAGTTGCCCTCGTTTGATTCATCACTAGTGATTCCGGGCGCGTCAACTCCTAAGGTCATTGGTACCGTAAGTGTGGTGCATGTTTCTTCTTCTTCTTCTTCTTCGTCGTCGTCGTCGTCGTCTTCTTCTTCTTCTTGGGAGTTGACGGTGACTTTCACCCGCTGGATGGCGAGATCCGGCGCCGACCTACTGTCGGTTAGCGGGGTTTTCCTCCAACCAGATATCTCCGACCAGCGGGACACCGCCTCAGCCGGGACAAGCTCTGAGCTTGACAACAGGGAACTACCGATCAGAGCAGCCGGCCGATAGTGTTCTCCTCCAAACAGCGACTGAACTCGACCTGCTATTATCGAAAATCCTGTCGCCGTCGGGACTCGAACCTATGACCTCCCGGTGAGATGCACTGCAGTGACATCGGTTGATGCCCCGAGCCACCTCTCTCCATAGTTGCCCTCGTCTTCGGCTGGGCCTACACCTGAAGAATCCCGTTCGAAATTTAGTGCAGGAGTTTGAACTGTGATGGGGCCTGAGAGAGGAAATACTGTCAAAGTTGTAATTATTTAGTTGTGCAGGAAAGTGATATAATGTTAAACCTTGTTTACGAGTTGGATAGAAAAATAAAAGAAAGTTGTTGATAAACTGGATATTGGTTGCAAAGGAACTGTTCCGCTGTTTTCTTCATCTTAAGCATGACATCAACTGAAGGTACCAGTTTTTTACGGTGAAAAATAGGAGCCGTTGTAGCTCAGTATTTTGCCTCTTCATATTACCACAAACTGATAATGAAATTGAACATAATACGACTGCAGTCTGAAGAACAGAAACGAATTCTATCGTACATTGGCATCTCAGTTTCTGGAAATCAGCCTTCTCCATCCAAGTTATCTTCGAATTTTCCTTACCATGTCTCCCTCTAAGATTGTCTTCGAAATCTTCGCTTTACTTATTAATACTTCATCACGATGATTCAGACTTAAAAGGAACTTGAAAGTGACTTGATATTTTGTGAACTTTTAAGCACATCTTTCAGTTTGTTGGATAAAAGTGATTTGGCCTTTCGTAGAGCTCTTTTTTTCTTAAACAGTTAAATTTAAGAAAACAGAAACATGAGAAATTCTAGGCACTACTAAGTGTGCGAGAACTTAGTTTCTTGTTCAGACATCTGAAAAACGTGACGACAGCGTGCCGCCTCCCCCCTTCCCCAAAAAGTAACGACGTGACGCCAGGAAGGTAGATATCAAGTCACGAAAGAACACATTAAATGACACAAAAAAAACTAACTAATTTCATTATATTACCAAACCCTTTCCAAGAAAGCATCGATTTAAAATACCAGTAATTGAAGGGATGATGTGTGTGTTACAACAATACTTTACTTAGTTACTTCCGGTCCGTAACCTTCTGATGTATATGCGGTTGTGCGATTGTATATTAAACTATTCAAAACTTTTTTAAACTGTTTATTGATGTAATAAATAAATAAATAAATTGTACAATGTGGGCGTGGCCGGGGAGTACTGGACTGCAACCGCTGGTTTGGACGGGTGGGCGGGCGGGCGTCCACGTGCCGGGCGGTCGGCTTCCCGGGGGGGGGGCGGGGGCCGGGCCAGGGGGCACCACCGATCGATGGACCCCCTTGTCCCCCCGCCCCACTTCCGTCGAGCGCCGGTGATGGATCGCTTCGGGGTTGATAGTCGCCCGACATCCGCGCCAACATTATTTTAAATGACCGGTTCTCGCTTGCAGTTTTTTGTTGTTGTTTTGTGGGCGAGGTAGGCGCGTCGGTGGGACTAACACCCAGTAAATTCGGCGCTGCAAATTGAAGAGCTGCGGCAACGCCGGGTGGCGCGCGCCTTTAAATGTCAGGCGGTGTCGGACAAAACTATCGCTGTGAACATATTTACTTTCTCTTTTTACTTTGCAAGTAAAGAAAGTATTCAAATCGTGCTCCGCCAAACAGCTAACTTTTAACAGAAAAACTCTTAGTGCTGGACCCTGGTAACGAAAAAGTGGATAAATATTGTCCCTACTTATAGTAAATTACTTCTAAGAGTGAAGTTAGAATCCATGCATTGTCGATTCTTGACACCGAAAGATCGATTGACAGCAAAACGTCTGACAGTCAGTCTGTCTGTCCGTCTGTCCGTCCGTCTGAGAGTCTCTCCGTTCGTCCATCTGTCCGTCCGTCTGTGTGTCTGTATGTATGTCCGTCCTAAAAATGTCTGTCCTTCCAGCCGTCCATCTGTCTGTCCGTCTGATCGTCCGTCCGTCTGCCCGTCCATCTGTCTGTCCGTCCGTCTGTCCGTCTGTCTGACTCTGGTCAACGCTAACGCCTAAACCGTTCAGCCGATTTTCTTGATATTCCCTGATCGATTTAAAGGAACCCGTAGCCCTGTGAGTTCGAAACGGATATTTTAATCTTTGGAGGTACTTTTCACGAACCCTTAAGTTTATTTTCAAAATTTTCTCAAAAGTTTATTATTAAACGTTGTCCTTGGTTAGTGTCAATGACGCTTTGAATAGTGGCGCAGGTTTAATTTTCGTTCTTTCCTGATTTTTCGAAAATTATTAAGTTATAAATAATGTGAGAAAGTATGTGGTGTTGTACCACCACTAGTTTCTACAAGAGATGAATCACTGCCCCCCCCCATTACTGCATTAAGAGTATATGTTAATTATGCATATAACCTCCGTGATGGGAACGAGTGAAGAAAACGAGAGCATTTAACACCTTGCCATATCGATATACTAAGTCGTATGCGAATTTTATTTCACAATGTCTCTCTTTTTTGTACTAGAAAGTACATCTTGTGAAATTCTTTGACTTCATACTTTAAAAAGTTTATTCACAAATATTACGTACTTGTCATGTATTTACGCTACTAGGATGACTAATTAATTAAAGTTTTAAAATATCTGCAAGGCGTCGCATTTACCTGATGGTTAATATTTCTTTTCCCTGCTGATATTTTATTTATTATTTTGTATCGGTAATAGAGAACTAAAATACTCTACGCAATTTTTGAGTAAGTCATAATTCAACCGCTCCCATAAAATACTCTACACAATTTTGTGAAATTCGAAATTAAAGTTTTGAGATGAAAGTGTTTTAAGTTTGAAAGACAGGTAGTTAAAACGTAATAATTGATCGAAGAGTATGTAAGCATCATTGAAAGTCTTCGTAAGAGTAGTAATAATTATGAACATCGTTTATTATAAAATATTTTATGATATAAAGTATTTTTGTAGTTGTGGCAGTATTAATGCAACTCACGAACAACATGAAGTTTTTTCTACTTATGAAATAACACGACGTCCATGTAATTCTTGCATGAGGTTGAATGGTTGATTTCGATGTTGCTATTCTGAACAATTTTCTTAAAATGAAAATCGAACCGAGTATCGTCTTACCCACGTTCTGTAGTCCGAAATGTGGGTGCATGAGACGTGTGGGATGTCAGACGACGTGTGGATCCACATCCGCGCCGCGCCGGCTACTAATGGGAGCGGAGGCGCAGGGCAGTTGCGGGCGCCGCCGCGTGGCGCGCTGACTGTCCCACAGGGCGTGGGCTCCTGGGCGGGACGTGTTTATGGTAATGGCCGTCTGCATTTTTATGAATGGGCGAGAGAAGGGGAAGGGAAGGGGGAGGTCGGCACGCGTCCACTCTCGTCCGCCGCGCAACTAATACAATTTCCTCGCTTCTCGGCCGACCCGCTACTCCGCCACCGCCCAGGGGTCCGATAGAGCGCATCTATTTGATAAACATTTTCGTTACAACTTTACCACAAAATATTCTATGTGCATACGTTATTGTAAAAGAATGACAATGCGCGTATTTGATTTTCAGTTGTCATTGTTACGTACTAGTGAAAACATGAACCATTTCCTTTCTCATGTAATTTGAGATGTTCTCCATTTTCAAAAATACAGCTCGGAGCAGCTGATCTCAATTAGAGTTTGGTAGTTATTTTTTAATATAATTAGTATCTCGATGGGTGCTTTTTAATCGGCTATGAAAGTTCATTTAGTTAAACATATATTTTATGATTTGGGCAGATTGTAATATGCATTTGGTATAATATTAAAAAACAATAAAAAATATCTGTTGGAAAGTTCAATTATATTTTACAAAATTACTTGAAGCAAATTCAAATACAGAATGTCATTAAACACAGAAGTTTAAAACAATCTAAGAAGCGTATTTTTTCTGCCAAGGGCAAGGACTTTCATTTGGTTGAACCGTCCAACACTGAAGACTCTTTTGAACGTAAATATTGATAAATAATTTTGTTTTAGCATCTTGTTATTTGAAGTTTAAAAAATATTTATTCATAATTATTTTATTTTTTTCATATGAGTGCGTTTGGGTCCAGTTCGGCCTACATGCGCCCTTGCACGTCCTTTGGAGTGAGAGACGAAATCTCTCGTTCGGGTAAAGCCGTTGCACCTCCTCTGGTGACGTAGCCAGTTACTTTCGGAGGAGCTTGAGGAGTGAGCATTTGACGTTACATCAATGAAGACTAAAGCGTCCTACGTATGTTAACGTAAGAAACCGTGAAACCCGGTTACGAAATGTTAGTAATTTTCATGCCAATGAGATGTGAATGTCTTGTTATTATTTATTTACAGTATTTTTACTGCAAATATAACATATTTCACTTCTAATTAACACTTTCAAGAGATATAACCTTAAACCGATCTCAAAACATTAAGCGGGGTGACTTGTTTTGGAGGAGTATCTAGAAAAGATCCTTGTAGGTAGGGTTCGCGACCCGACACTGCCTGGCAGGATTTTCGATTGCAACTAAATAGCTGGGACAGACGTCCTTTGAATTATAACTTTCGAATTTTTCTTACGCATCCATGGGGACGGGCGATTTGATCTTGCATGACCCGAAGCACAATTCTCGGGTGTTAAATTAAAAGAGTATAAGTGAAAAAATATTCAAAATGAGAGACCAAAGTTCACCAATTGATTACGCAGAAAACAATAGTTCACACACAAAAGAAAAAGCTTTTGATTTATCAAGTGTAGATTTAAAAACGTAAATCTCTGAAATTATTCAGAGCTAACTTATAGAGGAATTATTTTAAGAAGGGACCACTTGGACATATCGGGAAGGAAATGAACGTCATGCAGGGCGACGTCATTATAAGAGGTAGTAATAAAGCCATTTACAAATGAGCTAACTATAAATGAACGCTCTGACATAATGTGTGCACACATTATCTGCAGTCATGTTGCCATCAGTGGCCTAGCAGTAGCTCTCAAAGCGCTTCCTTCTTATAGTAATCTCACTATACTTGTTAGAACCATTTAAAAATATTTCTCTCATAAACTGGCGGACCAATGTGTCCATTTACTGACTTTTACTCATGAACCTAGAATTTATCCACAATCTCGAAAGACGCCATCAGCACGCGGTTTTCGGCAAAAGCTCGAACTGGGGTGAACATTAGAGAAGGAGAAGTGAAGTAGAAGAAGGAGGAGGAGAAGAAGGAGGAGGAGAAGGAGAAGAAGGAGGAGGAGAAGGAGAAGAAGGAGGAGGAGAAGGAGAAGAAGGAGGAGGAGGGGAAGAAGGAGGAGGAGGGGAAGAAGGAGGAGGAGGAGGAGGAGAAGAAGAAGGAGGAGGAGGAGGAGAAGAAGAAGAAGGAGGAGGAGAAGGAGAAGAAGAAGGAGGAGGAGAAGGAGAAGAAGAAGGAGGAGGAGAAGGAGAAGGGGAGGAGGAGAAGGAGAAGGGGAGGAGGAGAAGGAGAAGGGGAGGAGGAGAAGAAGGAGGAGGATAAGAAGAAGGGGAGGAGGAGGAGAAGAAGGAGGAGAAGGAGGAGAAGGAGGAGGAGAAGAAGAAGGAGGAGGAGAAGGAGGAGAAGGAGGAGGAGGAGAAGAAGGAGGAGGAGAAGAAGGAGAAGAAGGAGAAGGAGAAGAAGGAGGAGGAGAAGGAGAAGAAGGAGGAGGAGAAGGAGGAGAAGGAGGAGAAGAAGGAGGAGGAGGGAGGAAGAAGACTGCGGACGAGAAAGACATCATTTTACTTCCGTATACTAGGGTCACTGTCGTTTTCTCATCGAGAACTCGTTGAAGGAGCAGTTGTCGCTGCTCGAGATGCAGAGCTCCGTGCCGCAGTTGTAATCTGCGCCCAATCGCCGGCGCTCGCGGTCGGAAGCGTTTGAAGGGAGTTGGAGGCGCCGCTGAGCGAAGAGACGACTTGCGGCCGAGGGAAGCTGCGGCGCCGCTCTCCTCTGCAGTTGACGCAACTTTTGATGAAGGAAGTTGGAGCAGTCGGCAGCCATCTCAACGCTAACTCTGTTGGCCAAGTTGCTACCCACAATGGATATTCATTCGATGGAAGACTCCTGGAATTTCTGTGCGTGGAATTCAACCCTAAACAGTATTGTCACCTGGCGAAAGTGTAATTTAAATTTCTCATTCGAGTGAAGAGAAACAGAATTGGGTGTGGATGTATTGGAATTTGCCGTATTTTAATAATACTTTTTTAATAATGTTAATATTTAATAAATACGTTCATATTCGGAAGCAGTCTTTAGTAAATACGAAGAAAACTCGCCATTTTAGTCAGTATCATTTGTAAATTGTTATTGTACTTTATTTTTCTACAATAAAGTACTATTTCCTTTTGTGTAAACGTATGACCAAATCCAAACGGAGGAGTGATTCATAATCACGTTTTTTGTGTAATTTAAATTTCTCATTCGAGTGAAGAGAAACAGAATTGGGTGTGGATGTATTGGAATTTGCCGTATTTTAATAATACTTTTTTAATAATGTTAATATTTAATAAATACGTTCATATTCGGAAGCAGTCTTTAGTAAATACGAAGAAAACTCGCCATTTTAGTCAGTATCATTTGTAAATTGTTATTGTACTTTATTTTTCTACAATAAAGTACTATTTCCTTTTGTGTAAACGTATGACCAAATCCAAACGGAGGAGTGATTCATAATCACGTTTTTTAAAAATAGTTTCTTGGAATATTTGGATATTTTCATTTCTTTTCATACACCCGTGCGTACAAACTAAGGATTTTCAATGACTTTGCTGATGTATGAGCATTGATTTGTTCTGGTTTCTGGCAAAATCTCCGAGGATGAGTTGCATGTTGTGGAAGAGGTGCAGAGTTGTACCGTTGTGAGGAAGTGCTCTGTGGCCATTTGTCTTTTCACCAACATGTCGGTGGACAAGTGGTTAGCTTACTGGCCTCTGAACCCTCAGTGCGGAGGTTCCCGGCTTAGGGGCAGGGATTTTCGAAGGGCGGAAAATTCCACAGTGGCCATGTCTCGCTTTATGGCATGTAAATGAACCCTGGCAGGTGCCTGGCAAAATTAAATTCCTCCGGCAATTTCCGGTCCTAAGGAGATCTCATGTTCTCCCAAACAGAGAGATCGAATATTGTTAACTGAGACAGATATTGGCGAAGTGAGAGTCATACTCAGGTGCATCAGAGGGAAGTTAACGGTGCGCGCCAGTTCGAACGTCACGTAGACCGCACCGGGTGTAGGCCCGCCTGGGTCGAATACACTATGGTCAACGACCGTGTCCCCACAGAATAACATCTACGACAAATCTGCATCCTCCTCTGCCCAGGCAGAGAATTTTATCTTCGTCCGCCGCCATCTTTCAGCAAAACCAATTGCTTTCTTAATTCCTCTACGAACGCACACAACGTAAAAATAAATTCGCTTGTGTTTTTTATAAACTCTGCGTAACTTTCATATCAAATCTAAATTGCGTTCTCCTTCAAGATAATATAGTGTTTTACTATTTTTTGTGGCTCTCAGTTTCATCAAAAAAGACTTCTGAAAGTGGTCTTCAATATTGTCACCGATGAATCGCCTTACGTAAATACATTACTTCCCCTCATATTTTCCATAATACATTGAGTATTGATCGTATTAACCGAATGGAAATCACATACACGACCTGCTCGCTGCAATAGACGACTTCAACCAATGAATAACCTGCTGATATTCACTACGTGAGCACAAATTCGACGAATCCCGAAGTCTCTCACGTCAGGCTCATCGTATCCTCAAACCTGGGGCTCTCGGCTGCGGGTTTAGCGCGCCTCAACGCGGCGCATTGACATGTTAATACGTCGCGCCAGTCAGCTTTTTTCGCCGATGAGCGGTCCGCGTGGCGTTGTTTCGCTCTTGTTGCGCCCTCTCCTTAATGGACCGATGAAGCGGCACCCGCCCATCACCCTCGCTCACCAACAGGTGGGCGGTCCGACGGCCAGGCAGATCGGAGGGCGGGCCGGTAGGCGAGGCGGGGCTGGAGCAGGCGGTCCACGTGAGTGGACGGGGAATGGTACAAAGGGTGACCTGGGGGGGGGTGGCTGCCGGTGGGCGGTTGGGCGGGGCGGAGGCAGGGGCAGGGGCGGGCGGACTGGCGCTTTTGCGAAGATCGTGGTCCGGAAAGTGTTTACTCACGTCGGCGTGTCATCGGCTGAAAATTGCACAGCTAACAAGTCCGCTCTCCCGCCTGCCCGGACTGATGGGAGACGAGGGGCGGGAGCCTCTCAGTACACTACGTACACTCACATAGTAGAAAAGAAAACGGAAATGCAGCTCTGAATCAAGATATGGGTTAAAATATTCGACTGCTAAAAATGAGCTGAAAACTCGTGAAATTAAAACCTTGCCATTCTGTGATTATTTCAAATAATCTTCTAACGTACACGTGAGGCCAAATTATTAGACTAGAATAATTGAATGAGACAAAACTACAGTTTCGATTATATATCTTGACAATACAAGTGTACGTGTGTACAGGTTTCTAATGTTTTAAAAGCATGTCTTAAATAGGGGGCGAATTTTGATGATCTAAAACTGTGCCAAAAATGATCAATGAAATGCCCTTAAAATGTTTCACAAAAATGCCCCAAATGCAAGGAAAAATGACGTATTAAATGTGATCAAAACCGGTTCAGATGAACAACTAAAGCTGTTGGATACGTTGCTGATGTAATTGAGGCTTCTTCTATTCGTTCAAGTGCACTCAGCTTTCAAACTTTTGGTTTGGACTGTTCTTTACCAGGAAATCTGTCTTTAGCTATCCCGCAATCGGCTGAACCTACGCTGATGAGCATTACAGGAACCTTAAATTACGTACAACTTCTGAGCGAAAAATGCGAATAGGCTACTCAGGAATTCTGTGGAGAACATTTGTTACATCTCGCAAATATTATTTGAAGCAAGGACTATTAATATGTTCTTAAAAAACGAAGAAATGAACGAAAAATGCAAAAAAAGAGACAAAAATGGGTCATTTCCTTGTTTTCATAACATAAAATGAATTTCTACACTAAACGGCATTGTTCTAAAGTGAAAAGGAAAAAGTTATATTTCATTAAAATCCGCCCCTACTCATAATTAATATATTTGTTGTGAAGCATGTTGAAAGTCAATTTTTAACCCATTCTTTTAGTTGCAGAGTAATTTTGCCAGGTACGAATGATTTTTTATGAAATAGTTTTTTTCGTGAGTTTCTTTTAACTAAACATCGAACGTTTCCTAGGATTCATATTAGGTCTGTTTGCAGTCAATTGAAGTACTGACTAATGAATGTCTTAATATTTTCCAAATTTTTTCTTATTGTGGCATGAAGCATAGTCGTGCATGAATATGAATGGATATTTTTCAAATTTTCACTCATTTATTTGAGGAAACTATTGGTTATTTAGGAACTCTAGAAATTGGTCTTCCCACATTATACCACTAACCAGTCATACATTTCCAGTACTATTAACAGGCAGTACACTTCAAACTAAATTTTTTGTCAGGTGATTCCCAGGACACATTATAATCCGTTAAGTCAAGGAAAAAATATTTAGTCAATAATTGTGCCGCCACTGTAAATAAACAGACGACTTATTTTATCAATCTTATCTAATTCTTTGTTTTAGTGTAAATAAGTGGACAAACATTTTCCATAGAGTTAATGATCTTAACTAATTTATAGTATCTTCATTAATATATATGATTTCATTCTTAGCAACAATAATGAATTTAACTTATGAGATTGTATAAAAATAAGAACAGGAGAAGTATGTAGAATACTTGTAGAAGAATACTTTTCTCTTTTCCATCCAAATGAAGGCCGGAGCAGAACCCTAAGAAACAGTTTGCAGCAGATCATTCTAGTTCTTTCCTTACTCTTCCCTGTCCTACTATCACGCCTTACTTACACAAACTTACTCTCACATGTATTGCCCTACCACTCATTCGGGAGCTTAGAGCTTAACCCTACTGGGGTGGTGCCACGCTGGAGGTGGAAAATCCCCACGAGTCGATGTCGGTGTCTAACACAACGCACAAACAGGGGAGGATCACATCTTGGGTATAACATGCTTACGGAACTAATGACCGTTAAAAGTCTTCTCAATTTTTGAAGGTTATTGTACCAGAAATGAAATTAAAACTATCGACGTATTTCTCTTTTGATATTTTTTCTAAAAAATATTAAACTTTTCTACGTAGAAAGGAATGGTTATTAATAAATCACGTTGCTTGTGATTATGGATATAATTGCCTTTACATGTGGTAGTTAGTTCCCGTTTGATTCGATACGATACGCGTTTCAATGTGTGCTTAAGTTAATTAGTATCTACTTCCAGAAATTGGTTGTTTTAAATTATTCAAAATACTGGGGAGCGTGCATATTCTTAACTCGCCTAAAGGAATCTCATTTAAATAGGAAATGTGTTCTGTGAGGAATTCGAGAAAAATGGAAGACATGCTACATACATTAAAGTTATTTTACGTAATCTGCAATGAATATTTAATCAAAATAATAAGGGTTCATAAACTTTTACTTAAGATAGACACGGGGGAAAAATCTTCAGAAGCTCTTTCCTTTCGTTATTCAGCGAGTTTATTTTACATATTTTGTATACTATTTTCCTTCCAGCATATCATCAGCTCCCAATTTAATTTACTTAGCTACGAAACTTAAAGACATTCTAACAACTACTTCTGGTATTTGGACCGACTGAATACAATTAAATTGGTGATTTTCTGTGGTAGTATTACTTATGTCTTCTTTGGGTGTTTGATTATTTTTAGCTTGATAACTCTAGTGTAATCGTCATTCAATTAAGAGGAATCGGGGCTGCAGCGTCGTTGCTGTTCTTAGGAAACCTAGCAGCCACTAATACCGAGTATCCTAGTTTGCTGCAGCCGACCGCAAATAGCTGAGCGTTGTTCGCCTCCGCGTGCCCTTTGCAAAGGGCGACAGACATTCTTCTCCGGAAGCATCTGCGGTGGCGCCATGACGCATCGCGCCTGAACGCGGCCTCGTTCTTGACGCGCTCGCCCGCGGGGCCCTGGACGCCCGCTCCAGGAGGCCGCGAATGGTGCTTTTGCGCATTATGCACGTACGCTTCCTTGAACCCCGAACACCTACCCCTCCCCACTCCTTTACTAACAATAGATGGATTGAGAATAAATATAAACGACGAGCGTTGTTTACTGAATCTATTTACCAGAAATCTTCGCTCCCGTGTAGTAGAAACTATTTTGCATCGAACTACGAGCTACAGATTTGATACAATGAACTTTTAGTCCTTTCGTCGAAATAACCAGCCTCCACTCCTCGCGCTTCGCGAAATGACGGCTCAAGGAAACGTGCACGAATAAAAATTAATTTAGTAGTTCAAAATAGTTCATAGAATTCCTTTTCTAAACGTTTTCAAACATTGTTTGAAAAGATCACAGAGCTTAATGAGTTCTTGCTTTTTTCTTCCAAAGAGATGAATGATTCTTCCCAATATTTTGCATACATTCATTTTCCCTTTTAGCATATCCTGCAGGATTTCCAAAATGAATGTTTTACAAACATCTTGAATTAACAATGATTTACTTTTTAAATTTCGGGGCAAAACTCTGAATATGTTCATCTGGAACTCCAAAACAAGTTGTCAGAAAAACCAACGTTTTTCAGCATTGTATTTTTAAGGCAATTTAAGGATCTGAAAATTAAGAATTGTCAGTGATTCTTGGTATATTGTAACTCCTGATGAATGAAATTGTATAGTTAATATAATTGAAGCTCCTAGATAGAAACATACGAATAAGCTAAAGCACTTCATGGCCCATTTTGATATTTTAGCATACAACAAATAGTCATATTTGTTGATAAAAGTTACTTTTTAGTTTACACATGAGAAAATGTTTTTAAAACAAATGTTTCCCTGAGTGGTTTTAGATGCAGTTCATAAACATCAAGTTTTCTAAAATGTTCCTTTCTGTGGTTTAGGCCCCTATAGTATTAAGTTGCACGCGCATGCATTGAAGACGCGCTGTGTGTTGCAGGTCGACGGCGTGAAGGCGGCGCAATGAGAGAGCGCGATGTCCAGATATTCCCGCTGTCCTCACCAGAATGCGTCGGGCACGGCCACACTCGCGCCTCTGCACCAGCCGCAGCTCAGGTGAGTCTCTCAAACCAATTGTCCGACACAATTGGGAATACGGAGTGTTTGAATAACTGTTTTTTTCGGATAACCTATCATGGGCGAAAAGCAAAGACTCACACGCGAATGTCAACCTAATGTAACAATGCGTGGGTAAGTAATACAAATGAAACATATTGGTAAAAGCTTAGTAATAATAATCGCACCTACAAATGTAACAATACATTGGCACATTATATTACACTTCATTATTAGTGTAGTAATAAAACCAAACCAGTACAGTAATAAAACCTAACCAGAAAATCCGTACAACCAAATTATTTAGTAAAACAAAAAGAATAATCAACGAAATATATTCTGGAATGATTTCGGTCAAACGACATTTCGGGAGACCGGCTTTCAGATAATCTCGATAAGGTACTGTAACTCGAAAATGTAGACAGAATAGCTGAGGATGGGGCGTACCTCAGGATACGTTGCGTAGCTGCTTCTCAATACTTCCGAACGGATCAGTAGTTTCCCCTCAAGAAACGCGACTCCGGAAGCTGATTGGCTCCCTCCTTCGCTTAATGATTGACTGCTGCGTGAAGGGAGTCGTCTGTGATGGTTCCACTGTCCCTGTAATTTCGTATCCCTTCTGACGTCATTAGGATTAATTTAAACAAAGTGTCCCTGCCCCAATAGGGCTACAGTTTCACCCCCATTGTAATCAAAGCTTCATTTATTAAAAGTGTTAAACTTTCAAATCGATTCGGCTTCAGGAACAGTCGTTTTCGGTAAAAGGATGATATTACTTCATTTATAATTATGTGTTATCACTCTTGTATATAATGTCTAAATGTCAATGTTTAAAAATGTTTAGAAAATTAAATTGTAAAAAATTGGCTTGCGTGTGAGAAAAATAATTTTAGTCTCGAAATAAACTCGTTAAGCTGCCTTGTCATCGGACGTCATTAAACTCGTACATTCTCAACCTTGGTCTTTTGTTCTTAATTGGGTCTACTAAAATGTTGAGTCCAAATTAGAGAGGACGTAACGCTGTTTCTTAAAAGATGCCTCTTAAGCTGTTTACCCAAATTTTCAATAAGATAATTCCTTTAAAAGGATGGAAGTTTCCAAATCAATTATAAAAAATCAATAAAACAGAAAATTTCTCAGCTGCCCATTCTGTCAATAAACTGGTTAATTTGCGCGAAACAATCTGTTTAATAGTGTAAACTATTCCCCAGACATGTAGGACTTTCCGTGGAAGATGTTGTGTAGCATTCTTTGACATAATGCTCACTTTTCGCTTGGTTATCGGCGCATTCGCCGGCGTTCTTTTGCTCGTCTTCGTCCGAGAACGGGTTTGCGTCGGTGCAGCGCCGCTTCAGAGTGCTTCGCGCCAGCTCGTTGCACGATTGAACCAAAGAACGAAAATGTGGTCGAAACGCCTAATACTGTCGCATTCAATTATAGTGAAACTTGTTCTAAAGGACATCACCGTAAAGGAGAACATTTTCCTTGGCTTCATTTGTTGGTATTATCGTATTTTGTACCTCTATCTATAATTTTCAAATTGCAGCCAACGAAGTATATATGTGTTAGAGCAGTTGTGTCAAGGTCTTCTACTGGCCTCGTGGCACCGTAGCATGCCATTAGGTTCTTTACGCAACTAGCGTCGGGAAAGGGAACTATTAATAACCCCGCCGTTTTACAAAAGGGATGGCGTTGTGTCTGGTGGCAGGGTGATGAACTGGGTGGAGGGGCGATTTCGTCGTGGCACTTGTGCCACGGACTCCCGCTCTTGACATCGACCTTGACAACACTGTGTTAGAGGATGAGAATTATACAAACTTGGGACAATGTTGCACTGTTCTTTTTGCCAATAAAAATGTTCCTACATCTCTTCCCAATTTTGCCATGTAAATTTTCGCTCCACGATTCCTGCGCGCGACGTACGTTGGTTTCAGTAATCTCCTCCGCACTTCCGTCCACGGGAAATCGATAAATCGCCTCCTGTTGCTATGAGTAATGTAGAAAGTCGCAGGAAGATTTCTCGCCCCCGTTTTCCCAAAGAAATATGTAAATACAGAATATCTTTGAAATTTGGCAGCATGTTTCGTTTGTTGTTTTTCTCCTTTGCCCCAAATGATGAGGATCCCATGTGGACCGGTATTTTAGGGTTTTGGCCACGATTTCATCACGAGGTCGAACTGCGCGTGTCTTCGGACGGAAAGGCCCTCGGAGGCCAGGGGTGGAACAGCCGATCTTTTGGTGCGGGGGCGCATCGTAGATTTTTGTTAAACAATAAACATATTTGTTAATATATTGTATATTATGTATGTAGTAGTGTTATGTATGTAGTATTGTGTATTATGTGTAGATATGACTCTATACAATACTATTGCTTAAATAATTCCATAATTCGAACATAAATATTTAAATCAATTTTTCCAAATGAAGGAAGGTAAACGAAAACTGTAGACCTTTTTTTGGGGGGGGGGCATGGCCTCCCCTGTCTTCCTTTCCCTGGATCCGCCAGTGGCGGAGGCGGAATTTTGTGGAGCTTCTGGGCATGACTCGTGTTTGTTTGCGGGCTCGAGAGCAAGCAGTCGGCCAGCGGCGGTGGCGGCGCTGTCTTGCGGCGCGGCGGCACAACAGCAAAGGCGAATGGGTTTACTGCAGAGAGAACAACTCGCATAAACCGGCGGAAAAGATGGACTACTGGGCGTGCGCGTTCTCCGCAGGTCTGCACGCTGTACTCGAAGCTATAAATATATAGATTTGTGTTTATCTGTAGCTGTCTGGCGATTCTCTACAAAATACGTCTGTGGATTTCTTCGCCAATAAATCATTTTCCAGTGCTACGTTCGTAACATTTCTGCGAGCTTCCACAGGGAAAGAATGAAATGTTTTAATTTGATGAGCATTTGTATGTACTGTAATATTAAATTCAGTTGAGAAACATCACTAAAGAAATTACTTTACGTCATACCATGCTTACAGATTAATAATTTTTTTTTTACAGAAATACTACACTGAATTGGGTTCATTATTGTGAGGGAAAATGTTTTTTGGAAAAAATTTATAGAAAAGTACTTAAAATGATCCTTCTCTTTCTTGTAGGAATAATAACTTGTTGAATAAAATTAGGATCTTGTCTTTCTCTAAACCTTGGTCGTTAAGTTATCAACATTTACAAATTCTTGATAATTGTTTTTGAGCGAAAGTAAAGATATCACAATATAATGAAAATATAAAGTAATTTAAAGAAATGTGAAGTGTGAGTAATTTTACTTCATTGCCGTTTTTCGCAAAAAATATTTGATGAAGAGCATCTTATCAATTGTCAGAAGCCAAATAGCAACTTTTTGTCGCAACCCACAGTGTATCTCTAGCTTCTGCCCTTGCGCAGACTCTCAAATGCGTGGTCGAGTGATTGCTGTACGTATGCTTAAAGCCCTTGGGTTTAAGTTCCAATGCAACGCATGGGATCGAGCATATTCGATTGCGAAATGAATACGGAGAGGCTCTGTTGGTAAGAAAATTGTGAGCGCTTTTTGCTGCGAAGCACATAGCCACGGAGGCGGCGCCGTCGACATCG
This sequence comes from Acheta domesticus, assembly GCA_031308135.1. Taxonomy (NCBI): domain Eukaryota; kingdom Metazoa; phylum Arthropoda; class Insecta; order Orthoptera; family Gryllidae; genus Acheta; species Acheta domesticus. The sequence goes on along the minus strand of JAHLJT010004567.1, from coordinate 126,554,146 downwards.
GAATAGCCCGGGGCGTGGCCAACCACTTAACAATAGAATTGGAAAGGTGTCCCGGATTAATTTACGCTGATGTGCTATTGTTTGATAACGATGCTATCGAGGGGTGAACAATGGAGGCCGGCGGCGGTGGCGGTGGCGCGGGTGCAGATGGCGTGTTATTGCAGTGGAGCACGCCAAATTTCGCGCGTGTAAACACTCAGTTTGTTTTTTCCGGCGGTCGTTATGCCGGGCCGCCGCCGCTTCAACGCTATCGTCGGCGACAAGGAAAATGCGAAATGCTTGTTCGGCAATCGCTTTCTGAGATGCTGAAACGCGATGGCTCACAGGTATTGGAAATGAAATTTGCTGTATTGAAAGAGGCAGAGTAGTCCTGTTGTGGGTACTCAAATTTGCACTGTCGACTAGTTCTTTTCTTCTTACATATTTACTTTATTATTATTTCTTTCTTCTTACTTTATCGACCGTAGGCCTTCAACCATACGTCTGTTTCGTAACGTTCGGAGTCCAGTCTTTTTTCACGTACGTGTTCCGCACTTCTTCAGCCCTGTAGTCTATATTTTCAAGCTAGGTGAAGTAAAACTTCCATGATCCGAATATTATACGTTCTCGATTCATTTCTCGTTTTCCAAATTTTCGTTCCAAATCGCTTCCAAATTTCATTATTTATTACAAGGCTTTTTTCTTTTTTCCTCCCCCACTGACCGGACAAAAAGTATTCTGTGTTTGTATTCGGCTTTTGTAATGGATAGTGTTTGTTCAGAATTTACTACCGTGTTGTCCGTATTACTCTTACTCAATTACTCTACATTTTTGGCATGGTATCTTTTCTGGATTTGCCTTTCCAGTTCCATATTTATAATATATTATTCCCATTAATATTTATTTAAACGAAACGTGATTTGCGTGCGCACTTACTTGGGTATTGCATATAATCTAGATTCAAGGATTTAATAGAGATGTTTGCGTAGAGCATGAGAATTAAAAGTTGCAAGTTCTTTTACCTTTTTAGCTATTCCCTTAAAGCGATGGCAAGAAATACTCAGTATTTTTCAAAAAGATCAAGGTCTCTCTAGAACGCTGGTGTTGGCAAACGCCATGCATACTAATCGTATTCGTGTAGGTTGTTGATTTCTACTTGTGGTCCTCATTAACATGCTGACAAAGGCAACAAATATGCACGTCTGGCATGCGAATATTTTTGCGCTTTTGCATTGACGTGTAAATAAGATTGTAACTATGTTGCAGTAAGTTTCTACTGTTTAATTCTATTATCTTGTTTGAAGTTTTCACCGTGTATGTTGTTCACCGGAAGGTGATGGTTTTTCCCTCCTGCATTATTATACATCGAAGTTTCGTCTTTCATTCCTTTCTGCGTCATCTCTAACATTTTTTTCTTTTTCTCCTAAATCTACTTCCTGTTTTTTCTTCGTGTTCTTTTCGGTCAAAATTTTAATATGATCTCCAATTAGATCGATATCTGCCTCTTACATTTTTATATATTTTCCCTTTATGCTTTTTCATTTTATTTCAAATAAATCCAGCCTAATCTACTCCATGCATACAAACTTTGAGTGTACAAGAATGACAAGTTTGTGTTATCGATATTGGCAAATTTTGGTTTTACGTCTATCTTCCTTCTATTTGAACATTATTGCTTGGGCACTAGTCTGAACATTAAATACATTATTTTTTTGGAAAATGTCTACTGTTATCTCCTTCAATATATATTATTTTGTATGTATTGATAGTGTTATCTACTTCTCTGCTGTGGCCCGAAAATATCCGTTGGTGTCACCGTTGTCGGGACCATTGTATCATCAGCCCCTTACTAATTGAAATAACTGTGTTTAAAGTTCATTTCAGTGTCAGGCGGCCATTGGTATTTCCTAACATATCCGCTATATGCACATTCTCTTCTTTTTTGCTTCTCGAAAATCCGTTCATTTCACTCATGTGAAAATCTTATCTCTGAGGCCAAACGTTCCCTTTCGATCCGCTGCGCCTTGCGGGTTCCCACGTTCTCCCTTCTCACCCCCTCGCCACCCCTACTGTCCGTTCGCCCACCGTCTCTCGCCCGGCGTCCCTCGCCTGCCGTCGCTCGCTCGAGCGTAAGTGTAGTTTACGTGTTTTCCTCTGGAGGTGGCAGTGATCTTCGCCGCTGGATGGTAAGATCCGGCGCCGACCTACCTGTCGGCTAGTGGGGTTCTCCCCAACCAGGTATTTCCCACCAGCGGGGCACCGACCCGGCCGGGACAAGCTCTAAATTCCCGACAGGTATCCTGGCATGAGTGGTAGTGTAGTGCTTATATGTGTAAATGTGTGCCAGTGAGAGGAAAGTCTAGAATAAAGAAGAGGAAGGGAATATTGCAGTGGTTCGTGGCTCGTTTATTAGGGTACTGCTCCGGCATTCGCCTGGTGTTGATCTGAGAAACTACGGAAAACTACCGATCACAGCAGATAACGACTGAATCAAGACAGCTGACAGCGACAGATCTCATCCAGACAGATCCCATCTCGATCAGGTTTTTCGTCCAGTTTCCCTGATCCTTGAGCAAATGCTGAGATGGTCTCTTGTTTTGCTTCTGGACATAAATGTAACTTCATTATTGTGCACGTCTTCTGAATTTCAGTGGGAAATATAGTTATTCAAATTATCGTTTTCCATATTATCGCGGCAAAAAGTATTATTCTGAAGAACATGAGGGTTCAGGGCAGGAATTTATAGCTAATTTACCTTTGAAAATATATTTCATTATATAAGAGCGAATATTTTGTCAACAAAACTCGAAAAAACCTCTCTTTTCTATATTCAAAATTCGACTAGAATATGGTTTAGGATAGAGACCACAGAATTATGAAAACGTGCACAAAATCCACTTCTCCCCATAGCTCGTCGCTCGCAGTTTTTGACTGTTTTTGACGTAAATAAATAAAATAAAATAAAAGACAGCGAATGAATCAACTTAGCAATCTAGCTAGTGTCGCAAATCCTGCCACAGTCGGGACTCGAACTCAGGACCTTCTGGACAAAGGCACGGCAGTGACATTAGTCGAAGCCCTGAGCCATCTCTCCCGGTGTGGCTTTGGTATTGGGTGGCGTTATATGAGGAGCGTAGGATGGGGGAATAGGGCAGGACGTTTATCGGGGTTGAGGGTTGGACAGGGCGTACGCAACTGGGAGTGGCGCGCGGGGCGGAACGCGGGTGGCGTTGGGTGGTGCGTAGGGCGGAGGGTGTGGGGGGACGCTGGGCGGAGTTAGTTGGAACCCTGGGTGGGACGAGCGGCGAAGCGAAACGCTACTGAGGCAGCGTCAATCCCCGGCCAACTTCGTAGGACAGCATGGAGCTGCGACTTCGGACAGGAGGCGGGCGAGGGCCGGCGGGCGAGGGCCGGCGGGCGAGGGCCGGCGGGCGAGGGCCGGCGGGCGAGGGCCGGCGGGCGAGGGCCGGCGGGCGAGGGCCGGCGGGCGAGGGCCGGCGGGCGAGGGCCGGCGGGCGAGGGCCGGCGGGCGAGGATAAGCTCCGCAGTTGACGCGTCCGGAATCGCTAATCAATTACACCAATGCCACCCGCCTCCCCGTCCTGTTTCTCGCCCCCTGGCGCCTTTGACATCCACACACTGCGACTGACCCTCCTCTCCTGTCGCTCGTGACGCCGTCATGTGCCATTTCCACCTACCTCAACTTCTCCCCCGCTACCTGTTTCTCCACCATCCCCCATTTTCTGCTGTCTCTTTTTGCTACTCTTTCCGACTGCCATTCGCATCAGTTATCATCTTCATGTGCTGCTATTGCTGTCTACAAGGGCTACTTGCATCCATTGACTTGCATTACGAATAACCACCACCACCACTATTGTCACAATCACTACCTTCTCCACTTTCGTCATTGCTATTATCTCTGCAATCTCTCCACCGTCGCCGCCGCCGCCGCCGCCGCCGCCGCCGCCGCCGCCGCCGCCGACGACGACGACGACGACGACGACGACGAATATCAATCCCACAAACACCATCTCTGGCCGCCTCTAGTGCTTCTTCTGAGTCCACGTTTGGGGCTGGCTGTCGGTCTCCCTTTGGCTCTTCTGCCGTCGCGTCGGTCGCTCTGTCGGCACCCCCGCTCATTCCTTTGTCAGAGCGAAGGCTGTGTGGGCCTTCTCCCTCCGTTGCGCTCTGCAACTCAATTTTCCCTGCGCGATGCGTCCCCAGCGCGGCCACTGACCAATTCTTCACCGTCCAACCCCCGCGAGAAAATCGCCTTATGCCCGCCTCTTCGATTGACCTTCCTGATAACAGCAGTAGTCGAGCCATTTCCGAGAGGTAGTAAATTGAAGATGAGTTTGCAGACTGCTTGAACTCGCACTTAGTCGCACTTAGCGCTGAACATTGCTTGGTTTCTGCCAGGGAGGTATGGAATCACTTGTTACTCTTGTTGCTACGTGCGCAAGTCATACAGCGTGCATGGATTAATCTCGGTGGCAGCCCATGACATTTTCTCTTTTTACTACTTTCACATAAACCTGACTTTTACATAAATTATTTTACAGAACAGCTACCGCAAGTGTTTCTTTCACACTACGACATTTGAAATTGTAATTTCAAAATATTCATACCGCGAACAGGTCGTCTTGACGTGTATTGAACAAACTTCAAGTAATTCTACAGCGGTGCTAATCGCGTTATTCCGCCTGCAGTAGGAAAACCAGTTTGTTTTAAAAATGCATATTCAATGGAGCCGTTCTAATTCTCGACCTAGGCCATAAATAACGTTTGAGTCCGCATTTCATCGCGGCCTTGCTGTTGCTACAAGTCGGACGCGGACGTGACGTATTGTGAATGACCTTTTTACGAGTGCGCCGCCGCATGACTCGCCCCATTTGTCTTTTTAGCGACTGCGAAGCATGATTTACTTTGCAAGGAGGCCTTGCCCCAGGTGCCGCTGATCATAGCTGCAGCACCACTGTAGCGCGGGTTGCGGAAACTACCGGACAAAATTACCCCGGGAGAAAAAAGGATTTTGGGACAAATGGCATGAAGGTAATGATGAACCAATTGGAATGACTTACACTTTATTGCTCAGTCAATAGAGCATCGGGTAATAGAAGGTTCCGCGGACAGATCTCAGTGGGGTAAAATACTTGCAATCCGTAAAAATCTATTTTCAGTAATCATGAATTTCGCCACCGTTTCGTGAATCGGGATTGTACGGTTGTTGTGTGTGTCTAAACACTAGCGTTATAAATTTGCAAATCGAAGAGATAAAAAAAAAGTTTAATCAGTATCGTTTTAAATATACAAATTAATTCAATTGACGTTCACTTGATATGAATTGCAAATTAGGTTCTTCATGTGGTAATGACCTGATATTCATATGTTGATATTGCGAAATGAGTTAGCTTGGTATCTGAACCTCATGAAGTCAGCATTCGCGTTGGTTGGTACCTGTTACTAACATTTCGCAAATGATGATCGCCAATTTTATCAATTGCATCATATTGTTGTACAGGAAAACATTGTTATTCCCTTTGTTTATTTTTGCGATCATCTTGATATAAAATGTATAATAGTAGAACAGTAGGTTCTGGCTGGGGGATTTATCGTATCAACCGGTCGAAACCACCCACTGCTTTGATGAAAATTCCAGTGCTCTGATCGTTTCCTGGTTTCCTCCGTTTAATAACAAGCGGGTGTTGAAACAGTAGTTACGTTTTTAAGCCTCGGGATGTGGTATAAAGGCCAAGCGCCATCCTTCTTTCAGTCCTTCGTTCCTTCATCATCTATTTTCAGGGTTATGGAAAAAGAAATCGATTTAAGGTCACATACAACTAGTTGGAAAGAGTTGGAAATGAATCCTTCATGAATATATTTCCTAGACTTTTCTGTAATATAAAATGGGTCAGATTTTTTATTAGTAAAGGTGTAAAAGTAATCTTGCTTCTGGTAGTATTTAAATGGAAAATATTTACAAACGATGTGAAAGTACATGCTCATTTTTTCTGAGAAATATAGTTAAAAAGTAAGCTGGATTTTCGAGGGAAAATAGAATGTTATAATATTAATATTTATTGTGGAACTAGGAACCGAACATTTTATGAATTTGTCCCTCAAGCTAAAAATCCGTGTTTGTGGGTCTAGAGAAAAACGTTAAAATGCATCCAAGTCATGAAACATGAAATGCTGGGAGGTCTTCTGTTCATATGTGCGTCAATTCCTTTTATTGTCGTCTGTACACAAAAAAATATGCCCCGCCTTGAATGTTATTTCTTTCTTAAAATGGAAAAATATATTTAGAAAATAGCGTATATTTTCTAGTAATCATTCCGTATAGGTAGTTCACAAAAATCCGGTAGATACAGTTAGGAAGCTTAATATTGGTCCACCAAATAAACGACTCTGTTCAACTTAAAAAGGTTCCGCCTGCAAATCGGCCAATTTTGAGATCTTGTTCACCGCCCAACTGTGCGTGAACGATGTGAAAAAGGACATTGTTTTTTTAGAAAATCGCATTTTGTCCGCTTTCTTGCCGCCTTTCCGACCACCGTCCGGAGCCGGCCGGTGCTGCCAACAAACCTGTTGCTACGCGACGCGGGACGACGCCGAGCGCCGGCGGCGGCGGGCGACGCGTCGCGACGCGGGGCGAGGCGAGGCGAGGCGAGGCGAGGCGAGGCGAGGCGCGGAAAACGACCCATTTGATTCCGTGCTTGATGGAAGGCGGCCTTCCACAAACACGTTTTTCAGCGGACGCCGCGGAATAAAATGCCGCCAACTGGAATAACCACATCAATGACGCCTCGCAAAATTTGCGAGACTCGGAGGCGCATTTTGTAACAGGTGCCCCCCGAGCGATGGAAGGGCGCGGTGCAACGGGAGATAATGGATTACTGAGTAGATATAACTTCCTCAGACAATTTACATGTTCATTTTTCGACGAATTTTAATTTATTAGTTTACTTTTTAAGAGAAAAAATAAACGGAAATTATTGGAATCAATTGATATTGGGTAATGTAATAAAGAGTCCAAGATATTAGCTAGAATAACTAGATAGATACTAGCTTCAGTGAACTAATGTATGAATTGCAAGTTTGAAGAAGAGAATCGACATTATACTGAAATATGTTAAAATATTACTGAATATCCTAAGAATGATATACGTGAAAGGAATTGAGTAAAAAAAATATAACAGGATCAAATGGATGTGGAAACATTTTCAGTGGATTAGAAAGAAAGAATAATGGACACGAGGAATGACATCAATTATTGTAGTTCTTGTTTTTTTAATGAATATATGTGTTATGAATTAATTCTCAATTTATGTAATTTATAACTAGTGTTGTACATTAATGCACGCGTTAATTCGGCGCCGGTTAAATTAGTAGTCAAATAATATAAATAATAAATATATGTAATAATTTAGTAGTCACTAGCTAGTCAGATATTCAAATATAACCTAACAGTGGCTGCTTGTAAATGTGAATGGAGCATTCAAATAATTTTATTGTGAATACTGAAAGAGAAGTACTGAATCGTTGTTCGAGAAAAGGGATTACATATATTAAATCTAGTATCTCTTTCAATTTTATACATTGGCACTGCTAATACAGATTAGGTTGACTTTGGCTCCCACACTTATCTTTTTGCGTTGAATATCAGTCCACATTGGTTGCATCGGAAGTGAATTATCTCAAATGGTTGGTGGTTTTTTGTGATACAAAACCTTTATGTTATCGGAAGAGACGGTGCTGACGAAAGCATGATTTGTACTGCATAACTCTTAAAGAGAGAACCGGTACTTGGATTGCAATATATTTCACAGCAGTTTTTTTATCAATTACTTTTCAAAATGTCCGGTAAGTTAGGCTACATTTAATATCATATGATTCCTCACAAATGTACTGTGTATTGAATAAAATTAAAAGGTACTTTGGTCGTATAATTTCAATATCTTAAAAACATGCCCATGAAAACTTTTCTAAATGAGCCTGTTCTAATTTAAATTTATTTTAATGAGGCCAGTAAGGGGCTTTTTTTTACTTATTGTCTGGAAGAACAGCAATTTTGCTTTCATTTAAAGTATTTTTGAGGTCCTTCACCTTGAAACAAACACACCACAGTAAAAGTAATTTCATACATTTTTCATCACAAATACTATCTAAAATGTATTTGTTGGGATCTCCAATTTCCCAGATTACAAGAATTCAAATACTTATTTTTCTTAAAATTTTATTTTTAATGTCAACGACGGAGTATATTTCGGCACTCCCTTTGCGGCGAACTGAAAAGATAAGTTGTGAAAATGACATGGAGCTTCTGGCTTTCCTAGGGTTCATAACACAGCGCGGTAGACGTGAACTGCGCGGTTGCGGGAAGAATTTGAAACGGTCACCGCATGCGTGCTTCCCCGTGAGTAATCTCGCCATGAATGATCCACGCCTCCCCGCCCCACCCTTCGCCGCGTGAAACATTCAGGAGCCGCCGCCGTGGATTCGGTTGGGCAGCGCCGTGCCCACCAGCGCGACGGTGGTCATATTTAATGGGCAGTTGGTTAATTAATCGCCTGAGTCACGGCCCCCACGCCGCCGCCCACGCCGCTAACAGGACAGCTCCGGCCGCGGACCGTTAGCACTCAGCTTTGCGACCTTTTGTGTCTGACTGTGATGTGTTTGACCTCATCGCCCCGTTGGCTTGCAGCTGACCATCATCTTTTGACGACTGTCAGCCGTCAGCTCCCAGTTTTGGCTGAATTTCTGCAGTTTCGTATTTTATCCAAGCTTATTTAAAAGTAATGAGGTAAATTTCGATTTTCTTTCCCGAATTGCATTCAGCTGGCTTGACAGTTTCAAGTGTTGAAACTAAATGTGTAGAGGTTTACTACATATAAGTAAATACAAAAAATATATGGCCCGAACCTCTGGGTTGACAGTTTCAAGTGTTGAAACTAAATGTGTAGGGAATTACTATATGTACATGAAATACTAAAAAAAATAATGGAATTTCTAAATTTCATAGCTTCGGAAACACCTAGACCACATTGAATTGTTGAGGCAGTAGTGATAGTACCGATCTCTTGTTTCATAATATTCAGTGAGATTGCTAATGTAATATAGTCGTATAGGTCCTCTCCTAGTAGTGAATGTACCAAAGTTATATGAATAAAGCTGCACCTGTCCATTTGGTTCGAATCACGTATTTAATTTATTTTATAAATATTTTATGCACAGTACTATATTATGGATCAAAGAAAACTATTTAAATTTTTAGTAAATAAACGATTGGTCTCCGCTTGATTAGATGGAAGTCGGCTGAAAACGTCAATTGCAGCACATCGTGTTTCCTGTTTTCTATGCGATGGTGTCGAAATGTTCTGTCAGATATTGCAACGAGTCACCCAAGTGGATCAGGCCTTTTAAAGACAGCTTGAGTGTCTCGCCCACGTAAACCGCTTCCTTCAGTTCTTCTGTCACGGAAGATATAACGAATCACCCCAATTACCGTGATCTTTCGTGGTACACGTCACAACAGCAGACATCACTGCAGTCTTCCTGCAGATCAGTTTGATAAAAATGATCAGTGGCCATTGGCGTAGTGCGAGTGGAGAGGAGGGGATACCCGTATACTTCAGTAAACGTTCAAGGAAAATAATAACAATTTAGAATTTATGTATCCAGAGACTGGAGATCGCCAAACCGTCCATCGCGAGCTACTAGAAGCTCGCGGGGACATTTTTTGTAGATTGCTCAGGTTGGTTAACCTGTAGTTGTACCACTGAATTTAGACTGAAGAGTGATGACTCACGAAGTCAGTTGCTTGCATACTCCAGCGCAACTGTCATTGGCATTCAGAGTTGATTGGAAAAGTAAAGTTGTTTCTTATGTTTCTTGTAAATAAATTAACCGTTTGCTAATGTGGATATTTTTATTTATTCGTTGTTTCAAAGCTAGTCATGTGGTAATGATAGCGAGTTCAAGTAAACTAAAAAAAAAAACTTGTCATTTGGAGTGGTTAACTTATTTCTTCTTTACCCAGGGAAACGACAAATGTGTGTTTACTATACTTGCAAACGTATGAGTTGAAAATAAAATAATGTATTGGCAATAAACTAATGTGAGATTCGACGAAAAGTTGTTATTTCTGTCCTGCTTTATTTTGGTATCTCTTTGTGGGATTTAGATACGCCCAGAAGCGTCATAAGGTTGACAGTCATTGCTACAGTCCATTCCTTCTTCGAATTTGAGTCTCTTTTCAAAGTGGAGGCAGAAGTCGTCGCGCTGAGTCACCTGTCTTCCACGAAAGAAAAAATCCAAATGGGTAGCCTCAAGGGAAACAGATCCAAGCCTGACATGTTTCGTAACGAAATTCTGTGGGCGGATGGCGATGATACCAACGCACGGAGGCTGAAACTCCAGTGTGGAGCGTACACGTCACTTGGGGTATCTTCAGCAGTAGTCATGTTCCTGCGGAGTGTAAAAGTACCTTGGCTAAATATCCGGCAAAATTAAATTCCCCAAGAATTTCCATCCTATCATATCCCGTGTTCACGTAGTTGGGGAACACCTCAAATAAGGAATAAAAATTATCGAGATCGTTTGTGGCGCTCCCTGATGGCTAATATGGGACTCGAAATTTACTGACATATCGGGTGCCATCTACAAAATGTCCAGCAATTTCTCCATTGTCGGGGATAAGCTAAGGATCGATATTAAAATGCAATTACATACAAAAACGAATTGAACTCATGTTTTAAATTATTCAAGCGACGCATTTTATTATGGTTTGCCTTCGTGTCAAGAGAAACACCTTTGGAGCACACATGCCTTGGTGTTGTTACCTACGTCTTTCATTATGGTTGGGTAAAATATAAATAACCTTCCACACTAAGTTATGTATTTACATTAGATTCACGTATATAAATTATTCTGTACACATATTTTATTGCTTTTTGTGTTAGGGAGCAATGAAAAAGGGATAAAATTCCTCGAAACATATATGCTATAAAACAACATCTGAATGTAATGTAAAATACTTATTTTATTGTGGAAGATTATTTTTATTTTACCAGTCCTTATGGATTTCCACAATATTTCTGCGGTAATCGTTTTATTGTCTTCCATTGTGGTACGTTGCGCCACCAGTAGCGCAACGCTGGAAAGTTGGGTGAGAGGTGATGTACTTGCCGTGAATTCCTCGGCGCAGTGGAGCGGGAGCGAATCAGGAACGGTGGTTCACCGGGTTGTACTTGTTCACAACACAGGAAACTTATTTTCAATATGATTTTATAAAAGTAATTCATGAATTATAGGAAATAAGAAAAATAATTTTCTGATTGTTTAATAATTGTATTTGTTGAAACCTGTTTTGGAATCACTAAACAGTTCGTGAAAAACTTTTATTACCTTTGAAGTACCGTCAATATTGTTATTTCACATGTCGCCACCAATAAATTAATAGTTTATAATGAACATTGATTTTAAGAGTAATAGTGATGGTTAAACCGTAGTAAAAGCGATCAGGTATTCCATGTATTTTGATTTGAACATTTTCATAAAAAAGTTGTGAGAGAGGCGTTGTACGTGTCGTGCGGTCCTCGGCGCAGCTGCGGCGGGAGCGAACCAGGAACGGTGGCGCACCGGGTGCTTGTACTTGTACGTGTTCCCCCGGCGGTCACTGGCGAACTTAGGCGCGCTGTGACTCGCGTAATTGATTTGCACTCGCGAGAAGAGCCGCTCGACGAGCGATGAGAAAATCAACTGGAGAGAAAAGCACGATCTCATTGTATGCAAGTGACGTCTTAACGTGTTATTCATTGCGTCTGTCCGCCTGCCTAGCTGAATGTATGCACATTGTGGAGGCGGGAGCAAGTGCGCTGTGTCAGAGTCGCACTACATCATACGAGAGCCGCTCGTTTTCTCTCTGAGAGGCGTGACGAGTTGCAGCTAGGAGCTCCCTTCTTTCCCTTGTGACTAACAAAAAGGCTACACTAGAGGGTTGTGGAATTCCAATCAACGCAGTCGCGTAATGTGTTCAGTACATCTTTCATAGCCCAATTCTGCAACTAAATGACGCTCAAAGATTGTTTCAGAACAATTAGTATTGTTCGTGCAGATAAGAGCATGCCTAATTACATTTTAACTTATAAATTGATTTATAAATCGTTGAATCGTTGTAGCAGGGAGTGATAACACTATATCGATGCTTAAGAAACTATTCCTTGCTTTTCGAATATAATAGCTTTGCGGGAGAGGAAAATAATGTTTTTTTCCACTTAACTTAAATATATAACTACAATATTTTGTATTTACTTATATTTCTTGCAATCGTTCACGGTAAACATTGTATTAAACTGCACTCATTGCTAAGGAAGATTCGATTTTGAAACTGCAAGAAAGATGGGGTTTGGACTGAATTACGGTTTTTTTCAATCGTTGGTTTTAAGTGTGCTTTAAGTATAATCGCAGAAGCTTGTCATTTTGTTTAGATGAATTTGTAAATGTTTAGGCTTATATTATTCGTCCACTTATATTATTCGTTACCACTTGTCTTACTTCTTCATATTAAGTAAACAGTTTTTATTTGCATGCGCCAATAAATTATGAAAACATTTCTAGTCAAAAAATACGTTTCTCTTTAATGTAGATTTTAAAATTGAATTCAATAGAAAATGACACTTATTTGTTTATTCATTATAATTATCTCGATGCTCGCCACACAGGAAACATAATTTCAATATGACTGTATAATAGTAATTCAGATATTACATGTCGTAAGAGAAGTACTCTTCTCACAAATTAATGATTTTGTTTGTCGAAGTGTGTAATGCAATTACTAAACATTTCTTGGAAAACATCGTTTATTTCCTTTAAAATACCAGTAATATAATTCCACAAGATTGCCACCAATCAATAATTTGTTTGATTATAAGATTGATAGTGATAGATAAAACTGAATAAAAGCGATTATATATCGAATGTATTTTGATTTAAACATTATCAACAGTTATACTTGTGTGATCAAGATTCGTCATATTGAAGATTTGAATGATTTCAAGAATTAATTATTTCCAAACTATCGTATCTCCATTGCCGTTACTTTTTCTAGTTTTACGTATCAATATGTTCATAAGACACTTCTCCATCACGCTGCCAAATATTAAGTTAAAAATAGCGTTTCCCGTTTGTCAAACTGTATCGGAAAACCTAACGAAAACTACACGAAATAACGAAAATTTTGAACTGTAAGACTGAATTTGAATACTTTCCTGTTCTGCAAAACTATTTTTCTTTTCTTGGAGATACTACATAGCTTTGGAAGTAAGCTCTTACACGGATCTTGAAGAGCTCCGTGCTTGTCGCGGGAGGAGCTGAGGGAGGTGTGTGCTTGCAGGAACCCGTGGGTGGCGGCGGATCGTGCGGGCGAGTCGCAATCCACCAACAGCTCGTCGTCCAGCCGCACGTACCGGGGCCCTGGCGGCGGCGGCGGGGGCGGAGGCGGGGGCGGGCCCGGCCCCCCGCCGCCCCTGTGGCACGCGCCGCCGCCGCCGCTGCCCGCCGACCACTTCAACCACCACCCCATCGCCACGCACCCGCGCGCCGCGCACTACCTCGTGGACCACCAGCTGGAAGGTAAGCGCCGGCGCCCGCACGACCACCCGCCTGCTGCAATGTATACTTGTACTATGTGCACTGTACTACACAATGTACACACTGTACTATGTATATACTATAACACTTGTGTACTATGTATCCTGAGTGTTTGTTTCTTTATGTAAATGTAGGCATGTATAATAAATAGGGAAAGTGTGTGATCGGTTATATGTGAACATGTGAGTGAGCATTCATGTATAATAATGTATATGTGTGAATGTGTATGTATTTATGTATGTATGTATGTGTGTTTATGTATGTGTATGTATGTATATGTATGTAGGTGTATGTATGATTGTATGTACGTGTACATTTTTAAAAGTATTATTAATGTTAATGTTTGGTTTTGCATGGGTCTCTAGAGCAAGCTGTTGTATTGTTCCATCCTTTGACGTAGTAGTTGTAATTTCTTTCGGGCGGTAAATTGTTTTTGAATTGTAATTGTAGATGTATTGTAAACTGTAGATGTACTGTAGACTTATGGTTACCACCTGACAATCAGCCAGTTGTAGCCAAATAAATATATTATTATTATTATTATTATTACAATTCACGATAACCATGGATGTAAGAGAACAGCATGGTGGAAGGATGTGGGTGGGTTACTCCGGCGCACTGATTTTGGCTCGTTCTGCGGAGCACCAGTTTGCGTCACGAACCACCTGACCACAACACGGGCACTTCGTTCTTAAAGCAGGACACCCTGTTACGTGAAGAGCGAGAAGTGTTCAGAAACGATTTGAAAGTGGCATAAAGTGTCAATTTTGAACGAAAAATAATACGCTAAAAGGGTAATAGAAATAAAAGAAGCACTCATTTTTTAAATGTTTCATATACTTATTTAAGTGCTTTGTAACAAAGACGCAAATTGGAGCCTGAAGCTCATTGGCTAAAGTCGGATGCGATGCGCAATAGCTTACCCACCTCCATAGCGTAAAGGCAGACACTCATCGACGTAGAGTATCGATTCAAGTAATAATCATCTCTCAGTACATTGTACAGTACTTAAAAATATTGAGACTTAGTTTTATAATTTATTTCGAATTATTAATTGTGTTTTGAAAAATATTTGTATATTGTGTTATACACTACATTTATTATCAACGCCAATATCATTTTTAGTCTTTACCCAATTCTTTTCTTCTTTACATGTACAGGACAACTGCGGCAGGATGTTAGGAATCTTCTTTGCAGGAAACCGATATACTTATCCATAGACGATGAGAATTGCAACTTCGGGCTTTGAATTCTTGCTAAGCTTATTTTTTATTTTTATAATAGTCATAACTTAAAAAAAAAATTTTGTATTTATTCTTTTTGTATTCACTGCTGTCCTGTTTATTTGAATTGCTAGAATTAAAACATCACTGTGCGACTGGCTGTAAGCAATTTCGGTTACACTGAATTGCTATTAGTGCCAGTTTATGTGCTTTACAAGAGGCATGTCCTTTTTAACAAAAGCACTAACCAGACGAAAATAACATAATGACCCGCGAAAGAAATGATAATTGCAAACACGGTAGAGTCCTCTGCCTGTTAGCGGATCGAAAAGACGAAGTCATGGTTACAGTGGGTAATTGCCCGGCAATTGTCATCGCTTAGCCTGTCGCAACAACTGCCTCCTTCAGCTTGCCTCCAAGAGGCTTGCCTCATCCTTTTTATCCTGTTTCTCCTGTCAACACGTAATGGCAAAATACTTGTTCCTTAGTACATGGAATTTAATTGACTTGTAAAATGCATGTCTACTGCATTACCGTGAATATTGATTCTGTATATACAACTGGACATTTGTGTTTACACTTCTCCCATTTACTTCATTTTTATTGTTTTTACTTATTATAAATATGTTATAAATTAACATTTAGGCAAGTATAAATTAATAATTTGTATGAACCATCGTAAATAGTCGTTGAGGTTGTTAAAGTACCTTTTTCTCTGAAATACGTGGGGTTTTTTGTTGTTGTTGTTGTTTTTTTGTTTTTATTATTTCTTTGTTTTTTTTCTCGAATATGAAAGGTATTTATGTGTAGGCGTTCGAACATCTGCTGAAATACGGCATCAATAATAAAACAAATTAAAATGAAATTGTTTTAGTAATCAATGAGGCAGACGCTGCCTCATCTGTCAAACATTCGCGCGATGTTTGCAATGCTTGGAATTTCTCTTCTTAAGTTACCAGATTACGAATATCATTTGGGTAGATTTGTGTTCTTAAAACGTTGTATTGGGTGTCATATGTATATATATATATAATATATATATATATATATATATTATATATATATATAATAGTTCTTGTCTTTTCGGGAATATGTTTTAACCTTTTCTTGCCTTCTTTTCCTGCTAACCTGTCTCTCCAAAGATTCCCTCTAAAACAATTGCTCTATTTGTTTAATTTGAAAATTAAATGGAACTACATTGAGAAGGACAGTAGAGTTTCAAACATTGAATAAATGTAGTACAGAGAATGTCATATTAAAAAATAATATCCGGTTAAGGAGTTTTAAATTAGCAAAAATATGTGTCTGATTAATGCCACGTTTGAAAATTCTGAAAACAATTTCGCGCGATGTACAAATATACTCTGAAACAAAAGGAATTAAAACGACAAAAAAGAAATTTGCAATGGCTAGTGGCGTCGTAAATATTAAAATCATCGCAATTCGCCAAAATATTGTAAAATGTTAAAAGTATCAAACTTTCATATAGAAGTGTGTGATGTCGGTTTACGGAGATCCTGCTGTCCATTGGTGTGGTGAGGAATGTATTGATTGACAGGGATCCTTCTTCAGAGAATATCTTTAGTCTCGCCTGGCTTCACTGGGCGGCCGCAGACTGAGAAGTTCGCAGGAATGAAAAGGCTTCATGGTTGAAATAGATGTTTGATGATGTGACCTTGCATAATTATTTTATGTAGTGCAGTTGCCTCTTTCACTTGTCATATTTTCTCACGTCTTCAGCAATATGAATGCTTCCTCTATATTCATTGGACGTGTTATCATTTCTTTCTCTTCCTTTAATTTCGTCTTGGCTCTGTTAATTTCTTTGATATCTAGATGTAATTATATGCTTGTATACATTTTCTAATTAATTTAACGTGGTTGCCTCTTCAACTAACAGACTTTTCCTGCGATTTGGAGACTTCATCTACCCGATTAGTGCCCCTTGAGTTGACCCTTGGCGTAGAAGGAAGTGACGTATGTCCTTAGTACTTGTGACGTGTGAGCTGGGTAGGTGTTGATGTACGTGCTGGTGTTCATATGTGGTGCGTGCAGGTGTTGATATGCGTGCTTAGTACTAATAGTGACCTGTGTGCTGGGTGCTAGAAGTAACGTGTGTGCTTGGTGCTAGTCACGGGTAAGAAATATAGGTGTGCTAACTAGCCGCTTTTGGGGCAAATTTTCTTAAGCCAGTTTGAGGCTAGTTCCTCGCTTGTCCGTATGGTGCGCACAATCGGTTTGGGTCACGATGTAAGATATACATCTTAAGATGACATCATAAACTGTGGCTATTACACAGTTTTACAAAATATTTCGTGCCCATTTTCGTAACTGTTCGCTGTAGACTTTACCAATTCCACCACGAAACGACAAATCACTGATTTAAAACTAGAAATCAGCTGGCAACAGAGCTGTCGAATGGATCACGACCAATCACTACCTTGCCCAAATGAGACCCAAAGATCGCAGCGCTTATATGCGAGAACTATGAAAACTAGCCTCGCATAAGCTTCAGTTTTAGACTGGGAGTGAACACACCTATATATTTTCCACCGTGCTGCTAGTAGTGACTGCGCTCGCTGTGTGCGAGTGTTGACGTATGTGCTGGGTGCTAGAAGTAACGTGTGTGCTTGGTGCTAGTAGGGACTGCGCCCGCTGGGTGCAAGTGTTGAAGTGTTTGTGGACGTGCGCCCTGTGTGTCCGCAGTGCTGGACGGGCCGGGCGCGGCGCACGCGGCGACGCACCTGCTGGCGCCGCCGGGGCCCGGGCGACCGCCGCCGCACGCGGCGCCGCCGCAGCCCTACGCCGCGTCGTCGCGCGCCGCCTCGGAGCGCGACCGCCCCGTCACGCCCGCCTCCTCGCCCGGCGGCGCCTCGGGCAGCGCGGCCGGCGGCGGGGGCGGCGGCGGCGCGGCGGCCGTCGACGGCTGCGGCGGCCACTGCGTCGCCTTCGAGAACTTCTGCTACCGCCTCCTGCAGGTACGGCCACCCCCACAGCCTAGCGTACACTCCCGCGTTCCTAGACCCAGGGTCCATTCACGGAAACTGCATTTCAATTTTCTTGTAGATGGAAACAGCTACCATATCTTGACATCACTTAGAGACCAAATAAGTTAATAATAATATGGTCCTCGTGAGTCAATGACAGCGTGCTTGCTTTCTGTGACTCGATCACCGACCAGAACAAAAATGAAGCTGTAGCTTTCTCATACAAATCGTTTTAGTTTCTGTAGCAGTGGGACGAAAGAAAAAGCTCAGGCAGGCCAAGTAACCTATAATAGCTACTATAGGTACAGTAATGGGATTACGTCATTATCACCAAATGTCTCCCTCCCACCACACATTGATAGTAAATTTATTAAAAAAGTACTACAGAGCTCAGGCCTGGGGACACCGCTAGCTGGGAAAAGGCATTATACATGATGACATTATACATTATTATTATTATTATTATTATTATTATTATTATTATTGTTATCGCTCTTGTGAGGTGTTGGTGATAATTGCTGTTTACGTGTGTGCGCAGGTGATCTTCATCGCAGGCATCCTGACGGGCATCTCGCTGACGATCGCGGGCAGCGTGCTGCGGCACGCGCCGTCGCGCACGCTGTCACCGTCGCCGTCGTCGTCGTCGTCTAACCAGGGGGCGGAGGGCGGCGGGGGCGGGGGCCGCGACAAGGCGGTGCTGGTGTACATCGGCTGCCTGGTGGGGCTGGTGTGCGCGCTGCTGCTGGCCGTGCAGTGCTGCGTGCGGCGCAACGTGAAGCGGCGCAAGCGGGCGCTGCGCATGTCCATGGCGGCGGCGGCGGCCGGGCGGCGAGGGCTGGCGCACGCGCACGCGCACGCCCACGCGCACGCGGCGTCAGCCGGCACGCTGCCGCACCCGCACGCCCACGCGCACGCCCACCCGCACGCGCACGCGCCCCCGCCCGGCGCGCAGCAGGTGAGCGCTCGCAGGCACCACACCGCACGCGTTTGTATTATTGGTGCGAGTAAAATAAGTT
This sequence comes from Acheta domesticus, assembly GCA_031308135.1. Lineage (NCBI taxonomy): Eukaryota > Metazoa > Arthropoda > Insecta > Orthoptera > Gryllidae > Acheta > Acheta domesticus. The sequence continues at coordinate 126,535,291 of JAHLJT010004567.1, read as the reverse complement.
GGTGAATGGCAGTTGTGCTTTTGATGCTGTAGCGTAGTGTTGGCAAGGTCGATGCCACGAGCGTTAGTCAGTAACACGAGTGCCGCGACGAAATCGCCCCTCCACACATTTCATTACTCCGCCACCAGAGACAACGCTATCCCAACTGTAAAACGGCGGTACTAATAGTTCCTTTGCTAGTTGCGCAGAGAAGCTCGTGGCATGCTAAGGTGTCACGACGCGTGGCACTGCCAGCAATTGAAGACCTTGACACAACTGCTGTAGCTTCATAAAATAGGAGTATATGATTTGGTTACTTTTATAAGAATTTATTCCAGGGTTTATTTTTCAGTTCCAGGAACACTTGTTCAGTGGTTCGCAAACTGTCAACGTTGCTCCTTTCCTCTCGCAACTATTAATCACCAACTTCTTTTAATCGGACCACCACTGTATGTCCCATAAAGGGCAATTGACGTTGGCGCCGTTCGATCCCGGAATACCTAGGCGGTCCCACCAGGAACCCGCGATGTCTCGAATTCGCTTAACCTTCAACACTTCACGTACAATCCGATTTAAACATAGATTCTAAACTTCTAAGTCACGAGCTGAACGAAGAGTTGGTCACTGTCACCCAATCGCGAGCTCCAATATCAAAAATGTAAGTCATAACAAAGCTCCCGATTGGATGAAAAAGTCCCCCTCTCCTTTCAGCTCGTGGCCTTCAAGTGAAGCTGTTGCAAACCATAGCAGTGGACGCGCCTGGAAACAAGAAATAATCAAACAGATTTTCAGAATGAAGCCTTCCATGAATCTCAAAAGCATATTCGTTGAAGATTCGGAACGTCTTTCAATTGCACTGGAGTTCACGGAAGACCGTTCTGCACCTGTGAAAGGTGCTACGAATCTCAAATGTTCACGGCTACAGAAGACCTTTTATTTTTACGCTTGTTGGACTGCTTTTGTTGCTGTGGCACAGGTCATCTTCGCATAATCAAGATCCGTTCCTTAATCTCAAATCCTCATCCGTTAAGAAAACATTTTAATTTCACGACTGTGGAACACCGTTGACTCCAATGGATTTTCACAGAAGGCCAAGCTTCATCTGCGCGTGATCAATGCCCCTTTTACAAATGCCCGTATGCTAAAGTTAAATAAGTCTTTTTAATTTCACGGATGTGTATGAGACTCCCTATGTCTAAATAGCAGTTTAGAGAAGGCCATTCTGCGTCTGCACATGTTAAAGGTCATTTTACGAATCTCAAATGGCCATCCGTTAAGTCTACAGAAGGCCTTTTGATTTCACGCTCGTTGAACTCCCTCTACTGCCATCGCAGTCCCTGAAGAAACGTTTGTATTGCGGGTTGCTTTCAGAAGGTACATTCAATAGCTTCAGAAATACTTTATTGAGTCTACTCAGACTCCTTAAACGATTTTTATTGAGAAAATATTCCAGATTATGCAACATCAAATTTGTAATATTGTGAGTAAGACTTTGAATTTATGGAGTCAACGAAACGTAATGATGTGGGGTTTAGCGGTATCTCCTACGAACTTCCCATGCCAATGTACCGCATATTTTGGTAAAATTATGATACTTTTGACCTGTTGTATTATTGAAAATTTAAAAACATGTACTACTTTCAATGAAAAATATACTATTCTGGTCTTTGGGGGAGTAGCCGGCATAACTCCCGCGCAAATGACACAAAAATAATGTTGAGAAAATTATCAAAATGTTCGCATTAATACTCTTTTAATCTTAGAAGAGTATTAATACGAACCCGGGATTATTATCCTGCAGGTTGCATATTCTGTGCCTAAAATGATTTGGCCTTATTGTGAGGTTTTCGCGTTTTAACTTCGTCTAAAATAACCATCCGAGTACAACTTATCAAGCATTTTTAATATTTCAGAAGAACACCTCTAGAAAGTTCAGTGCATCTTAAAGAAGTGTATATGTGTTATAATTTATGAAAAGAAAGTATTGTACATTGAGATACAGTTAACTTGTTCACTCGTAATTATTCATACCTTTTTAATCTGACTAATTCTGTTTGATTATAAAAACAAAAAATGCTTCAGAAGAAAGTTTTAAGGCTATAAAGATACGAAAAATAATCTTATGTGGCGGTCAATTTCTCATCAATTATAGTTATTAATTTTCAAAATAAAATAATTAATATTACAAAAAGTAAAATGAAAGGGTAGTTTAGCAAATATTGTGCAGATTCCATGGTCTCTAATCTGTTCAATCTTCAGTTGTTAACAATCAATCGCTCTGGAAAACGTAACACACGTGGTCAAATAAAAAATTAAGATTATCGCATGCTTAGTATAATACTTGGCAAAATAAGAATTAAGTTTGGAAGGGTATTATTATGGAATTATTAAGGAATTCTGGAGGAATAGATATAATCTAACATAAATTTGATGCCAAACTTTTCCTTAATTTATTGTATTAGACCGCCAAATAATAGCTTTCAAATGCATGGGTGTGCTGTTGCGTCGGAATCGCATTGTGACGTGTGGTGTGTGGCGTTGCAGGGCCCCGTGCACCTGGCGCACGGCGGGGACATCCCGCTGCAGGAGCTGCAGTACCAACCGCTGCTGGTGCGCCTGGTGCAGCAACAGGCCACGGCGTCGTCCTCGTCGTCGGGGAACCAAAGACTGGCGGCCGCCTCCGCCCCGGGCCCCGCCCCCGCGCACGCCCCGGCGCACTACCACCGCCCCGGCCACGCCGCCCCCGCCGCCTACAGGTGAGTCCGCCTCCTCGTTCTGCCCAGCCACCGCTCGGCCCCGGGCTTCAAATACTTGGTTGACACAGCTGGTTCACCAATTCAGTAAAACCGTTCGGCTCAGACATATTCCAAGGCCTTGGGAACTGTGGAATAGAGAACCTTTTGACCACCATACCTACTTAAACACTTCTTGTTCAAGAACGAACTGGGTCGAAAAGAGGCTCAGAACACTCAGTTTGCACAATTCGTTTCTACCCAATTGTTATTCTAAAGAAATACCTTGGAATAACTGAAATTAATTCTCCTATTAAAAAATGCTTGAAAGAAAATTAGTTCTTTGGATGATACGTAAGATTTAAAAGATCTGTAAAATCGCTAAAACGGGTAATAGGTATTTCGGTAAGGGTATTGTTTGCTATTTTTATAAATCAGTTATTGCTGGTAAAAATTGCTGAATTTGGAAGCCTATACCTGGCTCGGTATTTCTGCGTTGAATGTGAAATGGTATCTCATTTGTAAAAGTCTGCTGCAGTTAGGAAGATCATGGTCAACACACGACGGAGATGTTTCTAACCATGAATATGAAATCTGGCAATATAATGAATATTCTATTTTATTCATTATGAAGACCTTGTGTATTTTATATTTTGTAATTTTTTTAAGTCGTCGACAGTTTTCACGAGACGTTAGTACCCTCTTTAATTCATGATTCCGTTGGTTGCGGAAGAGTGGGAAGACAAGGTAACAAGTGTCTTTTCCAACGTTTTAGCTTTCGTCGGTCCGTGTGCCATCATCATCTTACTGAGAGGAAGTCCATTGTCTTGTAAGCTGAGGACGTACGGATGGAAGACCTAGTATGATATGTTTTTACGGACTTCTTTCCTTACTTTGAGCATCGTTAAACTTATATTCTGGTGTGTTGAAATATGTTTGAAGCATATGGCCGTTCATTCCATTTTAATTTAATTGTAACTTATAATTAATTACATCACTATACAATTTTCACTGCTTGCGTGTTTCAGGCGAAATAAACCTTCATCCACTGTCGAGAAGCATACGAAGGACTATGTCGGGAATCATGATCATAAAGAAACTTAACCAAATGCCACTGTCAAAAAGATGTCTTGAACCGAAGAACCATTGAATTGATAGGTCTAAAAGTGTGTTTAGATCACTTGAAATGAGTCACTAGTTAATTATGAATTTACACCAATAAAATTTACAATATTAATGAATATAAAACGAAATAACAAATACGAAATTCATGTTTGAAGCTGGATATATAACGAAAGAAAACAGTAAACAATATTCATGTCTGTTAGAATTATTTTCTTCTTTGCGTAAGCCAATAGTTCTCGAGACTAGAAAGCCGATGATGCCGCAGAATACATTTTATACCATTTTTAAATTGATTAAATGTATGTAATCTTCTAATACTGTAATTAGAGAACTGCTGATAAGCCGTCGATCAAAATTTTATGAGTGGAACATGTCAGGTATTTGTCCTTAATCTGTAATTGGCATTCATATATCTGACTACTCGAACATTTGCATGCTGCTGAACCTTGAGGTTAGTGATAGCTAAAGAGCTTAAAAGGATTTCCCGATAGGACGATGATAACTGAACAGAGACCTAGTACGGTTTTCCTAGAAGTAATAAAACAAGACTAATGGAGTGGTTGATATTATTGGCGGCATGATGTTTTGTCATTAACGTTCCATGCTTTAATTTCGAGGCCACAGCCTTTATTATGCGAAAGAGGCTACCATTGGCGCTTCGGTTTAGTTGTTGTTGATTGCGCCGCGTCATTTTGTACACTCCAAATGGAGGTGGCTCTTCATTGCACGGTTTTGTGCAATTCATAATAAATTTTAATGATACAACGGACGTTTTCTGATTTGAGATTACGTAGCAATTAAATAAATTAATCTGCCACTCATAAAATGTATCTCCAAAACATAAAGTTTGTTTTTCTGGGGCAGCAATAAGACTTCCCAAACAAATTTGGTTCCGCGGTATCTTGACACTTGACGCTTCCAGTCATATTAAATCAAGTGTAGAAACGCGTAATTAATCGGGGTGTGCTTATCGCGTATGTGCTCGCGCCTCGCGGAAGTGATCTCAGGCGCTGCATTTGAATAGCGGCCGCCCAGTCAACTGTCGAAACGGCCGCTCGTTACTGCCAGTCGTAAATAATCAAGCGGATTCAAATGCGTCCGATCCGTAACGCCGCAACTGCCGATTGTGGTCTAACGAGGCTCAGCCGATCATTTTACGCTTCCCAGAACCCGTCCGCCTCCGCGACGTCTAATTAGCGGGCTCGTCTTTCAGCCGCTCCGATACGCGCGCCGCGTCTCTGATACGCGTGCTCCGGGTCGCTGCCGCTGCCGCCGCCCTCGCAACTCCCGTCACCGTCCCTGCTGCCGACGTCCCCGATGCTGCCGTCGCGCTACCGCTGTCCTCTCTGCCGCCGTCCCCGCTGCCTCCGTCCCCGCTGCCGCCGTCCCCGCTGCCGCCGCCCCCGCTGCCGCCGTCCCCGCTGCCGCCGCCCCCGCTGCCGCCGCCCCCGCTGCCGCCGCCCCCGCTGCCGCCGCCCCCGCTGCCGCCGCCCCCGCTGCCGCCGCCCCCGCTGCCGCCGCCCCCGCTGCCGCCGCCCCCGCTGCCGCCGCCCCCGCTGCCGCCGCCCCCGCTGCCGCCGCCCCCGCTGCCGCCGCCCCCGCTGCCGCCGCCCCCGCTGCCGCCGCCCCCCGCTGCCGCCGCCCCCGCTGCCGCCGCCCCCGCTGCCGCCGCCCCCGCTGCCGCCGCCCCCGCTGCCGCCGCCCCCGCTGCCGCCGCCCCCGCTGCCGCCGCCCCCGCTGCCGCCGCCCCCGCTGCCGCCGCCCCCGCTGCCGCCGCCCCCGCTGCCGCCGCCCCCGCTACCGCCGTCCCCGCTGCCGCTAGACAGCATCTAGAAAACAGCAGCCATTTAGGGAATAGAGGCCGTTGTTTCTATGCAGTTGGTATGTGGGTGTTTAGAAGGGAAAAAAGTGAGAATGAATTAATTTAAGAACATACAATATCTGAATGTATTGCATGAAGTTGGATTTCAAAGTACGGGAAGGTTATGTTTATGCTTTCATCTTTTCTCAGCTTTAGCCCGTTGCACTACACACATTTACCTTGTTTTTCTGGCTCCTTAGACAGCTTGTGCCAATGTATTTTCACATTTTGGTCACAGTTTTCCACCTTCTGTTGTTTGAAAAATCATCCACAGAATACTTTTAAAGAACTATCAATTTCATCGTTTGATTATTAGTGGGGGGCGGATTTTGATGGCCTAAAACATTGCCAAAATGTTTTAAAAATTCCCCTTAAAGTAAAGAAAAATTACGTAAAAAATTGATCAAAACCACTTCAGATGAACAATACAAGCGGTTAGATATGTTATTGATGTAATCGAGGCTTCTTATTTTTGTTCAAGTGAACTCAGCTTGCAATTGTTTGGTGTGGACTGTTTTTTAAAAGAAAATCTGTCTTTATTTATCGCGAAATCGACCGAACTGACTGAACCAGTGATTATGTAGTACTCACAACGGCTGACTTTACAATTTATGAGCGAAGACATCTAATAGGCTTCTCAGGAATTCTGTGGTGAACATTTGTCGCATCTCGTGAAGATTGTTTGAAGCAGGTACCACAACGCTGAAGGAATAGGGAGGGGGGTCTGAGGCAGCGTTAAGCTGCATTACATAGAGATAGGAAGCGCCTTACAAGGGGGGAGGGGTATTGAAAATACTCGAAATTTGCGTTATAACATAAATAAAATAACAACATAACTAACATAAAATGTATAACTAACTAACCTCTTACATAAAATGTATGTCCATACTAAACGACATAGTTCTAAAGTGAAAACAAAAAAAAATGACATTTCATTTAAATCCGTCCACTAATTATTAGCATTATTAATGAGAGGCAAGCCGTGTTAGAGCTACTGGAGCTGTTATTGGCCGCGCCATGTGCCGAATCCCTATCGCGGGTTTCTTCTAGTGCTGTTGCACCCGCTGTGCAGAATCCAGTGACCCCGAGCGCCCCGTGCAGCGGGTGACGGGCCGTGCCCTCTGCCTCGCGTCTCGGGCGCTTGACAAGGATTTATGCGCGGCGCGACCGCCGCGTCAGGACGTCGCGCCGGACAAAGTGCAACGCGCCCCGCCAAAGCGCGCGCGCCCTGCTCCTCTCCAGCGCGATCCACCGACCGGCGACCTCCTTGCGCTTTGCATCCTCCCCGCCGCCTCTCCTCATCAACTTCTCTCCGCCCCCGCCGTTCCACACCTCTTCTCTGTCCCACCTTCTTGCTGCCCCGCCTTCTCTCTGTCTCACTCTCTGCCCCGCCCTCTCTTTATCCCACCCCGTCTCTCTGTCTCACCCTCTGTCCTGCCGTCTCTGTTCCCGCCCCCCTCTGTCCCTCCCCCTCTCTGTCCCTCCCCCTCTCTGTCCCTCCCCCTCTCTGTCCCTCCCCCTCTCTGTCCCTCCCCCTCTCTGTCCCTCCCCCTCTCTGTCCCTCCCCCTCTCTGTCCCTCCCCCTCTCTGTCCCTCCCCCTCTCTGTCCCTCCCCCTCTCTGTCCCTCCCCCTCTCTGTCCCTCCCCCTCTCTGTCCCTCCCCTCTCAGTTCCGCCCACTCTCTGTCCCGCCCCCTCTCTGTCCCGCCCCTCTCTATCCCATCCCCTCTGTCCCGCCCCCTCTCTGTCCCGCCCCCTCTCTGTCCCGCCCCCTCTCTGTCCCGCCCCTCTCTGTCCCGCCCCCTTTCTGTCCCGCATCCTCTCTTTCCCGCATCCTCTGTCCCGCATCCTCTGTCCAGCATCCTCTCTGGCTCTCCCCCCTCTGTCCCTCCCTCTCTTCCCCTCCTCCTCTCTGTCCCACTCTGCCCCGCCGCCCCTCCGCTGCGCCTTCTCCGCCCCGCCCTCTCTCCGCCCCGCCCTCTCTCCGCCCCGCCCTCTCTCCGCCCCGCCCTCTCTCCGCCCCGCCCTCTCTCCGCCCCGCCCTCTCTCCGCCCCGCCCTCTCTCCGCCCCGCCCACTCTCCGCCCCGCCCTCTCTCCGCCCCGCCCTCTCTCCGCCCCGCCCTCTCTCCGTTCCGCCCTCTCTCCGTTCCGCCCTCTCTCCGCCCCCGCCCTCTCTCCGCCCCGCCCTCTCTCCGCCCCGCCCTCTCTCCGCCCCGCCCTCTCTCCGTTCCGCCCTCTCTCCGCCCCGCCCTCTCTCCGCCCCGCCCTCTCTCCGCCCCGCCCTCTCTCCGCCCCGCCCTCTCTCCGCCCCGCCCTCTCTCCGCCCCGCCCTCTCTCCGCCCCGCCCTCTCTCCGCCCCGCCCTCTCTCCGCCCCGCCCACTCTCCGCCCCGCCCTCTCTCCGCCCCGCCCTCTCTCCGCCCCGCCCTCTCTCCGCCCCGCCCTCTCTCCGTTCCGCCCTCTCTCCGTTCCGCCCTCTCTCCGTTCCGCCCTCTCTCCGTTCCGCCCTCTCTCCGTTCCGCCCTCTCTCCGTTCCGCCCTCTCTCCGTTCCGCCCTCTCTCCGTTCCGCCCTCTCTCCGTTCCGCCCTCTCTCCGTTCCGCCCTCTCTCCGTTCCGCCCTCTCTCCTCCGCCTTCCGCCTTCTTGTTGCTCCTCCCTCTCTCTCTCTCACTTCTCTCTGTCTCACCATCTCTGTCCCGCTCTCTCTCTATCCCGCCCTCTCTCTATCCCGCCCTCTCTCTATCCCGCCCTCTCTCTATCCCGCCCTCTCTCTATCCCGCCCTCTCTCTATCCCTCCCTCTCTCTATCCCTCCCTCTCTCTATCCCTCCCTCTCTCTATCCCTCCCTCTCTCTATCCCTCCCTCTCTCTATCCCTCCCTCTCTCTATCCCTCCCTCTCTCTATCCCTCCCTCTCTCTATCCCTCCCTCTCTCTATCCCTCCCTCTCTCTATCCCTCCCTCTCTCTATCCCTCCCTCTCTCTATCCCTCCCTCTCTCTATCCCTCCCTCTCTCTATCCCTCCCTCTCTCTATCCCTCCCTCTCTCTATCCCGTCCTCTCTATCCCGTCCTCTATCCCGCCCTCTCTCTATCCCGCACTCTCTCTCTGTCCCGCCCTCCGCCCCACCCTCTTTCCGCCCCGCCTTCTCACCACCACTCCGTCTTTCCACTCCGCCCTGCCCTCTCTTGTCGCATTTTCAACCTCGCCCATCCCACGCACCTCAATTCTTTCTACACCCGGCTCGGCACGAACATCTTCCCCTCGGTCATGTCTTCTTTGCCTTCCACTCGTCTTCTCACCCTTCTTCCCGGAGCTCATAGTCCCTCCCACTCTCCCTCCTGACCTCTCTCCCTCCCGCGCTCTCCCTATCCCGTCCGATGAACTGAACGCTCGAGTTCACTGGAGTCTTGCAGGGAGCGAGGGCGGGGGAGAGCAGGATATCACGGGACGCGCGGGGCTGGCGGGGCGTCGCGGCCATTGTAGTCGGACAAGGGGCCTCTGCGTTATCGAGGATGACATTTCGGAAGGCCACGGGGCACGTGACGCCCTGGAGAAATGCCGGCGGACCCCGCCGCGTCTTCTGACGGCGTGATTTATGTGCTCTCTTCTGAGGCTCGGGCATCGGGAGAAAGCAACTGCAGACACATTTGCATTTGGGAGCACCGGATCGACGCGAAGAAGGTTGAACCAGTTAGATTTTGGCTTATTTGTACGAGAAGGGAGTCCCAATTACCTCTGCCTATTTTTCTTTCATCATTACGATGAATGTAAGGAGACATTTCTGGTTTCTTTTTTTCTTTCTTCTTTTTTCTTTCTTCTTTCATAATTTTTTTCTTTTTATAATTTTCTTTTGCTTCACCGTGTTTCACACGTATGCAAGTCTCATTTTAATGAGTAAGACATTAGTGTGCACCGTGTTTGTTACTTTCAAATATTTTCCTCTTATAACAAACTTTTAATTCGTTGTTTTATTTAAATTGCAATTAGTCCTCTAGTCTTCTAGTATTTTTCCCTTTAGTAATTTTGAGAAAACATTAAAAGAGATTTTCTAACAGGTAAGGTGACTGAAAAAAGTTGTTGGAGGGTACTTGTGTTATTACCACTTTCCTCCCCGAATACCAGCCGAAAAACTTGGAAATGAAATTTCCTTCTGGGGTATAGAATATTCCAATTTTTTCAGGCGTGCAAGCAGAATCCTTGTCATTCCACGATATCTCTAAAACCTTGTTCTGATATAGTACATGTATCGTTGTGTTGTCATTCCATACACTTATGCGATGCAACTTAAGTGCAGTTTTTGGGAAGTGTCTTTAGCATTTGCTGTTTCCAGAAGTGATGTTCTGCGATGATAATCTAAAAATTAAAGAAAAAAACGTCATACAAAGATGTAAACAAAAATACACCAGAATGTACTCGTTAGCGTATAGTTTTCAAAATATTAAATTTGCATTGGGAGTTGTGGACACCTGTTACGTGTTCAAATATTTTCCCATCCTATCACAAGGTCGAGGTGTCGTATATTGCTCGTAAAACATCCACGTACATCAACCCACGTCTGTGCGTAACAAGGAGGCATGGTCTAAGAGGAGCTCGAGAAAAAGATGCGCACTCAGTCATTGAGTCGTGCCGTCAATAACTGAAGGTTCAATTAAATTCGAAATTGTCTGGAATGCCAAAGAATAACTTACGAAAACCTGTCTCTAATCAAATTCTGACATACTTTGATGACATGTTTTTTGTAATGTCTTCAACATCTGACTTCAGTCTTCGTGCAGATTGATTAGTTTGTGTGATAGTCTGTCTGACGAGAGTAACTCTTTGTGATATCCTTAACACCTCTCAGGCATTTTTGTAATATGTCACAAAAGATTTGTCACGAAATCCGCTTGTATGGAGCTAAGCAGCATATATGTATATACGTATCGGAGAAAGAATGCCTCTATGAGCTAACAGTGTACCCAGTTTGTCATTTTTTAAACACACAGTCACCTCACTGCCGCAGCCTTCTTAACGTTAGCTGGAGTTAATGGTTCTCTGCGCTTTTACAGTTTTCTGCGTGAATGTAGCTGTCAACAATCTCCAGTACCGCTTTCACAAATCGCCTGTACTGCCTGTGAGTTATGTAAGCGCATGCAGAAATCCATGAGTACGCCGAGATATCCATATTTGCATGGACAGCTATATGGACCCACTATTTGCATAAACACGTTTGCGTCGGCTGTATCCGCACATAAATTTTACGTACTCTTGCGCAATGAAACTACAACCCCTGGAAATTGATTCTCCATGATTATCAGCGGGAAATGTTTGGCATGGCAATGTCGCTGATGTGACAACATGGCACATTTGTTTGGATAATAGGCTCATCTCATACATGTAACTCCACGTTTAGTTTCTGCTTTTTGTTTGGTCGCCATTGTGAAAGTGCTGGTTTGTGAATGGGTGTGAAGGTCGCTAAAACGTTACTGATGGAACTTTTCTTGCTCGTATGAATAAACTTTTCTTTCATTAGTGCTGTCGTATAATGCTGGCGACTTCCTAATGTCACAAGAAAAATGAATGAAATAAATCGGGAAAAGAAATTAATTTTCAATCATACTTTTGCGCATATGTTACTTAACAAGTTACACGAACTTCCGAAATGCATTGTTTGAACGTTGCAACAGCAAGAACTTCGACTCTGGTTCTGAAACAAGATGTAAACCTCCATCATCATCATCACTACATTTGTATCAATGTATTAATCGTCAAACGCTTCTATGCTTTATTTCAATACGTTTTTGGGTCACATAGAATAGAATTATGAGGATACACGCGCGAAAAAAAAATTATTAATCTAAAAATAATGTAAAAGTTATTTCTTGCAAGCAGATATTTCGGACGAACTATAACATTCGTTTCGTAGAAAATCTTATCACTGAATTATTTTGAAGTGAATGAAAATTTACAGACTTGGAATATAGTACATGTTTTTCTGATTTCAGTTATGGTGCTTAAACTTCATGCGCAAATCAGTTTTGAATAACCTACTCGTTTACTCAATATTAGAACACGTGCAAATTTCGGTGTTGCATTCGCCAAAGCAAGACGGGTGTAACCAGGGCAAATTTTCAAGTCATAGAGTCATTAGGCGCAGCGGTAAACGAATTTCGAAAGTTGTTGGATAGAGTACTCTTCGATTTTATTGTAATTGTAATATGAAAATACACGTTTTGCGTTTTTTTATTGGTTGACTTGCATGACCAAACTTCTGCTGCACTGACCTGATACACTCTCGGTCTTGAATCTCAAATCTGTTTCGTTTGCCTCAATCACCCATTTTTGTCACGTGTCCAATGGCATGACTAGTTTTGCACAACCCAAGCGACAATTTGCCTATCGCCCGTCGTTAGAATGCCTTTCGATTGCTATACCGCATATAGTACAAGAGTATGAGAGTCCGCTTCTATATCTTCGTAAAACTGGAGGCCATGGGTTGCAAAGCGAACGGTGATTGGATTTTCGACATTGGCGAAGCTGACCTCTCCTGGACGAGATTCCTATAGGCCGGCTTGTTCTCCGTGGTTTCCTCCGATCAATTTCACGCGAGTGTCGGAGATTAATCATATTGTGGCGTCGTGGTAGCGAAATGACAACACAGATACGAGCTCTATGTACAAATCTGTTTATTTACACTATTTACAAATGAACAGCTCTGGGGTTATGTTCACCAGTACCTCCGTGACGTCCACGCGCCTGCTCCCCGTCTTTTGGGCTAGTGCATCCCCCACCTTGCCGCTTTACCGCGCCGGTGACCCGACACCCGTGTTCCGCACGCGCTATGTCTCAAGGATTATACCTAAGTTAGCAGAGGCAGAAGCGAACTGCCTTCTGCCTCTGTCTCTGCTAACTTATTTCGGCGATCACGTGATCGCCTTCAGCCCGGTAAAGACGAGGGGGCCCAAGGAGACATGTGCGCCCACCGGGGGTCCGGTGCCCCTCCCCACTCGCTTCGCATCACGAGGGCATGGCATTTTCCATTGCTTTTGTCCGTCCCATGTGTCGGCAGCCTGCGTGCCCAGTTGTTTGAAAATCTGGCTGCCGTGTGCCGACGTTACACTATTTACAACGAAGTACCGACCGCTCCCGAACACTTCTCTTCTTTAGACCGGATATAAGGGCTAATGAGGCCCATCACTCTTTGATCATGTAAATCTCGAATAACGGAGATCCGGGATGTAAGGACTAGTTGCAAGTCCTCCAAGGTACTACGTGTCTCCTGCCGAAGAAGGAAAAAAAATTACAGCTCGTAGGAAACGAAATTGAGGGCGGTGCTTGTCTCTTTGAGTTGTTGCGGAACCGTTAGTCTCTTCGGCCTTTCTAAACGTTGTAATCTCTCCACTTCTAGAGACTACTGAGGACATGCGATTGGTACACTTTATACATACTGCTATTGTGTTCCAAGAGCATCAACTGTCACTGATTCCGCATGCATAACCCCACGTTCATTACGGACAAGCCGTTCCCCCCGGCAGCTGTCGATAATAATGGTAAGGCACAGCTGCTACTTAAGATTTTTGCGCATGTGCAGTAAGTTTTATCAATGCTGTTGACATGCAGTTATTTTCTTTCCTTCGCGTCAGTGCCTCACCGTCAAAACTGGTCCCCATGCTTTGGAGAGCATATCGAACAATTCTCCTATCAAAAAAAAAAGGATACATTCTCGCTCTTTTGTAAGGTGTTCTTCTATTAAACTTAGGAAGTGCTCTGAATCGAAAAGAGACGTTCATCTCGTGGAAGGTGTTTGTAAGAGTTGCGAGATATTACAATGGCGGTCGGTGGAGGAGGCGAGAAAAGCTAAATATTGCGAACGTAATGTTTTGCTTGGCCCCTGATTGTACGTGACGTCATGTGCGGAGACCGCCGCCGCCGTCGCCGCCGTCGCCGCCACAGGAAACAGCGTCCACGAAGTCTCCGGGCCGGAGACCATGCTCGAACCGGCCCGAGCAGAGCGAGGCTGCTTATTCCAATATGATGCCCAAATACGCGCGGCGCCCGAGGCCCAGCGGGCGGGCGGGCGGGCGGGCGGGCGGGCGGGCGGGCGGGCGGGCGGGCGGGCGGGCGGGCGGGCGGGCGGGCGGGCGGTTGAGCGGCGGGGAAGTGGGGCATCTGATAGTCCCGCGCGCCGCGCCGCGCCGCGGCGCTCGGCGTCGGCGTCGGCGTCGGCGCTTGGGGAGGATGAAAGGAGCCGCCTTACGTAACGGGCGACCGCGCAGGGCTGGCCACCGGTCCTCTTCCACCTCGCCCCGCCCCGCTCTCTCCTCCGCTCCACTGTCCTTCGCTCCGGGGCCGGCCCGTCGCCGCCCGCGCCGCCTTCGGTTGCTCTGCCGTTCTCAGGGGCCATTCAAAAATGCGTTGGCGGAGTTGACCGTTTAAAATCTCCCCCCCGCCTTGTAACAATTCGCAAGCGCTCCCCCGACAAGCGTTGCTATCCTCCCTTCCAAGCGTTACTCCCTTACTTCCTGAGGGATATAAAAGGTAATTTTATTAAAAATTGGGCGAAATTTCATGAAATTTTTAAGAGTTTTTGCAATTTATTTGATACATTTTTTATTAATCTTAATTATATACTATCAAGTTAATAACATAATAATTATAATAATATGGGAATTGTTTCTTCCCCTACCACTTTCGATCGCTTTTCTTATCTTTGAGGGTATGCCTTCATCCTAATTGTGTACGAGATTTTTGAATATCTTCTTTCCATTTCTTCTATACACAAAGTCATTTCGTCTTTCTGTCTTCTCCCTTACATTTTTCCAAATAACAGACACCATTTAGTTTCTATTTCCTCAGAACGCTGTAATTTGATGTGGTTTGTTGTCTCTTTTTCTCTCTAGCAACAATTCACGTGATCGTTACCCGTCTGTAATGTTTCTCCTTTTCTGCATTGTGTCTCAGTCTCTGACAGTTCCTCCTCCATTTACGTGATCTCCTTCTCGCGCCACTACAGATCTCCTTTCTTGTATCGTGCGTCGCTGTCACGCTCTCCCATTTTCCTTTATCGCGGTCCCGGTGCTCGATCTTCTTCCTCCGCAGGGCGATTCCGATCTGGGGATTGTGTGCAAATGCACAGCCGCTGCGTGCGTTGTCGACCGGCCCTCCGCCTGTGGTCTCGGACGCTGGACAACGAGGACCTCGATCACGATTACGCCCTCCATGATATTCCGTGGACCACGCCACTGCACCCTCCACTGGCCCACCGCCTGAGACCTGCCATCCGCCGCCCGCCATCTGCACCGGCCGAATGCCCGAGCTGAAAGGATCGGACGGCGGGTGATCTTTCCTTCCTCTTCTTAGTCTTATCCTCACCCCTTACTTACACACTCGCACACTAATATCATGCACTACACCACCACACATGCCGGGAGGCCATTCGGGAGCTTAGAGGTTCTCACGACTAGGGCGGTGCCCTGCGGATGGGAGATACCTATTTGCGATAAACCCCGTAAGCTGGCGGTAGTTCGGCGCCGGATCTCATCATCCAGCAGATCACCGCCATATCCCGTGTTAAAACATGCACTAAACTTACAGGACTAATGACAGTAGCTGTTGACACGCTCGGAATCACTAATAAATCAATTAACCGTATGCCAAACGTCGTTCACCCTTCACCCTTTGTCTCTGTCGCTTATCTCCTCCCACTCTGTTTTCTATATCAGTTGCACCCTTTCCATCTGTTCGTTCTCTTTATCATTGCAAATAGTTCCTCCTATCGCTTCTTCGGCTCTGGTTTTACTTGTTCCTCATAATTCACGCATTAGCGTTTGTCTTTCCACCTGCTCCAATGTAGCCGCTTCCGCGCGCCTTCTAGTGTTCGCTCTTGCCTCTGAGGGCATTGACTGAGGCGCCCTGTCACTGGCCTGCACACTTCAATTCAGTCATCACGAGGACTCGCAATGGCTTGTCCCCGCGCGGGGCAGCATTCCTGCACACCGTAGGTCGTTCGTCCCTCCCCACGCTCCCCCTCCTGACCATCCCGTTCGCCCCACCCGCTCCCTCTCCGCCCTGTCCCACCACACCTGCTCCCTCCCCGCCCTGTCCCACCAAATCTCCTCCCACCACGTCCCTACAGCCCCGCCCCACCACGCCCCTCCCACCCTGCCCCACCTCGCCCCCTCCCACCTTGCCCCACCTCGCCCCCTCCCTCCCCATCCACTCACGTCCCCCTCGCCTCCCGCTCCTCTACACACTCCCCTCCCCGCCCCGCACGCCTTTTCCGCTCCGCCCTTCTCCTTTTCGATCCTCATCTCTTCTCCACTTGCTGCTTTCTGCCCAGTAGCGGATCCAGAGGGTGTTTGGAAGTCATGCCCCTCCCCCAAGACCTAGAGTTTTCGTTTGTTACCTTCCTTTATTTTGCAAAATTAATTTAAATATTTAAGATAGAATTATGTAATTATTTAAACTATAATATTGTGTAGTACCATATACTTTACAAATACAATCGGCTGGATCCGCTCCTGTTTCTACCTGCTGCCTTTTCTCCCCGCTCCGACTCATCTTCCCGCCCCACATCCCCGCCAACTCCGCTCAATCTCTCCACTTCGCCTCCGTCCCATTCCTCCTCTTCCTCTCCCGCGCCGCTGCTTGTTAGGCCGAGCGCGCGGCAGCCGCTGTGCTGCGCAGGAAGGGGAGGGGAGGATTGGGCCGCAGGCGGGGAGGGGCGGGGCGGATGGCTTTGATCTCGCCGCCGAACACCCGGAGAGGCTTCTGTATCGATTGCCCCGATGGAATGCATTCTTCTAGAACGAGCGCTAAGCAAGCGAATCCAAGGACTATAAGCTAAAAGGAAATTGTTTGGAGTAGTTTTCCTTCAGAAAAAGTATTATATTTGCTTCTGTGAAAGAGTATGAATTACGATCATAACTGATTTACGACTTACAGTAATGGCAATGTTTAATTATTGATTTTTGTTCAAGATCACAGGAATGAGCTTACGTAAGGTTGAGTACTGATGCTTCGGAACCCTTTTCAACTCATTTTTCAAAACGTAATTAGATATGACCCGTTTCTGACGTTTATATCATCAGGTTTGAAAACGGAAGATTGATGATTTGGATGGACATCGTGTACTGCTTGATAATGTGCGTGATTGTACGGTTGGAGAATTATTTATGATAAAAATGTAGTCGTAACTAAATTTAAGCTTATTTCTCTTATCTATTATCTATTACACATGTATATCTCTTATATCTCTATTACATCTCTTATCTATTAGACATGTTTTATGTGATAGTAGAACGACGTATTCAGGAACTGTGCTTCTATTTTGTGGAGCCTCGTTTCTTGAGAGAATTTATAGGAAATGTCGGTTAGTGCAGTGAAATCTCTTTTCACTATGATGCTTGTGTGAAGGGGTACGAACTAACGCATAAAAACATGAAGTGCATCGTAGTAACGTGACGGCGATGTTCTCCTGTTCGTGCCTTCGCCGATAAAAAAGAGCCAGTCTCCATTAATTTCAGGAGAAACAAATATCGGTTCAGGTCACTGACAGTTTCGTTGCTGTTCATTTGCGATATCAGACTAAATTTTTTCGATTTCCCCTTTCGTGTTGTTCTGAAGAGTTCTATGATTCAACTTGTACACCTTAGTTTTCTCACTAATAGGATCACGTTTAGACAGATGTGTCTTCGTCCTCTGAAATCAGCAATCCTATCTGCATCCTTTCAAGAACTCGTTAAATGTAGCATCACTGAGAAATATACTGTACTTATCATATCCAAAACTTCATAATTATTAATATAATAGTCGCGGGAAGACTTGCAACATTTGTTTCAAAGCTGCCTGAAGAAAAGGCCTTCCTCTGTTGAGAATTAATTGGGTATGAAAATCTTGTCTACGTTGTCATTTTCCTTAACCGAGGAAAATAGCCTTGATAAAATATACGCCTGGTGTTTCGGTAGCATTTCCAAGCGAAAGTGTATTCTCAATTATATCTAACCTTGTTATATCTCATAATAATACGTCATTAAATATTTAAGAACTTAGAAGAGATTTTATTCACTGGAATTTTGAAGAAAAAAATGCATGATAATATAATCTGCATGTGTTTCACTGTTAATAAAACGCATTATTTGCCTAGTTCAATATGAAGCTGAGCGTGGACCTCGTTGTTGAATGTGAGTTCTAAATGGATACAATTTCTTGTATTCGTGGTCTTTTAGGCTTCATGATGCCAGTTAAGGATGCATCATCGATGTTGATGTTTTAAACAACAATTATGCTTTTAACGTCGATGTTTTGTTTATTATTTAAACATTTCCGTAATTTCAATTTTGTAAAAGTTCAAGTAGGAAATAATAATTGATACCACATCACATACGTTTCGATGTTTCTCGACGAAAATAAATCATATCAAGTTGATGAGGTGAAACGCAACGAACCCTACTTATATTATCTTCATTGGGAAGAGGATTTCTCTCCCGAAGGATGATCCCGATGCCCACGCCTTTCCTTGTTTTTACGACCGGGAGAGGCGACTCAATGCACCAACTGATGTCACTGATTCTGACCGGGATGTCCTGTCTCCCAGGTTGACCGAGGCGAATGCCTGAGCTGATGGGATCGGACCGCGCGCGATCTTTCCTTCCTCTTCCTTGTCCTATCCTCACCCCTTATTTCCACCCTCTTACATGCACTATACTATTACACACGTCGGGAGAGCGGTCGGGAACTTACACCTTGTCTCAGCTGGGGCGGTACCCCACTCGTCTGGAGAGGAAATCCCGCTTGCCGACGGTAGGTCGGCGCCGGATCTCACGGTACAGCGGGGGATCCTCTCCACCTCCCGAAGAAAAACATGCACTACACTTAAGGGTCTTAATGGCATTAGTAGTTGACGCGTCCCGTCATATCAATCAAAAATCCTTCTTCGGAGAGGCGGTCAACGCATGTGCAGCAGGCGTGGGCGAATTGAGGAAGATCTGATCCCTGGCGATGACCCTCAGCGCTCAGGATTTGAGACAGTTTTCTTAATTGTTCTTATTATTTTTTATGTTTTGTCACTTACCTCTTAATTATAGTTTAATAAATTGCTGTCAAATTAAATTCTCACTCGTGCGAACGTAAATATTAAGAGGTTACTCAACCATTTTTAAACTAGCACTGTTTTTTGGAGGGGGGGCAATATATAATTATCATGAATGTTTTAATTTTGAACATGGATGTGTTGTTGTGGACGTGGCATCCCTAGCAGCGGAGCCCATGAGAGTCGCTGCAGCCGCGTGGCTTCGTGCGGTCGCGGCGCGGGGCCTGCCTCCCGCCCTCCGCGACGGCGGCGGCGGCGCGAGAAAATAAACAGTTGAGGCGAGGCGGGGTGGGCGCGCGACCGAGTTATCTCGGCCGCATTGTATGGAAACGGAAGGCAGCGCGCCGCAGTGGCAGGACGATGTGCTCACGACCCGCCCCAGCCTTCGCCCAGCTCTCCCCTCCCGCCCACGCCCCACCCTCCGGCCTCGCTCCACCCTCGCTCCCCCCACCCTCGATCTCATCTCATCACCGCCCTTTCCCACCCTCGCCCACACTCGCCCTCGTGCCCGTCCCGCCCCGTCCTCGTCCCCGCCCCCGCCCTCGTACCCGCCCCGCCCTTGTCCCCGCCCCGCCCTTGTCCCCGCCCCGCCCTCGTCCCCGCCCCGCCCTCGTCCCCGCCCCGCCCTCGTCCCCGTCCCGTCCCTCGTCACCACACTCGTTTCGACCCTCGTCCTTTCTCTAGTCCTCCCCCAATCTCACAGTCTTCGCTTTCCTCACAGCTCCCTCCACCTGTTACAGCGCTCTGCTGATGCCCTTCCGACAAAGGGCTGCCAGGAGAGGAAAACAAACTGACAGAAACTGTTAGGTTTTTGGTTGTGTGTTTATGTATCTTAGAATAATGTAGTAACTAGTTTTATTCTCATTTCCACAAGATAAACTACTATTTCAATGACAGTAGAAAACTAATAATAAGAATTTTAATGCTTTTGTCGTGGCATTTCTATGACTGAAATTGGGCAATTTTGGTATTTACTTACCATGAAAACATACATTTTATCTTCTCATTTATATTACACTAGTAATGTTAAATAGAAACCTAATAAACGATTTTTCTCTGGACTATATTATTTGTGTGCATATTCCGTCGTTTCGATGTGAATGAATCCCTTCTTGCATCTTATTTATTTGGGCGCCCGTTGCTCGCCTGGCGCTGTTTGCTGCTGAACGAGCGGGCAACGCGCCCACCGCCCAGTGCGGGGCATCCGCGAACCAATTCCGGGGCTCAAAGGAGCCGCAGCCGCCCCGACCTCCTCTTTAGCATGGCAGACAGCGCACCGTTACTCGCGCGGCCTCCGCGCAGGTTGGCAGGCCTGGGCGCGGGGGCTGGCTCTGGCCGGTGGGTGCAGCGCGACGCAAGCGGGCGGGTGTGACGGCGCGCGTTTGCTAGCAGCGGAGCCTCTTCAAACTACTACGTAAACCCCGAGTGACAGAATTTTTTAAATTTTTTGTGCTTATTTTAACAAGAGATGGTTGATGAGCCTACATATTTTGGGTCATTATTTTCACTTCTATTACTTACACACATTATTAATTTTGTGTGTATAAACTATCATTCTCCAGCAATATTTCCTGATTGCTCTGCGGAAAATTTATATTATCTGAGCAGATGAAACTTCTCATTTGCTTATTGCAAATCAGCAGCTTCATAAAATTCTTCAGGCTAGGTTGTTAACGTAAGTGTTTCAGAAATTATTTTGAATTCCTAATAATTCTACAGTGGGTGGAAAAATTATACTGACGATGAAATTGTAATAATTTTTGTAATTTTGCTATTTAATCAATATATTGTTTTCACTAATGATTATTATCAAGTTTCTGTATTTTGTAATTTTATTGATGTTTCCAGCCTTGTCCAACATGCCATTAAACTCCTCTTTAAGTAGTATGTTTAGAAGATGCGCAGGAAAAAGTTTCAGTAACCGTGGGAAAAGTTTTGGATCTTACAGCATAAAAAAGAAGGAATTACCACATTGATTCGACTTTGTAAGTATACACAATGATAAATTGCACATTTGGAAGGCGTTTTGAAGTCAACGGTTCGAAAAAATAAAAACGTGTAGGCAAATGTCATCTTAGCAAAAGAGGAGGACACTATGGCAGGAAAAAATGACTTCACTAAGAAATTGAAAGTAAAATAAGTCGCTTTGGAGAACCGTCGGAAACCACAAAAAAATTATGAACATGATTTTTGGAGAAGATGGAGTGCATTTATCAAAGTGAACTCTGGGAAGAAGGTTCGTCGAAATGGATCGTCAAACGCCCAATAAAAGAACAGAAAATCACACCTGAAATTATGAAAAAAGGGGGACAATTTTTTCGCCAAAGATACCAGTATTGGACTGAAGAATACTGGGACAAGGTTTACAATGTTGTTGAAAAATCCGTAAACGTGAACAAAAAACGTCTTCAAATTTTATTTTCTGGGGTTGCTTCACAGATAAGTGTCAATCCAGAACTGAGATGACAAGAAAGACGCAGTCCGTTCGGTGCCCTGTAATATAACAAAAATACCGGCAGTGTGTAACGAGTAAAAAAGTGTATTTCATGAAGAAGTTTTTGCAGTGTGATTTGGTCTGTTATAAGCCGCCAGGGCACTGGACTTTGTCACTACTTTATGTAAGTCACTACTTTGTGTAAGAAACCATGCGTCAGGATTAATACATTAAGGTGTTACAGGAAAAGCTCAGGTCAAAAATTCAGGTGAAAAAATGGTTCCCGAACAATCATTCTGTTCATGCACGACTCGGCGCAGTGTCACAAAGCTTCAAAAGTAACATTTTCTTCTCAAGAAAAAATTTAAAAAAATAAAGATTGGCGTGGAAATTCTTCTAACTTGAATCCGATAGAGAATGTGAAAGAAGAATTTAAAAATGAAATTTTGAAAGATACAATTATTACAATCAAGAAAGAGCTCATCGAAAAATCAACAGGACTTGCCAAACTTCGGCATTAGAAAAGTCGTAAAATGTACTATAACAATTATGCAATCTGTCAAGAACTCCAAGGGAGAATATACAAAATATTTAAAAAAATATATTTCCAACACTGTAAATAATGTATTAACGTATTAAACAGTATTTGTATTTTATAGCTTCTCCACATTCACTAAAAATGAGTAAAATCAATCACCAACTATTTTCGGGTAATATCGTCAGTCCATTTAGAATCAAACTTTAAAAGTATCTCAAAATACCTCTTGACAGTAATAATTTGGCCACCCTCTGTAAACGAGACGGAACTTATTCACCTTATTAAATAGTCATCCGAAGCCGTAGAAAATCGTATTTAAGGGGCAAAAAGAAAATCCATATTTCTTCGTCTTTTCAACTCGCTATAGTATGGAGTATGGTCGACCCAGCAATGAATTTGAATATTGAAACGAAAGACTTTCTCAAACTTGGAACGTCGGCCCCGTGCCCGAGATCGCTAAGGCATTCGTGTCGCAGTGATCTTCGACCGTGGGGTCGCGGGTTCGAGTCCCACCTAGGGCATGGTTGTGTTCACCCCCAATGATAACCATATCGTTTCATCTTACTATCATAACGTTACATCCAATAGTGATCGCTAATAGCCTAGTAGTTAATGCGACATGAAGTAATAATAATAATAATAATAATAATAATAATAATAATAATAATAACTCCACCTAGGGAGTACACGACCTTGGAGTTGGTGGTGGAGCTTGAGTACCCCCATGAGCCTGAGAGCTATGTCAGTGGTAGCCTAGCTACTGGTAGGGGCCTCCCTTGCTGAATAGGTTGAAGGTGAGGGGTCAGACGAAGAAGTACTCCATTTTGAGGAGAGTGGGAAGTAAGCAGAGGGGGAAGGGTCATGAACCTTTGGACTTCCTGTTATCGGCCCATGGAGGGTACAGGAGAGAAACTGGGTTGGCACACCAGGCCACTGATTAGAGTGGAGGCCCGAACCTTGCATTAGCCAGCGAAGAGGCTGCCTTCAGCAGTCAGTGAAAATCCCGTAGGGTTTAGTAATGCCGACTGGCGATCGGAGGGACCCCTTGCTGGACCCTGCGGGGGGATGCCCCGAGGCCACTGTGGGTCGCAGTAACGGATCGCAGGAAACAACCCAAAGGTTAAATGTGATCTGTGAACTCGAACTTGCTACCTGCGAATCTTCACTTGAAACCAATGAGCAAAATGAATAGAACAAGCAATGTAATGAACCTTAACGTGCCTTGTTCTACCAATGTCCCATACCTGCTCAGAAACCGAGCTAATGTCACCTTGTCGACATCTGGCTATCCCACGGATGTTAGTCCCAGGGACCCAGAGCCGGCAGTAGCTCGAAGCCATCGTCAGAGATGGACCCGGGATGAATTAATGGAGGTGATGTGGTGCTTTTACTATGCAAAAGCGAAAAATGGGGGCTCAGAAATAGAAGTTTTTAAGATATGGAGAGAGCGGAACCCAGATATGAGACCTACCCTAGACTCAAAGAAGCTTGCCAGTCAACGACGATACATACTCAGCAGTGGTAAATTCACATCAGAACAACTTGCAGACATCCAGAGGAACGCAGAGTATGTTCATCGATCAAACCATCCACATGACGAACATTTAGAACCATCTAATATCCCTGAAAACGATGATCCCCTTCAAGGTTCATCTCTTCCAAATGAAACATTCGTCAGTGGTGAAAATTCATCTGGCCATGAGTCACACGATAAGGACATGATGCGGAACCTCCTCCGACGCGAGATAGAGCGAGTTCGTCTACTTCCATTCGAATCTCGTGCACCGTTGAGGAGAATTTTCGAAAATGCTAAAGCTAAGAGAGTGATAGAAACAGCGAATTCTGTCTTAAATGAGGTTGTACAGGCCTCAAGTAGAGATCTAGATATTACTGAAATCAATCACATCGTGTATGCAACTGGATATCTAGTATCTCAGATAATCTTGGGGCCAGCCAAGAACACCGATGGCCGACAGCCAGACAGAGTAAAAAGCTCCGTACCTCCATGGATGAAAAGAATTATGAAACGGATAGCCGACACACGGCGTGAAATATCACTCCTAGCCGAGGCATCTTCTAAGTCAAACCACACGTATAAAGTTCAACAAAAAATACTCCATGTTGAACAAAAATTCCTAATTGACAATGATACAACAAGGCTAATGGTAGCTGAAAAGCTAAAAGAAAAAATCCAAGCATGGGCTCAACGAATAAGGCGGTACAAACGTAGAATCGATTTCCGTGTACAGAACCGGTTGTTTGAAACAGACGCGAAGAGATTCTATCGCAGTCTGACTCAAAAACCGAATGGCAATGCTGCCCCTCCTTCAAAAGATGACGTCGAAACCTTTTGGTCAGGAATCTGGGAGGAAACCAGATCGTACAACAAAGACGCATCGTGGCTCCAATCTGAAGTTGATGCTGCCAATGGACTCGTGGAAACAGTGGAACATGTTCAAGAATTCTCGAAAGAGGACCTATGCCAAACAATTAAGAATATGGGAAACTGGAAATCCCCTGGGGTTGATAAGATCCAGATTTATTGGATTAAGAAATTAACAGCACTACATTTTCATCTTGCAAAGGCTGTTAATAAAATTTTAGAAAACCCTAACGAACTCCCCAAATGGCTCACTCGCGGCATCACGTATTTGCTACCCAAAGGAGGAGACAGCTCTTTGGCGAAGAACTACAGGCCAATTACTTGCCTGCCAGTAATGTACAAACTTATAACTGCAGCCATTGCTGACAAAATGTATAGGCACCTAGAGAAGAACCATCTGTTGCCAGTTGAACAGAAAGGATGTCGTAAAGGTTCCTATGGCTGTAAGGAAATCTTGCTTCTGAATAAAATAATTTTGAATGATGTAAAGAAACGAAAACGTAATTTAAGCATGGCTTGGATTGACTACCAGAAAGCCTTTGACAGTGTACCACACGATTGGATTTTGAAGACCCTGGAGATCTATCGATTTCATCCTAGACTTGTTGAGTTTTGCAAGGCTAGTATGAAGTCGTGGAGCACCAGGTTACTAATCCACAGCGGAAAGGGAGTAGTAGAAACCAGAAGTATTCAGATTAACAGGGGAATTTTTCAAGGAGATTCACTATCCCCTCTGTTGTTTTGCATTAGTTTGATCCCACTATCTAGACAGCTGTCGCACACTGACTTTGGTTACAAGCTCCATGGTGATGAAAGGCCTGTATCACATTTATTTTACATGGATGATCTTAAAGTGTTTGCTAAGAATGAAGCGATTCTCTCCCAAATGCTGTCTGTCATCAATGAATTTAGCAATGACATCTGCATGAAGTTTGGCCTTGACAAGTGTGCAAAAGTCAACTTAAAAAGAGGCAAAATGACAACGTCAGAGAACATTGAAGTTGATAGACACACTGTGATTCAAGATCTTGAGCCAGGTAAAACTTACAAATATCTGGGCATTGAAGAATGTGAGACCATCTCGAACGACACAATGAAAGAGAGAATTCGCAGGGAGTATTATAGACGAGTGAGACTTGTCCTGCAGTCCGCTCTGAACTCCAGGAATAAAATATCAGCAATTGGTAGTTTGGCGGTGCCTGTAGCCGAATACAGTTTCGGACTAGTAGACTGGACTGAACAGGAAATTCGCATCATGGATCGAAAAACCAGAAAACTGCTTACAATGCATCATGTCGCCCACCCCCGAGCTGATGTACATAGACTTTATGTTTCACGTAAGGAAGGAGGAAGAGGCCTGAGACAAATTGAAGCCTCCTGGCACAATGCAATAACCGGGATGGGAAAGTATGTAGTCAGCCATCAAGATGACCCACTAATGAGGCAGGTCATGAAATCTGACCGAAGAATGGGAAACAGAGGCATTGTAAGTGTAGCAAGAAGCATTGCGAACAAGACTATGCAAGACACCCAGAATGACAGAGACACTGAACTTCTGATGCTACTTAACATGAAATTTGAGACACAGAAAATGTTAAAGAAATCGTGGAGAGACAAACCACTCCACGGACAATACCTAAAAAGAATGGACAAGGTGCAGATCAATAAAGATCAATCATTTATGTGGCTTAAAAGGGGAAGAATGAAGCCAGAATCGGAAGCACTTGTAATAGCTGCCCAAGATCAGGCCTTGAGAACACGACATTATGATAAAGCGGTTCTCAAAATTTCCCAAGATGATAAATGCCGCATTTGTCAGGAACACGTAGAAACCATTGATCATATTGTCTCAGCTTGTCCAATTCTAGCAAAGACCGAATATTTGAAAAGACACGACAGGGTGTGTAGCTACCTCCACTGGCAGATCTGTACCGCCCCTCGAAGTTCCAAACACATGCCCCAAGTGGTACGAACACTCACCGAAACCGGTGACGTCTGTTGGACTTGTGTACGATATTGTACGACCAACAATTCAAACTGATCGCACGATAGCAGCAAACAAACCGGATATAGTCATCCGGGATATGGAGAAAAAATCATGTTTACTTGTCGATGTTGCTGTACCTTGCGATCAAAACGTCGTTACCAAGGAGGCAGAGAAACGTCTTAAATACAAGAGTTTGGAAATCGAGATCAGCCGAATGTGGGGCGTAAAAGCACAGGTCGTCCCGATAGTTATCGGAGCTCTGGGATTTGTTCCGCAAAATTTGAGTAAGAACTTGTCTAAACTCCCAGGTAATTCAAAAGACTGGGAAGTGCAAGAAATAGCTTTATTTGGAACAGCCCACATTTTGCGCAAAGTACTGTAGAGGCACCGATAGTCCCTAGATCTACTCCTTAGGTAGCTGGTTGCAACCTGGAGTAGATTTTATATTCAGCCGACTTATAACATCTTTAGTCGTGATGTAATGGAAAAATAATTATAATAATAATAATAAAATCACCTTGGAACGTCTGTTCGGCGGTGGCGATGGCGCCAAGTGCGAGGGAAGGAGTTCGTGTTTTGCCGCGTGCGAGGGAGCGCGGCCCACCGTGTCCGCGGACGCGCGCTCGGAGCCGCAACCTCGCAGCCAGCCACAGCCACCCGGCCGCTCTCCGCCTCATGAATAATACATGGTGATCAATCGTTCGGATGAAGTACGAAGCGACAAGGACGGAGACTGGCCGGGCGGGTCCCGCGCCAGGGGTGCCCGCGCGGGCGGCGGGGCCGGGGCCGGGCGGCGCGCGGGCGGAGCCGAAGGCGGACGCGGGGGAGGAGGAGATAAAGGCGGAGGATGAGGAGGCGAATGCGGAAGAGCAGCAGGCGAAAACGGAGGAAGAGCGGGTGAAGTGGGAGACGAAGGCGGAGGAGGCGAAAACGGAGGAAGAGCGGGTGAAGTGGGAGACGAAGGCGGAGGAGGAGGAGGCGGTGAAGGCAACGGGGATGAAGAGATCATCTGAAGGCCGAGGTGACGCGGAGTGGAGAACGCGAAGGCGGAGATGAGGGAGAGGAAAGGGATAAACTCCGAGAAAGCCAGTGCGGAACTGGATTTGTCCACGTGTATAGACCGCAGATGGACCGAGGGCTCAAGTTGTATGCAGATGGAACGAGGGCTCAAGAGTATGGACAATGTTGTCCATACTCCACTGTATTATAGTATATTCCAATTTGTTCACTCCATTCTTAAAAGTAAGAAATATTTTAATTTAGTTTATAAAAAATTATGTTTATATTCAAATTAGGTTCCTGAAGAAGATGAAAAGTGATCCTCGAAACGTTGAGAGATGATCAATGTTTAAAAAATTAACAGTTTAACATTAATGTTAAAAAAAACTTTCAATCGAAATTATGTTGTTGTTTACAATATGTATAATACTTAACTGTCTAAAATAAAATCTAGACCAAAATCTAATAATGTGTCCGTACTCTCTACCACGAATATTCACGGGAGAAGAGGGAGGCGAAGACGCAGGAAGAGGAATCGAAGGTGGCTGTCGGCGCGGAAGTGGTCGCGCAGCGGATGATAAGCCTCAAACGAGAAGTAGAGGAGGAGGAGGAGAAGGCGGGGCCAGAGAAAGCGCGTTAAGTGAAGCGATATGTGAGGAGAGAAGGGAGTGAGAGAGTAAGGGAGGACAGAAGTATTTATCGAAGCGTAGTATTGATTGATTGATTGACGGGCGCATTGGCGAAGGTGAAGGATGTAGCGGTAAGCCATCGGCGTTTGGTGTATCCTCAACTGACGAAGGTATCGGTACTTGGAATATTCCTTTGTATTGAAAAGAAATGGAGGTGATATGTAGTTTTGAGCAGTTACGTGGGGTGTGATACGCCAATCAAGAGTAGCGCGAGCTATTCATGATAATAGTCAACTAATGCTAGTCAGTACGGTAGAACAGAGAAGTAGAGCACTTCTTTCTTCTGTAATGTATTATGGACAAGCCGTAAAATACTCTAATATGAAGGAAATCGTGTTGAAATCTAAATATGATTATAACAAGCTATTTATTTTTCACCGACGATGTTTTTCATTATTCGTGGTGAGAAAGTCCTCATTTTTCATTAAAGAAAGGTACCTTGGCTGTCACAAAAAGATACAAGAGAAAAATATGTGAGTTCATAGATTTGATACCTTTGAGAATGTTAAGTCGCATTTTACCAGCAATTGACCGGGAAAGATTGAAGAGTTAAAGCCAATTAACGTAGTTTCAGAACTAGTTTAAAATCAGTTAGTGAAGTTTCTTTACAAAATACGATTATTAAATTTAACAGCTATAGAAGTTTTACTATTTTTTGTTTAGTATTCAAATTATATTACGTATTGCTGGTAATTATCAAAGTGCAAAATAATAACTCTTCCGTACAACTTTCCCATTTTTGTAAATTTGTTAAATGAAATAGTTATGGAGATGTGACCATATTAAAGATATGTGTTATCCAGCTGTGTACGAATGGAAGTAATTTTTCCCCGACACTCATTTTTCCCAATGTGTGCTTGTAGAGCAACAGGTGGTTTAGAAGCCTTACGTCAGATCCATTCAAATTTTCATAAAGTACTACTTTTTTCTCTCTAGCTACGTGAATTTTAATATTCGCTCGTTACAGCATTTCAACACGGATAGAACATGTGTGTACCACACATACGTTTTTACACATTGCGCAACATGTAACGATTAAAAGAATCATACCTGACACGAATTCCTTAAGGAATGTTTCGCTTGAATAATGAAACTATAAACGGTCGATGTGCGTGGAGATTCGCGCGAAGCGAAGTGAGGTACGAAGAAGGGCGTGTGCCCCGGGCGTCTTTCCACCCCTGCGGCCATCCGCTGTCGTCTCCCGCAGCCGGAGAGGCGCTGTAAATCAGGAGCTGAACACGACAGCGCGAGATAATCGGTAGACCACAAACAACGGGAGATAGTATCTCGGCCAGAGGAATACTTGGTGTATAAATATGGTAAATATTGGTAAAGCCAGGCCCTGCAGCGAAGAGGTCACAGTGGCAGAACGCTGGCGCACCGATGGAATTTGCCAAGGGCGCAGCCGCCCCTTTCATTTCCATATTATCGTATGATCGTCACATTACGCTGCATGATTTTCAATTTTCATATTACCATCCCAGCAGAGGAGATTAGAAAAATATGCATTAAATTTAATGCACCTACGATGCTTCAATTTCAAAAAAATGTTGGAAGCGTTGTTCCGCATTTTCTTAAAATAACAATTAACATTTCAGACATTAAAACACGACGATAAAGAACCATAGAGTAATCGTTTCATTTTTATTTATGGGTTTCCTTTGCGTAAAATACAATATCTGTTATTTTATAACTTTATACTGACTGAATTGTGTTAAAGGAACCCACACAACTATTATTTTGAGGAAGATATTTATGTGTTACGAAACACAATGTTTTCAACATATCATTGATGTATCCATACGGACTAGCTCCATACTTTTTTTGAGGCCGTTATCGTTTTATCGATTACTTTTCGTTGGGGGGGGGGATAATGCTGACGATGTAGCAAGATACCACACGTGACATTTCATATTTTGACGCCGCCTACAATCAGATGTCTGAAAGCAATTTTGAATCACACTATATAAGAGATACTCTAATACTGCATCTTTGAAATTGTAAAATTGAAACACGCTCGATAATTCCCGCGAATCTGCATTAAACTAAAATTGGGCACTTGCCCAAAAATCGTTTTCCCGGCGCGCCGGTCTCTCTCTCTCTCTCCCACGCGCCCTTCGCCCCCACCCGTCGCACGCCACGCGCCTCATTCCGCGGCCGCGGCCCGCAGGTGGCCCCGCCCACTTTAACGACGTGCCGACCAACGGCCGCCCCCGCCCAGCCCCGATATTTCAGGCGCTATTTGTTTGCGCGGGAAGTGCTAATCAGCAATTAACGCTGTAAGTAAGAGTTACCCGAAGTCGTGATTCCTCTGCGTGATGGCAGGTCCGCTTGGCTGCACCGCCACCTCATCGATTCGGGACGTTTCGTTGGCGGAATAGTTACTTTTCCTTTCCTTTTTTTTGGATACCTCTGGTATTTCTTGCCTACCGATTCGTGCTGAAATCGGTACTAACCTGTATCTGTGTGAATCTAATGACCACTTTTTAAAATCAAGTATTCAAAAGATATTTAATATTCCCTAGTAGATATAGATAAATTATACATGCGTTAGCATGATTTGGCCAGTGTTGATTGGGGCTTGTTTTTATTCTAGTGATTACATAAATATAATGAAAAAAATATAATAGTTATTTTTAAACTAGAAAGTTTTCATAAAAGTTCTAAAACAATTCTGGGAGTGTTTTCTTATTCGTTGAAAACATATCGTTGTCCCATCTTCTTTCGATCTTTATTTTCTAGCCCTTGACCATATTAATTTGCTTCAATATCATTATTTCATATAAGTAGGTCATCATTTAAAAACGGTTCTTTTGGGTATCGATAATTTCGTAGAAATCGTATGTCCCCCTTGTGCGCTGTCGTGATTATCACGCGCGAGTACGGGGTGTGGGCTGGGAAAGACGGGCGCAATCGTGATCTCCCACGTGACACGCCAGCGGGTGGCCTTCGCGCGGATTTTGTTTCGTGAGAGGCATCGTTTAATGTGTGTTTCTCTAATGAAAAATGATCGGCGACCGTTTAGAAATGTTCCGCTTGATCTCCTTTCCCGTTGAGAAATGGCAACTATTTACCCCCACTGAAACATGGTTTCCTTTCCATCTAATGACCTGTTGACAACCACCTACTCCATTACCTTTAATTTAAATTAGAACAGTCAAAATGACTCGTTGCCAAGTAAAAACGAACAGGTTGCCTGGGACCTCCATTGTAGATATCCACCTAATGCAGTCATGTTACGGATTTGTGAGACAAACATTCTCTTTCAAAATCAAGGAGATACGTACGTTTTCGTAAATACTGTGGTAATAATATATTCTTATCTAGAATTTTCAAGACACATGACAAGTTAAATCGACGTAGTTTGTTAGGCTAATATTCTTGCTATTCCTGTTTCTATTCACTATTAGTCCGACTCGTGGAAGAACAAGAATTTGAGGCGCTATCTTTTTCGCCTCATAAAATGGGTACAGTTCCTATTGATAAGAAACTATGAGAAAAGCAAATCTGTGAAAGCAAATTTAGAAGTATATTACACGTTTCTACTTTATATCCGCTGAATACTGAAAGATCCATCTTAATAATGTAAATAATTTTAATGTCTGTGTAATTGTCACAAGTTGTACCAAGGGCTTTCGAACCGAGAAATCGAAATTGAAGCTTTATAAATAGGGAGGATCTTAGTTCACGTAACAACAGTGGGCAATTTTCTTCACTTGCTGTAGAGCTGCGAGAAGACGACTGGGTGAATATTTCAGAGGGTGGCTGTGTTGATCTGTGTGTGCCGTGGTTTCCTCCGATGAATGCCAAGCGGATGCCGGAGGAGCACTTCCGTCAACGGGACGCTGCTCACGCGTGGTCCTCGCTTTCCCATTCTGTCTTCATTCCCATCTTCAGGCCGACTGATAGTCTGCTTGCCCATAGCAAAGTACAAGTTTAATGGGTTTGTCTGTTTTAGTGGGTTTACATATTAAATGTTATATATTGTACTGTTCGAGTTGTCCTTTAAATTTTTGTAGATACGCTGATGATGAAATGGAAATACTTCGAAACATGTGTGTAAACTGACGAATATCTCGTCAATAAATTGGTTTTGTGAAATATTACTTTTTTTTTCTCTTTTATATTCTATAATGGAGTTCCACCGTATTTCTGCCACCGAGTTTATTTTACATTTCATTTAAACTGTAATATTTTTCTTCTAAACAATTGTCCTCATAAACATCTTATGGTCCACGAGACGTGTTTGTTTGGGACTGGGGAGGGGGGGGTCCATCACAATGCTTTTGCGCGCCCGCGATGTTTTCTGGTCGTTGTTTTTTTTTGTGGGTGAAAAATTCCCAGAACCACAATTTTCTTAAAGTTAAAATATGAAGGAATAACTAATGATACTACTCTCTTAATAAGTGATCGAACAAAACGAATGCGGTTTGTATTACCTTCATCGAGCAGGCTAGAGATGATTCTGATGTCCTGGTATTTCCTTTGTGTTTCCTAGTACTTAAGACATGGAGAGGCGTTTTATAACTGTTTTTAGTTAAATTTTAAGTGTAAATTAATACAAACGGTCACTGACAAATTAAATTTTGTCGCGCACGGATTTAATGTCAGAGGTTACTAAACCAGATTTGAAATATTGATGTTTTAAAGCATCGGTGGTTTTTGGTCGAGTAGTTAATTACATCGATGTTTTGATTTTGAACAACGATGTTTTGTTGTCGATATCGCGTCCCTGCACCAGTCTTAATCAACTTTGAGGCGATACTAACCTTCTTACTTCTGACGTATGTTGCGTGGAGCCCAGAAGCTTGTAATCTGCCCGAGTTATAGGTGGCTTACGTCCACACATTCATACAGACTTCATGATATGAAGGATTTCTTCGCCGCAGGGACCCTCGAAAAATATTTTGCTACACAAATGTCTGCTGAAAATGTTTGTACAGATTCCAATAGTACGTTTTCTCTTCACCAGGTATACAGTAGCCGGGGGAAAGTAAAAAGTTGAGAAAACTATTTCATGAAAGTAACAGAGAGTACAGGGTGTTATGAAGAAGCATTCGCTTCAACAGCGTGCAACAGGAACAACGAGCTGCCCAAGGCGAGCGATTCCAAGCAAAAAGCGCAAAAGATGCTGGGAGCGTGGGGGAGTTTGGCCGCCCCTGCTCCGGAGCCCCGGGGCGCAGGTAGCTGCTGCCTCATCTCCTTTCTCGTTAGTTGTGACGTCACTGGCACTGGGTACGCCGCTCTTCACGGGGGAGCGCCGCGCCGCGCCGCGATGCTCGCTTGTCACTCGCCGCGCGTGACGACTGCTCGTAGACGCGGCCACTGCCGCCGCCGCCGCTAATAACTTGGCGGCGACTTCCAGCGGCCACGCGGGAACACACGCGCCCCGCCTTCCGCGAGCAGGCGCTGGGAGGAGGTGGAGAGGGAGGTGGCTGTGATTGTACGAGTAACTGTGGCGGTGATAGTGATTGTGATGTTGGTGGCAGTGGCTGAGGTAGTAACAGAGCAAGCGGGGGGGGGTGAGGTGGAGAGGAAGGTGCCTGTGATTGTAACTGTGGCGGTGACAACGATGGTGACTGTAGTGGTGGTGTCAGTGGCAGTAGCAGAGAATGTAGCAGTGGCAGTGGGTAACTCGACAGGAGGCAGGACGTCTGTGTGAGAGAGGAGGGCGCATCTGTGAAGTACACATCGTATATCGTGTGGTGAGGGCGACACTGCAAAGATTTTTAGAAGAGGCGTTTTTTAATATATTATGGATGTAAGTGTGCATATTACACTATCCTGCCTAACTTTAGAAAACCTGAAAAGATCTAATCACACATTATACACGTTTATTTTATAAAATCTGATCAAAATACTTTTGGGTTAATGCACTTCTCATACCAGAAACGGTCTTATATAAAATAACATGGGCAAGCCGCAATTCATCTGATGCTTTGCGACAATGCGATTCTTACGATACCTCGTAACGAAGTGAGCAACGGAGAGAAGTAAACGGGTGAGGGGCGGTGGCAGGCAGTCTGGGCGAAAGTTGAGCCATGACCTGGGGAGGGACTGTATGGCCGTCGATTGCTACAATCATCAGAACATAAAAACCGCGTTTCGTTCCCTTTGAACACTTCGACGATTTTTCTGTTGTGCTCAGATAGGGTAGTGAATATAACTTCTTATCAATTTCCATTTTTGTATAATTTAAGTACATGATTAAGTACATAATGAAAAATAAATGTAAATTATATCTACAGAGTTCAATAAACAATATCGCCAGAATCCTGTAGGTAAGTAAAATGTACGGCGTTATTTTTTGTATTTGAAAGAAAGTATTTCCACACGACATTGAAAGTAGTTACGTGATTTTTGATAATATAAATTATAGATATTGCCTATTTTGTCACTATCGATACTGCTAGATATTGTGTCAATTGTAGCATCGTTCGTAGAAATGAGACGGGAATCGTCACGCGCCGTCGCTTGCCTTCCCTCATAAATGTTATTTCCTTTTTTGGTTTATTTAATTTACTCATTTACAAATAGCACGTGTTTTCTGGCGCAAAGTGTACTGGTAGATGTGAATTATTTCAACATTACTGTAGTTCATGGAATTATGTGGAAACCGATTTTCCTTGTATTTTTAGCATTCCCATGATTTCTGTCGGTTGAATCTACACATTGCTGACATGTTCCCGCTGTTTTCTAAAGAACATACATACATTTTTGCCACTGTAAACAACGTCCGCTGCTCTTCTTATTACTCATTATTAGTAGGCTCACAGTTTCTTCCTTACGTTCAGTGCGAGTCTTATTGTATGATAATGCCAGGGTAAATGACATAAATCTTGTTATGGAAATAAAACATGTCCAGTACATGTGAGATGTAAAGAACATGTAAAGAACATGAGTTGCGTACGACGCTCATATTTGACAGGCGTGCGAAGACATCCTACAGTTGTTACGTGAGATTAACTTCTGAAATAGATAAGCAAAGAGAATATCCAGTGATGATCCTGTTTCAGTCCTCTCGATCATCATCCAAGCTGATCCGACTCGATCAGGTCTTTCGTCCATATTCTCTTGATTCATTGAGCAAAAGCTGAGATGGCACTTGTTTTGCTTCTGGACATAAATGTAACTTCACTAATTGCGCACTTTTTCTTGAGCTATTTGAGGTGTTAGTGGATTATTTACCTCTTTCACCAGCCATGCATTTGAATAATCGTTCGCCGCGCAGTAGTCAATTCCTTCTCGGGGGTACTCGGTAAGAAATGAAGGACAAAATATACAGCACATCTGCTAATGTAAGAAGTTTCTGTTACACGGAAGCATGTGTTTTTTTAATCTAATTTTAGTGAAAAATATAGTTGCCACTGCTTTTCATTATTGATGCCAAAAGGACTGCTTTTCATTATCACTGAAACATTATTGTATTTGCTAGGTAATATCATGCAAACACACATTTTATTGATTAAACTCAGATCCTGTTAGAAAACGTGTTCCTTTTAACTAAATATTTGATGTGTTTGTATATTTTGATGCGCTAAAACACGCTTTTCAACACTTACAGTGAGAAAAGTGCATAAGTAAAAAAAATTAAAAAATAAAATAGGCACGAACTCAAATGTTGCAATCTCTACGCTATTTTAGTTGCTAGGGACACTTCTGGCGAGTGCTGAAAGCGCGCAAACACACTGCTGCCAACCGAATTATGAACGTTAGTGAATATGCAAACATTTAATTTCTCATTAATCCTAATTTTCCTGACATTAACTTCCTTTTTTCTAACTTTCCTTTTTTCTAATTTTGACTAAATGTTAAGCTGTAACCTTGTGAAAACTGTGTAAGGACGGTAAGAGAGATGTCGAATCAACTAATAAAATCTGTCAATTTACTTTCCCATGTTAATTAAGTAGGAATTTTGTAAATACTTCGGATAACTCCAATTTATTTTAGAGTGCAATTGTGGCGTCTTCAGAAACTTCTATATCGGTTGAAAAGTACATTTGTTATCAAATGTCGTTGTTTGCGCAATAAAAATTGAAATATGTTTATATCAGATATGAACCATTACTTCAGTGTTCCTGTATTAAATTTTCGTCAGACATTTTGGAACGCCATAATCACGAAAACAAAGGTTCCACCGGAGCTTTTGTCCGCTCGTTTCATGTTCCGAGGCACAGTGCTGGGCTCAGGAGGGGATTGTGGAAGGCTGAGCCGTCACTGGTTGCACGCGCAGCAGTCGATGTAGTCGCCTGCCACTGCAGTTGCAGCGCCGTAAGCCGCGAATTTATGCCCCCTGTTGCCAAGCCCCTCCGCTCGCCGCGTCGCGTCGCGTGGCGAATACCCTCTGAATCCTCGGACAACTGTTGCGTCTGGGAATTCGCTCACAATGTAGCAGTGCTGTGTTGGTATGAGAAGTTACGTTAGTCATTCTCAGCAAGTGCAGTATTTTATCTCTGTATTTGTCGTACTGGTGCTTGTAGACGCTGTGCTATCTGGCGATGAAAAAGTATAATAACGGTATTGTCATGGGCAAAGCTTGCGTGAAACGGTAAAAAATAAGAGTGATATTTTTCTTCCAGTGTATTCATGGATTCGGAATAATGTATGAAGTAGCTTTAGGAAAGTGCGATATTTATGTGAATTTTGATGTGGTGTAGACTGCAAATTGTATTGCAGTGTCAGATTATCGTAAATATATAAATTAGGTTCCTATTAGAATAACATGAATATAGTACATGTAGAACGATGTAAGAAGAATATTCTAAGACGTTTGATGTAAGAAGAATGCTTAATATAAACCCAAACGTCCCAAAACAATCATTCAATTTCGATTCAATTTTGTGTCTATTTTTGTATTCAGTCATTTGCCGTTACAGTTGTGTATTTACTGTAGATATATCTGTACGGGACGGAATAACCTCATGATCTGTAAGTTAATCTTTGAAGTTTACATTTACTTTTTACTGACGTATTTTGCAAACATATTCAGCACAAAGAAATATATTGCTTTTTGAGCTTCAACTTTTCAATTGCTACTTGACATCCATAGCCGCTCCAATATTAAGTAGTCACAGCAAATACAGTCTTATAATTTATTAAACCATGCCATTTTCATTTAATACAGGTACTTTACTAGTTGTTTTAAACACGAAGACGTGTTTGTTTTATCGAATGGATTACTGATATTATTATTATATGAACTCAAGCAAAATTTCCACACTATAAATCAGTTTTAAAAGTGAAAATAGCTTTATACCAGAAACCACATTCGATCAGCCAAGCCTGAATTGTGCGTTACAGCAATAATAGAAATATTAAACATTCTAATTATGATTGGCATTTATTAAGAAGTTAGAGAAGTCCATTGTAATTAAATTGCACAATATAAGAAACAATTTATTTAATTTTACATTGATTTTGCAATTATGTACATTCGTAATCAAAGCTGGTCATCCTTGCTGTGGAGTGAGGTATCCAGGACCACAGCCAGATTAATATCTTGAAGAGGATCTTAGGAAACAAACGGGTCTCATAATAATATTGAAGTAGCATTGAATTGATAACGTTTTACACGAATGTTAAATACAACCTGTGCAATTCAATTTTTTACTATTAATATTCCGTATCCAGCATTGGCATATTTACAAAGTTTTGTATCAAAATTGTACAAACTTATCTTTATTTAACGTGTTATACAAGTTGTATCAGAATAAATGTTATGAACGTCTAAGGCATAGTAGATCGAAGTAGATCGCTTTCTGTTTACATTATCGGTTCATGAAGTATCTCAGCTGACGATCAGTGCCCGATCAGTTGCATAACAATCAGGGGCATTACATGTGTAACTTTGGTACGACAGTTTTCTCCACGCATGTTCGTTGTCAGAAAGTGATCATCTTTGAACCCCCCGCCCCCTAGGAAGTCTGTAACATTTTTTCTGAAACACCTCCTAGAAAGGACTGTTAATAATTTACTTCGTCGCAAAATAATGTCCATTGCTTGTATCAAGAAAGGTTCCATTAATTATAGACAATCATATCATGTGAAAATAAAATATATTTAATACAAAGATGAAGAAAAACGAAGTTGAAGTTTTACAGTTTGGAGTTTCACATATGTTTATCAGTTTATCAGTAATAAAATTCAGAAATTTGTTAGGAACAGTTTCACTGGGAAATACAATGTTCGAAATAAAATTCTCAATAAGATTAATGTAATTAAGAATGTTAAAGATGTCATACCATATAAAGAAACAGAAAATACTGTATATCAGATTTCTTGTCAAACGTGCGACAAAAAGTACATTGGTCAGACGAAAAGAAAATTACAAATGAGAATTAAAGAACATAAGAGGAATATTAGGGAGCCATTTAACAGACAGAACTCCGTAACGACTCACAGAATAGAAACTAGTCATGGGTTAGATTTTGATAACGTTAAAATACTTGATCAGGAAATCAGGAGATTCCCAAGAACCATTTCAGAAACTATTCATATTAAATTAAATGACTTTATGAATTCGATAGTTGAATGTAATAACTAAATAATATGTTATCACCAATGCGTATGATAACATATTACAGAAAATGAAATAATATTTATTATTTTCTTCTATTATTGACCCCTGCCTGTGGTTACCTGACCCCCTGCCTCTTTATTCTATTCGTTTGTTTTACGTAATATTCACAAACGTAAAACTTATATTCAATAAAAGGTAAAAGATATAACATTTTACCACAATTTATAAAACACATTGATTTGAAAGGTAAGCTTCCATTATTTAATGTTTTCTGCTTACATTATATTTAAAAAGTTTTATTTTATTTACTCATATTTATGGAATAAATTTGATTTTAGTCAAAATGTACCTGATGATGGAGACAAAATATCTCCGAAACGTTGTGAAACTCCAACCTGTAAAACTTCAACTTCGTTTTTCTTCATCTTTGTATTAAATATATTTTATTTTCACATGATATGATTGTCTATAATGAATGGAACCTTTCTTGATACAATGAAGAATAGACAATCAATAAAAACGTATCCATTTCATGTAACGTTTTGAGGACCAATTGAGCATTCCATTTTTTCGACACATCCTGTGCATCGCCAACCCAACAGGACGATGGCCCGTGGGATTAATGGAGACGGATCGCGAGCGGAGTCCTCGCGTCGCGCCGCGGGGCACCGCCGCTTCGCTTGGCGGCTCGCGGTTTGGGGGCGTGGCGCCCGGTCCCCGGCGGCTCCCACCGCCGCAGCTGCCGCCCGCCCATCCGCCCGATCAAACGCGCCGACGCACCCGAAAATTACGCGCGCTGAAAAACAGCCTTGAATTTAATTAGCGGGCGATGGCGAGCAGGGTGGACGAGGAGAAGGTGGTGACGGACGCGGAGGAAGAGGAGAGGAAGGCGGAGGAGGAATAGGCGGTCGTGGAGGACGAGGAGGAGAAGGCGGTAGCGGTGATAAAAGCGGGAGAGGAAAAGGAGTAGAAGGCGGTTGCGGAAGGAGAGGAGGAAGACGAGAAACCGGTGGATGAGGAGGAGGAGGAGGTGGTGCGATGGTGAAGGTGGAGGAGAAGAGGAAGCGGAGTCGGCCGCCGCCAGCGCCGCAACAACCTGTCGCCCGCTTCCTCTGGTGGCCACGCGAGTTGACGTCACAAGCGACCAGCGCTGGCCGAAACGTGCGTTTCCTGAGATCGCATTACGACAGACAGACCAAAAGACAGAGACTCGTACCAAGCCGGAAGGGGGAATTCAGATGCTACTTTATTTTGATAATCTCTGAAAGCTGCTTTTAAATCTGTAGCAAATTATTTCGACAGCGAAAATTATTACCATTGTGTATGTCAAAATTCAAACCTCCGTTCGTTGAGATGTTTCTGATGATATTTTTTCGGGGATAAGATTCTTTCTCCTGAGGCCATGTGTGGTAATATTGACTTTCTATATCCTCAGTAGATTGCACATGCCTTACATGGGCGTCTCTAGCAAAATTAAATCCTGGGAGAAGCCGTTTTTAATTTTCCCAGAGAGGGCTCCGGGTGCGTGACCAAAGCGTTGACGTTGCCTGCGCCAGCTAGCTATCGTTTTGAACGTCTTAATTCGCGCAATGCGTCTCTGATGAAAGCATTGTCAAACTACTTGCCAAGACGATACAGTTGTGGAAATTTCAACTTACGCGCCTGACAACCACAAACTGATTCTTTTCTCTTCCTGTTTTTTGGTGTGCGTGGGGGAAGTCAAGGCATCAAGGCGAGGGGGGCTCACGGGCGAGGCGCTCAGGAGCCGAGGGGTTGGTGGCCCCGTGCGCATGATGGCACGTCCCTTGCCTGCGCCCCGGCGGGGCGTCGCGTCGCCCCCGAGGGCGGTCCCTGGGGCGCTTATCGCCCGCGATGCGAAGCACACAGGGCCCGGGGGCGGCGGCGCGCTAAGCCGCGAAGGCACCTCAGGGGCGGATCCAGCCGATCGTAGAGGTCATCGTAGATTTTTGTTAAATAATAAACTTCTTTGTTATTATATTGTGTGTTATTTATGTACTGTAGATATGATACTATACAATATTATTGTTTAAATAATTACATAATTCGCACATAAATATTTAAATCAATTTTGCCATATAAAGGGAGTAAACGAAAACTCTACGCCTTTGGGCCTCCATGACCCCCATGCCCCCCTCCCTCTGGATCCGTCAATGCCTCCGGACGAGGGCGAGCGTCTTCATAGCAGAGATGGGTCGGATTTCGTGTCAGAATTGGAAGTTCGCGATTTATCGAGTAGGCTGTCCCGCTATTATAATGTTTTATCACACAAATGATATAAGAAGTCACGCCATTAATTCAGCTTATATGTTTCGATTCATACAAATAAAAATTGAACTTGGAAAGATAATAAATTTTTCGCAAAGGCTATATACGCACAGTTTCGAAGTAAATCATAACGTATGTGAAAGCATAGCTTACTCGCTGAAGCTATTTATGCTTGAAATCCATTTTTATAAGCAGTTCGTAGAAATAATTCTCGAAGCGATGCAGCTCCACTAAATGATCTCCTCTTTTCGTAGTGAAGATACTGTTATATTCGTTTCTTATCGCATGGTGCAGCTGCGCCTTAGCAAGCCGCGCATTCGACACGCCATGATCGATGTGTCCGTGATTAAATATCGTCTCGTCGGCAGTCGACATTGTGATTTATTACTTGACTCCGGCGAACTGGGGCTGCCCTCCCGATTGCGCCGTCTATTTCTGGATGAGGGACAGCCGCTGAGTGGAGAATATTGGGGCGGCCGCCGGTGCAGCTGCAATGACTTGGCAAAGCGGAGACCTCCATGGGTACGGCGGACGTTGGAGATTGGTCTCGTCTCGTTCTGCCAACAGCTTAATAAGAGGTTATTGCTCTTCTCTCAACGGATTGCTATTAGTATCTAAAATTTTGAAACGAAGATTAAACATTTTTGTATGGAGGTTTTATCAGAATTCCCGATTCGAGAATGAGTGATATTTCGAAGCGTACACTTTTAAAATCCTAGAGACAAATTATGCATTTAAAACTTTGTGTATGTATTTTACAAATATGAGCATAATTTTGTCATCTTCAAGAAATTTCTTCTAAAATAATAATGGCCATGGGACAACATTTGCTCTGTAAAATGGAATAATAGAATCCTGCAAGATCCGAAGAAAATCCATTGTGACCTCCAAATGTCTATGAGACCTCTATACACATCCTGTCTATCTCTCCCATCGATTGACCTCCACAACGGCCGCGGCGATCTATTGTCCGGATCGTTCCCCCTTATTAGCCGATGCCTCGCATTCATCATTCGGCGCGATAGAGGTTATACAATTACGGTTTGAGTTTGCTTGTACGTAAATTTTACTTCTCCTGCAAAGACAGTTTAGTCGATCGTTAAAGGCATTAACTGGATTATTCTGGTTCAAAATGTGCCTGAAAATTAATTATTTTTAGTAACAAATTACGGTAAAAGTGATTGGTTAACAGACATACTCCGTTAACAAACTATTTGCTACACGAAATGTTTTTCAATGTATTATTGATTTTTATGGGATTTTGATGTATTTGTTCTGGAGACTTCGAAAAAATGAAAACCGTATAGTTTCTAAACATAATTTATGTCTTTTGTCAGCAATTCAATTATACTCGACCTAGACTTCTGGTATGTCTTTTATTATTCGTTTCTGAGACATTAAAGAATCTATCCAATCTTAGTTCATTTTCCCTTCGGGATTTCTACAAAGTTTTTTGTGTACAACTCAAGGTCTCATTGCAGAAACTACTCATAATTGCCGGTAAAATACAATTCTGCACATCTTACATTCTGTCTATTTGTCTTCTTGTGTTTGCTGTGTGAGGTTATCCGTGGAATAGTTTTTTTCCCGTTTGTTCGTTGCCTGATTTGTTGGCAATCTGCTCTTTCCGTTAATCGGTCCTGGATGGACGTATGCTTGTAACACTCGGTCGTCTGCGCGCCGTGTCCCGGATGCGCTTGTGAGCCCTCTCAGGAAGTAATTTAGCAATGTACCGTACCTTCTTATTGTTCGTATTTCAATCTTTTTCTCATTAACATGAAATTTAATCTCTGGAAAATTCGTCACACTGAAGAGATCGGTGAGAAAATGCTCCTGTTCGCTTCTGATCTTTTGGTTCCCTGGTCGTTACTGGCTTTTTGTACGAACTGGATCGAAAATTACTGACACAAAATTACGTTTCAAATTATGCTCCTTTTCTTCTCTAACAAAAAAGGGATTTCCTGTGTAAGACAATATAATTTGATTTACATGTTCTTTTAAATTTCATCTCGTTAAATATGAAGGAGAGAAATTAAACTTATTGTATCTTTGTTCCTTTTATACAGATTCTAGTTCATATTCCCAGATTTAATTGAATTCTCAGCCCCCTCTCGCATTTCTACCATTCGTTAAATAAACTGTCAAATTCACGTTTACTCCATGTTTAGCTTCGCATTATTCGCTGATTGATTGCTTTTTCTGGGTATTTCAACTGCTATGATTGTTATTCCCGTTAGTGTAGTGAATGTTTTATCGCGGGAAGTGGCGGTGTTCCTCCCTCATTGGTTGCTGAGATCATGTGCCGATACGTCCGCTTGCGTCCCCGTCCGCTTGCGATACGGGGATTCCTTCCTCCAGGTATTTCCTCTTAGCTGGGCGCTGCCCCAGCCGGTTCGGGCTGTGTGTGTGTGTGTGTGTGTGTGTGTGTGTGTGTGTGTGTGTATTAGGAGACAGGTTGGGACAAGGAAGAGGAAGGAAAGATGACGCGCGTTCCGCGGCCCGTTTGTTAGAGTTCTGCTCCGGCAATAGACTGGTATTGATCATAGAAACCACGGAGAACTGCCAATCAGAGCAACCGTCAGCTAGAATTCTTCTCCAGATAGCGGCTAAATTCAACCGAGCTATGTAGCTTGTGTCGAAAATCTATCGGATCTCAAACACTAGACCTCCCGGACAGAGTCACTGTAGAGTCAACACTGGCTCCGAGCTAAACTCAACCGGTCTCTGTACTCGCATTTGTGTTATTATTTTTTACACCTGATGGGATATTAGTCAATGCCCACCACATTTGTGCTGACCAACACTAATACAGTGTATAATAGGAATACTGTCGGTACGGATTTGTCATCAGTTCGTTGTCTGAAGTCGCACGTTTTTATAGTGCCTAAAGGGTCACGCGAAGATGAACACAGCATCCCGTGCAGGGGTGTAGCTAGGCTGGTTGCAACCGGTATATAGGGGCTCCCAAAGGCAAGAGACCTGAATGAGAACTCCCACCGACCCCATTTGAACCCTCTGCACCGGGGGTCGCGAGATGTTGCCACGCTTCTGCAGAGCAGTTCCATTCCTTGTGCCTGTCCTGCCGGTGGCTGGCGGTGTGCGGCTGCGGTCTTCGCGAGCGGCGTGCGTGGGCGGGCGGGTGGGCGCGTTCCGATCTCATTCGAGGCTGATTGAATAAGCGGCCGCGAGGGGAGGGAGGCGCGTCTAACGACCTCCGGCCTCCCACCGCGCGCCCGCCCCCAACCCCGCCCCCTCCCCCGCCTCCGACGCCGCTCATTACTGTGCCTGTCGTTAAGAGGCCACACGGGCGCACTCTTGCGACGCGACAACTCACCACACCACAACTGCAGCCGCCCCGCCCTCACCCCGCACACTGCTACTCACAAACTAATATTCCCCAAATGAAATAAATCGACGCAAGGCTCTGGGAATTTGAAATAAATCTTTTCATTTTGGGAGTACTTTACATGATGCTCCTATGACAATTTCGGGATTTTCTAAAATATTACTTCAGTTTTTGGTCATTGTTGCTAAAATACATCACCCGCCCCGTCCCCGACTCCTCTACTACCACCACTCCCGCTTCACTTGATTCCTATACGATATTAAACATTGATATCAACAAAGTGGTATGTACTTGGCGCGACAGCCCGTGAACGGGCTCAGACGCTGCCTCGCAGCCAGGAGTACTTGTGGTTAGCACGTAGACATCCTCACGCCGTTTTCCGGGCTTCTCAACCGGAGAAGTGAATTTTCTCATTGTCACAC
The DNA here is from genome assembly GCA_031308135.1 of Acheta domesticus. NCBI lineage: Eukaryota > Metazoa > Arthropoda > Insecta > Orthoptera > Gryllidae > Acheta > Acheta domesticus. The sequence continues at coordinate 126,490,925 of JAHLJT010004567.1, read as the reverse complement.
AGAAACATATACTGGGACATTGCAAGGAAAAAACACACCATAGACTTGCCTCGACGGGGAATCGAGCCCGCGGCCGCGTAGTGGAAAGCGAGCATGATGACTAAGACTTACCCACGAGGTTCAACAAAGAGGTAAAACCTTGTATATTCATACTTTCAGTGTGCATTGGTCTCAGAATTTAAATTATGTGATTCTTTTTTCCTCTCGCGAGATCTCACGCAATTGCACCATCTCCGCCGAGCCGTCGCCTATGACTTTTTCCTTAAAAGAGATGCAACATACAGGATGGAGAATTAGTCCAATGCCCAGCTTAGTTGTGTCAGGCTAGACAAGGAAGCCAGTTACTTGAGCCACCGTTTTTGCGTCCGCCTGAAACATATAGGAGGGAACAGAATAAATTGAATTAAATTAGAAAAATATGTTGGCTTCGGGAGGTAGGCATACCCACCATTTACACAACGTCTGTACCAGCATGAAAGTAACTTTGGGGCATGCTCGTTGTGGAAGTCAAACTGACAGTTCTTTTTACGATCCCCCCTCCCCGTTTTTACACCGCCGCGTGCGATCACTGCGGTTACTGCCTCCAATTCCTCCTCTTTCCCCTTCCTCCTCCTCCTCTCCCTTCCTCCTCCTCCCCTTCCTCCTCCTCCTTCCTTCTCCTCCCCCTTCCTCCTCCTCCCCCCTTCCTCTTCCTCCCTCTTCCTCTTTCTTTTCCCTTCCTCCTCCCCTTTCTCATGCTCCCCCTCTTCCTCGTCCTCCTCCCACTCTTCCTCCGCCCATTCCGTCTGGTGCGTACAGCGGGACGCAGGGCGGAGGCGCTGTGGCCTGCCGCCGGCGGGATTCGCACCTCGGGAGATGGATCGGCAGCGCCAACACGCACCCTCCCACACGGGCTCGCAGCCAGCCCAAGAGAATGATGGATGCTGCTATGCCAAGTGCGGAGTTGCTGTCACGTGTTGTGCATCTATCCATTTGTTTGGCTTTTCGTACGTTGCGGCAGTGGAAATTAGAAGCACTGATGAAATACGAGGAGTACACGTTTCCAGGAGATCGCTATCACATTGCGACGATGCGGGGAATTGTGAGCATAAATCACGTACACCTCTCCTTACGAAGTCCTGCAACTACACACGAAATAAGCAATAAATTACTCTAAAATTATTTCGCTATGCATAACGGTATCAAGGTGAAAAGGTTTTAATTTTTTTAAACAGAATTTTATATAAAAATTAAATTTTATAGCAGATTTTCTCCTATTGCGAGATCACAATATGGACGAGAAATAATGTTGAATGCTTCTACGAGCTATTGTATTCTTGTTGAATAATTTGCTTGAAGCGATTGTGCAGGACTTGCGTGGGCAGCAGCGAGGGCGTTGGCCTGCGAGGGCGCCCGGGGCACTCAGGGAATGTCCTCGCAACTATTCCAATTACGGCGCAACCCCCGCCCCGCCCCCGCCCCCGTCCGCGGCGAGCAGCCACAGGTGGCCGCCCGGGGACGCGACGGAGGGCGAGGCCTCCGGGCCGGCACCGAGCCTTCCCCCTCCACATCCCCGCCCTCGCCCGCGCCCCCGACGCCACTCCGAATCCTCTCTGCCCACCGCCCCCGAACGCTCCCCGTCCCGCCTCATTCGCGAGTCCCTCTCACCCCATGATCTCCTACCCCTTTTCTCGTGCCCCGCCCCGTTTCTCTTGCCGACTCCGTCTCACTCTCACTGTTTCCCACTCCGCTCCGGTTTGTCTTCACACTTCTCCCACCCTCCTTCCGTTACTCTTTGCCATTGCACCGACTTCTCCCGCCCTCTTTCCGCGCCCAGTTCCTCACTGCCTTTGACCACATTCCCGCTCGGCCTCGCCGTCACTACTACCCACCTTCACCGTGCTGCACTCTCCCCTTCTCTCTTCCCCCGCCCTACTTCGCTTCGCCCCCTCCCCCTGTCCCTCTGCCTCCACTCCACTCTGGAGCTCTGGTCTCATCTGGCTTTTCTCTGGCGCTTTCCGCCACCCGCCACCGCAGTGTTCCCACACAAGAAAATCACCACCCGCAGTGGAAACTAGTGTTTCTTCCGATTCTTGAAGGATCTGTTCTCTGCTCATGCTGTTAGAAATACCGATATTGATTTTTCTGTATCGATAATTTCGACATAGGAGAAACGATTACAGGCTCGGAGAAAAATATCATTGCAGCGGAATTCTATGATTTTGCATATTTTTCTCCGTTGCTTCAGGGCATAGCGGAGTAAAATTTCTTGACATTTGGTTAGAATTGGATTCAATGCTGATAAATATGTTAGTGCATATTTGTACAATTTTTCTGTTGATGCATATTCCCGTAATTATAGGAGCATATTTTGCATATTTCATTAAAATAGAGACGTATCTGTAAAACGTTTCATGTTTTCATAGAATCTATTTATTCGTGAGCGTTCATTGATTAGAAAGAGCTTGTCATGTTTGAGTTTATTTTCTAGAGATGACAAAATATTTGTGCAACTATAGGATATTTCTTGATATATTTTTTAAATCAGACAGAAAATCATAACAAGACTTACTACTTACTTCACTGAGGTGCATATTTACTTCCGTTATTTCTCCCGCTAAGTAAGCTGTATAATGTTTGCATAAAAATGTATCTTTTCATTCCAAGCATGCTTCTGAGTTTTATCAAGAAAGGCTTTTACAGGAAATAAAATATTGTTAATTTTAATTGCATACTAAAGGGCATATTTCAAGGTTTTTTAGGGCATAAAAACCCTGTCCCTCATCATTACAAACGATTTAAGCGTTTCATTGCCACTTGGAACTTCTTCTTGGTACTAGTGTCTTATAATGAAATACAGTTCGTATTTTTCGTTTTTGAGATAATATAATGTTTTGTTTATGCAATGAGAATTACATTAAATAAATAGTTTAAAGTGTTGTGAAAAGACCGTCAATGCGCAGTAAAATGGGTATAGCGTTCTGTATTTTTAAATTATCAATTGAAATCTTTGATTTATTATTTTTCGATAATATCGATCCTTCGTTTGCTGCTTGTTCGCATTGCACAATCGCACGGATTGTTCTTGGATCAAATCCAGATCCTAGAATTGGAATGCTTGTACGCTAGCCATAACGCCACGAGCCACCATGCAAGTGCTTTTGGGGCGTCGACTGACCGCTCCGAAAGCAACTTTACGAACGCCATTCAGTTTCCGTTTCGGTGGTGCATAATCCGAGTCAACCTTCGTGTGAAGCCCGCCAGCGCTGCGGAGAAAGCGCGGGGCACCCCTGAGCACGTCAAGGCTCGGGTTTCGGGGTGGCCTGCCGGGGCGAGGGCGAGGGCGAGGGCGATAGCATCGAGGGCGACGCGACGCGACGCGACACGGGACAGGGCGCGGCGGCGGTGGTGGTGCGGGGGCGGGGGTGGGGGTGGGTGCGGGCTCGGCGGGGTCTGAGGCGACGGACGTATGGGCGGGATGACGGAAGAACGCGCGGGCCCACGCCTGACGCCTCCGTTGCCGTGGGAAGCCAGCCTCGCGCGGTGGATACAAATGGAGTAGTGGGTGCTCCGTTGGTTTGCCGCCAAGGACACTTTTTTTTTTTCTGCTTCTTCCCCCCCCCTCCCCAGTAATCTTGGTGTGGTGGTAATTTGTTTTCTTTTGGGGACAGTATAATCTGCGCGTGGGCTCTTCAACCCTGTTTGCCTTTTTCGGCAGAAGGGAGGAGAGAGTGCTTGTAATCTAGCTAAAGCTAATTTTACAGATAACTTCCCATAACCGAGCGGTAATTAACGTATTTACAGAATGGCACTTTGGCAGATTCTGTAGGTTTACCATGTTTAACTTACAAAGGTCGTGTTTTAGTATATTTATTTGGGGGTGGGGCGACTCACTAGGCCACTATGTCAGGGTTGCTTCTGGAGGCAGTAGTGTGACTCGCGCCGTCAGGGTATGCCACGTGCTTTTCAACGTAATTAGTGGCGTGAAAGTATAACTATTTGACAAGATAAATTAGAAAATCAATATATATTTTCAGCGTAACGTAACGTTTCTTATAACATCATAATGAAACTTGAATTGCTTTACTCATTTCACTGAAAGCGACCGTTTCATTCAGAGAAAGAAGATTGAAAGATACGCCAAGACTGGACTCAACTGGTATGATGGACATTCAGCACCTATCCAGATTAAGAGTTAACATATAAACGGTACCTTTCCTTTAACAATTTCTCTAATGCCGTGAGCCACATATTTTGCTAGTAGTAAAATTTAACAGTATAAAATAAAAATAAAACACCAGCCAGACGAATCTCCATACGACGCTACGACAGCGACGATTCCCTAAATTTCGCAGGCCCCTTTCTGCCGCTTTGTCACTGACGGCCCTGCTCGCTACGTCATCTCAACCGACCGCGGACCTTGCTTTGAGGAGGCGCTGGTCGCCGGGCGGGAAGGGAGCGAGGGAGCAGGCGGCGCCGTTTTGGTATTCGTCCATCGTCGGCCATCAATTACTCCGCCGCCCCCTGTCCGCCGCCCGCACCCCGCGCCCTCCGCCCACGCCCCTCACCCCACGGCCCCCGCCCCCCTTCTAATGTGCCGTACACGTTTCACAGACAAATTTAAATCCAGCGAGACGCGGAGCGGACGCCGAACAAATACAACGGACACGTGTTCGCCTGCGGGCGCGCGGTCTCTTTAGCGCCGCGCTTTTTATGAACCCCTCTCCGCCCCCCTGCGCCCCCCTCCCACTCGCGGCCTAATAGGAATTTCGTCGGATGCGATTTGGCGTCGGCGGCGGCGACGGGGCGTTGCGTGCAACGAGCGTAATTTATGACGGAGGGCGTGCGCGGCGTAGGCGCTTTTTGTTTCGCTTTTTAATTTTGCGCGCGCGCGCGGCTGAGCTTGTCTCGCGACGGGGCGCAGGCGGCGATCGGGTGGGGCGACTCGCCACGCATAGCGCTGCGCTCGCGACGCTCGTTTCGCTGGGCCCCATTGCTCTGTGGCTGCCACTTCTCTCCTTTGTCTCTTCTTCTTCTCTCTCTGTGTTCTCCCTCTCACTATTTTCCCCTCTCTCGCTCTTTTTACTTTCCTCCGTCTCTCTTTCCCCTTCTCTCCCTCCGTCTCTCTCACACACACGCATTGGCTCATTTTCATTTTACGTGTTATTTTTTTTCTTCTCTTTCGCTTTTATTTTATTTGTTCCTGTTTTCCTTCCTTCCTTCCTTCCTTCCTTTCTTGTGTTCCTTAACGTTCGTTCATTTGTCTGTACTTTTTTCTTGAAGGCACTCCTGTGTGTTTCCTCTTCTCGCCCCATTTTCCACATGACGCGTCATTTTAATTATGGAACATTTGTCCTGCCGCCGGACGGTTCTCGTGTCGTTCTTTTTGTTTTCCTGGCACTTGTTTCCCTCATCTGGGTACGCCTCTTCTCTCGGTTTCCCTCCCTAACTCGTCTGTTTTCTATTTCCAACGTATGTCCATCTTATTTGGTATAATCCATGTGCTTAAATCCTGCATCCTTGAGTGACTCATTTTATCTCTCCCTCTCTCATTCTCCACCTTCAGCGACATTCACTTCGGCCGCTGCAAAAGGAGAAACATGAAAAATTAATTTTATGGCTTCCGGCTGGCTCGTGTGCGCTTTCGCGTTGTTAAACATCGCCACTTTGTCATCAGCTCAGCATTGCTCGCGCGCTTCTGCTCGTTGTTGCCAACCGAACGCCACCCGGAAACTTCGAGCGGCCTTTGGTGCCACTAGCGGCCACATTTTTCTTGATTTCAGCGGTTTTCCTTGCAGAGGACAAATTGTCAATTCTGTGCAGAGCGGAACGTTCAAAATTCCAGGGAGGACGAATCCACCAATCTACAACTTGACGAATGAATCGAAACCTTCGCTTACGTAGTACCATTTGAATAAATTCTAGTTCTCTTGGAAATTTTCTTAGAATTGTATATTTAAAACTCAGAATCATAAACGAGACATCGAATTGTGCCCCGGCAGAGACAAATATTTACTTTTCCAGCAGAGAACATTCAACTCTCCACTAGGGAACATTTCCCCCCCCCCCCCGTCAGTTCACACCCTGTGTCCCCCCCCCCTCATCCCGGAAATTATTTCTATAGATTTCACTAAGGTCTGGTACATGCCTGATTATAACGAAGCATATTAGCTGAAGCCGAAAGATCAACCATTCTTTCTAATAGTTAAGCAAACTAATTAATTTTGAAATTTTATGTCTATTCAGAGATATATTTGAGCTGTAAATATGGGCACACGAGAAATAAAATTGAACATAGTAGCCTGCCTACGAAACTTTTCTTTGGGAATGTCATTTATTCGGATCGAGTTTTACTGCAATACTACTCTATTCTATTCCATTAGAACGTTTTTCAAAAGAGCAACGCTCAATCATTTTAAATCCATGCTATTGAAAAGAACGTGTAGAAAGCATTGTAGGCACACATAAAACAATGTAAGTACAAGTAAGTATCGTGTTTTTTTATTGTAACTATTGTCATTTACCACGTTCTAACAATTGTTTTGTTATGTGCATCGGCTGTCCGGGCCACGGTCTACCACTTGGAAATAGAATTCGTCACTTTTTTTCATTTACATCTTTTAACACTGTTACACGTTCATAGTGTCAGACATCTCAAAAAAAATTATTTAATAATAATTTGATAGTAAAATGTGTTCATTCATGTGGCTGACGAACTTTGTAAAGAATATGTGTTTGCAAGTTTTTCTTCACTCTAAAACAGACATGTCCAAAGCCCCCACCGCTTGTGTAGCACTATCTACAGTGCTTGTTTGGCACGCGTTGCACGTTGGCGGAGGCGTGATTCGAATTGCGCAGCAACAATCCATCGCGAGGGACGTGGCGATAGGTCGATATCCGCGCAAACTTCGTTAATTTATGACGCGTCGCTGTGCATTGACGAGCGGGCGGCCGGTGATCAAGAGCTTCATTCGCTGGATACATCACTCAGCTGCACGTGTAAGGGGAAACCAATCACCAGCTGTCCAAACGCGTTAGATCGAATGTGGTAGACGCTGTATCGCTTGCACCCCTCCAGCTTGTTTCACTGAATTTATTTCGGATTTGTCTAATAAGAAAACAGTATTTGTTTTAAAAAAATCTTTATGGAATGTGGAACTCCTGATTAAAGAAAGGCATGCAATTACCTCTGGTTTCTTCTCTTGCCCTTCCATGATGTAATGTTTCTGTACCAAATGTGAATATATTAGTATGCGACAAAATCGCCGTACACGATTTTATGAAAATATCTGGACTATAATCAATCCTTTCCATCTCGAATGAAAGAGACCGCGATTCCTAAATGTGTTCAGTTGAGATAAAACCCAAACGAACAATTGTTTCTCATTCGTGTATTAAAATCTTTGATATTTCTGCGGGGAAATATTTTAAGTAACTCTCGCCATCCCGTTTTTATTATTAGCTGCAGTGACTGTAATTCGTAAAGTTTTATTTTCTTTGACAGAGAGGACATAACATATATTTTCACTTGTTGATTTAAACTTATTTATGAAGTATTCATTTGAAGTATTAAGTAACTCTGTACAGTAGAATACTCTTTACTGTAGAAAATTAGCAACAACTATAGTACGTGTGAATACGTCATCGGCTACTGCGGAGGCTGAAGTCTCTATGATTCTCCCCTTCCCTCTACTAGTAGTTATCAAATGGTAACACAGTGGTTTACATAGAACTTAGTATATTGACAATGGTCATTGCAGAGTATGAGTAAGACTTTTTCTGAATTAGCTTAATTAAATATTGCTCACTTTAACGAACAGAACTTACAAAGACCAGTTGTTTTTCTCTGGATTATAATCGAATCGGCACATTGTGCATTGGAGCTTTCTGTACGGATACTTCATTTCTATTGGACAAAAACGTCCCCAAGTTTTCGTACGTAGGTTTCCATTGTGACTGAGCTTTATTAATGAGTGGGGGATGTTGTGTTGCAGGGACGACGTGGAGGATCTGGACGCATCGTGCAGCGGAACGCCGTGGTGGCGGCGACGCGGGGACCCCCGCCACACACGCCAGCCACACGTGGCGGACACGCGCCGCTGACCCCGCCACGCCACGCCCCCAAGTTCCTCGCCCGCCCCCGGCCTCACGGACCGCGCGATTGCTCGTATTTATTTGCTGCTGAGGTCAAGGACAAGGCGCTTGACTACTGTTGTACCCGTTGCACCGTTCTCAGTTGCCACACGTTTTCAATCAGTTACTGTTGTTGTAACGCTGTTATTAATGTTGTGTTTTAAAGAGGGAGAAGATTTAGAGTAACGTGCAACTGGAAACACGAGTCCTTGAGTGGCTTGTTGAAGTGTTGATGTGTGTTACAGAATTATATGTTATATTTTGCATGCTTTTCCAGTTGTTGTTATTCTGATCTTCGTGGTACATGTGATTTATGCAGCAGTGTCCCTTGTGGGTAGTAAATTCGTAGACGATCATTGTGTATTGCAAGATAAGGTTCCATGTGTATATTGTGTGACTTTCAGTGGGCTTATAATGTTCCTGATGTATCCAGGAAGAAGTTGTAGAAGAGTGAAACCCACGCTTGCAAGCATTATACTGATGTTAATGCACTCATAACAGAAACATAGCCAATTCATATGTAAATATGTACCATAACATTGCAGCTTGTAATGAAAGTTTATATATGTTTACATGATATATGACTATTGGTAATTAATGATAATATATATTTATGTGATTATAATCTTTGTGAAGCAGTTCTATGTTTCAGACATTTTATGAAAGCTTCCCTATTTTATATAAATCTTTTGTTTTTTCTTCTGTTCTATTCATATGTGATTCCTGTGAGAAGAGTGAAATTATGAATGGATATGCACATGTGTACATAAATGTATGTTTTAGAGCTGAATATAAAATCACAATGCTAAGTGTGTTCCTAATTTATCTCCTTAACTCGTTTAGTCCACCTGTAATAGAGATACGTACTTATATCTCAACATGCTTGCTTTAATGCTTATAAATCCTATTGTCCAGGGAATTTCCAGTGTCTAAAGAATTGGATTCCATTAATTTTTAAATTTGCATTTCACTAGAGCAACCTTTCCAATGAGCAATATTTGATGTAAAATCTTAAACAGCAGCAGAAATATTTCGGAAAACTTCGAAGTGCCTCAAAATATTTAACAGTTTTCCGATTTAAACAGTGTTTTAAATACTGTTTAATAAGAAGAAGATTAAAATTTGAAAATGTTGGTGGGTGAAAGTACTCGACAATTATTTTTCTTGAATCTCTGTTTTATTGAGGTATCCACTGGAGCCAACTGAACGTTTGATGGTCGTGTGCTTTCCATTAAGCCCATGTAAATTTATCAAAACCGGGAGAGGTTGTTCAGGCATGAACTGATGTCACTGTAGTTCCTCTGACCGGAAGGTTCTAGGTTCGAGTCCCGACGGTGGCACGATTTTCGACACTAGCTTGTCAGACTTCAGTCACTGTCTGCAGGAGAATCCTAGCTGCCGTTTGCTCTGATCGGCAGTTTTTCTGGTTTCTCCGATCAACAGCAGGCGAATGCCGGAACAGTGCCCTAATAAACGGGTCTCGGACCGTGGACGATCTTTCCTTCCTCTTCCTTGTTCTATCCTCACCTCTTACTTACACACACTTCCACCAACATGCATTACACTACCACACATGCCGAGAGACCGGTCGGGAGCTTCGAGCTTGACCCGGTTGGGGCGGTGTCCCGCTTGTGGGAGATACCTGGATGGGGAAAATCCCTCTAGGCGATGGAAGGTCGGCGCCGGATTTGGCCATCTACCGAGGGAAAACCATCGCCACCTCCAGAGGAAAATAATGCACTACACTTACGGGACTAATGATCTTATCAGTTGACGCGCCCGGAAACCCTAACAGTCACATTTACCAAACGTGAAATTGTAATTGCGCGTCTCTTACCCCTATTTTCAATGCGCTCATACGGACACAAGTTTCGTTTCCTTAACGAAAAAATTTTTACCTTTACATGTTTAACCGAACTGTGTGTTGTGCAGGTTTACGCACAAACGCTTTCAGGATGTGGACAACTGCGAAAAGGCGTCCTAAAGAAAGTGGAGTTTCGTTCGTGACAACTCTCCCTTGCACGACTCCATTCATCCCACATAAATATTAACCGAGTAACGTGCGTGTGTCTGCTCCACTATTAAATATTGAACATATACTATTAGGGAGTAAGCGTAATTGAGGTGACGACTTGCAGAGAACTGACCAATTTCGTGTCGTATTCTTCCAGAACATTCTAGGAGAATTCTCGAAAAAACACATTTTGGGTGCTTTTCATCACTTAAAACGCCTTTTTTTGGTGGGGTAAGGCACAGACAACGATGATCGATGTATACTCCTAGCTTAATGGATTCCTTATTCTCTTAGCAAGACGGATCAATTTACCCTGTTTTAGCCGGTTCATTTTTAGAACATTCTGTAAGAATTGTAGAAAGAAGTATTGGGGGAGGTGGGGGGGGGGGTTCAAGGAACCTACACAACAGTGGTGAAACTCCGAGAATACTTCTTGTGCACATTACCTTTCTTTTCCCGCACACCGTTACGACTGATTAATCAAAATGACTGAAACGAATTTTATAATGAAACATACAAAATCTTTTAAAAGTTTGTCTATGGATACTTTTTCATATAACTTTCTATTCCAGGATGGTCGAGCTACAAAACTGTTTTATTTAACATTTACTTTTATTATCATCTTGCTTAGCACACAAATAATTTTTTGGCATGATAATACTTCTTTCAGGCACCAAGTTAAGCTACGCAATATAGAATAACTTCCTTTATTCTAATTAAACGGGCATCGGAACTATTCAGTAACTTCAAGTAAAAGTAAGGAATTAAGAAAAAAACTTTATGCAGCTGATTTTATGATCTCCATTTTATCACTCGATAAAAGAACAGCATTTTTTTGTCTTTAATTAATGTTCGATTCTTCTAATTCATAATAACATCCACATCGTCGAAGGAATTAAATGTGTCCAAACACCTTCCTTCCTTCCTTCCTTCAAATCGCCGTGAGAAACAAGGAATGCAGTGGTTTAGGCCTTGGAAAAGCTCCTTTAGGATAGGGAAGCTGAAACAACTTACGTTTTTGAAAAGAAATGTGAGATTTGTATAATTTTAGATTAACAAATATATTTATTGAATGAAAACAAATTAGTTCATAATTCATTGTACTAAAAATTTCGAAGTTCGGATGATTGGGTTAAGAATAATTGGAGTTTTACTATACACATACACATCTCGTTTACAGCAAGCACAGGAGGAGCATTGGATGAATAAGGTAAGAGAGACGACCAGGGAAACTACCGGTAAAATTATCTTTCAAAGCAATAGTTTGCAAAAGGAATTTAGCATGGGCGAGGGCAACTTACAATAGTCAGTCAGTAGAATTCACTTTTCCTGAAATTAGAATAAATAGAATACTACTCGTGGTATAAGATCTTATGTATATTACTAGTTTCTTAAGAGTAGCCAGGTGGACAAGTAAGGCCCCACCAACGAGTAGAAAATGGGAAATATATACAAAAGAAGAAATATATGTGATATATGTATGCAATACAATTTTGAGAAAAGATATACGATTTTACTGAACATAAAATCCCTCATTTAATACAGTTCCGGTAATGTAGATGTGAAAATTTGAATATTTTCACTGACCCCCCCCCCTTTTCCAGTAGAAATTGCCCTTGTATGTTCGGTTTCTTGTGTGAGCATTCCTGAATGGTTATTTTTATGATTTCCATTTTAAATTAAGCGAACCACACCTTACATTTTCGAATAATGATAAAATGCCAATGAAATAATTGGATGACTTACAATTGTAATATGCTATATAAATTATATAAGTATTCAATTAGTAGTCGTGCCTCATACTAAAGTTTTTAGAAAATGTTGCCCAAGATTAGTGGATTTCTTTGTTACCGTCCCGTAACAAGACCGTCCTCGGAATAATTCAACGTCGTAGTCGCCACGCTTTAGGTTTCGTCAAATCCCCGCCAGATCGCGTTAGCGCATGGAAGTCCATAGCTTAGTGTGTACTTTCCCCACTAGATGTCAGGGTATGTCATGACGTTGAATAACAACCTGTTCTTTAACATTCGTGAAAATTGTACCCCGGGAAATTACGAACAATTCTTGCTCCACATTTTCATTACGTGTCGCATACATATCTTTTATGTACAATTGCATTCATAACAATTACAATTTTTAATGTACAATGTATTGATAATTAGAAACTTCGAAAAAATCTCATTTTACTACTTTGTTATTTATTTTTTTTATTTAAATAGTTTTATTGAAATTACATTCTTCTGTTTACTTGAAAACTTTGCAAATATTTGATGTCCTAATCTAATTAACTTAATCTAGTTTAAAATTATACATAACTAATTCAAAAATTTAATTTTAGCATTGGGTGAGGAAACAAAAAGAACCTTAGAAGAATCATTGGATATTTAAAAATCAAGGAAGAAATGGAGGGGAATCAGTTCTTAATTGTGGTTTTGTATCAGGAAGTTTTTTCAAGTCTATTCTGGGCTGATGCTGATGCCTATCTCGGATGTAAGCTTATGTAAAAGTTACTGGGTATTGACAGACCAAGAAAATCAGAAAATATTGGAATTATTGCAGGATTTTTGTAATGAATCTGGGTAAAATGGAATCCTTATTGCATATTTGAGAATAAATTTAAAGTCTTTGGAAATTATATATGATTTCAATCTCTGAATACTGGTTCCTATGTTTCTGTGAGTAACAGTAGGAGAGAGCAAGTTAACAATAGCATGTAGCTATGATATTAATTTTTTTCAAATTGAGAAAAAGGAATATGATAAGTTTTGAAATTCAACAAAATTATTTCATTCTTTGTGACATTGTAAAAGTATCAGAGTTGTTTGCTGATTCTAATAATACAGTTGTGCTAAAAATTCAGCATTTTTGAATAAATATTTTCACTCTATAACTTCACACTGCAACCATAAAAAAATAATTATAAATGATGGTAAGACAATTGGTAACCAACATTGTGCTAACAGTAAGTTGTGGGAAATTGAATTTTAAGTATTAACATTTGCTGCATTTCTTGATTTGGGCAATACCATGTTCAATTTTTGTGAACGATAATTTCAGAAGTCGAGGGGCTGATGTTGCAATGTTGTAATAGAAGAAATATTTGATAATATTAAAAGAACAAAAATTAAGTGCAATGTAACTTAATCACAAGATTTGATCATTGTCTTGCAAAATATTACGCAAATTCCTAAAAGTAGCATTTCGAAAAGGTTCAGTAGTTGTATTCTTTGTAGAATATGTAAAGTTGAGAATAATTCAGGACAAGTCCATAATATTTTCAATTTTTTTGTCCTTATCATCTTGGGGAGACTTGTATGTTGGAATGCTTTCTAAACTTTTCTTATCAGTTTAGCTGAACTAATATTTTGTTTGACCTGTTCTAATAACTACCCCTTTTATCCTGATCATTGCATGAGGAAATATATTTCTGCAGCTTTTAATTTCTCCCTTTGTACTTATACAGACCATGAAGATAAAGGAAACCTTTATACCAGAGCCAGATTTAAGAGTATGCCGCCTGTAGGCTAAAGTCTATTTGCCTCCCCCTTTATTGTTCATAGTTGAAATATATATTTCTTTTATACAACAAACGGTAGAGTTCATTCTTGTTTCCATGTTTTTGAAACATTAAACATTTAGCGCAAAAGCTTTCATTTAGGTTAGGTAAAATTACAATTTTAATAGTTTACACAATAAATTACATAATAACATTAGTTCTTTTAATTGTTTTTCAATGAAGTCTTTCAAGATTCGTTGAAAAAATAAAATTGGTTTCGAAATGAATTAATTAGTTCATGGAGATCAAAGATCACGTTTTTAAACAAATTTTTGTACTTTAATGCTAATGACTTATGTTTTGCGTAATTGAAGATCCGGGTTCAATTTGAATAAATTGCCAAACTGCCACCCCTAAAACTTTGCCGCTTTAGGCTGCAGTCTACTTACCCTATTTAGAAATCCGGCCCTCCTTTATACACACATTCCAATTAGTTCCAATTTTAATTTTAAATTTGAAAGTATTGTTTCTATAACTTTCTTGCAATTTTAGGACTTGTCTTTACTGTCCTTCCTCTCTGCTTCATGGCTCCTTTCCCTCTCGACCCTTTTTGAACGCGAGATTCGCAATAAATAACGTTAGCATAACTTCAGATATATCTGTCGAGCGTGTGTTTTATATATAAGTGAGGAGAGTTTGGTCGCAGGCGAAGTGATGTGAAGAAGAAAGGAGTCCAGTCAATTCAGATATTGTTGTTGTGTGACTACCGTAACATTGCCATGCGAAATATATTAATCCAAAATTGGTTTCTGTATTAATTTGAGCGAAAAGTGAGAAATCTCAGCCAGGTATATCAAAAGCACTTAGATCGCATAATTGATACTTCACTTCCAAAACCTATTGCTTCTTGTGTAGGAAAGACAATACGACTGAACTTATGGAACAGCAAAAAGGACTGCCCTATACATAAAGAAATTATGTTCTTTAACAGAACGTAAGACGTTTCAAGTAATGAAGTTTTAAAGTATGATGAAGCGAATCCAAAACCTTTCTAGATATCAGTAAGGAGCTTTCTTGTTTACGTATGTGCTAAACCCTATCAAAAGGGATGAAAAAATCTTACTGCAGATAGGATGGCTTGGTAACGATGTATAATTGTTTTTGAGTCAATGAGTCAATTAAACCATACAAAGGGTTTTAAAATCCCAGACGCAAACAATAACAATCACATATTTAGTATGACCGATTCAACATTATGTAAGATATTGTCTGCTGTTAGGTATTTGCTGTTAGGTTTCATTTGTTACCCTGTGAATGGGTCAGCTGCTGTTTTAACGACACTGTTACGTGCTTCTGCGATATTATACTTGATGTTTAGATATCAGTAGTCGTCTAATATTTTGCACTCAACATTTCGGAAACATACAACTGATGTTCTATTTTCTATCTGTTATCGACATGTCTTCCATATATACTTTTGAAGCAGGCAAGATTATACTGTGCGGCTATCGGGTCGGTAAACCCCCGTATTCGCCTATCAAAAAGAAAGTGGCATTCATCTGAGTTGTCTTCTAGGTATGAATAGGTATATGAAATGCATGGCCTCATCAATATTAGTGGCTGGGCAAAATCCCTTTGCCTTCTTCTTCTTGTCAGCCTAAACAATTTCGTCTCTCAAAAAAGCTGATATCACGCTTCTTCTGTGAACAAATCGTTGTTAGCAAGGCGTTTAATTTGCAGACACCCATTTATATTGATTACATTTCCATTGATTACACTGGTCAACACTCATTTTCTTGCCAAACAATTTAAAACCATTTTAGGGTATGTTTAATGCACAGATTCCAAATATGGCATTGGTTTTGGTAGATTGGCTCTAGTTTTTGAGATAATGAAAATCGCATCGAAAAATATTATTTATTTCATTGTGTACAGGCTAATCGTAAATTACATAAAACTTGAACTTAATGTAACTAGATATGCCTATTTATACAAAATTAAACTATTAAAATATTTAATATTAATATAGTCAATATATTTATATTTACAGCCTGCAAAGAATCACAAAACATTGTATGATATCCTTGTATGCGGCAAATCAGGGCAATCACGTTGATGGCTCCAGTAGTAGTCTGCCATTGTGTCTATCCCATCTGCTCTGATATCTAACTTCCATTACCGTTATTTCTTGATGGAACCGCTCTCTTTGTTCCTCACACATATTACGAAGATTTTCTGGAAATTTGTATGTATATGCGTATGGAGAAAGTGTACCTTAATGCTCATAGTTGCACCCAAATTTTGAAAGTTTGAAAGCAAGTCTGCCACCAGTTTTGGATAATTTTCTGCTTTATGAATACCCAAAAAGTTCTTGACAACTATGGCAAAGTCTGTACCAATAACCAGTAAAGTGTTATTTTCGCTTCCAGTGTCAGACATTTCTTTTAGTCAGGATGCTAAACGTTCAGCTGCTTTGTTTGGCAAACTGAGGTCACGTATTAAATCAATGAGCGTATCTTGGGAGAAGTGCTCTTTTGTAACAACACCTCCATTGTATTCATTGCCACTGCTAACTCTTGTATTGCACCCCAGAATCTGTAAATCCTCACTATCAGACACAGGTCTTCCAGTGAGTGCGGTGAACATCAGGTCCGTGTAGCACAGGTCACTTTCCTGATTCCAAATCAGGGTACTTCCTGTTCTTTTTCTTGCAACGATTGAAGGCTGTACGTTTACACAACAAAAATAACAATCATCATGATTTTAGGACTCTCGCCATACCATCAGTACACCAAATTTTAAACTCTTCAGTTTTCCACTGACGAAGACACTCCACACAAGTTTTGCATACCATATCAGGAGCCCACGACTTATCTTGATCACCCAATTTTATACCAAAATATGTTTCACATATTTTTATACAAAGTTTTTAATATTTATTTTCTGTTTTTGTAGCGTAAATTTCCCACAAATGTAGTCAAATACATTAAAGTCATTCAAACAAGGTCTTCCTGAAGAACTCACTGTTTTGTAACAAAAGAAAGTGTATTTAATAAAACGAAACTCAATTAAAGTATCCTGAAAATAATGAGATATTCAATGTTTAAAATGAAAAAAAAACAGTGTTTGCATAAAGATAGACATCTGCATGAGATGCTATGAGTTTCGTGATAGTATCATTCATTACAATGTTAATAGCACAAAAACTAGAGCCAATTCAGCAAAACTAATGACATATTTGGATTCGGCATACCCAATTTACTGTAAATTCTTTGCAAAATCCTGGACAAGTGAAAAAAAGTTGTTGTTTTTTTTTGTTTAGCAGTGTTATTGATGGTTTCAAGGAAAACTTTAAAATAGGCACAAAATTTCTTGGTGCATATGACTTTCTTGTGAATGTGACTGACAATATTAGTAATAATAATTATTGCTATGAAACGGATAGGTCATTTTGTTCTTGTTATGTCGCGCTTATCACGACGCGCATAACTTTGTATGTGGCGCGCTAGCATCGAGGCAGCGCGCCCTGACGGGAGCCGGCGGCGGCAGCAACTAGCTACGGCCACGGTTCGACAGGCTGGAGGCAGGAAGCGAGTCTCGCCGCCGGACGCCGGCCCTTTAAAGGGAGCCGGCCTACACCCCGACAGGCAGTTGGGAACGAGCCCTGAGAGCACCAGGGATAGCGTACGCGCCGAGCCGGGAGAGTCAGCCGCCAGATGAATGTCGGCACGGAGTAAGGACTACCGCAGCAGCAGCAGCAGGGCATTGGTGATTGCCCGAGAGATGGTAGTCAGGGCATTGGTGATTGCCCGATGTATGATAGGCAGGGCATTGGAGATTGCCCGTGAATAGCTGTATGACTGATTATGTTTGTAACAAAGGCATAAATAAACTATTGTTAAATGTGCGTGCGAAGTTTATTTCATGGACATAACAATTCTATTGGAATGCTTTAGATGTATGTAAATGGTTTTAGTTGGCAGAAGGCATAGGCCTAGGTCTTACCAGAACTTTCAAACGTGAGTTTAACCTAAGTAAATATTATAAATATTAGTTCTTAATCACTCTTTATTTATAATGACCTTAGGAACCCAAAAATACTGCATAGAGAGATTATTAGTAATTAAGGGCAACTTCAGAATAAAAAGAAAATTTAGTGAAATTTTTAAACCTCATAGTTCTGTTACTATAAGCACGGGGGAAAATATGTAGAGAAATTTGTAGAGAATTGTGTGATCTTTAAAATTTTACATAACCACTTTTTTCACCAAGATCAATTAATAAAAATTTATTACGCAAAAACCAAAAAATGCCCGAAAATTTCATGTTTTTTGACTATGAAACTTTTCCCGCAGAAATTCTTGATGTATTTCTTGGTGGAAAACTTAGAGTTTTCTTACTAATAACAATATAACCAGAATAAAAAATAAAATATTTTACCTCATCTTTTGCAAGGTAAAATGTCTTATCGACTACACTTTATTCATAGAACTTAAATACTATGACTGATACCATAAGACCCCATGGTATTTGGCATGAACATCATGGTATCAAGCCTGTCCTTACGAGATCATACGTTTTCGGGACATAATGGAGACAAAGAATAGACATTAAGGTAACACGTGTCAATAAATATAGATATTCCATGTTCCATGTCAATGCACGAAAATGTGATGTTTTCGTGCATAGACGTTTTCGTGATTTCGTGGAAAGTAACGCTTTCTCAGTCTTATAAAAAGAAGTGAAGCTGTTAACATCAAATGATAAGTGGTATATGTCAATGTTAGTTTCATTGTAATCTAGGTTATTTGGGAAAATATATCGAGGAGAATAGTTGATGGTTAATTCTTATAGATTGACATAGTGTATAATTAAAGTTCAGAGCATTATCAATCGTAAATTATAATTGGGATTTTTGTTTCGCGTGTTAAAGTTAAATTAGTTCATTTCATTTAAAAAGACTTCGTATTTTCCGAAGAGTTTATGGTAGGATAGCTCCGTAGCTGGGTAGAAAAACATTAATAAGTTGATTAAAATAGTCGCGTAGAGGTTTCATACGGAACCTAGCGAGGGCTAGTCGCGTCGATATATAACATATTAAATTACTTAAAAGATCAAATAATCAGAGATTCCGGGGGTATTCAGAACTTATTCGGACAATAAGCCAAAAACAGTTACGGAAGACATCAACACCAGACGTGGGAAGCATTTCAGAAGAAAATCGTCCGAGAAGAACTCGTAAGCTTACAAACATTATTTGAAAAAGACCGTATGGTACATTGATGTATTCAGAGAGAAAGTTCAATCATTTAATTCAAGAGATCTCGAATACTTTGTAAAATAATAGTAATAAATGTTGAAATTTGATTGTTTTTGGAAGAGAAAAGGGTGATAATTCATTGTAGTAGCCATCAGTTCAATAGTAAGTTTTTTCCCCACAGAACTAGCAGTAAACGTAATTCTGTATAGAATTACTCGTAAGCATGCAACAGGGAAGACGATTAATGTTGTAAGTCAGAACCCACGACTAAATGTGATAATTTTATAAGTTTTGAAAATATGAAAATAAAAAATAATGTTAAAATCGAAAAACGTTAGAATGGCTTGCCCAACATGGGGCAGAATATACAACTATCAATGATAAAATTGGAAGTACATTGCAATTGTTTCTGTCGGTACCACTTTGCCAATCTTTAAGTCTACTTTTTACACATTTGTTGGAATCCCAGTTTACTGCAAATCGTTGGTGAACTCATTAATATCAGATAGCATTTGAGAGAGAATTTCTTCATTTCTACCATCAATTTAAGATCATCAAACAATTTAAGATCAACCATGTAAAACAAACATGATACTGGTTTTTCATCCCCATAGGGCTTGTAATCGAAGTCAACATGCAACTATTGTCTAGACAGTTGGATCAAATTGAAGCAAGAGGCAATAATGTAGTTCCAAATAAAGCAATGTTTTACGCTCCCATTGTTTTGAATGACCTAGGAGTTAAGTCAAATTCTTACATAAACTTTGCGGAACAATCCCAAAGCTCCGGTAACTATTGAGGCGACCTCTGCTTTTACGCCCCACATTCGGCTCATCTTGATTTCCAAGCTCTTGTATCTAAGATGTATTCCTGCCTCCTTAGTTACGACGTTTTGATCGCATGGCACAGCATCTACAAGTAGACGCGATTTTTTCTCCAAATTCCGGATAACAATATCCGCTTTGTTTGCCGCTATTGTGCGATCAATTTGAATTTGTTGGTACAATATACTACACAGTCCAACAGAAATCACCAGTTTTGATGAATTTTGATACCATTTGGGGCATGTGTTTTGAACTTCGAGGGCGGTACAAATCTGCCGCAGGAGGTAACTACACACCCTGTCGTGTCTTTTCAAGCATTCAGTCTTTGCTAGAATTGGGCAAGTTAAGACGATATGATCAATGGTTTCTACTTATTTCTGACAAATGCGGCATAATCTTGGGAAATTTTGAAATCCGATTTATCAAAATGTCGTGTTCTCAAGGCCTGATCTTGGGTAGCTTCTACAAATGCTTGAGGTTTTGGCTTCATTCTTCCCCATTTAAGCCACATAAATGATTGATCTTTATTGATCTGCACCTTGTTCATTTTTTTTGTAGATACTGTTCGTGGAGAGGTTTGCCACTACACGATTTCTTTAAATTTTTTGTGTCCGATTCCTTTAATATTTTTTTTGTCTCATTATTATTTTTCCTGTACATCACGACTAATGATGTTACGAGTGGACTGAATATAAAATATACTATTATTCCTCTAAATCACAACTTAAGATATTATGTGTCGGCTGAATATAAAATGTACTCCAGGTTGCAACCAGCTACCTAAGGAGCAGATCTAGGGACTGTCGGTGCCTCTACAATACTTTGCGCAAAATGTGGGCTGTTCCAAGTAAAGCTATTTCTTGCACTTCCCAGTCTTTTGGATTACCTGGGAGTTTAGACAAGTTCTTACACAAATTTTGCGGAACAAATCCCAGAGCTCCGATAACTATCGGGACGACCTGTGCTTTTACGCCCCACATTCGGCTGATCTCGATTTCCAAACTCTTGTATTTAAGACGTTTCTCTGCCTCCTTGGTAACGACGTTTTGATCGCAAGGTACAGCAACATCGATAAGTAAACACGATTTTTTCGCCAAATCCCGGATGACTATATCCGGGTTGTTTGCTGCTATCGTGCGATCAGTTTGAATTTGTTGGTCGTACAATATCGTACACAATCCTTCAGACGTCACCGGACTTATATCCCCACGTACAGAGCGTACAGGCTGTACATAGCATTACGCAATGTACCCCGGAGCAAAGCAGGGCTTATGAATTTAATTAAAGCACGAGGCCCGATAACCAATATCTTGGAACCAGAAAGAAGGCGTCTTTTCGTGTCCCCGATAATTTTAACGCACTTCTATCTTAAGCACCTAATAAATACTAACAAATTTCATCTCAGTTGCGCCCTGCGCTCAGATAAGACGTCGAAGGCTCCAATAACTAAAGCCTGCCCCTTAACCTCCATATAATCATGAAAGGTCACTTCGGGGCACAGTCCTCGCGATACCAAGATCCTCGCTTTGGAGTTCCCCCTCCGCCCGTGATAAGGGTCACACAGAGCGCACTCGCGTCTCTGACCATAACAAGTATCTCCCCCTCCACCATGTACTTACAAACAGGAGTGGGGAAGTGGTCTATATAGTTCCTAAGGAGATATTGTAAAGGTTTCACAACCATTTTCGACTTTGTAATAGAAATTTGTATAACCTGTATTTTATTCACTTCTGTAATAAACTCGGTGTGTTCTCACTCTCTGAGTTTCATTTCACTAAGTCTGTCTGGAGAACTGTCGACTTGCCATCGACGTATTTTACTCCGGTTTCGGTGAGTGTTCGTACCACTTGGGGCATGCGTTCGGAACTTCGAGGGCGGTACAGATCTGCCAGTGGAGGTAGCTACACACCCTGTCGTGTCTTTTCAAGTATTCGGTCTTTGCTAGGATTGGACAAGCTGAGACAATATGATCGATGGTTTCTACGTGTTCCTGACAAATGTGGCATTTATCATCTTGGGAAATTTTGAGAACCGCTTTATCATAATGTCGTGTTCTTAAGGCCTGATCTTGGGCAGCTATTAAAAGTGCTTCCGATTCTGGCTTCATTCTTCCCCTTTTAACCCACATAAATGATTGATCTTTATTGATCTGCACCTTGTCCATTCTTTTTAGATATTGTCCGTGGAGTGGTTTGTCTCTCCACGATTTCTTTAACATTTTCTGTGTCTCAAATTTCATGTTAAGTAGCATCAGAAGTTCAGTGTCTCTGTCATTCTGGTTGTCTTGCATACTCTTGTTCGCAATGCTTCTTGCTACACTTACAATGCCTCTGTTTCCCATTCTTCGGTCAGATTTCATGACCTGCCTCATTAGTGGGTCATCTTGATGGCTGACTACATACTTTCCCATCTCGGTTATTGCATTGTGCCAGGAGGCTTCAATTTGTCTCAGGCCTCTTCCTCCTTCCTTACGTGACACATAAAGTCTATGTACATCAGCTCGGGGGTGGGCAACATGATGCATTGTAAGCAATTTTCTGGTTTTTCGATCCATGATGCGAATTTCCTGTTCAGTCCAGTCTACTAGTCCGAAACTGTATTCGGCTACAGGCACCGCCAAACTACCTATTGTTGATATTTTATTCCTTGAGTTCAGAGCGGACTGCAGGACAAGTCTCACTCGTCTATAATACTCCCTGCGAATTCTCTCTTTCATTGTGTCGTTCGAGATGGTCTCACATTCTTCAATGCTCAGATATTTGTAAGTTTTACCTGGCTCAAGATCTTGAATCACAGTGTGTCTATCAACTTCAATGTTCTCGGACGTGGTCATTTTGCCTCTTTTTAAGTTGGCTTTTGCACACTTGTCAAGACCAAACTTCATGCAGATGTCATTGTTAAAATCATTGATGACAGCATTTGGGAGAGAACCGCTTCATTCTTAGCAAAAACTTTAAGATCATCCATGTAAAATAAATGTGATAAAGGCATTTCATCACCATGGAGCTTGTAACCAAAGTCAGTGTGCGACAGCTGTCTTGATAGAGGAATCAAACTAATGCAAAACAGCAGAGGGGGTAGTGAATCTCCTTGAAAAATTCCCCTGTTAATCTGAATACTTCTGGTTTCTACTGCTTCCTTTCCGCTGTGTATTAGTAACCTGGTGCTCCACGACTTCATACTAGCCTTCCAAAACTCAAAAAGTCTAGGATGAAATCGATAGATCTCCAGGGTCTTCAAAATCCAATCGTGTGGTACACTGTCAAAGGCCTTCTGGTAGTCAATCCAAGCCATGCTTAAATTACGTTTTCGTTTCTTAAATCATTCAATATTATTTAATGAGAAGCAAGATTTCCTTACAGCCATAGGAACCTTTACGACATCCTTTCTGTTCAACTGGCAACAGATGGTTCTTCTCTAGGTTCCTATACATTTTGTCAGCAATGGCTGCAGTTATAAGTTTGTACATTACTGGCAAGCAAGCAATTGGCCTGTAGTTCTTCGCCAAAGAGCTGTCTACTCCTTTGGGTAGCAAATACGTAATGCCGCGAGTGAGCCATTCGGGGAGTTCGTTAGGGTTTTCTAAAATTTTATTAACAGCCTTTGCAAGATGAGAATGTAGTGCTGTTAATTTCTTAATCCAATAAATCTGGATCTTATCAACCCCAGGGGATTTCCAGTTTCCCATATTCTTAATTGTTTGGCATAAGTCCTCTTTCGAGAATCCTTCAACATGTTCCACTGTTTCCACGAGTCCATTGGCAGCATCAACTTCAGATTGGAGTCACGATGCGTCTTTGTTGTAGAATCTGGTTTCCTCCCAGATTCCTGACCAAAATGTTTCGACGTCATCTTTTGAAGGAGGGGCAGCATTGCCATTCGGTTTTTCAGTCAGACTGCGATAGAATCTCTTCGCGTCTGTTTCAAACAACCGGTTCTGTACACGGAAATCGATTCTACGTTTGTACCGTCTTATTCGTTGAGCCCATGCTTGGATTTTTTCTTTTAGCTTTTCAGCTACCATTAGCCTTGTTGTGTCATTGTCAATTAGGTATTTTTGTTCAACATGGAGTATTTTTTGTTGAACTTTGTACGTGTGGTTTGACTTAGAAGATGCCTCGGATAGGAGTGATATTTCACGCCGTGTGTCGGCTATCCGTTTCATAATTCTTTTCATCCACGGAGGTACGGAGCTTTTTACTCTGTCTGGCTGTCGGCCATCGGTGTTCTTGGCTGGTCCCAAGATTATCTGAGATAATAGATATCCAGTTGCATACACGATGTGATTGATTTCAGTAATATCTAGATCTCTACTTGAGGTCTGTACAACCTCATTTAAGACAGAATTCGCTGTTTCTATCACTCTCTTAGCTTTAGCATTTCCGTAAATTCTCCTCAACGGTGCACGAGATTCGAATGGAAGCAGACGAACTCGTTCTATCTCGCGTCGGAGGATGTCCCGCATCATGTCCTTATCGTGTGACTCATGGCCAGATGAATTTTCACCACTGACGGATGTTTCATTTGGAAGAGATGAACCTTGAAGTGGATCATCGTTTTCAGGGATATTAGATGGTTCTAAATGTTCGTCATGTGGATGGTTTGATTGATGAACATACTCTGCGTTTCTCTGGATGTCTGCAAGTTGTTCTGCTGTGAATTTTCCACTGCTGAGTATGTATCGTCGTTGACTGGCAAGCTTCTTTGAGTCTAGGGTAGGTCTCATATCTGGGTTCCGCTCTCTCCATATCTTAAAAACTTCTATTTCTGAGCCCCCATTTTTCGCTTTTGCATAGTAAAAGCACCACATCTCCTCCATTAATTCATCCCGTGTCCATCTCTGACGATGGCTTCGAGCTACTGCCGGCTCTGGGTCCCTGGGACTAACATCCGTGGGATGGCCAGATGTCGACAAGGTGGCATTAGCTCGGTTCCTGAGCAGGTATGGGACATTGGTAGAACCAGGCACGTTAAGGTTCATTACATTGCTTGTTCTATTCATTTTGCTCATTGGTTTCAAGTGAAGATTCGCAGGTAGCAAGTTCGAGTTCGCGGATCACACTTAACATTTGGGTTGTTTCCTGCGATCCGTTACTGCGACCCATAGTGGCCTCGGGGCATCCCCCCGTAGGGTCCAGCAAGGGGTCCCTCCGATCGCCAGTCGGCATTACTAAACCCTACGGGATTTTCACTGACTGCTGAAGGCAGCCTCCTTCGCTGGCTAATGCAAGGTTCGGGCCTCCACTCTAATCAGTGGCCTGGTGTGCCAACCCAGTTTCTCTCCTGTACCCTCCATGGGCCGATAACAGGAAGTCCAAAGGTTCATGACCCTTCCCTCTCTACTTACTTCCCACTCTCCTCAAAATGGAGTACTTCTTCGTCTGACCCCTCACCTTCAACCTATTCAGCAAGGGAGACCCTACCAGTAGCTAGGCTACCACTGACATAGCTCTCAGGCTCATGGGGGTACTCAAGCTCCACCACCAACTCCAAGGTCGTGTACTCCCTAGGTGGAGTTATTATTATTATTATTACTCCATTACATCACGACTAAAGATCTTATGAGTCGGCTGAATATAAAATCTACTCCAGGTTGCAACCAGCTACCTAAGGAGCAGATTCGGTGACTGTCAGGGCCTCTACAATACTTTACGCAAAATGTGGGCTGTTCCAAATAAAGCAATTTCTTGCACTTCCCAGTCTTTTGAATTACCTGGGAGTTTAGACAAGTTCTTACTCAAATTTTGCGGAACAAATCCCAGAGCTCCGATAACTATCGGGACGACCTGTGCTTTTACGCCCCACATTCGGCTGATCTCGATTTCCAAACTCTTGTATTTAAGACGTTTCTCTGCCTCCTTGGTAACGACGTTTTGATCGCAAGGTACAGCAACATCGATAAGTAAACACGATTTTTTGGCCAAATCCCGGATAACTATATCCGGTTTGTTTGCCGCTATCGTGCGATCAGTTTGAATTTGTTGGTCGTACAATATCGTACACAATCCTTATTATTATTATTATTATTATTATTATTATTATTATTATTATTATTATTATTAACGTATTGACAGGCTTGGGTATAACTCAAAACGTTGATTCATACTACTACCAGACATTCGAGTTTTTTTCATTATTTTAATCGATTTTGCTACTATAAAAAAATTAATTTACCAACATTTATCAACATTTAACGGTATAATACTTGCTTTCTTGGCATTTCAAGCACCCAGGCTACATCGCTACAAAAATTACATATCGCATGCTTACACCTGATGAAAAAGACTTCACCCTGACCTTCAGTGTCCTTTACTAGAACACGACAAGCAAATGTAAGAGAAAGTACTGCAAGGTAAACGCAAATTGGCATGCAAGAAGAGTCAAGTTTGATCCTGCATCTTTCAACAGGTTGACAAGTTGTCGCTGATCTCTCCGCCCTGCAATTCTCTGACTTAACACGCACTTGGGCATGAATAATACCAAACGAAACTTTTCACGAGCCTACACTCGATATCACCTTACAGATCAGTCATAAGTGAAGCCTCACCATGCCTGGAAGCTCGAAAATACTAAAAAGGTAGGTACTACATTGTACCGTGGCTTGAATATGAACAAATACTTTTATTTTTCCTTTCATGATTCTTATTTTTTTATATAACTTAATTTCACAGTCGTATATCATAATCACTTTATGTAAATATGACTTGGGGTTGTGTTTTGACAGTTGACTACAATTATTCAGACAGTTTCTCACATGGGAGCTGGAAGGCAAATAAAGAACTGTCAATTACAACATAATGTTTATTTAAATTTTGTGAATAGCAACGTTTCGAGAACTGGTATTGCCTCCACCAATTATATTTTTAATACAATATTTTAACATTTAAATTTTTTATCTGGGTTGTAGAGTTCATTAAGAGGAAAGCTTAATACTTGCACTTGTTACGATTCGTATTATTTTATTTTTAATATACATTGCATTAATGAGTGTGCCTCCATCAACGACATAGGCCGAGGCGTTGCGCGGGGCAGGCCGGCAGCAGCGATGTTATGGGCATAGTTGCAAGAAAAACATTGGCACCAATAAAACATTTTAAAATGGGTGTAGGGGTGCCACAAACTCCATAACCCCCTTCCAATTTTTTGGCCCTTTTTGCTACTTTTTAGAAAATAACGAATAAATATTATTTGATGTTTTTTATCAACGTATTTTTGGCTGAGGTGGTGCCCACGTTACCCCGTAACAATTTTATGATCATAAAACCATACTTAATTGACTCAAAGAGTGGGCCATATTAGCCAATTAGCCATATTAGCCATATGGCCAATTTTACGTTAAAACCATTGAAATAGCCACATTTCAATTAGCCATAGCTCCATAAATTTGTATCCAAAATACGTTTAATTTTGATGAGATTAGAGCTTGAAATCTCTGATTTAAGAACTTCGCTTCGCACAATTTATCTTAAGATTTCAAGCTCCAATTTTATCAAAATTAAAAGTATTTTAGATAAAAATTTACGTCGCTAGGGCCAATTGAACTGTGGCTATTTCTGTGGCTATATTTAACGTAAAATTGGCCATATTTGAGCTGATATGGCCCACTGTTTGAGTTAAATAAGTGTTGTTTGATGATCATAAAATTGTTGCGAGGTAACGTTGGCACCATCTCGGCCAAAATACATTGATAAAAATAACATCAAATAATATTTATTTGTTATTTTCTAAAAAAAGTAACGAAAAAGGCCGAAAAATGTGTTAATGGGTTTTGTGGCACCCCTGAACCCATTTTAAAATCTGTTTTTTGGTGCCGATGTTCTTGCATCAAAAACTTATATAATATTTCAGACGAACACGATGGAGACAAGACAACATCAGTCGCGAAATGCTCTTATTTTCAAAGTTTAAACAAACATATTGTAGCTTGACGATTCTTCTAATCAGTACTTACGTGAACAAGAAATCGAATATTTATAGAGACTGTCAAAAAGTAATATGGATCCATATTAAGAGAACTTCACTTTTTTATTCTTTCTCAACAGTAGCATGTAACAAAAACTTCGTACTTTCGTTTGAATTATGCTTAACATTAAAATTTTCATTTGCCATTGGATTTTGCTGGACCATTTTAATTTTAATCTCTAAATGTTGAAATATAAATAATTATAATAATACTCATGTTAGTTTTGGAAATAAAATTGACACATTTTTAATGAATTAGTGATGCTCTGTACAGTTTCAACTACTTTTACTGTCATGAACGTAGTAGTACAGTGAATTATTGTGATGCTACTAAGGAAGTATTGTAAAACATTTATATATGTTAGGTGTCTGGCAGACCGTTTGTTTGTCTCTCTGAGGACAACACTCGCGCCTAAATCGTACACAGAATTTCACTAAAGGTGGTATTCCTTGATCGATATATCTAATGTCGTGGCCCCTCGAATTTAAAACAAATATTTCAATATTTGGAGATACATAACAAAAATCCCTTACATTTTCGAAA
Organism: Acheta domesticus; assembly: GCA_031308135.1. NCBI lineage: Eukaryota > Metazoa > Arthropoda > Insecta > Orthoptera > Gryllidae > Acheta > Acheta domesticus. Next base: position 126,462,713 of record JAHLJT010004567.1, on the reverse strand, counting down.
TTTTCTCAAAACTGGTTCCTAACTTCTTAGAATTTTTTAGAATTGTGACGATACTACTGACTACTTCTTCAAACGATAATATTTACAAGATGAGTGATGGGTCAGTAAGTATTGAAATTTAACCTCCGAATACTTTTGTATTTACAGATCCGACTCCTCCAATGCTGAACCATTGGAGTTCAATCTGGATCTCCAGATTAAAGCCATGCGCTTAGTGGGCCTGTGGCAAGACGAGGAACTAGGGTCGGATTTATTGTGGAAATTTTATCCATTCTATAGAATACTCCTCCTTAGCGTCATAATTATCCAACTTACCACAATGGCAATCGGGATCATACCTTACTGGGGTGACTTGGCTCAGATGGCAATGATTGGATCGATGGTCCTTTCATTCATTGAGGTATCCATGAAAATCATTGATGCGTATCTGTACCGAACTAAAATCGAGAGTCTCATTTCGACCCTACTAGACGATTTCTCGACCCTTCCGATCCTGGACGGTCCAGAGCGTAACGAGATCATTAAAGAATGTACGTCAGTCTCCAATAGGATGTGCAGGGCGTATATAATGGTTGCGATCATTGGCGGAGGGACGTGGAGCGCGGAGCCGCTTGTGGACATGGCTATGCACAAAATGCTCCATCCGGACGAAGAGCATGAGTGGGCATTGCCCTTCCCGGCGTGGTTCCCTTTCGACCACAACACCACTCCATTGTACCAATTGGCCTACCTGTTCCAACTGACGGCGATCGTCGTTGGCTGCGGGGTGACGGTCGCGGCGGACATGTTTTTCGTCTCGCTCATGATCTGCACGGCCGGGCACCTTCGCCTGCTGGGCAAGTCTCTGGAAAACATGTACGAGAGGGTAAGGAACGTACGCGTGTCTGCCCTGCTGCCCACGGACCCCGGCCAAGACAGCGCACAGCTGCGGGACGAGCATGTGTACGACTTCCTGGTTGCGTGCATCAAACATCACAAATCCATCATAAGGTGAGTGAAATAGTTTAAGATTTTCATAATCTGTTATGATTCTTGAGTTGGATTTCTTTTGTTGCCAGCTGCCGAATTCGGTGAATACAGGCGAATTATGTAATTGAAACGGATAGGTAGCTTAGAGCTGACAATCCTCGTAGTATACCGTTTTTAAGAGAGACAGACCAACTCTCGATGGGTCATGTGTTATGTTTTGTATATTCCAATTGTCAATACGAGTTTCATTTTATATAGCTTGTTACAAAGTATTTTGCATATTTTCATTATTTATGACAACATGAAATTTTACTGAACTTCAAAAGACTAGTAAAATGTTTTTTTAAACATTCACCTAAAGTTTGTACACTTAACATTTATTACAATAAAATTGGAACTTTTATTTGATTATATATTTGTAATTTGCTTAGAAATGTATATTAACTCACAAAATCTCGTATTAAATGCAAAAGTAAGAAAATACAATAAAGCTTGCTCAATGTCCATAGTGTATAATGCAGATATCTGTCCAATGTGAATATACACTGCGGTCGTCGCAATTGTAAATTCCACAGTACTACATTGTAGTACAATGCGAAATCATGGCTAACGCGGAAACTAAATTGGTCAGTTGGATTTTTGCAATGAGTAAGTTTTACTGTGTAATTTAAAAGCATTGTTTTGTTTAGTGCATACGGACTAAGGCACCTTTGAGGTGCATTCTAGGAAACATGAATATGCATCTAAGGTTTAATCAAATAATAAGCATTCAAAACAAGTTTTCAATTGATTTGAAAGAGACTTCATTATATTGCATACGTAGGAAAATAAGGAAATAATTGTACGTAGCAAAGATTAAAAATAAAAAGAACCCCTTAATGACATTTGTGGCTTTGAGCAACTTTTCGATTCACGACAGTTCCAGTTTATACAATTTATTTCTTTTGCTTGCAGTTTCGCCTCGGAATTGGAAAAAATTATCAGCCCCGTAATGTTCTTTCAGTTCGTTGCCACATCACTTGAAATATGTCTGGCTGGATTTCAGGCTAAATTGGTGAGTGTGTTGTTTGAACATAGAATGTGTAACTAAAAGTTGTGGGAACTGATATAATATTATGATTTTAATTTTAGGGTGATATGATGGGCCTTAGCTTTTTCAAATTTGTACTTTATACGACTTCAAATGTTATGCAGACATTTTTTTACTGTAAATTTGGAGATGATATAGTTGTTGAGGTAGGTCTCACATTTTTATCAGTTTTTACTTTCTGAACAATGTTGTGTCATAATTTTTACAATGCTATTTGTTTTATTTCAGAGTGATAAATTAACAACGTCTATATACAACAGTGAGTGGTACAACGGATCAGAAAAATTAAAAAAAACTCTGCGTATACTTTTACTTCGTTCCCAGAACCCTATTAGATTATGGGCTGGAAAATTCTACACCGTGTCCCTCAAAACTTTCTCAAACGTAAGATATAAACATGCATATTAACAAAATTAATGTCCTTGGGCTATCAACTTACAATTTCTTTCGAATTACGTTAAGATTTATACTACTATTAAACACTGGCATTTGAAAAGTACAATTTTCAAATAATACGGTAAATGTTAATTATTGCACATGCTTACGTCCACCATGTGCAATGATAAACGTAAGTACTGTGTAGTAGATTAATTGTGATAGGAAATCTGAAGTATGCAACTTATTATAAATATGAGGTTGTGTTAACTTTTCTTCTACATTTAGTAGAGTGAAAGAATTTTTATCACATTGCGTTGCAGTTTTACACTATTACTACTTTTGAAGAAAAAGGCCTTTCGTAGTATGATACTGGCAAGTAAGGAATATCTAAATTAAAATGTTTCGAATTCATTTCTCTGTTCCAATAGATTCCTTTAATTGAAACGTAATGCCTGTAATATTTGTATTTCAGCTAATGCATCATTCTTACTCTTTCTTCACCCTTCTTTCTCAAATGCACGAGTAACCCCGATGCACGTTTCCAGTACTGCGAAAAGGAAATCGGTAAGTATAGAAAACACCAGTACTTTTTTGCCAATAAAACCTTCGCTACTAATTTTCAATGAATATTCGGTTGACAATGTGGGGTAGCGCAATTTCATACAATTCTTTGATCCTTACTTATCAATTCTGTTTACCTGCAGTGAGTGCAAAATGTATTTGAACAATAGTGCATTTTAAACTATTATTGTAAATATTACTACGTATTCATTAATTACAGAAAATTCCTTCACTTATTTTCGTTTATTATGCAGCCTGATTATTATCTGAATTTCTTCCAGAGTTAATTCCTTTTCCTTACGACTCATTTCATCTTTTTACAAAACATACATACCCCAATATCCAGTACCTATCAAGCACTAAGGAAGGCTCCTAGCCATTGGCCTGTCTGGCGTTACGAATTTCCCACATGTCAGACTCGTGAGAAGCAAAACCGTTACTGTTGCCCTTGGTGTTCAAACACGTTTTGCGTCCCGAATTTTCCCGAACTAGAATCTTTCAACGATTCTATCTGCTTAATCATGTGTTTTCTTTTGTTTTTGGCATTAACTATCCCATATTGAAAAAATTTAAAAATAGTAATTGATATATAATTTATTTATTGTGTAATAATTACAATAATTGTTAAAAATGTTATATTGTTCGAATACTTTTTACGCTTTCTATATGTATGTGTGTGTCTGCAGGAGCGCTTCTGTTCTTCATCCTCAGCTCTCCAAGGTTATTCGGAACACCGTCACATACACTATGGCGTCCATCCCGCTGCATCTGGTCACAGCGGCTTCACGGTTACCAAGCACTTACGTATGAACTATCCGATATGAGGGAAACGAAATCGTATGATCAGTTTTTACAATGCATGTTATTTATTTAGGCAGACAGGAGTTATTGACCTAGAAGCTATTTTCAATCACTGTTACATATATCAACCTTATTACCCAAACCAAATTATACAATACTAGGAAAACCCGGCAGACGTTGTTCTGCCCTTCATCTCCCACTTTCTCCTGCCATCTCCCTTTCTCACTGTTTCTCCCTCCTTCCCTCACCCTGTCCCTGTCTGTCTGTCTCTGTCTCTTCCACTCTCTGTCCCTCTTATTCACATTTACTTGCAGATTCTGCACGTCTCTGAGCAGGTGAGGTAATATTGAGAAGCGCCGGACCAGCAAAAATGTAATAGAATGTTTGAGAAAAGCTTATTCTGTATATTACGGTGTGAGAAACGTTTGTATTATTATTATTATTATTATTATTATTATTATTATTCCTCTAAATCACGACTTAAAATGTTATGTGTCGGCTGAATATAAAATCTACTCCAGGTTGCAACCAGCTACCTAAGGAGCAGATCTAGGGACTGTCGGTGCCTCTACAATAATTTGCGCAAAATGTGGGCTGTTCCAAGTAAAGCTATTTCTTGCACTTCCCAGTCTTTTGGATTTCCTGGGAATTTAGACAAGTTCTTACACAAATTTTGCGGAACAAATCCCAGAGCTCCGATAACTATCGGGACGACCTGTGCTTTTACGCCCCACATTCGGCTGATCTCGATTTCCAAACTCTTGTATTTAAGACGTTTCTCTGCCTCCTTGGTAACGACGTTTTGATCGCAAGGTACAGCAACATCCACAAGTAAACACAATTTGTTCTCCAAATCCCGGATGACTATATCCGGTTTGTTTGCCGCTATCGTGAGATCAGTTTGAATTTGTTGGTCGTACAATATCGTACACAATCCAACAGACGTCACCGGTTTTGGTGAGTGTTCGTACCACTTGGGGCATGTGTTTGGAACTTCGAGGGCGGTACAGATCTGCCAGTGGAGGTAGCTACACACTCTGTCATGTCTTTTCAGGTATTCGGTCTTTGCTAGGATTGGACAAGCTGAGACAATATGATCAATGGTTTCTACTTGCTCCTGGCAAATGCGGCATTTATCATCTTGGGAAATTTTGAGAACCGCTTTATCATTATGTGTTCTCAAGGCCTGATCTTGGGCAGCTATTACAAGTGCTTCCGATTCTGGCTTCATTCTTCCCCTTTTAAGCCACATAAATGATTGATCTTTATTGATCTGCACCTTGTCCATTCTTTTTAGGTATTGTCCGTGGAGTGGTTTGTCTCTCCACGATTTCTTTAACATTTTTTGTGTCTCACACTTCATGTTTAGCAGCATCAGAAGTTCAGTATCTGTGTTATTCGACGTGTCTTGCTTAGTTTTCTTCGCAATGCATCTTGCTACACTAACAATGCCTCTGTTTCCCATTCTTCGGTCAGATTTCATGACCTGCCTCATTAGAGGGTCATCTTGATGGCTGACTACATACTTCCCCAACCCGACTAATGCGTTGTGCCAGGAGGCCTCAATTTGTCTGAGACTTCTTCCTCCTTCCTTACGTGACACATAAAGTCTATGTATATCAGCTCGAGGGTGGGAAACATGGTGCATTGTTAGCAATTTTCTGGTTTTTCGAGCCATGGTGCGAATTTCTTGCTCAGTCCAGTCCACTAGTCCAAAACTGTATTCGGCTACAGGTACCGCCAAACTACCTATTGCAGATATTTTATTCCTGGAATTCAGAGTGGACTGCAGGACCAGTCTCACTCTCCTATAATACTCCCTACGAATTCTCTCTTTCATTCTGTCGTTCGAGATGGTTTCACATTCTTCAATGCCCAGATATTTGTAAGTTTTACCTGGCTCAAGATCTTGAATCACAGTATGCGTATATATTATTATTATTATTATTATTATTATTATTATTATTATTATTAGTATTAGTATTACATGTGAATTTTTAGTTTTTAAGGCCCTAGAACGCCTCGTTTTAGAGTTATTTAACGATATAGATTCAAAATGCTGCCGAGTGTGTTTCGGGTTACATTTGACGTGAATATTTAGTTTTGTTCTACAGCGCCATGTAGTGGAGTTACAACAGAATTAACAGCTCATAAACCTTCTGGTAAAAAACAAACAAAAAAAAACACGTTGAAATGCCAACTTTCATGGAGATCGGTCCAACGGTGTCGGAGTTTAGCTCTCTCTCTCTCTCTCTACATATATATATATATATATATATATATATATATATATATATATATATATAAGGTAACAAATGCACTATTATGATAAAAAATATTTATTATACAAAACAATTAACATGAGTTATATGTTAGAACATATCTTCGAAGGAAACGTGATATCTTTTTAATAAGTGGTGAATTTTTTTGCCTTTTTGACGATTTTTGCCTTCAATGGAAAACGCAATCTTTTAGGTTACTTATTCATTTTGAATCATTAGGAGAATTATATGTGAATTTTATTGTGCCTATAAATGCCTATTTCACTAATAAATGCCTACATTTTGACTATTCTCGTATTTATTGATCAAAATGCAATTATCCTTAATCAATTTTTTTTTGTTTTTATTCCGCCGAGTCAGAGAAATCAAACAACTATCGATAAATTTATATTCCGTTTTACTGACACCACAGTGCGGATATTTCGTATTATGCAACATGCAAACTTATGGTGGTGGTCGAGTTATTTTTTTACTTCGAATTTTTAAACATTTTTTTCTCAAAACATCTCCAAATTTTTTCTTAAAATTTTCTCGTTTTTATTAAAAGATGGAATGAAAATTGGCGCCGTTCTCATTTTTCGTGAACTCTGTATTTACGAAATAGCAAAAATAAAATATTTGAATACAGAAATTTTTGTCGTAAATGAAATCTATTAAAAAAGTCAGATCTTTAAAAAAGATCACATATAATTTTTTTTAAACGAGTTGTTTTTGCAGAATTTCTGCTTGAAATTAATACAAATTATAAAAAAATACCAAAAACTACTACAATTTTTTTCTAAGGACAGAACAAGGGACGCTTAAAATAATGGCGCAGGTGTCATTTTTGCTGAACTGTCTTGATTGTCTTAAAAATTGCAAACTTTGAAATATTTTTAGACGCAATATTTTAGATGAAATATTTTTAGAATGCCGGAACTATGTGCCGTTGAAGCACCACTAGTTACAACATGTGGGTTATGCTCGACAATTAAAACAAATCAAACAATATTTTCAATTTTGTTTAAATAAAATGTAAGGAAAAGGATCATTAGCATTAGTGTGCAGCATTAGAGTATCAGCTTGAATTTAATAAAAAGCCGAAAGGTAGCTACTGCAATTCAGTCATCTTGTCAAAAATGCACAACAATGATAGAAAGGATTTCTCAGAACGAGTATTTGTGAGGACAATGATTTAAGCAAACATCTATGAAGTTAACTATATGGTTTGGTACAAAAACTTTCTACACAAATATATAAATACAGATAAGAAAAAAAGTAATACCTTTTTAAATGCCTATTATACATTTCTAAGTACCTATTTTAGATTTTTAAATGCCTATTTTGCCTGACTATTTCTCCAGTTTTTCGTGCCTATAAATCCCCAGCTTACTCATTAACAACAAAATTTGTAGGCTGATGTTCATCATTACGAAGATTTTTATGCCTTAAAAAATCTTGATATTTGCTCTTTAAAATATGCATTTATGAACTAAAATTTCTGAAATATGCAACTAAAATTAACAATTTTTCATTTCCTCTATAAACATTTCTTGATAAAATTTCAGAAGAAGCTTACTTAGAATGAAAAAATATATTTTGTGCAAACTAGTATATCTATCTTACTTTTTGAGATAATTAATTGAAGTAAATATTCACGTAAGTGAAGTACATTACATGTTTTTGTTGCATTTATTCTGCCTTATTTCAAATCAGTGATATTAAAATATTTGGTCAAGGAATGTAGTAAATTTACACAAACATTTTTTCATCTATGGGAAAGAGAAAAACAGAACTTAATGTCAATGTATTTTCATCTTATAATTTCACTTCATTTTTACAATTTAAGTACTGTATTACAGTGTGTTACAAATACCGTATGCATATTATCAAAAGTAAAAGCCCATAGAAAAGCCAAAACTCAGGCTACGCCACTGTCCACATCCATGGACGCTACGCCCGTGCGTACTAGTTTGTTTCCTTATCTCATTAGTCAGTGCTAGTCTTTCATTTTTACCTACCCTCTTCCCAGCTGCTGCCTACTTCAATTAATAATTACAAATAACATGAGTCCACTTGGCAATATGTGGCAAGAAGAACACAAGAAAATATCACAAAAATTATAATTTATTTTAAAAATTATAAAAATTATCATAATTATCATAATTATTATAATTATTATAAATTAAATTATCAGAATTATTATAAAAATTATCGTTAATTTTCAGAAACAAGATTAAACACATAATATTTACTCAAGATAAAAACGGATGCACCTATTTTGGTCAATAATCTGTTTCTTAAGTTTTGATTAAGACTCCCTTTAATTGATACTAGGAGAGGCATAAATTTTGGAATCGAGAAGAAATATCTAATGAGAACAGTAAACGTCCTGTAGTAAGCTGTGCTCTTACTTCTGCACCTTTCTCATCACGTTTCGTTAGACTAACCGAGGTCAAAATTTTATAAAAAAAATTGGTGCCATTTATTGAAAATTGCCTCAGGGGTTTCATGTAAAGTACCCCCAAAATAAATTCAAATTCGTTTTCAAATTCAAGGGGCTGCAACATCAGCCAGATCGACTGGGGAATATTGATTTGGAGAAAATTGGCTGAACGGTTTAGCCGATAGTGTTGTTCACAGACGTAAGGACAGAGAGACGTTTAGACGTCTATCGATTTTCTGGTATCGAGGACCAACAAAACATGGATTAAGGCTACACGCCGTGTTAGAGAATTTTTCTCTAAATTTAGCAACTAGATTTATCGACATTTTTGTTAAGAGGGCCCGGTAAAAATAGTTTATTTGACGAAAATTCGCCGTTTCCCCCGCAGCGATACGATCGAAGCCGTGGATTTTTAGGGGCGAAAAAATCCTTCGTACGCCTTCCTTCGGAGGGGAAGTAAAGTCGGCTGTCCCATGTTAGTAGATTTACTTGCATGTAAAAGATCCTCAAGCCTAAATGACGCCTCTGAGCAAAATTCAAATCGCCTGTTTCGTCGCCTCAGAAATACCTTCTTTCCGCTAGTTGGTGAAAGGAGCGTAGCGAAATTTGCGTGGTCAGACGGAAGAGCAGGCCTCATGGCCTGAGTCTCGCCACGTAAAATAAGGCATCAATTCAATTCAATTCATTTGTCTCTTCTGTGTGAGTGGTTACGAGAAAATGAAACGTACACATGGAGTTCGTCTTATTTACAGCAAGTACGGAATTGGATGAATAAGGTAAGAATAATTTGCCCTCTCCTATAGGAGAGGGCAACTTTGGCAAAAAGCAGAATTCACTTTTTAAGAAATTCTGTGTTAGCCGAAAGTTCCATGTTGGCCGGGACTGTCCCTTTTTTGATTTCCTGTCCCGTATTATTTTTTAGAGGAAAACGGAACGCCAAAACGTCCCGTTTTCGTGACAATGACAAATCGGAATACAGTAAGTATCGTCAATAATTTTAAACTAGCGTACCCGTGCGAGAATTCTCGCATGTTAAACCCCACCCTTTCCCTATCCATTTGTCTATCCTTTCCATTAAGAAGGAAAGGGAAGGAGAGGAACTACTAATGTACTTACAGAATATCAAACAAAATAACAATGCAATTGATGCACTTGATGTAGGAAACAAACCAATAAAAGTTTATTCAGCATTATAGAGAGATGTTTTTTGGAACAATTCATACTTCTTTAAAAACAACATTGAAGAAATTATTCAATCTTCTTGAGAATTAGATTTTTGCTTTCCTTGACAAAAATAATAGAAAATATTTTAACTCTTGAGAAAGCCAAGTAAAGTGGAACGAAAATATTATACCGGAACGGGCAAGTACAGACCTACTCTTTGCAATATTATTTAACTTTCCTTAATTTGTTATGACGAACGGAGGGGGTTTTGGAGAGTCAGGGTCCAGCTTGCTGGGGTGCGAAAATTGAAAAATTATTAGTATACTAAAAAGGAATTGGTTTATTATGTGCGCTCTAAGTACCTCAAGAAAAGCAATTCCGAGCCAAAAAAAAAATAAACTAATATTTTCACCTTGGAGTACTGAATACGATTTGTTGCCATTAGAAACAGTTTAGTAGGCTTGGACTTCACTTCGGTACATGGGAATGTTTCTCAAACGATGTTTGAGTACTGAATATCTTAACGAACCGACACCTTGAGTTTAATATCAAAAGTATTATTTACAATACGTGGTTGCAGCTGGGAGTTGATGTACATATTTCCAGATACCGCCAACATTTAAAACATGCGTATGGATTGCTATCGTTGGCAGTTGACGTGTGACTTGCGCTATTATTTCTATAATTTTAAATTTAGTTGGTTTTTTATTTAATCCACGTAGTATTGTAGGCTAGAGCGTTTTGATTTATGTTTTCCTTTTATTTCAAGCTATTTTACTTTAGCTACTTTAAAAAGTTTGTTCTTTGTGTCGTGCCATAGCACAAACTTTCTCCCACTACCTCTGCGTACCCATGCGAGAACTCTCGCATGTTAGACCCCACACTCATCCCTATCCTATTTTCATTCTAAGAGAGATAATAGTTAACGAAACGTGTTTATTTGTTCAAAAATCTATAAAGGTAACTTGCAATGTACTAACACAATCATAAAAAATTAAAAAACAATGCAACTGAAATTTTCAATACACATTTATTCAATATCATGAAGAATTTTCTTGGAAAAATTCCCAACACTTTCTAAAAGACATTTGAAGTAATTATTCAATATTCTTTGTCAGTTATTATTCAATATTTTCGTGATGGTCACAATAGCTTTTTACTTTTGAGAAAGTTACGTGTCTGAACCCGCTGATTTGAAAATTTCATCGAATGATAACGAAAATATTGGTACAGGTAAAACACAAACACAAGTCTTCACTCTTCACTGTTCAGCCACATCCCTCCACAATTGAGTACACAGCACTTACAGACCATGGCAAAACGTTAACTGAATAGTTTCACTACACACATAAGAAACAATCTTCATTGGTATCAAGCAACTATAATAGTACTTCTAGTTGTTGCTGGAGAGCAAATCTTGAATTAATGATTAAGCAAATAAACCTAATCAGACTGCACAAACCACGATGTATACAGAAAGCGTAAATATAAGATTGAGGAATTTAAGCCTTCCAAGCGTGTCGTCACAAACATGGCTACCAGCATCAAGGGCTGAAATATTGAGGTGGCCTTGATACTATTGAAGCGCGGAACCAAACATTTAATTGAATGTCGAGAAATGACTCATCTTATAGATTATGGTGTAAAAAACTAAAACACTTTGTTTAGGAGTTATTTGACGAACACTTTGGCAAGTGTTGTGGGTTGCATTTGTCTTGAAAATTTAAATGCGTTTTTTAAACAAATCCTTCATATTTTTAAAGTCAAAGTGCAATTCGTCTAGTCTCCGTGAAATTCTCTTTCTTTAGAGACCTCATTTATAAAGATTGGTTTGCGTGTGAGAGCCGCAACGCAAAGGTATACTACTGAAATAATACAGGAGACGATGTATCATAATGTGATAGGTTCCATTAGTTGGGTGGGTAACTATAAACAAATGTAAACTCTTTGCGATTACATTAGATTATAAATAAAGTAAGTGCAAATAGATCGTACTCCTGTACCATGTAACAATAGTTTAACAGATTATTGAAATCAAGAAAGGAGAGATTCTGTGGCGGTTTTAGGAAGCGAAAATGAGCTATCGCTTTATTTGAGCTTATACTACCTGCCTTATAGCTATCGATATCGTCACCGATAAATTTAATAATTCCAACCTTTTGCATCTGTGAGTCTCTGTGCGATTTAGTAAGCAATCTTAACTGCGGAATACGGGCCAACTTTATAATGAATAAAAGTGCAAATGAAACAAATGAACATTCTCATATTCTTTTCTGATATTGTTTTTCTCTATTTTCTGGTCCTTTTTAGACAAACATTTTCGTTTTCAAAAAACGGTCACTGGTAATCACTCTCTTTCACGTAAATATAGGCAACCCAACAATATTGAAAATTGAAAAGAAGGTTGAATGGAATTCATTAGAATTATGATACTCATAGAAGATAGCTCTGGCCGGAACTTCTGAAATATTGAAATATAGTGTCTTTTAAACACATGTCACATTGCAACATGTCACAATTTCCCGTTTTTAGTTTTTTAAGTTCTGGTCACTTGAATCACATCGTTGCATATTCTTCGTTCCTTATGAGCATAGCCAGGTGGGCAGATAAGGCCTCACCTAGAAAGTGGTAAAGGAGTACAAAAGAAGAAATAGTCCTACGTTATATATCTATACACTACGATTTTGACAAAACATATTCGATTTTATTGAAAATAAATTAACACATTGAATATGGTACCGGTAATGCAGATGGGAAAATTTGAATATTTTCATTACCCCCTCTTTCCTAGCAGACGAACCACACCTAAACTTTTATAATAATAATAGCTGAACAGCGCACTAATGTGCATTGATTATAATATAATGATTTATTTCACACTGTTTTCTTGTTTTTACTCTAAGTTTACTAAACGTTTACATCTAAACTTTAATATGTAAAACTCCAATGAAGATTTACTATTTTAATATGGTATATGGGATTGATCCGAGGCAAAGTCTTGGAGCTCTGAACCGTATTGTCTTTTTTACTCTGAGCAGGCTGCTAACCTCACTCAGGAACCCTCCTCCTTTATCCGGGCTTGGGATAAGGAAAGAAACAGAAACATTAGGGAAGTGTGTAAAATTAAGCCAATTACGGAATGGGTAACAGACTGAAGAAAGGAATGGAACGATCATACTGAGAGAATGGAGAAGAAAAGAATCGTGAGGAGTGCTAGAGATGAAAGGCCGAGGGGAAGAAGAGAAGTTGGTAGACCAAGGAGAAGATGGTAAGACTCGTTATAATTCTTGGAAAGGAACAAGTTTTAGACTTTTTAAGAAGATGAAGAAGAAGAAGAAGAAGAAGAAGAAGAAATATGGTATATTAATTATACAACTTTTTCATTAACTTTCGTTCTTTATTAACTTTCGTTCTTTGTACGCAAGTTTTTAGAATATGTTGTTTAAGATCGGCAGATTTTTTTTTTGTTACCGGCCAGTAACAACACCGAATCCCCAGATTGATTCAAAACCTTGCAGACAATAGATGCTACACATTATGTTTCGTTGAATTTCCGTCAGAGCGCATTTACGCATGGAAGTTTGCTGCGTAGTGTGGACATTTGCCACTAGATGTAAGCATGTATTATAACGTACAATAATTGACCGTTTTTAATAATGTAGTCCGGAAAATTAGGAATAATTCTTCCTCCACAGTTTCATTAGTTGCTGCATAATAGTATTTTATGTAGAATTGCATTTATAACAAATATAATTTTTAATGTACAATTGCAATCATAACTAGAAAATTAGGAAGAAAAGCTAATTTTCATGCTAGGTGTTGCTAGACTATGAAAATCAGAAAATACTTGATTTGGGGATGTTTTTGGAACGAATCAGAGTAAAACTGAAATTCTTATTGCATATTTGAAAACGAATATGAAGTCTTTGGAAATTGTGCATGTTTTTGACCTAAGAATATTGTTATATTTTAGTTATTAAAGATAGGCGTGAGCATAATTTATATAACCCGTAGGTAATATATCAATTTTTTTTCGAATCGGGCAAAACGTATGGTATAATATTTGGAATTTGAAAAATTATTACAGATCTAAGTCAGTGGAAGAGCATCGTTGTGATTTGCTGGTTCTAATGCAAATCTGCAAATTTTTTTATTTACGTCAAAAACAGTTAAAAACTGTGTGTGACGAGCTAAGGGGAGAAGTGAATTCTGTGATCTCTATCCTAAGCTATATTCTAGTGGAATTTTGAATACAGAAAAAAAGAGCGTTTTGTTTCATGTTTTGTTGACAAAATATTCAGTCCTATATAATAAAATCTATTTTCAAAGTAAAATTAGCTATAAATTTGTGTCCTTAACCCTCATCATGTTCTTCATGAAAGAATAATACTTTTTGCCGCGACAATATGGAGAACGATAATTTGAATAACTATATTCCCCACTGGAATTTAGAAGACTTGCATCAATAATGAAGTTACATTTATGTCCAGAAGCAAAATAAGAGGCCATCTCAGCATTTGCTTAAAGGATCAGGAAAACTGGACGAAAAACCTGATCGAAATGGGGGGTCGTCGACCCAAAAGCTGTGGTACAATACTTGTTAATAAAAAAATATAAAATTTCAGCATTTTGAAAAAAATAACTGGTCACTTTGTAAATCCACGCTATAAAGTTTAAACAAATAAATTATGGCACATCATTGGGAACAAACATTGTGTTAAGTTGTAAGAAGTTGCATTCTAAGTTTTAATATTTACTAAATTTCTTGTTTTTGGCAGTTCAATGTTCAATTTTTGTGATAGGATAATTTCAGAAGTTCAGGAATTGATATTGCAAAATGATAATAGAAGAGATATTTGGTAATATTAAAAGAACAAAAATTATGTGTAATAGGACTGATTCACAAGATTTGACCATTGTCTTACAAAATACTTAAAAACTGCAGCAATGCAGGCAATTCATGCCTAATAATTTATTAACAGTATAGAGAAACATTGAAAACAGATTTTAGGCGCTATACTTACTGTTATGTTCATAAATTAAACATTGCACGCATAGTTAACAATGATTTATTCCCACATATGTACAATTACAATCGGCCTTAACGCCGTTCACTGACAATCACCCATGCCGTCTCTCGTACCCCGGGCAAATCCCTAATGCCCTCCGGGTGCTGCGTCTGCCTCTTGGACGCTCCACGCTGCTGCTGCTTGTAGTTAACCCACGACGGCTTCCGTATGGCGGCTGACTCTCCGGACCTGGCTCGTCCACTCACTCGTGCTCTCAGGGCTCGCTCCCAACTGCAGACTGCCGATCAGGTGTCGGCTGGCTCCTTATAAAGGGCCGGTGTCCGGCGGCGAGACTCGCTATCCCGGCTCGAGTTCGCCGAACCATGGCCGCAGCCAGTTGCTGCCGCCGCCGGCTCCCGCCGCCGGCTCCCGCCAGGGCGCGCTGCCTTGGCGCTAGCGCGCCACATCCAAAGTTATGTCGCGCCTGGTCGCGGCGCACATAACACTTACAATCTCTACTTCAACTCATCTCCCGATCAGATTTAATAATCATCCCTAAAAGCGGGTCATCCTGATTACTAACCACATTGTTTCCCATTCCGACTATTGCATTGAGCCTGAAGGCTTGAATTTATCTCAGAGACCTCCCTAGATACATATAGCTCACAGGTAAGTAATACATTGCACTGCTTCATTCGCGTTTTCGGTGAATGGCTTGAATTTCTTGCTCAGTCTAGTACACCAAAATGAAAATAAAATAGATACAAATATTGACAAACTACATACTAGGGACATTTTCAGCCCGGTTCGAGCTGCCGAGTCGAACGCTTCGCACCCAAGGCAGCTCATATCGCGTTTACAACGTAGGTGTCACTTTGCTAGTGTTAAAGAGTGGCGAGTGCAGTGAAATGACCAACGAATTTTCATATGGTTTCTTTATAAAGTGCTAAATACTACATACTAAAGGGGCAATCAATTTGTGATTAAAGGTCTAGGCTCTGGTCTCGGCCAGAGCATTAAGCAGTGGTCGAAGTTATTAACGCGCTTAGTCTACTGGCCTCCACGCTATCGCAGTGATCATGAACCAAAGTTTAGACTCTACAGCGGAAGTAATTCAAAATGCTTTACGCACATCAAACGATCCCGTGGTAGCCCAATAATGGAGATTGATGCAAGAACAACTCCAACAGTTTCAACAGTTCTGTCTCGAGCTGTTTAATCCGCAGATGCAACAACCTCCAGATTTTCAACATGCTCCGTAGTCAACCCCTCCAACAAAACGTAAGTAGAGAATTAAATATTACGGAAGAGAACTCTGTCGAAAGACAAAGTATTCATGATTCTCGATATATATAACGTTCCAGTGCCAAATAGTTACGAAATACGTGCGGAAGAAAAACCCTCAAAAGAGTCAGCCAATGTTACCCCATTAGTGAAAATCACACCCTCTCATGTATTAGGTAAAAACTACAAAGTAATGCTAGATGATCTTAAATTAGTAGCCAAAAACGACTTGACCACCAAAACACAACAGAATGGAATCATGATTTTCTTCACAGATATAGAGGACTTTAGAAACTATAAGAAATTTTGTGAAAGTAAAACAGTTTAATTTTATACATATAGGGATCCCACAGTAAAGATTTTTACAGTTATGCTAAAAGGAATAACAGAATCTCTAACAGAAAGTGAAATATGCGAAGAATTTAAACGCATCAATTGCCCAGTTATTAAAGTATATAGGCTATATAATAAGCAAAGACAGCCACTACAAACTTGTGCAATGGACTTATCAGAGACTGAAGAAGCAAAATATGTCAATAAAATAAACAAATTTATAAACTGTATCATTCAAGTTCAACATAGGATTAAACGTAGTTCACCTGTGCAATGTAAAAACTGGCAATTATTTGGGCATCCTCAAGCTAATTGTCATGTAACTTTCAGGTGCGTTCGCTGTGAAGGGCACACCGCGAATTATCGAGGCTGCCATGTGCATCAAGAAGTCCGTCGGTCACGGTCAGCATTCCTTTCAGATAAAAATTTCAATAAACCGCATCAGATAATTGAGAGTCGTGAGCAACCTTCTTTTAATTTAAATAATCATCACTTTCCTCGTCTCCTGCAACGCAAGCCATTAGCTAGGCAAACGGCTCAGTCACCTTCAAGCCCGCAACCTTCATTTGAATACTAAATACAATAGTAAACCAAGTCTTTTCAGCTATTACCCCAAATTCAAAATGTAATACAGTCGTTAATACCAATCCTTCAACACAGCAAATAAAATCCAAAAACTCAAAATATTAAATTGAATTCCTAAGTTGCCAAAGTTAACAAATAATAATCGAACATAAATTTCTTTTCGAGACTCCAGCAATCCCCCTCTCCAAACTCGGCAGAAATAATCTAAACCAAACCGACAGTTTTCCAAAGACTAATTCAGAGATGATTTTCACAAGATTAATTCAGACCCCCATAAACTTTCATTAGCATTAATTATTAACATCCGATAATAAAATTAAAATAAATTAATGAAAAAATAAATTTATACTCAGTTATTGTACTCCAAGACGAGTGTAAGTCCATTTCACAACAGTTGAACTGAATTATAAAATTCATCTCTTAAAACAGCCTGTAACAATCAGGTAGCGTGAGAATGAGTGACAAAGAATATTATGTTAATTGTTAACACCCCTGAAAGGCAGGGGTGTTAACAATTAACAGGAGGTAGGGGCAAGAGGAAATAAAAAAGGGACATTTTTTCCTCGTGTTTAGAGTGGACTTCATAACGAGTCTTACTCTACAAGGCAGAAGGCTTAAGAAAATTTGAGAAGGGCATTATCAGAGAGCTTAGAAAGTAAATCAAACTATGATGGAAAGAGTGAAGACTGTAAACTTGTTAGGATTATATTCTGTTTTACCTGTGTTTTACCTATTTTCTTTATCAGCCGTGATTCGGTGAAATTTCCAAGTCAGCGTGTTTATTGTATTGCATTGAAAAATCTTGGAAATAATACCTTCCCTAAAGTGATTAGTAATTTCAACAAATTCATTTACATCTTGGACAAGTTGAAGCTTTTGCTAAAAAGCTAAGAGGACTATTCTCGTAGTACATTTAATAATGAAAATACTCTTTTGAGCAGGTTAATAAAATATCTAGATGTTGCATGCAAGGAAGTTAAATTTATTATTAAGGCTAAATGTACCGACACTAGTTCAATTTGTCGCCACCACGTGGCAGCACCAAGTTTAGTGAATTTTACTTTACCTGATTACGTCTGAACAAATGGTCCGATTTTCGGTCTGTAAACGGCATTTGACTCCTGTTTATAATAGAATTTACGCTACGAAGCCCTTTTTCCAAAAAATCTAGCAGAAACTCGATTTTTAAAATTTTTCTCGTACTTCCGGGAACAATTTCAAAAATGTGGGCTTATAGCGCGATGGCGACACGCTTCCAGAATCCAACGCCGTGTCAAACATGCAAATCGGATAAATAGGAGCGACGGTAAGTGAAATTTCGAAAAACACCTCACCCCACTCCCCCTTCCCCTTCCACGCCGCCGGGACATTGTTGGCCGGCGGCGCGGTCAAGCCGGCACGGGCGAGCCGGGCGGCGGCCGCCGCGGCGCGGCGACGGGCAAGAAGGCTGAACTTTCGGGGGCAGCAAGCCAGACACCCCGTCACTTCGTTGATGCTTCCGTCACTTCGCATCTCAAGATATTTTTCCCCACATATGAAACTAGTGATGCTGTAATAGGGGTAAACGGCCTCGTATCATCTTTAATAGTAGTATAAAACTATTACCTTATTCACATATTCCATCTTCCTTCGAATACCATCATAAGAAAGCCTGAGGTATCACTCAAAACACCGATCCCGCTTTGGTGCTGATTTCAAAAAGAAAAAATCGAACTAATTGCGTAAATATCACCCATATTCCATCTCCTCACATCGTATTTTAGATATATTGTACTTCTAAGATCTTCCATTACCATTTCACTACCGGAAAAATCAAGCGGAGATAACGCAAGAGCTCTTTTATCCTACGATTCGATTTATCATTTCAAAACGGCGTTTGTCACCTTGATAGAATTCACCTGGTTAATCCTTTTCCCAGTAAAATAGCCGAATCGAATTTTTAAAATGTTTTTATACTTGCGGACATATTTGAAAAAGTGGTAAAATAGCGCGCTGGCGAGATGCACCCTGAATCTAACGCCATATCATACATTGAAATCGGATAAATAGACTTCTCTAGTCATGTAAAAAAATGATCTTCAGTAACGTCAAAATTCTGTTTCGCGGTACTGCTTGTCGATCTCATGGCTAAAGTCCGGGTCTAATGTAATTAAATATGTTTTGTCTACTGTTCTCATTTTGTAATTTAGGCGAACTGTTGAAATCCTAACAAAATATTTAAATTTTTCGTTACAAATTTTGTACTGTATTACGTATTTTACATATTTTGCTGATCATTTAATATCTGCTTAACAGTATATTTATTATTTGCTAATTATTAAGGTATTTTCACAAATTACCAAATTTTCTTGAAATTATTTCCGGAAATATATTTAATTAATTTTGAAAAATAGTTTTTATTTAAATGTGTTTATATTTTTGCAATGAGCATATTTTGTCTAATACTAATTCAGAATTGCTGACATTCCTATGTGCTGCACGTAAAGATTTTGAACAGAGTGCTTCAAAGATTCTCTGTTCGTGTCTGCGTTTTCTACGTGCATCTCTTTGTTTTCATTGCTGATAGAAAGAAATAAAAAAAACAGTAGGCAGAAAAGTAGTTACTTTTAAATTCGATATAATTAATATTTTATTAATGGAATTTCAAATTGTGAACATTTATTTTACTTTATCTCTCTTCTCAATCTTCATACGAAGAGAAAGTTATATCGTGCGCAGGAAAACTCTCAAAGCCGAGTCCTGATAATGAAAATGTGGATAAATCGTGTTGTTGTATAGTAAATTACTTCCTGTAACTCGTGGTGTAGCCAGAATCCATGTTTTGTGGGTCCTTAATACCGAAAAATTGATTGACGGAAAAACGTCCGTCAGTGTCTCTGGTGTATGTGAACAACACTAGCGTTTACACTGCGTACAAATTTTTCCAAACTGGAAAAAACAACAACAAAAAACAGCTGTCGATCTACTGTCATTCGAAGCTCTGCAATTTTCAAAAACGTGCATTACTTTTTGGAGATACATTACACGAACCCCCCCCCGGATATTTTAAAAATTTGCTCAAATATGGCTCCAAATTTTTTCTTTATATTTCTCGTAAAAATTGAATAAAATACAAGTGGCTTAGGTCCGACTTAACTGATAACTGAATTTTCGAAAATTGCAAAAGATTGAATTTTTTTCGGCGTTTCCTACAACTACAATATTGACGATAGAGACTTTTCCTTTCTAAGAAATTTGTTGTACATAATTAGTTCTTTCATTAAGATCATGAATTTTTTTAAAACAATTTTTGTAGTTATGGCGCAATCTTGTGTGCAATATATGCAACTTTAAAAGATAACAAAGCAAGATTTTTTCAAAATCGGCTCCATTTTTTCCCTTTAAACTATTGGTAGGGATATTGCGAAATGTACTTTAAGAGATGACATAAACGCTATTTTGCTCTATTCTTTTGTTTTTACGAAAATAACACAAATGAAACTTTTTGAATAGCCTGTCACGTCGTTTATATTTACATTATCGGCGATTTGTTCACATTATTAGATTTATGAGCACACATACTTTAAATTATATCATTTAAAGTTTTTCGAAAACTAAAAATTTTTTTTGGAAATGAACTCGAAATTTCGCATTTTCAGAAACGCTCAAACGCCAATTTTTTCTGAAAAGGTTCCAAATTTTTTGTTCAAAGTTTTTGTACGTATAGTGCGAAATGCACTGTCTAAGGAAACAAAAAAGTTTTGTTGTATTATTTTGTTGTTTTTCTTCAAAATTTACACAAATGTATTTTTTAAATATTTCGCATGCCTTGTATGCACATTTGCAGCGATTTGTAAACATTATTGCATTTGTGAATGGAAGAGCTTAAAATATCTTAAAATAAATTAAAAAAACCTCTCAAGATTCCTGTGAAAAAGGGCTTCATATTTCACATTGCCACAGACGCTTAAACACCCTTTTCTTAAAAACGGTATCAAGTTTATGAATGAAAATTGTCGTAAAGGACAAGGTTTCAGTCTTCTTTAATATTCTAAAAGCAATATTTTGAATCTACCATTAGGAAATCGAATAATTGAGAAAACCTAAATAATAAGTTGGGTGCATTAAATGGCAGGTGGCAAGATGGGGCAAGGCCATAAATCTAGCCCATGCCAACAAAATAGTAAATTTTACTACGACAAAGTCCGAATAGCTGGCTGAGACTATAGGAAATTGAAAACTAATACGGGAAAGTCTGTGCCATTCTGTAGCACCACCAGTTACTTTCTCGTGTTAGTTACTCAAAGTTATGTAATGCTGCGGAAAATCTATTTCGAGATATTAACGGAAGTACTCGTTTTGGGGTCCCCTGGATACCGAAAGGGTGTATGTGTGTTTTGACTTTTTAACGTCCGTTCGTCCGTCCATCTGTCTGTGTCTGCCTGTCTGGGCGTATGTGAACACCACTAGCGCCTAAACTATGTGTAGAATTTTTGCCCAACTGAATAAACCCCTGAGTCGAAGTTCTGCGATTTTTAAAAACATTCATTAATTTTTGGAGATACTTTTTATTAAGCCCCAGGGTCATTTTCAACATTTTCTCAAAAATGTCAACCAGGATAGGTGGCTCAGTGCATCAACTGATGTCACTGCAATGCCTCTGGCCGAGAGGTGCTAGGTTCGAGTCCCGACGGTGGCAGGATTTTTCAACACTAGCTTGTCAGTTAGATGTAGAATTCAACCGATGTCTGGAGGAAAATTCTAGCGACCGGCTGCTCTGATTGGAAGTTTTCCGTAGTTTCTCCGATCAACATCAAACGAATGCCGGAGAAATACCCTAACAAAGGGACCTCGCGCGATAATTCCTTCCTCTTCCTTGTCCTATCTTCACACACACACACACACACACACACACACACACACACTAACTTGCACAACACTACCATATATGCTGGGAGACCAGTGGGAGGATTGGAACTTGTCCCGGCTGTGGGCCGTGCACTGCTGGTGGGAGATACCTTGTTAAGAAAGAACCCGGCAAGCCGACAGGTAAATCGGTCGGTGATTTAGAACTTGTCCCGGCTGGGGTGGTGCCCCGCTGGTGGCAGATACCTGGTTGGAAAGCCCCGCTAGTGGACGGAAGGTCAGCGCCGGATCTTGCCATCGGCATAGCGGGCAACATCTCTTCCACCTCACGATGAAATAAACATGCATTGCACTTACGGGACTTGTGACCAAAGCAGTTGACGCGCCCAAATCACTAACAATCAATCAAAAATTACTCCAAATGCTTTCCTTAAATTAATTGTAAGAATAAAGTAAAATACACTCAAGGTGGCATAGCTCTTATTTTCATTGCTGACTGATTTTGGGAAAATTGCAAAAGTTAGAATTTTTTTTCAGCGTCTTCCTACAACTACAAAATTGAAGATAGAGATTTTCCCTTAAAATTATATTTGTTCTCCATACTTAGTTCTTTCAATAAGGTCATGCACATTTTTTTGAAATTTTTAGTAGTTTTCGCGCAATATTGAGGGTAATTTGTGCAATTTTTAAAAATTACAAGAGCAAGATTTTCTCAAAATCGACTTCAACTTTTTTCCTTAAACTTTTGGAAAGGATAGTACCTAATGTACTCTGAGATGACATAAACGCCATATTGCTCTATTCCTTTGTTTTTTCAAAACTTACAAAAATGTAATTCTTTGACTAGCCTTTCATTTAGTAAATATTTTCTTTAACGGCGATTTGTTCATATTAGGGAACTTTTGCCACCTCGAACGTTAAGTACTATCGATCTTTTGCGCATGCGTAGATGCACCAAAGTGATGCGAAACTTGCACTGCGAATGAGCAGAAGATCGATAGTACGTAACGTTCGAGGGTGCAAAAACTCCCTACTATTACATTTACGAGTACATGTGCTTTACATTATGTCTTAAAAGTTCCTCGACAACTCAGATGTTTTCTGTGAAAATGAACTGAAACTTCCGAATTTGCACAAATGTTCAAACGCCATTTTCTCAAATTGCTTCTTCATACTTTTCGTACGAATGCTATTTGCATTCTTTAAGTTAACATAAAATTAATTTGGCTGTATTTTTTTGATTTTTCAAAAAATAAATAAATGTATTTTTAAGTGTCTCTCACGCCATTAATATTCACATTTCCAGAAATTTTATACATTATTACATTTGTGAGTAGAAGTGCTTTAAATGTCACCAAATGAAGTTGTTCGAAAACTCGAAAGATTCTTGTGAAAATTCCGAAGCTTCCATTTTCGCATTTACAGTAACGCTTAAACGCCATTTTCTTAAGAGCGGCTCCAAATTTATCAATGAAAATTCCTATATAGGACGAAGTTTTACTCTTCTTTAATATCCTAAAAGTAATATTTTGTATCTACCATTAAGAAGCTGAAAAATGAGAAAAGTTCAAAAAATGTATTTTGGGCGGCGATAGATGTCAGCAAGATGTCAGAAGATGGGGAAAGATGGTAAAACTGGCACAGACCAAAGATATTAGATTACTATGAGAAAGTATGTGCAATTTGTCCTAAAGTACGAAAACGTTTTAAAAATTTGATTCGGTTATTTTACTGGAAAAAGGATTAACCAGGTGAATTCTATCAAGGTGACAAACGCCGTTTTGAAATGATAAATCGAATCGTAGGATAAAAGAGCTCTTGCGTTATCTCCGCTTGTTTTTTCCGGTAGTGAAATGGTAATGGAAGATCTTAGAAGTACAATATATCTAAAATACGATGTGAGGAGATGGAATATGGGTGATATTTACGCAATTAGTTCGATTTTTTCTTTTTGAAATCAGCACCAAAGCGGGATCGGTGTTTTGAGTGATACCTCAGACATTCTTATGATGGTATTCGAAGGAAGATGGAATATGTGAATAAGGTAATAGTTTTATACTACTATTAAAGATGATACGAGGCCGTTTACCCCTATTACAGCATCACTAGTTTCATATGTGGGGAAAAATATCTTGAGATGCGAAGTGACGGAAGCATCAACGAAGTGACGGGGTGTCTGGCTTGCTGCCCCCGAAAGTTCAGCCTTCTTGCCCGTCGCCGCGCCGCGGCGGCCGCCGCCCGGCTCGCCCGTGCCGGCGTGACCGCGCCGCCGGCCAACAATGTCCCGGCGGCGTGGAAGGGGAAGGGGGAGTGGGGTGAGGTGTTTTTCGAAATTTCACTTACCGTCGCTCCTATTTATCCGATTTGCATGTTTGACACGGCGTTGGATTCTGGAAGCGTGTCGCCATCGCGCTATAAGCCCACATTTTGAAATTGTTCCCGGAAGTACGAGAAAAATTTTAAAAATCGAGTTTCTGCTAGATTTTTTGGAAAAAGGGCTTCGTAGCGTAAATTCTATTATAAACAGGAGTCAAATGCCGTTTACAGATCGAAAATCGGACCATCTGTTCAGGCGTTATCGGTAAAGTAAATTCCTGCTGTTGGTGCTGCGATCTATTGAATTTTCCTACAAGTTTTTTTCGGTACATTTAGCCTTAAGAAGATCGATTGATTAATCATTGAAAATAGATGGAAATATGAAATACAGTTGGTATAACATTTGATAGTCCAGATGCTGCTACTTCATCTCGTGTTTCATTGTTTATATTATACAAAATACTCTCCTATATTATTTCAATTGTATAGATGAGTTTTGCGGACACGCAACCGATCTTCATAAATGACGTCTTAAAGAAAGGGAACTTCGCGGAGACAAGACGATTTACACTTTTGACTTAACAAACATGAAGGATTTGTTTAAAAAATGAATATTAATGTCAAATGCATAACGATCCACTCGGGCAGCATTATTAAAATCTATTTAGTTGAATAACTATTTGACGAAGCGTTCTAGGGCCTTAAAATCTGGAAGTTTGAAGCCGAATGCCACAAATAAACGTTCCTCGCCACGTAATCTATAGGACGAGAGCTTCTTGAACATACTAGTACATTTTGATGATCAGGTTCTTCTCGACACTACCCCACCTGTTCAGAGACGAGCAGAATCTGCAACTGCATGTGAAATGAAACTAATTGCTTGAGGCGATTAACTTGCACGGATGTACCTCTCAGTTCGATAATAAAGTTAAACTAGCGTATCCGTGTGCGAACTCTCGCATGTTAAACCCCACCCTTTCCCTATCCGTTTGTCTATCCTTTCCATTATGAAGAAAAGTTGTTAATGAAACGTGTCTATTTGTTTAAAAAATGTATAAATGTAACATATAATGTACTTGCAAAATATCAAACACAAATGACAACGTAACTGATGTTGGAAAGAAATGTTCAAGAAAGGTTTATCCAGCATTATAGAGACATGTTCTTGGAACAATACATACTTTTTTTAAAACATTTGAAGAAATTATTCAATCTTCCTTGAGAGTTAGCTTTTCGCTTTCCTTGATAGTCACAAAAATAAAAGAATAGGTTTTTTTAGAATACTTATAGAATTTAGAGTTATAATAAAGAACAATGAAATTGATATTTGAATCAAATTATGAATAAAGCCTTTCTCAGTTTTTTAGACATGTTCTTGGAACAATTCCCAACACTTCCTTAAAAACATTTGAAGTAACATCTTCCTTGACAGTTAGCTTTCCTCTTTGCTTGACAGTCACAAAAATAATACAAAAGCTTTTTACTCTCCAGATCTCTACTTACAGTGACTCAAAAAAGTATTCAACTAAAGACAATCCTGACGTGAAAGGGTTCTTTAACTAAAAAAAACCAATCAAGACGATAGTTTCTAGAACGTCAGTATAAATTTTGTGACTATGTACAAGTATAAGAAAAAAATAAACTCCTTGGGTAATTGAACATGTAAATACAGAGCAACAGAAGTCCAAGCGTGTAATTACAACTCAAATAAGTATTCAACTTCAATGTTCCAAGAATTAAATATTAAAGTTTATGAAGTGATTAATACTTGGTGGGGCCTCCTTTCCTCTTGATTATTCCGAGCAGATGTCGTGAGATTGATCTCACCAAAGATTGTGTTGTTAGTTGAGTAATCAACCTCCATTCGCTCAACAAAGCTTGTTTGAGATCATTTTTGTTAGAGATCTGGTGTTCTCGAATTCTTTCTTTGAGAAAGTGCCAAATATTCTCGATGGGGTTGATGTCTGGCGTCTGGGGAGGTGTTTACATCCAGTGTGGTGTGTTGTACAATAACCAGTGTTTGGTGTTGAGGGCTGTATGTTTCGGATCATTCTTGGGTAAACACATGAACACCAGTAAACCCCATATTATTCACACTGTAGCTTCACGTAGAATATTTCTTATCGTCTGTGCATTTACTTGTTTACCTAATTCCCGTGCCACTTCATCTCTGATTTTTGGGGCACACAGCTGAGGGTTTTTCTTCACTTTTCGGACGACGTTGCGCTTTTCCGTTGGCGTCAGGAGGTTCGGGCGGCCACTTCTTCCCTTGTTTTTACTGTGTGTGATTTCTTATACCTGTAAATAATGCACTTTATTGTATCCACAGATCTACTCAGAATTTCCCGTATTTCTTTAAAAGTTTTTCCATTTTTGTAGCAGGAGACAGCTATTTTTTTCTCCTCTTCTGTTGTTTCCTTCCCCTTTCTTCCCATCGCTGAATACTTCACCTCCACTCACCCGAATAATCCACCTCAGCTATTAAATACCTCAACACTGCCTCACAGTGACCACAGCACACGAGCAATTGCTCTACTGCCAATGCTTTTTGCTTCCGAGTTCAATACTTATTTGACGTCATGGTTAACGGACCTTTCAAAGGTCGCGTACTGCTCGGCGACTATGAAAGGTTGTAACGTCTTTTCGGTATCTTAGTAACAAATAGGTGCTGAACGACCCTCCCTTTAACTGTTTCTACCTGCCACACATTCATTTTTACATTTTGAGGCGTTTATGTAACGTGACCACAGGTAGTTGAATATTTTTCTGAATCACTGTAAAGTTGTCCATGCGAAAATACAGGATCGAGAAAGCATTACCCTACTTTTTGCAATATTATTTAACTGTATTAACGAACTGAGAGGTACGCCCGTGCAATTTAATTGCCTCACGTACATACACATAAAAGTACATATTCATACAAGAATGTACACACACCCTGTGTTTTTTTCATTTCACATACATTTGCAGATTCTACACGTATCTGAACAGGTTTGGTAGTATCAAGAAGAACCTGATCATCAAAATGTACTAGTATGTTCAAGAAGCTCTCGACCTTGTAGATTACGTTGCGAAGAACATTTCTTTGGGACCTTCGGCTTCAAACTTCAACATTTTAAGGCCCTAGAACGCTTCGTCTAGAAGTTTTTCAACTAAATACAGTTACTCCCAAAAATATTCGGTCACTTATGTAATATTCGAAAATTAGACGATAATCACTAAAACATAGGCACACCGTGAAATAATTCTTATTCAAAAGAATTCAAATATACATTGTCTACAAATAGGATTCATCATTACACCTGTTTACATTATCAGTACCGCGTAAAAAATAAAAATAAATTCGACCGTTAAATAGACGAGGCTCAAAAACATTCGGCCACCGTGGGAACAATCTGTTTTTAAAAAACAAGGGCTCACGAAACAGTTTAGACCTAGCTAGAGCATAGCTTGGCAGTTCTGCACTGTGCAATATCTCATAGTAATCATTTATCTGAATCTTTTTTATCACAATCATTTGTGTTATTGTACTGGGGCGCAAAAGAAAACAGTACTACTTTCGAAGAAATTCAGTTAGTGATTTTTCATCACGCTAAGGGAAAATCCCATAGAAAGATATCGAAGATGCAAAACATAATTAGAACAACAGTTGGTGATGTACGAAGATTTAATAATGAAGATAAGATTGAATCCATTGCGCAGACAGGGATACCAAGAAAACTAAACCAACGGGAACAGTTTGGAAGTTCGAAAATTGAAGGAAAATACAAAAATTAGTGCTTCGAAAATTGCAGCAGCAGTACTTGATGTCTGTGGGAAAAATTTGGGAGTAGAAACTGTTAGAATAGCACTGCGAAGGAACGAGTAGTGTGGAAGAAGATCATGAAGGAAACCGTACATTAGTGCGGTCAATACGAAAGAGACTGGCATTCGTAAGCTTATGTAAACAAAGACAGTACATGGTGGGAAAATGTTTTATTCGTCGATGAGTTAAAATTCATCGTTTTCGGATCTGAAGGAAAAACATTCGTGGGGCACAAACCTCGAGAAGAGTTGAAAGCCAAAAACATTCAATACACAATCTAACACGGAGGAGGAAAGGCGATGTGTGGGGATGTTTTGCGTCGCCTGGTGTAGGTGAATCAGTTTTCATTAAAGACACGATGACGAAGGAAAACTATTTGATCCTTCTGAGGAACAATTTACACCACTCGGCCGAAGAACATGGGATTCGGAATTCATTCAAACTGTGTCAGGATAACGATCCCAAACACAAGTCACACATCGTCTGGTAATGGCTGCTTTACAACAGCCCAAAAGTTCTGGAGACACCAACACAATCACCCGACCTTAACCCCATTGAAAATTTATCAGGTAAATTGAAAGAAATACTGAGATTGAGACCAAAAACTTCAGAAAAAATTTAACTGACCCGCTGAAAGAAGAACGATAGGAGTTAAGCCCACTTTATTTACAGAATATTTTCAGCAGCGTGCTCAGACGACTCAAAAATGTCATAAAAAGTAAAGGAGGCTCTACAAAATACTGAACTTTTAATTTTGTATTGTAAATATGTGAGGGGAAAAGATTTTTATGCTAATTTACGCTACGTGGCAGAATATTTTTGAGAGTCTCTTTAAGTCATTGTTTTTTCTTTAATTATAACAAACGGTTATTTCTTATTCATTTGATTAAAATTGAGTGCATTATTTTGGTTTTGAGGTGTGCTCGTTTACTTTGGTTCGTGTTTTATTGCATTATAACTTCAATTTATTGAGATAAAATAAAAATTATAAGCAATTATAATGTGGCCGAATATTTATGAGAGTAACTGTAGATTTTAATAATGCTGCCCGAGTGGATCGTTATGCATTTGACATTAATATTCATTTTTTAAACAAATCCTTCATGTTTGTTAAGTCAAAAGTGTAAATCGTCACGTCTCCGCGAAGTTCCCTTTCTTTAAGACGTCATTTATGAAGATCGGTTGCGTGTCCTCAAAACTCATCTATACTACTGAAATAATATAGGAGAGTATTTTCCATAATACAAACAATAAAAAATGAGATAAAGTAGCAGCATATGGGCTATCATATGCCGCACCAACTATATTTCCATCTATTTTCAATGAGTATCAATCGATCTGCTTAATAATAAATTTAACTTGCTTGCAGGTAACATCCAAATATTTTATTAACCTGCTCAAAAGAGTATTTACAGTACTAAATATTTTATTTATTTCACAGTTTTACATTGTTATAGAAAACAATTTTCTGTTACCCACAATTCTAATAAATTACATAATTTTAATTTTATTTCTCCATTTGTCCCGATCTTCATAATCCTTGTCTGTTAAGTTCTTGTCCTTTAAAATTCCCTTAATTTCTCTCAACCAGCTGTGTTTAGGTCTTCCTCTTTTCTTCCTACCCGCCGGAAACCACTCTAAAATTATTTTTGGAATTCTATTATCTTTAATTGTTTTCACATGACCAAACCATTGTAATTGCTTGTATTGAATCGTTTCTAAAATTGTGTTAACTTTATTCACTTTTTCTCTTATTTTTAAATTTCTTATTTTTTCTAATTTTGATATCCTAGATGATCTTCTTAAAAAGTCCATTTCTGTTGCCAGTAATTTTAGTTTTAAATTTTTCTTTAATTTCCAAATTTCCGATGCATATAAAATAGTACTTTCTACAATAGATTTATATATCATTAATTTAGTTTCTTATGCTACATGTTTATCCCATAATATTTTGTTTAGCATTGATGTTGCTGATCTTCCTTTGTTTATTCTTTGTCTTATGTCATCTTCCTGATTTCCATCCTTATTAATTTTTACTCCTAAATATTTAAATTCCGAACAATGTTTAATTTTTCCTTTTCCAAATTGTAAAATTAAATCTCTATTGTTTACTCCACATCCCATATAAAATGTCTTTTCCATATTCCAAAAAAAACTCTCTTTTCTGTATTCAAAATTCGACTAGAATATGGTTTAGGATAGAGACCACAGAATTATGAAAACGTGCACAAAATTCACTTCTCCCCATAGCTCGTCATACGCAGTTTTTTAACTGTTTTTGACGTAAATAAATAAATATTAATTTTTAGCCTCCATTTCTGATATTCTTCTAATAATTTTCTAAATATATATTCCACATCTTCAGCATCCTGTGCTATTATTACTTGGTCATCTGCAAATAATAAAGTGTATAAACTTTTATTTCCTATAGGAACACCCATTCCTTCAACTTTCTTTTTCCATGTTTCTAGCGATTTTTGTAAGTATATTTTAAATAGAGTTGGAGATAAGCTGCACCCTTGACGCAGACCTTTGGTAATGAAAATTGATTCTGAGAGATTTTTGCACATTTGGACCTGCGAAATAGCACCATCATATAACTTTTTTATTGCCATCAAAATGTTTTTATTTATGCTCATTTCGTTCAATATTTCCCACAAATTTTGTAATGGAATACTATCATATGCCTTTTCTACAAATACAAAATGGATTTGTTGACCTACTTCATTAATTTTCTCTATTAGCTGTTTTATTACAAATATATGATCAATGGTTGATCTTCCAACTCTAAAACCTGCTTGAAATTCATCTTCTCTACTTTTATAATTTTCTTCTAAAAATTATTTTAGTATTCTTCCGTAAAGACGACTAAATACATTTAACACAGTTATTCCCCTATAATTTGCACATTCATCTCGTTTTCTTTTTTTGTGAACAACTGAAATAATACCATTTTTCCATTCTTGAGGGGGATTTTCACCATTTAAGCATTTTTCAAATAAATTCCTTATTAATTCCTATAGCTTCTTTGTTCCATACTTTATTAATTCGGCATTGATCCCTCCTATACCAGTTGCTTTTCCATTTTTCAAAGATTTAATGGCTATTTCTAAAGTTGCCAAATCTAAATTTAAAAAATTATTCTCAAATTCTTGAAATACATCTATAGTTGTTAAAAACTGACTTCTTCTTTCAACTAACAATTCTTCAAAGTATTGTTTCCGTTTTCGTAATGAAATTCCCTCTAATCTTATTTTGTTATTCGCATTTTTTCTTAAATTTCTTAATGTTTTCCAAGCTTCTGCACTTTTTGTTCCTCATATATAACTTTGTAAATAATCACATTTTTTTCCCAGTATTTATTTTTCTCCAAAGTTACGGCTTTTCTTACTTTAGCTTGAGCTCTTTTGTAATCAATTTTATCTGTTATATTCTTTGTGTTTAGCCATCTGAGGTACTTCATTCTTTTATCCTCCACATCTTTTTTTAATTTCTTCACTCCAATAGTATATAAATTTATGTGTTTTCTCTTTTTCACCTAACGCTTCTTTTGCTGCTATATTAATATTCTGTACTATGTATCTATAATGATCTTCCACATTCTCAAATTCGGTTTTAATTAGTTTTTCATCCAATCTTTTTTGGTACAAATACGAAATACTTTCATCTTTTAATAAATTTACGTTATATTCAACATAATTCCTTGTAGTGATCACTTCTTCAGTTTTATTTATTTTTGAATTTTTATGTATAAAAGGAAACAATATCTTCGAATTAACTAAATAATGATCTGTGCCACAACTTGGACCTCTGAAAGCTCTAACATCTTGAACCTTTAATTTTGTATTTTTTCTTATAATAATATAATCTATTTTTGACGATAATTTTAAAGAATCTTGATGCCACGTGTATTTATGAATAGCTTTGTGTTCATAAAAGCCATTTAATATAGTCAAACTATTTTGATCACAAATATCTAACAATCTTTCTCCATTATTATTTATAATCTTTTCACCAAAAGGTCCAGTTATTTCATTTTTGTTTTTCCTACCAATCCTAACATTAAAGTCTCCTAACATTATAATATCTCTTGAATTACCTATTTTGTTTATTGTATAGTTAATTTCCTCATAACATTTATCCTTTATTATAGAATTTTGATCCTCACTTATTCCATAAATCCCAATTATAGTTATTTTATTTCCAAATACATTCATGTTTACAATTATTAAACTTTCACTTATTGCTTCCCAGTTTGTTATGTATTTTTTAAGTTTTTTATTTATTAGAACTGAAATACCTCGTTTCGCACGTTTATCTTTAGACACTCCACTATAGAGATGAACGTATGATTCCTGTATTTCTACACCATTACCTTTCTTTTTCGTTTCTGTTAGGACCATAATGTCTTGATTTAATTTCTTTAATTCCGTAATTACATCTATTAATTTATTACTTAAACTCTTCACATTCCATGTACCAACCTTTAACGTTCTCTTCCAAAGTCGACGTCTATTAAATCCCTTCTGCATTAGAATCTTGGGCGCATTAGCTTGAGTCATGTTTTTTTATGAGCAGGTAGCTGGCCTGATGCATCAGTCTCCAAATTTGGAGATCTGTAGACTTCTAGTTGTAATTAAATATTTAAATTAAGTAACACATATTCTTGAAGACGTGAGTTCTCAACCACGGCCACCTGAAGTCCGTACTAAATATACTATGAGAATAGTCCTCTTAGCTTTTTTGCAAATGCTTCAACTTGTCCAAGATGTAAATGAATTTGTTGAAATTACTAATCACTCTAAGGAAAGTATTATTTCCCAGCTTTTTCAATACAATATTACGACTGAACATGCTGACTTGAAAATTTCACCGAATCACTGCTGATAAAGAAATTACTGTCACAGGTCAAAACAGAATCCAATCCTAACAAGACAGTCTTCACTCTTCACTGTACACAATCGTGTATTCTTTGCCAGTATTGTTTCTTTCTTTTTTGACGAAGAACATCAAAGGGTGTAAGAGCTCTCTTTCCATCATAGTTTGATTTTCTTTCTAAGCTATCTGATAATGCCCTTCTCAAATTCTCAAATATTATTATGTTAATTGTTAACACCCCTGAAAGGCAGAATGGCTGAACAGGAGGTAATAAATAAATAAAAAAGGGACATTTTTTCCTCGTGTTTAGAGTGGACTTCATGACGAGTCTTACTCTACAAGGCAGAAGGCTTAAGAAAATTTGAGAAGGGCTTCTGCCTCATCTTTTGGATTCACACGCAGAACACCCTGACAATTTCGTGCAGATGGTTCCTTCCTTGAGTCTCGGTCATCTCATAGGACATTATAGCTCCTTTAGTGACTTTTCATCATAGCATAAGAGATTGCAGCGAATCTTTCTTTTGTCACAGTGAAGTGCACCCGCCTTCAAAAAATGAGATGGAATTAACAAGGTAAAAGAATTATTTTTCTTAAATGACATTTGTTAGGTCCTTAAAATCAACCACACCAACAAAATTAAAATTATTGTGAAAATATAGGCCTATGCTTTCATCAAATTTCATTTTTAAGTCATAGTTTAAAAAAAATGTCCCTTCTTGAATAGCCCTGTCCGTGAATGTATATTGACTTGAAACGCAGAAGAAAATTTGTTAATAAAAAGGAATTTAGTTGAATCCATTGAATAAAAATTTTACATAAACTTAAAATCTAAGATAACAGGATAAGCCATAGCGCGGTTTCGCAATTGACATTAGCAAAGTCTGATATTTGAGGGATGAGCGATAAAAAACGGACAAAAAGATTTTGAATAAAAATAACATGAGCGTTTAGTGATAAATCATAGCAAGCGCATGAGTACTGTAGGTTGTATCACAAACGTTTCACAGAATCAAGACTATCAACTTAAACGTTTACTTTACGTAACTTTACGTTTATATGGAAAATATCTTGAATCAATGTACACAGAAAGCATACGTATAATATGAAGAAATCTAAGCCTTCTAAACATGACGTCACAAACAAAGATTGACTCCAGCGCCGAGTAATACGCGCTGGATTGGATAATATCAATAAGCGCCGGCCTAGCAAAAATGTAATATAATGTTTAAAAGTATATCATCCTATAGATTCCGACATGAGAAACTTTCTTTGAGGCCATTGCCTTATTTAGATGCGATTCTTTTAAACAATTTCTTCATATTTTTAAAGTCAAAGTGCAATTCGTCACGTTTCCGTGAAATTCTCTTTCTTTAGAGACCTCATTTATAAATATTGGTTGCGTGTGTGAGCCGCAATGAAAAGGTATACTACTAAAATAATACAGCAGACGATTATTATTAATATTTTCCTCTATATCACGACTAAAGATGTTATGAGTCAGCTGAATATAAAATCTACTCGAGGTTGCAACCAGCTACCTAAGCAGCAGATCTAGGAACTGTCGGTGCATCTACAATAGTTCGCGAAAAATGTGGGCGGATCCAAATAAAGCAATTTCTTGGACTTCCCGGTCTTCTGAATGAGCTGGGAGTTTAGCCAAGTTCTTACACAAATTTTGCGGAACAAATTCCAGAG
This sequence comes from Acheta domesticus, assembly GCA_031308135.1. NCBI lineage: Eukaryota > Metazoa > Arthropoda > Insecta > Orthoptera > Gryllidae > Acheta > Acheta domesticus. The sequence continues at coordinate 126,428,293 of JAHLJT010004567.1, read as the reverse complement.
CTCCGATGATCGTCGGTACGATCTATGCTTTCACATCCCAAATTGGGCTGATCTCGATTTCCAAACTCTTGTATTTAAGATATTTCTCTGCCTCCTTGGTTACGACGTTTTGATCGCAAGGCACAGCCAAAGAGTATATCCTGGGCACAGCAACATTTACAAGTAGACACGATTTTTTTCTCCAAATCCCGGATAACAATATCCGGGTTGTTTGCCGCTATCGTATAATCCGTTTGAATTTGTTGGTCGTACAATATTGTACACAATCCAACAGACGTCACCGGTTTTATTGAGTATTCGTACCACTTGGGGCACGTGTTTGGAACTTAGAGGGCGGTACAGGTCTGCCAGTGGAGGTAGCTACACATCCTGTCCTGTCTTCCAAGTATTCGGTCTTTGGTAGAATTGGAAAACCTGAAACGATATGATCAATCGTTTCTACGTATTCTTGGCAAATGCGCTATTTATCATCTTGGGAAATTCTGAGAACCGCTTTATCAGTCGTGTTCTCATCGCCTGATCTTGGGCATCTATTACAAGTGCTTCGGATTCTGGTTTCATTCTTACTCTTTTAAGCCACATAAATGATTGATCTTTATAGATCTGCACCTTAATCGTTCTTTTTTGATACTCTCCAAGGAGTGGTTTGTCCCTACACAATTTTTTAACATTAATTGTGTCAGTGGCGGCTCTACCATAAGGTCACATGGTCACGTGCCCTCCCAGTTGTAAAGGAAAATATTAATAGTGGACTGAAATACGTGTCATATTATCGAGTAATAATTCTAGAGAATTTACGTTAAGGTTTTCACTGGCGATATCGATACTATTTCACAGCGCAGATAACGAGGTAGTTGTGGCAACAGGGCGAAGTCCGCAAGCTTCGTGTGACCAGCTCCCTCCCGTTCAGCAAAGCTTTTCCCCGTAGTGCGAGGAAAAAGGGAGGGGGTAATACTTCCTTAAGGCCCTTCACGGTCACAAGTTTTTTGTGACTGCCACTGCAAGCGCCACTTTACAGATGTACAAACAACGCTCGTAGTGTCTGAGAAATGAAATGCTGATTAGCTCAGGACCCGCGTAATCTTCATAATATCAGCAGCTGTGATTCTGTGAGATTTTTTTTTCTTCGTGAGCGTTTGTTGTTTCAATTGAATTGTTCTCTCTTCTCACTCTGCCTAGTTAATATGTGAGAAACCAATGAGGAATTTCAAGTGTTTTTCAGTTTACAGCGCTTAAACTTTAAAATAATTTTTTTATTAGTTATTTTCTATCTTTTTGTTTTGTGCCCTACCTGGCCTGAAGTTTAGGAGCCGCCACTGAATTGTGTCATTTCATGTCATGTGTATTTCATGTTTAGTAGCATCAGAAGTTCAGTGTCTGTGTTATTATTATTATTATTATTATTATTATTATTATTATTATTATTATTATTGTTATTATTATTATTATGATCATCATCATCCTATATTTTCACAGCTTTCTGGCACATTACTGAAGTGACATACATATATTTCTACTAAAGAATGACAACTTGCCTGATTAAATAAACAAAATTATTCTAACATAACTACGTTAAATATATTTGTAAGTTTTACAAATGTAAGAAATAAATTAAACAATTTTTGCAACTTTTGCTTTCTATAATTTAGAAACCCATATTATCTCGTAGAAAACTTTTGACTAATGGGCATGTACTCAGAATCGCTGTTTCCTGAAGGTTGATGACGATGACGATGACGATGTTTAATTTCTCAAGAGCGTGCAGCAGAGTCTTCAGTATTACGCCTGTTTCTGAGAGTGTAATTGGTGTTGTTTCTACTTGCAATATGCACCCACGTTCCTTCATATCTCTCCCTATAGTTCCCTTACTCATGAATCTTTATTTCACATGCTGTCGTGAGGTTCTCAGTATCTACAATAACTACAACGCGAACTCAAATAAATTACAACTCAAACAAACTATGCTTTCTTGTTATATTTATCCCCGAGAACCACATCAGGTCCATTCTGTTGAACTGTTTGGTCGGAACTCAATAAAGTTTATATTTACTGTTTTTCATGTAATTTCTTGGACAGTATTGTAAAGGAGCGCCGCTGTGGTACGCACTGCCAGGGATGAGCGCTAGGCTAAATCTGCAAGCATCAGTGGCCACCAACGTATCTGCTTAGCCGATCTCCAGCAGCAGACGAAGATCCATAGATTTGTTCAAATATATATTCTTACCGTATCTAGCATTGGACTTGCTAATGAATCGTAGTAGCTGATAATGTTATATTTCCATTAAAAAATTCCTAACATCCAATGGCCTTGTATACTACCTATATACGGGATATGAACTGGTAATATTACAATTTGAAAATTATAATCGCCGTAAGAAATTCTTGAAGGTATTGATGATGCGAATAGTTAAAGTTTAATAAAGCTACACTTTTTACGATTTTGTTAATATGTATAATAATGCACAAAGATCACCTGTAAGTTCTAGGTTATTCTCTAATCCTAATTATAAGATTGTTCTCTATTAGTTCCGAAAATTCTGTCGCAAAATCTTCTAAAAATGGATTTGATTCTTCCCCGGACTTGCCTAACACGTCCATATTTTTCTCCCCTAATTATTGAAGAGATTAAATCTCCACAAACTCAGTCTAATTTGTTTTCACTTCCACTTCTGCAAATGCTCTATTAATGGTTTTGTACGCGAATAATTAATAAACACTAAAAGGCGATTGTTTTCTATGTTTATGTGAATAAGATATTAGTTTAACAAGAATATGTTGTGGGTTACACTCATTTGAAAATCGGTATTTGTACACTTAGGAACGTAAAAGTAAGACAGTACGCTCATTGATTATCTAAGATTACTCACACTGTTGTTTTCTCCATATTCACTTCAAATTCTTCATAATTAACAAGTTCCAAGACAAATTTTATTTTAAAACTGGTGTTAGACCTTCGGATAAAAAATTAAATGAAATATGCCTGAAGATTCACTTTCTGCACACACTGTTTAAATTAACTTCATTTATTCACTTAAAGAGGTCAAGATCAGTGTTGCCAACGTCGTTTAAGAAAATTATGGCGTATTGAGCGAATAAAATTCCTTTGGATACTGGAGTTTAATCAACGCCACCTACATAAATCTATTTAGGTGGCATTGGTTTAATTTCCGGCATACTCACGAATATGGCAGCGCCAAAACAGGCATAAACACGTTTTTGGAAATTTCTTTGAATCTTCCGGCCGGATCCGAAAACAAATGAACAATTCCCCATCAGGAGATCGAAACGCGTCGAATGACACCTCCTATGTGCACGGGAAGTAGTCTAGCCATGAGTGACGGAACAACATATCAGCATACACGCACGCTAGAGGAATTACTCAAATACTGTAAAGGGATTAATTACTATGACACAATACATATTATTTCATTTTCAACATCTTCTAATTGAATGATAAACACAAAAAGCAAAGAAATGAATAATTGAAATTGGTCATGCATTAAAACAGGGCTGTCCAACTTGAAAGGGGTTTTGGGCCACATATCAAATTGTAGATAAGCCGCGGGCCGCACCGTAATTTAAGACGTTTTTACCCTAACTATTGAGATTATACTGAACAAATATATAATACAATTGTATATCTTAGATACGACTTTTATTCAACATAATTAATTATTAATGTACATACAACGAGAAAATTCATATATAATGAAATAAAAATAAGATGAATTCTGCAATTGTATTGTATTTGGTTGGTATAATAACATTTTTCCAAACAGCCGCGGGCCACACAAAGAGATCCGACAGGCGTAATGCGGGCCACCAATTGGAAATGAGTGAATGAAGGATTGAGTTAGTTAATAATTAAAGAATTCTTCTCTCTTGAAATACTGCTACAGTTCTCTTCATTAATTTTTAGTTTTTAAACGTGCACTTTACAAATTACCCTTCCTCATTCACAGTTTTTCGTTACAATGAAGTAGTATACATAGTTACCCCGAAGTCTCATCAATCAGCTGTCGTCAATACGTGGGGACGTCGCGCGGTCAGGCGCGGAAGGTGCTAAGTGCTGGCGCTTGAATGACGGCTGTTGTTTTCCGATCGGGAACACGGGGTCGGGGAAGGCTGTCGGCGGCGCGGCGACGGGGGCGGCTGGGCCCTTGGCAGCCGGCGGGCAGTTCCCTTTAGACCAGGGCGGGCGATGGCCTGGGCCTCATATCCTGGAAGATCGCAGGTGCGGGGGCGCCGAAATGCAAGCCGAAATCCGTGTCTCCGGTGGGCGGTGACAGAACTCACGTGATGATCTCGACTTTTTACGCCGACTGCATGTAGTGAATTGAATAGTACTTGAATCTCGACTTTTGGTCCGATGAGAACTGTTGGCATTCGTATGTTGCGTAATTGATAAAGCATCAAAAGCAATAAAATTATAAGTTTGAAAATTATGAAAATGTCCCAGGGACTTCAGGTAAAGTACCCCCAAATTTTAAAGAATGTTTTACAAAATCTCAAAGCTTCGACTCGAACCAGATCGATAGGGGTTTCCTCAATTTGGAAAAAATCTTACGCATGGTTTAGGCGCTGGTGGTATTTACAGACGGACGGACGGACAGAAAGACGGACGTTTTGTCGTGAAAAACATTCTTTAAAATTTGGGCATACTTTACATGAAACTCATGGGACATTTTCCACATTTTCTCAAAAACGACCCCAATTTTTTTTCAAATTTCTCGTAAGAGCAGAGTAAAATACTCTTATGCGGCTGAGGTCCAAACGGTTAACGGTTAACTACGTATTTTCTAAAATTTTGATTTTTTTCGGCGTCTTACTACAACTACAAAATTAAAGACAGAAATTTTTCATTTAAATACAATTTGTTCTCCAAAGTGAGTTCTTTCATTAAGGTCACATACATTTTTTTAATAATTTTAGCAGTTTTCACTCAATATTCCGTTCAATTATATGAATTATATGTGCAATTATAAAAAATTACAAAAACAAGACTTTCTCAAAAACAGCATCAAAGATTTTATTTAAACTTTTGGTTGGGATAGGGACCAATATACTCTATGAGATGACATAAACATATTTGCTCTATACTTTTGTTTCTTTTCAAAAATTACAAATACGATTTTTTTTACTTGTCTCTTACGTGGTTAATATTTACATTAGCGGCGATTTGTTCTGATCATTATATTTATGTGTACACGTATTTTAATTAATGTCGTATAAAGTTCCTCGAAAACTCAACCGTTTTCTGTGCTAGCTCAAAATTACCTATTTTCAGAACTGCTCAAAGGCAATTTTCTCATAAATGGCTTAAAATGTTTTTTAATCACTCAGAAGGTTTATGTGCTGTTAATTCTGTTGTAACTCCACCTCATGGTGCGGCAGAACAAAATTGCGCTTAATTTTAATTCAATTTCCATTCAAACTGCGCTTCACCTGAGCTTCATTTTTGCTGAGCGTTGCCGTGTGACGCAGGAAGAGGCCCAGGAAAACCGGACGGGCGCGTGCAAGAGACAGAGAGAGAGAGAGACAGAGAGAGAGAGTCAGAGAGAGACGAAACGAGACGGAGAGTGCAGAGTGACAGAGACAAGACGAGGCCAGTGTGATAGAGACACAAGGAGAGATAGAGACAGAGAGGGACAAAGAGAGACAGAAAAAGTTAGAGAGGAAGAGACAGACGCAGAAGCACAGAGGGGGGTAGACACAGAGGCATACCGAGACAGAGACGCAGGAAGAGAGAGACAGAAAGAGAGAAACAGACACAGAGATAGACAGAGGGACAGACAGACAGACAGAGAAAGAGACAGAGAGAGGCAGATAGAGAGAAACAGATACATAGAGAGACACGGAGAGACATAGAGACTTTTTCTTTTTCACAATGATTGAATATGAAAAAAAGCGGGCAACGCCTTGTATTTTGCTAGTTATTATTTAAAACAACTAACAGTTTGACAAATTGACAGGTATGAATAAAAAGGTTATTGCGTTCTACTAGCCCCTTGAGATTTTTTCTTAAAATTTCTCAAAATCTATTAACAAATCAATTAAAAAATCAGACATTTATCAACAATCTATGAAATAATATTTCATTTCTTGGCATTTCAAGCATTCAGTTACACCTCAACAACAATTATATGAAAGATATCGTATGATGACACCTGCTGAAAAGGACTTCCAGCCTGACCTTCAATGTCCTTTACTGGAATAGGGCAAGCAGATGTAAGGGAAAGAGCTGTAAGGTAAAAGCAAATTGACAGGTGAGAAGGGTCAAGTATGATCCTGCATCTTTCAACAGGTTGACAAATCGTCGCCGATCTACCCGCCCTACAATTCTCTGGCTTAACACCCACTTGGGCATGAATAATACCAAACAGGGAAACTTTTTCGAGCCTACACTCAATATCACCTCACGGATCAGTCACAAGTGAAGCCTCACCATGCCTGGAAGCTCGAACATTCTAAAAAGGTAGGTCCTGCGTTGCACGTTGGATTGAATACGAACAAGTTATTTTCTATTTTGAAATTTATGATTCTTATTTTTATAAAAAACTTCACTTGAATGCCATAGATCGTAGTTATGTCATTTGAATATGGCTTCATGTTGTGTTTTGACGGTCACTATAATTATTTAGAAAATTGCTCACAACGGTTCTGGAGAACAAATAAACAATGCTATTCTAGAACCTATTTTTTAATTTATTTTGTGAATAGCAACGTTTCCAGTACTGGTTATTGCCCCCGCCAATTATATTTTTAATACAATATTTTGATATTAAAAAAATTAATTAGGTTGTCGAATGCATAACAGAGGTGAGCTTAATATTACATTTGGTACCATTCTATTATTTTATTTTTAGTATTCATTATTTTTAATTGTTTGTGTTTTTATTTTCAAACGAACTTGATGGTGGGGCAATACCATCCCCTGAAATCTTGGTATATACAAAATTTAAACAACCATTATATTGTGGTTGACAATTGTCGACTACATATATACGACGGGTACTTATGTGAGCAAATTCTCGAATATTTATAGACTGTCAAAAAACAGCATGTCATCCCATTTCACATAACTTTATATTATTATAGTAGCATTTAAAATGAATTCCGTGCTCTTTCTTTTAAATTGTGTTCAAAATTCTAATTTGCCTTTAGACTTTGATGGATTTTTTAATACAAATCGCTTTTACTTTCCCTTATATGTACGTATTTACGGAGTAATACACATACCATAGGGAAAGTTATGTAATGCTGCGGAAATTCGATTTCGAGATTTCAACGGAAATACACGTTTTGGGGTCCCCTGATACCGAAAAAGTGGGTCTTTTTAAAACGTCCGTCCATCTGCCTGTCCGTCAATCTGTGAACAACACTAGCGCGTAAACCATACGTGCGATTTCTTCCAAAATGGATAGTCTCCGGTCGATCTACGTCCACTCGAGGCGTCTCGATTTTGAAAAACTTTCTTCAAAATTTGAGGGTACTGTACATGAAGCCCCCCGGATATTTTCAAAATTGTCTCAAAAACGGCTCCAAATTTTTTCTTTTAATTTCTTGTATGAATAGAGTAAAATACACTTAAGGTGGCATAGGTCCGATTTTCACGGATAACTCTGAATTTTCGAAAATTGCAAAAGTATGAATTTTTTTCGGTGTCTTTCTCCAACTACAAAATTAAAGATAGAGATTTTTCCTTCAAATAAAATGTACTCTCCAAAGTGAGTTCTTTGTTTAAGGTCAACTACATTCTTTTGAAAATGTTAGTAGTTCTCGCGCAATATTGGGTGCAATTTGTGCAATTTTAAAAAATTACAAAAACAATATTTTCTCAAAAACGGGTCCAAATTTTTTCTTTAAACTTTTGGTTGGAATAGTGCTAAATGTACCCTATTAGATGACATAAACGCCATATTGCTATATTTTTTTGTTTTTTCAAAAATTGCAAAAATGTATTTTTTTTACTTTTCTCTCATGCCGTTAATATTTACATCAGGGACAATTTGTTTACAATATTATATTAATGAGTACATGTTCTTTAAATAATGTCAAATAAAGCTTTTCGGAAATTGAATAGTTTTCTGTGAAAACTAGCTCAAAATTCCGTATTTTCAGAAACGCTCAAATGCCATTTTCTCAAAAATGGCTTCAAATTTTTTGTTCAAACTTTCTCAACGGATAGTTCCAATTCCACTTTTTAATATGGCGTTAAGTTAATTTTGGAGGTATTGTTTTGTTTTTTCAAAAATTACACCAATGTAATTTTTTTGAAAGTTCTTTCGTACCTTTAAAATGCACATTTCCAGCAATTTGTAAAAACTATTGAATTTGTGCGTGTAAGTGCTTTAAATGACTTCAAATGAAGTTTTTCGGAAACTCAAAAATTTTCTGTGAAAATGAGCTTCACATTTCCAATTTACAGTAGCGCCATTTTAAACGCCATTTTCTTGAAAACAACTCGAAATGTTTCAACGAAAGTTGCCATTTAGGACAAAGTTTAACTGTTTTTCAATATTCTAAAAATAATTTCTTGTTCTACTATTAAAAAATCGAAAAATTAATAAAAAAATGTCAAAAAATGTAGTTTGGGCGACGATAGATGGCTGCTGTCAAGAGTATTGTTAAGTCCGAATAGCTAGCCGAGACCAAACAAAACAGGAAACTAATACGGGAAAGTCTGTGCCATTCTGTAGCAGTCTGCTAGTTTTCCTTTCCTGTATGCGTACATATATACGGAGTAATATACGTAGTATAGAGAAAGTTATGTAATGCTGCGGAAAATCGACTTCGAGATTTCAACGGAAATCACGTTTTGGGACCCCCTGATACCGAAAAAGTGGTTATTTTCAAATCGTTCGTCCATCCGTTTGTCCATCTAACCGTCTGTCCGTCTGTCCGTTTGTCCGTCTGTTCGTCTGTCTGTCTGTCCGTCTGTGAACAACTGTAGCGCCGAAACCACTAGTACGATTTCTACCAAAATGAATATTACCCGGCCGATCTGGTTCCACTCAAGGCGCCACGATTTTAAAAATCTTTCTTCAAAATTTCGGGGTACTTTACATGAATCCCCCCGGACATTTTCAAAATTTTCTCAAAAACGGCTCCATAATTTTTCTTTACGTTTCTTGTAAGAATAGAGTAAAATACACATACTAAGGTGGCATAGGTCCAATTTTCACGGTTAACTCTGAATTTTCGAAAACTGCAAATGTTTGATTTTTTCGGCGTCTTTCTACAACTACCAAATTGCAGATAGAGATTTTTCCTTCAAATAAAATTTGTTCTCCAAAGTGAGCTATTTCATTAAGATACTGTACATTTTTTTGAAACTTTTAGTAGTTTTCACGCAATATTGCGCGATTTTCTGAAAAACGGCTCCAAATTTTTTCTTTAAACTTTTGATAAGGATAGTGCCTAATGTACTCTGTTAGATGACATGAATGCCATTCTGCTATATTCTTTTGTTCTTTCAAAAATTACAAAATTGTAATTTGTTTTACTCGTCTCTCATGTCGTTAATATTTACTTTAGCGGCGATTTATTCACATTATTATGTTTATGAGTATATGTGCCTTAAATAATGTCAAGTATAAGATTCTCTAAAACTCAACCGTTTTCTTTGAAAAATGGCTCAAAATTCCGCATTTTCAGAAACGCTCAAACGCCATTTTCTAATAAATGGCTCCAAATTGTTTCTTCAAACTTTTCGAACGGATAGTGCAAATTACACTCTTTAATGTGCCGTAACGTTCCTTTTGGGTTTTTTTGTTTTTTAAAAAATTACAAAAATGTAATTCTTTTTACCGATCTATCACGCCATTAATATGCACATTTCCAGGAATTTGTAAACACTATTGTATTTGTGAGTCTATGTGCTTAAAATAACATGAAATGAAGTTTTTAGAAAACTCAAAATGTTTCTGTGAAAACAGCTTCAAATTTCGCATTTTTAGTAGCAGTTAAATGCAATTTTTAAAAAAATCGGCCCCAAGTCTTTTAAAGAAAATAGCTATTTAGGACAAGGTTTCACTGTTCTTTAATATTCTAAAATTAATGTTTCCGTTCTACCATTAGGAAACAAAAAAATTAAGAAAATGTCAAAAAAATGTTCTTTGTAACTAGTAAAAAATATAAACTAATTCATTAGATATCATTGTTTTATTAAAATAAACATTCTTTTTTTCTTTTTGACGATCAGTATTGTCTCTAATTGTATAGAAACAGTTATGCAGCAGAAAAGATTTTACTTTTAGCTTAAATGTGTGTACCGAATTTAATTGTTGAATGTCATCTGGCAATGCGTTGTAAAGTAACGTACATGTATTCTCTGTGTACTGAGTTGTTGAGACTGACACAGGGTTGTGAATGGAAACATTAATAATTTTTGGTTTATATGCTAATTGTTTGTCCCCTGGATGGATGCGTTAAATGTTTTTGGTTGATGAGAATCGCTACGTGTTAATATACAAATAACTGTAAATGTTTTTGAAATCAAAATGATATATTTTTATTGAAGTAATAATTCTACAGCTTAAACAGTTTGTACTTTCTTGAACGTACTAGAATAGATAAAATATTGTAATGCTGCAGGAAACTGCCGATTTTCGACAGAAAAACCCGCTTTCGGGTCTCTGATACCGAAAAAGTGAAAATGTCTTGCTCCTCACTGAATTACATTCTCGAATACCTAGTATTGTCAGAATTCAGGTTTTTTAGACTTTGATGTTTGTCTGGCAATAGGCCCTAGGTCTCTCGTCTTTCTGAGGACAATACTCGCTCCTAAATCTTGCACAGAAGTTTCACCATCGGTCTCTCCGATTGATGTGGCTGATATTGCGAACAATCGAATTTGAAACAGATATTTTAATTTGAGTGGGGGTGTACCTCATATGAACTCTATCACATTTGCAAATTTTCCACAAAAATGTCTCAAATATTTTCCTTTGAATTTTTGACAATTGTGACAATGGCTTTTCATACGCAACTTACTTCAATCGACAATATTTAAATGATAAGTGATATGTCAGCAATTACTGAAAACTCACTTCCGAATTCTTTTCTACTTACAGATCCGACACCTTTTCCCATGTTCAACCATTGGAGTTCAATTTGGATCTCCAGATTAAAGCCATGCGATTAATGGGCCTGTTGCAAGACGATGAAATAGGCTCGGGTGTAGTTTGGAAATTTTACCCATTCTACAGAATTTTCCTACTAAGCGTCGCGATTACCCATCTCACCACAATGGCAATCGGGACCTCACAGTACTGGGGCGACTTGGCCCAGATGGCAATGATTGGATCGATGGTTCTTTCATACATTGAGGTATCCATGAAAATTATTGATGCGTATCTGTATCGAAATAAAATCGAGAGACTCATCTCGACTCTACTAGACGATTTCCCGACTGTTCAGATCCTGGACGGTCCAGAGCGTAACGAGATCATTAAAGAATGTGCATCAGTGACCAATAGAATGTGCAGGGCGTATATAATTGTTGCGATCATTGGCGGAGGGACGTGGAGTGCGGAGCCGCTTGTGGATATGGCTATGCACAAACTGCTCCACCCGGGCGAAAATCACGAGTGGACACTGCCCTTCATGGCGTGGTTCCCTTTCGACCAGCACACCACACCCTTGTACCACTTGGTCTACTTTTTCCAAGCGTCGGCAATCGTCATTGGCTGCGGGGTGACGGTCGCAGCGGACATGTTTTTCGTCTCGCTCATGATCTGCACGGCCGGGCACCTTCGCCTGCTGGGCAAGTCTCTGGAAAACGTGTACGAGGGGGTAAGGAACGGACGTGTGTCTGCCCTGCTGCCCACGGACCCCGGGCAAGACAGCGCACAGTTGCGGGACGAGCATGTGTACAACTTCCTGGTTGCGTGCATCAAACATCACAAATCCATCATAAGGTGAGTGAAATAGTTTAAGATATTCAGAAACGGTTAAGATTCTTGAGTTGCGCTTCTTTTGTGACCAGCTGGGGTAAATACAGATGAATTTTGTAATTAAAAGATGGGTAGGGTTAGACCTGACAACACTCGTATCCCGTTTATAAGGGAGGCAGACCAACTCTCGATAAGCATTCAGTGCATATTTGAATTTTGATTTTTTTTCGTGATATTTTTTTACTCGTGTGTGTTCTGAAAAAGTGTCGAGAGTGAAAAGAAAGTATGCTGTCGCGAAGAGAGAAATTAGCAAACTAAAAAAGAAAGCTGGGATAAGTACATCTTATACATAGAATACGATGTACACGGGGGGCGGTTTGTCTCTTCTTCTTCCTCGTCTAGGCCGTATGTCATGCTTTCGTGTGTGGATCTTGGTGAGTATTCACTTACTGGCCGGCGCGTGTCTTCGGGCTGTGGTGTCATGTGGTAACTAGGTTCTTGTCTTTTTGTCGGAGTTTCCGTAGGCCGGTCGCAGGGGGGGGGGGCTCCGGGTAAGTGGGCCTTTTTCCCGAACTAGTCTTGCACTGTGCCGTTGTCGTTCGAGCTTGTCCAGTATTTCCGAGAATGTAAGTAGAATATAGCTTCCGGCACTTCAATCAATCGAGAATGGCATAGGCGTGGCGGGGAGACGTTGTCTGGCAGAGCAGATTGTAGACAGCACTCGTGGGGATGTCAAGTAGGTCGGATGCGTCTGCAATTGACGATTCAGTAGATATTTCGACATTGGTCGGGCTATGGGAAGGGGTACTTCGGCATGTTAGGTCTATCAGTGGTGTAATCGGACTATCCTCTCGGGCTTCATCAATCCTTACCCATTCAACAATAGGGCTGCTGTCCTCTGTTAAGCGGTGGTGTTCCTGGACGGGTGTGCTGTGGGTGGGCCTTCTGTTTGACTGAGGTTTACAAAGTCGGATCCGAGAGCAAAGTATAATCAAAAACTTCGGACACGTTTTTTAATATGAACATTGTGGTGCATTTGAAAGAGTCGCCGCAGGTGCGCAGATTCGAGGCGGAGGTAACCCCCTCACCCGAAAGTACTGCCGCCACCCGAGAGAGTTCGCAGGGCCCGGAGCGGGGCCGGCCGTCACGCTCTGGTCGGCGCGCCAAGATGCGCAGCCCTTACAAGCAGGCTGGCCGGCGGACGTCAGCCCCGAGGGGTATAAATGGGCCCCGACGGGAGAAGCGGGGAGTCGAGTTCTACCGAGCGAAGTGCTTCCAGTTCAGCGAGTTACAGGGTGCAGTGATCGGCGTGACGTCAAAGCTACGGACTATGAACTCTTCTTTTGGAATTACTGTGTCAAGTGCTGCAGTGATATTTTGGGACATCTACTGGATTTATGGTGATCAAGTTTGTCTACGGTTCTCTCTCTCCTGGCTCTTCTGGAATTGTTACTTTGTTATGTTACTGTCTGGTCAATCTGTGAATAAAAACCATTTTAAGAACTTTGTCGTATTTTTGGCTACAACAAAAATGTGCTAGGGGCTTCATGTAAAGTACCCCTCGAAATTAAGATATCGATTTTAAAACTCAAGGGGCCGCGACATCAGACATCGATTGGGAATATTAATTTTGGAGATAATGGCTGAACGGTTTACGCGCTAGCGTTGACCACAGTCGGATGGACGGACGGACGCACGGACGGACGGACGCACGGGGGACGGACGGAAACACGGACGGACCGACACACGGACGGACACACGGACGGACGGACGGACGGACACACGGACGCACGGACACATGGACGGACGGACAGACACACGGACGGACGGACAGACACACGGACGGACACACGGATGAAAGGACGGACACAAGGGCGGACGAATACACACACATACTCACAATAACTGAGATGTTTGCTCAGTTCACCTAGAATACACTAATTCACGAAAAGTCAACTCTGCAGCATTTGTTGTAATAAATAGAAAGATCATAGTCATATGCTATGTTCCGTACGTTCCAAATTGTCAATCATTTCATTTTCTGTAGCTTGGAACAAAATAGTTTCCTTAATGTTTTCATTATTTATGGCAATACGACACTTCCCTAAAACTTCAGAAGACTGATAAAATGTTTTAAATAATCATTTACCAAAACTATCTATACTAAACATTTATTTCAGTAAAATTGAAAATTTTAATTGTTTATACATTTGCAATTTGCTTGGAAATGCGTAGTAATTCACAAAATCTCATATTGAATGCAATAATAAGAAATGCAATAAAACTTGCTCAAAGTGTATAATCCAGAATTGCATTCAATGTGAACATACACCGCGGTTCTAACAATCGTAAATTCCACAGAATTACATTGTACAATGCGGAATCAGCCGAAAAATACTGGCTTCTAGGGGCTTGGCACTGAGTAAGTTATTCTTTATAATTCAAAAGTATTCTTTTGTTTTGTGCATATGGGCTAAATCACCTTTGATGCACATTCTAAGGAAAGTAGATATACTGTACAGCTAAGGTTTAATCAGATTATAAGCACCAAAAACAAGCTTTTGATTAATTTGTTAGGATTGCAGGTACCTCATTACATTGCATATGTATGTAAATAGGGAAATAATTGTACCTAGAAAACATTAAAATTACCTCCTCCCCCCTTTAAAATTTGTGTCTTTGGTCTACTTTTTGATTCACGACAGTTCCTTTTAATTCAATTTTTTTGTTCGCAGTTTCGCCTCGGAACTGGAAAAAATTATCAGCCCCGTCATGCTCTTTCAATTCATTGCCACATCACTTGAAATATGTCTGGCTGGATTTCAGGCCAAATTGGTGAGTTGTATGAACATATAATGAGTTACTAAAAGGAGTGGGAACTGTATAACATTATGATGTTAATTTTAGGGTGATATGATGGGACCGAGTTTTTTCAAATTTTTACTTTACACAATATCAAATGTTATGCAGACGTTTTTTTACTGTAAATTTGGAGATGATATAGAATTTGAGGTGAGTCTCTCATTTTTATCAGTTATTACACCGTTACTTTCTGAACAACGTTGTGTCAGATATTTTACGGTGCTAATCATTTTATTTCAGAGCAATAAATTAGCATCATCTATTTACAACAGCGAGTGGTACAACGGATCAGAAAAAATTAAGAAAACTCTGCGGATACTTTTACTTCGTTCCCACAAACCTATTAGAATGTGGGCTGGAAAATTCTATGTTGTGTCACTCGAAACTTTCTCAAACGTAAGATGTACACATGCAAATTAGCGAAATTAATGCTTTTGGAGTGTCAACCTACAATTTCTTCCGAAATACATTGAGGGTTTCTGCTACTATTATATGCTTCTATTTGAAAAGTGCAATTTTTAAATACTTATGTTCATTATTGCACATGGTTGACATAAATATAATAGTTTAATTAAGAATAGGCCATTTTAATATACACAATTTCTTAGAAATAAGAGGCGGTTTTAACTTTCCTTCTTTACTTAGTGGTTTTATGTTAAGGAGAGTGAAATAGTTCTTATCACATTACATTTCAGTTCTAAAGTATTACCACTTTTGAAGCAATAGACCTTTCGTAGAAAAGTACAATATTGGCAAATATGGAATTTCGAAATCAAAATGTTTTAAATTTATTTCTCTGTTCCATTATATTACTTTAATATGAAAAATAATGTCTGTAATATTTGTATTTCAGCTAATGCACCATTCTTACTCTTTCTTCACCCTTCTTTCCCAAATGCACGAGTAACCATGATGCATGTGTCCAGTACCGGAAGGAAATCGGTAAGTTTAGAAAACCCTAGTTTGTTCTTGCCTATAAAACCTTCGCAACTAATTGTCAATTAATATTTGCAATGAAAATATTAGTGATAGTTACAAAAATTGTTAAAAATACGCTATTGTTCGAATACTTTTTACGCACACCATTTGTGTGTGTCTGCAGGAGCGCTTCTGTTCTTCATCTTCACCTCCCCAAGATAATTCGGAACACCGTCACGTGCACTGGTCGTTCATGGCTTTCATCACATTGCATCTGGTT
Source organism: Acheta domesticus (assembly GCA_031308135.1). NCBI lineage: Eukaryota > Metazoa > Arthropoda > Insecta > Orthoptera > Gryllidae > Acheta > Acheta domesticus. Next base: position 126,412,336 of record JAHLJT010004567.1, on the reverse strand, counting down.
GCAGCGGCTTAACGGTCACCAAGCGCTTGTGTATGAACAATCCCATATGAGGGATACGAAATCGGATGAGCGGTTTTTACAATACATGTTTATTTATTTAGGCAGACAGGGGTTATTGACCCAGAAGCGATTTTCAATCATTGTTACACATATCAACATTTTAGTAATATACAACATAAACGGTAACTAATGCCTTATTATGATAAAAAATTATTTATTATACAAAATAATTAGCATTAGTGTCGTTTTTTATGCATTTGATATATGTTCACAGGAAACGTAGCAACAAAGTTTGTATGCTGATTTTCATCAGTAGAGCTGGGAAATTTATGCAAGCTTTTAGCTCTGAAATATACATCCAAATACACCATAAAAATATTGGATATATATATATATATATATATATATATATATATATATATATATATATATAACAACATTAGAAATATGCACATAAATAGTTAAGATATGAAGTGTTTGGTAACAAAAACGGTACTTTACAGTATCTTTTTCCTACTTAGAGAAGCAGGGAATAGGCAAATTAAAAACAGATTAGTAGGGAAAGCAGTGGTAATGAGAGTCACGGGGTAATGGGAGTCAGCGGAAAATTATTGATAAATATTGTAAACAAATCATATTGAAAGGCGGAAACATATGCTTCTACATACCATTATTCATAATAACTATAGCCAGTTGATCGTCGCATCCACAGAAAGCTGACATTGACGATTATCACGTTCGTACCAGGAAAGTGAGTGGTTGATGTTAGAAAGTGATCTCAGAAAATAAGGTCTTACTCACGTGAGCTAGGAGATTTCTGGAGAATTAAAATTTCTTGGAAGGGAAGTACGCCAGCAAATCATTTGATACCAATTGCGAGTCATTTTAAACATTATATAAAAGTTTATGAGTAGTTATGATAAAAATGTGCTTGAGGGGTAATGGTAGTCAGTGTTTCTCATAAATACAGCATGATCGCCATTGCCCCAAACAAAATAATTTATTGATCTGAATGAGTTTAAATGTCCCCTGGTGCTATTTACACATGTAGCAAGAATGGCTGGACGGATGAAGAATTCATCGAACACTTCAAAATCTTACTTGACCAACTGCCCTCGACTCAGTGCTACAGATCTTAGACGACCTTTGAAGTTACATCACTGTAGACTCCTGCAACTATTGGAAACAACATAAATACTGTTTGAAGTACTAATGTGTCCATTTTGCTTCATATTTCTTTAGTGACTCTCATTACCCAGCACATGTGAGGGTAATAGGGGTCAATTTCAAATTTTTGGTAATTCGATATTTGAGAGTGTTTTAGTGAATGTTTGATAATTTTTGTGGTGAAAACACAAGCTTCATAATAATATGTGATATAAAAGCACGCACTTGTTCATAGGAATAATTCGTACTGATCTATATTGGAGAAAAGGTGACCCTCATTACTCTCGCTTCCCCTACCTACTTCTGCACATTTTATTTTGTATTGAGAGCACAGAAAATTACTAGAATTTTATTCTGGTTATCTGTTGTTAGGGCGTGTCTCCTATCATACGGTATCATATACTATAGAAAATTGTCTGATTCGATTTCATTGGTCGCTGCGTGTGCGCGCGTGTGTATGGACCCACATCACGTGATGTTAAGGATGCGAACTTATATTTTGTCAAATTTGTGTTCAATACATTATCAGGAAGAAGAACACTATTTCCTTCCAAGAGTTTACCCATTGTCTGTAAAGTTTAAGTCCTAGATTCTTTCCAAAATCTTCATTAGTTTTCTTCCTAATTACTTGACCCACCGCACCTGGAGTTGAGACCAATTTATCCCTTGCCTCCTGAATAATTGCAAGTACATCTACCAAGGTTTCCCTTGAACTGTCAATCTTCTTTATTAAGTATAGGAGAAAACCAAAATGTGCTTCAATCAATATAAGTTCCTCTTGGAGACATCTATTGCTCAGCACTTCCTTGGCTTTTATGGAAGCAGCACTTCCTTGGCTTATGGAAGCAGCGTTATCCTCATCCAACATGTTAACCACCTCTTTAACCTTCTCCAGGTGTTCTGAATGGACTATAGCTGCATCTACCCAGGTCCTCCGCCGAGTAATAATAGGCTCTGGGACAAAGGGAGGTCTTCCATCTTTCCCCTGTAATAGAAATTCTTTGTGGAGCCTTGCAAATTATCTTCATGATCTAGTTCAGGGCCGCTCAAGCAGAGCAAATCGGCAGCGCGGAGCTGTGTTGTCGGCCGAGAGCGGGACACCGGAGCCCGAGCGTTGCGCGCCTTGCACTGTCACAGTGTCGCGGTAACTCCAGTCGCGGAAACATGGAAGTCGACGCGAGCACTTCACAGACCAGAGTATCTACACCGACAATTTTCAATGCAGTATGGGAAGAAAAGTATCTTTTCGCCGACTACGGCAGCTATGCCAAATGTTTAGTTTACATAAAGGGTTCAATCACGTGAAGAAGTTTAATTTGCAAAGACATTATACATTTAATCATGCTGATGAAAATGACAAGTACGCTGAAGAAGAACAAAAGGAAGTTTTCAGTGTTCTGAAAAACAATGCCTCACTAGAAGTAAGTTTTGGATGTATTTTGATGTTCTTATATTGTTTTGGCAGTAAAATAACACAATACAAAAGAGTTTAATTTTATTGCATACCGATACTACAACGTGAGCGTTTAGGAAAAGAACTTCCCACAAAACCGTTTTCCAAAACTGCATTGTAAACTGCTCGATTGTTAAGTACGTTTGGATCAACATACAACTGTGAGCAATTTTTTGCTTCTTTGAAAATTTGTAAATCTCGAATGAAAAGTACAATTACAGATCACAATCTGAAATGCAAGTTATGGCTCAATAGCACATGTCATCTCTTCCAAATATAGAAAGTATATTGCGAGAAAAAACACTTAAAAGGTGTAATAAGAGTATTTGATTTCCCAATCAACTTAATTTTTTTAATTTTAATTTCCTTTAGTTTTTAGTATTTTTATTACTAGTTTATTTAATCACATTTTTTGTGCAACCTTTATAACACTTTTCATATTCAGGAGCATGATAAACTGTGTAATGTCACCGCTATTAAATTTCTTTATGTTATTGAGCAATTTTTTGCAACTAAACAATTGGCATTGTCGGCGCAATCTGCAAAAAGATACTTTTCTTTCCATGCCGCATTGCAAATTGTCATTTTTTTAAATTTCCAAATTACACTAATACGTTTATATCTAGTAACTGTTCCAATTAATGTTACAAAAGTATCTTACTGTTTTTTCTGTCGTAATATCGTTTCCCCGAGCTGTGACATTTTTTTATTCCGGACAACGGAAAATACCCCGTAGAAAAACGACGCGACCCACTGTGCCTCATGCCGCCGATCGATATTTGATGACGTCATTTGCTCTTTCTGCGGCGAAAGAGAAGAGGGCAACCGGCGGGTCCTCCTCGGAGCAAATGGTTGAGCGGCCCTGATCTAGTTGATAGCTTTGTTGACATTTGGACTGAATTCCCTGATTTTTTTCTGCTACTCTAGGCAATGCATGTTCACAGCATGAAGCAGATACCATATGTCCTCTATTTTATTGTAAAAAAATATTTTTCAACACAGTAGGAAAAGTACTGAGTAAGTTTGAGCTTTCTAACTTGCTAGGAAAAGAGAATATTCCAAGCACTTTCGTTATGTTAAACCCTTCGCAGAAACCACATTCCAATGCTGGTGGCCCCTCGCCTACCAGGACCCCGCTAAGCCCCTCACTACCTGGGAGCGGAAATCCCACAACCCTCGAGAAATTGAAAGAGACTTTGGCCATTTTTCCTCGTCGTCTGAATACAGTGCACATAAATGCACAGTCATTGTGCAAACACCATGATGAAATTCTTGCAATATTTTCGGAAATAAACGTTCATATAATAATGATTAGCGAATCGTGGTTGAAACCATCTATTTCATTCAACGTCGTCGCGATACCAGGTTATACAATAGTACGTCAAGATCGTAATATTCTTACTGAGAAAGGCACTAATAAATCGGGTGGTGGTGTGCCCATGTATATACGGAATGATTTAAAACACAAAGTTGTACATTCATCCGCTGCAGAGTCGACTGGTTTGGAATTTTTATTTGTAGAAATTAGGATAGGTCTAAAACGTTGCCTAGCTATAGTAGTGTATTGGCCACCGAAAACCGGAACATTAAAAGTGCTGGAAGAACACCTTTCCGCTGTTATTAGTAATTACGACAACATCATCATCATGGGAGACTTTAATTGCAATTTAGTAAATACAGACAATCACACCGTACGTAATTTCGTGAAAACTTTTGAATCTTTGAATTTGCATATTCTCAAATTAAATCCAACTCATTATTCCTCAAAGAGTGAAAGTTGGATTGATCATGTCATTGTTTCGGAGCCTGACAAGGCAATAGTTTACGGACAGATTCCGGTTCCTGGAATATCCAGGCATGATTTGTTGTACTTGTCATATTCAATGAACTGCCCTAAGTACAAGCCAAAAATTATTTCGTACCGTGACTACAAACATTTCAATGCAGTTAATTTTCTTTCCGACAGCATCCGTGCGCCGTGGCAATTAGTGTACCAACAGACGTCTATTGACGACAAAGTTAATGTGTTAAATAATATTGTAAGGGATTTATTCGCTAAACATGCTCCGCTAAAAACATCCAGAGTTACGCGTCCGGCAGCACCATGGTTGAATGATGAAATTCGGGCTTGCATGAAGCATCGCGACCTAGTTCAGAAACGATACCGACGAGAAAAAACGGCCATTCTCAAACTTGAATATACAAAATTGCGTAATATAGTTAACCAAAAAATACGAAATGCTAAGTTGCGATACTACAACACATTGTTTAAAGCACAAACTGATTCTAAACAAATCTGGAACAGTCTTAGAAATATTGTGGGCAAGGATAGATCAACAACTCCAATCATAGATATACCATTGAACGAATTGAATAAACATTTCTTAAATGCGGCTCCTTCATTTGATCCAGTGCTGAAAGCAAACGCTTTATTAGAGTATTCGAGCATCAGTATAGATGACCTCAGAGACCAACTGTACTTTAAATGTGTTGACAATAGAGAGGTTCGTAAAGTTTTAGGGAGTTTAAAATCAAATGCAAACGGTTCTGACGGAATTAATGCTAGACAGTGGAAACTTATTGCAGACGCAACTCTTCCCGTTATTACTCACATTATTAATTATTCACTAACTACGTCTTGTTTCCCAAAAGCATGGAGATTAGCCAAAGTTCATCCTCTTCCGAAGTCCCAAAGCCCTTCGTCTCCCAACGATTTCCGGCCTATAAGTATTTTGCCGACACTATCAAAAATCCTCGAAAAAGCTATTCATAGGCAAATCTACTCATACTTAGCAGAGTATGGATTATTAAATCCGTACCAGTCCGGTTTCAGGCCAGGTAGAAGTACACAAACCGCATTACTTGAAGTTACCGAAGATCTGAGGAAAGCCCTGGATGATGGGGAAATAATTGTATTAACCCTATTAGATTTCAGTAAAGCCTTTGATTCTGTCGACCATGACCTCCTACTCACAAAACGCAGGAACTTAAACTTTTCATTAGCCTCGACGCGGTGGATAGAAGATTACCTTAGGAACCGTCAGCAATTTATTAGTGTCGGGGAGGATTACTCAGTGACAGAAACAATGACAAAGGGTGTCCCCCAAGGATCCATTCTCGGGCCATACAATTTACAAAACTCAAACTTACTAAGTACTGATTGTAGTGTAATATTTCAAATTATTGATGAAAACTATTTTTAACTAGTTGTATTAGTAATTAATTTCACTTTTACTGTCTCCTTTATATTTTTGTCGATTTCTTGGTAAAGAGTGCTCAAATCCGCTTTTCCTGGAAAACATGATAAAGTAAATGACAAAGAATGAAAACAATATTAATAACTAACCATATTGAATATGTGCACAAAAGATAAGAAATTGTTTAGCATCTAAACAAAAATTTATATTGATTTGCGGGAAATCACTAAGCCTTTAAAAGTCTCCTTCAAAAACACGATCTATAATTTAGTTTGTACTTAACGGTTTTTTAACTTACCTGAACTCTCATTCCCAAGAAATCGACGGTTATTTTTTATTTTTAATTTAAGTGTGTAATGCTTATCTGCTACTATCTTTTGTCTTAAAATTAAATTTCTTTTGTCTGTGATATGTGTAAATTTTAAATTTTCTTTTCGCTGGACATCTTATAAAATAACATTTATTTGATTGTAACTGATACAGAAATTGAAAATATTCTAATCTTTGTTCTTATAATTATCAATTTGATTATGTTACCATATTGTTGTAGCTACTGTGTCACTACTTAACATTACACAATATTTATTCTTATTGTATAAGTTTTGTTACTTAATTTTGTCATTTTTGTATTATCCTAGATTACTTTTCTTCAAATCAATGTACATTGTAATTTATTATTTTTTCTAATTAATGTATTAAGTATATTTAGATTTACTATTTTTGTCAATGTCCTCGGCCTTCAGCCGCCATCCTTATTGAGGTTTTCTGGGTTTACTCAATCGCTTAAGGCGTATGCCGGGATGGTCCCTAGTTTTCTCTCCCAGAAATAAAAGTAAAAGTATCCTCCCCCCTAGATTTTCTTCGTAGTTTATGAAATTATGTATATATTTAATGTGGTTAGGCGGAAGAGCAGGCCAAATGGCCTGAGCCTCGCCACTAATAAAGACAATTTTATTATTATTATTATTATTATTATTATTATTATATATGAGGAAACAGGGTTTTTAAGGCTATTTTAATGTTGTGAACGCTTTAATTATGTATGGGTGCAGCATAAGTTACCATGAAGAGCACCTTCTCATCCTTGATCTCACCATTTAGCCACAAAACTCTTCGAGATTGCTTGACAAATATAGTAATTGTTCCGAAATTTGTCCTTTCAAGCTGCTGGCAAGCAAGTAAATGTGCCACAGTTGACATTTCAGGAGTGACGGAGAGTGGTAGAGGCGACTCACTTTCCTATGGGGGGAAGGATTGGGAAAGAGCCTGTCTTGACTCACAAGATCAATCTGATGATGCCGAAAGTGCCAGGTGTTAAGTCTTAGAGGTAAACCGATGAAAGCAGATAATTCATCAGCGGTGTTGGCCGTCAGTAGTCTGTACAGACGTATTTGAAGCAACAAGGAAGTTCATGCTTTGCATTAATACGAGTGAATATTTTTCGCGAAGATATTATTTTTTTTTTTTGCTATCTTAGGTTAAAATTCGAAAAATACGCAGAAACATTCATTTATATACAAAAAAATCTCTAAATATGCACATCTTTTCTTACCTTTCTTCCAATATTTTTCCATTAAACATTCATATTTGAAGTTTCAGGATATGAACATTAACAAAAAATATGCAATTTCATGATCTTCTCAGCTCTATTCATTAGCATAGTGCTCTGCAGATGCTGGAATCTGAAGAGAACTGGGGGTAGGCTATCTTGAAGTATTCTGAACTGGCCCCTAATACGTGTCCTCTTCCACTTCTCAGGTCTTTGAGATGTCCACGAACATGATGGAGCTGTATACCCTTCAACGCTCCGCTACCCTCCGCTGGCAGCCAACGGTTTGTCCTCGCAAATTTCTTATAGCTGTGAAACGCCCAGGGAAGACACCATGCCTGAAGTACACGCGCAGCTCATTATTTCTTATTTAATTTCAACTACAAGAAAACTAAATTTCAATTGTGACTTCTGAGAGTACTTTACATGTAAAACAAATATACATATTGCATATAAGTAAATACACTAAATAGTTTAACATTTTTGGTCTTGATGCAAACATGTTACCTCATTGAGGAGGCGTCACTAGTGTAATATTAAATCTAATAAATATTAAATTTTGTGAGGAATGGGAGCACCGGAAACAGGAATGAAATAGTGGGTAATGGGCTGAAATTGTGCACATCTTTTGTTAATATTATTCAAATTTTCCGCCATTTCTATTAATGTTCTGACTCATGTCAGGGGTGAGCGATATTTATCGACCTCTACTGTTTAACAATTTATTGGAGCCTGCTACATTCAAACTTTGAAGGCCAATGTAATCATGATTGTGATTTCTGGAGAGAGTTAGTCATATGGAGCTTCTTCATGGTGTATGAGAGATCGCCAAATGGGTAAGAAAGTATCATACATTAACAAAGATTCTATTCATCCATGATTGATTTGTAAAAGTTTGTCCCAGAAGTACCCCAAATTAATTAATTTAATGTATATACTTATATATTTATAATAAAATTTAATAGTACTTATTTCCGAGGTACCGGAACGCGGTTCCGTCGCGTTCCGACAGAAATCAAGCCCTGATCATTTAGATAGATCATCTTCATGATAGATGCTTTTCTACTTTCTTCTCAATGTTTTGACGTCATGTAAATTAGTATTTTACGAAAAATCGAAGCTTACTGGATTGAATTTGCGACAAGTTACAAAGATGTTAGAGAACCAGTATTGTAGAATTAAATAGTGAAATGAATGATCAGGCAAAGAAATAATTAATCAAATTAGACCATGAATTCCAAATAGTGAGAAAAATCACTGATAATGTCCCAAGAAAAGTTCAAGAGCTAATTTCATGGATCAGTAATTCTTTGTTCTGATGAAACAATTTCAGAATGTACGTTTCTGTACTCCATTGAAAAGATCCTTTGTGACAGTGGTTGACATTGTAATTGTTTTCCAATGGCAAATTGGCGCAATTTCTCCCTTACCCCTGGAATACAATGAGAGTTAAAAATATACATTTTTACTGAGCTAGGATTACAGGATGAATAACATTTAAGCAACTTTAGAATTGAGTGTTCTGATTCAAGTAATCTGTTTGCTTTTCACCAGTACCGAAACATTTCTTTCTCAATCAAGAAATCATGAATACAGTCACAGTTCAATCCCATTTGATGCTATTTAAATAGCAAAAATTGTTGCTTTTAGCCAGTTATGTTTGTAAAAACTGCTGCTGGTATAAAATGCTTAAATATTAAACTTTATTTATGTAGTCATTATTAAACTATTAGAAAATTAGTGAACATTTTGTAATTTACATTATGTGAAAATTTGTAAAATGTGTCATTCATAAAATATAAAACCTTCAGATGAATGTATAAATGTAATTTACTAACCAGTACAAAGAAATGAGTGACATAGCATGATGGCTAGTGTTGTACTTAATAATGCTTGTGGAAAAGAATTTGTAAGATGAAACTACCCTGTACACAAAGAGTAAGCTTTTATTTTAAATATGTTCATTTTCACTGTATTAAGTAACAAATAAACATGTAAGTAACAGCAACAAACTATTTTCTTTCCTATTAAGAAAAAACTTACACTCAAAAAATAATGTTTTCCTCAAGGTTGTCTTGTCTGTTTGAAATTAACAGTTTAAGCAGGTTTGATGAAACTTATAGTTTATCACATACTCAAATCAGATCAGACAGGGAGGGGCCTTGGGGGCCATGGCGTCCCGCAAAAGACCTAGAGTTTTCATTTGTTACCATATTTTATTTGGCAAAATTGTTTTAAATATTTATTTATATTACAATTATGTAGTTCTTTAAAAATAATGTATAGAATCATATTGTAGCGTCGCGAGGTAGCTCATGCTCCGGCGTGACGTTTCGCTTGGAAATCCCAGTCTTAAGCCGGATGGGGGATGGGGTGGAACGCGGCGGCGCCTCGCCGGCGCGCGCGGGGCAGGAAAATCCCAGTCCCAAAATAACTTGGACAACAGGGCGCGCGCGGGCGCGAGTCTAGGTAATGACGGTTGCTCCCTGGAGAGGGCTGGCTAGCGAGCCGTATGACGCCCGCCGCTGGTAGAGTGGGGGACGAGCCGTGGGATATTTATTGCGGCGCCGACATGCGCTCGCGGGATACGCTAGTGAGTCGAAAGACGGGAGGTATCTCCAGTGCAACCTTGCACGTGATCTTCGGGTGTAAGATCAAAGTTGGCATCAGGCCATGTAACATTTCTAGTTACGGGGGACTCTATGTCCGACAGCTCGCACTTCGCGTAGCTTTCTCATGCTCTCGAGCAGAGGTACTGGGCTAGGCCTAGGGACAGTCGCGGGGTTTCGCGGCTTAGAGAATCGAAAGGTTGCCAAAGGGATTCAATCTTGTATCATAATCTTTTATTTTATTATTGTAAATATACTGTAAATACTATACAAATCAGTCGTCTGTGTTCTTCTTGTCCAGTACGTCACAATATATACACTACAAAAACCATATCCAATATAATAACCAATGTTTATTACTTAATAAAAATCTATGATGCCCCCCTCCAAAATGATCGGCTGGATCCACCCTAATCAGATAAGGTGTAAAATTACAGTTGAATGATGATACAGTCAAATCTGAGCTACTTAGCTTTTCTGTTTTATCTTCCCTCTTCCCTAACTATTGGTGCCTAAAAGATGTCTCGACAAATGTTTCATATTGTCTCGATTTTTTCGTCCCCTTATAGTAATATTGAAATATGACCAAGAATATTATAGAAGACTAAAACCTACAAATTTTCGTTAAAAAAATTTCGAGCTGTTTTTGAGAAAATTTTCATTGAGGGTTTCTGAAAAGTCGTTCATTGATGGTGGAATTTTGAGCTAATTTTTCAAAGAATCTTTTTGTGTTTTGAGCAACTTTGTTAGAAATCATTTGAAGCACTCATTCACAAATGCAATAATGCTTGCTTACGTGACTGACGTGCTGTGGCTGTGCTCCAATATTTTACTAATTTTCAGCTACTTTTCTACATATTTCAGGTGACTTTTGCTGTTAAACTGTCTTCTTTACTTGTTTACTTGTTACAGATAAGCTGAAAGAGATTTATATTGTCCGAAGCAGTGAAAAAAGAAGTAATCCAAATATTTGATTTAAAAGACGGCGTAACGGACAAACGTTCATTTGAACAGTGTAAAGACCATTAATATTAAATTTTCTCTGTAAATTAATTGAAATTTGCGTAAAGTTTTAAACTATTAGTGAAAGTGTTGTGAAAATTGTGAAAACATAAAAATTCAAAGTTGCGTAACCACAGTATCGGAAAGACTTGAACTTTATATTTAAATTTGTGGAAGTGGTGAATTTCGTGGCCTTTCAATAGGTAAAGTATAGTAATCTAATTGTATTTATTAGTTTGCAGCTTCAATCTATTAAACACACTGAACGCTTTTTGAATGTATTTTTTTTATTTAATAGGTAATTATAACAAATTTATACAAAATTTCAGTTCTTTTAGCTATGTGGCTAGGCTGAAGGCCTTTAAGCCATTACAATACCTACATCCTACCGCATTCTAACCTTTCGAATTCTGGCATTCACCCCTAATGGTCTCTTCATCGCATCACAGCCGCGGAAAGGAGACCATAAGGTACGGCTGAGGAAAAAACCCCTGAAGGGGGAAAAACCTGCCGTCAGAAGACGAATACATGCTAAACTACTAGATTTTTTTTTCTAAACTATTTATTTATTTCCTGGCATGGGCATCTTCTCCATCTAGTCTTTGGCCTCCACGGCTTCTGAAATCAAACACCGCCACAGAAGATCGCCCGCACTTCCGCCTCTTCGAACAATTTTCTACTAATTAACTTAATTATCGCATACTGACTAATTTAATTATTACTAACTACTACTTATTATTAATGATTAGCATTACTGATTACCTTTCTAGTTAACTTAATTATCTCTTGCTTATTGAATTAATTATTTCATCTCCGGTCTAGGCTCCGCTCGTACTACTAACCAGTGCTGTTTTCCCATTCCCTGATTACCGTTTCCCTGACAGTTCGAACCTTTCCTAAAAATGTTCCTAATTCTTTCATGAAGTGAGATCTATTATCAGCTAATATGTTTTGAGCGAGCGTTATGTTTCTGAATTGGAAGCAATAGTTCCCCATTCCCATCCATTTTCCTCTCCAAGTTTCTGTAGCGCAGCAATTTAACAGGATGTGGATCCAATCTTCTCTATCACCGCAAAGTACACAGATTCCATTGTCGTTCGAATCCTTCATTCTACGTTGCATCCACCCTCCTACCCTAAACCAAGCGTATCCCCCTCTTGCATCCCTTTTTAGTGTGTGTACGTAACTTTCGCATCCCCATACAGGACTCGTGTGAGTTTGTACCACTAACGAACATTTTTCTGCCGATGCTGCCAAAATATCTTGCCTTTTAATATCCGAAAGTCGATCTGTAATTAACTGTTCTATCTCCCGTGTTCCCCTATTCTCAATCATTTCAGGAGAAACGTCTCCCAAACCTGCGCGTTCTAGTACCCATTTCACTTTGTACGCCCAATAGCGCTGCTCGTTTTCCTGTAGTTGCGCTCTAAAGCACCTGCGAATAAGCGTGTCAGACTCTTCACTTGCTAATCTAATCCAAAACTTAATGGCTTTCATTTTTAAATCTATCCAAATTCCTACACTACCTACTTCTCTTAAGACGCCGGCATTAGCTGCGAATCTAGAGACTCCGAGAATTAATTTATAATAATCTGTTTCGATGCTTTCTAATCTGTCTATTCTGTCCACTCCCCAGATTTCCGCCCCGTAATTCATTGCTGGGAGCACTAGCGATTTAAACATTGTGTCGCACACCTTTAAAGGCAATTCCGGTACTCTACGCATTACGCAACCGATTTCTTTGAGAGCAATTCTTCCTTTACTATGAGCCGCAACTATGTGTTTATTCCATCCCCCGTTCATAGAGAATTTTGCACCAAGATAAGTAAAAGTTTTAACACGGTCGAGTTCCTCCTGTGCGTAATACCATTTCTCTTTGTTACCCCAAATAAACCCATTCTTGAAGACAACAATTTTCGTTTTTTGAATATTTACTTTTAGTCCCCATTCGACACTATATCTTTCTAGGGTGTTTAAACTCGACTGTAATCCCTCAATCGTTTCTGCGCATAGAACTAAATCGTCCGCATACAGTAATCCGGGAATTTTCAGGCCATCAATTGCCGGTGCAGATGTGTCGGTTTCCTGTACCCATGTCAATAAATCATTTATATACAAGATAAACAACAGAGGTGAAAGAGGACAACCCTGTCTTACCCCTACTGTTAATTTTATTTTTTGCGTTGTACTTCCGTCACCGCACTTAACGCAGAAATTTACTTCTCTGTACATACTCTGTAACACCGTTAAAACTTTACTTGAGATGCCTAGTTCATTTAGTTTTCGCCATAACGATTCTCTGTTGATTGAATCAAACGCCTTTTCGAAATCCACAAAACTGCAATATAAATGGCCTCGTTTACGTGAAAGCGCCTGTTTTACTAGTGTATCTAACACAAAGATATTGTCGGTGGTCGCGAAGCCTTTCCTAAACCTGCTTGCATTTTTGAAATTTTACTATACTTTTCCGCCCAGTCGCTCAGTCGAACGTTAAGAATTTTACAGAACAATTTGCTTAGCGCTGGTAAAATACTAATGCCACGATAATTATCTGGGCAACTCGTATCGCCCTTATTTTTATAAATAGGTTGGAGAATAGCTGTACTCCAAGTTTCTGGATACGACCCGGTATCAAGAATTTTGAATGTAAGCTTTTTGAATGTAATTAATCAAGCTTTTTGAATGTAATTAATCACACTTAAATACTAATTAGAATCAGATCACCGTTATTTTTAAATAAATACGTAACGTAATTTAAATAAGTTAATACAATTAAATTTAAAAGATAAGTTAGGGAGTAGTTTTTTTGTAGTATTCTGAATTATCTATTTACTTATTTTCATATTTACCACGCACTTGACACGCATTCGTGACTTGGCTACTAATCGTTATACACTCTCTACCCTCTACGCTCTCAAAGCCGATCTTCTGAAAGCCTTCACACACATCAACAGTAATTTAGATGAACATATCCGAAGGCTCGAAGAGGTCGTTCAAAACACAGACGTTTGGACAACAATAGGCAACACCGCAAAAACCTCCAACCGTCCATTCGCGGAAGCAAAAACACAATCACCACCACCAATCACGACTCAAAACAGATTTTCTGTATTAGACTACTACAATGAGTTTCCTTGCCTTCCCAATCCTCACCACCCCCACCCATCATCGACACGTCCATTCACAAACCAACGCAAACAGGCTAGCAAGCGCAAAGTAACAAAGACACGTAGAGTTGCGCAAACTGGCTCACCAGAAAACAAGGACATTCCCACTGAGCCCATCAAAAGGTACTCATTTTAGCAGATAGCCATGGGCGACAAATCTCCTCCCTGCTCAGTGAGAAACTCCCAACCAATTTCTCTGCCATGTGTGTGTTTAAACCTAACGGGAGGTTTGTCGACGTGACCAGTGAGTTGGACACGCACACAAAAACCCTCACCAAACGGGATACAGTCATCATCATAGCAGGGCAGAATGACATTAATTTGGGTGGTCACTTTACGCCTGAAGAACATGTTGACAAATTACAACGTGCCGCCCAAAACACGAACATTGTAGTCTCGACTCTGCCCTTCTGGTACAACAAGCCCACACTATGCAAAGAAATTAGTCACGCAAACAACCAATTGAAACTGCATCTGAGAGACACACATGTTAAATTGTTTGAGCTAAACTTTCTCTCAGAAAAACACTTCACCCGACATGGTCTTCACCTGAACCTTGTCGGAAAACATGCACTCGGTAGTGAGCTTGCAAAACACATCATTTCACAAACTTGGCAGTGTCCTGCCCAAGACCCATCCCCACCCACATCTCCTAGTTCTCTTCCATCCCCTGAGACCCCTTTGGACCCAATTACCTTATCCCCTGAACCTAATCCGTGTATTACCTCTCCCACTATTCATTCCTCTACATCTGTCACCCCTCCTTCCTCACCTCTTGTCACTGCTGGGACACGATACTTCCTTCGACCACGCACTCGAGGTAAAAATGAAATAAATAAATAGCAACTACAGTCAGATGCAGCAGAAAAACATCCGTGTAGGTACATGCAAAAGATTCGAATAATGCATCATAATGTGCAATCTCTTTCAAATAAAAATGAATTTATCGAGGCAGCATTACAATGTGATCTAAGGCAAATAGATGTTTTTTGCTTTACAGAACATTGGTTGTCTCAAAATGATATAAACACACTCCAAATTCCTAGCTTTTACCTTGCAGGATCGTATTGCAGAGCGAAGGAATCAAATAAGGGCCCTGCTTACGGAGGTTCGTGTATTTACATAAGAAATTATATTGATTCTACCTTCTTGTCAGAATTCAATTTATATGCAGTTGAAAAAGTTTTTGAAACAACAGTAGTACATCTTACTACGCTCAAATTATCTTACTTTGCATTTACAGACCTCCAACAAAGCGAGCTTCAGATTATTTCACTTTCTTGGAAAATCTAGAGATAATTCTGAACAAAATTAGTAAACTCTCTTGTAAATCCATTGTTGTATGTGGAGATTTCAATATTGATTTTCTGAGCGAATCCCAGGAAAAAGAGAAGTTTCTCAATTTACTTCATTCTTGTAATTTAGACATTACAGTGAATGTACCTACACGGAATACGCTTAAATCACAAAAAGCATTAGATCAAATTATAATTAACAAAACCACAACTACATATGAAATAATAACGAATAATCTAGGATACAGTGACCACGATGCACAAATTCTTTCAATTACTAAGAACATAAACACTGACACAATAAATAATACACGCATGTGCAGAGCATTCACTAAAGTTAATATAAAATTATTTACGGACTACTTGATGAAGGAATCATGGGACGAAGTTTATAACGCTGTTGACACAAATGAAAAATATAATTTATTTTTCTCCAAGCTTTCAATTCATTTTAACGCGTGCTTTCCTCTTAAAAAGAGAAAATTAAACATTTCAAGCAAAAGTAATACTTGGATCACACAAGGAATTAGAACATCGTGTAAAAACAAACGTACGCTTTACTTTATTTCTAAACATCATAACGTATCACCCGGTTTCCATATATACTTCCGAGAATATAAAAGAATTTTAAGAAAAGTAATAGTTCAGGCAAAAATAATGAAAAATAGTCAGGACATTTTGAGCGCTAGTAACAAAACTAAAGCAATGTGGGATATCGTAAAAAATACAACCACATCATCTCGATACCTTGTAGAGAATGTTATTTTAAAGGATAATGAAAGAGAAACGAGTAATCCGGAAAAAGTTGCCAATCTCTTCAACAAACACTTTTCCAGAATTGCGTCTGATCTCACGAAGGGACTAAAATCACAAAATTCAACATTTTACACTTCCCAAAAAATTTCAGATACGATGTTTATTCCCGAAACTTCTCCCAACGAAATCCTCAGAATAGTCAGTAAACTAAAAAATAAATATTCATCTGGTTTAGATGAATTTCCGGATTGTTTATTAAAAACTTGTGCACCTGCCTTTATACATCCGTTAACTCACATTTTCAATGCTTCTTTATGTACAGGAATATTTCCAGATATTTTCAAAACAGCAAAAATTAAGCCACTTTTTAAAAAAGGGGAAAAAAATGATATTCAAAATTACCGGCCAATTTCTCTTTTGTCAGTTTTCTCAAAAATATTAGAAAGGCTTTTCTACTTACGAATGGAAACATTTCTCAGGAAAAACAGAGCGTTTTCAGACTCACAACACGGTTTTAGAAAATCAAAATCTACGGAAACTGCCATTTTTTCTTTTCTCAAAGATGTTGCTTCATCAATAGACCAAAATGAAGTACCCATTGGAATATTCTTAGATCTCTCGAAAGCTTTTGACGTTATTGACCATAAGATCTTGCTCTCAAAATTACCTTCGTATGGAATTCGTGGTATTGCTCTAGATTGGATAACTTCTTAAGAAAACATTACTTACCTTAAACATCGGACTCAAAGAGTAGAAATACCATACTGGCAGGAAAGGACATTACATACTTATATTTCCAATTCTTTGCCAATTGTGCATGGGGTCCCGCAAGGTTCGATCTTAGGTCCGGTTCTCTTTCTGTTATATGTAAATGATATGCCCTCGTCTATTAAAAATGGAAGAACGGTTCTGTTTGCTGATGACACGAATGTTCTTTGCAAAAAAGAAGCAGTAAATAGTACAATTTCAGAAGTTTCAAATTGGTTTAATAATAACAAATTAATTGTCAACGAAAGAAAAACTGTTTCAATGCATTTTTGCATCTCAAATCGGAAATCGCATGTTCCATTGAAAATCAACAATATGCAATTAGCTGATGTTGAGGCAACAAAATTTTTAGGTCTTTCAATTCAATCAAACCTCAAATGGAATGTACATATAACAGAATTAAACACTAAATTAAGTTCATTATGCTATGCATTCAGAATTCTTTCAAATTCGTCAGCCTTCATGCAGCTCGTTGCGTTTATTTTGCAAATGTGCATTCCCGCCTGAGATATGGCATAATATTCTGGGGAAGCTCATCCTGTAGTATTCAGACCTTCAGATTGCAAAAGAAAATTATTCGAATAATGAAAAAATGCCTTCCACGTGATCCCTGCAGGCTTTTTTCATTGAGCTGGGAATCCTACCATTGCCTTGTCTATTTATTTACGAATCTGTAATATTGTCAAAAATGACCTACTTAACAGAGGGAACATATTTTCATGCAATATTGATATTTATAATTACAACACACGCCGTAGAAATCACGTGCATCAAGTGTCAGTATCAACAGCTCAGTACAAGAAATCAACATACAATACATGTACGTTACTTTACAACGCATTGCCAGATGACATAAAACAATTAAAGTCGGTACACAAATTTAAGTTAAAAGTAAAATCTTTTCTGCTGCAAAACTGTTTCTATACAATTAGAGACTATACTGATCGTGAAAAAGAAAAATAATGTTTAATGTAACAAAACAAAGATGTATAATGAATTAGTTTATGTTTGCATTGTATACATTTAAAAAAATATTTAATACGCCTGTAACAAGTAATGTACTTCAGCTTCCGGGTCAATGACCCCCATCTCGATCAGGTTTTTGTCCAGTTTCCCTGATCCATTGAGCAAATGCTGAGATGGCCCCTTGTTTTGCTTCTGGACGTAAATGTAGCTTCACTGTGCGCACGTTTTGTTGAGCACTCCTTTTGCTTGTAGTTCATTTACAGTTGAAATTGATTTTTCTATAACTCGGGAAAAAACATTTTTCAAGTATCTTTATTTTTCTAAAATAATTATTTTCTAAATTCATTTTTTTTTCCTTTTTTTCTTTTCTTTTTTTTTTAATAAAATTCTGGCCCTCAAGGAAATGTGCGCAGATAAATTTCTTTCCCCACTCGTCATATACAGTTTTTACTGTTTTTTTGACAAATAAATAAATGTATAAAAAAGCACCTGTAATGTAAATATTAACATCATTCATGGTATTTTCAAAAAAATTCATTTGCGTAATTTGTGAAAAATCAAAATGACATTTATGTCATGTTATTCTGTGCATTTAGCATTATCTGTACCAAAAATTTAAAGACAAAAATTGTAGACATTTTTGAGAAAACCTTGTTTTAAAAATTGTCCATATTTCACCCAACTTATGCAAAAATAACTAATGTTCTAACTATGAAGAAAAATATTATGTATTAAGAAAACCAAAGTTTACTCCACAGTTGCTTGTCTTTGTAAAGTATGTTAGTTCTAAGAATGGGTGCATATGTTTAACCAGAGGATTCTTTCAATACTTTTTTCACCTTTCATTTTATTCATATTGTCTATTATATACCATTCAGGCGTTGAAAAACATGTATTCATGTCTAAGGAATGTTAGTCAATTACAGACTCATAAGGTATAGCAAAATACAAATTATTTAGTAAATAAAAGCTTTGGACTGATAATAATTAGTTATTATAAAAGTTATAAATTACCCAATAACTAATAATAATTTCAATTAATAATTAGAAATAACATGTGTACACTTGACAATGTGTGACAGAAAGATTACAAGAAAAATCAAAAAAATAATCCACCTTTTGAAAAGTAAAATTTAACATAAAATATTTATTCAAAAACAAATTGATAAACACATTTTGGACAATAAATTGGCTCTAAGTTTTGATTATGACTGCCTTCAATTGAAACTAATGGAGGCACAAATTGTGGAATCAAGAAGAAATATAACAAGAACAGTGTAAGTGCTGTAGTAAGCAGTGCTCTTGCTTCTGAACTGTCACCAACATGATAAGTGATTAAAAATCAAATGAAGAAATTAAGAAATGAGAAAAGTTTTGTATGCTTTAAGAATGGCCTACACAAATTCTCCAAAAATATGAGGACAATAACAGTTGTCATTGAATAAGGTTGGTCATTTTTTTTGCTCATGTTTTATTTATTAATTGAGGAACTGTGCTCAATAATAGTATTAGATGTTTAAAGCTGTCTTTGCTGAGATCTCTTTTTCGAAAAGTTTGAGCCTGGTTCCTTTGGGATCAATGTTTTGATTCAGTATCTACATAGGCATTTGTAGTCTAAAATGAGGAGTGCCAACTACATTTCTGGACCCTCTTATCCCTAATGGTTTTTTACATTTTACATTAAGAATTGTAACTACGTTAAAGCTATTATGTTAAGACTATTCAACAATTTTCAGTTTATTTTAAATATTTTGAAATATATTGTTTGACAAATGCAGAAGGAATTGACACTGCTTTGTCACATTTTTTGAGATAGTTTCATATATTTTTTAATTGCAGCAGTTTTCAGCCAATTTTGGAACTTTGATGTATTTTAGGTGTTTTCTATAAGGGAATCAAATGTAATGCAGTCACATTTCAAGAGTAGATTCAAAACTTTTAAAAATTTTTTTCCTCTTGAATTTGTCCACTACAGTGTAAATTGTACAATGTACAATTTCCAACTTCTCACAAATTTGGAAAATTTAAGAAATTTTCACATATTTCATTCCATTTTTTGTTATATTATTTTCATAATGTTCATAAAAAGACATGTGGTCAAAATGCTTTCAATGTAACAAATTCATTATTTTTTGGAGAATGAAATTAACAGTTTCAAGAACATTAAAAATGTAATTATTTGAATAAACAAAGAACCTTCAAAATGTGCAATAATTTTGTACATTTGTAATTTTGTCTCTCTCTCACTCTTTCTTTCTTTTTAATCTAATTTTTTTAAATGAAAAATAGTGAGACAGTGAGTTCACAACTTCAAAACAACAAGTTGATTTTTACAACAAAGTCAAACTCTGAATTTTTTTAATGCATTAAAGCAATAATACTCACATTTACATTCAGTAAGAATACAGTGGACTTCACAATGTGAAAGTATAGTCATAATAAGATGATTTTAAATATTATTTCATGAGGGGTTTAAAGTTCAACAAGTTGTTAATGGATGTTTGTTTCATTTTATTTAAAAATTTGCAAAATGATGTTTCGTACATTCCACTCCTTCATTCCATATCGTTTTTGACAATTGACATTTATCACTTTGTTTTTTTTGAAATTGAGTCTATGTTCCCAAAAGGTTTTACTGCAGCTTTACTGGCTTTGTTTTATTGTTTTTAATTTGACTATGTGTTGGGTTTGGTTTTATTCTCTGTGAACTTGAAAAGGAGTTGCAATCTTCACTCTAAATGTCTTTTGCAACTTTTAATTAAAATTAAACAAAAACAGCTACTAATAACTTGTTTAAATTTTTACCCCTCAAGACCTAATATTTAAAATCATCTTTATAGACACTGTAACAATAAGTCTAATGTACCCATCTGTGGGTGACCAATAAACATTTTAAAACGTACGCACGTTCTGCATGTTGTTTTTATTAGAGATTTAATATTAAAAAAAAAAAAAAGTTTTTCAAAATTTTCCTAGGGGTCATGGGTCTCCTGGCCCCTCCTGGACACATGCCGATGTCTTATATCTAGATGGTAATATGTAACTAAGGCCTCAAGGCCTCAATACTGGTTGCAATGGAAGGATTGCAGTCAAAGAACTCTTCAGTATATAGTTGAATTTGAGACAAACTGTGAACAATGAGTGTGATAGAAAATTTGAACTTTGTGATATTCTGATAAAAAGAGCAGAAAATATAAAAGTTCCATATCAACATTCATCCAACTTGAAGGAAGTGAGTTAAAATCCTTTACCATTTGAAGTACTAGTAGTCAATAATTTAATTAGAAATTGGTCTTCAGTTTTGAAACAGGTTTAAATGTCCCATGTGCCAAAGCATTCAAGTTTGCTATCCATGTTTGCATTTCAGTCAGAGTCTCTCCTCCAAGACTTACACCCCAGTGTACCATTCCTTTCAGAATTGAGTTTAAATAATATGCTGGAAGAATTCTCAGAATAAGAAAATTCACAAGTCATCGATAAAATCTTTGAAGAAGACAGATACTCTATATTTGAGTAAAAATCTCAATCCTGAAATTACAGAATGATTCACCAGATTTTGAACTATGCAATAAATGACATTTCAGATGAAAAATGTTAACCACAGTCCAAAAATGAAGTGTGATAGGGAATGTTTCAATATTTTTTTCAGATATCTATATTGTATTAAATTGAATGTTCAAATTCTCTAAACACCATTTTTTTAATGCAACTAAATGAATGAACTAATGAAACTTACAAAACACCATTTCTTTATTGCAAGAACAGTATGGGTAGGAATGTAAATGATTGAAATATTTTAGCTTATATAGAAATAATTTCTTCAACATCAAGTATTAGACCTGAACACCTGTTCCGTAGAAAGAACATTTTCAAAATATTATAAAATCATGACATATTGTAAGGTGTGATCTATTATCAAGGTATCATCATTTTTAAAATTTAATTTTTTTATTTTACAAATTTATGTTTCAAATCTCATTTCTCAAGAAGGCAACTTTTCAATTAACTGTTATCTTCTCAATTTAATGCAATATAGAAAATTGTTACTTTCATTGAAGGCTTGTGACAAATTATTTTTATTAGATGTTGTGATTGCAAATGTGTCAGAAGTGCTTTCATTTATACCCTTTTATTATGACAATGAAGCTTTCTTGACACATAGACAATTTTGTTTCTTTTAATAATGACTTGTAAATGCTAAGAAATAATTTAAGCATTTCTTGAAATAAATTAATTTGTATCATTGGTTTAAATTACATTTTCAGCTAAAACAAACATTTGTGTTAATGTCTAATTAACCAGATTGGATCAACATTTAAATAACTTCTATTGTTTCAAATATAAAATTGATTTATTGTTGATTTGAAATTGATGTCTCCTTTAACACAAATAATTTCCAGAAAAATGGATCATTGGAAATAATTTATTCTGTTTTGGTTACAGATCATTTTCTTTCAAGCAATTTGTATTTAAGCTGTACACCATTTGGATTTAAGCTGCAAGTAATGTAAGTTTAAACTGGAGGTTGAAAATATTGTGATCCTCTGTGCTTACCAAATTTTTATTTCTTAATTCAATTGCCAATTCTTTTGAACATTGTTTTTCTCTGTGTAGATATCATAGTAACTCATACCAGACTGATATAAACATTAAACAAATTCACAAATTTTGCACCATATGATAAGCTTGAGCAACCTTAATCATAAGGGGGATGTGTGGCATTTCTGGACCCATCTAGGCTCCCTTTTCCATTGAATGTTTTTATTAACACTTGACATTTTACTAGTAAATAAATGAAATCTACTACAAGGAGAATTAAATTATAACATTAATGATTTTTTGTTGGTACTTTGCACATCAGCCCGTGTATGGGCCACAGCCTACCAGCAGCATCCTGACCTTACAGACATGGGTTAAGGGGGTACGTGTGGTTAGCATGAAGACATCCCAACACCATATTCTGGTCTTCTCAACCTCAGAAGTGAATTTTCTCATCATCACACAGTAACATATTGCAAGAAAATGGGACATTGCAAGGAAAACGCACACTATAATCTTGCCTGACCAGGAATTGAGTCTGTGGTTGCGTCATGGAAAGCGAACATGCTGACTAATGAGCTAAACTGCCAGGGCACATTAATGATACTATTAATAAATAAGTTGATTTTATGTTGAACCATTTACAGGGTTGCCACACTGCCAGATATATTGTTGAGTTTCGGTAAATGTTATGCATCTTCCCCAAAGTGTCAGCTTAAAAAAGTAGAAAATCAGGGATTGAACTTATTTATTGAAAATGTTTTAACACGTAGAACTATGGGACCCCTTTTAAAATGTGCAGGGGTCCGTGATCCCCTACTCCCCTCCCCCACGTGCTGTGCATGCCTACGCACTATACAACGATATTTAAAGTTATTCTGAGGATGAATCTAAGTAGAACTGGTACCGCATGTGTTTTTTGTCAAATAATTGACTGTCCCAAACAGCGTCAGTGTACTTCAGTTATTTTCAACATTCAATTCATTTATTATGTATGTTAGCTTCTTCATTGAGTAGGCCTACAACTATATTAAGAATTTGAATGTGCCACTCAATGGAAAATGTTTTGCAGAAAGGATGAAGTCTTTTCCAATACTACAATTCATAAAAATTTTACATTTACAATTTGTGAAACATGGTAACGTAATACAAGGTTGAGTGCGAATAAGATGAGTATCGAATTTAATTAATATTAGTTTGATAAATATGGAATTCCATTTAGCTTAAGCTGTTTAATATGTACAGGTGAAAATAATGTTATCTGGCATTTTAGTCGATGTTGTAAGTGGTTTAAAGAACAGAAAACTATTACACTTTTGTTTTGGCATGTAGAGTCCATTTCATGTTATCAGTGGTATCATTTTGCATTTTTTGAAATAAGAAATGTAAAATGTATCATTATTCATGCCTAAATGTTTCATTTCTATTAATGAAAATATAAAATGGCACTAATGAGTTCATTAATTTATTTTTGCATTTGCAGGGCTGTTTTCTCTCAATCCTGATTTTGAATTAAGTGTGTGTAAAAATTTTTTATTTTTACTTTTCCGAGTTTGTACTTATATGTGGAGGAATACAGAAGTGAATGCAGAGAGGAAGTTGTTTAATGGTGCACCGAAAAGTGCAGTTTTTTCAACAGAAAAACTCGTTTTGTGTCTCCTTTATATTGCAAATGAGGATTTTTCTTGCTTCTTTTATGAAGAGTAAAGTACTAGTACTTTCTGTAATACTTTGGGTAGGCAGAAACCCCATTTTGTGATTTCTTTAATATCGGAAAAGCTTATTTTTTTACCCCTTTTCCCCCCTTCTTGTCTGTCTGTCTTTCTTTCTTTCTTTCTTTCTTTCTTTCTTTCTTTCATTCTTTCTTTCTTTCTTTCATTCTTTCTTTCTTTCTTTCATTCTTCCTTTCTTTCTTTCTTTCTTTCTTTCTTTTCTTCTTTCTTTCTTGATCAATCTGCCTTGAAGACCTGCAATTTTGGAAAAATTTCTTTAAATTTTGAGGGTACTTCACTAGAAGCCCCTGTGACTTTTTCAAAATTTTCTCAATATTTGGTTCCAAATTTTTCTCTAAATGTTTGTATAGAGTGAAAACACATAAAGATGGCATGTATCCATTTTCCACTGTTACCCTGTATTTTCGAAAAATGCAGTAGTTTGATATTTTTTGAACAGCCTTGTACAACTACATTGTTGAAGATAGATGTTTGTTCTTCAGTTGAAATTTGCTCTCTGCAACAGTGACGTAGCGTGACTCGCACGTTTGGGGATGCTCAACAATAACACAAAATGTCACTATCAACTACTTCATCTAACAGGCAAACGCAATTCAAGGCAGAAACACTGAAACTATACTGCGATACTAACAAACCGACACCTTGAGTTTAATATCAAACGGTGTATCATTAACAATATGAGTTCGCTGCTGGGCGTTGATGTACATACTTCCAGACACCACCAACATTTAAATCGTGCGTTTGGAATGCGAATGTTGGTAGTTGTCGAGTGACTTCTCCTATTATTTCTATAATTTTTAATTTATTTACTTTTTTAATTTATTCACGTAGTATTGTAGGCCGGCGCGATTTGATTTTTGTTTTTCATTTATTTCAAGCTATTTTACTTTAGCTAATTTAAAACGTTTGTTCTTTATGTTGTATCATACACAAATTTTCCCCTACTACCTCCGCGTACCCGTGCGAGAACTCTCACATGTTAGACCCTATGTTAGATCTCTATCCTTATATTTCCATTTTAAGAGGGGAAGTAGTTAACGAAACGTGTTTATTTGCTTAAAAATATATAAAGGTAAGTTGCAATGTACTAGCACAATATCAAATAATATAAAAACAATACAATTGATGTTTAAAATAAATTTTCAATAAATATTTATTCAGTATCATGGAGAGTTTTCTTGGAACAATTCACAGCACTTCCTTAAAGACATTTGTAGTAATTATTCAATATTCTTTGACAGCTAACTTTTAGCTTCTCGTGAGTCACAAAAATATTAGAAAAACTTTTTAGTTTTGAGAAAGCTATGTGTCTGAACCCGCTGACTTTAAAATTTCTTCGAATGGTAACGAAAATACTGGTACAGGTTAAACACAGTCTTCACTCTTCTCTGTGCACATGCCTTCTCAATTAGGTACACAGCACTTACAGACACCGGTAAAACTTTAATTGATTGGTTTCACTACACGCAAAGAAACAATCTTCATTGGTATCAAGCAACTATAATAGTACTTCCAGTTGTTGCTGGAGAGCAAATCTTGAATTAATGATTATGCAAATAAACCTCGTCAAACTGCACAAACTACGGTGTTAACAGAAAGCGTAAATAAAGATTGTCAAATCTAAGCCTTCTAAGCGTGTCGCCACAAAAATTGCTACCAGCAGGAAGGGCTGAAATATTGAGGTGGCCTTGATAGTATTGAAGCGTAGAACCGAAAAGTGAATTGAAGGGATCAGGGAATGTCTCATCTTGTAGATTATGTGAAAAACGTTTCTTTGAGACCTTTGGCCTCAAAATTTTACTTGTTAAGACTCTAAAACGCTTTGTTTATGAGTTATTTGCCTATATAGATTGATATGGGATGCGGGTTGCATTTTACATTAATATTTCGATGCGTTTTTTTAAAGAAATTATCCACATTTTTAAAGTCACACTGGAATTCGTCAAGTCTCCGTGAAATTCTCTTTCTTTAGAGCCCCATTTATAAAGATCGGTTGCGTGTGAGAGCCGGAACCCAAAGGTATTCTACTGAAATAATACAGGAGACGATCTTACGATAGCAACACAACATATAAACTTTCTAATGCTTGGAAAAGGTCCATACAGGAAGGCGGTTAAATAAATTATAAACAATTTCAATAAATCAGATTTATTGACAGTTTAAAATGTAGTCAAATTAATTATTTGTTGAGATTTGTAAAAGAGACGCAAATGGTTCACAATTTCAAAGAAGCTATTGTGATGGTTTTTATTTTCCATTAATACATTTACTTAATTACATACATAATTAACTATTTTCAATAATAGTTTGAAAACATCTGAGCAATTAATTAAATAATTAATATTTAATATATTGTGGTAAACACGAAAATCAGAAAACAGTGGGATTTAAATTAATACACAATTGCAATTCTTACTGTTTCCCATTTAGGGTCTCATTTAGATAAATGAAAAAATATCAACTAAAACATTGTATAAATCAGCCTTGAATTAGATTGAAAACATACTTCAAGTGTAAAACGCCATACTAAGAATGTCATTATAATAATGCAGCAGTTTACTCATGTAACTCAAGTAGTGTGTACATAAGGTGAATTTTATATGACCAGTTATTTGCGATACAGATAAGTGGCTGATCGAATTATAAAACAAATAATGCAAGTTTTGGAGATCGTATTTAACGTAAGTAGGTAATATATTTGTAATGTTCATTACCGTTAGCATCGGGTATAGTGAACTGAAAGAGATCAAACAAATTTGAAATTTTAAATATTACCTTAAAAGTCAGTTAAGATGTAAGACTGTGATTCATACAATATTTAACACATTCCCTTCCTCAGGATAGGTTCCATGGAAGCTAACTTACAACATACAATATTACAAGAAAAATAAGTTTAAAATGTATCTCTCCTCCGAAACAAGCTTTAAGGTACGAACAAGAACATTTCACACCACCTAATAAATTTCTGATCACCAAGAACATGAACTAAGTAAAGAATGGAGTTACACGCTTGAAATATCTGAATAAATAATCAATGTCTAATAGTAATGGACAAAATGGATATAATTCATTTTTTATGATGTACAATTATAACCATATCGCCACAAATACAAGATGCTGTTAAAAACATAAATATGCTGTAAATCACAATAAAAACAGAAAATGACAAAGGCAGGGGCGTCAGCACACTGCCATAAAGAACTTCTGCAGTCTTCTGCAGCTCCTTGCTACACTACATTGTACGTGAATACCTGAATAAGTAGATTTGACTCGAACAAAGCCCATCATTTTGGCATGTCAAAGCTTACAGTCGATCGTAGCTCTTTGCTACATACATGGTAAGTAAATACCAAAACCAGAAGTACTAGAGCTTTATTTTCAACGAGCATGTTACAACTTGTGTAATAATAATAAAAAAGAAACGTGTAGAACAGCAAACAAGAAAAGTGGTCCCACCGCAAGATTTGGGTTGCGTGTACAGCGTCAATATATAAAGTGCATGAACAACAATCAGAAACTAGTGGTGCTACAGAATGGCACAGACTTTTCCCGTATTAGTTTTCTATTTCCTTGGGTCTTCGCTAGCTATTCGGAATTGCCATATACTCTTTCTTGCCAGCTGCCATCTATCACGGCCGAAAGTTTTTTTTTCTTTTTCTTAATTTTTCGGTGTCCTATTGGTAGAACGGAAATATTAATTTTAGAATATTAAAGAACACAAAAATATAGTCCTAAATGGCAATTTTCTTTTCAAAATTATGTGCCATTTTAAAGAAAATTGCGTTTCAGCGCTACTAAAAACGCGAAATTCGAAGCTCATTTTCACAGAACATTTTTGAGTTTTCAAAAGACTTTATTTGAAGCACTTACACTCACAAATATAATAATTTTTACAAATTGCTGGTAATTTGTATATTAAAGATGTGAGAGATCTATCAAAAAAATTACATTTATATAATTTTTGAAACAAAAATCTCAAAATAAACTTTATATCAAATCGAAGAGTGTAATAAGCACTATCCGTTGCAAACGTTTGAAGAAAAAATTTAAAGCCATACATGAGAAAATGGCGTTTGAGCGTTTCTGAAAATACGGAATTTTGAGCTAGTTTTCACTGAAAATGGTTGTGTTTTCGAGAAACTTTACTTGACATTATTTAAAGCACATGTACTCATAAATATTATAGTGTGAAAAAATTTCCGCTAATGTAAATATTAACGACGCGAGAGACAAGTCAAAAAAATTACATTTTTGAAAAAACAAAAGCATAGAGCAATATGGCGTTTTTGTCATCTCATAAAATACATTAGGCAATATACCTACCAAAAGTTTAAAGAAAAAATTTGGAACCGTTTTTGAGAAAATTTTGTTTTTGTATTTTTTTAAAATTGCTCATATTGCACGCCATATTGCGCGAAGACTACAAAACTTTTCAAAAAATGTACATGATCTTAATGAAAGAACTTACTTTGGACAACAAATTTTATTTAAAAGAAAAAACTGTATCCTCAATTTTGTAGTTCCAGAAAGACGCCGAAAAATTTTTAAACTTTTGCAATTTTAAAAAATTCAGAGTTATCCGTGAAAATCGGACCTATGCCATCTTAATAAGTGTATTTTACTCTATTCTTACAAGAAATTAAAAAAAAATTTGAACCGTTTTTGAGAAAATTTTGAAAATGTCGGGGAGGCTTCATGTACAGTACCCCCCAATTTTTACAAAATCTTTTTCAAAATCTCAAAGCTGTGACTAGAACCAGATTGACCGGGGAATATCGATTTTGGAAGAAATCGTACGTATGGTTTAGGCGCTAGCAGTGTTCACAGACGGACAGACGGACGGACGGACGTACAGAGGGACGTTTTCCTTCCAATTGTTTTTTCGGTATCAAGGACCTAGAAAACAGGGTTTCTGGATACACCACGTGTTAGAGGATTTTTTTCTCTTAATTTAGCAATTGGTTTTATCCACTTTTTCGTTATCATGGCTCGGCAATGAATTTTTTTTCCGCCGAAAATTGGCCATTTTTTTCGCGCAGCATTACATAACTTTCCCTACACTGCGTATATCACTCCGTGTATACGTACGCATACGGGAAAGTAAAAATGAGATGAGAGAATGGGAGCATATGTTTTGGATTCTTAGGCTAACTTAAAACTAAAATGCAAATCCTGAAATCTGGACACAAAATAATACTTTACAAAAACTCTATGTAGTTACGTGTTGTTATACTTAAAACTATTAACTAACTTAAAGCTGTTAAATGAAAATTTTTGACTTAAGTACGCTATTCACAAGATATTTACAAAAATATATGTTTCATCAAAGTCGACATAACTCATCATTGAAGAGTTCATGCTCGGCTCGTATGATTTTTGCTGTGAGTCCTGCTGCAGATAAGTACATTGCGGATACAATGTAAATACGTTGCAATGGACAGAAGCTGTGGGGAGGAAAGTATACAAGACATTAGATAAGACCCTTTACAATATTTACAAGATTAAGACTAAAATTAAACACTATTATATATATACACTATTTACACTTCCTAATGCTGATCTAGATCCTTAATGTCAGGGGCCTCACTACCAGGGGCCGGTGCTTCCAAAGCATGGGCGCTCACCTCAGTTGTCTCAGGAACACGAGGGCTGTCTAGTGCTTCAATCATGGAAGCGGAACCTGAAGAGCCAGAGATCGATTTATTGAATTCTTCTACTAATGTGGAGAGTCGGCTCTGAGAATTTGCGATATCATGCATCAACTCATTCCACGGATCATTATTTGGTTTATTGGTCGGGCTAGGGGGTGGTGGAGCGACCACAGAGCGATCGTCTCCCAGTTTTTTACTTTCTCCCTCTGGTGAGGAGCACCATCCGCTTCGCAAACGAGACGGCATGTTGGCAGGGAGATGAGAGAAAACGAATAAAACACTTAAAGCCGAAGAGTGGTGATCAACTTGGAATTAGATAAACAAGTTTGAAAACACTGAACGAAACTCTAATACACTAAACAAAAGTTAAAAGGGAGAGATCACAACACTAAAGTCACTATAACACTGTGTTGAGTTCACTGGAGAAGTTGCGGCGACGGCAGAGGCAGAGCAGTGAGGGGTAGGCTAAGTATAAAAAGAAAAGGAAAGATGTAGGATGTAAAGATAGACCTAACTAATACCTAAATAATAATAATAATAATTGATAAGGTAACAAAATCTTACAAACTACATAATGAAGAATTAAATCTTAATCTAAAGAAAAACGATATAATCTAACTATGAGGCCCATTGGTCGGACGGCGTGGTACTGAGATGCAGGACCCACTTGGAGAAGACATTACTAATAATCAATGGTTAGTTCCAATAATTAAAATGCTCTGTATGCGGATATCAGCTGGAACCTAAAGTGATGTAGGCAATAAAGCAAAGAAGGCGCTAATAGTTATAACCCAAAGTCATGCGGCTGTGGCTAAAGAACATCGACACGAGCTTCCAGATCTTCATGTTTCTTCTTGTGTGTGCTTCGTGTTCTTCATGTTCTTCATGACACATCAAAATTTCATGTTCTTCATGTCCTTCATGATAAGCTAGAACAAAGACAAAACGATCCAGGACAAAGACTCATCTAAGGCCGGGGACTGAGCGCCAGGAATCAGCCACTAAGGCCACTTAAAAGCCTCATTGACACCACTTGAGACAGCAACACAACAGAGACATCAAAAACAAAGGGAACAACGAAAACAAGACACAACAACTAGTGATAAGTAAGTCATTCTCGATAATCATAGTAACATCTTATGAAGAATTTAACTAAGGGCGAACATCCAGATCACTGCCGACATCGACCAACGAGAGATTAACCTAGACCTATATACTAAAATAACTATCATGAACCATAATCTAATATTGGCTAGAGTAAAACATTCAAGAACAAAGAAAGTGGCAGAAATCTTAAAATCTTTACCGTTTGGGAGAGTTTGCAAAATAAAGTAAGCTAATGTTAAAGACGAAAAGACGACCAATATTGGTTGACCAAGTCAATATGGTCGACTGAGATTCTTGAGTAGAATTGTGTATTACCAATATAAGTGAAAATTACTAAATTATAATTAACTATGGAGCCAAAGTTAAGTTTGTAAAAAAAATTAGAAAAAATTTAAGAGTTGTAATTAAACTAACAGTCTCCCAAACAGTGAAGTTCAAACAATAAGAGAAACACTTATCCTCGCCCTGCCGCTCCGCTCTACCACGCCGCAGAAGATCGCCTTAGCCGGACATCCTCAGCTGGCGAAGCGCGAAGAGCAAAATCCGAAGACAAGAGGCGCCGTCACCAGTCTTGTTCCTCGGTGGTGGCTTCTTCGCCACGAAGCGTCGCTTCAAGGCGTCTTCTGTCTTCAGCTGCTCCCACAATCCATTTGTTCGTTTTATGGGCCCGATAATAAGCCGCTTTTTGCCGCACCATTACGTAACTTTCTCTCTACTGAGAAAGTAATGAGTTGTGACAAAAATTTCATTCTAGATCGCCCCGTTAAAAACATCAAGGTGCCCACACGATAAATTATGCCCTCCATAGATACCCTTGATATATCATACAATTAAAATTGAAGATCGTTTTCATCAAAACTTACTGCTCTCTAAACACAAAAATATAATTATATTAATATTTATCATTCCAAACTCAATAACAATTGAGAAAGATTCGCATTAAAGGAACTTCCCACATTCCTATGCCCTTCTCCTAGTTAACTATGTACTCGTATGCAAAACACAAGGTAAAAAATAATACCTTCTCTCTACTGGTCAATTATTTTGAGTTTTCTAAAACTTTTTTCGTGACAAGGTACATCTGTCACTGACCATTTACAGTGTTTTTGTATTAAGACCCTGAAAAGAAGATCTAAAACAAAGTTTTCGTGAAGGACACAACCTTCTACAATACTTCTTTTCCTGTGAACTTCAGAAAACATTAACTCCTTCAAAAGATTCTTTTTAATGTTCCTTCTGTGCCAGATTTTAGGAAAAGAAGACTTAAATACGTTTATAGCATTTCTAACAATTTCCAAAAGTTCACCAGTTGGTGATTTTAATCCACATAAATCCTGTGAAGAAATTGAAGGAAACATCTTTTGAAAAATCAAGGACTGCATTGGGTCAGTAATAGAAATTGTTTTGTTTACAAACCGAATTTCACAAATATCACACTGGAACTTATCAGTGCATTTCTTTGCTAACCATCCGGCAAAGTAAACCATGCTGCAGTCTTCCATTGAAAAAAGTGGAGATTTGATGGGAATTGGAGGGGAAACAATTGTGGAATTGGGATTTGAAAGATTATTAGCTTCACCACTTGAAGTTGGAGAGTCACACGAATTTAAATCTTCCGCTTCATGTTGCTGGGGTTCAAGTCCGGTCTTACATTCTCCTGACGTGCTAACATCTAAATCAAGAGGTTCATCCTCATCTGGTTCACAATTGGTTGTTTGTGGAGTCTGTAGAAGCGACCTTACTGTCGAGTGTCGCATCACCACTCGGACGTTCCTCACAGTGGGATTTGCGTTGAATCCACCTTTCTGTCTGACGGCAGAAAAGAAATTTTCCAAAGCGTCTTGGTTTAGACGCGAAGCAAAATGTAGTTTTTTGTTGATAAAACAATATTCATCACGGCAGTAATAGTTTGCACAAACCCCTCAAAACAGGGTGGGTAGGCTGACTCCCTACTAGCCTCCTCGAGTTCACAAGTTTGCAGTTTTCTTTTCTTGGATGTCTCTTTTCTGAGTTGAAAAAATGTTTTAATACCATTTTCAAGAGTTTTCATCACTAAAGTATTTTTTATTGAAGCAGGAGATCGGTAAGGATTCTCCGATGACAGGAAATTACTGTTAAGACAGTCGAAGAGCCAATTTATTTGCTCTATAAATGCAGCTGTGCTAAAGGCCGTTTCCGACTTCAGTTCTCCAGTGTCGACTGCGGTTCTGATTGCAGCCGCAGTAGAAAAACTGAAGACCTGTGCTGCTAATTTCACTGACATTTTTTGGAAATTGTTGGGCCAAATGTGTGCAGCCGTCAGTTTACACAAAGCTCTCGTGCTATCACTCTTACTGTCAATTTTAAAAACTTCTTCAATGTCTGAAAATGATATTCGGTCGTCATTGTGAACGAAATCTCTTTTTCTCAAGTTATTTCTCAGTGCCTTAAGCAAATGTGGAGCGTCAAATAGCGCAAAAATTGTTTTGTTATCCACATAGAAAAAGGGAGACGTGGGAGTAACACCTAAGATTTCATAAGCTTTTCTGTTCCCTGAAGCCAGGTCACAAGTAACAGCTATAGGTAAAATATTTATTTTCAAAAGATGCCGAATAACATCTGGTAAAATACTGACAATGTCTTCTGCGGAAACACTAGTCGCCGTGATGTAATACGCGAAAGGAAACTTCCAATTTTCGTATAACCCACGAAGCAATATAACAAGGGCTTTTTTCCCCATTAAACAATACCTTTTGTTTTTACCAAGGTCAGCAAACCCTTCTATCCAATCCAACTTATTGGAGTATTCCAGTCCTCGGCGAATGGCCATTTCATCGAAACTGATGACACAAACTTTTTGAGATTCATTCATACTTTCGGCCTTTGTTTTCAAAATGTTAGTTACATCTTCATTTATCCCAGTCTCAAAGTCCAATTGTGAAGAAATCCAGCGTTTAACCGTTGATACTCCAGGCCGAACTAAATGTTTGCGAAGAAATCTATACGCTGCTGGAGATTTTAAAAAAAGAGAGATTGAAAAATCTTTTTCTTTCTTTTTCCATGCAGTTCGTGGTTGATGGAGACGTTGCATTTCAACTACAGATTTTCCATAGCCACTTTTAAATTTACATTTAGTCAACAAAGTTGAAATATTATTCTTCGGAAATTTGTTTGAAACATTTCTTCGCAGTGATCTTTTGAGTTTCCAAATATAAGCCCTGTTTCTGTTCAACTGCTTTTTCTGAATAGCAATTCTGGCTTTCAGTTTTTTCTTTCTTGGGGTGATTTCTATTACATTCCGACCTATTGAAATATTATCAATCCATTCATTGCCTTCTTGAGGAAGAGGTGTCAATGGGGATGCCACTTCCATTGCTTCATTTTTAGATGGTGTTAAATAATGCACCGAATCATTCAGTGATATCTCACTTCTCTCTTCATTGTATTGCAGCTTCCTTTTAGTGCAATATGTTTTCGGCAGAGGACTTCCTTCTCCTTCACGAGCGTCAGAGGTATTGAGTTTGTCCCTTTTCGATAGAAATAAATTGGGTGGGGGTGTGGTTTCTGGAGCCCTGTTTTGTTCCCGATTGAATGGAGGGGATATGGGGAAACTTGGGGAGATTACAGGTCTTAAATATGCATTGTTCGGAAATGAACCTGATTGCGCAGATTTCGTAGATTGAGTAGGCTGGTTCAGTAAGGTGTCAGATACTAATGAGGGACAAGGGGGAGAGAATGGCAAAGGAGCAGCGTCTCTCATTAGACGACCACTGTTCAGCACATCAGCATTCTGAAAATGTGTACTGCATATTCTTTTCCTCTTCAGACTTCCAGGAGAGAGGTCTAACAGACTTGAATTACCTAAAAAATGGAATCCACATTGCTGATATTTCTAGTAAAGAAAACATAAGCACTTCTTAATTATTTTAATTACACACAACTCTTTAAAATAGGTATTTATCCTTATTTGAAATGGTGAAGACGCATTAGTAACGAACGACTATAGTCATATTCACTGCAAATATATTCCATATAATGGCTACAGGTAAACGGGAGAATGTTAAGACGTTTTTTTCTTACGAAGAAACGCTACTTGCGATGAAAACAATTTCGCTGTTGCAAAGACCTCAATTGAATGAGAATGCAGTTCAGCTTATTTGGCTTCAGAATTATTTGTCAAACGGGAAAATAAAACAGAATTAATAGGGAATTTTTGCACAGTTTACCGTACAACAATCTACTGCAATCCTATCTTCGGCGCAGCCAAAACTCAGACGGCGCATATGCAGAAGATTGATAATGTTGTCGATTGCTGTAACGCCTCGCTGTGCAAAAACTCCCTAATAAGTGCTTGGTCAGCGATCTACATTGGAACTCGTGCACAATCTGAACAGACACTAGAACACTGGACGAGAGCAGCAATTTTTGTAGATCCAATCAGCGAAGTATGGACAAGAAGTTATGTGCCGGGAATTCCTTAAATGCAATATAAATTTAAATGGGACAAAATCAATCAATGTTACTTAAAATACAAATAGAAAAAGCTTATTTTAATTCATTTGTGCTAGATGCTAACTTGTTAGATATTAAAAAGTTAATCTGAAACACTAAAGTATACGTTTAAATTTCCGACACGCGCGCCATTGGCAGATCTATTAAAAGTGTCCTAGCCACCATATCTGAATGAGATAAGCGTAGTAAGAGAATTTTTAACTACTATTTAATAACTAATTAACTACCGCATAACTGACTTTTATCTTCTCGCCTTACCTCGAAAGAAGAGAAAATATTGTAATCGTGCGCCGGAAAACGACGATTTTTCGGGCGAAAAATTCTTATTACGGGACCCTGGTAGGAAAAGTGGATTAATAGTGTTCCAATACGTATAGCATTACTTCCATTACGTTGTGTTGTATTAATAGATGTATTGTAGATCTTTGATACCGAAAAATCGATCGATGGCAAAACGTCCGTCCATGTGTTCCGCCTTCCGTCACTCAGTGTGTCCGTCCGTGATCAATTCTAGCGCCTAAACAATTCACATAATTTTGTCCAACATTTGTATTCCCCGATCGATTGAATGCAACTGGGGACCCTTCGGGTTTGAAAATGATATATTGATTTTTTTCTTGGGGGGGGGGTTCTTTACATGAAGCCTCAATTACATTTTCAAAGTTTCCTCAAAAATGGCTCTATTTTTACTTTCCCGTATACGTACGTATATACGGAGTAATATACATAGTATAGGGAAAGTATAGAAAAGTCGATATGGTTCTAGTCCAAGCTTTGAGATTTTGAAAAATTTTCTTCAAAATTTGGGGATACTTTACATGAAGCCCTCCGGACATTTTCAAAATTTTCTTAAAAAACGGCTCCAAATTATTTGTTTAAATTTCTTGTAAGAATATAGTAAAAAATTATTAAGGTGAGATAGGTCCGATTTTCACGGATAACTGGATTTTCAAAACAAAAGTGAAATTTTGAAGTTTTGATTCATTGTGAAAGTTTGATTTTTTGTCTTTCTCCAATTATAAAATTGAAGATGGAGATTTTTCCTTCAAATGAAATTTGTTCTCCAAAATTAGTTCTTGGTTTAAGGTCATGTACATTGTTTTGAAAGTTGTAGTAGTTTTCGCGCAATATGTCCAATTTAAAAAAAAAATACAAAAACAAGATTTTATTACAAAAGGCTCCAAATTTTTTCTTTCAACATTTGGTAGGGATAGTGCAAAATGTACTCTATGAAATGACAAACGCCATATTGCTCTATTCTTTTGTTTTTCCAAAAATTGCGGGTTAAGGGAATACTTATTTGTAAAAATTGTTACATATATATCGTTGTGTAAATAATCAAATTATTATTGGACACGATGGGAAGACACCAATTACATGTTTAGAAAACTAAAAGATGAATGCACTTAATGGGGTTTGAAAATAAATTTTTAATGAATAATGAAAAATTTACTACAGATTAAATATTCGATGATAGGAGAGGAATTATTAAGGAATGTGAGGAATTCCATTAAATAGGAATTCATAAATGAAAATGAGCAAAGCTGGCAATGAAGAAGAAACTGTTATACACAAAATTAATGAGGGTAGAATAATTTCTTCTATGTTACATAGAATGTTATGGGACAAAAATATTTTTAATGAAAATAGCATTTTCATACACAAAATGATAGTAGAAAGTAGCAGAAACTTGGAAATGAACTGAAAATTTAAGAAATAAATTACTAGCAATGGAAATTATATTTTTAAGAGTTGCTCAATTAACTATCAAGGACAAAATTCGAAAATTGAATAGAAATGAGAAAAATGGGTAAAACGAATTCCAATTAAGAATTTATTAAAGACCAACAAATAACCTGGTATGGTCATGTTAAAAGAAATAAATAAAAAGATATCTCAAAAAGTTTTTGAGTGGTTTCCAAATCGTAGAGAAAAGATGTACATCTTTCCTCAATGTCCAAATGGTAGAGAAAAGCGAGGGAGACCAAAACATACATGGAATAAAGAAATGATCCAAATTTTAAAAGGAAAAAATTACAAGAGAAATAATGAAAATATACAGTGTGTCCGGGGAGGAAACGTTGAAATTTCGAAAATAAGCTCTTAAGACAATTCTAAGCATATTTTGTCTAATAAATTACTTGGATATTCTGAGTGGTTGAGCCGCAATAAGCACTCAAAAATTGGTTTCAAAAATTGATTTCTAGGCCCAAATTTGCATTATAGAAGCATAGAAACACTCCAGAAACATAGAAGTTGTTTATTATTTACAAAAAATGAATATATTTGTTCAGAAAGAAGAATTAAGCAAGAAATAAAAAAGCACCCAATTTACACAATTCGACTGCTCTCTTATTTCTCACTTAATTTTTCTGTCTGAGCTAATATATTCTTTTCTTTTGTAAATAATAAACAATTTACATATTTCTGGAGTGTTTCTATGCTTCCGTAATACAAATTTTTGCCTGGAAATCATTTTTTCAAACAACATTTTGAGTGCTCATTTCGGCCCAACCATTCGGAATATCCACGTAGTTTATTACACAAAATATGCTTAGAATTGTCTTACGAGCTTATTTTCGAAGTTTGGACGTTTCCTCCCCGGACACCCGGTATAGATAAGTGGAAAAAGAACAACACAAAAGTTCCTTACACAGATGTCGAGTTTATAAATTTTTTAACATAATGAGTGGTTGATGTATTTGAAAAAGCGCTGGATGCAGGAAAATGTATTTTATACACAATAACCTGTGAATAAATAAATAAACTGAACCGTGGTCATTTGAACCAGCCCATGCGTCCTGTGCCCAGGAAGTTGCCTAGGTTGCAAGCGACGCTCTCTCGTTACATCTGCACATTGTGTCACATATCACACTTCTGAGAAAAAATGATTTCTTAGAATGGTAAACCTCTTTTATACAGTTCCTTTATTTGTACTGATTCTACTTGTATTTATTTCCTCTTGTTGATAATTATTATTCGAATAATGGAATTATTTTGAAATATTTGCAGCATTTTTCATTAATATGCATTTATTCATTTTAATAAACTGTGAGAATTCAGCTAAGGTGAAAATAGTAGAGGCAGGCCCTTTAAGTTACTACAATAGATGTAACAATGTTTGGAGTCGGCGCCGTGCCCGAGATCGCTAAGGAAGTAGTGCCGTAGTGATCTCGTACCGAGGAGTCGCGAGTTCGAGTCCCACCTCGAGCATGGCTGTATTAGTCCAGGGCCACTCAACCATTTGCTCCGAGGAGGAGCAGTCGGTTGCACTCTCCTTTTCCGCCGCAGAAAGAGCAAATGACGTCATCAAATATCGATCGGTGGCGTGTGGCACAGTGGGTCGCGTCGTATTTCTACGGGGTATTTTCCGTTGTTCGGAATGAAAAAGTCTCACTGCTCTGGGAAAGGATATTACGACAGAAAAAAACAGTAAAATACTTTTGTAACATTTATTGGAACAGTTACTAGATATAAACATATTAGTGTGATTTGGAAATTAAAAACATGACAATTTGCAATGCAGCATGGGAAGAAAAGTATCTTTTTGCAGATTGTGCCGGCAATGCCAAATATTTAGTTTCAAAACCAGTGCTCAATAACATAAAGAAATTTAATAGCGGTGACATTACACAGTTTATCATGCTGCTGAATATGAAAAGTATTATAAAGGTTGCACAAAAAATATTATTAAATAAACTAGTAATAAAAATACTAAAAGTAAAGGAAATTAACATAAAAAATGAAGTTGATTGCAAAATCAAATACTCTAATTACACCTTTTAAGTGTTTTTTTCGCAATATACTTTCTATATTTGGAAGAGATGGCATTGAGCCGTAACATGCATTTCCGATTGTGATCTGTAATTGTACTTTTCATTCGAGATTTACAGATTTTCAAAGAAGCAAAAAATTGCTCACAGATGTAT
Organism: Acheta domesticus; assembly: GCA_031308135.1. Lineage (NCBI taxonomy): Eukaryota > Metazoa > Arthropoda > Insecta > Orthoptera > Gryllidae > Acheta > Acheta domesticus. The sequence continues at coordinate 126,372,957 of JAHLJT010004567.1, read as the reverse complement.
GTTGATCCAAACGTACTTAACAATCGAGGAGTATTCCGATGCAGTTTTGGAAAACGGTTTTGTAGGAAGTTCTTTTCCTAAATGCTTACGTTGTAGTATCGGTATGCAATGAAATTAAATTCTTTTGTATTGTGTTATTTTACTGCCAAAACAACATAAGAACATCAAAATACATCCAAAACTTACTTCTAGTGAGGCATTGTTTTTCAGAACATTGAAAACTTCCTTTTGTTCTTCTTCAGCCTACTTGTCATTTTCATCAGCATGATTTAATGTATAATGTCGTTGCAAATTAAACTTCTTCACGTGAAACCCTTTATGTAAACTAAACATTTGGCATAGCTGCTGTAGTCGGCGAAAAGATACTTTTCTTCCCATACTGCATTGAAAATTGTCGGTGTAGGTGCTCTTGTCTGTGAAGTGCTCGCGTGGTCTTCCATGTTTCCGCGACTGGAGTTACCGAGACACTGTATCAGAGGTTATCGCCAGGCGCGCAACGCTCGGGCTCCGGTGTCCCGCTCTCGGCTGACAATACGGCTCCGCGCTGCCGATTTGCTCTGCTTGAACGGCCCTGTGTTAGTCCCTTCACCCCCTATCATCACCATATCGTTTCATCCTCACACCATAACGTGAAATCCAATAATGGTCGCTAATGACCTAGTCGTTGATGCGACCTGAAATAATAAGAAGTGTGGAGATCACCACTTCGAAAAATGTGTGCTTTTGGTACGACTGTTTTTAGAGTGACGATATTCTTTCCGTCATTTCCTGATATATTCGTAGAGGGTTGACACCTTTCAGAAATCGTTTTGTTAGCCTCGCTGTTGACCCTGGGTAAAAGATATATGTTTTGAAAAGAAATTGAATTAACAAATCCACGGTATCATATATAAAACTGGGTTTCCTGATCATCGAAAAAATAAGATTGAATTTTTGTGACAAAATATTGAATTTTTACATAAAAAGTACTTTTGGCAGCACGTAAAATTTTCCCGACCGCCGGCTTCGGATCAATATTGACAGTAATGCTAGATGTAAACCGGCCGGGAGACAAAGAAAATCCACAGATACCAGTCTTCCACAACAAATTGATTTGTATGAAATTCCGCATGCACAATTGAAGTAAATGCTTACGAACAAAACAATCATGTCAATTACAACAAGAGGTGCACAAATTTCTCTCATTATTGAAAATAGTCACATAATAATGAAATATATAATTACTTTTAGTATAACATCTAATTTTTAACTTGAAAAAGGCCAAATCAACCAATTTCAATGGACAGTGGTGATGTTTGTATTAACATAAGAAATTATCACATTTTATACAAGCATATTTTGGGCGACAATTTTTTTCCTTGTAGCAGACTGACACATTTTTCTTTTTGCACTGTGTGGTTCCATAAAATCGTATTTTCATTTTTTGTTTTCTGGATTTAGTTCGCATTTGTTGAATTTCTCCTGGAAGACTATTAATTGTGGATCTTTGAATTTCTTTGAGTAACAAACCATGGAGTTATCAGCATTTTTGAGATCACCATATTCACTCATATTGAGAACTATATACGTCGTGCAGAGAGAATATTCCGTTCACTCATGAACACAAGAATCATGCCCGAAAGATTTGGCGTGAGAGGAATGCAACGCAACGGCACCGAGAAATTCTGCGAACAGTATGTGAAGCCTTTTGGCGCGTGGGGTCTGGCAATCCCACGCGTCGCGCGCGGTCAGAAAGACGAGCTACGTGACCTATCGTCATCCGGCTTATCTTGGGGTAACCTCACCAGCGGATGCAGAATCGTTCTACATTGGATGTCACCAGAACTCATAATCTTACACCTAGGGCTCAGCGAGATATTGAGTTCTTAAAATGCAAAGGGGTCTACTAGACCCATGCGCGCCTAACGTAGAGTTAATAAAAGAAATGCATTTGTTAGTTCCACATTTTAAAAAATTGAAGAAAATGAAAGAAAAAATTGGAGCCATTTCTGAGAAGATAATTGCTTGAAATTTCAAAATTGCCTATGTTTCACGCAAAATTACACAAAAAATACTCATGTTTTCGAAAGATTGAACGTTACCTCATTTGAAGATAGGTTTCCGATGAACACGTTTCAATAAGAAAATAAATTTTCTTCTTAATTGTAGTTGTAGGAAGACGCCTAAAAATATTGATTTTGCAATTTTCGAAAATTTGGGATTTTTAAAGAAAATTAAGATCTTCTCCATTAGACCTTGACCAAAACATTTGACGGCATTTTTTAGAAATTAAAAAAATAATTCCAGGGGCTTTAGGTAAAATACCCTCAAAATTGAAATATATAATATAATACATTACAATAAAAATATCCATATTTTATTGTGGATATGTGTTGTGAGTTGGAGTATCATTCGTATTTATGAACGGTGATTTTGCTCCCTGCATTATAACATTCAACTTGAATTATTTGATCAAAAAATGTTTATTATTAATATTATTATTTTAAATTTATATATCTAATATTGTACTATCTTTTTGTTATTTTATGTGTAATTTTTATGTATTACAGTTTATACCGAATGATGGGGCCACAATGTGCCTGCTAACCTGGTAATGCAATAATTTAAATGTTAAAAATATTGAGGTGTAACAAAGGAAAAATAACAATTAACATATAAGTTTCAAATGCAAGGGGCCACGACAACAGCCAGATCGATTGGGGACATCAACGTTGATGAAAATCTTGCTTACGGTTTATCGTTGTTCACAGACAGACGGACGGACGTGACGACAGTTTTGCCGTCAATCGATTTTACTGTCTCAAGGAACCACAATACATGAATTCTGATTACACAAGATGTTAGAGAAATTAATTTACTATTTATAGGGGCAAGATTTATCCACTTTTTCATTACCAGGCCCGACAACAAGAGTTTCTGCCGAAAATTCCCCGTTTTTCTCCCCCGCAGCATTACAATACTTTCTTTATACTGCGTAAGCAGTAGTAGAGAAAGTGAAAATAGTTCAAATATATATATATATATATTTTAGACAGTCACTAGTAAAAGCGATTCTTCCACGGCGTGCCAAACGTTCAATTTAGCGCTAAAAGTTAGCCTTAATTTAAATAATAAATAATTCGGCGTCTCATTATAAACTGAGTCGTTTTTTAAATATTAGTAAGCGAAATAAATATTTTCTTCTTAGGAATGATAAGTACTTACCAGAATGAAGAATCCATTTTTCACACAGAGCTGGATTCGTTGTTGGAAATTTATGAAAACTTATTCCTGGATGTTTTCGATAACTGTTGTCACAATCGGCATACGAACATTTTCTTCCAGAAGACATAGTGAACTTACTTCTCTGGTCGAAAATTAATATAGCGTATACTCCGTTCGACTTAAACTCCTTGGAGAAACCTCGCTTGTATGTCGTCCGTAAGCATTCGCAAACTGTACTGCGGTAGTTGTTCACTCCGGGAGTGCTTGTCGCCCTACTTTGATTTTTTTGTGGTTGTTAATTACTTTAATTGAATGGGGATTTTTGTGGTTTAAAAGTGAAGTTTTTTGTAAGAATTGAATTATTTGGAATCTAGTTTCTGCTTATAGTTGTAATTTTAAAGAGGGATTTTTGGACTTTGCATATCTGCAAAGGTGCACGTAAATTTGCATTGAGCCTCCATTGGTCGCGGTGTTGTACGGAGAACACTCAATGAGATTGTTGCTCTTGGCTAACCTTTCGAGAAGATATCTTTCGTGAGATCATTCTATTCTTGTCTTATCTCTTCCACTGAAATCTGGAAGCCTGGCCGCTTCCTTGTTGCCAACAATGTACGTTTTTGCCAGATGATAAGTAAATGTTACAGTACAAAGCTTTTGTGCCAAGTATAAAGCTCGAGAAGTTGTATTATATATCGTGCCGCGACATCAGGAGTGTTTTTGGAGATTACGTATTGTGTTCGAATTTATTTGATTTTTACTAATTTTCATGATGTAAAACATGTAATCATGAAAAATAGTAAAAATCAAATAAATTGTATGTATATATATAATTATATTATATATATAATTATATTATATATAATAAATGATTGAATAGATAAGATATAATATGATAACGAATAAAATTACTATGGGTTATTATTATAAACTTTTCTGCAAGCACTTTGTTATACGTGTCATATTCACTATGTATAACTTAACGCGCATCTTTGCATATATGCAAAGAAGCAAAAAATTTCAATTTTACGACACAGATGTAAATTAGAATTTTTTATCTATTTTTCCCAATATCTCCACAATCCAAATTATTCCCCAAAAAGTTTGACCTTAAAAGAAAAAATCGTGCAACGAAGGGTTAATATATTTTTCAATTATTGATGTCCCTGTTGGTGAGAAGTAAAACGGAAATTATGTTAATTTAATATAGATTACGATAATTTATATTCAGTCCCTATTTAATAAATTAATTTAACATAGATTACGATAATTTATATCCAGTCCCTGATTAATAAATGCTTGAGCAACGCAGGACACTTCACCACTATATGATAAATAATATTGTTTTTAAAAAGCGTTGCAATGAATGGATAAGAGAAGTGCTCGCATGATTATAATAATTATGGTCACAGGATCACGTCATTGTTAGGGTGCAGTTAATTGGTAAAGTGTAGGCGGAAGGTCCTGCGTGCTCACGCTTAGGGCAACAGCCCACCATGTGCTCCCTAAATGTAAATGCCGTAGAAAGATCTTGTGGCAGTAATAGTTTCAATAATTTGAAAATACCGCCAGTCAATGGTGGAGGGGTGAAATCGGTAGTGGGGGCAGATTCGCGACCTGTGCGCACTCTACTCGGTTACCACATTTTACGGAACTAAGATGCGACGGTGGTGCCATCTCTGAATGAGTCACCTTAAAAGCATAACCTCTTTGCTGCTGGCAGTGAGCTGTCTATACATCCTTAGTCTATGACCGAACAGCGCAATATCTTGGACTCAACAGAAACGCGAAAATTAACTGGAATACACATATATACAACTAAGCTAATCAAGCAGAAATAAAATTACAACTAAAACCTATTATCAATAGAAACTCCTCACTATCATAGAGCACAGCCATAATAATATACGCGTGCCCCATCTGGATTAACGCCCCAAAAAAACCAACATTCTCCAAAAACAAATTTTCCAAAATCAGTACCTAAGGTTAATCACTAACGTCCCTTGGTTTGTCACCAACGACCAACTCCACAAAGAACTATCCGTCGAACCACATTAGCCAACCATATTAATTACCACGCCTCCAACTTCTATTTCAATATACCACAAATCCCTACACCAAATGCACTCAGCCTCGGCCGACACCCTGTACCACCAACCCGAATTCAAAACAAATTCCCGTTTCACGTATTTCTGAAAAAATCTCTGAAATTGACAAATAGAAGTTCCTCGTCTTTGTACACATGAAGCATAGCAAGTAAGTTTGTAGTAAGCATCCTAAACATATTAGTCTCCGTCACTATCTTCATTAATTACAGGATTTATATCCTCGTATCCAAAAACAGAATTCAAAAATTCCGCTGGTCTTAATGTTTTTGCTTTGTATCTTCCGTGAGACAAGTAATAAATTATGGCGGCAATGTGCGAACAACTTCCGATTGTGCAAAGACCGTTTGCACAATCGCAACAATATCTTAGTACTCCTGAAGATCCAGTGGTATGGGGTTTGTATTCCACGAAGCATTTATAGGTTTTTCTTTTTACGTGTCGTAATCGGACTTCGAACTTGAGGATGGTTGGCTTTAATTTTACATATTGTAAATTGATGTTGTTATTTTCTGTAAACACTTTTGCTAAATATGAAATAGCCTGACCTAATTGATATGTTCCAGAAAAAAATCAAATCTTCTTCCGTGAGTTCTATAAAATCAGGAATATCTGTTAGAGTTACATTTTTGAAATAGACTTTTCGTCGGACCCATCTTTGTGACAGCGGAAAAGATGTAGATGATGCGAGCAGAGCCTGGCCATTACATGAATTTGGTATTCCTCCACTACCAAACAAAGACACTAAAGCAAATTAATTTTCAACCAAGTTCGCCAGTACGTGTGATGCGGTAGGCTAATGCTTCTGGTATGGGCAGACGCACGCGACCGCCGCCCTGGCTCCCTCCCCAGCACTTTCTGCTATCCCCTCTACTCGCGAATTCAAGCGGACCCCCTAGAAAAATCCAGCTGTCCATTACCGTCTCATACTTAAAAATATTACAGAAATGATTAATGAATGATAAATGATTAAGAAAATAATGAAGATGCTATTTTTGTAAAAAAAGGAGATAAAAATTCGAAGTGTAGAAAGATAAAGGTAAGTTACTGTTCTGATATTTAAGCTTTTAGATACCATAGAAAATTTATTTTATCAGTTATTTATCTTGTTAGTATACACCACTGCATCTACAATTCTCAAGAAATTCTCACTTAAGTTAGTCTATTATTTATAATTAATCATTTTTCGAATCTCGCAAGTTATTAAAAATAATTGAACAAAATTATTCACCATATGGTGCGATTATATTGTAATGATTTGTACTTTTTTACAATAAAAGAACCGTCACAGAGGAAGCCGACTATAGATTCAACAAATGAATCGCGGCAGAATTGAGTGTGGACATTTATTGTGTTCGAAATACCGCGGTGAATAAACATTAGTTCAAAACAATAATTAGCTTAAAGGAAATTTAATAATAACTTTCTATGTCAGCACAAGTAGTTTATAAGGCGGCAAGTGTGTGGTTTTCTATTTAACAGAGTGACTGTTGTCAAAAGACAAGTGACGGAGAATTGCTGGTGTGAGTAAGCCATAGACATACAATACTAGACTGCACGGTGTAAGATATATAGGTGTGTCAACTAGCCGCCTTTTGAGCAAAATTTTTGAAGCCAGTTTGAGGCTAGTTCCTCGCTTACCCGTACGGTGCGCACGATCGGATTGGGCATTGATGGATGGCGTCTTGCGCATTTAGTATTTTCTGGTGATTTCGTTGCAAGAAAGCTATAACCGTCACTGAATACACATAATTGGGGAATCGCTACTGTAAATGTATTGGGATCTTTAAAGACCTATTATACAAGCTGACAGGGGTGTTAATTTTTTTGAAATGTTTTGTAGCGAAAGCCATGCATATTTGCAAATATATGATTTAAGTACCAAACAATGAGGATTTCCATTTAAAAACAGGAGTTGGAGTTATAACAGCAAAAAACCATAGGGATTACAATGTAATTTTCTCCTTTTCTGGGGAAAACTTCAACCTATTTCTTTTTAATATCTTAAATTTCGAACCACTTTGTTAACTTCTAAATTTACTTCATACTCCGGAGTAAAGGTTTTACTACGAAGAGGTCAGTCAATTCTACTATTCACCGTGCTCTCAATAGAAGCCATCTTGTCCCAACAAAATGCCCAAGTCGTTCGCAGCGCTTATATAGCGAGAACTGTGAGAACTAGCCTCATATTAGCCAAGACCATCTTCAATTCTCAGACCTTCATGTAGAAAAAACATGGCCGCCGTATAGGTTGGGCGTACTTCGCTCACCAAGCACACGCGGGAAATTTGAATGTGTGCAGCACTCAAAAGTTAGAATTTACTCGTGATAATTTCATTCTATGTTTACATGTTTACATTATCAGGATTTAATTACTAAGTTACTTATGAAGCTATTTTACTTACAGAAACAGTGCGGTTTACATTGTAGTCTGGAAATATCAAGATAGGTTGAATTTAAGAAGAAATACATTGCAGACTGGACACTGCATTTTAAAGGAAATAAGCTTGTGAGCAAAGCAAAAAAATATACAAAATTTAGGCGCACCTGTGGATGATATTTTTTCCTCAATATCTATTGAATAAGGATGGGCATTCTGAAATAAACCAAGTGGATATATCTGAAGCGTTCCTATGTATTTTCAAAAATCTTTAGATGTAGCAATTTACACTTTGTATGAGCTCATAATAGAAATTCGTAGTAATAATAATAATACATTTGTACAGTAGAAATTTAGTGCAAGTTCAATCATACTTTTATACACAGAAAATGATTGGCCTTTATGTCTATAAGTATAACACACGACGTAGTAATCATATTCACCAGGTGGCAGTATCAACAGCTCACTACAAAAAATTCACATACAATTCATGTTCATTACTCTACAACACTTTGCCAGAAGACATTAAACGATTAAATTCAATAGAAAAGTTTAAGTCCCAAGTAAAATCTTTTCTGCTGCATAACTGTTTCTATACAATTCGAGACTATACCGAGCATCAAAAAGGAAAGTAGCATTAATTTTAACAATGATAATTAATGTAATTATTTATCATTTGGACTGTATAATTCTAAAGAACCTGTAACAAGTATTGTACCACAGTTTCTGGGTTGATGGCCCCCATCTCGATCAGGTTTTTCGTCCAGTTTCCCTGATCCTTGAGCAAATGCTGAGTTGGTCCCTTGTTTTGCTTCCGGACATAAATGTAACTTCATTATTTGTGCACGTCTTCTGAGTTTCAGTGGGAAATATAGTTATTCAAATTATCGTTTTTCATATTATCGCGGCAAAAAGTATTATTCTTTCATGAAGAACATGAGGGTTCAGGGCAGGAATTTATAGCTAATTTACCTTTGAAAAATATATTTTATTATATAGGAGCGAATATTTTGTCAACAAAACTCGAAAAAACCTCTCTTTTCTGTATTCAAAATTCGACTTAAATATGGTTTAGGATAGAGACCACAGAATTATGAAAACGTGCACAAAAATCACTTCTCCCCATAGCTCGTCATACGCAGTTTTTAACTGTTTTTTGACGTAAATAAATAAATAAAAAATTATTTAGGACAGCACATAGCAATAATTTGGCCAACAGAAAACTAATTTTTCTTCAGCATTTTTATTGAAGATCACTACATTTACAGCAACATTTTAGGAATTCATTTTATTCGCATCACACATTACATTTGCCTTAGGAGTACACATCCTAAGAAATCGTCAATGACTTGCCTTCAATTGCACAAAATTAATCAGAAGCACTTGAAAAAGTATTGAGTCAGAATAAAACATAATGCAACATGACGCAACATTTTTTCTGTGGTTTATAAGAACAATCAAAGGATATGCAAACACCTGACTTCCACATCAGTTATACTGTACATATTTAACCTCAATATTCATTTAGAAATAATCACAGGTAATAATATAGATCAGAGTATACAAAATACATTTCTTTACAGCAATAAAAATAATAAATAGTATCATCCAAAATAAAATTTCATTTGTGTTAAATAGCAACAGAAATCCTTATAAATTCACTTTCTTTTATTATCAGAGCTGAGATTTATATGGAGTAGCAAGTGCATATACATATACTTATAAAAAAATGTACAAAATATTGTCTAACTAGTTTCATAAATAGAAATTCACCATTACAACTTGATACATGGAGCAATACCAGTATAATTACCTTTACATAAAAATATACAAGAGGTTAGTATACTACGTTAGTTATAAAACATTAAGATATAAAACAAGGAAGAACATGTACCTAAAAATTACAAAAGTATGTCCCACCTCTAAATATGGAAGTGAGTTACAAACCCTTAAGAAAAAGGATTCGAGTCAGTTTTAGGCTGCTGAAATGCATATTCTAACAAGAGTGAAGAAATGTAGGTGAAAAGATAAAAAAGAATACATGCACATCAGGAAAGAATTTAACATTTTCTCATTGCAACAATGAACAGTATAGAACATACTACCAAGAAAATGTTGATAAAATGAATGATATCCGATATCCAAAGGCTACGTCTTACACTCCAAGGTGAAGGGATGTGGAAACACACAGGAGCGGTGGAAAGATACTGAAAAGAGGCCTAAATTGTATTGTAATTTTCCTCACACAAGAGCAAGGGACAGTTTAACTGGTGAATTTCTGTAGCTTCAGTTTGTCTCCTTTATCGCCAAGATTAGAATTGTAAGATTTTTTTCTTTTGCTCCAAGCTTTTTAGCTAATTCCTTTGAAGTATGCCTTTCATTAAAAACTTTATGATAATTATTAATAAAAATATTACTCAATACTTTTACAGATTTCTTTACTATTTTCATCAGGGTAACACCACATGTGCACTCTTTATCAAAATCATTGACACATATATTTGAATACCTAATGTTATTACTGCATTTTGCTGGGTTTTTAATTTAAAAAATTCTTTTTCAAAAGTGTGGCTTATTAAGGTCTGGAATAAAGCATAAATTGTTGCAGCTAATGTAATCATGAAAGATGAAGGACATTTCAACCCACCTCTATTCAGTTCTTTGAAAGACTCATACATTTCTTTTTCACAATCCAAATGCATTACTTAAGCGATTGCAGCATGTGGTGACATTCATCACAGATTCTTTGTTTATCGAACACTAAAGGAACTTTCGTACTTGTATAGCTGACAATACAGACAAGAATCTTTGGGAAACTGAAACGTAGAAGTGTCTGAAGCCTAGTAGTTCGATCTACATCCCGGCACACAACACGAGCGACCCATATTTCAGTTTTGTGAAGGTCACTTTTCTGAAGATCGCAGAAAATATACTAAACAACTACTCACGATTAAGACTCAACCTTCACTTTCATAAATAAGCACACAATCTACTTATAACACACGTAATCATATACTCTCTGCACCTAACCACATGGAACGCACGTGAAACACAGTCACTATCACCCAACCGGTACCGGCGCCATTTTGCCTGGTATCGATACCTACATGAAGGTCTGAGAATTGAAGATGGTCTTGATATTAGCTTCAGTTTTAGACTGGGAGTGAACACACCAATATCTCTTACACCGTGTAGACTGGCAATGAAAGATTCTTTTTGAAGCCAACAGATTGCTCCCGCCGCCATATTGTGTCACTACAGTTTCACTGGTGGGCATGTACTGCTATATGTCATTGAGCACTTAGAAAATCTATAAACATAAATTTCACACGTAACTGCTAAAAATAATGCAATATTGAACAGGAAATACGTTTGGGGAAATAAAACAATTAATATCAATGTTTTAAATCGCTTTTATTGCTTTATTTTGTCAAGAAAATGGTTGATATTGGGAAAATATATTTAAATAAGTCTACTGTGAATGTTTATATTAATAATTTCTGTTTATTGCTTTTAGTTTACAAAAAATGCATGGTGCATAAACGCACCACCGAGCACATAAGGTATCATCTGAACTATTTTTTTGAATGAAAGTTAAAGAAGCATTTCTCGTGTACTGCAATGTTACATTTCATGCACTTACGCGTGGTATGTGATTTGCAGAGAGCACATCTTGTTCTTTTTTCTTGAGGTACAATAAAATGTTCTTTTTGGTCAAATCGAATTTCTGAGGAAACGCGATTGGCGACTACAATGACATTTGGACCAACTTTACTCTTACTTTTTCATACTTTTGAACGAGATCTCTTGCTACACATCTTCGAAACGTAAAAAGATCCATGTTTCCATTCTGTGATTTCCTATGGAGGAGCCAGCAATTTCGAATTGTAACATCAATTCCCCACAAAAAAATTCGCCACCACCATTTTTTCGATCGGATGTTTGTTCTGTAGTAAAGTTCTGGCCAGCTAAAAGACCAGCTAACATGACAACTTTTGAAAAATATCACTGTCGAATGAGAACATGGATTCATACTCGATTTGGGGAAGTTTCGTTTCGAATTGTGTTGGCAAACGCCGTTGCCAACCTTCACACAATTACACTGTGTATATTACGTTTACGTGGTAGGGACATTTTTTTAATATTTCAGTTGGCGACGAAAAAATGACTACTTCCGTAGATTCCGCCAACATTCAAAGCCATTCGAGTGGAGTTGCTGTGTTCGCGATATTTGCTAGCGATTTGTACTTTGCGGTTTGCTGATTTTTGTTATTTGCATTTTATTTCGTTCAATTTATTAATTTAGTAGTTATAGGCATTTTTGATTTTTATTTATTATTTTCCGATTGTTTTCCTTAGTAATCATAGTTGAAATAGTTTTAGTAGCAAACGTTGATTCTTTCCATTTAGTATTTCGTGTGTTAAATTAATTATATTGTATTTATTATTATTATTATTATTATTATTATTATTTGAATCCAATTTATTTATAATTGGAAAATAATGGATAGCCCAAGTACATCTGGGCCTATTCTTGGTATTGCACCATTGAAGATAACACGCCTTCAAAGTTCCCTTCAAAAGGGAATTGTAAATTTATATCTGGGATTGCGGAAAGAAGCAATTGAAGAAGGTGTCCATGTTACCCACACTTCTTTGATAATACGAGTGGCAACATTATTACAGGTAATTTTTTTAAAATTTCTGTATAATATCTTTTAAAAACTTACAAGTGTAATTTTCTTAATTAAAATAGTGATGGGTATAGTTGTTAATTATCTTTAATTATTAATTACCATTAGTTATGTATTAATAGAAATAAATCCAATTTTCTTTTTCCAAGTTATTGTGTGTTTACAGGTGGGTGTGAAGTCAGTTGAAAATATTATCAACAAACATAAAAAAAAAGAAGTTCTCACCACACCCAATAAGACTCGGAAAAGAACCCGTCCAGTCACCAATGTTGACAATTTTACAAAAGATGGGATTGCCAATAAAATATATTGCAGTTTGAGTTCAGGTAATCAATAAATATATTTATCCTAACAATTATCAATTTGTTTTATACTTGTTTTTGGGTTACTTAACAAGTACCATGAATTATATTTTATGTAGGTTGTGGTATTTCCATTAGAAACCTCTATACGGAGATAGTGGGGGATGAATCATTAAATTTTGAAGGCTCTCAGACCTCCTTAAAGCGAATAGTGAAGAACATGGGTTTTACGTGGGGAAAGGGAGACCGGTATGCTCATGTGAGGGAGAGTGAAGCTGTAATTTTTAAGAGAGAGTGCTTCCTGAGAAATTTTATTAAAAACATGAACTCCAACATGCCAAAGACAGTAGTTTTCTTGGATGAAACATGGATATATATGAATGGTAATTTCTTATACTTTTCTTCTGGAACATTAATTTTAATATTGTTGTACAATGTAATGAGCGTATAGTGAACATAATGAGAAGTGCATAAAATAAAGCAATATAAATTTGGATTTAAGTTGGATAGGTAAATGTTACCATAGGTTTGTTACCACAGGAGGGTCTTCAAAAACCTGGTTAAAAAAGGATGAGGTAAGGGGCCACCCAAAAAAACCAGATGAGGGGAGCAGATTTGTGGTTGTTCATGCTGGAAGTAAGCATGGGTTTGTGCAAGGTAAGTTGCAATAATCAGATTGAATAATCATACACATGGCATAATGATTCAGAGTAAGTTTCCTTTACTTTATAATCACTTATAAGATTAATTTATTCTTGTTGATTATACACTGTTAATAATTTATTTTTGTGCAATTTCCTCTGAATGAAAGTGGCAGTGAAAACATTTTTGTTCATTAGGAGCAAGTCTAATTTTCAGCACAGATTTGAAGAGGGGCCAGGATTACCACGGTTCAATGAACAGTGAGAATTTTGAAAGGCAAGTTCATCATTAATTTTCATTATAGTCAAACAATTAAGTCATTATTAAGGCAATACAGTGATTTTTTGCAAATTTCCACAGGTGGATCCAGGCACAGTTAATTCCTGGCATTAAAAATTTGGGGCCTTGCCTAATTATAATGGACAACGCTTCATACCACAGTAGGTTGGTAGAAGAAAATCCTTCATCTAGGTGGAAAAAAAATGAGTTAGTGGTAAGTAACTAGTAAAAATTGAAGTTTAGAATTTGAAATGTAAAGAATTTTAACAATAAATCTTCTTATAGAGGTGGTTACAACAACATGGTGTGGTGCCACCAAATAATGCCACTGTTGTTCTTTTGAGGCAACTGTGCAAGCTTCATAGTAATCAACTGAAAAGGTTTGCTCTTATATATAATTTGCATTTTCAAACTGTTAATGAAGAAAATATTTTTGAGGTGGATTGTTTTCTTTTTTCTAGATATGTGGTTGACAAACTTTTAGAGGATGAAGGGCATCAAGTTTTACGCCTTCCACCATACCACTGCTTTTTTAATGCCATAGAGCAAGTATGGTCTGAGACAAAACGATATTACACAAAAGTAATAGTTTCAAGGCCAGGCAGTGGCATTGAAAGAACTAAACAGGTTTGGGAGGAAGCATTAAATCAGGTAATCCCAACTTTTTCAAGCGAATATTTAACTTTTGAATAGCTACATTTGAATATTCTTATAATATTGATAATACTTGATTGCAATTGCAGAAACTAAAAAAAATAATAATTTTTAAAATTAACTGCTTTACATTAAAAATGTTATTATTTTTATTACTATTAATTATTTTAACATCTGAGTGCATTCATTTTAGAAGAAATCATTTTAGTATTTCTCTACTTTTCTTTGTGTAATCCATATTCCTTACTAATTATATTTATTATTTTTAATATTTATCTCAGTTATTTTAATTGTAATGTGGAATGTGATATCATCTAATTTTTATTTTTGACACATATCGCTGTAGGTGACTCCACAAAAGTGGAATAATTACGTGGAACATACTGAAAAAATTATAAAAGAATATTGGAGGAAAGAAATACAAGATGTTCCAGAAGTTGAAGACATCATAATAAATTTGGAGAACAGTTCTGGAGAAGAGGATGACAACGACAGTGAGGATTAATCAGTAAGATATTGATTACAACAAGCTTTATTATTTTTCTGAAAAATTTTGTTACTGAAATTCATTTTTTATGAAGAGAAAGATGGAATAAACTATTTATTTATAGTATGCATTTACAGAAGAAAGCTCTAAGCATCACATCTGAGCTGTCATGTTGAATCTACTTGGAAAAACAAATTTAATGTGATGATTAATCAGGTATAGTTTCAGGTAAGATATTAACCTGATGGTTCTGTTGCATGAAGCAGATGCATGATTGATGTTACAATAACTTTTCACTCCCCAGCTAACACAACGTGCCTGGATTATCACTTCTTAATCTTTTCTTGAAGGAAGTTTGTTGATACAATTTTTTATGAAATGTTTTTCTTTAATCACCAACACAAATTGTTTTTGTGATATTCAAAACATAGTTTTTTGTCTTCAAACATTATTATTATTATAATTTGTAGTTTTCACACAAGTACTTGTTTTGTATATCTAAACGTATATGTAATTGGTCTTTTTAATTTTGTTTCAGTGTTTTGTAGCCCATTTGTAACTTTTGTAATTATTTTATTGGTAGAATTTCTGACATTACTTGTAGCCTAATACTGGTTTTGGGCAAGTGGCACCATATCTCTCTCCCTGAATCCCACATACATTTTGAGTTTCTTTGACACAATAATTTTAATACTGAAAATAACCATAGTTTTGCCATGATTTTTTTCACAGCAAGAGTTTGTATTTAATTGGTGTAATAAATACACAATATTTTAATCTTGTAGTGCTTTGCTGCCTGTTGGGAATTATTGGGCATGCATTAACTGGAATGGAAACTGGAATATAATATAATTTTCATTTGAATTACGTAACAAGTTAATGAGAGAGTTTATTGTATAATTACTGCATGTTCAGGGAGTAGTTAACAGAAATGTAGTCACAATAACAAAGTAGATTCAATATTATTCTGAAACTTTATATGTACTGTGCCATTTATACTGATGGTGTACTTTACTGTTTAAATAAATATTATAAAAATCAAAAAGTAATATATTTATTACCATATTCCCAATCTTATGTATCCCATCCCACTGAAATGGAGAAGAAATAGGTAAAAGAGAAAAGCTGTCTCTAGTAACAACAGACAAGTAGCCTTACTCATCCTCATGATCTTCTTGTCATTTAAAAAATAATTTACTATTAAAAGCTAATGAACAATAAAACATATAAATTAAATGGATGCTTATGCAATATTGACATCCCTAGGCTGTTAGGAGCAATTCATTGGATCACCTAAAAATTACCATATATATATTTAATTCACTGAAATAATTGAGGTATTTATTTTTGTTCAATAAAAATCATCATTAACAGCTGAAAACGTGAAAGAATTGTTAATACTATCATCTCCAAAGTATTATTAATACAGAAGTCTGACTACAGTTAACTTTAAAGTTGTATTTTTCATTTGCACTCGACACTTTTTGACACCTCTTACGCTAACAGTTGTTGACAATGATAATTCAAAATTATCTTAGTAATTGTTCACTGAGTTAATGTTCGTTTGTAGATTAAAATCTTTCTATTATTGAACCATTAAAGGAAAGAATATTACTGTACAGTGAACAGTCTCATCCGCGCGAAATGTGTATGACAACAAACAAAACAAAAGCGAGAGAGCTGATCGGAATGTTAGTTTCCTAAGTTGGCTACGCTGACAGGAAATCTGTCAAGCTGCCGTGATGCGAATTTAGTGCGGCCTAGTACGCGGCCTGGACGATTCTTTTTCCCACAAAGCGTATTCGAGAGAAGTGTTTTTGAGATGATGTAAATAGGGCCGAATTTTTGAAAGCTTATCATTTTCGTCTAACTGTGAGTTGTCATTGAGATGCACGTGACGCATTATTTCTTCAAATCTATTTCTTCGCATTGCATTTGAAATTGCTGAGTTCTTAGTATCGTCACATTCTTCCCAATACATCTTTTTGCGAGGAAGCACATTGTAACCACTAATCAAAAGTATTCCGAAAAATGCTTTTAGCTCCTCAGATGAGAGTTCAAAGTTGTTTCTTCCTTTCTGCACTGCATATAAAACACTTTGTTTTACAATATATTCAATAAGATCATCACTGAAAATCAGTTCAAAAATTTCCAAAGGTGACATCGGTTTATGAATATGAGTAAATGTATAATAAAATTTGCATAAGTCTTGTAATGCAATAATATATGGAATATGTTGTATAGTACATTACGAAACATGTTCAGAAATGCGTAAAAACTGTAAATATAAACAAAAAACACGACACACATGTTTTGACCAAAATGCATCCCTATGTGCTTGGTGGTGCAAAAACGCACCACTCAAGTTTAATCAACATTTACAACTTGCATGTTCCACATAACCTCAAATTTATGTCTTAGGCATATTTATTACAATTATAAGAAGTTAATTACATTCACACTGTACTAAAAATTATGAACCACTGCACAAAACATACCTTTTAGGATAAATATGTGCTGCCATTTTGATCACTCAGGACATACCAATTATTAACACCGCTGTAATATCTACACAATCACGCTCCTGAACGCAAAGCTGATGTAAACACGTCATGGCATGTCGTGCCAGGCTCACCACACCGACAAAAAGAAAAAATCACCACACGTTTGTTTTCAAAGAATAAAAATCGAAAACACAGCAGCGTGGTGCATAAACGCACCACCGACCGCTAATGGGTTAACTATATATAACTATTTTTGAAGGGGAACAGCCAATTTTCAACTTCTCAAGAATGCTGGTTGTAACAACCTAAACACTTCTTCTGCAATTATAGATTTTCATATTAAGAAAATGCAAATAATAGTATTGATATTATGGCGAGTCTATCTGTGGTTACTAACTTTACAGAACAATGCATATGTTTCGCGGATTCCTCTGTGTACACAACTGACTCAGAATATCTGACAAAGAAAGCTGCTCTCTTTCAGGCAGACTCTAGCAGTGTCAGTTGTTTATAAATAAACCTAATAGTCGCATTTCGTCAGAAGACTTCCATTTGAGACCGGATGTGTGTTTCTGGTATTAATCTCTCTCTCTCTCTCTCTCTCTCTCTCTCTCTCTCTCTCTCTCTATATATATATATATATATATATATATATATATATAATACACGTATAAAACCGGATGTTGGTATGTATATACGAGCTAAACTCCGACACCGTTGGATCGATTTCCATGAAAGTTGGCACTTCTACGTGCTTTTCCACCCAGATAGTTTGTGCTGTTAATTCTGTTGGAACTCCACTACATGGCGCTGTAGAACAAAACTATTCACGTCAAATGCAATCCGCAACACATTCGGCAGCATTTTGAATCTATATCGTGGAATAACTCGTAAACAATGCGTTCTAGGGCCTTAAGAACTGAAATTATGAGCCCGAAGGCCCTGGAGAATTGCCAGAACTCGCCTGCTGTCATCTTTCTCTCCATGTATCATCGCTCGCCGCAGCACCATCCACGATGTTGTAATCATCATCACGCCGACGTAACAATTTGTATTTTTGTTTGTTCTTTCCATTACAGATTACATCCTAATAATTTCTAAACTGTGCAATCATGCAACAATTTACGTGATCATCAGTCACTGCAATGCTGTACGCTCCTTATGTTTATGTATTTGCATTGATTGATTTGTGATACAATCTCTAGATAGCTTCTTGTAATTTTATTCAATGATTCAATTACATGTATTAATTTCACATGTGTGTGCTAAGTTCTGAGTGATGTTGACAGAATCTGAATAATCAATTTTCAGGAAAACGCGAGACCGCGCTCGCCCAATTCCTACTGGTGGTCCTTCCTGAAGGTAAATGAGTTACAGGAAAATGACGGAGTGGTTGATATGTAAATGGGTCACGCCCTAACCAATTCTCAGTCCACTGCTACGTATCACCCCCACCAGTAACGTTTAGCGTTCCGATTGAATGACACCCTAACAGCTATTTACAAATCCTATGTTTAAATCGAAGTACATCTAGATACTGTCGAAAATCCTGCCACCGTGGGGACTCGAACTTAGGATCTCCCGGTCAGAGGCCATGAGCTGATGCCATGAGTCACCACTCCAGGCTTCAACCTCAACCATAAATAAACACTTCTCACACTTAGTAGGAAAAAAAAAACCAACTGTTTTAACTATTTTAAGCGTTAAATAAATAATTGGACGCGACGGTGGCCCGTGCGACCGAATTGCGATGGCTCTCGTGTGGCCAGCGCGGCCTCTTGTGCGCAAGCGCGCGCCGAGGAACAGCCGAATAGCGGCGGGGCTTCCGCGTCCGCGTTCCGCCGGCGCTCCAAACCCTTGGAAGGGGGAGGGGGAAGGGGCAAGAGTTGGCTCCTTGGGGAGCGCCTGGCAAGGCCGCCCACCGACTGCCGGCGGCCGGACGTCCGCCGCTGTCCGCCACGCTGGCCAACACACGGCGGCGGCGAACACACAAGTCTATACGCGAGGTAGGAATATGGGAGGAGAAACTCACTGACGGAGACCTAAAACTTCGTAACTTCGGAAAGACCAAGAGGAAATAAAGGCTGATCTTCCTTTTTACTTTCTCGCTACCGCCTATGCAGTAGAGAGAAAGTTATGTAATGCTACGCGAAAAAACGGCAAATTGTCGGCAGAAAAACTTATTACAGGGCTCCGGTAATGAAAAAATTAAATTGTTCAATTAAAAATTTTAATTAATTAAGATAATTTAAAATTTAATATAAATTATTCTAAATTTATATTAAATTTTAAAAATTAATATAAATTTTAAATTTAATTACTATTAAAAAAATTATGCTAAATTTAGAAATAAATCCTTTATCACATCATTGCAAAATACATGGGGTGGGGCGGAGGGGTGCTGGACGAGGCAGTAAAGGATAGAGGGAGGCGGGGAGGAGCAAAGGGGGCAGAAATTTGCCGACGCCAAAGGGCATTAAACAGAATTTTAAGAAAAACAGATAATGCGGGTTTCATTTGGAGACTTTCTTAAGCAAACTTTCTACAAACTTGTTTTTCTTCTGCAATGTGTTTCGTACTATCGGGTGGTATTTCTCTATCCAGCAATATCAAATTTATGGGGTTTTATGACAATGAAGTTATAAGAAGTTATTTTTAAATCACAGACACATTTTATTTTTTTAAACTAGTGGTGCTACAAAATGGCACAGACTTTCCCGTATTAGTTTTCTATTTCCTTGGGTCTGCGCTAGCTATGCAGAATTACCACATACTCGTACCAGCTGCAGTCTAGCCGCCCTAAGTACACTTTCTTAATTTTTCGGTTTCCTAATGATAGAATGGAAATATTAATTTTAGAATATTAAAGAACAGCAAAACCTCACCCTTAATGGCAATTTTATTTGAAAAATTTGGAGCCGTTTTGAAGAAAATGGCGTTTAAGCGCTACTGAAAATGCGAAATTTGAAGCTCTTTTTCACAGACAATTTTTGAGTTTCCGAAAAACTTAATTTAAAGTCATTTAAGAGGTCTCGGCGAAGAATCTCAATCTCGACCGTCAAACAAACGACAAACGGAAACTTTCCACACTTAATATGAATATAACTATTTTATTAAATAATTATAAATTATTTAATTAAATAATTTAAAATAATAAAATGATTACCTACAAAAAAATGTTAACTGTTGCTGACTCTTTTTGTTTAATGCATATTCTTAGTTTTAAGCTCATATTTATTGGCTATTTTACGTGCATATATTGCTAATTTTAAGTGCATGGTTGCATGCATATTTTTACCTTTTTTAGTGCATGAAGTTCTGGGGTCTTGTTATATACCATTTAACACCATCTAATCTTTAAAGAAATTTACTGTGTTGAATAAAAAAAAAACGATGAAACGCTGTCGGAACTATTATCTTACGACGAAAGGCAATTCACGAGTGAGCAGCCAGAATTTTCGTAATTATTTTGCTGTCAATTGCATATATTTTAATTACTGTATTAACATTATTAGCCAAGCGAATTCACATATTTTTGACAACACTGTGATGGCAACAGTGAGTTGCTCGCTTCTTGGTTGAATTGGACGTTTTCAAATAATAGCAAAGATGTTCGTAGCGCAGAAAATGCAATATTTCAATAAGACGTAGCTATTTCCAATAACGCGGGAAAGTATCTTCTGTTGTAGCACTACTACTTTCTTTAAACCTTTTGTTAGAATAGAGCACAATATACTGGAGTCATTGGAAGGAAAAAATCATTTAAATCTGTAACATTTTAGTGAAATCAAAAAAAATGTTCGAACCTCTTGCGCATCGTTTGGTTAGAATTTTTTTCAAGTGATAACTGGAGTTCTACTATTATTCGTCCGTCACTCACGTTTGGATCCCTCCCATCCACCACTCGAGACCAGTGAGGTGTTACGCCTAGTACACACCTAGCGACTAAGGCGCGGAACACGTGTATCACGACAAGTCACGCGACATTTTTTCCGGGTTTGGAAGTGTCGCGATACAAAAGTTGCGTGTTGTAGGTCTCCCATTCAAAACGGTATACACGATACAAATGTTGTCTGGACGCGTCACAAGACATGTCCCGCAACACGCCGATTCTAGTCTGCAGATAGCCGCCATGTGATATCTGGTTTGAGTTCTGTTGATTTGCGATGAAAACGACTCTACAAATTTTTGAGGATTTACACATCCTTCCTTGTCTTTGTGATGTTGAGTCTATCCAAAATAAAAACAGAGACAAAAGGATGGAAGCAATCTGGCAGTAAAAAATACACTATGTCCATTCACGAGATGGAGAAACGATTCACAACATTTTTAAATCACAATTTAGGTGAGAGCACAAAAAGTTTACGGAATCCAAAAAAGTCCCCTTCTCTTTCCCCCCGAAAGTCAAACTGGTTTGGTTAGCAATCTTTAATTTTTTTACTGCTAGGGATGGAATGGAGAAGAAATTAACTGGCTCTCTTTGTAAGGACGCAGGACATTGAATCACAACAGTGTAAAATCACTGTTTCACAACTGTCCCAATACAAACTCCCGTGACTTAGATGCTAGTTATGTACTGGATTTTACTCGACACGCCTCGGTCGCCTGGAGGGATCTGATGATTTGTTTACGGATCCGACCAGAAGATTCTAATAAATTAAGAATAAATCCGAACGCTCCCGGAAGAGTAAGTTTCTCTCAAATCTTATTTTGGGGTGGGAAGTGGCCGTAGCACCAAAAGAACATTCGACAAGAAGAGTTGCGTCCACACATTTTTTATTCTCATTTAATTTCAATTCTTAACAGATTATGTTTTACGTACTACGCCTGAGGATGAAATAATCATATAACTCAATGCTTAAAGTTTCTTTTCATTTAGAACTTGCGTAGTAGATATTTGTAATATATGAAAATATTTTAAAAGCTGTTTAAGCTTCGGCAACGCCACAGTCTAGTTCAATGATATTACGCAACCGTTATCTATAACACGAGAAAGTATGTGGTGTAGTAGCACCTCTTTATTAATGTCGGGACTAGGAGAGGTGGCTCAGGGTATCAACTGATGTCACTGCAGAGCCTCTGATCGGGAGGTTCTAGGTTCGAGTGACGGCAGGATTTTCGACACTAGCTAGATATCTAGGACGAATTCATCCGCTGTCCGGAGGAAAATTCTAGCGTCCGGCTGCTCTGACCGGTAGGTTTCCGTGAGTTCTCCGATCAATACTAGGCGAATGCCGGAGCAGTAATCTAACAAACGGGTCACGGACCTCCCGTCACATTCCTTGTCGTATCCTATCCCTTCCTTATACACATTTACATTTTCATGCGCTACGTACACTACCACACATGCCAGGTGCCCGGTCGAGAGCTTAGAGCTTGTCTCGGCTGGGGCGGTGTTCCGCAGGTGAGAGATACCTAGTTAGGAAAACCCTGCTAGCTCACAGGTCGGAACTGGATCGCACCACCCAGCGGGGTATGATCTCCACCATCTCCCAAGCAAAAAATATACTGTACTTACGGGACCAGTAACTTTAACAGTTGAGGCACCCGGAATCATTAATCAATCATTAATGACGGGTTTCCTTTGGAGACAGCGGAAGTGGCCTGCACCAGCTGTTGTGACCTGTCGCTTCGGTCCACTGTGCGGACTCCGTTAGCGTTCTGCTTGGGGCGCGCTCGCGTGGGGGCGCGGCGCAGGCGCCTCGGCAACAATGAATGAAAGGCTCAGCGCCTTTTCACTCATGCGGCCCTTCCTCCTCCCAAACACGGCGTGACGTGAGCTATTGGAACGGTTCGCGAAGCTGGCACGCGGGACGTATCTCGATTGTACCCAGCGATCAACTTTTTCTAAGCCTTTTATCTACCTCCTCAAAAAGGCATGGCCCGATTTCATCCCGATTCTCCTCTTGAGTTCAAGAAAGAGGCATTCGGTTTTTCTCTGGAATACAAGTTCGCTCAGCAATCTGTGCTTCCAAGATTGCCTTTTCGTTTTCATATTTGATGAGCATGAGCCAAGCTTTAATAATGTATTATTTTTATTCACAGCTCTCTGGTACATTCCCTAAGTTACAAAGTTATTTCTACTAAAGCATGACAACTTGTCCAATAATTACCCAAATATACAATAATACTCGTAAATAATAGATAACTATATTGAACACATTTACAAGCTTTTACAAATTTAAAAATTTACAAATTGAAATTTCTATTATTTAGAAACCTACACTATCTCCAAGAAATCTGACTAATGAGCATGTGATCAGTATCACTGCCAATAAAGTTGTAGTTGTTATTATTATTGTTGTTATTATTATTATTAATAAATATTAAAGATCGGATTTTCCAAATAGTGTCTGCACTACTAACCTATTACATGCTGCGCAGGGGGGGGGGGTATGTGTATGTTGAGGATGAAAGTGGCAGGAGGAATGTTAGGCCAAAAACTAAGCGTTTTGAATTTTCATTGATAGTAAATTTGAGAGTTCGTTTTTATTTGTTCGATTATATTTCGTTGGTGTGCAAGAAAAGTGAGATACCTCGAAAATCGTCTGTTTTCAACGAGAGAAGAAATATCTCTTTATAGAAAATTGTTTATTCTTAATAGTGAAAATTTCAAGAAGGTTTATAGCACAAAGCAGCTTATATATTGAAGAAAACACTTCGTCTTTAGCACCACAAAATTAACGGCTCCAGTTTAAAACAGTTACGTACAAAATTGACAGTGTTTCAAACTCGTCAGTTTTCTTGGGCACAGACATTTTTGTCTTTCTTGGGCACATACACTATCACTATAATTATCGCCATACACATCACAGGCTTTTGCAGTTTCAGACTAAAAAGGGAATGATCCTTGTTGGACAATTTTGAAATTAATTATTTATCACTATTAAGTTAAATTTAATTTTTAATTTATATTTAAAATTATCGCACTGAGTTTTAAACCATCATCATTAAATTAAAAAAATTCATCTCCATAGGAAAGGCAATATACCGGCAGATCTGGAGTGCGTCATTGTTTGGTTAACTAGGGACATTTTCAACTGGCTCCGTCATCATCTTTTCACTCGTGCTGTGCGAGTTGCCATAAGGCAGACATCAGACTCTCTTTGTCGCGATGCTCACGCTTTGCTGTGTGGCTAGCGGAGCGGGCGCTCTTGTTCTGCGCTCCGAGGTCTTCAACCTTTGAGGCAGGGGTCGCATTGGAAATTCCAGTAAGGGGGCAGACTGTTCTTCATAATTATATTTGAATTTGTAAAATGCATTTCAGATTCACATGGAATTGAAACCATAATATTCTATTGAATGAATACTAGTGGCGCTACACAGTACATAAGTTCTGCGTAATTTGTAACGGATATGTCATAATTGGGGAGCGGATTTTAATGAAATGTCATTTTCTTCATTTCATTTCAGAACAATGCCGTTTAGTAGAAAGTAATTTTATGTTATGACATAAGGAAGGCCCATTTTTATACGTCATCATTTTTTCATTTTTTGTCGATTTCGACTGATAAGTCATTTTTTACCTTTTCCGTCATTTTTATCGTATTTTTCCCTGATTTAATCGATTTTAATGTAATTTTAATGACACTTGCTTCAAATAATATTTACGAGATGCAACAAATGTTCTCTACAGAATCCCTGAATGGTCTATTCGATTTTTCGCTCAGTTATTGTAATGTCAGCCCTTGTTACTATGTGACGCCTATTTGCGTAATTGTCGGTTCAGTCGCTTTCGGGAGTACTGAAGACTGATTTCCAACTAAAGTACTGTCCAAACCAAAAGTTTGGAAGCTGAGTTCACTTGAACCAATAGAAGAAGCCTCGATAACATCAGTAACGTATCCAATAGCTTGAGTAGTTCATCCAAACTGGTTGTGATAACATTTTAACGTCATTTTTCTTACTTTTAGGGCATTTAAAAAGATTTAAAGAGCATTTTATTGATCATTTTTGGCGATGTTTT
This sequence comes from Acheta domesticus, assembly GCA_031308135.1. Taxonomy (NCBI): domain Eukaryota; kingdom Metazoa; phylum Arthropoda; class Insecta; order Orthoptera; family Gryllidae; genus Acheta; species Acheta domesticus. The sequence continues at coordinate 126,347,743 of JAHLJT010004567.1, read as the reverse complement.
AGGTCATCAAATCCGTCCCATAGCAATAATATAATTCTAGTTGAACCGGTGCTCAAATTTTCGCCTATTTGAACTCGTTAGCTTATGTTACCACAGTCAGCAATAAGTTAGTGCACTTAGCGATCGTCTCAATGACCCCGCAACGCATGCCTCTGCGAGTGTTTGTAACCCACTATAGTTATTTGTGATACGAGTGGTAAAAGCGACATTTTATTTTGCGGGTATGATAGGTTGCGACACGAGGCCGACAGGCCGAGTGGTGCAATCCTACGGGAAAAACACAATCACTTTTACCACGGGAGTTATACATTATTTTTTAGACATTCTTACAAACGTATTTTGTTACAATTCAAGAATATAAATCACTTAATGATGACAAGTTTTATGGTTACTGATCCGGTTTTCTTTGTCACATTCACAGCATTTTGAACACTTGAGATTCGTCTCACTTTTAGCATTAGTGCTAAAAATATAACTTTTAGAACACTGTGCAAGTCCTGAAAGAACTGCTTTTACTACCGGTTGTCTAAAAAATATTTCTCACTAGTAGCTATCTAAAAAACAGTATTCTCCGGCTTGGGATTTGAAATTTTGGAACTTAAGCGCCTACATTTTTTACTTTCTCTTAAAGAGAAAGCATTGTAATGTTGTGGCAGATATAAGCGATTTTTTAAAAACAATAGTATAGTGGAGCCCTGGTAACGAAAAAGTGGATGAATCTTAGTCATATACGTTGTAAATTACTTCTAGCACATTTTAAAGTCAGAATCCACATTTTGTGGGTCCTTTTGATACGGAAAAATCGATTGACGGTAACTGTTTCAATATTATTGCATTTCAATCTGGCAATCTTACGCACCATTGAAAATGAACAGTATGCAATTGCCTAATGTTAAGACAACAACGATTCTGGGGTCTCTCAATTCAGTCAAACCTCAAAAGGAATATCCATCCCGTACCAAATGATGACATGACCCTCATCTCAACCACGTGTTTCTTCCTGTTCCCCTAAATCAGACCTGCACAAAAGCCTGCTCCCGCGGACATTCTGCACTTGGGAGCCGATCGTCTGCCCGTGGCAGCGCCGAAAGTGCAAGTAGTGGGGAGTAGGAAACTTTGTGGGGAGGGGAGAAGTCTGACGCAGCACGACGCGGCGCGTAGATTGAATGTCTGGGCGTCTAATAATGATCCATGCTTCAAAATTAAATGCCCATTTGTTTAAATGGATTATATCTAGTATTTCAAGTTACCAGGGTCATAATTCACTGTTTACGTTCTGTGCTCTACTCTATATCCACCTTTGTGTTCCACCACTGTATGTATTTTCATTTTCTAATATTTTTAAAGAAAATAACATGCTCATTGTGACTCTTAAGCATTATTTTAAAGCAATAGTTTTAAAATTTATGCTTATATATTAGAAAAAAATTATTTAATTCTATTTAACACAAAATTGCAATTTAATAATTGGTTGTTCACCAGGAATGTTATAATCTCCAAATCATTGAAAAATGAACAAAAACATGAGAGCAATCTCTCACATGAAGATTGACATAAAAATAGAATATGTGGCAATTCCAAGAAGGGTAATTGTGACCATTTTCCTCATTATGAAACTGAATACAAGAGATCAACGAGCAAACTTCTGTGACGATATGTTACGGACAATCATAAGATAATCATGGGTATTGGTTAAATAGAATGCAAAGGGATTTATATTTTTATACGATCTCGTAAACGACTTTACACTCTTGTCAGAAATTAGAACAGAAAATAATCATGATTTTTTAAGAACAATATGTTTTTGCTTTGAGAGAACCGTCTTATTCAATTAAACATAGTTAATAAAAAATAGTTTATTGCTGTCATCATCAAACAAAAACAATTCAGTATCAAAATTTTATGTTTAGCACAACACTAAATTTGTGATAACATCGTATCAAAGCGAATTACATTATAAGCCCTTCAAGCAATTATAATACTTGGTGTCGAAATCTAATATGTATAATTCGTTGTAGTTTCATATTTCGCCCTATCATAAACCGAGAACAAACATTTGCAATTTAATACAAAAGACAATATTACTTGAACTGTATATGACCGTCATGTTCTTGCCGATTGCTCTTTAAATTTACGCGCTATCTTTCGAATTGCGCATTCTGATTGGTGGTCCCCTTCGTCGATTTTCTCATTTGCACCCGAGTTGCCCGCACGCAGCTCCTGAGGTCAGTGAAAGTGCAAAATGCTGTGCAGGTCTGCCCTAAATCATTGAGAAAATGCTTACATGGCTTCTTGTTTTGTTCCTGGATACAAATGTATCTTCACTATGCGCACGTTTTGTGGGGCTCTCCTTTTGTTAGATGTGGTAGGAGCAGAGCCAGGGATGTTATTTTGATAGCAATACTAAAAATTCAAATCTGTATTTTGTTTGTCGATGCAATTAAATTTTCTATAGCTTAGGAACGAAAATGCCTGGTTTTCAAATGTTGCTAACATCGATTTGTTGGTACTTTCATTCATCATTCAACTAGGTATAGTAAAAATGAGGGGGAGAGATACTAGAACTCAAGAAAACGTGTCAGATTGTACTTCTTGCCCATACATCGCATACAATTTTTACTACTCTTTGACGAAAATTTAAAAAAATGTATTACTAATGTAATTTAAAATGGTAACATGTTTCAATCAGATGCTAATTGCAGTTTAAATAAATTCAGTTTAAAAGGAGAAAAATCGTTCGGAATGTGCACAGTATATGGTACTTAACAATCGTTAAGGCTGTTGAAGACATTCACGTTTGCAGGACTCTCTTTTTACGATCAAGTATTACTATATTTAGATTGAGGCCGAGGTTTCAAGAAGTTACACAATGGCGATTATTTACAAGTTATTCGAAGCCGAAGTTTCCGAGTGTATTTTCTGGTCGTTGCTACAACCCTAATGCTCGTTCGTGACACTGCGCTGCAAAACATGGCAATTTATTTTCTCCCTCCCCCCGCCGCAAATGTCAATCTTTTCTTTGATCCTCCGAGGTGAGAAGTAACACTGCCACACGATTTGAAAAGAAACAACGAGAGGCGGTTGCGTACTGGATATGCAAAGGACGAACTATGACGCTGCGAAACCCACAGCTGGGTGGTGGCGCTCTCTCTCGTTCTGTCAACGCAATGCACTGCCGAGCGACTCGTTGAATCTGCGCTCTCCTCAAATCTGTTACGGACTCATGATCAGCGAGAGGACTTTATGGAATGTCAGTTAAATTAATCACTTAATGATAACACTGATTCATGTAAAAGATTTGTGTGAAATTTTAGTGGGAGTGCTCTTAATGTGAACTAGTGAAAAACACTTTTGCGTTAGTATAAAATTATATTTAACTTTCTGAAGAGTGCGCAGATTGTTTTGACTTACCAATGATGATTTCATAGATTGCGGTTTTCGGGTGCGTGAACGACTTAAGTCATTTAGTCCCGTTAGTGTAGTGCGTGTTTTATCATGGGAAGTGCCAAGTAAAATGTGAGAACCTGCAACGACTTACTCGTCGGGAAGGTAGCTATATAGCAAGCGTAGAAAATCCGCCACCTAGGGATTCGAAAAGTACAATAGTACCTCTCGGTGAGTCACTGCAGTCGCAACAGTTGTTGCCCTGAGCTAACTCAGCCGATGCAAATGTATTGATAAGATAAATAGTTCTACTGCACACACTTTCTCGCACTAAGGCGAGAAAATAAAAAATACTGATCAGTAAAGACGACTGATTTTTTCCAATAAGTAAGATGTCCTTCCTGTTTCATGTTCATGTCAACAAATTATCTGCCTCCAATTTTCTTTGTAAAATTTTTTGTGGATAGGATTTTCTAATGTCTCGGGTTTGAAATGCCGTCTATCTTTTGTATTGCATATTTCTCCTTTTTTCCTTCCTTCCTACCGTCCTTTTGTTTTTTTTTCCTTTTTCTCCCATGCTACTTATATAATATAGAGAAAGTATCGTAATAGTGTCTCATTTCGATTATTATGATTTCTTGCTTACGGATTTAAAGCTCAAACAACAACGCAAATTACAAATGGCACAAAATACATTCACCCGTTTCATTTTCGACCTTAGTAGATACGATCATGGTCAAACAAAAATTCTCTCAATCCAAAAAAGATGAACTTTACCTACCCTCCTCCTCCTCCACAAAATTTTGTATAATGACAATCAAATAACTTTCTACCTTATCCCACAACTTTAAATTGTTGACTCACGAGCGATCACGTCCATCGCGTTTACTTTGCATACCTCGGCACAATACGATATCCCACAGCAAATCATTTACAGTCACTGTAATTATAATCTGGAACTCACCACTCAATCTCAGAAAATTTTAAACTCAACTTAATGACTGGATTAAAGCAATTAATTATATATAAAACAAGTCCCTGTTGGCCTAATTAAATAATATCATGTTCGCACCCTAATTAAACAACACCACAAGAACAGGCCTTATGGTCTGAGCGTCGCCAGAAATACATTATTATTATTATTATTATTATTATTATTATTATTTTTCCATTACATCACGACTAAAGATCTTTGAGTCGGTCGGCTGAATATAAAATCTACTCCAGGTTGCAACCAGCTACCTAAGGAGCAGATCCGGTGTCTATGAGTGCCTCTACAATATTTTACGCAAAATGTGGGCTGTTCCAAATAAAGCAATTTCTTGCACTTCCCAGTCTTTTGAATTATCAGGGAGTTTAGACAAGTTCTTACTCAAATTTTGCGGAACAAATCCCAGAGCTCCGATAACTATCGGGACGACCTGTGCTTTTACGCCCCACATTCGGCTGATCTCGATTTCCAAACTTGTATTTAAGACGTTTCTCTGCCTCCTTGGTAACGACATTTTGATCGCAAGGTACAGCAACATCGACAAGAAACACAATTTTTTCTCGAAATCTCGGATGACTATATCCGGTTTGTTTGCCGCTGTCATGCGATCAGTTTGAATAGGTTGGGCGTACAATATCGTACACAATCCAACAGACGTCACCGGTTTTGGTGAGTGTTCGTACCACTTGGGGCATTTCGTGCCCCGTTCGGTGTTTCGAACTTCTTCTTCTTCTTCTTCTTCTTCTTCTTCTTCTTCTTATTATTATTATTATTATTATTATTATTATTATTATTATTATTAATGCAGGGGGGAAAACGGTGATTTCTCGACATTTTTTGTAAATTATTTCCTCTAACTCGTTTTGTAGTCAGAATCCACGTTTGTGGTAGGGCTTTGATTCTGAAAAAAATGTTTACTACAAAACAGACTGTCCGTCCGTCTATCCGTCCATCTGTCTGTGAATAACGCTAACGGCTAAACCGTAAGTTGCCCAAAATTGATATACCTCAATTGATCTAGTTGATGTCACGGCCTCTTTTGTATTTGAAATTGATATTTTGATGTTTAGGGATTGTTTGCCTGAAATCTGAACAATTTCAAAATTTTCTCAAAAATGACACCTATTGTTTTATTAAATTTTTTCCTTGGATTGCTTGAAAATATGCACAGGTTTTATTAATCATTAATGAAATCACTGATTTTCTGACAACTGGTACGAAAGTTCAAACCTTTTTTTGGCGTCTTCCTATTACTATAATAGTGAAGATAGAGCTTTCTTATTCATGTATGTTGTTCAAAAGATAGATCTTGAAATAAGATCATCTACAATGTTTCGAAAAATATGAGTATTTTGCACGGACATTTGCGTGAGATATGGGTTATTTTTAAACAATAATCTTCCCCAAAACTGCTCCGATTGAGAAGAAAACATCTTTGTGGTATCTATCAAAGATCGTTAAAAAGTGATGTTGGTTCCTCTTACGGCGAACTCTGTATTTACGAATATTGCAAAAAATTAACATTACAGAATTCCAGTATTGAAGATAGAGAATTTTGTTTTAAATTTAATCTATTGTGAAAAATCAGTCTTTAAAAAAGGTTTGGAAGAAAACGAGCAGTTTTTAAGTAATTTAGAATTGAAGTTGATGCAAATTTTAAAAAATCTAAAAAACGGCTCAACATTTTTTCTAGAAAAAATAGAAAAGATAGAAAAAATGGCATTTAGTAAAATGGCGCTTGTCTAATTTTTGTTCAACTCTCCAAATTTTCAAAAAAAATGTAAGTTAAAATAATGGGAAAGATTTTTATTTTTTTAAGTGTCGGGAAGACGTGTTTCCCCGAGAGATTGCGAGGGCTATAGATAAAGGAGCAGGGCTAGTTAACTCGAACCTGAATTACAGTCTCGCGGAGAAAAAAAATATTGCTGGTATGAAATATTTGCAGATTCATGTAGTTGTATATCACGTAGCCCTCACAATTATTGCGAGAATGTACGCTGTTTTAGCACTATTAGTTTCTTTCTTTCTATCTTGATGAAAAATGGAATTTAGCATTATTAATAGCACTTTTTGTATTAATAGTGATTTTAGTCTTTTTAGAAAATTTCTGTTCATTTATCAACAAAATACATTAAATTCAACTGAGTAAGTAATAAGCCGCTCAATTGTGTGTAACATACTTGCATTTAATCAAATAATCCTAGAAAGGTATGGCCACAAAATTTTCAAAATAATTTATGGCTGTGTCAAAACAGTGCACCTGACCTTCATCTTAAACTTATTCACTAGGTTCTAGAAAATTTGTTCGCACTGGTAACTTTGTTCGCATCAAAATCGTAAATGACCAGGCTGCTTCTGGAACTAATATTTAAACCAAGTTTTCGAGAAGATTTTTTCGACAAAAAATTGGGTCTGCTATTCTTCATGAAATTTGGCAGAAAATTTATTTTTTATACGGTTGGTGTAAGGCTCTATGAAAAGATTCTATGGAACGAAAACGAAAAACAAATTCTTGAAACATTTACTGTGTAAAATACTCGTATGATTGGAGTTCAGACACTTCAGTTTGTTTCTACGTATATGTGTTCAGATGTATTTTATTGAGAGAAAATTGGAAACCATTTTCAGTGAAAGTGTCTTAATTAAAGGGGAAATAACGGTTCCTGAGTCTAGAAACGAAAGCTATTTCTTAACAAGCATTGTCAAGGACTTAACTTCTATTTTTGCGTGCCTAACCACCGTGAAAGATAGAGAAAACGGAAGAAAAGCTTTCATTTTTCAGCGTGTATTTTGGATATTCAGCAACTTCGTTACACCATTTGTCTAGTTTATTCTGGCAAGATAATCTATCTGACACACGCTGCTCCTTTAATCGCTTTTTGTCATCTGAATGATACAATCATGAGGGAGTTCATAATTTTAATTTGTTGTTTCGATTTAAAAACTTAAAATTTACTCAAAACCCACCCTCAATACTCCTCAATAATTTCTGTATTATATCTATATTAAACTCTTGGTCAGCGTGCTCGCTTTCCAGTTCGCAGCCCCGGGTTCGATTCCCGGTCGAGGCAAGGCTATAGTGTGCATTTTCCTTGCAATGTCCCAGTATATGTTGCTGTGTGACAATGAGAAAATTTACTTCTTAGGTTGAGAAGACTGGAATACGGCGTGAGGATGTCTACGTGCTAACCACACGTACACTCTTAACCCATGGAGACGTCGCGTCGCCGGTAGGCCTGAGCCCGTTCACGGGATGTTGCGCCAAGTACATACATAATCTATATTCATAATAAACACATTTTCCCCCTTCAAATAAGTCTTTTCGGTTTTACGACGTTTTTGAAACTCTTTTTAAGGAGTTCATAACACTTCTTAAAACATTGCTGAAATTGGTCTCCAATTGTTCCCTTCTTGTTTACTGCCAGAAATAATTGAACATTATATGACCTGAAAGATCCAACAAATATAAAAGGAAGTTTAGGTATATCTCGTTGTCACCTTGTTTTATTCTTGTGTACCAGTGATGCATTCATAAACTGAATTCAGATGGAAAATTAGGTGCTCTACTTAATTACACATCAATATACGCGTACGTGGAAATTATTATTATTATTATTATTATTATTATTATTATTATTATTATTATTATTATTAATACAGTTTCTTCTTTGCAGCCTTTTTGTAGTTCTTGGCTATCCGATATTATTATCTAAAATATATCATCTGACATGAATCAATGACTAAAAGTAAGAAACTTCAACCCTAGATTTTGACTGCCGTATACCGAAAAGAAAGTTAACTTGCATCTATGTCCGTATTATTGTGTGGTGTATTGATTTATTATTTAGCCTGGAGCGACAACTGCTATTGTAGCAAGTCCCGTTAGTGTATTTCATGCCCAAGAGGTGGTGGTGTTCATACAGGCCGGAACACGAGATCTAGTGCAGACGTACATCGGGTTAGATAGATAGATAGATAGATATTTATTATTTCCGCAGGTAGGTTTATACAACCTGGTGGCGGAACACTAAAATTTACATATTATATCTACATATTATAATTATGAATTAAATACAATGTAACTTAAAATTATTTTAAGACAGTAATAATCATAATAATAATAATAATAATAAGAAGAAGAAGAAGATAATAATAAGATAACAATATTAACAAAAAATGCATTAATAACAATACCCGCATTATTACTACTAATTCTATTAATTATGGTGGTCCTGTACAGATACTTTATACTAACATATACGACTTTTTATACACTGCACTCCACTTCACTTCACTTCACTTCACTTCTCTTTCTACTTCTATATAGCACCACACTTCACAACACGTCACCACACGTCAATATGAATACTATAAACCAATGCATCTAATAATTATCACAGTACTAATAATGGTTACAATAATTACTAATAATAATAAATAATTCTAATGAACATAACTTACTAACTAATAAAATTTACAAATATCATTAGTTAATTTACTTTTAAATCTCTGAAGACCTAGAGGAAAGGGTTCCAAGGCTGTCGCAGGCAACTTATTCCAGTCCGTTATAGATCTATTTGTAAAGGAAAATTTTCCAACATCTGTTCTCTGTGGCCTGAACTGTATTTTGTGCTTGTGATCCCCTCTACTAAAATACGTGGGTCTACTGAGCCGGATGTGGATATCTTTCCAAGCTGGATAACCGACATACGCTTTGTACAAAGCACAGAGTCTTGCCTTAACCCTCCTGATTTCTAATGACTCCCACTCTACTTTCTTCCTATTGCTTCGGAAAATAAATTTACATGCTCTTCTCTGTACTCTATTCAAATATTCCTTTTGTGATATTCTATAAGGGTCCCAACAAACCGTCCCGTATTCCATTAATGGGCGAACTAGAGATATATAAGCTAATTCTCTTGCTTTCGCAGTACTCTTTTTTAGTATTCGCATAGTAAAATGCAAAGATTTCCACGCTTTCCCCACGACAAAGTTTACCTGATCTTCCCAACTCAATTTGCTATCAAAAATTATTCCCAGATACTTACAAGACACGACTCTTGGAATATTCTCGTTGCCTAAACGGTATTGAGTTTCAGTATACTTGCGGCCCCTACCAAACGTGATGGTTTTGCTTTTCGAACTATTTATTGTCATGCTATTTTTTTCCGCCCAGAGATGTAATCTATGAAGATCATCCTGCAAAATATCCTCATCTACTTTTGAATGAATAACTCGATATAATATACAGTCATCTGCAAATAGTCGTACCTTTGAAATTAAATTGTCTGGCAGGTCATTCACAAAAGCTAGAAAGAGGAGAGGTCCAATAACGCTTCCTTGGGGAATCCCTGAAGTTACCTTTGCTAGATTTGAAAATTGTTGTCCAACTCGGACTTTCTGTTTTCTATCTCGAAGAAGCTCATCAATCCACGCGACAACTCTGGTGTCAATACCTGACTGCAGTAATTTATGAACCAGTTTGTCGTGAGGCACAACATCAAATGCCTTCGCAAAATCTACTATTACGGCGTCCACCCTCCCACTATCATCAACTTCATCTGCTATATCCTGAAACAATGATGCTATCTGACTCTCGCAAGAGAAACCATTCCTGAAACCATGCTGTCCCTGAAAGAGCCATTCTTTTTGTTCCCATTCTTGTCTAATATAGTTAGTTATCAAATGTTCCATTAGCTTACATACAACTGACGTAAGACTTACCGGTCTATAATTGGCTAAAATAGTTCTGTCACCACTTTTAAAAATCGGAACAACGGTAGCTAGCTTCCAATCGTCGGGCACTCTTGAATTGTTGATTGAAACATGAAATAATCTTGTTAAATACGGTAAAATTGCCTCTCCTCCGAGTTTAATTATATCAGTTGAAATGGCATCTGGACCCCTCGACTTTCCGTTTTTCATTCCTGGGTTCCTGGGGTTTACGTCCAGGTATCTCCCAAAGTGAAGCATAGCCACAGCCTGGACAAGATCTTGAGTCCCGACCTACATCGCACGTGATCCGATGCTCGTTTGTTGAGATATTGTTGCGCTCCGACATTCGCCAGGTTTTTATTTGAGACACCACAGGAAACCACTGATGGTGATAATGAGTGAATCAGCTAGAATTCTGGAGCAGGCAGTGGTTGAATTCGACCTAGCTATATAGCTGGCGTCAAAAATCCACCACCGTTGGGAAACGAACCTTAAGACCTCCTGATCAGCAACCCTGCACACAACCAGAATGATACCACTGAGCCATCTCAGCCGATTTTGATAGTGTACATTTTATTTTATGAAATTGGAACAAGTTTTTTATTTCAGCATTGTTTTTATATCGGAATTTTAAAGCATCTAATTTCCTGCTTTCATTAAAAAAAAGGAATATCACCCGTCACTCGCAAGTTCCAAAAATCCAATATATTTCGAAAACTTTCGAAAATTCTTTTTTAGTCTTTTATATTCATTATATGGTACTATTACATATGGAACTATTACTATGTATAGTACTATTACTATGGTACTTATTACACTATTGTATGGTACTATTGCTATGGCATTTATTTCGTATTTTAATGTAAAAGATAATTTGGAACAGTATTCAGTTATTTTTACTTCCGTGGCCCCCAGATTCTGAAGTTTAGATTTTCGACTCGACAGCACTCAAAAAATTGAAATCGAATCTTCCGCACTAATCCACAGGCATGATAAACACTATTACTTGAGATAAAATAAAACAATAAATATTTGTAGACTGAAACTGGATTGATTATTACTTTTATGAATCCATATTAGTAACCCCTCTCTGGTGGATACTGGGTACAAAAGATATTATTCTCTCCCATATTTTAAATACATTTTAGCCGTTTTTTGTAGTTTCATAAACACAAATACATCGAAGGTTCCAAATTATCAGCGTTGCATATTGTAACATTAATTCATATTTTAATGCAAAGAAGACATATTTAAATGCGTTTGAGCACATCTCAGTGAGAGTAATTGGAATAATTCGTTTTAAAGCTTGGAAACGAGAAGATAATGTAACAAACTGCTTATCAGCCTTCGGGAACAACGGACCATACACCCATCTTGTTCGTTGGCCCTTCTGAGCTGCAGCCGTCCACTCGTACGCCGTCTAGAGCGGCGGAGGATGGATTCAGAGGAGTGGTGGACGTACAATGTGTAAAATAATTTTTCATTGCGTATTTCTCGTTTAAATTAATATGTGCAATACACGCAAATATACATCGCAAATAATTATAACCTCAATCAACGATTTACATGCACGAAAATAGGATGTACCCTAACATTGCTGACTGTGACTTGTAAGCTTTCAAAGGTCAGTGGGACAAACATAGGGAAATTAATGAAATTAACGTAAACCAAAATGATCCCAGACGATTTAAACGATGTAAAATTCGTTTTGTTGGGGATTATCTGAAAATAGTCAATATATGAGTTACTCGATGAAAGTATAAATTTAAAATTCGAACTTGTGAGGAATAAACTTTTTAGTGGCATAACTCTTATGTAGGGAGGACTCCTTAGTCAGCCATGCCTCTCCCTATCGCGCCGAGCAACGCTGATATTCACGGGCACCGATGGTGCGGGGGAGGTGCAGAGGCCGGGCAGCCTGCGAAGGACGGGCACGGCGGCGGCGGCGTTACGGAAGCGTCTACCGTAGCTGCTTCCGTTGCCGCCTCCGGGGCCAACGCGACTGCCTCCACCTCCAACACCTCCTTCACCAACTCTACCCATCAAAGCTTGTTCCTCCGCCTCCGAAAATGCCACTTCCATCACCGCCGTCGCCAATGCGTTCCCTTCCTTGCCACCGCCTATCCTCTGCTCACTCCGCTATCACCGCCTCTGCTAGTGTCCCCGTTACCACCTCTGCCTCCGCTTGCTCCACACATCTACCTCCGCCTCCGCCTCTACCACCGCCTCCACATTCCCCTTCATCTCTGCCCCCACTCCCGCTTGCACGCCGTTTCTATCTCTGCCTCCACATTCCCCTTCACCTCCGCTTCCACCTGTACCTATTCCTCTGCCTTTACTTCCACCACTGCCTCCGATTCCACCTCTACCTCGGCCTCCAACTCTGCCTCTGCTTCCACCTCCACATGCTCCTCCACCCTTGCTTTCGCCTTCATCTCCATCTCTGCCTTTGCTTACACCTCCACTTCCACCTTCGCTTTCGCCATCACCTCCTCCATCTCCAAGTTCGCCTACACCTTATCCTCCACCTCTGCCTCCATCTCCAACTCTGCCTCTGCTTCCGCCTCCACATGCTCCTCCACCCTTGCTTTCGCCTTCATCTCCACCTCTGCTTCTACCTCCACTTCCACCTTCGCTTTCGCCATCACCTCCTCTATCTCCTACACCTTATCCTCCACCTCTGCCTCCGTCGGCGCCTCCGCCCCCGCCTCCGTCTTCGCGAACGCCACCAGCACCACCGTCGCCGCGCCAGCGCCGCCACCACCGCCGCCACCACCGCCGCCACCACCGCCGCCACCACCGCCACCACCACCACCACGGCTCCCGCGCGCCGCCGCCGCCGCCGTCGCCGCCGCCGCCGCCGTCGCCGCCGCCACCACCACCACCACCACGGCTCCCGCGCGCCGCCGTCGCCGCCGCCGTCGCCGCCGCCGCCGCCGCCGCCGCCGCCGCCGCCGCCGCCGCCGCCGCCGCCGCCGCCGCCGCCCGCCGCCGCGGTGCGCGCGCGAGCGAGGTTCGGCGGCGCCGCTGCCGCTGGCGTCAGTCCCCGGTGGTCGGGCGCGCGCGGCGGAACTGGAGTTGGTGCCTGAGGGGCCGCGCCGCTGCACAGCACGTGCGCACGGGTGAGTCGTGGAGCCACGGGCCGTGGCGCCTCGCACGCGCGCCGCCCGGGAACGCGCTCTTCGCACGCCGCGCTCACTTTGCGAAGAGTTGTTATTCTTGTGACGAGTTTAATGTGCACATCGTCAGTGAATGATTTCTGGAGGAGCAAAAGTAGCTGCGTTCCCTGAGTTTTTATTGTAAAGAAAATTTCAATAGATACAATTTTCGTTAAGATTATTTTTATTATACAAAATGTATTCCTGATAACATTATTATTTAACACACAAAATACAGTGAAAATATAATAGATCGTTGTGCGTATTAGAGTAAAAAAATGATACATCTTAGTGTGTGCGTTCGAAGATTCCGTATTTATTTTGCTACAAATTACACCCTGGACATTGTAATGAAATGAGGCTTCTGCCGAGTGGTGTGAGTTGAGAGTTTGATTATGATGTTCGTTGAATAAGTTTGTCATTGGAAATGGTGTTTATCTTCTATTGCAGGAACAATTTTTGAAGTACTTGCTTTTATTTGTATCATAATTTGACATGTTCGTTCTATTTAAGATAATATTGTCACACGTTTGTTTTTAGCTACTACTTTGAATCTTCAAAAACGAGAGATTAGTGAAGTCATTATTCAACTAGTACTACAATGAAGCTGTTTATTCATATATGTGAGAGTTCAGCATTATCTCATCGTAGATAAACACGTTTGTACAACTTGTACGGCGTGCGCTTAATTAATACGAGTATTTTTTTATGAATATGTGCGTGTATACTAATATTATACATTAGCAGGGCTTGATTTCTGGCGGAAAGCGACGGAATGGCGTTCCGGTACGTCGGTAACCAATTAGAGAAGAAACAAACAAAAAGCAAAGGACAAATACTTGGCAAATTCGATTTTTAGTTCGACCAACCTTTTGTAAACTCAAAATAATATAATTTTTCACTTAATTGTATCATTTCTACCAACATATTAAAATTATTAGCAAAAACTATGAAATAATATTATTTCTCTGAAATGAACTCTATTTTTTCTTTCCTATTATCAATACATTCACATGCATTGCTGCCACTGTTACTAATTGTTATTAAGTATGATTTATAATTATTAAATTATATTAAGAATATATTATTACTTCTATTAAATTTATAATTAATTTCGAAAGCTAAAAATGTATAAATCAAGCATTGTGTTAGTAATTTCTGTTTTTTCGAATAAAACTACACCTACAAAATGTCGAGGTGGTTGTTACTTTGTTTGACAATCAATGATTTTGTGTTTTGAAGGAGGGTGTAACTAACATATCTCGCACGCAAACGTTTTTATAAAATTTTATACAAAAAAGTTAACAAATTAAACCGCTTCTAATTGAGTTTTTGAAAACTGAAGGGAAAATGTTCAATATTGAGATGCGGCCCACGTAGATGATAAAAACAACGGAACACATTTTGATTGATTGTAATAGTGCCTGTGCAACTTACGGAAGTCCAAACCGGCAGCTGGTTCAAGTTGCTCGAGCGAAGGGGAATCTCGTGGTGGAGGGGAAGTTAGAAGGTTTTGAGAGGAGGACCTCAAGGATAATGAGCGGTTATATGTAAAATGGTGCGTATTAAAATAATAATTTTAATTATTAAGCAAGGCGTGGGTGATTTAAAGCATAGAAGTTCACACATTCAAATTATTTAATTAGTTTATCTTTGGCCTTTCATTATATTAGTGTATTATTACAACACCTGGTGCACGATAATATTCCTGCACACCGATTGGGAGGGAATATATTCACGTCATGGCACAGTAATCGAGGAAGCGTAGGCGAAGGTGCACCGTAAACTCGGGATCAACCAGGTAGTAAGGCGATAATCTCCGTCGTATATTCTCATATTAAACATGTTTATTTGTGCCGCGCAAGTTCTTAATAAAATATGTGTATTAAATATAATACAGTTGCCTGGTTCATCCACCTCTATGCACGGAAACTGAAATGAAAATATATTGATGGTATTTTTTCAGTCTTTATATTTCCTTACAAAGATTAGGTTTAATTCATCTATTGGCAATCTGATGTGTTAAATTGTAAGGATTAATGTTATGACAGAAAGGCAGTGTAGTAAATCATATCATTTGACCAATGCCAGTGGTGCAGCGAAACTATCAAAATGATGCGTTCTTTTAGAATTCATCCAGAATATTGAATATGGTTTCGACTAAGAATAATGACAATTGATTTGTCTTCTGAAGAGCAATCAAATGAACTATTGGTCACCTCTGAATGTGTCTTGAGGCCATCAAATCGCGTTTTAGTCGCTTAAAATACCCCTTTCCTAAACGTTTTTTCATGACATCTCTGAGTATCTTCTGATTTGATTTCACACCACGACACACAGTTCCACACCACGACACTCATCGAACTTATTTGCTCCAAATGGTGAACCACAAGAGGTCAAACCTTGAGTGACGCACACATTCACTCACTCACTCACTCATTCACTCACTGACGCTACACGATTTGCAGATATATTATCAAATCATTAGCCTTTGTTTTTCACGCAGCACTTAGCACAACATCACTTTGCGCGACCCGAAAATTTCAAAATCATTGAGGGAGTATGTTTACTGCAATAGAAGCGGTAATTTACTACAGTAGAATGCTGTGATAATTATTAAAGTGATTATTTACGTTGCTTTCTAACAGCGTTAATCGTTCAGATGGCGAAGGAGACACGAATGAATCATGTTGTTTAGTGTTGCATTGTACCTAGACGGATTTGAGACTGTATTTTCCTAAATGTATTTTTGCAAAAATTGTGATGGTTATTATGCGTTGAACAGCGTCTAGGATGTTATATGTTAATCGCGAGTTCTGAAAGCTCGAATCTCGTCCTCATCTTGGAAACTCGCACTGAAGCATCAAGTAGGCCGAAAAGTAATTTGCGTAAAAATGCGAGAGAATTTGCATGGCCGAAGAGAGAGAAGTATACGCCATTATTTGGTATCCCAGTTGTGCAGTACGGATCCACGAGCTACTTTCATGGAGGTGTTCCAAAAACAAGCGTAGAATAGGTACATTTTATTTATTCCCATGCAAGTGCTTTTTCTAATTTTTTCAGCGAACATCAGATGATATTCGCGGTCTTCCATCCCCTTCGCTCTCCACTAAACCTATCTACCTCTGTCCTGCCCCTTCCCTGTCCCCCTTGTCCAATCCTACCCTTTGCTCTTCCTCTTCCCTTTCGCAATCCTTCCTCTATCCTAACCCTCGCCTAGCCGCGTTTACCCTTCCTCCCCCCGCCTGCCAATTACCCTTCTCTACTGATGTATCAGGCCAACAACAATATTACAATTGCAATTACAATATATGTCTTACAATTCTCAACATTCTCATAAACAGTGTTCAATAACAACATATAATGTTAATTTTCGTATATAATGTTCAGAAGGCACAAAGGTACTAAATTCGTGAATTCGCTTAAACAAGTATAAATAAATATCCAATCTAACACAATCTCCATGTTTTTTAACGCGAGTCTTATTTGAAAGATAATAAACAAGTTTTGTGGACATCTGTGTTCAAAATCGGAGACATTTACGGAACGTATCTTTTCTTCGTGAATTTAAAGTCAGAGAGCAACTAGAAAATACTTTTTAATATGCTATTTGCTTAAATACATCTTGGAGTATTTAATAAACGATGTGATATTCCGGATTGAAACGGAATATATTTCTGTAACTTCATATAATGGTTGTGTTAATAAGAGAATATAGGACTTTATACAAATTTTTTTCTACATTACATAACATTATTTTTGAGAAATGTTGAGTTTTTACGACGTACGGCGACATTTAATGTTACGGTTTCGATGATATAACGATTAGCATGCCGGACTGTTATACCCACGTTTGCGGGTTCAAACCCAATGGAAGCCGTGGATTTTTAAGGGCGTAAAAATACTCCTTACGCCTCCCTTCGGAGGGAAAGTAAAGTTGTCCCATGTAGATTTAATGCATGTAAATAATCCTCAAGCCTAAAAGAAGCCTCTGAGAAAAATATAAATCGCCTGTTTCACTGCCCGAGTGTTACCTTCTTTCTCTGTTGGAGAAATTCGCGTGGTCAAGCGAAAAAGCAGGGCTGATGGAAAGAGTCTCGTCACGTAAAATAAGGCATCATTGAATTGAATTTGAATTGAATTAATATGCCGCTCTCCGGATGGTATGCGGTGCGTGACCATTCCATTCTGTTGCATTGGTCTTAAATTGAAGCATTCTGTATCTAACATCCTTATTCGTACACTCAGATTTAGCAACATATCTCGTAAAATATTTTAAAATAATGTCTTTGTTGAAATTGTGCACCACTTGCATTAGTAGCAAAATATAATGTCAATAAAAATTATTACATGACTGTATGTTTAACATAATATTAATATTGATTAAAACCAGATCTTTCGTTACAACTTTGCTATTCGTACAGTCGAAGCGAGAGGCAATATACAGTTCTTCCGCGTCGTGTTTCTCGGTCCTTGACGGTTTTCCTGGATCTCAATGCGCTCT
The DNA here is from genome assembly GCA_031308135.1 of Acheta domesticus. Taxonomy (NCBI): domain Eukaryota; kingdom Metazoa; phylum Arthropoda; class Insecta; order Orthoptera; family Gryllidae; genus Acheta; species Acheta domesticus. The sequence goes on along the minus strand of JAHLJT010004567.1, from coordinate 126,329,991 downwards.
TTAGGGGTAGTTTTGCCAGTAGGCAACAGACAGCATCGAAATGGCGAAGGAGACGGAGCTCACTTCTAATGAGAAAGAAGTAATTTTCAACTTACCACTTAAGGGCTATTCCTTGCGACAAATACGTCGAATAGTTAACAAAACTCACTCCACTTTTCAGAACATTATAAAATAAATTTAGAGAGGAAAGTTCAATAAAAAATTTTCCACGAAAAACAAAGGAACGTAGATTGAACGCAAGGCACGATTTGTACTTCAAGTTCGTAAAAACCTTCGGTTAAGTGCTCCTCAATTACTGTCTTAGTGGAAAATGTACAGTTAGTAACAGTCTTGTTTGTACAGTCCATAATTTGCTCGAATATCGTTAATTTTAATTGGAAAATTAATACTAATGAAAAATATATTACAAGATAATTGAATAATTCCAGTATGAATAGTTGAATAATTGAATAATTCCAGTATGTAACTTTGTACACCAAGACAAAACTGGCTTGAATTTAAAGTTCACCAGCACATTTTGTTGCTTGGAACAAAATGTGCTGTTTGCCTTCCTAGCGGCTAGTTCCCTAGTGACTAAATATGCTGGTGAATTTCAAATTCAAGGCCATTTCTTCTAAGTGTGCAAAGTTTCATCTTATTTAACTGGAATTATTCAATTATCTTGTAAGATATTTTTCATTAGTATCAATTTTCCACTTAAAATTAATGTTTTTCGAACAAATTATGGACTATACAAACATGACTGTTACCAACTGTATCTAGAAAGATGATGTCCAATCAGAATGTTTGTCGTGTTTTATGGAAGAACGGGTTTCATGCATGAATAGCGCGGAAGAGGCCTTTCGTAAGCAGGGAAAATCGCAATAAGAGACTTGCATTTGCTAGGGAGCATGAGAATAAGGGAGAAGGATTTCGAGACATTGTAATTAGGTCTGACTAATGTAAAATAAACATCTTACGGCCAGATGGGATACGTCGGGTCTGGAGGAAACCAAATACAGGCGATTGTTCCATGAATAAAATTCCTACGGTGAAGTATGGTGGTGGATCAGTTATGTTATGGGGTTGTATGTCTTCGAAGTGGGGAGATACAATCCAATTCATTTATGGAATTATGGATATCATACGGATATATTTTTAGATTCATTTTCCGCTAAGACACGTAATTAGGAGCACTTAACCAATGGCTTCTACGAACTTGAAGTACAAATCGTTCCTCGCGTTCATTCAACCTATGTTACTTTGGTTTTCTCGGCAAATATTTCGTAGAATATTACTCTCTAAACTTTCTTACAATGTACTGCACAGTGGAGTGGCTTTTGTTAACCGTTCGACGTATTTGTCGCAATGTTGAAGTGGGATCTATGGATCTTTGAAATAGACAATGCCACCTAAATCATCAGGCCTATTGGCAGGCGGGCATCTTGTTTCTGACGTAACTACTTGTAGTCACAACATTACAGCGCGGCAAAAGCGTGGTTTGCATGTGAATCAGTGTGAACTATGAATGTTGTATAGAAATATTTGAACAGTGTTTTCATCCACTTTGTGTTTAAATTTGCGTGAGCAGAACATATTTGTCGAAGAGCAATTTTGCTTTAGCGAAAGTAAATGCTTGTAAGAACTTGTAAGAACATTTAGTAGTTAGGGTTATGCGAAGTTTCCCCGCACTTCCACTATGAAACTGCTTTCCATAAAAATCAACAACCCCAGCGTGGAGAAAAATCCAGAACATGCGTTATGGAACATAGGAAAGAAATTTCGTGTGTTGAATGGTAAGGACAAGACTGTGGTTCCCTTAATGAATGAAACACTCTTGAAGTCAAGCGTTTACTATAAAAGAGGAAGTATAGTTGGAGTTCCCATTAATGACGAGGAAAATTCATTAACAGCTTGTGTGTTTATGGTAATAAGTAAGTTTTCGTCAGTAAAGGTGTAATATTTCCGATCAGAAAATTGACACCTGAATTGTTAAACCATTTTATCAAAACCAGAATTGTGTGTCTTGATTGGTCTTGAAGTGATTGATGGGATTTCTGAAAAAGTCACGTCATTGTTTTCCGATCCTCGAAAACTAGAAATAACTTATGAACATCTAAACGAATCCCAAAGAAAATGTCTCCTTTTGACACCGTGTACCTCTGGAAATCCATAAAAACAACTGGTTAAATCAAGATAACCAAAAAAATAATTTTCTTGATATTGAAAATGCTGTTATGCATGCAGCATCATTTAGTTGTCTCAATAATATGTGCCCGTCTGAGTAGCATATTATTTTTAAATATGGCAATACTTTAAATTTAAAATCGTTATCTCGTTCATCTCTTTTTATTTAAAATTAACTGTTAATTGAATGAAAGGCAATAAATTGTTGCGAAAATTCCTTTCTGTAAAATATAATTAAGGCGGCGAGGAAGGTAAGTAAATGTGGATTGACTATCAGCTGTTGGCGAAAGATTAGTTTGCTGGGATGACTACCCATGTGACGTCATAGCGTCAGTCGATACGCGTTGTACTAGTGTCAAGGTGGGCATTGGAAATATCGCCTCGATTTGAATCATAATAGCGAACAACATCGAAATTGAGATCTAAAACGCAGGAAGTTTGAACCAAATGCTGGCGATGCACCTTATTGCAATAGTTGATTTTTAATGTGTAGTTAATACGTAGTTCAAAATCAATTTATTCAATGAAGTTTAAGTTGAATTGTATTTATTTAATCCACAGCAATAGCGAAGCAAGAAGGTTTGTCCAAATTTCATTACCGTCCCTGGAATATTCAAAATCCTTGAGTAAATATTAGATGTTAGGCAAAGTGTCCTTGCATTTTAATATGCTATATCTTGAAAACATGCCACGATAGTGATAGTTGACGTGCAGAGATAGTCTTGTTTTGAAAATATGTCTTAAAGAAGTCAGAATATATAAGTGGAAAATTTACAAAACTTGAACTTGAAAATTTATAGAACTTATGTTCAAAAAGATTTTTACTGATTGCTGTTTTATTGTGTACTGCCAGTATTTATAGCGGTATATTGAGTTAATTTATAATATTTGTATAAAGTTTATGCTAGCCCAAATGTGTTGAATATGTTGTTCTAATTAAATTAAACGCGGTTTAAAGTTATATTTAATTTCGTAGCTTGTTGGTAGTAAAATATGTTTATATTCATAATCCTTAATAGCCTGTGTTGCCGTATAACATCAATATTATTGGGAAATTATGAACGCAAAAACGCTTGAATGCCTATTTTAGAGTCTATTAGTAACATTTCTAGTAAGGATAATGTGTCACGGCTTTCGCCACATATAGCGAGACTGCCGATAACGGCACAGTCGTCGAAAACCGTCTATCTGAAGAAATCGAAGTTGCTAAAGATGATTTTAATTATTTCATCCTTTAATAATGCCAACAACACCTCATTAGCATTCCCACAACTCACAATATTTCTAATACTTGCAGCGAGTAATGCTTTGTAGTGGCGCCAGAATATTTTGGATTCTTTTAGCGAATAACATTCAGCCTCTAGTGACAGTGTTGCCCAATGCCGCGTTGAGGGGAGCGAGGGCGGTCCGCTCCGCGACAAGAGTGTTTTTGGAGTTACGTAGTCGCACACAAGCCGCGGGGGGAGTCAATTCCTGACCCCAGGGTAGTTTCTTTGAAAGTATTTGTTTAAGTAAGGATTTACAGTTTCAAAGCCCGTGACTTTTATTATTAGAACCTTTCTGAACTTTTAGCGATAGTTTCGTCTTTCAACTTCCATCGGAATTTTTCGAAAAATATTCGAAACGGTTACTGTGCGTAATCGTGTCGTGTAAACCCCGGCAATCTTTCTACAGCCAAACCTGCCCTTACACACGTTGCAATCTTACTTTAGTATCTGTTGACAACAGTTGAGCAATGGAGCAACATAATTATTGTTGAACTAGTTCTTCAGAAAAGGACGTGACCATCTGTATCCACGCAAAAATAACAGCAAGTGCAGAGATTGTTCAAAATACATATACCTCTCCATTCCTTAAACCAGTGTTGTCAAGGTCGATGCCACAAGCGGGAGTCCGTGGCACGAGTGCCTCGACGAAATCTCCCCTTCACGCAGTTCATTACCCCGCCACCAGAGACAACGCCATACCTATTGTAAAACGGTGGGGTTACTAATAGTTCCCTTTCCCGACCCTAGTTGCGCAGAGAAGCTCGTGGCATAGCACAATGCCACGACGCGTGCCACTACCACCAGTAGCAGACCTTGACACCACTGCCTTAAACAATAAAAATATTTTAACACAAGCTTGCAGAACATGTTTGTCATATAGTTATATACATACACATTTAAGTATTAAGTGTAGAACAATGTCCTTCAATTTATTTAGGGGTGCGCTACCCTTCTCCCCTCTTTGATGTTCTCTGGCTACCAGAATGACATGCTGTGGGACTGTTAAAGGAAACAGCAACCTGTCTCCGGCCTTTCGGCGCCACTTCCCACAAGTTCATCTCCATTGCCTCCAGGACCCAGCGCTGCTTTTATAATGCAAATTATTTTTATTTTGGAAGAACGGCAGGCTTCAAACACACTGGAGGCAAGTTTTGTTTTGACAATCACCTAAAATATAAGGATAAATTAAACACGTATGGAAATCCCTGTACAGATGGTGATTCAAAACGTTTTATCATACTCAAAGACATTTAGTTTCCTTTCATCATTTTGTTCATATGCGACTTGGATGCCTGAAAACACTTCGCTTAATACCTCCGCGGGTTTTGATTGTGAAACTCGAGGCGGCGCTGTCTTCTCAAAGAGGCGGGGGAGGGGGTGGGGGAATCGAGACTCCTCTTTTGTTCATTCCCCAGCGTGGGAGGGTTATTAATCTGGCTCGTCTTTGCGCTGACCTTCCCCGCGTTGCTTTTGTTTTTGAGCTGAGGTAGACAATACATCTCTGACCTTGTCGCGGGGACTCGCAGATAAAACATCCAGCTGGAGTCTTCAGTAACGCGCACGAGTTTGCGACGGAAGAGATGGCTGAACGGCCTTCCTTCTAATCGCCGTGCAAATAAAATAAAACATGAAATCCATCGCACCTTCCAAAAAGTAAAAAAAAAACTCGTTTTATTCTGGCAAGTGGTGTGATGTGTATGGAGTTGATGCCATGAATTGGCAAAGGCAGTAACATTATTTGCTGACCGTGAAGTACTATTTTTCAATACACAAAGATATGTGCAAATCCGATAAAAGAAAAGATACTTCGGAATATTTTTCGGGACATGGCATAATGGCTTCGGTACTTGAAATTTCTCGTATGGAAAATGAGCTCTCGGCAGATTTACCCGTTTCCATTGTCTTTCATTCCATCATTTTTCGGCCATTCACCTCTATAATTAGCGCTCTCATCTATTTACTCATTAGATTATCATTCATGGGCTTCTGTAATCGCAGGGAATGAAATACCCCTTAACCTGAATAAAATAAGTGTTTAAACAAATAAACAGCCGACCTGGATGGCCGAGGGGACTAAGAGCGTGTACCGACTCAGCGCTACGGTCCGAAGGGTCGCGATTTCGAGTCCCGCTTTGGGCATGGTTGTTTGTCCCTTTCTATCCATGTGTTGTCGCGGAGGGCCTCTCGTTCTGCCTGCCCCACTTCAGAGGAGCCCACAAGTTGTGTATCTAGTGCATAGTCGAATATGCGTCCCATCGGGACGTAAAGAGTAACCGGCCGTCGATTGAAAAAAGCCTTAGAAAAAATACTTTAATAAATAAGTAAAATAGACAAATATGTAAATAAAAAAAATGCTGGTCACTTCTCTTTAGATGGGCCACGCTCGTTTCTGGGGCAGTGCATTAGGCGACGAAGCCATCGGAGCGAAACCGTTTAAACGGTGTACGGCTGATTTTCTCACACGCTGAGGATACGTCCACTTTGCGGCGGCGGCGGCGGCGTGAGGGCGGGGCAGTGCAGCAGGCGGGCGGGCAGGCGCCGTTGCGCTGCGGGAGGAAACGGCCGTGCGACCTCGCTCTGCATCCGCCGCACGCGGAAGGCGGCGACGCTCGGGACGGCAGGCACGGCCAGGCACTCGTTGCCCTTCGCGCGCCGCGCCGCGCCCGACCGCACCTCCGCTGCAGCTGGACGGGGGCGGGCAAGGCACCGCCCCTCCTCCCCCCGGAAATGGCTGATTCCCTTCTTCATTATGATATAGAATGTGTGAAGAATGCCATGGATATGGATAGGTTCTTTTTTGACTGATTAGGGATTCCGAGCGCGTCAACGGTTAAAGGTCATAGACCGGGAGCCAGCAAGAGAATCTGTGTATGATAAGCTCAAAGCAAATTTTTTTGAGAAGTTAGCCAATGTCATGAAGAACAAGGAAACACACGTATGGCGGCCTGTAGGTGTCGGCGTTGCGCTGTGCAATTTTTTAAACATGTCGAAAAAAATTGGGCCGTTGGGGAATGAGTACACAGATAATTATAGTTGTATATTGTTTGTTAGATAACCAAAGTGAGAGGGAGATGTATGCCATTCCGAAGCGGCGGCGTCTCGAACTGTCCGCCATAATGAACGCGTCATTTTTTGATGCCCGCTTGGATTACGAGCTCAAAACTATTTTTGTGGTCTAGTGGTACAAAATTCCTTTTTATTGCTGATTATGACCACGTCATACTGCTGCGGCGTCTCTAAGTAGCCACCATACTCATTCCCTAATGGCCTAGATTTTTTCGACATATTTAAAAAATGCAGCGCAACCCGGACACGTACAGGCCGTCATACTTGCGTTTCCTTGTTCTTCATCACACTGGCTAACTTCTCAAAAAATTTTCGCTCCGAGCTTACGTCGATTTTCTTGCTGGCTCCAAATCTATCAGTTGTTCCGTAAATGTAGTAAATGTTTTTATCGAGGGACGTGGTGTTGGTGGTGGTGGTTTTATTCTGCGGGATGGCGAGGTCCGGCGCCGACGTACGTTTTTTGCAACCAGGTATCTGCCGCCAGGTGTCGCCCCAGCAGAGACAAACTTTATGCTCCCAATTGGCCTCCCATATGTGTTGAACTGTAGTGCCAGTGAGTGGAAGTGTGTGTAAAAAGGGCTGAGGGTAGGACAAAAAAGGAAGGGAAAATCGCGCGCGATTTTTAGGTTACTGTTCCGGCATTCGCCTCGTCTTGACAGCAAAAAAACACCGAAAACTACCGATCAGAGCAGCGCGCTGCTATAATTCTCCTCCGGACAGCGGCTGAATTCGACCTAGATATGCAGCTAGAGTCTAAAATCTTGCTACCGTTGGAACTGGAACTCTAGGATCTCCTGGCCAGAGGAACTGCTGTGACATCAATTAATGCCCTGAGCCACCTTAGCCGATTACGGATAGGTGATTATGAAGAATGAAATAAATAATGAGGCGACCGTAGATTGAGGGGCAGGGAAACGGGTGAAACCCCGATACACAACCTGCCGCGAACCCGCTTTGACCACCACAAGTTCCATTCTGAGTGACCGGGATTTGAGCCCCGGTCCTAGCGGTGGAAGGTAAGCTTTTACGCTACACCACAGAACTCCCTGCTTATACCTAGTACATGCTCATTATTTAATGATCATGGACATTCTTTGCTAATGTGATGGTCTAACCATTTCCGCCACCGATATCAACATCGAAGCTGGAATTTATTTATTTTGAATGTAGCACAAAAATTCCCATAATTGATTCTGGTGTCTGCTATAGCCGCAAAAGTACGTAATTGTGATGTAATTTTCCGAATCCGTCAAATTCGCTTTGCAGCAATGCTTTCCTTTTTTGATCCTCTTTGTATATTGGATTAAGAAGTAAATTGCATCAGTGCATATCCTTGTAAAAATTACCTCGGGGCCAACGGAACTGTCAGATGACACAAAAGACGCCTCTGATAAAATTGCAAAAGAGTCAGACTTGGTCTTCAGATTTTAAAATAGAACAGGTACTATCAACTCACCTGATATGATGTCTGTAGTTGAGATTGCCAAGTAATGAAATAATTTTGGATCTCTGCGTTTGAAAGTTTCGATCAAGGGATTCGACGAATATTTCTGGCGAACTCAATTTGTTGCGAGTTGGTTTGTACCGAGTTTCATACTTGCAAATTGCTTGTTTTAAATTTAAAACAGAATTTACATTCAGTTTTTCTTATTATTTATTATACACTGTATATTTACATTTTCATTAAATACTTATTTATTTTTCATGACAAATTTACTATTAATCTTTAAAAAAAATTACATTTTCGTCCTTACGATTGTTACGCCATCCTATTTGTATAAGTTTCAATCGTTTTCAAAAGCTTCATGCTCAGAGGGCAGCGGTTAGGGTACTGGTTTTTGCCCTGTCAGTCGGAGGTTACAAAGACCTTTGATGTTGTATTGAAAATCGTCGTGAAATTGTTTCGTCAAAACGAAAAATAATCGAAGAATTCCGTTTAAAATGATGGAATGAACATGATATAATATATTGTTCTGTAATATTGTAGATAATAGTGATAACATTTCGATACATGAAATGGAAATCAGTATTAATGAACCAAATATTGATGAACCAAATATTAATGAACCAAATATAATTTACGGTACATAACATGTTATATATTAATCAGTGGAAGAGACTACTATGTGTAATGTATAAAAATCTATGTTTTTCTTTTGTGCTTACATATAATTTAATTGGCTCACACTACCGTGCATTTTTATTGCCCATGACGTTTTTCCGCATTCACCTCAGAATATAGTAAATTAAGATAGATCTGTTTTGGTTACGCGGATAGTTGGCAATTTGAAATGTTGAAAGTAATCGCACGGAACAATTGTAGAAACCAAGTTCAAAGTACTAAGGTACGAAGGCTTTTAATGCCTTCCCATTCTGTCTAAATTTAAGTTGTTCCTTTAAAATTTTGTTTTTAGGTATTGATATACATACAACTGATATTGTACTACTAGTATTAACTTACTGTTCTAAACTACTAAATAATTCACTTTCTTTGCTAAATAATATAATTTTAATCTTAACTTGCTAATGTTATTTGAATGCACTAGTTGCGGAGCCTTCTTTCTTTGAAGATCACTAATCTTCAACACACCTCCTGTCGTATGTGTATCAGTCTCCCATCGTTAAATAAATTAATGACTGACCTCCTCGCTTACGCTTCAGAAACTACGGAGAGTGGGTCGACAGACTTTTCGAATTTCTATTACCGTCTTCCAGAGAATTATGGTCGCTTTCGAATATGCAAAATGTCCAGAAGAGTGTTTAGCATTTCAAACGTATTGATGAAAAACTTTCTCAATTTCCACAATCTTCTGATATGATTAATGTTCATAAATCGTTTGTCAGGGCCGTCGCTTTGGAAAGAGTTTGGAAAGTCACTATTCAGAAAATCATATGAGCGAATTGTTTGGATAATGATATGCAGGAATAAGAATTCTTATGTTAGTATAACATTTTGAAATGTTACATAACTCTCCAGAAAAGAAATATGAAGCATCGAATTGGAAATTATGGTGTGTACCATATTTCCACAATATCTACGCTCATGACAGAGCTTTGGTGAATTAGTTTCCTCAAAGACACGTGGCAGCGATCACGCCTGTCTCCACTCGATCACCCAGTGAGTGCCACCGCCGCCGCCTTTTTTTTCTCGTTTTGTTTTCCTTCGCCGGCCGATGTGGGGCAGTCTGCGCGGTTATGTGCCGTTACGGCGTGGAATGGAGACTTGCGCTGTCACCTGACCTTCGTGTCCAGTGGCGTTGCGGTTTGCTCTTTTCCAGCGGGAATGCACAAGCGCTTTCACAGCGCGTATTGTACTCCATTGAATTTCTCTCCGCGTTCCCGATGGCTGTTCAACAGTTGGGCTTCAAGCCGGAGGATTTTGAAGCGTCACTATGATGAATATCGCGGGCTGCATTGGTCGCGTGCCACGTGACTCAGCTGTTCGGCTTCAACATTCAGCGCAGTTTTCGCGAGTTTTTGGGAGGAGCGTTGAAAGAGTTTGTGGCCTGTGTGTCGGCAGGGCCTATATTCGCATTCAATTCGCCTCTTAGATAACGCTTCCTGCGCCCACTTCGCAGGACAACCAGGCAGGCGTTGGCGCCTGTCTTCCGGCGCAGGGCGACCGTTAGCGCGGGGGTGGCCGCGTCAATGGACGCGCTGATCCACCTGTTGCTTTCCCCGGGCAGATGGCCGCCTCCTTTTCCTGCTGACCGCCGTGACGTCACGCGCGCTCGCCCGCGGTGACGCCCTCCATGTGCGTTCGTTAACACTAGCCGCCCGCCCGCCCGCCAGCCCGCCCGCCAGCCCGCCCGCCCGCCCGCCCGCCCCTCGCCATGCGCCATCACTCGGGCGTCGGTTTTGCTGTTTGCTGAGAATGAGTTACGCGTAGATAGTGTTTTTAGGCATATTGCGTTTGTGAGGTTCACTCGAAATTAATATTACGAACACATGCAGTACTTCTTAAATTCACGACCACAATATTAATTACGGGAGTCGTTCAAGGACGAAATTGGTCTTTTAATTTGAATGCTAGTTAGCAACGTTTCAGAACTTTTTGTTCCATCTTCAGAGCTATGGAACAGATAGTTACACCATTACTACACAAGTATGTTATAAAATTAGAATATGTACAAAAATATCACCTCTTACACACTTATCCTTACATTCACTATACTACCACACATCTCGGGAGACAAGTCGGGACCTTACAGCTGGTGCCATCTGGGGTGGTGCCTGCGGCTGGGAGATATGTTTGGGGGAAAAGACCGCACGTCAACGTGTAGGTTGGCGCCAGATCTCGAAATCTCGCAATCCAGCGGGGAAGTTAATCTCCACCTCTTACACGCGATAGACATGCACTACACGTAAGGGATGACTGTAGTTGACGCGGCCAGAAACACTAATCAATCAATCAATGCAGTTGCGATCACTCTGAGCGAACAAATAAGAGCTAAAAATATCAAACACACTTGTTCCCGAAACTCGAAAGTAGTTCGTAAGAAACGTCCAGAATTCCTATAAATTTAAATAGAACTGTTATCATAAAACCACGAGTCTTTGAGCAACCACTGTAAAGATCGTAGTACCGTCAACTTCGCCTGCAGATACAATAACCAACAAACGACATTCCGGAGATAAGATAGTTTACTCTTCGGTTTCTCTGTCGAAGACCTTTTCATGGCATTCATTTCGTCTGCGGTATTCGAACTCATGGCCTTTCGTTCTACGCCTCGGAGGTCGTTGTTTTGTTTATAAGTAATAATGTCTAATTACTAGAATTTATGTTTAACAATTGTATTTACTTGATTACAGCCAGATAAGTCTTCATTTTATGGATATACCCTTGGCATTTTACCGTGTAAGGGGATAAAAATAATCTATCGTTAAATTATGACAATTACTTATCTCACAATGCACAAAATTTCCGCTATGAATAATATTATTCTTATTGAGGGCAACATTTATTTCACGAAAAATCATTAAATCATAATGTGACTCAGTGACCACAATGACAGCAATTCGTTTAATTTCTCCTCTCCAAGAATCAAGTCGGGAGGTTATTCCCATCGTATCTGGCATGCCTGCGTGTGTACATATTACAAGGCCAACTTCCACGAAATGCAAGGCATGCATGCCTTGGAGGCTTACAGCCCTAACCACGAATACTGGGGTTTCGTTTGCTACCAAAAAACATTTTTATGAAATGAAATTCTGTGTATTAGGCGCTCCAGGGGAGGGTAAATACCACGCGCGCAAGAGTTCCTAAGAAATGGCAAACATAATAGATACAATAAAGTTCCAACGCTTTCTAGAAAAACAAACTACAACTCTTGTAAACAAATAACCAATGCGCTGGCCTGAAAACTAACTACATGTTGCAGTACTGAGTAGTACATAAAAAAGGAGTTGTGAGCAGATAATTAATTTTTCTTGTCTGAAAACGATCTTTTATATACTGAAATTCACTTAATGTTGGTCTTTGGCGGACGTCCAGAGTAGTTACAAACTCCGTCGATAGTTACAAAATCCATAGAAGAACTTTCAAGAGCAGAAATACAAGAACTTTGGCATAAGAATGCCTCAAGCAGAAGTGGAATTTCACAGAATACTGAGATTGTGCGATTTTTGTGTTTGTTTTTCATTTAATGCTTCGTTACACGTGTCCACATGCATTATCTTTGATTATCCTAAAACAAACTTTTTTAACTAAATTATTTACATATTCAATTACATGTTTGCAGTGTGAATTCACCAACGCCTACCACTTCCAGTTCTACACAAATCATATCACTTCTGGAAATAAAGCTCGTATATTCAATTTTCATTGTATTGGGAAAGAGACTGAAGTGAATAATAATTTGCATTTTTAGTAGATTAACATTAAATAATAACTAATACAATAATTAACAAATAGTAATAATTAGACATTTAAATTTTTTAAACTGCTTAAATAATTCAAATTGATTACATTAATTAAAATTAGCTTTATGGCCATTAAAATGATTCTTAACATAAAATTGACAAAAATGAAAATTCATTTTCGTAACTTCAATATATAAATAAAATATTGAACATACATTTTTCTATTATATTATTATTATTATATAAAAAACAATTCAACGAGTATATTTGAAGAAAGTTTGTTTAACAACCACAAGTTTCAATGGCCAGTCATAAATAACTACTCTAGCCCTCCAAAGAAAATTTTGAAATGGAATTCGGGTAGTTGTGTATTCAACGCACTACATTAGTATCTTAATTTCAGAATAGTTAATTAAAACTGTAAACAATACTCTATGGTGTAAATATAACTAGTGATGCTACAGAAAAGCACAGATTCTCTCGCACTAATTTCCTATTCTCTTGAGCTTGTGCAAACTTTTCGGTTTTTCTCAGCCCTCTTTCCATCAGCTACATTTTCATTTACTTGATTTCTCGATTAATTACTTAATTACTTGTCACTTGATTGAACTTCACCACAGTGACGTTCTCACAGGGATGTCATCATCAGCTTGACGTCACCACAGTGACGTTCAAGCTCCTGATTGGATGACAACGTCAACAGCTGATTTACGTCAAGCGCCACTACAAATAAATCGAAGAATAAATCGAAGTACACCTGTCAGTGCCTTGACTGCTTACAGCGTCCTCTCGCAATTCCTGTTATAACCTGACCGAGCGAAGTGTAGGACTGAAGAGGGAACGGGGCATCTAAGAACGAACAACAGGGGACAATTGCGTAGCGCTTCGGCTCCGGGGCGATATAGTCTGGTGCATTCATGCTCTGTTCCAAAGTAATGAAGCATTTTTGCGTAACATAGTGTATAATGCTAATTTGTAAGTCCAATTAGTTTTTCCAGTGGCGAAGCTAGAGTCATGCAGTTGGATATTCTGAAAATCTTATCTTACATTTTTTTTTGCAAATTAGCTCCATTAATAGTTTTTTTTTCAGTCACCAAAAACGTTGATAATTTGTTCTTTAAAGCTGTCGTTTCTGCACAGTTAATTTAGCAGATACTTCTCGATAGTGCCAGTGTACTGAAATTACTTCTACCTGAGCTCTGTCTCTTTCTGTTCGAAGCAAAACAAAGCGCGGTGTGCCCTCATCACCAGTCCTACACTCCGCTTGGTCGAATTATACTCGTACTTCTCTGGAGACTATCTCAGTGAAGAGAACCTTTGAGCTCCTCGAACATCTCACAGCCCTCTCTCGGTCCTAAACTTTTACCTATATTCACGCGGGACGGGTCGGGACGGGGGGTGGTGGGTGGGGTGGGGCGGGGTGGGGCGGGGTGGGGCGGGGTGGGGCGGGGTGGGGCGGGGTGGGGCGGGGTGGGGCGGGGTGGGGCGGGGTGGGGCGGGGCGTGGCGTGGCGTGGCGTGGCGTGGCGGGGCGTGGCGTGGCGTGGCGTGGCGTGGCGGGGCGTGGCGTGGCGTGGCGGGGCGTGGCGTGGCGTGGCGTGGCGGGGCGGGGCGGGGCGGGGCGCGGCGCGGCGCGCCACGCGGGTGGAGGGTGAAGGGGTGGGGAGGGGACGCGCGAGACCGTGGATCGCCCGCACGGAAGGCCACGGGCGCTGCCCTTGCGTGACGCTCCGCCGCGCCGCGTTGCGATGTGGGCGAGTGGGGCTTCACGCCCGTGCATGCGGCGGTCTCGGGCTGGCGGCGGCGACTGTGTTGGCGGCGACGGCGGCGGCATGATGACAGTGGAGGTGGTGTGACTGCATTGACAGTGGCGGCGGCGGCGATGATGACAGTGAAGGTAGTGTTGACTACGTTGACGGCGGCGGCGGCGGCGGCAGCAGCAGCAGCAGCTGATGTAATGAGAGCTCGTAACACGGGCAGCACGTGGCCCTAATAACTTCTGAACCGTTCGTCCAAACCCGTTCAAATAGTTCTGCTATGTGGGATACACGGTTGAGGCTTCCCGTCGAGGAAGCTTTAAAAGGTTGCTAGGGTGCTATGGCCAACATGGCTATAAACTAATAAATCCACCGTTGTTCCTAAGTAGCTTCCCTTTACGATCTGGAAGTGCAGTATGTGTGTTACGTGTTCAACACCTCAAGAAAAAAAATTGATACCAGAATATTATTCATTATACACATAAAAACATTCTAAATCCAGTGAAATTACATGCATTTGTGGAACTTAAGTGCATTGTGTTACAATGCTTTGTCACAATAACCACTGCATTCGTTTAATGAACTAAGTCAAAGTTATGTTCTTCAGATTGCAAGAAGATAATTAAATTTAATTCTGGTGAAGAGGGTTTAAATAGCAGTAATTAATTTACGAAAATGGTATTTGAACGTGCACAATATGGTTTCTTCTACAAAATATAAAAAAATCAGCAATATAGGTATTATGAAGCATTTTATAATCATTTATACTTAAGATAGTTGCATGTAGTTCTGTACATTTTCTCTTTAGGAACAATGTATTATTCTACTTCGAAATGCAAGTCACTTCCCTGTATTTGCGATGTCTAAATGATGTAATCAGTCTTGATTTACCCTTATGAACTGTGATACGTACTGCATTTATCGACTTTTGCAGCATATTGGCAGCATGTATCTACGAAGGAAGTTTTTTACAATTTGCGAAGAAATTTTGATTAAAAAAGTCACATGTATAACAAAAACGGATCTCCTTGACAGAGTCTTGGGAAGTGGATGAATTCCCTATCCTTTTAGGATTGCTGTCAACAGCAGACGCTCGTCTCACACGTTCGATAGTTCTGCAATTGTATCTGAGCTGCCTGAGCGTGTGTATGGGTTTATGTATGAGCGTCTCGTCGTGAGTGCGAATGTATGTGTACTAGCGTGGGTGTGTAATGCGTGTGTGCGTATACATAATGTGTGAGTGGTGTCTATACACGTACATAAATGTGTGGAAGCGTGCTGTGAACATTGCCGGTGATCTTACAAGTATACGCAAGCGCGTGGGGGCATTTGGATACGTGTGTGAGCGACCGTGCGTGCCTATGTGTGAGTGGTGTGTGTGAGCGCGGCCTTGCGGCGGCATCCGTGGCCGCGAGGCCTTCTGGCGCGGCGCGGGGCCTCTGGCGGAGGCGGTGGCTTTGGCGACCCTCGCCCGCCCACGGGGACACGACACTCGCGCCACGACCGCACGCGCCTCCAGCCGCAGTGGGTTGCCTAAACACGCGTTTGCGCTTGATGTCGTACCTCTGTCCAATTCCAGCGGGGCCAAAGTTATCCCTTCGATTTCCTCCTTCTCTCTCCGGTCTTACTCATTTGGTCAAACTAAACGTCGTCATGCAGGATTGGATGAGGTGGCTCAGTGAATGATGTCCCTGCAGTTCCTCTAGCCAGGAAGTCCTAGGGTTCGAATCCCGACGGTGGCGGGATTTTCGACACTGGCTAGACAGTTAGGACGAGTTCATTCGCTGTCTGGAGAAGAATTCTAGCGGCTGACTGCTCTCCTCGGTTGTTTACCGTGATTTCTCCTATTGATTCCAGGAGAATGCTGGAGCAGTACCCTAACAAACAGGTCACGGACTGCACACGATCCATCCTTCCCTTTCCTTGTATCCTAACCTCTCATTTACTCACACACACACACACACACACACACACACGCACACTTACATGCACTATACCACAACAGATTTGGGGAGCTTAGAGCTTGTTCCGACTGTGACGGTGCCCCTCTGGTGGGATCCTGGATGGGGAATTCTCCGCAAGCTGAACATGTCGCCCCGGATTTCACAATACACCGGAGGAAGAACACCGCCACCTCCCACATGCAATGCACTTATGGTACTAATGACCATAACACTTTACGCTCCCGGAAACCCGAGATAATCAATCGGCATGAAGGAATAATATTATAGTCTTTCCTCTATGACAGACCTGCACAGCATTTTGCACTTGCACTGACCTCAGAAGCTGCGTGCGGGCAACTCGAGTGCAAATGAGCAAATCGATGAAGGGTGGGGATGAGATCCAATCTAGGAGTGGGGACAACCAATTAGAATGCGCAATTCGAAAGATAGCGCGTAAATTTAAAGAGCAATCGGCAAGAACATGACGGTCATATACAGTTCAAGTAATATTGTCTTTTGTATTATATTGCAAATGTTTGTTCTCGGTATATGACAGGGCAAAATATGAAACTACAACAAATTATACATATTAGATTTCGACACCAAGTATTATAATTGCTTGTAGAGCTTATAATGCAATTCGCTTTGCTACAATGTAATCACAAATTTAGTGTTGTGCTAAACACAAAATTTTGATACTGAATTGATTTTGTTTGATAACAGCAATAAACTATTTTTAATAACTATGTTTAATTGAATAACACGATTCTCTCAAAGCAAAAACATATTATTCTTAAGAAATATCATGATTATTTTCTGTTCTAAATTTCTGACAAAAGTGTAGAGTCGTTTGCGACATCGTATAAAAATATAAATCCCTTTGCATTCTATTTAACCAATACCCATGATTATCTTATGATTGTCCGTAACATATCGTCACACGACGTTTGCTCGTTGATCTCTTTTATTCAGTTTCATTATGGGGGAAAATGGTCACAAATGTACTATTAAACATTACCCTTCTTGGAATTGCCACATATTCTATTTTTATGTCAATCTTGATATGAGAGATTGCTCTGATGATGTTGTTCATTTTTCTATGATTTGGAGATTATAACATTCCTGGTGAAACATCAATTATTAAATTGCAATTTTGGTTAGATAGAATTAAATAATATTTTTTATACATATAAGCATATATTTTAAAGCTATTGCTTTAAAATAATGCTTAAGAGTCACAATGAGCATGTTATTTTCATTAAAAAAATTAGAAAATGAAAATACATACAGTGGTGGATATACAGTAGTGCACAGAACGTAAACAGTGAATTATGACCCTGGTAACTTGAAATACTAGATATAATCCATTTAAACAAATGGGCATTTAATTTTGAAGCATGGATCATTATTAGACGCCCAGGCATTCAATCTACGCGCCGCGTCGTGCTACGTCAGACTTCTCCCCTCCCCGCAAAGCTTCCTACTTCCCACTACTTGCACTTTCGGCGCTGCCACGGGCAGACGACCGGCTCCCAAGTGCAGAATGCCCGCGGGAGCAGGCGTTGTGCAGGTCTGCTCTATGATGTCGGTAGCACGTACGGAATACACTTCAGAAATCTGAACGGTAAACATAACATTCAATCTTATTGTGAAACCGTAAGATTGGATGCTTTCGATATTTACTTTTTTTACTTTCTCGCCTTACGAAGTTCTTCGTAAAAAGAGAAAGTTATGTAATCGGACGACGAAGTTTCTCCAGAAAAACTTTCATTGCCCAGCTCTGGTTATGAAAAAGTGGATAAATCCTGTTGCTAAATTTAGAAAAAATCCTAACACGTGGTGTAGGGAGAAACCAAGTTTTTTGGGTCCTTGACACCGAAAAATAAATTGACGGCAAAACGACCGTCTGTCCGTTCGTCTGTGGTCAAAGCTAGCACCTAATATGTTCAGTCGATTTTCTCCAAAATTGATATTCCCCAATCGTTCTGGCTTATGTTGCGGCTTCAGGAATTTGAAACCCATGTTTTAATTTTGGGGAATACTTTACATTAAGCCCATGGGACATTTTCAAAATTATCAAGAATATAGCTTCAAATTTTTTTAATAAATTTTGTTGTTGAATTGAGCGAAGGACGGTTAAGCGAATGATGCAGGTAACATTCGTACATTGCAAATAAATAAATAAATAAATAAAATCAAAACTACAAAATTGAAGAAAGAGATTTTTGCTTCAGACAATGTCTGTTGTACAAAATTAGCCCCTTAAAAAGCTTATGTCAATTTTTTTGTAAAAGTTAGTAGTTTTCGCGTAATTTCTGTTTGAAATTAATGAAACATATATGGGCGTCCCGTCGTACATAACGATAACATTGTAATATTGCGAGAAAGTATGTGATGTTGTACCACCACTAGTTCTTTCACCCGAGATGGAAGTTTGTAAATAAATAAAGAAATCAGTTTCGATCTCCTAAGTAATGAATTTTGTATTGCTACTCATGGCGTACACATTCCAAAGTTTTCCGGAATCTGTACAAATATTTATGGAAACGTGATTTTAAGTGGCATATTCCTACGAGTACATTTCCTGGTAGATTTTCTTTGTGATTTACATTCTAATAATGGCTGTACTGAAATGCGTTGTTGTCTTTTTGTAAAAATAGCTGGGATGACCAATCATTTTGGATTAAAGGATTTATGTTTTCGATATTACCGCAAGAAAAATGTAAGAAATAAACAGATCAAATGTTATCCAGGTGATATATCAGGACTGAAAAGAACTATCTCATTCAGAATTTTACTCAAGGACGTTACCGCTTAGGAAACACATCTCAACATCATTCGGTGTCCGGGGTATATTGGTAGAAACTCCTCTGTAAACAGTACCCTTATAATTCGAAACGTCTCCCTCCCAATAATTCGGTGTTGGTGACACTCATGTCCAAACAATGATGGTCAGTCATTTGGTGTTGGATCTCATGAAAGAAATGACAGCCAATCCCATCGCAGTGAATCGATGAGTACTAAACGTCATGCTAATTAGAAAACCGCGTAACTCCGTCTTCCCTCCTCCATTTTCTATTTACTTTATGATAAATACAACTATGAAACACGAGTAATAAATAAAAGTAAATAACAAATCGAGCATTTTAAATAATTTAGTTCCCATTATTGACCTGTTCAACGAGAAAGGAAACCAAAATTCTGCTTCCGGCATTGTTTATTCTTTTCGTAGCAAAACTAATTTTTACGAGGTATGCTAATTAGTATGACGTGAAGCTTTTTCTTTTTTTTTTTTTCAAAATAACAAAGAAAATTAACGTGTCATGTTGAAGAATGATGTAAATACATCAAAATGTGGAATAAGGTGGCAAGAAAATGACGTACTCAGAGGATGTGAATGTTTGTGAATCAACTTTGTCCGGTGAATTTTGTACAGGTCTGCATTCCGTCAGATACGCGAAATTGAATACAATGGTTCAACTCCGGCCCCTATTCCTGTCTACATCAGACTTTACCAATGAACTTGTTCTTCCCCTTCCTCCCTTACCTACTCGCTTCTTTTATATTCAATAGTTCATTTTTCTCTATTTTTATTAACATTTCTCTATGGTAATTTAATAAATACTGAATGTTTTCTCTCATTCCTTGTATCTCATATTTTTTACAATCAATTTTGCCCTTATTCCAACATTTCTTTTCAACAAGCTGCCTGTTTCTGAAATTTACTGTAATTTCTCTTGCATATTGCATTTTGACGTCTTTTTGGAAATTATTGTTATTAATTATTATTACTATTGTAATAATTATTATTACTATTATATTTCTCCCCTTCCTCTATTTTTCCTTTCTTTTTTACCAGTCTCAGTGAATTTCATGAGAGAAATTGCAAATATTATATGTAGTCCAAAAATAATTCGCAGAGGGGATAAATTTATAAACTTAGTATTAACTTTTATTCATAAATTGTATACAGCTAGCACTTTACTTCAATGAAATCGATTTCAAGTCTACGTTTTGAGCAGGGCTCGACTAAACTGGCTCTAAACCTCTCGTGACTTACGGTGCCCAAAAAAGTTGGAAGCTGAGCCGAAAGGAACAAATTCTGCTACATCACCTCCCTGGTGCCGTCTTGCTTTCGCTGTTAAGATGCCTTGTCTTGCATGTAGTTGAAAAAGCTTCTTTATGTTTTTACACGTTAAATAAGCGGGCGCAATCGTCTAATTGACTGTCTTTTGTATACCTAAGAAAAAGGGAGAAATCAGGAAAATGTATTTGTTATTTTTGTAGTGATGTGCCTAAGACAACTTGAGACACCAGTGTTTTATTATTTACATTTTTGTTATGTTTTCTTCATGCCTTCGTTCCTGTGGTCTTTCGTACGAAAAGCAAAGTCATACTTTCCAGCAGTTTGGGAAACACTGAGAATTTTGTGTAATGCAGTGTAAATTATAATTCAGAGTTATTGTATGGTAAGCAAATTGTTTTGCAATAGTGCTGAATTTCGTGTCTATTTCTTTAAGTGTATAATGCTTGTTATTTTTTGTTAACTGAGCACAATTTCCTTACTCGTTTGTCCTTACCTATTTCGTGAATATTTAACAATGTAATCGTGCGTCGTCTATGAGGAAGAATACGTTGTGTTGTGATCTTGCAGTACGGCAAGTTTACTTCATGAAGAAAGGCAAACACTCACTGTCGAGTTGTATATATGAATTGATTTCCGACCAAAACCGTTAAATGCAACATTTTATAGTATGTCAAAAGACAACATTACAGATATTTTAAAACTTATTAAACAACTTATTTCTACTGTTAATTATTTCTCATTGCTTAAATCCTCAATGTATTAATTCATTTTCTTCGAACATCGTATCTCAGAAATGTGATCGAGTTGTTAAAAGTGTATTCGAGTGCCAACCTGCTTGCCGTCTCTTGAATTTCCATATTTATTAATTTTTCAAAATAATTCAAATATATACCTACGTTAAAAAATGTAAAATATTTTTCATATATCTGGACTTCTGTTTAACAACAATTATATGCGGACTCGTTTAAAACCATATACCATCCTATTTCAGTTGAAGAAAGGACACAATCGTTTCCTCAGAGTAACAATCTATGTCATTTTACTGTGAAACGCTTTGTTACTGCTCAGCAAATCTTATAGGATTTCTCTTCTGTAATGACCAGAAGATCGTGCTTAAAGCGAGTCAAAGTGTTGAGGATATTCGTATATAGTATTTGAGTAACTTCGTATGTCCATCCGTCCTTCACTTACTGTTAGGCATCTCCCTGCCTATGAATCGAGATTATTGAGGTGTCATTCGGCGCATCTCGGATTCTTGGTGGGAAACATTTGTTTGCGAATCCGTCCAGAAGATACAACGAAATTTCGAAAAAGTGTTTGCGTTTGTTAGCGCTGCGATCTAGCAGAAGCCGCCTGAAACACGTGCCCTGCCACGGGGCAGAGTCCTCGCCAATGAGACGATGAAATGACACAGGTCGCTTTCGCTGAATTGTTCGTACGATTGTATCGCGTGGACATTGCCGCTTACAGAATACGATTTAGAGCTTAGAGAATTCGGAAGGAAAATGTTCATTGTCAGTATTGCCTTCCGTAAGAGAGTTATAATTTTAAAGGATTGTTTTAGTGTGAAGAATATGCAGTAGTGCAAATGGGGTTCACCCCATTCGAAGGAAATTTCGACTACAAAATTGTATTCTAAAATACATCTATAAAAACGGAAGAGTTTGTTGTAGTATAGGAGATTGCAAATGTAAGCCTTATTTTACTGAGCTGCCAAATAATACATTGAAAGAACATAATCTTCAGAATAACTCTTTGGGTAGCTTTAGGACTAGGTTCTTCTACACCGTATTCTGTGATGGGTAGTGACCGTAGCCTGAAAGAACATCCGACAAGAATAGTTGCGTTTGTACATGTTTTGTATGATTTATTATTTAATATTCTTTTTAATATTATTTATTATTTAAGATTCTTAATTAATTCTTTTTGATTCTATATTATTTTGAACGTACTATGTCCGAGGATAAAAAATACAACTATATGTTTAAGTATGTTTTTTATTTAAAAATTGCATAGTAGATATTTTTAAAATTTGGAATTATTTTTAAAACAGTTTAAAGCGTTGGTGACGCCTCATTGAGCTAGTTTCTAAGTGTTGCCGAAAAAAATCTCCTTTTTTGGATTCTCAAGCGAACAACGCAAATTTGTAAACTTACGAAATTGGGGGTGCATTTAATGCGAGTCCTATTTGCGTGCAAACCTGCAATCGCGCTCGCCCTCACCAGACGTCTGTCTTGCGGTTCACTAGCTGATGGTAAATGAGGCAATTTGTCTCAAGAGCATACTGCTTCGAGCCTTGGAAAAGTGCAGAAAGTTTCGGTGACATTCAGCCAGCGATGAAATTTGAAATTATAAAAAATCCTTTTTTTGACTTTCTATAATTCTGAGGTGAATACGACAAATAGTTTATTAATTTCTATTACTACGAAGGACGCCTTGGTGTGTATTTTTCACCTGAAGTAAATCATCCTGAATAGATGATAAATAACAAAGATAATAAAGAACTGTATGGATTATTTCTATTCTATGAAATTTCCTTCAAGCATTTCTTAGAAGGGTTATCCTCGGCTGGAACCGCGCAGTAGTAGCAAGGTGGGTTTCTCCGAGCGAACGGAAAGTGACGGCCGACTGTAGATCCCAAATGAAAGCACATGGGAGAAGCCACGTGATACACAAAGTTTCAAAGTTTCACGCGAGGTGTTGATTAGAAAACGTGAACAACATCGTTACCACGTCGGTTCATGAATGAGCTACTCGTATGGAAAGAATAAAAGTTAGAAGAAAAATAATATTCTTGACAAGGTTGTAAAAACAAATTATATATATTTTCTTCCCCATTTTGGGGGTGTCGTGTGAACCTGTAATCTTCCTGTAACACTACCTTTGCTCATTGAGGCGCTATGCCTGCCTACAAACCATGATTGGTCTGAGTACCCTGTCCCCCCGAATCGGAGTCTCCAGTAGTGGTATAGATTCTGCCAAAAGACTTCTTTCTGTAGGTTAACCTTCTTCTGTTGTTGGTTTTAGCCTCTTTGGGTGTTGAGAGATAGGAAGTGGGCCAAATGGCGGAAAGAATTATAGTTGTGTCTGTGGCAGGGCGGTTTGAGTTTCTTCCGACAGCTCCCTGGAACTATCAAACCATGAAATAGATAAAGATAACGACAAAACCGACAGCCGAAACCACATTTTCCCCGCGAAGAACTTCATCCTTCAGATATTGAGCTGGAATCTGAAAAACTCCACTCTTGATTTTTCAACTCGGAGTATCTTTTAGTCTGTATCGCCGCAATAAAGGACTAGGAACTATTGTGCTTCTTGCAGTAAGTCTTTTCCATGCCGAAACCTAATGGAGGCAAACCTCCCTCCTATCTGGCAAAATCCGAACTACGAAACAAACTTGACGAAATCAATGGCTTACAAGTAAATTGTCCAATCCCTTAGAAAGTACATTGCAGCCTGACTTCATCATGAAGTTGCTGAGTAGGAGCATTTGCCATCTGCTGCGACTTCTAGGTTGATTCTAGCAGCCAGTCAGTGCACAATTGCTTGCCATCATTTTATTCTCTAATCATCTTCTTCGGTTTTGTGTTAGCCAACAGTCTGTTTGAACTAGACCTGCACTCAATCCCTTTGTATGCCATCCGGGGCTGTTTCTTCCGTCTAGTCTCCCAACTCGCACGTTCAACACCAGGACTGTCTTACTGGCGGCCCGCGGTTCGCATGCAGCCCACTCTGCCATTTATTGTGGCCCGCGGAAGGTTATAAGACAAATGTGAAAGTCCTTGCATCCATGTCGGGCGAGAATATTGCGCCTAGCGCACGCGCCCTGTCGGGGTCAACAGCCTCTTAAAGTAAGTTTAGATTTAAAGATTTATTTTCTGGTAAATTCAGGAATTCAAAATCCTCCCAATGTGATTCACTGCGTAATGCATGGTAGAGCCTGATATCACGCATGGTTCCATCCCCCTCCCGTTTCATAACGGCCGAGCAAACTGCCGAGATCAAGAATACGGGGTCACGTGTGGATCGCCCGAGTATTGTGGCCCGCAACAATATTAAAGGGTCTAGTTGTGGCCCTTGAGGCCTTCCATGTTGGACACCCCTGCTCAACACAGTTTTGGAGGGATACGTACGTACTTTACGAGTATCGCCATCGCTTTACGAGTACGTACTAAGAGTATCGCCATCCATATTTCGTTATCTTCTACAATGCACAGCTTCCTTATGATAGTTTCGAACTTTTTCTAGTAGAGTTTTTCCGGTGATTCTTCTCGACTGATATCAAGAGATTCTTTGTTATCATTCTGCCAGCTCTCTTTTGCAACGAATGTGTCAAAATTGATTTGACCTCCATTTCAAACGTGTACTTTTTGGTTTTAGTTCGTAAAGTTTGGTCTCTTTTTGGTTTTATTTATAAGGCTTTCAGTACCTGTTCTTTTTTTATTTGCTTTGTTATTGCCTCGTGCAAAATACCTCTACTACCTACGATTACTTCCGAGTTATTAAGATCACTGGTTTATTCTATTACTTTTACATTTCCAGTATCGAATGTAGTGGAGACAAGAGGAACATTAATTCCCCTCATTAGAACTATCGGCAATGTTTATGTAGGTAAGCAGATTAATGTAAGATGAAAATCCAGAGCTGTTCTTCAGGAGAGACCATATATAAAGGGGTTAGTCAAGGGTGTTCTGTGTTAGACTGCTCAAGTGGGCGGCCCACTTAACGTGCCTCGAGTCATCGTCGAACTACGGGCAACAACTGTGGCCATCTGCTAGTCGAGTCATCCCGAGTATAGGGGAGGGGGTGGGATGGGTTGGGTTGGGTGTGTGGGGGTGGGAAGAGAGGGGAGGGGCGGCGTTGATCGTATTGCTGACAGAGGGTACAGGCGGGGTAAAAGAGTCTAGTCTAGTGAAAGGGGAATGGCTTACAGCACGACACAGCGGGTGCCCGAAACTAGGGAAATGCCCGAATCTAGAACAGGCAGCCGCGCAAGGGAGTCCGCCACAGTCACACACGTGACAGTTTTATCTGTGCATGTTCAAGTTCGCGTGTCTCGTGTTTAACCGCATTCGAAGGCGCTCGCAAACGCCCAGTTTTACTAAGGGGGGTTGTACTAGTCTTCCCCTAGTCTAGTTTTCCCCACTTAGGCGTTTGTTCGACTGAATCTCCAACCACTCCCACTCCGTTGGTGGTGTTTTTGCGGGCACGGACGCGTCGCTATGTCCTCGTGAAAGGACTTAACACGGAACTGTGTTAGCGTTCAGGTTTTCAAGATACAGTCAACCACGAGCCCATATCCTGAAGATATTGGGTAGATTTTCTAATCGAAGATTTCGTTCTTGACGTTTTGAACACGGATGATTATATTCATCCGGAAGGGTAATACCATAAGCATGCTGAGATGGGCCCACTTGGGCTTCCTCGTCGCTGACAGACGCAGAAACTGGCCGAGACGGGCCTGCATGGCAGCCTAGGCAGGTAAACATCCAACCGAGAATTTGCAAGGACTACGGGGCGGAGAGCTGCCCGCAAAGAGTTGTTACGGATTTAGAAATGGCATCTAACGTTCCATGAGTTGCGGAGAAAATGGACATACAGTCAGAAAGTGGGGTCACCCAAAGCCGAGAGGCCGTGACGATCTTATATTTAAATATTTAATTAACTCATTAGGCCGATAGAGAAAATAACGAACGCTTGTTTGCTGTACCTTCTGTGTGTGGTTCAGTATTTTTTCATAAAATTATCATATGAGAAATATTCATAGAAATGAGAAATACTTTTTCTTTGAATATGATCACTCCTATGCCATTTTTAGCTATATTTCACTTTTTTCATTTGACGCGCGGAGGAGGCACCCAAAACCAAGAGCTACAGAGAGATTACTGCAGGAAGGGACCGCTTTGACAGCTACTGCTTGGCCACTGCTGGCAACATAACTTAGGTTATGTCCATGCACTAATTTTGTCACTGCGTTGGTTTACAGTTAGCTCATTTATAAATGACTTCGTCACTATCTCTTGCAATGCCATCGCCCTACACGACATTAATTTGTTTTCTCACGTGTCAGAGTGGTCCCTTCTTAGAGTATCGCCTCTACAGCAGCAACCTTATATCCAAAAGAGACATTACAGGGGTGAAACTGACGCGTGGGGCTGCTGCGGTGAGCGCCGCTGGAGATTGCTTCCGCGACGGCGCGCGAGAGTAAAAGGTGCCCCGCTCCTTTCCCCCCAACGACAGGTTTCCCTTTCTTTCTGCCCCCTCCCCTCCCCCACCCTCGCCGTCGGCTCCCGCGATATGGATCACCGCTCAGCGCAGCGTAATTCCACCTACACATCGTCTCTAGCGTGGGGGTCTCGAATGATACGCCGCAAAAAATACTCGTGCATTCCAGGATACGTAATCAAATGAGGTTTTATCCGGCTGTGCCGTCCACAAAGCTGTAGTTAATGACGTAACGATGCGTATGGGTGGTGAGGAACAAATGGTAGGTCCATTTGTTTTAAATTAATGAGTCCATTCACGTACGTACCTGTAGACTGCACTCAAATGAATTCCTTACCGCTAGTAAAATAGCAAAGTGTTTTCTGAAATAATGACCTAGGCGGTCATTGGCAACTACATAGTACGCCTTCCTGGTAGCGAAATTACGCGCAAACACATTAACCCTCTGAGGTGTCTCGGGAAATCAACTTATATCACTACAGTACCTCTAATCTGGAGGTCCTAGAGTTCGAGTCCCGACGATGGCAGGATTTTCGACTCCAGCTTTTCGTCGAGCTCAGCCGCTACCTCGAGGAGAATTTCAGCAGCCGACGCCTCTGATCTGTAGTTTTCCCTGATTTTTTTTATCATCACCAGAAGAATGTCGGAGCAATACCCTAACAACCGGGCCATGGACCGCGAGCGATCTTTTGTTCCTCTTCCTTCTCCTAACCTCATCCCTTACTTAAACAACTTACACATGTACGATACTTCAAGACACACTTGGGGTATCAGCATGGAGCTTAGAGCTTGACGTGGCCGCTGCTATGCCCCGCTGGTGGGAGGTACTTGAATGTGGAAAACCCCGCAAGCCGGCGTGGAGGTCCGTTCAGATCTCACAATCCAGTTGGGGAAGAACACTGCGACCACCTCTCGTGAAAAATCAAATACTTCCGTAACGGATCTAACGACTAAATACCAGTTGACGCGCCCAGAAACATGAAATAATCAATCAGCAGTCTTCAATGTACTTCACAGCTCCAAATAAGAGTTCTGCAGCGAGCCTTCCACCGCACCTGATTACGTCAAGACGATAAGCTTTCATGCGAAGCGTGTAGCCTACGGAGAGGCCCGTACTACTCGTAGCTTATCTTCAGGTGGCTCCACGCATTCGCCGAGCAGTGAGTTACTGCTCGCCCGATCCCCAACAGCTGATGTGTTTGGCGAATGTTCGCTCCCTTTGATGTGTCCAAAAGAGCGACACGCGGTGGGTAGAGCGAGCGCCGAATGTTCGTTATTCGGCAAATAGCAAGCGACCCATCCACACTCCTCAGGATTCGGCGAGCGGTTGCTCGCTGTTCGCCGAATAGCGAACTTACTGTGCTTACTGAACTAAATGTGCTTACTTTTTTTATTAATTCATTATTAAATAGAAGCAACAAAGATATCAGTACGTTTCGGATTATAAAATATTTCGATTTTTGGTGTCAAAACTTCTCAGATTTGAACTTTCCAATATTTTTTTATAAAATACTTTTGAAATTAATGATAATGTCAAAGAACTTTAATACATCAAAGTTTTTAACAATTCCTTTCCGCCCAGAACAAATTCCTGGATAATTTAAAATGTGTTGAAATAACAACAGGCTGTGTGCTCTCTGAATAGCTTGCGACATCTGTTGTTTACAAATGAGATACCTTTCTAAACGTGAATCCAGCGTAACGAAATTATGAAGATCATTTATAAACCGAAACTAAAACCGTTTCATTCTCTTCGGAATCCAACAGTATATTTAATAAAAGTATGACAAGTATGAGATTCGGATTTGGTTTCGCTCTCACCACTGAAACGGTATTTAACGGTCACGGCTTTTGCTTAATGTTTTGGAAATACTTAGTTCTAGGCAGTAACTGAGTATCCTGCCTCCGTTCGTTTGTTTGTTCATTCGTTTGTCCGTCACTCATGGTTAGATCCCTTCCGGTCCACCAACCGAGGCAAATACGGTCTCATTCGACGTGCGTTGTTCTTCACTAGGCATTGGGCACTGGGATGGGGCAGAGATAATTCGTTTGTGGATCCATGCAGAGTCTCAAATAACATGTGTTTTGGGTTCTTTTAAGCAACTTGAACGCGTTTGGGATGACTTTAGTAAACTTATCCGATTCCCTCGGATAAGTTAGCCGAATCGATTAGCACAATTCTTTGCGGATTCCATCTAGAAAAGAATTCTAGAAAAACACATGTTTTTGATAGTTTGAATGCTTCTACGAGAACATTGATAAAACGCTGAGAAGTTTTGTGCTCCCTTCTGTCTTTCCGGTATTTACATGAAACTTATTGAAGAACAAATGGAAATTGCGTTTTCACAAATATTTAAGGGATTCGCTAATTTGATAATGCTCAATTTCTGAATTCGAGAAAAAGAGATTAAAGTGATATAAATGCCTAAATAAAAAGAACAGGATCAATGAGTGAGTTGGTTTGGAAATTATACAGCAATAGTGCCTTGGAAATCCCGTGAGGAAAAGACTTAGAGAGAAGAGGAGTGTATGAAAGTGGATGTTGAACGGTAACTAGTACTCCCAACATCGTGGTCCGCGACCTCTGCCTCTCTCGTATCGTAATGCAATCTTAGCGCTGCGCATTTGAGTTTCTACCTGCCACCGCTTCGATAGCTGACCATGTTCACCTCCTTTCTTCTCCCCACCCCCACAACACTTCTCCTTCCCTTGCTGTCTTCTTTTTCCCCTCCGTCTCCATTTCAACCTTAAATGTGTAAGATGTGTGATTCACCACAACGTCTCGGTTGGTAAACTCATATAAATATTCGCTTTCTTTCCATTCTATGTTTTTCTTCAGTTTTCACTGAAGTTTCCATTCCGGTTCATAGTTCGTGTTTCGCGCCTGTATTGTAGCACCTCTACCAGACAGCACATCTTGCCGAAAATAGACTTTGGACTTTTCCAATTTTGATGTTGACTCACTTTCACTTTTTGAAGCTATACTGATATTAGTTTGAGACAGGAATATTTATTATTTGCCTGCATTTGAATCTTATTTTCAAAGGTATTTGGAGCTTTTTTAGAATTAAGACACACGTAAATCTTTACACTTACGTGCACTACACCACCATTCGTCGGGAACTCAGAGCTTGTGTCGGCTGGTGGCACTGTGCAAGATGCTCGGACGTGGAGGAATTCTACAAGCCAAAGTGGGCACGGGGTTCTCACATTCCAGCGGAAGAGTAGCTCCTCGATTTCCCGTATATAACGTGCACCACACTCGCGGAGCTAATAACCTAAGGAGTTCACGTGCCGGGAAAAACGAAGTACTTCTGACTGGAATTCTTAGAGTGTGAGATACTGGCCAAGCCCTAAATGATTGTACAGCCAAATTCGGACCGAATCTATATGGATACAAAAAACCGGAATAGTTCAGAGTAAAGATTAAAATACAAAATTCAATACATAAGTGATTGAAAACCGATGTACATGATCTACTTCGGGTTTAACGCATGGTAGCGCCTTCACCCCAATTTCAGAGATATAACTAAAACTCCGGTCACAACAACAAACACAATGTTTGACGAACGAATTTGAATATTATAGAACTCTGATGAGTCCCTACATTCCTAGAATATAAGATGGCATCTCCGGGCACAAACACCGGCTCCTACTATTGCAGCAATTAGTTTCTACGCTTCTGAGTTCTGTTTTTGTGGAGACTGCATCAGTTACCCGGGGCTTCGACAATCACGAGTCTCGCGTTTCGCTGGCGCGCGGGTGCCGCCGCTGTGCTCTGGTCGTTGCCTGCCCTCCGCTCTCCGCTGGGCGGCTGCGGGGGAGCAACGCTCGCTGGAGAGCGGGCGCGGCGCGGTGGCTGGCGAGAGGGCGATGCGGGGCGGATAAGGCGAATGCCGCCGCGCGGTATGAGGAAAGTGCCCCCGCCGCCGTGCTACCACCCCTCCCCGACCCGACGCCTCCTCCCCCCTCACCCCGCCCCCGCCATATCGGCCAACGTCGTCTCCTCCCCCCAGCCCCGCCACCTTCACCGACGCCCTCGCTGTCCCGGCCAACGCTGCCGCCCCGCCGGCACCCCGTCACCGCCTCCGTCAACGCCTCCGTCGCCGCCTCCGTCGCCTCCGCCACCGCCGCCGCCTATCCCCACCCCCGCCACGCCTTCACCGGGAGAGATGGCTCAGTGCATCAACATGATGTCACTGCAGTCCCTCTGACTGGGAAGTCCTAGGTTCGAGTCCCGACGGTGGCAGGATTTTCGACACTAGCTTGTCAGCTAGGTCGAATTCAGTCGCTGTCTGGAGGAGAATTCTAGCGGCGCGCCGGCTGCTCTGATCGGTAGTTTTCCGTGGTTTCTCCGATCAACACCAAGCGAATGCCGGAGCAGTACCCTAACAAACGGGCCACGGACCGCGCGCGATCTATTCTTCCTCTTCCTTATCCTATTCTCTCCTCTTACACTCACACACTAACATGCACTACACTACCACACATGCCGGGAGACCGATCGGGAGCTTACAGCTTGTCCCGGCTAGGGCGGTGCCCCGCTGGTGGGAGATATCTGGTTGAGAGGAAAACCACGCTAGTCGACGGTAGGTCGGCGCCAGATCTCGCCATCCAGTGGGGAAAAGGTCATCGCCACCTCCCGAGAAAAAAAACGCACTGCACTTAACGGGACTAATGACCTAAGTAGTTGACGCGCCCGGAAACACGAATCAATCAATCAATCAATCAATCAATCAAGCCACGCCTTCGTCGCCGTCATCGCCGCAGCAGTAGCCAATCACGGGAGCTTCGGACCTACGGAGGATAAGGGCGGGAGAGAATTTTGGGACAGAAATAAAGGGTAGGTCTCCCTCGACTGAAACGACCAGGTGCAACCATATGTTTTTTCCGTTTAACTTACGTTTTTATTTACGAATATTTTATTAAGTACAAATAAAGATAACTCCTTCAAATTTTAGCTATTATCACTTCCCAATATAGTAGTTACGCACAGTGACGGACGGACACCCAATTTGGTAAAAATAGGTGTTTTCGTTAAAACATAATTTCCTCAATATAAATATTACATGAAAGTAAACTAAGCCATTACATTAACTCATGCGTAATGTAAATAGTATTTTCTATCACTTTTGTGTAGTGTTAAATGATTATTTTTTTTAAATGCGTCGAGGCTGGATCTTAATGCTAAAGTAATAGTGCATGTGCATAGAACTTTAAGTATATTATTAGTTGTATCAAATTATCATGTTACATGACCTTTACTCGGTTACAAATAGTACGGTCAAGTGTTTTGTCCTCATTAGACAGGTCTTAGTGCAGGTGAGCCCAAGTATGCAGACACTAAGGCCATGAGTTCGAGATCCGCGTAAGGTATGAATGTTTTCGTTGTGCTCGTGGCGTGAGGGGGCATTCCGAATGCTTCCTGTGGTACCCTAATCCCTTTGAAATCGCTTGAGTTGAAAGCAGTGCTGGAAAAGACAATTTTGGGCCCGGGGTAATGCTGAAACGTAGCCCTTCCCCCCCCACACAAACACACAAATTAGAAGTGTGAAAGGGATCGAGAAACTATGAGTTATTATATTTCAACAAGTGCCAAAAATTACGACGTTTAAGCCAGAGAAGTTTTTGGAAATATATTTTAAATAATAGTAATACGTATAGTAATAATAGTAATAATAATAGTAAAGGTTTTTAGTGATCAAATAATACAATTTTCACGTTTGGCTTAAAACGCTAAAAAATTGTGTGTTACGTAATTTAATAAAAAGCAGCTGTTAAATACATCAAGTAATAAATATAAATTTCAGTCGAACCTATTTTAATATTAACGTTTGATTCATTTCAAAGAGTACTACCTTTTACGTAATGGCTGTAATTAACTATTTGGGGTTAAAAAAATAATTGGAAATAATTGAAAATTTTATGAAATATCAGACTACTGTACCGCGACGTATAAAATTACGGAAACGATTGTCTGGAATTTTAATTTACTTTTCAAGGTTTAATAATTTTTTTCTATCAATCTCATCACCAGGCCCCTTGATTTGCGAGCCTCAGGCGATCGCCCGATCCCATGCCTGTCGCCGGTATTGCTTGGAAGGCAACTGTGTTCGCCGTTTGTGTATGTAATTAAGGCACTGGATCTTATCTCTACGTCCATAACAATGATATAATCTCGGAGAAGGAAGCAAATGATACCATAGGCAAACATGTAACTCCCAGATACGTCTACGCGATCTACGTTCGCAAGGGGAGCGCGAAAGTGTTCTTCACTGCGTCTCCAGAGGAACTGCAGTTGCTGCGAAAAGTTATGTTAGGCCTTTTAGCCGCTGAAATATTGCACTTGGGAAGAGTGTGGGAAAGAATCGAAAAGCTAACTCAGACTCCTGAGAATAGGAAACTAACTAGTTTTAAACCTCACAAGGAAATGTCATATTGGTTGACTAGCCAAATGATTGAAAGAATTTGGAACAGGCAACACTGCCAAGCATAATGAGGACAAATAAAATAAACCTAAAGTACTTTTTTATTCTGTACTTAAATAGGTTTGAATCGGAAAGTAACCGCTGGACGCTCCAAATACTAGTGCAAATAATAGTGCAACACTCTAATTACGGCAAGCCCCAGGAATTGAGCACGAGAGCACGCGGAAAAAGATGCGTAATACAACTGATCTCTCTCAGCTCGGGTGGTTTAAAGCGGTTAAGTCATCTTCTCGAAACAAATCGCGAATTGCAATTTATGGAATTGAGTTGACTCATATCTGTTCCTATTGGTACGAGCTCTGCAATAAACAAACTGACCTGGTACAGGCACCCAACATTTCTTGTGCTTTTGTAGTTCGCTCTTTTCACATTGTGTTAATGCAGTACGGATTGATACCTGCGATTTCGAAGAGGAGAAAACGTACCTACCTCCTCGTTAATAGAGTGAGACAACAGTAAACATGGACGAGATCACTAGGACTGAGTCAGCTAAGTCTTGCAATATAAGGTCTTCCTCACCCGAATTTGAGCCAATCCAAATTTCAAATATAACACTCAGCAAATGCAGTTTTCACATTTAACAGTTAGGCTTTGATTTTGCTATTCATATCTTTACGGCGATGGTGTATATGTTTTGTAGGAACGACCTGTCAGGAATGATTAGATTATGAAAACAACGCTTTCAATTTGTATTAATTAATTCATTGTAATTCTGTGCAGTTTTAATTTGTCATTTATACGTTCTGTTTTGGAATGTTGAATTTCAATACTATTTTTCGAATCTATGCATAATAATTATGTCACTTGAGAAGAACAGTAAAGCAACATCTAGTTCTATTTGAAATGAAAGTTGTTTAGCCGTAATGTTGAAACATGCTGCTTTCCTATCCCAATTTACTAGTTGACTCGTTACGTACTCACGTGAAGTGAACAAGTTACTATGAGCACAATTTTACAGCCCACTAGACCTCGTCTGCTTGGTAGAAAGTAGAACTTTGGAATACTGCCAAAAGGACGGATGCTTGAGGGTTGTAATGTTTGTGTGTGTGTGTGTGTAAACAGAGTGATAGCTGGAAAAAGATAATTGAAGACATGCATATTGAAATGTTAAACAATGATCAATACTGTATCGGTATTTTTCACTATTAAAAATGTAAATATTTTTGAGTGTGGATAGAAATATAAATTAATATACAGTGGTTAAAACAGTTGTTCGAAAATTTGTGTGTAATTATTTTAAAATACTATTTAATTACAATTGCACTATAGCGTAGAGAATAAAAAAAGTTTTGACTTTTATTGACTGATTGACAACTTTTAACCTGAGAGTTCATCTTTCTCCCTTCTTGAAAATTTAAAAAATCTAAAACTTAAAGTTAATTTTGACAATAGTCAAAACAAATGTGCAAAAAATGCACATTTATTTCGTTCTAAAAGGTTCACAAACCCTGGGAGAAATTGACGTACACAAAAGACGTTTATGTACGTAATGGGGCTTTGTACCACGAACAGTATAAATAAGCGTAATTTACTTTATGTCGTTCTCCAGACTTTCATGCGTTAATACGACGTGTTTAGTATCGAGTTAGAAGTATGTCGCCAAAGCTTACGTCGACGTGTACTCAACTTTCTGTTGCTCGCTGCGCCAAGAGATTTCAGCAGTAATGGCGACCGTTCTCCTTCGTGCCTCCGCTGTGTGTGTTTGAAGAAAATGAAGGCCTTTCACGTGATTCGGCCTCTTTGCTCCATTTACTTTCACTTTCAACGTCAAACGCTATGGACCTGAGAACTTTAGTAAACGAATGTGATAAGAAGTTGTGAACGTGAAATGTATCTACCCGTTTTAATCTGTTAAAATATTTTCTCACAAATTTCGATTTTCCTTGAAGAGTGAAGTTACCTGAATTTGTAGTGTCGTTCGTGAAACTGCTGATCTGTGAATAAAAATATATCTATGATAATAAAAGAGAATTTAACGGCATGTAACCGCGACATCGGTACCACAAAAAGTAGCATATGAATAGATAAAAAATGTTTACATGCTCTTCTTCAGGATTGTCGCTGTGTCCTTGCAAAGTTCGGTAAAGATTAACACAACATAAATGCGGAAAATAATTTAAATATGTTAGTAGATGCACAACGATAATTATTTTTCGCCTGTCGCTAAGAACAGATTAGTTCTTAATATATTCCACCAGAGGACAGTAGCAGTGCGGCATAACTGGTATCTAGTAGATTCGCTAGAGGCCAGTAACAGTGCATGAGATAAACAATTTAATGAAATAGCAATGTAAAATAAATTGAAAGAAAATTACAGTTTTTATTAAATTTTCAACGAGTAACATTAAAATTAATAATATTAAACATCGTGGTTTGTATAAAATTATTGTTTTTTCTCTTTCACAACGATTGGATATGAAGAAAGCGAGGGTATCACATGGTATTTTGCTAGTTTTCATTAATTTACATGTTATGCATATATTTAAAGAGGAACTTAATTTTCCCCATAATTTATGTCATAAGTTTGCTTAGAATTATATTATAATATTTGAAATTTGCTTAAAATTCTATTTGCGTAGTCGAATTTAGACTGTATGAAAGGAAGAAATGAATCCAAACGAAAATGAGTGTGTTTTGAATATCATGAGACACAATGATTGGTAGAACACTGGGAATGCTACTAACCCAATGCAATGCTGATTCCCAAGGTTTTGTTCCTCGATCAATGACACTACGAGGCCAGGATATTCATCTCTTCTCGTATGAGTGATAGATACCCTATGCATTGTATATGGCGAACTCATCCGCTGACGTCCATTAAGCTGGCAAAGCTCCTTAGAAAACATTTTTTCTAATATATAACACATCTAACTTTTTTGTATTAAGAATTTTATCTTCAAATATAAAAAAAATGCTTTAACGTTCTCTTTTTAAAAAATGCCTAGCTTTGCTCTCTTCACGTTGACGCGAAGCAAACGCATATACACGAAATTAATTTTTGGATACATGAAGAGCGAAAAATTGCAAACAATTCTGATATAAAAAATTGTGGTGAAATGCATTCACCAGCGGATGTGGACGTCAGCGGACAAGGAACGGGAGGTTTAATACAGTTGTGAATTCTTTCACCGCCGCCCCGCTTTCGTCTCTTCATTCCACGATTCTTCCTCACCTACGTTTCATCTCTTCTGTGTTGCCATTTGTCCTTTTCTGTTCATCTCGCCGTTAGGGGTCGAATATAAATTACCAACTGCAATTTTGAAGTATTTTGAATTCAACCCTCTCTCCCTTGTAACGAACTTGAGAGCTCGAGCACCCTAAATACTTACTATCACATCAACCATCAATATGTAAATAGGTAAAAAAAAGAAATTGTAACTCAAGCCCACATCTTTACTTTCCATAACGATTGAATTTAATGTCGTACATTGAACTGAGCGAAGAAAGGCGAGGGAAGGAGAGAGGAAAATTCATTGTAACATCGACCCCAGTTTTATCACAAAAACACAATGTATTGAACAATGAAGAATCCCGAGAAATACCACGAATTGTGCCACAGCCAACGTTATAGATCCTCAGTTTACTATGGAATTCTGAGAGGTCATAATGACCCGCTTTCTTGCCTTTCGCTAGCTTCTAAAAGAAAGTACCAAAAGGATCTAAATATTTTCTTTTCCCTACAAAAGTGTTAAAAAGTCATTGCAAAATTAGATGAAATATTTATTTAAACACAAAAGTATTTATTTCAATAGGCCTGGTTATTGCCCACTGAAAAGCTCTGTCAACAATAGCTCGGCGGTAGGTGTCGCTAATGATGCGCTACAAGACATGCAGCAATGAATAGCACCTGATTTTTAATACTTATCGCATGTAATTTTATGCGATTAAAAATAAATTCAAATTCATTCAATTATGCTCGCAAAATGAAACAAACATCATCGAGTGCCAGAATGAGTTGGCGGTGTTGGTTTCTCGTAACAGCAAAGAGTGAGGAGAATTTTTGAGGGAAGGAAGAACGTTTAGACGATAAAATTTCTGCCAATAAGCCGGACAGATACCACCAACGTGGACGACACATGGGTATTTAGTAATTTAATTCTAGGATATTCTACAAAACAGTTTTGAATATTTTGTTTGTAATCTAACAGATTCAATTTGAAGCAATGGAAGAGATGCAGAGGAATCAGGAGACAGGAGAACCCTGACCAAACGTGTCGCAAACCCATTCGGTCTACCACATGTTCCACATGGAATCTGAACCTGGGAGCCTCGAGGTGCAAGGCGAGAAGGTTGACCCCTCCGCCACAGGACGTCCCACCGCGACATCAGCGGTGCAAATGCATTTGCGCACGTGGCATCCGCCTGACGTTCGCCGGCCGCTGTCGCCACGGCCACCGGCGCCTCGGGCGGTCGCACCTGGCCCATCCGCTGCCGCCGCTGCAAATTCAAGAGCGCTGAATACGCACACTTCCTGTGCTCTGTTTGGCAACGAGGAGGTGGCGCAACGCGGCGTCCCTGCCGGCCCTCGCGCCAGTGCAGACGCGGCAGCTCCTCCCGGACGCGGACCGCGCAGCGGTGCGCGCTCGCGGCACGTACGAGTACACGATTCCCTCGTTTTTTACGATCCTCCTCGGTTCCGAATTGAAGAAACCCTGCGCTTTAATAGTTAGAAATAAAAAAGTGTATGTGGACACCATTATGAAACGAGAATAACATTTGAACGAGAGGAGGAGGACGGGCAGTGAAGCCTGGGGGCTGTTGCTATTAATTATTATTATTATTATTATTATTATTATTATTATTATTATTATTATTATTCAAAATTTTACGCTCGTCCGGAGTTTTTAGATATAACTCAAGGACCGAACGTCAACACATATAGCGAGGCAGATGGTGAGAAGTTCTTGCTCCAGTGCACTCAGGTTCTGCTTCAATGGCTAAGAGAGAGAACCTTACGCACAATATTGGTGGTTGCCAGCAGCACGGCCTTCTGCATGGTTCTGAAGTGACACTCATTTAGATGGAGTTTCTCTTTCACAATCCTCCAATCATCAGCAACAAGCCCATTAGATGAAATAACTACTGGCACAATATCTACCTCTTTTAGTTTGTAGAGGTTTTTCAGTTCTTCTGAGAGTGGCTGGTATTTTCTTTTCTTTTCTGCAATTGTTGGCAGCAGATTATGATCTAATGGGACTGCAATATCAATTATTATTGCCCTGCAAGTAGTTTTGTCGAACACGACAATATCAGACTTATTTGCATCCATTGTTTTATCTGTAACAATGGCAGTATCCCATAAGATTTTTGTTCTCTCATTAGACAAAACTTGCTCCGGTAGATATTTGTAATAAGGTAAGCTTTCCTTTAACAGGTCCAATCTTTTGGCAAGAGCTTGGTGAATGATTTTGGCTACATTATTGTGGCGTTGTAAATAATCTGTTTGTGCCAACTGAGAGCAGCCACTACAGATGTGTTGAATAGATTCGGTGGCCTTCTTGCACAGGCGACACATGTCACTGATGTTCTCTTTCATGATATATCGCCTGTAGGTATTAGTGGTTACTACCTGATCTTGAATGGCCAACACAAATCCTTCCGTCTCGCCAAAAAGCCCAGCGGTTCTCAACCATTCAGTCGATCTTTTCATATCAATGGCGTTACTTCGAAGCGCTGTAGCAAACCTGCCACGGAGTTCCTTTAATTTCCACTGCTCAATTCGATCCTCACATTTAGGAAAACTTGGATTGTGGTTTTCTTGGAGCAGCTTCAGAGGTGTATAGCCGTGATCTTGTGCACAGATGGCCGTCATGGATTTGTTATTGATGAAATAATGTCTGAGCTGTTTTTCTTGCTGGCGGCACATAACTTCAAGACTTAACAGTCCACGGCCTCCATGATGTCTTGAAAGATATAGCCTTTCGGTGGAACTTCGAGGATGATGCATCCGATATTTTGATAGAAGTGTTCTGACTTTTCTATCGAAAGCTTGTAAAGATGTCTCAGACCATTTAACAACTCCAAATGTATGCGATGCTGCAGAAAGGGCCCATGTGTTCATTCCTGTAAATTTGTTTCTCGAATTAATAGAGGACTTGCAGATTTTTGCAACACGAGAGAGAACCTTCCTTTCCACTTGTTTTCTAATTTTTTCATCTGCAGTTCCTAAGAGCTGCTGGAGGCCGAGATACTTATATTCATCTCCATTGATGAGTTCTTGAATTCTCAAATCTTCCATCAAATGAGGTTCATTTTCTCTATTCTGGACGCGACCTCTCTTCACGTGAACAACAGCACACTTCTCCAAACCAAGATCCATACAAACAGAGGTGCTGAAACTTTCAACAAGTGTCAGCATGCTGCGAAGTTGATCTGGTCCTTTAGCATAGAGCTTGAGATCATCCATGTATAATTGGTGGGAAATTATCTTCTTGGGGTTCTTTAAAGCATATCCGTAGCCGGAGGCATTCAGCATTCTACTCAAAGGGTTCAGTGATAAGCAAAACCAGAGCGGGCTTAAGCTGTCTCCCTGAAAAATGCCTCTACAAATTCGCAAAGGATTAGTCTGGTAACTCAGTTTCCCTCTCCTAACATGCAGTGTTGTTCGCCAGCTGTTCATACACGTTGTAAGAAATTTAATGATAGAGGGGTGAACCTTGTAAAGTTGAAGAGTTCGCAGAAGCCAAGAATGAGGAATGGAATCAAATGCCTTTCGGAAATCAATCCAGCCCACAGACAAATTATGCATTTTATTTTTTACAAGCTTGGATATAATATTATCTATTATCAATAACTCTTTGCATCCTCGAGATCCTTTCCTACAACCAACCTGTTCTTGTAAAAGCAGATCATTTTCTTTCAAATGCTCGTCGAGTTTGGTGGCAATAATGGAGGTGAGAACTTTATAAATTGTAGGTAGACATGTAATGGGTCTATAATTCTCGGGACATGACGCATTTCCACCTTTCGGTAACATAAATGTCACGCCCAAGGTACAAAATTCTGGCAGCACAGATGTTCCATTCAAAATGTTTTGAAATTGACTCGCCAATATACCATGAGTGCAAGTCAGATATTTCCACCAAAAGTTTTGTATTCCATCTACTCCTGGAGCTTTCCAATTGTGGGTTCTTCGTATAG
Organism: Acheta domesticus; assembly: GCA_031308135.1. Taxonomy (NCBI): domain Eukaryota; kingdom Metazoa; phylum Arthropoda; class Insecta; order Orthoptera; family Gryllidae; genus Acheta; species Acheta domesticus. The sequence goes on along the minus strand of JAHLJT010004567.1, from coordinate 126,289,990 downwards.
ATCTTTTTACATCCTCTGTCGAAATAACAACTCCATTCATTTCCGGGATACTGTGACAAGCTTCCTCTTCCTGTCGTATCCAGTATGCTTCATCAAAATGTTGCTTTGGGGTGGACCAAATCTGAGACCAATAGTTTGCCATGGCAGAAGCACTTGGGGGGGTTATGTCACTTTCCTTGGTATCTCTCGATTCTAGATATCTATAAAAGCCTTTTTGATTCTTAGAGAATAAGGAATTTTCTTTCTTGCGTCGCGCAGCTGCGTTATACCTTCTTATTCTTGCCCCCAGAGCTACTATTCTTTGTCTTAATCTCTCGTCTTCAACCTTTAGTCTACTTTCCAGTTCTTTCTGCGTTCTTTTCATCTTTAGTCTTCTGAGAATTGAGCGAATACTTGCGCGAACCTTCTTTGAAATCCCTCGTTTGTCTCTGAAATATTCAGCAATATGCGAAATATCTCGTCTAGCTTGGGTAATTTGATTTTCGATTTTTTTCAACCATGCCGGTGGCTTTTGTCTTTCATTAGGCTTCTTATCAAGAGAAGTACCTTTTCCCACCTGTACTTTGTAACCTAGATGTTCACAAGTAGCAATTGCAGCGCAATGAACCAATCCGGCTACATCTTCAAGAGAAGAAGCTTCTGAGATGTTTGGGGCAATAATTTGGTTCATTTTGCCAACAATCTCATAGACATTAGTGCTGCACTTCAGTTTTGGTATTTTTGGTCTTAGATCTAAAGATATTCCTTGGTAGTGAAGCTTTGTAACCTCGTAAATATCTTTAAGAGATTTGTCCACCATTTCGTTGTCGAGTTGGGGGATGGGAACCACAACGTGTTGTTCGTTCTCATGTACTCTTTGTTCATTTCCATTAACTTGCTGCTCCAGGACTACCTCACTTGTTAGTTCTAGCTCCACTTCCTCCTTCAAAAGATTTAGCTCTGCATCTGAGAAAACTTTTCTTCTCCTAATAGAGTTAAGTTGGCTGCACACACGTTTCTCATTTAGGGCGCTTTGGATAGATCTTTCTCCATTCAGTTAGGAGTCTTCTCCTGAAGCCCTCACATTCCGTCTCGTTTTTTGTGCTTCTGTAGTATGCACGCATGACAGACATATTTAATTCTCTGGTCCATTGCATGCGTTGGCTCGGATTCTCTGGAGCAGTGGGGGATCCCCTTGGGTTCCCCAAACTTCTACCAGGTACGGCATCTTGCGACGCGAAATCGAGAGTTGCGGTAGCCCTAGATGGAGCGGCGCCGCGCCCCCTTAGTTGTTCCGGAGGTTCACCGCTTTCCATCAGCAATGGTAACACATTTCTCTCAGCTGCCCCGGTGCTAGAAACAGCTGCGCGGCCTTGCGAGGGCCGGTCGCCAGCGTGACTTTTCCTTAAAGTACTACTCATAAGTCTTCTCTGGGGGGGCCCAGTACTGGGTAACTGACGAAGAAGATCTGCTACCCAGGTCAATTTTTTTGGAGGGGTCTGACAACCCTCAGATTTTGAAGAAAAACTCGTCCGCCTTCTTTGCCGTTGAGATTTGATCTTCATTCGCCATCGAAGCCGTTGGTCCTCTTCACCTGTAACCCTAGGCGGGGGCCCTTCCTAGGTATTGTCAGCCGGAGCCAGCCGACCCTAGGTTTTTTATAGAGGTATGCTCCTCTTCAAAGTTTAAGGAAGGAACGAAGGACAGAATTATTTAGGATAGGTACCAGGGGCCTCGGAGTTACTCAATCCACCCGTTGGCTTCTGGGGGTAGAGGAAGGGTTGTATGACACGAAAGGAATAATTCGGGTAAGGAGTTAGTCGCCTCTTACGACAGGGGGGAATTACCCGTGGTGCTATTCTACTAAAACCCCCGGACACCACACGGGGTTTATTATTATTATTATTATTATTATTATTACTATTATTATTATTATCATTATTATTAATGGAAATCAACTGGCGGCATTAGCGTTGAAACATTTATATCGCCTGAAATAGACAGGCAGAGAGGCATTTATGTTTAATAGAAAAGGTCTGCAAAAAGGCGTTTATTCCTTCTAAAGAAGGAGTGTAAAAAGGCATGTAATGAATTCAATCCAAATCAATTATTGCAAACAATTATTAAAATGATTTAATTTTAATTTTAATTTTAAAATGTACATTAGCACACACGTATAAGGAATATAATATTCTTTGTAATGGTGATTCCATACGACCCTCTGGTATGAATACTAAGAATTTGTTTCACTGGCGATGCTGGGTCTATCGAAATGCTATTGTGAAATAAATTTGAATTTACAAAGGCAATAGTGAAAACGCGATAAAAATTTTCGTTTTTCGCACCTGTGTAATTACGTTCTTTTTTCGCTCTTGCGTCGCCAGAACTGAGAAGGATCTCATCGTATATCATTTACAGAGAATTCTGTTCTCAAAAAGCATCGGGGGGATAATACCCGACAGTGCAATAGCCTCAGTTTGCAACGTGTGCAGCGCGATCGAGATCGGTGTTCAGAGAAAAAGAAAACAAAAAGGCGGAAAAGGAGGAAAAAGGCAAAATATTAAAAATAGGCATCAGAAACTAGTAGAAGCAAAATTATAATCTACTAAAACAACTCCAGATGTACAAGTAAATGATTTCATATTGTTATAAATTGCAACAATAATAAAAAGTCATTTTGCCAACTTGAGAGCTGGTTTATGTTTGAGAGTGCTTGTTTATCTTCTACTTTTGAGTAAATCGAACATATTCGCTTCGCAGGGAATAAAATTGATAAAATACATTATTTGTTTCTTGGCAATGGCTATTACAAGCAAGTGATTGACTTTTTATGGCGAGATCATTTGTTGTGCTCGGGAAGAATTTACTCAGGTCGCGTGGCATGCAAGGCCCACTCCGCGCGCGTTGTGAAGGCCTCGCTGCCAGCGTTCGCTGTATCGGGTGGGAGTGAAAGGTTGCGTGCGATAGTGGCGCGCGCCAGATGAATGATAGCGCCGCAACGCCTAGTCTGCGGCGCGTGGTCGGAAAGGGGGAAGGGGGAGGGAAGGGGGAGGGGAAGGGGAGGAGGGAGCCGGAATGTAGACCGACATTTCAGCGAGTGCGGCCTGGAACACGCGCTCGTGCGAGTGGGCGACGCCACTGCAAGGTGCGTCGACTACCTGTGCGACAGGATGCGATGGCTTGTGACACTGGTGGATCCAAGGAGGGGGGGGGCATGGGGCGGACCATGGCCTCCCCCAAAAGGCCTAGAGTTTTCGTTTACCTTCTTTTATTTGGCAAAATTGATTTAAATATTTATGATCGAATTATGTAATTCTTTGAACAATAATATTGTATAGTATCATTTACAGTACGTTAATAATATACACCATAATAACAAATAAGCTTATTATTTAACAAAAATGTTGGATGCTCGCCCCCAATGATCGGCTGGATCCGCCCCTGGGGTGGCGCGGGTCGAAACGGGACGGGACGCGAAGCGACAGAACATGACGGGACGCGACGGGTACGGAACGGGACGCGACGCGATGGGTACAGGACGCGACTGGATGGGAGGGGACGCGAGCCGCGACTGATAGGCAGAATCACTTGCACATGCAGGTACACTATTTCTATAGAAAAGTTTCCCATATCCCGTGTGATCAAAAGCTCAATCGCCTGGGTGAAGTCCCTACTGCATTTTAATAAGATTTACATTATACTCTTTCTGCGTTCCAGATTTTAAAGTCATTCCGTAAACAGTGAGTAGAAGAGTGTACTTTAAGGTGAAATGTTTTTTTTTCACCGTGGGCGCGCATTCAGGAAGTACACAAAATTGTGTGTTATGTAAGAATATGGAATTTAATCTGTGCTTTAACGAAGAGTAACAGAAGCGTGTGGAAGCAACTATAAAACAAAAGAACGGGTGTGATTGATATTCCTTTGTTCCATTTTAAAACGCCTCTTCATGAACTAAACGTTTAGGCACTCGCGTAGATTTGGGTTCAGTCACAGATGAAGTGCGATTTATTGGTAATATTCCGGCTTCAGCCCCTCGCGTGGCTCATAGCAGCTTTCTGCGAGGCATCTCCAGTTTCGATTTTCCGCCCGGGCAAAATGACGCTGTAGCTTTCTAATACAAATTGTCTCAGTTTCTATGGCTACGTGTCGAAAGACGAAGCTCAGGCAGACCATGTAGTCTAGGTACGGTGATGGCAATACATCGTGCTCTCTACATGTCTCCCTTACCCCCTGTGGGAATAATAAATAAATAACTAGTAGAGCTACAGAATGGCAGACTCTCCCGTATTAGTTTTCTATGTCTTTGGTCGCGGCTAGCTATTGGGTCTTGCCACATACTCTTGTCAGCTCCCATCTGTCGCCTCGCAAAGTACATTTTTTTTGACATTTTATTAATTTTTTGTTTTCCTAATAGTAGAAGGGAAATATTATTTTAACAATAATAAGGAATAGTAAAACGTCGTCCTAAAAGGCAATTTTCGTTGTAAAATTAGAAGCAGTTTTTAAGAAAATAGCTTTTAAGCGCTACTAAAATAGCAAAATTTGAAGCTCTTTTTCACAGAAAATTTTTGAGTTTGCAAACAACTTCATTTAAAGTCATTTGAAGCACATACACTCACAAATACAATAATGTTTACAAATTGCTGGTAATATGCATATTAAAGGTGTGAGAGATCAACAAGAAAACAAAACAAAACATTTGTGTAATTTTTGAAAAAAACAAACCAAATACCTCAAAATAAACTTTTACGTTGTATTAAACAGTGCAATTAGCAATATCAGTTCGAAAAGCTCAAAGAAAACATTTGGAGCCATGACGTTTGAGCGTTTCGGAATAGGCGGAATTTTGAGCTAGTTGTCACAGACAACGGTTGAGTTTAAGAGAAACTTTATCTGACATTATTTAAAGCAAATGTACTTATTAATATAATAATGTCAACAAATCGCCGCTAATGTAAATATTAACGACGTGGGAGACAAGTCAAAAAATTACATTTTTCCAATTTTTTGAAAAAAAAAGTAATAGCTCAATACGGCGTTTATGTCATCTCATGGAGTACATTTAGCAATATCCCTACTGTTGTATATCTGAAGGAAAATGCGGCCTCACAGGCAACAACAGTTTATTTCAACCTTTAAACATACAGTTTTGTAAACCCGACGGCTCATGGCCGTTTACACAAGTCGGAACCGACGGCTCGGTGCGGTGCCGCCGACGGCGGCTTCCACGAGGCGTCGGTGCGCTCCCCGTGCGGCGCGGTAAGGCCACCACCGTGCCCGAAACCCAGGAACGCCGGCGTTATCGGCGTAGCCGGTGACACGGCTGCGTGGCCTCAGCGAGTTGTGCCGGAACGGCGTACGACCAGCAATGCGGCCGCGATCTAACGCGTGCCCTTAACGACACGCTGCTAAGGCGGCGGGGCCCAGGGGCGAGCCGGCCAAGAATGCTCCGCAGGAATACTAGCGGGGCCCAGCCACAATCCCCAAAGGAAGTCCGGGGCAAAGCCGGTCCTAAAGCAAGAGGACAAATACAGCGTTAAACACACGTCGGAAACTGCTGCGCTAGCTCGTTGCTCTCCGCTGCCTGACTGCCGCAGCGGTCTCGGTGCTCCCCCTCCCCCAGGTCGCTGCGGTATACCTCCGCCGGCCAGCGACCCGGAACTATTTTTCGGGGTTGCGAAGCTATGGTGCGCGCTGCATAGCGCGCCCCGTTCAACTCTCGCCGCGGATATACAGCACCTACCAAAAGTTTAAAGAAAACAAATTTGAAGCAGTTTTTGAGAAAATTTAGTTTTTTTATTTTTTAAAAAAATTGCACATATTGCACGCAATATTGCGCAAAAACTACTAAAATTTTCAAAAATATGTACATGACTTTAAAGAAAGAACTTACTACGATGAACAAATTTTCTTTGAAAGAAAAATCTCTATCTGCAATTTTGTAGTTGTAGGAAGATTATTAAATTCAAAATTCAGAGTTAACACCGAAAGTTAGACCTATGCTTCTTTAATAAGTGTAATTTACTCTTTTTTTTACAAGAAATTTAAAGAAAAAATTGGAGCCGTTTTTCAGAAAATTTTGAAATGTCCGGGGGGCTTCATGCAAAGTACCCCCCAAAATAAATGAATGTTATTCAAAATCTCAGAGTTTCGACTCTGGCCAGACGGACAGGGGTTTCTTCAATTTGGAAAAAGTCATATGCATAGTTTAGGCACTAGTGTTGTTCGCATACACCGGACAGACGGACTGACGGACGTTTTGCTTTCAGTTGGTTTTTCGGTATCAAGGACTTACAAATAAGGGATTCTGACTAAACCACGTGTTAGGTTTTTTTCTTAATTTAGGAACTGGATTTATCCACTTTTTCGTTATCGCGGCCCGGCAATGAATTTTTTTCCGTCGAAAATTCGCCATATTTTTTGCGCAGCATTACTTAACTTTCCCTATACTACGTATATTACTCCATATATAGAACGTATACGGGAAAGTAACTAGTGGTGCTACAGAATGGCACAGACTTTCCTGTATTAGTTTTATATTTTCTTGGGTCTTCGCTAGCTATTCGGAATTGCCACAAACTCTTTCTTGCCAGCTCTTTCTTTATCTATCACCGCCAAAAGTACATTTTTTTGTCATTTTCTTAATTTTTCGGTTTCCTATTGGTAGAACGAAAATATTAATTTTAGAATATTAAAGAACACAAAAACCTAGCCGTAAATGGCAATTTTCTTTTAAAATTTATGTGCCGTTTAGAGAAAATGGCGTTTTAGCACTACCAAAAATGCGAAATTTGAAGCTCATTTTCACAGAAAAGTTTTGAGTTTTCAAAATACTTTATTTGAAGTTATTTGAAGCACTTACACTCACAAATATAATAATCTTTACAATTTGCGTATAATGTGCATATTAAAGATGAGAGAGATCTTTCAAAAAATTTACATTTATATAATTCATCATTATATATATATATATATATATATATATATATATATATATATATATATATATATCATACGTCATATTAAAGAGTGTAATTATCACTGTTACAAAAGTTTCAAGAAAGCATTTGCAGCCGTACATGAGAAAATGGCGTTTGAGCATTTCTGAAAATGCCGAAATTTCAGCTACTTTTCACAGAAAACGGTAGTTTTCGAGAAACTTTACTTGACATTATTTAAAGCATATATACTCGTAAATATAATAATGTGAAAAATCGCCGATAATGTAAATATTAACGACGTCAGAGACAAGTAAAAAAATTTACATTTTTGTACTTTTTGAAAAAACCAACTGATAGACCAATATGGCTTTTATGTCATCTGATAGAGTAAATTTACCACTGTCCCTACCAAAAGTTTAAAGAACAAATTTGGAGCCGTTTTTGAGAAAATCTTGTTTTTGTAATTTTTTAATGTTGCACATATTGCACGCAATATTGCACGAAAACTACTAAAATTTTGAAAAACATTTACATGACCTTCATTAAAGAACTCAATAGGCAGAACAAATTTTATTTGAAGAAAAAATCTCTATCTTCAATTTTGTAGTTGGAGAAACACGCCGAAAATAATTCAAACTTTCACAATTTTCGAAAATTCAGAGTTATCCGTGAAAATCGGACCTATACCATGTTAATAAGTGTGTTTTACTCTATTCATACAAGAAATTTAAAGAAAAAATTTGGAGCCGTTTTTGAGAAAGTTTTGAAAATCCCCGGGGGGGCTTCATATAAAGTACCCCCAAATTTTGAAGAATCTTTTTCGAAATCTCAAAGCTTCTACTAGAATCAGATCGACCAGGGAATGTCCATTTTGGAAGAAATAGTACATTTGGTTTAAGCGCTAGCAGTGTTCACAGACGGACGTTTTCCTTTCAATTGGGTTTTCGGTATCAAGGACCTAGAAAACAGGGTTTTTGGCTACACCACGTGTTAGGGGATTTTTTTTCTTAATTTAGCAACTGGTTTTATCCACTTATTCATTTTCACGGCCCGGCAATGAATTTTTTTCCGCCGAAAGTTCGCCATTTTTTTGCGCAGCATTACATAACTTTCCCTATACTACGTATATCACTCCGTGTATACGTACGTATACGGGAAAGTAAAAAGCAGGCTCCAGGCCTGAGAACACTGCTAGCTGGCAATAGTCGAATTAATCCGACCCTCCATTTTAAAATATAAATACGTACTTATACGCGTACATGCGTATATTCATATACGCATACATGCGTACATTCGTATACGCATACATGCGTACATTCGTATACGCATACATGCGTACATTCGTATACGCATACATGCGTACATTCGTATACGCATACATGCGTACATTCGTATACGCATACATGCGTACATTCGTATAAGCATACATGCGTACATTCGTATACGCATACATGCGTACATTCGTATACGCATACATGCGTACATTCGTATACGCATACATGGGTACATTCGTATACGCATACATGCGTACATTCATATACGCATACATGCGTACACACATACGTGCGTACACATACATACATACATGCATATACACATACACATACATGCATGCTTAAGTACACATATGCTTACTTCTTACATACATATTTTTATTTCAGTTTCATAAACCATGGTGTGGGTGGTTTTATTCCGTTTGTAAAACAAGAAAAGCTAGAAAAGCACGAAACGTCTGTGACGTGTGATCAATTTGTTTAAAAAAAGTGAAATTGGAAAACATCTTTGTAATTACGATCAATTAAGTAACATGGTACTTGAAGTTAATAGTCCTAATTATTCTTTTAACTCCTTTGTTCTTGAAAGATAGTTTCTGTAATTCTTGAATGGTGAAATTTAAGTTACAGTGGGTTTAATTGACAGATGCGTCAAAGCACCTACTTTTAGGATCAAAAAGAGGAATAGCATACAAATAAAGTAAATTCTTGTATAACAAATACTGCTGGAATGCCTGGAGAGGGAGATGTTTTATTTCAATAAAATGACTTATAATTAGGTATGAACCCAAGAAATAGTAAAAGGGCAGTCACTCCTAAAGGTCAAACGTTTTAACATGCGTACTAATGATGCACAGGAAAAACAGTAATTTCTGAACTATTGTTTATTGCTGTTTTATTTTCAAACATTACCATGGAATTATGTTTACTATTGTAGTCAATTAAAATATTCATATTCTAAATCCTAAAGAATACATCCAAAAAAACGTGTTGCGTTGGCTGAAATGAGGTATTCTTTATACGTAAACTAAAACAAGACCGTAGAAAACCAATAATTTTTTTCTAAACAGTACATAAGAGAAAAAAACGAAATGTTAAAGATTGGAGTGTGGGCAAGGATTGTCTGATACGGACAGTTGTCAAACGTTCATACATGAATCTTCTGAAGGAAAGTGCAAGACACGGGAAAAATAGTAAAATAAATATTCCCGATAAAAGCAACTAATATTAAAATTTAATAATGTATACATTAATTTTGATTCAGCAGATTTTCTCGTAAGCTAACTCTGGATTGTTTTATCAAAAGCTTTCGTGTTGATAAATTAGGTTAATGATCTCAAAAATAAGTTTGGCACATTGTAGTCTCAACCAACCTGCAAAGCTTCAGTCAGCAAGAAATAAATATTCAAGACTGACCGAAATCACCATGGTTCATATCAAACTCTCAAATCTACAGAGAACTTCAAAGTTAATCAACTTACGTATTTACATACAAAACATAACGCATATTGCTTACGCAGTTTATTTAAAGCAGTATATATAAAAAACGCATCCAATATGTTCGTGAATACACTGAATATTTTTTTAGACACTGACTTCAATGTCATAAATATAATTTCATTTAAACGCTTGAATAAAAAATATATTTTTCACACTTCGTTCATTGCCAGATCAAGTTATTTTTTAAATGTAAGAAAGACAGAAATTATTGTAACATAATAGTTATGTCACGAGTCCTCTAAATGGGTCTTTAAGGACGAAGCCGGAAGGTTAACTGCGAGGCGGAGCGATAGAGAAGCCGAGTAGTTAACCTTCCGTCTGAGTCCTTAAAGACTAATAGAGGACGACTCTCATACAATCTTTTTTGTTATTTCTAGTTTATCGCTTATTCAAAATAAACTTTTATCACTTTCATGAGTTAAGAAAAAATTGTCATTACTCTCGGTTTTCTGTAGCAAGGGTTGGTTGTACTGGATACTTTGTTTGTGAAAAAAAAGTTGAACGCTTTTTCTACTAATGCAAGCTGATTGAGAAAAAAATGTCCTGGAATTTCGAAGTATCAGCAAATATTTTCGTGCCCATGGTATTCGGGAGGAAGCAGACGATGCAATATAATTTGATGCCTTCTAAATCTGTAACTACTTATGAAAAAGCGTATGGTTTATTTTGTGATTGACGAACGAAAAGGAATGTTCGAGGCATTAACGAAGATTTATGGTAGCATTTTTGAACGAACTATCAAACACATTCAAACCAGCTAGTCTCTAGTCATACTTTAGTACGCTGAAAAAATGTATAAAAATACATGAGAAGACTGAGTATCCACGTAAGTTATTCATTTCCTATACTTTGAAATAATAGTAAATACTGAAGGTTAATTATTCAAAATTTATTTGAATATACTATTATAAAGTTGACTATTTGAAGAAAAAATCTAAGCTAATTACTAGACTAAATAATCGGAAGAGTTCTCAACTATAACTAATAACTAAGTTCTCACTAGAGGTTGACGATCTCATTTACCTGCTTTTGAAGGTCATTCTTGATTTTGGAGTATTTGGTGCTTGCCGGGGATAAGAACTTGCCGAATTGACCGTGAAAAATGTACAAGAGAAAGGGGTACATATTCCTCTGACAATTGTTTACATTTATTCCCAAAAATTGTGTTTTGTGTAAGTCATATTTATCCCAAGATTTACGAGCACTGATAAAATCTAAACCCGAAAGTCCGCTAAAATATTTTTAATGGACTCCGAGCATTTTAATGGCCGTTGCTATGGACGCGTTCTTAAAGCGTTGTTTAGATGGTTGGTTGCTAAGAGGCTATGTGCGTGTTTACAAAAAATTACAAAACGGTAACATAATACTGGGAAAGTATATGCTGTTGTAACACCTCTAGTTAAATAATTTTCAACAAAAATATGCCTGTTTGTAGGAAAACTCTTTTTCAAGTTTTTTTTAAAAGTCTTATTCACCTCTTTTTTCAATTTGTTACAAAGAAATATTAGAGATTTAATTTAAGCTTAACATTAAATTATTATTGTGTAAGGAGAAATGGTATCCAAACCGAGACGTGGTTAATATCAAATAACTTCGAAAGAGTGGGCGAACAGAAGTGAAATCAGTTGTTGAAAAACCCGGATTTGTGCATCGTCGGTCACAGAGGTTATCTACTGCGGGAGCGTTCATGCTACGCGATCCGGTGATAGCAAGTTGTGTCCCCACTCACCCAGCTCCAGCGCACGCGCGCTGGGATATTCTTGAACACAGTCAAGTAGTGGTGCTACAGAATGGCACAGACTTTCCCGTATTGCCAGCTGCCATCTATCACCGCCCAAACTACATTTTTTGACATTTTCTTAATTTTTCGGTTTATTAATAGTACAACGGAAATATTATTTTAAGAATATTAAAGAACAGTAAAACCTTCTCAATGGCATTTTTTTTAAAAATTTGGAGCCGTTTTTAAAAAAAATGGCATTTAAGCACTACTAAAAACGCGAAATTTGAAGATCTTTTTCACCAGAAATTTTTTGAGATTTCGAAAAACTTCATTAGAATTCATTTAAAGCACTTACACCCACAAATACAATTGTGTTTACCAATTGCTGCAAATGTGCATATATTAACGGTGAGAGAGATTTTTCAAAAATTACATCTGTGTAAGTTTAAAAAAAATCTCCAAAATGAATTTTACATCTTATTAAAGAGTGCGAATCGCACTATCTGTTCGAAACGTTTGAAGAAAAAAATTAGAGCCATTTATAAGAAAATGACGTTTGAGCGTTTCTGAAAATGCGGAATTTTGAACTAGTTTTCACAGAAAACGGTTGAGTGTTCGAGAAAGTTTATATGACATTATTTAAAGCACATATTTTCATAACAAAAATGTGAACAAATCTCCGATAATGTAAAAATTAACGACGTGATAGACAAGTCAAAAAAATTAAATTTGTGTAATTTTTGAAAAAACAACAGAATAGAGCAATACAGCGTTTATGTCATCTCATCGAGTACATTTAGCACTATCCCTCCTAAAAGTTTAAAGAAACACTTTGGAGCTGTTTTTGAGAAAATCTGGTTATTGGAATTTTTTTAAATTGCACTTATTGCATGCAATATTGCACGAAAACTACAAAAATTTTCAAATATATGTACCTGAAAGAGCTATCTATGGAGAGAAAAAAATATTTGAAGGAAAAATCTCTAGCTTTAATTTTGTAGTTGTAGGAGGAAGCTGAACAAAATTCAAACTTTTGCAATTTTCGAAAATTCTGAGTTAACCTTGAAAATCGGATCTATGCCACCTTAATAAGTGTATTTTACTCTATTTTTACAAGAAATTTAAAGAAAAAATTTGGAGCAGTTGTTAAGAAAATTTTGAAAATGATCCATGGGTTTCATGTAGCGTATCCCCAAATTTTGAAGAAAGTTTTTCAAAATCTCAATGATTCGACTGGAGCCAGATCGACAGCGGTTTCTTAAAAGCGAAAAAATTCTTACGTATGGTTTAGGAGCTAGTGGTGTTTACAGACGGACGTACCGACGGACAGACGGACATTTTGCTTTCAATTAGTTTCAAACCCAACACCGCTGGACCGATGTCCATGAAAATTGGCACTTCCACGAGTTTTCCACCGAGAACGTTTATGTGTTGTTAATTCTGTTGTAACTCCACTACATAGCGCTGCATATTCACTACATATCCACTACATATTCACGTCAAGTGCAACCTGCAACACACTCGGCAGCATTTTGAATCGATATCGTTAAACGAGGCGTTCTAGGACCTTAAAAGCTAAAATTTTGAAGCCAAAGGCCTCAAAGAAACGTTTTGACGAAACAGGGACAGGGTGAGGGAGGGAGAGACAGTGAGAAACGGTGATGGGAGGGAAAAGAGGGAGATGAAGGGCGGAACGTCTGCTGTGTTTTCCTATTATAATTCTAAATATGTAAAAATATGTAATGAGAAAAATGGATATATTGTTAGAAGAGCGATGATTCGCCAAGATTACAATTGTGAGGACGATAAGTAGATAGACAAAATATATGTAATTACATAAAAATCCTGTCTCTAGTAATAATTCTTTAGAAAATTGAAATAAACACCATTTTTTGCGAATTCTTCTTTAATACCTTGACATTATTACTGCGGTTATTTGAATGGCAGATAGGCCGTTTTGATCTGCGATTGGATGTTTCTACTACCACGCCTACAGCCCGTACAGACGAAACAAAGGTGGACAAATAAACATGTTGAAATTCTTAAAAACGTGCCAAAAACTATTATTTTTTACCGATTTTGATTATCTAGTGCCAAACTTCATGAAACTAAGAGAAGTTTAACATTAGGTGTTCTAATATTTCAAGGCGCACTATCAACTACTCATAGTATAGTAAGTTTAGTAATAAGTATTTTTTAATAATACCTATGCACCTGTCAACTACTATCTGCATAACTTTTTCACATGATAAGTATGCATACCAAATGAATAGTATTTTGTGAAACGATGTAAAGATGAGTGTTAATACACGAGTGTGAAGTGATATTACGATACGAGAGAGTATCGTAAACTTCATAAGAGTTTTTTTTAACCTTGAACTGTGAGTTCTGCACGTTTAACCTGCTTAGGGTTTAGAGGATGTTAGGTATCTTTTTCATTTAGCCTTTTCCGATTTCCACCCACTTCCATAACCCTCCATACAGTTCACTTAAAGGGTATTTTTACATTATTTTGACTTCGGAAGTAGGATGAAGATGGCGTGGCAAGCGTGATGCTTCAACTGAATATTTTTACCCAATATTTATTGTTAACAAAGCCGGTAAATATTGGGACTCATTTGAAAAGAGCCCTGAGGTTAGGATCACCGTGAATAGGCCAAGGCCGGATGAAAATCCTGAGCTGTAATGAGAATCGACTATTTTTTGATTCTTCAAATTATTTCAAATAACGTCTCTCGAAAACTCTAAAGTTTTCTGTGAAAAAGGACTTCAAATTTCGCGTTTACAGAAACGTTTAAATAATTTTTTCTCCAGGCACTGTTAATACACTTAAGATATCGCTATCATATTAATAAGTGAATTTATTTTTAAATAATCAACAATATGCACAATAAAACAGAAAATGTATATTGTTCGCAATAAAGTCACGTCTTACAACAAACTCAATACAGTGAGATATAAGAATTAATGCATCAAAATGTAATAATGCAAAATATGTTTCAAAGCATTCAGTGCAAACGCTTGCGTTATTTCTTACGTAGCAGTAGAGAAATAGAAGTTAAGTTGAATGATATTTGACTATGTAATTCTATTTTTTTAAGTTTGCATGTATTGTCAAATATTATTGTAGCGTCAGTTAAGATATATTCATTATACCTAATAAAAAACTCATTCGTATCTTGTTGGATCCCCTTAATTCTGTTCACTTGCTTCCCTGTGATCTTCATTTCGTGGGTTCATATTCTCTTGATTTCTGCCTCCATTGTCACCACTTCTGGCACTTCTGTTACGAAACGGTATCCCAGCTACTATGGCTCCTATTGCATCGAATAACATCCTAACTCCATCCCTTCCCGTGTCTCTATTCTCCCCATTTCGGGTCTCCACTGGATCCAAAAGGTTTTCAACGGCTGTGTCGTTTGCAGTGGCCAAATCGTTTTCTCCCCGACGATTTTCATGAAAATTCGGCAGAAGCGATGCAAAGAATAATGAAGTGAGCGTTCGGGTTTCCTCGTTGTACTTTGAAAACTCAGCGTATGAATATGTGTCGATAGAATCCAAAGGAGGCAGAGGATCAAAACTCAGTATTGGAGAGGAAATGTTTGCAGAAATGGTGGCCGTGACTTCTTTGATATCAGACAAAATAATGTGTCTCAAGACGTTCCTTGGGGCAGAATAATAATTTCTTAATCGAATAAGTAAACAATCTTTCACAAATTTCTCTCCTGAATCAACCCTCTGAATAACGGCGTGAACGTTCCTCTCCAGCCATGAAATTACGTTTGGCGTTTTCCATTCGCAGTATGTGCGATGGACGTACAATGTGATAAGCTGGGTGAGAGCACGGCTTTGAGTTAAATCCACGTCAGAATCAAAGAAGTGATGACTTGACATGTTGGATCCTAGGTGAACTGAACACTTTTCGAGAAGCACATTTAGAACACCTGGAAATAATATAAGTGCATCTTGTAGTAACT
Organism: Acheta domesticus; assembly: GCA_031308135.1. Taxonomy (NCBI): domain Eukaryota; kingdom Metazoa; phylum Arthropoda; class Insecta; order Orthoptera; family Gryllidae; genus Acheta; species Acheta domesticus. The sequence continues at coordinate 126,274,596 of JAHLJT010004567.1, read as the reverse complement.
TGTCAGCATGAGTAAAGTCAGCAGTATTGTTTGCTTCTGCAAGGTAGAAGTGTGCTAATGCTGTCGAAAAGGAGAAATTTGGAAGTTGTGATAGATTTTTCTTCTTTTCCCACTTTTTAGCCACATCTATAAGCCACTCATAATTACGGGACCGCAAAGCATAAAAATCTATACACAGTATAACAGCAAGAGGATCCAACTCAAAATCGAAAGAAAGTAATAATTTGCACAACTCTAGTGCTGTTTGGTAGCACGCTCTCTGACCCACGAATGTGAGATGCTTAAATAAGCAGATAAACAGCGCTCTATTTTCCTGGCGACGATAATCGAGTTCGCAGTTGCCAGTTGCCATATTGAAAAGCGGATGAAACGCTGATTCAAGGCTGTACAGCGCACGTTCGTTTAGGTCTGCTGCTGTTTGTAAATCGTCAGTCAACTTGTACAGATCAGAGAGTTGAATCAATGCATCTACATGGTAAGGAGATGTGTATGAGATAGCTGCTATATTTTCCTGATTAAAGCTGTTCACTGCTTGTAGGAATTTGCGTTGAATTTTCTGGTAATCTGCGTTGTGTACAAAAATGAAAGAGCAGTTATTGTTAGTCCTCTCAAGACGCATTGATAGCCCCGTTTTAAAGAGTGGCGGCCAGTTTTCTTTGGGATTTACCAACCATGAGTTCTTGATGTGCACTCTGCTTTGATTTCTACGCCTAGTTTCGCTGCCGATCACTTTGGAACCGAAAATTCTTTTGATTTCGTTGTTAGCATTTAGATTCTTAAGTTTAATGTTAAATACCTCTTTAGTTTTTGGGTAGATTTCGAAGGACGTCGGAAGTAATTGATGCTGATTTTGAGTCTCTTTTAGAAACAGGGCAAAAAGTTCTACTTCGTTTAACTCCTCTTCCGGCTGAGGACGATTTGATTCTTCTTGAACCTTTTTACCTAATCTTTTTCTTTTCTTTTTCTTTTTCCTTTTCTTGTATTCACCCCTTACGTCTTCATGAGAATGATAATTTACGTCTACATCTTCTTGTTCATCCGATTCTGACTGGGATTGCTTGGTTAAGAGATCGAAAGGATTCGTGGGAAGATTTTTTCTTCTCGCCCCACCGCAAGCAGAATCTAAATTTTCTTTTCCATCGTAAAGTTCACCAGCAGATTTGCTCTCCGGGTTGTCTTCTTGCCTCAATCTTCTTAGAATTCTCGACGACATTATCTTGCTTTTGGTAAGTTTTTCCGGAGTTTCACATTTTGTTATTATCACATTCAGTATTTTAAGTAAGTTCTATTAATTATGGAACACTACGATAAATTATTGTAAACTACAAACAAGTGATTTAACAATGTACCCCACAGAAAAGTGTTCTTAGCGACACACAATCTTATACTACACGCTGTACGATTTTGAGCCATTTCCTATCGCACTAATGATTATGTTCACTTACAGGTTTTGGTGTCCTTCTTCTTCCTGGATGGAGCATTTATTGGTGAACCTTTTACTCAGGATCGTAATGTAAGTAAATTTATTTAACTATATTTCAAATGAAAAAAATCACTTACTCTGGAAATCGTTGCTATGCTGCGAAAACAGTAGAAAATATATAAACATTAGATCATGCGAATCTGTCCTAGTGTGATATTCACAAAATATGAAAGTTTTTGTTTCTTTATCTTCCAAATACAATTAGAAATGATAGGTAATACATCTGAGTTCGTCAATGGAAAGATTACAGGATCCACTCAATGAGAAACCACGTAATGAAATATTACTTAGTGCATTCAAGGAAAATATTATTCAATATTATTGTTGCTGCTTATATGTGAAATAGAAAGTATGTTCTTAACATTACATTATTTTATCTGTTATTAAAAGAAGAAATAATATTTTATGGTTTGTATGAATTATAATCTACTGACGGGCCAAATTGCAATTGAAAGGTTGCTCTGTAATTCATCTGAACGGCTACAAGAGAAAGATTGCTGTGAACTCTCTCGTTTTCAAAGCTACAGCCCAGATTTCACTCAAGATGACGATCTCTTACTGCACTGAAAAGAGATGCATGACACTTGAACATGTGTGTCGCACTCTTGCCTTTATGCTCTGCATAACGGCAATAGCTAGGACGTTGCTGGCAGCAACGAGACATGAAAACTGAATGAAATTATTACTGGAATCCTCAAAGTATATAAGTTGACTTAGTATTTGTTTGTTTGTACTTGGCGCGTCGGCCATGTACGGGCCATGGCATACCAGCAGCGTCCCGGCCTCGCGGCCATGGGTTCACGGGGTACGTGTGGTCAGCACGAAGACATCCCCTTGTATTCTCAACCTGAGAAGAGAATTTTCTCAAGTAAACACAGTGGTGCAAGCAAGATTTTTTTAAAAATATTGGTGATGTGTGTGTGTGTGTGGGGGGGGGAGACGGCTGAAGATGTAATGGGCAGCATATTTCATTTAGAAAGATTTTTTGTGTATGCTGAATATTTTTTATTTTTATTTATTTCTAACAAATTTAATTAAGATATTGAAAGACTTTCGCAAAATTAGTAAAAACTGTATCTGTCAACATGTACCATCGGCTTTGAGGGTAAGTTGAAGCTCCCTGCCCCTCTCCCCACCCTTTTTGTGCGCCACTAGGTATAGATGATAATAAAATGTAAAAAAAAGATTGTTTAAATATGTAGTTTGGCATTTAGTCTTCTACTATTTTGAAGATTTAGAGATTAGGAGTTGTACAATTTATGCGAGTTCAATATGTGCATGTATTCGAATGTACTCACTTATCCCAAAAGTCAATTTTACCAAAACTTGTTATGGTAAAATTATGATATCACCAAATGGAAGTTATGAAATCACCAAAATAATACAGAGGTTTATAGGAAAATCCTTCAGGAGATTGTTTTAATCAGTCTTGGACGTCAAGACTGGTAGATAGGCAGATAATAATGATAATACCTCAGAACTGTCAGAAAATACTTCAGAATCGACGTCTCGTTGATCAGTCGAAATCTCGATATAGACGTTTTGCACAATTACCTTCGTTTCCCTCAAGTATCAGTAAAGAGTGTAGAAACTGTATGGGATGTTTTGCCAGTTAATGCTTGTTGTACTGATTTTTCTTTGGATCAGAAATAAAGTTCGTGAACGGATAATCATAACCTCGTATTATTTTGCAATTGTAATTGAATAAAACAGTTTCTGTTAATTAAATTGTACCTTGCAAGTTCAAATACTAATACCAACTGACATCCAACATAATAATAATAATAATAATAATAATAATAATAATAATAATTATTATTATTATTATTATTATATTATAATAATTTAATTTATTATATATTATTTATTGTATTATATTATAATGTAATAAATAATGTATAAATAATAATAATTATTATTATTTATTATTTTGTCAATACGTAGATGGTAAGTTTTCAATATGTTTGGACCATATAGGATCAATCTAGGTATATTTCGTGTGCTGAATGTGCGAAACGTCGAGCTCGTAATAAATGTGTAAACTACTAAGGTTTTAATTCCTGACAAATATATTTGAAGCTTTTCATCTACGTATCTACAACATAATACCAGGATCAACGGGAAGAAATAACAATAATTTCAATATTATTATTATTATAAATTGGGATTTTGGTTACTGAGCGTAAACGAGGGAGGCTTGTATCTTGTGGGCCCCTTTTTTTCGAGATCACTGATGACAGTGGTTATTTGCCGTTGTGTGTGTGTGTGTGTGCGCCTTCATCTGTTATGGCAATGATAATGATATTGAAGGGTGAACGAATATTGTTGAAGTGAAGTTGGAATGCGTGGATGATACGAAAAGCCAGTCACGCCACAACCACGGTGCCTTGGTGAGTTGAGGTTTCGACTTTTCCATCTCCTTGCGCCTTTCCAATAACGCATATGTAATCATACGGGAAAGGTAACTCACCATCTAATTTTTGCACGTCGTCGTTTCTAGAAAGAAGAGCCATTATCACAGCCTTGTTGGTACCAACTTTCACGATACAATTTACCCCGCCTCCTCTTGATTTTCCTCATTGTATGCGGTCCATGAGTTTATCTGGAAGAAAGGAGGACAATGTATCGCGAGCATCGGCATATCAGATGCGCAGACGTTCCTTGGGGCGATCGCTTCGGTGCAACGCCTGGGACGCCTCACCTTGAGGCAGTCGCGGGCGCGCGAGCCTAATTACTCACCCGAGTGTAACAGTTACGTCACGGCGCTCGCCACTTACGATGATGGGCAGCGCGGTAATGGCCGCTTTCAGTCAAGGTCTCGCTCGAAACAGTGCTCGTGCGGGAGCTGGCGCAGGGTATGGCAGGGATGGCTGAAGTGGATGGTTGTGGGTGTTTTTTTATTATAAACATTTTCAGGTTTTACGAAGTTCGGATCGTTCTGTATATTTGTGTTGATGGCTTATTATAAACTTAGTGCTAATAACTTAATTCTAATTATCACACTTTTGGAGGAAGGGTCCTTTTACGGGGAGACCTTAGGGGAGTTACATTTCGGAAAACTTTGTAAGGAAGGCGTAAAAGGGAAATCTCTTTTTAATACGGACATAATGAGTGGGATTTCTGCTTAACCGGAGGGGACGTATTCTGGTGATTTGAGATAAGTTATGGTAAAACTGTGTGGAGAGATACGTGATGTGGTTTTCTATAGATTCATGTTGGAATACATTGTGCAGCTGTTGGTTGGAAATAAACCATGGTGCATTTGTAATTGTACAGAGAAACTCGTTTTGAACGATCTGTAGTTTTTTGTGTTCGATATTGCGGCATTTATGCAAACTGGACTAGCGAATAATAAGAGTGGTGTAAGTATGGTTTTAAATATAGTAGTTAGAGCTGTGTTTTATGTAAGTTAGACTGACTTGTTTATTATTGGACTTGGTGGAGTTTTGCTGTAGCCTGTAACATTTTATTATTTAAATACTGTTTCCAGTTTAATTAGGTATCCATTAGTAATTCTGGATATTTGACGGGTATGTAACGCAGGTGCCAGTTGTGAGTAGTATAATAGTCACGGGTGATAAGGGACATGTTTCTGGAGGAGAAGGAGGTGGTTGTGAAAACGGATGAAAGGATGGTTTCTTCCTGTCCTTAATCCTGTCATTGAACAAACCACGCGCTTAATAAAAAAAGGCTAATTCATGGGCGAAAAAGGGATATATTCTCTCTTTTTATAGACGAATGAAACTTGAAGATCGAAGAAAGAAGTCCGATGTCGGGAGTCCGATGCCTTCGGGATTTAACATCTGCGTAATGCAGTTTCAAAGCTAGCTATACGCTATACGCTGCTACTACTACTACAAAAGAAATATAGTTTATTTTGTATTATGGGTGAAGTAAAATATGCTGTAAAAAGTTACTAAAGAATCATTATTTTGCTTACAGAATTATTATTCATTCTAATAATTGTAATAACTAATAATAAAAATGTAATAACCGCCAATTACTGGAAGAATTCTGTACGATTAACCTAAAACGTTTAAAGAACTTTTTTTTTGTTTAAATAAAAGCTTGATGTAACTATAGAATAAAAAAGATGAAGAGTAATGCTACAAAGAACCCATCACAGAACGTGTTTTATAATGAAATGTAATTAAAAACACGTGCATGAGCCCTTTGTTCAAACGTTAAATCTTGGTCGTAGATTGAAATTGAGCCTAGGCATTCCCTATTCCCTATTGAAGGCAACATTTACTTGTACGTTTCGATAACACTACGTTCGTGATCTAACAGGTTCGCAACTGATTCGATTTGTCTTTGTATGAATCTCATAACTGATTGATAGGAAAACGTATATTTTATTCTACTTGTGAGTTTTCCTCCGTTCTGTGACTTGAGCGATTTCATGATTTTACTGTACAATACTCTTGCGAAAGTCTACTTGTTTGGTGCTTGCGTGATCACTCGGTAGTGGACTAACTAGGCAAACGAAACTGAATGCTTGGGCATACGATGATTTGAAGCATCAGATGATTTGCTTGAAACTGTTGCGGGCTGAAAAGTCTTGCGGGCTTTACCGTGTTATCATCGGTGGAATGATGAGTGGTAGCCTCATAATACTCTAGTAGTTGTTATTCTGCCTGTCCACCAGCCGTCGCGGATTGCCGAAAAGTTTAATGCGTCAATAAACTGTTACGATAAAATAATGTATATTATTTCTTCCTTGAAATGAATATCAGATGGATAATTTAGTTCATTTTGCCTGACGATGCCCCGTGGAACCCAAGGCTCCTGGAAATTCGAAGTCGGCCTCCATGTGAACCGCTACTCTTCACTTGTAGCTCGACTTGGAAAAAGGCAAGAGGGCTTGGCGTCTCTCAAAAGACATCACATTGCCCCCCCCCCCCATTACTACTTGTGTGGAGCTGTAGTCACCTCGAGGAACGTGACTGCGAACTGCTGACTCGGTCCCTCTTTTGTGTAAAAATGATTGACATCTGTGTGAAGAGAAACGTCTGTGACAGTTAAGCTGTTCTCGCAATTTTGAAGCCTACACTCGCATGCTGAGTAAAGTCGGGACACAATTTTTCCCTTCGACAGTTCTGGAGGAGGCACGCTCTCGTCAAGTGAAGAAGGGGCACTTTTCTGCTATTATTCGCCCTGGTTCTTACCCTTACTTCGTATGAGCCGAGAATATTGTAATCGTGCACCGGAAAACGACAAATTTTCGACAGAAAAACTCTCATTGCCGGGCCCTGATAATTAAGTGGATAAATCTTGTTCATATATATAGTGAATTACATATTCTAACACGTTGTAGAGTCAGAATCCATGTTTTGAGGGTCCTTGATACCAAAAAACCGATTGACCACCAAACGTCTGTCCGTCCGTGGTCAACGCTAGCGCCTAAACCGTTTAGACGATTTTTTCCAAAATTGATATTCCTCGATCAATCTGAACGAACACGAGGCCCTGCGAGTTTCAAACGATAATTGTGACTTTTGAGGGTATTTTACATTAATGCTCAATTACATTTTCAAACTTTCCTCAAAAAATGGTCCAGATGTTTTATTAAACTTTGTCCTCGGACAGCCTAAACGACACTCTAAAAAATTGTGTAATTTTCCGAAAATATTAGTCGTTTTTGAGTAATTTTGCGTTAAATGTTGGCAATTTTTAAATATTTTCTCAAAACGGCTGCAATTTTTTTCTTTACAATTTCTCCTCATATACATGAAAGGTCGTTATTAAAATAGTGCCAGTTCCATTTTGTGGTGAACACTCACTATTTTGAAAACATGCAAAAAGTTAACATTGCAAAAGAACAATATTGAAGATACAAATTTTTGTATTAAATGAAATCTGTTCTAAAAATCAGATCATTAAAAAAGTTAATGTACATTTTTTGAAGAAACGAGTAATTTACGCGTAACTTATCTTTTGAAGGTAATACAAGGTGTATATAAAACTGTTTTTTTCAAAACCCGATCCAATTTTTTTTCTACGGATGTAACAAGACTCTCTCAAAACAATGGCAAAAGTCTAATTTTCGGTGGACTTTCTGAATTTTTGAAAATTGCAAATTTAGAAATAATGCGAGACAATACATGTTGTAGCATCACCAGTTTATTCTTTGCAATATCACTGCCCAAGCCTTATGACCATACTCGAATGAATGAATGAATGAATGAATAATGGATGGTTGGATAGATGAATGAATGATTTGGTATATGGGTGATGATCCATGAATGAGGGAACAAGAGTGGCGTGAGATGCTGAGGAAACGGGAGAACCCAGAGGAAAAACTGCCGCATGCACGCTTTGTGCATCACCAATTTCACACCGATCGACCGGGATCTGAACCCCAGCCCCGGCGGTGGAGGAGAACCTGTCTGACCACTACCGTCTAGAGCTAGCCGAAGGGCGGCCAGGATGCGCCCGCCGGATCTCCCGACGGGGGCGGTGGCAGGAACGCGGCCGCCCCCGCCGCCATTGTTTCCCAATGAGCTTTCGCGGCGCGCCGGCATGCGTGAAGGTAGCCGATTAGCGCAGCTCTTACGCACCTCGAGAAAGCCCCTTGAATTGCACCTCCACCTGCTCCTCGCAGTGGGAGAAGCTCGCGCTCCCCCACACAACATTTTTGTGCTTCGCTGCATTTTCGCAATTGTGTAAGATATGTAAAATATGTTAATAAAATTTGTTGAACGTTTTCAAATAACGTGTAAGCTATCTACAACAAACTTCCCTATGATGCAGCATCACTAGAGCTTACCGTAAACATCGCACAAAGTATCTATGTGTGAATCGCACATAGTATCTATGAAAGAATCTTCTTCTCTTGAGTTTCTTTACTATATACACTGTTACTCCTATACTGTTTATATTGGAGCGGCATCTTGATCTTTTAACTCAATCAATACTTCTTTCAGAAATAATAGTATGTTTATTTACACAAAAATATTACAAAATCATCTTTGTTATTCTTCGCAACGTTCCGTAAAAGTTGTATTTCCACATCTTCAAATAAAATATGTTAAAATTCTGTAAAGAAGAAAAATATGGATAAAAGTTACGTTACGTTAAGTTTACGTTGAAAAATATTTGCGGACCTACCCACGTAACAAAATTATAGTCATAACGAGCAAGTCATAATATCGTGTCCTAAAATGCGTAATGAAATAATAAAATATTAAAAATGTCATTATTCTGGCTCAAATTTCAATGAACCATGTCGAAGTGAAGTGTCCGAAGGTAAAGAAAGACTGTGAATGAGACCGGTTCGCGTGGAGTAAGTGTAATTGAGTTGAAAGTGGAGAGTAATGAGGGGTATACTGGCAGATAAGGAAACAGAAGGGGGCGGTTGATGAATGTGAAAGATAGATTATGGAACAAGAAATGGAAGAATCCATGTAATCTAACATTTTGGAATCTATATTGTTTTATGGGATGACGCTGGATTAAGATTATTCTTGACTTTCGTTTGGCTTTTGTTGTACTCTGATGTAAATAAATTTGACTCTATATTTGTATTAATTGTAATATAAATTTTGATTTGAAAAGTTTCAGAAATTGGTCGGGAATAACTTCTAGATTCTCTACCAGTTACAAAAGGTTGATTAAAGTTAAAATAGTGGTGATTTGGATTCGATGAGGTGGAATTGAGTTCAGACGGAAACTTGCTTTCTCAATGTTATTTTGGTGTTCTTTAACTTCTTTTATTCATTTTCCTGCGTCTTACTGCGTTTCTCTCTTGCTTTCTCTTTCTTTTCTTCTCTCTCTCTCTCTCTCTCTCTCTCTCTTTCTCCCTCTCTCACATACACACACACACACACACACACCAATATTTTTTCCAAACATTATACACTATATACTGTAACAGCACATGTGGGTGGTCGCGGCCGCGGAGTCACCCCGAACGGAGGTAGTGCAATGCTCACAGTGGGGGAGAGGAAGAATTCCGTTACATTTACAAAGTGACTTGACGCGTGTGGCACGGCTCAATAGCCTTTCGACTTTCTTTGTCAGGCGAATGGACAACCCGTACCCAAACATTCTCCAAGCGTGGGCGGTTTATGGCCTCATCACTGACTAATCAGCGAGTCGACGCGCGCCAGGACCCTGGCGGAAGGGAACTGTCTTCGGGCGCTCCGAGGAGAGATTGGACGGAGATTGGATCCCTCGGGTGCCCTCGAATGTTTGGATGGGAACAGACCGCGAGACTATAAGCGGAACACGAGAACTTGACTTTTTTTGATTATGAGGTCTTTGATTATGAGGTTTTCTAACATTCAGATACTAAGATTCTAAATTCAGATACAAAGATTGTGATATGCGGAGTGATGCGGAGTGAGCGAACTTGACTTGCCGTGGCTTCTGAGATTCTTCAGATAGAACCTAACTTGTCTTAAGGACGTATTTTCACACTATTGCGATGAGCATTAGCTGCATTCTGGGCATCGATGAACCGTTGAGGTGCCGCGGTTGAAACGGCGCTCCGCCTACGATCCTGTGAACTTTGGACCTCGGTCACTGCCAGAGGCGCCCGCAGGAAGCCGAAAGGAACAGGAAACATCGCGCCTCCGATGGTACGCCCATGCATGGTCGGGCCAAACTGTGCGACATCGATAAGGACGCCATCGCCTCAGCATCAGCGCAACACGCAAGAGGTTGGTGAAAGGCCGGATGGCCTAATTATTAATAGAATGTCGTCGCTGGGTTATCATTATGGCGTTATTGATGCCATAATTAAATAACAATTCAAGGTAATGAATAACTTGGCCTAAATAATAAATGTTATGTAAATCCAGCTACTCTTTTACTGGTCGACAGACCAAAAGTTCCGTCATGCTTGCGTCCTGTTGGCCCGTCAGAATTTCAGGTGTAAAAAGCAACGACGCATCTCCGAGAGCAGCCGGGCAGCCGCAAATCGGAGGTAAGAGGTGGCAGTCGCCGGTAAGCATGTGGCAATACAAATCATCCCTTCCAACACGTCAGTGCTGATGTACTAACCAGTTATTTGTTTGGGGTCCGCTGTAATATCGCTCACCATACGGTCGACAATTTGTCATCCAGAGTGTCTTAAGGAAGAAATTATTGGCAAATGTCGAAACGGCAGTTCATATTTCGATGACGCAATTTCAATTAATACATTTCTGATTGGCTATCAATTTTGAAAATAAAGCATGATATTTTTGGTCACCTGCCATCAACTCTGCGGCTGTAGGACAATATAATATTCCTTAACTTACATTTTGTTGCTTATTATTTGTATCCTGATTGTTTGCTCTGGCAATTCCGTATCTCATATTAAATGCCAATATTTTTGCATCGTCCTGCACTATATGGCGCCTCATCTTATACATTCGACGCGGCACGTCTTCCCTCTTTATCGATAAGGTTTTTTTTCATCGGCGTAGCCTATTACTTTCCTGACCTAATCCATTCTGCTTAATGTAAAAAACACCCCCAATCATAGTTGTCCTAGTGTTTCGTGCCCTCCCACTGGAGTGTCTTATGGAATTCTTTATGAGTTTGCAGCGTGTTTAATTTGACTATTCCACTCATGAAATTTCAGCCAATAGCGTGCAAGAACTGGGACCCTACCAGCCAATTAGATATGACTTTACCATGCATATTTATCAGTTATTGATTATCACATCCTAGGAGGTGATAAATTCTGCGCCTTGTTTTTTGTACAGATAGAGGTTATGTAATTTTGCTATTATTTTTATTCCATTAACGGATGTGTATCTTTTGTTTGAAATTGAGCACAAAAAGGTGCAGCAAAGGTTTGGTTCGACGTCGAATGACGAAATAGAGGAAATAGAGGAATAAATCCAAACCAAATAACACACTCAACAACAGGAAATATATTTGGAATCAGTTTGAGAAATTTTGTGAGGAAAGGAAATATAAATTAACCGCAAGTAATACAAATCAGGAAATATCAAATATCTTAAAAGATTGGAGCATGAATATGAGAAAAGTGAATGGTGAAGAATATAAAGAATATTCCGTGAAAACGATATGGAACGTGACTGCGAAAATTATACAAGAATTTTTTTCAAAGAATTCAATAGGAATATTAACCCCTTTACAGATATGGAATTTCAAGTCGCGAGAGAGGCTAGAAATGCAAAGAGAAAGTTACTAGAAAACATTCCGGAGAAACGAAAGGTTAGTGCAGTAGCTATTAAATCTCAAGTGTACAAATTAATGATTGATACGTGTGAAGAAAATACGCCAGAAGGGTTGCAAATAAAGTTCTTTCTTGCCGCCTTGCTAGAATTAGCGTGGCGTGTGGAGAAGCGGCAAAATGTTTAGTCTATTATTTTCAAACGGAATTAGGTCATGATGGTAGAGAAACCGGTAGAATAGCCCATACTCACGTATTTTCCAAGACTTGTCAAGGAGACGATGGAAAAGCTTACAGACACGAAATGGTTGACACCAAAAGAAGAGTCGCCTTCTAGATGTCCGGTAAGATTATACAAACTTTGGCAGAAAAACGCACAGGTAACATTAAACTAATCGATTTTTTGTCACATCTAACCATTCCTACCAAAAGTCAGGCTTTTCGTACAAGAACTGCCCTGTTGGGGAAAATCAGTTGTCTATGTGGATGAAAACGTACGCAGCTAAAGTTAGATTTGACACACACACACACACAAAACCCAACAACAACAGAAAATAACTAATCATTCTTGTCGTTCAAGTGCAGTTTCTGAAATGCTCCAAGTTGGCATACAAGAGCAAGAAATAATAAAAATTACAGGACACTCCAACACATCGTCACTCAAGACGTATCTCCAAATGAATGAGGAACACCATTCTACAATTATTAATAAATTAAGACATAGTAGCGCTTCAAATTCAACATCTTCCTTAAAAATAAGCAAACAAAATACGTTTCCTTCGAATTTAAACTTTAAAGATTGTTTATTCAATAACTGTGTTTTCAAGTAATTTCGCTCTTAGTTTGTCTTATGTTTATTTTGTTTATAATTGCCCATTTATGTATATATGTCTGTTCGACGTAAAAATATTTGAATAAAACAATGTTAATTATTAATAGTACATTATATGTAAGAAATTTCATTCGTGAAATAGTCTTAGTAAATTTCACTCGTGGTTTGGAAATACCTATGATAAATGAATCGTGAATTTTTAACACAAGTCACATTTTTTTGGATTAGAGATAACAGTGTAGTAATGGGGGTGGTGAGCAAGGGGCATATTTTTGTGGCAAAATGACTTCATCTAATGATTATTTATCGTGTTTTTGAATAGCAAGATATATGATTAAAAAGAAAAACCACTTACATCCTGGACTTAGGTTTTTTTGTGCAACCAGAAATTCCATGCAATGATATCTATTACAGATATAAGTGCAATTAATTCTGTGCCAGCTCACATTCCCAAATTTCTTTGTTGGCAATTTCAAAAGTAATGAAGCATCCTACTATATCTGCCACGAAGGACTGGCAAAAAAACCTTCTCAATATGAAATCAGTTTTCTTCTCAACTAAATAACTTATTTGATCAAGTATTAAAGAGTTTTGATTCTTTTGTGAAACACAAAATAAGAAAATCCCTCCTATGAAATTTCTTTTGCAATTCTCTTCTGAGAAACGGTTTTTGAAAATAATAGTGTTTTCTCATTAGGAGGTATTCATTTTTGCCAGATTTTGTTCCATTGAACGGAAGCCGTGTGTTTGGACAGAATCTGCACATTTAACTTGTTGTTTGGACCTAATCAATTAATCCAAAGTTCAAGTACATTCTTGAAGATGATTTTATACAAACATTTTAAAAAGCATTGTGTCTTGGAAAACAAAAGAATATGGAAAGAACAAAGAGCCAAATTCAAGTCGTCATTTTTAATGGCTTGTCAGAAGTTCGTGCGTTCTTTTTGCACGTACTGTTTAAAATGATGTTCTTTGGGTGTTGAATCTAAAGTTTAAATTTTTCTTCAGCTTAAAATAACAAGGAATGGTAATGACTTCAGTTTTTTTTGTAAAGATATGAAAAATAAATAAATTATCAAAGTTATAAAACATATTTTACCGTGATTTTTGGCATCGGTTAAACACAATTAAAATTATTTAATTTGTTAATGTAAAAATATTAAACTTTTATTTCAATTATAATGTACTTAAGTTATCTTTCACATCAACCTAAGTCCAGGACTTCCCTCTCAGTCTGAATCAGTGAAAAACTACTGATTGGCAGTGACAATTCACTGATGGTGCCAGTTATAACCCTGCCACTGACAGTCAGTGAATTGAACTGAAAAATCAGTGAAACTTCACTGTTTGAATCACAACAGCAGCACGTAAACGACTGAACGATCAGTGAGCGATGGTGGCGCGGCACATTTACCACTGACGACCAGTGAAATACTGGTGGTCATTATGAAGGTTTGCGTGTTCGCGGATTGTCAGCGAAACTACACATTTCGACTAAAGCTATCAGTGACTTCAGCTCTCTTTGATTGAATCAGCGACAACTTCACTGATTTAGATTCAGAGAGTTCGTTTGTGATTTCAGTACCTGAAAAAAAATATTCTTATTCTTTTGAGTCTGGGTTAATGGCCCCCATCTCGATCAGGTTTTTCGTCCAGTTTCCTTGTTCCCTTGAGCAAATGCTGAAATGTTCCCTTGTTTTGTTTCTGGACATAAATGTAACTTTATTATCTATTATCATCTTTTGGAGTTCAGTGGGAAATATAGTTATTCAAATTATCTTTCTCCACGATGTCGTGGCAGAAAATATTATTCCTTCACGAAGGACATATTGAGGGATAGGAAACCAATATTACTGATTTGCCTTTGAAAATAAATTTTATTACATCGAGGCGAATATTATTTTAACAATTCTTGCCAAAAACGCTTATTTCTTTCTGTATTCAGAATCAAACTAGTATATTACTTAGGGTAGGGATCCCAGAATTAAGAAAACGTGCACAGAATGCACGTCTGCCTGATGCACATTGTGCACAGTTTTTAACTGTTTTTTTTGTAAAGTAAATTAATAGGCTGGATATGCTCTTCGTCTGTCAATTCACTGGCAGATAATCGGATGGAATCCATCCCTTTTGTGGTCTTGCAGGGTTCTTTCCCACCACTGGCTTTGATCAGTCTATTTGCATCAGTCTTGATTACTCTGCTTTGGCGAGGTGACTGTTATATTGTTTGGCTTTATACATTTATGTCATATTTTTTACTTTCATTTCCTAAATTTTAGTTTTTTATTCTGTTATTTTCCCTCCAATTGTTCGTAATGTATTCATTTCAGTTGTCTGAATAATTGCTTCTAATTTATAGATCTACATTTTTGCTTGTGCGGTAAAGTATTTATTATCCCTGATTTCATCTCGAAGATAATCTGATACGTGAGCTTTTTCACAGCCTATTCTGTTTGTACGTGGATCGATCTCTATCTCCACTCATAAGTATTGGAAGCGAGTCACTTACTGGACTCAACTTTTCTTCTAATTCTAATCTTCAGGGTAAGACATGACCATTGTTTTGTTTGTTTCCATTGACATTGTCTTATTGTTTTTCTTCCCCATAATTTTCAACCTATGCAATGCGAGAAAATGTGAGCTGTTGTAGCACTACTTGTTTTTTATTATTTATGCACAGATGGTTTCTCAAGAAGAGATACAGTGCTCGCCACATCCGATCGACGAGGGAAGTTCTGAAATGCTAACTGCTGATAAATGGCTGTTGGCCCTCAGTGAATTTAATCTGAGAGACACGCATTTTCTAAGTATAAATAATAATAATAATAATAATAATAATAATAATAATAATAATAATAATAATAATTTAACACAAACTTATACTAATTATTTCATATTTATGTAAATGATTTTGTGTAACTCTCGAAGACCTTTCATACAGGTTTACCTTACAAATTTTCCATGGTTGTCAATTCAGATTTTTTTATTGAATTCATAATAATACTTGCTTGAAAAGGGCGAACGCAATAGAGGGCAATACTTTAGCTGTATTAATAAATTATTGGGATATAATAGTGGTAAGTATACATTTTAGGTTCATTATTGTCTTATAGTAACGTTCTGTGACTTTTTCATTAGCACAATAGTACATGCGGATTACATAAAAATTACCTGGTTGTATTTGCTTAAGAAGAAACGGAGTGTGTGGCGTGATAACTAAAACTGATTTTTCTTTCGGAAGAGAACGTACATTATTCTAATACTTGCGAAATCAGTCTGATGCCTCCGAATTTGTCTGTATTTTAAAATATAACACTACTATCTTTGAAATACTAATCCAATGATTAGAAATAGGTATTGCAGATCTCATCAAGTATGTGGTTGTAAAATGCTTAAAATGGTCATTAAAAATGAAAATACTTCTGAAAATAATACTACTGTTGCGCGAATTTTTAAGTTGAACACGTAAATTGATCGATTTGTTACTGAACAGTGAATTTAAATGCCTCGCTTATTCTGCCCGCATGGGCTTCGTGAGGGCCCTTACGTCAGAGGTAATGGCCCTTATTTCCAGCGGGATATACCTCTTTGTTGTCTGCCCCGTATCCTCAATAGCTTCTCACTTTCGCGGCCATTGTATTGGTGCTCGCTGCATTGATTAACAACCTGAGTGGTTTGCGCTTCCGTTCTCGTCATTTTCGCTCCAGTTGCGGCGCATCCTTTGCTAGTCGACTGATCGACGCTAGTGCAGGGGGTGCAGATGTTGCCCAACACTGAAAACTTGCAGGTTTTCTTTCACTACATTTGCTTTGACATTTAGTTTCTTTAAGTGTTACTCGCATTCATTTTAATTTAGCGGAGAATGGAGACCCGAAATTAATATGATTCACTATTGAATTTCTATTTATTTCCTTTGCTGAATAATAATTAATATTAAATAATTAATTGAATAATACATAATTTGAAATTGAATTGAATAATACATAATCAATTGAAAAATGTGTTATTATTATATCAATATTTTTGCGTGCATTATCTGACTACCAGAGATGGAATGTAGGTGTAAAAATTATTATACAAATAATTGTATTACATTCTATCATTATTATTGTTTGTCGAACTTTGGAATGATATAATACGAAACCACTTGTGTGATAATTAGTTTTTAACTTAAGTGACACATTTTAAATTAATTTAACGATAAATTGTTTATATTAATTTGGGAGAGAGGAATAAAACATTAGAGGAATGCCACTAAAACACTTTTTGTAATAAAATTATGTATATTTAAACCGACTTTATTTATTTTATTATTTTTATTCTGTATGTACTTGTTTTTGTCCCCGTCAGTGAACTAGTCTGTGGAAGTCAAGACATGCGTCAGACCTGTACGTGTCTGTATTGTTTAGCACTTTGCGGTGGATTTTCGCCATATTTGTTAGCAAAGTGTAGAATAGATCCTAAAACTAGCAGATGTTGTAGATGACGTGTATGTCAACGTCCGTGAGGTGTAGCGGCCATGATTCTTCATTCATCGTCCGGCTTTGAGATGGGAATGGGGATTCTTCTTCCTCTTATAACGGGTTAGGGGCCCTTGAGTTACTAAGGACATTCAGGTTAATGAATAATGACCCGTAGAGTAGATGATGGCGCTAATGATAAGCTGGTTCAAAGAGAGGTGGGGAAAGTGGGAGAATTCCGAGACCTGCTGAGATTTTTCATTATCCACCACAAATTCCATATGAATTATTTGGGTAAATTACACTCGGCCGCGCCCAATGTAACATTCGGTTGAATGACATACTTATTCAGTATAAAATTTGAATTAAAGCTTGAAATATTCTAATGAAGAGCGTACATGACGCCCTTTTATTTGTGCTTCATATACTGGAGGGACGTCAGTTCTAATACAACCTATTACAACGAAAATCTTGGGTCTTTTGTTTTTATAAATGTGCTATCAAGTATATGCATAGCTTTGGAAATAACGCCATCGAATGTTATGATGTAGTAGGTCTTCACGACGTGAATTTGTGACCTCTTTGAGAATAATTATTGGTGACGGCGGAGAAAGGTAAAAAAAGACCCTTAACATATTGTTGTTTCCATTAGAACACTTTAACGAAAGTTCAGCAATTCATCATGTACGTTTTTACTAGGTGAACTCTCGTGCTTTCATCGCACATAAGAAAGAGCAGTAGAAATGTTTCAACAGAAATGTTCAATATAGGAATTATACGGAAAAACAAAAACGTCAAAAATATTGTTCCTTGTCGTTTAGAACTTATTCTCTATTACGATCAACGAAATGAGAGAGGTTTACATATTATGGATCAATACAATAACTATTCTCTGTGAGCACAGAGATGAATGTATTTCTGAAAATTAAAATATTTTATATTTACCTACATCTGTTCGTTTATGAATGTTGTAGTGTAATTTACTTGTAGAAAATCCTACTCACCAACTTAACTTGAAAGCGTGATGCATCATAAATATAATAACTGTGAAGGGACACATGTGTCTGACGATTGCTGCACATTGATTCACTAATCTTAGCCTTTAAAAACATTGCTCTCAAAAAAAAAAAAAAAAAAAAAAAAAAAAAAAAAAAAAAAACTGGCTATCCTCGCTTCACATACAAAAATATCACTTACACACTTGCGCTAAACGACGAAACATTGACTAATATCGATAGATCGATTGCAACTGACGTAATAAAACGACGTAACGAACAATGACGAATGATAAACATCCATGCTATTAATTTTAAGATGTTATAGACGATTACAGTTTATACAATAAAACTGGTTAATAAGAGCTGGCGATACATCTAGAGCCCATTACCTTTCATTTAAAAATAATATCACGGAATTTAAGTATTCCCAAACATTTTTCTCAATAAAAACCTGTAGTGTTTTAATACATTGATTCTATTTCTTTATGCAATACTGTATTGTAGCTCTGTTTTCGTCTACTGCGTTTCTATTGATATTCCTCAGAGAAACGATTTCACATTGCTGAAGAAATTAAACATCTGCTGCCGCTTGGAAGTTCAGAGTAATCCGCATCTAGCAGAGGTGCCCGAAGTAAACAGTTCCACATCGTAAACAAATCCGAAAAATAAGAATCAAATCGACTAAAGGAAGACTTTTATCTGTGAAATGAGTATTTACTTTGTTTCACCTCACTAATCATTTTGCGAAGAAAATATTTCTACAATGATTCCTTTAACCACAAAAATCTGTTTCCTATTAATGGTCATTATAAGCGAAATCCAGTACATCAAAATTTTAATTCTTGTTGCTAATTAAATGAGATCACATAACCAGCTTTGAAGACACATGAAATCTCATTTTTGTATCTGAGAACTTTTAAATAATTGTTTAATTTTTTAAAAATCTTGTTTTATAACGTTGTGAAATATTTTTCATTATTAACGGGAACGGAAATGAAAATTTGAAACCGCTGTTTAGTGGAAGTTTAGTGGATGGATATCCTTCCATTTGGACGGAAATACTATTCGTAATCTTGTCATCTTCAATTCGTGATTACATCAACGTAATTGCACGGTAAGCATACGAGCGTTTGCAACACCATTAAGATATTCCCGGTTACTCTTTCTTCCTGAATTCTATTACGTAAAATACGCAGAAAAACAGTAGTTTGATTCTGCGTAAAAGTTTTGGGATTGTACAGCTATTGTTGTTGGATCAGGAACTCGCAAGAGATCGCTCAGGAGTTTATCGATTGACGGTACCATATGACCATTCCTTGACACTATTTCTACATCATTCAAAGCGAATAAATGGGTCGTGCCCTTGCGTACATATCCACGTCTGTGTTCGTATGCACATTGAAATTAATTGCTTCAGTGTCGAAAACGACCTTGTTTCCCAAGACGAAAAACAGGTCCAAGAGACCCGCCATTCAGTCTGTAAAGAGTCCGCGCCGCGCCGAAAAAAAAAACTGGTTCAGTGAGATTTCTTCATCATCTGCGTCAATCTCCTACTTGCGTTATGTTGAATTAGCGGTGTTGAGCGACGAGCTGCAATTGGCATTAACTTCCTATCGGAACTTTTAGTTGGCAGAAACGTGCACTTTCTTCAATATTTCTCCCAAAAGAAACAATATAACTGCTTTGAATTATCTTTTACTACATTCTGTGAATTGCGCGATATGCGGAACTTACGACAAATATTCTTTGAGTACAATGTTATTAAAGTGTAATTCACCAATTATGTTGGAATCAATTAAAATGCCTGATATTTCTTATCTCATATTTTTCATTTATTTCTCCGACATTTTATCTCTGCAGTGTTAACATTAAGGTCGCGCTTTCTTTTTAAGTGAATCGATTGGGGAACAGGTATCAATCATGTCCTTCTTTCCATTTTTCTCTATCTTGTGATTTTCTCTTCGTCTGACGCTAATAGATAGATGGGTTCGCGTTGAAAGATATTTGTAAAGCGCTTGAAGATATTCTAAACTCTGTGGACCCGATTGCCCGTCCCGAGTTGGTGCTTTGATGGGCAGGAGAGAGATCGATTGGGGCTATGCAAAGACTCACTGATGCCACAAGATTGGCGCCATATGCGTGTGACACAACCAAGCTTGACGTATTAATGGCCACTGATATCGTCACTGTTACGTGTCAACACCATTTTGAACGACGGAGGGGTGGTTGATTAGCGCCAACAATGGTTACGGAGGGGGCATGGCTGTTAATCAATAATGTTAAAAACACTCCGTGAAACATTTCTTCTGAATATCGAAAATTACATCGTCAATTACTTCATTTTATTAAGAAATATAAATCACTCCCATTGAATACGGAAAGCCAAAGTTTTTCAATAATAATAATAATAATAATAATAATAATAATAATAATAATAATAATAATAATAATAATAAAACTCTGGGATTTGTTACGCAAATTTGTTTAAAAACTTGGCTGAACTCTCACAACATTGAAAAGACTGGAAAGTGCAAGACATGTCTTAATTGGGAACAGCCCATATTTTGCGCAAATACTTGTGGAGGCACCAACAGTCTATAGATCCTTTGGAAGCTGCTTGCAATTCAGAATAAACTTTATAATCAACTGACTTATAACATCTTTAGTCGTGAATTAGAGAAATAATAATAAAAGAGATTCCTCATAGAGAAGAAAATCCGCTGGTTTATTAACTTTTGCTGTCTCGAATAGAAACAGCTGAAGAGCTCACTTGAGGCGACGCGTTATGTCGGCGCCGGGCAGGGCGGTAGAGCCTCGTGTGCATCCCGTGTCTGTCGCACGAGAAGTATACTTCGGTTTTTCTTTCTTGGCGCATGGGGGTGTGTCATCAAACTGGAATATCTCGCGGTATTTCGCGTCGGTCTCGGTTGTGCCGCTTGGAGTTGCATGATCGTCAGCACTGCTCGATAGCGCGATCACGCGGCACAACCGAGAATGACGCGAAATACCGTGAGATATTCCATTTTGATGACACACCCCCACGCGCCAAGAAAGAAAAACCGAAGTATAGCAGCGGCCAACCACCTCCACTTGCACTGCCCCCACTCGGCCACTTCACCGCCGCCCTCCTTCCTCTGCCTCCCGCCGCGAGAGGGCGCCTGCACGCGGAAGCGCGTCGCGTCGCGGCGCGGCGCGGCGCGTCACGACGGCGCGCGAGCGCAAGCACCGGCACCGCAATTTCCCTGCATCAGATAGCGCCGCTCCGCTCTCGTTCGCCTTCGCCTTCGCGTCCGCCGTCGTCTCCACCCCCGCCCCTCCGCGCCGCCGAAGGCAACGCCCGGCCCCCGCCCGTGTCTCGGTACCGGTCTCGCTCCGCCAAGGAACTACACCACCCTCATGTTGCCCCCTCCCCCGGCACGATTTCTGGATAAAATGAAGTAATTGACGATGTCATTTGCGATATTCAGAAGAAATGTTTCACGCAGTGTTTTCCACATTACTGATTGACAGCCATGCCCACTCTATCTCCGTTTCCCGCCTGTGCCCACGTGCGTATGCCCAGTCCACATCTCGCCCACTCTACTCTGCCCGTCTCCATCTCAGCACTTCTCGCCTCGCCTCACGTCCGGTCCCGCTCCGTCGAGGGGCTGCGTCCTAGGAAAAGTCGCCAATATTTCGGTTGACAAAGTACAATCTTCAAGGCGAAATGCCCGGAGGGGGACAACGAACGAGTGTATTGTATATAGAGATCACTTCGCGTCCGCCCCCCCCCCCAAGCGGCTGGAGGTTGGAGGGCTACCTCACTCTATATCAGTGGTGTCAAGGTCTTCTACTGGTGGCTGTGGCACGCGTCGTGGCACCATAGCATGCCAAGAGCTACTCTGTGCAACTAGCGTCGGGAAAGGAAACTGTTAGTAACCCCGCCGTTTCACAATAGGGATGTCGTTGTCTCTGGTTCCGGGGTAATGAACTGCGTGGAGGGGCGATTGTGTCGTGGCACTCGTGCCACGGACTCCCACTCGTGGCATCGACCTTGACAACACTGCTCTCTCTCTATATATATAATATATATTTTATATTTTATATATAAAACATACACACACACACACCTTTACCACTGGTTTTTTTTCGCTCTCCAATAGCCCTCAAGAGGCAAGAATTTATTCATTCTGTAAAGGGGTACAATAACTGTAGCCATTTGGCTTCTGCAGTATGGGCAGCGCCTATCTCAAATATACTGAACCAAAACTATCTTATATATTACTCTATAACAAGTTACAAAGACTCTTTGGGCCTATTTTAGTTATACATGATTTCTTCCTCGCTCCAGGTCGGCGCTCGACCAAGATCAAGCATCCCCAAACCGATCGCATTCAGCACATGAGGCTCCCTCTCAAGAAGCCAAGACGACCGAAGAGTGGCAGCAGGGGGCAAACAAATATTTTTTTCTAAAGTAAATACTTGAATCATTTAGGATTGATGAGGAGTATTGTATGATATTATAAATTTACCTTTAGGCCTGCTATCCTTTGCATCTACAAAATATTGAGTAAACTCTTGTCGTCATGTGAAATTTGATTTAATCGCTTTCAGGTCGAAAATACTCGATTTCGAGGGAACTCTGATTTCAACGAATTGATTTAAATAGATTTAATAATAATGTTTAAATAGTAATTTTAAACAGCACAATTAAAATACACATTCAATCAGACACTGAGGATATCCAGAATGGGTCTTTCACTAACATTTTTATAAAAATTGAGAAAATACAAAAAGGGGAAACCATTGGAGGTATTATTAATTGAAAATTAGTTGGAATTAGTTGGAGGAACTAGTTGGAGACTGTCTTCATCAGCAAAAATGCTGCGAAACAAAAGAACTCCAAAATTTCTTTCTAAAAAGTAGCACGCACCCTGCTCAAGAAGAAGAAATAGAATACTCTTTTTTACCTCTGCAATGAATGAAATATTTTAACAAAACTGTCTTCACAAATACTGCGATAACACTATCAGTATTTCTAATTTCCATTGCGCGCGAAAGAAAATGATGCAGCCTCCGCCCATATGAGAGGTTTCTTTAGATGCCCAGGAACTCGAGAAAGACACAAAGGCATTGAAACATTCAATTTAGATTGAAAAATGAAAATATTTGATTGTTTTATTCCACCTATTGTGACACTGGGCTTACCGACTGAATTCTCAATATCCTTGTGTCACTCTCACGGGACAACTGACACCGTGCGAGACAAAGGTCACACGGTGGAGGCCACCTGCCATTTAATATTTGGAATTTTCAAGTTGCGTTGTGGAATAGCAATTTTAAAAAAAATATTTTTTTGTGGTGGAGATTAGTTAAGAGGTTTGGTAGGTTGAGAATTGTCTTACTAAATATATTCTGTTTTATGTTATTCCAATATTCCTGAAGACTGTTTTTGTTAAAATATTTAATTTAAAGAGTGTTTTATTCGTTATTCTCAAGCAGTGCGCGTGCTACTTTTTGGACAACCGCTTAGTATGATTTTGCTCAGGAGAATTTATACTGTGGCAGGCCATTGGTAGTATAGAATATACAGTACGACAGATCTTTATATACCCAGAATATACAAAACAGTTGTGAACACCTGAAGATCAAATATTTAATTTCAGACAGCGTCTTCCTTGGAGCCTTGTTGTCGCGTAAAATCAGCAGTGTCGTAAGCAGTGACGCATTGAGTATGGTAATTTAGTCAGTACGTCCAGTACGATAAGTGATATTGCACAAATAAATATTTATATTTTTCATTGAAAACCTCTCCTGTTCCATTAATTTGGGATTATTTCCGAGTTCCTGGGTATCTAACCAAAACATAGCCACCTCCCAAAAGGTCAGAGTTTGCATATTTTTCTGGCATTTTTTGCGCTCATTGAAAATTACAGTTAAAGATATTACTTAGGAAATTCTGGTTTTTAGGATAACTGCGAAATTTGCACTGCGTGCGCCGCCCCGGGACACGGGATTCACCTGTGTTTCGTGGCAGAGAAGACGAACGAGATCGTCAGTGAAGGTTGTGTGGCGTGATTTTCCCGCGAAGGTTTCTTTTATTAAACGTTTATTTACTATCTGTTCTTGCACGAGAACAAAAACGAAATTTGTTTACTTGATAATTAACATTGATGGAAGAAAATGTTCATTAGTATCTCTCCATTAATACAGTTAATTCACTTATAACTTGCACTTCAAAATCTTTGAGGCGAATCCAGAGGCTTGAATTTTAAGACGTCTTATTTCTAAACTATTGTCTAATAAATTTGTAGCTAAAACACTGAGAAGGTGGCACGAGTTTCGTGGTTCGATTCGCACACCCTCGCCCTTTTTCGCCTGAAATGTAGCAGAACGTCACAAAATGTTTATTCCGTATCAAAAGCGGAGTTTCTGAACTAAATCGAAAAAAAACGCCGGTCTGGAGATCTGGCAGCGGCACCTTCCATAGATTGATTCGTGATTCCAGGCGCGTCAACGGCTAAGGTCATTTGTCCCGTGAGTGTAGTGCATGTTTTTGCTTGGGAGGTAGCGGTGTTCATTCCCCCTCTGGATGCTGAGAACCTGGATGATGGCTACCGGCGTTTTTCCAAACCAAGAATCTCTCACCAGCGGGGCACCTTCCCAGCTGGGACAAGGTTTTCCCGAATCCGTCTACCAGCTTGTGTGATAGTGTAGTGCATTTACGTGTGTGTGTGTGTGTGTGTGTGTGTGTGTGTGTGTAAAGGGTGAGGATAGGACAAGGAAGGGGAAGGAAAGATAGTGGCCCGTTTTGTAGGGTACTGCTTCGACATTCCCTGGTATTGATCGAAGAAACCACGGAAAACCACCGATCGGAGCAGTTGGCCGCTAGAATTATCCTCCAACTGGAGGCTAGTTATCTAGTCGAAAATCCTGCCACCGTCGGGACTTGAACCTAGGACATCAGAGGTACTGCAGTTACATCTCTCCCGGTACGACCGACGCGACGGCACTTTCAAGCGCTAGTGATCCTGAACTTTGAGTGGAAGAATTATTGTTGCGAATGTCACATTTGTTGATGTACAAATCTATCTGCATATTTTATAAATTCCAGTGATGCAAAAGAAGTTGGACCCAATCAGAGGAGACTTGTTTTTAACCTTGGTATTGATGTACCTGAGAAGTATGCATCGTACTTTTTGGAAAACTATTTTGTGAGGCTCTGTGTTCAGCGGGATTTTTGCTGCCGCATGCCACAAGTTATTAATAATGTATTTGTAGAAGACATGAAAAAATATACTTTTGCAAGTTTCGAAATTTCTAAGGTTTTAATGAAAATCGGACTTACGCCGTAGGACTATTATTAAGCAAGCATTCCTAAAAATGTAAAGAAAAAATGAAACTGTCTTCATATGCCGAGTAACCAGCAAGGGCAGATAAGGTAGCTGGGGCTACGGTTAACCTGACGGAAAATAGCAGTTCCTCCGTATCCATCGACAGTCAAAACTTCGATAAAAAAAAGATAAGAGCAGACGGCAACGGAGGGAGGGGGAACTGGAGCAGGTGGAGGACGCTCATAGCACCTCTGGCTCCAGGCTGTCGGGGACGACAGGACTGCCTTGTGTGTTTGATAAGATAGCATAGATTTTTACGTTGTTTTTGAAATGGATTCAAGTTCGTCTAAATTAAGGTAAGGACCATTTTATATTCAATTAAGAACGGCATTCCTACCGAAAGAAGCTGTATTTGACGTTTTTCAACGAAGCGTTCACTTCATGCATAGTAAATTGTTTTCCATTACAAGCTGGAATCACAATATGCGTTGTTTTTGCTTTCTTCCTACCGCTTACGCAGTACGGAAAAAAGTTACTCTATGCTGCGCGAAAAAACGGGGAATTTTCGGCAGAAAATTCTTATTACAGCGTCCTGGTGACGAAAAATTGGATAAATCCAGTGGCTAAAAAAATGTTTCAATTCAAAATAATCAATGTTTTGTGAGTTTTTGATATTGAAAAATCGAAGAACGCCAAAACATCTGTCTGTCCGTCCGTGAACAACGCAAGGGGCTAAACCGTTCAGCCGATTTTCTCCAAAATAGATATCCTCCAATCGATTTGCGTGATGTTGGGGACCCTTGAATTCGAAACTGATATTTTAATTACTTTGCGTGAAGCCCCAGGGACATTTTCCAAATTTTCAAAAAAAGTCCCTAGATCGTTTTTGATTAGTTTTTTTTCTCAGATAGCGTGAAGGACGTTTAAGAGAATGGAGGAGGTCTCATTTTCGTTGAAAACTGATTTTTCGAAAATCGCAAAAATTCAAAATTTTTTCGGTGTCTTCCTAAAACTACAATTATGAAGATGGTCATTTTTCTCTTAATGAAATCTGTTCCTTAAAGATGGATTTTGAACTAAGGTCATGCACAATGTTTCGAAAATGTGAGTACATTTCGCCTAATTTTGCGTGAAAGTACGGGAGAGAAAGTACGTACTATTTTAGCTCCAGTAGTTTCTATTATCTCGGAAGCGCTCATTTATTGTATTCTCCCTACTGAATTACTGCAAAATTGAAAAATCAATTTTTACTCAAATATTCTCACTTACTCCACTACGTAGTAAGGTAGCTCCTGAGTAAGGCAGTTCGCTTGATAGAGGCATATTCAGTAATGCAGAAATCTAGAAAACACGATGTACAAAATGCATTATAGCTTTATTACAACATAATTACATTATCTTCGTTATTGAGATTCAGTATGGTAGTCTCTATTCTACAGAATCAGTTTATCAGAGTTTTACTTAAAATTTGAATTTTTTGTAGGTTTTGTTTAATGTCACGTAATATGTTGGAAACATAAGTAAAATGTAATTAGGTTTTGTGTTGTGTTCTATAGGTATTGATATCTGACGAAAATATTAATATTTTAGCGTTTCAATTAAAGATACAATCGACTGTGGATGTAGTGAACTCTGATTTAGTGAACTTACCGTCACAGAAAACCAGTCGCTGGTTCCGTTCAACAATAGATAATTTGGTTATATTGAACTCTGCACATCGGTAATAGTGATGATGAATACAATTTTCAGGGAAAAAATCTTCGCCTCAGAACTGCGAATTCCAATAAGAACTGACTTTAGGTGGAGGGTATCATGAATTATAGTTGTAGGATTTATGGTGAACGGGAGGGACGAGGAAATTTTTCAGCTCATCTACGGCAGTTATGCACAGGCAAGAAGACTTAATCGACACAGACTGCGAAATAAAAATAACTAGTGAAATCCGATCTTTATCCCATCCAATTAAATGTCATCTTTTCATTTCTTTTCACTTTTAGTCTCGTAGTATAGTAATAAATTTTATGTTATGACTAAAGCAAATGACTCAACTTTGACTTTTTTTTCATTTTTGTCGGTTTTGACTAAGTCATTTTGTACCTTTTCTGGTAATTTTAAAGCATTTTTCGCTGTTTTCATCGATTTTAATACCTTTTTAATACTACCTGCAAATAATATTTACGAAATTCAACAAATGTTCTCCACAGAATTACTTAGTAGCCTATTCCATTTCTTCGCTTAGAAATTGTAATATTAACTGTTGTAAGTGCGTAATCTAGGGTTCTTGTCTCGCCTATCAGCAACTTTTTGGAGTCAGCCGATTTCGGGAAAGACAGATTTTCTGATAAAGAACCGTCTATACCAAAAGTTTGCAAGCTGGCTTCACTTGAACGAAAAGAAGCAGCCTCGATTACTCAGTAACATATCCAACAGCTTGAGTTGTTCATTTGAACTGGTTTTGATCAAATTAGTCTTTTTTCTTTGCTTATAGGAGTTTTAAAAAACATTTTAAGAGCATTTTATACTGAGTTTTGACACTGTTTTAGGTTATCAAAATCCGTCCCCTAGTTATGACAAAGAAAGAAGAAAAGTGTTCTAGTAGAACACTTTCCTTCTTTTTTTGAATATACTCACTCTTTTTTTTTTCAAGTTTCTTCGAAAATATTTTGAGTACATTAAATGTAGAATATCGTGTGGGGATTGCACGATCGCTGGAGAAGGGTTGCAAAAACATAACTAAACACTGCAGAGAGTAAGAAAAACATTTTTTTAATTGCATATGAATACATTGGAATTTTGACGTGTGTCTGGATATTTTATCGAACCTTTGAAATAATGAAATCGAGCATCACGGAGAAACTATTTTGCATCAGAGAATGAAGTGAACCTCTTATAAAGTGACTGGTTGATTTTTTACTTTCCCGTATACGTACGTACACACGGAGTGATATATGTAGTATAGGGAAAATTATGTAATGCTGCGCGAAAAAATACCCAAGTTTCGCCAGAAAAAAATTAGTTGCGGGGCCGTGATAACGAAAAAGTGAATAAATCCAGTTGCTAAATTAAGAAATAATCCCATAACACGTGGTGTAACCAGAAACCCTCTTTTGTAGGTCCTTGATACCGAAAAACGAATTGAAAGCAAAATATCAGTCCGTCCGTCTGACCGTCTGTCTGTCTGTCCGTCCGTCTATGAACACTGCTAGCGTCTAAACCATATGTACGATTTCTTCCAAAATGGATATTCCTCGGTCGATCTAGTTCTAACCAAAGCTTTGAGATTTTGAAAAAGATTAAAAAAATGTACTTTGCTTGAAGACACCCCGACGTTTTCAAAATTTTCTCAAAAACGGCTCCAAATTTTTCTTTAAATTTCTTGAAGAACAGAGTAAAATGCACTTATGAAGTTGGCATAGGTCTGATTTTCACAGTTAACTCTGAATTTTCGAAATTTGCAAAAGTTTGATTTTTTGGGCGCCTTTCTCCAACTACAAAATTGGAGATAGAAATTTTTCCTTCAAATAAAATGTGTTCTCCAAAGTGAGTTCTTTGTTAAAGGTTATGTACATTGTTTTGAAAATTTTAGTAGTTTAGGCGCAATATTGGTTGC
Organism: Acheta domesticus; assembly: GCA_031308135.1. NCBI lineage: Eukaryota > Metazoa > Arthropoda > Insecta > Orthoptera > Gryllidae > Acheta > Acheta domesticus. The sequence goes on along the minus strand of JAHLJT010004567.1, from coordinate 126,245,768 downwards.
AATATGTGCAATTTTAAAAAATTACAAAAACACGATTTTCTCAAACGGCTCCAAATTTTGTCTTTAAACTTTTGGTAGGTATAGTGTAATTTCTGAAATGACAAAAACGTCATATTGCTCTAATCTTTTTTTTTCAAAAATTGCAAAAATGTAATTTTTTACTTGTCTCTCACGTTGTTAATATTTACGTTAGCGGCGATTTTTTCACATTATTATATTTACGAATACATGTGCTTTAAATAATGTCAAGTAAAATTTCTCGAAAACACAACCATTTTCTGTGAAAACTAGCTCAAATTTCCGCATTTTCAGAAACGCTCAAACGCCATTTTCTCATATATGGCTGCAAATTTTGTCTTGAAACTCTTCTAACGGATAGTGCTAATTACACTCTATGATGTAAAGGTTATTTTGAGTTTTTTTTCGTTTTTTTCAAAAATTATATAAATGTAATTTTTTTAAATGATCTCTCACATTAATATGCCCATTACCAGCAATTTGTAAAGATTATTTTATTTGTAAGTGTAAGTGCTTCAAATAACTTGAAATAAAGTATTTTGAAAACTCAAAACTCGCCACTGGTGGTGCGCATTCTGTTGCACCACTAGTTAGCTAAAGCGTCAGCATTGCTAACTCTGCAGCGACTCTGTCTGGGAAATACCAGGTTTCCCCGAAGTGTTAGTCCCGTTAGTCCCGAAAGTGATAGATTTTCGACACTAGCTACACTTGGTCGAATTCAGCCGGTCCGAAGGAGAATTCTAGTGACCGACTGTTTTGATCGGTAGTTTCCCCGTGGTTTCTTCAATCCGTACCAGATGGTGCCGCAGCATTACCTTAACAACGGGAAGGGATCTCTGATCGCTCGCTATCTCTCGTCCTATCCTCTCCCCTTACACACACACAACACACCCACACACACACACACATACGGGCGCGCGCCCACACAAACACACGCATAGACACACAGAGTCTGTCGCTTTGATCGCGAGTTTGTGTAGAAAATACTCCAATGTATTGTCATCATACCTTTACCATTCTTCATAATATGGAAATGCCATGACGTAAACCAATGGCTATTGTGTATTCCATTGTTTTTCATCTTTGCTAGTAGCCACACAAGGGCGTATGATACAGCACGCATTTTCCCTTGAGTACCTTCAGCGCTGAATTCTTTCCTGCAAGCGTGTAATGGCCGGCACCCAAGCGTTACTTGTACATGAGCTGTAAAGGAAGGGCTGAGCGTGTAACAGCCAGAAGCCCAGTCCGTCTGCCTGTTAAGTGAGGGAGCTTTTTTATATCTGCGGCTCCAACGCAACAAACGGTGTCGAGTGCAGGTGATGAGGCCAAGTGAATGAATTTGAATTTATTTCTAGTTCGTTTTCTATTTAGGGTGCTAATATATTCTGGGAATGGATGACCTCAAGAAAATGTGCGCAGATAATCTCCTCCCCCATCCGTCATATACAATTTAGACCAAATGAATATCAAATGATCTGTTCTCCAAACAAATCTTCAAAGGTTCGTCAGGAGTCCCTGTGACGCCATTTTAAGTAACAGTAAGCACTTTTACTTTATCGCCTGCTCCGCACTTACGTAGTAAGGAGATAGTAATGTAATCCTGCAGCGGAAAGTGGCTATTTTTCGGTAGAAAAACTAGGTATTGTGAGTTCCTGTTATCAAAAACGTAGATAAATCATGTTCCTATCTGTAGATAATGACTTCCTACAAAACATTGGACAGTCAGAATCCACGTTCTGAAGGCTCTTTATACCGAAAAATTGTTTGCGGCGAAGCGTCTGTCTCTGGTCTGTCTCTTCGTCCGTCCGTGGTCAACGTTAACGACTAAACCGCTCGGGCAATTTTCTCCAAAATTGATATTTCCCAATCGATCAGGCCGAATTAAAAGCTCTGCGAATTTGAAATTGATATTTTGATTTTGGGTATGCTTTTCATAAACTTTCAACATTTTAAAAATTTTCTCAAAAATGGATCCACATTTTTCGATTTTTTCTCCTCGGATAGAACAAAGGATGCTTAAAAATTACGTTGGTTTAATTTTCTTTGAACTCTTTCAATTTTCGAAAATTGCAAAATTTAGTAATTTTCTTAAGGGTCTTCCTACATCTACAATACTGACAATAGAGAGCTTTTCCTTAAATAATTTTTTTCTAAAACAATAGATATACAAATGTGGTCATGTATAATTTTTAAATACACGAACTTTTCATGAAATTTTTGTTTGAAGTAAAGACAATTTATAAAAAGCATGTTTCTTAAAAAGGCTCAAACTTTTTTCCTAATTTTTTTTCTCGTTGGCTCTTTAGTTTTTGTTATTGTTGTAAAAAACTACGTCAGCTTTTCAAATGGCAATAGAATTTTCTGTGTGACTTGCATAGAGCCTATTATCGATCTATCGGATTGATTTTCTATTTTGACTCGAGGCTTGTAAATGGGGAAGTTCTGATGTTAGTCATAGGTGGAAGAGATAAAGCTTGACGAACAATGTTTTCTAACTAGTTACCTGGTGAGGTGAGGACAACGAAGGTATTCTAATTTTTGCCATATTGTGCATATGGTTGTTATTATTTGGTGGTCAATTTTTTTCTGCACATCGGTAGCATCGCTGTGCGTTCATCATTAATGTCTTGCGTTTCTAATAACTTATAGGTGTTTATGACTATAACTTGGATTTTTTTATTACTGCTGTTACTGTTATTGGTTATTGATGTCATTGTCAGAATTATTGTTACCGCTGTTGTTATTACTACTATTGTTGTTGATGTAGTAGTGTTTATTATTAGTAGAATTATTTTGAGAGGGAGAATGAGAAGAGGTTTCAGTCCCATTCCTCGTTCTCCTCTCGTTGTCAGGGTTGGTGCTCCGTGGAGGTCAGGGGTGTCGCTGCCCTCCCTCCCTCCCTCCCTCCCTCTCTCCCTCTCTCTCTCTTTCTTCCGGACACCGTCTCATTGTTTTGATGCTAACTAGTTCGCAAGGCGGCTCTTACGTGATTATAACAGCATGACTTGGTCTGTTGGCTGATGACAGGGGGGAACGACGACCTTGAGGAACCTCTTAGATATAAGACGAGGGAGATGGTTTTTTACAATATTTTTGCCAAACGTGGGTTAATTAATACCACGGCATTTTAGATCCTTTGCAATAACACCGCGACAAAATGTCATTAAGCTCAGACTTTCATAACATTTCCTTTATCCTTCATAAGTCTTGCAGTTGCGTTGAGGAAAAGCGTGCACTGGCGACAGACAAAGGCGCTGTCAGGGAACATACTACAGAGTTGCACATTGACAAACAGAGCGAATGCTTCGTACTAAACAATCCACGGAAATTTAGAAAGAGGAAAGTCGAGGAAACCCGATGTATTTGCTTCTCATAACCCGAAGATGCATTAAAATTACCGGGTTAAACTTTGGTATAATGTACTTCTTTTCTCTTTACTGATTACTAGACGTGTTATCTTTTATCGCTTTATTCTCTTCTTGGCCTTCCAATGTTTATCTTTCTTCTGGCTTTATATTTGAAAGGTTGTGGTAGTATGGAATCTCTAGCGATTTTCTCATATTTTGCATCAATTGCAGCCTGCACTTAATTTTTGAAGTTCTGTTTTAGTTCGCCCTAACTCCCTTTATCTGCCTTAACTTCTTTTTTGATCTTCTTATGTTCAAGTCTTCACTCCTGTGAGTGTCAGAAATATCACTCCTCTGATTCAGTCATCTTAAGATTCTGTTTTTTATCGCATTCTCATAATAGAACTGGTAGGGACACATCATAAAATCTTCAGAGTTTTTCTTTTAGCACTTTCTCGTTAAAGGTTTCATTTATAGACGCTAGTTATTGCTTGGGTGATATCGGTTTTTTCCAGGTATCAACAGCTTTTTCGTATGAAATTAGGTAGGTTGTTAAATTGCACCAACTGTTCTACTTTTTGTGAGCACAAATTTTGTCTGTACTACTTTAGAGAATTTGTTTTTAATAGTGAACATCAGATTGTACGTATTACACATCTGTACTAGATGAGAAATTGAGAATTGAATTGATGTTCATTTTTCCTACAGGATCGTAATGATATAAAATGGCATTTAAAATATAATTTTTGCCCTTGAAAATTGTTTTTTTACGTTTTCATTTATAAATATAAGATTTTGTGAAATGAACTTTGGAAAAATATCGTCGTGCCCCATTTTCCCAGTGACAAATCCACTTCATTTTACCGCAATAATTGAATGATTTGGTATACTTTTAACCATCTAGACTAAATAAATTGGTGGCCCATTTCTAATTATTTATATTACATACATTATCGAATGCCTTCTGAATGCCAACAAAGGCCAAATGCCTATGCCTAAACCTATGTATTACAACTCATCCGTTTCCGAATTATTTACTTTAATGTAAACATCCCCATTTTTGAATGACTTTTTAAGTTCGTATTGTTCCTCTGGTGTAGTGTAGTTCGCAATTGAAGCTATTCTTTTATTTACAATTTTTGCATATCCTTTACAGCACAAATTAGAGTGAAACAGTTCTTATTATTAATCTAAAAATATTCCTTAAAATACAGTTCATGTTATTGACTCATGAGGATGAGTAATTTGTTTTTTCTAAAAGTATGAAACTCGAATAAATGAAAATAAACTACCTTTGCGATTTAAAAAGTTAATCTTAAACTATTTTCAACATTTATAAACCTGTATCACCAATATAAATTTTTAGAAAAACATCTGCTATTGCTACTAACATTTATTGCTATTGTCACTGTACTCAACCACTGTTGATTACTCTTATTCCAGTTGTTGATACTACTAAACCGAGAATTAATTATTAGTATCGTGATAAAAAATGTCTATTCTTATTTACATTGCAGGTGACCTTCGAGTTTGCCTGCGTGAGCGCAGTGAAGAAAGGTGTTTGGTACTCGAACAAAAAACCTATTACGAAAGATCAAGAAAAGATTCCATAAGAACTAAAGATCACATGCTTCTTTTTACTACAGGTGATTGACAATATCGTTGATGCATTTGCTGCAGTTAAAAATTGTACTGAGAGTTATCTCGCAATAAGCTTTTAGGGTTACGAAAGACGAGACTTACTATTTCTATATCGTGCGTGGTGAAAGGGACCCTGACAGAGTACATCTGTAATTGACATTTTCAAATCTAAGTTTTTATACACGATATGATTTTTTTTTACAATTTTGCCACAATAGGAACAACTTAACATTCAAATATTGCTTATTCCTACAGAATCCTCTTGCTGTAAATACAAAACCATTAATATTCTCCGTGAATATTTGCAATGCTTTTTTTCCGCGTTTAATTAGAACTATTGGGCCTTCAGCAACAAGTGCTTTTAGCTGCCTCCGCCCAATGACACGTGTATTTGCCTGTTGCAAAATGAAAAAGTAGTGATGCTACAACAGCATATATTTTCTCGCTTTATTTATAAGTTTTGCAACTTTTGAAAATTCAGAGAACAAATGAAAATGAGATATGGGTCATTTTTTAAGATAACATTGCTAAACCCAATAAAAACTAGTGGTGCTACAGAAGGGCACAGACTTTCCCGTATTAGTTTTCTATTTCCTTGGGTCTTCGCTAGCTATTCGGAATTGCCACATACTCTTTCTTGCCAGCTACAATCTATAAAGGGCAAAAGTACATTTTTTTCTCATTTTCTTAATTTTTCGGTTTCCTATTGGTAGAACGGAAATATTAATTTTACAATATTAAATAACATAAAAAACTAGTCCTAAATAGCAATTTTCATTTAAAAATTAAGTGCCGTTTTAAACAAAATTGCGTTTTAGCGCTACTAAAAATGCAAAATTTGAAGCTCATTTTCACAGAAAATTTTTGAGTTTTCAAAATACTTTATTTGAAGTTATTTCAAGCAAGTACACTCACAAATAAAATAATCTTTACAAATTGCTAGTAATGTGCATATTAAAGCTGTGAGAGACCTTTCAAAAAATTACAATTACCTAATTTTTGAAAAAACAAAAAAATAACTCAAAATAAACTTTACGCTGAACTAAAGAGTGTAATTAGCACTGTCTGTTACAAAAGTTTTAAGAAAAATATTGCAGCCATATATGAGAAATTGGCGTTTCAGCGTTTCTGAAAATTCGAAATTTTGAGCTACATTTCACAGAAAACGGTTGTGTTTTCGAGAAACTTTACTTGACATTATTTAAATCATATATACTCGTAAATATAATAATGTAAAAAAATTGCCGATAATGTAAATATTAACGACGTGAGAGACAAGTAAAAAAATTTACATTTTTGTAATTTTTGAAAAAAAACAACCTATAGAGCAATATTGCTTTTATGTCATCTGATAGAGTACATTTACCACTATCCCTACCAAAAGTTTAAAGAAAACATTTGGAGCCATTATTGAGAAAATGTAGAAAATCCCCGTGGGGCTTCATATAAAGTACCCCCAAATTTTGAAGAATCGTTTTCAAAATCTCAAAGCTTCGACTAGAACCAGATCGACCGCGGAATATCCATTTTGGAAGAAATCATACGTATGGTTTAGGCGCTAGCAGTGTTCACAGACGGACAGACAGAAGGACGTTTTCTTTTCAATTGGTTTTTCGATATCAAGGATCTAGAAAACAGGGTTTCTGGCTACACCACGTGTTAGGGGATTGTTTTTTCTTAATTTAGCAACTGGTTTTATCCACTTTTTCGTTTTCATAGCCTGGCAATGAATTTTTTTCCGCCGAAAATTGGCCATTTTTTCGCGCAGCATTACATAACTTTCCCTAGACTACGTATATCACTCCGTGTATAGGTACGTATACGGGAAAGTAAAAATAAAGAAAACTAGTGGTGCTACAGAATTGCACAGACTTTCCCGTATTAGTTTTCTATTTCCTTGGGTCTTCTCTAGCTATTCGGAATTGCTACAAACTCTTTTTTTACCAGCTGTCATCTATCACCGCCAAAAGTAAATTTTTTGTCATTTTCTTAATTTTTCGGTTTCCTATTGGTAGAACAGTAACATTAATTTTAGAATATTAAAGAACACAAAAACCTAGTCATCAATGGCAATTTTCTTTTAAAAAATATGTACCGTTTAAGAGAAAATGGCGTTTTAGTACTACTAAAAATGCGAAATTTGAAGCTCATTTTCACAGAAAATATTTGAGTTTTCAAAATACTTTATTTGAAGTTATTCGACGCACTTACACTCACAAATATAATAAAGTTTACAAATTGCTTGTAATGTGCGTATTGAAGATGTGAGTGATCTTTCAAAAAAATTACAATTATGTAATTTTTGAAAAAGCAAAAAAAAAAAAAACTCAAAATAAACTTTACGCTATACTAAAGAGTGTAATTAGCACTATCCGTTACAAAAGTTTCAAGAAAAAAATTGCAGCCATATATGAGAAAATGGCGTTTGAGCGTTTCTGAAAATTCGAAATTTTGAGCTAGTTTTCAGAGAAAACGGTAGTGTTTTCGAGAAACTTTACTTGACATTATTTAAAGGACATGTACTCGTAAATATAATAATCGCCGATAATGTTAATATTAACGACGTGAGAGACAAGTAAAAAAATTTACATTTTTGTAATTAAAAAAAACAACCAATATTGCACGTAATATTGCACGAAAACTACTAAAATTTTGAAAAACATTTACATGAACTTTATTAAAGAATTTGATATGCAGAACATATTTTATTTGAAGAAAAAATCTCAATCTTCAATTTTGTAGCTGGAGAAAGACGCCGAAAAAAATTCAAACTTTCATAATTTTCGAAAATTCATATTTATCCGTGAAAATCGTACCTATGCCATGTTAATAAGTGTATTTTACTCTATTCATAAAAGAAATTTAAAGAAAAAATTTGGAGCCGTTTTTGAGAAAATGTTGAAAATCCCCGTGGGGCTTCATATAAAGTACCCCCAAATTTTGAAGAATCGTTTTAAATATCTCAAAGCTTCGACTAGAATCAGATCGACCGGGGCATATCTATTTTGGAAGAAATCGTACGTATGGTTTAGGCGCTAGCAGTGTTCACAGACGGACGTTCCCGTGGACTTTCAAAATGTTATCAATTTGTAAACATTATTATATTTGTGAGTGTAAGTGCTTTAAATAACTTCAAATAAAGTATTTTGAAATCTCAAACATTTTCTGTGAAAATGAGCTTCAAATTTCGCATTTTTAGTAGCCTTAAAGCGCCATTTTCTCTTAAACGGCACATAATTGTTAAAAGAAAATTGCCATTTATGACTAGGTTTTTGTGTTCTTTAATATTCTAAAATTAATGTTTCCGTACTACCAATAGGAAAGCGAAAAAATAAGAAAATGACAAAAAAAATGTACTTTTGGCGGTGATAGATTACAGCTGGCATGGAAGAGTGTGTGGCAATTCCGAGTAGCTAGCAAAGACCCAAGGAAATAGAAAACTAATACAGGAAAGTCTGTGCCATTCTGTAGCACCACTAGTTAGAACATATTACAATTAGAAAAGAATGTCTTATCAAATTGTCCAGTTTGCTTCTTTGGATACATTTCAAATAGCTACTTCCTGGCATTTAAATATCCATGGTATTGTTTCTGAAGAGACACATTGCTTATTAAAAAATGCAAATTTAGATTGTTAAATTAATGAATGTTAATGAAACTGCAGCCAATATTATATTATATTTTAATCGACTTTTTAGTAGAAATAACGTTGTTTCTTTCATAATTAGCAGAAAAGCTCAAGGGTGTACTGTACAAGTTGATTTTATGTTTGTACCAAATTTTAACAATTGCTATATCTTTTTCATTCGACTTAATCAAATTCTCCTGCTCTCTTTGTAAAATTTCCTCTAAGTTCTTCTGGTTATTTTTTAGATTATTTAATGTTACTGATAACTTGGCTGGTGTGGAAAGTTATGATACAGTCATAGTTCACAAATTTTGTTATTTTATGAGGCACTCGCACATTGACCATGTAAAACGGGAAAAATACCTTCACTAATCACAAAATTTCATCCATGGATGTTTTAAAACGATGAAAGCAAAATATAGCTTCATCATTCACCCCGAAGCTGTCACAAAATACATTTATCAACCACATACCTCTCCCGGGTCGCGGTTTCTCTTTGGGAGATTTAAACGCTGAGGTAGGTATGAGACGCATTTCAGTATATGTCTCCGCTCTTTAGCTGTATTATTCTTTTGGCAAACGTGTGAGAGGATCATGGTCAGCAGAGTACGACAGGACACGCGTTTCAAGAGTTCCGAAGAAACTGCCTTTCCCTCTCCTTGATGACAAAGAATAGGTGTCCATCTCGGCACATAGCAAAGAAAGTATGATGTATTTTATGAGAAGATGCAGGTCACGCAAAGGTCAGGAGACAGCGGAGATAATCTTTCCTCCATTGTGCGGACATCGACACACTGATGTGAAAGTGAGAGAAGTTATTGCTCGGAAGGGAGGCAGGAGTTTACTAATTTCCCTTCTTTCCTCATTCCTTCAAAAACCGCCTGGCGCCTCTCCTTTTTCCGTTGGTACCCAATTCAATGTACAACATCTATGAGAACTTCTCATCGAATATAGCTTGACACGAACTGGCTAAGAAGTGTCTCCGTGGAACATTTGAAAAATAATAAGTGCTAAACTATATTTGTTTGCTTTATAATGTGTGCTAGTGAAGTGGCTTGTAACTTATCTCTGAAGACATTTCTCTCTGGTGAGGCATTTCTGCGTTGTTGTAACTTCAGTGATTAAATTCGGGCTTGTGTCCGCCGCCGCCTCCGCCGCCGTCTCTGCCACCGACCAGGGCGTGGAACAGGTGCAGTTGTGCAGAGGCGCGAGGCAGCTCATGTGCAGAAGCGAAGCGAAGGGGCGAGAGGAGAGCGTGGGCGGCGGGAGCAACGACTGGCAGCGCTTCACAGTGGGCCACGACACACTTCCTTCGGCTCGATGATCATCAGAGCTTCGGGAATTGCTCTCAAGATTTGTCTAATTTCTGCCTACCTGCAGGCGAAATAAACAGCGATTATCTCTCAAAAGAGTTCATCGCTCAAAGCAAAGCTATCTTTGTATTTACTTTTTGTTATTGTACCTTTATTAACTAGGAATGTGCATTGGTAACCGGTAATGTGCGTGAGTAAACATTTTAATATTGATACGCGTATTATACAATTTACAAACTGAATCCGTACGATTATATTGTAAAGAATAAACAATAGTGAATTCAGTACTTAATAATTGATGCGAGATTCATTACTTTTCTACTATCGTTGCTATTAGGGGTACCCACCAAAGCTAAGCTTCAAAAATGTATAGATCTATAGAAAATGTAGTATTGACATGAACAATAATTTCTAATATATTTGGTAACTGATGGATGTGTTGATTCTATTTGTGAGTAGGTAGACCATATAGAATAGTAATTTTGGACGTGTTATTTCGAATAATTTGTTTGTATGGACTTTCATGGTAAGAGATATGGATAAATTTTAAAACACTATTTTATAATTTGTACTCTTTTTAACTGTTTATTAAACTGCAATTTGTTCTTTATTTGGAACTTACGAGAAAATTATTTCCACAAAGAAAACGAAGGATTAACGCTGTCATCTCGCAGTGAAACCTTCCTTCATGTATCTTAGACACAAAATAGTGCGCTTTATTTTGTAATCCGTGCACATTGCAAAAGGTGACTGATTAATGAATGATGGTGCAGGCTTTTTGTGATTTTAAGCTGGAGTCTTCTGCACTCGCTGCAAGGTTGTCTAAAAGTTGTTCCATTATGTATTGATACAGCTGTAATAAAATAAGTTCACATGATTTAGCCTTTCCTGCAGATATTTCTTTTTATGATAGTACTACCTTTAAATACGTTTCACAATCTATATCGATGATTTATTGAGGCACTTGTTCTAGTAACCCTAAAAGTTGCAGATAAAAGTCACTTTTATTGCTTGAGTTTGATCGTTGAATTTCGTGAAGAATTTTTTATCTCTCTCTTAACGTCCATTTATCTCCAAAGATGTTTCGCAAAGAAGTAATTCTCAAAGGGTCGCAAATCTTTTGATTACATAATAACATTAATAAAAGTTTCCCTGTTATAATTTACTGCATTTCTCAAATCTTTTAAAGTCATGTAAAAATGAAACTTATCATTTCCATAAAATGTTTTTGTTAGGTATTATTAATATTTTATCAGGAGGCTTTATTCAGTCGATGGCCTCTTCCCAGTCGGCTTATGCAGGTTAGGAAGGAGGGAGAAGACTCGGGATGTGCTTTCTTTTATTCCGCATTGGGGGGAAGGCAAAAGTGTGGAAATTACGTGCGGCCCATGGCTGATTGTGTTAAGTGCTCCTGCGGCAGTCGCCTGCAATTGCTGAGTGATCCAGGGAAACTATGGTAATCATCGATGAAAGCAATTTAACTCGAATTCAGTTATAACAGCCGATGCTCAATACATCAAGCACATTCGTGGCCCCTGACCGAGATGTGTATTTCTCCATTACCATTAAGAAGAGCACGACGGGGTCTCTGCCAGTTAATCACAGCTGGCCTGAGCGGCCGCTGGGTGGTGACTGCTCGCGGTGCGATTATTTCAAATGTTATTGTATTATTGTAAGCGCGATTGTTTCAATTTATTTTAAAAATTATTTCAATTGTTTCAAATGTCTCTTTCAGAGGAGACGAAGGTTTCTTGAAAAGAGTCACTTTAATCCCTTACTGACGAGAGGTGAATAATAGCATGTACATGTACATGCAAATACAATATATAATACAGGGAAATATATATAATACAATAAAAACAATACATTCAATATAAAATACAAGATCTCCATGAATCTGGGATGAAGCTACTGTTTTTGATAGAGCGATACCCTCAACAAAACGACCAAGACAAACTACCTACAGTTGGAACGGAAAATCACGTAATGTACAAATGGCGTTACACAAGCACTCATTCTTTAATTTTAGGATATTTTTTAAACCGTGCATATTATAAAAATGGTTAATAAGAGTTATCACGTCTAGGGTGTCCTACCTTTCATTACATGAATCACCAAAGATGGTTGAGAAGAAAGTTCAAACTTCTGAACGAAAACCGTTAGCCTTTTTCATGTAAACATAATCTGAAGAGGAACTAGAATTAATTATTCTAATATTTGTCATTTGAAAGATAAAAGGAAATCAATTTCTTCAATTTGAAAATGCGAGAACTTACACTAGATAAAATTCTCGCTTAATTTAGGGCATTGTATTCACACAACACTACCGCGCCACGCGCGGCGTGTAAGGTAACAAATGTCCGGAAGCAACATATACAAATGTTGTTCAATGAACAATATTGTGCTTTCGTTTTATGGTGCTTGCCGAATACAGTATCTTTGTGATTATTCTGTGAGGTATTGTTCAGCTCAAAGAGTATATATGGTTCAGCTTATAGGTATGCATAGATATGCTGACTGTTCTATATGTGGCTAACTATCGTTTGATGAGAAAAACGAAGCGGTTCCTTTGGCGTAACACCTTTGGATTCGAAAGGAAGGTCCGATGAAAAAGAGGTAGGAAAAAGAAGACTGATATATTTTTTTAAAAATTTGAAGTAAGAACTAGAAAAAATTTCTTAGCGTCACACATGTGTTTTATTTCTGTCAAGTATGTATTCTATTCGTAATTGTATGCCTAAGTGTTGTAAAAATAAACATAATCTGACGAAAGACTGGACTTTATCCAAATATATGTCATTTTAAAGTTAAAAGGAAATTCCATTTCTTCATTTGGAACTGTAAAATGCGACAACTTGTGCGACTTACAATTCTCTTCTAGTGTAGGTGATGTGCATTCTCAAAACGCTTCCGCGCCACGCGCGCCGCGCGTGTGTGTGAAAGACACGCGAAGAGATTCGCTGAAGGCGACCGCTCACTCCGAAGTTTTGCAGATGTGATATATTTTCTATTCTGCTTGTCATTAAAAGATTTCTCTTACCTACTTCCTCCGAATTTGCGTCCTGTCATTCGCCCTATTCGAACGAAGAACTGAAACACATGGGTAGGGAAAGTCGGTATGCTGTCAAGGTACGAACATTTTCAACCAAATACGTGACGTAGAAGGCAAGAGGCATTTATTAAAATATAGTATTATTTGAAGAATTCGAACGATGTGTGTCTATTTTCGCGTCTCTTTCCCATTTTGTGGTCGAGGGCTGTTTGATGCGTGAGGAGCAGTTTGTGGCCCAGTGTGCCTGATGCCTGGGTCGGGACCCGGAGATGCGGTCTGCTGCTGCCAGCTGACAGCCAGCCATCTGCCACTCGTCTGCATCCCTCTCGGCCCGCGTTCTGCTTGTATTTATGCTCTTGAGAAAGGCGACCAAAGTATATCCGAATCACAGCTGTATTTGAGGAAGATGTGCTGCTTTTTCGTGTCTTGAATTCTTGTTACAGTCCCGAGGATACAATTTAAGTTCACATATACAATCAACTCTGATTATAGTGAACGCTTGGTGACTAACATGTTTGGTTTACTATATCAGAAGTTCACTATATCCGATGATGTCAAAATTAAATATAATTTCTTCACAATGATTGATTCTATTAATACAGAGATACAGCAAAATACATAAACAGCACGAACTGAAAATTTCAATACCTTTATTTGTCCTTAAAAATCAAGTACTTTTAGTTGTTTGTTTCGTATATTTTTCATTAGTAATTTCTCTAGATCCTCCTCCAGAGTTTGTACTCTCTTCATACTTGATTCTGCATTGTACTGTCTCCAAGTATCGAAATGCACTTTTGGCACCTTTCCATGCCTCTTGCTATGTTGAAACACCGTTCCACTCCCTTTTACTCGCCAAATAACATACGAAATCCATTTAATTTCCAGGACCTATTTCCTACGTTCACAATAGACGAAGTTCAGGTTTACTATAACCGATCTTCTTATGCTTATTTGTAATGTAAGTGAAACGGGATCAGTGACTTAAGTTCACTATAACCAGAGTCTACTGTATAGTGGTTATAGAGACATGATTTCGATGCACAATCAAATGATAAAATATTCATCCAAACGTGCACTATTAAATACCCAAATAAGCAAGAGGTGGTGCAGGGTAAGCAGAGTGAAAATGGGCAAACAATACACAATCAAATTTTAATTGACATTTTTTTGCGCTATTGACTTACAGTGAACAGTTTACATTATTTCTTATTTGTGCTGTGTCAAATTCACCATTTTCTCAGAAAAAAGTGTTTTTGATTGTAGAAAATGTCGTTTCTACGTCACACGCTGTAATTGCAATCGATATGTAAGCGCCAAGCGCTAAGATGTAATTGGAGTCGCTTCAAAGATCAGGAAGGGCTGTTCGCGTTACGTTCGCTCTTCGTGTTACGTTTGTTAGGTCACTACTTCAGGATTCGTCTGGTATTGATAGAAGAAACCACGGAATACTACCGAACTGCACAAACAGTACGAACTGAAAATTTCAATACCTTTATTTGTCCTTAAAAATCAAGTACTTTTAGTTGTTTGCTTCGTATATTTTTCATTAGTAATTTCTCTAGATCCTCCTCCAGAGTTCGTACTCTCTTCATATTTTATTCTACATTGTACTGTCTCTAAGTATCGGAATGCACTTTTGGCACCTTTCAATGCCTCTTGCTATGTTGAAACACCGTTTCTCTCCCATTTATTCGCCAAATAACATACGAAATCCATTTAATTTCCAGGACCTATTTCCTATGTTCACAATAGACGAAGTTCAGGTTTACTATAACCAGATCTTCTTATGCTTATTTGTAATGTAAGTGAAACGGGATCACTGACTTAAGTTTACTATAACCAGAGTCTTCTGTATATAACCAGAATATCCTGGCGGCGAGGATTCTTCTTGAGATGGAATACGTACTCAACCTTGCTAATCCTACTGTCGTAGTTCAGGCTCTGCGGAGTGTCTTTCCGGGCATGGTAATGACCTTCCGAGAAGATCAGCAATGCTCCGTGTATCTGGGAAACGCATTTTCAGTTTAAGTGTGCGGTTCCGTGGAGGTACATGATACAACGAAATTATAAAATTACGCAACTTGCTTTCTACAGGAATCCGTGCGTAATAACTGCGATACAATGAATTGAACAGATAAAGGTAAACATGTTCACAATTTTCATTGGTTCGTCAAGATGAATTAATAGCAGAATTTTACGACAGACCTCACTATTAATTTCCAATGGACGCACTGAGATACGAAGAATTGCAAACCATTGCGCGAGTAATGATGCAACGAGATAAGTTTCGTAGTATATTTTCTGCCTTCAGCCTGAAAGATAGAATTACCGTGTACTTAATGCAGTCTTTTCCAAACAGAATTACTGAAAACACCGCTGTCTGTGCCTTGCAATCGAGGATGATTACGAAAGAACTGTACTAAATGTGCTTGAGGTCTTCAACCTCAGAGTTCAAGGGCCAACTTTCAGTCTCTTAATAATCAGTTGGCAGGCAGCAAAAAATGTTACGGCGCTCGTCAATCCCACTATGGATGCAAGGTATCGTCAGATCCATGAGCCGCGACACAGGTACTGTGCACAGGAAAGTTACACATCGGATGCAATAGAATATGAATATAAGAAATCTTATGAACTTATGACTGTATACGCAAGTTGTGCTTGGAATATATTACACAACTATAATCACCATAGAAGAATATCATTCCATGAACAACATTGGGCTTTTATTTTATGGTACTGTTTTATGGTGTCTTCTCTATATCAAATAGAGAAGTTACTCTAAGAAAGGTTCGGTTTGATCGGGAAATAAATGAACATTATGTTGGGCGATGGCATTGCAAGAGATAGTGTGGAAGCCATATAGTAGTGAGCCACCTGCAAACAAACACATTAACGAATTAAGCGCACGGACATAATTTGCAGTTTTCTTGCCAGGATTAGCCAAATAGTAGCTGTGGAAGCGGTCCCTTCTTAGATGCATCTCTTTATAATTGTGAAATGTGTCGCTCCACTTAGGGGTTCGCTGGCTAATCCATACGTGGCCGTATCTGTCGTTCATGATGTGAACAAGTGAAAGTGGTTCCTTTGATGTGAAACTTTGGGTATGGAAAGAGAGATCTGCTGAGAAGAGGTGGGAAAAAGAGACTGATAGCATATGCATGCAGGATGTTATTTTTTTCATTTGATAGAAGGAATTGATCAAATTTCTTAGAAACCGACGTGTGTTTAATGTTCCTGTCAGTATCTGATCTATTCCTGCTGTAAGAACAAGGTAAACTTTCGTGATTTGTGGCCGAAATATCCGTGAATTGGTCGTAAAAAATTAGTTGCTTGCTTTATTGAGAAATGAACTGATCAGTTGAAATACTGCGAAAAGTGCGCGTGAATCCGTTATGGTTAATTGCTTCCTGGAATTTGTTTGATAAATATGCAGAAAATATCCCCAGCATTTCCGCAACCCATGTTAAATCATTTCATCAAATGTCGCAATGATGATGCTTTCTAAAAGCTCTCTGCGACCACTCTTCTACGAAAGACGTGAAAATTTTGAGTAGACAAGGTCCCTTCACTCAATTCAGAGATAAGATTCTTCTTGGAGCAGTGATTCGGGGATAGTTCGACAACCTCTCCAAGGCAATGAAAATTTCACACACTTCTGGTCTGTGGTTGATGAGCCGAATTTACCGTTTCAAACATCTGCCGTGAGTCAGCAGACCTCATCATCAATAATGATCCCAGGAACTTCGAAATGAAACCAGGAAGTATTGGAATTGTCAGCGAAGTCGTGTACGCTAAGCAAGTACTTTGAAATAAAAATGTCTTACGAGGCTTGTCTGTGGGAAACGTATTTTCTGGGTAAACTTACAGTAGTGTCTAAAAGACACTTAATCAGACACCAAATTTTCCTTGTAAATGATTAATACGATATATTGTACACACTTACAGATTTATATAGTACACTTAATTAACGAATTTCCAAAATATTTGATCTAAAATTATAGATAAAACATTTCAGCTGAAATTAAACCCAGTTATATTAATACGGAATCGTTTCGCTACTTGCTTAGTATACTTTTTAACGTTCGGGATCTTCAGGACTCGTTAGGAATCTACTTTATTGTACTAATGAAACACTTATGATATTATTTCAATATTGCTTCCGTGAATTCTACCTTGAATTATCTAAAAATTATTTTTTTCTGCTAAATGGATGTACACATTATTATTATTATTATTATTATTATTATTATTATTATTATTATTATTATTATTATTCATCTATATCACGACTAAAGATGTAATGTGTCGGCTGAATATAAAATCTACTCCAGGTTGCAACCAGCTACCTAAGGAGTAGATCTAGGAACTATCGGTGCCTCTACAATACTTTGCGCAAAATGTGGACTGTTCCAGATAAAGCGATTTCTTGCATTTCCCAATTCTTTGAATTACCTGGGAGTTTAGACAAGTTCTTACACAAATTTTGCGGAACAAATCCCAGAGCTCCGATAACTATCGGAACGACCTGTGCTTTTACGCCCCCCGTTCGGCTGATCTCGATTTCCAAACTCTTATATTTAATTATAATAATTAAATAATAATAATAATTATTATTATTTTCTTACAATTTATACTCTTTGGACCATCATGATTTTGAATAAAAATATTTATAGATACTAGTTCTTGTCATGTGTATAATGTGTTTAGTACTGTCCTACTGCAAACATATACTCCCGTCTTTTATTCAATACATATACTCTTACATATGAGGATGGCGCATCAACTCAACGTTTAGCCTTAAGGATGCAAATGGGGCCAAATTGAAGCAGAAATGATCGTGCGCAGTCCTAACTTGTTTGAAGATATTAATGCTCCAGTATTTGTCTGGAATTGATGAAAATAACAACACGGAAACGACCGACCAGAGCATCCGGTGTTTGGAATTCTCATCACTGCCTTTGCAAGCTTCGACCCTCCGCCTTAGGGTTTGGAGAAATTCCTTAATCGGGAGAGGAACCCAGGACTTCTATCCATGAAGCTTGTGTTGTCGACCGCAATGGTCTACGTTAGCCGGGCAAATCAGAGCCAACGTGGGCGTAATTATTAAATCCACAAGGAATGAAAAAACCTTTTCTAGAGCCTCGAGTGTCTCGGTCTACGATTTTTCAAAAATGAAGTTGGCAATTATGACTCATAAATATGTGCCTAAAATTTGGTCTAAAATTCGATTCAATGTGATGCATCGCAGCGGCCATCAGTTCCGTTCTAAAGTTACTAGTTTGCCACAAAATGGGGAAATTAGAACAGTTTCAAACCGAAACTCTTGTTATGGCGAAACACGGATCTAAACCGATTTAAAATCCAAAATTGTTCGTTCAGCGAAATCAGAATGTTATTTGAAACCCATGGCTTCGAAAGAAAGGATAAGAGCTACTAATAACCACTTCCATTGCTGGGTTGCTTAGCATTCAGTCCAGCGCCGAACAAACATCCTCTGAGAGCCTGTACCCTACTGTCTTTCTCCCGTCAATTTTCGCAATGGTTCCCCGCTCTTCCTCTTTCGTTCCGCGCAGATCTGAGGCAATCATCCTTTGTTCAGTTGCTCTGCTGTCGCTTGTCGGACTCGCCTCGTTTTAGCAGCGATGAACGGACTTCGAGCTCCTTGCCTTGCCTTCTTTCAAATGCAACTGACACAACAAGGTGTGCACCTCGGAGGTGATTAGTTAGTTTTCGGGCCTCTCAACCGCCAGTGCGTTGGTTTGATCTCGGCTGAAGGGCGTGGATTTTCGAAAGGCGGTAAATTCATAGTGGCCATTGTCTTACTTGAGGCGTGTAAACGAACCCTGGAAAAATGCCCGCCAAATTCTATCCTCCTGCCATTGAATCTCATATTCGTTTAGTACAGGAATGTCAAACTGCTTCCGCACGAGCCACTTGCCCGCTTGGAAAGTCCGGCGCTCCTATTAGCTCCGGCAACTTCCCCTGACTCCGCTCTATTTCCCCTCCATACCAGAA
The DNA here is from genome assembly GCA_031308135.1 of Acheta domesticus. Lineage (NCBI taxonomy): Eukaryota > Metazoa > Arthropoda > Insecta > Orthoptera > Gryllidae > Acheta > Acheta domesticus. Next base: position 126,226,754 of record JAHLJT010004567.1, on the reverse strand, counting down.
AAGGGTTCGCGCGCAAGCTCATGCGACACGAAGCGGGGAATAGGGGTTTCACACGAAAATAGGTTTGCGATATGAATTCTGTCACTCAACCATAGGCGTGCGCACGGAGAGGACAGGGGGCCATGGTCCCCTGAAAACTTCTAAAAAGGGACCCCGCAGCGCTGCGCAGTAAAATTATATATATATATACATATAAGGAGCGATAGTGCGCTCGTGAAAACTGTTCAAAGGGTTGGTTGACTCGGTAGCTTAGTGGTCAGAGCAGCTGGGCGTAAACCAGAAGGCCCGGGTTCGAATCCCGGTCGGGCCGACCAATTCTTTGAACAAATTTAATTATTAAAACGCATTGTTACTTGGTAACATGGTCACAATTTGGAGTTTATCAACATCCGATGGGTGTTGATTCTATATGACTGCGGAACATATTCTCCGAGCGTATAGCTTCCAACAAGGTGACGGGAATGGTGACAATTATATATACATATAAAACATATTTCAATATGATAATTTTCTGATTTTCACCTTTTTAAGCTGACAATTTGGGGATTAATGCTTGACATTTGGGTAAGAAGCTCTACTGTAAAAGATTCAAAATTGTATAGGTATTTATTATTTGTATCATTAAAATTATAATTAGACTATTTTTGTATTGTTACATTATTTCCTAGTAAATATGCCATATGAAAATAAATACGTTTGATGGACCAACGGAGGAGTTTGATGCAGTTCCTCTCCTACTCATTTTATGCGGCTCATGCCTATGTAAACAACAGATTTGTGTTATGTTTATATTTATTACACATTTCTATTTCACATTTATTTTCTTTTTAAATTCTGCGTTATATAAACATTTTTCCGAGTGGCAGCGATATGTTCGAATGGCGAGTTCTTTCCTTGTTTTCTTTTTGTGTAGTTTTATTGAATCTTTCAGTTATTTTTTGCATATAGCGATAGAGGAAATAAATTAACAATTATCGCTTATGCGCGGACAGCTTTTTATTGTATGTTAACTTACTAAACTGAAGGTAGGGTGTTAATGCAATTATTGCACTTTTAAGTAAACAAACTACGAAAAAAATTACTTTCCATTTAAATTGTTTAATTTTACTCTCAATTGACTATCTGAAATCTGTCTGTTGTGTACTAATTTCACTTCAATGGACCATTTCTTTGCTTTAGTAGAGGAAATGGGAGTAAATATAGGTGCATTTGAGAAAATAACTGATTACTGACTTTTCCAAAATACTATAATGGAGCAGGTAACAGGTGACCAACCATCACTCCGGAGTAATTTATACCCCCCATCCTTTTAAAGCTCCCAGTTGCTCTGGAGGCAGTGCCGAGAATTCTAGTAAGCTAGTTTCATCACCTTCGATATTTGGCTTAGCACGAGAGACTAAAATAAGCGATAAATATTACTGAGACCATTGGCATGGCGCTTCCTGGCGGCAAAATGGGAGTCAAAATCTACTGGCCACGCTGGGGTCTATCCAGAGCCCTAAACTAAAAAAAAAAGTCGTGGCACTTTCAGCTCATGTCGAGGATGGGATAATTTTAAAATGTCCAGGTATTAGAAAGAAACAAACACACATATACCAAATGTATTAGTAGTAAGTTGACCCTCCACATTTTCTCGTTTTCATTGATCGCACACTCATTAATATTTCATAATTCCACGATTATTCCCTGCGGACCCCCGTGGGTCGGTCCGCGAACTGACGATATGTTACCTTCACTACTGAGCGTCCCGATATACCACCTTTTGGCTTCGGCTTCAAGGTAGGCGGTTAGAGGGTCGGTCTCAAGGTAGCTCACTTCCAGTGGTTTTCAGTCTTGAACGGGACTCCAGGTTTGGCGGGGTTAATTCTGGGTTCCTCGATGAGCTACGTGGTGAGTGGGGAGCACGGGGACGAAATTAAGAACATCTATATGTATGCAAAAACCTTCACTTGCCCATTTACACGAAGGAAAGGAGACTTACAGAACCTACAGTAGATGTAAACTATCTAATACTTTCGTAGTGATTTGGCCCAATTTCTTCTCATGACTTGTACAGATAAAGATAAACATTCGAGTGTGCAATTTCAGTGCGATTGGCGTGTGCCATTGAAGACACTTTTGATAAGATGTCATAGCCTGCCTGGAGAAGAAATCTAGCAATCTACTGCTCTGATCGATAGTTTTCGCTGCTTTCTCCCATCATTACGAGGAGCGAACGCCGGAACAGTACCCTAATAAACCGGCCACGGACCACGTGCCATCTTTCCTTCCTCTTCTTTGTCCTTTTTCCCCCCTTACACAGACTTACAGCATGTCATACAAAGCCACACATATTGAGAGTTTAGAGCTTGTTCTGGCTGGGCCGGCGCCCCTCTGGGGGAGATATTTGGATGAGGAAACCTCCTGCTAGCCGACGCGTTGGTCGGTGCAGAATATCACCGTATCCAGGGGATGAAGGAAAGCCGCCATCTCCGCGAAGAGAATTCCGAGACTAATTACCGCTTCAATCAATCCAAGTGATAGTGCAATAAAATAATGTTCCCATTCTCTCTGAAGCATACACACTGATGCCGGACATTGCAGGACGCTGCACCCAGACCGTTCTGCATCATACACCACCGATGCCGATGTGTGCAGAACAGATCCGGTCACAGTGCCGTGCGCACAGCGCCGTGCCATTCGCCGTGCGCTACGCAGCCGCTCCTCTGGGGCCGTCGCGTCGTTGTATTCACAAGTACCAAAGCCGTGAATAGAATGATTACTCTAAAAAGGGACTGCTTCGACTGCTACTGCTCGGCTACTACTGGTAACAAAACTGCAGATTATACCCATGTGTTCAATTTGCCAACGTGTTCGTTTGCAGTTGGCTCATTTGTAAATAGTTTCGATGACATCTTGCAATGCCATCATCCGACATGACGTTCTTTTGTTTCCCGACCTGTCAAACTGGTCCCTTCTTAGAGTAACCTCTCTATAAAGGCGAAAGAGCTGCGGCGCGGCGGCGTGGGCCGGAAGTGGGGCAATGGGCGTGGCCGCACGCGCGGCCGCCCTTCGCCTTCTGACCAACGCGACGCGCGCGCAAACGGCCCTCTGCGGCGACTTTGCGAAGCAACCGCCGGCTGTTGCAGCGGCGTATGTAAATTGGGGACCAGAAGGAAAATAAGAGCTTAACCTATATTCAAATTGTGGACCAACGTGAAGGGTATGTGTAAATTGGGTACCAACAACTTCATCCCTTCGAGGTAAAAGTTCCCTTCGAGTAAGTATCCCTTCGAGGTAAACACTATTGTCGAAGAACATTTCCGTAACCATAACTTTTAAACACAACTCGCTTCTCATTTTTCCAGACTTAGAACTGGCTTATTTCTTTCCAAATATGGTTTGGTTAAAGTTTGTTTACGTTCGTTGATTGAGTGAATTCTGCTTATCTTGCCATTTTTATGTTCTTCCTTTTTCTCATCTATTATTCTATAACGCTGAACTTAAAACTTGAACACTCTTCTAGGGCTTCTTTTGCTTTTCATTTTAATGTAGAAGCGAGTCTGGAAGATTTTCAAAATGGCACAAGGAAAAGCTGGACAGCAGCGCGGTGGCGGCTCCTTTAAGGGCCGATTTTGCAGTTACGGTATATGCCACAGAATAACGTAGTTCTGGGTACAGCGCTCCTTCGTGCTTTCTACAATCACGGGCTATCGCCTCCTGGTGGTATAACTACTAGAAGTTCGTAACCCACCATCCGACCGTGGGTTAGGCACTTATCCTGGGTCGAAGTTTGCGAATGGCGGCAGTGGTCAACAGTAGTTTACAGCGGACATATCGGCGCAGAGGAGTAATAGGCGAGGTTGCTCGAGGCGTTAACATTTGAGTTGTTTTCATTTGTGTCTGCGATTTGCAAATCGTTCCGCGCACGTTTTCTTGAGCCCTCGCTTTGCTAGTTGCGAGAGAAGTGGGGACTTTTCTTCTTCTCTCTCTCTCTCTTTTTTTTTTTTTTGACAAAACGAATTTTATATCAAATTTGTAGTTTGTTTTTCGATGCAAAATAATTTCTATTACAGGGAGCAGACATTTCGGGTTATCGGATTTCGTTTACAACACTAGATTTTATCATTCGATCTTAATTTAACTAATGTTTGCAAAGGAGTGAGGGTAGGTATTGCGGGACTCAAGAAAACGTGAGCGTATAACGTACGTATTACGTCGTAATTAAATATCACATTGATTGTAATACAAGTTTGTTATTAACATAAGGAGCACAGTCGAAATTTAAGTATTATTTATTACGAGATTTTTGATTTTGCAGTCTTATGTATCAACTTATTTTTTATTTGCGGGGAGAATTCCTGAAGCGCTCACTCTACCACTCACTAGCTTCTTACCCGCGCGGTGTGTTCTTCTGAAATCGTATTCACGGATCGTCGATAATTGCCAGAAAGCACTGCAATTTCATGCTTCAGTAGTGCCAAATATAGCTTCAATTTTCCATGCCAGGGACACTTACGCCATTGGTGCAACTGCGTTTGTATAATGCACGAGAACTTACACGAGAAGGGTATTTTTATTCCACGGATACGGAGACCAGGGTATGTAGTCTGTTTGTAGAAACGGCCCTAACGCGCTTAGTTGCTCATTCATACATTTTCCTTACCTGGGTTGGTTTGGTTACCAATTTACATATAGAATTAAAAAGTTAATTTCGCGAGAAAAGATGGAATATTTGGTCCCCAATTTACATTCGTCCCCGCTAGAAGAAGACCTAAGAGAGTTCCTGGATACTGGAAGAAGCGAAAATTCAGCCGCACCATTAAAAATCCTTTCACCCGATAACCTCACCACCCAGTGAACTGGAGTTGAGAAGAAACAATGTGACATTACAGAGGTTCTGTCTATTAACAATTATTTTGGTTGGATTAATGGTAAGGAAATACTATTGTTGACATTTGCCGCGGGTCCAGAGAGATGAGTAATACATACACATACATAAAATGTATGTACGAGAGTGGTTCAACAAGTTTCTGGCCTCATGAACTTCTATTTGTGATACAAAGAAAAAAATTATGTAACTTTTCAACTGAATCATTCTTTCTTCCAACCCACGTTTCACACCTGTTTATTATTAACATTTCTATGGTTTTGTTCGTGAAATTTCCAAAAGTTTCATTCTTCACCAAACACTCATCTGAAAATGTTTTTCTCCGAACCTCTTTTTTGAGATTTGATAAGTGGTTGAAGTCGTTGTGTGCCCAAACTGGACAATAGGGTGAATGGTTTAACTCGCAGCAACAATACTTCACAGCATTCTTAGCAGTACGGGCAGTAAGCTCAGATGCGTTGTAATGAAGCTAAATACCACGAGATTTCAAGCACCGCATCCAACTCGAGTACCTCTCTATACAAAACGTGAGTGAGATATTGGCTGCAAACGTACAGCATTACGCCACTGAAAGAAAAGATTATCTACTGCTCAGAAGTTTTCCCCATTGATAAACGTTATTTTGATCAGACCGGAAACTTACGGAACCGCCTCTGAATGTATATGTGTCAAATGATTAAAAAGAGTAATGGTAGTATGTAATAATCATTATTTTGAAAGCGAAAATTGTAAATAAATTTCTAATTTATTACTTGGAGTTTTATTATTTATAATTTATAATAATAAGAAAAGTTATTTTTAAATGATTCGTACTCAAAAGAAATGTACTCCACGATAGTTTTTTGTTTGCTCGGAGGGTTCTCAAGACGTATCACTACACTGAAACGGTTCAAACTAGGGAAGGTGGCAATCGTGGGTGTTCCCTTAATGGCATTTATTTATTTAAATAATTATTGTTGTTTTTTACGAGTGGTAAGCTTAGCTTCTTTCAACGCTCCTAGCCACTGCCCAATTTAGGAGAAACTGGTCTGAAATTCACACCGACCCAGATAAACGTCATCGGGGACTGCCTCCGGTCCGAAGTTTGAATACCGTGATTGATGCTTTCGGGCACGTCAACTACCAAGAGCATTAGTCCAGTTAGTGTAGTGAATGTTTTATCCCGGGAAGTTGAGGTGTTTCTCCTCTGCCGGATGGTCAGATCAACTGCCGACGTACACTTCGGACGGTGGGGGATTTCCCCATATTTCCCCATATCTCTCAGAGTGGGGCCCTGGCCCAGCCGGCACGAACTTTTGGTTCCTGACCGGATTCCTGACATGTGAGTTAGTGTAGTGCATGGAAGTGTGTGTGATGTGTAGGATGGGACAAGGCAGAGGAAGGAAAGATGGCGCGCGGTCCACGGCCCGTTTATTAGCACACTGCTCCGACATTCGCTTGGTATTGATCGGAGAATCCACGGAAAACTACTGATCAGAGGTCACCAGAATTCTCTAGACAGTGTCTGAATTCGAAGACAGTAGCTAGTATCGAAAATCTCCCTCAGTGGAGACTCGAACTCTAGGAACTCCATTCAGAATAGCTGCAGGTACAGTCGCAATGACCTAATTCAGCCAGTCCGACCCGCTGATTTAAAGGAGTAGTCTCACGTTTGGGGAGCTCACCTCACGGCAGGGTTGTCAAAAATGTTCATGTAGAAGGGAAGACACTCGATAAGAAAGAAAAAACAACAAAGCAATTCATCAACACATTTCTTTTCATAATTATTTAATTGAGACTAACTTCAGGTCTTCAGGTCAGTCGCGCGTGAGACCCCAAACTGGCAGGACGCAAACACGAGCGCTCCACGAGCGCGTAGCCTCTACCGTAGCTCGCACTTGCTGTGGAGGAGTTATTTAGAAAGTAATAATAATAATAATAATAATAATAATAATAATAAAAATGCCTTTATTAATGGCGAGGCTCAGGCCATAGGGCCTGCTCTTCTGCCTAACTCAATCTACATTAATACAGAGAAGTAATATTTTAAGAGGGGGAGGGCCAGCTGTACATTTACATCTGGGAGGGCAAAACTAGGGACCACCCCGGCATACGCCTTAAGCGATTGAGTAAACCCAGAAAACTTCAATCAGGATGACGGCTAAAGGCCGAACATTTTAAAAACAAAGAGAAGTGAAAGAGAGGGGAAACACAGATGGAAATGAAGAAGAAATGCCGAAAGAGAAAGAAGAAAGGAGAGAGACTAAAAGGGGGGACAACTATACATTTATGACTGGGAGTGCAAGACAAGGGGCCATCCTGGCGTACGCCTTAAGCGATTGAGTAAACCCAGAAAAATCTCAACCAGGATGGTGGCTTAGGGCCGAACATTAATAGAGCAGAATAAATACACAGTAGAGAAAGAGAAGAGAAAGATGTTCGGAGGGGGGGAGTCATAAAGAAAAAAATGGGGAAATTTGTGACAGAAAGGGAAGGGAGAAGAAGTGAAGAAAAGGAGGAAGAGAAAGTAGGCGGAAGACGTGAAGTTATTCCAGAGATGTTACATCAAGGTACATTCGGTTTACATGAGTACTTTACATAAGTATAAAATCATTTTTAACACCAGAGGAGTACAATACATTATAGGCTAATAGTAACAATAATTTAAAATACAATATTGACAGTATTCAGGAACTATATAAAAGTATAATAGGATCCTAACATCAAATTGTATCTATACCAATATATTCCAGTAAAGATTATGATAATACAAAAATAGCTACGAGTATAAGTACTTTTATCTGGAATGTCGCTAGTCACTTTATGTATAGTTTATTTAAACAATTCCACGTAACGTACTTATTGCAGTCAATTAAGATGGGTACGGAGAAGAAGTACTCAGAAGCCAAACGGCCATCGAGCATTGATGGTGAAGTAGCAGTGACGTGGAAGAATCACGAAATCAATTTCTTAGTGTTAGGGCACTTGAAGATATGTTTAGCAACTTTAGAAATTGCGTGCAATATGTGCAATTTTAAAAAATTACAGAAACAAGATTTTCTTAAAAATGGCCCCAATTTTTTTCTTTAAACTTTTGGTAAGGATAGTTCCTAATGTACTCTATGAGATAGACATAAACGCCATATTGCTCTATTCCTTTGTTTTTTTCAAAAATTACAAAAATGTAATGTTTTGACCTGTCTCTGCGTCGTTAATATTTACATTAGCGGCGATTTGTTCACATTATTATATTTATGAGTACATGTGTTCTAAGTAATGTTGAATAATGTTTGCCGAAAACGCAACCGTTTTTTGAGAAAAGTAGCTCAAAATTCTGCATTGTCAGAAACGCTCAAACGCCATTTTCTCAATAATGGCTCCAAAATTTTTCTTCTGTTTTCTAACTGATTATGCTAATTGCACTCTTTAGTATGACGTAAAGTTCAAATTGAGGTATTTTTTCGTTTTTTCGAAAATTACACAAAAGTAATGTATTTGAAAGATCTCTCACACTGTTAATATACACATTTCGAGCAATTTGCGAACAATATTGTATTTGTGAGTTGATGTTCTGCAAAAGAGTTATAATTATGTTTTTCGAAAACTCAAAAATTCTCTGTGTAAAAGAGCTTCAAATTTCGCATTTACATTAGCGCTTAAACGGCATTTTCTTCAATACGGCTCCAAATTTTTAGAAGAAAATTGCCATTTAGAACGACATTTTACTGTTATTTGATATTCTTAAAATAGTATTTCTGTTTTACTATTAGGAAAACAAATTAAGTTAATTAAAATTTAAATTAAGAAAATGTCAAAAAATATATTTTGGGCGGCGATAGATGGCAGCTGGGAAGGGAATGTGGCAAGTCCGAATACCTAGCCGAGACCAAAGGAAATATAAAACTAATACGGGAATGTCTGTGCCATTCTGTAGCACTACTAGTTTGCTTGATGTAAAGTAAATTTATTGTATTTTTTTTCTCAAAAAGGTTCCACATTTTTTTCTTTCAATTCTTTTCTTGTAGAGAACTAAGGAGTGTGAAAGGAAGGCACAAGTGTAATGTTTTGAAAAATCTTAGTAGTTCTCGCGCAATTGTAAATGAACGTATAGACAATCTTAAAAATAAGATTTTCTCAAAAAGCGGCTCAATATTTTTTCTTTACATTTTGTACGGATAGAGCTGAATGCTCTAAATAATTTGGCATAAATAATTTGATGTGTTTCTTTGATTTTAAATAAATTACACATTTGTAATATTTTCTGCTCCTCTCACTTCGTTAATATTTACATTACGAGGCTTTATACATTATTGTGTGCGTGAGTACAAGTGCTTTAAATTACTTTTTGAGGTTTCTCGGAAACTCAATTTGTTTTGTGAAAATGTGTTCAAAATTGTGCATATGCTGAAGAGCTGAAGCGCACTTTCGCAAAAACGTCCTCAAATTTTCAATGAAAATTTGCATAAAGGACAACGTTTTATTCTTCTGTAATGATCATGAAGTTATATGTCAATTCTACTACTACGAGACCGAAAATTAAGAATCTGTGGAAAAAAAGTCATTAAGTGCCAGTAGATGGCAGCTGGGGCAAAACCGAAACGCTAGACCAAAGTAAAGAGATATGGAAACTAATTAGTACAAGAAAGTCTGTGCCATTCTGTAGTATCACTTGTAAAGAAGTGGGTTATGAAGGAACACTGAATCAGTTGCATCTGTTGTACAGCCTACTTTTTAAAGTTATGATTAAGTGACAGATGCGGGCCAGAGCCGAGTGAAAGTAAGACTAACTTGTCTTAATTTTACGAACAGGCAAGTCATTACAAATGGTCTTCTCTTTAAAGAATGTGACGAGGCAAGGTTATTCTTTCAATCCTGATGCTGAACAATATTTGTTATCTTCGATGTTGCAGGAAAGAGAAGCGAGCAGAGTATAAAATAAGACGCTAATGCATTGCCGGGCCGCCATTGCCATTAAACTTTTTTCTTATGATACATTTTATTAGCAAATGAATAAAATGTATGAGGAGAATGAAATTATAGTTTTTATAATAATTTTAATAAACAGAACATATTAATAAAATAATAGACATCTACAGATATCTGGGAGAGGCTTTTCCCCAGACGCCGTATAACTATTTTCCGAATTGTCTGGTTAAAAATGGGGCAAATCAGCGATTAAACGTATTTAAGAAATTTTTTTTTATTTCGTGAAGCTAGGGGCCTTTTTGAAAATGTTGCTATGCCCGCCACTATCACCACCACCATTCCTCCATGCCCAGGCTTATGGCAGGAAAATTCTGTGCTTCATTACCGTAGGTTTGTCTGAGTAGTACTATACACTTCCTGAGTCTTCTTAAGAATAACCTCTTAAGATGACACCTTGAGAATTTCTATCAAGCAGCGTTCTATTACGTAAATAGGTTTCTAGTTAGAATAATTAATGAAACCGGTTTGATGACTCAGTCGCGACTGGAGGCCTTGTAAAATGGCAGGGAAGGCGAGAAGGGAAATAGGAAGGAATACTAGAGCGTAATAGAAAAAAAGAACGTTCTTTGAATCTTTCAAAACCATTTTCAAAATATAGAAGCTTTCGCTAAATTTCGTGTTGAAATAATTGATACATGAAATTTGAGTTAATCTATATGTGTATATGTCAGCGAAATTTGGAAAAAAATATTCCAGATATTGAGAAGAGAACCAAGTGGCGATTGTCGCCGATGGCATGACTAACTAATTTGTGACACTCTGTGTCCATGTATTACAAAGAATAACAGTGCAAAAGAATATTAAATCAAATATGGAGTTAACGCGTATATTAATAAAGTGCCGTAGTTCTGTGTCAAGGTAGACGAGCGCACAGGTACTTCCTAGATCGCAATAGAAGCTGACGCTGTAGCTGTCATGCTACTGATGATGAAGTCACCTGCATCATCGTGGAGCCTGGTGATGCAACCGATGATAACAACCGGCGTAGTTATAATGCATGGCTCACTGTTGAATGTTCTCATGTCCACCAACTTCTTGTCATTTCGCACGGTTATTTTGATGAAGAAAACGATGAAATCTAAATGAACAAGGTCACAGACATTAAAATAGTGGAAGAATACAATGGGCATGATGTAATGGCGTAGAAAACTGCCAACCATGAAAAGAGAGGTAGAATATGGATAACAGAAAAGGAAGCACAAGACACGCTCGTGAGTAGATGCAAATACATTACAAAACCAGTAATTAATGTGTGCACATAATAATAATAATAATAATAATAATAATAATAATAATAATGATAAATATTGTACATTTTCAGGAATAAGTATAGATCGATCCTGATTTTTGTGTCCCACTAAATTCCGGAAGTCATGAATAACTTGCGAGTAGAGCTTTAATCGATACCATATATAGGGTGTCCGGAGAAGAAACGTCGAAACTTCGAAAATAAGCTCTTAAGACAATTCTAAGCTACTACGTGGATATTCCGAATGGTTGAACCGCAATAAGCACTCAAAGTTGGTTTGAAAAAATGATTTCTAGGCAAAAATGTGCATTATGGAAGCATAGAAATACTCAAGAAACATGTAAATAGTTTATTATTTACAAAAGAAATGAATATATTTGTTCAGAAAGAAAAATTAACGAAGAAATAAGACAAACAAATTACATTTTTTTAATTTTTGAAAAAACAAAGGAAGTGAGCAATATGGCGTTTATATCATATCATATTGTACATTTAGTACTATCCCTACCACAAGCTTAAAGAAAAAAAATGGAGCCGTTTTTGATAAAATCTTAGTTCTATCTATCCCACATTTATAAGTGCATTTTACTATATTCTTACTTGATTTTCATCCTTCTAGAATATTCTGAATGAATTATAAAACATTATTATTTTGGTGGATTTGAAGGCATCTGCAAAGGTGAAACGCTGCGTCACAGCTAAAGACATGACTCAAGATTCACAATAATTAAACCTAATTATGTAATGAAACATACACATTTAAAAATGTTCGTCTGTAATTTTTCATGTAACTCCTTGTGGATGAAGATAGAACAGCCATGCCCCTGCATTGCTCTGAATCATCGAAACGTCAAGTGATACGTACACGTCGACAACGAGATACATACAAGTGTAATGTCGGCCTACTACGTTCTGCAATTCCCACCGTGCGTTTTGAAGTCGGCCCAACGATTTCGTGGTTTGTGGGGTGTGCGCCCTGCGCCGAGTGCGCAGGCGCCACCTGGGAGGGGATTCCCTGCGTCGCGACGTGTCGCGCGGCAGCCAGGAGCGGGGGCGGGGGCGGCCTTGCGGCGTGTCTAAGCGCGCTCACGCGGCGTGACGCAACGGGCTCCTCCGACCGACCGCCCCTCCTCGCGCATCCCCTCCACTCCTCCGCCTCGGGCTGCGCTCCGCCTTGCGTCACGCGCCCGCCCGCACAACATCGCATCGAGAAGCGGCTTCCGCGTCCGCCCTCGCCTTCTCCAACGCCCTCGCCCTCTCCATCGCCATCGTCTGCCCTCGCCCTCTCCATCGGCAGGGTCTTCCCCATCGCCTACCCTCGCCCTGTCCGTCGTCATCGCCCTGTCCATCCACTTCGCCCTCTTCGTCATCTTCGCCCTCTGCGTCGTCTTCGCCCTTTTCGCCCTCTTCGTCGGCTACATAGTTTGCGTCGGCTTTGCCCTCTTCGTTGTCTTCGCCCTCTTCGTTGTCTTCGCCCTCTTCGTTGTCTTCGCCCTCTTCGTTGTCTTCGCCCTCTTCGTTGTCTTCGCCCTCTTCGTTGTCTTCGCCCTCTTCGTTGTCTTCGCCCTCTTCGTTGTCTTCGCCCTCTTCGTTGTCTTCGCCCTCTTCGTTGTCTTCGCCCTCTTCGTTGTCTTCGCCCTCTTCGTTGTCTTCGCCCTCTTCGTTGTCTTCGCCCTCTTCGTTGTCTTCGCCCTCTTCGTTGTCTTCGCCCTCTTCGTTGTCTTTGCCCTCTTTGTTGCCTTCGCCCTCGTCTTCGGCTGCATTCCTTGGCAAGACAAGGTTGTTAAGCATTGAATTATGAATTATGAGGTGATAGGTTGATGATGAGAGGTTATCGTGGCCCTTTTGTATCATTCCAGCATTTGCAGGCAAGACCTAGGGAAACTACGAAAACCCCGTTAAGGATGGACGGCCCGGGCATCGAACCCGGGCCTCTCGACTGCGAAGTCAACGCCCTACGCTCTGAGCCACTTCTTTCGGTTGTTGTTGTTGTTGTTATTATTATTATTATTATTATTATTATTAACAACTTCAAACTACAAATGAAGATTTTTTCGATACGAAACGTTATTCTCTGAGGGATGTGAGAAAGTGTTCCAAGTTGTTTCGAAGGGCAAGCGAAAGTGAAATTGCTACATTTTACGAACATATGTTTTAAGCAAAACTTCGATCTGGTTTCGTTAATATGTTCACTTCACCTTCCTCCGACTCCCCACTCGTCACAGCTCTAATGACTAAGGTTGCCTAAAACATTGCCAAAAATGATCAGTAAAATGCTCTTAAAATGGTTTTTAAAATGCCCTAAAAACAAAGATAAACGATGGAAAAAAAATTGATCTAAACCACTTCAGATGAACAACTCAAGCTGTTAGATATTACTGATATAATGAAGGCTTCTTCTTTTTGTTCAAGTGAACTCAGCTTGCAAACTTTTGGTTTGGACTGTTCTTTGCCAGTAATTATCTGTCTTTAGTTATTACGAAATCGGTCGTACTGACAATGGCGTGGATAGGCGTCACAGGAACATTAGATTACATAGTACTCACAAAGGCTGACATTATAATATATGAGCGAAGAAATCGAATAGGTTTCTCAGGAATTATGTGCGGAACATTTGTTGCATATCGTAAATATTATTCGAAGCATGTATCATTAAAATGGTTTTAAAAACGATGAAATCAGCCAAAAAATGCATTGAAAATGACGTAAAAGTTAAAAAATGATTTATTAGTCAAAATCGACGAAAATGCAAAAAATGACGTTTAAAAATGGGTTATTTCGTTTTGTCATATCACAGAATGAATTTCTGTACTAAACGGCATTGTTCTAAAGTGAAAAGGAAAAAATGACATTTCATTAAAATCCGCTCCTACTAATGACATTTGTACTGCTAGTCTCGATTCTTCTTCTACCGGTTTAAGTGGGTCAGAGTGGCTCATAATTGATGCCACTGCAGTGCCTCTGACCTAGAGATCGTAGGGTTCGAGTCCCAACCAGAGGCGGGATTTCAGCCGTTGTCTGAAGTATTAGAGCAGACAGTTGCTCTGATCGGTAGTTTTGTGTGGTTTCTCCAATTACCACCAGGCGAATGTCGGAGCAATACCCTAACAAACGGAACCCGGGCCGCGGCATGATCTTCCTTACCTCTTTCTTGACTTACCATTACCTCTTCCTTGTATACAAATTTACATGCTCTACCCTACCACACATGCCAGGAACTTAGAGCTCGTCCTGGCTGGTGCGGAGCCCCGCTGATGGGAGATACCTGGTTGAGGAAAATTCCACGACATGTAGGTCAGCACTGGATCTCATCATTCAGCGGGGGAAGAAAACCGCAACCTCCCGTGATAAAAAATCATGTATTACACGTACGGGACAGTATCAGTTGATAAAACTGCAAAAACGGAGTAATCAGTAATCTCTCCGCCTTCTATCGTACACATTCGTTGCCTGCTCCACGAGGGCCGTCCTTTGGTGGCGTGAGGCTTTGCGAGTGGTGCGTCTCGCCTGCCAGAGTCATTGACCCGCTTGGCGCGTGCACCTTGGCCGCGCGCGCGATCTTCGCCGCCCATCGCCTCTCGACGCCCCCGCACGCGCCGGCGCCTCCGCCCTCGCGGCCTTCGGCCCTCCGCCGCGCCGCGTCGGGGGCCTCGGAGTGGCGCGCGCGCGCGGAGAAACCAAGCTCATTGGAATCCTATACTACACTAGAGTCCCTAGACACACAGAGTAGCGCATTCCATTGTTCCACCGATCTCGCTATTTTATATCCAGTTGTATAGTTTTGTATCCAGTTTTATATCCAGGAAAATTGGAACTGTGTGGTATTCTGTGGGTTGAGAACCATGAGTCTATCCAAAACCAATATTAATATTCTTAAAAATCTCCATAACGTCAGCAATTGTAATAATTTTCTTTCAGCTTCTGATTGCTGCCTGGCGGGGCTATCGGGTGCGAGGATATTAAATGGCGGCGGTTGCGCTACTTTCTGTATTTAGGGACTCTGTATTACACCGACGCACAGCACTAGTGTTGCCTTATAAATTGAATCGTTTCTTGGCAGCCGTGTTGGGAGCATCCATGCCGGACTCGAGCCGTATTTTGTTTTCTTTTCCATGTTTTTTATTTCTCATATACGTACGTATATGCGAAGTAATATAATTGAATTGAATTGAATTGATGCCTTATTTTACCTGGCGAAACTCAGGCCATGAGGCCTGCTCTTCCGTCTGACCACGCAAATTTCGCTACGCTCCTTTCACCAACTAGCGGAAAGAAGGTATTACTGAGGCGACGAAACAGGCAAACAACTCTGCCTAAACTATTTCTAAGATTTTTTCCAAAATGGATATTCACCGGTCGATTTGGCTAGACTCAAAGCTCTGGATTTTGAAAAACATTCTTTAAATTTTAATGGAAGTTTACATGGAGCTTCTGAGACATTTTCAAAATTTTCGGAAATATAGCTACAATTTTTTTCTGTAAATTTCTTGTAAGAATAGAGTGAAATACTCTTATTTAGATTGCAGCTTCAAATCTTGCATTTACAGTAACACTTAAAAGACATTTGTTTTTAAAATAGCTACAAATTTCTCAATGAAAATTTTCATAAAGGACGAATTTTTACTTTTTTATAATATTCCTAAAGTAATATTTCGGTACTACCATTAGAAAACCTTAAAATGGAGAAAAAAAGTTCTTTGTGCGCCCATAGATGGCAGCTGACAAGAGAATGGAGGAAGACCGAAAAGCTAGCCCAGACCAAAGAAATTAGAAAATTAACGAGAAAGTATGTGCCATTCTGTTGCATCACTACTTTGTTTTTTTGCTATGAAGGAAAATTATAAGAGAAGTGAAGTTGCGGCGTATTGATGTACAAATCGTGTATGATGAAAGATTGTACACAATCATTTCACAAGGACGTCGTTTAGCTTAGTGATGTAACCTGTTGAAAGTGTTTGATACGTTTACTAATATGGTGTTCGGAATAACAATGAAATTAATGCATTTTATTGCATGTGGTGTTTCATGAATTTCCTTCTAGCAATAAGCATCACAACCATTTTTAGAGTAATGTATTTGTTAACAGAAGCTTAAACGTGTATTCTTTGTTTTCAAACATGCTGTTGCCAGTTCTCCACTATTCGAGGTCGAAGCGCTTTAAATATAACAATAGCATATGTTGTTTTTATAAAGCTGTGCTGTTACGATATTACGTGAGAGTACAATACTGACGTTTCAGTGTTCGTTTGGCTTACCTTACTTTTAAATAACAGAATACTATTTTGATTTGACTTCCACTAATACCTATAAAGACCTTCAGAAACACGGACAAGCCAGCAACATTTGAAAGTATTTGAATAAGGCGCGTAAGTTTACCCCCAACATGCAATGGAGAAATTCGGCGGTTAGCATAGGATCATAGGGCCTGGAGAAATGGACAGGGCGAGATTAGGGATCAGAAAAAAATTAACCCTGATATAAAAAATAAAAAAAGGCAGTCGAATTGTATAGATAGAATGCTTTTTTTATTTCTGTGTTAATTTTTCTTTTTGAACAAATATATTCATTTCTTTTGTAAATAATAAACATTTTACAGGTTTGTGGAGTGTTTATATTCTTCTGCAGTGCACATTTTTGCATAGAAAGTATTTGTTCAAGCCAACGTCTGAGTGCTTATTGCGGCTCAGCCATTTGGAATATCCAAGGACTTTATTAGAGAAAATATGTTTAAAATTGTCTTAAGGGCTTATTTTCGAAGTTTCGACGTTTCCTCCCTGGACACTCTATATGTACACACACACACACACACACACACACACACATATTTATGTACGGTATGTACTTATATAAAATACTCTATATCTGTGGCTTGCTGCAAGGAGAGTCAGTGTAAATTGTAAATCAATGTGAAATTAGGAAATAGGATCGACTTTTGACTTTGGCCTTTCTTGCACTGATAGAAGGGGGTTTAAAGTACACATTGGCCATGCAAACCGAAAATCACTATTATTGACATTGGCCCTTCTTGCACCAAGCCACAGATATAATGAATATGATTTAAACATCGATGTATTTAAAACTTCTTTAATAATATCCAATATTTAGTATCGTACGGGGGAGGGATAATTTGATGCGTATTAATTTGAAATTGAAAGTTCACTGACAAACAAGTAAAAAAGAATAACCGTCCTCAACCACAAGCGTCAAGTAGAGGAAGCTATTGAAGACGATGTTTTCGGTGGGTCCGTTGGTAAGCCTTATAAACAAACTTCTTATAACCATATCAATGAAATTATAAGATTTGATAGAACGTAGAGGAAGCATCAGCGAAACAAGCCAGTTTTGTCAGCGAAACAAGCCAGATCTTTTCTGCGCGGCATCAGCTTGTTGCTTTTGTAAACAAAACTTGAAGTTAGTTCGTGTTATATTTTAATTATATTATAATTAATTTATTAGCTTATTTTCAAATTCATTTTGAAAATGTGAACCTCTAGATTGGTTATGCTTATGGCTCTTTAAGATGTTAATCCGGCCCCGCAGTCCAGAATATTTTCATTTAACGGTTCATTTCTGAAACGTCTCGTTTGCTGTTTTGATTCCTATGGTTAAGAGCGGGAAAGACCAATGATAAATGAACAGTAATAAGCGTGACTTGCTGTTAACGGGAATTTCAAGGTGCCCAAAACTTTGGGCTGCAATGTGATATGCCCGTACACTAGCAAGCATAGCTCTCGAGTTTGGCTTCAGCTTCGCCACTAGAACTAAATCTGCTGCCATCGCTCCCCGTTCCATTGGGGGTAAACAGTTGCGACGGCGACATATTTACTTCAGTTTTTTAACCCACAACATTCACAATTGGATCTTATATGTGAGCATTCAGTGAAATTTTTAACCAAAAAATAACGTGAGAGAGAAACCTTTGACAGTATGTAAATATTATAATGTTTTCTTGTTTGTTTTGTGTATTTGTAGTAACTATGTAGAAAACACTACCACCGGAAATATTAAAAGTATTCCTAAGTAGCGAAATAAATTTTCTAATATTCTTCTTCTAATATCTTTCAATTATTTACTTTGGTCGCCGATAAGTGCGATTCTTCTGTAAATTGTTCATTTGTCTTCTCTGTACATGCTCGTGTTAATTCACTATTAATCTAGTCAAGTTCCAATTTGATGAAAGAAGTCTCGGCAGACTTTTGAAGAAAGGTAGATTTCGTCTCAGTGGAGATGGATATCGTGAAGAATTTCCCACCGCACCTATTGCAGACTTTGTTTGTGAGAATAGTATTAACTTGTACTTGATTTGGTTTTCCTTAGTTATTTCACGAAAGTCACATCGTAAAAGGGAATCCCCTATCTACTTCCTCGTGTCATACTCTGATGTAACAGTTTTTTGAGAGAACTATTGAAGACAAAAGATGAATGACGGCCTCTTGACAACATAATCTCAATGCCAGTGTACGTTAAACGTACGTTGGAATGGTGATTCGTACAGTCTCTAACGTAAGATTGCAAATGGCCAGGATATATCCGATTGATTTTCTTGGGTTTGCCAAAATGAAATACTTTTTTCTGTTTCTTTTACTCCTAAAGTTGTAAACAGTTGAATGTCATTGCAAATTTGGAAACAGGTTTTATTACTGACTGCCCTCTATTCTAAAGATTCTCAATTCTCAGTTCTAAATTCTGCCCTCAATTCTATACCATTAGTATTTTCATCCTCGTTTAAGACTCGTGTTCACTTTATTGTGTGTATGTGTATGTATGTATGTATGTATGTATGTATAAATTGTTTCAAAGAAAATTGCATATATGTCCGCCTACTCTGAATCTGAGCGTGAAGGAGTTTGCCTCGTGTACCCCTCCTATAGGGAGCAATATTGCTTGTAACGAAATGCAAATCACTTCATAAAGGATACCTCAGACTTCCAATGGGGACTTGTGTTTAATAATATGTACTATCTTTATACTTGATGTACTATCATATCATCTCCTTTGTATCTTTCTGTGTCTTTTTTTGTAGTTTTAATTTTCGTTTAATTATATTTTTGCATATAACAGATTTTTAAACTAAATATTCAATTTTGTATTATAGTTTGCATTTCACAGAATGTAAGAAAAATGAAAATGTAATGTCTACAAAATACACCACCATACGTGTGTTCTGTTCATGACGAATAAAAGAAAGTAGCTGTTTCATGGTTGAAGTGAAGAAATGGTGAAGGAATGGTTCAAGGTTTAAACTCAGTTTGCTTTTTTAAATACGATTATTTGTTAATTCGCAATCACATTTAAACAATCGTATAAACAAAACTTGAGTTTAGTAAAATTAGAAACGGAATGTGATTCATTAAAATGGTTTACTTTGAGTTTAGTTAATGATCTGTGCTGCAGAGGTGTTCTATGCTCAAAAATCGGTAGCGTACTATTTATTGGCAAATAGATATGCAAACATTTCATATCGGAGTACATGAGAAATCGAATGAAAGAAGTGGTGGAACTTCTCATGAAGAATGAATGATGCATTGCTCCGAACAACGTTGCCTGCCCCGCGTGGGACGGGCGATACAGGCCCTGCTCCCAAAGAAGCTTCGTTCTGTGGCGGCGCTCTTGTCAGACGGGGAGGTTGCTCATCCTCAAAGCAATAAGAGCAGCGGTATAGTTCTCGCGGAGTCGTATATTTTTCGGAGAAAAAACGAGCGGGTGGGCGAAGCTCCCAAGGAAGTCTACATCGCCCCACGCCCCCGCCCCCGCCCCCGTCGCACAGTGTTTGGAAGACGGAAGACGCGGACAAAATTGTTTTTTCGAAACCAATATGTCCGGTTTAGGTATATCAGAGCATCATTTGATATGGCAGTGCCTCTGACCAGGAAGTTCTAGGATTCGGGTAGATTCGATGGGAGCAGAATTTTCTACTCTAATTAGATAGCTAGGTCGAATTCATCCGCTGGCTGGAGGAGAATTCTAACGGCTGGCTGCTCTGATCGGTAATTTTCCGTGGTTTCTCCGATCAACACTCGGCGAGGTTACCCTAAAAACACGGGCCACGGACCGCGCGCTATCTTTCATTTTTCTTCTTCGTCCTATTCGTCGTCCTCAATTACCTACATTTACACTCACCTGCACCAAACTACCACCCATGTCAGGAGATCGACCGGGAAGCTTAAAGCATGTCCCGTTTGAGGTGGTGCCCCGTTGATGGGAGATACCTAGGGGAACAGCAAGACAACCTGTAAGTTGGCGCCGGATCTTGCCGGAGTTGGGAAAGACGTAGCCATCTCCAGCTATAAAACGTGCACTAACCTTCACTAATGACTTGAGTAGTTGATGTGATCTAAAAAGGATTTCTTATATTTAAAAGGATTTCTATATGAGTTATTCTTACATGGAGGTGGTATTCGCAAAGTATTGAACGACACTCAGCCAATGTCACAAGTAAAGGAATTGGTTGTTTACTTGATCTATATCGGCCTAATAACGTTGATACCACTAATAGATTCAAACAACTTTTCAACATCAAGTAGGTTAACTCAGAGATGTCGATATTTGAATTTGGTAAGAACTTGTCCAAATTTGTATTCAAATTTTATCTACGTTTATCCGCCAGAAGTACTTAGCAAGTACATGCGAGTAATGTGAATTAGTAAGTATGAGTTAACATGTTCTTGCCATGACCTCTTAAGTTCCGTTCGCATTGGGCCATGCATGCATGTCGAGGTTGATGTGATGCAACATGTGCAGTGTTCACACATAAGTCCCGTTCGCACTTCGAAGATTGCAGCGGGTTTGGTAGGGGCCCTAACAAGTTTCTTGTATTGCCAAGGCATTTATTGATCCCCGCAAATGATTGAGAAACGTCTTTGTGAGTTTTTTGTACAAGAGGGCTAACACATTTAATGTTTTTTGCAATTTTCGAAAATGTAGAGATAACAGTGAAGATAGGACCCATGCCATCATAAGTGTATTTCTCTCTATATGTACAAGACATTTAAAGCAAAAATTTGGAGGTATTCGGAGGCGAGCAGGTCGGGGACTTACAGCTTGTCCCGGCTGGCGCGGTGTCTCGCTGTTGGGAGATACCTGGTTGAGGAAATCCCCGCTAGTCGATGGTAGGTCGCCGTCGTATCTCACTATCCAACAGGAGGAGATCACCGTCCCCTTCCGAGGAAAAAATCCTGCACAGCACTTAAGGGATCAATGACCTCACTGTTAGCAGTTGACGCGCTCAGAATCACCAATCAATCAGAATTAAGCAATGTGTATTTCCGTTAAAGTCTCGAATTCAGTTTCCCGCTGTATTACATTAATTTCTTTTTGCAAGGTCTATTTTTCCATACGTACGCATACGAGAAAGTAAAAAGCTGTTTACAAGAAACAGGCAGGCTATTAAATAATATTCTTCGTTAAAAGGTGCGTTCGCGAAGTGATTCTTGTTTTCAATCGAGACATTTCATTCGCGTTATTCATTCGCCCTCACAGCTGAGATAACAGCCCGAAAAGTCAGCTTGTGTAGTATTGCATAACCTAACGCATGGGAAGGAAGCATGCAAGTCTACTTGCTACTAGTGGCCTTCAACATTACTGCGGGCTAGGGAGGCTAAAATTACAGCTGGATCGGGCACGGTTTTGCTCGCCCGGTCAGTTGTATTCCCTGCTTTTGCCCCGACACTCACGGCCACTCAAGGACACAGCCACGGCGGGCATGCGAAGTAATTTGAAGGCGGAAGCGTCGCTGGTGGTTCCGTGAATGAGCGACAAGAACGGAAGAATCATTTTTATTGCGAACTGGCTTAATTGATTCGTGCTATTTTTACTTTACCGTTACCGCTCCCGCGGTAGCGAGAAAGTTATGTAATGCTGCGCGAAAAAACGTTGAATTTTCGGTAGAAACGCTTACTACAGGGCCCAGGCAACGAAAAATTGAATAAATCCAGTTGCTAAATTTAGAAAAAAAATCCTCTAACACGTGGTGTCTCCAGATTACGTGTTTTGTCCTTGAAACCAAAAAATCGATTGATGGCAAAACATCTGTCCGTCCGTCTCTGTCTGTTCATCTACGAA
Source organism: Acheta domesticus (assembly GCA_031308135.1). Lineage (NCBI taxonomy): Eukaryota > Metazoa > Arthropoda > Insecta > Orthoptera > Gryllidae > Acheta > Acheta domesticus. Next base: position 126,204,609 of record JAHLJT010004567.1, on the reverse strand, counting down.
CAACGCTAGCGGCTAAAACCGTTCAGCCGATTTCCTCCAAAACTGATATTCCTCTATCTTTCTGGCAGATGTTGCGGCTCCTGGAATTAGAAATCAATATTTTAATTTTTACATGAAGCCCCTGGGACATTTTCAAATGTTCGAAAAAATGGCTCCATCGTTTTTTTACTAAATTTTGTTTAAATATTTAATTTAAAGATTTAATTATTATTAAATAATTAACTTAAATATTTGAACAATTGTATTCTTCATAAATATTGCAATAGTGTAATATAGTATAATTGCTGTACAACAGTTCTTTACATACCAAGATTACAAAAACGTTGCTGTTCCATAACACATTAGGGGTATACCAAATATTTAATGTCTTCCGACCACTTTGTTGGAGCCTTGCTGCCGCATAACGTCGGTTGTGATACAAGCAGTGACGATGTGATACAAGTAGTGACAAATGTGAGAATAGACGATTCCCGCAGTATGAGAATACGCGGAATACCACAATCAAATATTTGCAACTTTTGTCTCAAAATCGAAACTGTTTCACTGTCCTTGTATTTTCTTCAGTTCCTGGGTATATAACGAAACCGACATCTCTCGCATTCCTGGAATTCGCTTTCCGACAATGCGTGTATTGAAAATTAATAATATAGTTTTTTTTTAAATTTTGCCATTCCTAAGAAACTGTTGCCTTAGGCCAGTGGTGTCAAGGTGTTCTACTGGTGGTAGTGGCACGTGTCATGGCACTGAAGCATGTCATGAACTTCTCTGCGCAACTAGCGTCGGGAAAGAAAACTATTAGTAACCCCGCAGTTTTACAGTAGGGATAGCATTGTCTCTGGTGGCGGGGTAATGAACTGTGTGGAGTGGCGATTTCGTCAGTGCACTCGTGCCACGGACTCCCGCTCGTGGTATCGACCTTGACAACACTGCCTTAGGCAGATACTTAGGTTCCCTCTGGCCGAGGAAGCCTAAGGCTTCATTTATGTTCCCTGGACGTAAATTCTCTCTTGACTAAAGCTACCAATTATTACGAGCAATCGTATTATTATCCGCTGTCCTTCCGTGGCTAAATTGTGCGCGTAATGCAGATGGCCATGAGTCGTCCCTTCGCGGCGCGGCGTGGGTCGGACCGGCGCGTGGCGGGGCGGTCGGCCATGTGGGAAGTCTCCTCGGATGTGGCGGCCTTCAGAATTACTTCACAGCGAGTGAGAGAGAAACGTTTGAATTATCTAATGAAAACATCATGGACAACGCGAGCCAGCTTTTAGCACCCATTTAAATCCGGCCACAGTACTTGCAGATGTCAAAAAGTCATGTGCGATATTCAGGTACATGCCTTGATTGCCCTACTCGAGATAAGAAAAGTAGGACTCAAGAATGTTATCATCTGACATTTCTGATTCCAGACTTCAATTCCACTTCTTTGAAATGTCAATATAAAGACACGAATATGCACTTCAAGAGATGTGTCTTTCAATTTTGTAGAATATTTTGTAATCCCATGTCTTGAATCTTCTTTGAATGTTAAGCGAGCTATCTCCACTTGGAGATAAAGTTTCATTCAAACACTTAAATAAAGTACGCCGGCTACCAACGCGTGAACTTTATAAGAATTCAGCATTAGAAGCAGAATGCAGTTTCGTAATCCAAAATTGCAAGCACATTAAAAGTTTGCAAAATGTTGAGATAAGAAATTATTCCTTGTCTCTAAAATAAAGAAATTCTGGCGCAATTTTAAATGAAAGGCACTAAAGTGTGTCTTTAAAGTTGTGAAGTTCTGAAATGTCACCTGTTGCCACTTCACAATGAACCAAGTCATAATGAGATTTAAATTTGTCATTTGAAGAAGAATGGGCTGCAACAAGATAAACCAAACCACTCACAGCAAGCCTCCGGTTATTAGCAAATGTTAATATCACCATTTTGGTGAAAGATTGGAAGATCTTGTTACTAAATGTATCTTGTTAATTTTTATTAAGGGATGTATTAACATTTACGAATATCCAGACTATTGTCCCCTCCTGGGGCTGAGACACTGGGAAAGGAACACTGTCACATCACAACTACAACATGCACTGCACTCACGGCACTAATTGCCATTGCAGTTGACGCGCCCAGAAACAGTGAATACTCACTGACTCACTCTCGCGGCAGTCGCGACCACATTTTACATTCTATGATTTGGTAACGTCGCATTATTGACGTTACTACCGTCCGCCTGCTTCCCAATACGGTAGGCAACCTTTACGGCAGCCAAGAATGGTTGCTTGCAAGATGTCTGGTAGGAATGTAAGGAAACGCTTGAACATTTATCTCTGACTATTGACTTATTGAATTTTGCAGTCACATTCTCGCATAATCAAGCACGTCGGGTTCCGTTCGGAAACTGCTCATTTACTCTACCGTCTACCTTGGTCTTCGTGCCGTTTTCGCAGATTGTTTCCAAATCGATGAATACCCTTTCAAAGAATTTGACGGTTCCAATCAAACGGAATGGTCCTCTTTTCAGAATACTGGTGGTGAGGCAAACATTGAAAATACACAAATCCGATGTTTAGCTTTATGTTGAAATACGATGTCTGTGATTTTGGCTATGGATTGACTGTTTATGTGAGACAAAGGAAAATGATTTTTATATACTAACGATAAAAAAGATTGACAGACCTAAAAATTTACATTTCTTCCGATTGAGTCTCTTATCGGTAGACACACAAGTTAGTGATCTATAGGAAAATGAAAGAGATGTTTTTGAGTAGTTATGTAGACTTTAAGTTGACGAAGAAGTAAATTAACTAGAGCAAGAAGTGAAGTAGTAGTGCCACAACAGGACATAATTCCTCACATTATTTGCTACAATTAGTTTTGAACATTCAGGGAGTTAAACGAAAACCTAATGAGCACCTTTTTTATAAGCGTAGTTCGCTCTACCAGAGAGAAAAATGGAAAATATGTTATTGAGAAAATCTGTTTTTTCGATTATTGAAAATCGCGATATTTACGAGAATATTGGTGTCCGAAATTGGTTTTTTTTTATGGATTGTCTTCATATGGATGCTGTATATTACAAGGAAAACTTAAGGGGGCCACGAAGCAAAGAATTCTCTTAAAAGGGATTGATGAAAAACAAAGTTTGGGAATCCATACATTAAAGGAAGTCGGCAATAGCTGCGAGCCACCGTACCTGCAGAAGGCGCTGCGCCCGGAGCCGCGTGGCGTGCGCTGACTCACGCCCGTTGCGTGTGTGGGTGTGGCGGGGGAGGGGGAGGGGAGTGGGGCCGTGGCGGCGCACTGTGGTCATGGTGCGGGCTGGGCACGAAGGGGAGGAACATCTTGTTACTAGAGAAGGAAAATTGCGACTGCAGATTTGTTGAACCAATCGTGGTGTACTGGTCACACTGCGCTCTTTGTCCAAATGGAAGTGGTAGCTCAGTGCATCAACTCTGTGGTCACGGCGTAAAAGTTCTTCAGTCAAAAATCTTAGTCTGGAGAAAACAAGGGTTAAATATTATTGAGCCAACGCTTTTTCCTATGCTCAGCACTATTTCCCAACGCTTTTTTGCCGTTAAGAGGGCAACATTTGAATTGGGCCGTTTTACTAAAATAAAATACAGATACTTAACTTGTACTTTCAGTACTTAACCCAATTTTGCCAAAAATTGACTTAAGAACTTTTACCCCGTGACCACAACTGATGTCACTGCAGAGCCTTTAACCGGGAGGACGTGGGGCTCGAGTCCATGCGGTGGCAGGATTTTCGACACTAGGCAGATAGCTAGGTCGAGTTCTGTCGTTATCTGGAGGAGAACTCAAGCGGCTGGCTGCTTTTCCGTGATTTGTCCGATCAATACCTGGCGAATGCTGGAGCTGTACCCTACTGCGCGCGATCTTTCCTTCCAATTTATTGTCCTATCCTACCCCTTACTTACACACACACACACACACTTAAATGCGCTACACTACCACACATGCGGGGAGACAGGTCGTCGCTTAGAACTTGTCACGATTAGGGCCGTATCCCGGCTGGTGGGAGATGCCTGGTTTAGGGAAGTCTCGCTAACCTACGGTAGGTCGGCGTAGAATCTCGCCATCAGGGCAAGATAACCGCCACTCCCCAAGCAAAAACCATGCACTAATCTTACGGGACCAATGACGTTAGCTGTTGACGCGTCCGCAATCACTAGTAATCAATTAATCCTCTCTGTCCACGTCTCGGTCTGTTGAAACTCTGGTCGATCCACTTGAGATATGTTGTGGACAAAATGAATAGGTTTTCTCGGAGTTCTCGTTTCCTCTGCTTCTTACTGAACTACTGCTTCATTGTTCAAACATACGAGTCTGCCACCGACCACCCATCCACCTGCCAAACCATTAATATCTTCAGGTATGATAAATAATTATGTATGTAGCCTAGATCGGGAGACCTGTGTAGATATTTGTGTAGTATATTTGATGATGACGGTGGCGAATTTTCCGCAAAAGTAAATAGCTAGCGATATGCGGTCCTCTTCCTTCATGAGAATACTGGAGGCCAGCTGATCTAATCAGTCGATAATCCTTGACAATCAGTCAGGGCAGATACTAGAGCAGTTTCCTCAAAGTATGAAGGAAAACCTTCCTTCATAATTCTGATAGCCGTCCACTTCCCGTTTTTTTTATTGAATCTTTTTCTGGTACAGCGCACTTAGCTGCTTTACAGAACTGATTAGAATAATACAGACTATATGCACCATATAATACAAAGTATAAATAAGAAGGAGGATGACCCCACTGGGCTCCTCAATTGGAAATCGCGGTGGGTATTTTAGAAACTATTGCTGGGTGCTGGTTAAATGTATGATATATCAGGCTTATGATATGGAGGTACTTCCCGTTGAAAACTATTTTGTCAAAACTGCACAAATATGCTTTGAAGATAACGTTTTAATTAGTGCATGGGTTTGTTTCTAATTTTCAAAAAATATTGTAGGAATCAATTCCTACAATATCAAATTGAATAAATAGTGCAGTTTAGTCGTTTCTTATTTATTCTATTATTAAAAAAAGTAGTTTATGATGTATAAATTATGTGAGAGGAAACGGGGTGAGAATTTACTGTTTATTATGTAAACCTGATTCATGATTTACCGAAAATATTTCTCTAGAGAATCCAATTAAGAGATCCGAAAATATTTCCATTAATTAATACTTTATTATTTAAATCGTGAATACAATAAAAATCGTAGAGAGTCCGATTTATACTAAGCAAATTGAATATTTGCAATAATTTGTTATTTACAAGAAGATCACTAGACGCAACAAAAAAGTTTGGTTATAAAATTCTTCTAAGTTGAAAGTTATGAAATTTTAAAAATCATGTGGATTTCTTATCTGAGAACGTATCTTGCGTAATAGAAGACGGAAAAGTTATTTTGAAATTATGTAATTAGCAGGATTTGAAATAGGAATTCTTTTTGTTATTTAAGGTTGCATCAACATCTGAAGTAGGAAATTTTTCAACGTATTTCAGTCTTTTTTGATATATTCAAGCCCATTACATAATACAGTACATATGTGCACATGTTTTTGTAATCATCAAGAATTTTTGTAGTCTTCAAGAAACTTGAATGTAATAGCAGCCATAAATTTAAAACAATATTAACATAGACGTGCGAGATGTCTTGCATGTGGGAATCCGACCCCCTTTACGCTTATGAAGAGGACATACGATGTTACGAACGTACGTGTAAGTACGTTTTTATTGAATTCGAGATACTAAACATACCTGCGTTATAAACCACGCTATTCTAACGGAGTGGGTGTTCTCATAAGAAAAATGTGCTAGGTGCAAAGATTTCATTTTATAAATTACGACGTGCGTTAAGAACATACCGTTGGATGAATTTTCAATATACTTTATTTAATCTGTATTATTTTAGACAATTAAGAAGGTTGTTGTAAAATACACAGATGTATTTCCAAATATTTTCGTATTAGAGTGTACCTGATGAGAAAAATGGATCTCGAAATGTTCTAAGAAAATCTTTGAAAATACATATACTTTATTTTTTTTCAAAATAACCAAAAGACGTTGTTGATTGTCTATTGGTTGCAATAATGGGGACAAAATATTATGTTGCCTTCTAAATTACATGCAGTCAGGAAGAGTATCGAGGAATCACCCATCACTTCCATTAGTCTTAGCAGAAGACATCAAATGGTTATAACCAGACTGTGTACAGATCATTTCAACCTTAGTCATAGCTACCCCATTCCGCTGCGAGCAGTCGAGCAGTGCAGACCTCTGAGCGCAGCGCTACTGTCAGTAGCAGTTTACGATTCGAAGTGTTAAGGTGTATCAGTGAATAGTTGTCTACACAGTGCAATCTCAATCTAAAGTGCAGTGATTAACTAGTTATTAATTCTTCATCAACATTCAACAACGCTGGCCTGAGCCAGTGCATCGCCGATGCCTTAGCCTTGGTTTATCCAACTGACGGCCAAATGGAGGTCGTGGAAGGCGACGGCCGTGATATTTCAGCTTCATACGCACCAGCGTATCTGCTAACTCCACCACAACAAGCGCAGATATCTCAGCATTCAGCACCGGCAATGTATTCAATGCAGACAACAAGTATGCAGCAGCCTATGCAAAATAACATTCAACCAAATCAGGTCAGTCATTACGCGCAAGCCGAAGGCGCGACCTCGTCTTCAAGCTGCAGTGACAATGTCAATGCAAACTCTGTACCAGTCCCCCAAGTGAACAGTGGCAAACGTGGAAACAGTGATCCTATCCAAAATCCAAACCAATCTAAAAAAGTAATTACCAATTCGGATACTAATTATGCTATTCCCACTCAGAATAGTTTCGGCATACTAGCTAACCTTCCTGATAATGATGATTCAAATCCCACCGACCCCACTATGCCCGAAAATATTAGAATCCCACCTATCCACATTAACAATATTACGAACATTATTGAACTAAATCAGGAAATTAAAACCCAAATCAGTGCGCAGTTCACCGTAACATTCAATAATAACAAAGCCAAAGTTAACTTCCAAAAAATAGAAGACTTCAGAAAAGCAATTCAGTATTTCGTGAAAGCTAATAAACAGTTTCATACGTATAAGGACCCAACCAACAAAAAGTTTTCCGTGGTTTTTAAAAACATTCATCCCTCCATCACGCAAGAGGAAATATACAATGACCTAAAGGAACAATACTCTTCCCTTAACAGTGTCACTAGGTTACATAAAAACAATGAGCCCATCCCAGTTGTAGCTGCTGAGTTCTCGGGCCAACAATCAATTGAATCAATTCTCCGAACAACTCAAATCTGCAACTTAAAAGTTAAAGTCGAAAGAAGACGAAAAACTAAAGGAATAATCCAGTGCCTCCGATGCCTAGACTTTGGACATACTAAAAATAATTGTTACAACAAAATCTCATGTATACATTGTGCCGAGAATCATTACTCAGTAAATTGCCCCAGCAAGAATGACCCCCCGAAATGCAGAAACTGTGAGGGGACTCACCGTGCTGATATCCGTACCAATGAATGTCAGTATTTCAGAAAACTATCAGAAAATAAAACTAGAACTTCCCAAAACTCCACTTCAAACATTAGAACCAGCAAACCAACCTCACCCCCACCCCCACCTCCACCCCCGCCTCAAAACGCCTACCACTTCCCTGGACTCCATAGAACTGCTAACATACCAAATTTTACCCATGAATCAGCTTTTAATCGCCCACCAAATAACATCCCGACATACATCCCAACTCACAACCCACAAAACAGGCTCCCCCAAAACTTTCTGAGTACTCCTTTTATTCATAATATTATCAATCAAATAATAACTCATATAATCAACATCATCAATTCAGTCATCCCAACTATTATTCAAAACATTCAACAAGCAATTACTTCTAATTTTAGTTTCCCCAATGACACAAAATAATTCAAATCATAGGTTAATCCTAATGAACTGGAACGCATGTGGCATCAGTAATAAAAAAAACGAACTCCATTATTTTCTCCAAACCAATAATGTTGACATTGCTTGCATCACAGAATCTCATTTGAAACCTCCAGCTACTTTCAAGCTACCAGGTTACAATACAGCAAGAATGGATAGGGCCAACTCCCCAGGCGGCGGAGTGATCATACTCATCAAAAACACTATCGCCTATTTCGAAGAAAACACAACATCCATCAATGGCATCGAAACAATAGCAGTTTCACTTACCAACACCTACCCGAATTTTACTATCATTGCCGCGTATAAACCCCCCAACAAAAGAACAAATTTTACAGATCTAAATAATTTACTTTCGCGCTTATCATCTTATATTCTTTTAGGAGATCTAAATGCCAAACATGTACAATTTGGCTGCAGAGTCACCAATGCAGCAGGTGCCCAACTCTTAAAATATGTAGAAACTAACGGAATTAAAGTGATCTCACCCCCAGAACCAACCTATTATCCCTATGACCCAATCAGGCTTCCTGATATACTAGACATAGGAATAACAAACATTAATGTCAATTTTCATTCAACCCCGCATTTTGAACTCGATTCTGATCACATCCCAGTGTTAATTTCTACAGATCAAATTCCCCCTCCCCATTCACCCACTCCTGCTTTAAATACTTACAATTTAAACTGGACAAAATTCAAAAATTTAATCCAAAAACAAATACCCAATTTTAAAATACTTAACTCCCCAGCGGAAATAGACCAGACAATAAGTCAACTAAATAACATAATAGTTAACACAATAGGCAAACTCAACCCCGTACGACCGACCACTCTTCGGAAACACACAGCAGACAAACTACCACAAAGCATTATCAAAATCATAGAAACTAAAAATAAAACCAGGAGACTATGGATGGCACTTAGAATCCCTTCATTAAAAAAAGAACTCAATACTCTAACCAAAATCAGTAGAAAAGCACTTGAACACTATAAACAAACTAAATACAATAATATCATTCATTCATTAAATACAAGTAATAACTCACTCTGGAACTTCACGAAAAGAATACTCAGAAAAAAAACTATAATCCCCCCACTAACAACTTCAAATGGGAAAACACACGCAACTGCTGATAAAACGGAAGTATTAGCCGACCATTTCGCATCAACTTTCACACCAAACCTCACATCTCCCCACCCAGATCACACTCAAATTCAACTCGTCGCGAATTCCCCTAATTTTAACGTTCCACAACAAATTAAGTACATCACTCCACAAGAAACTCTAAAAGTTATCAAATCCCTTCCAAATAAAAAAGCCCCCGGTCACGATAAAATAAACAATGTAATTCTCAAAAACCTACCCAATTCTGCCATAGCTTTCATTGTAAACATATATAACTCATCTTTAAGAACTGGCTACTACCCTAATACCTGGAAACATTCTATCATCCTCCCTATCCCCAAACCCAATAAAAATCATAGCATCCCTGACAACTATAGGCCTATAAGTCTCCTCCCCACATTAGCAAAAATTTTTGAGAAATTAATTCTAACAAGATTAAATCAATACCTGAAAAAAATACACCTCATACCATTCTATCAATTTGGGTTCACAAATAAACTATCCACAGCACATCAACTTTTGCGCATATCTGAACATTTCCACTCCTCCTTCCAAAAAAAAAAATTTTCAATAGCAGTTTTCATGGACATCGCTAAAGCACTTGACAGGGTATGGCATGAAGGACTAAACTATAAACTCTTATCAATAGGCACCCCTACGTACCTCTTCAAAATACTCAAAAGCTTCCTAACCAATAGAACCTTCTCAGTTGCAATAGAAAATCATAATTCTAACCCCCGACCCATTACAGCAGGACTACCTCAAGGATCACCTCTCTCTCCATTACTCTACAACTTATATACAGCAGATATGCCTACATCAAGATTCACTCACATAGCCCAGTTTGCAGACGATACGGTAATCTACATGTCCCACTCCTCAATTAATTACATAGCCAACGAAATTCAATCCCATTTAAATGAAATAGAAACCTGGGCAACGAAATGGAAAATCAAAATAAATCCCTCGAAATCTACAGCTAAAGTCTTCACTTTCAGACCATATTCCTTCCCTACGCCGTTTAAAATGAACAACAACATAATCCCTTGGACTCCCCATAACAATGCCGTTAAATACCTTGGCCTCCATATGGACACCACATTAAATTGGAAAATACACATAGACACCAAAGTTCAGCAAGCCAAAGCAAAATTAATACAGTTAAAACCACTCTTAAATCACAGGAAACTCTCACTAAGCAATAGCATCATCTTGTATAAAACCATCATAAGACCTCTTCTTCTGTACGCTTGTCCAATTTGGACAAATGCAGCAAAATATAACATCAACAAAATACAGATAATTCAAAATAAATTTCTAAGAACCATCACTCAAGCCCCTTGGTTTATTTCCAATAAGCAGTTACACCACGAATTTAACCTTAATCCCATCGCACACCACATAGCATTCCTGGCCAATAACTTCTATTCCAACCTAACCCTCATCAACCAAGATAGACACATCAGCATAGGTAAATCTAATGAAACCCCAACAAGAATAAAAAATAGATATCCTATCCACTCATTCCTAAACATTTTTGCAAATATTAATGCTTCTTAGAGGTGCTCGGTGAGTCCCCTCGTCAAGTGTAGTGTTCAATAGATTTAGTTTATAGTATTAGATGTAAGTCAACAAAGCAAATGGAGAGTTGTAAAAACTGAACTTTGTATAATAATCCTATTTAAAATAAATTAAAAAAAAAAAAGTCATAGCTACCTGGTGAAAACGTCGATTTCTGATTCGTTTTCAAATTGCGGTCTTCCCACACTAAGCACCTTATAATTCATTGCCATGTGATAACGACTGATCAACGCAAATCTTAATATTATTATTGATCTTCATTGTACAAGTTTGTGTCAAACATCCCAAATAAGAGTTCTATATTCAACTCTTATTCGGGATGCTTGAAGGTTTTTCAACTACTTAGCAAATTTAATCTGGCAAATTGTATTTAGCAGTTGTACAAGTGCTCTTGTACAAGTGCTATATTATTGATCTATCTCTAACGCATGGTATTCCATACAGTTTTGTAACAGTTGTGCATTTGTAAGTACTGTGTTTTGCAACTGTGGTTGCCAGCAACCTAATTGTTTCTAAGGCGACCTTAAAAAATAATTTTAAAAAAATACTATGAATTCTGAACGGCAGTCAGAAAACATCATGGAAAGGTTTTGAGTGCATGAGCTCCGTCCACGCTCTGTGTCTTTGCAACCAGCGCGCGGCGGCGGGGGCGGCGTGCGCAGGCTGCGTGCGCAGGCGATGTCGCGTGAGTGCGCGGGATTCCGTTACTTCCGGAGCCTCCGCGTAGCGCGACTTCTCTCAGCGGAAGTGGGGGTAGCGGTGGTGGGTGGAGATTGCGTAGCGCGGCGGAACATTTCTACAAAGCCTGCACGTGCGAGCACCGTTTATTCCCGATTCAAGTACTTCCTCCTATAACTCCGAGTCCGCCTTGATCGCCGCTTTACCTGGAAACCTCACATCCACCATAGACTTGCCCTAGCCACATAAAGAACTCAGCACAGCAATTTTTCCCAATTCTTCGTAGATCTCCCCTCCAAATTCATACCGGTACCCATCTCTATAAAGCTATATTCAGATCAATGCTAACTTATGCAAGTCCCATCTGGGGCTCGGTAGTCAAATCGCACACCAATATTCTTCAGACCTTCCAAAATAGGGACCATATCCAAAGCACCCTGTTTCGTACACACTGACCTTCATCAAGAGCTCAGTTTACCCCCTCCAACAGTTCTCACATCAAACCGGGAGAGCTGGCTGAGGGCATCAACTGATGTCACTGCAGTGCCTCTGACCGGGAGGTTCTTCGGTTCCAGTCTCGATGGCGACAGGATTTTTGACACCAGCTAGCGAGCTAGGTCGCTGCCTGGAGGAGAATTCTAGGGGCCTGCTGCTCTGGTCAGTAGTTTACCGTGGTTTCTTCGATCAAAACCAGGCGAATGCCGGAGCAGTACCTTGCCAAACGGGCCACGGACCGCGTGCGACATCTTTCCTTCCCATTACTTGTCCTATCTTTCATCTTACACACACTTACACTTAAATACACTACACTCTCACAAAAGCCGAGAGACCAGTCGGGAGCGTAGAGTTTGTTAGGCTGGGGCGCCGGATCTCGTCATCCAACGGGGCCAGATAATCCCGAGTACCTTCCTCCAAGACAATTCCTAGCAAAAAGATTGTACACCTAAAAGAAAAGAAATTAAAAAAATAGTACTTCAGACGAAGAGGACTGGCGATTCATTCGAATCGCGGATTTTTATCGCTTGGGGAAAAATTCCCTACTGTAGACTCGATTCTCCGCGTCTCAATTGACCAAGGAAACGACAGTAAAATTTACTCAGTACATTCACTCAGTCATTCACTTCAAATTCAGTCATTCTATTAGTTTCTACAACGGTGGTTCAACATCGTCGCGTCGAGAGAGACGAGAAGATATTTCAGAAAAATATTCAAGTCATTTTTTGAAAATAAGTACGTCCTTCTAAAGTAAAATATGTTTATTTTATCAAAGATGGTTTTATTGAATATGTGCTCAATTGGCAATGTGCATAAATACAAATGTACAGTTACTTAACATACAAACTTTAAATGTGAATTTTAGTCCTTTTTTCGATGTATTAGCAGAGAACATTTAAATTTGCTTGTATCTCTGGTAATTTCGGTCCTAGTTACCTCCAGAAATCAGGAGTCGAGTGAATAAGGAAACCATCAGTGTTACAGTATATAGTTTTCATATCCAAAGCACCCTGACCCTACCCACTGACCTTCATCACGAGCTGTTTATCCACCACAACAGTTCTCACATCAATGTCAAACAGGGAGAGGTAGCTCAGGACACCTACTGATGTCACTGTAGTGCCTCTGACCGGCGTTTTGTTTTTCCGACATCTTGAAAACCCTCTAGTGAAGAACCACGATCTGATAAATTACTTCGTAATTCATTTATTTTGAAAAGTCTGTGAAATAGTGTGTACCAAAAGTGATGTATTCATATTCCAATTAAAATCAGTCTTGATATCTAAATGCATTCTAAACGGCATCAGTTTCTATTTGATGTAGTGATAGTATTACATGCAATGTTATGAGAATATCTCGTTTTACTTAATACTAGAAAGATGTCTGGATAATTTATTGTAGGTTGAATTTCAGATTTTGCCTGTCCTTGTACATCCTACATTTTTTTGTTCTTATTTACATTGTAAGTTGAGTTTTAAGTTTTTTGTCTGTTTTTGTACTTTATTCATTTGTTTTTGTTTGTTTGTATTTTACATTGTAAGTTGAGGTTTCTCCTATTTTTTATTATACACTAAGTTTTTCTCTCGTGTTTTGTTCGATCTCTTAAGAAAGTAAACATTACCTACGAGAGTGTTGGTTGTAGGTTGCCAAAAACAGCTTTTAACCTCTGCAAAGTACACAGTCCGTAATTAACACAACGTCCGCCCAACGTTACATCTAACATTGTTCATTGTGCAACATTATATTGTAGCGATCCTGAGCTTGCTCAGTCGCTATTTATCGATAAGAAAGACCTCGTCTGCGTGGTTCGCCGCGCGATTACGTAACCCGTCGCCTTATCAGCGGTCGCTGGAGGGGTGGCGGGGGGAAGACAGTTGTCCCCCCCTACGCGGAAAAGAAGAGGTTGTAACGGCGGTGTGAGGAGAGTGGGCAGAATGTTTCGAAAAACGGCAGCGTGAGGTTGCAGCGTGAGGTTGGAAACTGATGGTGTGTGGCCGCGAACTCCAGTTATCGAGAAAGGAGAGGTTCGGCCCAGTGGTGGCTAAAATCACACGGCAGAGGCACGTTCGACGGAGGCATCTGGTCTTGGAGTACGACGTGGTTACAGAGAGAACACGTGCTTAGGCCCAAGACAGAGCGTCGGCAGCCGCATTAGTTCGCTGTGAGTTTTGCGCTGGTGGCGAACGCCACGGCCACCGAAATAAGGTCGGTGTTAAAGACAAAACAATTTTGTATGTGATACTATAAAAAGTAATGAGAATTTGGAAGCAATTGACTGTAGAATGCAGGTTGAAGTGTTGTTCCTGTAGTTCACTGTCAGATTGTTTAATCTTTTTTTTTTCCATTAACACTCTTGCATAATGTATAATATACCCGACCATTGGTATTTCCATAATCATTATGTACTATTTTCAAAAGATATTTGAAGTAGTGTGTCTTTCTAAGGGGAGAACATCACTTATTTATAAAAGAATCTTGTCACGTTAATAAACTGCAAGTGCAGTTTCTGTCTTTAAAAAAAAAGAACATTTTGATGATAGTGTAAAATCCACATCAAGTTAGAAACAATTTGGGTTATTTATGAACAATTAAAAGGTTATAAAAGTATATTTGCTATGAACTGTTGAAGAATTTAAGTGAACTTAAATATCTTGAAATATTTATTGAAATTTGGATGCCTGTTGAGTAAAAATAAAACATATTTTCAATTTCAACCAAAGGTGTAGGTTGTAATAATGTTTCACATTTATGGTGTAAACACACATGTTTAGTTTTTTTTTTGCAACTTCTTTTGAATATTCTGTGTTTTCAAAACTATGTTTATTCATTTTAATTGTACACAACATATGTCTTTGTAATTGAAGTGAATTGTTTTGCAAGAAATTACTATGTATGCTAATGCAGTGTATGTTGAGGAAGGGTTAATTGCAATTTTTGTAAACAGAAAGTACTGAGACATTTTGTCATCCGAAATGCCTGTGCTCTACCCTCTGATGTAACATTATGTGCACTCATCTCCCCAGAGATATCTTTGATTCAATTTGTTGGATTTCAATTTATTTTTGTCACAGAAAATATTGCTGTGATTCTAGTTTGAATCAACTTGGAAATTCATAATTTGGCAGTTGATTTTTCCTCAAAGTTTTTTTTATACTGTTCAGTGTTATATTTTTCTTTGTTCATTTGTTTATCTGTGCATGTTAGGTAATTTTGCAATTTGTGTTTGTTTTTTTTTGAAGATTCAATTATATTAATGTTTGTGGCTTTCAACTTTGTTTTTTTTTTCAAAATTTCAAAGAGAGCCAATTACCCACGAAATTTCCCCCCGGCCGACCTACACGTTCGGTCACAATATCTTGTGACGTCGTCATAGGATGAGGAAGAACACAGACACGGAGTTGACTGTACATATTTATTTACAAGTTTATTACACTATATACACTCCGAAGGAACACTCCTAAGGAACGCTGCTCTCCACAGCGGTCCGACTCCTGAGACGAGCCGCCTCAGTATTTACTAAGAGAACCCCAGCTCGCTACACCAGCGCCGCCCTTGGTCTCTTGTCCCGTGGCGAAAAGCCACGCCTCGCAAGACACTGCTCGCGATCACCTCCGCACATCGCTACGGTCAAAACTCGACTCCCAGGAAGCTTATTCCACCCGCCTCCCTTGCGAGGCATCACGTGACCGACCTCCCACGCACAAAGCGTCATTTCCGCTCGAGATTTGGGCTGGCTGCAGAAGGAGCCTGGCGTCCATCTGCGAACGATTTCTGTCGTCACACACCACTAGTGCGAACGGACAGCCGCCTTCTCAGACACGCCCCCAGCGGAGAGAGACCCTCGAGAGACCCCGGGGGGTCCGTCCGCCCCTGCGCGGCACGAGAGGACCACCCCTCCCCCTTGCACGACTTGTGCGGTCGGTCGCGCCCAGTGCTGTGACGCTACAATCTCAAATATAATACACCTTAATAAAAATATTATTATTATTATTATTATTATTATTATTATTATTATTATCATCATCTTATCTTGTTCTCAGGTTGCCGTTTGCTGTGTAGCCGTCATTTCTTTGCCCGCAGAGGCAGAGACTGTAAGAAGTGACGCAAGAGAGATAATGGTGAGTGTAGACTGTAGATTGTCTAGATTTGCTGATTCGATGTTGATGTTCAGTCATGTCTTTTTTCTGCTAATTATTGAATATCACAAATCAAATATAAGACTGCGACTTTTCAAGTTCAATGGTTTATTACATGGCTTGAAATTTCCAATTTACCCACTTTATAAATTACGAAGATTTCTATCCAAATTGGTTCACGATTTTATCGGTCACGATTTTATCGGTTTATTTAAAAAACATTACGATGTTCAAAGCAAATCAGATTATAACAATACGGAATAAAAGTAACCCATATTAGTTTCCGGGATAATATTATTGCTAATTGTAATATTAATAATAGCACAACTTAAAAATGTATATTAGGTACATTAATCTCATTTTCCTGGTATTCCACTGAATGAGACTCTTTTCCGGTAATCATATTTACTGACGATTTAAAGGTGTCGCCACTGGAAGTCGATGCGCCAACTTTCTCACCGAACGTCATTTCCTTTAGGAATCTTTAGATTTGTGAATAATTTTTCCTCGAGCCACGGTATACGAATATTGTTTGAATAAATACAGTTAAGAACTAAAAAAACTGGTTCACCTGTCTAATATCGTGTAGGGTCCCGCGAGCACAAGCAACACGACGTGACATGGACTCGACTAATGTCTGAAGTAGTGCTGGAGGTAACTGACATCATGAATCCTGCATGGCTGTCCATAAACTCGTAAAAGTATGAGGGCTTGGAGATCTCGTCTGAACAGCATGTTACAAGGCATCCCAGATATGCTCAATAATGTTCATGTCTGAGGATTTTGGTGGCAGTGAAAGTGTCTCAATTCAGAAGTGTTTAAATTTACAAGAAATTTCATAGAATCATCGGGATGGGTCGAAAAAGAAATCATCAGTTCCCCACCAGAAGATCGCGGCGCGTCAAAGGATACGGCATTTGTTTCTATTGGTGAGAAGAGGACCACCCCTTCGTGACTGACGGACGGACGCCCGGACGTAGGCAACTAGCCGAGATTTTTAATTTGGAAAAGGCAGTAATAACACTAATATTTCGTGGTATATTTACCATAAACTCACACGATTTATGCTAAAATTGACATTATTGAGGTAGTAATCAAATTAATTCTATTGCTGCGGCAAATTACTAATAGAAAGTTATGCTGCGCGAAAAAACGGCGAATTTTCGGCAGAAAAACTTTTATTACAAAACCCTGGTAACGAAAACCTGAATAAATAAAGTTGTTAAATTTCGAGAAAAAATCCTCTGACACGTGGTATAACCAGAATCCTTGTTTCATGGCTCCTTCATACCGAAAAATCGATTGACGGCAAGACGACTGTCCGTCCGTGTGTCTGTCTGTGAACAACGCTAGCGACTAAACAGTTCAGCCGATTTTCTCCAAAATTGATATTCCCCGATCTATCTATCTGGCTGATGTCGCGAGCCCTGGAATTTGAAACGGATATTTTAATTGTGGGGGACACTTTACATAAAGTACCTGGGACATTTTCAAAATTTTTAAAAGAATGGATCCAAAAATTTTGATTAAATTTTGTTGTTGGATAGTCTGAAGGACGTTTAAGAGAATGGCGCAGGACTCATGTTGGTTGAAAACTCTAATTCTTCGAATATTGAAAAAAATCAAAAATTTTCGTTTTTCGTATTTTTTTCTCACCAAAGGCTCCGGTATAGAAGAGATTGGACCCTATGTTCATATTTGGAGTGGAGTACAAAAAGATCAGAGGGGTAGTAAAGGGATTTCCATAGTCATAAAAAATAAATTTAGAAACCATATTAAAAGTTGGGAAGCTATAGATGAGAGGCTGATTAAAGTAAATTTGGAAAGGTTTAGATACAAAATGACGATTCTTGGAGTGTATGCTCCAAATGAAAATGAAGATACTAATATTTTGGATCAATTTTATTCAAAACTGGATGGGGTAATCAGTGAATGTGGGGTAAATAGAGAACTAATTTTATTGGGAGATTTTAATGCAAGAGTGGGAAAATCTCGGAACTCAAAAGTCGTTGGACAACATGGAGAAGAGGTGGAAAATTCAAATGGAAGAAGATTGATTCAACTGTGTGAACAACATGAACTTATAATTAGAAACGGTCACTTCCAACATAAAGATAAGCATATGTTCACTTGGGAAGATAAGGTAAGAGGAAGGAGATCTGTGATCGATTACGTAATCACTAGACAGTATTTAACTGAGAAAGTAATGGACGTCAGGGTACACAGAGGCCCGGAATGTAGATCCAACCATTATCTAGTAAAGGCCAAAATTATGTTTCCACCCATAAGACAAAAAGAAATGGAGATCAGAGAACATAAGGGAGACAAAAATGAAAATAGTAAAGCTAGGAAATATAATATAGAGGGTCTATCACAACCAAGTATAAAATATTTATTTCAAAGTAGATTGGATAATTTACTTAATGAAAACGTAGTTGGATCAAATAAGGAGATATACGAACACCTCAAAGATAGTCTGCATCAAGCGGCTAAAGAAGCACTTGGAGAAATACCTTTAAATAAGAAAAGGAGAGGGAGGAGCTATTGGATAACTCAAGACCTGGAGCGGGAAATAGAGGAGAAGAAGAGACTGTATGAAAAATGGTTGAGTACCAAGAAAGCGGAAAACAGGAAGGAATATAACATCCAACGAAATAGAGTTAGAAACATGATAAGAAAAGAAAAACAACAATCATGGGAGCGTAAATGCCAAGAAGTAGAAATGTACATAGGTGGGACAAAAACAAGCGAGATTTGGAAGTTCATAAAACAGGTCAAATCTCCCCAAATGGAAAAGTTCGCATACAAAGTATACCTGTAAGTAAATGGGAAGACTATTTTAGAACATTATTGAATGAAGGAAGATCAGATTTTCTTGGAACTACAGAAAGGGAAAAGATATCTCCGGCCAGAAAAATTACAGTAACAGAAGATAGGGTCAAGAGATGTATCAAAGAAATGAAAGGTGGTAAGGCTCCGGGTCCAGGAGAAATCCCCAGCGAATTGATAAAGAATGGAACACCAAAGCTAGTACGGATAATGACGAAGCTAATTAATAGCTGTATCAATAAAGGCGATATACCCGAAGACTGGAAAATTGCTTATATAACACCAATATATAAGAAAGGAAGAAAAGATATATGTGAAAATTATAGAGGGATAGCAGTGACAAACACGTTCAGTAAGGTATATGGAAGAATGTTAAGAGAATTAATAGAAGAGGGATACAAGGAGTACGAAGAAGAAGAACAAAGTGGTTTTAGAGCAGGTCGTTCTTGCATAGATAACCTGTTTTGTTTGTCCCAGGTGATGCAAAAGAAATGGCAAACAGGGAGAGAACTCCATATGGTCTTCCTTGATTTAGCAAAGGCCTATGATAGTGTGCCAGTCATAAAGTTATGGGAAGTTATGAATGAAAGTAATATAAATAAAATTTTAATAAATGCGGTGAAGGAATTGTACATAGATCAAAAAGGAAAGGTGAAAGATGGAAAACAGATGACCAAAGCATTTCCTATATCAAAAGGACTACGGCAAGGATGTTGTCTGTCACCTACCCTCTTTAAAATATATGTTAATGCGGTATTACAGGTATGGAAAAGAAAATGCGCTGGGATGGGAATACCACTTGATGATAACATAACACTTTATACCCTACAATTCGCTGATGATCAGGTACTGATGGCACAAGACCAGAAAGATATTGAATATATGACTAGGAAGATAAAACAAGATTATGAGAAATGAGGACTAAGCCTCAATCTAGAGAAAACAGTGTACTGGACACTAGGCAGTACACATGATGTATTGACTATGGAAACTGGAGAAATAATAAGAACAGCAGAGGACATAAAGTACTTGGGAACAACAATAGGGAAACAAGGTTTTTATGAAAAGGAATGTGAAACTCGAATAATTAAAGGAAGGAAAATTTTAGGAGCCCTGAATCCAGTGATCTGGGATCCAAATATAAGCAGAAAAACGAAATTTAGAATATATAAAAGTATGATTGAAAGTGTTGCATTATACGGAGCAGAAATATGGCAACTTCCAGAACAACAGAAAAGAAAATTGAGAGCCCTGGAAATGGATTTCCTCAGACGAGCTGCAGCAATATCTAGAATGGAGAAAATAAGAAATGAAAGGGTTAAGGAAATAATGAATTTGAATCATGATATTATAGAGGAAATTGAAAAGAAACAACTCACTTGGTTTGGACATGTACAGCGAATGGAGGAGAAAAGACTCCCCAAAAGATCTTTAGAATGGCAACCAAGTGAAAGGAGAAAACGAGGAAGACCAAGACCAGGGTGGAACGACCAGATCAGAAAGATAATCGAGAAGTGGAAATTACCTCCTGATGCCTGGAAGAACAGAGAAGACTGGAGAAGAAGATTAGGCGCCGGAAGACCGAAGTAGCGGTTAAGAAAACGGCAAGAAGAAGAAGTATTTTTTTCTTCATTTCTTCTTCGAGCTTTTGTTATAAGTTTTAAAATTAATCTTTTAGAAATTTTTAAAAACCATTTTTAAATTGCGTCCTATAATTGAGTTAAATGTAAAAAGAAATAGAGGATTTCACTTTGCTTAATAAGGTGTGGGAATAAAAAGTAATGCATGTAAAAAGTAGTTTTAATGTGCATAAAAATATTATATTTAATTATTATATTTTTTCTTATTTTCATCTTCGTGCTAGCGATATCAACAATGCTAATTGGCAAAATGTTTATCTCACGCGAATTAGCGGTAATTGTTGCTTGTAACTCATTGTTGTAACGCCGCACATATAACAGAAGGACTTAATGACTTCTGCCTTTTCTTTCACATTAATACAACCTAATAGTTTGATTTACTGCCAAAATATTCATCGAGCATCTTTGGAATTTGCGTAATTTTTCTTGATTGGCGTAATTTTCTTGATTTGCGCAATTTTGCTTCAAAATACGGGCGAGAAAGTTCATGCTGTTTTAGCACCACTAGTTTTTCCATTGTGTCTTGTTAATAGGGTATCAGCTATACGATGAATATACACATTCCTTCAATGGAACCTTAAAAACTTATTTAAATCGGTCATTGCTAATAAAAGCGAATATTCAAGACATTTCAGAAAATAAGATGAGCATTTGCTTAATTTATCTTAAATTTCTTATCTTTTGAGAAGCCTACGAATGACCTTTTTGTACATGCTCCCAGGGCAGTGAAGTGACTAAAGTTAATCCGCGAAAAGAAAAGGGTGTTGGGGTGCATAGAAAGAACGCAGGCCTACCTTATGTAGTAATGCCTTATTTACCATGCTTCAGTCTCATCTTAAAGGCAGTGACTGTTACAAGAAATATAATTATTATATAAAGAGACTGTCGAGCATATGAAATATACTATGTTTCTGGACTCCCAAACCATTTTCTACAACTTCAGTAGTTGGTTGTTTAAGTTTAGCTCACGTAGTTGAAGGTTTTGCTAGCCTTGAACGTTCGAGGTCCTTAGGAAAACAGAATGACGCAAAATGATGAACGCGTGAGAGTGGAAAGTTAAAGATGGAAGATGACGTAACGAAAGGGACGCAAGACAAATGAAGAAAACGGAAAAATTCTCTGTGAAATGAGCTAGGAACGTGACTAACACAGGTCTTGGGGGGTCTTTGCGTCAGAAATGGTGTTGCTTCATTCGCGTCTCTGAAGATTAATGCTTTGAGGAACTGATTAGATGACGTAGCTGATGGGAGATAAATATAATGTCTAACCTCGGAAGTCGTTGTGGATGGTAGGAGGTAGTGATTTCTAGGTGAGAATAAAATTGATGACGTGAGGAAAGAGCCATGCGGATCTTACAACAAGTAGCCATGGGCGAGGAGAATCGCGTGCACATTTCAGACCTTGAGTTACGCACTTGAAGGCCGAGCATTCACTCGTTCGAGTCGAGAAGCTACAAACCCGTAGATACGTTTGTGTGGGTGTGATGTCAGTAGTATTCAATTTAAATAACACTATGAACATGCTTGAAGTGTCAATGGAATGGTTGAGACTTTGAAGTACGAAAAGTCTGTTACGTTATACCGTGTGGCCCACCTAAGATGTTCCCTTCAATTTTCTCCTGAACCGTTGCAGATACTGAGATGCGGTTTTCACTAAAACTACTATATGCAAGGGGCACATATAATCGTGCATAATATTATTCTATTGCATTTTTTATTGCAGAGATATTGACCCAACTTCGTTTTTTTAAATGGAACCCTATAGATTTTTTTAGCTCATCATAACAAGCGTGAAGAGACGAGTTCATAAATATGTACATTGTCATATGTTACATAACAAAATTTTCGAGAAATTAAGCGTTTTAAAGACGCACGTCGACTGCTGGTTTCGGTAATCTGAACGAGAAATTCCGGGTGATATGCGGCGAGGCCATTCCCTTTCGTTGCGTCGGCTCTGCGGGCGCGGTGCTGTAGTAAACTGGCCGGCAAGGTCACCTAATCTTACGCCCCTGGAGTATTTTCTATGGGGAACGATAAAGAACGAAGTTTACTCACAAGTACCAACAACATTTGAAGATCTCAAGCGCCGTATTACAGCATCTTGTCATGCCATTTCACGTAAAACTCTAAATTCTGTTCGAAGGTTTCATTATAAGTGTCTTCAAATGTGTATATCCGTTGATTGTGCACATGTTGAGTACATGTTATAAACCAAGCTATTTCTAGAATTGAATCTAGAATTTCTACAATTGCATACCTTTTGTTTCTGTATTTTAAAGTATGTTTCTTACTTTTATTTACACGATATTTTTGTACCGGCTGAGGTTTTCAGTCTTTCAAAGAGTAAACGTTTTGTTTGTGACAGCACACGCATTTATTAATTCAGAACATGTTCACTCTCCAATCTTCCCTTGCTTTCACTAAGGTTAATAATTCAAATATTTTCTCAAATCTGTAGTATTTCATGAATTAAAAAATATTACTTTATGGCGTACAGATTTGTTCGGAACATGGCTGTGGGTGAATACATTGTCTCCAGGGCTGAGAGGATGTAGTCTTAAAGAGCAAATCGCGGGTTTTTGTGAGCTCCTTTGCACATTGCATCACTACATTTACCGCAGGGTCGACGCAAGGGAAGGGAATGGCCTCGCCGCATATCACCCGGAATTTCTCGTTCAGATTACCGAAACGAGCAGTCGACGTGCGTCTTTAAAACGCTTAATTTCTCGAAAATTTTGTTATGTAACATATGGCAATGTGCATATTTATGAACTTGTCTCTTCACGCTTGTTATGATGAGCTAAAAAAATCTATAGGGTTCCATTTAAAAAAACGAAGTTGGGTCAATATCTCTGCAATAAAAAATGCAATAGAATAATATTATGCATGATTATATGTGCCCCTTGCATATAGTAGTTTTAGTGAAAACCGCATCTCAGTATCTGCAACGGTTCAGGAGAAAATTGAAGGGAACATCTTAGGTGGGCCACACTGTATAACAATAAAAATATCACCTACAATTTATTTAACATGAAGTGATTCTTAGCATAAAGTGTTCATTTCTATTCGCACTTTGCTAAGCTAAAGAAGAGCTATTATTGAAGTAAATTTCATCGGCCTTATTTGCAGAACTTATTTGCAGTGTCGAGCGACCTGTGGTGAAAATATTTATAGTAATATAAAGGTATAATTAATTACAGGTATGTATGTGACTACACAACTAAAAAAAATTATCGAAAAAGTTTCTCAAATATAATGGAAAAATCGTGTGTAAATGTTCTCGTTCAACTGTTGTTACCAAGTGGTCATTTCAGACGACGAAATGTTTAATATTGTTTGTTGAAGATCGAGGAAAACCTCGATAAATGCTAGCAACCGCTTTGTTGGAGACATGTTGTAGAATCATATTGTCAAAATACGGTCATATACAATACTCACTAATGAAGATCAACAAATAAAGACGTATTAAATCTTATTTGAAGAAGCCATGGCTTATGTCACAAATTAAATTATAATTTTTTTAAAAAATTGGTATAATTGGACAGGAAATATTCGCCCTATAGGTATTTGGATCGGACAACGTAGTATTTAATTTTCTAGTTGTTGATGGAACTGCGATAACACTAGTGGCGTGGAAACAATCCAGCCCTGTACTCCTGAACATTTAGCAAAAAGGGATCTCGGGAAAACTGTCGCAGATAGAACTGATACGGACTGCAATGCTGCTGTATAACCTGTGCGAAAGTGATGGAAGAATCCGCAGAATACAAGACGAGAGATGTAGATGTCTTGCAAACACATCACGAGGAAATTATTCGCGAGCGGACAGTAGTTAGACATAGATTGATGTAGCAGCGCGTTTTTACAAGGATCTTTTGCGCGAGGCTTCCGGAAAACGTCCGTGTTGTAAACATTCCTTGCTGTGGTCGATGGCCTCAGTTGCTGTCGTTTTACATCGTTGCAACCTTGTCAGCGTCTGATTCGGCGTAGCGTCGAGCTAAGGGGGACGAGTGGAGAAATTTGGGGATGGGGAAATGGTATTTTTTTCATTTGAATCATACAAATTGTATACAAGTCCCACCATCTATAGGCCGCTCCCATAACTTTTAAACGGTTCACGAAATCGAAATACAGTTTTCGCTTAACGATGCGGTATCATGGGGCAAGTGATATGGTGTAGAGATATTGCTTAAAATATATTTATTTTCGAGAATTTTAATCATTTTTGTTTTTATTAATGGAACCATATATTTTTCTTACTAGCAATTGACAGATCATAAAAAGAAGAATACAATGATGTAACATATGTGAATATTTTGAAAGTATTTTGAGTATGCAATTATACTTTCTGACATGAACTTTTAAATTAAAGCCACAAATTTTCCACTACCAGCCGTCGCAAGCTGTCGTACCAGCTGTCGCTTTTGAGGAAGGTGGCCTTCGCGGCCCCTCTCCCCTGCCTGCAAAAGTGCCGCCTTCCTCCCCCCCCCCCGATGGCAACCTTCCCCAAAGGCGTCAGTTTTAAGGGTTGCTAGAAGAACTCGTTCATTTAATTTAAATTCACATGTTAGAAAGGATAATTTACATTCAAAATACTCATACTATCAAAACATGAACATATGTTACATCATTGCGTTGGTCTGTTTATGATCTATCTATTGATAGTGGGGAAAAAACATGGTCCCATTTAAAAAATCAATGATGAAAATTCTTTTGAAACTAAAAATATTTCGAACAATGTCTCTGAAGAAACTTCTGACCTCTGAGGAAATCTCTGATCTCTGAATGAAAAAAAATTTTTCTTTTGCGGACCAAATACATCTTGATCTGTCGCTCCTCAAGTATATTATAATTTTTAGCAGCATTGAGTGTCAAATCTGCGAAACTTAAAATTGTTGATTGTGTTTGTGTATTTTCCCACTGAGAAGAGTTAGCGGTGATGTCGGTTCGTGAGCATCGGCGGAGGTCGGAGGCCGCGACGACCGGAAGTGCGGTGGGAACATCGAACTGCGAGTACGCGAGTTCGTGTGCATCTAAGAATTTCAAGCCACGGCAATAACTCAGGAAAGCGTTATTTATTT
This sequence comes from Acheta domesticus, assembly GCA_031308135.1. NCBI lineage: Eukaryota > Metazoa > Arthropoda > Insecta > Orthoptera > Gryllidae > Acheta > Acheta domesticus. The sequence continues at coordinate 126,179,079 of JAHLJT010004567.1, read as the reverse complement.
CTTCAGTTTCCTTTTATTCTCTTAAGTTCATTGGATTCTTTCTTGTGTTCCTGTTTTCTTTAATTCGATCATTAACGTTTTTATTTTTCTTTAATTCAATCTCACCAGTGAAAACTAATCATAAGCATGTTTAATAAAATGAATATAATATAAACAAACTCATGACGCTAATTGAACACTAAACTGAATACTTTTCGGTGTATAGGTAGGTATAACGTTCAGAAATCTAATATTCCGAGACAGAAGTGAGAGTTTTCCTCGCAAGTATTTTGGGACCATTAGAAACTTGCAATTTTTGAACAGAATTCTTACTGAAGCGCTTGTGACAAGCTAAATCGCTTATGCAGAGGAAACATAGTTGGCTTTTTCATGCTAATCCTTATTAAGACCGAGCACGTGCTCAAGTCAGTTATTTATGGAAAGAAATGGGGGGGGCAATGTCAACAAGACCTTCGTACATAATGTATAACGTTTTGTTGAAGCAATTTGAAAATATTAATAAAATTGTAGTTTTAAATTTTGTGGCTTAGCTCCATCTGTTATTGAATACCTCAATTGTTGACCATAAAAAGAAATATTTGAAACCTCGTTAAGTCATCGATCAATGTTAAAATGCAAAAATAAATATTGTAATGTTTCCAGGTTCTCGCTGGCTTCGACGTTAGAAGCTGGAAAGAGAGATTCAAAATGATCTAGGAGTAAATTTAATGTAATGTTTCAGCGTAACTGGGAGTTCGACGAACAATGGATAGACGAGTATCAGAGGAGCCTGACCTACTGTTATACGACTTGATATTTGTTTCTACTTTCTCGGATTATGCCTTTGCAGGACACTAGAGAAAGTATTATAATGCTGTTGGAAAAACTGACGATTTTTCGACTGAAAAAATCTGTTGTTGCCGGGTCCTGGATAAATCTTGTTCCTGTATGTAGTAAATTACTTCTAACAGGTTGCATAGTCAGATTCCACGTTTCGTGGGCCTTTGATACTGAAAAATTGGATTACGGCAAAAGGTCGGGACTCGAACTCTGGAACCTCCCGGTTAGAGGCACTGCAGTGACCTCAATTGATGCCCTGAACCACCTAAGCCGGGATGTGCGTTTGGGCAATGAGTAATCTTCCGTGTCTGTGAACAACTCTAGTGGCTAAACCTTATGCAGGCCTTTCACCAAAATTCTTATTTCCCGATCGATGAGATTGGTGTCGCGGCCTCTGGATTTTGATTCTGAGGAGTACTTTACAAGAAGCCTCAAAATTTTCTCGAAAATGATTTCAAATTTTATTCAATTTTTTCCTTTGAAAGAGCAAAAGATATTTAAAGAAACGGCGTCGGTCGCATTTCCATTTATCTGAATTTTCGTAAATTGTAAAAGACCAAACTTTCTTTGGAGCATTATTCCAACTATAATAATTAAGATAGAATTTTTTTCCTTAATGAAATGTGTTTATCAAAAAACAGATTTTGAAATAAGGTCACGTTCAATTTTTCGAAAATATGAGTATTTTTTGCGTCAACAAGCAATTTTTAAATAATTATTTTCTAACAAACTATTCCAAATTTTTTCTTTACAATTTTTTTATGTAGCAAAGAACGATAAAGAAAGTAGTCTAGTCTCATTTTCGAGGAATTCTGACTTTTCGAAAACTGCCAAAAATTGGAAATTGCAAATTCGAATTTCCCATGCTTTGTTGGACGAGCTGTATAGTTATGTATTGTTGTTTAAATATATTTCGTACACCGTACACACTGAGCTTAAATGTTGAATTTATCGTTAGTAAGAACTCCGAACCTTCTGCTTCTGAGTCTGCGACCTAGCAAACAATCTTAATTGAGAAATACGAGCCAAATCCAGAATGAATAGAAGTGCAATTGATGCAAATGAGTATATTATTGTCTTTTAATGTTCCATTCTAATATTCTTTTTTGACATTGTTTTTCTCCATTTTCTGATTTGTTTTAGACAGACATTTTCCTAATCAAATACGAAGGTTGGTAATGCTGTTTAAAAAAAGTAATTTCTAGAAATAAATTCTTAATATAAATTTGCAATTGCAAACTTGTTTTCTTTTTATTCGTGTTATTCTTTTCCATTATGTTTAAAAAGTGTAGTTGTGTAACGTTGATTTTTTGTTATAAGCAAATGTCCCTTTTTTAGTCAAGAACGAGTCATAATATTCCATTTTTTGGTTTTTAAGATCTGGTCACCTCGGCCTACACATGCTTTCGACTTTTTCATTAGTTTCATTCTCATTGGATGGCAAACAGTGAACGAGTATTTGAACTTTGATCTCATGAGAACGTGATAAAACGTTGACCTAAATCTCGTGGTTCTAGATAAGATGAGATAATCTTAACGCCTTCGGAGCTCCACTGTCACTTCTCGCGCAGATATCTTCTCTGCAGTGACCCACCACCTATCTCGGAGAGATACCTTAATATTTTTTTTACTGAATCTTTTTCTGGTACAGCGCACTTAGCTGCTTTACAGAACTGATTAGAATAATACAGACTATATGCACAATATAATACAAAGTATAAATAAGGAGGAGGATGACCCCACTGGGCTCCTCAATTGGAAATCGCGGTGGATATTTTAGAAACTATTGCTGGGTGCTGGTTAAATGTATGATACATCAGGCTTATGATATGGAGGACCTTAATATTGCACATGCTCTCGTGCACTGCGATAAGATGAGCATATATTTGATAATGTCAGATCATGTCTGAAAACGTTTTAAGGAATTTCTAATTAAGTCTAGGAATGGAGGATTATTCCTAACAGCAGTGTTCATCTGGCTATGTTTCTGCCAGACTTTTAATTTCCCTACCAGCAGTACATGATTATATTTTGATTACATGTTGTACCCATGTTTTCATGTTGTAAACTTGCTTAAACGTTCATTTAAGTATTTAATTTTGCATTTTAAAAAATTGTTTGGGATCACGGGGAAAGTGGTTTTATTTGATACGGCAAGATAATTGGCAGGGGCACCACCTTAGATGTTGAAGAGCTCTCACACCGTACTCATCGTCATCTCCTTGGGATAGAGGTTGAGCCTTCCGCCTGGCGCTAAGGGTGGAAGGAGCAGAGTTGGGAAGAGGGATCTCGCGTGGTACCTCTCTGAAGAATATTGGTTTTGTGGTGAAATGTCGTTTCCATTTAAAAGTAAATGATCACAGGTGTTGTCGTTGCCAACAAAGCTATTTATTTCAAAAGCAGCTTTCGATGGCTTAGTCATCATCATCAGTTTCTGCTGTCTGGAAGCCACAAAATGACTACGCGGGTATGTGGCTTCTAGACAGCAGAAACTGATGATGATGGCTAAGCCATCGAAAGCTGCTTTTGATATAAATAGCTTTGTTGGCAATGGCAACACCTGTGATCATTCATCCCTCTCTTAAGACCTTGCTCCTTCTAGACCGCTCTCCGACTGGCACGACCGATCAGTGCCTATTTTTATCTTTCTCCCTAGATACGATTCTGAAGATAGCCCAAACGCACATCCCGGCTTAGGTGGTTCAGGGCGTCAACTGATGTCACTGCAGTGCCTCGAACCGGGAGGTTCCAGGGTTCGAGTCCCGACGATGGCAGGATTTTGGGCACTTGCTACAGAGCTAGGTCGAATTCAGGCTTTGTCTGGAGGAGTATTTTAGCTGTGATCGGGGTTTCCCTTAGTTTCTCCGTTCAGTACCAGGCAGATGCGGGAGCATATCTTAGCAGACGGCTACCGACCGCTCGCGACATTTGTTCCTCGTCCTTGCTCTATACCCCTATCTATATGCATGCACTACCATCCATACCGGAAGGCCAGCCGGGAGCTTAGAGCTTGTCCAGGCTGGGGCAGTGCTCCACTGATGGGAGATTCCTGGTTGGGGAAAACCCCGCAAGCCAACGGCTAGGTCGGCACCGGATTACGCCATCCAAGGACAAAGATCACCATAATCTCCTGTGATAAAACATGCACTACACTTACGTGACAAATGACGCGCACGAAATGACTAATCAATCAATCAAGCCAAACGCACGCTACTCCACTGCTAAATACTACACGGTTTCTCCATTGGGGAACTAATGCGTTACGCGGGGAATCGTCCTTGCCGGTGCGCGCCCACATCGCGTGGCCCTGGCGCGGTGCCGCGGGCGGCGGCGCCTGCGACGCAGCGTCGACTGCGAGAGGGGAAAGCGACAAGAGGTGACGCCCCCGCGGCCCTTTCGGCAATTTCGGCTTTCGCCCGCGCGCGTGCCGACGCCTCCCGGACGCGTCGCGACCGCGCCGCAATGCGCACGCACGCACTCACGCGCGTGGTCGTGTGCGTGCATTCGTGGGTTGGAGTTACGTGACGGACGAGTGGAGCTTCTTCGAGGTTTTTTTGGTTGCGGTTTTTATTGACGATTCCACTCATGATATACGACCTAAAAAGATATCAGAATTCCTTAATGGCAACCAATCAGGTATAAACCGACGACTGGTGCAGAGAATCGACGATTTGATCAATACAAAGCTCAGAGGCAGCCTCGTCGTAATTATTTAATGGTGCATAAAACTTTTTCCGCTGCATTATGGCGACATGCATTTGTTCAATAAATAAGAAACTGGAAACAGGGGAAAATATGAAAGCACAGGGAGATAGAAATGCATAAATTACACACGAGAACTGCAAGGAAACGGCTTGTTACTTAAAAATTGCAATAGATTCTAAGCTGAATCCGCCGAAGGGAAAAATGACGTATTGATTGCGACGAATTAGATAAAGTGATTGTCCTATAAAACGTCGTGTGTAGTTTTCAGTAAAATTATATAAAGTGTCTTTGTTAGCAAAATAGCTGCAATAATTATCACTTGTAAGAAAGTGGAAAAAATGACGTATTGATAACGTATTGAAAAATGATGTAATAAAAACGTGATTTCTTGCCGTTTACGAATAAAAAAAGAGATTTCATCTCCGATTAGTTTGTATTGTAGGGATTCTTAATGTTTTTGCCTGAAAGAGATTTTACAACTGCCAATTACTTTTATAACCTCATATCTACCTAACAAAAGTAATTGTTGTAAATGATGTTTACTTTTCACAGAATTGACTGTTTTTCAGGAATCTAACCCGGATCTCGCGGTATACGCCCAGTTGCTCTAACTCCTAAAAATTGTTCGAAGAGGTGACTGCCTTGGTAGTTCAAGAGGTTAGGATATCTGAGCAATAGGACGTTAAAAATGTACTTTTGTGAACAAAAAATGTATTTTAGTTTAACAAAACAAACATTTGTTTAGTGTTATAATATTCTTCGTAAGCAATATGCAAGAAAGTGAAATAATCAAAAGTTAATAAATAATACGATACTGATAGCGTTGGCAAACAAATGTAAATAAATCGAAAAATATATAAGGTAACGGGGGGTAACATTGCCACATCATTGTGTCTTTTAAAGTTCTACTTTGTTGGATCAATCTTCACAATCATTATTTTGACACTTCCATCCTTCACAAAAGTACAATGTTTCCTCAAAATATTGAAGTCACAGCTTCCATAATTTGGAAGATTTTATTACTTTTTTTCGAAGCAATGAAAGTGGCAAAGTTATCCCACAGGGGTCGAACATTGCCACCTCTATTTATTTCCAAATCCTTGGGAAAGTTTAAATGTGTGAGAGTTGGATAGGAAACAGCAACACACAAATATGCATCAGAACATTATTAGTCTTTGATTTTTGACAGTTTAAATACTCTAAACAGGGATAAATACTGCTTCAGAACTCAGCCTAAAATAAGTCACAGCTTCCATTACAATTAAAACAGTTAAGTTTTATTAACTGTTTTACATTGTGATAAAATGCGATAGGAAAAAGTGCTTTCTCCTTTTTATGTTTAGTTTGGGAAGCTCAGCAACAATATCTTATTTTGGCATAACACACATTTACAGTAGACGTGCTAATTCCATACAGTTCAGTAGCCTTTTCCTACTTAATTTTCCATTACTGACTTTTCCCATTGCTTAGTGCATTTCAACTTCATCATAGGTTTGTAAACCTTAGATATTGGATTTTTTATTTGTCTACGTGTCAAAGTGACAGTGCAAGTATTGCGACAACAAAAAAGTAATTTTGTATGAAATGTAATTAACCAATGTTCACAATATATAAGTCACTAGCGTACCCGTGCGAGAACTCTCGCATGTTAAATCCCACCCTTTCCCTTTCCATTCGTCTATCCTTTCCATGAAGGAGAGGAACTAGTAATGTACTTACAGAATATCAAACAAAATAACAATGCAATTGATGTTTGAAACTAATGTTCAATTAAAGTTTATTCAACATTATAGAGAGATGTTCTTGGAACAATTCTTTCTTCTTTAAAAACAACATTTGAAGAAATTTTTCAACCTTCCTTGAGAGTTAGCTTTTCGCTTTCCTTGATAGTCAAATAATAGAAAAGGTTTTTACTCTTGAGAAAGCCAAGTAAAGTAGTGCGAAAATACCGGATCGGGCAAGAACAGACCTACTCATTGCAATTGTCACACCCACGGTTCGTTATCGAGCCACACGGTGGCGTCGATCGTCAACCACAGCGTCGAGCTCCGGCGGCGTGGGTGTGCGCCGAAGTCAACGAGGGCGGCCCGGGCCTAGCTCAGTCGGCCACCTTTGTCACCTGCTTAGAATCTAACTCGGATGGAAGGAGTCGTAAGGCGTTTGCTAACTACAGAAACAATTCAGTGGTTGGTAAAGCAAATAAAAAGGTTTATTCCCGCCTAATAATAGGCCGGGGAAGTTACAGTGATTCAAAGAGTTAAGAAAGGCCCTACCTGATGAGCTCAGTTAGAAACGAAAGAAAAAATGAGATAAAACTTAAATCTAAAAAAAAAAATAAAGAACGAGAATTACAATCAAATTCCTTTACAGGCCCCAACAAACTCTAGGCCATTCGCCTTCTGGCTGACAATAATGAGGAAACAAGTGCCTAAGCGCGGCACAGCAATGCACAATAGTTCTTTGGCGGTCGTTGACCGAAGTTTATGCCTGAATGGGGCGGCGTGTAGGCGGCCCTCGGCGGCGGCGGCGGGGGTCGCGGCTTCTCTCCGTCTGGGTCGGCGGCTGAGATGGCCCTGCCAGGCCGAGAAACGTCCTTCCACAATAGCTACCAAAGGAGCGGCGGCGGCGACAGCGGCTGCGGCGGTGACGGCGGCGGCGGCGACGGTCAGCTGGCCCGGATCGTGAATGATCGCGAATTCCGTTCACACAAATTAGCAGTTCTTACGGAAAGTTCTCTGGAGTTTTCACGATCACGAATCTCGGAGAAAACTGGTCACCGGTCACTGCCCACGGCAGAGCTCAGTGTCCACGAACTAAGTCCCAAAATAATAATTCTCCCTCGAACGCGGCGCCGGAGCTATCACTTACTCCGCGGCGCTCGCCACCCAAGACAAGTCGAGTACACGTAGTGTTCGAACGCAGCGCCGGAGCTGTTACTCGCTCCGCGGCGCTCGCCCCCCCAGCTCAATCGAACAAGAAGAAGTGATCTTCTCCCCTACGCCGCTAGCGTGGAGGTCTCCTCGTTCCGCCACCCCGAAAATTCAAAAGTGCCCCAAAATCGCTCCCACCCCACGGAATTTTGCCCCTGATTGGCTAAGTGCTACTACGCCGTAATTTTGTCCTCGGCCAATCAGGTCCGGTGATTCTAGGAATTTTCCGTAGCCCTATCTCTGTCTGGAAAACGCTCTCCGTCTGACTTCGGAAGTAGGTCAGTAAAGGGTACGCGGAATGTCCGTTGGGACCCCTGGAGAAAACTGCGAAGGACGGTCTGGGTACTTAGTGCGCATGATACCCGGAACGGCGGGATCAGCACACGTCTCTAATCTCTTCTTCGGCGCCCGGGTGCGTGACGGGACGAGGGTCGACTCGCGGACGATGGCCATAAACTTTTAGAGGGGCGCGTGCTGTCATCCCTTTCATTAGCGGAGGGGGCGCGCCGACCCGGCTGGCGGCGGCGGGAGGTGGACGCCTCACATCGACAGTTATTTGTGAAATTTAAAAAATATTAAAAATAGCGTACCGCTACACAATATTATTTAACTTTCCTTTATTTTTTATGAAGAACCGAGTGGGTTTTGGAGAGTCAAGGTGCCAGCTTGCTGGGGTGAGAAAATTGAAAAATTATTTGTTTACTAAAATGTATTGAATTATTTTCTGAGTCTTTACGTACCTCAAGAAAAGCAATTCTGATCCAAAAAATAATCAAACTAAAGTTTTCACCTTTGAGTACTAAATACCATTTGTTAGCATTAGAAACAATTTAGTAGGCATTAGTAAGCCCACTTCGGTACATGGGAATGTTGCTCTAACTATGTTTGCATTTTTAATATCTTAACGAACCGACACCTTGAGTTTAATATCAAACGGTGTTTTATTTACAATATGAGTTTACAGTTAGGCGTTACTGTACATACTTCCAGATGTCGCCAACATTTAAATCGTGCGTTTGGACTGCGATCATTGGCAGTTGTCGGGTGACTTGCACTATTCTTTCTATAATTTTAAATTTAGTTGTTTTTTAATTGATTCGCATAGTATTGTAGGCTAGCGCGTTTTGATTTTTGTTTTCCATTTATTTCAAGCTATTCTACTTTAGCTACTTTAAAAAGTTTGTTCTTTGTGTTGTGCCATAGCACAAGTTTTCCCCCACTACCTCTGCGTATATATATATATATATATATATATATATATATATATATATATATATATATATATACCCGTGCGAGAACTCTCGCATGTTAGACCCCACACTCATCCCTATCCTTCTATTTTCATTCTAAGACGGAAAGTAGTTATCGAAACGTGTTTATTTGTATCTATACTACTTACTACTATCTATACTACTATACTTTTATTTGTATCTATATAGGTAACTTGCAATGTACTAACACAATTACATATAAAAATAAAAAAACAATGCAATTAATGTGTAAAAGAAATTTTCAGTAAAAATTTATTCAATATCATGGAGAATTTGCTTGGAACAATTCCCAACACTTACTTAAAGACATTTGAAGTAATTATTCAATATTCTTTGTCAATTAGGTTTTAGTTTTTCGTGATAATCTCAAAAATATTAGCTTTTTACTTTTGAGAAAGCTACGTGTCTGAACCCGTTGACTTGAAAATTTCATCGAATGATAACGAAAAAATTGGTACGGGTAAAACACAAACACAGTCTTCACTCTTCACTGAACACCCACATCCTTCCACAATTAAGTACACAGCACTTAATAGTACTTCTAATTGTTGCTGGAGAGCAAATCTTGAATTAATGATTATGCAAATAAACCTCGTGAGATTGCACAAACTACGGTGTTAACAGAAAGCGTAAATATTGTCGAATCTAAGCCTTCTAAGCGTGTCGCCACAAAAATTGCTACCAGCAGGAAGGGCTGAAATATTGAGGTGGCCTTGATAGTATTGAAGCGTGGAACCGAAAAGTTAATTGAATGGATTGGAGAATGTCTCATCTTGTAGGTTATGAAGTGAAAAACGTTTCTATGAGGCTTTTAGCCTCAATATTTTACTTTTTAAGGCTCTAAAACGCTTCGTTTATGAGTTATTTGCAGATATAAGTTGACATGTGATGCGTGTTGCATTTTACTTTATTATTTCGATGCGTTTTTTTAAAGAAATCATCCATATTTGTAAAGTCAAAATGGAATTCGTCAAGTCTGCGTGAAATTCTCTTTCTTTAGAGCCCTCATTTATAAAGATTGGTTGCGTGTGAGAGCCGCAGAGGGGAGGTATACTACTGAAATAATATAGGAAACGATAATATTAAAATGAAATATGAAAGAAAATACAAATTCTAACTTGCGTAGCATCCAACCGCGACACAATTCATTTTACGTTCACGAAGCGCAGTAAATTGGGAGCAGGGGACTATGTTTGCCGCCAAACTACCCAAAAAATACTTATAATTTCAAAAAAATTAAACATGACTTTATTTGAAGATGCTTTTGATGTAAACATTTCATTAAAGGAATGTACCTTCATATCATAATTTTTAAATTTTCCAATACGAAAAATCAAGGTTTTTAACGAAAATAAGACCTGACCATTCTCTTAAACATTCTTTTTCACACAATCCAACACCAAAATTTAATAAAAAACGATGCAGCCATTTTTTTGACTATTTGGAAAATGTCCCAATGGTTTCATGTAAATTCCCCGCCCCTCCAAATTAAAATATCGGTTTTAAATTCAAAGGGCCTTGTCATCAGCCACATCGATTGAGCAAAATTGGATTCAATTTTGGAGAAAATCGGCTGAACGGTTTCGCCGCTAGCGTTGTTCACACACAGACGGACGGATGGACAGAGATTTTACCGGCATTCGATTTTTTGGTATCAAGGATCTACAAAACATGGATTCTGGCTATGCCACGTGTTAGAGGATTTTTTTAGCAATTGGATTTACCCACATTTTCGTTACCACGGCTGTACAAGAAGAGTTTTTCCGCCAAAAATTTGCCGTTTTTTCACACAGCATTATACAAAGTTTTAAAGTAAAAAGGATCTCGAATAAACTATTGTACATCAGACGGCAAAAGACCCTTTTTATGACTCGACAGGATTTCCAGCGTCGGTTTGCCGGCCTCAGCAGGTCAACGCTCCAGTCTCGTCATGAAGAGTTCGACTTTCATTATGATGTAAAATATTATTCTAGTATTAATATATAGTAATTACTGAAGAAGAACACTACATAACTACGGCATGGCAGTCTACGTGTGGCACTTTTGGTGACTAAAAGTGATGTATTGCATCTTTGAATTTACTTTGTCTTTAGAAAATGAGCCACATGCATTCCCGAATAACATCTTCAGATTTGTACAACACACGAGTGCTCTCACGTGCGGTAATAGATCGGTTATCGTTATTTTTCATTTTACCATTTAAAAACGCTAATAACTTTTAGATGTATTTTTATTAGAACGGGTGTTAAGGACGCGTCCATGCCAAAATTACGTTCTGCGAACAGGGAGAAAAGCCGACCCAAGCGTGAACCTACTAATCTCCTCGATGCTCCATCTCGTCAGAGCTCTCGTCCTCATCCCAACTAGGGATATCATCCCTTAAACGAGTATAGTATCTCCAGCAACGGTAGCTCATCAGCGGAGTCGATGACGGAGGTCGCCATTTCCTCCACGAAGTCGTCTCGTACTATTGAACTATATTGATACCCCAATAAAGGTGTTTCAATTGACGCCTGTTAATTAATTTAAGCCACAATATCATGATGTCCAAGAACGGGATGGATTCAAGGTCGACAAAGAACGAGGCGGGTTAATAAACTCAAGAAAACAGCAGGCAACACCTGGTCGCGCGCAGCTTGAATAATCTCTAAACCCTACACGTAACGAGGTCCACAATGAAATGAAAACAATTTAGTGAAATACTGTAAAATGGTGCAGAAGCGGTAAAAGGCTACTTATTAAGTATTAATAACTACAGTAAGTGACAATAAAAAAATGTAAAATATTGAACAAACAATACGAAAGTGGTAAATGCCGAAAGTAAGTGTTAAAGTGACAATACCTAAAAGGACAATACCTAAAATGACAAAGTGCTAATGTCAAAATAACAAATGCCAAAGATGCTCAACTAAATCCAAAATGGCGAAACGTGACAAATATGTTAAAGACTACTTTCACTGAACTGTAATGAGCCGCAAATATCCAACCCACTCAGTTATCTCATGAATGAGGGAGTCAAATCCCCTTGTTTAAGAAAAACGCCTTTGCCCTTAATGGGGCTAATAATAATAGTAATAATAATAATAATAATAATAATAGTGGTAATAATGATAGTGGTAATAATAATAGTAGTGGTAATAATAATAGTACTAGTAATAATAATAGTAGTAGTAATAATAATAGTAGTAATAATAATAATAGTAGTAATAATAATAATAGTAGTAATAATAATAATAGTAATAATAATAATAATAAAAATAATGATAGTCCTAATATTAAACTAGTGGTGCTGCAAAATGGCACTGACTTTCCCGTATTTTTTTCTATTGCCTTGAGTCTGGGCTAGCTATACGGAATTGCGACATACTCTTGCCAGCTGCAACCTATCGCCGCCCAAAGTACGTTTTTTGACATTTTCTTAATTTCGTTTTCTTAATGATAGAACAGAAATATTAATTTTAAAATATTAAAGAACACAAAAACCTAGTTCAAATGCCAATTTCTTTTCTAACACCCCCCTCGCCTACTTCAACTTACTTGCGCCTTCAATTCTCTTGTACCGTTGAACAGGGGGCGGCAGAAAGAATGGTCATAATGAGCGTTTATTATCTCAGGGGCGGGATCTTTAGGGGTGAGTAAGCCACAGAAATCAGGTACATATTATGTGTATATTCTTCAAAGATTCTTACACTACACATAAAATTGGTAACAGACACACATACAAATGCTCTCTCAAATTGAATTACAAATGAATACGAATTCTCATTCCATAGATTCTTGGGAAAACATTAACGTTCTATTCTAAACAAATTTGACTTAATACTCTCCCTTCGGAGTGTGGACTTTTATTAATTACTGCCAGGCCTGGTCTATCAGCTGAAGGCGCGAAATTACCACTCTTTTCTAAATCTCATAATTCAAATTAAACTCTCTTACTCTGTTATTTACAATGTTTCGTTTACCATACATCGCATAAGGCACAAATATACTTAACAAAAGCAAATTAACCCTTTGAAATTATTTCCAAGCAGTTTTTGTCTGATTACTTGGATCAAAATGAACCATGTTACATCGTTCGTACAAGGTAATTGCTATTTATTCGTTTCTCTCTTACTTATTGCAGTTTCAAATATTCTGAATAGCTAGTTTCTTTATTCTGCAAATCTTCGCGCACTCGTTGCGTCAGCCCTCGAGTTCGGATACCAGAAATTTTGCTGTTACCTTGCACCGGTCTTGCCTCAGCTGTCACGCGGACGGACGGACGGACGGACGGACGGACGGACGGACGGACGGACGGACGGACGGACGGACGGACGGACGGACGGACGGACGGACGGACGGACGGACGGACGGACGGACGGACGGACGGACGGACGGACGGACGGACGGACGGACGGACGGACGGACGGACGGACGGACGGACGGACGGACGGACGGACGGACGGACGGACGGACGGACGGACGGACGGACGGACGGACGGACGGACGGACGGACGGACGGACGGACGGACGGACGGACGGACGGACGGACGGACGGACGGACGGACGGACGGACGGACGGACGGACGGACGGACGGACGGACGGACGGACGGACGGACGGACGGACGGACGGACGGACGGACGGACGGACGGACGGACGGACGGACGGACGGACGGACGGACGGACGGACGGACGGACGGACGGACGGACGGACGGACGGACGGACGGACGGACGGACGGACGGACGGACGGACGGACGGACGGACGGACGGACGGACGGACGGACGGACGGACGGACGGACGGACGGACGGACGGACGGACGGACGGACGGACGGACGGACGGACGGACGGACGGACGGACGGACGGACGGACGGACGGACGGACGGACGGACGGACGGACGGACGGACGGACGGACGGACGGACGGACGGACGGACGGACGGACGGACGGACGGACGGACGGACGGACGGACGGACGTTTTGCTTTCAATTGTTTTTTCGGTATCAAGGACCCATAAAATAGAAGTTCTGGCTACACCACGTGTTAGTGGATTTTTTTTCTGCCGAATTCACTGCCCAGCAATGAATTTTTTTCTGCCGAAAATTCTGTTTTTTTCCCGCAGCGTTTCATAACTTTTCCCTATACTACGTATATTACTCCGCATATACTTATGTATACGGGAAAGTGAAACGACAGTCAGTGGAACAGCACACATTTTGCGCAAGTATTGTAGAGGCATCGACAGACTGTGTAGATCTGCTGGTTGCAACCTGGAATGGATTTTATATTCAACCGACTTATAAAAACTTTAGTCGTGAATTAGAGGAATAATAATGTAATAATAATAATAATAATAATAATAATAATAATAATAATAATAATTATAATAATAATAATAATAAATGAGCGAAAAGTTTTCAAGATATGAGGAGAGAGGAACCTAGTTATGGGACCTATCCTATTGTGCATCCAAACATTTGATTGCAGTACGGCGCCTTATGGAGTATTGCCCTCTCTTTCTATCCAATACAATTTTACATAAGACTCTCTCTCTCTACCGCAAGCTGTGTTGCCGATTCAGGAGGCTCGGGGTTATTCGACTCGTCCATTTTGTTTCACGCGCAAATACTTAACAAGTTCATTCAACGATAACTTCAGTTGTGTTAATCTTAGACAATTGAATTTTTTACCAGTTATTCCCAGAACTCTTATAAATGTGATGGCTATTTTGTAATTTAGTTTTATGGTTTAATTTCCATGAAATTAATTATAAATGATAGACAAATGCTTATTTCTACATTTTGACATTCTTAAATTTTCACTATGCGAGAAACTTTTTTATTATTGCAGAAAAGCACAAACACCCAGCAGATGAAATGACAAGGGAAGTCCAAATTTTGATACGAGACCAACCACATTTCTGTACGAATCATGGTTTTTGAGTTAGACGGTAATAAAAACAATATTGCGTGTGCTCCGAACGAACATTTCATGTCGTTAAGTGATCAGCGATTCTCAACAGGCGATGTGAAAGGAAAAATAGAGTATTTATTTTTGGATTTCACTTATTAAAAACAGTGAAATGCATTTAAACATATATAAAAATGAATTAGAAATTTTACAGTTAATAATATTAATGCTAAAGACATTCAACCAGTAGTTGACGTAAAATGTGCTTTCAAATGCAAATAGGTGACGAATTATTAGCTGGGTGTTCGAAAAGAATATTGTGCATTGTCCGCACAAACCCTTGCAGTATTTGATAGCATCCGCATCATCTCACCTTTGTGAATGAGCATTTTCCCTTTATTTTACATAAAAAAGTGGATGTATTGGACGTATAAAATGACTTGAGACTAAAAATTAGCAATATTGACTTTGATATCGATGTCATTCGCGCAAAACAATTCAAGCCTCGTCAGTATGTGATGAACTAACAATGTTCCAACTGGATTTGGACTTGTTTTGCTATAGATATTTCAGTTTTAACTCTCATTTAAAGGTCTATTTTTTAAATAATAATTCTAATAAAAATAATACATCTTTTTTTATCAAAAATCTTTAATTTCTAATATTAAGCCATCTATTTAACATGTTTTGAAATTATTTCCGTTCAAGTGGTATTCTAATTTGCTCCAGGCTGCTGAGAAGTGACAACGCTGTTCTCCATAAGCTCTGTACTGCAATCAAATGCTTGGACGCTCTATAGATTCAAAGAAGCTTGCCAGTCAACGATACATACGCAGCAATGGAAAATTCACAGCAGAACAACTTGCAGACATTCAGAGAAACACAGAAAATATTCTTCGATCAAACTATCCACATGACGAACATACAGAAGCTGAAAGCGATGGTCCTGTTTAGGGTTTATCTCTTCCCAATCATCATCCAAACATCTAGCAATGAATCTCACCATGTGATGAAAATTCATCTGGCAATGAATCTCACTATGTGATGAAAATTCATCTCGCAATGAATATCACCATAAGGACATGATAATAAATCTCCTTCGACGCGAGATAAAAAGCGTTCAACATCCATTCGAATCTCGTTCCCCCTTGAGAATATACGGAAATGCTAAAGGTAAGAGAGTGATAGAGACAGCGAACTCAGTTTTAAATGAGGTTGTACCCCAGGTACAGAACTAGATATTACTGAAATCAATCACGTCGTCTGAGCAACTGGATCTCTGGGATCTCAGATACCCGATATCCAGAGCCTTGTGCTCCCATGGACGAAAAGAATTATGAAACTGATAACCGACACTCGGCGTGAAATATCACTCTTTGCCAAGTCATCTTCTAAATCAACGCGCACCTCTAAAAGTTCAACGAAAAATATTCAATGTTGAACAAAAGTACCAAATTGAAAATGACACAAGGCGGCTAATGGTAGCTGAGAAGCTAAAAGAGAAAATCCAAGCATGGGCTTAACAAATTAGCCGTTACAAACGTAGAATAGATTTCCGTGTGCAGAATCGATTGTTTGAAACAGACGGAAAATATTATATCGCAATCCGATTCAAACAACGGATAGCAATGCTATCACTCCTTCAGAAGATGACGTCAGTGTATTTTGGACAGGAAACTGGGAGGAGAGCAGATACTACAACAAAGACGCATCTTGGATTCAATCTGAAGTTGATGCTGCCGATGAACTTACGGAAGCAGTGGAACATGTTCACGAATTCTCGGAAGAGGACCTCTTCCAAGCAATTAAAAACGTGGTAAACTGGAAACACCCCGGGATTGATAAGATTCAGATTTATTTGTTTAAGAAATTAACAGCAGTACATTCTCATCTAGTAAAGGCTGTTAATAAAATTTTAGAAAACCCAAAGGAACTAGAAACGAAATCATAGTTTAGGCATGTCTTGGATTGACTAGCAGAAGGCCTTTGACAGTGTAACTTACGATTGAATTTTGAGGACCCTGGATATCTATCGATTTCATCCTAGACATATTGAGATTTTTCAAGTCTAGTATGAAGTCGTGGAATACCAGGTTACTAATATACAACGGAAAGGAAGTAGTAAAAACAAGAGGTATTCATTACATATATTTTTATAACGTCCTTATTTTTATGTAGTACATTTTTGGTTATAAGATAACCATTATTTATTTAACATCGTCTCCTGTATTATTTCAGTAGTACACCTTTGGGTTCCGGCTCTCACACGCAACCAATCTTTATAAATGAGGGCTCTAAAGAAAGAGAATTTCACGGAGACTTGACGAATTCCACATTGACTATAAAAATATGGATAATTTCTTAAAAACAAAAAACGCATCAAAATATCTATGTAAAATGCAACCTGCATCACATGTCAACCTATATCGGCAAATAACTCATAAACAAAGCCTTTTAGATCCTTAAAAAGTAAAATATTGAGGCTAAAAGCCTCAAAGAAAAGTTTTTCACTTCATAACCTACAAGATGAGACATTCTCCAATCCATTCAATTAACTTTTCGGTTCCACGCTTCAATACTATCAAGGCCACCTCAATATTTCAGCCCTTCCTGCTGGTAGCAATTTTTGTGGCGACACGCTTAGAAGGCTTAGATTCGACAATATTTACGCTTTCTGTTAACACCGTAGTTTGTGCAATCTCACGAGGTTTATTTGCATAATCATTAATTCAAGATTTGCTCTCCAGCAACAACTAGAAGTACTATTATAGTTGCTTGATACCTATACCTATGAAGATTGTTTCTTATGCGTGTAGTGAACCTTTTCAATTAACATTTTTTCATGGTCTATAAGTGCTGTGTACTTAATTGTGAAGGGATGTGGGTGTTCAGTGAAGAGTGAAGACTGTGTTTGTGTTTTACCTGTACCAATATTTTCGTTATCATTCGATGAAATTTTCAAGTCAACGGGTTCAGACACGTAGCTTTGCTAATATTTTTGTAACTATCACGAAAAACTAAAACCTAACTGACAAAGAATATTGAATAATTACTTCAAATGTCTTTAAGTAAGTGTTGGGAATTGTTCCAAGCAAATTCTCCATGATATTGAATAAATATTCATTGAAAATTTATTTTACACATTAATTGCATTGTTTTTTATTTTATTTGTAATTGTGTTAGTACATTGCAAGTTACCTTTATAGATTTTAAACAAATAAAAAGGTTTCGTTAACTACTTTCCCTCTTAGAATAAAAATAGAAGGATAGGGATGAGTGTGGGGTCTAACATGCGAGAGTTCTCGCACGGGGACGCTAGTCATTTCTTTATTTTTTCCTCCACGTTTCGGGAAACCACTTGTTCCCTTCATCAGGTGTTCTCTAAAAATAATTATATATTGTTAACTTTCATTTTACAATCATAACTATAAATTTATCTTAATTAACATTAAAAACATTGATTCATTCTTCTTAATGTAAGAAGATTGTTAAAGAGATAAAATTTGAATATGTTTTTTGTATTAAGAATCTATAATGTATCATAATAGAGGCTCACCTTTATGTATAGTTCATCGTGTATGCAGTGCCGTCCTAGTACATTCTTTCAACTTTAATCGACTCGATCTTCTAATGAGAGGCCGTTCACCTACAGTCGCGTCACCTTCCAAACTAGTGGAGGCCGCGTCTGGCGTGTTTGTTTGAGGAGAAGGGGTTGACGATCGATTCACAGAACTTGCATCATTTAATGTTTTAAAAGACATTCTTGTTCAGTCTTAGAGCGTATATCATTTTTGGATGTCATTTGATTAGTATCTATTATGGGATTCATTTTTTGCTTAATTTGATATTTATAGTTTCTGAGATAAATCTAGGTAATTTTCTTGTCTCTTTATCTATAATTTTTACATTGTCAAAGTCAATTTTATGATGTTGTTCTATCCTGTGTTTGGTAACAGAGTTTTGTTTCTCAGTTACTTCTTTGATATTTTTCTTATGTTCTTTAATTATTTGCCTTAGTTTCCTTTTAGTTTGTCCTATGTACTTCATGTCGCAATCTTGGCACTTTATTTCATACAGAACATTCTCATTATCGTTAGTGTCAATTTTGTCTTTATGATTTTTTACAATTCTTAATTTGTTGTTCATTTTATATACAGTGTTGGTTTCTGTTTTGTCTTTGAGCCATCTGTTTATTTTGTTAGTGATATCTGGTATATATGGTAAAGTTATTCTATTGTTTTCTCTTTTTCTTGTTGTAATTGGTTAGAGTTTAATTTATATTTATTTAGTCTTTTCTTTATAACTTTTTTAGTGAATTTATCAGGTTAATTGTTGAGTTTTAATATATTCTCTACTATTTCAATGTTCTGTTTTACATATTTTTGTTCTGACAAAAGGACACCTCTATCGACAAATCCATATATTGTAGAAATTTTATGCGTTTTCGGGTGAGGTGACATGTAATTCAGTGTTTCTCCCGTGCACATGTCCTTCTTATACCAATTTGTGGTCAATCGACTTTTTTCTCTTTTTATTGTTATATCAAGAAAATTAATTTTCGATAAAGTAATTTTGTACAAAGACGGCACTGCATACACGATGAACTATACTATAAAGATGAGCCTCTATTATGATACATTATAGATTCTTAATACAAAAAATATTTTTAAATTTTATCTCTTTAATTTCAAATGACAATCTTCTTACATTAAGAAGAATGAATCAATGTTTTAATGTTAATTAAGATACATTTATAGTTATGATTGTAAAATGAAAGATAACAATATTTATTTGTTATTTTAGAGAACACCTGATGAAGGGAACAAGTTGTTTTCCCGAAACGTGGTGGAAAAAATAAAGAAATGATGTTAAATAAATAATTGTTGTCTTATAACCAAAAATGTACTACCAACAATAAAATAAGGACGTTATAAAAACATATGTAATGTAAAATATAATGGTTGTAAATTAACTTTTATTGAAAGAAGTATTCATATCAAGGGTATTTTTCAAGGAGATTCGCTACCCGCTGTGGGATTGTTCCTCAAAATTTGTGTAAGAACTTGGCTAAACTCCCAGGTCATTCAAAAGGTTGGGAAGTCAAGAAATTGCGCAAAATGTGGGCTGTTCCAAATAAAGCAAAGTATTGTAGAGGCACCGACAGTCCTTAGATCCTCACTTTAGGTAACAGGTTGCAACCTGGAGTAGATTTTATATTCAGCCGACTCATAACATCTTTAGTCGTGATCTAGAGAAAAATAATGTAATACATTTAGATGCGTGACTGAGGTACCTTGTTTCAGCTCTAACAAAAGCGCATCCCTCCCTTATTTTTCTGTTCAACCATCTATACATGTAAGAAGTTAGGAATGGTACTTGTGAGTTGCACGGGGCGTATCAGCTAATATGTTAAAAAAATTGCATATTAAAGTCAAATGTCGGACATGCCTGGTGTGCATTGTTTTTTTTCCTGCCTCTGCTGGGGGCCAGCTGCGACCTCTGCACTGCGGAGAGAGCCGTCAATGAGTGGACCGCATCCACTAGACGCGAAGAGAAAACGATGGAAACTGATGGTGCTACAACAGCACGTAGTTTCTTGCATTATTATTAGCAAAGACCGATTTAAAAGGTTTTGATGGTTTCATGGAAGGAATGTATATATTCATCTTATGACTGATGTTTTAACGTGACACAACGGAAAACAAGCAATACATACAAACTGTTTTTTGGAGGTCGCAAAGCAACGAGTATATATATATATATATATATATATATATATATATATATATATATATATATATATATATGAGAAAACATGTAAACTTTATGGAGGTTGCATATCGCACTATCCCGACTGGGATTCAACAATTATTTCAAATTTTACAGTTTTTGAAAATTCAGAGAGGTCAACGAAAATTAAACCTTTTTCATTCTTTAAGTGTACTATATCTTCGAGGGAAAAATTTAAAGAAAAATTTGGAGCTGTTTTTTGAGAAAAGAGCATGGCAACTTCAAACGGAAATCACACGAAAAATGCAGCTCGTTTTTTCCAAAAACTGTACAAAGCCTTATTAATGCTTTAATTTTATAGAGCAGATTTTCATTTAAGAAATAAATCTCTCTATTAATATAATGCTTTTGCAATGTTAAATTTTTTGCAATTTTTGAAAATTTAGTGTGTTCACAGAAAATGACCCCAGCTACATTTTTACCGTTCTTTGCGACATACAAGGAAACAATTTAAAGAAAAAATGTGAATCGTTATTCAGAAAAAAGTATTAAAAATTACCAATCTTTCACGTAAATTTACAAGATATCTATTCATATTTTCGAAAAACTGTACGCAATAGAATTTTAAGATACGTCTTAGCAGAACAGATTTCATTCATCAAAAAGTCTTTATCTTCAATAATGTACTTGCAGGAAGGCCGCAAAATAAATGTGAACTTTTCAAATTCATAGATTCAACGTAAATGAGGCCGGCATCATTTTTTAAAGAGTCTTTTACGCTATGCGAGGAGATTGTGCAATAAAAAATTGTCATTTTTGATCAAATTTAGAATTTGTTTTACACTTCATGAAAAAATATTCCCCAAAGTCAAGATATCCATTTGAAACTCGCTGAGCCTGGGGTTCATTTAGATTCATCGATAAATGTGTTTTGCAGAAAAATAGTCTGAGGCGCTAGTGTTGTCCGTGGCCGACCGAACTGACGAGTGCCGGATATCAGATTTTTTCCCATCAAGGACCCACAAAAAGTGGTTTTGCGTTAGAGAAAAAATGAATTACAGATAAGAACCAAGAGATAAGATTTTCGGTATCAGGGTTCCACAATTTTCTGTCGGGAATTCGCAGATTTCTGTCGTGGTATTACAATACTCTCTTTACGAGAAAGTAAAAACGACAGACGCGCTTTTTATGGGCCTTGAATTTTTAGTCTTTTGTCCTCCAAAATGTGGAACTTGCTGCGAGAAAAAGAATAGGAATAGCACATACATAGGCGAATTCTTTGTAATCAAGTAGTATATATTTTTTCTTTTCCACTTCGTTCGAAATATATCATTTTGATCAACAATTCTCTCCACCAATTGAACTTTTTAACTTTTGTGGCAATTGGCCTGACAAGGAAATATCGTGACGTGTGCTAATACTTTGTTAATAGTTGTAAGAAACGAAGAAATGAGCATCATTCGTCTTTTTTCTGTGGATAAATATCATCTTCTAAAAGCTGGGGCATAAACAGGTATTTTTACCGTTTCCCAATGAAAAACGCATCCTTTTCTCAAAAATGCAATTATTACAAAATGTATTAAAGTGGAAACAAAAATTACAAATCCACTTTAGTGAATACTATTCTCTGTTCTAGGGAATAAACTTCTGCCTAGTATAAAAAAAGATTTTTAAATTGCTACCCAAGGTAGCCAAAAGGAAAACTTCAAAAACAACATATTAGACTTCTTTTTCAAACAAAATCAACAAATAATATTTCGTAATAAAAATTAGTAAAGTATAACTACCACAGAATGCATACAGTGACTTGCTAAAAGAAAAATATATTAAGCAGTCATTTCTTATGCAAACATAAACTTAGTTTTTTCGGTATAACGGGTTGAAACCTCTATGCTTGTGCTCAGATTCTGTGTCGGCATTCGTGCGTTATCTAGCGGGAGTCGCAGGTACTATTAAGCGCCCGCAGCGCTGCCTATGCAGTGCTTTTCTCTTTTTCACCGCCACTTTTATTACTTTCCCGTATACGTACGTATACAAGAGTGATGTACGTAGTATAGGGAAAGTTATGTAATGCTGCGCGAAAAAATGGCCAATTTTCGGCGGAAAAAAATTAATTGCCGGGCCGTGAAAACGAATAAGTGGATAAAACCAGTTGCTAAATTAAGAAAAAAAATCCTCTATCTCGTGGTGTGGTCAAAATCCATGATTTGTTGCTTCTTTATACTTAAAAATCGATTGACGGCATTCCGTCCGTCTGTCCGTCTGTGGTCAACGCTAGCGCCTAAACCGTTCGGTCGATTTTCTTCAAAATTGATATTCCCCAGTCGATCTGATTCTAGTCGAAGCTTTGTGATTTTGAAAAAGATTCTTTAAAATTTGGGGGTACTTTATATAAAGCCCCCCGGGGATTTTCAACATTTTCTCAAAAACGGCTCCAAATTTTTTCTTTAAATTTCGTGTGTGAATAGAGGAAAATACACTTTTTAACATGGCATAGGTCCGATTTTCACGTACAGCTCTGAATTTTCGAAAATTGTGAAAGTTTGAATTTTTTTCGGCGTTTTTCTCCAACTACAAAATTGAAGATAGAGATTTTTTCTTCAAATAAAATTTGTTCTGCATATTGAGTTCTTTAATAAAGGTCATGTAAATGATTTTCACAATTTTGGTAGATGGCCGCAATGCGGCCGAAAAAGCTTTATGCCAAAATAAACAATTACGATGAGGAGCCTACATCAAATATTGATTTCATTGATAGCATCGTAAATGCCACACCATTTCCTACTATTATGACGGCTGGCTTAGCCAATATGGTGTCTGATTTCTACAAATATTCTCTAAAATTCTCTTTAGCAAATCTCCACATTTGGTTTTTAAGCCAATGTTTAATTCTGAAATTAACCCCTAAATTTATTTCACTGAAAACCAAATCCAACTCTCATGCGGCGAAAAAAGCTCTTGCTGCTGGCCGAACCACGTGGCTACAGTCCGAAAAGAAGAGATGGTATGCTACTCGCGACCGTCTCTCACAACATCTTTACTGGACCCAAGGAGAGCTTACATCATCATTACATCCAATGGAATGGGACACGCTGCAGAACACCATAAGGAGCAGGGTCTTCAAGATCTGCAGTCGCCGGAAACAAATTCAGGTGAGCAAACTGACACGCCTTCGCGCTCTCAACAATTCGTCACACCCTCCATGTCATAACTCGACCAACAATATTCATAATCAAAAATTCCACCCCCGTGTCATCAACCTCTCCTCCTGTGTACTAACCGAGGAAGAAGCTTCCCTCCTCAACAAAGGCCTAAAATATTCTGTTCCACACCCCCCAACTCATTCTGAAATTAAAACTCTATGCGTACAGATAGACAATATCATTAGCTATCACCCCAATTCTGATGAATTGAAACACAATATAACACACAACATCAAACAGGAATTAAAACACACCCATCACTCACACATGAACACAATGTCAGAGTCTTCCACTAAACACAGTTTAAAACAGAAAATAGATAACAATAATTTACTCATCTCTAAAGCCGACAAAGGAAATTTTGTAGTCATTCTGGACAAATCTGATTATCACCAAAAAATTTCCGACTTCATAAACAATAACAACATCGTACCTATTAAAAAAGATCCCACGAACAAACACTTGTGCGACATCAAAAAAGAACTTGCAGAATCCAAAGCTCTTTTCCCCGCCCCTAACAGAATCACCCCCCCTAATCCACTTCCACCTCGACTGTACGGCCTACCGAAAATTCACAAACCTTCTACACCGATAAGACCTGTCGTTTCATACACCAATTCCATTACACACAGACTCGCACAGAAACTCAACCAAGATTTTGCCAAACACATCAAATTCTCTCCCTCTCACACTATCAACAACAGTATCAATCTAGTAGACAAGATCAAAGACGTAGTTGTGCCACCCAATGGCAAACTGATTTCCTTAGACGTGACGAACCTTTTTCCGAGCATCCCGACCACGGAATGCAAACATATTCTACGGGACATCCTTGATAACTCTTTGAGTCCAATTCCTATAAAAAATGAGCTGTACAACCTGATATCTCTCTGTTTAGACATAAATTACTTTAAATTTGACAATACATTTTTCACTCAAACTTCTGGCCTACCTATGGGGTCCCCACTTTCCCCACTACTAGCAGACATTTTTATGGACAACCTAGAGAAACAAATTTTTAATTCTGGACACCCTCAGTTAAAAAATGTAACATATTGGTATAGATACGTAGATGACATCATAGTACTTTGGACCGGCACTTACAGACAACTGAAAAACTTCACTGACTTCCTTAATTCTATACATGCTAATATACAATTTACAGTAGAGAAGGAAAATGAGAACAGAACCCTTAACTTTCTAGACCTATCCATCACTTTAGTGAATGACAGACACGCTTTTGACATATACAGGAAACCGACACACACCGACACAGTAATTCATAACAGTTCACAACATCCACCCTCTCACAAACACGCAGCATTCCATAGTATGGTTCACAGATTGTTCTCAATTCCTCTCTCCCTCCAGAACATCAGGAAAGAAATTCTTATCATTAAACAAATAGCTACCAATAATGGCTACAACGACTGTCTTATTGACAACCTTATCAAAAGAAAAACTATCTCCCTTAACACAAAAACATTAACTTCACTGACTCCCACGCACACAACACACACGCACACCAGATACACCATCCCCTTCTTTGGAACACTGTCACTCAAAATTGCCAAAAAGCTCAGTCAATTCGACATACACGTCACATTCAGCACACCAACCTGTCTCCACACCACACTCTCCCACAACAAAGATCCGATCCCCAAGCCTCTATCATGTGGGGTGTACTCCATTTCCTGTGGTAGTTGCAATGCTAAATATATTGGCCAAACCGGAAGATCCTTTAAACAAAGGATCAAAGAACACAGACAAGCTCTCACACAAAAAACCACACATTCACACTTTGCCAACCATCTATTAGAACAAGGACACTCGTTCAATGCAGACACCGACGTCAAAATTTTAGAAATTGAAAACAGATACACACATAGACTTAAACTAGAAGCAATACACATTAATAATTTATTAAACAATCCCCAACACACTATTTTAAATGAACAGATTCCTTCTCTCTCCCCTCTTCTGAAACTGGCCGCTTCCAAAGCACATTAACCCCTCTGCCTGCCTCTTTTCCGCCACCCGCCGGGGCCTTTCCCGCAATGGCCATTTCCTAGAAAAAACCCCGCGTTCTCCCCTACCTCCATTGAACGTTTCCTTTAAATAGCGTACAATGCCTCCGCCCTTCGCTGTCTGTCTGGACTGAGGCCCACAGCCGCCTCTAAGAGGTACGTCAGTTTGCTCACCTAAATTTATTAATTCATTTATTTATTTAGTTACATATTTTTTCTATTTTCACCTCTTTTCAAAATGTACATTTGTATTCAAAATTATGTTTCCATCTACACATTTTATATTATACTTTTATTTCACTCCAGTTTGCTTCATAATATTATTTGTAATAGATTCCATTTATTTTATTTAATTTTCATTTGTCATTTTTAAAAAATCTATATGTCCATTTCACATTTTACATCTCTTTAAATCCAATTCTTGAAAGTTTTTAATTCTTTAAAAGTTTTAAATTTTTGTAATTTAGATATATTATTATTATTATTATTATTATTATTATTATTATTATTATTATTATTATTATTATTATCATTATTTTGTAGCACTGAAGATGGCCGCAATGCGGCCGAAAAAGCTTTATGTCAAAATAAACAATTACGATGAGGAGCCTACATCAAATATTGATTTCTTTAATGTTTACAAATTGCTGGTAATGTGCATATTAAAGATGTGAGAGATCTTTCAAAAAATTACAATTATGTATTTTTTGAAAAAACAAAAAAATAACTCAAAATAATATTTACGCTATACTAAACAGTGTAATTGGCACTACCCGTTACGAAAGTTTCAAGAAAAAAATTGCTGCCATACACGAGAAAATGGCGTTTGAGCATTTTTCTGAAAATGCCGAAATTTGAACTACTTTTCACAGAAAACCAACCGATTGTAATTTTTGAAAAAAACAACCGATAGACCAAAATGGCTTTTATGTCATTGATAGAGTACATTTACCACTATTCATACCAAAAGTTTAAAGAAAAAATTTGGAGCCGTTTTTGAGAAAATCTTGATTTTGTAATTTTTTAATGTTGCACATATTGCACGCAAACTACCAAAATTTTGAAAAACATTTACATGACCTTTATTAAAAAACTCAATATACAGAACAAATTTATTTGAAGAAAAAATCTCTATCTTCAATTTTGTAGTTGGAGAAAGACGCCGAAAAAGTCAAACTTTCACAATTTTCGAAAATTCAAATTGTACGTGAAAATCGGACCTATGCCATGTTAAAAAGTGTATTTTCTTCTATTCATACAAGAAATTCAAAGAAAAAATTTGGAGCCGTTTTTGAGAAAAATTTGAAAATCCCCGGGGGGCTTCATATAAAGTACCCCCAAATTTTGAAGAATCTTTTTCAAAATCTCAAAGCTTTGACTAGAACCAGATCGACTGGACAATATCCATTTTGGAAGAAATTGTACGTATGGTTTAGGCGACGGACGGACGGACGGACGGACGGACGGACGGACGGACGGACGGACGGACGGACGGACGGACGGACGGACGGACGGACGGACGGACGGTTTTCGGACGTTTTCGTTTTCCTTTCAATTGGGTTTTCGGTATCAAGAACAGGGTTTCTGGCTACACCACGTGTTAGGGGATTGTTTTTTCTTAATTTAGTAACTGGTTTTATCCATTTTTTCGTTTTCACGGCCCGGCAATTAATTTTTTTCCGCCGAAAATTGGCCATTTTTTCGCGCAGCATTACATAACTTTCCCTATACTACGTATATCACTCCGTGTATACGTACGTATACGGGAAAGTAAAAATCGAATGATGGCGAAACATCTGTTCGTTCGTCCGTTTGTCTGCTTGTCCATCTGTGAACAACGCTAGCGGCTAAACAGTTTAACCGATTTTATCCAAAATTGATATTCCCCAATCGATCTGGCTGAGGTCGCGGCCCCTCTAATTTGAAAGTGACATTTTCATTTTGGGGAGTACTTTACATGAAGCCCCTGGGACATTTTCAAAATTTTCAAAAATAATGGCTCCATCATTTTTTATTCAATTTTGTTGTTTGATAGTGTAAGGGTCGTTTAAGAGAATGATGCAGATCTCATGTTCGTTGAAAACCCTGATTTTTCGAAAATTTTGTTTCGATATTGTTCGAATTTTGTTTCGAAGTAAACTTCGATTTAGAAAAAAGTTCAAAACATTTTGCTGTCTTCCATACAGCTATTATTATGAAAACTTTTCCTCAATGAAATCTGTTTCTGAAAGATAGATTTTGAAAAAAGATCATGAATAATTTTTCGAAAACTTGAGTACTTTTCATTTAATTTTGCATGGAAAAACGGGCGAGACGGTATCTGCTGTTTTAGCATCACTAGTTTTTAGTGTCTTGGGAAATCTTAAGAAGAACAGATTATCAGCCACAGACAGAGGACCTTAAGCTTCAACAAATCCTATTAAATGGAAGCGTATGGAAAAAGGAAATGGATCAACATTCAATCCTACACTTTCATTGTAACGTTGTAGGCTTTCATTTTACATAATATTCTTGGTGAAGAACAGTCATTCGTAAACTAGTCGATATCAACTCCGTCGCGGGGTTCGTTTAAAACTTTCATAATCGATACATTTATTTAAAAAAATTGAGGATCGTCGACATTTAATAATAGACTCCCTCGCCTCTATTTAGCGAGTTATTGTTACTATAATAATAATATTTATAATGTGTGAGAACTTCGCTAAACTTCCAGGCCATTCAAAGGACTTGGAAGTGCAAGAAATTGCTTTATTTGGAGTAGGCTCACATTTTGCGCAAAGTATTGTAGAAGCACCTACAGTCTCTAGATCTGCTCCTTGGGTAACTGGTTGCAACTTGGAGTAGATTTTATATTCAGCCGACTCCCAACACCTTTAGCCGTGATATAGAGGAATAATATTATAATAATAATATATTTGTCACTTCAAAATATATACGATTTCAATTGGCTGTTCCAAATTCATTAAATATAGGCTACACCGTCAAAAATATGACGAATGAACGAATGAACATTCATATTTTTCAAGAAAAGCTGCGATGCAATGTCTTTGAAAGCATTATAAATTCCAACAAAGCAAACGTAGTGCGGAGAAGAAAACAGTTGCACGCACGAACTTCAGATGCAATCAGAAATATAATAATTTTTTAACTTCATTATATTTTCAATAAAATGATTTTAATTTGGAAGCTTATTTTAATGAGCATTTTCATTTCATGATTTTTAAATCTGCTCTTTTGTAACATTACTTTTTACAAATGTTTGTTATTGAATTTGGAAATGATAATGTCATTTGTAATACTTTCATTGTATTGAAATGTTTCAACTGGTGAATAAAATTTAAATTTCTGATATTTAGTGAAATATTTCATATTGAGTGTGATAAAACTATTAGGTGAAGATAATTTCTGTGGGGATAACCATTCTAATAATTGAGGCGTCCAGTACCAAAGGCAACCAAACCACAAAATAAAAAAATCGAGTTTTTGACATATTTTGTAACCTTCTTTCATCTTTTATTTATTCCGTAAGTTTCATAAATGTATCATAATCCTTTCTGACATATCGGTCTTTTAAAATTTTGACACACCCATTTTCTCCAACATCTGTGTGAGAGCTAAGCCACATTCACGTTCTCATTGATAATACCAATACTAGCAGCAGAACATCAGATGTATTAATTACATTCCTATTTAATCCATGAAAAGATCTGTATTACTAACATACTACATTAATTTATTGGAAAATAAATATAGGACTAATAGAGATTTGATGCTCATTAACGATTTGACATATCAGTTCACGGGCTTGTAATATCCCTTGTTTACCAAGAGTACCGATTGGTAACTCAATGAAGAATGAAGTCCACTAATTAGGAAACAACGCCCGCCTCCCTGTACCCGCCTAAGATGGCTTAGGGCAACAACTATTTCCATGTCAGTATCTCTGACTGTCTTTTGCTTCAATGAACGTGTATTGATGGATGAAATCCATTGTCCATGAGATCTAAGAGTTCATCAATGCCCAGAATTGCGTTTTTATAGGAGAATACTGTCTATTTTTTACTGTCAATTGTCTAATCCAAAATGATTCTGAGTTTTTCTCTGCTCTGTTTAAAAAAGTAACTTGGATATTGATGTTAATTGCATCTGGGCGTGAATGTATTGATTGGAAGAAATCATTTTGCGATGGATGTGCTTAATATTGCCATAAAAAGGTTTAAGTGTACACATTTTTAGTTGCAGTAAATTAAACATGACTATTATGTATGTGTGAGTTGCACGAGCGACAGTGCGAACAAAAACATTGAGTAATTTATGTGTTATGAAACTATAACGTATGATGAATTTTTGTAGGGAAGGGTTTTATTATAATAGATAATGAAAGCGTATCTTTAGGTGGTGAAGGATTATTTAAATTGATGAAAGTTCAGCAAGAAGTACAATTGAAGTAAAACTGTAATTGTAAATGGGTGGGGAGGAATTGAATGTGTGTCAACGCTGATTTTCAACATTGATGAAAACAAAACAAAATAGGTTATTTTAGATTATATAAAATCTTTTGACAAGTCGAGATCCACAGTGATCTCGTATTTTTGGAGATATTATAATTGTCTAAATGTTTAATGTCTTTCCGTCAGCCTCTATTTATTAAGGGCCTAAAACGCGTACTCCAATTCAATTAAAATTACTTTAATTATATTTAAACGTCAATTGCTTCGGCAAGATACTCAATTTTCAAAACTTGCTTTGTAAATATGCGTGAAGAAAATAAATGAAAAAGAGTAAGTTTTGCAATGTGGCTATTGATTGAAAATATTGGAATAATACTATATAAAATTCCAAAAAATATATGTTAGTACATGTTTTTTATTTTGTTTAGTTTTGGTTTATTATTTTCTCTTATAAAATGATTGAAGTTTGGGGGCAGGAACCCCAATAACAAAAAAGTATAAATATTTTTTAGTAAGAAAGTGTTTTAGTGAATATGGAAGACCGGGTATTCAAGATGGGAACTAGATAGGGGTGGGGAAGGGCGGAGGGGAGATACAATAGAAGAGATAGCAGTAGGATCCGCCACAGGGTGGGAATAGATCGATTTGCTCTTCCTGTTTAATAAATTAGTATGACTATTCCACTCGTGAAATTAAAACCAATAGTGTTTTTGCTAAACCCAAAGCTCCAATCAGGTGGATGTATCTCAAAAAAATTTTTGGTTTTTCTATCCGATTTTTCTTATCGCTACTCCCTACTGGCCAATCATAAACTGTCTCTCATCTATCTGAGGAGGCAGTATACAGCGATCGCTATGTCGTTGTCCAGTAAACCGCGTGTGTACTATAACATAACCTCTGTGATTTTAACATAGCTTTCAGTTATTTCCAATATTTGGCGCATTTTGGAACTCTGTTGGACGTAATTACATTCGTGGAATAGTCCTATTAAATACCACTCGTGCTTTGGAAATTATCAGATAAATCCCCTCCTCGATTCGGGGATTTATCGACGATTTCTAAAGCACTCGTGGTATTACCTATGATAAAAACCCACGCAATGCGGAGTACTTCTAGTCAGTAATAAAGTCATATTTTGCGTATTACAGATAACGTTTTATTGACTTTGTTGGTCATAGAAGAATGCTATTTTTTTAGTTTAAAAAACGATAATTATCAGTTACACTGCAGAGTACTGTCGGTAGTTACAAAGCACATAATTGTCAGTACATAATATTGTTGTAGCGTACATAATTAAAATGTTCTGTAATTGACAAAATAGAAATATCAGTTGTTGACTGGTTTCTCTACTCCTAACCACCTTTCGAGAATAATGTACACATCAGTTTCCAAAATGCAGCATTTTGAAAGGCAACTTCATGTGTTAATTCCCGGTATCGTTTGCGTATTTGACCATTTTTGAGGCATTGAAAAGAATGATGGAGAAATAGTTATGGGTTAAATAGTTATAAAGGGCTGTATTTGCAGTCACTATGCATGACTTCAAAAAAGAAGTTGTGGGAGAAAGGGATAAACATTGAGACAGTATTATTTTGCAGGTTGTTTATTATGTATATATGATAACAAATGAATTATTTAGACTTGAGGAGAGAGGGATACAAAGTGAGAAAGCACGCATTACTTTTGCAGGATGTTTATTGCGAGTGAGTGATGCCAATTAGACTTTCGACTTGACGGCGCTGAGGATCTCGTCGATCTTCGCCTTGAGATCGTCCACCTTGGTGCTCAGGTCGTCGATCTTCTTGTTGGACTCGGTGTTGTTGGCGGGTTGCTGCGGGGCGGGCTCGCAGGGCGGGGCCTTCTGCTCGTAGTGGTGGTCGGGGTAGGGCTGGCGATAGCCGCCGTCGTACCCGCCGTACCCGCCGTAACTGCCGTAGTGGGCGGAGGCCTGCTGCATCAGGCAGGCGAACGCCGCCAGCGCCACAATGAGGACCTGCGACACATGCAGAGGGAGCGATCAGCCTTGCTTGAAAGGCACCTCTTCCATCCAAACGGACGGAGATGGCTCAGGAGCGCCACGTTAGCTCCTCCAGCGTCTGACTAGGGTTCGAGTCCTAACGATGGGGGAATTTGTTACGTTAGCTGGATACTAGCTAAGGTCGAATTCAGCCGCTGTCTGGAGAATTCTAGCTATCGGCTGCTCTGATTGGACGTATTCCGTGGTTTCATCAATCAATACCTGACGAGTACCGGAGCAGCCTACCCCCCAACAATTGGAGCACGGCCCGCGGGCAATCTTTCCTTCTTCCTTGCCTTAACCCCTCGCTTTACACACATTTACCTTTAACTACACTTAACATGCACCGCACTTCCACATATGACGAGAGACCTGTCGGAAGTTTAGATCTTGTCCGTGCTGGGACTTTACCTCGCTAACGGAAATACCTAGAGGAGAAAAACCTCACATGCCACATATATTTATGTCGGATCTCACGTTCCAGCGGCGGAGGATCTCTAAAACCTCCCGGAATATAGCATGCTCTACACATATGGGACTAATGACTACAGCAGTCAATGCAGAAACAAAAAAATAATCAATTTACACTCAAATTCGCTATTATGGGAACATGGCTGGACATTTCTTCTATAGGAAAACACATGCGAGATGCACAGTCGAATTTATCAAAGACACCCTCAGAATATCTGTGCCTGCTGATGCATACGCCCCCGCGAGGCCTAGAAATGATTTATTTAACCGTGGCTCCCGGTCTCCTCGCGAACGCCTCACACACTTGATGTCCGAGCACGAACCGACCCCTTCCGACAAACCGGCCAACGCATAGCCTCACCCAATTGGCCCATGCTTTCACCAAAATGGTCGATATTCTGACCTTCAGAAAGCAAGTGGGAAGTGTAACACAATATACCTAGTGCTGCTACAGAATGGCACAGACTTTGACGAGTTAGTTTTCTATTTCCTTGGGTCTGGACTAGCTATTCGGAATTGCCACATACTCTTGCCAGCTGCCATTTATCACCGCCCTAAGTACATTTTTTTTGGCATTTTCTTAATTTTTCGGTTTCCTAATGGTAGAATGGAAATATTAATTTTATAATATTAAAGAACAGTCAAACCTCGTCCCAAATGGCAATTTTCTTTTAAACATTTCTAGCCGTTTTTAAGAAAATGGCGTTTAAGCGCTACCATAAATTACCATAAATGCGAAATTTGAAGCTTTTTTTCACAGAAAATTTTTGAGTTTTCGAAACACTTCGTTAGAAGTAACTTGAAGTAGATTATCTCACAAATACAATTATGTTTACAAATTGCTGATAATGTCCAAATTAAAGGTGAGAGAAATCTTTCAAAAAATTACACTTGTGTGTGTATTCGTTTGAAAAGTTTGAAGAAAAATTTGGAACCATTTATGAGAAAATAGCATTTGAGCGTTTCTGAAAATGCGGAATGTTCAGCTGGTTTTCACAGAAACCCGTTGAGTTCTCGAGCAACTGTACTTGACATTATTTGAAGTACATGTACTTGTAACCATAATAATGAGAACAAATCGCCGCTAATGTAAATATTAACGACGTGAGAGACAAGTCAAAAAAAGCTTTGTAATTTTTGAAAAAATAAAGGAATAGAGTAGCATGGCGTTTATGTTATCTCTTAGGGTACATTAGGCACTATCGTTGCCAAAAGTTTAAAGAAAAAATTTGGAGCCGTGTTTGAGAAAATCTTGTTTTGTAATATTTTAAAATTTCATGTATGGCACGCAATATTGCGCGAAAACTACTAAAATTTTCAACAAAATGTACTTGATCTTAACGAAAGAACTAATTACGGAGAAGAAAATTGAAGATACAGATTTTTCCTTCAAATAAAATTTGTAGTTGTAGGAAGACTCCGAAAAAAATCAAATTTTTGCAATGATCGAAAATTGAGAGTAAACCGTGAAAATCGGACATATCCCACCTTTATAAGTGTTTTTTACTTTATGCTTACAAGAAATTTAAAGACAAAATTTCGAGCCGCTTTTGAGAAAAATTTGAAAAGGTCCTGGGAGCTTCATGTATAGTACCCTCAAATTTTAAAGCATGTTTTTCAAAATCTGAAAACTTCGAGCCAGATGGACAGCGGTTTCTTCAATTTGGAAAAAATCCTTCGCATGGTTTAGGCCCTAATAGTGTTCACGGACAGACGGACGTTTTGAAGAAAAACACTTTTTCGGTATCAAGGGACCCCGAAACGTGTATTTCCGTTGAAATTTCGAAAGCGATTTTCCGCAGCATTACATAACTTTCCCTATAACTGTTATATTACTCGGTATATACGTACGTATGCCGGAATGTAAAACCGTCCGCAGACCCCCAGGCAAATATACCTGTCACTCGGCGTCTCTGTTAGCCAACAATCCACCGAAGTATGCGTAATTTTTTAAGCGAAGACGTTATAATCAATCTCCAGATATAGAGCGTAAGGAATTCCAAAATTGCCACCGATCCCGCCATTTTATATCCAGTTGTCATGAGTATTTGAACTGTGTGGTGTTCTGTTAGTTGAGAACTATGAATCTATCCGAAACCAATATTAATATTCTTAAAAATCTGCATAATGTCACCAATTGTAATCATTTCTTTTAAATTTTGAATTTTGCTTGATGGGGCCATCGGGTGAGAGGATATTAAATGGAGGTGGTTGCACTACTCTCTTTAACAACGGACTCCAATAAAATTTGTTCATCGCACTCCTGGTGGTACTTTGCATCAAGTTAATACTAGTCTCGGTTTGGCCGTGCCTTTAAAATTACGTAGTTACTGACGATACGTTCTGCTGCGGAAAACCCTTTCTGACTCATCCAATTCAAATAGAGTAAATGAAACAGCACCAACATTACGAAACAACATAACTGTAAGTTCTTAAAAATCCGACCTAGTACACCCATAGAAAAGTGTATTTGTCACTAACATTGTGCTTGAATATTGCAAAAATGTTAGTACAACCGAATACTCTGACATTTAAAACAACCTTTTATTCAGAAGCCATTAGCATCATGCAATCATGAATTCTTATTGACAGCTCTGCAGTGAGACTCTTCTTGCACAATGCTGTAGAATCGATGGAGCTCGTAATATATCACTTTACATCAAGAAAATGGTGGGCTTTGACCAAAGCCGACTCAAACGACTGCAGTAATATATCTTTTATTAAATGAATATCTGTTATTTCTTACGAAAAATTGTTCTACTATTGGAAAGCAAATGCTGTAAACTTGGAGAGGATTGCAGGACATCCACAGGCGTGACACCAACAGGTTATTAAAAGTGAGTGCAAAATTCTCCATTCATTTTTTATGATATTGCTGTTATAAGCCACGGAGATGGTAGAAGAATGGGAAGTTGCTAAGATGAGCTCATGTACGTTGGAGATATGTGGTCATTAATTATTTTAACTTGAGATTAACTGCCTGTTGCTCGTGACGATTCAACTTATAAATAGTTAAATCGTTATTAGAATTAAATGTATACTTTATAAATAAACTACACATATTTGTATTCATTGCCGCTGTTGTTTACCAATCGCAACGTG
The DNA here is from genome assembly GCA_031308135.1 of Acheta domesticus. Classification (NCBI taxonomy): domain Eukaryota; kingdom Metazoa; phylum Arthropoda; class Insecta; order Orthoptera; family Gryllidae; genus Acheta; species Acheta domesticus. The sequence goes on along the minus strand of JAHLJT010004567.1, from coordinate 126,143,460 downwards.
AATCTAAATCCTCAATTGCATCTTGCGACGAATGGTGTATTTTGTTTCGTATTTAAATGTTTTTAACTTGCACTGTGTAATATGTATGTTCAAACTTTGCGTGACACAGAGTACGTTATACTGATCTAGGTTAAGCCAACTTTGAGGAAATAAATAATTTTGATGACAAATCATGATTTGCAATTTTACAAAAATCGCTGATGCATCTCCCTAAAAAATTTCCCACAGAATAAGTCAAAAAGTGTGACTCCTCTAAAAGTTGGATTTATGAAACTTTACGATCAGAATTTTGGATAATACACGATTATTTTGATTACGAGGTACCATCATCAAGCATTGCTCGCAAATGGGTATAGCAGAATTGAAAAAATCTCGAATTTTTCATAATAATGCCTTCGCTGATTGTCAATTACAATCACATTATCCACACGCAGTACCGAGACTAGTCGATACAAAGCACAGGTGAAGGTATGACCATTGGAAATTGGATTAGAATATGACGCTTCCCACGGGGAAAAGTATATCAAAAGTAAAATGTATGTTAAAAACACTTTTAAAATAAATATAATATTCTCGGATTAATATTATTGGAGTTGGCTGCCGATCCGTTTGAGAGTCGTGTATAAACATTCCGTTCTTTTTTGGGAGGGGGGGATTCTAAAACTTTGAAAATTCGAATCGTATTTTCATGAAAAAAGTTGGCAATTGCGCGGTAGAATTTTCGAAAATCAAAACTTCTATTGTGTTTCAAGATATTCTTCTGGCAGTTCAGTTTCCTAACTCGTCGCTTTCGAAGCGTTGTCTTCTGCCACTAGGACCCAGATTTCCAGGCGATCCTTGTGTAATTGTGGTGGACAAAGCGAGCTCTCGGCAGATTTACTCGGAATTCTCCCGTTTCCCCTCCCGCTCATTCATTTTCCAATCAACACCCCCCTAATCCTTATTACAGCTATCATCTGTTGATTAAACGATCACATATTGGTCTCAGAGGCCTTAGTAGTTGAGGATCTCTTACTCCCCACTGAAAATATAATCCCATTGTTAGATTGCTGTACACGCGGTTCTGAAGCGAAAGCTTACCAGATAGAAGCGCATGTTGCTGTCGGTGAGGTGCCGAAGGGTAGTGTGTCCTCTGTGCCAGAAGCCGGTCTTTTTATATCCTCGCGAAAGCAGCGAACTTCTTTACTGCGTCATCGAGAGGGTGTGACAAATTATCACACAAAAATGTGTTCATGCAAATACGGAGGCACTTGGCATCTTGCATATGGCACTGCCACATGCGGGGATATTTGCTCAGCCACACACATTGATAAGTTTTACCACAGATGTGGAAGTTTTTGTTGGGCATTACATTTCGGTAATACCTTTTTTGACAAAGTTTGTGCCTGACACTGGAAAATTATAATTACCTTGACTGGTCGATTTCAACCAACCATTTTTCAAGCGCCACTGTGTAACGGTAAATTGAACAAATTTTCCTGTAAACAGTACAGTTTTATCGCCAATTCTTTCGATCCATGTAATTTGTTTATTTGTGAAATAGTCACACTCGAGATGCTGTGATATTACTTATGAAAAAAAACTATTGTTGCATTCAAAATTACGCGAAAACTACTCGTACTGAAAACATTGTACACGATCTTACTTAAAGAATTATTTATGATTACACATTTTACGAAAAATAACTGTATTTGCAATGTTGTTGTTGGAGGAAGACGCCGAAAAAACTGGCGCGTCAACTGTTTCATTTGTTGTGAGTAGAAAGATTTTTATTACACTTTCATCAATATATTCTGATGCGCGAAACGAGTAATCGGATTTCAGAAAGTATGCATTGTTGTTTCAAAGGTAACCAATGGCAAACTTTTAATATAGATCAGCATTTGCCGATTTAACTTAAATTATTTTTAGTAATTAGCAAAGTTTTCGTTGAAGAAAATGATTAAATTCAACTCGTAGTTTACGTCTTACGAGCAATTGCTCTTATTTGTATTAAAACATCATTTTCTTCAGTATACTTAGTGATATATGGCTGTTACTAAACCGTGAGCGGATATCCTGTTCTGAGAAAGTTATTCGCTGTCAAAGACTTATGTCGTGCCTCTTAGTCGTGACTGAGTGAGTCCGAGAGTAAGTCGTGCTGTTTTATTTATTGTGATGTCTCGTTCATCGTGTTTGTAAATAAAATTAATAAACATTCTCTCTAAATTTATTGTTTATCCGGGACTCTCTAGAAATATTATTTTTATTTTGGCTTTGTAAAATGATGGTATTTGTCTTAAACAGAACAGTATCTAATTTTTAAATTGGGGGTGATAATTCAGCACATTCGTTCTCATAATGTATGGAATCTTGACGCAAAATTACGAGAAAAAACTTAATAATTTCGAAAGTGTACGTGTCCATATTTGAAGATATAACGTTAAAGATCAGATTTAATTGAGGAAATAAATCTCTCTCTTTGATATGGCATTTGTAGGAGGCTGCCGAAAAAATGAACTTCTGCAATTTTCGAAAATTGAGAATTCAATGTAGATGAGACTAGCGCCTTTAAAAGAGTACTTTGCTCTCTGCGAGAAAAAAATAATCCAAAAATTTGAAACCATTAAACAAATTGAAAATGTTAAGACCATGCAAAGTAAACCCATCAGAATCGAACTATCCGATTCAATGTCACTGGGTATTAAGTTTGACCAAATCGATCTGAAAATGTCAATTTTGAAGGAAATTGTCATTCTTTCCACTAAGACCTTAACTGTTTAAGCGCTAGTATTACTTTCAGACAAATAGATGTTTTATGTCAACCAATACTATTTTTCGGAACCATGGTCGCGCAAAGTATGTATTCTGAATACAGAACGTGTAAGAGAAAGTAGTTCATTTTTACGGATATGTTATGGCATGTTATTGCCTTTAAAATGGAGTTCGATATTCTCTGCGTGACTTTCAGGAATCGACGAGAGAGATATGAAAACAGTTGCTATTTTCTGGAGGGAATTATGAAACTGAATTGTGGGAGAGATCAAGACAGATTATATAAAACTAAACTGATGTGACTAAAAAGACTACTAAACCTTGTTTTTATATTTAATGGACTTGACTTTCGTATTATTGAAATTTGCTTGCTCTATCCGTAAAGTTATATTGTAATGGATAAATTTACAATATCCACGTTCATTCCAGAACCTGAAGAGAGGCGGCGTAAAGCGCCCACGAAACGTTGAAATAAAATAAAAACATTTAACAACCTGGTGTCATAATTGACTTGTCCACTATGATCCTGAATTAAATTTATAGTATTAATGAAGGGTTTTATTAATCAAAAGATTATCGTCTTTGTAATGTTAATAATTATAATATCAGGGTAAATAGTTCAAAAACCTACTTAAACCATAGTTTGATCATTAGGAATTTAATATTAATGGGAATTAGCAAATTATTTGGACAACCTTTCCATATTTGCCTCCACTGCCACAGTGCTCTCAGGCACACCTGCCCTGCGTCGCGTGTCATGTTGATAGCAGCTGTGGCAGCAATTGGCCTGCTGATCGCGCTTCGCTGAGGTAGGCGCACTTGAATTTGAACTTCATTGTTCATTTACACACGCAAGAGGGTCATGCCCTTGTTTTCTTTTGGCTTCTAATTTCTGTAAATAATTAGAATTTAAAGGGAGCGTTGAAACTATGCATTCAGTTACCTTGTAACCGACTTCAATGCAATGCATTCGAAGATGACGAGTTGCAAACAATGGACGTCAGTAAGAATAAAAACCTCCTTGAAATGAACCGTACTTTTTTTTGATAAACATTTTAATTGATCTTTTAGAAAGAAGTGAAATGATGGACAAACGTGGGGCGAAATGTTGGCGTCGCTAAATCTTTTTTTATCGTTGAGATGTTCAATGAAAACGCACCGGAAAGGGCAAATAGTCATAAAGAAATGTATACGTAAATCTATTCTAGCTTTTTATCAACAGCCTTTTTCGTTAAGTCAGTAAAATTTCAGTTACTGGATGATTGGTGAAACTGACGCCCAAAACGTAACCTTAATGAAAGAACTAACTTTGGATAACAAATTTCATTTGAAGAAAAAAACACTATCTTTAATTTTGCAGTTGTAGGAAGACACCGAAAAAATCCAAACTTTTGCAATTTTCGAAAATACTGAGTTAAACATGAAAATCGGACCTATGCCACCTTTATAAGTCTATTTTACTCTATTATTACAAGAAAATTAAAGAAAAAATTTGGAGCCGTTTTTGAGAAAATTTTGAGATGTACGTGGGGCTTCATGTAAATTTCTCTCAAAAAGTAAGGAATGTTTTTCAACATCTAAAAGTTCGATAGAGGTTTATTGAGTTTGGAAAGGTCAGATCGATGGAGGTTTATTCAGTTTGGAAAAAATCGTACTCATAGTTTCGGCGCAAGTGTTGTTCACACACACGGACGGACGGACGTTTTGAAAAAGCACTTTTTCGACATCAACACCAGAACGTGTATTTCCGTTGAAATATCGAAATCGACCGCAACATTACATAATGTTCCCTATACTATGTGCATTACTCCGTGTACGTATGTATACGGGAAAGTAAAAATTGCAGAGGAACATCGGACCTTCATGGTTAAATACAAGTACATTGAAGAAAATCAAATATTACACTGAAAGATCTAAATTTAAAAATGGAAGAAAATTAAATTATTGATTCAACAGAATGTTTGCGGAAACATTCGGGTGGTTTGATGTACAAACCCAAAGACATTCGTAGAGGACCCGAAAAAATTAAGTGTTGGGACCAAAGCAAAGCGTCGTGAGTATGTGCAACTTTTAAATTATCGAGCGGATGATATCCCCATTTTATACATAGACGAAACAAATTTTAATTGGTTTACTTTAAGGAAGAAAGGTACTCGATGCAGTTACATAACTGCAGGGAGGCGCGGAGCCAGTGCCCATGTCATAGGTTGCATAAGTGCTATAGGACTGATTTACCATCAAATTAGAAGAGGCGCTTTTAGAAAGGAGGAAGCTAAAGAATTTGTGCGCCAATGTCTGATGCTGCATTAACCATGTACCACTCGTACTCTGTATTAGTAATTGATAATGCTCTCTGTCACTGAGGCGTGGAAGAAATACTCATAGAAGAAGAATTCAGCCACCATCACCTACTGAGGCTAAGTCCTTACAGCCCAATGTTGAATCATATCGAAAATTCGTGGTCTAGTCTCAAGGCTGCTGTTAAACGAGATATGCCACAAATTTTAGTTGAAGAAGACAGGGAAAATATATCGTAAACTGAGTTTAGTCTTCTTCAGTTATAAAATATTAAAAAACAAAATATTGAAGTAATAAATCCTATTAATTGTACAAGATATGTTGCTCATGTCCAAGAACTCATTCCTGATGCCTTAAATTTAGAAGATATGATTATGTAAATTATTATTAATGTGTTAAAAAGTTTCGTTTTGAGTAATGTGTTCGTGTCGTAAATTTAGCTGATTTTGTAATGTAACTTATTATTAAAATGTTAATAAAGTTGGTTCTGACGAATGTGTCCACAATTAATTAATTTCATTGTATTTATTTACATTTTTAGACTCAAATTTAGAATTTACAAAGTAACTTCAGATAGATTTCAGTTTGAAATTGCTTAGTCTCAATTTGAAAATGACAGGTTAAATTATGAATGTGTTCAGTGCAGGGGCGTAGCGTCCATGATGTGGATGATGTGTTACGTATACCATATCAGGTATTTTATTTTAAAATGATTGTAAATTGTCAATTTGTTACTTTCTTTTTCTACTACAAAATATTTCATTATATTTCAAACATTGCGCCGCTGAGAATTCGATTCTTCACAAGGATGAACGAATCAGTCTGAAATGCCGCCTAGACCACGGTGTAAGATATATCGTACACCGTGGCCTAGCCTGCGCTGAGAATCACATGCACACTGACCCATTACATCCAGGGTGCCTCCGTACCTTGGTGCCTACGAAAAAAGCTGTCGTTTTACGAAACTTCATTGTTCTCTTCAGTGTTTGTAAGATAACGAAGTTAATTAATGAACATTGTCGTTTTGTTTATATTTTATTACCGTCTTTTGATGCATTTAGCAATTATATATTTGTAGCAAATTTAGGTTAGGGATTGTGGTGGTTGAATGCACAAGGGTATGTGACTGTGCAATCCACTTCTGTGCCCTGAAATGGCGAGCACCACGCGATCCAAAGTGCCTACATAATTATGGAGTCGTATTTTTGTGCCGTGGACAAATTATAGCACATGATAAACAGTTAAAAATATTTGAAAAACATATGAGAGGATAGAATTTGATTTAAACAGCCAACACAGGCTATGTTGAGCAATACAGTGGTGCTATAAGGGAAAATAGGGAAATTCTGTCACACTTCATTCGAGTTGTATGCTTTTTTGGGAGACAAGGGCTTGTATTTTCTAGCCATAATGAAAATAGGGGATTATCAAATAGAGAACATTTCATGGAATATATAAGTGAAATAATGAAATATGATAAAACTGACAAGGATGATATGAAAATTCCAGTGTTTCGTGCAATCTCACCAAGAAATTCAGATTCATTGGATTTCAAGTGTGAGCACGGTAATGTCCCATGAAATTAAAAATGAAATTTCTAAAGCCTCTTTTTTCTCCGCCATACGGGATGAAACCCTTGATGTAATCAGCAAGGGACAACTGTCAACTGTTTTTCATTACGTGTCTGTAAATTGATTGATTTTCTCTTTCCTATTATATTTTTATTAAATATCATTTATTTTCATTTTATAAATTATGCCAATTCTACTGGGTTCGAAATCATATGAATTGGACAATTTTGAAAATCATTGGGTTTCATAGTGCTCTTATTATTAAAGTATGAGGACGCACATTTATATTTTGCTAGGTCGTGAACTCAAGTCAAGTTTTTCTAACTTTCAACCAGTAAACTACATGAAGGACGTGAGCTATTATTACTTTTACTGGATCAGTTTTTATCTTAAATATACAAATTATTTGTGTGCTCTAATTGATCAAAGTGACAGAAATGGTTTTGGTGAACGAGATATATTTAAATTATAATTAAAGTTTTAAATTATTGTCTCATTTCTCGAGTTACATACTCTAAGCCAAAACTCATGCTACGCCACTGGTTTAGTCTCAATTTCATTGTGTTCATTCTCAATTTGAAATTGTTTGTTCTCTATTTGAGGTTGTAAAGGTATAGAGTCCAGTGGGAAATATAGTTAATCAAATTATCGTTCATGTTGTTGTGACAGAAGTAATTCCATCACGAAGGACATGATGAAGGATGAGAACCCAAATCTATTGCTGATTTGCCGTTGCAAATAGATTTTATTACATAGGAACGAATATTTTGTTGGCAATTATTGCAAAAAACGCTCGAGTCTTTCTGCGTTCAGAATTCAATTTTTATACGGGTGAGAGTAGGGATCCCAGAATTAAGAACACGTGGGCGGAATACACGTAGCACATCACACACTGTTATTAAATAATTTTGACGTGAAATAAAATAAAAAATAAATAAAAATAAAATAAATAAAAAAACGTCATAGTGTTTCACACTGTGCAAAAAAAATACTCTCGTTAAGAATCTTTAACTCGCTTTCCCATTGAGAGGGCTTCATATAAATCGGCGTACTGAGATATGTGTGGTTGGTGTGTGTGCAGGGCGTGGCCATGCGGCAGAACCGGCGGCCGCTGCTGGTCGCGGTCGTCATCTCCGCCACGGTGTGCTGGCTGGTGCTGGCCACGTACATCAACCCCGGCACCGTCCCCGACCCCGCCCCTGCCCCTTCGGGCCCTGCTGGCGAGGCGCTGGCGCTCCCGGACCCGGTCGCCTGGAGGGGGTTCTCGCAGCAGGAGGTAAGCGCTTACATCAGGCGGTTTTCGAAAATCGCCTCCTCAGCAGTCACATCAGCGTGTTAGAATCGCATGGTATCAAAAGGTGTTTTCGTTACACTCAAAACTTTGTATATGAATTATTGGAAGATCTAATTTCGAAGATCAGATGTCGTTAAGAAAACATACCTTCCTTCAATAATAAAACACTGGAAGTTGTGTGATATACTTACGTATACATATTGTGTGTGTACCCGAAAAATACTGGAACCACGAGTTAAAAATACATTGGGAGTTACACAACGGCCGGGTTTCTCCAGGACAGCTCCAGAGACCGAGCCAAGGGTCCCGAGCGGGGGGAGAAGCACTTGGCAGGAGAGGGGAATGGAGCGGGAGGCCCGGAGAGGCGCCGGGTGACTGGCGGAAAGGGGGATGGTCGGCGGCCGGCGAGCTAGACGCATGTCACGAGAGTGACCGGAAAAATGTATTTAAAAGGATTATCATATCACTTAATCTATCTTATCACCCACGATTAATTACAATTTTTTGAGGCTGTTTTATCTACATTTTATCATTCAATTCCTTTTAATACTTTTAATATGTTGTATTACATCACGAACCTTTCGACTTTGTCCCTTTAACCTACTTTTATATAATATTGTCCATTTCGATATAATTGCCGAAAAATAGTATCTGCTCTAATTATTATATAATTTATACTCTCCTCTTTATTTATTTACGCCTGGTCTATTTGTTAGTAAACACATTTCCTTGGATCCGGCTCAGTGTTAAATAAAAAAGGCTCGCTTTTCGTTTTCCGATCGTATCTGAAGACGGCGAGTTCACTGCATGGTAGCTTTAGGTAATTGTCGTCAAATGTTGAGTTATTTCCAGAAATAAAGGGTTCTGGTGTATAACATGATAAAACACATGGAAACGTTTCCGAGATACAAGCAAATAAACATTTTTGCTCTAAGGCATTTAAATGGGGGTACATAAAGATAACAGCCTGGGAGCCACTATTATGCGCCATAATTTCTTTCATTTGAGAACAACAGCGCATGGACAGCAGTTGGAAGCGAACGAAAGTTTTAATATCACAAAAACTACAGCTTTGTGAGTTACCATCTTTTATTCCCGAGCCCTTCAAATGGTACCACTAATTTTGCACATTGTAGAATATCCAGGATTCCGTTAAAACACTTGTATGCTTACAACAACAACAACAATAATAACAAAGAGAATATGATATTAACTCAATCCACATCGGTGTTTTAATTTAATGGCACCCAGACTTTTTATTAAGCAACACTCATTCGCATTTTGTTGAGTTCCTCTGCTGAAACAGCTTCATAATGAGTGTGATTGCCTCGTATGTGCGAGGGGGAGAAAGCTCCTTAAGAGTCTACGTGCCCCTTCGGCTGCCTGTAAATCTCCCTACCCGTTCATGCGCTGCCACAGGCCTTCGAGTCACTAGCAGCATAAGAGAGTTCTTGGTCGCGAGCTCACACGTCGGCGAGGAACGTCATAATGGAGGTTACGGTCGATGCTTCTTAAAGTGTACAAAGGGAGTGGAGTTATTACACGGAGGGCAGGGAGCGTCGGTTGATAACAGAAGGGTAAGCACACACCATATATCCGATGATGATGATGATCATCATCATCATAGCGGAAGCCTGACGGGGGAAAGGAATTAGTGGCAAGGAAGTGAATAGACTACTACATCAAAGATGTATGCATTATTTTCAAGCACATTTAAAAAAAAAGTATTTATTAGTTGAATTATCACTGTGATGGTTAATAGATTACTTTCAATTTTTCAGATATCTCAACTGTCAAAACTTGGTAGAATGCTTTTCTTACAAGATAATACGAACCTCACTGCAAGAAACAAAACGTTTACAGTCCTTATTTGGAAAAATGGACCAAACATGGAAAGAAGGCATATTTTCCATTATGGAAAAGAAAGGTATTTCTTTACTTCTTCATTAATAGTTCGTATACATTTTCTGTTGTAAATAAGTCAATGTAAAGTACTGCTGTTAGGTTCAGAATTATTATTTATTTTCTGTTTTTTTTTAAACAAATTGTTTACAAGTAGGAATATAGGTATTATTGTGTGCCCTAAATTTAAACATAAATAAATAAAATAACAATAAAATCGTATTTAATTCATTGTCAATTAAATATGAGTTATATTAAAAGCAGAATTCATTGGCTTGAAGAGGACAGCGACGAACTCAACATCGTGCAGAAAGCCGTGTTCGTCGCAATATAATTGGCATAATTATTTCTGTAAAATAAAAATATTTTCTAGGAGTAATGCTGGCTATCATGCAAACGAACTGCAAATCTTCTAACGAACCATATTAGTGGGATCCTTTATCGAACAATAACCTTTTCACATTTTGGTTTCTTAAAAAGTATTTAAAGACGAAGTTTCCCATGTGTACACGGAGAGTAGTTTCTTAACAGAGTTTAAATTTTACGTAAGTAAACTACTCGTCTTACAGAATGGCACAGACTTTTCTGTACCAGTTTTCTATTTCCTTTGATCTCGGTTAGCTATTCGATCTTGCCAGCTGCCGTCTCTTGCCAAAGTACATTTTTTGGGTCATTTTCTTAATTTTTCGCTTTCCTAAAGGTCGAACGGAAATATTTTAAGAATATTAAAGAACCGTAAAATCTAGTCCTAAGTGGCAATTTTCTTTGAAAAATTTGAAGCAGTTTTTACGAAAATGGCGTTTAAGCATTACTGTAAATGCAAAGTTTGAAGCTCTTTTTCATAAGTAATACCATGAGTGCTTTAGAATTACGTGAGAATTTCCAAAACAAGAATGGTATTTAATGGGAGTATTCCACGAATGAAATAACATTTCACAGAGTTCCAAAACGTGCCAAGTGTGTATATATATATATATATATATATATATATATATATATATATATATATATAAATGTAATTCAATTACCATTCATATTTCGGTAGTTCTACCAGGGCCATCTGCCAATGCAGCAGATGGGCAAGATTAAACCGCGTGGTCGATACCTAATCAAAATTGGGGTAAACAAATGAATATACAGACGATAACATTAAATGTATGTTTATTTTGCTTTAAAGTAACTTTTGATGTAACAAACATTAACATTTAAAATAGCAAATGTATATTCTTTCAGTTGAAAACACATTTATTAAAAACGCACTTTTAAAATGAAATACATACATTCATTTGAACTGCAACTGGGTATGGCCCGGTGGCAGTGAACTAACAATAATTACAATAATAATAACAATAAGAGTACAATACAAAACGAAAGGTTGAAGTAACTTCATTTTCATTCACAATCGTGTTGGATTCTAAAACAGATGTGTTTCATGATAAATGTGTCTGTCTTGATTTATTGATGGTTACCGAATGGTGTTGCTCATTGAATTTCAGATAGGGCTTCAGTGATGATGTATCAGCATCATCTCCTATATTATTTGAGTAGTAAACATACCATTTGCGGCTGTCACACACAACCAATCTTTATAAATGTGGTCTCTAAATAAATATAATTTTCACGAACACGTAACAAATTGCATTTCGACTTTAAAAATATGAAGGATTTGATTAAAAAAACATATCTAAATATTCATGTCAAATATACTTTCTATTCTTCTACGTGTTTTCTAGAGCTTCACGAATTATGTCATTGATTTGGTCTTCAGACGCGTTACCGAATGTTATTACTATTGAAAATAACTGAAAGTGATGCTAAAATCAAAGAGGTTGTTTGATACATACGTGGCTCACTGCACACAGCGGTTGATACATACCGCGTCATAAGATACACGAGTCGGAGCTTATAATTAGCCAGTAGGTAGGAGAGATAAGAAAAATCGGATAGAAAGAGCGATAAATTTTTTGCGATAATCGGATAGAAAGAACGATAAAGTTTTTGCGATACACCTCCCAGATTGGGGCATATTATATGTATAGTTAAACACTATTGGTTTTAATTTAACGAGTGGAATAGTCACAGAAATTGTTGTTTACGAAAAACTTAATGAGAAGTCATTTTAAGCACTTTAACTCTCAAATGCAATACTGTTTACGAATAGCAGGAAATGTGCACTTAACTGTGTGAGAGATATTTCAAAACAATTATATTTGCGTAAATTATGAGAAAAATTCCCCCAAAATGAAGTGTACGTCATATAAAAAAGTGCAATAAACACTATCCCGACCAAAAGTTTAAAGAAAAGAGTTGGAGCCGTTTTTGAGAAAATTTTGAAAATGTCCGGGGATCTTCATTTAAAGTACCCCGAAATTTTGAAGAAATTTTTTCAGTTACGGCGCCTTGAGTGGAGCCCGATCGACCGCGAAATATCCATTTTAGAAGAAATCGTATTTATTGTTTAGACGCTAGTAGTGTCCACAGACGGATGGATGGACGACGGTCGTTTTGCCGTCAATTGGTTTTTCGGTAGGAAGGACCCAGAAAACAAGGATTCTGGCTACGCCACTTAGTAGAGAATTTTGTTTCTTAATTTAGCAACTGCATTTATCGACATTTTACTTTCCAGTACACATACGTATATACGGAATAATTATTGACAACGTAAATTATGTAATGCTGCAGAAAATTGATTTCGAGATTTCAACGGAAATACTAGTTTTGGAGTCCCCTGATACCGAAAAAGTATTTTTGTTTCAAAACGTCGTGTCGTCTGTCCGTCCGTCTGTCGTTCCGTCTGTAAACACCATTACCGCCTGAATCATACGTACGATTTCTTCAAAATGAATATTCTCGGTCGATCTGGTTCTGCTCGTAGCGTCGCGATTTTGCAAAATAATTCTTCTAAATTTGGAGGAACTTTGCATGAAGCCCCCGGACATTTCCAAATTTTCTTAACAGCTCCAAATTTTTTTCTTTAAATTTCTTGTAAGAATAGAGTAAATACATTTATAAATGTGGCATAGGTGCGATTTTCATGGTTAAAATTGAAGACAGAGATTATTCCTTCAAATACAATTTGTTCTCCATGTGGAGTTCTTTCATTTAGGTCATGTACATTTTTTCGAAAATGTTAGTAGTTTTCGCGCAATATTGCGTGAAATATTTGCTATTTTAAGAAATTACAAAAACATAATTTTCTCAAAATATGGCTCCAACTTTTTCCTTAAACTTTTGGTAGTGTTAAAGTATTCTATAAGGTCACGTAAAAGCCATATTGCTCTATTCTTTTGTTTTTCAATAATTATAAAAATGTAAATGTTTTCGACTTGTAAATATTAACAACGTGTGAGACATAAGAGGAGATTTGTTCATATTATTATATTTATGGGTACATGTGCTTTAAATAATGTCAGAGAAAGTTTCTCGAAAACTCAGTTTTTTTCTCTGAAAACTAGCTCAAAATTCCGCATTTTCAGATACGCTTAAACGCTATTTTCTCATAAATGGCTCCAATTGTTTTCTTTAAATTTTTCGAAGGGATAGTGCTAATAATTAATATGACGTAAAGTTCATTTTAGGGTATTTCTTTGTTTTTCAAAAATTACACAAATGTAATTTTTTTGCAAGAACGCTCACACCGTTAAAATGCAGAATTCGAGCAATTTGTAAATACTACCGCAGTTTTTTCTCGCGTCATTACATAACTTTCCCTGTAACACGTATAATACTTCGTAAATACGTATGTATACGGGAAAGTAAAAAGTTACGTTAGGTAAAAATGCCCAACAGTTGCGAATAGCATCGTTTCGTTGTCTTCCTTCTCATTCAATGTTTCGCCGCTTTTTCGTACATTTTTCCTAAGAGAACTTCTTAACTCCAAGATGCTCAATAAAGCAATCTCCTCGGAAGATGAACGAGTTATATAGGGTAAAAGCGCAGCAAAATAAGAAGATAAGTTTATAATATAATGAATATAATAAAGAATATAATGAAGTTAATAATATAATAAGTTAAAATAAAATGATAAATTAATTCTCTATCATTCATGTAATCACGTTAACAAGATCACATACTTGTGGCATTACTCGTAAGTTTACAATACAGAAACTTTTTGAATGTTTCTGAAGAACAAGAATCCAATACATTAGGATTTCTTAATTTGTCACGGCCGAGAAAGTAGGAGAATGGAATGAATGGGTTATATTATAACATTTTTACGCGATATTGACTTATTGGCATTTGGAAAATATTTTGAATTACACGCAAAGATAGTGGATGAAAAACTTGTAATGTTCAACCCAATTATATTTAAATGAAATACTTTCTTTTCCAGGCACGATCCTTATGAAGATTGCTCAGTACGTAACTGCCGTATAGAATATGACGATAAATTCTTGTCCCAAGCAGACGCAGTTATTTTTCATCTTCATCGGACGAAAAGTTACACAGAACTACCTCCACGTGAAGCAGAGCACAGAAACCAAAGATGGATATTTCTTACTGATGAAAGCCCTCATCATACATTTCTGATGGACAGAAGTACCAATAAACTAAAAAACTATGTAGGCGTTTTTAATTGGTCTATGAGCTACAGGTAAGGAATAAATATTAAATATCTTTTATTTGTTATCCTCTTAAGAGTGATGCATTAATAACACTGAACATCACTTACTCTTAATACATTACCCCAAGATTTTGGACCGTATTCAGGGACGGACGGACGGACGGACGGACGGACGGACGGACGGACGGACGGACGGACGGACGGACGGACGGACGGACGGACGGACGGACGGACGGACGGACGGACGGACGGACGGACGGACGGACGGACGGACGGACGGACGGACGGACGGACGGACGGACGGACGGACGGACGGACGGACGGACGGACGGACGGACGGACGGACGGACGGACGGACGGACGGACGGACGGACGGACGGACGGACGGACGGACGGACGGACGGACGGACGGACGGACGGACGGACGGACGGACGGACGGACGGACGGACGGACGGACGGACGGACGGACGGACGGACGGACGGACGGACGGACGGACGGACGGACGGACGGACGGACGGACGGACGGACGGACGGACGGACGGACGGACGGACGGACGGACGGACGGACGGACGGACGGACGGACGGACGGACGGACGGACGGACGGACGGACGGACGGACGGACGGACGGACGGACGGACGGACGGACGGACGGACGGACGGACGGACGGACGGACGGACGGACGGACGGACGGACGGACGGACGGACGGACGGACGGACGGACGGACGGACGGACGGACGGACGGACGGACGGACGGACGGACGGACGGACGGACGGACGGACGGACGGACGGACGGACGGACGGACGGACGGACGGACGGACGGACGGACGGACGGACGGACGGACGGACGGACGGACGGACGGACGGACGGACGGACGGACGGACGGACGGACGGACGGACGGACGGACGGACGGACGGACGGACGGACGGACGGACGGACGGACGGACGGACGGACGGACGGACGGACGGACGGACGGACGGACGGACGGACGGACGGACGGACGGACGGACGGACGGACGGACGGACGGACGGACGGACGGACGGACGGACGGACGGACGGACGGACGGACGGACGGACGGACGGACGGACGGACGGACGGACGGACGGACGGACGGACGGACGGACGGACGGACGGACGGACGGACGGACGGACGGACGGACGGACGGACGGACGGACGGACGGACGGACGGACGGACGGACGGACGGACGGACGGACGGACGGACGGACGGACGGACGGACGGACGGACGGACGGACGGACGGACGGACGGACGGACGGACGGACGGACGGACGGACGGACGGACGGACGGACGGACGGACGGACGGACGGACGGACGGACGGACGGACGGACGGACGGACGGACGGACGGACGGACGGACGGACGGACGGACGGACGGACGGACGGACGGACGGACGGACGGACGGACGGACGGACGGACGGACGGACGGACGGACGGACGGACGGACGGACGGACGGACGGACGGACGGACGGACGGACGGACGGACGTACGTTTCAAATGTTTATAATTTTAGTAATCTTCTTCAAGATATAAAAAATATTATTCAAAATGATTTCACAACCAAAACTATAAAGAATAATGTTAAAATTAACTTTCAATCAATTGAAGACTTAATTATCCAGTTCAAAAGGTATACATTATTATTTAATAAAAACCGTGAACCTATAGACATTTGTTCAATAGAACTTACTAAAAGTGCTGACGCTTCTAAAATCTTCTAATTGGAAAAAAAATTCATAGTGTAATAAAAGTCCAAGCAACAACATCAAATAATCAACCTATTCAATGTAAGAGTTGCCAAAAATTCAATCATACACAAACCAATTGTAGGTTAATCCCACGTTGTATTCAGGGACGGACAGTGGACGGACGGACGGACGGACGGAAATTGCACCAACTAATTTCACTGCACTTGTCATCACAGAATGGATTCCGATGTGCCAGTGCCTTATGGACGGGCCGTCCCCTTGACGAAGGAAGAAGCTGCCGCTGCTGCAGCGACAGTCCCTTTGTCGAAAAATTATGCCCTGGGCAAAACTGGTACCGTCGCAGTGTTGGGATCGAATTGTGGGGGCTGGAATCATCGGTGGGATTATGTCCGCGAACTGCAAAAGCACATGCACGTAGACGTTTACGGAGGCTGTGGAAATGATTCGAAAGCGTAAGTATTAACCCCCTGATTAACTGCAGTCTATAATTCTTTAATTTTATGTGTTCAGTTATTAGATAATTTCAATCTTTTTATACAGCTTTACTTAAATTAATTATTATTATTATTATTACATTATATATTTATTATTATTACGTAGTTGTTTTATTGTTGATGAAGTATTGATATCAGAATAAACTTTCTGATATATTGTTACATTTTATTATGTTTTATTTTATATATAACAATTACCCAGTAAATGTTATTACTTGCATGTAACTATCCCCAAATTAAGAGTGGTGAAGGTTTCAAACACATTGTGGCTGATGCACTTTAAAAGAAGTTAATGTGGATACACGTTTACTTCTAGTAATTTTCGTAGATATAAACTGTTGATATGTCATTTTAAGCAACTAAATTCCAAAATAATTTAAAATTAAGAAAGCTTGTTTCTAATGTACTTAATACATAATAATAATAATAATAATAATAATAATAATAATAATAATAATAATAACCCTAAAAATTGCCCAGACTCTCTCGATCCCATTGTCGATCCCTCTTCACAGCTGCTGTTATCGCCATAAACATTTTTCATGTTTTCTCAATTGTTTTAGTTTCTAAAACAATAGAACTGAAATAGGTCTTTAAGAATATTACAGATGGTAAAATCAGGCTCTATATGCAAATTTTCATTGTATTATTTTGAGCCTTTTTTTTTCGAGAAAATGTCGTTCATTCGCTTCTGGATATGCGCAGCGCATGCAGCTGCGGCCATAGTTACATTGGCGAGACGGGACGCACAGTAGATGAACGCCTCCGGGAACATATTCGTCATTATAAATACAATAATACGAATAAATCGGCCATAGCATTGCACGCATGGAAAACTGGCCATGCCATCTTATTTGATGACACCCGCCTCTTAGCCAGAGAAGACCGCTGGGGTACGAGGAGGGTAAAAGAGGCGGTGGAAATAATTAAACACCCGCATAATCTTAATGCTGACCAAGGCATTCGTCTTCACGATGCCTGGAAACACCTATTTTACCAGGACGTCCGGTCTCGAACGGACGCGGTCCTAGCTGCTCCCCTACGTCCGGTAACGGACGGAGCGCCGTCCGTCAACAGCGCCCCGCGGAGAGCCCGGCCCTGATTGGCCGGTGCACTCTCTCCGCATTGGCCGACCACCCGGCCGACCGGTACACAGGTAGAAGGGGAACGTAGCCCTATATTAACCCGTGCACAGTTTTGTTTTTCATTTTATGTTGTCACTTTGTTTTGTCCAAACATCGATTTTGTTTCTAATTCCATCATACTATTTCGTCAAATTAATTCTGTCAATCACGGCGCTCCTGGCGCCGTGATTGGCCGGACCGGGCTGCCCCCGGGCGTCCGGCAGCGAAGACAGAGAGAGGCGCAGAAGGTGCTGACGCCGATTCCGAACAACACCCTAATCAAAACAAAGCAAGACAACCAATTTAGATTAATTCAAATCTAGGCAGGGGAAATAGGGAAAATTAAATCATTAAACTGAGATTAAATTAGGACAACAATAAAAGGGTGCATCTTGGCAAAAACTAAATTGAAATAAAATTAATATTAAATTCTATATCTTGCTTTGTTTTGTGTTTTGTGTTTTGTTTTTCTACTTCATGAGTGTTATCTTTTCTTATTTAAATTCCAAATTTATTAGCTCAAAATTGTCAACTTAGTTATAATTATGTAATTTATTAGCTCAAAATTGTCAACTACGTGTTGTAATTATGTACTATTGTCTTTATAAATAAATTTAAATTAAAAAAAAAAAACCCTAAGAACTACCGTTTGGCAAAGAGTGAAGCGAGGCGAGTGCCATTCCATTTCTTCTTTGGAGCTGCTCAAACAACTTCAACGGACACGGACCAAAAGTGACTGCAAGAACCCACGTGCGCCGCCCAGACATGGGACAACCATAGGGCGGCCACAGAACTACTAATAAACCCCCTAAAACTTTCCAAACTCCGGCGGAAGAGCTCCTGCAAGGGAGCAGGCCGCCACCTAGAAGGACACAAGTGCTTCGTACAACTCCGTGCATTACGCCCTGAGGAAGGTCGCAGAATGGCGACCGAAACGTCGGCACCTTTGCCATGGACGCGGCGTCACCCGGACAGCCAACTTAATAAAATTGTGATTATTCGTTCTTGTCTGCAAATTAATTTGATCAGCCTTCTATGCCGTTCTTGCTCAGGCAGTCGGGTTCGAACTTAAGTATTGCTTTACCCGTTCCGCAATCACTTATTCAATATACCATCCGTACAGAGTGGCGAAGAATCTGAAAATTCTGTTAAAAGAACGTCTAATTCTGGATTGCACGTATTGTAAAATAATGATAAGCTTTCTTTCAAATATATCAACTCTGATTTATTATAAAAACAAATTATTCAATTTTCCAGTTAGCGTTAACTTTAAAACACCATAGCTATTATAAAAGCTTCGAATTGGTTTTGGTGATGACCTATTTTGCATTTCTAATAGTTCAAATGAACAAAGACGCATTCTTCAGTTCCCCTACGGCGCCTCGTAGAATCTTCTCAACTGTACCGCGATGACTTCTTTCTTCCCTTAATAAATCTCTGTTTGTTCAATATTAAATAGTATGGTCTATTAAATTAAAAATATTAATATCCCGCTAACTCCCTAGGCTTTCGTCACAGACGCACGCCTATACGCGTACTGTTCCACAGTAAACAAACTCTGTCTTTTTCCTGAACGGCGTCTTAACCTGCTCTAATATTGTAAAAAAATAAGTTTTTTTATTCAAAAATTTAGATTAATCCCACCCACAGCTAAATCTTTGACCTGCTCGCTGCTGTGTCGTGAGCAAGAGTGAATGTTCTCCGTCATCTTCAATCTTCAAGAAACCGATTATATCCCTTTTTTGTTCCCAACAAAAGAATGTTCTTCCGCCTCGATTATTGATTTCCATATGTATCTTTCTTCGTTACCAAAATGAACCCTAATAACGACTGTTTACTCTGCTCCTGTCAAAGAATACAAAAAACTTTAACAATTTCACAAAACTCTTGCATTGCTATGAAAACACAAAATGAAAGGTACACTGACTAGGCGAGGCTACCTGACTGATACAGTAAGAAAAGTTAAATTAGTGTAAACATTGCAGAATGTATTGAAGCCTACGAGGCACATATGCCTAGATTTTTCAAACCAGACTACTCTCATAGTACCACAACTCCTCCTTTTTACACTTCTGTCTAGTAGAGGGTCTCAATGCACATAGAAGAAATGCCCTTCGCTGACGGGAATGCTTCACGCCAAAGTTTTTGAGCATTCCCGTGTGGAGCGATAAGCTGCCCAACGCACGCCCCGTTCCGTCGTGGCCCATCACCACCCAGCACTCTCCCCGCTAACCACGCCAGCTCTGACCACCGCCCCGAGAATGATACCGGGCGCATGGCAGGAGGTGGCTAGCCGACCGGCCGGGGGAGGGGCGGACGGACGGAGGCGGGGGGAGATACGGGTGGCGATGGTGGTGGTGGTGGCAGCGGCGCCGGCTCCGGCGGCAGCGTCGGCGGCGGTGGCGGTGACGGTGGTGATGTCGACGTGACGTCATCGGTGTCGGCGGCGTGGGTGAAGCCGCGCGGCGGAAGAAGACGCCCCATGCGTAGAGGCGCGGGGGAACAATGATTAATTAATTTCTTTATTAATTAATTTCTTAATTATTTTAAGTAAGACGCGCGAATTTTGGAGTTGGCGCTCCCATAACACACTGGTGCAGCATGCATAACACACTGGTGCAGCATGGAACTCCCATAATTTGGCGGGTGTGCCACAAAGAGTGCCTAGGTGGGCGGAAGTCACAGGAACTTTTCACCGCGCCGAGAAAAATGCGCTAACAGCTCCCATACCGACTGCCGCGATCGTCTCTTGACTCAGCTATATTCCACTACTGAAATAATACATTTCCCCGTAATGTTAATGGCTCCCATTTTGGTATATCACAGTTTATTTAGCAGACTATTCGTAAAAAAATTGAAGAAAAATTCCAGCCGATTTTCAGAAACTCTTTTTAAATAATGCCCATATTTCAATCGAAATTACGCAAAACAACTTTTATTTTCAAAGAAATGTACATAACATGAAATAAACAATTAAATGTGGACAACAAATTTCACTTGGAAGAAATTAGATTTGCAATAATATTGTTATTCGATGGGCTAGAAAAAAATATAAAAGTTTACTGTTTTCGAAAATTTTTCGATAAATTTTCGAAAATAGTCAGCCTATTTTTTCGTAATTTTACTTCAAACATAGACAATTTTAAAATTTTAAAACTACTGTTGTTTTCTCGGAAACAGCTTCAAATTTTTTCAAGTGTGTAGCAAAGAACGGAAAAGAAAGTGGTGCTGGTTCCATTTTCGGAACTCGCTTTTTGTTTTCAAAAAATGGAAAAAAATCGAAATGATAAATTCGAATATCCTGCACTTCTTTCGAGATTTTTACAAGGCCGTTCCGGCATGTAACGTCGATATATAATAACCGTAATTGAAATTCGCCTGATAAAGTTTAATGGGCAAAAAATAAGGAATTACAAAAAATTTACATCGCAAAAGTACATTTTCACAGGTTTTTTTGTAAAAAGTAGTAGCAGTAAAAGTAGTTAAAAGCAGTTGTAGTTCTGTAAATTCGTCTCATTGTTGTATGAAACGCAGTTTTAATTGTCGAATTTGTTTTGATATTTGCTTGATAATATTTAGTTTTTGCACCTAATGCTCCACGATTTGTAATGAGCTTTACAAAAAATGGTGAATGAGGTGTGTTAATTCGAACAGAAATTGAGGTATAAATAATAATACGTAACCTTTAGTAAGGGCGAGAAAATATGTGCTGTTATAGCTCCACTAGTTTAGCAGGGTATTGCAATAAGAGTCTGACTAAAATTTGCAGATTTCCGGCGCACGATTACACTACTTTGTCCTCTTACGAAGTAAGGGCGAGAAAGTAAAATCACTGTCGGTGAAGAGAGTGCTGAATAATGTGTTACCGAGACTCAGACATGATGAATTTGCTTGCAAGACTGAAATGTTATTAGAAACTTTGTCATTCCAAAGGGTGAACTTCAACACTATAAAGTTTTGCTCCAGTGTAGTAGAACTAGTTGCATTGCCAACCGAATTACAGATTTGATTTAATAGTATTTCTGACGCAATAATCCCCATGTTTTGAGGGTATGAATTTACTTATTATTCACAAATGGTTTCTCACTAATTAACATAATTGTTTCAGGTGTCCAGGAGGCTTCACGAAAGACTGCCCGAAAATAAAGAACTATAAATTTTATCTGGCGTTCGAAAATTCGAACTGCCGAGATTACGTCACTGAAAAAGTGTGGTGGAATGCGTATAGAAATGGTGCAGTTCCTGTCATCATGGGAAGCACTCAAGAAAACATACGACACATACTCCCTCGCAAGTCATACTTGCATGTTGACGATTTCGCGTCTCCAGCTGATCTCGCCAGATTTCTGATACATCTAGATAGTTCCGATAGAGACTACAACACATATTTTCAGTGGAAATATAAATATAAAATCCTGAATGAACATGGTTATTTCGAATCACCAGTGTATCACTACTGTCGGGTATGTGAAGCGCTTAATTATAATGACGAGTCACCCAAAATGTATGAACATCCAGAAGAATTCATAAATGAAGAGAGAGATTGTAAATACACGAAATAATATCTCACAGGTAGGCAAAGAAAGAAGGTTCATCTCGAGACGTGAAAGGGAATTGTAGGCAAGGAACATTCACTTCTTACGATACATTCCACCGATGCATAAGTGAAATACAAATAAGTGAAATGGTCTTTGCGAAAATGAATGAAACAAATCGCACAAAAATTTGAAATATAATATTTTTTAGTGGTTTGTGAATTACTGAAGTTACCTAATTCACCAGTCGGCTTAACAGCAAGGACACGTTACGGAAGATTTAGGTATTTGTTCTTAACATGAGGTCGAGGAGAGAATAAATTCAAGGTAATTGAAACGTGGTGTTTGAAAATTGTTGCATCGTTTCAGTAAAAGCAGGTATGAGATCATTCTGTCACTGGTGATGAAAAATTAGTTTTATATGGAACGTCCTGTTCCTCCTCTGCTGTTTCGAATGTCCGTTCAAATATAGTGATTTTTTTCTCCGTGCAGTTGGCATTAAAAAAAAAATATTACTTAAGTGATTGGTACTGGTATACGAAGTTTTGTTCCCGATGTAGAGGAGAAATTAACAGAACGAGTCAATATTGGGTATAAACAACATTTCCTGCAATAAAATCTGAAAACGTAGCTGTATTGATAATAGCAGTAGTGAAATGATTAAATGGAGTTATAAATAAGGAGGATTCATTGGAATGTGACTCTCTCGAAAGTGAATTCAGGGAACGAGGGAGGAAAATAAAAGAAAGAGATCTCAGAGTTGAGACATATACAGGCTATATATAAACATGAGTACAATATACTATTTGTGCTAATTTGTTGTAAGTTTCTTTACACTTCTATGATTCAACAAGACCAAAAGGAAGATGAACTGAAGAAAATGCAACTAAAAAACATCGTAATAATTTAATAGAATTAGTGTACAAAGATTGAATTTTTTCACCTTTCAATGATTTCAATAATACAAAATTGTAATTGAATGTATCTTGAAATTTTGAGCGTAAATGTGACAAGAGCATTTGAAGAGACCATACTCTCATCATATTACTAATGTATATTGGTATAAATTTTGTCCCCAATTTTGTTTTTTCCTTGCAAGCGATTTGGAAGTCAGTTTTTGAGACGTGTTAGTGTCATTGAAATATCATAAGCGCCAACAATGTATTATAAATTTAATTCACATGTTCATTCGTTCACATAGTTGAAGGAGTTCTGGGAGGTATTATTAATGAATGTTCTGAAGGTCAGAATTCTTGGAAACGGGCCCGCAACTGACTAGTCACTGCAGGTTTTTGAGAAAGAAAATAAATTTAAAAAATGTGACTTGGTTGCTAGCTTGAAATTCTATTTTTTCAAGGAACATATTTGACATAATGAAACTATAGGTTAGAGTCAGCACCCCTTCTTCGCTTAAGTTTGTTGAAATCATTTTCATTCACTGTTTTTTGTATAAATTCACATGCATTGAAAAAGCCAAAGATTGGAATGAGTTGTTTAATGATATTTTATTCTAGTGACATCTTTTTTGAAGTGAATTAAATTCTGTACAGAAATAAAGCTGTATATTTATTTGTAATATAATGTTTTCAATCATTGATATTTGTTTGATTTAAAATTCCTTGACCTTTAACATTCCTTGACGAGTCACAGGAAAAGTGACACATTTTAAATTACTTCCATTTTTTAGCAAATGGTTTGATCAAGAGCAAGGGAATTTACGTCACTCCCCAAAGCAGTGTTTACCTCTCTCTTTCGGATGCGATCTGGGCAATCTTAATTAATTTTTGGTAGTAAAAATATTAAATTTTCTTTACAAATTTCTTTACTTAGATAATAACTTCAAAATTTTGAGGATGTGTACTTGCCATGTGATCTAATGAATCGTATGCAAAAATAATTCCTATGTAATTGTCACAGCTGATCCATCATACATTCATTTATTTTCTAGTCTAATACTTGTATAGTATGAACATATTTCATAGAGACTCATGCAAAGACGCATTTCTCAACAATAGAATTAAGTTCGTTAAGGGTAGGATCCTTTAAGGATTCTTAAAGTTCAACTACTCATTTCCTAACGAGACGTTAGTTTAAAGCATCTTACAGTTGTAAACAATGTAAGACAATTATAGAGAAAATAACACAATATAGAGAACAATGTATTCAAAAATAAAAAAACACATAAATGAAAATTTGAAATACCTTATAAGGAAACCACAAAAAAAACACAATGTACTCAACTAATTCTTAGGAAACCATTCTAAGTTTACAATAAAGCATTTCTTGGATTTGCACAAACCTTTTTATAACCTTGGCAATTAAAATAGCAAAAACTCAGAATTAAATTTACACCTTTAAATTATGCCAAAGCTCGTTTTCATTTATTTGACTGTCTGGTAATTAGATTGATTTTGAAATAAAATGCCTCTTTAGAACATTAGTTTACAATTCTATTA
The DNA here is from genome assembly GCA_031308135.1 of Acheta domesticus. NCBI lineage: Eukaryota > Metazoa > Arthropoda > Insecta > Orthoptera > Gryllidae > Acheta > Acheta domesticus. The sequence goes on along the minus strand of JAHLJT010004567.1, from coordinate 126,118,727 downwards.
AAAACTGAAAATTTGTACAAGATACTTTAAGTATTTTTAAATGAATTTTCAAATATCTTTCCTTCAATTAAATACTTTCCATTACTCAATGTTCTAGTTGCTCAATGAAAATCACACAGAATACATAAACAGTTAATGATTACGTTATTAACTATTTGACTACTGGAAATGTTAAACTTGGCGCATTCTCTTACAAGCAAAATATGGCTTTCTAAATCGGTCCTGGTATTTTTTTTTTCACAAACTAACTAGTGGTGCTAAGAATGGCAAGCATTTCCCGTATTAGTTTTCTATTTCCTTTGGTATCGGCTAGCTATTGGACTTGACACATATCCTTGCCAGTTGCCTTCCATCGCCGCCCACACTACATTATTTTGACATTTTCTTAATTTTTCGGTTTCCTAAAGATAGAACGGAAATATTAATTTTAAAATATTAAAGAACAGTAAAACCTTCTCCTCAATGGCAACTTTCTTTGAAAAATTTGGAGCCGTTTTTAAGAAAATGGCGTAAGCGCTACTGTAAATAAGAAAATTGAAGCTTTTTTTCAGAGGAATATTTTGTGATTTCGAAAAACTTAATTTGAAGTCATTTACTCACAAATTAATTTGAACTCATTAACTCACAAATACAATAGTGTTTACAAATTGCTGGAAAAGTGCAAATTAACGGTGTGAGAAATCTTTTACAGAATTACATTTGTGTAATTTTTGGAAAAACAAAAAATACCCCAAAATGAAATTTACTTCATATTAAAGAGAGCAATTAGCACTATGCATTCCAGAAGCTTGAAAAAAAATTGGAGCAATTTTTTAGAAAATGACATTAGAGTGTTTGTGAAAATGCGGAATTTGGAGCAAGTTTTCACAGAAAACGTTTGAATTTTTAAGAAATTTTGCATGGCATTATTTAAAGCACATGTACTCGTCAATATGAGAACAAATCGCCGCTAATGTAAATATTAACAACGTGAGAGACAAACAAAAAGATATCTATATCAAATCAAAAAGAGATTTTGTTTGAAAAAACAAAATAAAAGTGCAATATGGCGTTGATTTTATCTCATAGAGTACATTAGGCAATATCCTTATCAAAAATTTAAAGAAAAAAAGTAGTAGCCGTTTTTGAGAAAATCTTGTTTTTGTCATTTTTTTAAAAAATTGCACATATTGCACGCAGTGTTGCGCGAAAACTACTAAAATTTTAAAAAACATGTGACAGACACGCCTTTGCGCGTTCCTCCACGAGATTCACTATTGACAAGTTAATATGTGGCAACAGTGAACTTTGTATTACTATGTATTGTGACACGCATCATGCTGATCACGGACACGTAAATGTATGCTTCCAGCATAAACTGTTCTTTACAATATGTACTGCACTTAATTGTGTCATAAGCAGTAGCAATAAGTGTGTGATAAGCAGTATTAGTCTGTCGGTGGATGACATCACACGCCTTACGCGCTTAATCAACCTGCAAGTGTCTACAGAGCATCAGTTTCGTTTATATGCAGTACAATGTTTTCTCATTTCAGCACCAGTGTGTTATGTTGTGCCTTCGATTTCATTCTAAATGTTAATTGGAACAACTTCAATTTGTTTTAACTAAAAGTGCCTTCAGCTACTATAATCATTTCAACAGTTGCATACTTGCAGCTAAATGTATTATTTACTCAATGTTAATTATGTTTTCATTCCATTTCAATCAGTCTTCTGAATTCTGCCTGAGTAATAGTGATATCTCCTATAGATATAACATTTAAGGTAACACGTCCGCGTCGCAATTAACCAAGGTGGTCCTTCGAGTTTACCTCAAACCTACCAAGGTAAGTGGAAGGAGTTGGCTAGTAGCTCACCCCAGCCATTTCAACAATTCAAGGACTCTCAGGTGAGCCCCCAACAAAGGACTTTTGCACCACTGAACGCCGTTTTATGATGGCAGAAAAGAACTAAGCAGCTACGGGTTCTGGCTTAAAAGTACGTTTTTTGTGCGTTTTTGGTTTCGTGCCTTCTTGTTCGGTTCATAATTTGCACCATTAGAAGCTACGAAAGAATAGGACACCACAAAAGTAATGGAAGTAGAAGGGATATTTTACTTTAATTTTGTGTATGTAATGTATGTATTAATTTTAAATAACATTAGCCTGCAAATTTAATTTTGTTTGTTGCCTAAAGTAAAATATGTAATTTTATATAAAGTCCATGTGCCAAATCATGATTTTCAATCGGTTTACTTCTATCACGTAAGGTTTTCTTGCGAAATCACTTTTCATATATTGTATACTTATGTTTTCATCACAAACGTTTTCATAATACTCTTTTATTTTAAAGAAAAAAACAATATTTCATAAACACAATTTGCTGAAATTAATCTTTAACACATGTAACTAGGGCGTTTTTGTTTCATTTCCTCTTGTTTACATCACTACTGGAAAGTTTCACACAAATATTATCCCCGTTGCGTCTAACTTGAAAAAGTCCTCCTGTTCTTTTTTTCTTTTTTAGGTCGCTTTTTAACTACTTGGTCATATAACGACCACTGTGATTGTTTTAACTGTAGGGGGAACTGTAGAAAGCACATGTAAGGACAACACGAGCACTAAACTAAAGAGAAAAAAAAAGTACTAAACACCCATGCTCGAGGCGGGATTGGAACCCGCGGTCCATCGACCCGAGGCAGCTACGGCCCTTTAGCCTTAGCGACCTCGGCTATCCAGGCTCTTTTATGTTTGTCTTCGGGTATTTCTCGCTTTAACATCCAACACTAGTCTGCAAGCCACTGAGGCTCCAGCGTCTCTGGTACCTCCTTTCTAACTTCAGCACATCATCCCTACTTTGATTCCAAAGTAGGTAAAATCTGTAATATTCTGAATAATTCACCACCAATTACATTTTGCTTCTGGAAGGTTCTCGAAATGGAAAATTCCCATCCAGCGCTCTTTATCTCTCTAACGTTTTGGACGTTAAACGAGAAAATGTGCAGTTCCTCCGTGCAGTTGCATGCATGAGCGCATGTGAGCTGATTAAATTTATTTGATGGAGTCAAAAGGATAAAAATGCTAATGCAACAAGGGGCATTCTATTTGTTTTGAACTACGTCCTCCTAGGGTGAAGTGGGGGGGGGGGGGTCTGGCGAGGGTTCGGCGAGAGGGGGTGTGCACTAACAAAATTGTTGATGGCTGACGCGGCGCCCGAAGAGGTGATTCACAAGAGGCTGGCGAAGTGTCGGTTTTGACCTGACGTGTCGGGGTGGGAGGGGCTGGGGACTACGAACAAGCACAGGCACGCATAGAGGCATAAAAAAATTGCTTCGTCCTCAGAGCTGACGAACTCTTAATAATTTAATAAAATGTAGCTTATGTATTAGAGATTCCAGCTTTTAGGATCTATTCGCCGCTACAGTATGAATGAGTTGTTGAATTAATATAATTCAAATAGGTGTCAATTTCAGGTTTGTTAGACTTGAGGGTGTAATATTTTCGCCTGAGTATTTTGTTACTTTTGTGCCGTGCATTGTTGTGATTTAGATGGAGTCACGATGGGAATAAGTAATGAAAACGATCGTAAAATAAATCAGAGTTGCACCGATTATTGTGGTCGCAAAATTGAAAATTTGGAACTTTGTTTTGTTATTTTTGATTACATAGGTATGAGACGAAGGTTACTACCAAAGTAAGCCACGCATCTTATCACCATAAAATAAATGGGACCATCCCGCATCCTGCATGGCACGTTTCGCGAACCTTGACCCAAAATAAGATTCTGGATCCGGTAGATTAATTAATCACAACAGAGAAAAATAACACTAGGAGAGTTGGAAATTGATTTTGTTGTCGCCCAGTATAAGCGACATTGTTATTTTACCGAATAATTAAATTAAAACAATAGGGAATAATAGGGGGGTCGGTACACAAATTTAAGTTAAAAGTAAAATCTTTTCTGCTGCAAAACTGTTTCTATACAATTAGAGACTATACTGATCGTGAAAAAGAAAAATAATGTTTAATGTAACAAAACAAAGATATATAATGAATTAGTTTACGTTTGCATTGTATACATTTTCAAAAAATATTTAATACGCCTGTAACAAGTAATGTACTTCAGCTTCCGGGTCAATGACCCCCATCTCGATCAGGTTTTTGTCCAGTTTCCCTGTTCCATTGAGCAAATGCTGAGATGGCCCCTTGTTTTGCTTCTAGACGTAAATGTAGCTTCACTGTGCGCACGTTTTGTTGAGCACTCCTTTTGCTTGTAGTTCATTTACCGTTGAAATTGATTTTCTATAACTCGGGGAAAAACATTTTTCAAATATTTTTATTTTTCTAAAATAATTATTTTCTAAATTCATTTTTTCCTTGTTTTTTTTAAATTCTGGCCCTCAAGAAAATGTGCGCAGATAAATTTCTTTCCCCACACGTCATATACAGTTTTTACTGTTTTTTGACAAATAAATAAATTAATTAATTAATCTAAAGGTTACGGTTGGCTACTCAGATAAGGGAAAATATCTAAATTATTATTAAATAAACAAGCAAAGTGTGCTTAATGTTTAATTTTTAGCACTAGAACTAAAAGTGTGACGATGCTCCAATGTTCTGCTAAAACTGTGATTACATCAAAGAAAAAATACGTTTGTTTTATTGCATCCGCTATTACTGATCTGAATACCAAATTAATTGATTAGTATACTTAAATAAAAATAAAATGAAAGTCAGTAAGGCTGTCTAAAATATATAGTATGACACATGTGGAAAAAGTGATTTTATTTTGTTGGTAGGACTGCGACCTGAGGCTTATCAAGGCCGTCTAGAATAGAAGGCCTGCTCCAACGCCGAATGACGTCACGAAGGGTGGCTGGCAGGAAATGCAAGATGTCCACGTTTTAAACAGAGACTTAGTTCTTAAAATCGTACGGAAACCCATACTTGTTTAAAATAACACAAGGAAACATTAAACCTTCTTGACGCTCCAGCAATTTATTTTAGAGTTATTTGTTTTAAAGCATTCCGATATTGTACAATTATCGTACAAGTAAATTAACATAATAATGAGAAGGCTTACATTTTTGTACATACTACTTAATTATCATATAAAATTTCGTAGAATTCATAAAACAATTTTGCTGCCATAATTGATACTCATAAGAAATTAAGTACCTTCCTCATAACAATTCTATTTATATTTATTATGCTCTATTTATTTCAAGTTGTCAACTTTAATTCAATATCGAAATTTGAAGTATAGCAGGTATAGTAGTAATACATTTATCAGATATTGCTCTGATGGCCGTATTAGTAATTATTAATATTTGTTTATATTGTAAGGAACAGTAAAATATTCATAGGTAAGTTAATAAAATTCAAGCTGCTCAAAAATAAGAAGAGGAAGGGTGGAAAGTAATGTTTTATTCAGAAAATACTCCAGCAGATTATGTAAGACTTTATGAGATTATTCAAAAGAAACAAATCACATTGGAAATACATAAAAAAATTTTTGAACGCTTCAAATTGACTTTAATGTTTTCCTATTTTGCACTCACTTTTGTGACCTTGCGTCTTACTTCTTGAAATCATTATATTTATCACTGAGCATTCCTAATATATAGGTTTATTTCATAAAATGTTTGACACACACAAAGTACTATGTTCCATTAACGTGAGCAGAATTTGTCCACAAGTCAAAACTTTGTTTTCTATTAATCGAATCTTTGTCTCACATACAAAGCCCTTCAATCAAGTACTTTGATTTTCATGCTTCAGGACCTTAATTTCAAAACTTTCAGATATCTATATCTGAAACACTTGATGAGTTTTCGTCAAGTTGTTAGGCTATTCACTGCTATAGAAGGGTATGCATTTTTTACTATGGTCGGATACGTTCCTTTAGTAAATATTTCAACACTATCTCTTCTTACTGCCTTGTTCTGGTAGAGAATAAATTTTGAGTCGAACACACACAAGTTCTTTGAGGGGACAAAATCTTTCCTATTTATGTTTTCATCCACTTCTGTCGCAGAGCAGGATTGTTTGGAAATTTAAAAGTTGAAACGCGTTCAGTCGTTTCATCATAATTCGATCAACAGCATGGCACACCTCACTTGCTTGACATTTTGTCATAAATCTCTCCTGCCTAATTTTCAAAGTGTCTTCCTTTAAGGATAGTTTGCATTCACTGAAAAAAATTCAGGGTACAATAGTAACACCACACATCCAAGAGCAAGCATGAAAACATACTACAACACATATTACATAAAATAATTGATAATTGCACCACATACATATATCAATACTAGAAGTAAACATACCTTGCTTAATTGAAGATAATGGACGAAGGAATTCTTTTTATGCAGAAAACCGAGCACGCAATTAATACTGAATTATTAAAACATCCGTTCGCATCTAAACTTTACCTACAAGGGCTAATTAGCTAGAATATTCTAGCTCGTTGACAAGAGCTTATGCGAAAACGAAAAATATTCAGCCACCGATTGTGACGTCAGATCACGTGACATTCACATTGGCTCAGGCAAGGCCGTCTAGAAGAGTATATTAGAAGGCCTGAGCCAATGTGAATGTCACGTGATCTGACGTCACAATCGGTGGCCGAACATTTTTCGTTTTCGCATAAGCCCTTGTCATCGAGCTAGAATATTTTAGCTAATTAGCCGTTGTAGGATACGTTTAGATGCGAACGGATGTTCTAACAATTCAGCAATAATTGCATGCTCGGTTTTCTGCATAAAAATAATTCCTTCGTTCATTATCTTCAAGTAAGCAAGGTATGTCTACTTCTAGTATTGAGTGATACGAGGATGTGGAGCAATTATCAATTATTTTGTCTAAAACATGTTGTAATATGTTTTGTTGCTTGCACTTGGATGTTTGGTTATACTATTATACCCTGCGTTTTTTTTCAGTGAATCCTTGAAAACTGTCCTTAAAGGAAGGCATTTTGAAAATTAGGCAGGCGAGATACATGAAAAAATGTCAAGCAAGTGGAATGTGCTGTGCTATTGATCGAATTATGATGGATCGACGGAACGCGTTTCAACTTTCAAATTTCCAAACAATCCTGCTCTGTGGCAGAAGTGGATGAAATCATAAATAGGAAAGATTTTGTTCCCTCAAAAAACTTGTGTGTGTTAAACCCTCCGATTCAAAATTATTCTCTACCAGAATAAGGCAGTAAGAAGAGATGGTGTCGAAATATTTTTTAAAGGAACGTATCCCACCATAGTGAAAGATGCATACCCTTCTATCTCAGTGAACAGCCTCACTACTTGACGAATACTCACCAAGTGCTTCATAAATAGATATCTGAAAATTTTGAAATTTAGTTCCTGAAGCATGAAAATCAAAGAACTTTATTGAAGGACTTTGTACAAGATATAGATCCGATTAATGGAAAACACAGTTTTGAGTTGTGGACAAATTCTGCCCACATTAATAGAACATAGTGCTTTGTGTATGTCGAACATTTTATTAAATAAACACTGTACATTAGGAATGTTCAGTGATAAATAGAACGGTTTCAAGAATGTAAGACGCAAGATCACAAAAGTGAGTGCAAAATAAAGACATTAAAGTTAATTTAAAGCGTCCAAACAATTGTAATATATTTCCAAAGAGATTGGTGTCTTTTGAATAATCTCATAAAGTCTTACATAATCTGCTGGAGTATCTTCTGAATAAAATATTGCTTTTCATCCTTTTTCTTCTTCCTTTTTAGCAGCTTGAATTTTATTAACTTACCTATTAATATTTTACTGTTCCTTACAATGTTAACAAATATTATTAATAATTATTAATACGGCCATCAGAGAAATATCTGGTAATGCATTCTACTAGCTGTACTACTAACTTCCACATTAAATTAAAGTAGACAATTTGAAAGAAATAGAGCAGGAAAAGTATAAATAGAATTATCATGAAGGTACTTAACTTCTTATGAGTATCAGTTATAGCAGCAAAATTGTTTTATGATTCTACAAAATTTTATATTATAAGTAAGGTAGTATGTACAGTTGCCGACACATAGAATGGGTAACGGCCAAATTCAGAAGTGCCCGTCTTTATGCGCATTCTGGCACACTGTACGAACGATAACGCCATCTGGTTCTTTCATTGTTAACTATTACAAAAGAACATTCGGAACCAATTGCCAACGACTGAGAAGCTGATAGGCTAGATTTCCCGCAATCATGATCTCTAGTTTGAACGTTCTCTATGATACGCGTGTTTATCCGAATGATTGAGAGTATTGGCGTAGAAGGCACAGGGGGCGGGGATAGTCTCCATCGCGTCGTCATGCAAGCCATTCGATCGTCTACAAGAAATATAAGATAATATCAATATAAGATAATATCAATAAAGATAATATCATACAATACGACATAAAAAGTTCAGAACATGCAGTAGAATTAGTGGATTTGAAAAGGAAATTTGGAAATTTTTAATTCTGATTTACTTGCAAAAAAATCAATTGAATATCCCCTCTTTTAACGCAAAACAACTTAAGTACGTGAATGAATATTACGGATCCGAGACGAAGAAATGAAGTGTGCGAAGCCGGCTCCAGGATCGGAAAAATAATTGGGAGTGGGAAGTTTTGGCAAAGTAAATAGTGTTCATATATCAGTGTTTACGAAATTTAAGGTTTTTGCAATAATTAAACTAAGTATTCAGTAATAATTTTGCATCGCTTGTCAAAATTGTTAGTTTGCAATATTCACCTCAAAGACAATTTGAGGCCACTTCCTCCGTGCAGCGCACGTTGCGGAATTGTTTATAAAATTGTTAATTGTTGAAAAATTGTTAATTTGCAGTTTTCGGTTCTGGAATATAAGGGACCCCTTTCCTCTTCAGAACTGCAAAATTTGGAAATTGTTCATAAATTTACAAATTTTGCGAAATTATTTTATTGTCTTTTCTAAACTGCCTTTGAAGGAGATGCAAAATTCCGCAATCCAATCGGCGCTACCGCCTTTCGTTTTCGAGATATGTAATTGTTTCTAAGAATTTAGCATGTCATGACAACTCCCATTTCTTTGGAAGACAATGGCAGTTCTCTCACAAATCTACCCTTCAAGCAGTTTTCCAAATGCAACGTGTATTGAGCGATACTCTTTTCTCATGCGACCCTGACACCAGAATGGTTTACCTTCAGAACGCAAGTCGATTGCTTTGCAAGTCAAAATCATGGAAACATGAGTTGTTACAAATGTTCCCTAAATACGTAAATGCCAAGTAGGTCATCTTTTGGCAGGTCTCTCCAAGATTTCTGCTCCGCTCATGCTCAGGAGCACCAAGTTCGCTTCGACAGATGACGAAGCGCGCTTCGGTCCGGTTGTTTACACCACCGCCCAACGGGAGTCCCCCGGCTGCCAATTACTCACTCCTACCGTAAAACTTTTCTCGCGGACCGGCCACACTAGCTCGTTTCGAATAGATCAAACACGACAATGTTTTATTTCGGGCCTAGTTCATGTAAAATCAAATAGGATTTTAATTTAATTTTATTTCAGTAAGTTTCCTTGCTATTTTTTAGTTTGAAACATAATTAAGGAGCAAAAAGAAATATCCTGGATAAGTATGTTCAGTTAAAACAAATAAAAGCAATTTCATTGTAACAATTTTAATTGTGGATTTTTTGTTTACAATTCGTTCGCTGTGGGTCACAAAATTCCTTGTCGCCATCAAACGCTGAAGCGAAGTCTCTCGTCGCTCAAATATCCTCGAAACTTCGATTTTGTTAACTGCTTATGAAAAGAAGCTCTCATTTACACACGTGGACCCAAACATAGAAATTACTTTGGCTGCTTTCATATGTAGTTTTGAGAACTTATATGTGGAAAATATTCATAATACTCCAAAGAGTTCGCCGTTCGAAATCTTTCTGTCTTTTAGATAGATGGTCAGAAAATAAGTCCTGTAGAACCACTATGAAAGAAAATGTCAATACTCTTCGATGTCGCCATTGAGATAAAGCGCAGGAGCTAGCCAGCAGCAGGTTGTCCGTTTTTTTATCGCACAGACAGAAGGAATGCCCCACTCCCCCGGTGACTAACTTGCGCCGGCGCGCTGCGTGGGGCACGGGCGGAGCAAAATTGCACCGAAGCACGGTTTTGCACAAGCCTGTCTTATGGGAACGCACAAATTCTCAGAGCATATGAAAGAATCAGTCATTTCAACAGCGAAGCTACTACCTTATAATAGTAATAACATCCACAATTTCTTTAATTTATTGTTATTTAGATGCAGCCCGTGTCTCATAAAAGCTAACATTAATACTGTTATTTAAACTAATAATATCCATATTTAGGATAAATAAGTTTCTTTTTAAATTTGTTTTGCGTTCGTAACGCATCTGCAAGCCCTTCTGGGGCATTGAGCGCTTGGTATGATCCTCCTTAAAATCCTGTTTTTAATGTAGTCATTCATCGTCAGTCATTTTCATGTATCCTTTCGGCCACGGCATTTTCACATCTCTTTTTAATCGTTTGTAGAGAATCATGTGAAGTATTATTATATTATTGAATTGAGTTTTATTGAATTTGAAATGACTGCTTGGATATTTTGGAGTTTAATGAACGAAATATAGCGACCTGAATTTATCGCTATGAAAAGTAAACGAAAAATGTGACAAATATCAGTATATCATCAACATTTGTGAAAAATCTTACGAATATCGGAATTAAATGAAGTTCTACACATGCATTGAAAATAATTCACATATAAAATGTATAGTGACGACATCTACTTCCACTCAAACAATACCATTTTTAAACTCAGAAAATTCCCCAACTTAAAGAAGCACACTCATTCACAGAAAAATATCATTTATTGCCCACCTTTTCACATATTCGATAATCCGATACACCCCGCTTCCGTATAGTCTCATTTCTGTCCAAATAGACATGTGTCAAGAAATCGAAAATTCCTTCCGAAGATATCAAAACATTCTAAAACAGAAATTGTAACGAATAGAATCGCTGTTAAGTCATAAAATTATACTATGGAACGCGAATGGATTAATACGACACCACAGAGAAGTAATAACTACTCTTATATTGAATATTTTTCGTAGATTCAAAACTAAAACATAGTTTGTGACAAACAGGACTTTATACAGAGACGTTGGCATAATTCCACTGGATGACCATATCACCACAAGAAGTCAAATATATTAGAAGAAATTGTGCCAGCACACGAATCACCATCCAATTAATCTACTAGTACGTCAACGCATACGCAGGCGCACACGAAAAAAAATACTTATGAAACCTACAAGAAATGTAATAGTAGTGATTTATTTCTGATACTTTGTTGTACAGTATACCATTTGATGAATGTTCAAAAATGAACTGATTATAAATTTGCAGACGAGAAATAATTTTAAAATACAAAAATTAATTTGAGATTTCCTCTATGAGACGTCTTTCATCGTTCCTATTCATTCGCTCAGAATATTACAATCAATTTCGAGATTCCAATGGAAGTGCACGTTTTGGGGTCATCTGATACGAAAACTGTTTTTTCTGGAAACGTCCGTCCATCGGTCCACTTGTCGTTCTGTGAACACACTAGTGCCTAAACTATTCGTAGAATGTTTGCTAAAAACATTGCATTATTGATGTGGCCCGACTCAAGATCCTGCAATTTGAAAATAATTCTTTAAATATTGTAGTGATTTAGTTGACGCGATTTTTTCTTCACGTGAAATTAGTTCTTGACAATCAGTTCTTTATAAAATATCATGTAAACTTTTCTGAATATATTACTTGTTTTTGCACAATCTTGATTGAAATATGAGCGACATTAAATAATATTAAATTTAAGATTTTCTCAAAACTGCATCAATATTGTGTTCTTTAATGTTTTGCATGGATAGTGCTATATTCACTGAGTAAAATGAAATGAACTTAATTTTAATTTAATATTCTTCACTTACGCGTTCTTTACGCTATTCGAAGCCAAAGTTTAATCAAAATTTTGGGAGTCATTTTGAGAAAATTTTAAAATATTTACAAAGAACTTCCAAAATCAAAATGTTTCTGGCAAACTCAGAGGGCCTCGAAATCATTTAAATCAATCAAGGAATATCAATTTTGAAGAAAATCGGAAGTACAGTTTAGGCGCTAGCATTAACCAAGATGGACGAACGGACAGACACACAGACAGACTGACATTTTGCCGTCGAAATTAATTTTTATTGTTATATGTGTTAATATTTTAATGTTTTAATACAGGACTCAAAAAAGGAATCATTTCAGCAAATATTGAAAAATTAAAAAAAAATTATGTTACGTAACAATTAATATCCCCTTACCCCCATGTAACGCAGAGTAACACAGGCTCAGACCAAGGCCGTCTAGAATAGAAGGCCTGCTCCTTCGCCGAATGACGTCACGAAGGGTGGCTGGGAGGAAATGCATGCTGTCCAAGTTTTCAACAGAGATCTAGTTCTTAAAATCGCATGGAAACCCAAACCCAAACTTGTTTAAAATAACACGAGGAAACATTCAGCCTTCTTGATGCTATAAGAATTTATTTTAGAGTTATTTGTATTAAGGTATTCCGATACTGTACAATTTTCGTACACGTAAACGAACATAATTTTTGTACATGCTACCTTATTTATAATATAAGATTTTGTATAATTCATGAAACAATTTTGTTGCCATAATTGATATTCATAGGAAATTAAGTACCTTCATGAGAATTCTGTTTATTTATTTCCTGCTCTATTTCTTTCAATTTGTCTACTTTAATTTAATATGGAGCAAGTAATAATGCATTTATCAGTTATTTCTCTGATGGCCGCATTAGTATTTAAAATAGTTGATTATATTGTAAGAAACAGTAAAATATTCATAGGCAAGTTAATGAAATTCCAGCTGCTGAAAAATAAGAAGAGGAAGGAAGGAAAGCAATATTTTATTCAGAAAGTACTCCAGCAGATTATGTAAAACTTTATGAGATTATTCAAGACACAAATCACATTGGAAATACATAAAAATTGTTTCGGACGCTTTAAATTGACTTTAGTGTCTTCCTTTTTTGCACTCATTTTTGTGACCTTGCGTCTTATATTCCTGATACCACTATACTTATAACTGAACATTCCTAATTTACAGTGTTTATTTAACAAAATGTTTAGATACACAAAGTTCTATTAAAGTGAGCAGAATTTGTCCACAACTCCCAAGCCGTGTTTTTCATTAATCGTATCTCCGTCTCTCACATAAAGCCTTTCAATAAACTTCTTTGATTTTCATGCTTCAGGAACTTAATTCCAAATATTCGGATATCAATGTCTGAAACCCTTGGTGAGTCTTCGTCAAGTACTGAGGCTGTTCACTAAGATAGAAGAATAAGTAGAAATGTGAGAGATCTTTCACATTTAGTATATATCTCGACACCATCTCCTCTTACTGCCTTGTTCTGGTAGAGAATAAATTTTGAGTCGAAGTGTTTTACACACACAGACAAGTTCTCTGAGGGGACAAAATCTTTCCTATTTGTTTTCACACACTTCTGTCACAGAGCAGGATTGTTTGGAAGTTTCAAAGTTGAAACGCCTTCCGTCGATCCATCATAATTCGATCAACAGCACGGTAAACTTCACTTTATATTTTTTATATTTTTCTCCTGCCTAATTTTAAAAACACCTACCTTTTAGGATAGTTTGCAAGTATTCACTGAAAAAAATGCAGGGTATAATAATATAACCAAACATCCAAGTGCAACAACAAAACATATTAAATAAAATATTTGATAATTGCACCACATACTTAAATCACACAATATTGAAGTAGACATACCTTGCTTCCTCGAAGATAATGGACGAAGGAATTTTTTTATGCAGGAAACCGTGCACACAATTAATACTGAATTATTAAAACATTTGTTCGCATCTAAACTTTCTTACAATGGCTAATTAGCTAGAATATACTAACTCGATAACATACGGAAACGAAAAATGTTCAGCCACCGATTGTGACGTCAGATCACGTGACATTCACATTGGCTCAGGCCTTCTAATATACTCTTCTAGACGGCCTTGCTCAGACCCCCTCCCCCTTTACCGTTTCGTAATTTATGGACGTTCCCTTACACAACGTGTTAGAAGAAATAATTTGCTATATTCTCGTAAACAAACACGATTTACTCAGTTTTTCGTTAACAGGACTTGGCAATAAGAGTTTTTTGATGAAAATTCACCGGCATACGATTACAAAACTTTCTCTTGTAACGAAGTAAGTATTAAAAAGTAAAAATATGTTACAGGCACCAATAAATAGTTGCTGTGAAGAGGGTGAAAAAAAAAACGAAAAGTTAATTCAGACTAAAAGTATTAAGAGACTAACAAATACGAGAAAATGGTGCTATTTTGGAGTATGACTAGAAAAGTTAGCTTTTATCTCAGAAATAGGAATTTATATAACAAGTAAAGCTGGAAAAATAGCGAGTTGCTGTAATTTCAAACTGCGATACTGCGAGTATTAAACTTTTTTATTTCTAAAAAGCAAAATTTTAGCGTCTCTGAAGTAGACAGGTCTTTCACTAATGAAATAATTAAGTCTTATGTGGCTTTGCTATTCTGAAAATGAATGAATAGAAGAATGAATAGGAAATACGAATATTTCAGTTTGCTTTGGCGTGAGTGAAAATATTGATTTTTCCTTGGCAACGCTGTATAGCCCCTTATCTGATTTCACCCGGAGTCGAAAGTGCTTCCCCAGGAAAATTGGCAAGTCAGTGCTAGCTTGAGGCTTCTGAGAGAAAATCGATAATCCCTCTAAAGAAAGATGAAGTTATTCAACTATTTTGTGAACTATAATATCGAATCAAGCAGAGAGATATCACTAACATTGTCGCCCGGTGTATAAGTGGAACCAGTCATTTTTGCGTTAATTTTTGGTAAAAATATTTTCTGGATATCAAAAAAATTTCTATTCATTTTTTTACTCAAAATCTGTATTATTTTTGTTGTCTTTTAAAAAATAGAAGACACAAAATATATTTCTGCATACATCTGAAATCAATGTCCAAAAATATTTCCACCTTCAAAAAGTTTTTGACAAATTGAATTTTGAAATTTATTTTATTTTACTTTAAAGCTATGAAATTTCAACACACAACTAAAAGACGTCTCATAAATATTCATCAGAACTACCTTCTGGAAAACTTGTTAATTTCAAAGTAGAGATTGCAAATTCGAAGTATTGACACAGTAAGAATAATTGTAATTGCTGATCACCAGCAATTTCTATCATCTTTATTCACATTCTCTATGAAAAGCGTTTGTGAAACAGTGCATGCATTATACAGAAATTATTTTGAAATTAATAGAAATTATTTTGTTTCTTTCTAAGTAAAGGAGACAAACAATATACATAGTAGGAATATAACTCATATTAAGGCAAAAGAGGAAAAGTCAAGACGGGTTTTAGTGAATTACTCACAGACACAAAAAACGTCCTATTTGTTGTCGATATATCGCTAAAATTCTGCAAGATTTCTTACGACGTACGATTACAAGATTACTAAAAGACTCTCTTTCCGAAGTATGTAACTTCGAGGTATCCGAAGTATTAAGAGCGCAATTCCATTGTCCTTTTGTTCTAAGACATACAAACAGTTTTGCTTGTGGAAAAAAGAAAATAACAGTACAATATTTTAAAATTCATTATGTTTCCGATTTAAAATCGTGTTATTTATTTTACTACAATAAAATCGTGTTATTTCAATGCCGCACGTCAATTACAATTTTTTTAGAATTCCTTGTTCGCTATCACGAATTTTGCCCGTTTCATGCATAACATTGTCAAGACAAAAGTATAATTTTGTAAATTAGTGGATTTTTACTTTCCCGTATACATACGTATATACGAAGCGTGAATGAGTTCCATTTTTCTCTCCCCACACAGCAATGTCCTGAAATTGCTATTGTAATACATATCTTTGTTTCTTTTTTGTTTTTTTTCACGTATTGTTCTTTATTATATGGTGTCTTGGATGCAGTCGTGTGTTGTTTAGCGTTGATGCTTTTTGTCCATGAACTTTTTCTTAGTTTTTTGAGTTTTTTTTCATGGTGTTGTCCCAATACTCCCATTTTACATTTATTTCTATTTTTATAGCAGATCTTCATTATTTCCCCCTCTTCTCTTTCTTGTATTGCTACTTGCCAGAGTGCAGCATAGATCACTCTTTCCTGTCTTGTGAGAACATTTTCTATATAAGTGTCTTTATCTTTTAATTTATTCTTGTTCTCCGTGATTGACATTTTATCTCATTATTCTTCCTGTTTTATTTTCTCCAATAAAGAATGCATCAACAAAGTTTATATTCCCAACTACGGTTTCCAGGATGTTTTTTGTTTTTTTCTCTTTGTATGTGGCTGGGTTTCCTTGTCGTGAATCCTTTTCATTTTCATCACTATGTTATTTCTTTTCTCCTTTTTTTTATTATTTTTACTCTCCCGTATACGCACGTATATACAAATTATATATGTAGTGTAGGGAAAGTTATGTAATGCTGCACGAGAAAACGGCGGATTTTCTGGAAAAAAAAGTCATTTTTAGGCCACGATCACGAAAAAGTGGATAAATCCTGAGCTAAATTAAGAAAAAATCCTCTAACACGTAGTTTATCCAGAATAAATGTGTTGTGGGTCCTTGATACCGAAAAACCAATTGACGGCAAAACGTCCGTCTGTCCGGTGTATGTGAACAACACTAGCGCCTAAGCCATGCGTAGGATTTTTCCAAATTGAAGAAACCCCTGTCCATTTGGCTTGCGTTGCCCTGCGATTTTGAAAAGCATTCATTAATTTTTGGGGGTACTTTACATGAAGCCTCCGAACATTTTTAAAATTTTCTCAAAAACGGATCAAAATTTTTAATCGAAAATTATGATATAGGATTAGGTTTAACTTATGTAATATTCTTAATATCACATTTTTCTATTTTAAATGGCCTGAAAAATTGAGAAAATGTTAAATAAAATAATGTCAGCCACGGATGACAGCTGGAAAGTAGGTGATGTAAAACCAAAAAAACTAGTCTAGATTAAAGAAATCAGAAGAGATCTAGTACGAGAAACTCTGTGATATTCTGTTGCAACACTAGTTTCTTTTTATGTGACAACGAAAACGCTCCAACACTTGCGAGGTTTGGCATACAGGCAGTCCCACCAACTATGGGCCTCCCCCGTAACTTCTAAACGGTTCCCGGTATAGAAATGTAGTTTTCGCCCAACAATGCGGAATCATGGGGCAAGTAATGTACCGTAAGTATATTGTCCGAAAAATTTTTAGTTTTTGAGAAAATTAATCATCTTTCATTTTTTAAATGGAACCATGATTTTTTCTCACTAGCGAGAGGTAGATCATAAGTAGACGAGTGCAATGACGTAACATGTTATTGTTTTAATAGTATTTTGAGCACAAAATTATACTTTCTGACAAGTGATTTTAAATTAAATGCACGAGATTTCCTGTGTCAATTCTTGCAACTGTTGCCATTCAGGAAGGTTGCATTCCCGGCGCCGGCTCTTTTCGAGGAGAGGCCGCGAAGGCCTTTACCAAAAGTGACAATAGCGACAAGCAGCTACAGCAAAAAGTGCAGGTTTCATTTACAATCTCTTGCCAGAAAGTATAATTTATTACACAAAATACTATCAAAATATGAACATATGTTACATCATTGCATTCCCCTTTTTATGATTTATCTATTGCTAGTAAGAAAAATATATGGTTCGATTTAAAAAAAATCAAAGTTGATTTAATTTCTCCAAAACTAAAAGTACTTCAAACAATATCTGTACACCATTTCACTTGCTCCATGACTCCACATTGTTGAGCGAAAACTGTATTTTGATATCGGAAGTCGTTTAGGAGTTATAGGGGTGGCCCACAAATGGTGAGACTACTTGTATTAAATCACCAGCTGGATTATGTAATGAAATCTCGAAACCGATGCTCTCAAATTCAAATCTCAGTTCGGAGAGTGATTTCGCGGGTGCTAAACACTCCCAAAACGACGTTTTTGGATCAATGCCGCGATTTTTAATTAAGAGATGAGACATCATTGGCCGCGACAATATATGCAATCCAGTTGGAATTGTGAAATTTTTGCTGGGGGTTAACTTGAATTTTTATATTACGTAATTGTTATAAAGAAATCGAGAGAGTATGTCCACCACCAGTTTTTTCAATTTAGAGGGGAGACAATATTACACAAGAACTACAAATACATACTAACACTCGAATGAAACATAGCTTTGCTCGAAATATTCAAATTACGGAAAAATATAAATATTCTGAAAAACTATAAACTATAAAATAGAAAGTTCTAAAGTTGAAGAATAGATTTCATTAAAAAATATGGTTTGAATTTTGGTGGTGTAGGTCAGGATCACAAAAAATCAAATCAGATTTTCGATTTCGAGAGGATTTACTAATTATCGAACATAAATCATAATTGCAAAAGCATTTTACTAAAATTTAGGTAACAATTAAAAAAATTGGAGCAGATTTTGAATAGATTTTAAAGATCTTATGCGTGAAGTGACAGCCACAATTTTGTTATGAGAATCAAATTCGGCTCCCAACGAGTTAGGTTATGCATTTTCCCCAAAATGTCGACATCAATATATAGAATATTTATTTCCTTTTAATCACATTCTCCGCCGTCCTCTATCCGGTGTTTCAGTCAAATGGTGGAGAACGTAAGATTGTGGTCGTTCAATTATTCTGAAAGTAATCATCCTAACAATGGTTATATTTAGTTTAAATGATACTATTAATGTTTGCTTTTCTGCATGGGTTGAACACGGGCTGCATTTAAATAACACAATTAATTAACGAAATTGTGGATGTTATTACTATTATAAGGTAGTGGCTCCGCTGTTGAAATGACTGATTCATTCATATGCTCAGAGAATTTGTGTGTTCTCATAAGATGACCTTCTTGGCATTTACGTATTTAGAGAACATTTGTAACAACCCATGTTTCCATTCCGCAAAGCAATCGACTTGCGTTCTGAAGGTAGTTTCAAATACCATTCTGGTGTCAGGGTCGCATGAGAAAAGAGTGTCGCTCAATGCACGTTGCATTTGGGAAACGGCTTGAAGGGTAGATTTGTGAAAGAACTGCCACTGACTTCCAAAGAAATGGGAGTTGTCATGACATGCTAAATTCTTAGAAACAATTGCATATCTCGAAAACGAAAGGCGGTAGCGCCGATTGGATTGCGGAATTTTGCATCTCCTTCAAAGGTAGTTTAGAAAAGACAATAAAATAATTTCGCAAAATTTGTAAATTTTGAACAATTTCCAAATTTTGCAGTTCTGAAGAGGGAAGGGGTCTCTTATATTCCAGAACCGAAAACGGCAAATTAACAATTTTTCAACAATTAACAATTTTATAAACAATTCCGAAATTTGCGCTATACGGAGGAAGGGTCCTCAAATTGTCTTTGAGGTGAATATTGCAAACTAACAATTTTGACAAGCGATGCAAAATTATTACTGAATACCTAGTTTAATTATGGCAAAAACCTTAAATTTCGTAAACACTGATATTTGAACACTATTACTTCGCCAAAACTTCCAACTCCCAATTATTTTTCCGATTCTGCAGCCGCCTTCGCACACTTCATTTCTTCGTCTCGGATCCGTAATATTCATACACGTACGTAAGTTGTTTTGCGTTAAAAGAGGGGATATTCAATTGATTTTTTTGCAAGTAAATCAGAATTAAAAATTTCCAAATTTCCTTTTCAAATCCACTAATTCTATTGCATGTGTTGAACTTTTTATGTCGTATTGTATGATATTATCTTTATTGATATTATCTTATATTGATATTATCTTATATTTCTTGTAGACGATCGAATGGCTTGCATGACGACGCGATGGAGACTATCCCCGCCCCCTGTGCCTTCTACGCCAATACTCTCAATCATTCGGATAAACACGCGTATCATAGAGAACGTTCAAACTAGAGATCATGATTGCGGGAAATCTAGCCTATCAGCTTCTCAGTCGTTGGCAGTTGGTTCCGAGTGTTCTTTTTTAATAGTTAACTATGAAAGAACCAGATGGCGTTATCGTCCGTACAGTGTGCCAGAATGCGCGGAAAGACGGGCACTTCTGAATTTGGCCGTTACCCATTTTATGTGTCGAGAACGGTACAAACGTTTGAGCCTTCTCAATATGTTAATTTACGTGTATGAAAATTGTACAATATCGTAATGCCTTAATACAAATAACTCTCTAAAATAAATTCCTAGCTCAAAAAGCGTCAAAAAGGCTTAATATTTCCTCGTGTTATTTTAAACAAGTATGGGTTTCCGTGCGATTTTAAGAACTACATCTCTGTTTAAAACGTGGACAGCATGCATTTCCTGCCAGCCACCCTTCGTGACGCCATTCGAAGCAGGAGCAGGCCTTCTATTCTAGACGGCCTTGGCTCAGGCCTTCTAATATACTATTCTAGACGGCCTTGGGCTTATCGACCTCGTGCAGCGCCCTCTGGAATACAAAGCCTGGCGACGATTTTGTGACGTAAGCACGTGTAGGCCCACGAAGAGACACTCCGGCCGGATACTCCTTGTGTTATGCGTGTTGCTATGTTGTGTTGGTTGTGATTTTTCAGCAATTTGATTATTTTTAATTACGGAAATTCGAACTTAGTAAGTACAATTTATCAACAGTAGTTTCTGACTAAGTTCAATTTACGTCTTATATCTAAAATTAAGGCAAGTATAAGCAAATGATGTATTTGAGCTTCAATTTTTAAAAACGTGTTACGAGACTTCTAGGTTATTGTACATATTGATCATACAGTGTTTAGGACTTACGTGATTACACAGTAAACAGATGTTAAAAAAATTCGTAACGATTCAAACCCTCATTGTTTCATTTACAGCTAATCACAATAACTTTCAAGTGTTGTGTGCTCAATTGTAAAGGCAACTACTGAAACGGCCCTGCTGTTAGTGTGTTCGGCTTTCGAAAAGAGAAAGAGCCAAGCAGTGTGTGGATCAGAGCTATTTGTAGAGAGAAAACTTTCATACCCAACAATAACTCAAGGGTAGATATTTAAAAAATACTTTAAACTTGCGAACGTTGGTGATAGTGATAGTGATAGTTTTGGTGATTGTTATTGAATTGTTGAAAAATGGATTTAATCTTTGCCTCATCAACAATTAAGATCATGCCATCCACATATCTAGCATAAAATATTACTTCATTTTGACTTAAGATTACTGTGTCTGCTGCATAACCAGTTCAGAAAAGAGGTAACCCTTGGGTCCACCTATTGTAGTTCCCAGTGTTTGTGACAAGAATCATTGGACTTGAAGAATTTGTTATTCAACAGTAATCTAATTGCTATCACGATCTTCTCATTCTAAATTCTCTATTTTAAATGAATTTTCTTTATCAACTTTTTCGTTCAGAGCTTTAAATATTAAGTTATGTGGGATGTCTTACGTGTTTTAATATATTCATAATGGACATGATATCTCAGCTCAAAATCTAGCCTGCAGAATGATTCTACTCATGTACTTTTCTTTCCCAAAATATTTTAAATCGCTTACTCTGTAAAAATAATGTTTGTATGTATTAATGTAGGAATATGCATGCACATGTAGTGAGAAACTACTTAAATATTTTTGTTGTGTTACACAAAATATATATTGAGTAATATATGTAAATTGCGATATGATATTCTTGTTCAATCTCGCGAACAATTACAAGGAAACTCGCCAGCAGGGTGCAGCCTCAAATTGTCTTTCCCCCGCGCGGCCAACATTCTTCGGCTGCCCCACCTTCAAAGTTTCTCACGGCTCTAGCACGTTTTAAGAAATGAAACACAGATGTTCAGGGAACAAACGATTCTCGTCAAGCCCTCTTTGCCGCAAGCGCCGAAGCGCCGCGCACCGCGTATTGAACTGTAAGCCGGGGAAGGGTCATTACCCACCGCCGCCGCGCTGGGCGCGCAGCCCTTAAGCCATTAGCCGTTTACCTGCCCCTTTCTCAGTCTTCGGCGGTCAGATGTTTACAAACATTCCAAATATCGCTACGTGCCTCCCGCACCAATACTCGCGTTAATATTCGCCGACTACGAGCGCATCTGCTAGGCAGCCGCGCCCGCGCCCGCGCCCGCGCCCCGCCTTTACCGCCCTTCCAACCAGCATCGCGGTTCCCGTGAGAAAATACCAAACCTTGCTAATGAGATGCAGCCATCGCGGGCACAGCCAGTGCCGCCACAAGTCACGTGACACACTTGAAAACATAACAACGAATTAGCGAGCATCTCTTGTGGCATACTACGTCTCACCGTACATCATAGGCTAGCTGCAATTGTCACGTGACTCTCCCTCCTCTGCTTTCGGAAACATACGCTTCAATAAATACGGCAACTTCGCTCCCACGCGCCACTCTTATGTCAAACACTATCAGTCAAACTCTGCCACTACAATGTCAAACTCTTCAGTCAATCTTACTACTACGTGAAACTATCAGTCAATTTCGCTGCTACTACGCAGGCACTTCAACGTCATTTTCTTCAATGTCATTTCTACTATGTGAAACTGCTATGTCAAACTTCTAAGTCATTTCTACTCCGCTGCTACTACGCAGGCACTTCTAAGTCAAACTACTATACTGCTGCTACAATTACTGCTCTGTTCACTACTATGTGAAACTACGCAGTCACACTTCTATGTCAAACGCTACTATTACGCAGTCACTCTTCAGTCAATCTCACTGCTACTATTACGCAGTCACTCTTCAGTCAATCTCACTGCTACTTCTACGCAGTCACTCTACGTCAAACTACTATTACTGCTGCTACAACTACTACTCTACTCGTCGGACAGCCTGCGAACGAGTCAGCTGTCCTTGCTCTGCCTATCAAGGCTCCGAAAATCAATCGGCGCGGCCAGCAGGCCGTGATCAACATTCGGGCCACCCGTGAAGCGGCCTTCACCTGGCCAAATCAACTGTACGGGCCGCTCCAGCACTCGAGTACGCGCCCATGGTGACATTCAGCCTACCAGCCGTAACATCCGCAGCCCATTTCAACGGACGGCACGCACACACTCAGCCGTCTGACCTGGGTTGGTGCTTGCTCTTCTCTCATCAAACTGTAAGTGTAAACTTCAAGCAAGAAGAAACCTTTAATCATAAACATTCATTGGTCCTCCGGCTTACTGCCTAACTACTTGTAAAACTAATCAATATTTCAAGAATTAAATTTAATTTATACACAAGTGCATTGCCTTTCATTTGCCCCTACGAAACAATCCCCTGAAACCTGATCTGACCCTGTATGTAGTCGCTTCGCAGAACGGACCTCACACCGCGCTGCA
Source organism: Acheta domesticus (assembly GCA_031308135.1). Lineage (NCBI taxonomy): Eukaryota > Metazoa > Arthropoda > Insecta > Orthoptera > Gryllidae > Acheta > Acheta domesticus. Next base: position 126,095,343 of record JAHLJT010004567.1, on the reverse strand, counting down.
TCCACTACAATTCTTCAAAATAAATTACTATTTTTAAAACTAATCAAGTGTATTTTTATTAACTTCTGATTTTAATTTTGTTGATAGTTGAAGGATAGGTTTTATTTTTGTTCTTTCAAAGAAACATTTTACTGAAATAAAAGCAACAAATTTCTGAAAATATAAATCCTTCGATTTTCGTTTCCAAAATATGTTGGTGGGAAATGAAGTACCAGGGACAAATATATTGTGAAATGCTCTTGCTATTAACTTCAGCATAGATCGTAGGCCCGCGGCAGGGCTGGTGGGCCTACTCATCGTGACGTCATTGGCAAGATGGCTGCCCGTCGCCAGGCTTTGTATTCTAGAGGGCGATGCCTCGTGTCATAACATTTCCTACTCGTAAAATTAGACGCCACTTTTAGCATTCCCGTAATAAATAACAATTCTTGTTTATATTTTTACTTTCACGTATACGTACATAATATACGGAGTCTCTGTCCGTCTCTCCGTCCGACAGTCTGTCATTAACACTAGCTATTAAACCCTATGGGCGATTTCTTCCAAAATGAATATTCCCCGGTTGATTTGCCTCCACTCGACGCACCGCCATTTTGAGAAACTTCAAAATTTTACATGAAGCCCCCCAGACATTTTCAAAATTTTCTCAAAAACGGCTCCGAATTTTTTCTTTTAATTTTTTTAAAGAATGGAGTAAAATACACTTATTAAGGTGGTATGAGTCCGATTTTCACGGATAACACTGAATTTTCGAAAATTAAAAAAGGTTAAAAATTTTTCGGCGTCTTTCTGGAACTACAAAATTGAAGATAGAGATTTTTCTTTTAAATAAAATTTGTTGTCCAAAGTGAGTTATTTTATTAAGGTCATGTACATTTTTTTAAAACTTTTAGTACTTTTCGCGCAATATTGCGCGTGCAATTTTAAAAAAATACAAAAACAAGATGTTCTCAAAAACGGCTCCAATTTTTTTCTTTAAACTTTTGGTAGGCGTAGTGCTAAATGTGTTCTATGAGATGACCTTAGCGCCATATTGTTCTATTCTTTAGTTTTTTCAAAAATTATAAAAATGTTATTTTTTTCATGTCTCTCACGTCGTTAATATTTACATTAGAGGCGATTTGTTCACATTATTAAATTAATGAGTATATGTGCTATAAATAATGTCAAATAAAGTTTCTCGAATATTGAATAGTTTTCTGTGAAAACTAGCTCAAAATTCCGTATTCTCAGAAACGCTAAAATTCCATTTTCTCAAAAATGGCTTCAAATTTTGTGTTCAAACTTTTCAAATGTATAGTGCTAATTGCACTCTTTAATATGGCGTAAGGTTAATTTTGGGGTATTTTTTTGTTTGTTTCAAAAATTACACAAATGTAATCTTTTTAAAGTTCTCTCATACCGTTAAAATCCACATTTGCAGCAATTTGTAAACACTAATGAATTTGTGAGTGTAAGTGCTTCAAATGACTTCAATTGAAGTTTTTGAAAATTCAAAAATGTTCTGTGAAAAAGAGCTTCAAATTTCGTATTTACAATAGCACTTAAACGCCGATTTCTTGAAAACGGCTTCAAATTTTCCAACGAAAATTGCCATTGGGATAAGGTTTAATTGTTTTTTTTATATTCTTAAAATATTTTTGTTCTACTATTAGGAAACCGAAAAATTAATAAAATACCAAAAAAATGTAGTTTGGGAGGCGATATATGGCAGCTGTCATGAGTATTGGCAAGTCCGAATAGCTAGCCGAGACCAAACGAAACGGAAAAATAATAGTCTGTGCCATTTTGTAGCACCACTAGTTTTCTTATAAGAAGATTGTGTTGCGAAAGGTATTGAATAACACACAGCCGTTACCAGAAATACAGCCCACTTTAGCTAATTTATGTTTATCTAATGATGATAACTAAAACACGCATGTATATTCAGCATAATAAAGATAAATATTATAATCTGCAACACTTTCACGATCATATAAAGGAGTCATAATTGTATGTAACTTTTCCGAAACTATTCTACCAGTAAAACCTAACACACCTTTTAACTCGCACATACATGTATAATTCTCTAGTGCACTCTTCCAAAGAGATGCGTTCATGAAGTAATAAAATGTATTGGAAAGGATCGTGGGAAATACTACAAATGACAGGGAACACACCACGATAGTTTTAACGAGTCTGCCACGCAAGGAACTGCCTATCATCTCTTTACGTGCAACAAAAGGAAGTGCTATAAACTACATGTTATAGGTATCACGATATAGTGAAAACTGAGATCAATCATCATCACGGAGCAATTGGGTGTGTGATGATTTTCTACTTTTTCGAATAACATGGTCATCAGTAGGGGGCCGATTTTAATGAAATACCATTTTTTACTTTCCCATATACGTACGTATATACGGAGTAATATACGTAGTGTAGTGAAAGTAATGTAATGATGCACGAAAAAACGGCGGATTTTCGGCAGAAAAAAACTAGTGGTGCTACAGAATGGCACAGACTTTCCCATATTAGTTTTCTATTTCTTTGGGTCTCCGCAAGCTATTTGGAATTGCCACTACTCTTGCCAGCTGCCATCTATCACCGCCAAAAGTACATTTCTTTGTCATTTTCTTAATTTTTCGGTTTCCTATTGGTAAAACGGAAATATTAATTTTAGAATATTAAAGAACACAAAAACCTAGTCCTAAATGGCAATTTTCTTTTAAAAATTATGTGCCGTTTTAAAGAAAATTGCGTTTTAGCGCTACTAAAAATGCGAAATTTGAAGCTCATTTTCATAGAAAATTTTTAAGTTTTTAAAATTCTTTTTTTGAAGTTATTAGAAGCACTTATACTCACAAATATAATGTTTACAAATTGCTGGTAATGTGAATATTAAAGATGTGAGAGGTCCTTTAAAAAAAATTAGATATGTATAATTTTTGAAAAAACAAAAAAAAATCCTCAAAATAAACCTTAAGTCATATTAAAAAGTGCAATTAGCACTATCCTTTCGAAAAGTTTGAAGAAATAATTTGCTGCCATTTATGAGAAAGTGGCGTTTGAGCGTTTCTGAATATGCAGAAATTTGAGCTAGTTTTCACAGAAAACGATTGTGTTTTCGATAAACTTTACTTGACATAATTTAAAGCACATTTGCATTTTCAGAAATGCTCAAACGCCATTTTCTCAAAAACTGCTCCAAATTTTTCTGGAAACTATTCGTACGGATAGTGCTTATTGCGCTCTTGAAGATTACATAAAATTCATTTTGCTATATTCTTTAGTTTTTAAAAAATACGCAAATGAATTTTTCTTAAAATATCTTTCATTCCGTTAATATGCACATTTCCAGCGATTTGTTTACAATGTTGCATTTGTGAGTGAAATCGCTTCAAATGATTTCAAATAAACTTTTTCGAAGACTCAAAAGATTCCTGTGAAAAAGAGCTTCAAATTTCGAATTTACATTAGAGCTAAGAGGATTTTTTTTCTTAAAAACTGTTTTAGAACTTTCAACGAAAATTTTGATATAGGAAAAGTTTTACTCTTCTTTAATATTCTAAAAAAATATTCCTAAAATACCGAAAATTGTATATAGGAAACCAAAAAATTGATAAAACTTAAAAAAAATTATTTTGGGCAGCGATAGATGGCAGCTGGCAAGAGGATAGAGCAATACCGTAAAGCTAGCCCAGACCAAAGAAATTAGAAAACTAAGTAGTACGAGAATATCTTTGCCATTCTGTGGCCCACTAGTTAACTAAGCAATTCCCCTCCTCTGAATCTGGACGGGGCCTATCGTAACGAGTTTGTGGTCATCTCGCCGTAGAGAAATGCTCGTCGGTTTTTCTGTGGAATGTGGTTGCGGTCGCTGTGGTTGCGCACACCTGATGATGCCTTGGGAGGAGAGATGGCGATGCCAGCGAGATAATGATAGCAGCCTCACGTCGCATCGGTGTGTACACCGGTCAGCAGCACTCGCCGATGCAAGCGTATATTTTTACTTTAAACGACGAATTTTCGGCACAAAACCTCTTATTACCGGGCCCTGGTAACGAAAACAGGGATAAATTCAGTTGCTAAATATAGAAAAGGATCCTCTAAAATGTGGTGTAGACAGAATCCGTTTTATGAGTCCTTGATACCGAAAAATCGATTGACGGCAAAACGTCTATCCGCCCATATGTCTGTGTACAACGGCAGCGCATAAACCGTTCAGCTGATATCCTCCAAATTGATATTCCCCAACCGTTCTGGGTGATGTCGTGGCCCCTGGAATTTAAAACCAGATTTTAATTTTTGGGTGTTCTTTACATGAAGACGCTGTGACATTTTGAAAATTATCAAAAATAGGCTCCGAATTTTGTGATTAAATTTTGTTTTTGAATAGTGGATAGGGCTTTTAAGAGAATGGTGCAAGTCTCTTTTCGTTAAAATCCCTGAATTTTCGAAAATTGGAAAACAAGTTAAAACTACAAAATTGAAACCAGAGATTTTTCCCTGAGACAAAGTCTGTTGTACAAAAATATATCTTTAAAAAGGTCATGTACAATTTTTTGGAAAAATCTATGAGTTTTTGCTTAATTTCTGCTTGAAATTAATGAAATAAATTTACGCAATTTGTTCTCAAAAACCGCCCCAAATGTTTTCTTTAAATTTTCTCCACATAAGGGGATGGTAAGAAGTATGGTGCTAGTCCCATTTTCGGGTATATCTCGTTTTTTTCGAAAAGTGAAAGAAAAATCAAAACTACGAAATTGAAGATAGAGAGTTTTGCCTTCAACAAAGTCTCTTGTACAAAATTAGCTCTTGAAACTAGTAGTGCTAAAGAATGGCACAGAATTTCCCGTATTAGTTTTCTATTTCCTTTGGTGTCGGCTAGCTATTTGGACTTGTCACATACTCATTCCAGATACTCGTACCAGCGATCGCCGCCTAAAGAACATTTTTTGATTTCTTAATTTTTCGCTTTTCTAATAGTAGACTGGAAATACTATTTTAAGAATATTAAAGAACAGTAAAACCTCGTCCTGAATGGCAATTTTCTTTGAAAAATTTGGAGCTGTTTTTAAGAAAATGGGGTTTAAGCACAAATGTAAATTTGAAATCTGAAGTCTTTTTTACAGAATTTTTTTGGATTTTTCGAAAAATTTCATTAGAAGTCATTTCATCATTAATTAATTTTTTTTAAATAAAAAATCGTGTTGACTGCTGAGTTTCGTCTAAGTTGAAATTGATTTTGAATTCACCACTAATAATATGGCATTTTGTCAAAATGACATTTTGTGCAAATCTTATGTCTTTAATACTACACCTTTAACAATGTGCCCCAACAATACTTCATATATGCATTAAATATCATTAACTTATGTATTATCTGATATGTAGATGGGATAATATGTAGATGATTTATTCAAAATCATAATTATTTGTCCACTTTCCGTTTTTTCGTTGGTTGTACAATTGTCACTACTCTGTAAATCCAGTGTATGTTGCACTACAAATTTCTTCAAATATTCCTGACAGGTTCTATCATGTTCTGTAGAATCCAAGCAAAGACGAGAGCTTCAAAACAAACAAGTTTCTTTATTAACAAACTAGTTACAGTATGGATGTATCCGAGTACAAAGCCTTGCCGCCGAATATCCAGGAGAGAAGTCCAAAAATCGTAGCCGGGTCGCCGATAGCCAGTAGAGGTGCCAAAATGTCCGGGTCGCCGAAAATCCAGAAGAGTAGTCCGTAGTCGAAAGCCAAAGTTGTTGCCGCCAGTATCTTCTCCACTCGAATGCCGTACACCTCGCTGTAGACCCGTACTCCAAGCTCGCTCTCCTGCCTCTGCCGCTCCGGGGCGGGGTCCGGGCCGCTTTATAGCCCGCCCGCCGCGGTCGCTCGCTGACTAGCCCTGCCATAGGGACAGCGGCGAGTCTTTACGCGCCTATCCAACCGCGACGGGCGCGCTCGCCCGGACCCGCCCGCTGTCCGCCGCTTCGCTGGGTGGCGCCTCCGCTGCTGTGACGCGGCATGGCGGCGCGACATTTGACTGCCCGCGGGCGGTCACAGCACCCTCCGCGCCCAAAAGCGTCGCATACGGCGCAAATCGGACCCTCCTGGCAGTCCTCCTGGTCCGCCACTCCCTCTCGGCAGCTTCCCCAGCCTCTTCGTCGACCGGCTCCCTGTCACCTGGCGGCTGGGCGTCGGCTGCATCCGGGGCCGTGGAGCACGACGCTGCTGTCTCCTGCGGGGCGTAAATGGTTTCCCTCATTACCTTTTGTCTAAATTCTTGGGGTGAGACTTGAGGTAAAGAATCCACTCTACTGTGGTTGACTCGTGGCCTGATTTGCCCCTGATGTCGTACCACCATCTTACTCTCTGTTCGGATTAAATACGTTCTGTTCCCCCTGACTTCTGTAATAACCCCAGGAAGCCAGGCTGGGGATCGCTTGAACGAGAAGCAGTAGATTCTGTCACCTACCTGGTGTTTCGGTTGTGTTCCTACCGACCTGTACGGGTCTACCGGCCTCAGGAGGGACAGTAACGTCCGCGACTGCCTCCCATGAAGCATCTCTGCAGGGCTTTTGCCGTCCTTGCCAGGCAGCGTGCGGAACGTAGCTAGTACCCGCAACAGCGCTCGGGACCTGTGTGACCCCGCTGCGCGCGCCTTGCTCATCGCCGTTTTAAAGGTGCGGACGAATCTCTCCGCCTCCCCGTTGGATTGTGGGTGGAACGGGGGCGTGCAGACATGCTGAATACCATTGTTGTTGCAGAAACTGGTGAACTCCTGGGATGTAAACTGTGGCCCGTTGTCCGTAATCAGCGTGACAGGCAGCCCTTCTGTAACAAAACCCTCTCTAGCGCGTCGATCACCTGTGTCGACGTTGTGCTGGCCATCTCGATCACATAAGGGTAGTTAGACTTTGCGTCCACCACCACCATCCACATCCTATCCCAGAATGGGCCCGCGAAATCAACGTGCACTCGTTCCCTCGGCTCACTGGGCTCGGGCCATGATACCAGGTCCTTACTCGGCGCACTTTGATTTAATTGGCAGGCCTCGCACCTTCTCAGCATTTGTACAATGTCCGAGTTCATCCCTTCCCAGAAACAATGACGGCGTGCCAATTGTTTAGTCTTTACGACGCCCCAGTGCCCCTCATGGAGGAGATTCAACACCGTCGTCCTCAAACTCCTTGGAATGACTACTCTAGTATACTCATTTCCCTCTAGGAGCAACACGCCTGCTTTGCACGTTAACCTGTCTTTCTTGTTGAACCAGCTCGCGTTGCTTCTCAACAGCCTAGGCGGCCAACCCTCCCTGACATAGTCCCTAATCAACTTGAGTTCTGAGTCCTTATCTATCTCTCTAGCGATTCTTCTGGCTTGCAACGGAAACTCCATTAAACCCTGCAGTTCCTCCGCGTCAATCTGGAGACATTCTTCTTCTGATCTGTCGAAGTCCAGGTCTGGGCTTCCCGGCAGCCTGGACAACGCATCCGCGTTAGCATGCTGGGCCGTCCTCCTAAAGTGAATTTGGTAATTATAATCTGTTAAAAATAGCGCCCATCTCTGTATCTTTTTCGCGGTGCTTTCCGGAATCTTCTTGCCGGGGTGAAACAGTTGTACCAGGGGTTTGTGGTCTGTTATTATATGAAACTTGCTGCCGTACAAGTAGTCGTTAAACTTCTTTACCGCGAATATTATCCCTAACGCCTCTTTCTCGACCTGCGAGTAGTTCCTCTGGTGCTTGTTCAGCGACTTAGACGCAAACGCAATCGGTCTCTCGACACCCTTATCGTCCTTTTGTGACAAGACTGCCCCTAACCCATATTCTGAGGCATCTGCTGCAACTGTAGTTACTCTGCCGGGCACAAAATGATTTAGCTTGGCTGTTTGTACCAACGCTTCCTTCAATTGGTCAAGCGCTCTTCCACAGTCCTTCGACCACACAAACTTCACTCCTTTTTGTCTTAGTTTGTTCAAAGGAGCCGCTATCGTTGAGAAATTCTTGAATTTGTTATAGTAATTTATTTTTCCCAACAATGCCTGAAGTTGCTTCACGTCCGCTGGGGGGGGGGAAGCTGCAATATGGCCTCTACGTGCTGGCTGGTGGGCGAAATGCCGGTGCGGTCCAGGACGTGTCCGAGAAATACCACGCGGTCCTTAAAAAATTCACACTTGTCTTTATTAACCCTTAGACCATTCTTCTGGAGTACTTCAAATAATTTCTTCAAGTTTTCTCTGTGTTCCATCTCCGAGCTGCCCGTGACGATGATGTCGTCCAGGTAGTTGCAACAACCCTTCAGCTCCGCCGTCAATTGCTCTAAGCAGCGCTGAAATAATGCGGCAGCAGAACTGATGCCGAACGGCAGCCTATTATATCTGAAAAGGCCCAGGGGAGTGTTGATGACTAGCACCTCCCTTGCCTCTTGGTAAAGGCAGCTGCAGATACGCATCTCTCAGGTCGATCTTCGAAAACTGTTGCCCTCCGGACAGCTTGTGGAACAGATCTTCCGGTTTCGGGATGGGGTACTGTTCCACTTCCAACTGCTGGTTCACCGTACTCTTGAAGTCCCCGCATAATCTAACCGCACCATTCGCCTTCTTAACCACGACCAAAGGCGTGGCCCACTGGCTCGTGGCTACCGGGGTGATGACGTCATCTGCTTGCAATCGCCGCAGCTCTTCGGCTACTTTGTCTCTGAGGGCCCACGGGACCGGTCTCGCCTTATAGAAACGTGGCTTGTGCCCTTCTTTCAACTGGATCCTAGCTTGAAACTGCTTGCACTCACCAAGTCCGGGCGAAAACACCTCCGGAAACTCTTGCTCCAACTCCCTGACTGTTCTTGCCTCTCCACTTTCTGTGATCCGGTTCACCGAGTCTATCACTCCGAACCCCAGCTTGTCGAACGAGTCCAGGCCCAAAATGTTTGTGACGTCATATCTGTCTACAATAATGGCTTCTACTTCTGCCTGCTTATTCTTATAGGTTGCCCTGAGCGACACTTTCCCTAGCACTTTGATTGGTGTCTTGCCAAATGCATACAGACCCTCTGCACTCTGATACCGCGGTGCCCCTATCCGCTGGTAAGTTTCTAAGTTTATGAGAGTCACTGCGGCACCCGTATCTAACAGGAAGTCTACCGGTTCCTCATGAATTTTTATTTTAACTATCAGCTTGTCCTGCCCGTGTGTGTTGATCACGTGATTAATAGTATCTACTTCCATTTCTTGTTCCTGTCTTCTAAACCGTTCTGACTGTTTTCTTTTTTCACATACTTCCAGGATATGGCCCACTTTTTTGCACCAAAAGCATTGATTATTTCTAAACCTACACTTTTCTCTCACATGTAACCTTCCACAGTCTTTGCATGACTTTTTTTTGTGTAACTCCTTTCGCACTGCCGTTGTCACTGTCGCTGCCATTAAACTTTCTGTACCCTGGTCCCCTGTAGGGTCGGCGGTCACGCCTCCACTGATTGTTGCGTGCCCCCTCTTTATAGTGGTAGTCTCCCGCACTACTGGCACTACCTTCACTGGAATCACTACCGTCACTCACCACTTTTGGCCTACTACCGCCGCGCACCGACCCACTGTTCTTGACTTGGTACACCCGTGCCTCCGACGCAATCTGGCGAGCCGCCTCACACGTCATCTCATACGTCTTACATATGTTACGAACTTCTTCTAATGATGGGTCCCCACTCTGTAACGCCTGGAACCTAATTTTCTCTTCCGGTGTGTGAAGCACTACCATGTCCCTTATCAAGGTATCTGCATAGGAAACCTCACTATCAGATGGTGGGCACCTAAATTGACAATGTCGCGCCAACCCGGCCAGCTCTGTTATCCACTCGCTGTGGGTCTGCCCCTCACTCTTCCTGCATTGGAAAAATTTGAACCTGGCTGACACTACGTGGGGCGCTTTGTTAAAATAGTTGTTAAGTTTTTCTAACATTTCTGCCCACCTAACACTAGATAACTCCCTATCTGGGAACAGCTTTTTTACTAAGTTGGTAACACTGTTGCCCGCGCAGCTAAGAAAAAATGCTTTCTTCATCTTTGCGTCTCCTACCTTATAACACAGTAGGTGCTGCTCCAACCTGTGTATGTACTCGGCCCACTCTTCCGTGTCGGGCTGGAAAGCCGGGAACTGCGGAGGGGAGCGTGCGTGGCATGCTTCCATTAACGCGGCCATCTGCTGCGCGTGCGCCTCTGCTTGCTGTTGGAGTTGCTGCTGCATGAGCGTGATCAATCTCATTACCTGCTCGCCAGTCGCCATATCTTGTTTTTCCTCGTCGCCAGTTTTGTAGAATCCAAGCAAAGACGAGAGCTTCAAAACAAACAAGTTTCTTTATTAACAAACTAGTTACAGTATGGATGTATCCGAGTACAAAGCCTTGCCGCCGAATATCCAGAAGAGAAGACCAAAAGTCGTAGCCGGGTCGCCGATAGCCAGTAGAGGTGCCAAAATGTCCGGGGTCGCCGAAAATCCAGAAGAGTAGTCCGTAGTCGAAAGCCAAAGTTGTTGCCGCCAGTATCTTCTTCACTCGAATGCCGTACACCTCGCTGTAGACCCGTACTCCAAGCTCGCTCTCCTGCCTCTGCCGCTCCGGGGCGGGGTCCGGGCCGCTTTATAGCCCGCCCGCCGCGGTCGCTCGCTGACTAGCCCTGCCATAGGGACAGCGGCGAGTCTTTACGCGCCTATCCAACCGCGACGGGCGCGCTCGCCCGGACCTGGCCGGCCCGCTGCCGCTGTCCGCCGCTTCGCTGGGTGGCGCCTCCGCTGCTGTGACGCGGCATGGCGGCGCGACATTTGACTGCCCGCGGGCGGTCACAGCATGTTCCCCCATGCTCACAGATGTTCTCCTGAAAATGTTTTCCCAACATTTTTTCTTCATAAAGGTTCTACCCCAAAATGTTCCACAGAAATATCCCCCCAAAAAATTCCCGCAGCCCGTTATCTGCGGAATGGTCTGGCCTGCCATACAACATATCAAAACTATTGGCGATAGACTTTTGGAAGCTTGCTACTCTAAGAGATGGTTTGAAGTTGGGGTGGGGGTGAGGAGCGAGCAAGAGGAAGGGGAAAGGCTGAGAAATTGTAATGTGTATATGTGTGTTCGCGCGCGACAGTTGCCAATTCGTATACTTTTTTTAAATTAAATAATTTAAAAGTAACATTACAATTACAAATAAGTATGATATTGGTGAAAACTCTGCCATAAGAACGTGAAGGGTGATATCATAGGAAATCACCTTAAAATAATACAAAACGTATTTCGCTCAGTGTGTTTCACTCACTTGTCAGGTTATCAATACAATATTTAGGGTTCTTTGATTAATATTTTACGTAGGGATACTCAGCATCTTAGCGTCCCCTGACGCCACGCCACTGGCGGGATATAATTGCAGGAGATTTGAGGCTTGGTAGCGCGATGGAGGCGTCGTTGCTGCCGCTGCGCGGGCTGCGCCTGGGGGGCCTGTGGGCGCCGGAGGGGGCGCGCGGGCGCGGGCGCCGCCTCCACGCCGCCTCCACGGCGCTGGCGATGGCCCTCCAATTGGTCGCTCTGGCCGCCCTCGCGGCGCAGCTGCTGCTGGGCGAGCCGGGCCCCGACCTCATTCCTGTCCTCAACGTCTTCTTCCCGTCCCTCAACGCTGTCATCAAGGTAGGCTATTGAATTGAATGGATGCCTTATTTTACGTGGGAGACTCTGGCCATGAAGGACTGCTCTTCCGTCTGACCACGCAAATTTCGCTACGCTCCTTTCACCAACAAGTGTAAAGAAGGTATTTCTCGGGCGACGAAACACACGATTTGAATTTAGGCCACCGTTTATCCTCATTTAGGCTTGGGGATCTTTTACATGCAGTAAATCTACTTATATGGGACTCTCGACTTTACTTCCCCTCTGAAGGAAGGCGTACGAAGGGATTTTTCGCTCTTAAAAATCCACGGCTTTGATTGGATTTGAACCAGCGAACACGGCTTTGATTGGGTAGAACAGTCCGTTACGCTGTTACACCATCGACGCTACAACGGCGTCAACGCAACGACGATAGGCTACGGTCTCAAACGGATTGAAAATTTAAATGATACTCCGATGTAAACATGGTGGAACTTCATTGCCACGAGTTGGAAGGAGAGGGGAGAAATTGTCATTCAGTCCGTCTGATGTCACTGCAGTGCCTCGGACCGGGAGATCCTAGTGTTTGCGTCCCTACGGTATAGATTTTCAACACTAGCTAGATAGCTAGAGCGCGATTTTTCTAACTCTGCCTCTCAAGCCCCTACGGCCACGATGGAATATCACACGGCATTTCGCGTCTTTCTTGGTAGTGCCGATAGAAGTCGCATGATTGTAAGCACTGCTTGATACAGTCGCAATCATGCGATGTCTACCGACTCGACTGAGAAAGACGCGAAATACCTTGACATATTCCATCGTGAATACGGGCCTTGAGAGGCAAAGTCAGAAAAATCGCCGTATACGTCCTCTAATTCAGTCGCTGCCTGGAGGAGAATTCTAGCGGCCAGCTGCTCTGATCGGAAGATTTCCGTGGTTTCGCCAAAGAACACCAGGCGAATACCTGTCCTCACCTCTTACTTATACATACATTCACACGCATTTTACTACCACAAATATTGGGAAACCAGTCGGGAGCTTGGAGCTTGTCCCGAGGGGGAACGGTGCCACGCCAGTGGGAGATACCTGGTGGCGGTAAATCCCCGCAAACCGACGTAGGTCGATGCCGGATCTCACCATCCAGCGGGGGAAGATCACCGCCACCTCCCGAGAGAAAAAAAAACAGCCTCAACACTTACAGTGCGATTTTTCTAACTCTGCCTCTCAACGCCCGTCTTCACGATGAAATATGACACGGTATTTCGCGTCTTTCTCAGTCTTTCCGCTAGATATCGCATGATCGTGACCGTAGCCAGCAGAGATTGTGATCATGCGACATCTACCGACCCGAGCGAGAAAGACGCAAAATGCCGTGTGATATTCCATCGTGGCCATGGGGGCTTGAGGGGCAAAGTTATAAAAATCGTACTATAGGGGACCGATAACACTAGCAGTTGACGCGCGCTCCATCAGTAATCAATGAATGAATGAAGACGAAGCGACCGCTGCCCTCAGGCGGTGGACCTGCAGCGCCAGCGCGCGCGCCTGCGGCGCCTGCTGCGGCAGCTGGAGGCTCTGCCGCGGCCCGCGCCTGCGTCGGAGGGCGCGGCGGCGCTGGCGCGGGCGGCGCGCGCGGGCGCCCTGCTCACCGCCGCCTACTTCGCCTGCGCCTGCGTCGCGCAGCTCTTCTGGACGGTGTCGCCCTTCGCCTACCGCAACGAGGCGGTCGCCAAGCTCTGCCGCCGGTAGGGAGGGTATTCAAAACAATCTATCAGGACAGGTGACTTAGGGAAGGCTTGCACAAAGCCCACAGCAACACGCCTCACGACGGCCATGGCAGCCCTTCCGCGCCCCACCGGCTTCTAGTGAAAGACTTTCGCTTTTGGGGAAAGTGACCGCTGCTCGAGCCCTCGGTGGGAGCAAAGTCCTGCGGCTCTTAAGACGGAAATGTGTTGAATTATGTTGAACTAAAACTTGAAATAACGGCTGTAGTTTCTGGAGGGGGTTGGTTTTGTATACTATTATTTCAGAATAAATTGCTCGACAACTTCCACACATTTCACGGTCAATCTTTACTTGAAAATATTTCTAATATAAATTACAAGAACAGAAAATTTAACCATTTCTCATTGTTAATAATAATACACACTTCATAAATTTAGTTTCAAAATATCTGGTTGTAATAAACTTGACCATACTTTTTTTTAAATGTTTTACTTTTTCTCCGACACCATCTTCTGACATACGAGACACGTTGTTGTTTCATTTCTCTCCGTGAATAGAAATTCGTGCTCGCACTTACTAGCATTGAACCGACGATTTTTATCAGTAAAGTGAAGGGACAGCTCGGCCGTCGGGGATTATGTCAACTTTCCTGGTTCTCGTGGGGCGCCGTGGGGCGCGGGGCGCGCGCATCCCAGCGCTCCAAGAAGGGGTTCAAATTGTGCGCTTGTGCACCTCTGGCTTAGGTCATTCACTGAAGTCACTGCAATGACTCTGATCGGGAGGTTCTAGAGATCGAGTCCCGACAGTGGCAGCATTTTCGACACTAGCTAGTCAGCTAGGTCGAAATCACTCGCTGTCTGGAGGAGAATTCTAGCGGCCAGTTACTCTGATCGGTAGTTTTCCGTTATTTCTCCGATCAACACCAGGCGAATGTCGGAGCAGTACCCTAACAAACGGGCCACGGCGCGATCTTTCCTTCATCTTCCTTGATCTATCCTCACCCCTTACTTACATAACCTATACTAACATGCTCTACACTACCACAAGACCGGTCGATAGCTTATAGCTTGTCCTGGCTGGTCGGTGCCTCCCTGGCGGTAGATAACTGGTGAGGGAAACCCCTATAGCCGAGGGATCTCGCCATCCGGGGGAGAGGAAATCATCGGTACCTCCAGAGGAAATAAGATGCACTGCACTTATGGGACTAAGGACCTCGTCTGTTGGCCCGCCCGCAATCATTCAATCAATCAAATCGGACAAGAGAATTGTGCACGTCTCGTTGTAAATGATACTGAAATATTGTGATTTGCAAACCTGAGGCCAGTTCTTAAATTAAAATTTAAAGTTTTTAGTGAAGTAATTTGACGAGGATCAGCTTAAACATAACTGATTTTTTGTATTTTCTTAGCACAGTGTTTTGAATTAACATCAGTGACGCACCAATGACGCAACAACAAAGAGCATTTGGATTCTCTCTCTTCCGCATGGTGGGAAATGCGAAAGAATCTGGTCTCGTGACTTCTACAGCTAGAGAGCAAAATTCTCTCGATGACAAATATACTGTTAACAATATGCTTTTCACTTATATAAATTCAAATAGATCGTAGGACATCTTTCTCTTCAACTCAAAGCTTGCAATAAAACAACTCAATATACTAATTTTCTCTATTATGGAATAGAAAAACAAAATCTGTGTCCATTTGGGACTCGAAAATCTGGTTTTGATGGCAGTAAAACGCATTGTATTCGACTTATGCACGACAGTAGTGACTGCTGTGTGTTGCATGTTGCATCTGCACGCTACATATTTTTACTTTCCCGTATACGTACACGGAGTGATATACGTAGTACAGGGTAAGTTAGGTAAAGCTACGCGAAAAAATGGCCAATTTTCGCCAGAAATATATTCGTTGCCGGGCGCTGATTAAGTGGATAAAACCAGTTGCTAAACTAAGAAAAAAAATCCCCTAACACGTGGTGTAGCCATAACCCCTCTTTTGTGGATCCTTGATACCGAAAACCCAATTGAAAGGAAAACGTCCGTTTGTCCGTCTGTCGGTCCGTCTGTCCGTCCATCTGTGGACACTGCTAGCGCCTAAACCATACGTACGATTTCTTCCAAAATGAGTATTCCTCGGTCGATCTGGTTCTAGTCGAAGCTTTGAGATTTTGAAAAAGATTCTGTAAAATTTGGGGGTACTTTACATGAAACCCCCCGGGCATTATCAAACTTTTCTCAAAAACGGCTACAAATTTTTTCTTGAAATTTCTTGTAAGAATAGAGTAAAATACACTTAGTAAGGGGGCATAGGTCCGATTTTTTCGGATAACTATGAATTTTCGAAAGTTGCAAAAGTTTGAATATTTTCGGCACCTTTCTCCAGCTACAAAACTGAAGATAGAGATTTTTCCTTCAAACAAAATGTGTTCTTCAAAGTGAGTTCTTTCTTTAAGATCCTATACATTCTTTAAAAAAATTTAGTAGTTTTTGAGCAATATTGCGTACAATATGTGCAATTTCAAATAATTACAAAAACAATTACGAAAATAATTACAAAAAACGGCTCCAATTTTTTCTTTTAACTTTTGGTAGGGATAGTGCCTAATGTATTTTATGAGATAACAAAAACGCCATACAGTTCTATTCTTTTTTTTCAAAAATTGCAGAAATGTAATTTTTTTGACTTGTCTCTCACGTCGTTAATATTTACATTAGCGGAGATTTTTTCACATTATTATATTTACGAGTACATGCCTTTTAAATAATATCAAGTAAAGATTCTCGAAAACACAACCGTTTTCAGTGAAAACTGTCTCAAAATTTCGCATTTTCAGGAACGTTCGGACGCCATTTTCTCATAAATGGCTTCAAATTTTTTCTTCAAAGATTTGTAACGGATAGTGCTAATTGCACTCTTTAATATAACGTTAAGTTCCTTTAAGGGTATTTTTCTGTTTTTTCAAAAATTACACAAATATAATTTTCTTGAAATATCTCTCACATCTTTAATATGCACATTACCAACAATTTGTAAAGATTATTATATTTGTGAGTGTATGTGCTTCAAATGACTTCTAATGAAGTATTTTGAAAACTCAAAATTTTTCTGTGGAAATGAGCGTCAAATTTCGCATTTTTAGTAGCGCTAAAACGCCATTATCATCAAAACGGCACAA
Organism: Acheta domesticus; assembly: GCA_031308135.1. Classification (NCBI taxonomy): domain Eukaryota; kingdom Metazoa; phylum Arthropoda; class Insecta; order Orthoptera; family Gryllidae; genus Acheta; species Acheta domesticus. The sequence goes on along the minus strand of JAHLJT010004567.1, from coordinate 126,078,832 downwards.
ACTTTTTAAGAGAAAATTGCCATTTGGGATTACATTTTTGTGTTCTTTAATATTCTAAAATGAATATTTCCGTTCTACCATTAGGAAATCGAAAAATTAAAAAAATGTCAAAAAAATGTACTTTTGGCGATGATAGACGGCATCTGGCAAGAAAGAGTATGTAGCAATTCCGAATAGCTAGCACAGACCCAAGGAAAGAGAAAACTAATACGGGAAAGTCTGTGCCATTCTGTAGCACCACTAGTTTAATTTAATATATTTGTAACATTGTATACGTAAATTTTAGTTTTCTGCACTCCTTCGCCATATAAACGTTAACAATACCATATCTTACATTCCTCCATGCACGCAACATGTTTGAAAAGGGATAGAAAGTTTTTTCTTTTGTATTAATTATACGGAGGAAAATGCTTTACAAACACTTTACAAACATTAGAGTCCAGAAAGGCCCATGTGTCCGTTCAAATTAGTTTTAGAACTAGTAGATGTGAAAGAAACATAATTGTCTGTACAAAAATATTCTCAATAAATATATATATATATACATATATATATATATATATATATATATATATATATATATATACACATACACACATGCACACATACACACACGTGTGTATATATATATATATATATATATATATATATATATATATATATATATACATACACATGTGTGTGTATGTGTGCATGTGTGTTTCAAAATAATGTCCACAGTAATTATTATTTGAATCACTAAAGTTATAATTGTATTCTCCCTGCATTATATTTGAATTAATACCTAGTAATTATTCCATATGTAAATAAAAAAAATTAATAGACGAGGCGGCCCGCAGAAGGCGAGAAATGTATTCCCCCACACCGCTCTCGATTTCGACTGCGCACACCTATGGGTTCAGCCCATTCCGCGTTCTGGAGCCTGTTTCAGCGCCTGACCGCGAGCGCGCGGTGTGTCGTTGGTGCCGGTAGCCAGCAGCGCGCCCTGTCGGCCGCCGCCAACGCGACCGCCGCCGCCGCCGAGTGTCGCGTGCGCGTGCTGCCTACGGACGCACGCTTTCCGTTCGACTCTTCCAGCGGCTGGGGTTACGCGCTCGCCTACGTCACGCAGGTCCTTGCTGCAGATGCGATGTAGATGTTTTTAAAACGTCTGTGTTTTTGTGAAAGCGTAGGCGTGGTGGCAAGAGATGGATGGAACTCTCCGTTGCACCGATTTTTGATCGTTCTGCGCAGCACCAGTTTGCGATACGAACTACGTGACCACAACAGGACACTCGTTCGAAAAGCCAGACTAGACGCTCGCAGTCATGTTCCATGCAAAGCGAGAAGTAATGAGAAACATTTTGAAAGTGGCATAAAGTGATAATTTTCAACGGCGACCAACAAAAACTAACACGATGGTGTAATTGATTGTGTAATTGAAGGTGTAATATAAGATGCGTTGTGATATGTTTCAAAAAGTGCTTCATATATTTGTTTTAAATGGTTTGTAAAATGGTGATAATTTTGCATTTAATATTCCCGCTAGTATTGTGACGCAAATGGTTGAAGCTCATTTGCTAAAGTTGGATACGGTGCGCAAGAGCCCATTCATCTCTTTCCAGCATGAGCGGTTCTACCACGATAGGTTTCTGCGGCCGGATTCAGTATTAACTTGCGTGTCCGGTATGCATTTCAATCTGAGGAATATCGCAGCATAACGGCCGGAACGTTGACATCTAAGCCGGGGAAACGGACAGTCAGGTAGATAAGATGTTTTTATAAAATCATCGATTATTTCACATCAAGTTTTTTATCATCGATATTGGATGTTGGATGTTTTTACGTGGGTGGGCATTCTAAATAAAAATCATCACAATAAAACAAGATGTCTCTCTCTCTATCTAAAAAGGCGACCTTCTACACGTTAATATACTATACAATCTGGGGCAAATATCATATACGTGTAGCATCGTTAACTGAAATTTGATCGGCCGGATTCAGTATTAACTTGCATGTCCGGTATGCATTTCAACCTGAGGAATATCGCAGCATAACGGCCGGAACGTTGACATCTACGTCGGGGACACGGCGTCTCTCGGACAGTCAAGTAGATAAAATGTTTTTATAAAATCATTGGTTATTTAACATAAAGTTTTTTATCATCGATATTTGGATGTTGGATGTTTTTACGTGGGTGGGTATTCTAATAGTATATTCTTCAACGAGCGTAGAATAATAGCCATTCTACGCGAGTAGAAGACTATACTTTCTCTACGACTTTAAAATTGATATTTTAAAAATATCCAATAGGCGCCTTAACCTCAACACCAACTAGCATACTGTTTCGTGGCTCACCTGTCTAAAGACAGTTGCGACCAGCCGCGGCAGAGCATGCAGCGCTTCTATAGGCGACTGCGAGAACCCTCTGTCGTGGTGTAATGAACTAAGAAGAATTTGATTGGTCGACAGCCGTGTGAGAATAATATTTTTGCACGGCTTGTGGAATCGGCATCATTACTGCATCCGATAACGTGCAGAAATGTATACATTCTGGAGCAGTCGTAGAGAAATAAAAATACTATACAATTAATATACTATACAATCTGGGGCAAATATCATATGTGTAGCATCGTTAACTGAAATTTGACACCTTATGTTCATTCGCAACCATAAATTGTAAGATGTCCTCATTATTGGCTAAGTGTCTACTGCATATGGGGGGGGGCGCTAACGGCATGATAACATGTGCAGGTGTCGGGGGCGTTCTTTTCGTTCCTCGCCCAGAACCTCATCACGTCGCTGATCGGCTGCCTGCTGCTGCACGTGGCGGCGCAAGGGCGCGTGCTGGCCGCGCGAATGCGGGAGGCGTGCGACCTGCGTGCCTTGCACGCGTGCGTGAACCACCACCAGGCCTTCCTGCGGTGCGTGAGCGAGCTGCAAGCGTTGGTGGGACCTGCCGCCTTGGCGCAGTTCGCTTCCTCGCTGGTGGTCATCTGCGTCTCCCTCTACAACGCCACCAAGGTAACGGGAGAGGTGGCTCAGGGCGTCAACTGATGCCATTGCAGTGCCTCTGACCGGGAGGTGCTAGGTTTGATTCCCACGGTGACAGGATTTTTAACAGCGGCTTGATTGCTAGGTCCATTTCGGTCTCTGCCTAGAGGAGAATATTCTAGCAGCCGTCTTCTCTGATCGGTAGTTTTCCGTAGTTTCTCCGATCAACACCAAGTGAATGCCGGATCAGTCCCTAAGAAACGGCCCACGGACTGCGCGTGATCTTTCCTTCCCCTTCCTTGTCCTATCTGTTGCGGCTGTGTGCGATGTTTCAAATTGCGCGCCTAACCACCAGCGCGCAGCGACAGTTTGTGAAGCAGCAAACTAAGAAAAGTGCGGGCGAACGAGGAGAGGGCAGCCTGTCAGCGGAGCCCCAAAGGGGAGGCGAGGCTATGCCGCCAGAGAAGATAAAAGCGGGCACCGCCACCGGAGAGGCAGGCAGTTTTCCGAGTAGAATTCCTGGTGATTGATAGAGGTTTACGGCTGTGTTGTGAGATTTGGACCCGGGCAAATTGTACTTTGGACTTTCTAACGGCTTATTGTTGAACTCTGCTAGTATTGGTACATCTCCTGGATAACTTTGCTTTGATTTGTGGACTTTCTTTTGGGTTACCGGAACGACATTATTGTATGGAAATTGTCTCTTGAATAAAAAGCTGTGTTACTGGATTCCTGTGTTTTTCTGGGCATAACACTATCCGTACCCCTAACTACACACATACGAGGACTACACTAGCACACATGCTTGGAGATCGGTCGGGAGCTTACAGTTTGTCCCGACTGGGAGGTGCACCGCTGGTGGGATATATTGGATTGGGGAAATCCCCGCAAGACGACGTAGGTCGGCATCGGATCTTGCTAGCCAGCGGGGGAACATTACCGCCATCTGCCGCGAAGAAAACATGCATTACACATGCGGCACCTATAACCTTAGCAGTTGGCACTCCCGGAACCATTTATCAATCAAAGCTAGCGTGGTCTCTCCGTTCGCTACCTCAGTGAGAAGGTTACCTACTGGCGGCGGTAGCACGCTAGGAACCTCCCACCGCAACAACTGTCAGATTTAAATATAGTGACTTCCCAAGGAATGGAACTGGAAGGAGAGGCGGCATTGTCATCCAATCAGGAGCTTCGTTACGACTTAATTTTTTGCTATTTCATCTGCCGATTGGGTGACTGTACCCCCTCTCCTTCCAGCTCCTGATCTTGGGGAATCATAATATTTAAAAGTCTGTCGTGAAAGAAAACGATCCGTATGCGTTCTTGGTTTTACCGGAGCAGATATGCCAATGTCGCGAGAAAACTTTCTAGAGTTGGCGGCCACTGGTGCATGTTTTAAAAGCACGGGTTGTACAACCTGCTCTTGGGTGGCGGCACATCACTACATACCTGATGCATGCCAATCTTTCGGAGAATTTGATTAACAATTATTGTCCCCAAAGCGATATTAATTTTACCACTTTTAAATATTTACACCTTTTACCACAGTTTATGCTTTTGCACTTTCAAGTTGGCTCCAACCATCTGGTTGCCAAATTGCATTCTAATTTTGTTTAAATTTTGGCCCCTAACATGGAATGAACAATCACAAGTTCTCCTTGACACAAATACAGTCTAAAGTTCGCAAGTGTTTGAGTCTCACACTTTGGAAATAACTTTTTTCAAAAAACTGTGGCACTAAAAACAGAGAGAAACACGTACGAAATTGTATTCTACATTTAAACTACAGTACATCTCAGCGTCACGCAAGATGTACCTATGTGTCTCTTCGACCTCTTGCTTCTATTTGCTTGAGAAGAACTTGATTCTCCTGGAATCGTACTCGTAGAGTGTGCCTATGTATATCTTGGGTCGCAGAAAAGCGGACTAGTTGTTCAGATATATATTTCTTGAACTCCTCACCTTTCTGTTTGACCTGATGGTTCTTATTGAAGGAAAATGATCTAGTTGCCCGTGGTTATTTATTGACAAACTTGCCCATGTATTTCATCAGCATGCTATTTCTCTTCCAGCTCGGTTGTCCCTAGGCTGTACTAGAAAATGGGACCTATAATCTCTTATTTTTTAGTCGTTTAGATCTGTTTGCTGGAAAGAGATCTTGTTGCCCCGGAACTGCAATTGGCGATAGTGGATCCCTTAGACCTCCTGCGTCTATCTGCAGGAAAGCAATTTGGTTGACCACGAGCTGTATTTGGCGACAGTGCTAACGCATCCCTTGAGCTACTGCGTCTGTTTGCAAGAGAGCGTCTGTCTGCGACTGTCCGCATCTATTTGGTTGACCATGAGCTGTACTTGGAGATGGTGCTAACGCATCCCGTACACTGCTGCGTTTGATTTCAAGAGAGGTACCTGGTTGCCCAGTGGCTGCACTTAGTGATTGTGCCTTTACTTAGACACACTGCGCAAGAGTACGCTATCGTAGGATGCTGATTTCGCGCGTGTCGCTAGGACGCGCGTCGGTGACCGGTGCTGAATGAGCAGCAGCAGCAGCAGCTTGATTGTGCCATGCTATCAAATGGTAGCAGACACACCGAACGCTTGCTGAAAGTTATCGGCGCTCACTCATCAACACCTACCAACTACCGGAATTTTTGGGACTTTCGGCGCGCTGGCTGCAAACGCCGGTTCTCTGTTGAATCGTGGCTTTAGAGCGTGTGTTCACAAGATACAGAACTTTTCTTGATATCGAAGGTGTTTGTGAGGCCCACTTTATGGGATAAAGGGACAAACGATGCTGAACAAATGTGGAAAAGTGGTGGAAAGAAATTTCTGCGTAATTGGACGAGTAAACACGTACATAACCTCAAATATATTTTTTAAGTAATGATAAAATTTACACTGAGTGAAACATTAATGAATCAAATCAATATAAACTACAAGACAAAACGTTTTCAGAAACATTTACCTCTTCATTTGAGTGTACACGATTGGATAATTATACACACTTTGAGAATATATCTCCCATAATTGATGTACTGGAGGTGGTTCTGTGGATTGTTTTGTAACATTCTGTGAATCCAATTAAATTGCACTGAGAGGGCTATCAAATCTTTATTTATCAATGAGCTGATGGTTCCTATGGCTCACTTAGACACACTGAATTTGTTTTCAAGCGAGAGGCTTCATTGCCTAGGTGATATAATTGGCAATGGTGCGTACGAATCATTGAGATCTATCGAGTCTGTTTGAGAATAGTGTTTGGTTCCCCTGGAATTGTGTTGTGCTTTGTTGTGCGGCAATGCCTATGGATCATTTGAACCGACTTTGTCTGTGCTGGATGGTGGTTACTAATCACTTATAACTAGTGCAACTGTTTGCTTGAGATCCACCTGGTTGTCCAGTGACTTCACTTTGTGACTGTGACTACATATTTCTTACACCTGTACGTCTACGTGCAGCAGAGCAACCTGGTTGCCCAGAAGTCATGCTAGATGGCGATGTCTATGAATCATTTACATCCAGTATTTCATATGATTCCAGGAATGGTTGACAAAAGCTGTATTGGGTGATGGTCCCTACGACTCAGACATACAGCGTTTATTTGCAGATGAGCAGTCAGGTTGACCAGAAGCTGTTCTTGGTTATGCAGCTTCTGCGTTATGGTCTTGGTTATGCAGCTGTTCTTGGTTATGCGTTCTGTTTGCTCAGAGGTTGAACTTGATGGTGGTGCTTAGTTATCACTTTGACATAATTCATCTGTTTGCAGGAAGCAGTACATGGCGATGCCTTCTACAAATAATTTAGAAATACTGTACCTCATTGCAGGAGAGCGGCCTGGTTGTCCAGGGGCTGTACTTGGTGATGGTGCCAACCTTTCTCTTGGACGTGTTCCTGATGTGCGAGATGGGAGAGTTGGTAGCAACGAGCGGCGAGACACTGTCGTTCGCCGTCTACGAGACTCCTTGGTCCGCCGCTCCTCCGCAAATGCGCCGTGAACTCATCACGGTGCTCCTGCGCAGCCAACGAGACCTACGCTTGTCCACTGCCGGCGGCTTCGCAGACCTCTCGCGAGAGACCTTCCTCTCGGTAGGAATGCGGAGAGGTGGCTCAGGGCATCAACTGATGTCACTGCAGTCCCTCCGACTGGGAGTTCCTGGGGTTCGAATCCCGCCGGTAGGAGGATTTTCGACACAGCTAGATAGCGAGGTCGAATTCAGTTGTTGTTTGGAGGAGAATTCTTGCGGCAGGCTGCTCTGATCGGTAGCTTCTCCAGCACCACGCGCGGGCCGGGGCACAACCCTAACAATCGGGCCACGGACCTCGCGCAATCTTTCCTTCCAATTCCTTGTTCTATCCCTAACTTACACACACATTACATGCATTACACTTCCTCACATGTCGCGAGACCGGTCGGGAGCTTAGAGCTTGTCCCGGCTGCGGGACTAATGACCTTAGCAGTTGACCCGCCCGGAATCACTAATTACTCAATCGCTCAAAAAACTCCGTAAGAATGTGTAAGCCAGAGGCAGATTCAGGGCAGAAATCAGAGTGAAGTTAGGGGCGGATTTAGATTCTGCGGGTCTCCAAAGCACAAAATAGTGTTGGCGGATGGAGCTCCGAAAAAATCATGCAGTTCTTCTAAAAATATACTCCTTAGAATACAGTAATTTTTATTACACTAGACCAGGAGTTCCCAACGGGGTCGGTTTTGGACCCTTTGGGAGTCGATGGAGTGTTGAAGGGGTCAATGATGATCAAGGGGATGATTGAGGATTTCAGCCGAATATGAACCGATGGATGATAGGAATAATCATGAACCCACTCATTACAAAAAATATTACATAAACTTGATAATTTATTTCTGATGTAGAGAAAAAATATATAAATTTCGAAGTCGTTCCTCTTTTTTCAAAACTCTCGTTCTTTCATAGGATCAGGGCATAACTAGGCTGGTGCAGTCCATGAATCCCCCCTGGTCCCCTGAGGTAGGGCTCCAGCGCAGGGATTTCGTCAAAGAATAAAGTAAATTGCAGATCATGCTTTTAATCTATTGCACCAGCCATATTTTTATATCAATTTAATTTAAAACATAATTTCACGTTTATTACATTTGGACTTTATGCACCGAGGCATCCCAGAACCTAGCTATGAAATTGCTTACGATGTTTAGACAACTCAAAAAATTATACGTATAACAACGATTTCACAACAATATTTTATTGCGAAGAAGAGAGCCGATATTATAATATATTATTATATGTTTTGTTGCTCTATATCTGAAAAAATAGTTTCTGAAATACGTACTCGAGAAATGTTGTGGCCGGTCAAAAATGCTCAACGTTTCGTCACAATTGCACAAAAATGTTGATCAGAACTAGAAGTGTCTTTGATGATTGAAAAGCTAGAACTGTACCAAAATTTAGATGTACGAAATTGTTATATTTAAATAATTTATATGTAATTCTTTGTGTTATAATTATCTATAATATAAAATAACTTTAGAGGATCGATGGAGCCAAAAAGTCCTTTCAAAGGGGTCGATGAACGAAAAAGATTGAGAATCGACTAGAGAACTTGAGAACTACACTAGACTATTTGATTAACATATATTTTACAGAAACAATCATATTATATTAAATTTTTCAAATATTTTTAAAAAATTTTTTTCCGTTTTGTTAATTTAATCACTGGTTGGGGCCCCTACGCAACTGCTTATTTTGCTTGTAAATGCAAATACTGTCGTAAGGAAAGTGATACCACACATTACGAATATAACACTTTGGATCTCCGGAAAAATACTAGAAATAAATTTATCAAAAAATATTTCTTGTAGAATACTAAATACTACTAGAGTAAATTTCACTTTTAAGACTACTCGTATTTTGATTGTGATAATTACGTGTATAATATAGCATTGGAGTTTGTTCTACCTTATAAGGAACTTATTTTATTATTTTCAACCAAGAGATTCACAAACTGCTGTACGTTGGTCGTCCTTGAGGGAAACGCGCGATCTATGGAGAAAGCTCCGACGCGCTGGGCCGCGTTATTTTGTTTCTGACATCTCTAAAATACACTACAACTTGAGGCAGCTTTGAACCCGCGAATGTCGGACGGTTCGACAGTCCAATGCAGAGGTGCGTTTCACTAAATAAATCTTTTTATTAAAATGAAAATTGTTATTTGGTAATAAAATAAGCTTATGTGACGTACTAGACAAGAATAACACAGACGATGTTTGATATTTATAATATATTTACAATTATAATACAAAGATTATGATACAAAATTTAACCCCTTGGCAACCTTTCAGTTCCCTTAGCCGCGAAACCCCGCGACCGTCCCTAGGCCTAGCCCAGTACCACTGCTCGAGAGCAGGAAAAAGCAACGCGAAGTGCCAAGCTGTCGGACATAGAGTCCCGTAACTAGAGAAGTTACATGGCCTGACGCCAAAACCGATCTTCCACCTGAAGATCACGTGCAAGATAGCACTGGAGATACCACCCGTCTTTCGACTCTCTGCGTATCCCGCGAGGCGCGTGTCGGCGCGGCCTGAAGTATCCGACGGCTTGCCCTCACTCTACAAGCGGCGGGCGTCATACGGCTCGCTGGCCAGCCCTCTCCAGGGCGCAACCGACAACACCTAGACTCGCGCCCCCGCGCGCCCTGTTGTCCAAGTTATTTGGTGCCGGGATTTCCCTGCCCGGCGCGTGCCGGCGAGGCGCCGCCGCGTTCCACCCCCATCCCCCTTCCGGCTTAAGACTGGGCTTCCCGAAGCGACCCGCCGAAGCGGCCCCCCGCAGCGGTGCGCTATCCCGCGACGCCACACTTACAAGGAAATATGCGATTTCCTTGTAAGCATATTTTCTTTAGTTTTCCACCTCAAAGTATCAACAATAAAGAGCTCAGGTAAATCGTGGTATTTCACTTCTTATCGCTTTAAACAAACTTAATTCGGCCGCTCCCTGGTGGCCGAGATCGCTAAGACAGAAATGTCATAGCGAGCTTGGTCCCAAGGATCGCGGATTCGTGTCCCGCCTCGGCATGGTTGTATGTGTTCGTCCTTTCTCCCCTATTATCACCGTATCTTCAGTTACAAAACGTTAATCCCAACAGTGGTCCCTAATGACCTTGATGTTGATGCGACTTTAAATAACAAAACAAGAACAAACAAAAAAAACTCATTCGCTTTTTACAATGTTAAAAAGTTAAAAAATTGTCTTTCAGTTTCAATTGAAAGACATATCCGATAGAATTGCAATATATCTGATAGAATAGAATATCTGATATAATAGAAAATTGTCAGAACGATAAATATTAATGTTACTAAAATAAAATATCGAAACTTTGTTGCAGGTGTTGCGGACATCATATTCCCTGTACACACTACTACTCACTGTTGATGAATAATAGACAGGTAAAATCCTTGCATTTTCTTGGTTTTAAAATAATTTGTTTTATTTTTTGACTAAGGAAGAAAAGCACCAATAATTTACAAGTATACAGTAATTAGATGTATTAATAAAAATAGTTTTAAAATTGCTATTATAAAAAGTACAGCATTAAAAAAAGATTGCCTTCCTCTTTCTGCTAACAATGAACGGATTTGTTGGGGACCATCGACGAATCGTTGTACGGATGTATCGAGGTGTCTTTGTGCTCCGAACGAGGTCGGCGTTCTACGTCGTCATGAGCAATGCCTTCCGCACGGTAGAGATTCCATTTGGAGTTGTCATTTCTAAAGATGACGCAATTCGCTGCGAATGGTAGTCTGAAAGAGATCCTACCGCGAAGAACGGACGGACACAAAGACAAGATTAGCGGATTACCATACGTTATTACCCCTCTTCTCGCGTTCCCGAACTCGCTAAAAAAATCAACGAAGACCTGCAGTCACTCTCCTCTTGGTCATCATCAATGGGGCTACTGTTAAACCCCAAAAAATCTCAGTGTCTTGTAATCGGCTCCAGAAACTCCCTAAAAAAGTTATCACTTTCCGCTCTCCCTGACATTTGCATAAATGGAACTTCTCTACCGTGGTGTAATGATGTGAGAAATTTAGGTGTGCAAATGGATAATACTCTAACCTGGAATGTTCAAATTGATAAAATATGTCAAAAAGTATTCGGGTCCCTGCATGTTTTAAAACGCATGCGTACTCTTTTACCTACAAAAACTCGTCAGACCCTTGTACAATCACTCCTTATGCCTCACTTTGATTACTGCGATTTCCTTTTGACTGACATAAATTTAAAGCAGCAACGCAAGTTACAAGTAGCTCAAAATGCATGTATTCGCTTTATTTTCGACCTTGAAAAATACGACCATATTTCAACTTTTTACGCACACTCTAAAATTCTTACCATTGATAAAAGGCGTTTACTTCACTGCCTTCTCCTCCTCTACAAGATTTTAAACAGCACTCATCATGGCACCCTATCACTACGTTTTCAATTTATGAAGCTACATCGTGCCCGAGAGTCACGCCTTATTTGTATTCCGCATCACAATACCACTACTTTTAGCAAATCATTCACTGTTACTGCCATCCGTGCCTGGAACAATCTTCCCTCTACTATAAAAAATATCAGTACTTTTCTAAAGTTTAAAAAAGATGTCACAAACTGGATTCATGAAAATATTACTTAACGGCATTGACAGTATTATTGCGTACCAGTACAGTATTACTGTGTTACCAGGACATTGCCAGCTGTACGTCTACTGCGTCAGCTAAAACTAAGGATTAGGGACGCCGTACTGCCTTGACACGGTGACGATTCTCATTCTTATACCAATTTTATCGTACAACATTCTATCCCATTTTTCAAATAAACACTTCTCATCTAACCTTTCTCATACTTCTCTCTTTCTATTTCCTTTTCTGTCTCTCTTTTTTTTTCTCTCTCCCTTTCTTACTCTCTTTCTCTCTTTTCGGATCACTAAAATCCCTGCTATGTTTGCTTCCTTTCTCTTTTTCTCTAAATTATCATTCTAGTTCAATAACTCTTCCTTTTCCTCTCTTTTTAATCACATTATCTAAGTATTCAACCTTAAAAGTGAACAAATCTCTGTGACACACATAAATACTTTTTTTTTGTTTTTTTTTTTGTTTTTGTTTTTTCTTTGTACATTTATCCTCTTATAGAATAGTTTAACTACTCCATAATCTAGCTATTTGTTTTTTATAACCAATTTGTACTCTCCCGCAATCATTTTAAATAGCATATGAGGAACTACCCTTCAATTCATACCTCACGTTTACTACAGTACCCACCCACATGTGTTATGAGTACATGTTTGTGCATTTGTGCATTTGCTTAATTGTACAACGTGATAAGCATGCGTCCATGTGCTCACATGTGTATATACTCAAAATATAATTTCTATGCTTTAATTCTTGTCTAAATGTGTTAACTAATTTGTATTTTTTCTGTTTCAGTTAATTTCCTACAACTATTGCTATACGTTAAGATATAATATTAAATTCAAAATATTTTCATTCCTACTTTGTATTTTGTGTGCACTGTAATTGTTTACTTGTATTGTGACCTAGGTAGAGTATTTTGTCTTGGCCTTCAGCCACCATCCTGATTGAGGTTTACCTGGGTTTACTCAATCGCTTAAGGCGCATGCCGGGATGGTCCCTTTGTTTGCAGTCCCAGGAATAAATGTAGTATACATCGTTGGTATACATGTGAAAGATGTTGGGTCAGGTTTTCAAGTCTTGAGAATATTTTAATTGGTAACACTTCATACATTTTTAAAATTTGTCGTTTTTTAGTTTGGGGAAAAGTTTAAGTTTCTAAACTTTTCCTTGATTTAATCTGATCGTATCCACGTTTATGATTTTTTTCTTCTTTTTTATTTACCTAATTTTAATAACCGAATAGATTCGTTTTTTCTTTCTTTCAAGACTTGAACTCTTTACTGGATGTTTTTCGCTTGTAGGCTGACGAGTTTTCCTCCCTTTCTGTTTCTTAGGGGTAATTCAAAAATACGTACGCAATTTCAGCTTCTTCAAACGCCCTCTCAATTAGTAGTACTTAATAACATGCCACTGTGTTAAACAAGCTCCTTCTAATTTTTTTCTGTAACTAACTTACGAGTCAAAAAACAGTTTTTCAAAATTTATGTTAAATCTCGAAGTGCTTCAATCTGATATATTTGTGACTAATTTTTAATATCTCCCTAACGTAAAATAAATAAACTTAAACACAGAAATGTTGTGAGTGCGTTTCTTGTTCTTCAACGCCTTCCTCCCTCGGTCTCACTCCTGCTTCCCATGTGAGAAAACCTTCATCTAAATTGCGTACGTATTTCTCATTGAATGGTCTCCTTTTATCATAAAATAAACTGTAATGAAAATTTTTGAAAGTGGTCAGGCGGAAGAGCAGGCTAATTAGCCTGAGCCTCGCCACCAATAAAGACATTTATTTATTTATTTATTTATTTATTTATTTTACGTAGGACTGACAATTTTTTAGAAAACTGATATAAACACCTCGAATGGATTATTGTTCCACTCTGCTGCTAGGATTGGAAAGAGGAAGAACACATTAAACTATTAATTCAATAGAACAGAGTAATTGAAATATGATAGATACACGAGTAGCAGTTACAAACATTAAATGTTAGTTTTTATCTGTGGAGCATGGAATTAACTGAAGTGTAGTTATATTCATACATACCCTTTAGAACATTGTAATGCCTCAATGTTTCAATGATACAATTATATGTAATTCCGATATTAGTGATATACTTATACACCGAGGCAAAAGAACCAAAAATACATTCTAGACAACGAAACAGCGGGAGCATATTTTAAAATATATAACTAATAAAATGACCGAATTCAGGAAAAGAGTTTGAAATCTTTCAAAAGGCAGACTTTTGTAAAGAGTACATATCACAGGTTCATAATTTAGTTTCGTAAGTGTGTATTGTATTTAAGTTTCAGGGAATATTTTAAGACATTATTTGTCATAACATATGAATATTAGGAAATATAGCTAATTTATATTTCTTGAAATATGAAATAATTTTATGGGATTGTTTGTAGATGTTTCATGTGTTTATTTTGAATTGTAACAATATACCTAAAATAAATCTAAAAATATATCTCATTTCATTTAATAATGTATTCTGTTTGTGATAAATATAAGGTTAATAAATAATAATTTATCATCTCTTTCCTTCTTTATTCTACCATTTTTCTTTCTCTATTTTACTTTTTCTGCAAGTCGCTCTCTTTTTTTCTTTCTCCCTGATTTGTTCCGATCATATTTGATAAGAAAACCAAGCAACACAACATCTCGCCTCCACTGACATAGTGCGCGCGAAAAAGAAATTTTGGAAAAAGCATTAATTCAGAAATCCACTGTGAAAACAAAATACTATACCATCAGTAATAAGGAGGAGTAACATGTGTATTGCCACATTTCGGTCTTGTTTGTAAGCAAAATTATCTTTCCTTTGAATAAATTGCATGTGGATTGTCATTCAAACTTTCCGAATCATTTCTTTATTCAAGTGGTGTGTGATTTGTACATCGTAAACCTCCCCAGAGAAGAAATACATCAAATCCCGGTTTACAGGGTCTGTGTGTTGCCATTCATGCTCACCGCGTGCTTCCAGTGTAGGTATTGGGCTCCTCTGGTCGGAATAAGACCGACACGGCTACAATACAATTGAATCGGTGATTTTGGAAGGGGAATGAGTCCACAGTTTCCGTAAATAGAGTTGTTATATTCATTTTCTTTGTTAGTCTTCAAGCTTGTCAGACCTGCACAACGCCTGCCCCCGGGGGCATTCTGCGCTTACGAGCCGACCGCCTGCGCGACAGCGCCGGAAGTGCAAGAAGAGGCGGGTAGGAAGCTTTGCGGGGAGGGGAGAAAACAGACGTCACAACGCGGCGCGTAGATTGAATGCCGTTGCCTCTAATCCAATAATCCATGCCGTGAAATCATTTTTGCGCTTATTTAAATGGGTGAGGTACCGTATTTCAAACTGCAAGGGCCATAATTCACTCTCTACGTTCTTCTTGGCTGTGCTCTGTATCCACCTTTGTATTCACCACTGCAGATATTTTCTTTTTTTAAATTTTTTAGCTCATGCTCATTGTGACTCCTAAGCAATATTTTAAAGCTCAATGATGTTTATTAGAACTTTATTATTTAATTCTAACAAAAATTTACAATTTAATAATTGATGGTTCACCAGGAATGTTATAATCTCCAAATGATAACAAAATGAAAATTATAAGAGCAATCTCTCACATCAAGATTGACATAAAAATGAAATGTAGGCAATTCCAAGAAGAATAATGTTTAGCTGCTCGTATATTTGTGACCATTTCCCCCTTATGAATTTGAATGAAAGATATCAACAAGCAAACCTCTCTGATAAAGTGTTTGGGGCAATCATGAGATTATCATGGGTCTCGTTAAATAAAATGCAAAGGGCTTAATATTTTTATACAATGTCGTAAACGATGAATAAATTGTGTTCGTTGATTTGTTATTAGAAAAATATAATGTACTCTTGACAGAAATTAGAGTAGAAAATAATCATGATTTTTTTAAGAATAATATATTTTAGCTTTTATAGAACCGTCTTTTACAATTAATGGTAGTTAATGAAGAAAATGTTTATTGCTATCATCATCAAACAAAAACAATTCATCATCATAATTTTGTGGTTAGCAAAACACTAAATTTGTGATACATCGTATCAAAGAGAATTACAATATCACCCCCTACAAGCAATTATTATACACGGTCTCCAAATCAAATATGTATAATTCGTTGTAATTTCATATTTCGCACTATCATGTATGGCCAATAAACATTTCCAATATACTACAAAAGACAATATTACTTGAACTGCATGTGACCGCCATATTCTCGCTTACTGCTCTTTCAATTTACGCGCTATGGTTCGAATTGCGCATTGTTATTGGTGGTTTGCACTCCTAGAATGAATCTCATCCCCACCCTTCATCGATTTTCGCATTCCTACCCGAGTTGCTCGCACGCGGCTCCAGAGATTAGTGAAAGAGCAAGATGCTGTGCAGGTCTGGTGTAAGTGCAAGAACAAAACTTGTCCAGCTTAAAGTTTGTGCTCTATTACCAACTAATAATTCTAATGATTGGAAAGAGAAACAAGCCCAAGACTAGTTTCTCTTATGTACTCATAGAGGGCTCTGAGAAACTTCTGGATTCATTGCATGATCAGTGATTAATAATAAATTACTAGATGTGTGTGAGGGTAACACTGATATTCGCACAGAAGAAATAATATTATCAGCTAGGAAACACCTAAATGCTTCCATGGCAACAGTAATAGACACCGAGGAAATCATACACTTTACAACTTGTTGATCGAACTATTTTAAGAAGACAACCAACCTTGCTCGCCATATCAGTCCTCATTGTGAACGTGGTGTGACGCTCTCCATGTACAAGCAGCTAATATATGACAGAAAACATGTTGGTTACGTTGTAGCACGTGAGTATATTAATTAGCTTATCCAGAACTTTTTCATGTTGGCAAAAAGGAAATCCAGATTTTCCTATCAAAAAGGTATAAGGCACAGCTGTTCTTACAATCAACAGAAAGAAAATAAATGTTCAAAAAATAGTAACATACATCCCACATGAATATCTCCATTTCTACCAGAAAATTTTGACATAGCCACAGACTGAAGTGGAAATTAATGCTGATATTATTATAACGAGTAGTAGTAAGAGTATTTTTCATGTCCATATAGCACAATATGTTAATTCATCTCATTGTAGATTTATTCTCTGATTACATTGTTTCATAAGCCCCCCAAAAAGAAATAAATTGATTTTTGAAATATTTCACATTTATTTTGTAAATAAAGTAAATCAAAGGTATAAAATGGTTCTGTACATCACAGAAATGCAAATTTTAAGTTACTGAATAGCCCAAGCAATCAATAATGATACTTCTACAACTTTTATGTAGAGCATATCGGTCCCAGATGCCAACAGTGGATATCATTGAGTTTTTTTTTTTTTCAAAACTTTTGAACAAGGACTAATTGCCCTTTTCAAATCACCGATTCATCAACCACCGACTCGAAAATTGCAAAAAGTTAACATTTCAAACCTACGAGATCGATTTCAAACTCACAGTATTTCGATAGCACAGAGGTAAGGGTCACAGCGATTTAATTCGGAGGTCTGAATTAGAGTCTCAGTGCGGGAAAAAAAAATGCTGATTTATCTAGAAGTGTAATTAAGCGGAGGAGTCGAAAATATTTGCGAGAAAGTATACGCTGTTGTAACATCATCAGTTAATATTCAAGTAATATACATCCTGCGTGTAAATAGCTAGGAATTTGGCATGTTCCTTGTGTTTGTTTTTATGCACTGATATCGGATTAAAACTTTTTAATTTGATATCTGTGCAAGTGTTTAATTCTGACACTAATTGAAATTCTAATGACTCTGTCTTCTTCTTAAAATAAATAGATTTTATGCTATGGTGACACTGGCGCGATATTATATAAATTTGGTGAAACGTAGTTGTACATTCTTTTTGATAAATGTTTCAAAATGTATTGAGTGTTCATTTACAATTTTTTCCTCAAAAATTAAATTCTTATAAAACTTAGGTACTTAACTTATTAATGAAACATTTATAACTTACAGTTTTCATCATTGTAGTATATGCAAAAAGTTTTATTACTCTGATAGCTTTACTTTCTGGCCCTTACTTCATAAGAAGAGATAGAACTGCAATCGTGTGCCGGGTAACGGAGAATTTTAGGCTGAAAATCTCTTATTGCCGAACCATGGTAATGAAAAAGTTGATAAATTCTGTTGCTGTGTATTGCATTTCTGTTGCTGTGTATTTCTCTTACAGGTGATGTAGGCAGAATCCATGTTTTGTGGGTCCTCGATAACAAAATCGATTGACGACAAAACGTCTGCCCGTCCTACCGTCCGTCTAACCGTGGTCAACGTTAGCGCCTAAACCGTTCAGCCGATTTTCTCCAAAATTGATATTCCCTAAACTATCTGAACAAACTCAAAGCATTTGGGGTTCCAAAAAGATATTTTGATTTTGAGATTATTTTACATGAAGCCTCAACACTTTCGAAATTTTCTCAAAAATGGCTCCAATTTTTTTGATTAAACTTTAACCCCGAACTGCGTAAAGGATGCTTGAGAGAATGATGAAAGTTGATGTTCCTTGAAATCCCTGATTTTTAGAATTTGTAAAAGTGCACTTTTTTGGGCGTCTTGCTACAACTACAAGACAAATATTTTTTTCTTTAATGAAATCTGTTCATTACAAACATCTTGAAATATAAGGTCATGATCGATTTTCTTTCGAGAACATGAGTAGTTTTCGTGTAATTTTGCGCGAAATATAAGCAATTTCATTTTTTATTTTTTTTTTCTGAAAAACCGCTCCAATTTTCAAAAAAGTGTTCTCCTCGTCTGTATCAAGGGTTGTTAAAAGTATGGTGCCAGTCCCATTTTCGACAAATCTGTATTCTCGAAAATTCCAAAAAGTTAACATATCAAAACTACAACATTGAAGATAGAAATTTTTTCCTTAGACAAAGTCTTTTAAAGAAAAATAGATCTTTAAAAAAAGTGATATACAATTTTTTGAAGAAACTAGTTTTTTCCGTAATTTGTGCTTTAATTAAAGCAATTTATTTTAAAAAATCTCAAAAACCGCTCCAATTTTTTCCACGAAAATGAGATTTCGACGCTTGAAAACATGGCGCGGGTCTCATTTTCGTTTGTCTCTGAATTTTCGCAAATTGCGAATTCAGAAACAATGTGAGAAAATAAGTGTTGTAGCACCACTAGTTTGTATAATTTTTACACTTTAAGGTCTTATAATTTGTTTTTTTATAAGGGAATTACATTTTCGCCATTCAATAGATCTGCAACCCACTTATATTTTTATGCATTAGTCCACATTAATACGTGTTCACACAGAGCAATAAGCGTCTGGAGCTGAAAAACCTTTATTATTACAAGTACTATTCTTTTGATGTTACCGAGTTTCGAAAGATGCTATCGTTTGAATGCAATCGCGTGAGTGAACTTTGATGTGTGAACATGTGAATAATTTATTCAAACTAGTGGACTAGAAATTTTGATGTGGGGAGAAATAGAAAATTAATTCATACTAGTAGATTCAGTGCGGTTTTCCTCTCACATAATTTATTTACGTAATGATGGTACAACTTATATGATGACTCATGAGTAGCGTACTACCTTTCCGTGTGTGATCCTGGGATCGATTCCCGATCGAGGCAAAAATAGAGTTGTAGCTTTTCTTTAAAACAGTCCCAGTTTCTGTAGCCGTGTTGCGTAGAAAATCTCAGGCAGGGGAATCTTACTAGTTATGGTGAAGGAAATACGTCATTTTCGCCACATGTCGCTCTTATCCCCAAGCATGGAGAACACCGTTAGTTGGTCGGAAAAGTCGGACTACAGACCCAAAATGCCAAATACATACAATACCCATATGACGGTACAACCTTTCTTCATCAATTTCCATCGAAAGAGTTAGCTCAGGATAGCAACTGTTGCCAATGCGGCGATTCTGACTGGGCGGCCCTCGGGTTCCAATCCCGACGGTGACTGAATTTTCTACACTTTTCTACGTCGAGTTCACAATCTGGAGGAGAATTATATAAGGATCGGCTGCTCTGATTGGTAGTATTCCGTGATTTCTCCGATCAACACCAGGCGAATGCCGGAACAAAACCCTGACAAATGAGCCACGGACCGAGCGCGATCTTTCCTTCCTCAAATTCTCTCCTTTAACATACAAAATGTGAGGTGCCCTCCTAGGGAGATACCTGGAAGGGGAAACATCCCATGTCGACGACTGTTACTTCGTTCCAGCAGGGGAGGAATATCGCCATCTCCCGGTGTATGTGTACCGCCACTTTCCTGTAACACGCACAACACGTACGGGACAAATCAAAGTAGCAGTTGACGCATCCCAAATCACAAGTCAATCAAGCAAATCAGCTCTTACTGCCTCGTTGCTCACTACGTCTGCGTCGTCTCGATAGTTTTCAGTTTCGATAGCAGATTTTGGAATTTATTTTTGTTAATTTGTAACCGTTCGGTAACATATTGAAGTGACCAAAGTCGTGGGATACCTCCTAATATTGTGTCGGACCTCGTTTTGCCAGGCGGAGTGCAGGTACTCGACCTGACATAGACTCAAAAAAACGTTGGAAGTTCCCCTCAGAAATACTGAGCCCTGCTGCTTCTATAGCCGTCCATAATTGTGAAAGTGGTGCCGGTGCAGGATTTTGTATACAATTGAGCTCTCGACTATGTTCCTTAAATGTTCGATGGGATTCATGTCCGGCGATCTGGATGACCAAATCATTCGCTCAAATTGTCCAGGATGTTCTTAAAACTAATCTCTAACAATTGTGGCCCTATGAAATGGCGCATTGTCATTCATAAAAATTCCCTCGTTGTTTGGAAACATGAAGTCCATAAACGGTTGCTTAGGGTCTCCAAGTATCTAATCATAACCATTTACAGTCAATGATCGGTTCAGTTGGACTAGACGGCCCAGTTCATTCCATGTAAAACAGTCCACACCGTTATGATGCACAGTGCCACCAGCTTGCACAGTGCCGTAATGGCAACAAGGGACCATGACTTCATGATGTCTTGGCCACACTCAATCCCTACTATCGTCTCTTACCAACTGAAATCGGGACACATCTGACCAAGCCACGGTTTTCCAATCGTCTAGAGCTCAGGAGAGGCGCTGCAGTAAGGTCTTGCTGTTAGCAAAGGCACACTCTCCATATGTAAAAAGACTCAGACAGACAATTAACTTTATATCATCTGTGTCTTTATTTACTTTAGGAGAATTCATCTATAAAAAATATGGATTAGGAAACATGGATTTCCATTTGGAGAATTAGATTTTAGGAATTATTGTTAGTAATATTGTTTTTAGAAAAAAATGTCCAGTAGTAATTTTTTGTCAGAAAGAAAGCATCCGAGAACGCGCTGGAGGAGGCTCTTCGTTTTACTCTGAATGAAACACAACACCTTCCGTAGGAATATTTCATTAAATTGAAGTTTTACAATATGATTTGGACATCCAGTTGAACAAACTACGCCCGCACACCTCCTTAGACATATTCCGCACATATCCTTCTCGACTGCTCTGCATCAAAAATTCTTTTTGCTACTCGGTCATCCGATTTTGCATGCACAAGTGCACGCGCGCGCACACACACACACACACACACACACACACACACACACACACACACACACACACACACACATATACATGCAACTTCTCATCTGTCCCAGATGGCACGTTTTGGACAGCTTGCCGATTTCGCCTGTCGCCGCTCGCTGTAACATGAGAACGGCTGGTGAGGTCTGGGCGATACCACACCTTAAGCTTCTTGATTCTTTCGTATTTCCAACGAAGACAATCACCGGGAGGGGTGGCTCAGGGCATCAACTGATGCGACTTCAGTGCCTCCTAGAACGTCCTAGGTTCGAGTCCCGACGGTGGCTGGATTTTTATCACTAACTAGATAGTCAGGAGGCCAAATTCAAATGCTATCTGGAGGAATATTCTAGCGGCCGGCTGTTCTGATCGGCGAATTCCGGACCAGTACCCTGAGAAATGAACCACAGAACTCTCGCGATCTTTCCTTCCCCTTCCTTTTCCTATATACACCCCTTATTTACATTCACTTCTACTCACACGCACTACAATACCACGCCTGCCAGAAGACCGGTCGAGAGCTTAGAGCTTGATCCGGCAGGGGCGTCGCTCCTCTGTAGGAGATACCAGGCTGGGGAAAACGCCAACCGCCAGGGCGTAGATCTTTGCTTTAGTTTTGTGTCATGATGAGCTTTGATCCAACCACCATATATCATCTTCAATATCCCACTCCTTCAAAGTCTTCTCTCGCCGTGAATGTTGTATGTATGTGACGGTTGAATGTGACTCCCTGCGTGCCAGGGGAAAACTCCTTAATGGGCTTAAGGGCCACAATGTGAGCGCCTCTTGGTTCCCTACCTGCTGAAGTATTCAAGCGCTGCTGTGGGCTCAAGAGCCACAAGCGGCAGGAATAAGGGTTCGGCTGGAATAGTCTTACAAATCACTGCGCATTTAGGGAGTGGAGGTTAGAGTCAAGGAACTTCACGGGGTAAAAAGGAAGTAGTGTAAACTGAGGGCAAGGACTGTCACCAGATAACAAAAAGGTTAATTTGACGTAAAATTCTCGATGATGACAAATCATTTCTCACGAACACTCTTCTCCTTGAAAGAAGCACTATTCTTTTCCATTGAAGACACTGCTTGATACATTATGGTGGTCCAAATTCGGAGTTTTGCCCACTGGTAATATTTTGGCGTTATTTTATTTGACGGCTCATGAAAACTATTTCCTATGGCTGTAATTCTGAATACAAGTCCTGTTTAGATATCTGCGAATGTATTTCAACAAAGTTTTACAAATTCAGTGACAAACCATTTTCCTATTTGCGTTTTATACTCAAGATATTAGAAGCTTCTTACGATCCACACTTGTTTCATGTAATTACTTACATATGAGACATTTTGGAGTTCAATGACTATCCTAAAGACATAATTCCTTAGAAATGTATTCCCTTTTTTGTTACTCCTTTTGCATGACACAGCACTCTCGCTATATCTATTACTTTAACGTAAATTTTCTTTCATCATACAGTAGATATGTAACAGACTTTTTAGCCAAATGCAATAGGTAGATTTGAACTTTATTTTAAGATTCGTAATTAACGATAGTGAGTATGACGTTTACCAATTCTCTCCTCCTGAACAAATAACATATTGGAACAATCAACACTTGAAACGGAATACAAATGTCTTTCTCTCGCAAATCTTCAGTCATGCGTTAAGACAAACATAATTCTACACACCTATCTAAATATGTTCACAGATGTTTGCGAATCTGATCTGTTTAACCCCTACAACTAACCTGAGCTAAACTTCTTCACTATTATATTTCTTGCTCTCTGATATTACTTTTTCTAAAATATAGAATATTTCTGAGGAATTCCCTAATACTCTCTCTTAATGTGAAATTTGTAATCTCGAAAGAAAACAGAATCTTTCTTGATAAAAATTATGATTCTTGATTAATTAAAAGATGTTCTTCAATAAAGTTAAGATGTTCTCCAAAAAAAGTCGTGACAACTGCAAAAATTGCAAATATGAAATGACATTACAATTTAAAAATAAGCTTGCATTAAACTTTTATATTATTACAGTTTTAAAATTCTTACTAAAAGCAAGTACAATCGATTTTTTGTTTAACATAACTTATCAAATGACTATTTTCGACGATATTATAAAAACATGGGTTCAACAGAATGTCATAGACTTTCCCGTATTAGATGTCTAATTCCTTTGGTCTCGGCTAGCTATTCGGAATTGCCACATACTCGGTAATAGCTGCCATCTGTCGCCACCCAAAGTACATTTTTTGACATTCTGTTAATTTTTCGGTTTCCTAATGGTAGAACGGAAAAATTAATTTGAGAATATTAAGGAACCTCGTCCGAAATGGCAGTTTTATTTGAATAATGTGGAGCCGTGTTTAAGAAAATGGCGCTACTAGAAATGCGTAATTTGAAGCTCTTTTCCATAATTTTTTGAGTTTCGAAAAAATTTATTAGAAATCATTTGAAGCACATACTCATAAACCAATACAACAGTGTTTAGAAATTGCTGAAAAAGTGCATATTAAACGTGTGAGGGAGCTTTCAAACTAGTGGTGCTATAAAATGGCACAGACTTTCCCATATTAGTTTTCTTTTTCCTTGGGTCTGCGCTAGTTATTTGGAATTGCCACATACTCTTGCCAGCTGCCATCTATCACCGCACAAACTACATTTTTTTGACATTTTCTTAATTTTTCGGTTTCCTAATGGTAGAACAGAAAGATTCATTTTACAATATTAAAGAACACAAAAACCTAGTCCTAACAGGCAATTTTCTCTTAAAAATTTTGTGTCGTTTTAAAGAAAATAGCGTTTTAGCGCTACTCAAAATGCGAAATTTGAAGCCCTTTTTCACAGAAAATTTTTGAATTTTCAAAATACTTCATTTGAACTCATTTGAAGCACATACACTCACAAATATAAAAATATTTACAAATTGCAGGTAATGTGCCTATTAACGATGAAAGACCTTTCAAAAAATACATTTGTGTAATTTTTGAAAAAACAAAAACATACCTCAAAATAAACCTTACATAATATCAATGAGTGCATTTAGCACTATCCGATCGAAAAGTTTGAAGACATTTTTTTCTAGCCTTTTATGAAAAAATGGCGTTTGAGCTTTTCTGAAAATGCGGAATTTTGAGCTAATTTTCACAGAAGTTTTCGAGAAACTTTACTTGACATTATTTAAAGCACATGTACTCATTAATATAATAATGTGCACAATGTACCGCTAAGGTAAATATTATCGACGTGAGAGACGAGTCAAAAAAATCATATTTTTGCATTTTGTGAAAAAAACAAAAGAATACAGCAATATTACTTTTAAGTCATCTGTTAGAGTACATTTACCACTATCCCTACCAAAGATTAAAGAAAAAATTTGGAGCCGTTTTTGAGAAAATCTATTTTTTGTAATTTTTTTTTAAATTGCACATATTGCACGCAATATTCCGCGAAAACTACTAAAATTTTCAAAACAATGTATATGACCTTAAAGAAAGAACTCGCCTTGGAGAACACATTTTATTTGAAGGAAAAATCTCTACCATCAATTTTGTAGTTGGACAAAGACGCCGGAAAACTTCCTTTGCAATTTTGGAAAATTCAGAGTTATCCATGAAAATCGGACTTATGCCATCTTAATAAACGCATTTAACTCTCCTCTTACAAAAAATTAAAGAAAAAATTTGGAACCGTTTTTGAGAAAATTTTGAAAATGTCCGGGGGGCTTTATGTAAAGTACCCTGTAATTTTGAAAATAAGTTTTTCAAAATCGAGGTGCCGGGAGTGAATCCAGATCGACTGGGGAATATTCCTTTTGGAAGAAATCGTACGTATGGTTTAGGCGTTAGTGTTGTTCCCTGACAGCGGACGGACAGAAAGACGGACGGATGGACGGACGTTTTGAAAAAAACACTCTTTCGGTATCAGGGGACCCCCAAAACGTATATTTCCGTTAAAATCTCGAAACAGATTTTCCGCAACATTACATAACTTTCCCAATACTACGTCCGTATATTCGTACGTATACAGGAAAGTAATTGAAGATAGAGATTCTTCCTTCAAATAAATTTGTTCTGCATACTGAGTTCTTTCATTAAGGTCATGTACATCTTTTTGAAAATTTCGGTATTTTTCGATAAATATTGCGCGAAAAAATGGCGAATTTTCGGCAGAAAAAAATTCGTTGCCTGGCCCTGATAACAAAAAAGTGGATAAATCCAGATGCTAAATTAAGAAAATAAATCCCCTAACCCGTGATGTAGCCAGAATTCCTGTTTTATAAATCCTTGATACCGGAAAATCCATTGAAAGCAAAACGTCCGTCTGTCCGTCGGTCCGTACGTACGTACGTCTGTCCGTCCGTCTGTGAACACTACTATCGCATAAACCATAGGGACGATTTTTTCAAATTGAAGAAACCCTTGTCGATCTGGCTCGAATCAACGCTCGGCCATGAATTTTTTTCCGCCAAATATTCGCCGTTTTTTTGTGCAGCCTTACATAACTTTCCCTGTACTACGTATATTACTCCGTACCTACGTATGTCTACGTAGAATGTATACGGGAAATACTACGTATGTATACGGGAAAGTTAAAACGGCGGATTTTCGACAGAAAAAGATTCATTGCCGGGCCCTGATAACGAAAAAGTGGATAAATCCAGTTGCAAAATTAAGAAAAAATCCCCTAATGCGTGGTGAAGCCAGAATCCCTCTTTTGTCTGATAACAAATTTTGTTTCAACCCTAACTTATTGCAAATCATGGTAAAGAGTATTTACTACATTCTGTACAAAACTTGTGTTAGAATTCTGAAACCTTCAGAGACGCTTTCTACTGGAAACTGTGGAAACTATCACAATAATATGCAACTTAATTCCATGGAAACACAAATTTTGCACGTAATAAATTCGTATACACATTCGACTGAAACTTTACAAGAATGATTACTGCCAGTAAGTATTAAATATTGTAGTCACATTTGTACATTTATTTTGCTCATTGCTTTCCAAAGCGAACGCTATCGCCCTGCCTCCATTCTCAGTGCTCAGTGCTCAGTGTTTAGTGCTCACGAAATATGGGGTAGACAACTGGGGGAATAGATAAAGCTAAATGGAGAATACAATAAAAATAAGATAGGGTAGTGACTTCAGGGCAAAAAAGTGAAACGGAGTAATGAAAAAGTTTCATTGTTACACTGAAGTGACGAAAGTCACGGTATTCCTCCTAATATCGTGTCGGACCTCCTTTTTTCCGGTGAAGTGCAGCAACTCGACGTGGCATTGACTCAACAAGTCGTTGGGTAACCCTCGCAGAAATATTGTGTCATGCTGCCTTTATAGCTGTCCATAATTGCGAAAGTGTTGCCGGTATAGGATTTTGATCTTTCCATCATGTCTCATAAATGTTCGATGAGATTTATGCCGGGCGATCTGGACGGCCAAATCATTCATTCGAATTGTCCAGAACGTTCTTCAAACCAATCGCGAACAATTGTGGCCCGGTGACATGGCACATGCATGCATAAAAATTCATGCATGCAAACAAATTTTGTTTGGGAACGTGAAGTCCATGAATAGTTGCATATGGCCTCCAAGTAGCTGAACATAACCATTTAGAGTCAATGATCGTTTCAATTGAATCAGAGGACCCAGCCCATTTCATGTAAAAACAGCCCACACCATCATAGACCCACCACCAACTTACACAGTGCCTTGTCTATGGCCACTTGGGTCCATGGCTTCGTGAGGTCTGCGCCACACTCGAATCCTACCATCAGCTCTTACCAATTGAAATCGGGAGTAATCTAACCAAGACACGGTTTTCCAATCATAGATAGATATGGTCACGAGCTCAGGAGAGGCGCTGCAGGTATATGTTCTGTTAGCAAAGACACTCGAGTCGGTCTTGTGCTGCGACAGCTCATGAAAGCCCAATTTCGCTGCCCTGATATAACGGATATGCTCGTCGTACGTCTCACATTCATTTCTGCGGTTACTCACGCAATGTTAGCACTGAGAACTCAAAGCCAACGCCGCCACTCTCGATCATTAAGTGAAGGCCGTCGACCTCTGCATTCACCGTGGTGTGAGGTTATGCCTGAAGTTAGATATTTTTGGCACACTCTTGACACTCTGGCTCTCGCAATATTGTATTCCCTAATGACCCATATGCCTGTAGCTCCAACTACCATGCGTTCAAAGTCTGTTAAGTCCCGTCATACGGCCATAATCACGTCAGAAGTCTTTTCACGTGAATCACGTGAGTAGAAATGGAAGCTGTGCCAATACGCTGCCTTGTTAAACCTTTTGTACGCGTTACTACTGTTATTTGTATAATTGCATATTGCTATACCCTTTACGTTTGTCATCTCAATGTATTACGCAATCTCTGAAGATTTAGAATGTTAATAATCATTCAATGTTTAAAAGTCATATGAAGAATCAGCAATGATGTAACATAATAAATTAGCAGTGTACTGAGTAACTTACAATATTAATCTGAAGTGCTAGGTTGCCGCATCGAAAAAAAACTGATAAAGAAGTATTTTAGGGAGCAAAATGGGTAAAAATTGGACCTTATTTCAAAATAGTACTGTTACAGAAAGGTACAAACGTTCTCGCTCTAGTTAATTTTCTAATCTAGTCAAGCATTGCTTTTCCACACTCTTTCTTTTTCACATTTTCTCAACTCTTCGGTCCTTAAATGAATGAATGACCTTTGAATTGGTAGAATTGAAATGTTATTTGGTCAGTTTCTTTAAAAAAGAATCATGTTCCATTTTTTATAAAGTTGAGTAGTTTAACGTAATTTTGCAAATTATTGAATTTGCAAATTCGAATATCCCGCACTACTTTTTCTACAATCTCTCAAGAGATATCACGTTGCAATACATCAATGGGAATGTTGCTACAATGCAGTTTGAAATTTTCAGAATAACTTCTCATTTTTGACTGGTGTTTCTGGGTGCATGGAACAAAGTTTTTAAATGTTGCATTTGTGTTGATGTATTACCTTTAAATGAATTAAATTTTCGTTCCAATGCGTCACAATTGGTAATGAGTTTTACATGTGATGGTTGAGTCACTATGAACATAACTTGCTATGTTCTAATTCTACCTAACCAATACTGATGCGAGAAAATCCGTACTGTTGTTGCATCACTAGTTTAAGGAAGAAACGTCATAGATATCTACAAATGTTTCTCAAAACAATGTAATGTATTCATCCAACACAGTGAACAGGGGGAAAACATTTGAAACATCATTCAAAAAACGAAAAGGAAAACAATATTTCACGACGATGGGAAAGAAACGTAAATGAAACAAAGAAACGCAAAAGAATCATGGCAATGAGTATACAATTACAGCTAGGACAATTGTAGAGGCTGAGGAAATACGTTAACCCTGGAAGTGTCCCCAAATATCATTGAAAACGACTCATAAGAAATGAGAGTGTCTTAAAGTGTTATCATTGCCACAGTAGCTTTCAAGAAAGTTTGTATCAACAGATGGTACAAAACTTAGTATCAGAGGAATCTGCTGTGGCGATAACAAAAAACTAGGGGTACTACAACAGCACTTACATTCTCGCATTATTTGAAAGAGTTTCGCAGTATTGTATTACTACATGAACCGCAAAAGTGTTTCCAACGAGTAAAAAACATTTCTCCGCGCCAAGATACGAAATCAGGTTCTCCAAGAACTATACCTCTATACTATTACCTCAAAGGCTGTTGTAAACTTAGCCAACGCTTAAAACACGTAATTCCTCGCATTATTTCTAAATTATGCAATTTCTGGAAATTAAGAGTTCATCGGATATGCAAGTTGCACCGCTTTTTATCGTCCTTTGCTACATAAGAGGAAAGAATGTAAAGAAAAAAATAATTAAAGGAAATTTCGGGATTTGTGCAAATAATTTCTTTATAAAAATTGTCCTTATTTCACGCAAAATTATGCAAATCCTACGCACGTTTTCGAAAATTTGTACTTACCCTTCATTAGAACAATAGATTTAACAAGAGATTTCATTAAGGAAAAACGTCCCTATCCTCAATTTTTACCTTTAGAAATACACCGACAAAATGTTACAATTTTCGTAAAATTCAGAGATGTTGTATATACTATTAAGCAGACTAAGTAACACATCCGAAAATACTCACAATCGAAAATATAACTGGGTTAATATTCTGAAAACCAACTTCGAGTTCCTCGGTAGCGATCAGCTGTTTACTGATCTACTAGATTCGAGTAAGATTGAGACGACTATTTCAGATATATGCAACCTGTACGTAGATAATGTCTTTCAAAAGGATATAAACAGAGTAGCATTCTCATCCTACAATCCAATTTACAAATTAATAAAAGATACAGCATCCCCAAAATGTGAACCATATTTATACTGGAAAATACCATTAGCACAAATCAAAATAATGGCACAAATTAGGCTTGCTGGTTTAAACACCGTAAAACTAAAATTCAAAAACATTACCTACAAACTATCGGAACTAGAAAGATGTATGGTTTGCAATCTCAATCAACAGGAAACACTAGAACATATTATAAAACTGTGCCCAATTTATGAACCATTAAGAATCAATATGGTACAAAATCAAAACATCCTGGAACTATTGAGACTAAATTATTATCAAAAACAATATTCAATCTTTTTTTCATTTTCTTAAATCTTGCTTTAAGTTACGGTCATTTGCTCTATTTGAATGAATTTGTTGTATCTGAAACTAATTTGAATAATTAAACTGAATAAAAATAACGTGTAATGTAAATATATTAAAAGTTTTGTTAGTTTTAGCTGTTTTTTTGTTTTGTTTTTTTTTTTGCTGTAATTAATGTGTTTTTTGTAATTTTTTATGTTTTTGAGTAACTATATTGATCTTAATAATGTACATACTTGTATAATGGCGTATAATTAAGGTTAAAGCCAATAAAATTCATTCATTTATTCATTCAAAATTCAGAGATTTTAACGAAAATGAGATCTGCGTTATTTTAAGAATTCTGTCACTAAATGAGGACAAATTTTAAGAAAAACATTGGATCCATTTTTGAGAAAATTTGGGTGATTTTGAGGCTTCACGTAAATTACCCTCAAAATATAAATAGAACAGAATGCACTCCTCTCTACTAAAACACTCTTCCAAGTTCTACAATATACTTCGATTTTTTAAGATGGCGTCTCAAAGTCACGCACGGAGAAGGGAGAGGGAAGATAGACTCCAATAGGGAGCTGCAACGCCATTACAGCTCCCACAGTTATGGCTCCCTATTGGAATCTGCATTCTCTTCCTTTTCGTGCATCACCTTGAGAAGCCACGTTAAAACAATCGAAGAATAGCACACATGTCGGGAGACAATTAAGGAGCTAAGAGATTGCTTGGGTTAGGGCGGTGCCCCACTTCTAGAAATACCCACAAGGGGAAACCCGTCACGGGACGACGTGCAGGTCGGCACCTGAACTCATATTCCAGCAGATTGAGTCCCTAGATACAGAGAGTAGCGCAACCGCCACCATTTAATATCCATTCACCTAAGGCGTCAGGCAGCAATCAGGAACTGAAGAGAAATTATGGCAACTGGTGACATTATGAAGATTTTCGAGAACATTAACATTAGTTTGGTGTAGATTAATGGTTCTCAACATACAGAATACAGCACAGTTCCAGTTTTCCTGACCACTGGATATAAAATGGGGGGATCAGTGGAACAATGGAATGCGCTACTCTCTGTATCTAGGGACTCTACTAGCAGATACAGAACACTACCTCTCTCGGATATAAATTGGTCTACTCTAACTCAAACGACCACAGCGAAATGATCACTGAGACATTGGCAGAAGTTAGTACATTACAATTGTTTAAACATTTCAGGCGCCTGTCTACGGAGTCACTAATGGTGAACTTAACTACATTTGAATATTTATTCTTATTCGACAATGCCTACCTCTGCATTAAGGTAAGTCTCCTGAACGAAAGCGGAAACTTGAATTAAATCAGTCATTCCTCGTCAGATCTGCTGACAAATTTAAACAAGATTATCATCAAATATATGACTGGTTGCTTGTGACTATAATTTCAAATCAGAGGAGGAGCAATACATTTTGCAACGAGACTTACAACACATTTCTAGGCGGAAATAAGCAATTCAAAAAGAACAGTATTCTTGTAAGAACCGAAATGTTATGAAACCGTCTAGAAATTGAACATCAATGTTACACCTCTAATCATCTTTTGAAAATTCTTTGGAATATAACTTGTAAATTGATATGGGTAAAGCAAGTAAATTTCATTGTAGGGAGAGCCTGAAGGTCTTTGCATTTCCTTATGCGGATTCTGCAGAAGAGAATGGTGAGAGCTAAAGAATAAGCATACTTGTCACTAGTGCGAATGTATATCATGTTAACGTAAGGCGTGATATGTTGCGGCCCATACATAATTTCTCCATAAGGCTGTCTAGAAAAGATTCAGCTTAGAGAATCAAACTTTACTTTCAGGAAAACTAATGGGTCATTCCATGCAAAAAAGTAGGAAATCTGACACTACATCTCAGAATTTAAAAATATTTTGCCACCTTACTTATTATGATACCTGCATGAACCAGGTACAATATTTTTGTCTCATCATCCATTGTTTAGCAACAATGGGCACTTGAAATATTAGGTTAGGCAGTCTGTAGACATTCCGTTATGATTTTTTTCCGATGATATGCAAACAAGCAAAAAATATGAAAGTGACACCATTTGTAGAAGAAATGTAAAGGATAATTTTACGCTAAAGAATTTTTTTTACCGTGAGTCTTTAACAACTAGGAAGTAAACAAATTCTAAAAATGCAATAAATGGAAATATAATATTTTTAAATTCCTGAATTTTGGAAGAAAAATTGCTGAAACTACTTTCAAGCTACTCTGTAAATTTCATCATGGAATCTTCAATGATTTTAAAGTAATGAATAAAAGTATCTTACTGGCGCTCCATTAACGAACTCGTCTCAGCTGCTAGAGCCGCCGCGCCACAGCGCTCTCGTCAGCGCTCGGCGTTACAGTTTTCCTCCGCGGCGCGATGGTGGATTTCGCAAAACTACTTCTCTATTTGTTAATTTTGCCGTAGGAGCTACATGAAGAGATACGCCAAATTCGACCATAATTTTTTGTTCACTCCAACTTTTTTGTAAACACGTTCAAATCATGTATTTCTCATTAGCTGTTTTCACGTTTGAAAATTTTTCTTTGAATTGTGTCAACATTTCTTCTCCATCATTGCTTTCTGTACTCACATGAAATAATTCAGAAACTGCTTTATTTACGGCACTCACCTTTCTCCTTGCGTACGATATCTCTCGGATTTGTTTTCGCAATGACAATGGTGATTGACCCAGAGGATACAAAATGTTTACATTACTGATAGTGGCTTCCTCTGCAACTCCTGGGGCTACGTACTCCTCTTCATTTGACGTTTTCACTTTACTGTTTCAGTTGAGTCACTAAGATCTGCATTGGGCATTTTGGATATTCTGTGACGACACATCGCATATTGCTTCACCTACCACTAAATTCGATATTTTCTTCCGCATCGCCTCTGTAATCTTTCTCTTACCCACCCGACTTTTGTGCTTCTCGAGTCCGAATGGATTGCAGCACCAAAGCCTGTTAAACGTATTCACAATCTTTGGCATTTTCTATCACAATGTATCACTGAACAGTAACACGCGAAAACTAAGCCTGTAAACTGGTGTCAGGATCCCTTCGAAGGCATCGATGGATATCCCTAGGGAATGAACTTGGCGGTGCCTGCCTACGACCTTGCGTCATCCCTCGCTGGGCAAAGGCACGCGACTTTCAACCTTAAGAGCAAAATGCGCGTATACTTTTTATTTAATAACTTACGCATTTTTTAAGATTCCATCGCGACAGTTTGCAGAATGGTTATTTATTGGTTCTTCCTCCAGTGTGTAAAATATGAAAGAAAAGAAAATATTATTTTTGAAGAAAAATGTATTTGCTTAATTTATTAGCATTTTTTATTATAGACAAATGTCTCAATCCTTAATATATTATCAACTGCTTATAATATGATCATTTATCTTCAAAATAGTGTGCCTCTTTTTAAAGTTTTATTCATTTTGTGAACGTCATAATTATTATCATTATTGAGTACATTGTGTCGTCGTCCATGTTTAAACCCGTAATTGTTGCTAAACTGCTGAAGATATTAATTTCATAAATTGTCTTTTAACTGTTCATCATTAGTAGATTAATGTAATAAAATATGAAAAAAATCTGAGACTCACTGTCAGAAAACCTGAAATTTTGCATGGAATGACCCTAATACAAGAATAAAAGAGTAGAAGGGTCAGTCGAAAGTAAATGAGTAAAGTCGTGAGTCGGCGAAAAGCGTATCCAGCTGGGAAGGAAATTCATCAACGATTAGGAAAATCTACATCTTTTTGATTAGCGCATTACATAATATTCAGACAAGAATACGTAAAATAGACATTAAGAAATTTACATTCGCGAACCGAACTATTAAAGACTGAGAGTTTCCTTGTGACAATCGTTGTACCTTTTCCTCAAAGTTTGAGCAAATGTTAGAATATCGTAGAGTTTCTTGAATTAGTTTCTTGAATTAGTCTTCATTCTAGGCTTGCCAACAGTATTGCCCCACTCACCTGCATTTTACCTGCTACCTAAAATGATATTTGCACATTTCCTCGAGTTTTCGATCCCCTAACAGTAGAATTAAAATTTACTTTTCAGAATAATAATAATAATAATAATAATAATAATAATAATAATAATAATAATAAAGAAGAGTAAAGCATGATCCTAAAAGCAAATTTACATAGTAAAATACAAATCGCCTTAGTTTCAAACAGCATTTACGGGAAACTATTTTTTTTTTTCAAGAAATGTACATTACCTTTTTTAAAGATCGATTTTTAAGGTAAATATTGTACTTTTGTAATAATAATTTTGTCTAGTTTTTGAAAATACAAATTGTAGCCTTGAAACGTTAACAGCGCCAATTTTTTACCGTCCTTTGATACATTTGTATACGAGAAGAAAATTTAAAGAAAATATTTGGAGACGTTTTTGAGAAAATTTTTATTTAAAAATTGCCTTTTGACTTAAAATTTTGCGAAAACAACTCATATATTCTAAATATGAAACATTATCTTATTTTAAAATCTGTTTTGATGAACAGGTTATATTCAGCAAAATATCTCTAATTTTTCTCTCTAGAACATTTTGAACATTTGGAATTTTCGAAAATTCAGAGAGTTCAACGAAAATGTGCCCTGTGCTATTTTTTTAAAGTATCGTTCGTTCTATCTGACTGACAATTTAGCAACACAACTTGGAGCCATTTTGGGGCAAACTTTGAAAATGTTGAGGCTTTACGTGAAGAGTTCCCAAAAATCAAAATATCCGTTTCAAATTCATGGGGGCCGCGATAACAGTAAGATCGAAATTTAAAAATAGATATTTTACTGAATTACACATTTTTTTCTTTACTGCGTATATTACTTCCTACGTACTAGGTACGAGTACGAGAAATTACAAATTACGTGTACGAGAAATTAAACCCATTTTCGGCCTACTCTCCGCTGTTTTGAAAACTGCAAAAAAACAAAAAAACATTGCACTAGTACAATATTGAAGATAGAGAATTTGGCTTTTCGTAAATTTATTCTAAAATTACAGATCTTTAGAAAAGGTCATAAACATTTTTTAAATGAATAGTTTTTGCGTAATTTCTTCTTCATATTAATGCAATTTATAAAAAATTCTAAAAATAGGTTCAAATTTATTGTGTTAATGTTTTCCTTGAATATAGTTAAGAATGATATAAATTGCGCAGGTCTCATTTTCATTGAACTTTCTGTACTTTCGAAAATTGCAAAAGTTATAAATAATGCGAGAAGGTATGTACTGCTGTAGCTCCACTAGTTTTGTTTTTTGGGGCCCAAAATATCTTGGTCGAAATAAGGCTTTCAGAGTATCGAAGAAAATTCAAATATTTTTTAATACGAAGATTTCCGGAGGAAAATTGCTGCCATTTTTGAGAAACTTTTGTTCGAACGTTTCCGGAAAATGTCATATTTAGTTCCCATATATTCAAAAACCAATGGATTTTGAAAAAATCATACTGAATGTTACTTGGAAGCTTGTGTGTATTATGTATTAATAAACGTATTAATAATTAAATGCATTTTAAAATTTAAACTATGTGAGAGATTTTTTAAATGTGTATTTTTTTAAAAATCAAAATAATACA
Source organism: Acheta domesticus (assembly GCA_031308135.1). Lineage (NCBI taxonomy): Eukaryota > Metazoa > Arthropoda > Insecta > Orthoptera > Gryllidae > Acheta > Acheta domesticus. Next base: position 126,043,288 of record JAHLJT010004567.1, on the reverse strand, counting down.
ATAAAATGGCGTTTATTTTGTTATTCAGAGTATTTAGTATTATTCTTAATTCAAGATCTAATTGTAAAGAACACATTTCATTACAGGAAAAAATCTCCATCACCAATAATAATAGTTGTATGAAGAGGTTCAAAAAACTTCAAAATTTGCAATTTTTCGAAATTTAAGTTTAATAGTGAAAATAGGACCTAGTCCATCTTTAAAAGAGTATTTCACTCTTTTCTACAAACAATTTAAAGGAAAAGTGTTTCGATCATTATTGAGAAAATTTTGAAAATATACCAGGAGTTTCTTGAAAACTACCCCCAAAATCTAAAGAATTATTTTCAAAAACGCATGGCTTTGAGTCGGGCCGGATCAACCGGGAAATATTCACTTTGGCAAAAATTCTAATAGTTTAGTCGCTAGTGTAATTCAGAGACGGACAGACAAACAAGCAGATATATGGACGGACGGACGTTTTAAAAAAGTTTTTTTTTCTGTTTTAAGGAACCATAAAACGTAGATTCTGATTGCAGTACATATTAGAGAAAATAATTTACATTTAGAAGTAAGAAAAATTATATTTTCAGTATTAGGAAGCCAGAAAACGAGTTTTCCTGTCGAAACACGAAAGTTTTGGCCTCGTCATAACAAACTTTCTCTTCACTTTTGACAGTCGACTCCTGTTATAGTGAACTTCTAATGACCAACATTTTTGGTTCATTAAATCAGGTTCACTTTATCCCATATATCATAATTAAATAGAATTTCTCCACAGTTATTGATTTTATTAATATAGGGATACTGCAAAATACATGTACGGTGTTATGCATCAACCGGCTAAGCGCCATTTTTTTTAAATGAGTTATGGACACCATCAGTTGCATTGGACCATGTTCCAAGTGTACGCAAAATTTTGGCGCCAAATCTGTAAAAATAGCCTTATAATTAATGAAAAATGTAAACGCCATCAGTCACATCAGAGATTTTATATTTCGCAACAACCGGCTATAAACCTTGATCTCCAAATCTCCTGTTCTTAATTTCACATTATGCAGGTAAGCGACAAATATTCCTCATGTTTGTGTAGTTTGGCGCTTCAATGAATGAAATAATTAAATTACTGTTTCTAGAGCTGAAAATGTAATAAAACCTTTGAACACGATTATCTCAAAACTTGCATGATGTCGCATAGCCGGTTGATGCATAACCCCATCCACATTAACAGCAGGAACTAAAAATTTCAATATCTATATTTTGACATTAAAAATTCAATTAGAATTTTCAGTTGTTTCCTTCGTACATTTTTCATGAGTAATTTCTCTAGATCCTTCTCCTGTGTGCCTGCTCTCTCCATACTTGATTCTGCATGGTCTACTGTTGCTAAATATGGTAATGTAGTCTTGTCCCCCTTCAATGCCTCTTGCACTGCTGGAACGCCGTCCCACTCTCCGAAGGCGCTTTTACTCGCCTAATAACACAGGAGATCCTATTGGTCACGGCATGGCGCAGGCGGCTAATGAAACTCTTCGCTTTTCCGCGCGGCGCGGCGGGTGTCTCTAGGCTGTGGCATTCGCGCACTTCCCGTCGCCTACCTAGAACACCATGCGATTTGTCCAGCGTAATCTCTAATAACATCAAGCTTGAAACTGAAACAAGTCGTCGCTCGTCGCCCCAGCCAGTTGTAGCCCACACAGATCAGGTATTTGTTTCCGTAGTGAAGCGGAGATCCTCATCACGATCCTCATTCCTGATCCGCTACCTCCACATCAGGGGAGACTCTTGACTTTTGACTCTTGGTTGACGATATTTTTTGCAAGCTGTCTAATGGTGGAATTTGTGACTCTGAGGCGATATATTTTTTTTCAGAAGGAAATGATTTCCCAGGATATTGCTTTTCTTGTGTTCACTATAGCCGAGGTTCAGAGCTATACAATTGAATCTTGTTCTCCGTTGAAATGTAAGTGAAACGGGAACAGTGAGTTAAGTTCACTATATTCGAGTTCACTATAACTGGACTCACTGGCGGATTCCCAATGGTCTACAGTTTTCGTTGACCTTCCTTTATTTGGCAACATTGATTTAAATATTTAAGTTCGAAATATGTAATTATTTAAACAACAATAATGTATAGTATCATATCTACAGTACATAAATAATGTATAGCATAATAACAGCACATAAATAATACCCAATATAATACAAACATGTTTATTATTTACCAAAAATCTATGATTCCCCCCCACCAATGATTGGCCCTGACCGGAGTCGACATCGTATTGTACGAGAAAGTACAAATGTTCATCCCAAATGCCAAGTGCGTGTTCCTTTCAGACAGCACGCCAACGGGGCCGCCCCGAGGCGAGGGAGCCGTGAGCGGCGCGGGAGCCCCGTGCGGTTCGCTAGCCCCGCGCGCCGCACGAGCCCGGCGCCGGGGGCGTGGCCGGCGGCGGGGGCCGGGGCGGGGGCGGGGGCGGGGGAGGCGGCGGACGGGGCCGGGCCCCGCTGGCTGCTGGAGCCCAGCGACTCGTGCTTCGCCTCCCCGCAGCCCGCCGGCTCCTTCACGGAACTCTCCGCGGGCTGCTACCAGTACAAGGCCAGCCCCGAACAGCTCTTCCTCGACCTGGAACGCTGCAACAGGGCGCTCCGAGCGCTGCTGGAACAAAACTGCGCGCTCAAGAGCCAGGTGAGCGATATCACAAAGGATAGACGATAGAGGGTTTATGCAGAGCAGGGCTGATTTAATAGCATTGCCCCCCCTTATTCTTACTTTCGATGAAATTTAGTTTACTTTAGTTTTTTGAAAAATTTAGTATTAAATATTTTTTAAGAACTATCAGGGGCCCATGAACATTGGGGGCCCTGGCTTCGGACTCTTCGGACCCCTGCGTTTACATGGCACTGATGCAGAGTGTATTGCACTGTATTAACTGACATATGGCAACCCAATTCCTGTTCGCGGAGTACTCCAATGTGGCGTTCACGGTAGATTTCATAATAAATTGCAAAATGTTGAAGACGATCCCTGTAGAGTATTTGAGTAAACTCCTCGTGTGCGTGCATGCTAATTTGCAGTTCCGTCTCTGACGGTTAGACCACTTCCCGCGCACCAATCGAGACATACGAAGTGTCAATCGACGCGTCTTGATCTCCTGATGGGGAACTGATAATTTGTTTTCAGATTCGGCCGTAAAGTTCTAAGAAATCTCCAAAAATGTGTTTTTTCGTGTTTTGGCACTGCGATAGTGAGTATGCCGGGAACAAAATCAACGCCATCTAATTAGATGTAGGTGGCGTTGATTAAATTCCAGTACCAACACCGACGAAGAGAAAGAGAGAGACGTCAACGACGAAGAAGAAGACGACGACGAAGAAGAAGAAGAAGAAGAAAAAGAAGAAGACGACGACGAAGAAGACGATGGCGAGGATGACAAAGGAGACGAAGAAGAAGACGAAGGCGAACAAGAAAACGAAGATGAAGTAGACGAAGATGAAGAGAAAGACGTAGATGAAGATGAAGACGAAGACAAAGATGGAGAAGATGAAGATAGAGGAGAAGACGAAGATGAAGAAGAAGAAGACGAAGATGGAGAAGAAGATGAAGATGGAGAAGATGAAGAAGTCGAAGATGAAGAAGAAGAAGACGAAGATGAAGAAGAAGAAGACGAAGATGAAGAAGAAGACGAAGATGAAGAAGACGAAGATGAAGAAGACGAAGACGAAGATGAAGAAGACGAAGATGAAGAATACGAAGATGAAGAAGAAGACGAAGATGAAGAAGAAGACGAAGATGAAGAAGAAGACGAAGATGAAGAAGAAGAAGATGAAATGAAGAAGGGAACGAAGAAGAAGGCGAGGTTGAAGAAGAAGGAGAAGGAAAAGAAGACGAAATATAGAAGACGAAATATAGAAGACGAAGATGAAGATGAAGACGAAGAAGACGAAGACGAAGAAGAAGACGAAGTTGAAGAGGAATAGGAAGTTGAAGACGAAGAATATGAAGGTGAAAAAGAAGAGGGAGATGAAGAACACGAAGGGAAAACGAAGTAGACGAAGAAATAGAAGATGAAACAAAAGTAGAACACGAAGACCAAGACGAATATGAAGAAGACGAAGATGAAGAAGAAGAAGACGAAAATGAGGGAGATTAAGAAGAAGCTGAAGAAGACGAAGATGAAGATGAAGAAGATGATGACGAAGTTGAAGAAGATGATTACAAAGTTGAAGAAGATGAAGAAGAAGAAGACGAAGATGATAATGAAGAAGAAGACGAAGATGAAGAGGAAGAAGACGCAGATGAAAAAGATGAAGACAAAGATGAAAAAGATGAAGAAGACGACGAAGATGAAGAGGAAGAAGACGCAGATGAAAAACATGAAGACAAAGATGAAAAAGATGAAGAAGACGACGAAGATGAAGATGAAGACGAAGAATAAGATGAACAAGACGAATACGAAGAAAAGAAGATGACGAAAAAAGTAGAAGACAAGGAAGAAGTAGAAGACGAAGATGAAGTAATGATAACACATACACATATCAATATTTTAAGTACAATTACTTAAAGTGGAGAATGATGTCCCAACTGTACTTGCTCATTGTAACATGAAATATCAGTTTTGCCTTTTACGTACGTCTTCAGTTTTAATAAGTACGGCTTTAAGCAAATTGGTTTGACACTAGCTTACTAATGGAAAAAAAGATATTTTATATGAATAAATTAAATGCATAAATGTAAACATTTTATGTAAATACATTTAAAAAATATAAACAACAGTTTTATCAATCTCTTCTGAATCAGAAGAAACTCGCTTTTCCATTTTACAAGATTTATTAGTATTGCATTATCTGTCATATTTATCTTAACTTCTGGTAGGAAGTAACGTTGGAATTGTTTTTTCAGCTTCATCTAATATATGATCCAGAATATGAGCAATATCTTCCATTTGAATGACATTTTCTTATCCTCTTAAGACACTGTGGTGATCATAAGTACACATTGCAAGACTCACTAACATTTCTTCTTCGGAACGTTCACCACGATCAAGCAAATGTGACGTCATTGAATATGTGCTTCGAATGGTAGAGATATGCTTGTATTTCTTAAAATTTAAATTACTCTTCAATGGAAACAAAATCGTTGAACGTAACTCGTGGATAAAGGTATGCACTCATGAAGGATAAAGGGATTGCACTCTTGGTAAGGCCGGTATACACGGTATAGTTTTTCGTGTAGATTCTTCATGTAGTCCAGACTACATGAGAAAATTATGAACATGTTCGTAATTTTTTCGTGTGGAAAAGCATGTAGTTTGACTCCAGCGCCTCTAGCGGCAGAATTGTTCACTAATGGATTTGTGTAACCAACGCAATGATGTGTATATATACTCATGTGGTATATGTATACATCATTGACCCAACGCGACGATTTTGTGGTTAGGTGTGTGAAGGTGTGATAGAGCGAAGTGAAATTGTGTGTACCAGCATGGCGTTTTTGTTTTCTGTTATTCAGGTAAGTTTATTGGACTTATCCGCGCACGTTTTCTTGAGCTCTCCTTCCCTAGGTGCGAAACGAGTGGGAATTTTAGTAGTACCCGGGCGGCGCAATTCAGTTGTTTCTCGGTAGACCCCCTAGCGGCGGCTTATGGAGGCTCATGCAGAAAGCGTGAAGTCTGGTCTACACCGTGTATGCGCGTGTATACCGGCCTGTAAAGAAGAAAACTCGTTCCAATCCTCTTTCACTTTTCTTGAGCGTATCACTAGTGCAATAATTTTTTTATCCACTAGTTTCGCTAATTACTATAATGATACAATTAATATATGCAATTGATTTTATGTTGAACCAATTACAGAGTTGTATGAATGTTTCGAGACTTTCATCTCCAGTAATGTGTATCAATTATCCTAATATTAGTGTAAACGGAGAAATTCATGGATTAATCGTACTTTATGGAAATAAAATGTTTCATTACATAGGACTCTGAAGGTTACTTTCGAAATTGAAAGGGGGCCACGGTCATCCCAACCTCCTTGCTCTTTCCTGCATGCAAGCCTACCCAAGATTGAAGCAAACGTATTCGTTTCTTCAATTTTTTACAACATAAAATGCATCAACCAGATAAACGTTACGAATGTTCATCTAAAGTAATGAGAATCGAAGTAACGAGTGTATCGTCATAGCATTCATGCTGAGATGCTCAATGCGAGCCTGGCGCTGCGCTGCGGCGGAACTGTGCTCTAGCTCAGTCATTCTTCTCTTCTGCAGCGCTCATTATTTTCTTCTGCTCCAGCATGCTCGCTGCTTATCGCTACACGGTGGCGCTACTATCTGTCTTGGCGCGAGATCTGAACTCTTTGGAATGAACATAATTAAACAATTCTCTCAATTACATATTTTTCCAAAGTTTGAGGATATTTCCTTGCTATGTTATCTGCTTGACTCCCTATGTATTTGAAGTACGAAAATTAAAAGTTTCTTAGTTATGAAATGAAAGCATTTTATTTTAAAAAATACTGGCGAACATTTCAAGAGAAGCAGTTTTCACACATCCATGTTTTTCAGTAAAGACGCAAAGAGCATAACAGACGTCGCTGTATCGTGTTTTACAGGGCTCGCCAACCTACGGCACGGATGCCAGATCTGTCCCGTGTGGCAATTGGCATTGGCCCAGGAAACAATTCAAAATTTCAGATATACCACGTTGATAACTTTGAAATGAATTAATAAATTCTTGTCGTTCGGTAGCGAGCTCTTCCATCAAACCACTTGTGTGATTTTTAGTATTGAATAGCGTATATTGTCGTGCTTTGAGAGAACAAGCCCGTTTACAAGAAATAAATTCTCTGAAGGTGGTTTCTCAACATCAATTTCACCGAGAGACAAAAGAAAATGAATACGTGAGCAAGTTTCCAAGTTGCTCATGGAGTATACAGCGATTTCTCTAACTTTGCCCCTCAAGGCCCATCTTTGCGATGGATTATCACACGGCATTTCTCGTCTTTCTCGGTCTTGTCAGTAGAAGTCGCATGATTGCAAGCACTGCTTGATACCGTGACATATTCCATCGCGAAGATGGGATTTGAGTGGCCCTTGAGGGAAAAGTTAGAAAAATCGCAGTATAGCTGCGGCGAAAAAACAATTCACAGATGGAGATTTGTTCAAAACGTGCATTTTGGAAGTTGAACAAATTTGCTTGAAAAGATTACAGGATTTTGATATTTATTTAACTTCAAATTCTTTCAAATCAATGCAGACATGAATTTGAAGATGTGCCAGATTTTCATTTGAAATCCACATATCTTTCTTGAAATGAATACATGAAGATCCATTCAAAGAAGGAAATCTCTTGTACTCAAAAACCTGCCTGATAAAAATTTGAATAATTTTGTTCGTGCGATGTTTTGTGTTGGAGCTCGCTTTGTGAAAATCATTTTCTAAAGGATATCTGTAAATTTAAATGCTCCGCTTCTTGGACAAGTGAGCGTTTCATTCGTATTCAGTTTCATGGACCGTCAGTCCGATACGGAACACCTTACATTTGAACCTAATATAAAACTTTAAAAAAATGTCCAACTGGCAGTTTAGTTATTAGCCTGTGGACAGATCTACTGTCATATTAAATTTCTATTGCAAATAAAGTATTCCCAAAGTCCACAAATTACTATATTACCTTTTAGTTCATAATTTTAGATGGCCATCGACCTCCTTGCCTCGCAGACCAAAAAGGTTGAATGTCCATCTTTACTGTTTGTAATAATAATGTCAGAATAAATGGAAGGAGAATTAGCGAAGGATTAGTTACATGAAGTAATGATTTTGCAAATAAATTTTATAATTTATTCATAAACGTAACTGTTAACTTCCTTTTATGTATCACTAATTAAATCGTAAAAGGAACAAAACTGTCTGATACAATGGCTTTATATTGGAGTTCAATCTACATCAGCTATTTTTAGGTTACATATCACTTCCTCAATTTAATCCACTCACCAACAAATTGTGGGTGTGGAATATGTGTCACATACCTCCACTGTCTTTTTTGCAGCTCAAAGCAGCACTGGCAGCACAAGAAAACGGCATCTCTAAGCCACCACCGCCGCACTTAGAGAGAGAGGAAATGTTGCGGAATAAGATAAAGTCCGCCACCTCCCAGGACTCCTCCATGACCACAATCCCCACACCCTCAAGTCACGGCTCCGCTTTTTTCTCTGATTCGGAATTTTTTGATCGTTTGTAAGTAAAACATATATCTATTTTTATCTACTCTCATATTGTACTCACGGAGGAAAGAGATGGATGACCTACTCCAGTGCACCGTTATTAGCTCGTTTTGCGCAGCACTTGTTTGCGTCACGAATCACGTGACTACTGCACAGGCTCTTCGTTTGAAAAGTCAGACTAGACGCTGGCCACCGTGGTGCGTGGAGAGCGAGAAGTGTTGAGAAAATATTGAAAGTGACATGAAGTGACAATTTTCAATGGTGACCAACTAAAAATAACATAATGGAAGGTGTACAAGATGCAATGTTTACGGTAAAGGAAATGCTTCATACTTACACACCTGGTAAGTATTCCTTGTAACAAGGTGAAAATTTTGGTGCCTGACTGCATTTAAAATTCCCGCTAATATTGCGACATGAACTGGTGTGTGAAGCTCATTGCCTGAAGTTGGATATGACGCGCAACACATCTCTTTGCATCAATTGTACTCTTAAACGAGAGCAACGAATAAAATGTCAGTTACCTGTAATGAAACTCACAGAATGTCAGGCCAAGCAATCGGATGAATACAACAAGCACGATTTTCGATGATCACACTTAGTATTTTAGTAGTTTTTTTCGAAATAGCTTTCATAAAATAACATTGTTCACTGAACGGAAAAACATGGCCAATATTGTAAAACTTATTTCATAAGCAACGCTGAATTTCAGCTCAAATAATCTCTGCTTATCAGAACTGCTTCTGAAATATTTTCAATAAAATTCGTCTTGAGGCTCGCACATTAAAGAACAGAGTATTTTTCACATACAAAGTGAAGAATGTACTCTGGGAAACTGCCAAATACTTAAACTGAATACATCACAAAATACCGTATGTGATTCCCCCTAAGGGAACACATTAATCAAAACAGCAACTAGTGGTGCCTCAGAATGGCACAGACTTTCCGTATTAGTTTTCTATTTCCTTGGATATGGGCTAGCTATTCCGAATTGTCACATACTCGTGCCAGCTGCCATCTATAGCCCCCCAAAGTAATTTTTTTTTACATTTTCTTAATTTTTCGGTTTCTTAATATTAAAACGGAAATATTATTTTAAGGATATTAAATAACAGTAAAACCTCGTCCTCAATGGCAATTTTCTTTGAAACATTCGGAGCCATTTTTAAGGAAATGGCGTTTAGCGCTACTAAGAATGCGAAATTTGAAGCTCTTTTTCACAGAAAATTTTTGAGTTTTCGGAATACTTTATTTGTAATCATTTGAAGCACTTTAACTCCCAAATACAATAATGTTTACAAATTGCTCGTAATGTGCATATTAATGGTGTGAAATATCTTTCAAAAATACTACATTTGTGTACTTTCTGCAAAAAACAAAAAAAAAGAACTCTACGTCATATTAAAGAGTATAATTTGCACCATCCATTCGAAAAGTTTGAAGAAAAAATTTGGAGCCATTTATGAGGAAATAGCGTTCGAGCGTTTCTGGAAAGGTGGAATTTTAAAATTGATTTCACAGAAAACTATTGACTCTTTGAGACACTTTATATGACATTATTTAAAGCACATGTACTCATAAATACAATAAGGTAAACAAATTGCTCGCTAATATAAATATTAACGATGTGAGAGGCAAGTAAAACAAATTACATTGTTGTCATTTTTGAAAAAAAACAAAGGAATAGAGCAATATGGCGTTTATATCATCTCATAGAGTACACTTAGTACTACCCTCACCTCCAAAAAATTTCGAGCCGTTTTGGAAAAAATCTTTCCGTCATTTTTTTAAATTGAATATTAAATATTGCGAGTAAAATACATAATTTTCAAACAAATATACCTGACCTTAATGAAAGAACTTACTATGGAGAACAAAGTTTATTTGAAGGAGAAATCTTATCTTTAATTTTGCAGTTGTAGAAAGAGCTCGGAGGATTAAGATTCTAGCAACACCATGTCTTAGAGGATTTTCTTTCTTAATTTAACAACTGGATATATCCACTTTTTCGTTATCAGGGCCTGGCAATTCATTTTTTTCTGTCGAAAATTGGCCGTTTCTTCGCGCAGCTTTACATAACTTTTACGAATACTACACCGTATATTCCTAAAACATATACCGTACATACGTACACGGTAAATACGGGAAAGTAACGATTACAAAAACAAGCTCCAAACGGCTCCAAATTTTTTCTTCAAACTTTTGGTTGAGATAATGCTAAAAGCACTCTATAAGATGGCATAAACGCAGTATTGTTCTGTTCTTTTGTTTTTTCAAAAATTACAAGCAATTTTTACTTTTCCGCATACATACGTATATACGGTGTAATATACGTAGTATAGAGACTGCTGCGGAAAATCGATTTCGAGATTTCAACGGAAATACACGTTTTGGGGCCCCGTCATAACGAAAAAGTGTTTTTTTAAACTTTCTACTCTCCGTCAGTCTGTCTGTCTGTTGTCCGTCTGTAAGTCTGTCTGTGAACACTACTAGCGCCTAAACCATGCGTAGGATATTTTCCAAATTGAAGAAATCCCTGCCCATCTGGCTCCAATCAAAGCTTTGAGAGTTTGAAAAACATAAAACTTTAACTTTAACATAAACCTTAAACATAAAACTTAAAATTTTTGGGGGTGCTTTACAAGAAGCCCCCCGAATATTTTCAAAATTTTGTCAAAAATTACTTCAAATTTTTTCTTTAAATTTCTTGTAAGAATAAAATACACTTATTAAGGGGGTACACGTCCGATTTTCACGATTAGCTCTGGATGTTCGAAAATGGCAAAAGTTTGAATTTGTTCCGTGTTTTTCTACAACTACAAAATTGAATGCAGAGATTTTTCCTCCAAATGAAATTTGTTCTCCAAAGTGAGTTCTTTCATTAAGGTCATGTACACGTTTTTGAAACTTTTAGTAGTTTTTTGCGCCACATTGCGTGCAATATGTGCAATTTAAAAAAAATACAAAAACAAGATTTTCTGAAAAACGGCTCCAAATTTTTCAAAGATAATTGACACTTAGGATGGAAAATTACGAAAATGTCAAAAATATCAAATTTAGGCGGCGATAGGTGGCAACTGGCAAGAGTATGTCTCAAGTCCGAATAGCTAGCGGAGATCGGAAATAGAAAACTAATAGGGGAATGTCTGTGCCATTCTGTAGAACCACTAGTTTTACTTCTCTTACGTTAATATTTACATTAGGGGCAATTTGTTCACATTCTTTTTTTTATGAATACATGCGCTTTAAATAATGTCAGATAAAGTTTCTCGAAAACTCAAAAGTTTTCTGTGGAAACGAACTCAAAATTCCGCATTGTCAGAAACGCTCAATCGCCATTTTCCCGAAAACTGCTCCCTAGGAGCCCCGGTTTCTGACCACTGCTTTAAGTCGAAGTACATACTCAACGACTCTCAATAGAAAATCTTGTGATTGTGTTGAAATAACGTTCCGTCTTCTGTCGTGTGTCGAATCTTCAGAGTTTTGCTGTTGGCTTCTCGCACAAATTGTGTAGGTTTGAGGCGTGTTATTTAGAAGGAATCTGATAAGCTCAAAGCTGCACCAGGACGTAGTATTGACTGCGTACCGGGACTTTTTGGTTGAAGTATGCGTGTCTGTGTTGTGCTAGGATGACACAGACTCGTATCTCGGGCAAGGAGATGGCAATGTCGGCAGATGGATGGGATGGAGATGTCATGTCCTGCTCGAGGTTGACTTGTGTGTAGTATGTCAGAATGTCGCTAGAGTGACGTGACGCATCTGAAGATGGTCGTGTCGGTGTATTGCGAAGTGCTGCTGGACTTGGGCGTCTGCGTGGTGTGCTAACAACGCTAACAATGCTCAGCCGCATGGCGCTCAAGGAGGATGATATGTCGGCAAATCATAATGTGCTGCTGGAGTTGGGGCGTGTGTGGTGTGATAGGATGTCGCTGAGTCGCATGGCAGACCAAGAGATGGCCGTGACGGCGTATCGAGATGTGCTGTTGGAGGTGGGCAGGGCGCTGGGGCAGTGGGAGAAGATGGTGAAGCTGCTGAGACGCGAGACGATACGCGAGCAGGAGGAGACACTCCTCCTGGAAGATCGGCTGGACTACGAGGTGGCGACGTTCGACATAGAGAGAAAGCTGCTTCTCACAGATTTGGATGTTCAGGTATAGTTCACCAACATACATCACACATTCTCAGTACACCGATTGAATTAGAAAAAAAGTGCACAAGCGCAGGTGTAGTGGGTAGAGGGAAGCAGTGTTCGTCAATGAACATTGAATCTAAAAGTCAATGCTCGGTCTACTTCAATTCAAACCCTATTACTACATTTTTACTTTCCCGTATACGTATGTATATGGTACGTACGTATCGTACGTATTATAGGGAAAGTTATGTAATGCTGCGCAAAAAAATGGCGAATTTTCGGCAGAAAAAAATTCGTTGCCGGGACGTGATAACGAAAAAGATTGCTACAGAATGGCATAGACTTTCTCGTATTAGTTTTTTATTTCCTTGGGTCTCGGCTAGCTATTCGAAATTGCCATTGAGAAAATCTTGTAAAAAAATTTCTGTAATTTTTTAAAATTGCAAATATTTCGCGCAGTATTGCCAGAAAACTACAAAAAATTTCAAGAAAATGTGCATGACAATGAAAGAACTCACTTTGGAGAACAAATTTGATTTGAAGGAAAAATATGTATCTTTAATTTTGTAGTTGTAGGATGATGCCGAAAAAATTTCAAACTTTTAGAATTTTCGAAAATTCAGAGTTAACCGTGAAAATCGGACCTACGCCACCTTAATAAGCGTATTTTACTCTATTCTTACAAGAAATTTAAAGAAAAAATGTGGAGCCGTTTTGAGAAGATTTTGAAAATGTCTGGGGGCTTCATGTAAAGTACTCCAAAATTTTTAGAAAACATTATTTATTGTTATTAATTTACACATCGTTAAAAGTCTTACATTGTTGTTTATTTTTAAACATAGTCTCCATTTTTTTCGGCTCACTTTTGAAGACGGTACTCCAGCTTTTGTATTCCTTGTAAGTCCTTCCTTCCTTGTCCTTCCTTCATTTGTAAGTCGAAGAAGTCTCCCGCCTATGCGTTGAGGAAGCGTGAGACCTGTGCTCGGACTTCATCGTCGCTCTTGAAGCGTTGGCCACCTAAGTGTTCCTTTAGCTTGGGGACGAGGTGATAATCGCTGGGGGCTAAGTTCGACCTGTACGGGGAATGGGGAATAACGATCCACCCAAATTTCTTCAAAAGCTCTTGCGATGGACGAGCGACGTCGGGCGAGCGTTGTCGTGAAAAAGCACAACTCCCTCGGTCAGTCGTCCTCTCTGGCGATTCTGGATTGGTCCTTCTGGATTGCGGTAACTTCCTTGGGTGGAGAAACCGGAAGGAACTCCAGTTACTGCTCGAACCTCGCACTTGGCGGGAGCGGCGATCGACACTTTCATCTCTGACAGCTGCCAAGCGAACACTGAGCGACATAGCGAATCGCGGATCGGCGAGCTCGATAGTGGGAGAACCAAAGGGCCCGACACTGTTGTCGGATTTAGCATAGCACCTTTCCTCGAGGCTGTAGCTCATTGGGAACCTTACTTTTGGTACAAGCCTCGTACTTACAGTTTAGGCACCTAGTGTTGTTCACACACAGACAGACGGACGTTTTGAAAAGAACCACTTTTTCGGTATCAGGGAACCCCAAAACGGGTATTTCCGTTGAAATCTCGAAATCGATTTCCGTTGCATTACATAGCTTTCCCTAAACTACGTATATTACTCCGTATGTAGTACGTACGTATGTGGGGAAAGTAAAAACCAACCAAACTGTGCTGTAGGCCAAGGAGGCAGCGCGCGCCATTGCAGAGTTGCGCCTGCAACTGGAATCCTCCGAGCGCAGGTTGCGGTGGACTAAGGTACCTCAGGTTTCTTATATTCCCTGCAAAGTTCGTTAACGATGGGGTTACCACACTTCAGTTATGGGAAGAGAGGACACTTCATATAAAATGTCCTAATATAATAATTTACTTTCTTAAAGGCAAAATACAACTGACAAAATAAATACTTGTCATCACTTTCACAATCACACAATAGGCCTATATTATCATTACCGTCTTTTCCACTTACCACAGGAATTTGGTGGGTGAATAAAACTCACTCAATATTTTTTTATTTCCTAATAAGTAGACAGGATTGGGCAAAATACTTTAAATTGATATTTAAATACTTCGCCAAAATACTTTGTAAATATGTATTTAAATACATACTCAAAAATACATTAGGTTTTGATTTGCTAATACATACGTATTTAAAATACTTGAAATAGTCAAAATACAGTAAATATATTTGTATTATGTCTTTTTATTCTAACAATTTAATGTAATGATGTAAATTGTTTTTTCGAGGATAGAAGGACACGTAGGAGCCCGTACTACCCAGCGTATGAGATTTTTACTCACTAAAACCGAGAATCATGGCAAAATGCAAAAATCATTGCAATGAAACGGTGCCTCAGATGGGCATCAATCGATGTCGTACTTTGGCAACAATCTGCTCGCAAAAGATATTAACACTAGTACGGCCGGGATGCTGTACGACCTATTGCGCCAACGGACGTTATTTCGAGATGTTTGTTTTAACTTTGTTCAGTTGGTTGCGAAGATATCTTAAAATTTGGTTTCTTCTGCTTTATATTACATTAATAACCTTATGAATGACTTTTAATACTTAGAAACATTCTTGTTGCGAATAAATTAATCGTCAACTCATTCAACAGCAAATTTATAATTCTTCATTTAAAAAGTGATAATGTTCACGATTGAAATAAGCAGTTCCTCCACATCAAATACAAAGCATTGACGATAGTTTTGTTCATATAATTAATTAATAATTTAAGTAAACAATTGTCTACTTTTTTTCAGAATAAGGCTGACGCCCGAATCGCAGAGTTAAGTCTTGTCTTAGCCACATCACACCTGGATGTGGAACGTCTCCAACAAGAAAATGATATTCTGAAAAGTCAGGTAATATGAAAAAAGATTTTCTCATATTACGCCTTGATATCTGGGGATCACACATTTTTTATTTATTTCGAATTATTTCAGATCGTTTGCTCTCTCGGCAAAAAAATATAATTTAAAATAGCTCTTAGAAAAGTATTTCTTTTTGAGTCAGTTAAATTCCCTGGAGCATCATCAAAATTCCATCTTGACATTTTTTCCATTTCTAATTGTTGAACATTTCATTTCTGTCCGTTATTAACGAAAAGTTACTATTTTGTGTTCGCGCCAACACGCACGCACTTACACGGCACGCGCACACAGCACATACATAAGTACTTTCATCCATATATCCAATCATATATTCTCCCAAGAAATACGAGTATATGACGTTTCCTAGCAATAATTTTTGTTTCCAGTTGGAGATCGAGAGGCAAAGAAGAAATGAAATATGAACAGAAAGAAGAAGCTTCCTTTTAGTTTCTTAAGACAATTGAAAACCCATACATTTCACGCAGCTCTTCTTCAATGGCACAAACCAAGGCGAAAAATACTACACTTTAAAAATGTTGGAGTACTATTTTGGAAATAAATTTAAAGTGAAGTCGGTTCTGTATTTGTTTGTATCACTAACTAAAGTTTTGTGATGATTGTGCAACTTACGCTAAATATTTATTTTTTAAGTTCTTCATAAAAAAGTTAAGTTGTCTTCCTGCTTGAAAATCCCAACCGAAATTCACCTCCAGCATCAAATCGTCACATTAGATTATTTTCATTGCCAAAACCGGTCTGGTGACCTCGAAATAAATAAAGTTTTACTTTGGTGTTTACGTCTTATTTTTACTCCAAAGAAAACATGTTTATGAATATGATAATACGATACTACCAATATTACTTTTAAGAATAGAATCAATATTTTTTCCTCGTATACGTACGAACTTACCGAGTAATATTCATAGTTTCGAGAAAGATATGTAATACTGCGAAGAAAAGTGCCATTTTTCGACAAAAAAAACCTAAGGATTTTTCTTGCTCTGCTCAATAGCACGTACTTTTTCATAAAAGTAATGGTTACGTAAAATTATAATATCCCAAATTTTGGCCCATATTAACACATCTCAGCCATCACTTATAAAACTCATTACCAAACGTAGCGCATTGTATAGACTTTCCCGTATTAGTTTTCTATTGCCTTTGGTCTCGCCTAGCTATTCGGACTTGCCACATTCCCTTCCCAGCTGCCATCTATCGCCGCCCAAAATTCATTTCTTTGACATTTTCTTAATTTTTCGGTTTCCTAATAGTAGAACAGAAATATTGTTTTAAGAACATTAGAGAACAAAAAAATCTTCTAAAAGGCAATTTTCTTTTAAAAATTTGGAGCTATATTTAAGAAAATGGAGTTTAAGCGCTACTGTTAATGCGAAATTTGAAGCTCTTTTTCACAGATAATTTTTGAGTTTTTGAATAACATCAATAGAACTATTTTGAAGAAAATCAACTCACAAATATACTATTGTTTACAAATTGCTAGAAATGTGCATATTAACGGTGTGAGAGATCTTTCAAAAAAATTACATTTCTGTACTTTTTCAAAAAACGAAATAATACCCCAAATTGAACTTTACGCCCTATTGAAGAGTGCAATTAGCACTATCAATTCGAAAAGTTTGATGAAACAATTTGGAGCCATTTTTGAGAAAATGGCGTTTGAGCGTTTCTGAAAATGCGTAATTTTGAGCTACTTTTCACAGAAAATGGTTGAGTTTTCGACAAACTTTACTTGACATTATTTAGAGCACATGTAATCATAAATATAATAATCTGAACAAATCACCGCTAATGTAAATATTAACGACATGAGAGACAGGTCAAAAAAATTACGTTTTTTTAATTTTTGAAAAAACGAAAGAAAAGAGCAATGTGGCGTTTATGTCATTTCATTGAGTACATTATGCACTATCCTTTTCAAAAGCTTAAAGAAAACATTTGGAGCCGTTTTTTGAGAAAATCTGGTTTTTGTTTTTTTATTTGCACATATTGCACGCAATGTTGCACGATAACTACCGATATTTAAAAAAAATGTACAGGAACTTAATGAAAGAACTCACTACGAAGAACAAATTTTGATAGTGAAGGAAAAATCACTATCTTTAATTTTGTAGTAGTTGGAAAAGACCGAAAAAAATTCCAACTTTTAGAATTTTTGAAAACCCAGAGCTAACCGTGAAAATAAGGCATATGCCACCTTTATAAGTGTAATTCCACATTTTCAGAAACACTCAAACGCCATTTTCTCATGAACGGGTCCAAACTTTTTTTTTCAAACTTTTCGAACGGATAGGGCTAACACTCTTTAATATGACGTAAAGTTCAATTTTGGGTATTTTTTTGTTTTTTCAAAAATTACACAAATGTATTTTTTTTAAATATCTTTCACAAGTTTAATATGCACATTACCAACAATTTGTGAACATGATTGTATTTGTGAGTTTAAGTGCTTCAAATGACGTCAAGTGAAGTTCTTCGAAAACTCAAAAATTGTTTGCGAAAAAGAGCTTCAAATTTCGCATTTTTAGTAGCGTTTAAACGCCATTTTCTTAAAAACTGCTCCAAATTTTTTAAAGAAAATTACCATTTAGAACGAGGTTTTAGTGTTCTTTAATATTCTAAAATTAATATTTCCGTTTTACCATTAGGAATAGGAAAAAATAAGAAAATATCAAAAATATGCACTTTGCGCGGCGATAGATGGCAGCTGGCAAGAGAATGTGACAAGTCCGATTAGATGTGACGAGACCAACGGAAATAGAAAAATAATACGGGACAGTCTGTGTCATACTGTAGCACCGCTAGTTTCTTAATGAAATGTGTTCATCAAAAACAGATCTTCAAGTAAGGTTGAATTTGTCGAAATTATGACAATTTGTGGAGTAATTGGGCGTCAGAATTAGTCGCCCGCTCTGAAAATCTTTTGCTTCCTGATCATAATTTCAGAGGTGTTTGGGATAAGTTGGATATGTTAGAATACGTATATTATTTCAGATTTCTTCGTTTCTTACATTGGAGCTTTTGTTATACGTTTACAAGTTAATCTTTTAGAAATTATTAAAAACCTATTTGAAATAAATATGAAATAAAGATTGCTAACTTTCAGTCGCCCGCTCCCAAATTACTTAGTTGGATGCTACGTAATAGTCTAGTCAAATGGTTGAAAATAGGTGAAAGTTTTGGTGTAGTTTTGATTTTTGGGTCCTGTGGGTCCTATGGATCCTATATGTTTTTGGGGTCGCTGAACACGAATATCATGTTTGTCAACAAAAAATTTGCCCGGAAACACGTTTTTTTCGGCAAAACAAAGTTAAAAATCCGACATTTTTCAGTTTTTTCAACATAACTCGAAAACCATCCACTTTTTGTAAATAAAGGTCGTACATGAAATTAATGAAAATAAAATTGCCTACATTTGCGTCTTTCGGATTTTTTTCTCAAGCGTATCATTTAGCCACTAGAGTAACGTGAAGTTTGGTGTTTTTATGAAGAAAATTGTGAAAATGGGATTCATCAATGTAGCTCAGAAACTAGGCATTTTACGTAAATATTGACCTTATATGAAATGAAAGATTATACAATTGTCTAATTGACTTAAAGAGTCCAATTAGCACTATCCGTTTCAAAAGTTTGAAGAAATAATTTTGAGCCATTTTTGAGAGGCGTTTGAACGTTTCTGAAAATGCGGAATTTTGAGCTACTTTTCACAGAAAACTGTTGAGTTCTCGAGGAACTTGACTGGAAATTTTTAAAGCACATGTACTCGTAAATATAATAATGTGCACTAATCGCCGGTAATGTAAATATTACCGACGTGAGACAAGTCAAAAAAATATTTTTGTAATTTTTGGAAACACAAAAGAATAGAGCAACATGGCTTTTATGTCATCTCATAGAGTACATTTAGGGCTAACCTTACCAAGAGTTTAAAGAAAAAATTTGGAACCGTTTTTGAGAAAATCTTGTTTTGAAATTTTTTTAAATTGCGTATATTGCACGGAATATTTGCGCGAAAACTATTGAAATTTTCAAAAAAATGAACATGACCTTAATGAAAAAATGTTATTTGAAAGAAAAATATCTATCTGGAATTTTGTAGTTGGAGGATAGACTCCGAATAAAATTCAAACTTTTTCAATTTTCGAAAATTCAGAGTTAACCGTGAAATTAGGACCTATACCACCTTAATAATTGTTTTACTCTATTCTTACAAGAAATTTAAAGAAAAAATTTGGAGCCGTTTCTGAGAAAATTTTGAAAATGTCTGGGGGAGTTCATGTAAAGTACCCCAAAAATTAATGAATGTTTTTCAAAATCTCAAAGCTTCGACTCAGGTCAGATGGACAGGGGTTTCTTCAATTTGGAAAAAATCGTATGAATAGTTCAGGCGCTACTGTTGTTCACATTCACGGGACAGATGGACGGACGGACAGACAGTTTGATTCGTGTTTCCGGGCGCGTCAACTACTTAGGTCATTAGTCCCGTAAGTGTAGTGCGTGTTTTTCTCTGGAGGTGGCGATGATCTTTTCCCCGCTGGATGGCGAGATCTGGCGCCGACCTACCGTCGACTAGCGGGCCTTGCTCCTCAACCAGGTATCTCCCACCAGCGGGGCACTGCCGCAGCCGAGACAAGCTGTACACTCCCGACCGGTCTCCCGGCGTGCGTGTTAGTGTAGTGCATGTTAGTGTAAGTGTGTGTGTAAGAGGAGAGGATAGGATAAGGAAGAGGAAGGATAGATCGCGCGCGGTCCGTGGCCCGTTTGTTAGGGTACTGCTCCGGCATTCGCTTGGTGTTGATCGGAGAAACCACGGAAAACTACCGATTAGAGCAGCCGGCCGCTAGAATTCTCCTCCAGACAGCGATTGATTTCGACCTAGCTGACAAGGTAGTGTCGAAAATCTTGTCGTCGTCGGGACTCGAACCTAGGACCTCCCGGTCAGAGGGACTGCAGTGACATCAGGTTGATGCACTCGGACGGACTGATACACGGACGGACGTTTTGCTTTCATTTTTTTTTGGTATCAACGACTTACAAAACAGGGATTCTGGCTCTACACCACGTGTTAAATTAAAAAAAAAATTGTCATTTTGGATGAGGTTTCACTGTTCTTTAATATTCTTAAAATAACATTTCTATTCTACTATTAAGAAACCGAAAAATTAAGAAAATTAAAAAAATGTAATTCGGGCAGCATTTTAGATGTCAGCTGGCAAGAGTATGTGTCAAAACCGAATTGCTAGCTGGGACTAGAGGAAATAGAAAACTAAAATGGGAAAGTCTGTGCCATTCTGTAGCACCGTTAGTTCCCTTTGGGAGGTGGCGTTGGTCTTCCCTCGCTGTATGGCGAGATCCGCTGTACGCCGCCCTACCCTCGACTAGAGGGGTTATCCCTAGCCAAGTATCTCCCACCAGCGGGGCACCGCCCCAACTAGGACCAGCTCTTAAGCTCCCGACCGGTCTTCCGGCATGTGTTGTAGTGTAGTGCATGTTAGTGTGTGTGAAAGTAATAGATGAGAATATGACAAGGAAGTAATATAGTATTCTGTTATGAATCTGTTTTGCTTTTCCACAAAAAGAAGTCAATAACTTCAACGGAGACCGACAATGGCAGGGTGTATTTTGAATGGTGAATTTTGAAAACTTCGAATTACTGCAATGATACCAATGGACACTGTGAGCAATTCCAATGAGCACTTGTATTTTTACTTCAAAATAAGAATTTGTTTTCATTTCACTATTCCTTATTGCTTTAACTTATTCTACAAATGACAAATACATCACATACACGAGATCTTTAAAGTAATAAATACCGAAATGATTAAAATTATTACCGATTTACTATTTTTCAAAGAAGAGTCTACTACCTTGTGTGTAAATATGCAAAACCGTAAAATATCATATGAAAAATAAAATTTGCCATGACAGCAGTAACAGAAATTTGATTAAGAAGGGCTGGGAGAAATTTGATTATTTCCCTAAAGCATTTCGCACCAAAAATAATACGCGTTTACAGCGGTACTTTACGAAGTGCAGTAAAGATATAAGAGTGCTCTTGACACCAACCTAATTGTCCCATAAACCTTTCACATTTTAACTGTTCGTAAAATTTCGCGCAACTGTTCTTCGCCTTTGTATACATTTTCATTTTCTATCGTTTCATGTCATCCTGCTCATGGAGATGAGTCAAATAAAATTTGGAGGTGCCGGGGTTTGAACCCGGGACTTCTCACATGCGAAGCGAGCGCTCTACCACTGAGCTACACCCCCCCTTGAGGAAGTGGGCTCTCTGGGTAATACTTCTCTTACCTCACTGTTGATGCATTTAGATAGCAATTACATTTCGTAAAGAGTAAATTTTTGAATTAATACTAAGAATTATAGTAACTCTTGCAACCTTGTCTACACTAATATTCATTAAAGACTTCAATGTGAACAGCTGTTACGTGGAATCTTCACTGTATGGTAACCAGTTTCCGGATTTACACTGAGAAAATGACGTGAATCGTATCCTCATTTGGCACCACAAAACGCAATCCAGATTCCCTGGGTGACCTCATCTCTGACAGAAATGGTTTCATTTTTCAAAAATTCTTTCAATCTTCGAAAAGTAAATCGATATCGATGTTGAGATGTTTCTAGTTTTTCGCTTTTTTTTTTCTCTCTTTCTTCGAAAAACGAAGTCGCCCCAACAATCAAACCCTCGGTAGGATTCTAAATGAAAAAATAGAAGACAATGAAAATCCTGTTGACATTTTCTGTTCGTTGACGGATGATGTCCCTGACTCATCAACAAAACAGTTGGAAAATAAATGAGAACTTTTACAAACATTTTCATTCCTTGTCCTCGGGAATGTTACAATAACAAATATGCATCCATGCATCCTATACTTCCTCCTCCTCCTCCGCGACTTCCTCCTCTTCGCAGCTTCATTGAAGCGCGAAATTTCTCCGTCACGAGAATTTGGTAAAGCAAGGAACTAAAGCTGCAAAGGACTATGAGCGAGGTTGAATTAGTCATTTCCAAATCAAAAACCACGAATAATTGTTGACATTGCAACGATGATACACGCGCTGTCAGTGTGCCCGTGTACATGCATCGTCGACGGAGGAATGTCAATGTTAATCTGTCCAGGTTAAGTTGTGACAGTCGTGCACTTATGATTATGACGTGTCAGTTCAGCTGGGGGGAGTGTCGTACATGAGATAGTTTTGTCGTGACAAAACGCCCGGTGGGCAAAGGTTCTGAAACGTGTGAACGAAGACCTGTCATTGTGATAAATAATAATGTTGACATTTTTTAAGGGCAGAAGACGAGTTTGTTGTTGTTATTATTATACGTGAAAACTGAAAATCGAACGTCAAAATGTTTGTTTTGTTTTGTAATGAATTATATTTTTGAGGTTAGAATCGTGTCATTGTATAAAATTTCAACGAATCTACAAGTTGTTGTTGACATAATTATATAGGATCAAAGTAAATATGTATTGGTAAAGAAAAAAAAATTGTTTTCGTCTTTGAATATTATTCAATGGTGGTTTTAGAGTTTATTTAGGAAAGAACTATGCAACTAAAAGTGCTTACATTGTCACTAATTTCCGAATCTGTTAATTTGTAAGTATAATATTGTAAATATTTAATCAACGATTCACTGTCTTATTTAATTTACTATAAAGTACTAAGCAGTAGACATAAGTGTTGTGAATAGAAATTCTATGCAATTTAATGTATGTTTTCCTATGTATCTGTATTTTATGATTAATATTGTGTACATTATTTCAGTATTTTGTGATGAAGAATGACGTTATTGATGCTGATGAATTTTACAAGAACTTTTAAACATTGTTATATGTTTTATCTAATCTAATAGGGATGGTGAGGGGGTGTCAGAATGTTTAAAATTGAATCGTATATTACTCCCATCCTCTTAAGCTATGTTGATAAGTATATCAAAAACTTTAGGCCTGAAGATTCCCAGGTAACTGTTTTTTTATGTGTCTCTTATAATTTGATGTCAAAAACTTCATTGTATTTTGTCTTTTTTTGTAATGAAAATGCATACTGTCTGCCCTTCATTGATTAGAAATTGTGGGATTGTTCATAGGTGTCATTGTGGGGAGGAGATGCCTGTTTTCATAATCTGGATTTACGATTGGAAGTATTGGAGGAGGAGCTACAGTTACCATTCAGTTTTGTCAGTGGTCATATTCATGAGCTTCTTTTCCATGTGCCGTGGACAAAACTTGCTTCCGAGCCAATCACAATCACAATCAACACAATTGGTAAGATCTTGTGAGATCACTGTTTATTATCAAAAACAGAAAGCTTTTAAGTGTTTAGTACTGAATGAAGAATGTTAATGATGGAACACACTTGAACATGGTTCTACGCATTTTTGTTACTGTTGTATTGGTATTGTATGAAAACAATTACAAAATCCATTACATCATCATCAGTTTGATTTGATTTCATTTATTTGGTCAAGAACAGTAAAAACTCTATGTGAAGTATGGAGGAGAATATTATTTGCACATGTTTTCTTGAGTTCCAGAATCTCTTCCGAACATTTTAACTATAAATACGATAGTTAAAAGATGAGTAAAAGATAAAAAACTAATAATAAAAAATAAAAAAATCTTGAGATAAGCCACAAAACTAGACATTTTCATTCCCGAGTTATAGAAAACATATTTGCAATGGTAAACGAACTGCAGACCTGATTTTGCTGCATTGCTAACAAATCAGTAACTCACCCTCAGCTCTGCTCCTACCACTAAAAGCAAAAGCTCAACAAAATGTGTGCATAGTGAAGCTACATCATTGTCCTCATCTACTGCAGGTTGCTTGGTGCTTCATCTGTTCCTGTTTCCTAGTAAACCTGGTGGGTTTTTAATTCTCCAAATGCTCCTGCTCTAACAGTTTCTTTTATGGTCTTCCAGTGTCTTTTTGCCCCATTGGTTTATACTTCAATGCTGCCTTAGGGAAACTTTCTTGCTTTATTCTGGTTTGTTTGTATTGTGAATAAAGCACTTTTTGTGCTTCTCCTTTTTTGAATCTATTTCTAAATCTATTTTTCCTCTCCCAGGAAAGTGTCTCTGTATTCATTCAGTCTGTTTCTTAATACGTTGGCAAAGAGTTTCGATGCTGTTGTCAGAAGTGTTATTGCAGTCCGTTTTTGATCCTTTCTTGTGCAGATTTATTATCATGTCAGTTTGATATTCTTTTGGGGTTGTGAATTCTTCCCAAACTTAATTGTGCATCTAACATGATGTCCTCACATTCTGTAGCCTTGTATTTTATTAATTCTTGAGCAATTTCATCTATTCATGGTTTTTCCTGTTCTTAACTTTTATTAGTACCCTTTCAAGCTCTTCTTTTGATATCTGTAGGACTATTTTTTGTTCTTCAATTTTTGTGTTGCCCATCTTTGAGTGTGTCATGTCAAGAAAGATATTCTAAAAAATGTATGAAAGAAATGAATTAATATCATATATAATGATATAAGATGCTTTGTAAATTCATTAAAAATATACTGTTTGCGAAGATTCTAAATTCGTGTTTAAAATTTTTTTTGAAACCATGAATTTCATATTTTAAAATCTAAATAAAATATTCTTGCTATGCTTCTCACCATTTTTTCATCTTTTTACTGTAGTTATAAAAGGAAATAAAAGATATTATAATAAGGAAATAAATTTGATACTTCTGCTTGAAATAGGTTCACTTTTCCTTGCAGAATGTATCCTGAAATTACGTACAGATGATCAAAGTTCTGACGATGGAGCTCGTACCAGTAGATCAGCTGGCACGACCAAAGAGAAGAGAAGAAGGAGGGGTGGGTAAGTAAATCAGTTGTGTGTTTGCTATTTGTGCATAGATGTAGAAGTCCCAGTTTCATTAGAATTTTAAAATTCTTTAAAATTCATTTTAAATAGTGGTGTCTTCTACAGGTTCCGTATTACTTCATGGACAGTAATTTCCAAATTGCACAATGTTTCCAATTGATTGCCATGTTTTAAATATTATTCTAAGGATAATAAATTTATGCAGCACTTTTGCATTGCCCATTCTCCTCTTTTCTACACACTAGTAGCAATTGGCTAACACTCACATTTGCATATTAGGAGGTGAATGTGCAGTTTTGATGTTGGAGTAGAGTCTGTGGAGAAGGAAAGAGACTCATTTAATTAAATTGCCTTCTCTAAAGAGTTTATGAACTATACATGTTTGTAGAATAACTTAAAATTTCTCTGTAACAGTAATTTTGAGGAGGGTGTGTTGTTTTGCAAAACAGTTTTGTATCAATGTTTTCTGAAATTATTTTTCATGTGGAAAAAGTTTTTAATTAAAAGCTCAAAAAAAACAAACAAAAATTTCTGAACAATTAGGAATTTTCTAAGAAAGCTATTCCTTATAAAAAGTTACATATTTTGTAGTAGTAGCATATTTTTTAATAAGGAGTTATTCTGCTAGTTTTCTTATTTCTTAGTTTTCTTACTGTTCTTTTTTTCTTTATCAATATTTCATTTTGTTATTAACTTTTGTACTCTGTTAAATGTTAAGACTCTGTTAAATTAAATTTGTCCCACAATTTTTAATTGTTTCACCTTTATTTTAGCACTAAAGAAGATATGGTGGCAGCTCCTCCAGGATATGTTCAAACTCTTATAAATAAGATTGTGAATAACATAACAATATTTTGCAATAATCTTATTTTAAAATATGTGGAAGAAGACATTGTTCTTTCTGTAAACATCAAAACAGTGAAAGTCCAATCTGCTAATGAGAAATGGGAACCAGCATTTACAGGTACTCTGTATTTCCTAGACGAATCTTATTCGTGATTTTTGCGAATTGTATTTAGCGAATCCAAATGAAATTAATATATTTTTATTGGATATATTCTTGTTTAATCTGCCTATGGATTTTGATTTTAGAAATATCACAGTCTCAATGTATGTTACGTAAGCTTATCACTCTATCTGATTTAACAATCTGTCTGGACAAGAGAAATTCATCTGGGAAAATTGAAATGTATCAGGTCAGTTTGAAAAATTGAATTTTATATTTATGAAGAAGTTTTTGAAAAAAATACATAAAATTGTATGTCTTTGATTCGCATTTTTCTTAAGTTTGATTTGCATGGTCATTTGACAGGAACCCCTTCTCTATCGCTGCGTGATGGAGATGCATTTGCTGCAAACATATCACAGTATTAAATCAAAAACTGCAGCTGTCACTCGAATTGACCTACGTTGCTTCCGCATGGATTTCAGTTTGACTGAACAACAGATCCCCATGTTGATGCGACTCTTTATGTTAGCTGTTGCATTGCAGAAGCGTGAGCTCCAGAAAGAAAAGAGCACTGCTGTGGAAACTGTTGCAGAAGTTGAAACTGAACATGGCAATGAATCAGGTAATGACATTACTTGTCATAGTGCCACTTACTA
Source organism: Acheta domesticus (assembly GCA_031308135.1). NCBI lineage: Eukaryota > Metazoa > Arthropoda > Insecta > Orthoptera > Gryllidae > Acheta > Acheta domesticus. Next base: position 126,016,597 of record JAHLJT010004567.1, on the reverse strand, counting down.
TATTTACAATTTGTTTTGTCTGAAACAGTGTCAGTCAATGTTGGTTATCGAGGAAACCACAATAGGGGATGACTTGGTTTTTGTGAATATGGTTTACATTACATATTGAGTTACAGAGTTTTGAAAATTACAATAATATGTAGTAGAAATGTTTTCTCTCTTTCCTCTGCATTATTGTGACTCATGGAAATCTCAAAAATTAATCTTTTCAACTGAGAAATGAAAGGATAATGACTAAAGATTTCTTTAGACCTGGTAATTGCTTGAAAAGTACAGTATTTTTAAACATGTTTTTACAATAGAATTAGTTAATAAAAAGGGATAACACATCTAGACCCCACAATATTTCATTTAAAGTAAAATCACGAAATTTGGTTCAGTAGAAAGCTCAAATTTCTTTCTCAAAAAAGCAGTTTTTTAAATTTAGTGTCCTGCAGCAGCCAAAATGGTGCTGAACAAAATTGCACAAAATAGTATTCCAAAAGAAGCACACCTACTGCTCAAAAACAACAAATAAATTACTCTCACATAACACTGCAATAAGTTATATATTTTAACAAAAATAGTCTTCACAAATACTGCAATGTCATAGTGTGGTATGTATACACTACAATAGTTGTTTATATACTAAGAATGTAAAAAAGTTGCTGTTCCATTACCCAAGAAGTGAATACCAAATATTTAATGATAAGCAACATCTTCCTTGGAGCCATGATGTCACATGTCAGTAGCTGAGCTGTAAGCAGTGACTTATTGAGTATGAGAAACCAATCAGTATATGTAGAGTAAGAATAGGTGGAAAAACACTATCAAATATTTGCATTTTTCAGTAAAAATTGTAACTAATTCATTGTTTTTGTATTTATTCCAATTCCTAGGTATCTAACGAAATGTTAGACACCTCTCACATGGCCAAAAGCTGTGTAGTTTTCTTTCTGTTTCTGTGTGTGTTGGAAATAAGTAATACGGATATACAAATATGTTCACTAATCAACATATCATATCACCTCTGGTGTAGGAGTGATTTTCCCATCCTGATAGTGGGTAATGAAGGGGATTCCTTTGTATGCTGGAGTGCCCTGCTGGTACCATCTTCTTTATTGGTCTTCCTATGCCCCTCTTGCCCTCAGGTCTATAATTTAATGCCATCCTTGGTCATTGTTTGTCCATTTTCTTCATGTTTTATGTTTCCTCTTTTTCAACATATTTAATTATAAATTCTAAATACTGTTATTTGCTATAGAATTGATGTTTTCTAAATGAATTTCTAAAATGCTTGAAGATCCATTTTTGAACATTATGACATTCACCCACACCAATGTGTACTACTAAAAAATTCACCTACAAAAATTTGATCTTTCACATTTTCCCCCTCAGTGTCATTTATTCATGAATCCTGATGAATTAATTCCATTGGCTGGTGAGAGGCTTACTGGTATTAGTAATTGACTGGCATACATTTTCAGCTAAAATTCATTGTTCCATGTGCTAGTGAGGTCAATATTGTAATTTCTGGATTCTTTCATTTCAGTAATTGGTGGATGTCAGAAACATTCACAGATTTATTTTGTAATTAAATGCAACATACAATATTCAAATTTTAGGACTCAAACTAGTTTTAGACTTGTAACTTAGAAATATTTACAGATGAAGAGGAAGAAGAATCACAAGATGATACATGGGCAGATTGGGCTTGGAGTTGGATGCCAAGTTTGATGCCAGCTGGAGATGACTCTGGAAATCCTGATCAGCAACATGGTTACAGTAGTCATATATTGCACCTTGGTGTATACATTGACCTAGCTTCCATCTCCTTCAAGGTATTAAATCTGGCTTTTAATCCTTTGAAACTTCTTCATTTGGGGTAAAGTTTGTATTGGGCAAAATAAAATATTGCCCAATTATCACCTAAGAATTATTTGTTTGTGATGTATCCAAAAACTGTTAAAGTGTCAATTGTTAATAAGGTAAGGTTTTGTGTTGATTTATCATGGAAATGAATCAATTGGTGTTATACAACAAATCTTGTGAAATGTGGTTACTTTACTTATGATATTGTAGATATTTTATTGTCATTTAAAGTGAAAATCATTTATTTGTTTAATATAGTAAACCCTCATTAGTACGAACTCTCTTGACATAAATTTCGCCAGAACACAAACAAAACTTCGGTCCTGGCGAGGGACTACGGTAATATGGACATATACAATACTTGGATAACACAAATTTCTATTAAACAAACTCCGATAATTTTGGTCCATTGGAATTTTTGTGAATGAGGATTTACTGTATTATGTAAATATAGAGTATGACCTATCGAAACTACAGTTGAAGAGAGGCTGAAATATTGTGGTTGAACCAACGGTTTGATCATTATTTCATTCATTCATCATTGAACAGCCATTTTTATAACAATCTCTCTATTGGTAAGGCATTTTACTAATATCAGTTCTAAGCTATTGATGTTATATGGTATGTTTAAACTGTTATAATAGTGAATATCAAAGATATGAATATTAATTAATGTTTTCATATCAGAATATAGAGATTTGCTTGTGAGGAAGGTTTCTTACTTTTGAGGAAAACTTTCAATGTTTACCGTAACTGGTAAAAAGGAATGTTTTCTTTCTATTTAAGGTTTTGCATTTCTGAATAGTGGTTTTAGGAATCTGAGGTATATGTGTGCTTTAACATCCTCAATTTTGAATATTTCTATTTGAATGTTATCTTAGATGTTATTAAGATATATTTAGTAATTTCTTAGATTTCATTTCTTCTACCTTTGCATTTATTGAATTGTTTTAAATATGTACTGAAAGGAATAATAAGGACATAGTTTGTCAGAAAAAGGCATCCAGCATTGAACCAAACAAATCCAATGGCTGAATGTAATTCATTAACTTTTATATTTTAACCCTCTTTTAAAAAACAAATGTCAGTATTTTACCTATTTATAACAATAACATTCCTAATATCTTTAAACATAAAACATACAACATTAATGAATAAATTAATATCTGTAAAAATTATAATTATTATCTGTAATCAAGTGTTAATCAAGAAACAAACATATGATGTATAGAGATGGACCTAACTAGGAATAAAATGATGAAAACTAACAAATTTAATAACTAGTTTTAATGTACATGATTATTATTGTTATTATTACCATTCTTGTATTTCTTTTCAATTTTGTTAACACAGACATATTTATTTTCTGGTCTTGTCTTGGGTGTCAATCTTTTTTGACGTTTATCAAACTCCAAAATAATTATGTTTCAGGTTACTGAAAGCACTGTAGAAAGAAGTTATTATGGTCCCCGGAAAGTGAAATTTATTCCATTTTTAGTTATACAAATGAATGGTGCTTTTGTAGATATTGTTATAAATGGACCAAGTTGGTTTAATCTTCAAGTTGGATTAAGTTTTGTCTCTTTGGAACCTTGTGGAGATTGTTTTTGTGGGGTGAAGGAGATGCAATCGGATTGTAAACCAGAGGTAAGAAATTAATTGAGAAAAGTCATGTGACAAGATATGATTGATGCACTGTCATGAAATGAAAATACGCCTCTGAAGGTGGCTCCACACATTCGGCATTCGCCGAGCAGCGAGCTATTACTCGCCCGATCCTGACCAGCTGATGTGTTTAGCGAATGTTTGCTCCCTTTGATGTGTCCAAAAGACCAACACACGTAGGGTGAGTGCTGAATGTTCGTCACTCGCAAATAGCAAGTGACCCATCCACACTACTTGGGATTTGGCGAGCAGTTGCTCACTGTTCGCTGAATAGTGAATGTGAGGTGCTGCCTTCGTGTTGTGAAATGATTGTTGTAGGAAAAAGTGAAATTCTTACTAATTTTAACCCCTGTACTGAAATGTACCAACAACGTCTCATCAAAGACTCTTACGAGATCGTTGGCATCATTAATTTAAGATGGTTATAATCGTGACCCGTTCCGAATTTATATTAAAATTTTGGGCGCCAGGAACAGATTACGTTAAAAAAAAAATCAATGCTTCCACAGCTAATTTCAACAAATGTAAAAATGTCTGGCTAGCTGGGTCAATGGGTCCCGTTATGGATAATCGCTATCGCCTAGATAGCCGATTACTTGATCTGCCAACTGTACAGTATGGCGAGGAATCTGAAAGGGAATAATTATCTATTTCTAACTATTTAACAATTTTGATTGACTAAATGAAAAATCTTTTCATTTCCAAAAGGAAAAAAAATTCAACAATTTATTTAACAATATTAACAATTGTCTTGTTCTTAGGTCATGACCTCGTTTTAAAATATATAGCTTTTGTACTGCAGTCTTATTTACTGTCTTGGTCGCCGACGCCCCGCAGTCTCTTCTCACTTGATTGTAGGCGATCCCAAGTTCTGCTTCTCTCTTCTAATCTTGCGACGCTGCCGCCGCATCCGGAGTTCCTAGTCTTCCCCAACTAGTGGTAAAATATTAAAGTCCCAAACCGCATTATATATAAAACTTTCAATGTCCTATTCAAAGTCCCCGTTGCACATCAACTTCCAGAGTCTGAAAAACTATTGAGTCTCACTCAAAACTTACAAGTCCTACTTCACTAACATTGATCTCGCGAGCGATCTTACTACTCGACGACAACTATCAAAATGTCCAGTTCTCCCTGTTCTTCGCCCTCAACGCTTTGGTATCCATCCCTTGTTCCTCTTTTTTAAAACAAAACGACAAAATTAGACAGTCTATTCTCCCTTAGCCAATCCATTCATCTCTTATCAAACCGAGTAGCCACGCCCGCGACAGTCATTCCTTTTCAGACCAATCACACATTATTTTATTTTTCTATCTAGCCAGCGCCCCCATCTCTTCAAGGCCTGAATGCAGTTTGTTGACCTTGCCAACCACTGCGCTGACGTTGCTAAGGCTGTATATCGCCATTTGCATACCCTTTTGTCCACCCCATTTACAACCAATATTATTAACAAAATATTATATATTTTGGTATATCACAGTACTATTACAGTTATGAAAGCCAATGTGCTATTTGCTGGACTGCTATGGACAGATCAAAGTCAAGGCAGCTGTATAAGTGTTTTAAATTTCTATTTTCAGCCATTTCTTTCAAGGGTAAAAATAGTTTAGATTTTAGTTGTTTTTTCAAATGTAGCAAATTTTTCACAGCAGTAGGCTTGGATACATTGGCAGTGTAAGGGTTAATGGATGTATAATTAGTAATGGTTTCTCAGTGACAGCTAATGTCTTCTAAAGATGCCTTTTTGTTAACCAAATAAATAATTAACAGGGAAATGAAAATCTAAAAGTAAATCTTGATCTGAAGATGTACTTCTGAAATTGATCTTTTTTTTTTCCCTTTCTTTTCGTTTCTTTGTGCACTGTGATCTTGTTTAATTCTTATTTCAGGAATTACCTTATTTATCTGGTGGTAGTGACCAAAAAAATTACTTAATAGAATCCCTGTTTGATGCCAATGCAATTGAAAACAAAGGTGAAAAAAAGTCATATAATGTATCCTGGGATTTTCATATAGCAACAGTTACAGGTTAGTATGAGGATTTGAGCCTTCTGTTTTTTACTTTCTCGCCTTACGAATACTTCTTAAGAAGAGAATGTTATGTTATGTGCCAGAAATCAGCGAATTTTAGCCAGAAAAACTCTTATAACTGGGGTCTGGTTACGTAAAAGTGGATAAAAACTGTTTCTAAGTTCAGAAGAAAAAAAAATGCTGTAACCCATGGTGTAGCCATGTTTTGTTGCTTCTCAATACTGAAAACTCGATTGATGGCAAAACGTCCATCTGTCCTTTTGTCTGTCTGTTGTCAAAGCTAGCACCTAAACCGTTCAGCTGATTTTCCTCAAAATTGATATTCCCCACTCGATTTGGCTGATGTTGAGGCTCCTGGAATTAGAAACCTATATTTTAACTTTGGGGTACTTAACATGAAGCCGTTGCATATTTTCAAAGTTAAAAAAAAAAAAGGCTCTAAATTTTTTGATTAAATTTTGTTGAATAGTGCAAAGGAGAAGAAGAGAGATCATTTAAGAGAATGATCCAGGTATCATTTTCATTGATATCCCCAATTTTATGAAAATTACAAAAAACAATTTCAAAATTGCAAAATTGAAGATATAGATTTTTGCCTCAGACAAAGTTGGTTGTACAAAAGTAGCACTTTAAATAAGGTCTTGTACAATTTTTTGAAGAAACAAGTAGTTTTTGCATAAATTGCGTTTGAAATTGACCAAAATTTTGTTTCTCAAAAACCAGTCCAAATTTTTTTATTTAAATTTTCTCCATTTATGTAATAAGGAACGTTAAAAAATAAGGCACTAATCCTATTTCCAGGTGATGCTTTGTTTTTGGAAAATTTAAAAAAAAAATTTTTTAAACTACAAATTGTAGATAGAGATTTTGATCTCACAGACAAAGTCTGTTGTCCAAAATTAGTTCTTTAAAACAATGTCATGTACAGTTTTCTGAAAAAACGTAGTATGCGTAATTGGCGCTTGATATTTGCGAAAAAATTTTTCTCAAAAACTGCTCGAAATTTTTTCTTTAATAAAGGATAGCAAATAAATAAATAAACTAGTAGTGCTATAGAATGGCACAGACTTTCTCACAGAACTTAGTTTTCTAATCTCTATAGACTGAAGTAGTTTCTCTCTAATGAATGATTATCTTCGCAGATACCTTCTTTGGGCGCCTAAAGGACATTTTTTTCACATTTTCTGGATTTTTCAGCTTCCAGATGCTAGAAATGAAATCATCATATGCTTATTACTATTATTTAAGTGTAAAAGCCACACATTGCCATGGTGGTCGCAATCTCTAAATAGCAAGCACAGACTTATCTCTACTGAGGGAAACTTCGCTGGTTTGAGTCCTGGTCAGGGAGTATTATTTGTTACAATTCTCTGTTGTCGCAGAAAATAATTGAGAATTCTAGAAACTTTATTGAAAACTATTTAAGCCTTTTGAATCACTAATATTGATAATTATGATAAATAAACTGGAAGTGTCTGTATGTAATTTTCTAATTTTTCAACTTTTTAAAAACGTTTCACATCTCTTCTTGGATTTGTAAAGCGTAAGTAGCATCATATCAATTGTTTTCCTATCATGCATTTACCATTTTATGGCTCTGTTCAAGCCAAACAGTGCTTGTGGCTGTAGTGGGTATAAGTGCTGGCACGTTAACTTTGAGGATCTGATTTTGGAATGGAAAAAAATTGCTGGTTGAATACACTTTTGCTGTTTTGTGTAGAAGCATAATATTGCGGGGCATTTAGAAGCAATGGTAGTGCCACTAGTTGAATTTGAATTTCAATGAGAAAGCAAAAAGTGTATCTATGCTGGAATTTTTTATATCTTGTCCCAAATTATTTTTTTGACATGAATTTGGCATGTATCCTTTTATGCCTTTGCCCGAGTTTGACGCATATGTCACTTGGTTGTCTTAGTGAGTGCTGGCACATGGGCTCTTAGGATCTGAGTTGGGGTCGCGGATCAGGAAAAGAAATTGCTGGTAGAAAACCCTTTTGCTGGTTTATATTGTAGTAGCATTTAGGACCATCTAGAAACAGTGTGAGAAAGTATATGCTTTGGTAGCACTACCAGTTATTTTATGTGTTTGTAACAACAACTCACAATTCTTGTATGAAGAAAAATGTGGAGTTAATTGATTTCTTGTATGAAATGTCCATCTAATTGATGCTTTTTGTTCTTCTGTTCTTGGTTCTCTGTCAATAGAAACCCTCATGCTGGAAAAAAGTCCTGTTTTTGCATTTGACTTAGTTTACATGTTGGAAATTCCAGAAGACATAAGCTCTGAGAGACTTTCAGAATTAGAAAGTGATTTGGAAAACAGGTAACCACTTGTCCTTGTTTTTGGAGATTTTCGTGTTTCAGAGAAATGTAATGGGTTGCTTACATTCCTAATTTACCTTGTATATTATTTCTCATTTTTGGTGCAGCAACCTAAGTGAACATTCTTTGATGCGCCTTGTTGTGGGACCCTTAGATGTACGATTGCGTTCAGGCCTTTTCCACCGTCTTACAATGGTCCAGTGTGCTGCAAGCTTGTACGACTATGATCCATACAGTCCCCCCAAACCAGGTAAATATAATCATTGTGTAATTTTATTTTTATTTTTAATGATGTTCTTGAATTATGGTGTGTGGAAAATGCAAAGGCAGTTTGTGTTTCACACTTCAATGATACAGATAAGTGGGATATTAAATGTTGCCTTTATGTATGTGTTCAATTTTTCTTTTTGATGTATGATTTTCTTTTTCTATTTTAGAACCATCCATGAATCTTTACAACCGGTATCAATGGATGACTTTGAAGCCCTGGAAGCAAATATTCCAAAACAGACTATCCAACTGACATTGTTTAAGCCAACTATAAAGCTTTATCAGTCCGATCATCCAGTTTTTGATTTAGCTGTTCTTCAAAGTAACAGAAAGCGAAGGGTGGGTTTGAATTTTATTTTTTAATAAGTACAAGTTTTAAATTGAATGTTTATTTGTAGAAAATTTTAGAATAATATGGTAATGCATACTGGCTGAGATGGCTCAGTGTAAGTGATAAGTGTTTTTTTTAATAAGTAATGTATGGGAAAGGAATAGAAATCCGGGTAGTTAGTAGTAATATAGTGTTTATAATTAGGAATGGATTTTTATGTAAATACATATTTTTATAGGAACAATGTGCATGCATTTAATATTTTTTTTGAGAGTTTACAAAACATTCTGAATGAAGTAGAACCATTTTTATTACATATTTTAGTATAATTACAAATTTTTAAATATTTTATGTATTACCACATATTCCTTACATATCTCATTTTAATATATTTATACATCAAAAAGGAATATTTCAGATATGAATTTGAAACAAAAATTGCTGAAATTGTCTTTTTTGAAAAGCAATTTAATACTACTGCTCTTCTTCAACCACCAGACCTTCTTTGTGAATTGACAAACTTCACTGCTTCACTCTCCTCTGCTTCTTGGATCCTGCATAATGTGAATCAAGGATGAGCGAATGTTCACAATGCAGATGTAAACTCAACTAAATGCTTGCTCATGTTTCATAGAGCCAATGTGTAAATCAATCAAAATGTTTAATTTTTTAATAGTTCAGTGTCTTATTTCTTTGTTGGACTGGGGGGGGGGGAGCAGTGCTTCCTCTTTTTAACCCTGTCCTCTCTGGTATCCATTACTGAAGACATGGCACGGTGTTCACATGCACACTGGCTCTTCATAAACAACATTATGTATGCCATTCTCTACTAAAAATGTTCTTAACCCTTGATGAATTAGGAGGAAGGACACTGTTATCCAATTGGGAGCTTCAGTTTTGGAAATTGAAGCTCCTGATTGGATAACAGTGCCCCCCCTATCTTAACTCACCTAGTGTTGAGAAATTTTAATTGGAAAATATGTACGTAGTTTAATATTTCAAGTAAAACTCATATTATGTGCTAAAGAATAGGGAAAAAAATACTTCAGTAGGGATAAAACATTATTTGAGACACTCCCAATCCCATTTTAATACCTGATTGGTGAATCTTTGTGTTTGAAAATATGAAAATGTTTGTATGGAGATATTTTAAAAACTTTAATGAATTTTTATTATGCATATTTTATTTTTATTTTTTTATGCTTAATGTTTAAAAATTGCATATTATTAACAAATTTCAAGTTGATTGCTCATGGTTTATTGAAAAAGGTATGCTCTTGGTGTCTTGAAAAAGAAAAAAAAAGTATTTCCTTGCTTATTTTGTGTAGAAATCATCACGCGTGCAGCCTCTACTGCGATGTGGATTTTTGCCATGTGTGACAGTCAGCTGTCAATGTTTAGATGCCAAATTAGTGAGACCAATGTATCCCCAGAGGCTTGTAGGTACTGTTTGCCAGCTTCCTGAGCCTCCAGAACACATGTTTGATGCTTGCCATATGCAACTCAATCTGAAAGTGAGTATTTTATGAAGTAGAAAAATGAAATTAGGTGAAGTAAATGTCACAAATATGTAGTTTATCTGGGGAAAGAGGGAAACAAGGTGTGTTGTGTGTAGGAGAGAGACTTGCAGTGAATGTAAGTTTATAATAATTCATTTGATGATCAAATTGATGGACAATGTAATAAATTGGGCATTTTTTCTGTAGCTTGTGGGCATGATTAGTCAGCTGCAGTCTGGGTCGCACAGACAAACAGTATTGCTTCCAAGCAATTTGTCCTACAATCAATGCACATTGCTGTATCCTGCATTGTGGCAGAACCATGAACTTTTGCGAGAAGACAGATCTCTGAGAGCTGGTAAACTTTAGCTTTATTAAAGTTATATTTGTGCTATTTTAAAATGGGTAAAATATCATAAGTCATTCCTTTTTAAAATTTTTTTTTGTGTGTGTTTTGTTTATAGAAAGTATTACATCAGTATTTACAAAACCTCAGTTTTTAATCCTTCTAAATATCCTTCAGTCTACATCTGATGTTAAAAAAGCATCGGAGTTACTGCACAATACATCACTTCTTTCTGATGCATTTAATGCACCAGGTAAGACATTTTTTGAGAATTTTCTTTATTGTCTTTTTGGGATTGACTTGAAAGAAAATTAATTAGGAAAATTTTTGAAATTAATCTTTTAATTGTGGTTTGAAAAAGAAAAAGAATGTTTTTGTTTATTTCTCTTCATTTGCTTTGTTTATTTCTCTTCATTTGCATATTATTGTTATTACAGGAACTGAGTTTTTGGAATTGAGTATGGATGGGCTGACTGCAAGACAGGTGTATACAGCAGACACAGTTGCCTGCTCTTTGGAAGTTGGAGCCGTAAAAGCCTTTGTTTTAGAAGGGGTCAGGGATAACTCTGCCAAGCTCAAACAAGTGCAGTCCCTAGTTCTCTCTGGACCTGATCTTCCACCCACAGATTCGATGCTTCCTACTTCATTGAGTGATCTATGGTCCAAAAAGCCCCCACAGTCATTGCTTACATTTACTGCACAAGGCCCATTAGATCCAAACCGGCAGCAACATCCTCCGCTGATTTTTTTCAATGTTCATCCAGTGAGTATCTTTTACTCTTCACTTCATTGTGATTTTTTATTGGAAACCTTACTATGTTTGTTGATCTTGTTTATTAATATAATATATGAACATGCAAATCATGAATGATTGATCATGAAATCATGAATCATCAATGAATATGCAAATGAATATTGTGACAGGAAATTCCATGAATGCTGTATTTTTTGTGTACATATTACGTAACATAAGTGCATAATATTAGCAAATATCTTAGCCACTCTTTATTTGCATTACATTTCAAAGAATTTTGTAAAATTCACATGGTTTACTGGGCAGAAATCAAAATTAATGCCTCTTGATAAAAGAAAGTAAAACATTGAAACACTCAAATATTGAACATACAGAATACCATAGCAATATATCAGTGGTTTAGATTTATTTTTATTTTTTAATTTATTTACAATTGCATCAGCATGTATGATCATTAGCGACCAGTACTGTAACATACAATTATACTGACAAAACTTACTTTCAAAGAAATAATGTGGTACATAATTACAAAATTATTACAGTGAAATACAAAGTTTGTTTGTTCAACATGAATTAGAAATATTGATTTTACTGGTTCATATTGTTTTAACTTTGGATTTTATTGATTTGCATATTTTTTTCTGTTTCTTCAGGTTTGTAATAAATAATTTAAATTTGTGGCAATGTTATTCAGAACTTATTCTAAATTACTTGGACTTTGCAGTTTTGGGAATCCTCTCTGTTTTAGTATCCAAACATTTTAAGGATTACTTTTTAAAAATTTAATTTCTAGATTTAACATTTGTTTCATTTTGTTGTGATAAAAAGTGTGTTAATTGTGTTTCACGTATGTCTTCTTAGGTTAGCATATGCATCGATCCTCTTTTGTGGCGTTGGTTGTTATACGTGCCTGGTACAATTCCATTTTCTGTGTCGTGTATACCGGAGTCTTGTCCAACAACTATTGGTTCACATGCAACTCCGATTCCGCGTCGCACTCGCCGACCATCAGAGGCCAGCAGCTCCCATCGCTCTCCCAATCCTCGGGAATCTGTGCACAGTAGTTCAGATCGTGAGCAGGCTCCCTTGCACTTGGAGCAAGCCTCTCCCAGCCCAGAGCCAGAGGAATCTGTGGTAAAGGAAACAGAGGAAGAGAAGGTGCCAAGGGTAAGGGCTCAGTACCTCTCATTTCTTTCTTTTTCTGAGGACACAAGGAAAACTATTAATGTATCAATCTCATGGTAGAAAACCAACTGATTTGCCCCAATTACTAATCTTTGTCATTAGTTTCATCAAATGCACAAATTGACTGTTACTTTCCCTTATTGTTATGGAGAATATGTAAAAGAGACATTTTAAACAAGCAGATGCATGCTCAGAGCGGTACTTAACACCCAAAGTTTTTGGACTGATGCATTGCAGCCCTTGCCTGTTCTTGTTGCAAAAAAAACTTGAAAATGTCATTCCAATATTAATTCAGTTGTGATTGTTACTTTTGTAAATTATTAACATGAGATATAAATATGTGAGAACTGAAGAGAAAAGTAAAGGAAATTGTTTGTTTGTTTTCTTCTGTCTTTCCAAATATAGTTTCAAGGAGAAAAAGTGTTAAAAGATATTCTAATTCTTAGGCATGGTGCTCTCGTGAGCAGTTGCTTTGCTGGTTTCCGGTTTGGCGAGGTCTAGTGATATCAGGTGACATTGCACACTGCACCATCTACTTGCCAACCCAAAGTTTGTCAGCAGTGGGTGCGTCATCTATTGAAGATGCATTATCAAAGAGTGTGCATGGTACAAACAGTCCTGATGTCTTAGTGATATGTTTTCCATTCATGACGTTACGAAGTTCTAGTCAACGTCAAGGTTTACACCAGTATTCTAGTCATTTGCCAGTTCAACTTCCTGAAAATGTCTGGATGGAAAGTAAGTAAATAATTTATGGATTAACCATGCTTTAGGCAACAGTAATACTAATATGTTTTATATACATAGTATAGTAACGTGTTTTCATTATTTTTAAGAATTATTTTTGGATTAATTTAAAAGTTAAAAAACATGCCTTCTCAAAAATCAAAGACATGTTATAATTGGAAAAATATCTACTCAAAATTCGTTGTTTACCGTTTGCTTATTATATGCCTTTAAATAATTTAATGTAAAATTACTTTTGTAATAATGAGTAGCTATGTATTTGTGGGTAGATCTAGTTCTTCATTGCAGATATACGGCATTTACCTGAATAAAACCTTTTTTTTCCCCCCTGTAAATAATATGAAAAATAGAAAGTTGTCTCATATGCGTAGAGCTACATTTTTATATTACCTTTGAAAGGAATAAAAGAAGACTGCTGATATTTGATATAAGGCACTCAAATGAGGCTGAGTATCAATGTGGCCATGTAAACTCTTGGCTTAATGTCCGGCGAGTGCAAATCTGCATTTTTCAAGATGATCTTATTTTTCTTAGCTAAAAACTCCCAAAAGGAAACTTTGTTTCTCTCCCCTATGCCTCTCATGGAATGGAGGTTCTGAGATGTGTGAGTTTGCATTTTACAACATTAAATGATCTGAACTTCAAATTAATGGTTATTAAAGAAGCTGAAGCTACAAACAAGAGCACCAGAGAGAAAATCTGGTGACTCAAAGGGAATTTTCGTAGGTGGCTCCTAATTGAAGACTCAGAATGCAAAATCAATGGGCAAAACATTGGATTGGGGCCAAAATGTCAGACCTAGTATTGGAAGAGGACCAGAAAGAAACAATGACACATGTGAAGATGGTAGTGAATATGGTAGTGACAGAACAAGAGTGATGAAGATGATGATGGTAATTCAAGGAACAAGAATATAATGATAACCGAGGCAAAGAGATTTAAATCAGAACAACAATTTTGTAGTCTATAAGACAATTGCAATTTTATTTTGACTTAATAATAAGAATAAATTAAAAATAGAAAAAATCTCAGGAGGTATTTCCTAAATTAAGAGGTTGTTTATATTTAGAGTTGTCCTGAATTTGGGTAAAGACAGTGTTAAAAAAGATGATGTTTGAACCATATTTACACATTGTGCTATGTGATAATCATATTTGGTTTGGAAGTTGGTGTTGGTGCCCTTAGTTCCCAGGGTTCCTAGATGGTCACCCAATCAGGAACCTGTGATGTTGAATTTCACATAACCTCTGTGACTGCAAGCAGCGTAGTTAAGGAATTCGGCTAGCGACACCGATATTTAATAGTTTATTTGACAATATGCTATTTAATTTGTCAGATGCTAGTCTTCATCCTTCTGAATAGATATTCAATATTTCACTTTTGATGATAGATAATAAAATTTTACAAGAAGAAGGAAAAACACTTTTTGATGTTAATAATGTAGAGTTGCCTAAGTTGAGGCATTCTGCACTTTTTATATAATAGTATTAAATGTTTATTTATTTTAATGAGTTTGTGAAAGCACCTTACAAAAACTTCCCATGCGACTCAACACAGTGAATAAATGGTAAAGGTCACATAGGAGGATTTTTATTTTCTATTTTAAGACCTCAAAAAATTATAATTTTCTGTGCAAATTTTCTTATCAGACTGGAGAAGAAGAAGAAGCAAGTTCTGAATCATTGATACCAGAATGTAAAAATTGCCAATTCTATCACATAGGTGATTGCCCATCACCTATGATGATTTAAATGATCAATGACACTGGCACCCATTGACTTATATATAATTTTCTATTGAAATAAGTTATACTATGGTAACTCGGTTCCCAGGCTGATATTTTACCATTATTGATGAACAAGATATTGCTCTTGCTGCATATTTGTTTATCGTTCATTGAAACAAGCCCTGTAAAATATGATATGACATATTGCTTTATATAACTGCCTTTTTGTAAAGTTGTTTTTAACTTAAATTTTATGTGTAACTATAATTCTTAAAATCATATCTTGTTAAAATTGTCCCAATGCTATTATTTTAGGTTTGGAAAAAAAATATGACTATTTGCTAATATTAGAATAGTTAAAATGTTTTTACAATTATTGTAACATGTCCAATGAAATAATTGCATGTTTTCAAATACTGCATTGCCTTTTCAGACAAAGTGAGCTTCCCTTGGAGCATGTCATTGGCTGATATCAGTATTTATACTATTCAGAAAGGGAAGAAACTGTACTTTTTAAAACCATGCACTGCGACTGCCACAGTGGGAATATCCACCAAGAATCAGCCTCAACAGAACACTTTGACCTCACTTGGTCTCTGTGTTCATGTTGATGGAACTCCTATTATTTTAGCTGTGTCTGAAGAGCAGGTGAGCCAACAAATACAAATCTTGAACATGGCACATAGCTTTTAGTTCCAGTAGAGTCCCATTGAGAGGTATCGGAGATAGATTTTTGTCTTTGTGGCGGGAACTCTTTATAAGTGGGAAATGCTATTCCTGGTGCCTGTGAATGTGGTGCTGCAAGATTGTACTACAAGATTGTGAATTAACAGGATAAATTATAACTAGGGTTTATTTGATACAAGCTATGAAATAAGTGTGTTTCATTTGAAATATTTGAGTTCTGAATATTCTTTAAAGTTGCATTACCTGTAGGGGATGCGTTCCATGTGCAAAAAAATTAAATTTTTTTTACATGCTTTCTTCTTTGTTATACCCTGCGAAATTGAAATATCTGACAGGAGAAGAAACCATTAGAAAATAGAAGATTTGGAATCATTTTATCAACTTATATCTATCTCATTTAGGTATAGACAGTTAATCTGATCCATCTCAGTCAGATGTTTTGTTCGGTTTTCCTTGATCCATTGAGAAAATGCTAAGATGGCTCTTGTTTTGCTATTAGGCAGAAATGTAGCTTTTCTTTTCACACTCATTTTGTTGAACTTTGTAAGGTTTGAGTGGGGAATTTATTTATTTTATCAACAGTATCAAAAGAAAGTCATTCTGTGTGGTCTTCTGGTAATGACTTATTTCTTTACATCGGTTACAATAGAAGATAAATCTATAGCTCTTTTACCAATGCAAATAGTTTCTATTTCACAGGTATGTAATTCATGCTAATAAAGTTTGCCATTGCCACATTTATCCGTAATTAAGACATAGAGCAACATCAGGGATTCAGAAGTTCTAGAAAGAATGCTCTGAATGTCTTTTCCCTCATTCGTCACATGTAATTCTTATAATTTCTTGTTGTTAAATAAATAAATATTAAGTGTCGCAAGGCTTCACTAGATGTTTCAGTAATGTTTACGGGTTATAGAAAATATATACAACAGTTAAGCAAGAATTGTGTATATATAACATTTTTCCTTTTATGAATTTGTTTTGGAGTTTTAATTCAGAAAAGTTGAAACTCAGCTCTTACAGTTTTTGCTTACAAAATGTGGTCATTGATTCTATTTGATGATTTCTTCTCTTTTTATTTGTAGAGCTGGAGAACATGCTTTTATTTTCGAGCTACTGCTTACTCAGTAGAGAGAAAGTTATGTAATGCTACGTGATAAAACAGCGAATTTTCAGCAGAAAATCTCTTATTACAGAGCCCGCCTTGGTGGGTGAGGGGTTAGCTTACTGGCCTCTGAACCCCAGTGCACGGATTCAATCCTGGCCACGGTGCTTGGATTTTCCAAGGGCCGAAAATCCACAGTAGCCACGTCACACTTGTGGCATGTAAAAGAACCCTAACGGTGTGCCCGGCAAAATTAAATCCTTCTGACATCATCTCGCCCTAACGTGATCTTTCTCCCAACCAGACAGATAGAAATAGTTAACTGACACTGACATGTGGTGGAGAAAGTGAGAATCAAATCCCAGGTGCATTTAGGAGACCATCCGCGAGGTGCGCCTCTTTGATAAATGACCCCAGACCTATGTCAGGGATAGGCTTCAAAGGAAGCTTGGGTCGTAAAACTAGGGTGTGGAATAACTGCCTAATGGCATTCTCCTCACTGATAGTCCCATACAATAGATACATAGCCCTGGTAATTAAAAAGTGGATAAATCCAGTTACTAAATTTAAAAGAAAAAACTCCTCTAACACTTGGTGTAGACAGAATCCACGTTTTGTGGGTCCATGTGAACAACGTCCATCTGCAAAAAACACTAGCGGCTGAACTATTGAGCAAATTTTCTCCAAAATTTATATTCCGCAGTCGATCTGGCTGATGTTATGGCTCCTTGAATTTGAAACTGATATTGTAATTCTAGGGGGTAATTTACCTGAAGCCCCTGGAACATTTTCCAAATTTTCAAAAAAATGGCAAACATAGGCAGTTTTTATCTTATTTAAACAATTTTTTCTTAAAAATTGCACATTTTTTTATTAAATTGGGGCCTTAGATAGCATAAAGGATGCTTAAGAGAATGGTGCAGGTCTCATGTTTGTTGAAATGCCTGATATTTTGAAAATTGAAAAAATAAAAAATTGTACAGAATCTTCCTACAACTAGTTGAGAAGATACAATTTTTTTTTTTCAATGAAATGTGTTCATCAGTAACAGATCATTAAATAAGGTCATGTTCAATTTTTTTGAAAATATGAGTATTTTCTGTGTAATTTGGTGGCAAACGTAGTCTTCTACTCTGAATTTACTGCACTTCATGAACATAATTCCAGGCAGTTGGATGCTTCATAAGTTGGAATCTGTATTTTATTTAAGATTTCTTTGTTTGTTTCTTACATTTGAGCTTTTGTTATACATTTACAAGCTAATCTTTTAGAAATTATTTGAAACCTATTTGAAATATATGAAATAAAAATTATTAGCCTTCAGGGAATATCAGATTGGAATGCAACAATGGCTTGGTCACAATGACTCATGAGCTAATTTCTGTGAATTACGTCTTATTGTTGGAACATGTTTTACCTGTATGAATAACAGTTATAATTGTCAAATTTGTGTTGATATTTGCTTGAAATTATTTAGTTTTTGCACCAAATGTTGTAGGATTTATAATGAGTTTTACAAAAACTGATGACTGAGATGTGTTAATTCGGAGAGAAATTGTGGTATAAATAGTATTACATACTTATTATTAAAGGTGAGAAAGTATGTGCTGTTTTAGCTCCACTAGTTTATTTAGTGATAGATATTTTTTGTGGATATTATTCCATATATAATAATATTGTTATTAATTCTTGGTTTTCTTCTTTCACATACGAAAATATAAAGTCATATTATTTGCTTGTTTTAGGTTTCTCTTATGATGAGTGTGTTTCTGAATCTGTCTGAAGTTCAGGCAACCTTTTCTTCTGTGAAATCACAAGAATTCAAATCAGAAGCAACAATGCCATCAATGGCTGAGCCTTCAACTCCAGTCCCTACTCCCACTAGTCCTACAATATTTAGAGAAAGTTCTACTAGTCAAGATTCACCTGCAATTAAGCCGGTTGGTACTGAAGGCTCTAGTGAGAAAGGTAGGATACTATGTGCAAGCTTTAGGTTTTATTTTAAATTTTGCTTTTCAAAAAATAATGTTTGATTGCAAGCTTTAAAAAATATATAACAATATATTGCTGAATGTTATTATTCAATTTGATTGTTGTTTAGTTATGGAGACAAAATGTAGAACTGGAAGTTGATTAAACTTGGTTTGATCTCGACAAAAAGCATTGTACTTTTGTTGCTGAATGGGATATTTGCTGTTACAATGTTGGGATTAAAGTACACCATTGGATGATGATTCTAAGTCAGTGTCAGTTGCTGATTGCTTGTACTTTAGTTATTTTTCCCTTTATGTATCACGTTTTGGGCTATGAAAATCAAATTATTTTGTCACTTTCTCACATATGAGTAGTAAACAAAGTATACACTATTTGAATTTGATTTGTGGGTGAAATTCTGTTTGAAGGGGAGAAATATTCAAAGAAATAAATTTAAAACCATGAAATGATTAATGGAGAATTGTATTAGATTTTTGAAGTTTAATTCAGACTTTTGACATGTAGATAACAGTATCCAACATTTAAAGGTGAGGGAGAAGTTCTGTCCATATGTGTCTATATTCCAATAATTTCAATGAATGTTGGTGATAATTTTCTTGTATGTTATGGTACGTTTTTCTCCTTATGTGCAAAACCAGGTTTTCTCATTGCATTTCTCTGTGAAACGGGAAATGTCAGTTTTTATTATCTACACATGACTGTCCCAATTAAATAGTATATCAATAATACTTATATGTGCATAGTCTGCATATTTTTCATTGTAAATGTTGGGTGGTTTTTAAAATTGGGAATATTCTTGTTTATGTTTTCCTACATTGCAAAGAATATTATTAGAAGTAATGAAAATTTTGTATTTGACCTCTTGATTTGAATTTTCATGCATTAAAATATCAAAGAAATTAAAGTATAAAATTAAATTAGTGAAATTATTTGAAAATATTTTTAAAATAGTTATTTTCTTTCAGGTGTTCCAATATCTTTTGGTACTGAAACTGTCAAAGTAACAGCTTGGATGCAGTGTACCTTGGCTAGACTTTCTGTTACTCTGTATGCCATAAAAGTGAATTCACATCCTTTACAAACAGATTTGAAACTTACTCTAGATATGGAAGATATTATGACATCTTTTGACATTCAGCAAATATATGTGAAAGCTAAATTGAAAGTTGCTTCTGCCAATGTGCGTCATTTCAAAAGGTATTTGATCTTTTGTTTCTTTGTTACAAATTTATTGAGGCATCATACAATTATACTTTTGAATGCAAAGTGAAGGGAAACAATTAAAAATTAATTTTGATGGGCCTATATTTTTACAAAGATTTGAAAACATTACATGTGGAGAGAGAACTAAATGAAATTAGATTTAGACCAGCTGCTTGCTGCAGCAGGATTCTGCTAAACTAAACCACACAATGTTTTTTCAAAGGTAGCACACACACTGCTCAAGAACAACAAATTACTCTGGGATAACACTGCAGTAAATTAAATATTCTAGCTAAAAAATTCTTGACAAATACTTCAATATAACAGTGTATTATATTTATACAGTCCAAAAGTTCTTAAAGCATCAAGAAAATAAAAAAGTTGCTGTTCCATAACACAATGCATAAATAAATATTTAATGGTGTGTGACCTCTTCCTTGCTGGTGCATGACATTTGCTGTGTTGTAAGCAGTAACATACTGAATATGAGAATTCAGTTAGTATGTGCAGTAAGAGAATAGATGGAGTAACACAATCAAATATTTGCATTTTTCAGTCAACATTGAAATTGTTTGTTGTTTTTGTTTTTCCCCAGAATTCCTGCATATCTAATAAAACTGTAGACACTTCTCACATAGCCAGGGGCTGTGTAGGTTTCTTTCAATTTTTCTGTGTATTGGAAATTATGTACATAAATAAAAGAGAATTTGTTGTGCTGGCTAAAATGATAGTAATAAATGTCAAAAATAGTTTGCTTACACCTGAAGAGCCACTATATGGGGTGTAATGTAGTTGTCTCATTAGAAGTAATTAACATCATCTGCAAATGAAATGAAGTCTTTGTAACAATATTTGACTAATACAACAAAACCTTTCTGATACTTTACCGGTATTACATTTTTCCTTTTTCTTTCAAGTCCTTTATCACCACAATGTAAAATAATCCTCACTTTTACACTTTAGAAATAAGAGTATCCTAATTTTTACACTTTTTGTATAGAAGAATAATGCATTTGACTGTGGGTCTTGTATGTTTCTTTGATTCCATCTAGTGCTCAAAATATGTGATTGTTGGTATTGTGTAAGTCAAAATTTATTCCATGATATCCCAAGTGTTGTAGGTCAGGTAATAGTATTGGGTCTAATTTAAAAATTAACTTTAATTTGGGGGAAAATTACAAATGAACTGCCTACATTTCAGCAAGAGGTTTTGCTCACATTTCTTCATTGATGCACAACTGGTCAAATGCTCACTTCACTTTCAATTTCACTATTACAACAGCAAATAGACTTTTTTGAAAACAGTGAGTACCTTTTTTACTTTCCTGTATAGATTCATATATACCGAGCAATATATGTAGTATAGGGAAAGTTGTGTAATGCTGCATGAAAAATTGGTGAATTTTTGGCAGAAAATATTCATTGCTGGGCCTTGATAACGAAAAAGTAGATAAAACCAGTTCCTAAATTAAGAAGAATAAAAGTCCCCTAATCCCCTGGTGTAGCCTAAATCCCTGTTTTATGGGCCGTTGATACTGGAAAACCAGTTGAAAGCAAACTGTCTGTCTGTCCATCCATCCGTCTGTGAACACCACTAGCACCTAAACCATACATAGGATAGTACTGAATGTATTCCATGAGATAACATAAACGCCATATTGATCTATACTTTTGTTTTTTCAACAATTACTTAAATGAATTTTTTTTTACTTGTCCCTCTCCTCGTTAATATTTATATTAGTGGCGATTTGTTCACATTATTATATTAACAAGTAAATGTGCTTTAATTCATGTTATAAAAAATTTCTCAAGAACTAAACTGTTTTCTGTGAAAACTACCTCAAAATTCTCCATTTTCAGAAACACTCAAATGCCATTTTCTCATCTCTGGCTCCAAATTTTTTCTTCAAACTTTTCGTATGGATGATGCTAACTGCATTCTTTAATATGATGTAAAGTTAATTTTTTAAAAATTACAGAAATGTAATTTTTTTTAATGATCTCTGACATTGTTAATATGCCCATTTCCAGAAATTTGTAAACACTCTTGTATTTGTGACTTTGTGTACTTTAAATGACTTCTAATGATTTTTTTCGACATCTCAAAAATTTTCCGTGAAAAAGAGCTTTTTCGAATTTACAGTAGCGCTTAAACTCAATTTCCTTAAAAAGGACTCCAAATTTTTCAAAGAAAATTGCCATTTGGGACGAGGTTTAACTGTTCTTTAATATTCTTAAAAGAAATTTCTTTTCTAATATTAGGAAAGTGAAAAACTGAGAAAAGGTAAAAAAATATGGTTTGGACAGCGACAGATGGCAGCCCAGAGTATATGCCACGTGCCCAGAGGGCTGCCAAGAGTATATGGCAAGTCCGAATAGCTAGCTGAGGCGAAAGGAAATAGAAAACTATTATGGGAAAGTCTGAGCCATTCGGTAGTACCACTAGTTAATTCTATTGCCATTTCCTTTTTGAAGGATATTAGTACATTGTTGGTACTTGGTATAAACTTCCATAAAATAAAATTTCATTTGGTTCTTTTGTAGAATGTGACATGAACTGAGTACAGTAACTTACTAGTTTTTTGTGTACAGGTAAAAAAAAGTATTTATTTCAGTTTGATCTTCAGATATTTTCAAAAAGGAAGAGAAAGAGTCCTGTACTAGAAAAAGTTTTGAATTAGTATATTTTGAAATATAACAACAAAGACATCTAAATTCACTCATTAAATGTTAGTTATTAATAAATGTGTTAATGTTTTTAATATTAATGTAAAATAATAGAATTGAGTTATTATTTTGTAAGCAGTAGTCCTCATTTACTTTCTCCTATGATTTACATAATCTTTTCTTTGTTCCTTGAAAAGTCTGAAAGAGGTTCTACTGTATACAACATTAACAAGAGTCAAGAACATTAAATGGAATAGGTCCTTAATGGTAAATGGTCAATTCAAGTAATTGAATATCATGCCCATGCATTCAGACATTAAATGCTGGTTTTTAGAGCTTGAAGAGTATGAAATTGATTTATCATCATATTAATTCTCGAATTATGAATAAAAACCTAGAAAACTTAATTCGGTTGTCAGTGTAAGTTTTGTTTTTTGTAACGAAGAATTATTTTTTAATAACTTCTTATTCTCTTTTAATGTTTTTCCCCATGTGTTGCCAACACAGGGTATCTATCAATTTAAAACCTTCGGCTTCATTGTTAGTTCATCGTATGCAGTTTTAACTAATTGTTGTTACATATTTATTATACACCATGAGCATTCCTATGAGTTATGAACAATACCAGTCTATTGTCTACGGTTCCAGAAAGTAGATATAAATTTAAATACATAGATATATTCACACATGCTCACCAGTTTTATGTAACTTATTTTGTCCATATAATTTTGGGGCAACCCATTGGATTTTATTTGAATTGTAAATAAATAAAAGATAATGTTTCATGACCCATTAATGTTATGTGGTTGTAGGTGCAGACCTCCAGATCAGAATTCAGGTGAGCCGAGCCTTTGGGTGCCAGGACCCTACCTGGGTCTTGTGATGCAAGCCCATGAGGAGAGTAGCGAAAGTGCCCCAACGCCTCCTCCGCATGCCTCCACCCTCCACCACTTGCCTCATCACAGAGATAGTGATGAACCTAGTACTTCCTCTGCAGCAGCAAATGGCAGCTTTTTGACTGTTACTTTCACTAGAGCATCCTGTGGAAACGTCCACAGTCGCTGGGGAGCCACTCAAAGTCGTAATGCTAACAAGAAGCAAGGACACCATGTGTCTGGCAAGAGTGTATCTGGCAGCCAGCAGCAACAGTCTTCAAAGCGGACGTCATCTGTACCATCAACTGCTGCAGCTGCTGTTGGTGGAGCAAATGGTACTCGGTTCATAAATGAAATTGTTGTGAAACTGCAGGTGAGAACAGTGTTTAGTATTGTGACATAAAAATGAACATGTATGTCATTCAAAATCAAAATGAATGTCACATGTAATTGTTAATGAAAATCATGACTTTGATGTCAATATTATCTGCTTAATTGGGGCGTTGTTTAGAGAAGAGAATGACTAGATTTCTTTTTTCTCTACTTAACAAATTAATTTATTTGAAAATTTTGTTAAGTGGCAAATGGCATCAAATTTTGTTGCAATAGCTGATCAATTTTAATGCTATTGGTCTTCCTAAGAAGTAAATTTGAGTTTTGATTTTCTTTTATTAGTTGTGCAAATGCTTTATGTTTTTAATGTCATTTAAAACTGAGTGTGAGTGTGCGTGTGCGTGTGTGAGTGTGTGAGAGTGTGAGTGTGAGTGTGTGTGTGCATGCGTGTGTGTGTGTGTGTGTGCATGCATGTGTTTGTCTTTGTTTAAACTGAATATTCAAATCAATTATTGAAAGATATTAAAGATATTTTGGATATTAATATTTCATTATCGTTAATGTACTGAAATAAAATGAACAGGCTATGGATTTTGTGTTATCGCCATCCACTCTTGGTGCCTTCTTGGCAGTAGTACAGCCTGGAATCCAAGGAAATTCTACCAAAAAAGAGGAAATACCAACAGTAGTTGTGGACAGCACCTCCAAAAATACAGTGTGGTTGTGCGCTAACAATCTGCCTCTTGTGTACTTAGACACCCAAGCTGTACGTGTAATAATTCCAGCAAATGAATTGATGGATGTGGCTGGTTTGCATAATGTATGCATGTTGCAGTTTGAAAATGTCACATTGTCGCCGCAGGTAAGGAATTGAAAGATGTTATAAGTTATGTTTTAAAGGAATTTTTTAAAAGTTCAGTAATGAGTGTTTCATATTTATCATGAGCATCTATTTAAGTGTAATAATTACTGTATTCCATAGTTTTTGACGGTTGGTTCCATGTTGTTCTTGATTAGAGAAAGAGTAGTCCCATAAAGATTGATTTGATCAGAAATCAAATGCTTTGTGCTGTGCAGGTTGAGAATCCTCTGAGCAGAGTACTGGTTCGTCCAGATATTTATCACTGGGCAGAACAAGCAGGCATATTGCGAATACCTGGCTCTGGAGTGGAAGACCGACAGTATCAGCTGGACGTGTCAGGTCTCAACTTGAGTACAGGCACATGGTCTGAACTGGAACGGGTCCTTGCAAGACCTAGTGTGAGTGTTGTAGGTACTGTTGGATTGCCTACTGGTCTTCGAACTATGAGTGAGAACCCAGCTTTGGAGTGGAACCAGTTGCAGAGTCATGAAAGCATTGTACCTCATGTGTCTTTGCTGCCAGTGGTTGCTCGTGCTGACTTGTGTATTGTAGCAGCTCCTGCCATTGTACTTGAGGACAACACCTTGGTCTGTGGCCACTCCCTTGAAGTAAATGCTCTGAAGGATATTGAGGTGTGTAATATATCTAATACAATGTGTATAAGGAATTCAAAAATTTTCTGGCCAGGATCATATAAAAAATGATACTGTGAGGTATGAGTAATTTCACCATCTTCTCCATTCACTTCTCTTTCATTTTTTCTTTCTTTTTCTTTTCATAAAAAAGAACAACATTGTGACATATTACAGGTTAATTTAGAAAGTATTATATAAGGAATACAACTTTAAAAATCATTAAGAACATTTTAACTTGTAATAAATTGACAATAAATAATTTTAATGTAGAACCTGTAGTACCTTACAAATAAAGTTCAATTGTGAAGATTACTCCATATAAAAAAGGAGAGTAGGTAGGAAAAGAATTTTGAGATCAGAAAACAGGTGTACGACAGAGGTTCCATTTCCACTTTTGTGACACTGGATTGTGTTAATGATGAGAAAATGTCACCAAACCATTATATGTATGTGATCAAACTTATATTGTAGTTTGTTGATATGTCCTTCATCTTAAAAGTGTTGGTGTTTTATAAGCAGAGGCATCAGCTTGAAAAACATTTAGTGGGGAAGATGTACATCTCCAATCCTATTTTATTTCTTGGGGTTTGGATTTCAGTTTCAAAAGCAAGGTCCTTGCCATTATCACAATTTTGTTGTGCCTGTCCAGCATCCTGTTTAACATCCTTGTGTATCTGATTTACCTTGCGACCGGCAGCACTCTCTGTTTATCTAACTAACTATTATCTAACATCCCTTCCTTTCCGATCTTTTATCTATTAAATTAATTCATCAATAATTACTTTATCATTGGATGCGGCCGTTTGCAAAAAAATTTATATGTCATAGGTCCGGCGCAAGTTTCCAATACTGGATGAAGACCTGCTTTCCTTTTTGTTACACTATCTGGTATCTGCTATACTACAAATAACAAATCCAAATTCAATGCAAAAACAAAATCACAAACATACCGTGTTTGTTACTCTTTATTTGGCTAACATGAACATCAACACTGTTCCACCATAACATAAACAAAATTCAAAACAACAGAAAATAAAAAAATCAACATTCACACAATATTTACAAATCACTCACACCACGAGACATGCACATTCTCCCTGTATGGCCTTTTTCTTTGTGAATAAAAATTAAAAAAACAAAACAAAACAACAACAACAACAACAAAAAAAAGCTTGGGCTTCAACAAAATATGATAATTCTTGTCATATTTATCAAAGTGCATAAGTCGCTATTTCCCTTTCGTAGCGATGTCATAACTGCGCCCAACTTCCTTGACGTTCACGACGGCTACACCAAGTTCCAGTTACCATTTCCCATATCATCAACACAACTCACAAATAAATCGACTGGCACTATTAAAAAAAACAACCCTCGTAACATTCTTTTTCTTTACGTCTGAAAATCATTTCTCACATAGCAAGACATGAGATCCTCTCACCTCTGAGACTAGAATTCATCTACCGAAAAGTATTGTTGCAATTCATTAGCATGTTTTGTTGAAAACTTTTTTTCAACAAAACATGCTCTCTCAGTCTTTTGTCCTTCTTTATTGACATCAAATTATTCTGATTTACGCCTCCCCGGCATCCCCTTGCTTAATGGTATCTGCCAAAAATTCCCTAAATTCCCGTTTTCGATGTTTATTAGTCTGAAACACCCCAATTTCCCATTATTCAGTTCGAATTTTGTACTTTTCTGTTCTTACTCACATCAGCAATTCTCCGTCACTTGTCTTTGACAACAGTCACTCTGTTAAATGGAAAACCACACACTTGCCGCCTTATAAACTATATGTGCTGACATAGAGAGTTATTCTTAAATTTCCCTTAAGCTAATTATTGTTTTGAACTAGTTTATTCACTGTGGCATTTCCAACACAATAAATGTCCACATGCCATTCTGCCGTCATTTGTTGAAGTCGGCTTCTTCTTTGTTGAAGTCAGCTTCCTCTGTGATGGTTCTTTTATTGTAAAAAAAATACAAATCATTACAACCTGTATATATCCAAACTATCACATTCATTTTACCTCTTTAAAATATTTCTTGAACGAGAGTACAATCCCGATTTGTATCTGATTTTAATCCTTGTCTAAGACAACTTTTACATTGATAACAGAAGATACAATTGTGCTCATGCGAAAATAAGAGATAAAAAAGAATTCTAGCAAACAAAACAGTGATTTGTGAAATCAGATGAAAGGGTTGGTATTCTTAGCTTAGGACTCTGTTGAACTATATCATTTATTCTGTATTCATTTGTATTTAATTTCCACAATATTTGTGTGTTTTGTTATAATTATTACAATAATGCATTAGAACTATATTTATTTTTGTGTTAAATTTATTTTTTCAGCTTTGATATTCACTGTGATCAAAAGGTGCTCAAGCTGCTAAAAATATACACTGGTCATGTTATTCACAATGTACAAGAGTGGCTAATTAGTAGACGTCGGATGTTTAGGCACTAAAAAATCACCTTTTAGGTGCCTAAAACGACACTGAAAATGTCTAGAATAAGGAGAAAAAAAAGGCACTGTCATAAATTACATTTACAATAAAATTAAATATTATGTGTAAAACTCCATACATATTTACAACTCTTCTGCATTTTATTCTTAATAGTTTCCATTGCAGTATATTACCAGTAACTTTTCAAGGATTGCAATTTCAAATCTCTAACAATTGGGAAACAAAATCAGTTTGAATACAGAGAAGGATTTCTGAAGATACAGAGAAGGATTTCTAAAATATATGCCAGACACCAGAAGGATTTTAGAAGTCCAAAATTAGCAACACTGAAACCTTCTGGAAATTTACATTTATTTCAACTCAAAAGGTGCCCTTGGTGTATTGTTAATGGATCATTTTCTCAGAACATGACTTATATTTATGAGGTAGGGAAATGGAGAAAAATATGTTGGTAAACTTTCAGGAATTCTCTCATACTTCAAAATACAAAAAAATCATTAGAAGGTTTCGTAATGAATGATGAGGTTGGACCCTGTCCGATTTTCTGATATCTTAGCATTGTATTTAAAAATTTTACATGAAAAGCAAAAACGTGCAATAATTCTAAAGAAAAAGCATTTATGCTAAATTAAGCAAAAATAAGCATTATAAAACTTTGTCAGATGTCATCATTTGTCATGATTCGTGCACATGTATTATCAGCCTTTAAATAAGTTTGCTAGAAAAAATAGGCATTTCCCAAAACATCCGATGTCTACTAATTATTATACAAATAAAATGTTCTCAATTTAAGACATTGAACTGATTTTTATCTTTCCAGATGAGTGCAAGCACTCGGCAGCTTTTATTGGGGGCAGCTCTTTCTATTGAAACACTTGGACTGTTAGAGCCTCTCCAGCAAGATGAAGCTCCAGCTTCTGTGAGTAGAGGATCTGCTCAGCATAGCTCTCCCCCTGCATTTCACACAGTTGTTAAGAAACTTTCAACACTGGCAGATGCAGCAGCTGTAGTGACGGCTGACAGGTGCTGAGAATTAATTCTTGTGGTCATATTAAGTAATTATGGTGATGATGGTAATAACAGTAACAACAATAATAAAAATAATAAATCATTATAAAAATAATAATAATAATAATAATAATAATAATAATTATTATTATTATTATTATTATTATACATTTATTATTTTTCTTTTTTAAAATACAAAAAATGTCGGGGTTTTCCTGCCTAAGACAAAATTTGTCTGTACAATGTTTATGGAGATAAAAAGAAAATAAAGTCTGCAGAACAAACTCTTCAGAGTTATTCTCAATTTTTAATCTTGCACACTATTTCACAATCTTCTAGTGATGCATTAACTTCTGCAGTTAATTCTCCGTCAATCAAGGCTCAAAAATTTTCTGACAGTGTTTGCTGTACCATGTAATGTCAATTTTGTCAAACAATATCAATGTCAATTTTTATGTCAAGTCTGTTTGCTTCAACCGTTCTGTCAGTTATAATTGTTGTGACCCGTAAAATTCGTGCCTGATGGTTACTGATGACTTGCTCAGGCTCACATATATAATACGGCATTCCTGTTCAACTAGATGGTATTTCTTTGCAAGCGCTTGGTGAACTACTTTCGCTACATTATTATGCCATTGCAAGAATTCACTCTGAGCCAAGAATGGGCACCCACTGCATATATGCTGGATAGACTCATTGTTACTTTTGCATAATCGGCATTTCTATCAATCTGTTGGCCCAAGATATATTTTTGATAAGCTTTGGTCTTTATCATCTGGTCCTGAATGGAGAGGAGGAAACCCTCAGTTTCACCATAGAGTCCTGCTCGCTGCCATTCTGTGGATTACCTCAGATCAATTTCATCAGATATTAACGTTGCTCTAAACTGGCCATTCAGTTCCCTCATCTTTCAATCAGTTCATTTTATTATTATTATTATTATTCGCGTATTGGCCACAACTGACCATGCAACACGCCTTTTGGCTGTATCCCTTGATTAATACAAGGTTGTTAGCCTTGAATAATAATCAATTGTGAAGTGATAAGATGATGTGGTTGTTGTTATTATTTTTATTCTTATTATTGTATTGTTAATATTATTATTATTTTGTGCCAAAAAAACTTATTTATTGTAGCAAAAAAGTAACAAGGTCTAGATGTGCACCATTTTAACTAGTCTTCCTTATTTAGATATGATAGATTCTAAAACCTTAACTGATAATAAAGAAAATTGTATTGTGGTATACTAAATGTTGTATTAACTTTATATTGTAATTTCATAAATGAATTTGAATATTGAATATTTGTTTCAAAATATTCTGTATTTGACAAATATTGAGGATTTGCAACATTATAATCGAAATATTTCTTAGATTTCTTATGAATTATATTAAAATTAGTTTACTAAATAGAATGTTTATTTTTGTTTACAATATATTACTTTTTGTAGATAATTACTTTTTCTTTAAGATCTTTCACTGTTAATGTGTTTTTCCATTTCAGTGGTGTAGAGAGTGTTGACATTTCCAGTGCCAGTAATCTGCCTGAAGATTCTGTAAGTGGAGCATGTTGCCATATCCCAGAAGCTTCATCCATTCCACAGAGCATGCTTCACAGCCATGAACAAAATTCAAGAGTTCGAACTCCTAGAGCTGACAACTGTGTTGTGCGAAGTGGTAAAGGAGCATTCAAAAGTTCCTTCTCATCATCTACAGTTCCTATTGGGTCTTCTGATGGGAGAAGCTTACGTCCTGGTAGTAAAACTAATGGGAGAGTTGGTAACGTGGCACAAGATATTGTCCCTGTTGAAATTCTTTTCACCTCAGGGTCTTGGTCATGTCTTTTGTATGAGGTTGTTGATGAATATAGCAAATTAGGTGGATTTCTGCTCTCCCGTTACATTGCGAGCAAAAAACAAGGGGCACTTTCAACGTTGGAAGATCAAAGCTGTGCCAAAAGTGTTTGTGGTTGTGATGAAGATACCATGAGTGCAAATGCACCTTCTCCAGTGAAACAAACCCGTCCATTGCTGTACCTTCAGCTAGTGCAACCTCACACCTTTGTTTCTTGTCAAGCTCTGACTCGCAAGATTCAGGTAGGAATGAATAAAAAAATTTGTACATGCAGGTATTGGAGAATAAAAGCCCTCTGTTAAGGACTTATGTACCTCCTTAATGCAATTGAATTTTTAAAGTTTTGTCTTGTGGAATACTTTCTTTGTGAAGTAATTTACTGTTCTTAGCTGGTGAATTCCAGTGTTTTAATTATTACCTTTTAAAAAACAACTTACAGACTATCTTTTTAAATAAGTTCATTGAATGTTTGTAATTACTCATTTTACTTTCTCATACTCCTTATGGGGAAAGTTATGTAAATTTATAAACTTTTGACAGAAAAACAAGTTATGCTGAAAAATGTATTTTTTTCCTTTCTCCCTTACGTAGATATTACTTCTGTCTATCTGTCTGTGAACACCACTAGTGCTTAAATTGTTCATTGGACTTCCACAAAAATTGATAACTCCTGTTCAAAAAAGTAATGTCATGGTCTCTCAAATTTGATATGAGTTTTTTTGCACATTTACACATTTTATCGAAAAGCTCCCAATATTTTCTTCCCATGTTTTCCTCAAATAGAGTAAAGTTCATCCAATAAAATGTTTGAGATAGTAGATGCTAGATTACTAAAGAGAGCAAACTAAAAATTCTTCGAAATGGTTAAAACGTTTTACTAGTTTTTGTATTATAGAAATTGAAAATGAAACATTTTATCGAAACTTGTGAGGGAGGTTTTGTATGTTGATGTTGCTGGTATTGTTGGTGATGATTATTTACATTTTGTGTTTTAATCATACAATTTATTGTCTTTTGAATTTTGGTGAGATTTTATATCCACAAAATAAAATGGTGTGATTTTATATCCAATGTTCTTAGTTGCAATTCTTTTTGTTTCCAGGTTTCTTGTTTTGATGTGAGTGTTAGAACTGCTGGAATAAACCAGTTCTCTCCTCGTGACATACCTGCTGTTGAAGACTTCAAAAGCGTGCTTCTTGAAACCAGAGGTGGTGATCCACATCCAGGAACAGGTATTCCACCATCATTCCTCACTGTGCGATGGTCACGCACTCTTTCAAAGCCTCCCAAACTGGATGTGAATGTGGGTCGACCCACAAAAGTGCATATTAGTCTATCTCGCATCAATTACCTGGCTTCTGTGCAAAAAAAGGTGGGTTTGGTAAAATCAATCTATTTTGCTTACTTTTTTATAATGGAATTTTTGATGTTTGCATCTCTTATGTTTTGGTGATTTACTGATCTGTCATATTATTTTCGTACTGTTTGTGTATGTTTATGAACTAATATTTTTTTTCAAGCTGTTTGAGTGTATAGAAGACATAGCACTTCTTTCTCAAAAAAAATCAACACATTCACATCAAAGTTTTCCTCCAGAACAGACTGTTTCTTCAGACAAGCGGGAAATACCTACAGATTTTCGTAATAGTGAAGTAACTGAAAGCGGTTTTGAGGTGAATGGCAGTCGCAGTTGTATTTCTTCCTGTGGAGCCTTTACAGATACAGTAGAGCAGGAGGATATTGAAGGCAGTGATGTGGCTGTGTCCGTAGATAATGCTGCAGAAGATTATGCATCGGTATGCTATTAATTTAATCTTTGTTTTTGTATTAATGTTAGGACCGTGACATAATATGAATCTATCTTATGATTTGTGGGAAAACATTGAAATTAAGGAATGGTATTATCTGTGCCTATGTGCGAAGCATCAAAATAAAACACTTTTAAGTTCAAGAACTTCAAAGAATGGATTCTAAAGAAACTTTTAGCGCTTTTATGCGCTACTAACATCTTCGCTTGGAACTCACTATTTCCATTGCAGTGTTGTCAGAACTATGTGAATTCTACAACTTCACAAAAATAGAATGCAAAAGTTTTGTAACCCTGTATTGGAAAAAGAAGCCTGATACCCTGGAAATATAGAAATGCCTTCCATTGGGCCATGATTAGGGAAGAGTATTTTAAAACCATGCAACAAGTTCTCTACTCACTACAAATGGTACAGCATTTGGTGCAAAACTAAATATTTGCCTGCAAATATCAACGTAAATTAGACAATTATAACTCCTTTTCATACAGCTCCATTAGGTCACAACAATGACACTAATTCACAGATATTCGCGAGCGCAAAGTGAATTCCATTGTTGCAGACCCTGCATTGTCGCTATTCTGATAGCTATTAATTCTTTTTACTTATTTCAAATATTTCAAAATAAACAATTTCTAAAATATTAATGTGTAAGTTTATAACAAAGTTCGAATGTAAGAAACGAAGAAAGAAATAATATACAAAATTGCACATTATAATTTACAACGCATCCAGCTGTCCGAAGCGCAGTAAATTTACAGCGGCCTATTACGTTTGTCACAAAATTAAAGAAAAACTACTCGTATTTTGAAAAAATTAAGCATGACCGTATTTATTTTATTTATTTATTTGTCAAAAAACAGAAACAGAATGGCCCAGACTTTCCCGTATTAGTTTTCTATTTTCCTGGGTCTTCGCTAGCTATTCGGAATTGCCACATACTCTTTCTTGCCAGCTACCATACTTTATTTGAAGTTATTTGAAGCCCTTACACTCACAAATATAATCATCTTTACAAATTGCGGATAATGTGCATATGAAAGATGTGAGAGATCTTTCAAAAAATTTACATTTATATAATTTTGAAAAAACAAAAAAATAACTCAAAATAAACTTTACGCTATACTAAAGAGTGTAATTAACACTATCCGTTACAAAAGTGTCAAGAAAAAATTGCAGCCATGTACGAGAAAATGGCGTTTCAGCATTTCTGAAAATGCCGAAATTTGAGCTACTTTTCACAGAAAACGGTAGTGTTTTCGAGAAACTTTACTTGACATTATTTAAAGCATATATACTCATAAATATAATAATGTAAAAAAATCGCCGATAATGTAAATATTAACGACGTGAGAGACAAGTAAAAAAATTTACATTTTTGTAATTTTTGAAAAAACCAACTGATAGACCAAAATGGCTTTTATGTCATTGATAGAGTACATTTACCACTATCCCTACCAAAAGTTTAAAGAAAAAATTTGGAGCCGTTTTTGAGAAAATCTTGTTTTTGTAATTTTTTAAAATTGCACATATTGCACGCAATATTGCACCAAAACTACCAAAATTGTGAAAAACATTTACATGACCTTTATTAAAGAACTCAATATGCAGAACAAATTTTATTTGAAGAAAAAATCTCTATCTTCAATTTTGTAGTTGGAGAAAGACGCCGAAAAAAATTCAAACTTTCACAATTTTTGAAAATTCAGAGCTGTACGTGAAAATCGGACCTATGCCATGTTAAAAAGTGTATTTTCCTCTATTCATACAAGAAATTTAAAGAAAAAATTTGGAGCCGTTTTTGAGAAAAGTTTGAAAATCCCCGGGGAGCTTCATATAAAGTACCCCCAAATTTTAAAGAATCTTTTTCAAAATCTAAAAGCTTCGACTAGAATCAGATCGACAGGGGAATATCAATTTTGAAGAAAATCGACTGATCGGTTTAGGCGCTAGCGTTCACCACGGACAGACGGACGGAATGCCGTCAATCGATTTTTAAATATAAAGAAGCAACAAATCATGGATTTTGACCACACCACGAGATAGAGAATTTTTTTTCTTAATTTAGCAACTGGTTTTATCCACTTATTCGTTTTCACGGCCCGGCAATTATTTTTTTTCCGCCGAAAATTGGCCATTTTTTCGCGCAGCATTACATAACTTATTACATAACTTTCCCTATACTACGTATCTCACTCCGTGTATACGTACGTATACGGGAAAGTAAAAAGAGGTATGTTTTTTCCAACTGAAAATGGTTTTTTTTCCAAAATGTTTGTACTTCTCTCTGTCCATCTGCCATTCGCCTAACTGTCTGTGAAAACTAGCTCCTAAACCATTTTTTTCCAAAATGGATATTCCATGGTCGATCTGGCCACAGAATGCAATAATAGCATGTGCTACCCTTACGGGACTAATGACCTTTGCAGTGGACTTGCCCAGAATCGCTAATCAAAAATTATTTCTCAAGTCATTGTTGTGATTATGCTGTAAATATTCTTTCCAGCCCAAAAATTCATATTTATCATTAATCTAATTTTTCATTACTTTATTTAATTTTTTAACTTTAATACTAAAGTTCAAACATTGTAATGTAACAAATATTGTAATGCATAAATTAGGGTGGAAATAGTATCACTGCTGTTAATAAATAACATAACATAAAATAAAAGAAGATGTATTTTATACGATTGAATTGAAGAATTGAACCCTCATTTTTTATGTATATAGAGTTTTGTATGTGTTTGCAGGTGTGTTTTTTTGTGAATTTATTTATAATTTCTGTAAAGCATTTTTGTCATTGTATTAATCAAATATTTGTTCTTTACTCTCAGTGTATTTTGAAAAGATGTGTATTCTGATCTTTTTTTGTTTCTGTAGGTTGTTCGAGGAAGTACTGCTCCTTCAGAAACTACAAATGGTCCTGCAGAATGGTTGCATGGATTGTCAGCAATGATGATATCCACTGAACAAATTGTTATAGCGATTACTGCAGTGAAAGAAGATGAAGTTGGTGAATTACTCTTCAACCTCTCTGGAATGAATGGAAATTTATCAGCTATTGCAACTGGCACTCGAGGAGTTCCAGAACGCATATCAGCACATGCAAATGTGCGTTGTTTGACAGTCACTACCAAAATTTGTGGTGCATCCCACTTGCTTCTCAATCCTTGGAGTTTCAATGTGGAAGGGTGTGTTGCTTGGGAAGCATGGCATGTGAACTCTCCTCTGGTAAGAGTTTATATAAAGTCTTTGATTGACATTCTCAGAACAAACAAGGAAATATCGATTTAATAAAACATGCAACAGTGAAAGAAATTGGAATAAGTGTAAAAATAATTATGTTTATAGCAGATTAATTGGATATCCTGATTATTTTCTAGCATGTTTGAAATGGTTTTGTAAAGAATATTTGACTTGATGAAAACATTTTGTGAGCATATTTACATTTTTGTAGAACTGATTAAAATAGGAAAATAAACAATACTAGTCATGCATTTCATTTAGGGTAAAGAAAAAAATGACAAAAAATTATGAGGGACATATCCTCATGTTTTTGGATAGCTGAAATGATGATTGTATGCATTATATTTTTTGTTCATTTAACACTTTTCACTGATTGTATTGTGTAGGAATCAGATTAAAAGTGCAGAAGATATTTCTGATCAGGACTGAAATTTCATGAATATGTTAACACATACATTTTATTATCTGTAAAATCTAAAGGAATGATGATCATGCAGGTAACATTGACTGTGGACTCTGATTGCATTTTTGTGGATTTGGGACCTGACCACTTACGCAGTCTCCTTACCATTCATGCTGAATATGCATCTCTAACTGGTCAAATGCGAGCTGCTCCTGAACCTATTCCAATTCCATCATTTACAATTGAAGATAGACTGCCATCATCATCTTCATCATCAACAACTACCTCAAGTGGAAGTGGCAACAATGGCAGCAATGACTTGGAACAGCAGTATCGTGATGATTTGCGTGCTGGTGCTTTTCAGTTTGTGGATGCAGTGGGTGGTGGGGGCTCAAGTCGCCGAGAGGAAATGCCTCTGCCTTATCAAGTGGTGTTCACTGCTTCACCTCCTACAATGGCATGGCGTTATCCACAACCTCGAGCTCTCACTCGAGTGGAAATCTTCCCTGTACCATTCAAGGTAATTCATTATGTCTCCCTATAGGGTGTGTTCTTGTTGTAGCTTCCTTTGTCCTTGTGGAACAATGCATTTAAGTTGACTCTCCTGTCCATGTAATACTGTATTGCCCAAGCAGTCGAGGGTTTCATTGACTTCAACTTTGAAAATCCATGAATTAATTTAATTCAAGTATCGTTATTTGTCACTTCATAACTTCTTCAGTTATTTATTTATTAAAAACATCTTGGAACCAATGCAGTCAAACCTCGATTCATTTAAATTTAAATATACCTTATTTTTCGTGGTGAGACTTCAGGCATTAGATCTGCTCTTCTGTCTGACCAGCAGATTTTGCTGTGCTCCTTTCACCATCTAGTGAAGAAAGAACGTATCACTCTGGCGATGAAACTGGCAATTTAAATTTAGCTCAGAGGCTACATTTAGACTTGAGGATCTTTAATGTGCAATAAATATATAAACATTGGACAGTGGGATATACTTCCCCTCTTAAGGAAGGCATAGGAAGGATTTTTTCCTCCTGCAAAA
Organism: Acheta domesticus; assembly: GCA_031308135.1. NCBI lineage: Eukaryota > Metazoa > Arthropoda > Insecta > Orthoptera > Gryllidae > Acheta > Acheta domesticus. Next base: position 125,979,679 of record JAHLJT010004567.1, on the reverse strand, counting down.
TCCATGGCTTCGTTCGGGCACAAACTTGGGTATAACAGCCACTAAGCCCATTCCATCCACTCTGCCTTCTTTTTCATGCCTCTTCTTCCTTCCACTCCACCCATTCTTCCATTTTCTTTTGCTTCTGCTTCTCTTGCTCTTTCTGCTTGTTCTGCCCTGCTTGCTGCTTGCTCTTCCTCCACCCCATTTGCCAATTTAAATATTGAAGGGGAAAAAGCAACTCCTTGTAGATTAACATTTTGAATTGCAACTGCTCAATTTTTGATTCTTGCGCAAAAGTATTTGCGCCAGATTTGAGAGTAACTATTCCAATGGTTTCAAAGTTTTTGTGGTGCATTTAAACATTATTTCTAATTTTTAAGGCAGTGCAAAGTAATATTGCCATGGTTGAAATATTGCCACAATTTCGAAAAATTTAAATAGTGTGGTTTATACTGAAAATTTCTTTGCTAGGTGTATTCCCATAGTTAGCTGCTTCATGCAGAAATGTCGCATCCACCCCCTGTTTACTTGTGATTACAGTAGTAACCTAAAATGACCCTAAGTGTCTGAGCGAATGACCCTAAGTGAATTCGATTGTGTCCCTAAGTGTCTGAAGTGTTTTGTGACACAATCGAATTTTGCTTTTGAACCGTATGTTAATCAAATAGAAATTGTAATTTACATCAACCTCCAGCATTTCAAGTAATCTGCACAAAGTGGGGTGGATATCCACTTAGGTGTTTTGAGGCATATTTGTGTGTTATAGCTACCTATCCAACTCTCCCACATTTAAACATTATCATAGATATGGAAATAAATGGAAAAGGTAGTGTTTGTGCCTTCTGAAGGAACATTGCTACTTTACTTGCTCTTTTGTGACTGATTATATTCTGTACCTTTATGACTGATTATAATTGTCAAAATGATGTTTACATTGATAGAACAAAGCAGAACTTTAAAATAAACAAAATTGTGTCAATATTACCCTTCCCTCTTACTCTGTGTAATAGATATACAGAAATCTGCAGACGAAGTTCTAAAAGTGTTTTGCTAATATTTTCTCAGTTGAATGGCATGTTTTTGATGCAACTTGTCTTGCTACACTCCAAGCTTCTCTTTCGTCTCCCTGACCCAGAGCGTACTCAGAGGAATATCATCTTACTTTATGAAATAAAGATATTAGAGTCGAGTCATATCTTTGACACATTATTGTCCTGGTCATATCTTTTTCCTGACAGTGTCAGATGCTTCATTGCTTTCATCAGCTGGGAGTAGACTGGACATTGGGGGGAGATAAGGCAAAATGCAAAAGCTTGCAAGGACGAGGGAAGGGTGCTGGACTGTTTTTCACAGGGTGGGAACACTAAGAAATGATGTTTAATAATATTTGGCTGAGACCCACCCTCAAAAAGTACTGAATCATATTTTCCTTTGAATTATCAGGAAGATTCCCTCTCCAATAAGGAATAGAATCTATCACATTTTTTTAAGAAATTCATGATATCAAGTTTTCAGTTATCGAGACTTCATTTATAATACATACTGATATAATTAATATAACTGATATAATTATATTTTCTGCTGCAGGGGATGAAAAATTCCTTTGAAATATCAAAAATTCATATTATTGCAGTTTGACTGTATTTTCAAATCAGTGCATATAATTTTAAAGAAAAACAGAGTTGTTTTTTTTTCTAGGTTTTTTTTTTTTTCAGCCAACAGCTGGTTAACCTTTACATTCTGATGGGACACATATCCTCTAACAATAGATACCAATTCACTTGCAAGCTCCTCTGATCTGGGGTAAGCAGAATGTGAGGCCCTCCACGATAGTACATACATGAGAGACAAGGGACAACCGTGCCCAAAGCAGGACTCAAACCCATGATCGTTCAGACCGAAGTGCTGAGTCGGTAAACACTCTTAGCCACCTCAGCCCTCCAGTTCAGCGATAGCGTAGTATTTTCATCAATTTGCTTGTAGAAGCAATTCTATTCTGCATATTTAGTTCTTTGTCTGTGACATAAGGTTGTGCATTGAATGCAGTTGAAAGTTAGGTTCCAACCAAATAATTTTTTATTGAATTTGATTATATTGTAGCTGAATATACTACATTTTATTATTTGGTAATTCATCTTTGCCAATAAAAAGATGATACAATTATTGCTGTTTTAACCAATATGAATTTAGTAATTGTGTGAAGTAGCCTGTAATTGTTTTCTACTTCTCATTGCCATGATAAAACTGACCCTGCTTTACACATTATCCTTATTACCCTTAGCACTTGCAACCTACAACATACTTTACCATCATCCAGGTCTCTGAAATTGTGTGAATTTCTTAAAATTATGTTTTTGTGTCTCTAAAATTTTCTATGCTGTAATCTACAAAATGATAACTTTTTGGATGTTCAATTACACTTTTGAACGAGGTTCTCATCCCATTACACAGGTTGTGAGAAACAGTGGATGTTGGGTTCCAGCATGAAGCTATTTTAACTTTGAAACCAATTATTTAATAAGTGCTATTTGTTGGAAATTGCTCTTTCTTGCAATAAATCTTTTGGACCCTTCTATTATTTTTTTTTTTAAAGTTTTCACTCTTTTGGTTCTATAGCTATTTACAACAATAACAATAACGACTACAACTACTACCACTTCAATTACTACAACTTCTACAATAAATACAATAACTACTTTAACTACTACTACAATCAATAACACTAATTTTATGAAACCTTAAAACTTTAACCATTTAAAATTTAAAGAGAATTTGTGCTTCTTTGCAGGTTGCTCAGTCACCTGAGGACTCAGTGTCTAACAGTGGCATTGAGCGTGTTCTGTGTGAACTGCAGTGTTGGAGTGAAGTTCGCCTTCGCTGGCTACGTGTTGTGCATTTTGAACTGTCAGAGAGTGAAACTCGGCGCTTGCAGTTGAAGCCACCAATGCTAGGGTCAGTGGGTCCTGCAGCTCGTATGTGGCGTGTGAGGCTTGCTGCTCACAAAGATACAGATGATGAAGATGAAAGCACAGCAGACATTGACAGACAACCGACTGTCACTGTGTGTCCTCGTACTTTGGCGGCTTGCATGCGTGTGGACTCATTTTTCTCCCCAGCCCTTGTCCCACGAGTTCAGGTATGAGGGTTGATATTTCATAGTCTATTTTGGAACAAACCCTTTCAAGGTTTTTGTTTGTATTCAAAATAAATAAAATGTTATTGGTACTAATAAATTCAAATGTCAAAGTAATAATTAAATTTGTTCAAAGAATTGGTCGGCCTGACCAGGATTTGAACCCGGGCCTTCTGGTTTACACCCAGCTGCTCTGACCACTAAGCTACCAAGTCAACCAACCTTTGAACAAATTTAATTAAAAACGCATTGTTACTTAGTAGCAAGGTCACAATTTGGATTCTATTCAACTGTGGAACATATTCTCCGAGCATAATAGCTTTCCAACAGGTGACGGGAAAGGTGACAATTATATATACATACAAGGAGCGATAAGGCGTTCATGAAAACTGTTCAAAGGGTTGGTTGACTCGGTAGCTTAGTGGTCAGAGCAGCTGGGCGTAAACCAGAAGGCCCGGGTTCGAATCCCGGTTGGGCCGACCAATTCTTTGAATAAATTTAATTATTAAAAACGCATTGTTACTTAGTAGCAAGGTCACAATTTGGATTCTATATGACTGCGGAACATATTCTCCGAGCGTAATAGCTTTCCAACAGGTGATGGGTGGCTTTCCAAAAGGTGACAATTATGTAAAAGTAATATTAGCAAAAATATCTATGTATGGATTTTGCAGGAATATTTGTCAAGAATTTAAATGTTTTATATTTGAATTCCATACAATTGTACACACAATATCTCTGACAATTGGAATTTCCTATGTTACTATTTTTTTCAAAGACTAATGGGAATGAGAAAGCACAAATAAAAGAATTCACACTCACATATTTGAAACACAAACATTTTGTTTGAAAATACATTTAGGCATATACATTCTTTATCTTTGAATAAAATCTTCATGAAATAAAGCCAAGTGGTGTTGGTTATTATATTTTTTATTTTCTTTAATGATTATAGAATTCTTTGGAGTGTGAAAATCAACTTGTTTTGTTTTGTTTTGTTTATTGTTCTTGGATTGAATCTCATTTCTAATCTTGCAGGTGGCTGTAGAAGTGGCTAAAATAGAAGTGTCATTTCAGAACCACATAAGCAGTAGCATGCATTCACGACCAATGCCACCCCCACTTTCTCGTTTTACATCAGATGGATTACTGCCTGACAAGCAAACATTTGCAGTTGCATCTGTTGGTAGCGTCTCATCATCCATGGCACTGTGGCAGAGTGGGAAATGCTCCTTTGATGTGGGTGGACTGGTACGATTGGATGTAATTGATTATGCATTCTTAACACAGCATTGTGCTCTTGAACCATTTAGAGTGCAGACTCAGGCATCGATTACACCTGGTGCTTATTCTGGAATAGAATTGTCATGTGTGTCTCAGCCTATTTCTCTACGCTTTGGTCCTGCCCTTGCCCACACACTTGCAGTGTCAATGCAGCTTTGGACTGAGAGTTTGCCTGCTTTGGCAGAACCTTTTGGCATGACCCAGGATGATCCTTTTCAAGAACCTCAGGTGAATAATTAATTGTAATGTTTCCATCATGTAGTTAATTCATATAGTGTATTCCTTCTAGAATCTTTATTGAACATATTTATTTATTTATTTTGGGAGGGCAGCATCAGTTTGATGTCCATCGAATGGGAAGCTGCATTTTGCTAGGGATGGAAATGAAAAAAGTTCACATTCATAGAAGTAAGCATCTACCTCCAATCACAGAAAAGGATGATACATTTTCCTTAACAAACTGCGCAACCTTTGAAACTGGTTGCTATCTCCCACATTACATTCGAAACAGGAAAAGAAATGAACAAGTTCTCTCAAGAGTTCACAACTCAATCACAAAATTAAATGATTTGAATTTCAAGTATATTCTGTAAAAGATTGTGAAAGAACTGTTAAAAAATCAATGCCCACAAATAGGAGCAGAACAGGAAGAAAATCTGGTGAAACAGAGGGGAATTTTCTTAGGTGACGGCACATGTATGACTAAGAATGCAAATTCTACATGCACAACTTTCAGTTGGGCCTAACATGTCTGAGAATGTCGCCACAATACGGGAGAAGGACCATAAAGAAAGAAACATTTATACATGTGAAGATGAAGAGTGTAGTGATGAAATTATGCATTCAAGGAACATATGCAATAAGTTTTAATATTCTCATCAAGGAGACAATATTCTAGCCAAGTTGACAAGTTGCAATTTTCTTTTGATTAAATAGTAAGAATTAATTAAAATATAAAAAAATTCTCAGATCCCTTCAAAATTAGTGGGTGTCTTATATTGAAATGTGACTTGTATTTGGGTAAATAAAGAACATTTCCATGACATTCAACAACTATATAATTTATTACAATAAATGAGGAAAAATATTTCTTGCAAAAAGCTTACTTATTAGCAAATCTTTTATTTTTAAGATTAAGTAAGGTTTTATTTTTTGATTGCCCTTAAATGTGATACTTTTCTTTTTTTCAGATTTTGCTTACACGATATGTAATTTGTAATGATACTAACCGTGCTGTGCGCTTTGGACAAGCATCCACTGATGAAGATCTGCTTCTGTCAAGTCGACAGTGTCACTTGTATAGCTGGCGCTCACAGAAAGTTAAACGTCAGCTGAGAGTCAGTGTGGATGATGGTGTTTGGGCCTGGAGCAAGCCTTTCTATATTGATGCTGTAGGTGTGCAAATTTTACCTTTGGATTCACCAGATGCTGATGATGTTTTATCTGTTGTAATTAAAGTTTCGGCACTGTCAGCAACTCAAAGGCAGATCACTATTGCTGGTCAGTTAATCATTAGCAATATTCTCTCAGAAACATTTGAATGCAAGATTTTGCCAGAAACAGAAGGTGCTCTGCGCCAGCCCCAGTATTTAATTGCTGCTGGAAATTCAACATCTCCGACGTTACTTCTCAGTGTTGCTCACAGTGTTGTACTTCGAATTAGATTCAAAGGTCTCAACAGTATTTGGTCTGGTGATATACCTCTAAAAGTAAGCCCGGCATCTGGTCAGCCTTGGCTAGTAAAAGTTCCATTAATGGAACGAGGTCAGTTTTTGAGTGTGTGGTGTAGAGTGTTTCATCAGAATGTTCGTGGTGGTACAAGAGTTCTTGCCATGCTGTGCCCATTGTATATGATTCGTTCTCATCTTCCTGTACCGGTGAAAGTCAGCATTGAGACACCTGGATTGAAAGTAACAATGCAGACAACATTAGCTGGCCGAGGTGAACGTCAACAACTGTATTGCCCGGGTACAATTGATCACTCTCATAGGCTTATGTTACAATTGGAGCAAGGGGCATTACCATCAAATCCATATGTTCCTCTATCCTATTCCATGATAGATGAACAATCTTTCTTCAGGACTAGTCTAGAGCATGTGGATGTGGACCATCTAGCAGAAAATCCCACTGGGCAAGAAGGACCAGTGTGGCCTTTCGTGAATGCTGGTTTATCGAGACAAGAGTGGAAAAATTCAGAGGAACAACCTCAAACATTTGTGCAGGTAACGTTTTACTTTTTTGCATAGTAAATGAAAGATTATATGCTCACACTTGCCTATTTCTCCCTTTCATTACAGAGAAAGCTTTTGTCACATTAAATTTTGTTTGATGAAGCAGTGTAAAAAAAAATAGACTGGAATTTCTGTCCTTTCAATTTATATTTTACAAATTTACATTTTAATATTGCGGTTGTGAATACTTTTGTAATCTTGACTCCATTTGTAAAAGAAGGGAATTTACATTTTCATTTCTTGACTAGCACAATTAGTAAAAACTATTTCTAGGTTGCATACCGACCATTGGGTCCTCATTGTGCTTCTCTGCTTGTGGAGCTAAGACCTTGGGCTCTGCTAGTTAATACTCTGGGTGTGCAAGTGGCCATTCAATCTGAAGATCGCATTGTATGCAGTGTTTTATCTCCTGGAGTTGCTATGCCTCCACGTCTTGAGAGTACTTTCCATTTGCTGATGTCCTCTGTGAGTGGTGATAGAAGTGAGGTTTTTGCCACTGGAGCATTGCAACTTGCTCGTAACGATTGGGACCATCTAGCGTTCTACATGCCCCATATTACAGGTGGGCCATCTTTAAACAAATATTTAGTGTAGAAATTCACAATTTGTAATTTTATTTAATTGCAACATTTTACAAATTTTAATTTTTTGAATTTAATTTTTATTTGTGAATTTATAACTATATATATACACATGTATGTATTTTCTTCTGCATGTGTGTACTACTAAAATATGTATATTTGTTGTATTGAATTTTAATTCTGGTAAAGTAATTTGTTTCTCAAAATGAAATTATTATTTACATTATAATTTGTTAATTTTTGAGGCAATAAATTCTACTTCAGAGGTTAATTATAAATTTTTTTGTAGTACTATTTCTTCTGCCATTCATTTCTTTGATACAGAGTCATTGTTCTTATTGTTTGCACTTTTCTTTGACTGTGTATGTAGTGCTTATAAAATTAGATGCTGAATTTTTTTATATATAATTATTGTAATTAAGTGGTTTTTATTTCCTCTGAACATCATCGTACATACAATTCATACAACAAAGAAATATTAAAAATTACATTCAGTTTACATTTTCGTACAAATTACAAAATTTACTTTTGTCCAGTTTTGATAATTTTTGCAAGCCATCATACCAGTATTTTCTAGGAGTATTTCTATATGTATATATTGAAATTTATATATATATATTTCAGTGTACTCAATAGATTGTTGGAGAGAAACATTTCTTATTCTTCACCATTTTGTGCATTTTAATTGCTGTTATGAAAAATGATATACTTAGATTCTTTTTATTAAAAAAACTTTTTTACAAGGATGTTGAGAATTCAAATCCTAAATGTCTATTGTTTTTACTAATTCTGTGGTCACAGGGTAAAAGTTCTTAAGTCAAAAATGTTAGTTTGAAGAAAACAAGGGTTAGATTTTCGAGCCACCGCTTGTTCCTACGCTAAATGCTATTTCTCGTTAAGGAGGCAACATTTGAATTCGGTTGTTTTACTAAAATAAAATATAGATACTTATCTTGCAGTTTCAGTACTTAACCCAATTTTGTCAAAAATTGACTTAAGAACTTTTACCCTGTGACCACAGAATTGTTACTAATGTCAGGTACTCTGATGTAGGTCTAATACCTCAAGAAGGGAGGATGATGGTGACAGCCAGTGGACCACCTAATTTAATCTGTGTGGCCAATCTTCAGTCCTGTATGGTCGATGAAATACGAATTTTACATATCCGCCCTTCGTGCATATTTGTTAATGCTGGTTGCTCTACTTCTGTAAGGGTTGCACTTTTGGCAACTCATAAAGATGAACGAAATGTTTCCTACCAGTCATATCTAGAACACTTGGAACCTGTAATAATACCTGCTGTTGAACCATCAATTAATTTGGTGAGATCTATTGTTTGTATTTACTTTTATTTATTTTAATTTTCAGCATGGAATGAAACAAAATATTATTTAAAGTTAAAAATTGAAGAACCTTTCAGTGTGCTACTATGCACACTTTTTGGAAATGTAGCAAAGATTGATTTTCCCTTTTGTTAGAAAGTGATGCTTAGTTTTCTGTAATTTCTTTATTTTTTATGATCTGGCCCTACAAATTAAGGGTTTTGTTATTTAATTTTTTATTTAGTTTATTAATTTATATTGTTTGTTTTTTTCCCCTGATTTCTTTCATTTTTCTGAGAAATCTGATTTTAAACCTTTCTGGTTTAGTGCCGCTTTTGAATTCATTGCAGTTTTATAACCAGTTATGGGAAAGAGTCTCTTAATGCAAAATACACTTTCTTGTAATCCTTTTCTGATCTAGGAACTGCTTGTTTACTTATTTTCTTTCCTCGCTTTTAACTTCTGTTTTTCTTTTAATTCAGAAAATGAAAGTGGTGTTTTAATTATTTTTATTTACTTGATTCAGTTGTAAGTCTTGTTAAAGGTTGGGAGGGAATCAATTAAATGTTGCTATAGAAATTCACATTTCAATATATACACATAACGATGTTCTAAACATTGTTAACCTAGGGGCCTAGGTTGGGCACAGTACCATTCCAAAGTTTGTGAAAGGAAGGGTGTGCAGCAGCGTTAGCAGGGAGCCAGCTTAGTGCAGCACTAAACCCACTCTCCATTTTTTTGTAGTACTATTTCTTCTCCTTTCGACATCCTGCCACATAGAGGAAAATCTTTGATTCTCAATATGGCTCCCCATGATTAGAGATTGAATTAACCTGCCATTTGAGGATGGAATTGAAGGGTTAACATTTTTAGTAATGATCCAACCAGCTGCTTGCTTATTTGCCAGAATTAAAGGCTTACAATACTTTTGCTTTTGGCAGATCAGACTCTATGGGTAGGCGGTATGGTCCAGAATAGAGATTAAGATTTGTGATAATCCAACTAGTTGTACATAATTGTTGTATTTGCATTCAATTACAATACCAAATATTGCTGTTCTGAGTGACTGAGATCACTGAGGCAGTAGTGCTGTGGCAATCTTGAGCTGAAGGATCGTGGGTTCAAGTCCTACCTTGGCCATTTGTGTTCGACCTTTCACCCCTAGTCACCTGATCATTTCGTTTAGTGTAGATACACTTAACATTAAATCAATAGTAGCTGCTAATGCTAATGCCAATGCCAATGCCATATTTTTCAATCACCTTCCTGTGATTCAAATAGAGATATGCTATTTGTGAACATCCTAGTAGAGGAATGTAAATAAGTTGCAATTGTATAATGTTTATGTAAGTTGTTTTCTTCATACAATACTTTAAAAATAAAAAATCGTAATAAAATTTATTTGAATTTTACCTAACATTTTATTTTATTAAGTATTAAAAGCACAATTATCTCATTTCTATTCACTAGTTGTGATTTTAATTAATCATAGATGAATTTCCATTCTTTTATTCAAATTCTTTCTTTCCAAGAAATGTTTTGTTACATTGAAATAATTCAGTACATTGTTCATGTACAGGAACAAATGGAAGGTACAGCATTAGTTCATTGGACAGTGGTTACAAATGCAAAATCCAACGGAGAGGAAGAATCTGTTGTTGAGAAGGACTTTGCATTTTATGTAGTCATTGATATAGGATATGGATGGAGCTGTCCTTTGTATGTGGGTGGTAATTCACCCTCCCGGATACAATTTTCTGTTCCATGTGATCAAGCTGACACTAGTTCCAAGATTATCACAGAGACTTTTGTACTTACTTTCGAAGAAAAGGATGAACAGGTATGATGTAGTTTTCTACTGTTTCACTTGTTTCTGTTGAATACCACTCTTAAAAAGTTTTCTGGCATGAAAAATATTTGTGTGCAGCTACAAAATTAGTAGATATTTCAACTAAAGTAGACAATTTTTTTAATGTCAATCTGAATGAACATTGCAATTGTCTAATTTGATAGGTATTGCTAACTCTCCATCCAGAAAAACATCCACAAATTGTGGTGTACAACAAATGCAATTTCAAACTGGTGTGTGCTCAGGGCACCTCAGAAAATAATGGATGTGCTCTTCGTGAAACAGAACATTTGGAATGGTGGTGTGTAGTTCCTGAGAAAAGTCAGGCACATTATAATTTACCAGACACTGCAAGAAACTTTCTAAGTGCTCAGTTTATTAGTACCCAATCCTTTTTGGTATTTGCTTTGGTACAAGATGTTTTGGGAGAAGATTTACCAATATGGTCGTATGGCATTGATGTCAATGAACCACAAGAAAGGTTCTTGTATTTGCCAGGCCATGGAGATGTGAGAGTGTCACTGCATGTTCATTGTCATACAGCATACATATCTGTTGAAACAGTAAGTCTTGTCTGAGTGTAAAATTCATTTTTGTGATATTTGTTATAATTTATTTTTCAATGTTACTTATTGGAATTGAACAGATTTAAAACATAATAGGTAAAAAACTCAAGAACAAAAATATTAAAGATATATATTGAATTTATAAATATATGAATTTGCTTGAGACTCAGTGGAATGTCATTAGGTATTATTTAGCCTAAAGGTTGAGAAGTGCAGAACTTTAACTGTCATGATTTGTTCTACTGAAATGTGTGCAAAATTTAAAACCAAAATTAACAAATATGACTAATCTAAAATTTATTTGCAGGTCAGCCATGTGGAAATATCTGCCCGTGACATTCGAGCTCGACTTCTAGAACATGGTTCAGAAACAGAGTCTCTGCCATCAGAACATGTTGGGGGAAACAAAAAAGTTACAATCATGGAAAGTATCAAGGATCATGATTCCAGCATTTCTTCACCTCCAGTGTCTGTATCTAAGAGCAATACTTCTATAAGCAGTTACAATAGTGCATTAGATCATGTTGTTGTATCAGAAGAAACAGCCTTTGCTGAAACAGAAGTGACTGTAACAAATGTAGAACCCAGAGTGTCAGCTAAATTGTCACATTTGGAAAGTGATGCTCTAAGATCAAGCTTAGCCAAATTCCAAGAACCACCATTGTCTGGGTCTTCTCGTACAGTTATTATGTGTTTTATTAAAGGTTTTAATATTACTCTTCTAGAAGACCTTCCAAAAGAAAGCACTGGAAGAACTGAAGTGATAGTGGTGAACCTGGATGATGTATGCATATCTATTGAACCAGGTGATATAGATGAACAGAATGAATCCCAAAAATTCCAGATTTTGGTGGGAGATTTACAGGTAGGAATCTGAAATATCTGAATACATAAAAGTTAGCTTAGACCCAATGAGTTGCACAATTTAGTTTATAATCACTGTCTGCTTTCTTAAAAAAACAAACAAAAAAAACTGAATATTTAAAACCATGAGAGCAACAGTGGACTAACTGCAACTTGTCAGGAGAGCACTGACACTTCAGTGCCATGTACCATCATTATACACTGCTATTGCTTTCATGGCCACATTTCAAACATTTCTCTTTTCTAATTTTTTTTTAGTAAAATTTCTTGAAATTTAATTTTGTTTCATCATGTAACTACCTACTCTACCAATAGTGTGATGCAAAAGACCAATAACAACATGTAGTACTGGGACTTTTTGCAGATCGACAACCAAATGTATCAACGAGGTGGATTCGACTTTCCTGTTATATTAATGGGACAGCCTACTGAAAATGCAAGACTTCGAGCCATGAATCGCTATTTCTCATTGTCTGCACCAGCACAACGACTTATTGAACAGACATCAAAATATGCTCTTTTACAAATGCACTTCAAATTAGTGATTCCTCGCTATGGCCTAACTAATGTATCCACTGCAACACATGTGCGCATTATTGTTGGACCTCTGAGTGCCTATATTGAGGATACACTCATCATGTATCTAATGGATTCATTAGCTTGCTTTTTCCCAGGAGTTCTTGTCATGACTCCTGAAGGTCCTATGGTTGATCGAATGATTGCTGGATGGAGGCGAACACTTGCCGTGAAAGTGTTACGTGATGCATTATGGCGTGCACAAGAATTGGCAATGCCTTTGCGGTTGCATTCTCTAGCAATAGAGCCATTATCTGTTCTCTTAAGTATGCACACTTCAGTAAAGCTCTACATAGCTCTTGAAGAGGCTCCACTCCAGTTTAATACCTTTGAACGCAAGCAATTAATCACAACACCATATCGTTTGGGTCATGCTCTTACAATGCATTACCTCTCTGGAGCTCTGTTTGGCCTTGGCTGGGTTGTGGGTTCACTAGAACTTCTAGGTGCTCCTGGAGGTTTTGCCAGAGAACTGGGCCTTGGGCTGCGTGATTTTTTCACATTGCCCTTTCAGGGAATTTTTCATGGTCCTTGGGCCTTTTTGGTTGGAATTTCTCATGGTTCAGCTTCTCTCATGAGACACATTACTGCAGGTAAGTTGTATAATTTTCATTACTCGAGAAATAATTTGCCTATGTTAAAAATGTGCATTTTTAAAACACATACTTTCAAAGTTCATGTAGTGTATATTATGAAATTTGTACAAAATTGTTTGCTGTGTGAAAACAAAAACAAGTAAAATAACAAGAACCATTAGACTTAATACACTGAGGACTGGCATCACACGACACCATCCTACCACAATATCCAGACGTTTTCTTGGAGAGTTGCAATCAATAATCTTTGCCTATTTGAAAAAAATTAAAAATATTCAGAATTTACTGACCAAAGTGAACACTGGGGGCCATGAAAGGTTCCAAAAGCCCTAGTATCACTCAGAAAAAAAAATCTTTTCAAAACAATAATCAATGCCTTGTAAGTGAGCGCACCAAGACAATTTCTGTCCAGTCTGCATGTATTAAACATTCAGATTCCCCCCCCCCAGTATTTTTGCAGGTGAATGTGAATAAAAAAAAATATAAACTTACTGTTAATGCCTGCATTTGTACTTTCATTTATTTTACACTTCATACACATCCAAAAAATTATTGTTCTGGCATGGCCATTTTAATACTTAAAGGAAATGTACATCTTTGATCTCTCAAACGTCAAAGTTATCAATATAAGATTGTTTTGAACTCTGCACAATACTGAAATCTTATATCCTAATTGTTAAGTGATTTTAAATAATAATAAAAGTAATGCAATGTTGTTGTTTTTTTTATTTATATTAAAGGTACTCTCACATCAGTAACTAAACTGGCATCTAGTGTGGCACGCAATCTTGATCGGCTGACTCTAGATCATGAGCATTTGGCACGTGCTGAAGAACAAAGACGACATCGCCCTCAGGGTCTCACAGAAGGTTTAATGCAAGGCCTTGCAGGATTTGGAATCAGTATTCTTGGTGCTGTTGGTGGAATTGCACACCATCCCATTCAAACAGTAATGACCAATGGCCCCTCGCCGGGAGGATTGGTAGCGAGTGTTGGCCGCGGGCTTGTTGGAGTTGTTACTAAGCCGTTGAGTGGTGCTGCTGAACTTGTGGCTCGGGCTGGTGAAGGTTTATTGTATGGAGCAGGATGGGCATCCTTGCCAGAAGTTCGACATAATCCAATCATTGATCACACTTTTTGTGGGGTCAATTCACATCTGAAATATGCATGGAAGTTAGTAGGGAGTGGAGCAGCTGGTAAAGAGTCCTTGTTATTTGTTACGGAAGCAACAGCCATAACACCATCTGGAGCATATGAAGCAGTAGCATTGGTACTTTGCACTCATGCTCTCTTCTTGGTGAATCTAGAAGATGATACAACGAAGCGCATCCTTCCTTTAGTTGAAGTGTCTAGTTTTGATCATCCATCAGACCCTACCCTAGTTTGCTTCCAGGTTTGTACAGATGACACACTAACACCAGAAGTGTCCTCACATGATAGAGTTGTAGATTTTGTGCGCCGCAGCACAGGACTAGTCCATGGAGCAGGATTTGAGACACAGGCTGAACAAGAGTCTCTTCGAGGAACTTTTGTTGCTGGAGAGGGTATAAGTACAGAAACTCCTTTAACATTTTTTGTGAATCCTCAATCAAGAAGTTACTTCTTGTCTCTCTTTTCCCTTATCAAGAGGCAGTGTGAAGGGAAAGGATTTACAACTTTGTGATCTAAAGTCTTCAGTGATTAATTATGTAAGCATATTGAAATGAATTACTAAATTTGTGACAAAGCCAGTCTTCAAGCATTCTTTCTTGGTTTTGATATGATTGTAAGTATACTATGTACAGGTGTATCAGAGAGCTTATTAGCACAATAATTGTACATTCCAATTACATATACTTTGACGGCAAAAGAGAATATTTTTCTTAAAAATAAAGTGTCTTCAGTTAGATATGAATTTTCTTAATGAAGTTCACAACTTTCTTTGCAGGACAAATTTGGGTAAGTAGCAGCAATTTTAGAGTAATAAAATAATTACAGAAGTGTTAAATAACAAATGAAAGCAACACATTGTTCAAAATTAGAACAGAACTGTCATTTATTAAACAACTGCTATTGTCATTAACCACTAATGCAGCTTTGTTTCATACCAAACATCAAATGTTCAATACATAATCCAGTGTAAGCTGGTTCAGTTCCCATGATTTCAAAGGACTTGATTCACTCACTCATACTATTTTCAGGTTTACCTTCAATTAAATAGAGCATTATGATCTTTATGGTGGGAATTAAGTTTAATAGTTTTCACTGTTAGTCTCAATACCACCAATCCTCAATTAACAAGTAGAAGCAAAAGTTAACTCTCACAGTGTTGAGGGAAATGTGGAAAACTATTAAATAGGCAAAGATAATTTATTTACATACTTCACAAGCACATGTTCACAACATTGTTCTTTGCTCGGAAAGAATATAAATTAGATATAAAAAATAATGGCTGGAATCCACTTCGTTTTTTTTGGCTTCATTTTGGAGAAACTATGGAAGTCACACAAAACTTTACTTCTCTAGGGGTGCGTAATTCAACAATTTTTCAATCAAGTCTACGTGACCAAGCAGCATTCTTCGGCAGCAGTATCTCTTCAAACCCAAGGCATCCAAAGCATCTCTAAAACCAAATTATGAAAACATGAATATCCTGGAATGAAGGATAATATAAATTTACAACCATTACAAAAGTCATTTCTTACCCTTCAGTGTACTCAGCCTGAAGAAGTCCCAAATACGCCTCCCATTTATTGCCGATCACTTTCCCGCACGTAAAACAACGAATCGGAATGATCATGGTTTAGATGCTGAAACTGTCTTTACAAGTTTATAATATATTTTCTCTAATTAATAATCAAGGATAACGCGAATGTAGCAATCCAAATGTAAAGAAGTGTTTACCTGAATCGAGTTTTTAACGTACAACTAGCTGTTTTTCTTCTATTTTCGAATGCGCAAGTAACCTCCAAACAAACCCACTTTAACACGCTTTTGCTCACGCCTAGCTCACGCAGTACGCAACGCAGTACAACACTTGCTCATCCAGACACAGATGATGCTCAACTTTCATCGCGTCAGGTAGACAATCATGGACGTAAAATATTTACGTAGAGATCTTTTCAGATAATAAGCTAATTTATGCTAAAACAGAAAATTTGCTGTAATTTTATGAAACACTGAATATAAAAATGTTTCAATGTACAACGTTCTGTTCATGAAGTTAATTCCACAGAAAACCGAAAGGATTAATTCACCCGACCGAAATGAATGTGGTGTTGGCAGCATTGGAAAGTTCTGGAAACGATAACTGGCGGTAAAGAAATTCTGTTCGAGTGCGTTCTTAGGATTTGCAGTGGCCCTGTGAATTTCATTCTTTACTTTCATTATATTTCCTTTTTGTCAGCAATTAGCAAGGTAAAGAGACTTTTCTTTTTTGTTTAAAATTTTTAAGAGTTTATATTACATGGCCAGAATTTTTTATTACTCAGCAAAAATTAAATATGAATCATTCGGCCAGATTGACGAAACTATGAAATGCTAACATTTTACTAGGATTCTACTTTCTTTTAGTTCATTAAGGTTAGTGAAATTAATTTGTACGGAGAAATTTTAATTTACAAAATCATGATTAACGTTGATAAACAACAAGGTTTATGAAAATTAACGACACCTTAAAAACAGTTTTCTAAAACAGAACATGTTTTCTAAAAATGAAAAATATCGAAAATATGACAGTATGAAGGCACAATACAACAGAAAATATTTGGCTTTGTGTTGCTGTGAGAGCAAAAGGAGTGATTTCATATGACAAATTACACAAAGTATCAATTTTTAGGTATTTGTTACACAATTGGAACCTGGTTTTGTTCGAGGTGGACATTTTAGAACTAGGAAATCCTCGTTAAAACGAATTCTTAGGGACTGAGGTAATTGATGTTTGTGTTGTGTAGAGAAATATTAAGAACTTAACAACAACAACAAGAAGTACGGTGTACCCCGACTAAGGGAAGTGTAGGACTGAAGAAAGGCCGGTGCATCTGAAAAATAACAACACTCGAACTTAGTGCAGTTTTGTGATCGCACGAAAGTGCAATGCATGTTCAGGCGACTGCGGTGCGACCATTCCTACCCTTACGGATATCTAAGGTCAATCCTGCAACATGAAAAACAGAGGGTCAGAAAGACTAGCCAACTGGCGCGCGCATTGCGTGTGCAGTAATACAAAGTTTGTGTCTATTTCAAGTGTCGTTTCGCTGTTTCAGATTTCTCTTACTTCAGCAATTGCTAGGTCGCTTATACTTCCCCCGTTTATCGGGTTTGTATGAAGCGACTTTGGAAATAATATTTTCCGAGTCAGCTGCCTTTTAAAATAATGTAGTTGTCATATTTTTAATATGATATATCAGTAGTGGCATTGAAGTATCGCGATGAAAATCCGCAATAGGAATGAACCTGGGGGCGAAGAGGGCGGCCCTGGGGCATTCATTTTTAACTATTTGCAGTTTGTTTAAGTGCCAATTTTCTGCAAGCGACCTAATAATTGTTTCATAAAGCGTAAGGCAGTTTACTGTTGACAGTTTGCTCCGCTTGTGAAATAAGCTTCGCAGTCTGCCTCTGGTCTGCCGCGCTTTCTTGTGTACTACATTTTCTATGTGCAAGTCTAAACGTAAGTATACTTTCTAACGAAACATCTAAATATTTTACGTTTTTCGTCCAATTAATCGTGGCACCGCATAGCGCGAGCGGCCTTGGCTGACTGAATCTCTGTCGCCGTGTGAAGAGCACAGCTGCACTCTTTCCCACTTTCACTTCGACCCGCCACAGCTTCAGCCACTCCTGGATGTGTTGTAAATGCTGATCCAATTACTTCTGATGCTTTTCGACGTGGCTATTACAACCGTATCGTTGGTGTGCAAGCCGAGTTCCGTTTGTGGGAGTGAGGGAATATCACGTATTACTCGTTCACTTTACATTTGCAGACGGAGCGCTGCGATCTGTTTACATGAGGTCACCGCCGACTGAATGAGAAGCACGCGTCTGCGGTAAATACCGACCGTTTAATACTACGTAATATACGTATATATACTCTCTGGTTTAATATATAGATGGCGGTGAGCAGCACACAAAACCCCGGCGGGGCAAGAACATAGCAGTGCAGCAATTTGCAGTAGATAACTGCAAAGAAGAAATAAAAATATTATACGTGAATGTTGTGAATAGCGTGTGGTGTGATCTATTTTATTGTATATTACTTTAATCATTTAAGGGCGCGACTCCAGCTCACTGTCAGAAAGGCGTAATTCGTCAGTTGTGTCCATTGCGTTTGTGCGGCCTTTGGAGACAGCTGATTGGTCAGATGCTGATTGATATTGGGACCATTCGTATATTCCATGTTGTGTGTTCGAGCCTTCACTTTCAAAACAACTTTAGTTCCTAATTCTGCCGTCTGCAAATGTAAAATGAACGAGTAATACATAAATACTGAAGAGCATACCACGAGATGCGCAACTAGCGGCGGGAAAGGAAACTATTAGTAACCCCTCCGCTTTACAATAGTGATGGCGTTGGCTTGTGGCGAGGTGATGAACTGCGTGGAGGGGCGATTTCGTGGTGGCACTCGCGCCACGGACTCCCGCTCGATGCATCGACCTTGACAACACTTGCGGCATTCCGGTCCATGTGGCGCGGTGGGTCGATTTAGCATTCAAAAGCGTTACTTGAAATGTTCTGTTTGCTCAAGGAACCTGGAATAAGCTATTTGCTAAGTACAACAAGGACAGTTTGCGCGTAATAGCGTCGGGGCGGTATAGTCTGGTGCATTGTTCTTGTTCCATAGTAATATACTATTTTTGCATAACGTAGTACGTAATTCTAATTAACCAGCCCAATAAGTTTTTCCTCTTATGATGCTTCGTATAAACATTACGTTAATCACATAGTAAGCACGTAATTTGATCATCATTAACAATTTGAAACAAATACATTACGTTGTATTTTATGGGAATCTGGAAGTTATAACTTCCAGATTCCTTCCAGATATCTTCCAGATCCTTCTTTATAAAGAAGAAATTCCTGGATGTTTTTTATTAAGTCGAATAATGTCATGTACTCATGTTGTTATAGAATTTGTTGTACAGCATAACTGGAATATGTGGTTAGTTTTAGAGGTTCAAAATACTTAATATATATTCTTCATATCAACATATATTAATTTAATTAAATTACATAATAATTTAATTTAATTTCTCGGTTGTGCCGCTACGATTCGTATGGTCACGGCTGTATCGAGCAATGCGGGCCATCATGCAACTTTTTCCATTTTGATGACACACCCCCACGCGCCAAGAAAGAAAAACCGAAGTATACAGAATGTCCCACCAACTATGGACCACCACTATAACTTTTAAACGGTTCAGGATGTCGAAATGCAATTTTCACTGAATATTACAGAATCATGGGGCAAGTAACATGCCGTAGAGAAATTGTCTGTAATATTTTCAGTTTTCCAGAAATTTAATCATCTTTAATTTTTTAAATGGAACTATATATTTTTCTCACCAGCAATGGATAGATCATGAAAAGAGGAATAAAATGATGTATCATATGCTAGTATTTTGATAGTAATTTGCGTATAAAATTAGACTTTCTGATACGTGATTTTGAATGAAACGGACAATATTTCGTGTAGCAGCCCTTGCAAGTCGCATTCCGGGAAAATGGCCTTCGCGGCGTCAAGACTGTTGCTTGGAGAGAGAAGACAGAGGGGTGGCAATGAGGGATAAGAGCCCTGGCCACAGCAATCCAGGGTCTTGACACAAAAGTCACATTAAACTAGTGGTGCTACAGAATGGCACAGACTTTCCCGTATTAGTTTTCTATTTTCTTGGGTCTTCGCTAGCTATTCGGAATTGCCACATACTCTTTCTTGCCAGCTACCATCTATCATCGCCAAAACTACATTTTTTGTCATTTTCTTAATTTTTCGGTTTCCTATTGGTAGAACAGAAACATTAATTTTAGAATATTAAAGAACACAAAAACCTAGCCGTTAATGGCAATTTTCTTTTAAAAATTATGTGCCGTTTAAGAGAAAATGGCGTTTTAGCAATACTAAAAGTGCGAAATTTGAAGCTTATTTTCACCGAAAATTTTTGAGTTTTCAAAATACTTTATTTGAAGTTATTTGAAGCACTTACACTCACAAATATAATCATCTTTACAAATTGCGGATAATGTGCATATTAAAGATGTGAGAGATCTTTCAAAAAATTTACATTTATATAATTTTTGAAAAAAACAAAAAAAACTCAAAATAAACTTCACGCTATACTAATGAGTGTAATTAGCACTATCCGTTACAAAAGTTTCAAGAAAAAATTGCAGCCATATACGAGAAAATGACGTTTGAGCATTTCTGAAAATGCCGAAATTTGAGCTACTTTTCACAGAAAACGGTAGTGTTTTCGAGAAACTTTACTTGACATTATTTAAAGCATATATACTCGTAAATATAATAATGTGAAAAAATCGCAGATAATGTAAATATTAACGGCGTGAGAGACAAGTAAAAAAATTACATTTTTGTAATTTTTGAAATAAACAACCGATAGATCAAAATGGCTTTTATGTCATTGACAGAGTACATTTACCACTATCCCTACCAAAAGTTTAAAGAAAACCGTTGGAGCCGTTTTTGAGAAAATCTTGTTTTTGTAATTTTTTTAAATTGCACATAGTGCACGCAATATTGCTCGAAAACTACCAAAATTTTGAAAAACATTTGCATGACCTTTTTTAAAGAACTCAATATGCAGAACAAATTTTATTTGAAGAAAAAATCTCTATATTCAATTTTGTAGTTGGAGAAAGACGCCGAAAAAAATTCAAACTTTCACAATTTTCGAAAATTCAGAGCTCTACGTGAAAATAGGACCTATGCCATGTTAAAAAGTGCATTTTCCTCTATTCATACAAGACATTTAAAGAAAAAATTTGGAGCCGTTTTTGAGAAAAGTTTGAAAATCCCCGGAGAGCTTCATATAAAGTACCCCCAAATTTTGAAGAATCTTTTTCAAAATCTCAAAGCTTCGACTAGAATCAGATCGACCGGGGAATATCCATTTTGGAAGAAATCGTACGTATGGTTTAGGCGCTAGCAGTGTTCACAGACGGACAGACGGACGTTTTCCTTTCAATTGGGTTTTCGGTATCAAGGACCTAGAAAACAGGGTTTCTGGCTACATCACATGTTAGGGGATTTTTTTTCTTAATTTAGCAACTGGTTTTATCCACTTATTCGTTTTCATGGCCCGGCAATTAATTTTTTTCCGCCGAAAATTGGCCATTTTTTCGCGCAGCATTACATAACTTTCCCTATACTACGTATATCACTCCGTGTATACGTACGTATACGGGAAAGTAAAAACACCAATTTTAACGATCAGAATGAGAGATTTTTTCCATTGATTTATCTGCATTTAACTTGTCTTCTTTAGCAATAAATATAATTTTCAAACTTGACAAGAATGCAACCACCATCTCTTCGTTGGTAAATTTCATTTTTAATTAAGATGATCATTCGTCTTCTTCGCAACCATACCTCTGCTGCTCCTTATAAATGGAAAAGAAAACAGTGCACTTCCGTCTTCTGCCGTGGATTTTCAAGTTTGAGGCAGCACGTGTCGTCATGAAGTGAGAAACTCTCAATCAGTATTATCAGTCGGGACTGCAGATGTACATTTGCGTTAAAGTTTAGTAAATTGACACTGATAGTCTGTTAAGAGCGTTTCAAACTTTTTATTGCTTTGTTCATTTGGTACGTGTTTAAATAAGACGTTTATGAAGAGTAAATGCAAAGAGAAAATGTCTACCTCTCTATTATTTGATGAATTAATCAAGATATAACATTAAAAATCTTTAAGCATTCATTCCCTTCCCTTGTTTTAAAATGATAGCTGGTTTCTGCCATTACACACTCAGTTCGATTCTTGTAAGTTTGAAAAGGACCTTTATTATTATCGTCCGCTACAAATTATTTTTATTTTGTTTCTTTTCGATGAACGTTGCTTTGGAATTTCATTAGAAGAAAAGTTCAATTCAGATGAACAAATGGGAAAAAACCTCTTTGTGATCGGTAATATTGATGTTTGTTCATATGATCTTCGTGTCAAGACCATGAATTACAGTAGTTATGCCTCTATCCCTCACGGCCACCGCTCTCACACTCCTTGTCTCCACGAAACAGTCTCGACGTTGCGAAGGTCTTTCACCAACCGTTCACAAACGGCGACTGTTGCAAGCGCTGCTACACGAAATATTCATTCAAACGTTTCATTCAAAATCACATATCAGAAAGTCTAATTTTATATGCAAATTACTATCAAAATACTAGCATATGATACATCATTTTATTTCTCTTTTCATGATCTATTCATTGCTGGTGAGAAAAATATATAGTTCCATTTAAAAAATCAAAGATGATTAAATTTCTGGAAAACTAAAAATATTACAGACAATATCTCTACGGTATGTTACTTGCCCCATAATTCCGCAGTATTCAGCGAAAACTGTATTTCGATATCCCGAACCGTTTAGAAGTTATGGGGGTGGTCCGTAGTTGGTGGGACATCCTGTATACTGCGATTTTCGTAACTTTGTCCCTGACAGGAATCAGCTGTTTTGCTGCCATCCAATCAGAACCTTATATTTCGCGACAATGACGTCATTATGGTGACGTTCAAGCTCCCGATTGGATGAAACCGTGAACAGCTGATTTCTGTCAGGGCAAAGTTATGAAAATCGCAGTATAGTGTTAGCAAGCTGGGGTTCTCTTGGGTGAGATTGAGGCGGCTCGTCTCAGGAGTAGGAGTGCTGCGGAGTGCAGCGTAAAATGTTCCTTAAGAGTGTAAATATTGTTTAGTGAATTACTGTAAATAAACATGTACAGAAAAACTCCGTGTCTGAGTTCTTCATCTCACGACGTCACAATATGTAGTTGAACATTAGATGGCATTACAAGAGAGCCATATGTACGGAACCTTGGTCTGGATCAGTACTTCAGTTTTCAGTTGCACTGAGTATACCAATAGCTCTGTCTCTTTCTCTCCGAAGCAAAACAAAGCGCATCGCCGGTCCTGCACTCTGCTTGGTCGAGTGATACATTGCGACGCAAACCCCGGCGTAGACACTGGTTCTTTAGCTTGTGTGCCTACGTCGCGTTGCTTGCAATTCGCGGTTAATCTTGGGTTTACGGTGTATATCAAATATTGTTTTGAAATTTGCACATGCTTCCGTCACCAAATGCATTCGAATAAATTGTTAATTTGCTCCTTGCATTGGCGCCTAAGGAGGTTTCTTTTAATTGCACTCTGGGATCATAGATTTTTGTTAAATAATTAGAAGTTATTATAATGCATTTTTTTGTAGTGTAAATACGATACTATTCAATATTTTTCAAAAATAATTACTTAAGATAAATATTCCTTTCTATAAATAAATTTTCTGTAGGCCTTTTTTGGGGAGGACATGGCCCTCATGCACCCTCCCACCTGGATCCGCCACTGGATTGGAGGCCGTGTTATTTTCCTTGCTTTAAAAACATGTCCGCAGATTATGGTACAGTGTAATATCAGGTAATCAGGTAATATCAGGCAACTTGCGACGCGTATGACTGCAACGGACTTTACTATCGTCCAGTGGCGTAGCGTGACTCGCACGTTTGGGGATGCTCAACAATAACATACAAAATGTCACTATCAACTTCTTCATCTAACAGGCAAACGCAACACAAGGCAGATACACTGGAACTACTTCCACGATCTCGATTGCTTACGACGGTGTAGGCGCTTCCCATAAAATCCTCACAGCAGTCAAGGCTGCCGATGTCTTGAAAGTAAATTATACAATGGCTCAGCTTTAATTCTTATACGCGAATGACAATAAGACCACTTGTTAATTTATACTTGCAGACTTAAATAATATGTAATCTATTTAAGAAATAATACAATTTCTTGGATATTAATTAAGAAATAGTAGACCGGCACTATTTCTACAGTTTGTGCCCATGACCAAGCGGGGACTCCCGAGTGAGAGAGAGAGAGAGAGAAATTTACTGACCGCCTGAAGTGTGCTGCGCTCTCGTGCATAAACGAGCTTCTTTCCGCAGTAGACGCTAGCGTAAAGCAGTGGGGTTTCTCTGGGCCAAGGGTGAAGAGGGGAGAGGGGGACCTCGCCATCTGCGCATGCGTCATTGCTCGTCGCAATCTGGCGGCAGACGCTGAAGTATTTTAGCATCCAAGCAATCAGAGGCCAGCTTCAACAGCCCGCCGAATTCAATCATAGGAAATCAATTTTAAATTAATACAAAACGTGTTTCGCTGAACAGACCACTTGTAAGATTATCAATACAGTATTTAAGGTTCTTATATACGGGGATGCTCAGCATCTCAGTGTCCCCTGACGCTACGCCATTGCTATCGTCCATAACACGGAAACGATACGTCCAATGACGTTAAAACCAGATGTTCATGCCTCTAAGGGTGTATTTCTAAGACGCAGTCTGAGCTGCGGATTCTTCGAGCCCCGGCTTGAAACGCGTTTCGCTTAATAAGACGCGGGTTTGGTGAAGTTTCGAGGCCGCGGCTTGAAAATTCCAGACCTCGGCGAAGGGTGGTTTGAAGCCGTGGTTCATTCACTAAAATAGTTGAAAATGGAGCACTTCAGACGTATGGAAGAATTTCGAGCCAATGTTCAGCGGCTGAGGACACTAAACCCGAAAACAAGAGTGTTGCGGGATCACAGCAATCCCGTAGAAGAATACAACGATCGTGAATTTCGGAGAAGATTTCGCTTTTCGAAAGAAACCGTTATTCATTTGGCTGAAATGTTGCGACCTAACCTCAATCACATGGATGGTAGAGGATCGGGTTTACCCGTGATAATTCAACTTTTAGTGGTTCTAAGGTTAGTAAAATGAATATCCCTGCATGTAAATCTTCATTTCAGAAAGTTCACATTTTAATTAATTCTTATGTATAGTGAAGTGCATTAATTCTCATTTTCACGTCCGAATTAGAAATAAAGTTTTCTTTAAAAGAGAAATAAACGCATATTAAAATAGGTTTTCTTTGTTGAAGATTTTACGCCACAGGAGCCTTCCATATGGTAGTGGGTGACTTGATAGGAATTCATGAGAGTATGATCTGCCGCTTAGTGAAACGTGTGTCTGAGATAATAAGCTCTTGGAAGCAAAGGTACATCTACTTTCCAAATAGGCAGGAACTCTTCTCTATTATCTCTATAATGGGTCACTCCAAATATACGTGAATCTAGTATGCAACTAAGAAGTATTAGTAAAATTATAAAAGAAGGAAATGTAACTGAGGGGCTTAAAATTTACTATAACTGGTATAAAAAAAAATTACAGAAGAATGATTCGGGAAGCTAAAAAAATTTATAATGAAAAGCGCATATTGTCCTCAAACAATAAAACAAAAGTAATGTGGGATATTATAAATGAAGAACTAGGAAATGATAGGAAAGAACTACCAAATATACATATAAACATTGACGGGGTTGATACAAAGGATCCAAAACAAGTAGCAGATTCTTTTAATAACTATTATTCTAATATCGCTTCAAATATTTTCACCACAAACACACTTGGTAACACCAGTACCAACAGGAATTTCAGAAGTGCGGAAACTTTTAATATCAGTTCAATGTTCATAACTCCAACAAATGAATTAGAAGTGACTGCAACAATAAAAGGACTGAGTAATAAGAAATCCACAGGTGTAGATGAGATCTCAGATTACTTGGTAAAAAATGTTGCAGTAACATAGTATATCCATTAACCCATATTATTAATTTGTCATTTCAAACCGGAAATTTTCCTGATCACTTAAAAATAGCTAAAGTAAAGTCACTATATAAGAAGGGGCTAGAAACAGAAATGGGAAACTATAGACCAGTCTCACTTTTATCTGTTTTTTCTAAAATTATAGAAAAGATAATGTATACTAGGCTTAATTCATTTTTAAGAAAGCACAAATCTATAACAAACAAGCAACATGGTTTCTGTAAAGGGAAATCTACCAACACAGCTACAATGGATTTTATAGGAAGTGTTTATCAGTCTGTTGATAAGAAGCACATTAGTATAGGATTATTCCTAGATCTTTCAAAGGCCTTTGATCTAGTTGATCATGGTATATTACTGGATAAAATGGAGTTAATTGGAATACGAGGGATTGCCTATGATTGGTTTAAATCATTTCTTACCAACCGTAAACAAATGGTGGAAATTGTCCACACTCATGGAAATACCAAAACTGTTTCTAAATATCTTTCCGAAGTAAACCAGATATCATATGGAGTGCCACAGGGTTCAGTTCTTGGGCCTGTATTATTTCTTATATATATCAATGATTTGGGATATTATCTTAACAAAGGGGAAACAACATTTTTTGCCGATGACACAAGTATTTTTTTCACAGGTTCTAATGCAAATGAGGTTCAAATTAAGATTGATGACACTGTACACAAATTATGTGAATGGTTTGAGAGTAATAGGCTAATAATAAATAAAGATAAAACTACTGCAATTTCTTTTCATCAATCCCAAAATATAAATTTTGAATGTCCACCTATAAAGATTTACAACAAATGCATCACTTATACGGACCAAACAAGGTTTTTGGGGATGTGGCTAGACAACACACTGAAATGGAAACCACATGTTCAAGAATTAACAAAAAGATTGAGTAAAGTATGTTTTGCTTAACAATACATCAGGAGAACACTGCAAATAGAATCAACTCGTTTGTTGTATTTTGCTCATTTTCATTCTATCTTGTTGTAAGGAATAATTTTCTGGGGAAATTCATCTCATGCCACATCCATCTTTAAACTTCAAAAACGAGCAATTAGAATAATGATGCGGGTTAGTAGAAGCACAAGTTGTAGACAGTTGTTTAAAACACTACACATACTACCATTACCGTGCATATACATTTATGAAACATTAATGTTTGTAAAACAAAATTTACAACTGTATACAAAGAAAACACTTGTACATCCATATAATACAAGGAACAAAGAAGACCTGTTTGTAATACCTGTTAACACTAACCTATGTAAAATTAATTTCTTCCATACTGGACTTCGTTTGTACAATCATCTGCCCAAATACCTCAAAGACTTGCCTGAGCTGGGTGCACTCCGGAGAGGTCTGCATTCCCTTTTGTCTAGTCATAACGTCTACAATGTGAACGAATTTCTAAATTATAAGACTATTTAGGGTAAAATGTGTGTTGGAGCAGAGTATGTCTATGATATGTAATTGTATGTAAAACCAAAGCTGCATTAAGCACATCTATAAGCATATTGTATTTACAAGTTAGATATGAAAGTATTGTAGCCTATAAATAAGTATCTTTGTAAATAATTTTGTTATGTATTTTTTATATTGTATTTAAAAATGACTTGTCCTATGTCATATGTTATGACCAACTGGATCAATAAATATCTTATCTTAATATTATCTATATTATTTCTCAGCTATCCAGAGACAATTTTCCTGGTATATTGGGTGCAACTGAACGCACTCACATTAGAATTGTGTGCCCTTTAAAAAGGTTGAGTTACGGAGATTCCAGTTTTTATTGAAAAATATTTTGGACCCTTCTGTTACATTTTTTGGAGTTTCCACTCTCTTGGGCATACTAGTTAATCAGAACCTCCCGTTTCATCCACCAAGAGTTTTTACACCACCCACCATCACAACGATCATAAAAGCATTTCTTAATAAAACAAACACTTTAATTACATTTTTGAAATTTAAGTTTAATTTCCAGATTAACTTGGTGGCATGTGGGAATCTCATGGGGGAACTCGCAGGGAAATATGAGGGGGGGGAGAGTGGAAACTAAGTTGTTTATCAGTAAGCTGCGGATTTATAGGCACGAAAAACTGTAGAAATAGGTAGGCGCAATAGGCACTTAAAACTGTAAAATATGCATTCAAAACTGTAAAATAGGCATTTAAAAAGCCTATTAAATATATAAAATACATTTTTCCGATCCTTATTTACGTACTTGAGTAGAAAGTTTCTGAAGTACACATAATATAGTTACCTCAATGGAATGTTTGCTTACTTCATTGTTCTGTCAAATCCTCGTTGAAATCTTTTCTTACATTGTCGGTCAATTCGCACAAAAAGGGCTGAATCGCAGTAGATATCTTTTTTTCCCTTTAAATGCAAGCTGATACTCTAATGCTTCAGTCAGATCCTTTTTCTCACATTTAATTTAAACATAATTGAAAATATTGCATGATTTGTTTCAATTGCCACGCGTAACACAAATTGTGGGCTACTTCAGCACATACTTTCTCGCATTATACCTAAAAAATATTAGCAATTTTCAAAAATTCAAAGAGTTCAACAAAAATGAGGCCTGCACCATTCTTTTAAGTTCTTTTAAGCCTCCCTTGCACTATCCGCGAGAAAAATTAAAGAAAAGCTTTGTTGTGTTTTTTTAGATTCTTTTTATAACTACCATTAATTTCAAGCAAAAATTCCTTAAAAATAACTCATTTTTAAAAGCAGTTATAAATGACCATTTTTTAAAGATATGATTTTTTAAAACAGATTTCATTTAAGACTAAAATATCACTACTCAATATTGCACTTTTTCAATGTTAACTTTTTGCAATTTTCGAAAATACAGAGTGTTCGCAAAAAATGAAACCGGCGCCAATTTTTATACTGTCCCACATACGAAAAAAAAATTGGAGATTTTTTAGTAAAAAATTGTGTAAAATTTTGAAGTAAAAATAACTTGACTACCACTAACGATTTTGTGTTTCGTAATACGAAATACCCGCACTGTTGTGGCAGTAAAACGGAACATGTTGTTCGATTTCTGTACTCTGCAAGATAAAAACGAAAAAAAACCCGCTCAATTTTCAAAATTTATGATTAAAGATCATTGCTTTTTGATCAATAAATACGAGAATAGATAACATTCAAGCATTTGAGCACAAAATAGGTATTTATTGGTGAAAGAGGCATTTTTAGGAACTATAAAATTCTCCTATAATGCTCCTAATGCCTCAAAATGAATAAGTAACCTGAAAGATTGCGTTTTCCATTGAAGAGAAAAAATAGGCATAAATAAGCGCACAGCTTATTTATCAGTATTATTGAAAATAAGATACTTTTGAACCTTCTGTAGAACTTTTGAAACGTTTTGGAGATAAGCTTTTCTGGGTAATCTCACTCTGTAGAATGCGTGGGTACACAAAATTTCTAACTTTAGTTAGAAATGAGCATGCAGAAACTCGAAATCTATGTAAAATTAATTGGTCGCTTCAATAGGTTCGTCATGACGGGCCTACAAGTCTTTAACATACAGTTCAGGGGTTCTCCGTTCAAAGTTGGGATCCCGTATGAAGCTATTTTCGCTTTCAAAACAATTTACAAAGCGCCGAATGTTCGCACGAGTCCAGCAAGTAAAGTCTTATTTCAATGTTCATCGGATGATACTTATCTTGTAGCTCTCATCTGAATCAGGCGGATCGGCCACGCACCACCTAGCATCACACCACACATTGGGACAGTCTCAGCGTAACCATATACCCTCCACAGAGACTTGCAGAAGATTCTCTACACACGTCGACAATTCCAATCGCTGATTCCCATAAATTTCTAGCTTGGCGGTGAATATAACCCGGTGGATATATTCATGTTAAAAATATTATCTGTGAGCTGCAAATTCGTAATAAAAAGACATTTTAGAAATAATGGAGTTGCATGGTCGGCCATCCTTGGACTTAGAAAGTTAGATGACAAAGTACGAATAAAGATACTTTATTTTTTTATATTATAAAATTAGGTTTAAGTATCGTCTCTGATGAATCAAGTTGTAACGATTAATTTACGCTGGAAAAGCGTCATTCACAGCCTTTGTACAATATATACATTTGTCTTGTTGAAAAAAATCAAATGAAAAATACATTGACAATCACGAACAATTTTACAATTTTTCAATTGGTCTATAAGTTTTACTCTTTGTTTACTTCCGTCGGTGCCTTAAAATTCCCTCTAATACGTTTTTCAAGAATTCTATTAGAATGTCCAAGAAGGACTCTGAAGAAATGGTCACTTCCTCCACCTGTAGACCGAGTCACATGGAATGACACCTCGTTTGTTCTGAATGATGGACCGGATACGGTCTAACCGTGAGGAACGGTCAGACATACTCAGGTCACCCGATTACTATTTTAAGTAGAACGTTCGGCTAGTTCTCATTCCAGAAAGCCAAGTATAAGCAAGCAGCTATTGGGCTCTCTGTGTGAAGCCCACCCAAGTTCCACCTTTCAAGGCGCCACTCAAGTCGTTAGCAGCGAACTCCGCTTTCTGGGGCGTCTTGGACGTCGCTTGGATCGAGAAGTGGCGCAGAATATGGGCCAGAGCCACCTTTGCCTCCAACAGAGCGAACCTGTTCCCTGGCAAGGAAAAGGAAATAAATTAGTGTGTGGACTAATGATTTTTTTTGCTTGGCTAGTCTTTATGAGTATATTCCTTACCTATGCAGATGCGAGGCCCGACCCCAAAAGGCATGTACGTGAATGGGGTAATTTTGTGTTTGTTTTCCTCGCTGAATCGTTCAGGGTTGAAGGTCTCCGGGTCATCCCAGTACTTTGGGTCCTTGTGTAGAGGAAGCACCGGCAACACTATACTTTCTCCTTTACGTACAGTGTAGGCTGGAACATTTCCGTGTGCAGGGATGATGAAATCCTTGGTGCACTTGCGATCCAACGAAGGAACTGCCGTGTACAGTCTTAGGACCTCTGCACAGAAATATGAATCAAATTTACTCTCAGCTTATATGGTACTAGTGAGAACCCGTGCGATTAAATCGCACGGTTAGTCAAATAACCAAACTGTTTTCTGCTTAAATTCTTTTTGTGTATTTCAGCATTATAAACGACCTAACCTCACTAAGATCACTAACCTCTCATATTTCAAGATTTATATTTAATGTAGAAAATCACGTTCACGTGCTTACACAACCTACACTAAATTGAAACAAACAAAAATGCTTGAGATTGCATTTCCCGCCACCGTCCGAGTGTAATTTTTTTCCGATAGATCGCGCGGCAATCAGATATTCCAGATCCCGAATTACTACTTTTTTTAATATTTATGTATTTTTAACGCCCTTTTTCAATACGAATGTCCCATGTGCAGGTGAAACGAAACACGATTTTTCAATCCATTTCTTCTTTATACAGATCGGTTTCGTATGTCGCCCAATTTATTGAAAAGACCAAACAGCCCTTTGAGAAATAATATATAAGATTGGCTTTATGAATATTTTGAGAGAAGAAATATTGTTGTATACCGGTCTAAACGTAACTTGGATCACAGAATCGTTTAATTGAGTCGTCAAAAAACGCTGGGTGATATGAGTATTTGGAGAAATACTTATCTACGCCAGAGGTGTACAAGCGCCCCATTTGAGCCCCTTCTTGGGGCGCCGGAAAGCCCGCGCAGAATCGTCGGTTCAATGCTAAGTGCAAGCACGAATTTTTATTCACGGAGAGAAATGGAGCAACAACGTGTCTCGTATGTCAGAAGATGGTGTCAGAGAAAAAGTAACAGCAAAAAGTAAAATAAACATTTAAAAAAGTATTGTTAAGTGTATTACAACCAGATATTTTTGAACTGCATTTATGAAGTGTGTATTATTATCAACAACGAGAAATAGTTAAATTTTCTGTTCTTGGAATTCATATTACAAATATTTTCAACATCAGTTGCAACAGTAAAGATTGACTGTGATATGTGTGGAAGTTGTCGAGCAATATTTTCTGAAATAATAGTATACAAAACCTCCCCTCTCCAGAAACTACAGCCGTTACTTCAAGTTTTAGATCAATATAATTCAACACATTTCCGCCTTAAGAGCCGAAGGGCTTTCCTCCCACCAAGGGCTCGGAGAGCGGTTACTTGCCCCAAAACTGAAAGTCTTTCACTAGAAGCCAGTGGGGCGCGGAAGGGCTGTCATGGCCATCGTGGGGCGCGTTGCTGGAGCCCTTGTGCAAACCTGATCTACGGCATTCTCTGGTAGCAAGAAACCATTTATATTACCGTAATAGAGGCAACTAAGAGGTTAATCTCTTGAAATTTTCCACCAAATATAAATACAAATATAATCACCATGCTCTGTGATTAGCAAGCATAAGAATTTCAGATCCGTAACTTATATTTGTGTAAAAATTAAAAATAACGAAAACTCACATGTGAACTTATTATAATTTTATTGAAGTTTGTTATTTTTATTTGATAGGATTGGGACAATGCGCTGAAAACTTTTGTAGTATTTGTCTCAAAAGTACATGCGAATTTCAAAAGTACACAATGTGAAAAGATATGTTAAAAGTAACATTTAACTGCATTATCAAACTAGTGGGGCTAAAACACCACGTACTTTCTCGCGATTTTGCTAATAGCTATGTAATATTATAACAATTTCTCTCATACACTTCAATTACCATTAGAAAAATTCTTAAATTAACGTGAAATATATTTAATTCAAACGTTTAAACGAAAACCGCTTTATGTCATTGAATTCAGTGTATCCACGTTCTAAATAACTGTACCAACGTTGCGTGATGCGTATTTTAGCCGTAAATAAAATTATTAGTTTATATTAACGCGAACGAACTGCGGATTCTTGTTATCAGTGAGGCATTGCAACTTTGTGTTGCAACACGCAACAATGACCGCTGATTCGTTCGAGATACATTAGCATACATAAACCGCAAATTAGCATTGTTGATACCCATCGCTAGAAAATGAAAATGGATACAAAAATATAATCAAATATAATATTGTTATATATTAATAAAAACCACTCTCTTTTACGCACATTACACTTCATGCAAAGCGAAATCGTCTATTCGTTTTCACATTTACCTCGCAGGACGCATTTTAAAATGTTTCAAATAAGTAAAAAAAAATGAATTTGTAAACGTTTCAAAAAAGCTCAAATGTAAGAAATGAACAAAGAAATATGAAATAATACACAAATCCTATTGTCTCATTAAAATTTCACAGGGATTGCATTCGGAAGTTAGGGATATGTGGGGCTGCCATGAACTGAGTCAGTGACCCTTGGTTGCGGCCGCTCAGCCAATGTTATGTTCAGGGTATCTTCCCAATCGGATCATACAACTTGTAAATGTGTTTTGTCAGTGTGTGGATCAACTCGAGACTGCATGTCCGAGTCACATTTGACCTTACGTCCAGGCGCTAAGCTTAGTGGCAATCTGCACTGGGTTTCAAATTTATCGAATTTCTCGGAGTAGAAGTTGCCCTGAGAGATACGAGAGAGAATGAATACAATTTTTGATCGCTTTTAACTGCGTGTACACGTACGTCAGAGTGAGGCTCGGCACACAGACAAGTGTAAATGTAAAACGAAGTTTTTCTTGTCTGAAACATGCATTAGAAGATAGATGATACAATAATTTCTCAGAAAATAATTTGGAAATGTACATAATTGTAAATTTGTTGTTTAAAATATTACACAAATGTATTTTTTTTAAGATCTCTCACATCTTTATTGTGCACATTTCCAGCAATTTGTAAATATTATTATATTTGTTAGTGTAAGTGCTTTAAATGACTTTAAATGAAATTTTTTGAAAACTCAACAATTTTCTGTGAAAAAGAGCTTTCAATTTCGCAATTTTAGAGGCGCCCGCCATTTTCTTAAAAACAGCTACAGATTTTTAAAAGAAAATTGCCATTTTTGGACGAGGTTTTTGTGTTTTTTAATATTCTAAAATTAATATTTCCGTTCTACCACTACGAAACAGAAAAATTAAGAAAATGTGAAAAAATATACTTTGGGCGGCGATAGATGGCATCTGGCAAGAACATGTGGCAATTCCAAATAGCTAGCCCTGACCCAAGGAAATAGAAAGCTAATACTGGAAAGTCTGTGCCATTCTGTAGTACCTCTAGTTTTTGTTATCAGCGTCCGGCAATGATTTTTTTCTGCCGAAAGTCGGCCGTGTTTTCGCGCAGCATTACATACCTTTCCCTATACTACGTATATTACTCCGTATATACGTATATATATGAGAATAAAACACACACGAATATAACCGCGGAATAAGAACTGTCGTACACTGTGAATATAGCGAAAGAAACTAGTGAAGTTTGTTAAATATTGTTTCTTTTCTGTATAATGTGCTGCAAGTACTGTAACAGTTAAATTTATTCATGTTTATTGGATTAATAAAATTTAGAAATAATTACTGTTGTTAGTAATCATAGAGCATTTTTGTTCTTTATGTTTGTAATACTGGAAAACTTATCCAACAGCGCCATCTTTGGCGAGTATCTTTTGTTCCGAGTTCTGATTGAGTCTGTCGTCAAGTACATTTCAATGTAAAAAACATCTAACAATAAAAAGATCAACATATTAAGCAAGCGGCAGTTTTGAATTTCATTTCAAGACACCATCAATAACAATAACACGCCCATAAGCCCCACGCCCAACGTGGGGCTCTCGACGCCTGAGAGTATTGAACATTTCGAAAACGTTTTGAAAAGTCAAAACATCAAGTCGCGATCAAAAACGCAGACATCAGCAAAAAGTTAGTTCAAACAACATCAAATATAGCCAAATAAAAAGTTCCAGAAGCAGTCTACAAACGCCTATTTTTTGATATCTCAACATCGCCAACGCATCGGTCGGACATCGGACAGCGACGTGGCAGAGAACATTGACAGAATTTCAGGTTAGTGACTCGCCAGAAAATCATTCTTTCGAATTCCTAATTTCATCCTAACCTAAGTAAAGTTAAAAACATTCAAGTGAACTTTCACATTCGCACATTGTTCAAGTCAAAAACATTGATTCATTTTAAAATATTGTTTTCATCAATACCGAAGACTATTAACTCATAACGTTCCAAACCTATTCGCAATTCAGGATGTCGCAATTAGCCAAATTGAAGCAAAGTCGTGCACGAGTAAAGAGTTTCTTGACCAGAACAGCCATTCCTTGACCGAAGCCACTACAGCGGCCGAAGCAAAAGTGAAGTTAGAGAAGATTGGAGAATCATGGAAGAATTTCGAAGATATTCAGCAGGAGATCGAGGAATATACACCCGAAAATGAAAGTGCAATACCGGCATTTGAATTGGAATGCGAGGGTGAACGTGCTTTATTTGAAAGGCAGTACTTCGAAGTAACTATGAAGCTTTACACCATCATCGATTTGGCAACGGAGCCAAAACCTGCTACTGACAATCAAGCCAATCTTCCAAATCAAAATAATCCTCAAGTTAATTCAGCCAATAGGAATGCTCCGAAGCTACCAGAAATAAAACTTCCAGAATTCAGCGGTGATTATGGAAAATGGTTGTTCTTCAAAAACAGTTTTGAAACCACAATTCACAACGATGAAAATATACCCAACGTACAAAAACATCAGTACCTCGTCGGAGTATTGAAAGGAGAAGCACTAAGTGTAATCGAAGGATTCACAATCAGCAATGAAAATTACATAAATGCGTGGAATCTTCTAAAAGCCACATATGACAACCAGATAATGATAATTGAGACACACATGGAAGAACTCTTGAAGTTTCCCGACATTAGCAAAGACAACAAGGCCGATTCGATGAGAAAATTGAACTGGCACATTCAGACAAACATATCAGCCTTGAAATCTCTGAATCAGCCCGTAGATTACTGGGACTCATTAATAATACATTTAGCTAAGAAGAAGCTCGACTGCAACGGGTCTTCCCTCTACTTCCCTTGTTTATTTATTTCCCCTTTCTCCTAATTGCTCTTTGCTCTGGAGCCAAAGCAACTATACCTCTCTTACCCCTATTCAATTTATCAATATTATTATTTAATGGTGTTGCATAAAATTTATTTGGGTCGTAGGTCGTGGACGGCCCCGTACGGGAATTACCTGTAAACAACGTTTAACAAAGCAGCGTGCACAGGGCTACTAAATACTGAAATAAAAACATATATTTTCAAACAAGAAAGCAAGAATTTTAATTCCTTTTTCTATTTCTTCCGTCAACAATGCACGGCGCGTGAACATTTACGTCCGCTTGGCAATATTGTTATGGGTTTCTTTAAAATGACATTGCCCAATTACATGAATTACAATTAATTACAATTCAAATGGCCATTAATTAGTCGTTTAGCAGTTTACTGATATTTAGGAATTCCTTTCTTTAAGACAACTCAATATTATTACCATAACTATGTACGTACGTACTTCCAAGGCAACAATGAAAATGAAAACTAACAATTACTAAATCCTAGCTTACAAATTATTGTATTACACTAATTCCGCTTAAAAAATTTCGTAAAATTTCAAGAGTCTCATGAATGTTTATTTACGTCTTTGATATGCGCAAGTTCAGATCTGATTTTTTTGATTATTTCGCGAATGCATCACTTCCCTTTTTCTGCCTCGTCGAAAACAGCGCCGTTGCCGGTTCGATGGTCCTATGCGCGCCCACTCGCACGCATCGAATGTCCACGCACGCTCCACTCGTGCACGGGCCGGTTCTCTTCAAATATTTCTCCCCAGGAATTCCAAAAAAATTGTCCAAACACCTTGCGTCACAAATTCACTACAAAAAATAGTACTTCTTCTCTCTTCAGAGTGTTACTGCATTGACAATGTCTACACAGTTATATGTTCATTATTTACTTTCTCTCCGCCGCCCAACAAATGTCTAAGTCCGAAAAAGTTTAAAAATCACGAATACGGCAAACGTGGAAACCATGTCCTCTCAACCGCTGACTAGACCGAAGTGCCGTCAAAATCATGTCGATTTAACATGTTAACTCGGATTATGAAAAATGCCGGCGAAATCCATTTCGCTTTTTTTCATTGTTGTTTCCACAAAATTTTTTAAAATGTTCAATATTTCCCGTTTTAACTTGTGTTCGTGTTTATTCGTTTCAGCTTTTCCTCAATGTTAAGGTTTTCTTGTCAAAACGGTTGTTTTTCTATTTATTTCACGTCGAAAATGCTAATTTTTCTGTCGACATTCCCCAGTAGTAATTCGTCGCTTGTTTTCTGGTATTGTTAGTTTGTAATATTTATTTATTTAGAACGTTCAATGTTTTTATAACTCTCTAAACCATTTATAAATTTTGCTTAATTCATATTACGACGATTCCCGCCGCCTCTCATTGTTTAATCAGCATTTCTTCGCAAAATCTCGATAATTCAAGTTATGCCATTTGACATGTTCGACTGGGCTTTTCCTCTAAATTTTCGAATTACAATTTTAAGAGAACCCGTCGTCCGATCTCGTTCAAACAAAAAATACAGCGTTCATTTAATTCTTCTTCAACTAACTGGTTAGTCAAAATTTCTTTCCGAATTTGTTGAACCCCTTAAAATTCTCCAGAATGATCGAAATACACCTTCCGCGGCGCGCTGTTCTTTTGTCTTGTTCATCGATTTCTAATACACGTTGTTTACTTCATAGACTACAGATCCTAAATATTTATTCTTTTGTCCACAATTGTTTTGGAGTATTCCTAAGAATAATGAAATCATTACACGACTATGCAGAGCAACGCGATTGGCAAGAGAGAAACAAGAATCGTACACCAAAAAATATGCCAACGTTAACTGATTTCACAAAGTTTCTGGCAGAGCGATGTCAGTCATTGATGTTACTACAACAAAACAGACCCAAATCTACAAATTTGAAGATATCCTATCAAAAGGATAGAGCGCAAAATAAAAGGCTAGTCATGATGAATACATCGTCCAACTGCATTTTGTGTGGAAATGGAAATCATCTTCCTTTCAACTGCGAGGCGTTATTGAAACTATCGCCAGATAACAGAAGAAAACTACTTATGGAAAAGAAATGTTGTGTAAACTGTTTGAAGTGTGGGCATTTTTCAAAGGATTGTCGATCATCAAAATGTAGGAAGTGCGACATGCCACACAACACTTTACTTCACAAAGATGGTTATACTTTGAGCAACGCGGAGAAACCAGCAGTTTCGGAGACAACTCCCAAAGTACAAAACTCTGGGAGAACTCCAGCATCCCAACGACTAAATGTAGCTTTGGCCAGAAAGACAAAATCTCAAATTTTACTTTCGACCGCACTCGTCTACGTAGAAGACAATCAAGGGAAGAAAGTCAAATGTCGAGCGTTATTGGACCCAGGAGCACAGTTAAATTTAATAACCACAAATTTAAGCAAAAGGCTTAAATTAAAACACACAAATCAGAAGCTACAGTTCAGCGGAGTTAATTGTGTCCAAGGGGAAGCGAAAGGAGTCGACCAAATACGCATTTCCTCAATGCAGAACCAGTTCGAGATAGAATTGGAATGTCTTGTGGTACCATCGATAACGGAGCAATTACCTCAATCAAAGGTCAACGTGGGCGAAGTACTTGTGCCAAGTCATATCAATCTTGCAGATCCATCTTTCAATGAGCCAGGAGATATTGACTTACTGCTTGGAGCAGGGATTTACTGGAAAATCGTTGTTGGCGAACCTAAGAATCACATCGATGGTCAGCCAGCTCTACAAGACACGCAATTGGGGTGGATTCTTGGAGGTGAAGTACAGAGTAAAGGAAATGGAAAAGCCACGTGTCTAACAGTCACCAATTATCAATTGTCACAGCAACTAGAAAGGTTCTGGAAACAAGAGGCTATACCAGAAATAAAATATCAGACAAAAGAAGAACAACTTTGTGAGAAACTGTTTGCTGATACCACAACCAGAGATTCAACAGGTAGATTCATTGTCAGGTTGCCAACACGACCTGAGGTTGTTCTGGGTGAATCCAAAGAACAAGCCAAGAGGAGACTTGAAGGACTCGAGCGAAGATTTATGAGACAGCCAACTCTGAAACAAGCATATTGCGAGTTTATGGATACAAATGAGCAGCTCGGTCACATGTCGCTTATCGAAGACACACCACTGGAAACAGGAGAGGCTTATTTCATACCTCATCACGCAGTTTTACGTCCGGACAGCAGCAGCACGAAGCTGAGAGTAGTGTTTGATGCGTCTGCGGCAACCACAAACGGAAAATCATTGAACAATAAATTAATGACTGGTCCAAATTTGCAAGCGAAGTTAGTCAATATCATGATTCGATTTCGTACTCACCAATATGTCATCACAGCAGATATCGAGAAGATGTTCAGGCAGATTACAGTACATCCTGAAGACAGATCACTGCAACATATTTTGTGGAGAAGAGACGCTCATATGCCCATAAAAATATATCAATTAAATACGATTACTTATGGCACGGTTTCTGCTCCGTTTCATGCGATGAGATGTCTGTGAGAACTTACAACTGTATACGATCAGCAGTATTCTTTAGCAGCAAAGGCGATACGTCAGGACTTTTACATGGATGATTGTATCACGGGTGGCAAGACCATAGACATTGTGATGCAGATGCAAGAAGAGCTGTTACAGTTACTCGCGAGAGGAAACATGGTACTACGGAAATGGAGGTCCAATGACAAACGGATTCTACAAAACTTAAAAATTCAACAAAACACCCACGACTTGATGATAGTGGACAAAGCAGAAGCCTGTAAGACATTGGGACTTGCCTGGGATTCCCAGCGAGACACTTTGCAAGTTCAAGTCACCTTATCACAGAAACCAGCAATCACAAAACGAGATGTTTTATCCAAGATTTCTCAAGTGTTCGACCCGCTTGGTATTATAAGTCCAGTTCTCATCACAGGGAAGATTATAATGCACCGATTATTGGTAGATGGATTCGACTGGGACGAACCACTCAACCAGGAGCAGCTCGACATTTGGGACGAGTATTACGCTTCATTGGCACTGTTAAACAAGCTGACAATTACTCGAAATGTGAATCCACATAACCAAGAATTCAGGTTCGATGTCCACGGATTCTGCGATGCTTCTGAGAAAGCATTTGGAGCTTGCATTTACGCAGTTAGCAAAATTCATGATGGAGTTGTTACCTCCAGATTGATTAGTTCAAAATCGGCAGTCGCTCCCAACAGAACTATATCTTTACCTCGATTGGAATTAGAAGGAGCACTTCTTCTCGCAAAACTTCTGAGAGAGGTAATGGACGCTATCTCACATCGAATAATAGGTACCTTCCTTTGGAGTGATAGCACAATAGTGTTGGGTTGGATCAAGACTGAACCCCGACTACTGAAGTCATACGTTGCGAATAGAGTTACCAAAATTCAGGATGCAACTGAGCATGCCACATGGGACCACGTCCCTTCGAAAGACAACCCAGCAGACCTTATATCTCGTGGAATTTCGCCAGAAGAGATTGAACACAAGGAGCTTTAGTGGTCCGGACCTGAGTGGCTAGCTACAGCAACATCACGTCCAAGTTCTTCAATGGAACCAGAAACTGATTTGCCAGAGCTGAAGAATTTAGAGACGACCCTAACCATAACGAATACTTCCCGAATTTTGCATAAATATTCCCCCTTCTCAAAATTACGTCGGTTGATTGCTTACTGGCATAGGTATCTTGGAAATATCCAATCCAGAATACATGTGAAGACTGGAAAGATGGCACCGAAAGAAACAATGACTGGCTACTTAAAGCCCGAGGAACTGCGTCAAGCAGAAACTAGCATCATCCGATGGACTCAGATGGAAGCATTATCCTCATTTCGAAAGAAATTGATAAAGAAAGAAAAGCAACCTAAGGGCAGTCCACTAAAATCACTCGATGCCTTCGTCGATGAAGACGGATTGATACGAGTCGGCGGAAGATTGAAATATTCATCACTCACGGAAGAGCAGAAATATCCTATCATTTTGCCAGCCAACCATCATATCACAACATCAATTATGAGAAGAGAGCACGTTCGACTGCACCATTGTCCACCGGAGCAAATTTTGCATGCCATTCGTCAGAGGTATTGGCCGATTGCTGGTCGAAGAGAAGCTCAGAAAATTGTTCGAAGATGTTTGAACTGTTTTTGTGTCAACCCTTCCATTCCGGAAGTTCGTATGGGCGATTTACCAAAAGAAAGGGTCACGAAGGTCACCAGACCTTTTACTGTAACAGGGGTGGATTACGCCGGCCCGTTTCAACTTCGAGAGAGTAAGCGGAGAGGCAGGCTTCAGATTTTCAAATGTTACGTAGCAGTTTTCACTTGCTTCAGCACAAAGGCTGTGCACCTAGAGCTTGTCTCGGACCTAACTACTGAAGCCTTTTTGGCAGCCTTACAGCGATTTACCGCACGTGGAGGAATCTGTTCGCAGATGCTTTCTGACAATGGAAGAAATTTCGTTGGCGCTGCGAATGCGTTAAAGGAGCTGAATTCATTCCTCACAAGGGAGTCATCAGACATCGCTTCACTCTTAGCAGAACAACATATATCCTGGCAATTCATTCCTCCTCGATCGCCACATTTTGGAGGATTGTG
This sequence comes from Acheta domesticus, assembly GCA_031308135.1. Classification (NCBI taxonomy): domain Eukaryota; kingdom Metazoa; phylum Arthropoda; class Insecta; order Orthoptera; family Gryllidae; genus Acheta; species Acheta domesticus. The sequence continues at coordinate 125,938,216 of JAHLJT010004567.1, read as the reverse complement.
GGAGGCGGCGGTAAAAATAATGAAGCGACATTTGTACACAGTGTCTCAGGGACGCATATTCACCTTCGAAGAACTATCTACTTTGCTTTGCGACATTGAGGCAATCCTGAATTCGCGACCCCTGACCCCACTCACTAGCGATCCTAATGATTTGAGTGTCCTCACTCCTGCCCATTTCCTAATTGGAGACTCACTAGTTCAACACATGCAGTTAAGTCATATCCAAGAACCCGACAATCATTTGTCAAGGTGGCAGCACCTGAAAAAGGTTCGTCAGATCCTGTGGCAGCGATGGCAGCGAGAGTATCTGCAGGAGCTGCAGCGAAGAACGAAATGGAATACGACAGATCAACGCGTCGAGTTAGGCAATTTGGTTCTTCTTATTGAAGAAGGAGTACCGCCTTTGAGGTGGTCACGAGGACGAGTAATAAAACTACATCCCGGACAAGACGGTGAAATTCGAGTAGTCACAGTAAAAACCCCTGAAGGTGTCTTCACAAGGAGCGTCAAAAAGCTGTGTCTACTGCCAATTGACGATTAAGATTGTATTCACGACGAATATTAAATCATTATATTAAAGGTAATTTTTTGGTTTTGAAAGCGCACCTTTCAAGGAGGGCCAGAATATGTTAGTAATCATAGAGCATTTTTGTTCTTTATGTTTGTAATACTGGAAAACTTATCCAACAGCGCCATCTTTGGCGAGTATCTTTTGTTCCGAGTTCTGATTGAGTCTGTCGTCAAGTACATTTCAATGTAAAAAAATCTAACAATAAAAAGATCAACATATTAAGCAAGAGGCAGTTTTGAATTTCATTTCAAGACACCATCAATAACAACTGTTATTGGCTACGGAAATAAACGCAAATATGCACAACAGGCGCTTCGTTTGAATTGAATTTTTTCGAGTTTTAACTGAGATTTTAGTATGGCAGAAATTATAATATATCAATATTACGTTACTATTTCTAATAATGGGAGAAAGTATGTGAAAGTTTCGAATTAACAGTGAATATCAAGCCAATGCGACCTTTATATGAGGGACGTTCAATACGTTATCGACATCGGCATCTTACGTCTTTGTTGGAGAGCTGAGCGGACATATGCAGGTTGTGTCTTGGTATGCTTCGGCCTCAGTTACAAATTAAGTCTGCAGTAAGCTTTTGTTGTGAGAAGATGGTAGGTGCAGTGTCGTGTGGGTCCTGTTTTTCCTGGTTCTCATTCCGCCATCACCATAGTCATTACTCAATTCCCCCCTGTCCTTCTTTTCCGCCTCCCCTTCCCCCCTCCATCACTATAGTCGTCATTCCTCTAGCGCCGTGGGTTGGTGTTAAGGCCGCGTGAGTAGTGAACCTGGGAGGGAGTCCCCGTCCTTCCCGCTCTAGCCCCATCACCCATTGCAAATGTATGAAGGGAAAAATACAAAACAATTTTTTCAAATTGTCATTTTTATCTTTAAATTGTCATCATATTGTTGTCATATCTATTTGTCATCACATTTATTTTATGTAACTTCAGCAGAGTTCATTTTTGAAACGCAGAAACCGCGCTGTCCTTTGCATTTTTTTATATAAACTCTGTTTAAAATTTTTGGAAACTGATTTCGGTCATGTCGCTGTGTACATGTAAAATCGCAATACTGTTGAGCCGATCTTGCAACATTGTTGATCGTATATACTTTTGAGTCGACGCAATACCGAGAAACTTCGTTCATTTGTAGAATTTGACGTTTATGGAATATATCTCTTACCCCAAATTTCGAGTAGGTATTTTTCCCGTAGGAATTTTTCGAGGGGTTATATTTTACCAATCATACTCACATTATCCGCCGGGCATGATTCCATCTCAACACAAACATAATACCGGGAGGACCCAATGATAGCCATGTTGAGATTTATGGTTTCGGAAATATACGCCCATTGTGGTCTCTCCTCGAATATTTGTCATACCATAAACAAATGAGGAATAATATTTACGAGGTAACTTGTTCACGACTTGTTCACGAGACATTGTTCACACTGCGCACACTGCGTTCATACTTCGCGACTTACCACTGACAAACATGTCCATGTACTTGGCTTCCTGAACGGCTTCGTACGTGAGCTGTCCGCCGTTCTTCTCAAAGGTTTCGTCCACCTCCCGCTGCAAGCGCTGCTGCACCTCGGGGTGACGGGCCAGGGCGTAGGCGCAGTAGCTCATGGCGGTGGACACGGTGTCGAAGCCGGCGAAGAAGAAGACGACCGCTTGCGCCGTCATGTCGACCTCGGTTAGCTCTAGCCAACAGAAAGAGGTCCGTAGCTTTCCAGTCCAATCAAGCCTGCTACTCGAATGGGATGTATTCACTTTTCAGTTTGGCGCCCGAGATTTTCTCCTGCTCGTCTCCAGCTTCCGCCTTGAGCTGCCCTTCACGCGCCTGCATGAGCAGCTGCAGCATGTCGGGCCGGAAGATGCCCTTCTGCTGGCGCTCCTTGATTGTATCATGGACGAGATTGTGGAAGAAGTTTCTAACTTTTGTGCTGTTGAAAGGAATCCTTAAAACCTGCAATAAGGGATTAAGGTAGGAAGAAGATAGTAAATTTATATCGGTAAATAAATTTAAATGATCACCTCAAGTCACTACCGTCTGTCAAATGTTTTATTAGGCGAGCCGCTTGACGATTATTCTTTTCTATAATAGTTTTGGTATTAGAAAGACGCCTTATTGTCATGCCGCTCTAAAATTAGTTGGAACAACCAGAATGAGAAGTAGAACAATAAGGACGGGGAGTACGAAGATAATAATAATAATAATAACAACAATATTAATAATAATAATAATTATTATTATTATGAAAATGTTCCGCAAAATTTGTGTAAGAACTTGGCTAAACTCCCATGTAATTCAAGAGACTGGGAAGTGCAAGTAATTGCTTTATTTGGAACAGCCCACATTTTGCGCAAAGTATTGTAGAGACACCAATAGTCCTTATATCTAGATACACTAATAGTCCTTAGATCAATAGTCCTTTAGGAAGCTGGTTGCAACCTGGTATATGCTCATAACATCTCTAGTCGTGAATTAAAGAAATAATAATAATAATAATAATAATAATAATAATAATAATAATAATGATGAAAAGAGGAGGAGGAGGAGGAAAACGAGAGAGAAGAAACAGAAGAATATAGAGAAGGGTTCCTCTAACTAATCGTTTATGTGGTGGATTATTTCTCGAGTATAGGTTGCCCCGTTAGATAATATCCCCAACAGCTAATATTCTAAAATAAAATTAAAAATGACTCCAGGGCCATTGTAGATAAAATATTGAATGGGATATGTTTGCTATAACATATTAGATTTCTTACCGCTTTGTGGTGCAAAAGCGATAGTCTTTCATCATTATTTCCACATCAAATTTGTTTTATTAATGCCTACTATAATCTCGTGTAAATTTGGAATATAATCTTTAAGGCACTCGCATCGTCACATCAGATTCCCAAGATCTTCAAACATGTGAGATTCCCTTTGATTATAAATGTAATGGTTAGTTAATATTCTACGAGATACGAATCACACGTAACAATATATTTCTACAAAGATGCGTATATTTTGTATTATTTACCTCCATTATCTTAGGCAGAAACATATATGCAAGAAAAATAAGAGCTTTGATTCCTTTAGTGTTGGTCAGGTCTCGCCCCATATTGTAGAACTCGTTTTCTGGTTGCCCTAAGGAGTCGACCTCAATTCCAAAGGCGCTGGTAGCTATGACGTCATTAGCGAACCGTGTGAAAAAATCCTTCATCTCTGCTTCGTATACTCCGTCTACAAAAAAAGGAAATGTTAGTACACATCAGTCTGTCCAGCCTATTTTTTGAAGGTTTGTGTACAGCATTTGAAAAAAGTGGTGTGGATACACACCTCTGCTTTTTTCGAGTTTCCTCATCAAAAATTCAGCCATCTGGACTCCACAGAGATCTACGAGCTTGAAAATATTTCGCATCTTGCTGGAGGTGAAAGCAGGACTTAATGTAGCTCGCATATCTCGCCATTCTTGACCTAAGGATATAGATAAAAAACTGTAACACGAAAAGAAATGTGTAATTCAAATATTCTTTTCAATAGTTATAAAATACCCAGCTTTTTATAAGTGTGAAATTTTATAAAATCAGAGCATGTTTATAATCGACGAATTGTATTGATGTAATAGGATGTGCACTTTTGTACTTCAGTCAGGCAAATGCCGATCAGGGTAGCCGATATCGCAAAAGCAGTAGTGCCATGGCGATCTCGGATCGAAGGATCCGAGTTCGAATCCCACCACGGGCATGTGTGTTTTACGTTGTGTCTGTAGTCTGTGTGTAATGTGCTTGTGTGTCGCCTGTGGTTGGTGTCAGGAAGGGTATCCGGCCATAAAATCTTCGCCAATTCAGAGTAAAAATGGAGTGTGCGAAAAGTTAATAAAAAAATGAGCCCGCCCCCATCAGCGCCGACCTCGTAGAATCGGGAAAAAGTAAGAAAAAAATATCTTGATTCAGACATATCAAAGTCACAGGCAAGGTGACAAGCTTTTAAGAGTTCGCGGACAATGCGTTCAGCGAAACTGGCGTGAGGTTTGACAGTATTAGGTGAAGAAACTTCAGGATGACGGTACATCTTTGAATTCCTGGCCCATGTGAGACAGAGAAGTCTCTTGACAGTTATTGCCCCAAATTTCGAGATATCAATTTTAATTTCCTCTACCAAATTGAATAAATTATCCCTGTAAATGACATAAATTAACAATATTTGAATTTAATGATTGAGAATAAAATTAGATATTTTGAAACGAAAGGATCCTGACTTCGCAATTGCGTTTCCATAGTGCAATAATCGCAATAACTTCCTGCGTTCTGGTTAGAAACAAAGATTCTTGACAGAAAATTTGATACTACAGAATGGCACATTTTTTCTCGAACTAGTCAGTTTCCGTATTCTGGATACTGTGCTGTCTTTTCGGTTTTGCTCCATTGTATCCTCAACTACCGTCTATTGGCACCTGAATGTAATTTTTTCAGTTTTTTTCGGATCCCTAATAGTTGAATTGAAATATGACTTTAATAATATTATATAAGGGTGTAATCTCGTCGAATATGCAAATTTTAATTGGAAAATTTGAAGTAGTTTTCTAGAAAATGTCGTTTGAGTGTTTCTGGAAATACGCATTTTAGCGCTCAATTTCACCGAAAAATTTCGATTTTTCGAGAAAGTTTGTAACAAATTATTTCAAGCAATTGCACTCACAAATGCGATCATGTATTAAAAAAATGCCCTAATTGAAATCTTGACATGAGAGTAATTTGAAAAAACTTTCAATTTTTGAAGAAAAAAAATGAATACATAGAAGTGGCATGATATTTCAGTATAGTTAGTACTATTCGTATAAACTATTTAAAGAAAAAAATTGGAGTCATTTTCGAGAAAGTGGTATTTAAGCGCTTTTGATATCCCACAATGAGGAATTTCGAGTTTATTTTAACAGAAAAGTTTTGAGTTTTCGAGAAATGCGCATGAAACATTTACACTCAAAAACGCAATAATGTATACAAATCGCTGGTAGTATAAATATTAACGACGTGAGAGATATCAACAATATTACATTTGCTTAATTTTTGAAAAACTAGTGGTGCTACAGAATGGCACAGACTTTCCCGTATTAGTTCTCTATTTTCCTGGGTCTTCGCTAGCTATTCGGAATTGCCACATACTCTTTTTTGCCAGCTACCATCTATCATCGCCAAAAGTACATTTTTTTGTCATTTTCTTAATTTTTCGGTTTCCTATTGGTAGAACAGAAACATTAATTTTAGAATATTAAAGAACACAAAAACCTAGCCGTAAATGGCAATTTTCTTTAAAAAATTATGTGCCGTTTAAGAGAAAATGGCGTTTTAGCACTACTAAAAATGCGAAATTTGAAGCTCATTTTCACAGAAAATTTTTGAGTTTTCAAAATACTTTATTTGAAGTTATTTGAAGCACTTACACTCACAAATATAATCATCTTTACAAATCGCGGATAATGTGCATATTAAAGATGTGAGAGATCTTTCAAAAAATTTACATTTATATAATTTTTGAAAAAAACAAAAAAAACTCAAAATAAACTTCACGCTATACTAATGAATGTAATTAGCACTATCCGTTACAAAAGTTTCAAGAAAAAAATTGCAGCCATATACGAGAAAATGACGTTTGAGCATTTCTGAAAATGCCGAAATTTGAGCTACTTTTCACAGAAAACAGTAGTGTTTTCGAGAAACTTTACTTGACATTATTTAAAGCATATATACTCGTAAATATAATAATGTGAAAAAATCGCCGATAATGTAAATATTAACGACGTGAGAGACAAGTAAAAAAATTTACATTTTTGTAATTTTTGAAAAAACCAACCGATAGACCAAAATGGCTTATATGTCATTGATAGAGTACATTTACCACTATCCCTACCAAAAGTTTAAAGAAAAAATTTGGAGCCGTTTTTGAGAAAATGTTGAAAATTCCCGGGGGGCTTCATATAAAGTACCCCCAAATTTTAAAGAATCTTTTTCAAAATCACAAAGCTTCGACTAGAATCAGATCGACTGGGGAATATCAATTTTGAAGAAAATCGACCGAACGGTTTAGGCGCTAGCGTTGACCACAGACGGACAGACGGACGGAATGCCGTCAATCGATTTTTAAGTACAAAGAAGCAACAAATCATGGATTTTGACCACACCACGAGATAGAGGATTTTTTTTCTTAATTTAGGAACTGGTTTTATCCACTTATTCGTTTTCACGGCCCGGCAATTAATTTTTTTCCGCCGAAAAGTGGCCATTTTTTCGCGCAGCATTACATAACTTTCCCTTTACTACGTATATCACTCCGTGTATATGTACGTATACGGGAAAGTTAAAAAAAAAAGAATATAGGAAATGTCGTTTATGTAATACACTCAATTTACCATGATCAACAAATTTAATTGAAAAAATTGGAACTATGTTGAGAAAATCTTGCTTCAATTATTTTTCACTATTGCCCATATTTCACTCAAAATTGCTCGAAAACTACTAAAATGATGAAGAAAAGACCGTGACATTAATTAAAGAACTAATTGTAGAAAACTAATTTCATTTCAAGAAAAAATCGCAATCCTCAATATTCAGAGTTAATAGAGAAATTGGACCTATGCCATCATTATAGGTGTACTTCAGTCTATTCTTACAAAGAAATGGAAATAAAAAATGGAGCCAGTTTTGAGATAATTTTGAAAATGTCCCAAGGGCTTCATGTAAATTACCCCCAAAATTTAAAGAAGGTTTTTCAAAGTTGCAGAGCTTTGAGTCGGGCCAGATGGACCGGAGAATATTCATTTTGGGAAAAAGCCTATGAATAGTCGGAATTAATGTTAATCACAGACGAACAGACAGAAGGACGTTTTGAAAAAAGAAAACAACACTTTTTCGGTGTCAGATACCCCAAAACGTACATTTCCCTTGAAATCTCGAAATTTATTTTCCGCAGCATTGAAGAACTTTTTATTTACGACCTATATTACTAATTTCATGTAATATACACGAGAAAGTATATTCGCCAGTAAGAGCAATGTAATAAATCTACTGGATGAGATAGACTCATAGAGACTTGTTAATTTAATTCACGTCGTTGCTAAATACAAATAACGGAATTTTTTATTTCATTTGTATTTAGCAATATTTGTATTGATTAACATTTCAAAGATATTGCTTTTCAAACACATTGTCCATTGGCTTAATGATTTTAGTGGGAAGATTTTTTAAAGAAAATAAACATGAAATGCAGAAATAGGTAATGAAGAGCGAGTATATAATCATAATTCAGATCTCGGTTGATTGAGAGAAAACATCCTACAAAGACGTTTTCGTATGTAGCAACCATTCTTAATATTTCGGGCGCGCTTTGTGCTTACGTTCCCCTCTACAGCTTATGCTTTGGATTTGGAGGGGGAGGGGGAATGATGGAGGAGTTACGGGAAGTTGCTCACTGGTGCACCTCGCTTCCCAGTAGCGCAGTTTGTCGTGGCTGACCTAAATGGATATATGTAGTTGAGTAATATCAAAGACTTCAGTCTTGGTATTCTAATATTATGAAGTTTAACATTAAGAATGTGATTATTATCCTGTACTAAATCTACGTTATTATTTTAAGGGAATTAAAATATTAAAATGATACCTTTTAGCGAAAAGAGATTTCTCGCGAACATAGGCTCAAGTTTTTCCGACCCTATTGCCTGATGATCAACGAAGTGATCGAAGTCTTTGACTGCAACCAACTTGATGAGTTCCGGGTCTCTGATAAATATTACGGGTTTCATGAACTGAAAGAAGCCAAAGACTGGGTGGCCCTCGAATTTTCTGTAGGAATCGACTGTGAGATCAAAAAAATTCGTCCTTCCGAGCATAAGAGCGCCCACGTTCCCGAATAAGGGCAGAGGGCGCGCGTAGGGCATCCCTCGGCGTCGGAAGTGGTCGTGCGTCCACGTGGTGAGCCAGTACAGGAGGGCGCCCAGGCCTCCCACGAGGACAGCCCAGTCCACCCACGTGGCCCTCGCCACGACGCTGCCAATGCCAGGAATCCAGCCCAGCATCTTGAATTGCTCCTGAAAACATAGTGTTATAATTTGCATCACAATTATAACGTAACCATGACAATATATTGACTGTAGAAGGAATCGCCTACGACCATTTGGTGGACTTCATCTGGTTTTGTTTTCCGATACGTTCATTCACTTTCACGTTGATAAGGAAAGAGCGTACATATGCATGTAGATAAAAAATTTATATTAACGATTAGGGTCCGGTTTTGAAGTGCGTAAGATGCGTCTTTTTTAAAGAAAGAAATATTTACAGAACTGTTGGAGTGATTTCAGAAATGGATGAAAGTTCATCAGAAACAAAAAAAAACCTCTATTCTATTGCGGAAATTTTGGCCGGAAATGTCCACTTTTTTATTGCAGTGATAACATATACATGCCAATTTCCTTTCGGAAGTCGAATTATCGTCAGTCCTGGGCGATTTTGATACTATGTTGTTTTTCGATTATATACAAAAGGAATCCGCGTGTACTTTCTCCATTCTACAATGATATGTGATTATTTTATCTGGGATCTTCATTTATTGTTATGATTTTCCTTTTTTTCGAATTTCATTTCGCGTTTCAGTAAATGGTAGTGATCTATTATTTTAGCTATTTTTATTTTGTCGGTTATTCATTACGTAAAGCAGTTGATTAAATATTTGACATGTAATGTACAGTGGCGAATCTAACACAATAACTTTGGCTAGGCTGACGTATGATTATCTACATTCTACTTTTCTTATACAGCAGTTCCACGCGTCGGTTTTTCATGGTCGCAAATTTGTCAATCATACGGTCTTTAAAAGTTTGATCACCTGCCAGCTGTTTAACATTTTTAAAATGTAAAATTGTCTGTTTTAAAATCGTTTTTTGTCCAAGATATTTAACAGGCCTGAAGAGCAGTTGAATGACTCTGAATCCCGGTTTTCATCATAGTCGGTGATATTTTGGAAAATATCTTTAATAACATTGTATTTTGTTTAAATTATATGGACAACTCCAGAATTAAAATTCCAACGCGTGCTACACGTTTGGGGTAGTCTGAATCCTTTATTCTCCTAAAGTTGTGCTCTTTTCGATGACTTGCTGAACAATGTATGGAAAGCGGCAATATTATAGATAAAAAGCCTAACTTGTTTAATATTTTTCGAACAATGTAACATTACTAGATTTAGATTATGCGCATAACAATGTAAAAATACTCGAGGACATACTTCTTTAACGGAATGTTGGACACCAAATCGATCTCCTGCCACAACGGCGGCCCCACCATATGTTTGGCTTACAATTTTATCAGTAATGTCATAAGAATTAAGCACATTGATAATAACTTTTGGTGGTACAAATGCAGTTTTGTCACTCGAAACATCAAAAGTAGTAAATATTGTAACCGCTAAAGCCGTTTACATCAAGGAAAATATAAGTTTTTCATAAGTAATATCACGAGAAGTGCTGTGCTAGGCGGTAAATTCACGACTCGCGTAGCGAGGAGTGAATTTACCGGCTAGCACAGCACTTCGAGTGATATTTAATGTGACTATTTCACGAATAAACCCATTACATGATTTGAAATGATAATTTAAATCATAGGAATTACGAAAAAGGGAAATATTACTCAATATTACAACCGAAAAATGAAAACCTTTTATTCAGCTCCGGCTTATCACTGCCTCCTGGAATAATGTATAATCAAGTAACATTTGAATAACAGTTGAATGCAGAAAATGATTTCAAATATGTTTCAATTTTATGGTAATAAAACTTTCGAAAAACAATTATAACAAGGCTACTTAAAAGAACATTTATTAAAAGCACAATCATTCAAGTTGTAGGAAGTTGTTTTCAAAGTCTTGCCCTTCCGTGGAAGTATTTGAAATGGAAGATGTACAAGATGAATTAGCAGCGGAACTCGTCGATTTCGAATGGATTGAACACACGTGTGTACTCATTAAAGTATTTTCCTGAGTAACTTTTGTTGTAACTTTCCACATAGTTTTGATAGCATATTCTTTATACCCACCATCTAATCTTCGTATATTAATTACCTAAAATATGTCTAAATTCTTCATTTGTAGTTTGTGCTGTCCATTTGTATTTTCTTTCCTCACAAAATTCTTGAAATTGCTTCCACACGCTTTCTTTGTTTCGGTTTAACCAGGGTTTAGGGTGGCGCGGTTCCTTTGGTTCCTTTAGTGAACCACTTACTCTCGTGAATCGTCCGCCACGGTTCACTTACGGTTCACTTCAGAGGTGGCGATAAATTAAAGTGAATTATCTTCGGGTTGATTAGCTTTGATGGGTCAAAGCATAAATATACAAGAAATGAGCAATTTCATATTTTACGAAAAAATTCTTCTTCATCACGACACTTTTAAAACAACTTCACTTCACATTGAAAATTACACTTCACTACACTTGTTTTTGTTGAATTAAACTTGTTTCTAAGCTGATTTCATTGCTGTTTGAACTCAAATATTAGTAAAGACATGTTTTTAGATTTTAAAAAGCCTTCTAGTAATGTCACTTTCAGTTGTTCCCATAACAACAAATTTATTTACTGGCACTATTTAATGCGATTAGTGCGATTAGAAAAGTGGTATTTCGTGTTTTTTCGTATTTCAAGACATCTTTTAATAGATTTTGTGTGTCTACCGTGATGGAAGATGTAAATGCAGGATTTATTTATGATTAACATATTATGTAGTATTTGCTTTAAAAAGTAGACGAGTTTGTTTTTAGTATTAAAATGGAGGATTTGAGAGGTGCAAGTCTCCCAATAAAAAACGTGTAAGTAGTATGTGTTTGTGAAATAGAATTGATTTTAAATATTTGTATTTATTTTATTAGCTTAACAAGTTATTTTTTATTACTAATTTTTTCAGTTCGTAAAAAGTAGGTTTTTCTTTCAGAAACAAGCTTGACGTTTTTTTCGTGTTATGAGGGTGTAATTCGTGCCGAGATACTACACTAATTTTCAGTATTACTATGGTAGTGGTAATACTATTAAAATTGTATAATTTCAACGACTGTGTGAGTGGATTTTTTCTTTTAAAATTCCGTTTTCTTTAACATATTAAGTAGAATTGGTTTAAAAAACAAACGAGTTGGTTTATTCGTATTAAAATGGGGGGTTTGTGGTTTTTTTTTTTGACATCGTGAGTTCGGCTAACCCATTTCAAGTTATATACTGCGATTTTTCTAGGAAGAGCTCTCAAGATAACTCAAATCCCATCTTCGCGATGGAATATGTCACGGCATTTCGCGTCTTTTCTCGGTCTTGCCGGTAGAAGTCGCATGATCGCAAGCACTGCTTCATACGGTCGCGATCGTGCGAAAGCTAGCGGAACGACTGTGAATGATACGAAATGCCGTGACATATTCCATCGCGAAGATGGGATTTGAGTTATCTTGAGAGCTCTTCCTACAAAAATCGCAGTATAGTAGGTAGAAGCGTGGGCCAGATTGTAGAACGATTTCAATACAGTATTTTGCGAGATGATTAACTGCAATATTACTCGACTTTTGCCATGAGTTTTTGAATACGTGTCAGAGTGCCAGATAGAAATACAGTTTCGTTACTGGACCCAGATACTTGAAAGGTATTACTGTAAAGAAAAAAACAATTTAGTAGTCAAGACAATAAGTTACCTGATTGACATATTGTGTGTGATGTAAAACGTAGTTGTTTAGTTTAACTTAAAAATTTCATAAGATAAAGAGATCTCACAGGAGTAAATAAAATTATTATTTTTTGCTTAAATTTGATTAAACTGAATATTGTCGTATCAGTAACGGTTATACATTTTATTTTTTGGAACAAGTTAATTTGTCAGAACAGTTAGTAGATTAACATACTTTCTACATAGGGCATAGTGTTGGTATTATCAATTTACATTATATATGAATGGTATTTATATGTACTGCATATTGAGTGTATACTATTGTATGTGTTTTCCAGCAAATGTGTATAATGGTAATTGTGTGTAAATAACGTATTATAGGAATTCTGATTCTTTAAATCATTTTAAGAATATAATTGGAAGATTTCGAAGTTCAATTGCAATCAGATTTTCATGATATTTAGTAAAGACATTATAGTTTTTTTCTTAAACCTGATTTTAGCAGGGCATTATTAGTCAATTCCTGTTATTCAATGTACTAATTCTGAGAACAGAATATATTGTTTTGGTTATTTTCGTAAACATAGGACAGTCGTGTTCTCAATCATATCCCAGTGCACACGTCTTGAACCCTTTCCCTTGGAAAGAAAGTCTACGAAGGACCTTCTTGTATGAGTGTGTTGTGGCATGATATTATTTAAAGCCGCAATAACGAGTAACAAGGGAGTATTACTCGAGTCACCAGTCTCCTCCCATACCCAAGGTAATTCTACCCATATTGTTGGACAAGCTAAATTCAACTACGAATTTGGATCAGGTGCTAGGTGGTCGTCTACTGCCCCACCTATCGCGCCACCACCAACATTGGGAGGAAGGCAAAAAGGTAAAGGTGGTGACAATATTTCTTTGGAACCTTCTTCTGTATAGAATCTAACAGAATAGAACTAATAGAATCACTTGCGATTTATACGAAACATCATCTGCTTGGACATCAACAAACTGACAAGAACACAATTCTTCCTTAATACGCTCATGCGTTACTTCTATGAACGATTCAATCAGTTCATTTTGAATAGTACTTGTGGTATCTTTGAAACTGGAAGTGCTTTGCAGATGGTCACGAATAAATTGTTCTTGTTTTGATAAAAGTTCCAATAATTCAAGATAATTTCCTTTATTGTCAGGAGTTTCATATTCCGTATGTCCTGTGAAAGCAAGTTCTTGTTCTCCAAAAAAACACATCTATAAGTCTCTCGATTTCTAATCTGTTTTGTTTCACTACTTCATTATGTTTAATAGCTTGAAACTTGGCATCTTCGGAAATAGTGTGTTCAATTCTCTGACGATCTAATGAAAGAAAACTCTTCGTTTTGAAGGTATTTTCTTGAGGATTGATGTTTTTCTGTCTTTCTCGCGAAATTTTTGGTTACAGTAACACCACATGCAGCTTATGTTAATTCTTTTTCACCGCTATACAAAATACAAGTATAACATAACTTATTAGTCTGAGAACACCCTGCTAGCCATTGATACTTCTTATACTAGGAATATTAAACATTTCTGTATGGTTTTTCATCAACTACTTTAACATCTAAATGGAGGTGTGAACCTCATGTCTTTATACATGCATTTGGTTTCATAAGACCAACTGAAAAAAATGTCAAAATAATATATTAAAACGCTAACATTTAATTCTGGAGGAACTTTTCTTCTAATCTGAAGAATATTGCTAGATTTCTTTAGTCGCCAGGTATCGCGTGATCGCGAGGGTATCAAGCAATGCTTGCGATCGTGCGACTTCTAGCGGCACGACCGAGAAAGACGCGAAATGCCGTGTGATATTCCAACGTAGCCGTAGGGGCTTGAGGGGCAGAGTTAGAAAAATCGCACTATAGTCTCAGTGCAGCGCTAGATTGCCCAGCTCATGCACTAATCCCTCCACATCGGCGAATTCGCTATTCGCGAGTTCCGAACATTCGCCATTAGAGAAATGCTACCGGTTTTAACATACGCGAGTGTGTCTTTCAGTCGTACATATTTTAAAGCGAACACATTTCATTTCCTTTATCAGCGTCAACTGGGAACCGAACTTGACAGACACCGGAGCTCAAAGTATCACGTTCTTCAAAAATGTCAAATTTGGAATGTCAATTCACATTAATAGCGAAACAAAATAGTAAAATATTTCAATTCAGTTGCTTCAAGCTGGAGGTAAGGGTTTTGGCCACAGAAACGGAAAAGCCATTCAGGATCTGTAATGATTTCACTGATGAGTATAGCTTCTGGAAATAATCAGCGAAGAAAACCTCTAACTAACTCGAATGAACTAACGGAAGCGAAACTGCTCCTGGAGCAACTTCAATGTCAGAACTGTGAATGGCGTTCTATAACTTCAACAAGCTCTGGTATAAAGGGCATTTGAATATGATCCGAACATGGAAATTACTTCGAAATATAAGAGAGAGAAATAGAAGCAGCAACTCTTCCACATTTGGATATTAGAATGAGGAGGATATAAAACAAAAAATAACAGAATCGTGTCGAGTCACTTACAAATTTGAAATAAGTTTCAAATATTGTTCTTTTTGGGATGTTAATTGGGAATTCTGTTGGTAGTAGTGTTAAGTTTTACCACAATTGTTGGTCCTTTTTTAAAATTTTTAAACAGTTTTTCGATATCCAGGAAACTAACCCACGTTTTTTCATTAAAAGATAGACTCAACACTCGCGGATTTGACATTCGCCATGCTTTTCGGGAACCTAACTCTCGCGAATGTTGAGGGATTACTGTATTGCGATTCCCCCACTCCTTGAGTACCCCCACTCCCCATTCCTCAGCGGGCGCTCGGAGGCCGTCGTTACAAAGCCTCACAGTGGAAGAGGAGTACGATAGATCACAGCGCATTTATTAAAAATTCCGAAGGAATAATTTTGAAAAATCGAGTTCTTCAATACCAAATTACCTACTATTTCGTATTTTGTACATTATAGTTAAATTTCGCAAAATTTAGGGTAGGCTAAGCCTCAAAAGCCTCTTAAGCGCTTCGCCACTGGTAATGTAACACCTTATTTCATTCAGTTTTGAAGTACAATAGCAATTTCACTTTTGCGTTTGTTTGAAGTTTCAAATCACAAAGCCTTTTGTTTAGATAAACTTGCAATTCCTTCCTATAATCCACCTTTTCAGTTTCTGCGTGTCTCAAGATATGGGATTGCTTTGGATTGATTGGAACCGTTTTATTAGAATATATTTTACAAGTTAAGTTTGCAACTACTTCGTTGCTTTCACACGCGACTAGCTCCTGCAAATAAGTTGTTGCATTAAAAATACATCTGCTTTCTGAAATTTGTGCTATTTTTATCTGTCTTATAAAAATGAATAAATAAATTCTAATATCTTGTTCTTCTTTTCTAAATGACCAAAAGCATCATTATATATTTTCAAGTTTTCGAGTCATTTTCCCTTCTTTATTAGAAATTTGTTTAGTGTTAGCTGCTTCTTTTTTTATTCTATTCTAGAGTACCTCTCTAATTTTACCTTATTTTTCTATTATTATCGACCTTACACAATTTGGTTGACCGCAAGATTCTTTTCATAATATTTTTTTAGTTTTTGAAAGACTACAATTATGAAAGTTAGTTGGAAATTGCTTTAGTTTCTTGTATATGTACTTACGAGGGATTCCTTTCTTTCCTTAATCCTTAAGGAAAAATATATGCGCGTGATACGTCATTGCATCATTGCATTGGGCTTATTTGGTGGGTGTATTTGTGTAATTCTTAAAATTGTTTAAATATAACTAAGTATGTTTTGGGTTATTACATGTCTTCTATGGTATTCAAGGACTTAACTACAGAATAACTCTTTGGGGATAACCACTTCTAAAATTCCTGCTTTAAAGCTGTTGCCTGTAGATGTCTGCCATTATATTTTAGAATGACATTTGATCGTGAAGGATCACGTAACAATAATCTCGCTTTCGGCAGAGTTAGCTCAGGTCCTCAAATACTGCCTCTACAGCGACTTTTACCGAGAGATCCTAGAGTTCGAATCCCGTTTTTCGACTCTAGAGAGATAGCTAGGTCGCGTTCATCTGCTATTTGGTGGAGGAGCAGCAGGCTGCTCTAATCTTTAGTTTTCCGTGGTTTCCTTGAATAATACCAGGCGAATGCCGGAGCAGTACACTAACAAACGGGCTACGACCACGCACGATATTTCCTTCCTCTACATTTCCCCTTCCTCTTCTCTTACAAATACACACACATACTTATAGGCACTACACTACCCGACTTGCAGGGAAAACCAATCGGAAGCCTAGGGCTTGTTCCGGCAATGGCGGTGACCCGCTGACGGAGATACCTAGAGATGGAATCCTCGCAAGAGTAGGAGTAGATCGACTCCGGATCCCACATTCTAGCAGGGAAAAGACACCGCCAATTCTAGCGATATAACATTCACTGCACTTGCGAGACTAATGATAGTTGACATCCGGTTGGCGCGTCCGGAAACACTAATCAGTAAATAACAATCTCTAATTAGATAAGATAAAATAAACACCACATAAAAGCCGGCACGAAAGCCTTTGCTGATAAGTTCAAACTGCTGAAGGTAATACGCAACAACGAGATACATTGAGTGATTTCCTGTTTAATTAATCTACAGTGCGAAACATGCTGTGATAGTAGGTGGAAATGGGCAAATTACAACTTTGTGTTACGCTGTGTTATTTTATACTGATAGTTGACTCAGATGATGTCTACAGTTTTTCTTAGAATTTATCTGCACTTCTGAAATTCATGGTGTCATTTTCCGAGGAAAAACGTAAACAAGTTTCGTTGCTGTTGACCAGAGAAGCTGTAAACCTTAAATAATGAAATTTTAAAAAACGAAAAGTTGCATAAAAAGAACCGGTAGACCCTACTAGTAAATAATAAAAGAATTATTAAAGAATTAATAATGTTCTAGAACGTGGAATATCTAGTGAAAGAGCTACCTGCAAAAATAGGAAAGCTACAAATGAATAAAGTGAGAATGACTGGCTTCCTCAGATTTTTTATATGATTCCGCGTATTTGCAATTTATTTCTATAGAAATATTAGGCAATTTTCTTAAGAAATGTACATGAAATTATTACTCCTACATATTTTACACTAATCGTAAAGTTACATCTAGCGGGAATATGTCGTAATCTTCGTTTTCCTTTACTTTCGTCTAAAATATTAACAGAGAGATGATTTCGATGATAAAAGTTGAAGTATAAAAAACGTGTATTACTCACCTGTGTGGCTGCTTAAACACCTCGCGTGCGTGGATGAAGCGGCGGCCGCGGCGAGTGTGAGACTGTGCTGCCAGAGCGGCCGCCTCTTACATCATCTGCCATCTCTGCCCGGTGCCCGCTGGACTTCACTGGGAGCGATGCAAGCGCGCTCTTTCGCTGGGAATGCAAAGGACGAGAAGGTTCTTGGGCGCCTGATTTGAAAACTCATTTCCCTAAACGTGTCAGAGTGCGCCCGCACGCGTTACTTGCCCGTCTGGGATGCGATGTGGGTCGCTCCTGCGTGCACTGGCCACTTCCCCTGTCTCTGCTCTCATTTCTCCTCCGAATTCGAAAAGGAGTACACTAGCGGAAGCTGTAGCGGGGATAGTAAGCGCTAAGCG
This sequence comes from Acheta domesticus, assembly GCA_031308135.1. NCBI lineage: Eukaryota > Metazoa > Arthropoda > Insecta > Orthoptera > Gryllidae > Acheta > Acheta domesticus. The sequence continues at coordinate 125,920,316 of JAHLJT010004567.1, read as the reverse complement.
CGCTCGAAATATCACGACAAACGGTTTGCTTCGTACAAAAATATTTTGCCGTATTTTTTGTTTCTTTTCTTTTTTTTATTTATTCTAGCTTGGCCATTGGGCCTCTGCAGCCGCATAAGATAAATATATATGTAATACATAGATAATATTCTAGTTTTATATATTATACAATATCGTGCTTCAGTGATTTATCATGAGAAAAAGCTCATCGGTTCTAGTCTATGGGGAATCGAAAAATTCTCTTGGTAGTCTTCTTTTTAATCTTTTGCGATGAGGATTTTTCTTACCTAAATGAAAGTGAATGGTGGAAGGGATTTTTTTCTATTAAACTACTGAAATTTAATTTGTTATATTTTATTAGTTTTTACCATATTTCGTGAAAATATTCTTTTAAAATTCTTCCTTAATTATTTTGTCTAGGAACAGGAATATATTTAATGGTAAATTATTTGCCGGTTTTCGTTTTGTATTTTGTGCTTTTTAATGATTCTGTTATTTGTTGTATATAGTAATAATGTGAAATAAATTACCGAGTCTCAATGTTATCTATCTTCTCTATAGCGCGTCCGAGGTTAAGAATGAAGTGCAGGGTCTTATGAGCTTTTCCGGTAAATACATCCTCAAAACTGTTTTACATGCTCATTAATATAATTTTTCATAACAACAATTACATTAGCAGAATAATACATCATTATATATTTACTACAAATCGTGGTGAATATCTTTCGAATTAATTAATTTTTGTACGAAGGGATACGTTCGGCTGGTGGATCAGTCACATGTGCGGTGTCACGTGCTTCAATTGCCGTATCATGCTGTGCTCAGAAAGTTCGCACTCCGGTTATTTACCTGTGTTTGTTCGCATGTGTTTAGTTGTGTTTTGTTTTTGAGATTTATGGTTTTAATCACTTTTTCTTCTTCTTCACTTCCAGGATTAGGCAGCTGCCTGTTCCGTCTTCACACTTCAAACCATCTTCTACGTGGTCTTCCTACACTCCTTCTTCCTGTTGGGTTGTAGTGCAACATTTGTTTAGGTAGTCTATTATGTTCCATTCTTTCTAAATGTTTTTTCCAGTCTTGTTTACATGGTTTTAATTGTTTAAATTTACTTGTTTACAACCAATTACAATGGTTTTAATCACATCAAAGTTAAATGTAAATTCGTTTACTTTCCTTTATTTTGATTTTTAAGTTGTGGTAAATTTCTTAATGTACAATTTTTTAACTTTAATTTCTTTTTCTTTACAAACTTAATTTAGAATGTATGATCCACCAACCACAAAGCGCAAGAGTGGTTAAGTGCTCTGTAGTGGGGAAAAAGAAATGGTTATTAATGTTTATAACTATTTAAGTATAATTATATTTTCGAAGGGAATTGGTTTTCCTGGGAGATGACTGTCCGCTCTCTCGGCGTGAGGCTGCTCAGTTTCCCATAAATCAAATCAGTTTGTTCCCGTGGGTCCGACGTATTTTGTTGTCAAAGGAAGTTCAAATATTTTGTTCAGTAATCAGAACTTTTTCTACTGTTGAAAAAGAACAAGAACCTTGGCCTTTATGCAACTGCATGTAGTTGGCTTGGATTTTGGATATTGTATTGAAATAGTGGTGCAATTTAAAATTAAAATTTATTCCTGATTTCTTAACCGGGGGTCAAAGATGACTGGGGTTTTGGTGGGCCAAGCCGATGCCCATAGGCTTATACCGTTAAATACCACAGACGCCCCCTGTAATGGGGTACTCCGACAGAAGAGCGATTGAGCAGTGTAGATCGGGGTGTAGTCAGGAAGTTCGTTCTCTCTTCTCCTCGTGATGGCCCCTGGGCATTCTCTGAGGTAAAATTTTGAGAGTAGCCAAAGAGAGACGGACGAAGGCGGGTCTCCGGCGCCTTAAAATGGGAGCATTTGGGATAAGGGAAGGAAAACCCTTACAGAAAACCAAGGGGAAGGGGGTCCTCCGGAGATGTAGTGAAACCAGCCTCCCTAGAGGAAGGACACCTCAATTACAAATCCGGTCCTCCAGGGCGGGGGTTGAGAGTCGGGCCAGCTCCTCGTCTCTCAGAAAAACATGTCAATGCTAAAAAGCCTAATCAAGGAACAAAGCCGGACCTGAAATATAAACGAGACAAGGCAATCGAAAAAGGACTATTTGGAACATGGAATGTAGAAGGTATTAACACAAAATGCTTACAAGTTTTCTAGGAGTTAAACGGATTACATCTAGATATGGCAGTACTCACTGAAACAAAAACAAAGACAGGGAAGTGAAATCCAAGAACAATATATTAATTTCTATAGTGGGATAGATAAAAATCAGAGAGCAAAATTTGGGGTTTCTTTCGCAGTCCTTAACAAGTATAAAAAATATATTACAAATTTGGAAGCAGGTGTTACCAGTACAATTGGGAGACTGTACGGCCGGATATTAAGGGAAAGATTGGAAATAGAGATGGAGGAACAGAGCGGTTTTTGCGCAGGGAAATCTTGAATTGACAACATATTCTGTCCAAAACTATATTGTAAACTGTATTCAAAAATTATTAGTGTAGGCAGAGAGATTCATACAGTATTTGTAGATCTGAGAAAAGCATTTGACTCGGTACCCTCAGCCAAACTGTGGGATACTGTGGTAGATGTGAATAGAAATATAGTGTATATTGTGATAAAATAATAAGAATGATTAATTTTACTTTATCTAATTTAATTTGCTAGCTCAGTTCTTTGGTTCTCATGCTCTCTATACAGAGAAGTCTGGAAGTCTGAAATTATTTATATTCCGAAGGAATTACATACAACGTGGCACAACAATAATTTTGTTTATTAAAAATGGAATTTGAGATTAACAATATAAAATTCTCTTGCTTGATTTCATGCATTAGGTTCACAGTACCGAATTGTCTGGCGTTGTGAAACGATGGCCCCGCAGTTCGTAGCCCCTTGACTTCCGCGCCGAAAATCCGTCTTCGCGCCGGTCGTCGCCGAAATCGTCTGCTTCTTTCTTGCTGCTCACTTCTTGCACTATTGTTCCACAATTTGTCCTCCCTATTCGCGTCGATGTCCAACTTAAATAATTCAGCTTACATACGCGCCGCTACCACCAGGATCCAGTCAACCCCCAACTCCTCTAGTCCAGAGCCCCCTTCTCGCCCGTCAACAACCTTCGTTACCTAGTAACCGCGACCGTCCAGATTATGCGCGGCGTTTGTTTTATAATATTTTGTATATTACAGCTCCGTCCGTCCAGATCAAGGCGTGGCGTTTGTTCTGTAATATTTTGTATATTACAATATAAATGCTATAAAGCGTCTATATGCGAATTGTCGAAGCAGCATAAAAGTTGGTGCAAGTAGTTCTTCAGCTTTTAAAATAAATAAATGTCTAAGGCAAGGCTATATCCCCTACTCTATTTAAAACGTGTATTAAACGAGTTCTTCACACCTGGAAAAGAAAATGTAAGGGCATGGGAATACCTATTGGTGCAGATTTCCTGTATACCGTGATCTATGCAGACGACCAAGAGGTCCTAACCAGTGACGAGAGTGATATCTACTACATGACTCGAAAATTAATTGAAGAACATGAAAAGTGGAGAGTTGAAATTAATACATCTAAAACAAAATATATGGTAGTGGGAGGCAATGGTGAGGACCCGTTAACCCTTAGGGGCGTGATTAAATGTGTAAAGGAATTCAGCTATCTGGGTGTACTTTAACAAGTGATGGTCGTGATAGCATAGATGTTCTAAACAAAATAAATAGAGATAGGCAAGATGTAAGATATTTACATCCATTGACATGGAATTCAAACATAAAAAGAAACACAAAAATTACATTGTATAAAACAATTGTTGAAAGTCTATTCACATATCGAGCTGAGTAATGGACTATTAATGCTAGGGATAGGACGATCCAAGGAACAGAAATGGAATATTGGAGACGGTGTTGTCAGGTTACAAGAAAGGAAAGAATTAAAAATCACAGAATAATAGAAACAGTGAAACCTGAAAAAACAACCTTAGAACTGATAAAAACAAAGACTTTGCTATGGTATGGGCATTTAAGAAGGTTGGACAGTGAGCGACTGCCAAAGATGATGTGGGAATACCATCCTGAAGGTATGGAGGAAGACCAAGAAGGAAGATCAATGATGACGGCGAGAGATTTAGAAGATGATGCTCGGGAAGATCGAAAGAAATGAAGATTAGGCAGCGAGAAACGGCGACAGCGGTAGAATATTCGCTTTACTACTTACTAGTATTTCTTAACACATTTCGAAGCACAAAGGATGCGAGAAGCCTAACAGAAACGTTTCCTGTGAATTGGAGTCTCAGGAATAGTTTTAAATTTGAGGAAAGGGATGAAAATACGCTTTCATTAAATTGGAAAAGTTCGAGACAAACTACTTTAGCGCAAAACTAGCGCCCCGCCCCGTTGTAGGACTCGTCGTCACCATCGGGCGCGATACTTTCGATTCATACAGTATTGGCACGTTTGGCATCACTGTCGCCATAAGAGACCGTATTACTCGTTCACTTTACATTTGCAGACGGCAGAATTAGAAACTAATGTTGTTTTGAAAGTGAAGGTCCGCACACACAACCGAGAATACACGAATGGTACCGATGTCAATCAGCATCTGACCAATCAGCTGTCTCCGAAGGCAGCACAAGCGCTACGGACACAGCTGACGAATTATGCCTTTCTGACAGTGAGCTGGAGTCGCGCTCTGAAATGATTAAGATAATATACAATAAAATAGATCACACCACACGCTATTCACGTACAATATTTTTATTTCTTCTTTGCACTTATCTACTGCTTCATGGTTATGTTCTTACCCCGCCGGGGTTCTGTGCGCTGCTCACCGCCATCTACATCATATTAAACGGTCAGTATATACTGCAGACGAGCGTTTCTCATTCAGTCGGCGGTGACCTCGTGTAAACAGATCGCAGCGCTCCGTCTGCAAATGTAAAGTGAACGAGTAATACTTCATTCTTCACCTGGGGCGTGCCATAGTAAAACATCCCCTTAGATTTGTTGTGTCACTATTACAGCTTGTCACTCCACAGCTTGACAAACTGACAAGATTTTTTGTTTGGAATCTGAACATAGGAAATTAATGCAATTATTGCGTTTTTAAGTAAATGCGATTACGAAATCCAGAGATTTTCGATTAAAAATATTTAACTTCACTTGCAATTGACAAGTTGAAATTTTGCTAAGCCAAGTTTTATTTTTGCGGATGAGTTATTTGCTTTATGAAATGAAAATTAATGCTCCTAAAGGATGTAGCCGAATAAGGTGGTGAAAAGTGCCCGCAAACCAAATTGATAATCGCTATGCCCATATGAAAGAGAATAAAAATGCTGTCAATTCTCAACAAAAGAAGCCTCCAAGGGTAATCTGTTGCAGAGATAATACGAAAAACGCGTTTTTCATGTTATTGTTTTTATCAGTTTCTATTACATTTATCAGGCTGAAACAAATTGCTTGTGGTCTTCTCAATATTCTTCGGTAGAGCGGCAAATCTAATGTCTCCTTGTTAGTTTGAATACACATTTTAAAGCTCCACAGTTATGTTTCAAAGAGCAAAGCGCACCAATAAAACAAATTCTCAAATTTGACCAAGCTACTTGAAACTGAATAGAAACATCTAAACTGATAACTTCAAACCTATTGGACATCACTTAGATAGCATTTCTAAAACTAATGGTGCCACAGAATGGCACAGACTTTCCCGTATTAGTTTACTATTTCCTTGGGTCTCGGCTAACTATTCATACTTGCCACATATTCTTGCCAGCTGCCATCTATCGCCGCCCAAAGTACATTTTTACTTTCCCGTATACGTACGTATACACAGAGTGATATACGTAGTATAGGGAAAGTTATGTAATGCTGCGCGAAAAAATGGCCAATTTTCGGCGGAAAAAAAATTAATTGCCGGGCCGTGAAAACGAATAAGTGGATAAAACCAGTTGCTAAATTAAGAAAAAAAATCCTCTATCTCGTGGTGTGGTCAAAATCCATGATTTGTTGTTTCTTTATACTTAAAAGTCGATTGACGGCATTCCGTCCGTCCGTCCGTCCGTCTGTCCGTCTGGCCGTCTGGCCGTCTGGCCGTCTGGCCGTCTGGCCGTCTGGCCGTCTGGCCGTCTGGCTGTCTGGCCGTGCTAGCGCCTAAACCGTTCGGTCGATTTTCTTCAAAATTGATATTCCCCCGTCGATCTGATTCTAGTCGAAGCTTTGTGATTTTGAAAAAGATTCTTTAAAATTTGAGGGTACTTTATATGAAGCCCCCCGGAGATTTTCAACATTTTCTCAAAAACGGCTACAATTTTTTTCTTTAAATTTCTTGTATGAATAGAGGAAAATACACTTTTGAACATGGAATAGGTCCGATTTTCACGTACAGCTCTGAATTTTCGAAAATTGTGAAAGTTTGAATTTTTGTCGGCGTCTTCCTCCAACTACAAAATTGAAGATAGAGATTTTTTCTTCAAATAAAATTTGTTCTGCATATTGAGTTCTTTAATAAAGGTCATGTAAATGTTTTTCACAATTTTGATAGTTTTCGTGCAATATTGCGTGCAATATGTGCAATTTTAAAAAATTACAAAAACAAGATTTTCTCAAAAACGGCTCCAAATTTTTTCTTTAAACTTTTGGTAGGGATAGTGGTAAATGTACTCTATCAATGACATAAAAGCCATTTTGGTCTATTGGTTGGTTTTTCAAAAATTACAAAAATGTAAATTTTTTTACTTGTCTCTCACGTCGTTAATATTTACATTATCGGCGATTTTTTTACATTATTATATTTACGAGTATATATGCTTTAAATAATGTCAAGTAAAGTTTCTCGAAAACACTACCGTTTTCTGTGAAAAGTAGCTCAAATTTCGGCATTTTCAGAAATGCTCAAACGTCATTTTCTCGTATATGGCTGCAATTTTTTTCTTGAAACTTTTGTAACGTATAGTGCTAATTACACTCATTAGTATAGCGTGAAGTTTATTTTGAGTTTTTTTTGTTTTTTTTCAAAAATTATATAAATGTAAATTTTTTGAAAGATCTCTCTCATCTTTAATATGCACATTATCCGCGATTTGTAAAGATGATTATATTTGTGAGTGTAAGTGCTTCAAATAACTTCAAATAAAGTATTTTGAAAACTCAAAACTTTTCTGTGAAAATGAGCTTCAAATTTCGCATTTTTAGTAGTGCTAAAACGCCATTTTCTCTTAAACGGCACATATTTTTTAAAAGAAAATTGCCATTTACGGCTGGGTTTTTGTGTTCTTTAATATTCTAAAATTAATGTTTCTGTTCTACCAATAGGAAACCGAAAAATTAAGAAAATGACAAAAAAATGTACTTTTGGCGATGATAGATGGTAGCTGGCAAGAAAGAGTATGTGGCAATTCCGAATAGCTAGCGAAGACCCAGGAAAATAGAAAACTAATGCGGGAAAGTCTGTGCCATTCTGTTTCTGTTTTTGACAAATAAATAAAATAAATTCGGTCATGCTTAATTTTTTCAAAATACGAGTAGTTTTTCTTTAATTTTGTGACAAACGTAATAGGCCGCTGTAAATTTACTGCGCTTCGGACAGCTGGATGCGTCGTAAATTAGAATGTGCAATTTTGTATATTATTTCTTATAATTATATTCAACTTGGTCCAATATATTCTTGAAACAGACTTATTTGTAATAAACAGAAACTTTAATTTATTTCTGTTTATTACAAATAAGTCTGTTTCAAGAATATATTGGACCAAGTTGAATATAATTATATGATTTAATACATACAGACTTAATATAGAATAATAATTGTATATTATTTCTTTCTTCGTTTCTTACATTCCAACTTTGTTATAGACTTACGCATTAATATTTTAGATGTTGTTTATTTTGAAATATTTGAAATAAGTAAAAAGAAATAATAGCTCTCAGAATAGCGACAATGCAGGGTCTGCAACAATGGAATTCACTTTGCGCTCGCGAATATCTGTGAATTAGTGTCATTGTTGTGACCTAATGGAGCTGTATGAAAAGGAGTTATAATTGTCTAATTTATGTTGATATTTGCAGGCAAATAGTTAGTTTTGCACCAAATGCTGTACCATTTGTAGTGAGTAGAGAATTTGTTGCATGGTTTTAAAATACTCTTCCCTAATCATGGCCCAATGGAAGGCATTTCTATATTTCCAGGGTATCAGGCTTCTTTTTCCAATACAGGGTTACAAAACTTTTGCATTCTATTTTTGTGAAGTTGTAGAATTCACATAGTTCTGACAACACTGCAATGGAAATAGTGAGTTTCAAGCGAAGATGTTAGTAGCGCATGAAGTGCAATATTATAGTACTACTTAGCTGTTTCCTCGAATGCGGGAAAGTAAGTGCTGTTGTGGCACCACTAGTTTTTTATATTTTCTTAATTTTTCGCTTTCCTAGTGGTAGAACGGAAATATTAATTTTAGAATATTAAAGAACACCAAAACCTCGAACTAAATGGCAATTTTCTTTGAAAAAGTCGGAGCCGTTTTTAGAAAATGGCTTTTAAGCGCTACTAAAAATGCGAAATGTTAAGCTCTGTTTCACAGACAATTTTTGAGTTTTCGAAAAACTTCATTTGAAGCACATTTACTCACAAATACAATAGTGTTTACCAATGGCTGGTAATATGCATATTAAATGTGTAAGAGGTTATTCAAAAAAATTACATTTGTGTAATTTTCGAAAAAAAATTATCAAATTGAACTTTACGTCATATTAGAGAGTATACATAGCACTATCCGTTCGAAAAGTTTGAAGAAAAAATTTGGAGCCATTTGTGAGAAAATGGCGTTTGAGCGTTTCTCAAAATGCGGAATAAACTTTTCGTTTGCTGATTTTCATCACTGGCGTGTTAGAAAGCCAAGATTTGTAATTTATTCACCGGGGAAAAAATGTAATAAACCATGGCCATTGGGAAAACAAGGCTCATCATATGAATGAGGTTTTACAGTATTCATTAATTGTGAATGTGTGTAAATGTTTTGATTATTTTGTGACTTCACAAAATAATACATACGCTTCAAGTATATATGTTATGTTATGTTATGCTGTCTGTATGTGTTCCTATGTTCTGTTATGTTGATGGAGAGGAGTAGCGATGACAACAAACCTACAACAACAAAATTGAAGATAGAGATTTTCCTTTCAAATGGAATTGGTTTTCCATAATTAGTTCTTTCGTTAAGGTCCTCTACAGTTTTTAAAAATTGCAGTAGTTTTCCCGCAATATTGAGTGAAATATGTGCAAAAAATATCAAAAAGAAGTTATCCAAAACGTCGTCCAACTTTTTTCTTTAACCTACCGACTGGGATAGTGCTAATACACTGCATCAGATGAAATAAACGCTATTTTGCTGTATACTTTTATTTCTTCTCAAAAACTACAAAAATGTAATTTATTTTTGTCCCACGTCGTTAATATTGTCATTAGCGGCGATTTATAACGCAAGTTATATTATTGCATTTGCGAGTGCATGTACTTCAAAAACTTCTACATGTTCTACTTTAAAAATAACTCTAACGCCTTAACTATTCCGATTTCCAGCGTTTTGTATTCATTGTTGCATTTTTAAGTGGAAATGCTTCAATACAAATGCCAATGACGTTTCTCGAAAACTTCTGTAGCACTACTAATTATTTTTAAACGTCCGCCGTCCGTCTGTTCGTCTATCGCCTGTGAACAACACTAGTACCTAAACCATGTGTTGAATTTTTTCCAAATTGAACCATATTGAACTCCCATTTTCCAAATTGAACTCCCAGGTCGACCTGGCCTGTTTCGAATCTCTGCGATTTTGAAATCATCAATTTTTGGGGGTACTTAACATGAAGCCCTCGAGACATTTTCAGAATTTTCTCTAACATGGCTCGGATTCTTTTTTTTAATTTCTTGTAAGAATAGCGTGAAATACACTAGTAAATGTGGCTTAGGCCCGATTTTTACTTTGAATGTGCGAACATTGCGAAAGTTTGAAATTTTTTCAGCGTCTTCTTACAACTACAAAATTGAAGGTGGTGCTTATGCCTTCAAATGAAATTTCTTGTCCATGATTAGTTTTTTCATTAACCCATTGCTGCCCAACGTTACTACCTGATAACGCAAATCCCGGGAACGGCGCAGCGGCATTGTTTCAATGTCTGTGCAACAACTTGAACGATTTGCTTTCTATCGCAGAAGAAACGCTCTTATGCAAGTTATTACACGCAGATCTACTTTAGCTTTGATGTATTTAAATATAAAAAAATCGTGCGAAACTACATCCAATGCAAAAGTTTTGGCATACAGTGAATTGGAAGGTGGGAGGATCTGTGTATTGAGTGCAGATAATCGAGCCTCCTAAAGTATCATGACGAGAAACCAATTTTGTCATATCAGTTATGTCTAATTTCAGCTCTATCTTATAAATTTGCCTTCTCAGTAAACTGAGTGTATAATTTTGTTAAGTATTCATTTAAACAGGAAGTTTATTATTGTTCAGAAATACATAGAATGTTAGCGATTTCGTTTTTAAGAAAATGTTATTTTCTTCACAATTAAAATTTCCCCTTTTCCTACGTTTGTTTTATAGCAATGCAATTATACTTAATGAAGTCCAAAATAATATATCGTAGCCTATATCTTTTGCCTTGCTGCTGATCCAAGAATAATGAACTAATCTGCATTTCTAGCTCTCTCCACCTGCCATACCCTTGTTATACCTTGACAAGTAGTGGGACAAACGTTCAGGATCGAATTTCTCAGGCTCGTCCCAGTACTTGGGGTATACGTGCGGAGGAGAAACTGGTATACGGATGGATTCGCCTTTACGCTCTGAGTAGTAGCTTAATAAAATTGAAGGCAGTTTTCTTTATCAAAGTGTGTATTTCAAAATAAAAAAAAATCTTCTATAAAAATCGTGAATGTATTTAATGACAATATCGTTATACCAAATACACAAACATTATACATTTATCACACGCATCAAAGTTAAAGGAAGAGTAATTTCATTAAAAACTCGTCAGCATGTACTTGCGAAGTGTGAATTGGGCTTCAATATGCACGTATATGTGTATTTTCGTGGCATCCAAGATGGGCAAAATCATTTCTTGATATTAGTTTTTTGCAACGTTATTTTTTATAATCCTAAACACTTGTCAATGTTTTTTTCGTTTCATTAACGCACACCGTGTGTAAAAACATAACGCTCTTGTGGGTTTCTCGGTTAGGCGATGAGCCCTAGCCGAAACTTTGCATCTCACCACACGTGAAGACAATCGAAAAGAATTCTTCTCTGTTGAGATATTGGATCCGTGACGCTTCACACTGATGCAATTAAGAGTTGGAACGTGTCGGGAACACTCAAGACAGTGAAATCCACGGTACATTTAAAGCAATCCTGCACGTCTTCAGTTCAGAATGCCAAGTACCGGCAAATGAAGCGACTCGTCTACTGGACTCTTGGTGAGATCCCGACCCAAGCACCACCTTTCATGCGGCCACTGAAATCGTTAACTGCGAACTCTGCTTTTTTGGGTGTCTTGACCGTCACTTGAAACGAGAAGTGGCGCAGAATATGGGAGAGAGCCACCTTCGCCTCCAAAAGGGCGAATCTATTCCCTGAGAAAAAAGGACATAAATTAATGTATTTGTGTATGGAATTTTGCTGCTCATTTGCTTGTAAGGCCTTGGTGGGAATGATTCTTACCTATGCAAATGCGAGGTCCAACTCCAAATGGCATATAAGTGAACGGGGTGATTTTGTTTTTGTTTTCCTCGTTGAAACGTTCAGGATCGAATTTCTCAGGCTCGTCCCAATACTTGGGGTCCATGTGCAGAGGAAACACTGGTATACGGATGGATTCACCTTTACGCACTGTGTAGCCAGGAAAATTGTCTTGTGCGGGAATAGTGAAATCCTTTGTGCACACTCGATCCAACGAAGGAGCTTGGGAGTGGAGTCGTAGGATCTCTGCAAATAAGATGAAAATGTAGTTTACTTCCAGGTATATACCATACTTGCTGAATATTTGAGGCGAAGAGATTTTCTTTGATACGCGGCCTAACTTAATTTGCTTCCCCGATTCGTATCGTCACTCAAAGATGATCAGCTGGCGATGTTGTATTAAAGATCAGTTTTAATCAACGGTCAATATGGACAGCCTACAGGCACATTTGAAGGCCTCTACCATATTTTTACAATAGAAAATGTATATACTGAGGTGGCAAAAGTAATGGGATACCTCTTAATATCGTGTCGGACTTCCTTTTGCCCGGCAAAGTGCAGCAACTCGACGTGGCTAGAACTCAAAAAGTACTTGGAAGTTCCCTGCAGAAATATTGAGCCACATTGCCACGAGACCCGTCCATAATTGCAAAAGGGTTTCTGGCGCAAAATTTTTTGCACGAACTGATCTCTCGATTAAGTCTTAGAAATGTTCGATGCGATTCATGTCGGGCCACGTCATTCACTCGAATTGTCCAGAACATTCTTCGAACCAACCGCTAACAATTGTGCTCGTAGATGGGGCCCGTTGTGATCCATAAAAATTCCATCATTCTTTGGGAACATGAAGTCGATGAATCACTGCAAGAGTGCTTTGTATACAGCATTTGTGCCCGCGGGGACGGACCTGGCGGACGCACTGGGCCCGATATGGGAGGTGGGAAGCGTGTAGACTTGCACAGCAGGCTCCGCGGGTATATTAGGGGCCCCAACCCGAAGCACCGGCAGTCTGAAGTTTGCGGCGATAGTGTGGTGTATTAGTGTGTGCGACTGAGAGAGCGGAAAGTGATTGTTGATGTCCTAAGGCTTGTTTATAGGAAATTCTGGATTGGAGTTTGATTACTACGCTGTGTCCTGGTACACGGGGTTTCTGCTTGTATCCTGGACTTTGGATTTTGGCTCTTTGTAATAAAACAACTTGACTAAGAACTGTTATTTGTCTGGCCTGGCTTCTTTGTACATAACAAAAAGGTCTGCAATTAGCTGAACATGGCGTTTTCCACTGAATGATCGGTTCACGTGGACCAGAAGATCCATCTTTTTTACCGAAAAACAGCCCACACGATTATGGAGCCACCATCAGCCTGCACAGTGCCTTGTTGCCATGCACATGGATCCATGGTTTCGTGGGGTCTACGCCACTCAAACCCTACCACCAGCTCTTACGAACTGAAATCGGGACTCATCTGACCACGCTGCGCTTTTTCAGTCCAGGGTACAATCGACATGATCACGAGCCCTGGAGAGGCGCTGCAGGCGATGAGGAGCTGTTAACAAAGGCACTCGAGTCGATCTGTTGCCATAGCCTATTAAAGTCAAATTTCTCCCTACTATCCTAACTGATACGTTCGTCGTACCTCCTGCGTCTGCGGTTATTTCACGCCAGTGTTGCTTGTCTGTTAACATTGGCTACGCAAACACCGCTGCGCTCGGTCATTAAGTGAAGGCCGTCCGCCACTGCGAAGCCCATGGTGAGAGGTTATGCCTGAATTTAGGAATTCTCGGCACACTCTTGACACTATGCATCTCGGAATATTGAATTCCCTAACGGTTTCCGCAATGCAATGTCACAAGCGTCTAGCTCCAGCCACTATTCCGCGTTCAAAGACTGTTAATTCCCGTCGCACGACCGTAATCAAGTCAGAAACCTTTTCACATTAATCATTTGAGTACAAATGAAAGCTCTCCCAATGCACTGCCCTTTTTACCTTTTGTATGCGATACTAGTGTCATTTGAATATTTGAATACTGGTATTCCATGACTTTTGTCACAACAGTGTACAGTTGCCGACACATAGAATGGGTAACGGCCAAATTCAGAAGTGCCCGTCTTTATGCGCATTCTGGCACACTGTACGAACGATAACGCCATCTGGTTCTTTCATAGTTAACTATTACAAAAGAACATTCGGAACCAACTGCCAACGACGGAGAAGCTGATAGTCTAGATTTCCCGCAATCATGATCTCTAGTTTGAACGTTCTCTATGATACGCGTGTTTATCCGAATGATTGAGAGTTTTAGCGTAGAAGGCACAGGGGGCGGGGATAGTCTCCATCGCGTCGTTCGAGCAGCCATTCGATCGTCTACAAGAAATATAAGATAATATCAATAAAGATAATATCATACAATACGACATAAAAAGTTCAGAACATGCAGTAGAATTAGTGGATTTGAAAAGGAAATTTGGAAATTTTTAATTCTGATTTACTTGCAAAAAAATCAATTGAATATCCCCTCTTTTAACACAAAACAACTTAAGTACGTGAATGAATATTACGGATCCGAGACGAAGAAATGAAGTGTACGAAGGCGGCTCCAGGATCGGAAAAATAATTGGGAGTGGGAAGTTTTGGCAAAGTAAATAGTGTTCGAATATCAGTGTTTACGAAATTTAAGGTTTTTGCAATAATTAAACTAATTATTCAGTAATAATTTTGCATCGCTTGTCAAAATTGTTAGTTTGCAATATTCACCTCAAAGACAATTTGAGGCCACTTCCTCCGTGCAGCGCACGTTGCGGAATTGTTTATAAAATTGTTAATTGTTGAAAAATTGTTAATTTGCAGTTTTCGGTTCTGGAATATAAGGGACCCCTTTCATCTTCAGAACTGCAAAATATGGAAATTGTTCATAAATTTACAAATTTTGCGAAATTATTTTATTGTCTTTTCTAAACTGCCTCTGAAGGAGATGCAAAATTCCGCAATCCAATCGGCGCTACCGCCTTTCGTTTTCGAGATATGTAATTGTTTCTAAGAATTTAGCATGTCATGACAACTCCCATTTCTTTGGAAGACAATGGCAGTTCTCTCACAAATCTACCCTTCAAGCCGTTTTCCAAATGCAACGTGTATTGAGCGACACTCTTTTCTCATGCGACCCTGACACCAGAATGGTATACCTTCAGAACGCAAGTCGATTGCTTTGCAAGTGAAAATCATGGAAAATGAGTTGTTACAAATGTTCCCTAAATACGTAAATGCCAAGAAGGTCATCTTTTGGCAGGCCTCTCCAAGATTTCTGCTCCGCTCATGCTCAGGAGCATCAAGTTCGCTTCGACAGATGACGAAGCGCGTTTCGGTCCGGTTGTTTACGCCACCGCCCAACGGGAGTCCCCCGGCTGCCAATTACTCACTCCTACCGTAAAACTTTTCTCGCGGACCGGCCACACTAGCTCGTTTCGAATAGATCAAACACGACAATGTTTTATTTCGGGCCTAGTTCATGTAAAATCAAATAGGATTTTAATTTTATTTTATTTCAGTAAGTTTCCTTGCTATTTACTAGTTTGAAACATAATTAAGGAGCAAAAAGAAATATTCTGGATAAGTATGTTCAGTTAAAACAAATAAAAGCAATTTCATTGTAACAATTTTAATTGTGGATTTTTTGTTTACAATTCGTTCGCTGGGTCACAAAATTCCTTGTCGCCATCAAACGCAAGGAATTGCGAAGTCTCTCGTCGCTCAAACACCCTCGAAACTTCGATTTTGTTAACTGCTTATGAAAAGAAGCTCTCATTTACACACGTGGACCCAAACATAGAAATTACTTTGGCTGCTTTCATATGTAGTTTTGAGAACTTATATGTGGAAAATATTCATAATACTCCAAAGAGTTCGCCGTTCGAAATCTTTCTGTCTTTTAGATAGAGGGTCAGAAAATAAGTCCTGTAGAACCACTATGAAAGAAAATGTCAATACTCGTCGATGTCGCCATTGAGATAAAGCGCAGCAGCTAGCCAGCAGCAGGTTATCCGTTTTCTTATCGCACAGACTGAAGGAATGCCTCACTCTCCCGGTGACTAACTTGCGCCGGCGCGCTGCGTGGGGCACGGGCGGAGCAAAATTGCACCGAAGCACGGTTTTGGACAGGCCTGTCTTATGGGAACGCACAAATTCTCAGAGCATATGAAAGAATCAGTCATTTCAACAGCGAAGCTACTACCTTATAATAGTAATAACATCCACAATTTCTTTAATTTATTGTTATTTAGATGCAGCCCGTGTCTCATAAAAGCTAACATTAATACTATTATTTAAACTAATAATATCCATATTTAGGATAAATAAGTTTCTTTTTAAATTTGTTTTGCGTTCGTAACGCATCTACAAGCCCTTCTGGGGCATTGAGCGCTTGGTATGATCCTCCTTAAAATCCTGTTTTTAATGTAGTCATTCATCGTCAGTCATTTTCATGTATCCTTTCGGCCACGGCATTTTCACATCTCTTTTTAATCGTTTGTAGAGAATCATGTGAAGTATTATTATATTATTGAATTGAGTTTTATTGAATTTGAAATGACTGCTTGGATATTTTGGAGTTTAATGAACGAAATATAGCGACCTGAATTTATCGCTATGAAAAGTAAACGAAAAATGTGACAAATATCAGTATATCATCAACATTTGTGAAAAATCTTATGGATATCGGAATTAAATGAAGTTCTACCCATGCACTGAAAATAATTCACATATAAAATGTATAGTGACGACTTCTACTTCCACTCAAACAATACCATTTTTAAACTCAGAAAATTCCCCAACTTAAAGAAGCACACTCATTCACAGAAAAATATCATTCATTGCCCACCTTTTCACATATTCAATAATCCGATACACCCCACTTCCGTATAGTCTCATTTCTGTCCAAATAGACATGTGTCAAGAAATCGAAAATTCCTTCCGAAGATATCAAAACATTCTAAAACAGAAATTGTAACGAATAGAATCGCTGTTAAGTCATAAAGTTATACTATGGAAAGCGAATGGATTAATACGACACCACAGAGAAGTAATAACTACTCGTATATTGAATATTTTTCGTAGATTCAAAACTAAAACATAGTTCGTGACAAACAGGACTTTATACAGAGACGTTGGCATAATTCCACTGGATGACCATATCACCACAAGAAGCCAAATATATTAGAAGAAATTGTGCCAGCACACGAATCACCATCCAATTAATCTACTAGTACGTCAACGCATACGCAGGCGCACACGAAAAAAAATACTTATGAAACCTACAAAAAATGTAATAGTAGTGATTTATTTCTGATACTTTGTTGTACAGTATACCATTTGATGAATGTTCAAAAATGAACTGATTATAAATTTGCAGACGAGAAATAATTTTAAAATACAAAAATTAATTTGAGATTTCCTCTATGAGACGTCTTTCATCGTTCCTATTCATTCGCTCAGAATATTACAATCAATTTCGAGATTCCAATGGAAGTGCACGTTTTGGGGTCATCTGATACGAAAACTGTTTTTTCTGGAAACGTCCGTCCATCGGTCCACTTGTCGTTCTGTGAACACACTAGTGCCTAAACTATTCCTAGAATGTTTGCTAAAAACATTGCATGATTGATCTGGCCCCACTCGAGATCCTGCAATTTGAAAATAATTCTTTAAATATTGTAGTGATTTAGTTGACGCGATTTTTTCTTCACGTGAAATTAGTTCTTGACAATCAGTTCTTTATAAAATATCATGTAAACTTTTCTGAATATATTATTTGTTTTTGCACAATCTTGATTGAAATATGAGCGACATGAAATAATATTAAATTTAAGATTTTCTCAAAACTGCATCAATATTGTGTTCTTTAATGTTTTGCATGGATAGTGCTATATTCACTGAGTAAAATGAAATAAACTTAATTTTAATTTAATATTCTTCACTTAGGCGTTCTTTACGCTATTCGAGGCCAAAGTTTAATCAAAATTTTGGGAGTCATTTTGAGAAAATTTTAAAATATTTACAAAGAACTTCCAAAATCAAAATGTTTCTGGCAAACTCAGAGGGCCTCGAAATCATTTAAATCGATCGAGGAATATCAATTTTGAAGAAAATCGGAAGTACAGTTTAGGCGCTAGTATTAACCAAGATGGACGAACGGACAGACACACAGACTGAAATTTTGCCGTCGAAATTAATTTTTATTGTTATATGTGTTAATATTTTAATGTTTTAATACAGGACTCAAAAAAGGAATCATTTCATCAAATATTGAAAAATTAAAAAAAAATTATGTTACGTAACAATTAATATCCCCTTACCCCCATGTAACGCAGAGTAACACAGGCTCAGACCCCCTCCCCCTTTACCGTTTCGTAATTTATGGACGTTCCCTTACACAACGTGTTAGAAGAAATAATTTGCTATATTCTCGTAAACAAACACGATTTACTCAGTTTTTCGTTAACAGGACTTGGCAATAAGAGTTTTTTGATGAAAATTCACCTGCATACGATTACAAAACTTTCTCTTGTAACGAAGTAAGTGTGAAAAAGTAAAAATATGTTACAGGCACCAATAAATAGTTGCTGTGAAGAGGGTGAAAAAAAAACGAAAAGCTAATTCAGACTAAAAGTATTAAGAGACTAACAAATACGAGAAAATCGTGCTATTTTGGAGTATAACTAGAAAAGTTAGCTTTTATCTCAGAAATAGGAATTTATATAACAAGTAAAGCTGGAAAAATAGCGAGTTGCTGTAATTTCAAACTGCGATACTGCGAGTATTAAACTTTTTATTTCTAAAAAGCAAAATTTTAGCGTCTCTGAAGTAGACAGGTCTTTCACTAATGAGATAATTAACTCTTATGTGGCTTTGCTATTCTGAGAATGAATGAATAGAAGAATGAATAGGAAATACGAATATTTCAGTTTGCTTTGGCGTGAGTGAAAATATTGATTTTTCCTTGGCAACGCTGTATAGCCCCTTATCTGATTTCACCCGGAGTCGAAAGTGCTTCCCCAGGAAAATTGGGAAGTCGGTGGTAGCTTGAGGCTTATGAGAGAAAATCGATAATCCCTCTAAAGAAAGATGATTTTATTCAACTCTTTTCTGAACTATAATATCGAATCAAGCAAAGATATATCACTAACATTGTCGCCCGGTGTATATGTGGAAGCAGTCATTTTGCGTTAATTTTTGGTAAAAATATTTTCTGGATATCAAAAAAATTTCTATTAATTTTTTTACTCAAAATCTGTATTATCTTTGTTGTCTTTTAAAAAATAGAAGACACAAAATATATTTCTGCATACATTTGAAATCGATGTCCAAAAACATTTCCACCTTCAAAAATTTTTCGACAAATTGAATTTTGAAATTTATTTTATTTTACTTTAAAGCTATGAAATTTCAACACGCAACTAAAAGACGTCCCATAAATATTCATCAGAACTACCTTCTGGAAAACTCGTTAATTTCAAAGTAGAGATTGCAAATTCGAAGTATTGACACAGTAAGAATAATTGTAATTGCTGATCACCAGCAATTCCTATCATCTTTATTCACATTCTCTATGAAAAGCGTTTGTGAGACAGTGCATGCATTATATAGAAATTATTTTGTTTCTTTCTAAGTGAAGGAGACAAACAATATACATAGTAGGAATATAACTCATATCAAGGCAAAAGAGGAAAAGTCAAGACGGGTTTTAGTGAATTACTCACAGACACAAAAAACGTCCTATTTGTTGTCGATATATCGCTAAAATTCTGCAAGATTTCTTACGACGTACGATTACAAGATTACTAAAAGACTCTCTTTCCGAAGTATGTAACTTCGAGGTATCCGAAGTATTAAGACCGCAATTCCATTGTCCTTTTTGTATTCTAAGACATACAAACAGTTTTGTTTGTGGGAAAAAGAAAATAATAGTACAATATTTTAAAAATCATTATGTTTCCGATTTAAAATCGTGTTATTTATTTTACTACAATAAAATCGTGTTATTTCAATGCCGCACGTCAATTACAATTTTTTTAGAATTCCTTGTTCGCTATCACGAATTTTGCCCGTTTCATGCATAACATTGTCAAGACAAAAGTATAATTTTGTAAATTAGTGGATTTTTACTTTCCCGTATACATACATAATTGGAAGGAGGCAATTGTAGTACCGATTCACAAGGGAGGAGACAGAAGGGTTGTTAACAACTACAGACCTATTAGTTTGACATCAGTTGTATGTAAGCAGATGGAACACTTAATTGCAGAGTATATTAGAAAAGTTTGGAACAAAACTGATTGGCTATTTCAAAATCAACACGGTTTTCGTCCTGGGTATTCGTGCGACAGCCAGACTATTGCTTTATGTCAGGACATAGCAGATTCACTAGACAAAGGGAGCAGGGTCGATGCAATAATATTAGATTTTTCTAAGGCATTCGATCTTGTTCCACACGGTCTCTTAATTGCCAAATTGTCAGAAACGGGACTAGATAATCGAATAATCTTGTGGATAAAAGAATTTCTTTCGGGGCGCACTCAAACAGTCAGGATAGGCGATAAATATTCATCAAAAGTCGATGTAACTTCTGGGGTCCCCCAGGGGAGTGTGCTAGGGCCACTACTATTTTTAGCGTTCATTAATGACATTGCAACTGGAATAAAATCGGAAGTTAGACTTTTCGCCGATGATTGTATAATATATAGGAGTATTGGCTCATCTTCGGATGAAAATGTTTTACAGAACGATCTAAACTGTTTATGGAACTGGGCGTGCAAAAATAAGATGGAGTTAAATCCGGAAAAGAGTAAATTCATTTGTTTTACCAAGTGTCGTTCAAATGTACACTCCAATTATGAATTAGGAACCAACGTTATACCACGTGTAAAAAGCTGTAAGTATTTGGGTTTGGTCCTGAGAAGCGACTTGGATTGGTCGGATCATATTAACAATACGGTAAAAAAGTCCTGGAGAGCACTTCACTTTGTAATGCGTATCCTAAAAAATAGTAGTCCAAATGCCCGATCCCTAGCATATACTACACTTGTTCGTCCTATTTTAGAATACGGATCAGCATGCTGGGACCCGTACAGGAAAGGGCAAATTGAGGCGTTAGATAAAATTCAAAAACGGGCCGGTAAGTTTTCAAATCATAGGCGCATTGTTGATGAACGAGAAAAATGGGAGTCCTTATCTAAGAGAAGAGAACGGGCGCGTTTATGCGTAATGTACAAGACTTACAGAGGAGACACAGCATGGGCAGATATCGGTAAGAGATTGCATAAACCAGATTACAAAAGCAGAGGTGACCATCCGTGGAAAATACGATGTAGAAAGCAAAGAACTGATGTAGGTAAGTTCTCCTTTGTGAATCGCACTATAGTAGATTGGAACAAACTACCTGCAAAAGCACTGGAGGCTCTTCCTTCTAATGTAGGCAAATTTAAAAACATACTAAATTCTATTTAGATCACTATCAATACTGAGACAATTACCTTTATTATTATTATTATTATTATTATTATTATTATTATTACTGATATAAATATCAACATTATTAACACTGCTTTTAGCTTTGGTATAATTCTTAATTTATTATTATTATTGTATATAGTTTTTGTTATTTTTATTATTATTACATATTAGCGTTATACAGTGAAGTGAAGTGTAGTGTAGTGAAAGGGAAGGGAGTGTAGTGTAGTGAAGGGGAGTGCAGTGTAGTGTAGTGAAGTGAAGTGTTAGTGAAACTAGTAGTCAATTTAGGGATAACTAGAAATTAATTAGAACTAGGATATCCTCTAATTCTAATGGTAACTATAATTGTTAATGGTTTTTATTGTTCTAATTCTAATTGTCATGTTTGCCACCGAGCATTAGCTCAAAGCGAACTAATAAATCTATCTATCTATCTACGTATATACGAAGCGTGAATGAGTTCCATTTTTCTCTCCCCACACAGCAATGTCCTGACATTGCTATTGTAATACATATCTTTGATTGTTTCTTTTTTGTTTTTTTCACGTATTGTTCTTTATTATATGGTGTCTTGGATGCAGTCGTGTGTTGTTTAGCGGTGATGCTTTTTGTCCATGAACTTTTTCTTAGTTTTTTGAGTTTTTTTTCATGGTGTTGTCCCAATACTCCTATTTTAAATTTATTTCTATTTTTTATAGCCGACCTTCATTATTTCCCCCTCTTCTCTTTCTTGTATTGCTACTTGCCAGAGTGCAGCATAGATCACTCTTTCCTGTCTTGTGAGAACATTTTCTATATAAGTGTCTTTATCTTTTAATTTATTCTTGTTCTCCGTGATTGACATTTTATCTCATTATTCTTCCTGTTTTATTTTCTCCAATAAAGAATGCATCAACAAAGTTTATATTCCCAACTACGGTTTCCAGGATGTTTTTTGTTTTTTCTCTTTGTATGTGGCTGGGTTTCCTTGTCGTGAATCCTTTTCATTTTCATCACTATGTTATTTCTTTTCTCCTTTTTTTTATTATTTTTACTTTCCCGTATACGTACGTATATACAAATTATATATGTAGTGTAGGGAAAGTTATGTAATGCTGCACGAGAAAACGGCGGATTTTCTGGAAAAAAAGTCATTTTTAGGCCACGATCACGAAAAAGTGGATAAATCCTGAGCTAAATTAAGAAAAAATCCTCTAACACGTAGTTTATCCAGAATACATGTGTTGTAGGTCCTTGATACCGAAAAACCAATTGACGGCAAAACGTCCGTCTGTCCGGTGTATGTGAACAACACTAGCGCCTAAGCCATGCGTAGTATTTTTCCAAATTGAAGAAATTTTTAATAGAAAATTATGATATAGGATTAGGTTTAAGTTATGTAATATTCTTAATATCACATTTTTCTATTTTTAATGGCCTGAAAAATTGAGAAAATGTTAAATAAAATAATGTCAGCCATGGATGACAGCTGGAAAGTAGGTGATGTAAAACCAAAAAACTAGTCTAGATTAAAGAAATCAGAAGAGATCTAGTACGGGAAACTCTGTGACATTCTGTTGCAACACTAGTTTCTTTTTATGTGACAACGAAAACGCTCCAAAACTGCGAGGTTTGGCATACAGGCAGTACCACCAACTATGGGCCTCCCCCGTAACTTCTAAACGGTTCCCGATATAGAAATGTAGTTTTCGCCCAACAATGCGGAATCATGGGGCAAGTAAGGTGCCGTAAGAATATTGTCCAAAAAATTTTTAGTTTTCGAGAAAATTAATCATCTTTCATTTTTTAAATGGAACCATGATTTTTTCTCACTAGCGAGAGGTAGATCATAAGTAGACGAGTGCAATGACGTAACATGTTATTGTTTTAATAGTATTTTGAGCACAAAATTGTACTTTCTGACAAGTGATTTGAAATTAAATGCACGAGATTTCCTGTGTCAATTCTTGCAACTGTTGCCATTCAGGAAGGTTGCATTCCCGGCTCTCCTCTTTTCGAGGAGAGAACGCGAAGGCCTTTACCAAAAGTGACAATAGCGACAAGCAGCTACAGCAAAAAGTGCAGGTTTCATTTAAAATCTCTTGCCAGAAAGTATAATTTATTACACAAAATACTATCAAAATATGAACATATGTTACATCATTGCATTCCCCTTTTTATGATTTATCTATTGCTAGTAAGAAAAATATATGGTTCGATTTAAAAAAATTAAAGTTGATTTAATTTCTCCAAAACTAAAGGTATTTCAAACAATATCTGTACACCATTTCACTTGCTCCATGACTCCACATTGTTGAGCGAAAACTGTAGTTTGATATCGGAAGTCGTTTAGGAGTTATAGGGGTGGCCCACAGTTGGTGAGACTACTTGTAGTAAATCACCAGCTGGATTATGTAATGAAATCTCGAAACCTATGCTCTCAAATTCAAATCTCCCAAAACGACGTTTTTGGGTCAATGCCGCGATTTTTAATTAAGAGATGAGACATCATTGGCCGCGACAATATATGCAATCCAGTTGGAATTGTGAAATTTTTGCTGGGGGTTAACTTGAATTTTTATATTACGTAATTGTTATAAAGAAATCGAGAGAGTATGTCCACCACTAGTTTTTCAATTTAGAGGGGAGACAATATTACACAAGAACTACAAATACATAGTAACACTCGAATGAAACATAGCTTTGCTCAAAATATTCAAATTACGGAAAAATATAAATATTCTGAAAAACTATAAACTATAAAATAGAAAGTTCTAAAGTTGAAGAATAGATTTCATTAAAAAATATGGTTTGAATTTTGGTGGTGTAGGTCAGGATCACAAAAAATCAAATCAGATTTTCGATTTCGAGAGGATTTACTAATTATCGAACATAAATCATAATTGCAAAAGCATTTTACTAAAATTTAGGTAACAATTAAAAGAATTGGAGCAGATTTTGAATAGATTTTAAAGATCTTATGCGTGAAGTGACAGCCACAATTTTGTTATGAGAATCAAATTCGGCTCCCAACGAGTTAGGTTATGCATTTTCCCCAAAATGTCGACATCAATATATAGAATATTTATTTCCTTTTAATCACATTCTCCGCCGTCCTCTATCCGGTGTTTCAGTCAAATGGTAGAGAACGTAAGATTCTGGTCGTTCAATTATTCTGAAAGTAATCATCCTAACAATGGTTATATTAAGTTTAAATGATACTATTAATGTTTGCTTGTCTGCATGGGTTGAACAGGGGCTGCATTTAAATAACACAATTAATTAACGAAATTGTGGATGTTATTACTATTATAAGGTAGTGGCTCCGCTGTTGAAATGACTGATTCATTCATATGCTCAGAG
This sequence comes from Acheta domesticus, assembly GCA_031308135.1. Lineage (NCBI taxonomy): Eukaryota > Metazoa > Arthropoda > Insecta > Orthoptera > Gryllidae > Acheta > Acheta domesticus. The sequence continues at coordinate 125,895,708 of JAHLJT010004567.1, read as the reverse complement.
AATTTGTGTGTTCTCATAAGATGACCTTCTTGGCATTTACGTATTTAGAGAACATTTGTAACAACCCATGTTTCCATTCCGCAAAGCAATCGACTTGCGTTCTGAAGGTAGTTTCAAATACCATTCTGGTGTCAGTGTCGCATGAGAAAAGAGTGTCGCTCAATGCACGTTGCATTTGGGAAACAGCTTGAAGGGTAGATTTGTGAGAGAACTGCCACTGACTTCCAAAGAAATGGGAGTTGTCATGACATGCTAAATTCTTAGAAACAATTACATATCTCGAAAACGAAAGGCGGTAGCGCCGATTGGATTGCGGAATTTTGCATCTCCTTCAAAGGCCGTTTAGAAAAGACAATAAAATAATTTCGCAAAATTTGTAAATTTATGAACAATTTCCAAATTTTGCAGTTCTGAAGAGGGAAGGGGTCTCTTATATTCCAGAACCGAAAACTGCAAATTAACAATTTTTCAACAATTAACAATTTTATAAACAATTCCGAAATTTGCGCTATACGGAGGAAGGGTCCTCAAATTGTCTTTGAGGTGAATATTGCAAACTAACAATTTTGACAAGCGATGCAAAATTATTACTGAATACCTAGTTTAATTATTGCAAAAACCTTAAATTTCGTAAACACTGATATTTGAACACTATTACTTCGCCAAAACTTCTAACTCCCAATTATTTTTCCGATTCTGCAGCCGCCTTCGCACACTTCATTTCTTCGTCTCGGATCCGTAATAATCATACACGTACGTAAGTTGTTTTGCGTTAAAAGAGGGGATATTCAATTGATTTTTTTGCAAGTAAATCAGAATTAAATATTTCCAAATTTCCTTTTCAAATCCACTAATTCTATTGCATGTGTTGAACTTTTTATGTCATATTGTATGATATTATCTTTATTGATATATTTCTTGTAGACGATCGAATGGCTTGCATGACGACGCGATGGAGACTATCCCCGCTCCCTGTGCCTTCTACGCCAATACTCTCAATCATTCGGATAAACACGCTTATCATAGAGAACGTTCAAACTAGAGATCATGATTGCGGGAAATCTAGCCTATCAGCTTCTCAGTCGTTGGCAGTTGGTTCCGAGTGTTCTTTTGTAATAGTTAACTATGAAAGAACCAGATGGCGTTATCGTCTGTACAGTGTGCCAGAATGCGCGGAAAGACGGGCACTTCTGAATTTGGCCGTTACCCATTTTATGTGTCGAGAACGGTACCTTACAATGTATTTGGCACTTGCCGAAAGGAAATGTTCCAGCAGATAACGCCAGTTGCAAGAAATAACTTGGTGAAATATCTCAAAATATGGAATTTTGGACTTGTTTGGTTCTTGTAAGAAACATCTCAACATAAGCCACCATTGCAACACTTACAAGACAGTTTCCTTAGACAGAAATTGAGTCGGTTTTTTCATAATCGAAATAAAACAGACTTATACAGACTGCCGTAAAAGATCGAGGTATACTAAGTTTCTTGCCCCTGCCGAGGCTTACCGCTGATGAACATGTCCATGTACTTGGCTTCCTGCACGGCCTCGTATGTGAGCTGTCCGCCGTTCTTCTCAAAGGCTTCGTCCACCTCCCGCTGCAAGCGCTGCTGCACCTCCGGGTGACGAGCCAGGGCGTAGGCGCAGTAGCTCATGGCGGTGGACACGGTGTCGAAGCCGGCGAAGAAAAAGACGACCGCTTGCGACGTCATATCCAGGTCCGTCAGCTCTAGCCAACAGAAAGAGGTCCGTGACTTACAAGTACTATTCAAGTGCTATTCGAACGGTCTGAACTCACTTTTCAATTTAGCGTCCGAGATGTTCTCCTTCTCGTCCTCAGCTTCCGCCTTGAGCTGCCCTTCGCGCGCCTGCATGAGCAGCTGCAGCATGTCTGGACGGAAGATGCCCTTCTGCTGGCGCTCCTTGATGGTATCGTGGACGAGATTGTGGAAGAAGTTCCTCACTTTTGGGCTGATGAAAGGAATGCGCAAAAACTGAAACATGAGGTTGGATTCTTCAGAATAAGAGATGAATTTTTGATGATAAATTTAATGCGGTGGGTATTGTTGAAAAATAATGTTTTTTTTGTGTAATTGCACTATTGGATTATTCGGTGAGTAATGTTTTTTGAAGATATTTTATCTACTCAAGGTAATTTTATTGGCAAATAAATGGGATTGAAATATGGACGTTTCTGAAAAACGTTCACAAACGCATAGGAGAGGTAGAGAATCTTTTATTCAGTAGAATATGAACCATTCACGCAGAAATATTTTTACAAATGCGCTTATTTTTTAAAAACAAATATTTATAAATAAACAGAAATATTAATTACTTACCTCCATCACTTTAGGGAGAAACATATATCCTAGAAAAATAAGACCTTTAATTCCACTGGTTTTGGTCAGGTCACGCCCCATGCGATAGAACTCGTTTTTGGGTTTCCCCAAAGAATCGACCTCAATTCCAAAAGCGCTAGTGGCAATGACATCATTCGCGAACCGTGTGAAAAATTCCTTCATCTCCGCTTCGTATACTTCGTCTACAACAAAATTTGATGAAATATATGATGCAATGCACAAATTGAATGCACATATGTTTATAAACAGGTTATTGCGGCAAATTATTGTCAGACGTATAATAAAATCATATAATACAGTCGACTCTGGATGTAGTAAACTTCTGGGGACTAACATTTTTGGTTCACTATATCAGAGGTTCACTGTATTCTTTGATGTCAAAATTAAATAGAATTTCTTCACAATCGCTGATTTTATTAATATAGAGATATAGCAAAATGAATGCGTTAACACTACAAAATGAAAATTTCAATAACTTTAAAAATCATATATATTCAATTGTTTGCTTCGTACATTTTTCATTAGTAATTTCTCTAGAATCTTCCCCGGAGTTCCTGCTCTCTCCATACCTGGTTCTTTATTGTTCACTGCCTCGTAATGCAGTCTTGCCACCCTGCCTTGATGCCTCTTCTGCCCTCCGAAGGTCCGAACGCCCTCCCACTCTCCAAAGACCCTTTTACTTGCATAATAACATACGAGGTCCTTTCGGTAACGGGATGGCGCAAGAGACTTAACGAAACTGTTCGCTTTTCCGCGCGACGCGGGGGGTGTCGCCAGACTGCACCGTTCATGTCGCCTCCGTAGAACATCACGCGCTTTGTCCCGCGGAATATACCACAAACCTTGAAACGAAGCAAGCAATCGCGCGTCACCGCCGACAGTTGTATAGCCCACGCAAGACACAGCCTTTTTTCCGCAGTGAAACTGAATGGCATTAGCCCATCTATACGGTCCCCATTCCGGATGTGTCCACCTCAGGGGAGACTTCTTCGATAATGACCTTTGGCCGACGATATTTTTTCCAAGCTGCCTGGTGTTGGGATTTGTGACACTGAGGCGATATGTTCTTTTCCAGGAGGGTATTAATTTCCAGGACGTTGTATTTCATACGTTCACTGAAGCCGAGATTCAGGGAGACTATAACCGAATCATCTTATGTTTATTTGTAATGCAAGTGAAACGGGACCAGTGACTTCAGTTCACTATAACCAATCACTGCACCCGAGTTTACTATAGCCAGAGTCGACTGAATTTACATTAATAGTATCATATGAAGTAGTTTAAAATCTGAAGCTTTATTGCACTAGTATGTGTTTCAAAACGAAGGATGTTAGGAGCGAGTTTTTAAATTTGTTTGATTGCAATAAAACAACATTATAAACGAGTTGGATACGTTATTTTATTTTAATGTTTATTTTTTTAATAAAATTATAAATTTAAAAGAGAATCAAAGTTAATTTTTGAAAACAACTTGTCGATAGGAAGTCGAATTGCTTCTCAAATGTAGATAGTGGCTTTATAGCGAACCTTGATGAGATGATGTGCTGTTCCCTCTTCAATTGAATCAAGACTGTGAAGTGAGATTGACTTTTACTTTATCTCCCTTACTAACGTAAGGAGAGAAAGTACTGAAATCGTGCGCCGGAAAACTTTTATTGCCGGGTCCTAATAACGAAAAAGTGGGTATCTACAGTTGCCAATATAGAAAAAATCCTCTAACACGTGGGTCGTCCGACCGTCTGTGCACAACGCTATCGCATTCGTGCCGATATTTTCCAAAATTGATAATTCCCATGATATCGCGGACCATGGAATTTGAAACCGATATTTTAATTTTGGGGGAATTTTACATGACGCCCCTCGTACATTTTGAAAATTAAAAAATAATGGTTTCAATTTTTTATTAAATTTTGTTGTTTATTATATTAGATGAATTTGGCTACAGACACTAGTTTATACACAAAATTGGAAGAAAAACACCTAATTACATTATTATTAACTTTAATGCTTTATTTACCTGCGCTTTGTTTGAGGCGGTATCTATAGTAATAAGGCGGTAATAAATTAACTTAATATTACAAATCGTAGAACATCAGTAATTTAGTTTGGTTTTTGGTCGGAAATTAGCCTTCCTAGGACTACGCGTACGCGCCACTTGTACCCATCGATGCCCAGTGCACCACGGTTCTCCCGAGGACAATAGCACGTGACCTTTTTTTGGGCGGGTGGGATCTGTACTTTTGTGCCGAATCCATTTTTACACCCCAGGATTGTTAGCCCTGGGCCTCAGCCGGAAGGTTAACTACTCGGCTTCGCTATCACTCCGCCTCGCAATTAACCTTCCGGCATCGTCCTTAAAAACTCATTTAGAGGACTCATGGCATAAATAACTATTTGTTTCAATGACTAAACCTGCGTTTAAAGCTTATTTGTATACAATAATAACAGTTTTCCCAAATATCTGTTATTTGAAAGCAAATAAGCCATTGATCACTAAAAATAAACATACTTTATGTATTTTGTACTTTGCTTAGTAAAATTTCCCTTTCTCAAAACTGTGTGTTTGTGGCATAGCCCCTTCTCACTCTCAGGCATTCAATTATTGACGGAGACGTTCCAAATTTAGACGAATTTTATTACACGATGAGTAATATTTGGACCTCGTTTGGATAATAGTACACTCATCGTCATAAAAAAGCTGCACCGGAAGAATGAGGTGGATTGCGATCAATATTGGCAGGCAGGTAGAGGGTACCATGCATACAAAATTATTACACTTTCACTTTTGTAGGACCAACATTTATTGCGCCGCCATGTTGGTGAACACACCGCCATGGTGGTCTTGAATAGAGTCCTATGCTAGTCCATCCCATGCAGCGTGCACCTGAGCGCGCAGTTCTTGCAGATTGGTGGGTAGGGGAGGGATCCTGATCGCACACTCCATAGCACCCCAAATATTCTCGGTCGAGGGGAGATCTGACGACGCGGCTTGCCAAGGCAGAATATCCACGGCTGCAAGGAATGCTCGGGAGATGGCTGCGGTATGCGGACGCGCGTTGTCCTGTTGAAATAGGGCATTGGCGTGGGTGTTCACGAACGGAAGAGCCACTAGTTGCAGGATCTCCTGAATGTATCGTGTGGCTGTCATGGTACCTCCAATTAACACTAACGGTGAACGGGCACCATGGGATATCGCGCCATACACCATATTACCAGGATGGCGGGACGTTTGATGGGAAACCACAAACCACTCGTCGTGGAGCTCTCCACTGCGCCTCCAGACACGGACCCGGTGGTCGTCGCCATCAAGGCTGAAGCAGGACTCGCTGCCAGTCTGCATGGCCCCAGGTCCATCATTCCCGGCACCAGGCGAGACTGTAGCGACATTGCTAGGGTGTGAGTGGCAGGCGTCGTAACGGTCGGTGTGAGGCGAACCTTGTGTTGTGCAACCGCCTGCCAATGGTACTGGCACTCACAGGATGTGACAGTGCAGGCTGCACAGCCTGCAGAATAGCACCAATCGTTGCCGTTGAATCTGTTCGCGCGTGGCGGACAATCCGTCGGTCCTCCCTCCTCGTGGTGCGTGGCGAACGTCCAGATCCTGCATTTGGTATGTGCGTGCCTTCCTCAATCCATTGCCGCCAAAAGCGGGCGATGATGGTGTCCAAACGACCGGTGTGGCGCGCAGTACGGCGACAGAACCAACCAGCCTCCTGCACACCCACGATACGGCTCCTCTCGAAAGCATCTAACTGGATATCTGGCTGTCGAACGCGCCGCCTAGGCATAGTGCTCGTGCAGGTGACGCTCTGTCGACGCTACCCGACGTCACAATGGCCGACGCGGCCGTTTGACAGCGAATGATGTGCAAATGCCCACCGAGATTGTAGCGGATCAGAAGGGTCCTTCGGGGTGCAGCTTTTTTTGTGACGAGTGTAATTAACGAAACAAGTGGATAAGAAAACGGGGAACGATGAGAACGAGTTCTCTTTTTTACCACGAGTGCAATTGTATCGCGTTATCCATGTGTTACGTTCAGTATTTTTTCGTTTCCATTTAAAAATAATTTAAATTTTGAGAAATCCCAGCACATCTTTACCATTCGAGGCACACACATGATGACGTATTACTTCTGAAAAAGAACTATTTTAGTGCACCTTGCATTGTCTACTTATGATCACTGTAGTGGCTTAGAGGTTAAAGATGTTTACAGTTGGAAGAGAGTGAACATATTCGGGATGAAATATTAGAACAAGATGACAAAGCCATGAAACCATTACATGCCACGAAAAGTAAAGACAGATATGAGAGAAAACACCTATAAATGTTGGAAAGTACAAACCAAAGACGAGTTACTTCTGACTCAGAGGTTTTGCTGAGGGACGTTCCAGAACGGGTAAACACGACTGTCGTTTATATTCTTACTTTCTTGCCTTACGAAGGAACTTTTTACATTTGTGATATACTAAGACCAAATGCTTTACACGTAAAACATTGATTCATGTTAAATATTTTGTTCTTCCATTAGTCAGCTAGAATCAAGCCAATACTAGTTTTTACTTCACTAGTTTTGTTTTATTTATTCATTGTTTGATTACTCGTTCACTTTACATTTGCAGACGGAGCGCTGCGATCTGTTTACATGAGGTCACCGCCGACTGAATGAGAAACACGCGTCTGCGGTAAACACCGACCGTTTAATATATAGATGTCGGTGAGCAGCACACAGAACCCCGGCAGGGCAAGAACATAACCATTAAGCAGTAGATAACTGCAAAGAAGAAATAAAAATATTGTACGTGAATGTTGTGAATAGCGTGTGGTGTGATCTATTTTATTGTATATTACTTTAATCATTTAAGGGCGGAACTCCAGCTCACTGTCAGAAAGGTATAATTCGTCAGTTGTGTCACGGCCAACTTAAGTCTACCAGAGTCGGCCGTGGTTGTGTCCGTTGCGTTTGTGCGGCCTTTGGAGACAGCTGATTGGCAGATGCTGATTGATATCGGGACCATTCGCATATTCCCGATTGTGTGTTCGGGCCTTCACTTTCAAAACAACTTTAGTTCCTAATTCTGCCGTCTGCAAATGTAAAATGAACGAGTAATATATAGTTATAGCTCCACCAAGTGAAGAATGAAGGAGGTGATTGCGGCGTTTCGTGGAACTAACAGTGTAAACACGGGTCTGTACAGTCAGTTTCGCTAAAAAAGAGTCGCGAGGAGCATGAAGCGAGTTGTTTATCAGTGTAGCGTTGGGAAATATGAGTTCTCGTCAAGGCGTGACACTTCGCGGGCAGACAAGACGCCTTGCATATAATGTTATTCAATTTTGTGATAGTGAAAAAGACAGACCTAAAGTACCTCCAAGATGCACAATCAAACGTGCAGCAGCAGCAAGTTTAAAGTTATCTGAAGCTCAGAGACATGAGTTTTTGATAACATCACCGAAACCATAAAAAATGACACCAAAAAGAAAAATTGTTATGGATGAAATGAAATGTTGTGGTTGAAGTCAAACATATTGCATTCTTCTTCATTCATGTGTTTTTATACTTTATGCAATTTGTGAGGTTTGCAATAAAATACCAAAACATTAAATTTACTGTCATAAGTATTTAAAATATTCTTCATTGCTGTGGTAGTTGCTTTTTACATAATAAGAATTTGATTTGGTATATATTCTGAGAAACTACTTAAGTTAAATTAAATGATTTAAAAGTATTTGAATGTTAAATTACAAATTTTCTGCTCATCAAAGGAATTGGACCAAAATTGAATCATTCCGCAGATTTTTTTTTATTTCTTCCTATATGAGGTGCAGACATGTCCAAATATAGTTAAAATATTAATTGGGATAGTACTAGATTTGCAAGGAAATAAATCGTGCATTTTTCGTAATAGTTTGGCACGGTCCCATTTTAATTTTGAACTGAGTATCCTTATATGTCCGTCTCTGTCGTTTCGGCTGTAAACACTGACGGTGGCGCGCTCTTGTAAACATCATTCTCAACTTGGTCGAGTTATACACGAGGTATAGCTCGACCAAGCGAAGAATGAAGGAGGTGATTGCGGCACGTCGTGGTACTAACAGTGTAAACACGGATCTGTACAGTCAGTCTCGCTAACAAAAGTCGCGTGAAGCATGAAGCGAGTTGTTTATGGGTGTAGCTTTGGGAAATGCGAGTTATGGATGAATTCAAACATTTTGTATTCTTCTGCATTTATCTTTTTTTACTTTATGCAATAAAGTACTGTAAAATTTACTGTCGCAAGTATTTAAAATATTCATTACAATATTTTAGAGTATTTGGATGTAGAACATACTATAGGAATGATGATATATCTAGAAAAAAAAATAATAAGAGAGCAAAACAAGCTATATTCGTAGGTTATTCGAAAAATAGAAAAGCTTATCGTCTTTTTGATATAGAAGATAAAGTAATTCATGGGAGTAGGATGTAATATTTTTAGAAAATGAGAAAGAATTAATAAAAGAAAAATATTGTCATTTAGAAAATTTTAATTGGTTCGCAATTTCTAATAGTAAAGAACCATAGTAAAGACTAATGAAGTAACAAATAATGAAGATATAAATATTGAGGAATATTCATTACGGTGGTAGTTGCTTCTTAGGTAATAAGAATTTGATTTGGTATATATTCTGAGAAACTACTTAAGTTAAATTAAATGATTTACAAGTATATGAATGTTACTGTACAAATTGTGTGCTCATCAAAGGAATTCAATCAAAATTGAATTATTCTACCGAAAAAAATAACATTTTATTTCTTCTAATATGAGGTGCAGACACGTCCAAATACAGTTAAAATATTAATTGGGAAGATAACAGAATTGTGACAAAATAAATCGCGCTTTTCCTGTAAAAGTTTCGCAGGGTCCCATTTTTAATTGGATTTGAGTGTCATTATATCTCCGTCTCTGTTGCTTCGGCTGTAAACACAGACAGTGGCGCGCTCGTGTAAACATCATTCTCAACTTGGTGGAGTTATACGTAATCTGTTTATGTTTCATGGCCGACTGGAAATACCTTGGTCACGTCTGTTTTATAGTGACTTAATTGAACGATTTTTATTTTTTCCTCTATTATTATTGGTAGTTGTTGAGTTTCAATATTACGAGAAGTTTCAATTGCACTCGTGCGGTTAATATATTGATCCTCAATGATTTTTGTTGATGAAATTAATGAGTCTATTTACATCACTGAACAATTAATGTTTTTACAATTTAAATTTTATTAATTTTTGTATTAACCTAGTCTAAAAAACAATATCCTTGAGGAGGACCTAAAAGAATATTACCCAGAAATGATGGATAAACAATAGAACCGAATTAAGGTTACATTTTAGATACAGTCTTTTAAATATTTTCATATTTATTTTCATTACGTATCAAAATACTTTTAAGACAGACACCAGTGAAAGACACCTGTTAAAAATTCAATTTTTAGCACTAGTAGCGCCTAAAAGTGAGACGATGCTCAAATGTTCAAATAAAACTGTGAATGCAACAACGAAACAAAATACTTTCGTCTGATCCGCTACAGCTGATCTTAATGTAAAATGACCCTTATTTTAATGATTTATATACTTAAATTAAAATAAAAGTAAAGTCAGTAAATCTATCCAAAACTAATGTCTGACACTCGTGGTAAGAGCGATTTTATTTTGCTCGCAGAATTGCGCCACTTGGCCTCTAGGTCTCGTGTCGCAACATTTCCTAGTCGCAAAATAAAACGCCACCTTTACAACTTGTATCATAAATAACTATTAATGTAAATATTACGTAATTTTAATATACGTCTGCCCAAAATTAGCCATATAATTGAAATAACAATACTGCCAATAATGATCAAACTGTTGATAAAGAGATAATACGCACCTTTGGTTGTCTCGAAATTCCTCTTTAAAAATGCAGCCATCTGGACTCCGCAGAGGTCTATAAGCTTGAAGATATTTCGCATTTTGCTGGAGGTGAAGGCAGGGCTCAGAGTGGCTCGCATATCTCGCCAATGCTGGCCTGTGGAGTTGTGATTACCATTATTATCGAGTACGTATAAACAAAAAACAATTACAATTTAATATCACAGTGAACTATCAATTTTTTAATTCTTAATATTATATAACTTTCTACATTTTAGGAAGAATTTTATTGGTTTTCCTTTTTTATTTTTCAGTGCGTTCATGAGAACTCCCTCCCGCGAATCTTTTTTGTTTTGCACTGGAATGTTTTCTGCAATATTAAAACGACAAAAATTAACCAGAAACATGTGTGTGCTGGTTACATTACTAGTGTTTTAGGGATCGCATAATTAGATAAAAGAAATAATAGATTATTTAGAAGCCATTTCATAATAGCTTTTTAATAAAATTGTTATTATAATAATATATTACAATATTATTAATAATGTCAATTAATAATATCTTACTATTATTGATGAAATTAGAAATTTTAAATTGTTGTAAATGTTTGAAAAGTACACCTGTTAATTACCTTTCAGTGAAAAAGATTTTTTCCGAGCAAAGGCTCAACTTTTTCTGATCCAATCGGCTGATGATCGACGAAGTGGTCAAATTCTTTGATCGAAACCAACTTGATGAGTTCCGGTCTCTGATATATAACGTGGGCTTCATGAACTCAAAGGAGCCGAACGCTTTGTGACCTTCAAACTTCTTGTAGAGTTTTACGGTAAAGTCATTGATGGACTGCAGACCAAGGGCGAGAGAAACCATGTTCCCGAATAAGGGCAGAGGGCGCGCGTAGGGCATCCCCCGGCGTCGGAAGTGGTCGTGCGTCCTCGTGGTGAGCCAGTACAGGAGGGCGCCCAGGCCTCCCACGAGGACAGCCCAGTCCACCCACGTGGCCCTCGCCACGACGCTGCCAATGCCAGGAATCCAGCCCAGCATCGTGGAATGTACCTGCAAGTTTTTTTTCTAATTTGCATCATTATCGTAACCATGACAATCATTGATAGATTGAATGAATAGGGATGTGTATACGTAGTCTTTCGTCGACCATACAAGTTTATCTCGTTTGGGTCCGTATGTCGTTTGACTTATTATTGATGTCTTGGCACGGGAGGACAAAAATAGGTGATGAGGCACGGGAGGACAAAAATATGTGGGTTTTGTTAAAAAATTATATCTATTGTGTTACTAAAAAAAATTGGGATTCCACAAAATTGGTGTACAATGCGTGAAATTCTCTGCAATTTTGTAGCACTACTATTTGTAAACAGATATTTTGTGAAAATCCTTCGTGCTACTTATTATAAAAATATTGTAGTTGTATGAAACACTTTGGACCAAAATGATTGTTTGGGAGCAAAGGAAAGATGGGAGGTTTCTTCTTTAACTAAGCAATAATATACTACATCACATCGCATTTTATACAGATTTTATCATACATCGGTCTAATTAACACTTTCTTTTATCAATGTACACGATTACTGATACATTAGCTAATGTTCAGTCTCTTGACTTTTAGTTCTATCTTCGTCTTGCACTGAAAATTATGACATTAGACACAATAATACATGTAACGAAAGAAGGTCTGAGGTTTAAATTAGATAATTTTTTACTTGGTCTGTACCATGTTTTTACTTTTTCGTTCCTACAAAGGTACTTCGCAAGATGGGAAAGTTAGGAAATCGTGCAACGGAAAGCGGCGAATTTTCAGCAGAAAAACTGCAGAACCTGGTAAGGAAAACTTGCCGGGCCCTGATAAGGAAAAAGTGGATATATGCAGTTTGCTAAATATAGAAAAAATCTTCCAACATGTGGTTTAGCGAGAATCCACGTTTTGTGGGTCCTTGATACCGAAAAAGCGATTGACGGCAAAAGGTCTGTCCTGTTGTATCCGTCCGTCCGTTTAATTTTTGAGGATACTTTTTAGCGAGCATTTACGTTCTTAAGCTTCTCATTCGGCGCTTCTGTGGCCTAGTTTTATGATTGACAGCGAGATAACTTTGAGGATCTCAGTTCGGGTCTCGCAGCGGAAAACAAACGATGCTCGTTTAAAACACTTTTGCAGATTTATATGGTAGTATAATATAGCGTAGCAGTTACAAATAATACGAGAAAGTATGTGCTTGTCTAACACCACTATATATTTAAAACGTTTGTCATTTCAAAAATTATTTTTTTTATTTTGTCCCCGAGTTTACTTGGTGAACAGTTTTTCAATAGAAGAATGAAATAGTAGTATCGAAATGGCTTTATTAGAGTATTTTGGAACCGTTACCATTAAAACGGCAAAGTATATGGTGTTATAGCTCATAAGTTTAACATATTAATGCGTTGCATGAATCACAGGCATTGAATTGAAAAAATTAGAGCTTTTTTGAGAAAGTGTCGTTTATGCGTTTCTGAAAAGTCAATATTTTTTCGTCAATATTCGTAACCTGCAAATTACGTTTGTGTAATTTTTACTTTCTCGCTAATGCTTACGCAGTAGAGAGAAAGTAATGTAATGCTGCCCCGAAAGAAAGGGAACTTTCGGCAGAAAAAGTCTTTTCTGAGGCCCCGGTAACGAAAAAGTAGATAAATCCAGTTGATAAATTTAGAAAAAAATTCCTCAAAAATGTTCCTCAAAAACAAACTTTAGCCAGAATCCGTTTTTTATGACCGAAAAAGTAATTGACGGCAAAACGCCAGTCCGTCCGTCTGTCCGTTCGTCTGATGTATCTGAACAAAACCAGCGCCTAAACAATGCATAGGTGTTTTCTTCCAAATTGAAGAAACACGTGTCGATCTGGCATGAGTCGAATCTCTGCTATTTTCAAAAACATTCATTTTTCGGGGTACTTTACACCAAACCCTTGACATTTTCAAAATTTTCTCCAAAATAGCTTTTTTACTTTCCCGTATACCTACGGAGTAATATACGTAGTATAGGGAAAGTTATGTAATGCTGCGGATAATCTATTTCGAGATTTCAACGGAAATACACGTTTTGGGGATACCGAAAAAATGGGTCTTTTCAAATCGTCCGTTCGTCCGTCTGTATCTGTCCGTCTGACCGGCTGTGAACAACACTAGCGCGTAAACCATGCGTGCAATTCCTTCCAAAATTGATCTTTCCCGGTCGATCTGCGTTCACTCAAGGCGCCTCGATTTTGAAAAATCTTCTTCAAAATTTGAGGGTACTTTACATGAAGCCCCCCGGACATTTTCAAAATTTTCTCAAAAACGGCTCCAAATTTTTTCTTTTAAATTTCTTGTAAGAATAGAGTAAAATACACTTAAGGTGGCATAGGTCCCATTTTCACGGTTAACTCTGAATTTCCGAAAATTGCCAAAGTTTGAAATTTTTTCGGCGTCTTCCTAGAGTTACAAAATTGAAGACAGAGATTTTTTCTTCCAATAAAATTTGTTGTCCAAAGTGAGTTTTTTTATTAAGGTCATGTACATTTTTTTAAAAAATTTAGTAGTTTTTGTGCAATATTGCACGCAATATTTGAAATTTTAAAAAATTACAAAAAGCAGATTTTCTCAAAAACAGCTCAATTTTTCTCTTTAAACTTCTTGTAGGGATAGTGCTAAATGTGCTCTATGAGATGACATTATTCCTCTATTTGTTTTCCAAAAATTGCAGAAATGTAGTTTTTTTACTTGTCTCTCGTTAATATTTGCATTAGCGGCGATTTGTTCACATTATTATATTAATGAGTAAATGTGCTTTAAATAATGTCAAATGAAGTTTCTTGAAAATTGAATATTTTTCTGTGAAAACTAGCTCAAAATTGCGCATTTTCAGAAACGCTCAAACGCCATTTTCTCAAAAATGGTTTCAAATTGTTTGTTCAAACTTTCGAACGGATAGTGCTAATTACACTCTTAAATATGGCATAAAGTTAATTTGGGGGTATTTTTTTGTTTTTTCAAAAATCACAAAAATGTAATTTTTTTGAAATGTCATACCGCTAAAATGCACATTTCCAGCAATTTGTAGACACTATTAAATTTGTGATTGTATGTGCTTCAAATGACTTCAAATGAAGGTTTTCAAAAACTCAAAAATTTTCTGTAAAAAAGAGCTTCAAATTTCTCATATACAGTGTCGCTAAGCGCCATTTTCTTGAAAACGGCTCCAAATGTTTCAAAGAAAATTGCCATTTAGGACAAGGTTTAACTGTTTTTTTAATATTCTTAAAATAATAGTTTTGTTCTACCATTGGGAAACCGAAAAATTAATAAAATGTCGAAAAAAATGTAGTTAGGGAGGCGATAGATGGCAACTATCAAGAGTAGTGGCAAGTCCGAATATCTAGCCGAGACCAAACGAAACAGAAAACTAATACGGGAAAGTCTGTGCCATTCTGTAGCACCACTAGTTTTTCTTTAAATTTCTGGTAAGAATATACTGAAATATGATTATAAAGGTAGGGTAGGTTTGATTTTCACTATTAACTCTGAATTTTCGATAATTGCAAAAAAGTTTTTTTTTCCCACGACTTCCTACAACTACAAAATTAAAGATAGAGATTTTTCTTTCAAATGAAATTTGTTGTCCGTAATTATTTCTTTCATTGAGGTCATGTGCATTAAAACAAACTAAGTAGTTTTTGCGCAATATTGTGTTCAATATGTGCAATTAAAAAAATAACAGAAACAAGATTTTATCAAAAACGGCTCCATTTTTTTATACTTATAAGGCAGTGATAACTGTACTCTGTGGGGTGACGTAAACGCCATATTGCTGTGTTCTTTTGCCTTTTTTGAAAAATTACAAAAATGTTTTTTTTTACTTGTCTCCCACGTCGATAATATTTGTAATAGTGGTGATCTGTTCACTATTGCATTTACGAGTACATGAGATTTAAATGATGTCTTATAAAGTTTTCACGCAAACACAAAACTTTTCTGTTTGCGAAAATTTGAGCTCGTTTTCACTGAAAACGCATTTTCAGAAACGCTCAAACCTCATTTTTTCGAAAACTGCAAACAATTTTTTTCTTGGATCTTTTCGTACGGAGAGTACTAATTAAACAGTTGATGACATAAAATTTATTTTGCTGAATTCTTTTTTTTCTTCAAAAATTACGCAAATGTAATCTTTTTGAAATATCTGCAACGCCTTTAATATGTACTGCGCTTTGAATACATTATTGCATTTGTGTGTGGAAGAGCTTCAAATGACTTTCAATGAAGCTTTTCGAAAACTCAAAAGATTTCTGTGAAAAAGAGTTTCAAATTTTATTTACATTAAACGCCATTTTAAAAACATTTTCTCCAATGTCATTAACAAAAAAATCACTTATAGAACAAGGTTTTACTCTTCTTTAATATTCTCAAAGTAATATTTGTTTCACCATTAGGAAATCAAAAAAATTAGAAATAAAAGAAAGTACTTCGAGTCGTGATAGAAGGCAGCTGGCAAGAGGATGGGGCAATAGCAATATTGTAAAGCTGACACAGACCAAAGAAATTAGGGAACTAACTAGTACGGGAAAGTTTGTGACATCTGTAGCACCACTAATGAAAAAAAATATCAAAGTGGCATTGATGTCATGTTGTTTTATATATTTGGTACTACCCGTTACATAGCTATCTCTAGACTACATAAATTACTCCATATTTAGGTACGTATACAAGATAGTAAAATTAATTTGTGTAATTTTTGAAAAACCAAAAGAACTAAATCGAAGTGGCGTTTATGTCATGTCATCCAACCCTTTCAGTTGTTCAAAAAATTAAAGAAAAAATTGGAGCCATTTTCGAGAAAATGGTGTTTGAGCGCATCTCAAAATGCGGAATTTCCAGTTCATTTTGAAAGAAACGTTTTGAGTTTTAGAGGAGCGTAATTGGAAAAAAATTGAAGCACTTCTACTCACAAACACAATAATGAATACAAATCGCTTGCAATGTAAAGATTAACGGCGTCAGAGATATTTGAAAACTAATGGCGTTACATCACATACTTTTTCGCACTTTCTGAATTTGGAATTTTCGAATTTTAGTGAGTTAAACGAGACCTACGCCATTCTTTTAAGCGTCTCTTCTTCTGTCCGTAGAAAAAATACGAAGAAAAAAATATGGAGCGGTTTATGAGAAAATGCAAAATAAAAAAAGTTTTAATTTCGAGCCCAAATGTGAATGCGAAATGCGAAAATTACTCGTTTCTTCAATAAACTATACTTGACCATTTTTAAAAGCTGATTTTTTAAAAGGCTTTGTCTAAAGCAAAAGTCTCAATCTTCAATTTTGCGGTTTGGAAATGTTAACTTTTTGCCATTTTCGAAAATGCGGAGAGTGTGCCGAAAATGGAATTAGCGTAATATTTTTATCGTCCCTTGATACTTATGAGAAGAACATTTATAGAAAACTAGTGGTGCTACAGAGCGGCACAGACTTTTCCGTATTAGTTTTTCACTTCTTTGGATCTGGGCCGCTTTCATAGGTTATGTTCTACCATGAGGACAAATATCATTTTGAGGAGCTACAGTCATCACCAATCTACTATCAGCAATCCCCTATTTGGAATTGCCACATACTCTTGTCAGCTGCCATCTATCGCCGCCCAAACTACAATTTTTGACTTTTTCTTCATTTTTCGGTTTTCTAATAGTAGAACGAAAATATTATATTAAGAATGGTAAAGAACAGTAAAACCTCGACGTAAATGGCAACTTTCTTTGAAAAATTTGGAGCCGTTTTTAAGAAAATGGCGTTGAAGCGCCACTAAAAAATGCGAAAGTTCAAGCTCTTTTTTTACAGAAAAATCTTTGAGTTTTCGAAAACCTTCAATTGAAGTCATTTAAAGCACTTTAACTCACAAATACAACAGTGTTTACAAATTGCTGGAAATATGGATATGAATGGAGTGAAAGATCTTTAAACAATTACATTTTGGGTGACTTTTGAAAAAAAAAAAAAAAAACTTTACGTCGTATTGAAAAGTGCAATTGGCAGTATCCCTTCGCAAAGTTTGAGCGTTTCTGAAAATGCGGAAATTTGAGCTAGTTTTCACAGAAAACAATTGAGTTTTCCAGAAACTTTATGACATTATTTAAAGCACATGTACTCATAAATATAATAATGTGAACAAATCGCCAATAATGTAAAAATTAACGACGTGAGAGACAAGTCAAAAAAATTACATTGTAATTTTTGTAAAAACAAAAGTATAGAGCAATATGGCGTTTATGTCATCTCATAGAGTATTATTTAGCACTATTCCTACCAAAAGTTAAGAGAAAAATTTTGGAGTCGTTTTTGAGAAAATTTTTTTTTGTGGTAATTTTTTTAAAATAGTCCATATTGCACGCAATATTGCCCGAAAACTACTGAAATCTTCAAAAAAATGTACATGAGCTGAATAAACGAAGTCGCTTAGGAGATAAACATTTATTTCAAAAAAATATCTCTCCAATTTTGTAGTTGTGAGAAGACGAAGAAAAAAATTAAAACTTTCCCAATTTTCGAAAATTCAGAGTTACTGTGTGAATCAGACCTATACTACAATTATAAGTGTATTTTACTCTATTCTTATAAGAAATTTAAAGAAAAAAAATTGGTGCGGTTTTTGAGAATATTTCAGTATCTGGAATAAACAATGACATCACGAAAAGTAAAAGGAGATAAATGATTGAAGACAGTAACATACGAAACGAGTGCGTTAGATATTTTAAAAAAATATTATAGGAATTCCGTGTACTGGCTTTTTTATGCTTGAATCTCTTTGTACTGATCGCATGCAGGGAACATCGGCCTGGCAATGCAAGTTACTTACTGTTGTCAGTCTCTTGAAGAACCTCGGTCGGTACTACCGAGGGGCTCTCGTCGTGGATCACTGTAGTCGCCTCGCCACGGACGAATGCCTTCTGCGCAGCTTGTGCCCCAGCCTGACTTATATAACTCCCCCAAAGCAGTGCTGGACAACTAGTGCCTGAGCACTCGAAGGCTCTCGGAAGCACTGCCTTGGTCGCTGTGTCATTATGTTCGTCAGCAAATCACAGGGCGTTTCTCTCTGCTGATAAAACATGTAACCTTGATTCTTCACCTACGCCTAACGCGTGGAACAATGTAACATGCGAATCACATTTCACAATATTGCGTACAACTGAAGCAAAAACTGAAAAACTAGTGATGCTACAGAATGGCACAGATTTTCCCGTATTAGTTTTGTTTCCTTTGGTCTCGGCTAGCGATTCAGATTTGCCACATACTCGTGCAAGCTACCGTCTATCGCCGCCTGAAGTACATTTTTTTGACCTTTTCCTAATTTTTCGTTTTCCTAATAGTAGAACGGAAATATTAATTTTAAAGTATTAAAGAACGGTAAAACCTAGTCCTAAATGACAATTTTCTCTTAAAAGTTCAGTGCCGTTCAGAAAATTTCGTTTTAGCACTACTAAAAATGCCAAATTTGTAGCTCATTTTCACAGAAAATATTTGAGTTTTCAAAATAGTTTTTTTGAAGTTATTTGAAGCACTTACTCTCAGAAATATAATAATCTTTACAAATTGCTGTTAATGAGCATATTCAACATATGAGAAATATTGAAAAAAATTCATTTATGTTATTTAAAAAAAACTCAAAATAAACTTTACGTCCTATAAAGAGAGTAATTAGCACTATCCGTTACAAAAGTTTGAAGAGAAAAGGGCGTTTGGGCGTTTCTGAAAATGTGGGATTCTGAGCTACTTTTCACAGAAAACGGTTGTTTTCGAGAAACTTTATTTGACATTATTTAATGCACATGTACTCGTAAATATAATCATGTGAAAAAATCGCCGCTAGTTTAATATTAACAACGTGAGAGACAAGTCAAAATTTCATTTTTCCAATTTTTGAAAAAACAAAAGGATTGAGCAATACGGCGTTTTTGTAAAATCATAAAATACATTAGGCACTATACCTACCAAATGTTTAAAGAAAAAATTTGGAGTTGTTTTTGAGAAAATCTTGTTTATGTAACCCCCTCCAACACGTGTTAGGGGATTTTGTTTCTTAATTTAGCAACTGGTTTTATCCACTTTTTCATTATCAGCGCCCGGCAACGAATTTTTTTTTCTGACGAAAATTGGCCATGTTTTCGCGCAGCATTACATAACTTTCCCTATACTACGTATATAACTAAAGTAAAAACCTAATATTCCTCTGGCATTTTAATCTTCGTATTACCAGTCTTACGACTTATATTTTGATTTTGTGCCCAACGAAATCGTATTATTGCAAACACAAATTTGCTTTTTATATTATTAGTTTCCACTATTTTCACGGGCATAATTTTTTTCAAGAGCCTAAAATTATTCTTAACTTTTGGGAGGGGTTTCCGATATTTCCTAAGGGTTTTTGGTTTTGGTGTTTTTTTCGCCGTAAGAACCAATGTTAAATGTTTCGCTTTGTACAGCCCTGAGTTTTGGAATATAAACGCGGGGATAATTTTTCTCCAAGAGCCTAAAATTATTCTTAACTTTTGGGAGGGGTATCAGATTTTTCCCAAGGTTTTTTGGTTTTGGTTTTTATTCGCCCATATGAAACCAATGATAAATGTTTCGCTTTGTACAGCCCTGATTTTTCGAATTTGAACACGGGAATAATTTTTTTCCCAAGAGCCTAAAATTATTCTTAACTTTTGGGAGGGGTTTCAGATTTTTCCTAAGGGTTTTTGGTTTTGGTGTTTTTTCGCCGTAAGAACCAATGTTAAATGTTTCGCTTTGTACAGCCCTGATTTTTGGAATTTGAACGCGGGGATATTTTTTTTCCAAGAGCCTAAAATTATTCTTAACTTTTGGGATGGGTTTCAAATTTTTCCCAAGGTTTTTTCATTTTGGTGTTTATTCGCCCATAAGAATCAATGTTAATTGTTTCGCTTTGTACAGCCCTGATTTTTGGAATATGAACACGGGGATAATTTTTTTCTAGGAGCCTGAAATTATTCTTAAATTTTGGGAAGGGTTTCATATTTTTGAATTGATTTTGAGATTGATTCTGGGTGGGCGCTGCGAGCTTTTGTCTAAAGCTAGCAGCGCCCACGATTTTGGGAAATCCAGAGGAGCCTAAAATTCGGTAATAGAGCATTTAATTAGCCTAAAATTTTGGATATTGTTTGGTTGAAATTGGTTTTTGGGCGCTGCTAGCTTTAGATGGCTCGGACTGCGCCGACGCCGCTTCACCCCTCCTTCTCAGCATGGCCTCACAACTTTTTTTTTGTTCATTGACCCTTTTTAGAAGAGTTATTGGCTCCATCGACACCCTTACTTTATTATTTATAATATATCATACATAATTATGACGCTAATAATTAAACATAGCAATTTTGTACACCAATAATTTGATATATATCTAGATTTTAAATGATTGCAATACTATTTAGAGAATACCGACTATTTTTATAAACATAGCACTAACTAAGAGTGGTGAAAGAGCACATGCATAAAATTGCTAGAGGAGCAAAGGGCGACGCATGAGAAATCTTCACTTCACACTCGCACACTTGACATTGCTCTCGCGTTATTCTAGGTGGCATAGGTCATATTTTCGCTATAAATTTTCGAAAATTGAAAAGTTAACATTTTTTTCGACATCTTCCTCTAACATGCAACACTCACCGTGCTGGATACTCGAATTGACATGAAATTTTACCAGCTTGTTCAGCACCTTTCAAAACCCCTACATACAAATTTTTACGTGCTATGGAGCATTGCAAGTAGAGTGTTTGCGACAATTAGTATTGAGACCGTTCGTGACCTCACCGCCTGTGGAAGAGAGGAAATCGCTGATCGCCGCTGGATCTGCGACCGTTACTCACACACCGGTCGCCGCTATCTGTCCGCAGGGTCTCAACTGTCTCAGAGAGCAGGAGGGGTGACAAAACGAGTGTTTACATTGCAGGTTGAGAAGGACGAATAGGACTAGAACACGTACAGGAGTGATTCGAGTGCAACTATTAAATGCATACTAACTTTATTTATACATGTATATAATAGGATTTAAAGATTAAAAAATTAGACAAGGGTTATTAAATAATAAATACGTAAATAAATAGGCCTAAATAAATGTACAACAAATCATATGTTTAACAAAACATGTTCGTGCGCTTACTAACGCACTCCAAAGAACGTGTGTCATCAAACAGCGATGGCCTTTGCCATCGTTCTTGAAAGAACGCGCTTGGAAATCTGACACCCGTTGATAAGTCACCGCGTAACGTTCCAGGCGCTTCCGAAGCAACGGCTGCCCCGCTGTGGGAAGCGCGGAGGTCACGAAAGGTCCTGGTACAAAACGCCTATAAAACACCAGAAATGAATAGCACTTAAAAATTTGTATGTAGGGGTTTTGAAAGGTGCTGAACAAGCTGGTAAAATTTCATGACAATCTTAGTATACAGCACGGTGAATGTTGCGTGTAAGTACAAAATTGAAGATTAGAGATTTTTCATTCAAATGAAATTTTTTTCTCCAAAGTTAGTTCTTTATTTAATGTCGTGTACATTTTTTGAAGCGTAGTTATTTTTGAAGCGCAATATTGCCTTCAATATGAGCAATTTAAAAAAAAAATACATAAACAAGATTATCTCGAAAAGGCTTCAAATTTTTTCTTTAAACTTTTGGTAATGTTAGTACCGAAAGTACTTTATGAGATGCCATAAATGCCATATTGCTCTATTCTTTCTATTCTTCACTAATTACAAAAATATAATTTTTTTACTTGTCTCTCATGTCGTTAATATTAGCCGCGATTTATTTGCATTATTATATTTATGAGTATATGTGCTTTAAACAAAGTCAAGAAAAGTTTCTCAAGAACTCAACCGTGAAAAAAGGAAATATCTGTGAAAACTAGCTCAAAATTCCGCATTTTCTGAAACGCTCAAACGCCATTTTCTCATAAATGGCTCAGAATTTTTTGTTCAGACTTTTTGAATGGATAGTGCTAATTGCACTCTTTAAGACGTAAAGTTGATTTTGCGGTATATTTTGGTTTTTTCAACAATTACACTAATGAGTTTTTTAAAGATCTCTCACACTGTTAATATGCACATTTCCTGCATTTTGTAAACGCTGTTGTATTTGAGTGTTAAAGTGCTTTAAATGACTTCAAATGAAGTTTTTCGCAAACTCCGTAATTCTGTAGCAGCACTAGTTTTTTGTATGATAAGTTGATTCAAAATAATAAGTTCTAAAGACGGAGGACGTTTTTCACAATACTTTATTTTCAAAAATGAATATTACACTATTTTGTGATATTATTTATTTAAAAGTGAGAATATACAGCAAATTTCTAATTTGACCATACTGCTCATTTCAAAGAAGTCATTTCCATTGCTAATAACATGTTTCTTACATTTTGATTTATTGTCCTTGTTGCCGCCTAAAATTTACTACATTTGTGCTATTCAATTAAATATCTTAATTATATTTTCTTTCAAAACTTACATATCTCAAATCTTGCCATTTAACACTAAAATAATAATCCTTGTTTTATCTGTTCAGTGTCTGTTATTGTCGTATTCACTTGCTTGCATAATAAATTTGATACCCAAATATTCAAACATATCAAATTATTTAATTATTAAATTAAATAACTTTACATTATTTAATTAATTATTAAAAATTATTTATTTATATTTAATCTTTTTCACCCTCCAATTCTAAATTTTAAATTACTTGTTTTCTATCAAGTATTTTCAAAATGTATTGATTATCCATCCATACGTGTTATGATATATTCTTGTTTTGTTAAAGGAAACATCTATTTTACATCTTCCTAATCTTGTTCAATTAATACCTGCCCATCAGCAAATAACAATGTGAAGAAGATTATTTTGAATGTACTCATCTGTGGTAGCCACCTGCTCCCCAATTTAAAATGTTAAATTTATTTGAAAAAAATAAGGTGATGTGCTACATCCACGTCTGAAACATTTTGCGTTATGTTTTTTTATCTAAAATATTTTTTCTCTAAATAAACTCGGGATATTGTTTTATTGTGAGATGAGTAATTAAGAAGAAAGAATGTGTTATTGCAATGTTTCAAAGATACGAAGTACGCTTTTTTCAAAGAAAACTGATTTTGAGAATGTTTTCATCTACCAACGACATTCGCTGAAAGGGTTTTATCAAATCATCCACATCCTAGACTATAACATCATCATGTACACAAATAATTAATTGAAATGAGCACAAGAGTGACCCATCACACCACCACATCACACCCAAGCAATTGAGTGTGGAGACTAAGGGGCATCCAAAACCCGAATGTCCAGACAGATGCGATGAAATGGAGATTCCGAAAGTGAACCGGAAACTTCTTCCGATGAATTCCATTATAATTTGTATGAACGTCCAAGTCCTCAGTCCGTAATATCAACTATAGGCAATTATAGAGAACGAGTCTACTGGACTCTCGGTGTGATGCCGACCCAGGAACCACCTTTCATGGCGCCGCTGAAATCATTAGCTGCGACCTCCGCTTTCTGGGGCGTCTTAGACGTCGCTTGGAACGAGAAGTGGCGCAGAATATGGGTCAGAACCACCTTCGCCTCCATAAGGGCAAACCTGGTGCCTGAGAAGGAAAGGAAAAGTATTAAAGCATTTGGAATATTAATACCTGGAATGCACTACCACAAGAAAGTCATCAACAAATATATACAAATTAGAATCATCAACTACCAGAATTACAGCAAATATGACCAAATATTATTGATTCTTGCAAAAGTAAAAGAATCGCTATAATTGTACCTTATTCTAATCAAACCTTCACACCAATTCAGCTACTAGTGTAAAAATCATAATTTAAAATGTATGTATTTCAGAACGATAATTTAATATACATTTTAATAAAAAAGTAAAACTCTTAATGAGCCTATGCCAAGAACAATTTATACTTTTCTTTAATACGTCTTGTTTACAAATGCCAAAAAAGCAATAAACGAAACTTCCAACACGAACAAAAGGTCAGAAGTTGTCCCTAATCGTATCTCTAATCACTCACCACACACGAAATTCAAAATTTTCCACATAAAATACTACTTGCTGAAATCATTCATATCTCTAAAAACAAAACCATGAACTCTAGAGCATTCATCAAGACCTTAAAATATATAATTCAACGCATATCATACCTTTTGTTTTTCGTTTTAATAGTTAGTAGAGTGTTTTTAATGTGTAATTTATACTTTCTCGTATTCGTACGTATATAGAGTAATACACGTAGTATGTAGAAAGTTTTGTCATTCTGCGGCAAAAAAACGAGATTTTTCGAGAGAAAACTCGTATTATGCAGCCCTGATGCAGAAAAAGTGGATAAATCCTATTCTAATATATAGTAAATTACTCCCTC
Source organism: Acheta domesticus (assembly GCA_031308135.1). Classification (NCBI taxonomy): domain Eukaryota; kingdom Metazoa; phylum Arthropoda; class Insecta; order Orthoptera; family Gryllidae; genus Acheta; species Acheta domesticus. The sequence goes on along the minus strand of JAHLJT010004567.1, from coordinate 125,871,037 downwards.
TAACACGTTATGAAGTCCGATTTCACGAACTCACGATTTCAGTCCTTGATATTGAAAAGTTTTTTTTCAAACCGTCCGTCCGCTCGTCCGTGTCTCCTCTGTGAAGAACGCCTTGATCCCAGCATAAATTTGAATTGTTCACTGCTACTACATTTAGGGTATTTCAGCGGTTTCATATATTTAATTTAACGTATAGTTAGTAATTTAATATACTACTCGTAGTTAGCCGACGCCAGTGATTAAATCGGACTAATAGGCCTTAGTCCATATGAAGTTCTAGCGCCAGATGTTTCGTCTGCAACTGCGGCAGACAGCAGTAGCAGTGGGGTAATTTTCGGAGTCCCTTCCTGTTGTGCTGCTGATTCAGTAGCCGACGAAACGTCGGGAAGTAGGACTTCAAGTAGACTACGGCTTATAAGCCCGGTAAACAATTTGATTATCATAATAGTTAAAATCGTTATATAACTAAAGCCACCTAGTTTGCCTAGACAAAACGTCAGCTAAAAGCAAAATATATATTGTGACGAACGTGAATTTAGAGGTTCGTCACAGGTGCCAGAGCCCCATAAAACACAAAAAAAAGAACGGGGAAGAGAGCGCGGCGCAGTTCAAAAGGGGCGCGCCCGCGGACGAGGAAATTGCCGCCCACAACGTTCATCGCAAGTCGCGAGCAAATGACGCACACTAACTGGAGGGGAGGAGGAGGCGCCGCGTTGCCCCTACAAACCGAGGGCATAAAACGCTAATCCGCAAGCGGAAGGGCCTCTTAAGTTCTCGTCCGAGGAGCAGGCAGCATCACTCTTAAACTTTCGTCGGTTGAAGCAGGCAGCATCTCTTTAGTTTTTCGTCAGTAGAAGCGGTAGCTTCTCTCAAGTTTTTCGTCGGTAGAGGCGGCAGTTTCTCTCCGAAGTAACGGTAGCCGATGTTGAAAGATTATGCGAATGAACGTCATTTTAGTTAGGAGTGTCCGACGTCAGAAAGGCGTCTAGTTAGTCGTCCGCGAATTTGTTAAAATATTCAAGAAAGACTTTTGGCAATTACGGCACCGTGAAAGAGGTCGCCTGTGAAATTTGCGACAAGTTGACGCTCAGATTAAACCATAAAATCTGCAGCTGGAACGGGGGGAGAGATCTAGTACGCGGCGAGAACCAAACCTCACGCCGGCGTACGAATAACACTGGGCGCGAGCAAAAGAACGCGCAGAACGAGATCTGGAGACGGGCGAGTACCGGTCGTGATCGGACGAAGGAGACGGAACCGGGACGGGAGACAGAAGGGGACGACGGAGCTGGGAGCGGAAGATAGAAGAAGAACGGGACCAGGAGAGGAAGACGGAAGAAGGACGGCGACGGGAGCTGAAGACCGAAGACGGAGGCACGAAGGCGGCGGGTCGCTAGGCACGAGGCCGCGGCTCGGAGCGCAAGCGCCGGCAACAAACGCGACAGCGAGCGACCAAAGACAAGGACAGCTCACCAGGAAGGGCGAGGTAAAGAAAATGTTAGGAGTTATACAGGGAGGTTCTAGACTGTGAAGGCGAAATAACTTTTCATGTTGCAGTTATAAAAGCAATAGCCATTTTGACGCCTGGTTGCCTGTTGGTTTTGTACATGAGTTAAAGTAGATTGATGTGGTAATAATTGTATTAAAGTGTGGAGGAAGTTGTGCTGCAGAGCAAGTTTTTGTTCAGAGGTGTTAGAATTAAAATGAATGTGAAATGAGATTAGTAAAGCGCACGCAGTGATTGAGTCAAAAGTGCAAGCAGAATTTAGTCATTTTTATTTTAAAGAATTCTTAATTTTTCCATGAACAGTAATTGTGTTTAGAATTTGAAGAGTTTTGGTCATTTGATTTAAAGAGGATACAGTGTGAGTTGATGATTTTATTTGGAAAGTTGAAAGAGAATGATGAGTTACGTGTGTAGTAGAATTAGTTATTATTTTTGAAATCATTAAACTTTGTTTTACTGTTATTTGTGTTCCTGTGTTTTGGATTGCTCTCTACACCACAAAGATCCCGCTGCCCTGAGATATAAGTAAGCTCGAAAGAGCAGATATCTGCGCACCCGCCCAGACGCTCAACCATTGTTGAGAGAATTAGCAAATTTAAATAAATTTGGGTGTTCGGGGCGGGTTTGCGTCAGAATATATTATAAAAAATACAAAAAAAAGAAGACGGCTAAGAAAACTTCGATCCACGTTATTCAGTGTACCCAATATGTGGAATTTTGATTTTTTTTGCTTGTATGGCCTTGATGAGAGTTATCCTTACCTATGCAGATGCGAGGGCCAACTCCAAATGGCATATACGTAAAGGGAGTAATTTTGTGCTTGTTTTCCTCGCTGAAACGTTCTGGTTCGAACTTCTCCGGGTCGTCCCAATATTTAGGGTCCAAATGGAGAGGAGTTACAACTATTCGGATCAATTCGCCTTTACGCACAGTGTAGGCAGGAACATTTCCGTGTGCAGGGATGGTGAAATCCTTGGTGCACACCCGATCCAAAGAAGGAGCTTGGAAATACAATCGCAAGACCTCTGCAAAAAGAAACGAACGTCATCTCCAAGCAAAGAAGTCTAAAAGCATAGAAAGTTTTTGAAAGTGCTGGTATGAAACATATCTTTAGGGATGCTTTTAATACTATTTCTTGAATTGGCCGAAGATAACAATGATGGAGGCTTGCTGACATACCAAGAATCAGTACCAAAGTTTAAATGTAGAATATCAACAGAGATGATACCTACTACGTCAGTAGTACAGTACATCCAGTTTGACTCTGCAGTAAAAAATGCTGCTGTATCCTCTTTTAATAAAACAAGCAGGAAACTTTCGATGATTTAAAAAACTCTGTTTGAATATTTGTATTTTTAAATAACTGTGGACAAAAATTCTTGTGGCTTTAAACTACAATTATACTGCGGAATAACAAACAATAATAAACGTAATAATACACGTACAATAATACTGTGAACAAATGTCTGTGGACAATGTGTCTGGGAACGAGATTTCTCTATTTTGTGTATGATGGATCTTGAGTTATGAACATTGGACAATTATTTACCGAGTTATGATTTATTGAATATTCGACAACATTATATTAAACATTTCCTCTGTTACTTGAATTACTCAATATTTTTTAATGTATTGTTTATCTTCATGGACATTTTTTAAATAATTGATTTGAATTGATGCGATATCGATGTTTTAATACAGTTTGTCCATAGTGCATATTTCCATGTGTTTGTTTTTAATAAGACTTGGGTACACAAGTTATTGCATACTCCTCTTTTACAACTACATTTTTCTACATTTTTAGACGAATGTCTTTAGTAATTTTGCACATAAAACTGGAGATTTTGGACAACCGGCTTAAGTGTAAGCTTTGTAATCAAAATAATGCACTTTCAAATATTTTTATTTGAATATTTCAATAGCCATCATAACGCACCATAAAATTCATTTTAAAGAATACAATTAAAGTATTATTATTTGTAAAACTCAACGACGAATGCTGTAAGGCTGATTTTGGATCGTATTAAAAAGAATATTTCCGCTCTAACCACAAAAACATTGAATGTTTTCCGAAGATTTTATTCGAAACATGTACAAAAATATTTAGATCATTGACAAGGGTTCCAAGAGATTTACATCCTGCAGTTGTTCAGAAGTGTGAAGCACTTCTGTTGATGAAACCTCACCGTTCCAAAGATAATTACATGCGAATTGATGCAATTGGTAAACTTATAGCAACACAAAACTTGTCACGAAAATATGCACAGAGGAAAGTCTCGCTTCCTGATCATTGAAATAACTTATATTACTATCATAATCTGAATCAAAAGTACAAGTTATAAAAATATTTTTTAAACATTTCATCCATGGGGTATTATGTTTTATTTGACAGTTGTATTGTTTCGTCGAATTACGTATCGCTGCGTAAAAATGATAGAACGGAAAAGTAGAAATGTCTTAGCAGTTCACAAAATTATTTAGACAAAGGCGATGTTTCACTAGAGAATGTCTACTAGACTGCTTGTCCCAGACGGCACTTACCGCTGATGAACATGTCCAAGTACTTGGCTTCCTGCACGGCCTCGTACGTGAGCTGTCCGCCGTTCTTCTCAAAGGTTTCGTCCACCTCCCGCTGCAAGCGCTGCTGCACCTCGGGGTGACGGGCCAGGGCGTAGGCGCAGTAGCTCATGGCGGTGGACACGGTGTCGAAGCCGGCGAAGAAGAAGACGACCGCTTGCGCCGTCACGTCCAGGTCGGTCAGCTCTAGCCAACAGAAGAGGTTCGTAGCTTTCCAGTCCTATCAAGTCTGCTATTCGTATGATCTAAACTCACTCTGTAATTTGGCGCCCGAGATTTTCTCCTGCTCGTCTCCAGCTTCCGCCTTGAGCTGCCCTTCACGCGCCTGCATGAGCAGCTGCAGCATGTCGGGGCGGAAGATGCCCTTCTGCTGGCGCTCCTTGATGGTATCGTGGACGAGATTGTTGAAGAAGTTCCTCACTTTTGTGCTGATGAAAGGAATGCGCAAAAACTGAAACATGAGGTTGAATTCTTCAGATTACAAACTTAAATTTTGAAGATGAACTTAATATGAACATATTGAATAGATGCCGCACGGGAAAATCACCGTCACCTCCCGAATGAAACTTGCACTACACTTACGGACTAATGACCTTAACGGTTGACAAGTCCGGAATCACGAATCAATCAATTAAAAAAAGTCCAGGCAGGGACACCATGGCACTTGACTGACTAATGATTATACGGTCCCGTAGGACCATTCCTCGACTTGATTGATCTGATTGATTGACGAGACCGAAGTGGTTCATGGGCCCTTTATTACCGGTGTATCCTTACAAATTTTGACTAACACGTGCGGAGCCCATGAGCCCCACGTGCCAGCCGGTAATTAGCCGGTGTAAGGTGCCTGGGTAGCGCTCCTCTGTGTCGCGTAGGAATAGTCCCTAGATCCAGAAGAGCCTATAGTCTATAGAGTAGTGATGGCAACTTTTACCAAACATCGACATTTCGATAAATCGCCAAAATATTTTCGGTGTCGATGAAATCATAGACAAAAACATCTGAGTAGCGCTCCGGTGTCCCGTAGGACCATACGGAACGTCACCTTGTGTCGCCAGCACCGCAATGATACCAGCGATAGGTCAAGGAAATGACTCCGTGTAGGTGAAACGCGCATATTCTCCTACGCCACCCGGGCCAGCAAGGAAGGGATGTCACGCATGGGGAATGGGACGGTACTCCATGCCATAACACATGTATACAAGCATGCAATCATGCCTACGCGTAACTCGACCCCGCCACCCGGCGACACTCAGATCGCTACTGCACTCGTAGCATTAGGATCCCAAGCCACACTCATCGTACTGCATTCGTAGCATTAGGATCCCAAGCCACACTCAGATTGTACTGCACTCGTAGCATTAGGGTCCCAAGCCACACTCAGATCGTACTGCACTCCGACCCCAAGCCAACAGTTGTCGCCCGGTCGCTCTAGATGAATTCATGCTAACATTGTGCACATAGAAAATCATGGTTTTCCAAATGAAAATGACTTCACCCTGAAATGCAGACTTGAGCAACCGAATATTGGTTTAGTGGTGAAATGTCGTTGGCATTTAAAATTGAATGATCACCGGTGTTGTCATTGTCAACAATGTTGTTTATTACAACTCGCCCAGAAATTAAACAGCCTCTTTCACAAACATATTCAGTTCAAACCTTCTCACACCGTAAAAAACAGTCTAGATCTTGTGCAAAAAATTCAACAGATTCCCATTCCACCCTATGCAAAACTGGTTTCAATTGATGTAAAGAATCTTTTTCCTAGTACCCCGACTTCAGATTGCAAATTACTTCTGCGCAATTTACTAGACAAGTCGGCATGCCCCATACCGGTTCGTGATGAATTTCAAAATCTCTTCAACCTATGCATGGATCAAAATTACTTCACTTTTGACAACAAATTTTACAAACAAACTTCAGGACTTCCTATGGGCTCACCTCTCTCTCCTCTTCTTGCAGATATTTTTATGGATTCTTTGGAACGGACCATCTTCCTTTCAAATCATCCACTTCTCAGAAATATTACATATTGGCACCGTTACGTAGATGACATCCTTGTTCTCTGGACCGGTACAACTAGGCAAATTGATCTGTTTACTGACTACCTCAACAACCTACATCCCAATATACAGTTCACCACAGAACTACAGAACGAAGACAAATCTATCAATTTCTTAGACCTGAATATCAGCATATCGGGAAACAAACATACTTTCAATATTTTCAGAAAATCAACACACACAGACACTGTCATCCACAACTCTTCACAACATCCTATTCAACACAAACACGCCGCCTTCCACTACATGATACACAGATTACTAAGCCTGCCTCTGACACAATCTCATTTTCTGGAAGAACTTAACACTATACAACATATTGCTAGATCAAACGGCTACGACACAGAACTCATCAACAACATACTACGCCGCAAAACACACAAACAGAAACTGAAAATGTACACTTCACTCTCTACAGTAGCACAAACACCAGATAAGTACACTTGCTTACCTTATTTTGGCAACCTTTCAGAAAAAGTCGCACACAATATACGCAAAGCCGGTATCAAAGTTTCTTTCAAATCACAAAACTCACTCAGAAAAATGCTATCCTCTAAAACACACACAGATCTTTTAGAAAAAAGCGGCGTCTACTCATTACATTGCCACGACTGCGAAGCCAAATACATTGGTCAAACAGGCAGAACTTTCAACACAAGAATAAAAGAACACATACACGCTTGGAAACACAACTCCTGTAAATCTCACTTTGCCAATCACCTCCTTCAGACAGGCCACACGTTCGATCCACATACTGAAATATACCATTCCCACGTCTCATCAAGATTGTGGCTGTAATCATGTCCTGTTCCAAATTTATTAAGATTTGGGCGCCAGAAACAGGTTACATGAATTACTACCAAAGTTTTTCTATCTGATTTTAACAAAATTATATAAAAATCCAGCTAGCTTGGGTCGATGGGTCCGGATACAAATACTCGCTATCGCCTCGATAGCCGATTACCTGATCTGCCAACTATACAGTATGGCGTGGAATCTGAAATGTAATAATTATGCTTTCAACTAATTAAAAATTATGATTGACAAATGGAAAAACTCTTTTCTTTTCCAAAGAACAAAATTCAACAATTTATTTAACTTTTAAATTAAAACAATTAATTAGATGGTCATGACCCCTTTTGAATAAATTGTCTCTTTTATACTGCAGTATTTTTTTACCGTTTTTGCATGCCAACGCTCCGTAGTCGCTTCTCACTTGGCCGTTGTTAATTCCAAGTTCCGCTTCTCTCTTCCGGTCTTGCGCCGCCGCTGACACGTCCAGTCCACACTGCCTAAACTATCTGTTAGTCTTGTCCGACGCTCCCGGTTCCTAATCTCTCCCACCGGTTATGTAGACTATTGAAGTCCAACTGCAATGTCCGAAAATCTGAACAAGTCCTCCGAAAATCACTTCTGGTAAATTATTTCAAAGTCCGAAAACAAACTATCACTTCTCTCACAAGACAAAATCCGAAAACAAGCTATACAAGTCTCACTTTCCCACTATATTGTCTACAAACGATCTTTACTCTACGGCACCCCGAGTCAGAATGTTCGATCTATACTCCACGACACCCAGAGACGGAATGTAAGATCTTCACTCTACGACACCCCGAGTCAGAATGTACGATCTTCACTCTACGACACCACGAGTCAGAATGTTCGATCTATACTCCACGACACCCAGAGACGGAATGTACGATCTTCACTCTACGACACCCCGAGTCAGAATGTTCTGTTTAATGCATTTTTAAACCCTTCATGGCTCGGTCGGCGTCCATCCTTCTATTATTTCAAAACACGGCGGCAACATTAGACTATCTGATCTTTTATAGCCAACCCGTGCGTCTCTTACACATTCGAGTAGCCGTGACTTCCGTCAGTCATTCGTTTTTGCACCAATTATATCTTAGGTTCTTCGGCCCTCTAGCCGGCGTCCTGACGTCATCAAGGCCCGTGAATAGTTTGTTGACCTTGCCAACCTCTGCGCCGCCGTTGCTAAGGCCGCATACCGCCATATTGAATCCCCATTTATCTACCCCATGTATAACTAACATCATTAAATAAAACCTATCATATTCTGGTATATCACAATACAGATATTCATATACTGGAAATAGAAAATCATTATCACACTAGATTAACTTTAGAAAACCTCCACATCCATTTAAATGACAACCTTCTGAATGAAAATATAAACCATAATCTCTCCCCTCTACTGAAATTATTATTAGACACCACCCTCACACCGCACTCCTCCGGGGCGGCGCAATAGACAGGACACCGCACCCAGGCCATTAACCCTCCTCTCCTCCACCACCCCGCAGCCCGGTTCTTAAGCCGCTTGGCCCTCCCAAACCCGCGTAGTCGTTTCGTGGCTTCCAGACAGCAGGTAAGGAACGGCTCAACTTACATTTCATGTTTCTGTTACAAAAATGTTTTTCTCAAGTTCTATTCAATTTCATCCACTTTCTTGCGTAGATTTAAATTTCTGTTATATAAAAAATTTCTTTTCCTTTGTTTTCATTTCACATAATGTTAGTTCTGTTTTTTTTAAATTACTAGTAATCCGCCATTCCTAATATTAATCTCTTGTTTATTGTTATCTCTTACTTTTAATTGTTTAATTAATTGTTTGCTATTTTCTTGTACTAGACAACTGAGGATGATGGCTAAGCCATCGAAAGCTGCTTTTGTAATAAACAACATTGTTGGCAATGACAACACCGGTGATCATTCAATTGAGCAACCGAGCCTTGAACTATTTATATCTTGTATAATCGACAGTGTGCGGGGGTAAATATTTTGTATGTTAGAAGCATGTATTAACATACAGAAAGACGTAGACAATTAAATTGCACAAATAACCTTTTTTTAGTAGAATTCGCGATTCACCACCTTTCTGACCACACGTGCTACGGAGGAGGTACCCAGGTCAGCTAAGCGTCCAAAAATGTAATAAATGATCCAAAAACTCATTTTTATCATTTTATATAATTCAAATATTCTGTTAAGAGCGTAGAACTCACCAATTTTGAATCATGCACAATGGTTTCATGTATTGCGTATAATTTGTTGCATGCTGGGTGTACATTTGCAGAACTCTCCCTAACATAGTCTTCAACATTCAAAATGGTTTGCCTTAAATATGTTTGATGCATCCCTAAGTGAAAACTCCGTAACCAGTAGACCAGATCATTAGTGTTTTGTATCAAAGGTGGCTCATACAATGTAAAAAACCGTTCACTTTTATTCTGCAATACTAACAGAAGGGATATACAATTCCCCTCTTTGCAATTTTGGTATTCGGGGCATAAGAAAAAATAGTTTGCATTTGAACGTGTATTAAGGATAATATAAATTTGGACATGAATATTGACTTCATTATGAAATTCAGCTCAGGGGTATGATATGCAACTTTAGCACCTTTTGCCATTTTAAATCATAATCCTTTATTTATCATTATGTGTATATGGGTATATTACTACGCAATTTTGTCCATTTATAGGAGGACGGATCTAAAGATTCTGTACATCTTTATCTCTTATATACTATTACAAAATTTTGTGATCAACTTTGTTTATCCAAATGGAATGATGCAGTGGTTTTGACTATATTATGACGAACGTGAATATGACACAAATAGATTGGATGGGCTTATTCTCCCAAGCACTTATCTTAAATCTGCAATATTTTAAAATTTTCGAAACTGGCAAGAAGATGCTAAAATAACGTGACTCATTTACTACAGTGGTCTGCCATATTATAATACTCACTAAAAAAATATCACCTTTTTCTTTTAGAAAGAAATGAAAAAATGACATTTTTCTAAGTTATTTTTCTAATAATATGACAGACCACTGTATAGTTTGATTACTAAGTGTAAATTAATATGACCAACTGTAGCCAAATACTTGTAACATACGTATTATTCTATTTTTACCTCCATTAATGTTGGCAGAAACATGTATCCCAAAAAAATAAGACCCTTGATACCATCGCTTTTGGTCAGGTCTCGCCCCATGATGTAGAATTCGTTTTAGGTTCTGCCAAAGAGTCCACCTGAATTCCAAAGGCACTAGTGGCTATGACATCATTGGCGAACCGTGCGAAGAATTGCTTCATCTCCGCCTCATATACCTTGACTAGAAACAAACGTTATTAATGCAATGTGAGGATACATAGAATAGTTTAACATTCTGAATGGTCAATGCACTAATTTGTTAAACAGATGGAGATATACACCTTTGTTGTTCTCGAATTGTCTCTTCAAAAATTCATTCATCTGGATTCCACAGAAATCTATGAGCTTGAAAATATTTCTCATCTTGCTGGAAGTGAAAGCAGGACTCAGAGTGGCACGCATATCTCGCCAGTCCTGACCTGTGGAGGAGAAACAATGATTTGCATTTAATTGAAGATATGTTCAATATCACTAGAATGTTGTTCATTTAATGCACGACATCCCATGAGTTTATAGACTTAAGCTAGACTTCAATTGTTTTGTAAAATACGTTTGTTTTTATAATTGTAAATAACATTCTTTGTTAAACAGAGTTTTAAAAAAATGGAAAATATTGGAGAAAATTCGAAAATAATTACCTTTTAGGGAAAATAGATTCTTTGCGAACAGAGGCTCATTTTTTTCTGATCCTATCGGCTGATGATCAACGAAGTGGTCAAATTCTTTGATCGAAACCAACCTGATGAGTTCCGGGTCTCTGATGTATAACGTGGGTTTCATGAATTCAAAGGTTCCGAATACTTTGTGTCCTTCAAAATTCTTGTAGAGTTTTACGGTGAAGTCATTAACGGACTGCCGACCAAGGGCAATGGAAGCCATGTTCCCGAATAAGGGCAGAGGGCGCGCGTAGGGCATCCCTCGGCGCCGGAAGTGGTCGTGCGTCCTCGTGGTGAGCCAGTACAGGAGGGCGCCCAGGCCTCCCACGAGGACAGCCCAGTCCACCCACGTGGCCCTCGCCAGAACGCTGCCCACACTAGCTATCCAGCTAAGCATCTTGAAATGCTTCTAAAAATAAACAAAACAAAATAATATTCCGTTTTGATGATCACTATGATCAAACAAATGAAATGAAATTCTTAGGCCTTTGCTATACGTCTTCTGTCAACATGGAACATTTAAATCAAGTCTGGTTTTTATTGGCCTCACGATACTTTAGCCTCGTACGTTAATACTCAGAACCAAATGTTGGGGGAAACTTGTTTCTGGTTTTGAGTTACTTTATTTACAAATTAAAATAAAGTTACATTAGAACTCTAGTTCTTTTACAGTTTTTAAAAACTGTAGTCTGCAATATACAAACCTCATTGTCATTATACTTTAATAGTAATCACCGCTTTACAACACACTAACAACAGACTAAATCTACTAAATTCGATTGCCAGTGGCATCAACAAAATGAAAACATTTATCGTACTTCCTAAAAGCCAAAGAGGTCAGATTAGCTTGCATTTCAGAAACCCATTTAAAACCGAACGTTGCATTCAATTTACCTGGATATAATAATAATTGATCAGACAGAATAAACTCAGATGTAGGCGGGGTTTTAATTCAAATTCAAACATCTGTACCATATATTCATACTAACTTACCCCATATCTCTGGATTAGAAACAGTAGCCATTAAATTTCAGCTAGAGAGTAGAATAATATCCCTCATAGTAGCGTACAAACCTCCCAGAACCAAAATTCATAGCACAAATTTGGGATCACTATTCCAACATACTCCAATACACCCAATATATATTTCCAATATACCAAAAACACTCCCATAATACTTCTTGGTGCCCTCAAAGTCAAAAAGAATATTTCTATTATTGTGGAAAGCCGAAATAGTGGTATGAAACTTGAAACATGTCCAGCTTCTCCAGCCCATGCAAGTTCAGCAACATGCCCATCAACATTTCCAGTACTTGCATATTCTTAGTTTTAAGCTCATATATTGGCTGTTTTACGAGCATATATGCATGGTTGCATCCATATTTTAACTTTTTTAGTGCATGAAGTTCCGGGGTCTAGTTATATACCGGATAATATCATCTAATCCTTGAAGAAATTTACTGGGTGTTGAATAAAAGAAAAACGATGAAATGATGTCAAAACTGTTATTTTACGACGAAAGGCAGTTAACGAGTAAGCAGCCAGAATTTTCGTAATTATTTTGATGTCAATTGCATATATTCTAATTACTGTATTTCGCATTTTTAATGGCACTGAATTGTCATTTCCTTAAAAACGGCTCCAAATTTTACAAAGAAAATTGCCATTTAGGACGAGGTTTTAGTGTTCTTTAATATTTTAAAATTAATATTTCCGTTTTATCATTAGGAAACCAAAAACTTAAGAAAATTGAAAAAAAATGTATTTAGGGCGGCGATAGATGGTAGCTGGCAGGAGTATACGGCAAATGGGAATAGAAGGCCCAAGAATATTGAAAACTAATACGGGAAAGTCTGTGCCATTCTGTAGCACCACTAGTTCTATTACTGGTAAAGTATTATTTGGTCTCAGATTCGAACACTTATTACTACCCTTGATCTTAGGAATTCGTACAAGAGTAGATGTTTTTAATATCTTTGGCATCGTTTCTTTTTACTAAAAAGAGAATATTTATTAATAAGAATGCAATGTTGAAAGAAAATAATAAGACAAAAAGAACGTGAAAAAACAATACGAATGTTGTACAGAAAGTAGCTGAAAATCTGGGTTTGAAATAAAAACTAGTGGTGCTACAACAGCACTTACTTTCCCGTATTAGAGGAAACAGCTAAGTAGTACTGTAATATTGCACTTTATGCGCTACTAACATCTTCGCTTGGAACTCACTATTTCCATTGCAGAGTTGTCAGAACTATGTGAATTCTACAACTTAACAAAAATAGAATGCAAAAGTTTTGTAACCCTGTATTGGAAAAAGAAGCCTGATACCCTGGAAATATAGAAATGCCTTCCATTGGGCCATGATTAGGGAAGAGTATTTTAAAATCATGCAAGAAATTCTCTACTCACTACAAATGGTACAGCATTTGGTGCAAAACTAAATATTTGCCTGCAAATATCAACATAAATTAGACAATTATAACTCCTTTTCATACAGCTCCATTAGGTCACAACAATGACATTAATTCACAGATATTCGCGAGCGCAAAGTGAATTCCATTGTTGCAGACCCTGCATTGTCGCTATTCTGAGAGCTATTAATTCTTTTTACTTATTTCAAATATTTCAAAATAAACAATTTCTAAAATATTAATGTGTAAGTCTATAACAAAGTTCGAATGTATGAAACGAAGAAAGAAATAATATACAAAATTGCACATTCTAATTTACGACGCATCCAGCTGTCCGAAGCGCAGTAAATTTACAGCGGCCTATTACGTTTGTCACAAAATTAAAGAAAAACTACTCGAACTACTCGTATTTTGAAAAAATTAAGCATGACCGTATTTATTTTATTTATTTATTTATTTGTCAAAAAACAGAAACAGAATGGCACAGACTTTCCCGTATTAGTTTTCTATTTTCCTGGGTCTTCGCTAGCTATTCGGAATTGCCACATACTCTTTCTTGCCAGCTACCATCTATCATCGCCAAAAGTACATTTTTTTGTCATTTTCTTAATTTTTCGGTTTCCTATTGGTAGAACAGAAACATTAATTTTAGAATATTAAAGAACACAAAAACCTAGCCGTAAATGGCAATTTTCTTTTAAAAATTATGTGCCGTTTAAGAGAAAATGGCGTTTTAGGACTACTAAAAATGCGAAATTTGAAGCTCATTTTCACAGAAAATTTTTGAGTTTTCAAAATACTTTATTTGAAGTTATTTGAAGCACTTACACTCACAAATGTGATCATCTTTACAAATCGCGGATAATGTGCATATTAAAGATGTGAGAGATCTTTCAAAAAATTTACATTTATATAATTTTTGAAAAAAACAAAAAAACTCAAAATAAACTTCACGCTATACTAATGAGTGTAATTAGCACTATCCGTTACAAAAGTTTCAAGAAAAAAATTGCAGCCATATACGAGAAAATGACGTTTGAGCATTTCTGAAAATGCCGAAATTTGAGCTACTTTTCACAGAAAACGGTAGTGTTTTCGAGAAACTTTACTTGACATTATTTAAAGCATATATACTCGTAAATATAATAATGTGAAAAAATCGCCGATAATGTAAATATTAACGACGTGAGAGAAAAGTAAAAAAATTTACATTTTTGTAATATTTGAAAAAGCCAACCTATAGACCAAAATGGCTTTTATGTCATTGATAGAGTACATTGATAGAGTACATACCACTATCCCTACCAAAAGTTTAAAGAAAAAATTTGGAGCCGTTTTTGAGAAAATCTTGTTTTCGTAATTTTTTGAAATTGCACATATTGCACGCAATATTGCACGAAAACTACCAAAATTGTGTAAAACATTTACATGACCTTTATTAAAGAACTCAATATGCAGAACAAATTTTAATTGAAGAAAAAATCTCTATCTTCAATTTTGTAGTTGGAGAAAGACGCCGAAAAAAATTCAAACTTTCACAATTTTCGAAAATTCAGAGCTGTACGTGAAAATCGGACCTATGCCATGTTAAAAAGTGTATTTTCCTCTATTCATACAAGAAATTTAAAGAAAAAATTTGGAGCCGTTTTTGAGAAAATGTTGAAAATTCCCGGGGGGCTTCATATAAAGTACCCCCAAATTTTAAAGAATCTTTTTCAAAATCACAAAGCTTCGACTAGAATCAGATCGACTGGGGAATAACAATTTTGAAGAAAATCGACCGAACGGTTTAGGCGCTAGCGTTGACCACAGTTGGACTGACGGACGGAATGCCGTCAATCGATTTTTAAGTATAAAGAAGCAACAAATCATGGATTTTGACCACACCACGAGAAAGAGTTTTTTTTTTTCTTAATTTAGCAACTGGTTTTATCCACTTATTCGTTTTCACGGCCCGGCAATTAATTTTTTTCCGCCGAAAATTGGCCATTTTTTCGCGCAGCATTACATAACTTTCCCTATAATACGTATATCACTCCGTGTATACGTACGTATACGGGAAAGTAAAAATCCGCCGTTTTTTTCGCGCAGCTTTACAGAACTTTCCCTATACTACGTATGTTACTCCCTAATAAATTGATACAGTCAATAGAATCCCTACAAAGAAAAGTGGAGTGACTGGCAAATGAAATACCTTAAGAATAAAAGGATCCAACATTAGTGAGAAATATAGGAAGTTGAATAGTTGGATACGAGCAATAATGAAATCGTACTAGTTATTGTAATCCTAATTTTAAAACATTTAATCACACGTTTTAATTAATTAAAGATATGTTTCAATACATTAAAGTTAAATCCAAAAAATTTGGAAAGAGAGAACAGCTAGACATTGTTTTTTGATTGCTTAGTTTCAGTGATTGTTTAACGTTACGCAAATAGAAAAAGGAAGTGGGAAAGTGTCATAAAATGGCGATTTCCAATCAACATTAAATCTTTCCTACTTGAAAGCAATTTGTGCGGAATACTTCAATATTATACTCGTCAACGAATATTCTCCGGGGAAAGCTGCAGATCTGAAGTGTGCAAAATGAATGACACAACACGGTAAGAACATGATGTAAATTAGGAGCCGGCAATCAGCAAGTTGGATGACGGGTTTTAATAAACTGTCACAATCTGAAAGTTATTATGATACGTAAATTATTGAAAATATTCTAAGACATGTGAAGAAACATCATCAGACATTATAAATGTGTATTTATAGGGATTCCCTGAATTGCTGCTCTGTGGCTAAATCCATTCCACTGATTTCGTGCAACGAACACGTCTGTCAACGAACATGTTACTTATAACGACCAAGTTGAGAATGATGTTTACAGGAGCGCGCCATTGTTTGCGTTTACAGACGAAGCGACAGAGACGAAGATATAAGGATACTGTACTCAAATTAAAAATGGGACCATGCCAAACTGTTGCGGGGAAAAAAGCGCGAAATATTTCCTCACAAATCTGTTATCTTTCTAATGAATATGTTAACTGTATTTGGGCATGTCTGCAGCTCATATTAGAAGAAATAAAATTTTATTTTTATCTGCACAGTGATTCAAAATTTTGATAGAATTCCTTCGATGAGCAGAAAATTTGTAGTGTAATATTCATATAAATCATTTAACTTATGTAGTTTCCCAGAATATATACCATATGAAATTATTTTTTATGTATGAAACAACTATCACCATTATGAATATTTTAGACACTTATGACAATAAAGTTAATGTTTTGGTACTTTATTGCACATCTCAGAAATCTCATAAAATATAAAAAAAAGATTGATAATGAAAGATGATAATTGCACTTCCTAGAAGAATTGTAGATAAGTTTTGTTTCACTATCACAAAATTTAATAACATTGAATGCAAGGCTTCTTGCCTGCCCACGAAATGCCTCACCTCGACGAGAACTCGTATTTCCCAAAGCTACACTGATAAACAACTCGCTTCACGCTCCTCGGAACTTTTGTTAGCGAAACCGGCAGTACAGACCTGTTTACACAGTTAGCTCCACGACGCACCACAATCACCTCCAATATTCTTCGCTTGGTCGAGCTATACTTGTGTCTGACTTTTGTATCTCGTAGCTGCGCCTACTGCGGTCTCCTCGTAAATCACTGCGCGCTGTGGTCGGTTGGCTTCTGCGTTGCCCGGAGGCGCAGCCTAATTTGTGTAACTCTCCTAGAGCGCGCCAAGGCTACTGCCTGAGGGGAGGCTCTCGTGGAACCAAACGAGCACTCACAGTTGCTGCGTCATTGTGTCCGGCCGCGAATCACCGTTCGTTTCTCTTTGCTGATAAACATCGTCACCTTGATGCTTCTATCGTACGTGGAACTATGTAACTTGCGAATCTTGACTTTGCGGTGCACTGCGCATATTCGTAAAAACTAATTAATTTTGCTACATTTTGTATTTGTTAACCAGTTTGGGAATGGATAGCATTTGCTACTCAGTTTTACTAGGATTACATAGTAAATGAATCAATTCGTTGTCAATTGATCGGATATGTTCCTCATGTAAAGGACCTGAGGTGGCAGGGGAGCGATTGTGAACTATCACCACGTCCTACCTAGTCCACAGTACTTGACTAGAGGCAATCGGTTGTAGAAAAAGTTGCAGCGTTCACGTGCGGCAAGTAGCCGGAAGCAGTGGCGTATCTACGGTGCGGCAGACATGGCACGTGCCATGGGCGCCATACACAGGGGGCGCTATTTAGAGTATACACATTAAAACAAATAACAACACCCCTAATTTGAAGTATCTTGACAGGGGCGCAAATTCCATGCCATGCCATTCCTTGCCATGGACGCTGGAATACCTAGATACGCCTCTGGCCGGAAGGTCACGGACAGTTGTTTCCACAAAATGCTTATCTCTGTTTTTCATGCCCCAGTTTGCGACTAGTGGCATATTCCCTTCACCATAACTACGGATAAAATATTAAATACCATTTTCAACGTATATATAGTTTTGAATGACTTTACTGAAAAGTGCACCGTAACTTGAAATAAAGTTTCAGATTAAAAGGTATCAAAACTTAAACAGTATTCTGTTTGTAGTAAAAACGGAGGAATCAAGTTGTAAAGAAGGAACTATTTATTAATATGAACCCCCGCCACTGATCTCACGAACAAAATATCATTGGTCAGGTAATATGTGTAACTTACTTTTCTGCTGTTGTTTAACACCCTCGTTACACTCAAAGCTTCACTCTTCGGAGTGTGATGTGTACGTGGATATTTTTTCGTAATGTGGGAGCTGATTACTTCACCGCCAACTGTCATATATACATACTACGAGTCGCTTATCGCAGCGTTCTTGATAAGGAGGATGATATGTAGATTAGTAAAGTGATTAGAACACACGTCGTAGCTATCATTCTATAAACCTGAGCTAAAGAACACACTGTTTTTTTGTTAAATCTATATATTTACGAGTGCGTCTGTGTGATTTGAAACTGTCATTTTACTTTCTCAGAGACTACTACTTTCCATAGAGAAAGTTAAGTAATGCTGCATCGACGTATCAGGATTTTTTGACTGAGCAAATCTTTTTATGGGCTCATCATCACTACAAATTGCAGAATTCTTGCCTTTAAATGTAAACTACTTCCTCTAATGTGGGGGTCCGATGTCGCCCAGGGAGGTGTATGAGATGCTAGTAACCTATATCAATAAGTACCGAGAAGCCCTCCTTTAATGGGATCGCAACCGTATGGCCGTAATAGCCGCCTGTAATGGGTTTGCTGTTGCGTGGCCGACAAGTCCACTCTCTCACCTCCTCGCGGTGGCTCCCGGTAATGCATTTCGGGGCAACTTGAGTTGCATCCAAAAGGGATGGGCGAAGGCGAGTCTCCGGCGCCTTAAAACGGAAGCCTCTTACCTAGGGGAAGGAAATCCCTATGGATGAAGCCTCGGACGCGGGAGCGCATTGTGGCGCGCCCCGTGAACAACAGGCCACCATTTATGACGGTCACGATGTAAAATATATAGGTGTGTCAACTAGCCGCCTTTTGGACAAAATTTTTAAAGCCAGTTTGAGGCTAGTTACTCGCTTGTCCGTACGGTGCGCACGATCGAGTTGGGCATTCATGAGTTGAGCGCCTCGCGATTTAGTGGCTTCCACCAGAGGTTACAAAGCTATTAAATGGATCACCATCTTGGTCCTAAAAATGCCCAAGTCGTTCGCAGCGCTTACATAGCGAGAACTGTGAGAACTAGCCTCACATTAGCTTCAGTTTTAGGCCGGGAGTGAACCCACCTTTATCTCTTACACCGTGTGACGGTCCTAGCTTGGAACGGTTCACGATTAGGACTCCCTTCGAGGCGAGTCGCTACGCACATTGTGCCCAGAATGGGGGTGGCGGCTATATGGCCACCGATTTGAATAACATGGTTCGGCATCGCGATACTATCGATAGTGATGTCCCCCTAATCTTTTTATGCTCCAAATGCAACAAGAATTACAATGGTAAGCTATGCTCTCTTCTCATTTACCTTAAGTGCCCGGAACCTAGAGTAGCGCTGAACCTAGGATTACGATGAGAAAAATCTGCAGATCCTGTTTACAGATGGCTGAGCTCCTATCCGAGTTTCTCCCAACGGACATTAAAAACCGCCAGAACACTGAGACTGAACTGGCTACTGAACAAGATTTAAGGGCTTATAAGAAGAAATGCGCGATGACGAGGTAGCCGCTTGGGAGAAGCTAGGATCCCAAAAGAGAGCGGTTAAAGCGCATATAAACGATCCGATTGGAAATGCCTTTTTCAAAGATTATAATCTTCTGAAACCTGACCTTTTTGTCACTGCATTCCAATTGAGATCAAATACCGCTGCCAATAAAAATAATCTAATTAGAGGAAGGCCCAGGGAGGGTATATACTGCAGGAAGTGCAATACTGCGGTAGAAACCATGAATCACATCCTCGATCAGTGCATTTTTACTAAACCAGCAAGAATAGAGCGTTATGACGACATCAAGAATTTCATAGAGGGGAAAATGCTCCGGAAATCGGACACCGTAGCGTCCACGGAAGCCACTTTCTCTGTTACCGAAGGGGTTATACTGAAACCTGATCTGGTAATAAAATGCCGGGAAGGAGTCCACGTGGTCGATGTTGTCTGCCGCGATGATGTGTCTAGCCTTCTAAAAACAGGAGGGGAAAAAGTCGTAAAATACCAACCAGTCATTCCCCTGGCAGCCCAACATCAAAGAGTGCCCAACGGCAGAATCCTGCCAGTGGTGGTTGGAACCTCTGGGGTTATGCCAAGATCCACAGTCAATGCCCTCAAGTCGTTGGGGATCAGGTCGCGAGGCGATCTATTGACTATCTCGTTAAATGCACTCAGAAGCTCTATTAAGCCTACACACAATTTGTAAATTATGATGGAGCAATTTAGCACTGCTGGTAGTAAATGCAGAAACGGAACGTCTTGGTCCTGTGGGCATGTCAAGGGAACCCAGGGGATAATATGCCTAGGAATTACATAGTTACCCCGACTTTAAATGGAAAATGTATGTTATTTAATATAGCATATAGAAAATTGTGTTGTCAAAATCCACGTTTTAGGGTTTATTGAAACCAAAATTTGGTTTAGGGCAAAACATATCCATTCGTCCGTCTGTCTGCCTGTTGTGAATGACGCTAGCGGCGAAACCGGGTCCAGATTTTCACTAAATTTAAAATGCTTTGGTCGGTCTGACTGACGTCAAGGGCCCTTGACTTTTAAACGTGTTTTTATACTTTTCGGGTTTCATGAAGACTCAACGACGTATTGATCATTTTCAAAATAATAGCACTAATTTTGTTTTCGAAATTGAACAAAATCCGTTTATAAAATGAGGTCGCATTATTGTTGTAATTCCTAGATGTTTGAAAATTGCAAACTTTGGTTTCTTTCCTCAACTGCTGTAATGAAGAGAAATATTGTTGTCTTTATGTCCATAAATGAAAATCACACACTAACTTAACAACAATTTATTAATTCATTACACATGTAGCCAGCCATATTGCAAGTCCCGGGCAATCTCCAATGCCCTGTTTCCCTATACGTCTGCTCCTGGACGTTTCCCACTAACGCTGGCGGAGATCGTCGCCCCCACGACGAGCGACATCTGGCTGCTGGGTCTCTGGACTGGACGCGTACTGCCACTCGTGACTCTCTCGGGGTTCTCTCCAGACTGCCCCCGGGGTGTCGGCCGGCTCCCTATAAAGGGCCGATGCTAGGCGGCGAGACTCGCTCCAAGCCTCGAGCCTGCCGGACCGTGTCCACGGCTTGCCGCTGCCGCCGCCGATTCCCGCCAGAGCGCGCCGTCTTGATGCTCGTGCGCCGAATTCAATAGTTATGCGTGCCGTGATCAGAGCGACATAACAGTCTTAATGGAACCTGGTCTTCCTAATTAGATTTAATAATTCCATATAAACTATTTTATAATTAAGATTGACTTTCGCCTAATTTTAAATAAATTAGCGACAACGTTCAAAACTTTCCTAAAGAAGATACTGCTAAATTTGTGAACTTATTTCTCATAACTAGATTCCATAGACGTGCGCAGCCTAAACCAAGTTTGGAGGGGAGGGGGTAAATTCTTTTCTCGACCCCTTTATCTTTTCACTTTTCTTATTTACATGTAACATTTTACTTACTAAGACACTTCGTCTCTTTTTGATATTTTAAAATGTATTTTAGACGGTTATAGTACTAACAGTCTTTGACGGGACTGCATTTTTTCGGGGTATTTTCGAATGCATTTCAGTATTTTGAGCTGATTTCGACTGATTTTTATTGTTTTACACACATTTAGTTTTTTTGAGGGGGGACGGCGTCGAGTCCAAATTGACCACGTTTTAAGGGTAAATTCAAATGTTTCGTCAATATTTTGACATCAAAGTGTGCGATTATTTTCCAATTTTGAACATTTCTGAAATATTTTTTCAAAAATTATAAATTAAAAACAAGCGTACAAAGGGTCCCCCCGGATAAGATGGTAAAAAGTTCCCCTCAACCAAATTACATATGAGTGGTTACACTATAATTCTAACATAAAAATAATATTTTTGAAAGGTTTCTTAGCCTCCGTCCCATTACCCACACCCCTGTACAGCCAAAAACGTTTTTTTTTAATTTCAATTTTTTTCGACAACTGAACACTATTTTATCGGACTGAAAAAAATATGATAAATAAGAACACAACTTAGACTATCAGAAAAATATTTTTCAATATTTTCTCAGGCCCAAATTCAAACACAAAAAAATATTTTCGAAAAAAAATACCAAGAAATAGTTTTTACTGTGTCTTAAAAGCCTGGAACAGGCTCGAAAAAAAATATCAAAGGTTTCTCTTAAAACACAAATTGTTGTGTATTTTTTTCAGAGTTTTTGATTGCTGGGCTGCAGTTAAAAAAATAAAAACCATTTTCCCGCCTTTAAAACACCTGGACTTTCAATATACTTTGAAAATGACTGCAACGGTTCTGTGCATTTATTTTAGTGTTTATTATACATTTGTATACATTGTTGTAGCATCCAATAAAGTTTTGATTTTGGAATATACTTAAAAAGTATCATTTTTAAAGCTTTCTAATCCTTTGTATGAGAATATCACACGCTAAGGAAAGATAATAGTGTTTGGCAATTTATTAAATAATAATTCGGTCATATTTGAGAGATAATTGGGAGACTTGTGGAAACATGAAGGGGAAGAGGTTAGACCCAGATTTACAAGAACTTTTTTACTTGTCTTAGAACACAGACACTGGCACGAAAATAATCTTAAAACTTCATCTCAGAATGCTTGTGAATTTTTTAATATTTTTTTAATAGCTGGGTCATAGTTTTAAAACAAAACTAAGATATTTGTAGTCAACCACTTGGCAGTTCGGCAGTTGCCGCGTCCTAGGCACGCGCGACCTTGCTTGAGGAGGAAGGCCACAGAATAGCAGCTAAAACGTTGACAACTAGCCTAGAACGCGGCGCCTCCCGGACAGATAAATAGTAACGCATTGGTTGCGGATGCCTGTGGTCTCACGTCTGTAGATGTTTCAGACTAGAAAAAAAGGTGTCTTTTCCTTTACCTAAGTATTTGTTCTTGAATACGTATAAATATGGAGACACTCGTACAATCTGTACACGTGCGAAAACTCTGCACTTTGTAAATAATAATTGTACGAAAATTGAAAATTGCTTTAATGTAGCATCTGCAACAAACTGCAAACGCCCATCCCCCGAAAAGTAGTTTACGACATTATAGACCCGGTACTGTGCGAGAGAATTCATTCCAATATTGCTGAGCGTTGAGATAAAAATTCGCAGAAAATAAAATAGTTCCGTTAATTTTATCGTGAAAGATAATTTCAGTATATTCCTTCAATTTAATTTTACATTGATATCGGCTTCTCTTTTCTGCTCATCTGTGCTACGGAAAGGGCGCACCCAAAAGAACTAATATGCAAAATTGTAAAATAGGATAATCATAAAAGTGGTATTTTGAAAAATACATCCCAACAACATAATCGGGCCTAATCTGTTTCCCTTCACATCCCCACTGTTCCACATCTATCCTGCACACGAAATGTTCCTTATCATTTCCCCATTTGTCATCTACCCGTCCCCCAAAACATGTCGTCTGTTAGAATTTACTTGTTCTCAAAAAAAAAAAAAAAAAAAAAAAAAGTCGTGTCTCCATGAGACAAGCAAACCTGGTTTAAAAGGCCTAGGAAGCATCGCTTCCGAGTTATTTGCCATTATAATGTGTGGTGCAATAATCTTTTTTTGTATGTCATAATCTGCAAACTTCTATTTTTTTTCTTCTAAAATCTGTTTGATGTAGGATGGGGTGTAATTCTTTATCCACCAGTATCACACTTACAAGGTCTTGTGTCGATTGTTTCTTATAAATTGCCAAAACTATCGTCTTTCCTTAGCGTACGATTACTTATGCAAACGATTAGAAAGCTTTAAAAATGATACTTTGTAAGTATATTCCAAAATCAAAACTTTATTGGGTGCTACAACAATGTGTACAAATGTATAATAAACACTAAAATAAATGTACAGAACCGTTGCAGTCATTTTCAAAGTATATTGAAAGTCCAGGTGTTTTAAAGGTGGGAAAATGGTTTTTATTTTTTTAACTGCAGCCCAGCAATCAAAAAATCTGAAAAAAATACACAACAATTTGTGTTTTAAGAGAAACCTTTGATATTTTTTTCGAGCCTGTTCCAGGCTTTTAAGACACAGTAAAAAATATTTCTTGGTATTTTTTTTTTAGAAAATATTTTTTTGTGTTTGAATTTGGGCCTGAGAAAATATTGAAAAATGTTTTTCTGATAGTCTAAGTTGTGTTCTTATTTATCATATTTTTTTCAGTCTGATAAAATAGTGTTCAGTTGTCGAAAAAAATTGAAATTAAAAAAACACGTTTTTGGCTGTATAGGGTTGTGGGTGGTGGGACGGAGGCTAAGAAACCTTTCAAAAATATTATTTTTATGTTAGAATTATAGTGTAACCACTCATATGTAATTTGGTTGAGGGGAACTTTTTACCATCTTATCGGGGGGGACCCTTTATTTTATTTATTGAATAAGAAGCAAGTCAACAAGTTAATGACTACATTACTACAAGTGTTAATTTTCACAACTATATAAAACGCAGAAATTTTTCAAATTTAAATCGCTAGGAAATTAATAGTCAATTGTATATTCTTTCTTTCTTTCTTTCTTTCTTTCTTTTTGGCGTAGTCGGCGCCTTAGCTAACCTAACAAGAGGCCATATCGAACCGCCCGCCTTACTGCCTTCGGAACCGCCGCTCTGGCATCACATCGGAGGCAGTGGGCTGTCTTTTCTTCTCCTACAGTCTTGACATGTCTCTCTACGTCCCCCATCCACTGCGGTGATTACGGGTTCGAGAGTGTTTCGCATCCGAGCCATTTTGTACTGCTTGTCACATTATTGAATCTGCCTTGCGTGCTTTTCTTTTTCTTGCAAAATGCATTTCGAGAATTGCTGTTCTACTTTCCAGGTTTTCTTGTTTTGAACCATGTTATCGACCATGGTATCAGCGGCTATTGTTTCTCTAATTTGCCAGACAACGTTATTTCGCTGTCTCTCCCATCGAAAGCATGAAAATATGGTGTGTTCCACCGTGTCTTTTTCTTTGACTATTGACTTTCCAATATTTTTGGCATACTCTTGAAATTGCCCATGTCCTGCCAAATTTGGGTTAAATAGTAGTCCAGATTGCGGTGCTTACAAGTGTACCATCTGTGTATATCCGGGATTAGCCTTTTGGTCCATTGTGCAACATCGACTGTGCGGTCCCACCTTTCTTGCCATTCTTGCATAATTTTCTCTCGTATGTCGTTTTTTACTTTAGTGTTGTTGTCTGCGTTCTTATGTATCATGTATCTTTGCTTAATCTGCAAGTCTATAGGTATGACAGCTGCCAAGACCTGCAATGCTACTGTAGATACCGTTCTATACGCACTGGTTATTATCAACAACATTTTTCTTTGTGTTCTCTCTAGCGTTCTTCTCTGCTTCTTCCATCTCAATGCTTTGTGCGAAATAGGAGTTGCATAGAGAAACATCGAATTTGCTGCACTGCTGAGAGTTGCTCGCTTTACTGATCTCGGGCCTCCAATGTTGGGCATTAACTGTGCCAATATTGCCACTTTCTTTTCTATTTTAGACGTTGCAGCATTTATATGCGTTCCGTATGTATTGCTTTTGTCTAAAACAACTCCAAGATAGCGAATTGTCTTGCTTGGAGTTATAGTGGTGTCTCTGAGCTGGAACTTTATATTTCTCTTCTTTGTTGGCCCTTTCAGGATAACTGCTTCTGTTTTCTTAGGGGCGAGTTTAAGCTCGTTGATATAAATCCATCTGTTAATTCTACGTAGAGATTCATTCGCTCTGAATGTCAATTCCTTCTCTTCGTCGGCAGTGACCACCAATGCTAAGTCATCGGCAAACTCAATGAGCGTTGCTCCTTCTGTAAGCTTTAAGTTCAGTACTCCATCGTAAGCTATATTCCACAGGAGGGGACCGAGGACAGAGCCCTGTGGGACTCCGGCTTGGATCGTGAGATATTCATTTTTCTCCAGTTGTAGACTTCTGTCTTGGAAATATCGAACTATGATGGTTACTAGGTAGGGCGATATTTTCCGCTTTTTTAATTCGCTGATTATTCTGTTCCATGCTGCCGTATTAAAGGCATTCTGTACGTATTATGTCCAGAGTAATCAGAACAGCCCATCGTTCACAAGATTCTTCCTTGATTTTCATAACATGTTCCACTGCTTGAATTGTGGATCTGCCCTTCCGAAAACCGTACTGTGTGCATGCTAAACCTCCACATTCTTCGACTTCCTTTTCGAGCCGTTTCTTCAGGAGCCCTTCATAAAGCTTACTGATTGTGCTCAGCTTGCAAAGTGGTCTGTATGCTGATGGGTCTTGTGGCAGCTTGCCTCCCTTAGGAATTAGGACAAGCTTAGCCACTTTCCAGGCCGTTGGGAATTCCTGGTTTTCCAATGAATTGTTCATGGCTGACAGAATGAAATGTGGGGCAACCTCCACAGCGAATTTAATGGCTTCTGGTGGGATACCGTCCAACCCAGACGCTCTCCCTGCCTTCATGTTATGTGCGGCTATTTTCAATTCTTCTATCCCAAAAGGTTCGACGTCCCCATGGGTCGTGTGGGGTTCGAGATAGTTTGTACTTCTTGGGAAGAGCTTCTGTGCAAACTCTCTTTTCTTCTGTATAGTCAGGTTGACTGGAATGTTATGCCCTAGCCGCCTAGTGACTATTTTGTAGCCATTTCCCCAAATATCTTCGTTCAGGTCCTCACACAGTCTTGGCCAGTACATGGATTTTGATTCCTTTATGAGACGCGCTAGTTCGTGTCTGGAGCTTTTGTATGCTTCTTGTAACTGAAATTCTTCTGGAGAGCGCACTTTTCTAGCCCTTGTTAATTTTCGTCTCTTAAAGATGCAGTCTCTCCTTTGGCTATCTCAGAGCTCCACCAGAAGGTACTCGAGCAGGTACTCAGGGTTTCGCGAATGTTTTGGTGCAGCTGGCTCTGTATGCAATTTTGAGGGTATTTGCCCCAGAAGGTACTACAGGTACTCGAGCTTTCGCGAATGTTTTGGTGCAGCTGGCTTTGTATGCAATTTTGAGGGTATTTGCCCCAGAAGGTACTACAGGTACTCGAGCTTTCGCGAATGTTTTGATGCAGCTGGCTTTGTATGCAATTTTGAGGGTATTTGCCCCAGAAGGTACTATAGGTACTCGAGCTTTCGCGAATGTTTTGGTGCAGCTGGCTTTGTATGCAATTTTGAGGGTATTTGCTACCTCCATGGCGGTCGCCCTATGGTTACCTGACAACCATTTGAATACTGATTTGAACACCTGCCAGTCGCAATGTAAGTTCATTGAGCTGGGTTTCATTCGGCCTGTTGAGAGCTCCACTTCGAAATATATAAAGCGATGGTCGCTGAGAGACTCGACATCAAGTACTGCTTATTGTATATTCTGTAGGTATATATTTATAGGTAGGTAATTATTACAGGTAGGCAACAAACTACTGATAGACTAATGTGCTCATGCCCTTGTCTTCTTTGTATAGCTAAAAATGTATCTGTATTTTCAATGTACTCTTCATTTTACCAGGGTTTTGATATATTTACAAAAATTACATGTTTTAGTACGTAAGGCTAAGGAACCCTTTTCAATTTTCAGAAGGATCACCGTCTTCCTGGACTCCAGTTTGCGCACGCCTACGGTGGAACTCGTCCGATTTTCATTAAAACATCTGAATTTTCTTTTTAAATGCGTCGTGGAAGTTGTAAGGCTAACTCAGATGAATTTCTTGCTAACCTAAGAATCATAGCTTAGGCAAACATTTTGTGAGTTGGAAACACTTTTGCAGCGTCAAGTAGTGTTATAATATTACATATCCGTTACAAGCAGCGTTTGCGTCGTAAGTAATATTTATAATATTACGTATCCATCACAAGCAATAAGAGAAGTACATGTTAATATACCATCACTAGCTATAACCGAATATTCTTATTTAGATTATATAAAAAGTTCAGTTGTTTTTACAATTTTGTTTCTGTGTCTTTTCGTCCTGACTAATCTCGTGAACGGTAGTACCGTTTTTTTTACCTGATCGTAAGAATACTGTCAGCATTATGTAAGTTACTATGAGCATTATATTTCTAAAAAATTCCCTTATCCTTCTATATTTTACAGCGAAGTTTAAGGGTGCATACTTCCTTATTTTTACTTTCTCATCCTCATGAAGATACTTCTTAAGAAGAAAAAGTTATGTACTGCTGCGGGAAAAAGCAGCTATTATTAAACTGGAAAAGATTGATTCTGATTTTTAAACTTAAAATTGTGATTATTAATCAGAATCAAAATTAATTCTCCTCCTTCTTATTGTTTCCCCACCCCTTCCTTGACGGTTACATACTTTCTCATAACCGTTCATTATTCAACATGACTGCGAACTTTGAGCAGTACACTAACGCTCGCTTTTGTAATGAAAATTTTGTAAATAATTGTATATATTTTATTGTTTAACATTTTGTTCTTATCTATGTTTAAACCATTATGTTATTACCAATATGTTAAAAAGGTAAACTTCTGTCAACTTACGTAAGTACTATTTATAAAAAAATAAAAACAATGATATTACAGATGTAACCAATGGTTTACAATCATATTTGTAACTAATTTATATCTTGTTAACTCTTTAAATGTTCATATGTTCATGTTTAAACCAGATGTCTGAAGATGGCTGTTGAGCTACAGCCGAAATGTTACGTCGTCGCATACAATTTGTTACTCTTAAGAAAATAAAAAAAATTGAATGTCAAAAAATTTTAAGGAAGTCTGTTTATTTTAATTATTATAGCCCGACCAACCGAAGAATGAAGAATGAAGGATGCGATTGCGGCGCGTCCTGGAACTGACAGTGTAAACACGGGTCTGTACAGTCAGTTTCGCTAACAAGTCGTCAGGAGCGTGAAGTGATTTCAAAGACTGCTACTACGGAATCACAATGGCCTCCATCATAGAGGTTGTGAATCAGCTGATAAAATATAACTTCAGAGACACATTATGCAAGATTTTCACTGAATGTTTTATTTTTGTCCCTTTAAGATGCTTTCTTTACTTTTCACCGTTCTAGTACAAGACTATTATAAAAAGTTATATTTATATTGAATTTTTAATACTTATTCATTGAATTTAAATATTTTGTATTCTTCTTCATTCAACTTTTTTTCCCATAAGCTTTATTATATAAAAATAATTTTATTTGGTATATATTATAAGAAACTACTTAAGTTCAAATAAACAATTTATATGTATGTTTCTGCTCATCGAAAGAATGTTTCAAAATTTTGAATCGTTTTGCAGAGAAAAGTATACTTTTATTTCCTTCAATATGAGGTGCAGACATGTCCAAATATAGTTAAAATATTAATTGGGATAGTACTAGATTTGCAAGGAAATAAATCGTGCATTTTTCGTAATAGTTTGGCACGGTCCCATTTTAATTTTGAACTGAGTATCCTTATATCTCCGTCTCTGTCGTTTCGGCTGTAAACACTGACGGTGGCGCGCTCTTGTAAACATCATTCTCAACTTGGGTGAGATATACCAATGACATTCATAGAAGAAGAAAAAGAAGAAGAATAAACTTTGTTTGTAATAAGAGTTTTTGCCGTTTTTTCGCGCAACATTACATAACTTTCTCTTCTTAAAAGTTCCGTCATAAGCGCAAGAATGTAAAAAGTTAAGAGACAAACAAAAAATAGATAAATTAGTCTAATTTAAGGTTTTTATACGTACAATAGGTACAAATAGGTATTAATTTTGAAATTGGTTCTTTTATGCGCTATAAAATTGATGGATTTTAGTTCAAATAATCCTTAAAAGTATGTACGAAATTTCCTTCAGAACAAGCTACCTAGGACAAATAGGTTTTTATCTGCCGTGGTCTACTTATAACAATCAGAATTATTAAATACAGATTATACACCAGAGATATATTTTATAAATTATGACAAATGTAAATATTAGGTACAATAATTTAGATCACTTTATCAAAACCGGCAATATTAAGATAGTTTAACATTGATATGTATCCTTCAATTGAATTAAATATTTCATATATATCGTTTTTGATGTCGCGGTTGGTTTTCCCCAAAATGTAGATCTCTGTTTTGCGTGTCCAAACTTGCGGCACGCGATCGCAAATTTTTGCTACTTGAAATAAAATGTAATTTTATTACTGCAACAGTCTAATATAAGGATTTTTGCAGTTAGTACATGGCCTATGGTGATTAGCTCTGGTATGGAGGCATGGGTTGATTTACATATGAGCTGAGCGGGATATAGTCCGGGGCGGCACATTTTCTAAAAATTATATTTTGAATTTTAATGTCATGTTGATGTGAAACAAAAAATGAAATTATCCCATATTCTTTCTTTTTCTTTCTTAGACATATCCCATTTATGAAAGAGTGAGAAATCAGTTTCGGTATTAGATTTTCAGGTACACGTAGAAAATGTGTATAAAGAAATAAAATATAACGTAATTATTTAAAAAATATAATAACATCTTTATATTTTCAGTAATATATAATTTGCACAATATATTCACAATATACCCTATAAAACTGTTTACACAATATTATGACGTCAGCGGGCGCACGCTCGGGCGCCGTTTGAAACATCAATTCTGACTCGCGGCGTCGACTTATTTCTCCTGCCTTACCTGAGAGAGGCGCCGGCCAGCTCAGAGGTAGTCAGCAAAGGAGAATCAGAAATTTTGACCCAGGGTGATGGCCGTAGCTCGATCTTCTACACCGAATAAGAAGGCAGTTCTCCTCTGAGTTTGGTAAATAACATTTTAATGGTAAAGTCTTAAAAGTTGCATTTTAAAGTACCCTCAAAGTACAAAATTAATTTCCCAATTGACTCTTGTCGCGTGAGCTCAGCGATCGATCCCCACACTTTTGCGTCATATTGTGACACACTACAAAAAGTACACAATCGTTACAATCTATCTTAAAACTAATAATAATTGTTACCCTAATACAGGTTAAATGGAAATGAAATTACTTATGAAGTTGACCAGGTGCGGCCATTCATTCCTTGCAAAAAAATTTCAATGAAAAGTAAAAGTTTTTGACACAGTAGAGCGCCTCATGAGCGTGAATGACAATGGGCCGAAGCTTGGCCCTGGCGCTGATTTGCCTTGACGGGCGTCGACCGCTGGGGTGGCTGTCCGGAATCCTTTTCACATCCCGCAGACGGGGAGGAAGGCGCTGCCCTCGGCGTGAAGGCGGAAGCGGTCCCTCTCAGAGGATCTCCTCCAAGACTCAACCGACCTCCTCGGAGGTTCTCACTGGAATCTTTTCTCGACGCGCAAAACTAGCGCAAGCCCCCTTCTCTCCTTCCCATTTTGGAAGAGTTCGAGAACATTCTACAGAATTTTTAAAAGACGGAGTGCCATTGGTTAGGAGCAATTTTTTGAAGCGCCAATCGGTTTGTGCGTCTTACGCCCTTATGCAGCGGAAATTTTCGGTGAGCGCTCTCACTCTTGCAATGTAATAAACACTTACTGGGTGGTCGCTGTGCTAAATAGAACTGCGCGCCGACATATTCTCAGGGGATGGTGCTTGTCTGTAAGCTAGTTCTTCCCCGGACTGGCGCCGGTTTGTCGCGGGAGACAGCCCGCACGTACGCCGTACCGAATCAGCCCCTTGCGTTGCCTAGAGGCGGCGAACGCTGCTCTCCAGCCTAACTTTTGCGTAGAAAGCGAACGTACAGAGAGTTAACCATTTATGTTATATTCGATAACAATAAAAATATATACACAATATATTGTATAAAATATGTATACACATTTTTACACAAATCGAAATCTCCTTTTTTTAAAAAAATAACATAAGAGTTTAAGGGGTGGCAATAGAACATTAGAAGAATAAATATGGAAAACGCTTGCGATAGTTGAGGAATTGGGGATGGAGAAAAGAATAAATATTGCGATTTGTTTGTATACAAACTACTTGTGATTTTTTAATGTTTTTAATTTCCATTAAGATAAGAGGTTCTATATTTTTATCTTAGTTCTTTTGTTTACAGATTTTCTGAGTTGATTACTTAACACACACTTAACTTATTAACTGAGTTTATTACTTAACACATACTTAACTTATTACTTAACTACACAGAAGTAATTCGAATATCCACTATTTAACCTCTCTTGAATTTTTTCATGTTACACATTTCATTTTTATCAGACAAAGTCATGGCTCCCTAGAGCGAAGATAGCCATGCCAGAAGATCATCTGTGACCACATCACAGTCGTTGAAAAAATGGAGTTAACTTATTGTAACTTGTTTTCAGAACTACGAAACGCTGAATTTGAATTCTACTATCGTAGTAGCCGCGACTTTTTACAACGACAATTGTCCATTTGTTAACAAAATAATCTCTATTTAAAACCTAATCTTCATTATTTTTTGTATGAAAAGGTGATTCAAAACAAAACGTTCTAAATACTCAAAACGTTTTTCACAATATTTTATTTTCAAAAATAAATATTACACTATTTTGAGATTTTTTATTTAAAAGTGGAAATATACAGCACATTTCTAAATTTGATTTAGTAAACAGCACATTTCTAATTTAGTATATCATACTGCTCTTCTCAAAGTCATTTCCTTTGCTGATAACTTGTTTCTTATATTTTGATTTATTGTCCCTGTTCCCGGCAATACGTTACTACATTCGCACTATTCAATTAAATATCTTAATTATATTTTCTTTGAAAACATGTGTATTTAACACTAAAATTATTAACTTTGTTTTATCTATTCAGTGTCTGTTATTTTCGCTTTCACTAGCTTGCTTAATGATTTTGTTATCCAAATATTCAAACACAATGAATTCTTACTCCTTTTTCACTTTCCAGTACTAAATCTTTAGTTACTTATTTTTTATCCATATATTTTTCTAAAAATATATTGATTCTTAATTCACACTTGTTATATTCTTCTTCCTTTAAACGAAACATCTATTCTACAGCTTGCTAATCTTGTTCAATTAATACCTGGCCATCAGCAAATAACTCTGAAGAACATTATTTCCAATGGTCTCATCCATGCCAGCAACCCCTCCCCATTTTTCAAGTTATTTTCAAGTCATTTTTCAAGCGGAACAAGGCAGACGTTGTTCTGCCCTTGATATTCCTCTTTCTCCTTCCTTTTCCCTTTCTCTCCGTCTCTCTCCCCGCTAATGTCTTCCCTTCTCAGCCCGTCTCTCTCCCTCTCTTCATGCATCTCTTTCCCTCTCTCACAGTTTTCTCTCCCTCTCTCTCCTCCCTTTTCCCATCCATATTTCCCTCTCTCTCTCGCCCTTTCTTCCATTCGCAATTAGTTGTAGATGTTTTACGGAGCAGATGGGATAATATCGAAAAGCGCTGGACCAGTGAAACTATAATAGTGTTGAAGATCTCATCCTGTAGATTACGCTGTGATAAAAGTTTCTTTGAGGCCCAGGGACTTAAAATTTTAGTTTTGAATTCCCATTCCCGTTTAGGAGTTATTTAACGAGATATATATGCAAACCCTACCGAGTGCTGCGGGTTGAATTTCACATGAATATTTAGTTTTGTTCTACGCGGTCGTCTTGTGGTATGTTACTAACGCGAAAAGTAGATAAAAACAATCCTTGAAGTGGATTGTATATCGTGTCAAAATTTGAGTTCAATCGGTGCAAAACTTTTCAGGTTTTGAAGCATACTCAAACCAACATAACATTTTTATATGTATAGATAAACGGGGTAATGTTCTACCCCCTTTTCTGAAACCCGCAATATATTATATTAATTAAATATTTTTTCCCTAAATAGTCGGGATATTGTTTTATTGTGAGATGAATAATTCAGAAAAAAGAATGTGTTATTGCAATGTTTCAAAGATACGAAGTACACTTTTTTCAAAGAAAACTGATTTTGAGAGTGTTTTCATTTACCAACGACATTCGCTGAAAAGGTTTTATCAAACCATCCACATCCTAGACTATAACACCATCATGTACACAAATAATTGATTGAAATGAACACAAGAGGGACCCATGCTTTACATCACCACATCACCACATCACACCCAAGCAATTGAGTGTGGAGACTAAGGGGCATCCAAAACCCGAATGTCCAGACAGATGCGATGAGATGGAGATTCCGAAAGTGAACCGGAAACTTCTTCCGATGAATTCCATTATAATTTGTATGAACGTCCAAGTCCTCAGTCCGTAATATCAACTATAGGCAATTATAGAGAACGAGTCTACTGGACTCTCGGTGTGATACCGACCCAGGAACCACCTTTCATGGCGCCGCTGAAATCATTAGCTGCGACCTCCGCTTTCTGGGGCGTCTTAGACGTCGCTTGGAACGAGAAGTGGCGCAGAATATGGGTCAGAACCACCTTCGCCTCCATAAGGGCAAACCTGTTGCCTGAGAAGGAAAGGAAAAGTATTAAAGCATTTGGAATATTAATACGAGGAATACACTATCACCAGAAATTAATGAACAAATACACAAATTAGAATCCACAACTACCAGAACTACCTTTGATCCTTACAAAGGTAAAAGAATCGACATAATTATACCTTATTCTAGACAAAACTTTACACCAATTCAGCTACCAGCGTAAAAAACATAATTTAAAATGTATTTCAGAACAATAAGTTAATTTACATTTGAATAAAAAGTAAATGCTTATGATTATGCGCCATGCTTAATGTATAAATTTAATTAATATTTCTTGTTTACAATTGCCAAAAAACATATCCTGAAACTCCCAACAAGAACATAATGTCACACGATATCCTCAAAATCATATTACCAATCATTCACCACACAGGAAATTGATAATTCCTACATAAAATACTATTACCTGAAATCATTAATATCTCTAAAAACAAAACCATAAACTCTAGAACATACATCAAGACCTAATAATATATAATTCTGCACATATCATACCCTTTGTTTTTCGACTTAATGGTCAGTAGTTTTTTTTCAATATAATTTTCTCTTTCCCGTATACATACGGATGTACGGAGTATGTATGTTTGAGATTTCAACGGAAATAAACGTTTTGAGGTCCCCTGATACCGAAAAAGTGATTCTTTTCAAAACGTCCGTCTGTCTCCCCGTCTGTGAACACCACTGGCGCCTAAACCATACATAGGATTTTTTCCAAATTGAAGAAACCTCTGTCCATCTGTCTCCAGTCGAGGCTTTGAGATTTTGAAAAAAAATCTTCAAAAAATGTAGGTACTTCACATGAAGCTTCTAGGACATTTTTCAAAATTTTTCTCAAAACGGCTTCAATTTTTTTCTTTAAATTTCTTGTAAAATAGGGCAAAGTACCCAAATAGAGGTGGCATAAATACGACATTCACCTTTAACTCTGAATTTTTGATAATTGCGAAAGTTTGAATATACTACGGCGGCTTCCTGCAACTACAAAATTAAAGATAGTGATTTTTCCTTCTAATAAAATTTGTTCCCCAGAGTGAGTTTTTTCATTAAGGTTATGTACATTCTTTTTGAACATTTTAGAAGATTTCGCGCAATATTGCGTTCAATATATGCAATTTTAAGAAATAACGTAAACAAGATTTTCGTACCAGTTGTCTCTCGGCTGTCGTACCGAACACATCGCTGAACTGGTTGTGAGCCGCTAGTTGTGATATTTCATAACATACTGTGTCACGAGTGGTAAATTGTGTATAATTTCAGTGCGATATAGTTCTATTAACTCTATAGAATATTAACGTGTGTTTACCAGGCAGCCGTATCACGGCTTGCCTCGTGCTGCCATGGCATCCTCCGAAAAAGTAAACATAACCAAAGTTTCATCAAACGTTCAACCAAATGTGGAAGCCAAGAAATCCTACGTCAGCGCTGCATCGACTGAGATGTTCCCGACTAAAGACCAAGCCATTGTTATTGACTCTCAAGAAGGAATTACTATAAAAGATTACATAAGTAAGTTAGCCTCTATTGTTAATGCCAGTGATATAAGATTTGTGTCCCGCATCTCCAATAATAGAATTTGTGTCTTTCTCAGCACTAAACAAATTGCAGACTACATTACAGATAATTTTAAGTACCTTAACGTATGTGGCAAAGAACTATCCATCAGACCTCTCATTAGTAAACAAAAGAGAATTATCATTTCAAATGTATGTCCCATTATCCCCCATGCTGTAATTGAAAATGAACTGGTCAAAAGAAATATTCAATGTGCATCTAAAATCAGTTTTCTCAAAGCAGGTATCTCAGATCCAGGTTTTTCGCATATAATGAGCTTTAGGAGACAAGTATATGTAGACTCTGATAATGTAAACAAACTACCAGAATCCACAACTATTTTTTATGATGGTACTACTTATAGAATATATTTTTCAACCGACACAATGACCTGTTTTACTTGCAAACAAGCAGGACATTTTGCCAACATATGCCCAAACAAAACAATTGCAACTGAAGTTCTTGAAACAGATGTGACTACTGAATCCCTTGTAGATCATAATGACAACTCGGAGTCAACCACAAGTCTTCTGAAACAATCTGATGAAACTAATGTAGCTGAAGTATCCCTTATGCACAAACAGGATGACAACCCTGGTGCTACTATAAGCCCCTCAAAACCAGCAGAAGAGTCTTTGCTTAATACAAATGAGTTCCCTGCCATTCAGAAAAGAACACTACCTTCTGAAACATCCTCACAAGAGACAAGTGACAATAAATCCATACTGCTGTGCAATAATGTATCAAAACAACCAAAGAAGAAAAAACAGAAACAAGAGAAAAAAGAAGACACTGTCATAAATGAAAATGTTTCAACCAAAACTTTGGAGGACCTCATTGAACCTTTAAAAAGAAAAATTGAAGGCAATCCAGAAAAATTTCCATTAAACTTCAATCAATTCAAAAACTTTTTAGAAAACTGTACAGGTTCCAACGACCTTGCAATGGTTGTAAAAGACTACACTGATAATATTCAATCTGTTATAGATATGCTGTTGGGCACCTACACTTTCCTGGAAGAAAGATCCATCAAGAATAGGTTTACCAGAATTATAAATAAGCTGAAAATGCATGTTGACCATCAGGAAGGAACTGAATCAGGCATTTCTGAGTAAAATCCTTATTATAGTATAAATATGATCATTCTGCAGTGGAATATAAATGGTTTCTACCCTAGATATGAAAGGATTCAGCTGCTATGTAATACTTATAAGCCTGAAATACTATGTTTACAAGAAACTAACTTTAAAGAAACGCGAATAGGCAGGTTAAAGGATTATCTGTGCTTTTACAAAAATCGTAGCTCGTCTTCCATTGCCAGTGGAGGTGTTGCTATTTTTGTGAAAGATCATATGAAAGTAAATTGTATTAACATTCAATCTGAAATGGAGGTTATTGCAATTAAAATACAGGTACCATTATCAATATGCATATGCAACATATACATACCCAATAGCTATCCTCTTGACATTAATGAAGTAAAGGATATTATAAGACAACTCCCTAAACCATTTATATTGTTGGGTGACTTTAATTGTCATAACATCCTGTGGGGATCTATCAGAAATGACTCAAGAGGAATCAACATGGAAAGTCTTATAGAAGAAAGTAATCTATCCCTGTTAAACAATGGTCATCCCACACATTTTAATGTGAGTAATGGACAGCTTAGTGCAATAGATCTCACATTATGCTCTACTAATGTGACAGCTAATTGTAATTGGTTTGTTCTAAATGACCATCATGACAGTGATCACTTCCCCATCTTCATTAACATCGATACTCCTTGTTTTACTCCATACTATACACAAGAAATTAAAAGATGGAACCACAACAAAGCGAACTGGACACGCTACCAAGATAGGATTATAACATCTTTAAACCAAAATGATAATTTCGATAATATCAACAATATTGACAATATCATTAAATCATTCACAGATATCATTACTAATGCTGCCAATGAATCTATTGAATCCATCAGATCTCCAAAAGGTAGGAAGATGGTTCCCTGGTGGAATGAAAGATGTAAGGAAGCACTTAAAATGTCTAAGCGAGCTTTCAACCGATACAAGAAACACCCAACCACAGAAAATAAAATTGAATTTAAAAAACTAAGAGCTTCAACAAGAAGAACAATTAAAGAAAGTAAAGCCAAATCATGGATTGATTATGTGTCTTCCATCACGATCAACAATAACGTAAAGGACTCCTGGAAGAAGATCAACTCTATACAAGGCAGCAAAAAACTGAATCAGATTCATTTTCTACAATGTGACAATAATCAAATTCTTACCAAACAAGAAGACATTGCCAATGAACTTGCAAAAACTTTTGCGAAAAATTCTAGCTCACTGAACTATTCCGAGACCTTCAGGAAGTATAAAACAGAACAAGAAAAAGAACAGCTTTTCACAGATGCAGGATGTGGCCAAGTCCAAGAATACCTTAATATGCCCATAACTATGAATGAACTGTGCGGTATATTAGAAGCCTCTAAAAATTCAGCTCCTGGACCTGATAATATACCAAATATACTTCTCAAGAAGCTCCCATCTGAAGCGAAAACAACTCTTCTTAAAATATACAATTACATTTGGACAGAGCAAACCTTCCCTAACATATGGAAAGAAGCCATTGTTATTCCCATTCCAAAACCTGGAAAGGACCCAACAAAAAGTGGCAACTATAGACCCATATCCCTTACTTGCAATATGTGCAAAATATTGGAAAAAATCATCAACCTTCGACTCAGATGGTACCTTGACTTCAAGGAAATAATTTCCAATAATCAATTTGGGTTTCGGCCAAGACATTCGACGACCTCCCATCTTATTAGCATTGATACCTTCATTCAAGAAGCATTTTCCAATAATCAGCATGTACTAACCGTTAATTTAGATATCGAAAAGGCTTACGATATGGTCTGGATGTATCGTGTGCTCTCCAAATTGCAGGATATCGGTATTAGAGGCAACATGTTTCATTTCATTAAACATTTTACTGAACATCGGACCATGCAAGTGAGAACTAATGGGTGCGTATCTGAGACTAAAAGAATAGAAAATGGTGTCCCACAAGGTTCAGTAATCAGCGTCACACTGTTTTTAATAGCAATCAATGATGTGGATGAAAACATCTATCCTCCAGTAATGACAAGAAAATACGCCGACGACATCACTATTCTATGCAAAGGAAGAAATATCAAGTCTAGCCATGAAAATATTCAGATGGCATTAAATAATATTTATGCTTGGTCACTTAAGTCAGGCTTCAAGTTCTCAGCCCTGAAGAGTGAGTGCATTTTATTTTCTAGACATAAGCAAGATAACCTGCCTCTTCTCAAATTAGGTAATCAAAACCTTAAGTACGTTACCAGCACTAAAATTCTTGGATTACACTTTGATGTCAAACTATCATGGAGTAAACATATTTTAAATACAATCACTGAATGCAAAAAGAGACTCAACATATTGAAATGCTTATCTCACAACAATTGGGGTGCAGATAGACAGCTGTTATTAATAACATATAAAGCACTAGTTCGATCGAAAATAGATTATGGGTCCATAATATACAATTCAGCAAACAAAAATATCCTCAAAAAATTGGAAGTCGTACACAACCATGGGCTAAGAATATGTACTGGTTGTTTTCACACCAGCCCAATTGGCAGCATTCTTATTGAATCGGGCGAATCCACCTTGTTTCACCGCAGAGATCAACTAAGTATTAAATATGCCCTCAAAGCTGCTACTTCAAGCAATCCTATTATTTATCATGATATTTTCCCTAAAATTGTAGGGCACAAAATCCACTCCCGATATCAACCACTACACGCAAAAATCAGGAGAATTCTTGATGAACTTAGTATTGAGAGCATCAAAACCGAAAAGAAAAGACCGTACAAAACACCTCCCTGGATAATCCAGGATTTTGTAGCAGATCTATCTTTAACAGAATATCAAGAAAGTCATCAAACAAAAGAATTCTGGGACCCCAAATTCACTGAACTTAAAAACAAATATAACAACTACTACCATGTTTACGCCACCGGTACAAAGAATGACCAAGGAACCTGGGCCACTGTAAACTCAGGTGAAGTCGCAGTCAAATATCAACTTCAACATTATGCCGGCCAGGAAACAGCTGATCTTTGTTCAATAATGACAGCGTTAAAAATCATTAAACAAACCCAATCCAACAATTTTATTATCCTATGCAGTTCCCTAACTGCATTACATAATATGAACAAGAATACTACCAACTCTGAAATGAAAACCATCGTACATGAACTGTATCATGATATGACAACCTCAGGAAAGACAATCAAGCTGGTGTGGTATCCACAGCAAATCAGAACAACACAGAATGTAATAGAGAACCTGAACAGGAGAATGACAAATCCAGAAGACACCAATACAACATTAACAGCGTCCAATACATTCGAAGACCTAGTAAAATACATTGGAAAAGCAATGCAAGATAGATGGAATACCAACTGGAAAACTTTAAGATCCAGTTCCCTTCATCAGAAAATAAATAATTTCTACAATCTCAAAAGTAAAAAGCATCTCAGCAGAAAAGAACAAGTAGCTATTACAAGGATTAGAACTGGACACTGTAAACTAAGTCATTTACATTTAATAGAAAGAAATCCAGCCCCCATATGTGACCACTGTAACATCCCTATTAACATGTCTCATATCATTGTCCAATGTCCCCTTTACAATTTATCGAGACAAAAATACCTACAGAATCTGAACGTGGAGTCAATCCTCACCTCTTTTGACTACCAAGACAGAGTGATCAAATTCTGTAAAGATGTAAATATATTTGTTAAAATTTAATTCAATAGTTTATTGTGATCTATTGATGTATGAATGTTTTCTAGTGTATAGTGTATATAAATGGTATTCAATTTGTTTGTATTTCTTTATTAAGCACATACAACAATTGTGAAACTAATGTAAACTTTGAGTCGCTAATGACCTTAGTTGTCGATGCGACTATAAATAAATGAAAAAAAAAAAAAAAAAGATTTTCGTAAAAAAGTTCCGAATTTTTCTTCAAGCGTTTGGTAGGGATAGTAGTAAATGTACTCTATGAGATGGCATAAACGCCATATTGCTCTATTCTCTTGTTTTTTCAAAAAACACAAAAATGTAATTTGTTTGACTTGTCTCTTTCGTCGTTAATATTTACATTATTGGCGATTTGTTCGCATTATTGCATTGGTGAGTATATGTGCTTATAGAGTTTCTTAAAAACTCAACCGTTTTCTGTAAAAACTAGCTCAAAATTCCTCATTTTCAGAAACACTGAAACGCCGTTTTCACATAAATAGCTCCAAATTTGTTCTTTAAATTTTTCGAACGGATACTGCAAATTGCACTCTTTAATATGACGTAAAGTTCATTTTGGGGTATTTGTTTCATATATTACACATGCAATTTTTTTGAAATATATCTCACACCATTAATATGCACATTTCCAACAATTTGTAAACGCTATTGTATTTATGAGTTAAAGTACTTCAAATGGCATCTAACGAAAGTTTTCGAAATAAAAATAAACTGTGAAAAAGAGCTTCACATTTCGAATTTACAATAGCGCATAAACGCTATTTTCTTTAAAACGGCTCCAATTTTTTCCAAGAAAAGGGCCATTTTGGACGAGGTTTTACTGTTCTTTAATATTCTTAAAATTTTTCTGATCTTCTATGAAGAAACCGAATAATTAAAAAATGCTAAAAAAAAGTAATTTGGGCGGTGATAGCAGCTAGCAAGAGAATGTGGCAAGTCCGAGACCTTAGGAAATAGAAAACTAATACGGGAGAGTCTGTGCCATTCTCTAGCACCACTATTTACTTTCTCGAATACGTACGTAGATACAGAGTAATAGACGTACAGTAATATGGAGAAAATTATGTAATGCTGTCGTAAAAAATTGGATTTTGTGATAGTAAAACGCATATTACTGAGCTTGTTACAGAAAAAGCGGATTAATCCTTTCTAATATTTAGAATTTTTTTAACACGTTATGTAGTCAGAGTTCACGAATAACGAGTCAGATACAGAAAAAGTGTTGCTTTTTTTAGCAAAAACGTTCATTGGTCTTTGTGTCCTGTGCGAACGTCGCCTTTAGCCCAGTATATTTGACTCGTTCACTGCTGCTAACTTTGGGGTATTATCAGTGTTTTCCTAAAATATTTATTTTTACGAACTTGGTAGTATTGTGAATTCTCACTACCGACGTCAATGATTAAAATGTATATCGGACTGATAGGCCGTATCCATGTGAAGTCCTAGCTCCAGACGTTTCCTCTGCAACTGCGGCAGACAGCAGTGGCGATGGGGTAATTGCCGGAGACCCTTCCTGGTGTGCTCCTGACTACAGTAATCAGTTGCTAACGAATTGTCCGGAAGTAGAACTTCAGGTGGAGCACAGTGTAATAGCCTGGTAAACAATTTGATTATCATAATAGTTAAAATCGTTATTTATCTAAAGCCACCTAGTTTGCCTAGACAAAATGTCAGCTAAAAGCTAATAAATTAATTTTTTTCGTAAGGACAGCTGAGTAAACTGTGATCCATCACGTTATTCAGTGTGCCCAATATATGGAAATTTGATTTTTCCTTTATCTTTTGTGACCTTAACGATAGTTATCCTTACCTATGCAGATGCGAGGGCCAACTCCAAATGGCATATACGTGAAGGGAGTAATTTTGTGCTTGTTTTCCTCGCTGAAACGTTCTGGTTCGAACTTCTCCGGGTCGTCCCAGTACTTAGGGTCCAAATGGAGAGGAGTTACAACTATTCGGATCATTTCGCCTTTACGCACAGTGTAGGCAGGAACATTTCCGTGTGCAGGGATGGTGAAATCCTTGGTGCACACCCGATCCAAACTAGGAGCTTGGAAATACAATCGCAGGACCTCTGCAAAAAAAAGACGAATGTCATCTCCTAGTAAAAAAAGTCGAAAAATGTGCTGGAAATAATAGAAAGTTTTTTGAAAGGGGTGCTACAAAACATCTGGAGGGATGCTTTTAATATCATTTATTGAATTGGCCGAAGATAATAATTAAGGAGACTTGCTAATATATCAAGTGTTGTAATCAGTGATGTGATAACGTAAGTATCAATGTTGTAATCTGGAATATCAAGGGAGATGACACACACATTATTTTCTTACTACATCAAACTATCAATTTGACTCCAATAAAATGCTACTCCCATAAAAGGCTGTATGCTCTTTTAATAAAACCACAAGTAGGAGGCGTTCGAGGATTTAAAAAACGTTAAAATGTTTAAATAGTTTGCTCTATTATGTGTATGATGTTTTTTTTTGACATGAACAGCGGACAATTATTTTGTGGACTTATGATGTTTCGAATATTTGGCAGGATTTGGTAAAATATGTCCTTTGTTACTTGACTTACATAATTTTTTTAAATAAATGTTTTATATATTTCGTGGAAATTTTAAAATGATTCCTTTGAACTGATGAAATATTGAGATTTTCATATAATTTGTTCATAGAGCTTGTTTAAATATGATTGTTTTTAATAAGATTTTTTAAACACAGGAAAT
The DNA here is from genome assembly GCA_031308135.1 of Acheta domesticus. Taxonomy (NCBI): domain Eukaryota; kingdom Metazoa; phylum Arthropoda; class Insecta; order Orthoptera; family Gryllidae; genus Acheta; species Acheta domesticus. The sequence goes on along the minus strand of JAHLJT010004567.1, from coordinate 125,827,585 downwards.
GAACACCCTTCTTAAAAATACGTTTTTCTTCATTTTCGGATCCATATCTGTAGTAATTTTGCAAATGAATCTTGAGATTTTGGACACTGGCTAAAGTAACCTTTTTGAAGAAAATAGTACACTTTCAAATATATTTGTTTCTATACTTCAGTAGCGGCCATAATCAACCAAAAATGTACGAAAATTGATTTTAAACAATAAAAAAGTATTATTATTCGTAAAACTTAACAATTAATACTATGAGACTGAATCTGCATCATTTTAAAATATACGTTTCTGTTATAACCACAAAAAATTAGAAAGTTTTCCAAAGATTTTATTCAAAACATGTTCAGAGATATTGAGATCATTGACTTGTGTTTAAAGGGGGGTCCCAAGGGGTGCCTCGGTGGATGAGGGGTTAGCTTAGTCGCCTCAGAACCTCCAGTGTCAGAACCTCGCTCACGGCCGAGGTGCGTGGATTTTCGATGGGCAGAAAATCCATAGTAGCTATGTTACTCGTGTGTGATGTAAAAGAAAAATTAAATCCGTTCGACAGAATCTCGCCTCAATTTCTCCCAACCAGATAGCTCTGATATAGTTAACTGAGACCGACATTTGGCAGAGAAAGTGACCATCAAACCCCTGGCACACCAGGGCACCGACCGCGAGGCGCGCCTTCTCGATAAGATTCCCAGACGCCCGTCGGAGGTAGGCTCCCAAGGAAGCCTGGATTGAAAACTCGAGTGCGGAACACAGTAGGACAGTCTCCCAGCTAAGTAACCCCGTTAGCCAAATAAATGAGAGGAAGTTGCAAGAGATTTTCTTCCCTAAGTGTGAAGCATTTATCTCGATGACACCTCAACGTTCCGAAGATAATTATGTGCAAATTGATGTAATTGGTACACTTGCAGCAACACCAACTTGTCAAGAAAATGTGCACAGAGGAAAGTCTCGTTTTCTGATCATTGAAATAACTTATACAAACACAGTCTAAATCAAAAGTGAAAGCTAAAAAATATTTTTTTAAACACTACATGTTTCGGGGTAATTATTTTTTCATTTGGCATATGTTTCGACGCACTATTAATCTCTAAGTAACAAAATTATACGAAAGGAAAACTACACTGCTGTTTGTGAAAATTGCAACACCCAGATGGAATGGTCGGTATAACTTAAAAATTGGTGGACATGTAGAATTGTGTATCCATAAGCAGTGATTAAATTTGCGTAGAAAAGGCGAACAGGTTGGGCTAATAGCGCTCCCTTTTGCGTGACAGGTCAGATCAGTGTTACGCCATACCTAGTTGATGTAGAGCCGTCAAACAACGTGGAAACGTGCCAGCAAATGCCAGCTCATCGACGCCAAAGAGCGCACTATCAGCATCTGAGTGAGTTCAAACGGGGCAGAATGATCGATCTCAGGGAAGCGGGTTTGTCATTCCGTGTCATTGCGGATCGAACGGGGCACGCTGCTGCGACAGTGATGCGTGTGTGGAACCAATGGATAGAGGAGAGTCGTACACAGCGACGAGTGGATACAGGACCACACAGTGCGACCACAGTGCGTGATGCCCTCGTGTCCGCATGGCCGTAACCGACAGAACGGCGTCGTCCATTGTGTTGGCTCGAGTTTGGAGCACTGCAACGGGTGTGGTCATGACTGCGCCGATCGGTTCGATGCCATCTGCTGAGAACTGGACTTGTGGCTCGCATACTACTGCGTCGGATTCATTTGTCCAGAAACTACCAACGCCTCAGCAATGGACACGTGAACGCGTTCACTGGTGTGCTGAGTGGCAAATTGTGGGGTTTTCGGACGTCCCGGTTCAATTTGTGGTAGAGCTATGGCCACGTACGAGTTCGAAGCACCTGGTTATCGAAATCTGCCATCTTGAATTGTTCCGCGCCATTGCAGACAAACGCCAAGTGCGATGGTTTTGAGCGCTATTGGCTACAAAGTTTGATATCGCCTCATACATATTGAGGACAATCTGAACAGTAACCGCTACATGAGGGACCCCTCCTGCAAGCAGCTCCACATGCCATATTTAAGCAGGAAAATGCCCGACCTCACGAGGTGGGGAATGCACAAGCTTTCTGCGAAGAACGACGGATACCACTGCCTCCCTGGCCTGCACGATCCCTTACATGTCGCCCATCGATCATGTCTGGGATATGATCGGTCGGCAGCTTGTTCGTTCTGGTCCTTCTGCAGCCACTGTCGATGCTTTGTGGTCACGCATAGAAACCGGGAGGCAGTGTGTTTCCCAGCAGGATATACAGGCGTTCTTTGAATCCATGCCACAACGTCTAGAGGCTCTGATGGCCGCGCGTTGGGGCTTCACACCGTACTAAACTCTCAAGGTCAAAATGTAGGTACAATTCTGTAATTATAATCATTTGTATATTCCTAATCTGTGGAATAAATTTCATTGTAATAGTACGTCTTCTTGCTGTTTCAATTTTCACAAACGTCTTTACAGTTCAAAAAATTATTTAGACAGAGGCAGTGTTTCACTAGAGAATGTCTACTAGACTGCTTGTCCCAGACGGCACTTACCGCTGATGAACATGTCCAAGTACTTGGCTTCCTGCACGGCCTCGTACGTGAGCTGTCCGCCGTTCTTCTCAAAGGTTTCGTCCACCTCCCGCTGCAAGCGCTGCTGCACCTCCGGGTGACGGGCCAGGGCGTAGGCGCAGTAGCTCATGGCGGTGGACACGGTGTCGAAGCCGGCGAAGAAAAAGATGACCGCTTGCGCCGTCATGTCCAGGTCCGTCAGCTCTAACCAACAGAAAAAGATTCGTAACTTTCAAGTACTATTCAAGTGCTATTCGAACGGTCTAAACTCACTTTTCAATTTAGCGTCCGAGATGTCCTCCTGCTCGTCTCCAGCTTCCGCCTTGAGCTGCCCTTCGCGCGCCTGCATGAGCAGCTGCAGCATGTCGGGCCGGAAGATGCCCTTCTGCTGGCGCTCCTTGATGGTATCGTGGACGAGATTGTGGAAGAAGTTCCTCACTTTCGTGCTGATGAAAGGAATGCGCAAGAACTGAAACATGATGTTGGGTAATTCAGATTAGGAGATGAATTTTTGACTATAAATTTAATATAAACATGATATATGTTACATTTTTGGACGCCTGGTTATCTCGGTACCTCCTACGTAGGACATGTAGTAAGAAACATGCTGAATGACGCATTCTACTTAAAATCATTCCATAATATTAATTACAATCTAAATGTTCTGTTAAGAGCGTAGAATCCACCAATTTTGGATCGTACACAATGGTTTCGTGTGTTGAGTAACATTTGTTGAAAGTTGAGTGTACATTTCCTGATTTCTCTCTACCATTATCTTGAAAATTGAACGTGTTTTGTCTTAAATACATTTGGTGCATCCCTGAGTGGTAACTCCCGAACCAGCAGAGCAGATCTTTGAAGTGTTTTGTATCAAAGGTGTCTTTTAAATTGTAAAATATCGTAAACTTTAATTTCTGTAATAGCAAATACTGAGACAATACAGAACACTGCGATATAACTGGAGACGTTTGACGCTAGCAACCCTAGTGGTCCGACCTGCCATCACCATTATGATTACAAATACGAAGTATATAATTTTGAAATATTTTTAGTTTATTACGATTGTTTACTTACGTTTCGCAGAGTGATTCAAAAGGTTTTGTAAAGGTATTGAAATTTGAATTTATACTTAAAGGTAATACTGAATGGTAATAATGAAAGGTAATACTTAAAGAAGGAATATTTCTCGACTTTGCAATTCAGTTATTCTGGATTTTAGAAATAAATATTTTGTATTGTATGACTTATATTAAGGATAATATAATTGTAATCATGAATATTGTCTTAGTTAAGAAATTCAGTGATGAGACACGCAACATTAGCACATCTTGCCATTTTCGGAGGATAATACAGCGCAATTTTGTCAGTTCATGGGAGAATAGGTCTAATAATATATGAGTCTGCCAATTCCAAAACGTCTCTTGTCCACTTTGTAAAACTTACGACAAATCACGTTTTTCTCACCTTAGTCCGTTCCGTAAGATATCTTCTCACCTTTTGTCAGAAGATATCTTATGGAATGGATAAAGGTGAGAAATAAACTTAAACAAGAAAAACGTGATTTGCCGTAAGTTTTACAAAGTGGACTAGAGAAGTTATGAAATTGGCAGAGTCATATGTATTAAGACACAAATACATCGGTTAGACTTACTCTCTCAAAACGTATGTTAAATCTACATATCAGTATACTAAACCGAAACTGGCAAGAATGCTGAAGGTACGTGAATCGCATACTGCAATTAGATTACTTAGTGTAAGTAAAAATGAACGACCTTAGCCAAATACAATATATGCAAGTATTCTCATATATTTACCTCCATGACTTTTGGCAGAAACACATATCCTAGAAAAATAAGACCCTTGATACCATCGCTTTTGGTCAGATCCCGCCCCATGAGGTAGAACTCGTTTTTAGGTTCTGCCAAAGAGTCCACCTGAATTCCAAAGGCACTAGTGGCTATGACATCATTGGCGAACCGTGCGAAGAATTGCTTCATCTCCGCCTCATATACCTTGACTAGAAACAAACGTTATTAATGCAATGTGAGGATACATAGAATAGTTTAACATTCTGAATAGTCAATGCACTAATTTGTTAAACAGATGGAGATATACACCTTTGTTGTTCTCGAATTGTCTCTTCAAAAATTCATTCATCTGGATTCCACATAGATCTATGAGCTTGAAAATATTTCTCATCTTGCTGGAAGTGAAAGCAGGACTCAGAGTGGCACGCATATCTCGCCAGTCCTGCCCTGTGGAGAAGAAAACAATGATTTCCATTTAATGTAAAATTCTTTATTTGATTGTCATTATCAATGCTGATTAAATCAATTTTTTTAATGTTAGACTATATTCTGGAGAAAAATTCCATATTAATTACCTTTTAGGGAGAATAGATTCTTTGCCAACAAAGGCTCAACTTTTTCTGAACCTATCGGCTGATGGTCAACGAAATGGTCAAATTCTTTGATCGAAACCAACCTGATGAGTTCCGGGTCTCTGATATATAACGTGGGTTTCATGAACTCAAAGGTTCCGAATACTTTGTGTCCTTCAAACTTCTTGTAGAGTTTTACGGTAAAGTCATTGATGGACTGCAGACCAAGGGCGATGGAAGCCATGTTCCCGAATAAGGGCAGTGGGCGCGCGTAGGGCATCCCTCGGCGTCGGAAGTGGTCGTGTTTCCTCGTGGTGAGCCAGTACAGGAGGGCGCCCAGGCCTCCCACGAGGACAGCCCAGTCCACCCACGTGGCCCTCGCCACGACGCTGCCAATGCCAGGAATCCAGCCCAGCATCTTGAAATGCTTCTAAAAATAACCAAAACAAAAGAATATTCCGTTTTGATGATCACTATGATCAAACAAATGAAATGAAATTCTTAGGCCTTTGTTATACGTCTTTGGTCATCAAGGAACATTTAATTCAAGTCTCGTTTTTAATGGCCTCACAATACTTTAGCCTCGTACGTTGATACTCAGAGATCAAGAGATGTGGTCATCATTCTTATCTAACTTTAAGGAATGACAGATACTCCTGTGTACTTTTTAGGAACAAAGATTTTTGTGGTGACTGGTGGAATTGGTCATTGTTGGTAATAATTACTACAGTGAATGTGGAATGATAGAATGAAAAGCAAAGGGAACATGAAATTCCTAGGAAATTCCGCTCTGAAGTCACTACTAAATCTTTATGGAGCAATGTGGATTGTAATACCGCCTTGTTAGATGGAAATGTACCACTGAATGTGTATTAATTGTCCTCACTACTTATTATGAAAAGAGAATTGAAGAAAACCTTAGCCGCGATGAAATAATACGGGATCTGAAGCTTAATTCGACATACTTACTGTAGTAAATAGAACATTTAAATAGGATTGATCGTATGTTGTTTTAAAAATTGTACTATTATTAATTATAACCTGGACCGAGATAAATTGCAATGATTGGGGGAAGGGTGGCATGTTGGGAATATTATGTATTTCCTTTGTCGTAATTATATTAAAATTTTGAATAATTGATTATATTTATAAGCATATTAAAATATTAAATATCCTTTTCAACCTACATTCAGTTTTGAATGAATTTACTGAAAAGTGCACAATAACGTATAAAAAGTACTAAAAGTTTAACAATATTGTATTTATGGTAAAAAGGAAGGAATCAACTGTATCAACAGCTAAATATAAAAAATGTACATACAATATTTGTACATTATTTTACAACACTTTTCCAGATGACATTAAACAATAAAAATCGATTCAAATTTTTAAGTTCCAAGTAAAATCTTTTCTGTCGCATAACTGTTCATATACATTTAGAGACTATACTGATCATCAAATAGGAGATCATATTAATTTTAATAATGATATTGAATATATTCTTCAGAATGTGGACTTCTAAACAATCTGTAACAAGTATTGTACCTAAGCTTCAGTGAACCTATTTCCATCTAGTTTTTCGTCCCGTTTCCCTGATTCTTTGGACGAAAGCAGGGATGGACCCATGTTTTTCTTCTGGACATCAATGTAACTTCATTATCAGTGCTTGTCCTCTAAGCTTGGATGTTAAATATAGTTATTCAAATTTTCGTTCTCTATATTGTAACGGCAGAAGTATATTCCTTCACAAATGAGATGATGAGAGATAAGAACCCAAATCTATTGCTGATTTGTCTTGGAAAATAGATTTTATTCTGAGCGAATATTTTCCCAACAATTCTTGTCAAATCACTCATTTCCTTCTTATTCAGAATTCAACATTTCTATCATTTAGGGTAAGGATCCCAGAATTAAGAAAAAATGCACAGAATACATTTCTTTCCGTAGCACGTCACTCACAGTTTTTGACGTAAAATAAAGTCAAGATATAAATGAATTATCTATTAATATGAATCCACGCCGCTGATACCACTACAAACTTACATTGGTCAGGTAATATGTGTAACTTACTTTTATGCTGTTCTTGATCACTCTCGTATGATGCTCTCCAAGTTTAACTGTTCGGCGTGTGAGGTGTTCCCTACGTATTTTTTTTCTAATGTACCTGGCGTGGAGACTGATGACTTCACCGCCAAGTGTCGTATATATACATACCAAGAGTCACTTATCGCAACGCTCTTGATATGGAGGCGGATATGGTTGATTAGTTACATGATAAAAGCACACGTCATAGCTATCATTCTCTAAACTGAGCAAAAGAACACAATGTTTTTTGTTAAATCTTTAAATTTACAATGAGAGTGTGTCTCTGCGATATCAAACTGTCTTTTTACTTTCTCAGAGACTACTACTTTCCATAGGGAAAGTTAAGTAATGCTACATCGATCGAGGTTTTTTGACAACTAGTTTCATGGTATCCCCATAACTAACTCGTGTTGCTTCAGAATGGCACAGACTTTCCCGTATTAGTTTTCTATTTCCTGGGGTTGGGCTAGCTATTCGGAATTGCAACATACTCTTGCCAGCTGCCATCTATCGTCGCCAAAATTACATTTTTTTAAAAAATTGTCTTCATTTTTCGCTTTCCTATCGGTAGAACGGAAATATTAATCGTCTCCTGTATTATTTCAAAAGTATACCTTTGCGTTGCGGCTTTCACACGCAACCAATCTTTATAAATAAGGTCTCCAAAGAAAGAGAATTTCACGGAGACGTGATGAATTGCACTTTGACTTTAAAAATATGAAGGATTTGTTAAAAAAAAGCACTCGCACTCTCGCACGGGCTAACTAGTTTTATAATATTAAGGAACACTAAAGCCTCATCCTAAATGGCAATTTTGTTTGAAACATCTCGAGCCATTGTTAAGCGAAATTTAAAGCTCGTTTTCACAGACAATTTGGGAGTTTTCGAAACACTTCATTTGAAATTATTTAAAGAGCTTTAACCTACAAATATTGCTTGTTGTTAACAAATCGCTGTTGTAACAAATATTGTTTACAAATTAATGGTAATGTGCATATTAAAGGTTTGAGAGACCTTTCAAAAAAATTACATTTGTGTAATTTTTACAAAGACAAAAAATACCGCAAAATGAACTTTACGTCGTATTAAAGAGTCCAATTTGCACTATCCGTTCGAAAACATTGAAGAAAAAAATTGGAGCCATTTCTGAGACGTTTGCGAAAATGCGGAATTTTGAGCTAGTTTTCACAGAAAACGGTTGAGTTCTCGAGAAACTTTGTATGACATTATTGAAAGCATATGCACTCGTAAATATAATAATGTGAACAAATCACCGCTAATGTAAATATTACAGAGATAGAAATAAAAAATCATTTTTGTAATATTTGAAAAAAGAAAAGAATAGCAAGAAAGTATGTGGAAAAATAAATAGAACATTTAAAAAGAAAGAACGAAAAGAAACCCTGTTAAAATTGTATGACATTATGTCCCTCTCAGTTTTACTGCATGGATGTGAAACGTGGGTTCAAAAACAAGAAGATAGGTGGATTGAATAAGCAGAAATGAGAATTCTGAGAGGAGTAAACGGCTGTACATTAAGAGACCAAATATGAAGTGCACTTGAAAGCTTTAAAAATGATAATTTTTAAGTATATTCCAAAATCAAAATTTTATTGGGTGCTACAACAATGTATACAAATGTATAATAAACACTAAAATAAATGCACAGAACCGTTGCAGTCATTTTCAAAAGTTTTATTGAAAGTTCAGATGTTTTAAAGGCGGGAAAATTATTTTTATTTTTTTAACTCTAGCCCAGAAATCGAAAAAATATGAAGAAAATCCACAACAATTTGTGTTTTAAGAGGAACCTTTGACATTTTTTCGAACCTGTTCCAGGCTTCTAAGACAGTAAAAAATATTTCTTGATATTTTTTTCGAAAATATTTTTTTGTGTTTGAATATGGGCCTGAGAAAATATTGAAAAATGTTTTTGTGATAGTTCAAACCGAGCCAGCGCTGGTCGGTAAAAATCACTGGTCGGTAAAAAAAATGGTAAAAAGTAGAGGTCTGCATTCTCCGCGATTTTTACCGACCAGCGCTCGCTCGCCTCTCTTCTCTCGAGACAACGCGCTCGACTGTCCTTTCCAGCCGGTTACGGACTCCCGGGAGCCGGCGGCCGACCGAGACTCGGCCGGTTGTCGACAACCGGCGAAGCCCGTTCAGGCGAACTGCGCCACGGAACAATCGGCCGACACGTCGGAGTAAATATCTAATGCCAGGAAAAGGAAGGAGTATTGAATGGTTTTTAAAATAAATGACCAATAATTTTGTTTTTTCAAAATTTAATATATAGACGATTTTTAATATTAATTTTCAAATAATAAATTTTAATATAAAAAAAGAATAAAAAGCTTTAAAAATCCACTCGGATGCACTGGAGAACCTCAAGTGGATCTATTGCAGTTCTGCCTGTGAATTCAAAGAAAAGGCACTCAAAAGTTTTAGAGATAAATTCCGTTCTTTCTAATGACTAGGTATCGGATGTTTCGGAAATTGCCTATTTTATTCTAATGGACATAAAATCATTAATTTTCCTTCATTTTATATGATGTAAATACAAATGGTCTGCTAAATTTAGATGCAAGTGAGACTACAGGATGAGATACAATGAAATATATTGTGATATACCAAATGCGGGAGGGCATTCGAAATTGAATAATTTAAGGCTTTAATGCTAATTTAAATTAGAATTAGGCACCGTAGTAACAGGTTGCTAGGGAGGACACCGATGTTTAATATGTCACGATATTTGGTAAACGGGCACCGTAGTAACAGAGGTAAACAATTTCATGAGCCCGTGGATGTAATGTAGAATCAGTCGAAAGATGCGTGTGTAAGAGTGGAAATTTCACCCAAGAGTGCACCTTAGTTAGAGGAGTGAATACCTAATAAGAATTCGTTGGTAGGGAATGTAAAACAGAATTTTGGACAAGAATGAACACGAGTTTTCCTGGATTGAAGAACGAAAAAATTAGTTAGTTGGAGCTCAGATCTCATAGCGAGCGGATCATCTCTGAATTAGGGGGTGCGTGTTCGAGTTGAGACTTAGTAGATTTTTGTGGTCGAAAGTAGAAACTTGTAAAAATTCCAGAGATACAGTACGGGACTTTAAATTTTTTCTTCCGCGAGTGAAAGTGGAACATAGAAACATTTTGGTGCATCGACTTGGAGTATTTTCTTACTGATAGGGAGGAACTTTTAAGAAAATTGCCGACTTTAATTAGTTTTCACCAGTGACGAAGGTGAAGCACCAAGCTTTATGAACTTGTAATTATTTTGCCGAACAAGTGCTGATGGTGATATGGGAGGTTAGTACATTATGTGAATGGCAGTGGCTTCGTGGCGTGCCGGAAGATACAAGATAGAAGGCATCAAGACTGGTCGAAGGTGATGGTGTGGAGATACGCGGCGTCCGAGCGAAGTATCCAACGACACAACGGGAAGAGAGCTCAGGTTAACGTTCGTACGAACAATTATTTTATTTCTCTTGGTCATGACCAAAGCTAATAATTTTCAAAGGATGTTGTTTCGATTTAAATGAAATCTTTAATTACAATAAATTCATACTGTTCTGGTGCGAAAGAAAGTACAAAAAACAAACTTGATTATTATTGTGCAATCTGGCACATCATCATTAAAAAAAACACTTTCAGGTTTTGTCGTTTTCCGTATGGAAGCTAGTCTACAGAGGGCAGTTTGTGGTCGAACAATGAGGTAAGCCGAATTGCGCCCCTTGCATATTCGAACCCATGATAGAAGCCCAACGTGTCAATAATAGATATATCTTGGATTGGATAAAACTGTTTTCAATAGTTTTTGTTTCAAATGGCAGCCCAACGTGTGGCCGATAGACAAAGAAATTTGTTTCAATATTAGTACCTTTCCCTTCCAATTTTGTATTTTTTTTTTGGCTTTTTCCAAATATTTTTGTTATTGTTGGTCTTGTAATTTTCAGGCATCTGAAACGCAGGTCTTAGTTTCTTAACCCTGCAGTAGGCGCGAGAGGTGCCTCAGTCACCGCAGCATTGTTTTGAGCTCATTGTACTTTTATTTTTATTTGTATTCTTGCGAGCTTCTCAATATCTTCCGAGGAAAGCTTTGTGCACATATCTCGACCCTTCTCTTCCAACTATCCTGGAAATTTCGTCGCACAGGCGATGGCGCGCTGTGTGTGGGCCACCGAGTCACTTCGCGCAACCTTTGTTATCGCTTCCTGCCACGCTGTTCATAGTAGTTCATCCAAAGGAAGGGGGTCTCGTGGAGCTTCAATACTACTCCACAGAAGTCAATGATTCACAATTTCAGCTTTTACGATTTTTTAATTACAATTAATCGCTTATCTTGTATTGAAACGAAAAATAATGGAGTAATTGAAAAATATTGTACTCGTACATTATATCCCGTACATGCATTAAGTGGCGAAGCTACCGAGCAGTCCGGCGCCGGTCGAGTGGCCGAGCGCTCGAGCGCTCGGCCGCTCGGCGACTCCCGAGTCTCGGCGGGAGCCGCAAGGCGGCCGGTCCAAATGTCCGTTAAACAGCTATCTCTTCCCCCGAGCAAGGTCCCCCTCCCTTCGCCGAGCGTCGGCGCGGAGCCCGAGAGTCTCTAGCGGTTGTTTTCGCCTGATTGCAGAGCTCTAGTCCTAGCTTTGCTGCAGACCTTACTGACATGAGTATTAAATCTTAGTCGAGGATCGAATGTGATCCCTAAATAGTCATGAGAATGTGTTGCCTGGAACATTTGTCCTTTATAGAAAATGCTCGGTGGCCTGTTCCTTGATGGGAGCTTCCTCCCTGGGGCAGTTTTCATATGGCTAGTCATGACCATGAATGTTGTTTTCTTGACAGCCGAAATTCGAAGTTTAGCATCATCGCACCAAGCCGCCACGCAGTTTAGAACCTCTTGAGCTCTGTTTTCTACTTCGACGCGAGAGGCACCTCGGACGACGAGGGCCAAGTCATCAGCATAAGCAACTGCATCCTGAACTTCAGCTGTAAGAGTTCGAAGTTATTTGTCTATTATCAAGTTCCAGAAAATAGGACCTGAGTTAGAACCTTGCGGGCAACCCTTGGTGAGATGATGCCTCACCTGCGAATCGACTTCATCGTAAAACAATATCCACGAATAAAACCAGGACATGATTTGAAACTTCATCTGTGGTTATTGCTAATAAATTATTCTCTGCGTCCTCCGTGAACCTGTGGTTCCTAAAACCAAATTGTGTAGGAGACAAGTCTCTCCTACCTTTCACATGATTTTGTAATCTTTGTGTAAACGTAATCTACAGGATGAGATACTTTTGGACATTACATTCAATTTTTGCTGGTCCGGCGCTTATCGATATTATCTAATCTAGATAGTTGAACTATCTTACTCGGCGCTGGAGAATTTGTTTGTGATATCATGTTTAGAAGGCTTAGATTTCGCCATATTCTACGTTTGTTTTATGAGTACAGTAATGCAAGGTTATGCAAATAAACGTAAATTCTTTCGCAGTAACAATTAGAAGTATTAAATAGTTGCCTCGTATCGATGAAAATTGCTTTTTATGTGTATAGTGCAACCGTTCATCTGTCGAATGTAAGTACTGACAGTCTTGATTCCAGAAGCGAGATTCAGGGGGGGGCAACTGTCTCCCCTCCAATCTTGGGACAAATTTTAAAAAAAATTAATTTCATGTCGTGAATCTTCAAATTTATATATAAAAGATTTACTTGTTTCTGAATTTTGAGAAGAAATTTAGTAATAATAATTATAATAATAATAATAATAATAATTAAGCAAACAATAATTTTACGAAGCTGAGCTAATAACATATATTAATAAATTGGTGAACTTTAATTCAGTATTATAAAATGCGCGGGATAATGTTCAGCTTATTTTTAATATCCTTTATTAATAAATTTTGTTTCAATTATATTTTGCTTTTAAACGTTATTTACTTGGAAATGAAACTGTTTCATCCCTTAAATCTTGAGTCATAACTTGACCTCGGATTTTAGGACAAATGCCTATTTAGTTCCTTTAGGATGTTGTGAAAAATATTTGCAGATTGTTACGAATCATGACAAAATAGATCTACCGAAAGCGTCTAATAGTGCCTAAAATATCCTAAAAAGGTGGATGATGCCCATTATAATGTTTTACCTAAAACTGCCTAAAACAAGCGATTTTCAAGAACGATATTTTAAATGCTAAATTTTGAAATTTGTTTTACGGAAACGCAAAAAACTTTTTCGAAATGCAAATATTTTTTGATCTAATACGCAATCGACAACGCACTGGAATCTTTCACCCAAAACACCGAACAAAGGGAGTCCTACAAGTCAACATAATAAGGATGTTTCACGCTCGTCTCCGAACAGCACGCACTTCTTAGACAATTGCATCCATTCCTGATGCAGCTGCGCTGTTGACAGGTTGAGGCTGATCGCCGCAGCGCGTCGTCTGCGAAGTCCAGGCGAGGAAAAGCAGGTCAGGCAAGAGCCTACTCACGGACAGGCGAGGATTACAAAATATATGGTTAAATGGGTCGTGTAGTACAAGTTTTTTTTCTTTTGTGGGGAGGAGGGAGGGTGAAGTAGTTCCAGGAGAAATGAGCATGGGAAATGTAACTAAATTTGTTTGCTCCTATAAATTTGTGTCAGTGAAAATTTATTTTCAGCCTTCAAAATGGTTTTTATAGATAAGACAGCCTTATTGTAGAAAATTTGAAGAAAATATTGATTAAATATTATACTGCTTTTCATGAAAGTCAATAAAATATCCTTTTAGTCTCTACTTGTAAAATGTAATTTAAAAATACTTTTTCCTGCATAATAAAAATTACCTAATTTAATCCTTTTGAGATCAGTTCTAGAAGCCAGAAATATAACTTTTTCATATCCATTTTTTTTTGCCTGACTTAGTCATTCTGTAGCCTATTTTAAGTGCCTAAAACGTCGATTTTAATACCTATTAGTGCATAATTTCGTAATTTTGTAGTCTATTTTAGGTGCTTAAATCAAACCTTTTTTGTGCCTAAAATTCCGAGGTCATGCAATATGTAATTTGAAACTATCAAAGACCGGTTTTTGTTTGCAGAATTTTAATACGGCGATGGTTGTAAAATGAACCCCGAACTATGCGTATATGAGATCTAAACTTTAACTGGCTCGTATTACATACACTACAACTTGTGTTCGTACTATTTTTGTTTTAGATACCACCAAAGATTTAGGGCCAAAACAGAAAGGAACTAGTGGAGCTACAGAATGGCACAGACTTTCTCGTACTATTTTCCTAACTCCTTCGGTCGGGGCTAACTTTTTGATCGTGCCCAATGCTTTTGCGAGCTACCATCTATCGCCACCCGAACATTTTTTCACGTTTGCTCAGTTTTTCGGTCTCCTAATGGCAGAACCGAAAAACTATTTTAAGAATATTATTGAAGAGGAAAACATCGTCCTATATGAAAATTTGTAAATGAGAAATTTGAAGCTCTTATTCACAGAAAACTATTGCGATTTCGAAAAACTTTATTGAAAGTCGTGTGAATCACTGTCACCCACAAATGCAATAATATTTACAAATTGCCGAAAATGAGCATATGAACGGCGTGAGAGATATTTCAAAAAGTTACATTTGTATAATTTTGAAGAAACAAAATAATACAGCAAAATGAATTTTATGTCATCTGAAACAGTGCAATTAGCATTATCCCGACAAAAATTTTGAAGAAAAAATTTGGAGCTTTTTTGGGAAAAGTGTGTATGAGTGTTTCTGAAATTGCGGAAATTTGAGCTCATTTTCACAGAAAATTGAATTTTCGAGATACTTTATATGACATCATTTAATGCGCATGCGCTCAAAAATGCAATTATACGGACAAATCGCATGTAATGTAAATATTAACGACGTGAGAGACAAGAAAAAATACATTAGTGTAATTTCGGAAAACAACATAAGAATAGAGAAAAAAAAGTCTGTGTCATCTTACAGAGTACATTTAATACTATCCATCCCAAAAGTTTAAAGAAAAATTTAGCGCTGTTTTCGAGAAAATCTTATAGACATTTTTTAATATTGCACATATTGAACGCAATAATGCGCGAAAACTAATAAAATTTTTGAAAAACTGTGCATGACCTAAACGAAAGAATTAATTATGAAGAAAAAAATGTACTTGAAAGAAAACTCCATCTTAATTTTGTAGTTGTAAGAATACGCCGAAAAAAATCAACTTTCAAAAATTCAGATTTATCAGTGAAAATCTAACCTGTGCCATCTTTGTAAATGCATTTCACGTTCATTTTACAATAAATTTAAAGAAAACGTTTGGATCCATTTTTCAGCACATTTTGAACTTATCCTGAGAGCATCATGTGAAGTAAAAATTAATGACTTAAATTATGAAAGTAAAAATTAATGAACGTTTTTCAAAATCGCAGAGATTCGACTCAGGCCAGATCGACGAGGGTTTATTCAGTTTGGGTAGTGTTGTTCACATACACCAAACCATACCAAACAGACGGACAGACGGACGGACGACGTTTTGAAAAAAACAAAAAAGACAACAACGAAGAAACTTTTGCGATCTCACGGGACCCCCAAAACGTGTATTTCCCTTGAAATCTCGAAATCGATATTCAACAGCATTCCATAACGAGAAAATAACTAGGGATGCTACAGAATGGCACAGCTATGTATAAACATTTGTGATCATAATAAATAATAAACATTTTCTATATTTCAATATGATTCACTGAGAAAAAATGCATCGTTGAATTTACTGTTCGGACAGTTTAATAACGTTGAAGATCGTCACCTTTGTGTTCAACTAATCTAATTAAAACATTTTATTAATAATCCAGTAAATAATTAACAAAATTGAAATATATATATATATATATATATATATATATATATTGTAGTGATACCGAATCCATTACGGCTGCGAGCCCGAGAATTGCTCCACATCGCACGACAGAGGGGTCGACGGCGTCGCCAGGGTTCTGTCCGACCACTCGCCGGCCCACCCTCTTAAATTAGTCACACACAAGTGTTCCGAAGCCTGGGAGGTCTGCACGTGCACGCGACACTCCAGTACTTTTCCGCGGCGCCTATCGCCCTCCCCATCCTCCCTTGAGATTTTCAGTCCCTCCCCCCAGTCATTAATTACTGCCCCTATTTGACAGAAAATTGAAGCGAGAGGGAACGAGTGCAGGTTTCTCTCTCATTTCTCGGCCCGAAAAACTTCCGATGATTGGACGGAATTATTTTGCGACGCACTACCCTTTCGCCAATAGCCGCCGGACTTAGGCAAAGTTCTCAAATGTTCTAGAACATTCTGGAGGAATTTGGTGGGCGAAGGGAGGCTCGAAGGATTTCGCGGAGGCGACATCGAGGGAGAACGTGAGAGGCGGTCAGAGGGACCAGTCGTAACCGTTGTGACGCCAGGCGTCGGAGATACAATTCTCTCTTAGTTGGACTTGTAATAAAACGTAGAGTTTTCGGGGGAGAATATGTGCGCGGCCCCTAAATAATTGTAGACCGCGGATTGTGAGACGCCTCATTGATATTCGAATCACACAGTGAAAGTAACTGACTTGTGCTCGTGTTTGGAACGTTATTGTGAAATAATTTGATCATCCACGAACTTACCACGATCTCCAAAGTACTGAGCAGTGAACTGAAAGTGACGAGATCATTCAACCGAGCAGACATTATCTGGTAATTAGCAACAGCAAGTGAACGGCGCTGCGTGCGTTGGGCCAACACCCAAGGGCTCATCCGACTACCTGACTCGGCCCTGCTCGTCCCTCCGCGCGACACCCCAGCGCACGTGGCGCGCGTGCCGTCCTTCCTGCCAGCTGGCGGCCCGAGGTCATTCAACTCTGGTTGGTTGTGCGAGCCGCCCCGCTAAGGCGGTATTTTTTTCGTCCTTTTGGCGCGCCCATGGTCGAAAGGCATAAACAGTTTAGCGAACAATTTAAATTACCTTTTGACCGGGCGACGAAGATAAGATTCACGGCCGCGCTTGGTCGTCAAGAAGGAATCAGCGTAAAGAAAAATTTGTTCTATTCATTGTAGTAATTTTACTTTTCAATTTTACTTTGTGTGTGTGCATGTTATTTTGGAATTGGGGAAAAGGAGAGCATGCTCGCCGACATAAGTGGTACTATCTTGATCTTTTATTGCTGAATAAATGCCACCTGTTTGTTAACATGATTAAAAGTCTCTCATTTTATACCGGCCACCAACTTCCTCCATCATCATCAATTTAGGCAAACCTTTCTACCAACTGAGCGAACCGGCTACCACGTCTACAGCGCCCTACTGGAGACGAGGTAGTCGCAATATTATGTGACGGTACTTCGCCAACATAATCCTTATTATTTTGATGGGACCTGTAAAGGCGCAGGAGTCTTGGCAGGGAGGAGCCGTGATTCGGGATCACATGTGATATGAATTTCAGCTCTCGCGTCGCCTCTACAGCACGTTCTACCAGGTTCCTCCGTCTTCGTTGCTTCTTGTCCGGTCCTCGAGTTTTATTACTGTCCGTGCGTTCTTGTACTCGAGCGCGGCCGTCGACACGAGTCAGTTGCTTCACTACAGTTCTGTGTTCACACTATCTGCCGGGTAAATAATTACTTGATTCACTTTTCTAACTCACTTTTCAAAAACTCGACTTTGTTCAACCTAGCCATTCAGTCACAGTACATCTCCTATTACTGCGTCACGAAATATCGCCTTATTGGCTAGCGAAATTACTGCCGCTATTACGAACACCTTCACTTTCTACAATTCAATAGTCTTTCCACGAATCTAGCAAGTGTCCGTTTTTGATACCGCCGCTCAGACACCGAATAGGCACGACCGTTCGGTATCGCTGCTCAGACCAGAAGAGGGAAATTCCTTTTCGGTTAGCCGCACTTCCCCTCTTTTCCCCTCACCATGGGACGTGAGTGGCGGTTTCTCTCTTATCAGCTTAGCCGGTACCCCTTCTGGTCAGTAAGCGCTTCTCCGAACGCGCCCAGCTTTGCGCGGTCATTTAAATCATATTTCTTCCCTTTCGTTTCTTCCTTGGCTCTTTCCCTCACCATCATCCACTTACCACAAAAATATATATATATATATATATATATATATATATATATATATACACGATGTACATTAATGGACAGGGCTATTCAAGAGGGAATTTTTTAAAATTAAGAATTAAAAATGAAATTTGATGAAAGCATAGGCCTATATTTCTTACACAATATTGTTTAATTCTTCTGGTGTGGTTGATTTTAAAGACATAACATAAATCATTCAATAGAAATAATTGTTTTACCTTGTTTATTGGATTTCATTTCTTTGAAGGTAGATGCAATTCACTTTGATAAAAGGTAAATTCGCTGCAAGTCCTTGCATTATGATGAAAAGTCACGAAAGGAGCTACAGTGTACTACGAGACGACCGAGACTCAAGGAAGAAACCACATCAACGAAATTGCCAGAATGTTCTGCGTGTGAATCCAAAAGATAAGGAAGAAGGCTCAAGAAAATTTGAGAAGGGCATTATCAGAGGGCTGAGAAACTAAGTCAAACTATGATGGAAAGAGAGCTCTCACATCTTTTGATGTTCTGTGTCAAAAAGAAGAAAGAAACGATTTTGGAAAATAATACACGATTGTTTACAGTACAGAGTGAAGACTGTCTTGTTAGGATTGGATTCTGTTTTACCTGTGCCAGTATTGTATTTATCAGCAGTCATGCAGTGAAATTTGCTAGTCAGTGTGTTCAGTCATGATATTGCATTGAAAATGCTGAGATATAATACTTTCCCTAGAGTGATTGGTAATTTCATTAAGTTAATTTATATATTAGACAAGTTGAATATATAAATTTGAATAGCTTGGAATCTTACCATTGCCTTGTATATTTATTTACGAATCTGTAATATTTGTCAAAAATGACCTACTTAATGGCGGGAATATATTTTCATGCAATATTGATATTTATAATTACAACACACGCCGTAGAAATCACGTACATTAAGTGTCAGTATCAACAGCTCAGTACAAGAAATCAACATACAATACATGTACGTTGCTTTACAACGCATTGCCAGATGACATTGAACAATTAAAGTCAGTACACAAATTTAAGTTATAAGTAAAATCTTTTCTGCTGCAAAACTGTTTTTATACAATTAGAGACTATATTGATCGTCAAAAAGAAAAATGTTTATTTTAACAAAACAATGATATATGATGAATTAGTTTACGTTTGTATTATATACAGTTTTAAAAATATTTAATACGCCTGTAACAAGTAATGTACTTAAGCTTCCGGGTCAATGCCCCCCATCTCGACCAGGTTTTTGTCCAGTTTCCCTGATCCATTGAGCAAATGCTGAGATGGCTTGGAGCCCTTGTTTTGCTTCTGGACGTAAATGTAGCTTCACTGTGCGCACCTTTTTTTTGAGCACTCCTTTTTCTTGTAATGGTAGGAGCAGAATTGATGTTCATTGCTATTTTGTTAGCAATGCAGAAAAATCAAATCAGTTCATTCACCGTTGAAATTGATTTTCTATAACTCGGGAACAAACATTTTTCAAATTTTTATTGTTCTAAAATAATAATTATTTTCTAAATTCTTGTTTCTAGTTTTTCAAATGTTGCTTTTTTTAAAATTCTGGGCCTCAAGAAAACGTGCGCAGATAATCTCTTTCCCCACGTCATATACAGTTTTTACTGTTTTTGACCAAATAAATAAATAATTTTTTTGCAAGAAAATTAGGACTATTCTCGTAGTACAGTTAGTAATCAAAATGCTCTTTTGAGCAGGTTAGTAAAAGATCTAGATCTAAATTTATTATTAAACAGATCGATATATTAATCATTGAAAATAGGTTGAAGTATAGTTGATAGAGCGTATGATAGTCCAGATGCTGCTACTTCATCTCAGGTTTTATTGTTTATATTATATAAAATCCTCTCCTATATTATTTCAGTAGTATAGATGAGTTTTGCGCACACGCCACCGATCTTCATAAATGAGATCTCTAAAGAACGAGAACTTCATGGAGACGTTGCGATTTGTCCTTTGACCTTGAACATATGAAGGATTTCTTTGACTTTGAAAAAATGAATCTAAATATGCACGTCAAAAGCATCTCGCAACACTAAGGTAGTATTATTAAAATCTATTTAGTTGAATAATTCCTAGACGAAGCATTCTTGGGCATTTAAATTTATGAAGCCGAAGGCCACAAAGAAACTTTCCTCGCGCCGAAATCTGTAGGATGAGAGCTTCTTGAACATTCTATTATATCTTGCTGGTCCGGCGCTTCTCGATACTACCCCATCTTTTCAGATACGTGCAGAATCTACAAGTGTATGTGAAATGAAACTATTTACTTGATATTGTAGGTTATTAAATTGCACGGGTGTACATGTCAGTTCAGTAACAAAGTTAAATAATATTGCAAAAAGTAGAGTTATGCTTGACCTATTTTCGCATGGGCAACTTCATGTTGCTTTCTCGAGAATAAAAAAGTTTTTATAATATTTTATGACTATCAAGGAAAGCGAAAAGCTAATTGTCAAGGAAGATTGTATAATTATTTCAAATGTTTTTAAGGACGTTTGGTGAATTGTTCCAATAAAATGTATTGCGTATAATTCTGAATAAACTTTTATTCAAAATCTGCTTCAAACAACAATTTCATTGTTTTTATTTTAATTTTAAATTCTGTAAGTACATTGGAAGTTGCCTTTTTAATTTTTTGAAACAAATATACGCGTTCTGTTAACAACTTCCCCTCTTAATAAGGAAAAGGAAAGACAGGGAATTTAACATGCGAGAGTTCTCGCACGGGTACGCTAGGTTTTTAAATTGCACATACTGCATGTAATATTGCGCGAAAACTACTCAAATTTTCAAAAAGATGAGAATGATCTTAATAAAGAAATCTATCAAAATAGATTAAACGTTTCTGAAACCCATATATTGTCTTACTTAATGCTTTTTAATTCATTCCAACAGCTCCATTCCCCCATTTTTGATAATAATACTAAGAGTGTTTGGTGTGTGTGTGTGTGTGTGTGTGAGTGTAGCTACGCATCCTCCCTGGCAGGGAGAAAGACTCCCTTACCATCTACGCATACCCGGGCATCGCGGGATATTTCAGCTAGTAAGGAATTTTTCAACACATATGTTTGAATTTAATTGTTTTTCCTCGTAGTACTGTGATGTGAACACATACACACGATAATTTCAATGTTCACCACAGTGTAGTAACTGCATCTAGTTTTTTAATGCACAGTGATGGTCACTTCCGCTCATTTAGTTCGTCTTAAAATTAATTATTTGCGTCATTCGATAGGTATCAAACTTAATTCGATAGCATTAAATAATTATTGATTTGAGGAAAACCTTTTATCCAAAAACGATTTTCATATTGTGTAGAAAATTTATATTTTCACTCAATATTTATTTATTTGCAAACTAGAAATAGAAAAAAATAGTTGTCATCTTCTTATTTATGCTCTCAAAATGGATTTTTCGGATAGTCTCCTAAGAAATAAAACAATTAAAATGACCAATCTGAACCCGCAACTCGCAGAATTTGGTTCTACTGAAACATTGTTCAATAGTTGTATTGGCGCGCAGTTTGATAGTTGGAGTTGTGGGTTGGTTGCAGTTGTAGTGTGCTTGGTGTTGGAGACGGATTATAGGAGAGAGTTTGGGGGTTGGGGAAGTTGCATTACACAGCAACACTATCAATAAATTTATTTCGATTAGCAGCTATCTTGATTTTATATGAAATGAGTCAATCCTTCGATAAGTGGGTTTGCTTTTAGAAGATCCCTAATTTGTCTACGGCAATCTTCACGCGGCTCTCTCCAGAATATAGATATTTTAGTTAATGTGTTTATCTAGGCGATTTCATAAGGAAAATGTAAAATGAAGGAAATCTTAAAAATCATTCAGTCAAATATCATTTTGTATATATTGAGTTTTTATTCATTAGTAATGTGAGACATATTTCATCACGCCATTTTGACATGTTACTCTTAGTTACATATCTTATATATTATTTCATTCAATTAAGATCCCTTTATTTTCGATAGTTGATATTTCTGGTGCGTTCTCGCGTATCAACATAATGGAAAGAAAATATGCCGTGTGATGTCTCGTTATTTATTGTTGGTGCGACAAAAGTAGGAAGCATCTAATAATTTATTTGTAGTGTATGCTAATGAAGTCAAGGTCGCTTACTAGTAGCATGTTTCCGGACACTGTGACATCCCTCGAGTTTTTCAGTGCACTATCGTCAAAGGATTTCCAATAACGATGACACTGTTGATGTTTGCACCAAGAGGTTTTACAAAATTTGTAATTTTTTTGAAATAAGAATGTGTTCAGGAAAATAAACGTATCAATGATAATAAACATAATAACAATAGCAAGAGTAGTGTAATTGATTTTTCTAACTCCCGTCTAATCGTATGCCAGGTTACAGAGCCGCTTTCTCTATCTGATCTCTCGAGGCGAAGTGGTCAACTGCGGGGAGCAGATGTTTCATTTTGTTCGTATCATAGTCTCACTGGCATTTGCTACTCTCCATCACTGGTGTATTCTCTCTCAGATTTTCTTAGACTCGTGTCACACAAGCGTTGCGTTGACGCGCGTTAAGTAACGCACGTCAAGTCCAAGTTTACGAAGAGGAACTGAGCTTCAGTCTTCTTTACTCGCACCTATCCTTGGATATGGTTAACGTTGACGTCTAACGAGTTGTTAACGTTGAACTTACTTATTCTAATTCACGGAGTTTTAAAGCCTGGCACACCTGAATATTTGCGTGGAAGAATTAATTTTTGTATAAAACTCCATAGTCCTCGATCAATTAACACCGGACATATCCTGTTATATTTATCTACACCAATACACAAAACAGAAAAATGTTGTTCCTCATTGAGATGCATGGCTCCTCTATATTATGATTAGCAACCAAATGAAATAAATTATTTTCCTATTTCTTTTTTTCAAAGGACATATTTTGACAGCTAAAATTCACTAATTATTTAGTTTTTTGAATTATTTCTTTCTCTTTGCCAAGTATTGATCTTTAACGCTTTGTTGTCCAGATAATTAAGCGCAGCACCATATCCTCATCTATGTTTATTTTGAATTAATATAACTATAATTCATGCTTTATTGACAATAAGATGTGTTTCATTTAGTTATTTGATACTACTTAACGGTACATAGATAACATATTTTAGTGTTGTAATTAATTTCAATTTTTTAATTTGATTCTTAGTAGCAAATTTTCTTCTACCATCTGGTGAATTATTTTACACTCTGTATTGAAAATAGGTGACATAAATTATGGCCATTCAAATAATTTGTTCCATTTGATTCATTTGTTATTGCTACTTCACTACAACCTTCATGAGATAAACTGAAAATTATTCAATCGGACCCAATAAAAATCAAATATTTGAAAATGGTGCTATGTCAATGTAAAAAATTATTATGTTCGTTATTGTTAAACGAATCTAATTTTAACAGTGACGGCGTTCACGCATCGAGAATAGATTTTATTTCCGTTTGGGAATATATTTCATGTCCACATAGGTGCATTTGTGACACAGAGAAGAGCGCATGTTACGTACAAGAGGGTTAACGGCAAAGAGCGGAGTACTTCCAGCGCCGTGGTTGGCTGGATTAGTTTCGCCGCCTCCGATGTGCCCCTCGTATCGGCCATCGATGATATCGGCTCGAGGCCACATGGCGATGAAGGCTGATGCGCGAGTGAGCTTCGGACGGCGGGGCGCCTCCCACTCGGCCGCTCCGGCCTTGGACGCCGATTACGCAACGCTACGTCGCGATGGAGCGCTTCCATCAGGAGTTTATTTACGACGAAACGTTACAGCAGTGGTGTCAAGGTCTGCTACTGGTGGTCTGCTACCGTGCCATGCCACGAGCTTCTCTGCGCCACTAGCGTCGGGAGGGGAAACTATTAGAAGTCCCGCCGTTTTACAATAGTGATGGCGTTGTCTCTTGCGGCGGGGTGATGCACTGCGTGGAGAGGCGATTTCGTCGTGGCACTCGTGCCACGGACTCCCGTTCGTGGCATCGACCTTGACAACTCTGCGTTACAGCAATCTCGATCTTCTGCGCATGCGGAATGCACATAAATTTATGAAGTGATATGATGTGAAGTGCATGAAGTGATGTGAATCTCGGTCTGATATTTCATAAAGTTTTCAATTTATCTTTTACCTTAAATGTGATTATAGTCATTACTTACAATGTAGGACTCTTAAGTGAATCAAATGACACAAGCATTAAAATAGGTTGTACTGAAATTCATATTTATTCCTTCTTGTATTTAATAAGTAATTTTATTGAACACTAAACACAATTTTTTTAGCGTTTTGAGATCACCGTGAAAATTGTTTTATTTGATCTCTAAATACATTCACATCTTTAATGTCCATGCATTTTAACATTTTTTTGGGGTGGGGGATCACAGCCTTTCAGAATTGCCCCGGGCCCAGAATTGTCTTACTCCGGCTCTGTTCAAGACGTAGAGCAGGTTTGTCCTACCCGGTGGCTCGGCTAAAAGCAGCCAGCAGCTCAAGTCCCATGAGTTCAGAAATTCGCTAGTGAGCTGCGTTGTTTCGCTACGCCGTATAGCGGCAAGGGAAAGAGCGTCGTGAGGGAATTGCGAGGCCTTTGAACGCCTACAGCAGTGTTGTCAAGATCTGCTACTGGTGGCAATTGCAAGCCTCGCGGCACCGTGCCATGCCACGGGCTTCTCTGCGCCACTAGCGTCGGGAGAGGAAACTACTAGAAACCCCGCCGTTTTACAATAGTGATGGCGTTCTCTTACAGGGGGTGATGAACTGCGTGAAAGGGCGATTGCGTCGTCGCACTCGTATCCCGGACTCCCTCTCGTGGCATCGACCTTGACAACTGGCCTACAGCTATTGACTCCGGAGCTCCATCCTCCGTCAGGGGCGTGTTATCATTCGTGTTCCGGACTTCGTAGATGATAGATAGGACAGTAAGTATTAGCACTCAATGAAATTCGAAAGCAATATTATACAATAGATGGACTGAAATGAATGAAATATCATGAAATATTCAAACTGAAATGAATGAAATGAATGACTGAAATGACTGACTGAAATGACTGACTGACTGAAATGACTGACTGACTGAAATGAATGACTGACTGAAATGACTGACTGACTGAAATGAATGACTGACTGAAATGAATGACTGACTGAAATGAATGACTGACTGAAATGAATGACTGACTGAAATGAATGACTGACTGAAATGAATGACTGACTGAAATGAATGACTGACTGAAATGAATGACTGACTGAAATGAATGACTGACTGAAATGAAATGACTGACTGGACTGAAATGAATGAAATATCATGAAATATATCATGAAAAATCATGAAATATTGAACTTGGGAATTCTCTTACTGGTGACACAAAAGTCAAGTAAGAATAAATTGCAGAGGAACTTGCATAATAATTGCAGATATACAAGCACTTAAAAACTATATGCAAAAAGTTTATTGGTACTAAAAGAGATTTCAAAAATATTTGTTTCAGAAAAATATACAGTAATTTTTAAATTTGGCGTTACAATTTGTCAAATAATATTATTAAGAATTTTTAATTAGAAAGGTTTGAATTCGTAAAAATGGAATGTAAAAACTTCGTGTTTTTGTTGTAAGGTTGGGTCGAAACCAATTTAAAATTTATTTTCGTTCAAAATCATTGTTCAAACGATATTCTTTCTTCCGCTTTCACTTTCTAGCATACTACGAACTTACATTATGAAGAGAATGTGTTCTAATGCTGCAACGAAAAGTGGTGATAGTTTAACAAAAAAACTCGTATTGTGAGTCTCTGATACCGAAAATGTGAATAAGTTTGGCTCCTATTGTAATAAATAACTTCCTCTAATACATTGTTAAATCAGAATCCACTTTTTGGCCACTTGATAGAACTCGGTGTAGAACAACACATTTGTCAGACCGCTCGTCTGTAGACAATGCTAGCGCCTAAACAGTTCGTATGATTTTTTCATCAAAATTGAAACGTATTCTCTGATATGGTTGATCTCCAGGTCCTTCTAATTTGAAACAGATAATTGCGGGGGGGGGAAGGATTTTCATGAAGCCACTAAGTTTCAATTTTTTTCTGAAAAAAACACTTCAGTTTTCTTCTGTAAATTTTCCGTGAAAAGAATAAAGAAAGTTTATAAAAATGGCGCAAGTCCATTGGCGCAAAGTTAAAAACAAGACTTCTTCTTGTAACTACAGTGTTGAAGAGATATGCTTTTGTACATGAAATCTGTTATTCAAAATTATACTATTTTGAAATAATATCATGTAAAATATTTTGAAAATGCGAATTGCTCATGTTTGACTGTTCTTTTAGAGAGTCCGGAAGAATGTCGTGCGGACAGTCTTTTGGTGTAGTGAATATGTTCTTAGCTTCCTAAATCCCAGAACGTGAGTTCGAATCCCAGCTTCGGCAAACATTTTGAGGTTTAAGCACACGTTTGCGGGGTCAAGTAGTATTATAATATTATGTAACCGTAATAGATGATGTGAGAACGTGTGTGCTGTTGTAGCCCCACTAGCGTGACATTCTTACCCAACCAGATCCTGTTTTAAGATGAATAATGTTTCGATTAAAATAGCTTGTTTTATGTTTTTGTTAAAACATATATACATTTAGAATATACATATATTGTTAAAACATATATACATTTAGAATATACATATTGTAATTTAATAAATGGCTATGACGTAACGCGTTTGATTGCGCCTAATTCACAGTTTCGCTACACTGAGAAATTCAGACCGTGGAGCTTGTGGCGTAGGTCAATCCATTCTGAAAGTCACTTGCGTGCCCTTTCGTCTGAAAGTCCTGCACAGCTCACTAGCGGTGACGAGCGCTCTGGATTGGCAGAGGCCAATTGAGAAGGTCTGGCGTGGAGCGTAGATGGGCGACGCATCGGCCCCAAGCACATGGTCTCTGACCAGGTCATTGCAGGTAGCTTCGTTAGAGCCAACTGTCTATTTCGTATCAGAAGCTACAATTTCATAAGAAATATTATGATTTTGAGCAAACACAATAAAGAAATATCATTAACTTTGTCTTTATCAACATTATTTCTCCTAGCGAAACAAATTTTAAATAAACCTTATCATTTCAAATATATATTTTTTATCTATCTATAAAAATGGATGTTGGTATATATGCTGTTAATTTTGTTTTAACTATAGAGTTAAGATTATTAGATGGAGCTGCAGACAAAATTGCGTTTCATTTTAATTCAATTTCTATTCAAACTGCGCTCCACCTGGGCTTCATTGTTGCTGAGCTTTGCAATGTGACACAGGGTAAGGCCGAGGTCAGGACAACGGCGCGCGTGAGACAGACGGAGAGAGAGTGACAGACAAGAGAGAGACAAAGAGAAACAGAAAGAGATAGACAAGAGACGGAGAGAGATAGACCAAGAGAGACCGCCAGAGACACATAGAGAGATAGAGAGAGACACAGACAGACAGAGAGAGATAGACAGAGACAGGGGTAGACAGACGCAGAGAGAGAGAAGCAGAGACAGAGACAGACACACAAAGATAGAGGCCGAGGGGGACAGAGAGACAGAGATGGACAGACACGAGAGACAGACAGAGAGATGGAAAGAGACAGATAGAGAGAGAAATACAGAGAAAGAGACAAAGGCAGACTGAGACAGGCAGAGGCAGACAGAGACTGTCAGAAACGCAGGGAGAAACAGAGATAGTGAGAGAGAAAGGGAGAGAGAGAGTCATTGAGAGACAGAACCAGAGAGACCGAGAGAGACCCGGAGAGGCACAGAGGGACACGAAGAGACGAAGAATGGAAGAGTCAGGGACAGAGAGACGGAGACAGAGAGGGACAGAGAGAGGCAGAGTCAGAGACAGACACAGAGACAGACTGAGACAGGGACAGAGACAGAGAGACGGAGAGAGAGCGGGAGATGGAGAGAGAGGGAGACGGAGAGAGAGACGATGAGGGAGGCGAAGAGAGAAGAGAGAGGGAAGGAGAAAGAGGAAGATGGAGGTCAGAACAACCACTGCCGGGTTCCGCTAGTACCCCTTGGCACACTTACAACTTGACACACTGTACACTTAACATTCTTATTGCCGTTATATAGGGCATATTTTTTGACAGTGAAACTAAAAGATATTAGTGCATTTGCGCCTGTCACTTTACTATAAAAAACTTAATTTGTCAATATTCTTTCAACCGCCAAACAACTTTCTCAAATAACAATAAAAATTATAATTATCGAACAGAAATTTTATTTTACATTCATTATTTTTAAATACATAAATATAATTCAGGAACTTAAAAAAACAACTATAATTTTATAATAATATGTGTTGATATTTTACATACATGAAGTGTATGAGATGAATATTCTTTAATGAATTCATGTTGTGCATATCGTTGCTTACGCAGCCTTAGCCACCAACAACTTATCTCAATTAGTTCAATTTTTCTGGGAAGGTGAAAATCTTGTTTGTAATTATTTCTGTCGTTGCTCGGAGACACGACGTATCCAAATTTCCATCAGAAACATTTTCCGAGAGAGAAATAACTCAGGTTGTCTGTTAATATTATAAATCCCAACGGAGAGCACAGTGCTCTTACCGTATGTTGGAAGGGTTGATTTTGGGTTTACGGTGCCACTCACTAATTTCGTTCACCAGACAGGATCCGATTCACTTCGAAGCCTTGCGCCGGGTTATTATCGTCCACCAAGCAGGAATTGTTTATAAACATTACGAAACACTTAAATCAGCACTTTACAATTACTAATAATTTTAAACATACGAAGCTTGTATGTAAATGCAAATAACTTGGCCTACACTAAATGTATTCCGACTGTACGATTTTTAACTTTTACTATTTTAATGCAAAGAAAATAACACGGCTTCCTACCGCTATAGGAGAAGCTATAAATCAATAAAAATGAATTAAATTATAATGTTACTATGAATACTGAATTATTTATTATAGTATTCTATTCTGCTCTACTTTGTGTAAAAGCAATTTCATATGATGTAAATGTGAAAGCCAACTTTTCACCCTGCTGAAGCAGGAGGCCTTTGCCTTTAAAGGGATTTTGCAGGCTCAATAAATAAATAAATTTTTTTGCATTGAACTTATTAAGTTGATTTCTGAAGTTAGTGTGAATTTGCGATGGATCACTTGGATGCAGGGAGTTCTTCTAGATATCATTACGATTTTCATCAAGCCGAGATTCATCGTGATCTCGAACTGATGGAAGTCTTATGATTACCAAGAAGATCAAGGTTATCTCCAAGTCAGAGTCAACCTCTCGCTACATATCTAGGATCCTCAAACCGAAGCTCACACCAACAAAACCGAAAGCACGTGAAGTGCAATTAAAAGAAATCTCCCTCGACACCAGTCGAAGGAGCGCACGAACTATTTTTAAGGTCGCTTTTTAACAACTTGGCCTTATAGCGACCACAGTGATTGCTTTAATTGTAGAGGAAACTGTAGAAAGAACACTTCAGCGCAACCCGAACACACAGAAACACACACAAACATTCATGTCCGAGGTAGGATTCGAACCCGCGACCCTTCGAGCCGAAGCAGCTACTACCCTTCAGCCTTACCGATCTCGGCTCTCCAGGTCGGCCACATGATATATTATTTGATCGAATTAATGACAAACAAAAAAGAACTGAAATATTAAAACAAGATATGTTGTATGCTTTTTTTGAAGGCATTAAAAAGTACGCAACCTGATTGAGATGAGCTTTAAATTAATATGCATTTTATTTCTAGACTTGTGTGATTTGGAAGATCATCATATATATTATTAGTGTAAGGCAGTTTCGATTTAGAACTACTACGGATAAATTACGCGACCGATTTCGCTCGGGAAGCATTTTTCTTGAAGCTATTTTTTCATTGTGTCGGACCTGGGAATAACTTTTTAAATTCTTTTCCTATAACAATAAATATTTGCAATATAATGAGCAGACGGGCAATAAGTGCCATTCGATGGTGATCATTGATTCTCTTCAGAATCTATTCTTGAATCGACGGGAACAGCGGCATGAGAAAGTATGGCGGCCCGGCCAGAGAGCAGTAGCATTATTCGGCGTGAAGCAAATACGACGTTGCACATTGGAACGAAAACTTATTGTACCGTGGCAGCATGCTTCAATACTTCGTGAATTCAAAGTATGTACGAATGAATTCAGTTAGAATTTTATGTTTGGTATTAGCAGTTTCACATTATACTTAACCATTTACTATTTCATGTTTTAAAACATTGCAGTTGCTGAATATTTTTCAGCAGCTTGCAAAAGCCACGAAAAATCCATCCGATCGTGGCAGAAAGCTTTGAAATTTGTGAATCCAAAATAGGTAGGAACGGTACGTATTAATACAATTGGGATTTTATGTGTTATTGGTTTTATGTGTTACATTCGCGCCTAACCAAACCAAACATAACCTAATTTCTTCAGTTGTATTTGTACAAGTAAATTTGTTTCAACTACGAAACCAAACTAATGTAAATAATTTATTCAAAGGAGTAACTGTGTTTCATTCCTTTTTTATAAAGATAAAAAGTAACTTACTGTATCCATAAATGTGCTTTTTGCACTATTTTCCCCCTTGATTTATTCTGTTGATTATGTGCATTTATTGCAATACTTTTTTCTTGATTGATGGGTTTTATTGATCTTTATTACATTAACATTTTCAGCTGTTGTCCATGTGAATTGGTTTCATCTACCAAACTTAACCAAAACATGTCAGTGCTGCAATAACGTTATATCCAATAGTCTTACTATAGAACTGAATTGTTGTGATGTGTAATTTGTAGATAGATTGGCATGTATTTGTGTACTGATATTGATGAATCATTTTCAGCAAAGTGCTAGACCACTGACAAATTACTTGTGTGGGAATGCAGTTTAACTTTTTTCAGCATTACATTTTTAAAGAAAAGAAAAATAGTAATTTACTTTATCCGTAAGTGTATTTCTTTTAATATTTATTCTGATCAATACTGAAAATTACTAATAAATTTAAAAATATCACAATGCTGTAATATTGTTAGTGATAACTGTACATCTCAATACTTTGTTAATATACAACTGAATTATTATGGTAGATCATTTGTAGATATATTCTATCTACAATGTAGTATCATTTGTAGAATTTGTATATTGATGTTGATGAATTATTTTTCAGCGACTTGCAAGGTCACTGACTAATTATTTATGTGTGGCTGTTTGTGGAGCTTTGAAATTTGGAAGTTCGAAAGTACGCGTTAATTAATGAACGAAATGATATAAAATTGTGTGTTGTGATACAGTATAATATATCATCATTGCTACAGTAACATTTGACACAAGATTATTGTTAGGACATAACTGAATTGATATGATTTGTAATTTGTAGCTACAATGGCATGTAAGAGGCGTTTGACTTTGTAAAGCTAACGTAAAAAAGGAAGAAAGATCAAAACAACAGAAACAGTCCTCCACGCCAAGTTAATGTTGTCAGAGGATCAGGGGAAGCAGATGTAGCAGTCTACAAAGAAGTATACATAGTACAGCCAAACCATAGTGTGAACAGGAAGAGACATGATGTTCCAAACATAGAACATGATGCACCAAAACGATAAAGATGTCCAGAAAGTTTATTTTGAAGAAATGTCTGTATTTTTTGAGTACTTAAACTAGAGACAT
Source organism: Acheta domesticus (assembly GCA_031308135.1). NCBI lineage: Eukaryota > Metazoa > Arthropoda > Insecta > Orthoptera > Gryllidae > Acheta > Acheta domesticus. The sequence continues at coordinate 125,795,745 of JAHLJT010004567.1, read as the reverse complement.
TTTGCCTCCGAAAAAGCACAAGGCGGATTTATTAAGCCAAGCAAAATAAAATCTGATATTGTTTCCCCTATTGAGGTTCCTGAACTCCTAGGAAAATTAATTACAAAAAATGATGAAAGATCAAAACATTACTTGAGTAATATTAGAAGTTATACTAATGTTCTAGCATTTGTCTCTGTGCAAGCAAATCTTTTAACATTTAAAAACCATAGGCCGTACTGTTACGTATTCAAGGGCATATATACAATTCAGTGATAACTGTACATCTCAATAATGACAATCCTTTTAAGCATGCAAGTCTATCTTTATTCGAGACTCGGACAATTCTGTACAGTTCAGAATAAATCAAGGTAGTAATAACGAATGCGAAGCAGATTTAATGATATTATTGATGCACAGGCTTCTCAATGTCAATCCGTATGCTCAATTGTTTCAACATAAAGTTGATGTGAAACAAACCTGTTCTAATTCTGTTCCTATTTACCATCTCATTTTTTCTGCGGAATACTTTTGATAAAAGACATTACGATCTATCTACAACTGTAGAAATTGCTTCTGTATTTCTAAGTGACGATGAAGGTCCCTTCAACAATATTTCTTTCACAATTCATTCTGAAGTATTTGGTCATCGAATAAAAATAATATCTGCTCTCGACTCCGATACTGATCCCATTTCTTATCCATTACTTTTTGTACGTAGAGAATTATTGTGGAAGCTTTGGATGAGTCTTGATTCTGTCCATACAACTTCGGTTTGTAATGTTGTTACTCAGTTGCAGAACTATTCTTATCGCTTAGCAATATGAGGTGGTTTCAGCCCTTTGCCCAATTCTGGAAGACTGTTCCAACAATATGTTGTAGATTCTTACATGAAAATTTTATCAAAAACAAAATAAACAAAATATTTAGCATCCCTTATAACTTTTTAGGTGCAAAATAATTCTGTATGGTGTTGAATTCCATTATATTCTTAAGAGTTCTCCGAAAATAATAAAATATGATGTGTAGAACAGTAATTGTGAATAGTTAAATAATTGAGTAATGTTTATGTAATATCTTGCATATTCATGCATTCTGAGGAATATTAGTTAACATTTCACTTACAATACCAGCATAGGCTCTTTCTTCTCTAGAGGAAACAAACATTTTTCCAGCTTGAAATTGAGTTGTTTCTGTGCCACTTCAGATAATCTGTCTTAATATTAATGCAATGCAATACATACATTACAATAAAGAGGGAATGATTTAAACAGATTTCAATATCGCCATGGAACTACAAAATGTATCCCCCCTAAGAACTACATTGTACATTGAAGAGCTAAAAAGTGTATGACGTGCAATTGTCTAAAGTTTGATTTAATTTTATAAAATTAAGAGGAAAAATATTGTTTTGGGGATACTATATTTTAGAGGATAGACAGTCCTGAGAGCTTAGACAATGGATGTGTTATTGTATCAATATAAATTTCAATACTTGCGTTGGTTACAACGTTTTCCACTTTGATGTGCAACGTATCATGTACCGGGAAACTGAAATTGAATTTTTATAGTACATTTATTCATGTTTTAAACTGAATGGATTTAAAAAGTGGTTTCACATGGAATGTATTCATAATTGCATGAAGTTACGTTTTAACAATGAATACAATCACTTTCATGTAGTGGAAAAATAATAATGATTCACTTATTCATTACCATATATGTATGGTGTATTGTAACAAATTCTTTACACGTAAAATTTTAATCACTCATATAAAATGAGACTATCTAATATATCAAGGAATTGTTTAAAAACTATATGATAAATATATTGTCATTGAATTGCAAAGACATTTTTTTCATTTTGTAAACCTTTCAATCCTTCATCTGAAAAAGAGATGCTTAATTTTGCAAGTTTCTTTTCTTTACCTGATCGCTTCCCGAATGGAGAAAAAAGAAACCGCTCATTTAATGAGCGGGTATACCTCTAATAGAAGGAATTTGGGATCGGTAGCCTCCAAGAGCCTCCTCAGACGTTCACCTCACAAGAATCGGTTCACTAATGAAAAGTGAATTGGTACGTGAGAGGTACCATTAACCCAAAATTAACTGTTTTAAGACATGTGTTGTTTATCTATAACTGGTTCCATTTTTGGAAAAATTGACCGAATTCAGTAGATAAATCTGTCGTATTAAATTGCATACAATAATGTATTACACTCATTTTCCACAAAAACGGAGTTACGCGGTGTTGCTGAATGAACGATATGACCATCAGAAATAAATGCGGCACCTACCGTACACATTAAACAACATTCATAAAGCTCATTTGGGGATGTAACAAAAAACAACACAATTCATTTCTTGTTCCCATGTTTCCTTTGAATACATTATTGTAAAAGCAACCGGTTTTTAAATGTTCTCACCAGCCTTTAAAGTCTTTGAAGATTACCAGCCTTTGAAGATACTGCTTGTAGCTACTCCATAAAGAAACGTGAGTTGATGTTGGATAGTTTACATCTTGAATCTCATCAAAAAAATAATATAGATACTTTTGGCTTTGACGTTAGCAAATGAAGCAAAGGGGTCCAAAAGGGCAGCCCTCGGGTTGCGGCCCTACCGGCGAGGAGCCCTCGGCGCCAGCCCGACCCAGAAGCCGCCCTTGATGGCCCCGCTCAGGTCGTTGACACTGTACACCACTTCCTTGGGGGTCTTGGCTATCTCCCGAAAGGTCAAGTGCCGAAGGATGTGGGCCAGGGCTACTTTGGCCTCCAGCAGCGCGAACCGGAACCCTGCGAACAGGAACAAAGGCCCTTGTCAGCACGCGTCTAAAAATTCAATGCAAATGGACTCACCTAAGAGAAAACATCACTTTACAATTTGCAGTATATCTGAAATGAATTACACAATACGCAACACTTTTCTATATTTTGCAATTTCAAACACCCAGACCTGTTTCTAAAATGTCCACAGAGTAATTCAAAATTGACCTTGTCGGGATGTGATCAGTCGTGTAAGATATTTTGTTATTGCGGAATCGTAAGTGCATACATGAACAACTAAGAAAATTGACCCGTCCCGTGTCAAAAATGTGGATTCACACGATCAGAGATCGCCTTTTCCTCATTCAACGTACACACGCGGACAAAACATGATAGAAGTCGACAAAAATGGCTAGTCACACCATTCATGTGTGGTTCAACAGACCGAAGACACAGGCCTTCAACAGCCAGCACCCTGATTTTGGAGACACGTTCCTCAGCACAGAGGGGGAAATATTATTTCGTAAACTATGTGAATTTAAAGTTAGTGCAGAAAACGATTTAATGTGCAACAACACAATAATTTCTCTAATCTCATCGTACGTACTAGAAATGACAGCAGTCAAAAGCTATTGGAGCAGACAGGTCCGTCTTCAATCGTGCAATCGTTCTTTAAAGACTTGTATGAGATGATGGAGTAACTCTGTAAGAGATCTTTACAGGTACCTTGCCAGGAAACACGGCATACACCAGTGTCAACTTTTTAGTGATATCAAAAGCCATCACACGATTAGAAGATGCTGGTACTCAATTGTATGACGTACTACATGTTGTCAATGAATGCGTCGAAAGCAAACAAATTGCGCAATGTCCTGCGGCGGAATCATAAATTTCCAACTATGTATAAAATTAAGGATATTTATGGGAACATTTCTGGTAAAATTTGAAATCAGATAACCAAAACGCAAGCGTGTGCATGACCTCTCTGTCTTAAATAACTCTGGTAATGTCATGTGGTGTGGAAATGAGCTTTTCCCAAGGTCACAAAGACACCTGAGGTACAAATTATTCTCAGCGACAACTGTAGGTCTTTTAAAAGGCACCTTTTGGATCAGGGCGACTTGGCCTAAACTGAAGTCTGTGAAGATGTTGAAATATTTTACAGATGTCACCTACAGAAGTATGTATAAATAATATATTGTTTGAATGGGTTTCATTGTACTCTTTTTTTTGTCCAACGAAAACTTTTTTAAATGAGTGCTAGTTAGTTTCAGACTCCAAAAAGAATGTTCTAATTTTTTTTCTAGAGGGAATTTTGTATTTATGTTGTATAAAAAAATCGTTTTTGAAATTATCTTACATACAATCATATTTTACTTTATAAGGTCATATAGTTTTAGGTCATAAGTGCTTGCGCATTGTGCTAATTTTTACGTTATTAAAATCTGCTTCCTAGTGAAGACACACGTTTGCTAACCTGAGAGACCCGGATTTATACTTCAACATAGCTGGGTATTTTTATCTGGTCTTGTTATTTTCAGGACGTTTCTGAAGTCCACTCAGCCTCCTGGTCAAATGTATAACATTATTTACTTGATTTATTAATAATAAAATATTGATTGTAATGTATCCCCATTTATTCTAATGTTGTCCGGGTTTTAATTGTTGTGAAAAGAGCTGTAATGTATACAACATATCCTTAGTTATTTAATCTATTTTTGTATTTTTTAGTTTTATATGTGTGGAGCAATGAGGAAAGAAATTAATTTTCGAAAATGTCGGCAAGAAATAATTAGAATTACATCATATGTGTCCTACCGGTATCACCGGTTTTGGTGAGTGTTCATACCACTTGGGGCATGTTTTTGGAACTTCGAGGGCGGTACAGATGTATTTCATTCATGTAAATCATATCCCAATAATAAGACGTAATTCACAAAATTTTGCTCCCGAGTCATTGTTGCACTCCAATATAATATTTCGTGAAGGTTAGTAATTTTTATTTCATATACTTCAAATAGTTTAAAATAATTTCGAAAAGATGAATGTGTGAAATGTATAACAATAATAATAATAATAATAATAATACATTTATTATTATTATTATTATTATTATTTTGGGCTACCTTCACAATATTCTTACCTATGCATATACGAGGTCCGGCCCCGAATGGCATATAAGTGAAGGGCTTAATTTTGGGCTTATTTTCCTCATTGAAACGTTCAGGATTGAAGGTGCCCGGGTCGTCCCAATACTTTGGGTCCTTGTGCAGAGCGATCACCGGAATCCAAATGTTGTCGCCCTTACGCACAGTGTAGGCTGGAACATTTCCGTGTGCTGGGATGGTGAATTCCTTGGTGCACTTTCGATCCAACGAAGGCACAGCCGTGTAGAGCCGCATGACCTCTGCACAGACACAGGCCATTTCCTTTAATAAATTCTTCTGCAATACTAAAGTACCGTCAAAGTTTGCACGTGTGTGTGTGTGTGTGTGTGTGTATCTATCTATCTATCTATAAAGTACCTATATATATAAAATGTATTAAAGATGTACAGTTCTAGTTGAGAATTTTCAATTCAGGAACATAACTAGACGAAATATCTCTTTTATGACAGTTTTCTTATGAAGTAACAGTATAACTCACATTAAATGAGGCGTTCGGATATTATAAATAACACGTTTAGATGTAATATGAGGTTTTATGAACAGTTTACAAGCGACTTTACTCGTAAAATACATGCAGGATCCGTTTTGGGTAAACTATCGAATAACATTGATGTTGCTATTTTTTTAAACGTTACCACATTTGTCCCTGCGCAGACGATAGAACTATTAATTCCTCGCCAAGTAGGATGCTCCATGGTGTTAGCTATTACATCTCAGTCATCATTCTTTGTAAAACTCATTACAAATTGTATATTTCGTGCAAAAACTAAATATTTTCTAGCAAATATTTGACAAGTACAAATGCACAAGTAAATCATGTCCCAACAATAAGACGTAATTCACAAATGTTGCTCTCGAGTCATTGTTGCTGAGCCATTTTTGCACTCCAATCTAATATTCCATGAAGTTTAGTAATTTTGTTTCGTATATTTCAAATAATTTCTAAAAGATTAATGTTTAAAATGTATAACAAATGGTCGAATGTAAGAAGTAAACACAGAAATCTGAAATAATATACAAATTCTAACTTACGAAGCATTCAAGTCCCTGGAATTACGTTCTCGAAGCCAAATTACACAAAAAATACTCACATTTTTTAAAAATTCGTCTCGAGTTATTTGAAGATCTGTTTTTGAAAAGCACATATCACTAAGAAAAAACTTGTAGATTAAAAAAATTGTTCATTAAGAAAAAAATCTTTACAATTGTAGTTGTAGAAAGAAGCCCAAAATTATTTAATTTTTTAAAATTTTCGAAATATCAGGCATTTCAACGAACATGAGTCCTGCACCATTATCTTACACGTCTTATACGATATCTAAGGTCTAAATTTAATCAAAAATGGTTTAAAGAATATGCAAATTGCCTATATTTGACACAAACGTTTTTTTAAATACTCATGTTTTTGAAAAATTGAACGTGACAGTATTTTTAGATCAGTTTTTCATTAACACTTTTATTTAAGAAAAAAACGTTTATCTTCATAATTGTAGTTGTTGGAAGAACCCAAAAAGTTTTGAATGTTTTCAATTTCCGAAAAATCAAAGTTTTTCAACCGACATGAGTACTGCACCATTCTCCTAAACGGCCTATAGGCTATCTAATAACTACAATGAGTCGTTTTTAAGAAAAAAATGTTTAAAAAAATTAAAAATTGCGTATATTTTGCGCAAAATTATGCGAAATTACTCAAATTTTCGAAAAAAATTGACATAACCATAATTCAAAATATATCGTTAAGAAACAGGATTTATTAAGAGAAAAAGTCTCTATTTATAATGTTTTACTTGTAGGATGACCCCCAAAAAATTTGCATTTTTTGCAATTTTCGAAAAATCCGACTTTTCGACGAAAATGAGATCTGCACTATTCTCTTAAACGTCCGTTGCACTATTCAACAACACAATTTAATAAAAAACCAGGGACTCATTTCTTTGAAAATTTTGATAATGTCCAAGAGGCATCATGTAAAGTTCTCCCCAAAATTGCAATATGGATTTCAAATTCAAGGGGCCGCAACATCAACATTAACCAGACCGAGTGAGGAATATCAATTTTGGAGAAAGTCGGGCGAACGGTTTGGCCATTAGCATTGTTCACAGACGGTCCGCCAGATGGACGGATTTTGCCGTTAATCAATTTTTCGGTATCAAGGACCCACAAAACATGGATTGGCATCACATGTTAGAGGATTTTTTTCTAAATTTAGCATCTAGATTTATCCACTTTTGTTGCCAAAGCACTGTAATAAGAGTATTTCTGCCGAAAATTCTCCGTTTTATCACGCAGCATTACTTTCTCTCTACCGTGGTACCGTAGCGAGAAAGTAAAAATGTCAAATTGGGAATTATCACACTAAAAACAAATTATATATTTAAAAAAACGTAAGAATTTAAATAAAGATAATTAGAAGCCAGAATAGAATTAAAAAAAGAATATCTTGGCAGAATGCACGTTTTCTGCGAGGCTTACCGTTGATGAACATGTCCAAGTACTTGGCTTCCTGCACGGCCTCGTACGTGAGCTGTCCGCCGTTCTTCTCAAAGGTTTCGTCCACCTCCCGCTGCAAGCGCTGCTGCACCTCCGGGTGACGGGCCAGGGCGTAGGCGCAGTAGCTCATGGCGGTAGACACGGTTTCGAAGCCGGCGAAGAAGAAGATGACCGCTTGTGATGTCATGTCCTGATCCGTCAGCTCTAATGAACACAGTAGGTACATCTTTAAGCAATTGCACTCTCTTCATTGAATCCTCTGAAAATACACTTACACTCATATCCTCCTTCATCAGTGACGGCCGGTAGGTTGCGAATTAGGAGAGGCAGCATCCGAACTATCTTATACGTTTTACCTCTTGAAAATATTTCTTGAATCAGGAAAACTATTGTATGTAGTATACAACCGATTTTCTCGCATCTTGATTTTAATCCTTGTCTAAGACAAATTTTACGTTCGTAACGAAAAATTCTCACGCTCAAGTGCTTACGCGAAAATAAAAGTTTTATTAAAAAGAGCGAATAAAACAGTAATGAAAGAGTCGTGAATTAATTTGAGAAGTGGGTATTCTTAGCTTAGTTAATTGGCACGGATTCTGGCGAACAAAACCCTAATATTAGCACGCCATCCTCACCCAACAGCCAGTACCCCCACTCTTCCTCAAGCTTTCGTTGCCTCGCATGCACCAGGTATGCACAATCTCGCGATAGTCCACGATGTGACCCATTCTAAAAACATTCACCTTTCACGTAACAAGGCCCATAATACTACATTCGTCCTCAAAAATTGCACTGGTGGTAAGCACAAATTAAACGAGTCGGTTTATTGTAAATTTAATACCTTCTGCAACTTTTTCCGAGATTGGGGAGGGCGCCGCCCTAGAGCCCATGAGGAGCATCCGCCACTGCCACTGCGCATTGTAGATGAGTGAGAATATGAAAAGGTCGAAAATAGCTCTCGACGAAGATTAGAGGTTTCATTGCAGTGAAGATCCATTACAGCGATGGTCGATCACGACGGTTACATTTCGGGGAAGTCTCCTTTAGTGCAGTGTTTATAACGCATAGTATGTTTTTGATTTTCTTAAATTTGGTGCCATGCTTCCGATCCAATTATACGCCCTCCTTGGGTCTAATCAAATGTAAGCCTCCGAGATCGCGCCATTCGCGAGTTAGCGCGAACATGAACGTAACCTGGGTCGATTGAGCCGATCTTTGTTTCGAGACAACAAATGTATCTCCACTTGTCTACCTGAGTGCAGCGTGAAGCACGATCTGGGCGCTACATGGAGACGTGTTCTACGGACTGTTAATTTGTTTGTGAAATACTGAAATTCAGAGCACCGCTTGGTCAAGTTATTATTGCGTAGGGGAAAACAGAAGTTAGTGCTGATTGCGGCAGAAGATGGTTTTCCCTGGTATCATGAGTTTTGTCTCCCTTCAGAGTTTAGATTATTCGTGAGGTATTGAAGGTCAGCGAGGAGGATGATACATTGTCTTTGCTAGGTGCAGTAGTTTACGCGAAGGTGGCATGGACTTCTATTAGATATTCCTTACGAAATCGCAGCTTATACAGTGAAATCAACGAGAGACAGATAATAAATCAGTTTATCTGATCGTTTTCAGTGCTTATGGGAATAAGTTGATGCTTTCATGTGCTGGCATACGTTCTTATTATATTCTAGGCGTTGAGTTTTAAGTTTGCCGCTTTAAGGTTAAGTTTTCTCAATACGCAGTCGTCTCTCGAAATCATCCTGTTTTCCTCGATGCTCTTCCAAAACATTTTAACCGTCTATTCCAAGCCTTAACATAGATACTGTAAATAATGTTGCACTCGAGGTGAACTGACTACATTCAACTGAGTGGAAGATTGCATGAAAGGGGAAGAAGCCTCGTATTTAAGAAATACAATCAGATGCGATTTATCTCAGTGTCTGTTTCTCTAGAGCCATGTATCGACTGCTGCGAGCGTCCCCGTTTGAAGCAGACGTGACATCTACAGCGAGCGATCGGACATACTCGTATTAATGTCCGTTCTCCACGGTCTACTATTTAGGGAGCGGTAGAAATTTCTGTATTAGGACGATTTTGAACTGGGCGCTGTGAACATTAGAGCAGTTTCCCAAACTTGCCTCTGACTGCCTTAGAATTATTGTAAATTACTGTACATTGTACTGAATTTGTAAACCTCAATTAATCATGTATGAATTACTGTTATAATGTATTTTTTCTGAGTCGCTAATGACCCAGCTGTCGATGCGACTTTAAATAAACAAATAAACAAACTAATTGCCTTAGACTTTCCGCTTTGCTCCACAGTTGTGTTCTTATTGGCCTTGCAGGTTACAGTCAGGGCGGAAGCGACACATAATTTCTAGTTACTTGCGTAATGTTTCAAGCCTTGTTGTCATTGAACGTGGACTTGAGCTTAGTCATAGGGCAAGTCGTAAGTCATTGCCTTTTATACCTACAGGCCAGAGGCTCCGCCAACTTCCAAGAGTAGATGTCTTCTTTAGAGGGCGTTGGCTCAGCGCCGTCGGTATCCGGGATTCCCAGACAGATCCAGGGCCCCGCGGTGTCTCGAGCTACTTAACTCCCGTGACTTGAATAGAACTCGGTTGACAAGTTCGGCTACCGGCTCAGTTGTTTACGGACACCAAATTTTCTTTTTAGTCTCAATGCAAATTAGGCCCCAAGCGTTCGCTATGAGTTCGTGTTCTATACGTTTATAAAAGTGCCTCCGAGAAAACACAAAAAAATAGTTTAAACGCCATTGTGACGAATAACGTGTCGTTAATTTGTCAGTTGGAAAACATACTTGTAAAGGAAGAAGGCGTTTATTATTTTAGAGGCATTGAAGTGGAAAGAGGAATGTGTTTCTTTGGTATCGGCAGGTTTACAAGGTTTTATTTCTAGTGACAGGGGAACCGACTCTCGATTTGGCTGTAATTGGCATCATAACTAAGGTTTAAAGAAGTATATGGAGTGAAAAATTGAAACGATCCTCGTCCAATACTCACTTTTTCAGTTTGGCGCCGGAGATATTCTCCTGTTCGTCTCCAGCTTCCGCCTTGAGCTGCCCTTCGCGCGCCTGCATGAGCAGCTGCAGCATGTCGGGGCGGAAGATGCCCTTCTGTTGGCGCTCCTTGATTGTATCGTGAATGAGACTATGATAAAATTTCCTTATTTGGGGACTATTGAATGGTATCCCCAAAGTCTGAAAAATTAACTCAAATGTTTAGTTCTGGAGTAGTCTGCCGTGAATAACATATATTATTAATTGCTTTTATCTCTATTGATTGGTCCGATATATCTCTATTGGTGCACAATTTCATTGTTATAATTAATATTGATACCCTACATGATAGATTGATTTGTGATTCCGGGCGCGTCAACCGCGTCGTAAGTTCCGTAAGTATCGTACATGTTTCTCTGTCGCGGGAGGTGGCAGTGATCTTCCGCCACCGCGAGATCCGGCACCGACCTACATCGGCTTGCGGGGATTTTCGCCCAACCAGACAGCGGGGCACCGCTCCAGCAGGGGCAAGCTCTGAGTCCCCGACTGGTGTGGTAGTCTAGTGCATGTAAAGGGGGAGGAAAGGCCAAAGAAGGAAGGAAATATCGGTTTGTTAGAGTATTAGTTCGGCATTCACCTGGAAGAAAGCACGGAAAACTAGTAGAGCAGCTGACGGCTGGAATTATCCCCAAAACAGCGTCTAAATTTGACCTATGTGACAAGCTAATGTCGACAATTCTGCCTCCGTCGGGGCTCGAACCCCAAAACCTTTCGGTCAAAGACACTGCAGTGACATCGGTTGATGCCCCTGAGCCACCTTTGCCGGTACATGCAATGAATGATGATACGTGCCACAGTTGGTTAAGTGAGATTAGAAATATCCAATAATTTGATTGTTGGTGCTGTAACGATCTACAAGAAGTAATGAGAATACAATTTTTATGTAGTTTACCTCCATAAGCGTCGGAAGGAACATGTAACCCAAGAAAATAAGAGTTCTAACGCCTTTGGTGTTGGTGAGCTCTCGCCCCATGCGGTAGAACTCGTTTTCAGGCTGCCGCAACGAATCGCATTCAATTCCAAAAGCACTGGTAGCAATGACGTCGCTGGCGAAACGAGTAAAGAAGTCCTTCATCTCCATTTCACACGAAGTATCTGCAAAAGTATAAAAAAATGTGTGAAATCCTTTATCCTGCCATTTGAACAAGTGCTCTTGAGTAATACCAGGGGCGAATCCAGATGATCATTTTGGTTGGGGCAATCATAGATTTTTGTTAAATAATAAACATTTGCTATTATATTGTATATATTTTTTGTAGCGTGTATCTGATGCTATACTGTATTATTTTTCAAATAATTATATAATTCTAACAAATAAATATTTAAATTAATTTTGCCAAATAAAAGAAGGTAACAAACGAAAACTCTAAGCCTTTTGGAGGGGGCCATGGCTCCCTTGACTGGATCCGCCACTGAGTAATAGATAGGAATATTGATAGGTATGAATATAGATAGATTAATATTATAGATAGGAAATATGAAAAAAATACATTATCGATAGGAAATATGGAAAAAAAATCTGTTTTCGGAGTAATGTTATCTACAGCTACGCGCATATCGTTACGCGTTTTTTCCTTTCTCGGCTTACGAATACTTCGTAAGAAGAGAAAGTTAGGTAATCGTGCGCCAGAAAACGCCGAATTTCAGCAAGAAAAACGTTTTTACTATTTATTTCTGTGCAATCTGTTTCAGGCTTTTCGATGAAAAGAGTATTGTAAGATCTGGCTGAATTAATAATAAAGAAAGGTGAGTCGTTTGAAGAACATAAACTCTACGAACTTTACTTCTCTTTCGGATATACTTAGAAAATATAGGAATCTTGGTGTTAATGAGGAGCCATACTTCAGATATTTAGCACAGCTGCGGTTTACGCAACTTGTGGCTAGCGCAGCCTCGTTGATACGATTCAGTGTATTCTGCGTGTGGCGAAGCAACTTTGAAACATTTCTATGGGGTAGATAGCCAATTGGTATAGGGTTGATGTTGGATTCCAGCGTAAAGGTGTGAGATGTGATCTACTTGCAGATGTTTCTTTCTTTTTACTTTCCCGTTTAGATATGTATATACGGAGAAATATACAGAGTGTAGGGAAAGTTATGTAATGCTGCGGAAAATACATTCCGAGATTTCAACGGAAGTACACGTTTTGGGGACCCCTTATACCGAAAAAGTGTTTTTTTCAAAATGTCTGTCTGTCTGTCTGTCCGACTGTCCGTCAGTCCCTCTGTGCGTCAGTCTGTGAATACCACTAACACCTAAACCATTAATACGATTTCTTCGAAAATAGATATTACCCAGTCGATCTGGCTCCACTTAAGGCGCCGTGATTTTGAAAAACTTTCCTCAAAATTTCGGGATTTTTTACATGAAGTCCCTCGGGCATTTTCAATTTTTTTTTTCAAAAATGGCTCTAAATTTTTTCTTTAAATTTCTTGTAAGAACAGGGTAAAGTACATCTGTAAAGGTGGCATAAGTCCGATTTTTAAGTTTAACTATGAATTTTCGATAATTGCGAAAGTTTGAATTCACAACGGCGGGTTCCTACAACAACAAAATTGAAGACAGAGATTTTTCTTCAAAATAAATTTATTATCCATAGTTAGTTCTTTCATTCAGGCCATGTATAGTTTTTGAAAATTTTAGTAGTTTTCGCGCAATATTGCGTGCAGTATGTGCAATTTAAAAAAAATTACGAAAAGAAGATATCCTCGAAAACGGCTCCAACTTTTTTCTTTAAACTTTTGGTAGGGATAATGGTAAATATACTCTATGAGATAACATGAACATAAGTTTTCTCTATTCTTTTGTTTTTTCAAAAATTCGAAAGATGTTAATTTTTTGACTTGTCTCTCAGGTCATTAATATTTACATTAGCGGCAATTTGTTCACTTTATTGTATTAATGAGTACATGTGTTTTAAATAATGTCATTTAAAGTTTCTCGAAAATTCAACCGTTTTCTGTGAAAACAAGCTCAAAATCCCACATTTTCAGAAACGCTCCAACGCTCAATTCTCAGAAACGCTCAATTCTTTCACATGGCTCCACATTTTTTCTTCAAACTTTTGGAGCGGATAGTACTAATTGCACTCTTTAATATGACATAAAGTTCATTTTGGAGTATTTATTTGTTTTTTCAAAAATTATAGAAATATAATTTTTTTGAAAGACCTCTCACTCCGTTTCTATGCACATTTCCAGCAATTTGTAAACACTATTTATTTGTGAGTGAAAGTGCTTCAAACGACTTCAAATGAAGATTTTCAAAAACTCAGAAATGTTCTGTGAAAATGAGCTTCAAATTTCGAATTTACAGTAGCGTTTAAACGTCATTTCCTTCAAAATGGCTCCACATTTTTTAAAGAAAATTGCCATTTAGGGCGAGGTTTTGAAAAAACGGACGGATGGACGTTTTGAAAACAACACGTTTTCGGTTTCAGGGTATCCCAAAACGTGTATTTCCGTTAAAATCTCGAAATCGATTTTCCGAAGCATTACATAACTTTCCTACTATACTATCTTTATTACTCCATGTATACAGGAAAGTAATAAATAAATACTCGTACATAAATAAATTTGTCGACCGTTGAATATGCCATTATGACGGCTTGGTGTGACGCAGCGCTTTTACCCCGTCACAGACATTAAAATTCTTGAAATAGTATAACATACCTTTTGGAACAAATATGCTTTACGAAAACCGTCGAAAGCCGGCTATCATAATAAATTTAAGAAGGCAAAGAAGACTTATTCAATCCATGAATAATGACAACAATAACACATTTTACATGGTGGCCGTGGACTCTCATACCCAAGATCGCGGGTTCAAACCCGATCGAAGCCATGGATTTTTAGGGGCGAAAAAATCCGTCGTACGTCTTCCTTCGGAGGGGAAGTAAAGCCGGCTGTCCCATGTTAGTAGATTTACTGTATGCACAACATTCTCAAGCCTAAATGAAGCCTCTGAGCAAAATTCAAAATCGCCTGTTTCGTCGCCCATGGAATACCTTCTTTCTCCGCTAGTTGATGGAAGGAGCGTAGCAAACATTGCGTGGTCAGAAGGAAGAGCTGGCCTCGTGGCCTGAGTCTCGCCACGTAAAAAAAGGCAATTCAATTCAATTAGTATTCTCACAATTGACATTAACTTAAGCATTCCCTCACCACTTATTTACATTTAACCCGCCATTCCAAACAAACCAACTACATTTCTACTTTGAAGCACAATGTAAGTAAAGTATTAGTTTTCCCACATTGTCTACCCAGAGAACAATTAAAACGTGATGTTCTCTTGCAAAATCGTCAGACAACTTCTGAGGTTACTTTAGAGTTCAGTCTAAGTCTTTCATTAGTACACATTGTTAGTACGTATGGAACGGTATCAGGGGCCATTATGTAGGAAAAGGATATGCAGGCGTAATGATTAATGAAAGTATACGCACCTCCGCTTGTCTCAATTTTCTTCTTTAAATAAGTAGCCATCTGAGCACCGCAGTTGTCTATGAGTTTGAAGATAAATCGCATCTTACTTGAAGTGAAAGCAGGACTCAAAGTGGCACGCATGTCTTGCCATTCCTGACCTGAACAAAACGAAGACATTGAGCATCATTGAGTTAATAGGACGCGCTAAGGTCATTTGAGCATCTTTGTTTCTAAAAAGTGTACGATTAAAAGTCATACCAAGTTTAATTCAGACTTGTCCTTCTACCGACGTACAGTGAAAATAATTTTATCTGCCCTTAATGCCTTTTGCGTACCCTACTCCATTTGTCACTTGTTTAAAGAAAGAGAGAAAGAACTTTATGTTATGAGATAAACAGTCATTCTTTGCAGTATTTTGTTATTACAGGTAATGCATGTTGCAGATTTTTCTTGAGATTAAAACTTACAGAGTACCAGCACTGTTTGTGTGCTTGTAGATGGGCCCGTATAGAACTAGAGCGTTTTTATAACATAAAATTAGAAATGCAAGAAGTGCAATGCATTTATGAAAAGTTTAAAAATTAGAAATTAATTTGGATCTTGTATGGCGTGTATTGAAGTCGTTTCACAGAAATTATTACATTCTGGTCACTAACTGAAGGACTGATATGTACACATATTTTTTATTGAACTTTTTGGAACTAGAAAGTAGCTAAATAAGAAACAACTGAACTGTTGAATATTTCAAGAATTAAGTGTCCAGATAACATTGAAGCGTCAGATGTACTCTTTATCTCGTAATAGTTGATACTATAAAACAAGCGAAATAACAAACAAGAGAGATGAGATGTCGAAACAGTAAAAAGCAGTTTCCTTGGACAAGGAGGCGTATGGCACTTCCCGTAAACCTAAAAATTTAACAATAAGATCACTTAATTTATTAAAGAAATTACCACCTACGATCGTATAACATCCAAAGAGAATCCACTGCATATGCTATGATTCCTTACATTTTTTATTACAAACATTTTACTGTTATGTAATGCTGCGCCAAAAAACGGCGAATTTTCGGCAGAAAAACTCTTATTACAGGACCCTGGTAACGAAAAAGTGGATAAATCCAGTTTCTAAGTTAAGAAAAAAATCTTCTAACACGTGGTGCAGCCCGAATCCCTATTTTGTGGGTCCTTGATACCGAAAAACCAATTGAAAGCAAAACGTGTGTCCGTCCGTCCGTGTGTGAACAACGCTAGCGACTAAACCGTTCAGCCGATTTTCTCCCAAATTGATATTGCCCAATCGATCTAAATATTCTCGCGGCCCCTTGAATTTGAAACCGATATTTTAATCTTGGAGGGTACTTTACATGAAGCCCCTGGGACATTTTCAAAATTTTAAAAAACATGGCGCCAACAATTTTGGCCGAATTTTGTTGTCGGATAGTCGAAAGGTCATTTAACAGAATGGCGTGGATCTTATGTTGGTTGAAAACTATGATTTTTCGAAAATTGAAAAATTTCAATTTTTTGGCATCTTCCTTTAACTACAATTATGAAGATACAATTTTTGTTATTATTGAAATGTGTTCATAAAAAACAGGTCTTTAAATAAGATTATGTTCAATTTTTCAAAAACATAAGTATTTTTTTCGAAAAATTGTGTCAAACATAGACATTTTTTAAATTTTCTTTAAACAATTTTTTCTTAAAAATCGCACGACGTGTTTTTATTAAATTAGAACCTGAGATAGCATAAAGGAAGCTTAAGAGAATGGTGCAGGTTTCATGTTCGTTGAAATGCCTGTTTTTCAAAAATTTTTAAAAATTAAAAATATTTCGGCGTCTATCTACAACTACAATTGTGAAGTCACCATTGTCTTTTTTAATGAAATATGCTCATCAAAAACAGGACTTCAAATAAGGTAATGTTGAATTTTTTGAAAATATGAGTAGTTTTTCTGTAATTTCCTGACAAACATAATAGCCCGCTCGGCATTGACTGCGCTTCGTTTTCGTCGTTTTCTTACAACTACAATTTTAAAAATACATTTTTTCTCAATTAAATGTATTTATCAAAACTACATCTTCAAATACGGTCATGCTTAATTTTTTTCAAAATACGAGTAGTTTTTCTATAATTTTGTGAGAAATATAATAGCCTGCTGTAAATTTAGTGCGCTTCGGACGGGTGGATGCGTCGTAAATTAGAATTTGCAATTTTGTATGTTATTTCTCTGTTCGTTTCTTACATTCGACGTTTTGTTATAGATTTACACATTAATATTTTAGAAATTGTTTATTTTGAAATATTTGAAATAAAAAGTAAAAAATATAATAACGATCTGAATAGCGACAATGCAGGGTTTGCAACATTGGAATTCCATTTGCGCTCGCGAATATCTGTGAATTACGTGTGATTGTTGTGACCTGATGGAGCTGTATGACAACGAGTTATAATTGTCTAATTTATGTTGATATTTGCAGGAAAATATTTAGTTTTCGCGCCAAATGCTGTACCATTTGTAGTGAATAGAGTACTTGTTGCATGGTTTTAAAATACTCTTCTCTAATCATGGCCTTGTTTTGACCGTTCAGATATTCCACATGAATCGACTTCTCACTGTAGCAGAAGGTGACTGGTCTCAACATCACACCACGGGGCACCCTATCTCACATCATAGATTCGTTTTAATAATTATTAAGGTATAAATGAAAAGTAGTTACCTTTTAATGCCAAAAGACTTCTTCCAAAGAGAGGTTCAACTTTTTCTGATACTATCTCCTGATGGTCGGTAAAGTGTTCAAAACCTTTGACAGTTACCAACTTGATGAGTTCCGGGTCTTTGATGTACAGTGCAGGTCTCATGAACTGAAAGAAACCGAAGACGGGTTGATCTTCGAATTCTTTGTAGAGGTGAAGCATCAGGTCGATAAGACCCTTCTGCCTAAGGACCAAAGGGCCCATGTTCCCGAATAAGGGCAGTGGGCGCGCGTAGGGCATCCCTCGGCGTCGGAAGTGGTCGTGCGTCCTCGTGGTGAGCCAGTACAGGAGGGCGCCCAGGCCTCCCAAGAGGACAGTCGCGTCCATCCATGTGGTCCTCGCCCAGGCACTGCCTAGGGCTGGAATCCACTCCAGCATCTTCAGGTCAAACTGAAAAGAAATAATTACTTACAAATGAGAGAAGAAGCCCCAAAGCATGGTGAATTACAAAGTATAGTTTAAGAGGCCTTAAAAAATGTAAACGTTGGAAAGACATTTTTACATACACAATATACAACAGTAAAATACCCACGAGTCATTCAGAATAACAATATTAACGTTGGAGAGTACTCCTTTTAGATCTGGATAATCATGCCATTAGTCACCCCATTTCAGAAACACATAATGATTATGACAATTACCGATGGTTCTCCATTGCTTGCTGATACATGTCACTTTTCATGCGAGAACAAAGAGAAGAAGGAGAAGAATGTCGACAACACAATCTAGTAATGCTAAAACAATACGAATTTTCTCGCCAGTATTTTCACGCGAAATGTACTCAAATTTTCGAAAACTTGCACATGACCTTATTTCAAAATCTGTATTTTAGGAACTCTGGCAGATTTTCCTCGTACAACCTCGGGAAGTATTTAGCATCAAAAAAACAACTTTTATCCTTCGATATTTTATTTGCTTATTAACTTTAAACATTACTCTGTTTATATGCCAAGGTCTATCCGTTTTGATAAAAAAATTGTTTTTATGGGTTAACATGACCATCCATACGGATTCGCGGTTACAAAAATCTACGTAAGATCTACGTCAAAATCTACGTAATCTATTTTTTATTATTATTTGTGAGTTAATTACAACTTAGAGTCGCATATCACATCCTAGCTTCCATTTGCTACGATCTTTCCAGTCGTTTTCTTGCAGGTTTCTTCCATCCATCGCTTTATTTACTGCATCCTTCCAAAGTGTCCTCGGTCTCCCTCTTCTTCTTCTTTCTGCAGGGGTCCATTCGATCATTTTTTCGGCCACCTTCCCTCATCCATTCGACGCACATGCCCATACCATCGGAGGCACTTTGCCTCCTCAGGGTCTAAAATTGTGGTCCCTACGTTTAGCCTTGCAAGCACATCTTCATTCTTAATTCTGTCCTGAATCCTGAACTGACAACAACGTCGCCAATAACCCATTTCTATTGCTCTTAATTTCTTCTTTAGTTGTTCCGTTGTTGCTCCACACTTCTGCTCCATAGGTAACAATGCTCTCTACAATAGACTTGTATATCTTTATCTTCGTGCAAGGTCTTATTAGTGTGCTCCATATAGTATTGTGCAACTGTTTTGTAACGTGTTTCCCTTTTCTTATTCTTTCAATAATTACTCCCAAGGTAATATAAGCTATCGACTCCTTTGATAATACCACCGCCTAGCATCAAATTTCTGTTTACATTATCAGCTACAATATATTCAGTTTTAGAGATATTTATTGTTAGCCCCCATTTCTGGTATTCATCAAACAGCTTTCTCAACATGTAATGGATATCATCTTCATCTTCTGCCAATATCAATTGGTCGTCAGCAAAGAGCAAAGTGAACAGTTTATCCGTTCCGATTGAAATTCCCATATACGCGCAAGTTCGCCTCCATCTCTCCAGGGCAGATGTTAGATATATTTTGAAGAGTGTGGGAACGATTGCACATCCTTGTCGCAGACCTTTGGTGGCAGGGAATTCTTCAGATATTCTTCCACCCACCTTCACCCTACTAGTACAATTAATGTACAGTACTTTCACTGCTCTTATATATAGGTCACTAACTCCATTTGCTTTCATTGCTAACCACAATTTGCAGAGGGGAATACTGTCATATGCCTTTTCTAAATAGATGAAGACCGAATGTGTTTCAAGGTCTCTTGCTAACCGTTTCTCCAGAAGCTGATTTAAACAGAAAACACAATCCATACATGATCTTCCGGCACGATATCCATTTCGTTCTCCTAGCTCGTGTGTCTGATTTTCAATCCTTTGTTTTATAATTTTGCCATAAAATCTTGAAAGAGAATTAGTCACGCTTATTCCTCTGTAATTAGAGCAAACTCGTCTCTCTCCTTTCTTATGAATGTTAGAGATATAGGCAGTTTTCCATTCAGGGTGCACAATTTCATCCCTCAAGAAACAGCTGAAAACATACGCTAACAGCTCGTGAAACAAGTCCGTCCCATATTTAAAAAGTAGTTCTATGTGGAGTCCGTTCGGTCCAGGCGAGCGTCCATTTTTCATGGATCTAAGAGCTTCCTTTATCTCTGAACTGAGATGACGAGATGATTTTCAGTAAAAATCTAATCTGAGAAACTTCTCTCATTGTCTAATTGAGTAATAAATTCTGGACGATCTTCAGTTAACAGCTTCTGGTGATAAATTTTCCACTCTTAAGGGACTAAGACTTATGGGCATAGTCCTTTCTGTTTGTTCTAAGAGATTTCAATGTTTTCCATGCTTCAGTTTTCTATATAGTTAGTTAAGGCCTTCTTTTACGTGGCGAGACTCAGGCCATCAGGCCCGCTCTTCCATGTGACCACGCAAATTTCACTACGCTCCTTTCACCACCTAGCGGAGAAAGAAGGTATTATCTCGGGCGACGAAACTGGCGATTTCAAATTTAGCTTGAGGATCTTTTACATGAAAGTAAATCTACTAACAGCTGGCTTTACTTCCCCTCCGAAGGAAGACGTACGAAGGATTTTTTCGCCCTTAAAAATCCACGGCTTCGATCGGGTATGACAGTCCGGCACGCTAACCGCTACACCATCGAATCCGCACTATATGCTACATGTTCATCAATAGTCTTTCATTTTTATTCCACATTTTCATTTTTCCATCATTTTCATTTTTCATGTACGTAGTCTACTTTATTTATTTATTTTGGGTTCGGGAATTTTCCTTACCATTACTATAAATAAGAACTGTTTTTCAAAAATCAATTAAACATTATAATCTATTACTCTTCTTCTCCTAACAAACAAAAACACATAACCTTTGTCATAACAATCACAGCAAAACAATAATAAAATCCCTGTTAAATATTTAATATTCTCCTTTACTCCCCCTTGCATGCATGCCCATTAACCTTTTAATATCCTAATTGAAAAAAATATTAAAATCTACTACAAGACTTGGTCTTCTTAAAATGCTCGTGCTAATAATACCTTTTGTGGCTTTCCGCTGCTCTCTTGACCGTTGTCTTTCACGTACATTTTAAGTTTCCATTTCTGATTAGTCCAATTACGTCATGGCATTTTGTTTTTCTCCACACAAGGTTTATACTTTTCCCAACCTACGACATTTGTACTGTCATCAATCCACTTAATTTACACATCTAATTATCACTACCTCGGAGAAGGTTTTACTCCCATCCGATCGACACGGCGCGGCGCGGCGCGGCGCCAGAATCCCTTCTGCCCTCTTGTTCATAACACGTGCTATTCTTCTGTCTCCTAAGATGCGCCGTACTATACACATATTTGTTCCTCTTTAGTTTTTTCTGTGCTGACTCTCACTTTCCACGCACACGTTCGCATTTCTGACAGACTAATCCTGTCTATACATCTTATCTAGTTATTCCACGCACTATCGATTTTTGCGTTCTTTTACGAAATTTAACTAATACTCACGGAAATTTCTCACATATCCATTTAATATTATAATCGCCATAAATTCCACAATTAGTCACACTGCCCTTCCCTTACATTTTCACTATTTATAAATTGCCATATAGTTCCTTTAGATTACCCATTGTTGATGTGTTTTTTCTCTGTGATTTATACGTATTTCGTTTATATTTCACTTACATTGGGAAAAATTATCACAGAACAGATTTCATGAAGAAAAAACCTCTATCTTTAATATTTTAGTGGCAGGAACACTCAAAAAATGTTGAACTTTCGAAATTTTCGAAAAGTCTAGGTTTTTAAAGAACATGAGACCTGCACCATTCTCTTAAACGTCCTTCACACTATCCAACAAAAAAAATTAATCAAAGACGATGGAGCCATTTTTTTATTTTAAAAATGTCCCGGGGGCTTTGTTAAATACTTTTGATATAGGTAAGATTAGAGCTTGAAATCTCTGCTTTAAGAACTTTGCTTCGCCCAATTCAACTATTTCACTTCGAACGAAACAAGAAGCACCGATTGACGTCGTTGCGAGTGCATGGACGGTGTACCTTAAATTATGTTGCCAGCAGTAGCTGTCACTTTGGTCTCTAAGATTATCTGAATTATCAGTTCTAACGTGATTGACAGTTTTTACACAAAAAACAACAACAACAACAACAAAACAGACATTTTCTTTTTAAAATAAAATCCTCCCGAATGACTTTCTACTAATATAAGAAGCTGACGAGTTTGGGTAAAAGAGGACGTATGTTTACCCTATTTGTATTGTTGATTATTTGTTTCTTACGCCTTAAACCTGCTGAGATAGATCAGGGCAACAACTGCACATTCCACCACACTGTCACTACTGCTTCTCTGTGGTTCGCTTCTCGAGGGTGGTCCTAGGGTTCGCTTCTTGAGGGTGGTGGAATTTTGACATTAACTAGATGGAATTCGGCCACTTTCTGGACGAAAATTCCAGCCGCCGATTTCTCTCACCGACACAGTTTTCCGCGATTATTCCATCCAATACCTAGCGAATACCGGAGAAGTGACCGGACATATGAGCCGCATGCGGTCTTTCCTCCCACATCCTTGTACCTTCCTCCCCCCTTTTACATACACACACACACACAGTGCCATTTACATGAAACACACTTCCGCACATGTTAGAAGACCCGTCGGGAGCTTCGAGCTTGTCCCGGCTGAGACGGTGCACTGTTGGAGGAGATATCTGGAGAAGGGAAAGCAACTCAGCCGATGTGCAGGAACCCCGCCACCTTCTGGAATTCACATGCATTGCACTTAAGGTACGAATTACCACAGAAGTTGCCGCGCCCGAAAACGGAAAATCGTCTCGCCCTACCTGCGATGGGCTGGTGAATGTACGAGCGAACGCCGCATCCGCTGCCTGTCCGTGCGTCCGGCGCTCGCGTGGGCTTCGCGAGAGTGAAGCGACCTTCTAGCACTGCGTTTCCTCTGCGCGCGCCGCGCGGGCGCCACGCGATGACGTAACTGGCCAATGGCGGAGTTTTGTTTTTTATGGGCGTTGGCGGGAAGTTGGAAACGACGCTTTGGACGCCCTGTGGAGCTGCGTGGCTGACGGCAGGTTCACCACCTCATTTTCAACAGCCGCGCGCTTCGTGCGCAGTTTAATCATTTGACATCTCCTGTTTTAGACCCCTGATACAGGATCTTTAAGGGCAAAAATAAGCTATAACTTATAAAATAAGCTATAAAATAAGCCCAGTTTCTTAAATTGGAACTGTGAATTAACTTAAGAAAAGTTTTTATAATTTTTTTGTTACACCAACGCGTATTATTAAAGAAAAGGAGAATGAGCAATTACAAGGATCACTGACGCGGTTAATGTTAAAACTATGACGATTAAGCATCATTATATACTTAGAACAACGTCCATTTCAACGGTTGTCACTGGCAATGTGTCGGTGCTTTAGCTCCTTTTTCTTTTGACTCAAAACTCAGCCACTTATTACTTCCCGTATACATACGTATATACGGAGTATAGGGAAAGTTATCTAATGCTACGGGAAATCGATTTCGAGATTTCAACGGAAATACACGTTTTGGGGTCCCCTGAAACCGAAAAAGTGATTTCTTTTCAAAACGTCCGTCCGACCGTCTGTCTATCCGTCTGTGAACACCACTAGCGCCTAAACCATGTTTAGAATTTTTCCCAAATTGAAGAAACCCCTGTCCATCTGGCTTGACTCGAAGCTTTAAGATTTTGGAAAAACATTCTGTAAAATTTGCGGGTACTTTACATGAAGCACCCCGGACATTTTCAAAATTTTCTCAAATACAGCTCCAACTATTTTCTTTAAATTTCTTATAAGAATAGAGTAAAATGTACTTATAAAGGCTGCATAGGTCCGATTTTGACGGTTAACTCTGAATTTTTGAAAAGTGCAGAAGTTTGATTTTTTTGTGTATTCCTCCAACTACACAATACAAAGTTTCTGGAAAACTCAACCGTTTTCTGTAAAAACTAACACAAAATCCCGCATTCTCAGAAACGCTCAAACGCCATTTTCTCATAAACGGCTTCAATTTTTTTCTTCAAATTTTTGCAACGGATAGTGCCAGTTGCACTTTTTAATATGACGTAAAGTTCATTTTAGGGTATTTTTTTTGTTTTTTCAAAAAAATTAACTTGGCGCATAACAGCAATTTTCTTCAAAACGGCTTCAAAATTATTAAAGAAAATTACCATTTAGGACGAGGTTTTACTGTTCTTTAATATTCTTAAAATAATATTTCCATTCTACAATTAAAAAACAGAAAAATTAAGAAAATGTTTAAAAAAATTTGGGCGACGATAGAGCAGCTGGCAAGAGTAGTCGGATTAGCTAGTCCGAATACCTGGCCGAGACAAAATCTGTGCCAATCTGTAGCAGCACTAGTTTTTATTTATTAGACATTTCAATAGTATAATTTTCTACCTAGAATTACTTTCGAGTTTATTGTCCATATCTTCAATATCCAAAAACGAATTTTAAGCTGCGCCTTAACGAATAAGTATTTTTAAGTCTTCGTCAAATAAGTATTAGGTTTTTAGTAATTCTGTTGACTTTGACCTCGAATTATAAAGTGTGGATACTCGTGAGGGTAGGGAAATTGACTTACCCTCACGAGTATCCACGCTTTATTTAGGTATTTTAGGCAAAACAAATATTGTTCTTATATAAATATATGAAATGTGAAATGTGTTCGTAATTAATTTCGAGGGTTTCAAAAACAAAAATACAGGTCGAAATCTTATTATGTTCACAATCTGAAATTAAAAGTGCTTTTTCTATTTTCGAATGTTTATTTTATTTAAACAGAGATGCTTATATCTTTCTTTGAAGAATTCAATCTTCCCAGAAAAAAATGTGTTTTCAAGGACTAAGGCCTGTTTTGAGAAACTTCAGTCATTTATTAGTCAAGTAGTGGCGGTGGTATTGAAAGTATTATAATAAGAGTTACTGGGGAAAGTATTCAAGTGAGTAAATGGGAAAGTAATGGGAGAGGAATTAACCTCTGATATCCAAAATGGATAAATCTTATTCCTAAATGTAATAATTATTTCCTCTAAAATCTCGTATAGTCAGAATGTACGTTTTGTGGGTCCTTGATACCAAAAATTGGTTTACGGCCAAATGTCATAAATTTTGTCATAAATGTTGGTTTAAACACATACAACAAAATGTTGGTTTAAACAATCGTTCAGACGATTTTCTCGAAAATTGTTATTCTTCAATCGATCTGGCCGATCTCGAATACTTAGAAACATTCATGCTCATGGACACAGATTATGTTTTGATTGGAGATTCTGGGTATGCTTTAAGACCATGGCTAATAGTACCTTTTAATAATCTAGAGCTAATAATACCTTTTACTAATTGTAATGATGTTTTGAAAACTAGATTTAGATGTTGTTTAAAATACAGGGTTTTACATTATAAACCAGAAAAAGAATGCTTGTGCTGTGTTACACAACCTTTGTATCATGCACAATATTCCACTAGAAGATGAATTGGTGACTGAATATTTTAATTTTGGAATGTACAATGCTGAACCTCTATGATGAAGAAGAACAAGGTTAGAACTAGTTAATAGATATTTTACTTAAAAAAACATACATTGTATTTTTTATTTTATATTTATTTTCAGCATCTTTCGTATAAAAAGACTGGAACTTTCCTGACATTAATATCTCATCCTCGGGCTGTCTCAACCACTCTATCATAAGTTCTTTTTGCCTTTCTGAAGTATACACCTTTTTCGAATCCATACTTACAACAAAGTATACAATACACAAAACTAAATACTAATTACGAAAGAAGTCTATGACTTAACTGTACTAAAAACGAACTATAACACATGAACTAAAACGAAATTAGAAACCTGTGAACAATGAAAAATAACTAAACAACTAACTCCAACCAAAATGTAATACTACAGAATTGCACTGAACTTGGACCGAACACAATGTCTTTCCATTCAACGCACGTAAACTTCAGCTGTTTGAGACAATCGAGCAGCGAGTGTTGCGTTGCCAATCATAACCGCTCGTGATGTGCGAATAGTATCGCGAAGGGTGTTTACGAATACGGTCTTCTCGTGGTCTTCGCAATTGGACCGTTCGAGACATCACGAATGCGAGATATCACGAATGATGTTAAAAATAGGAACCCTGGCCGATCTCGAGGCTCTGCGAATTTGAAACGGATACTGTACACCAATTGAATTTAGAGCAAATGTCATTTGAAAACATTTCTTTTTATAAAAAATTTAAAAAATCCATTCATGCCTTACTTTCACAATAAAGCAATGACAGGAACTCGGGATAGAACAGGGCTCTTGTAAATATTGTCAACGTTGTTGACTGATTGATTAGTGATTCCGGGCGCGTCTACGGCTAAGGTAATTCGGCCCGTAAGAGTAGTACATGTTTTATCACAGGAGTTGGCGGTGATCTGCCGCTGGATGGAGAGATTCGGCGCCGACCTACCCGTCGGCTAATGAGGTTATCCCCAACCAAATATCTCTCACCAGTGGGGCACCGCCACGGCCGGGACAAGCTCTGAGCTCCCGTCTGGGCTCCCGGCTTGTGTCGAAATGTGCCCCGGCATGTGTCAAAAATACGGCCACCATCGTCGGAACTGGAATCCAACGACTACCCAGTCTGAGGCACTGCATTGGCCAGTTCATGCCCTGAACCACCTAAGATGGTAGATTGATCACGAGTTTTCAATGGCGTCGTTTTAGTCTGAAACACCTTCCTCCGAGGCCTGCGTGGCCTGGTCATCGACAAATTTTAGGGATGAACCCTTAAAACTACCAAAAATTTGATCATGTTATGAATTTATTACGTCAGCGGTTCAATATCGTAGAAATGTTGTGGAAATACATATGAATAGATAAATAAAAATAATCGTCCATGATAAAATGTTGGGCATAAATAGTTGTGTATTTTATTATGGATGATTATTTCTATTTAATCATCCATCGAATTCATTAACTTTAAAACGCAGAACATAATGCAGCTGCCATGATGATGAAGTAAGCTTCAAAATCATACAGTTGCCTTAAGGGCACGTAGTAGAATCTCAATAAAGCAGTTGTGTATATTACGTAGAAATTTTTTGTACACATACAAGTATTTTTAAAAGCTTAATCTTAATTTACAATAAAGAAACAACTTTATTCTTACCGTATTTACATTTTTATGAAATTACACAAAGACAAGTAATTTTCAGTAGTTGACGAATACATACAATTGTGCATATACACTTTGGAAATACAAGCAATAATGTACTTCCAACAGAATGGTATATTTCCATGTGCGAATTTACTAGTACCAGAAATCGAAGGTAAATGTTTTGAATGTTTCGTTTGAATGTATGGCAGTAGAAACGGATAATCTTGACGCCGTACTTTTCATTTTATGAAACCAAGTGAAGCAAAAGGGCAGCCCTCGGGTTGCGGCCTACTGGCGAGGAGCCCTCGGCGCCAGCCCGACCCAGAAGCCGCCCTTGATGGCCCCGCTCAGGTCGTTGACGCTGTACGCCACCTCCTTGGGGGTCTTGGCTATCTCCCGAAAGGTCAAGTGCCGAAGGATGTGGGCCAGGGCTACTTTGGCCTCCAGCAGCGCGAACCGGAACCCTGCAAACAGGAACAAAGGCCCTTGTCAGCACGCGTCTAAAAATTCAATGCAAATGTACTCACCTAAGAGAAAACATAACTACAATTTGCAGTATAACTGCAATGAATTAAACAATAAGCAACATTTCTCTATATTGTGCAATTTGAAGGGCCCAGACCTACTTCTCAAATGTGTATAAATCAGTGATGTCAAGGTCTGCTACTGGTGGCAGTGGCACCGTGCCATTCCACGAGCTTCTCTGCGCCACTAGCGTCGGGAGTAGAAACAATTAGTAACCCCGCCGTTTTACTATAGTGATGGTGTTGCCTCGTGTGGCAGGGTTATGAACTGCGTGGAGGAGCAATTTCGTCGTGGCACTCGTGCCACGGGCTCCCGCTCGTGGCATCGACCTTGACAACACTGGTATAAATCATAATATTGAACTATTATCTACTTTGCTATAACTCGACCAAGTTGAGAATGATGTTTACAGGAGTGCGCCAGTGTTTGTGTTTACAGCCGAAGCGACAGAGACGGAGATATTAGGTACTCAACTCAAATTAAAAATGGGACCATGCCAAACCAAACCGTTGCGGGAAAAAGCGCATATATTTCGTCACAAATCTAACATCTTTGTAATGTATATATTAACTGTATTTGGGCATGTCTGCACCTCATATGAGAAGAAATAAAATTTAATTTTTAACTGCAGAGTGATTCAAAATTTTGATCGAAGAATCCCAAAGGTGTGACCCAACGGTAAACCGCGTTTTCAACTGCTTCAGAACGTGCGACGAGCTGCAACCGAAGTAATATCTCAACGAATGTGAGTACATTCCATATCTTTTCTAAGGAATAATCCAAATGTGCTAATTAGAATGATCAAAAAGGAAGGAATTGCGCGTCGAGTCTATTTCGTTGTACGTGCCATCATAACTTGAACGCGGTCCTAGGTGGGTAATATTCGGGAAAGCAATTACGCCCTTTAAGGACGCTTATGTTCTTTCGTTTTTACTTAAAATATGACTAGAAGTTTGTATTTTGCAAAATATACACAATTTCGTCTTTACACTATATGCATCGTGTAACCTGCTCACACGTACTTAGGTTACATCCTTTATGACTGTTCAACATCCTAGCATCATACACTTGAGTTTCATGCCAGTCATGAAGAATCGTAAATTAGATACATACGCCACTTTCCGGACAACTTTCCATGTTTGCTTTTTCTTGGAAAACTTTCTAAGGATATTCACCTACTTTCTTATCACGATTTAACTAACTCATGAGACGGTACTAAATAATGGCACGCATGCTTCCTCTTAGAGTAATATTGAGTAAAAAGTTGATTTCTGGCCCGTGATTTCCGATTTTACACACAGTACTGGCAATTTCCTTTTAGCAGCACTTGCAGCAGTCGCCTTTGAGAGGAGATGGTCTGTGCGGGGTAAAAACCGTTCGGCTGGGAGGAGAGGAAAATAGTGATGCATTCGTTCTTTGCCAGCAAGAAACGTGAGCATTGGGATTTACAAATTGCTGCTTTTATTCTTGGGTACCGCACGGACGATTGTGGTGTAGGGCACAGATCGCAAAAGACACGTCACTCCGCGATTTTGCACTGATCCGCGAACTGCCATGCATCTATGGATTCGTATTTCGTGGAAATTGATTTTCTATTAATATTAATCAATACAAATATTATTAAATATTATTATTAATATTTATTATTAATAATAATATTTAATAATAATAATAAAAACCCTCATAAGAAACAAAATAAACTCTTCCAGACAAATGAAAAACAGTTCTACCGCTCTATCCAGATGAATAATGCTCAAGGATCGAACCGAGGTGAGGTGCCAAATGCTCAAGATGTGAATAAGTACTGGAGAGACATATGGACACAAAGTAAACACCATAATTTAAACGCAGGATGGATCCAAACTGTGAAAGATGAGTACGAAGATGTACCCATGATGAATGACTATTGTATACGTATTGAAGATGTTAAAAGAGCTATAAAGAAAACTCCGAACTGGAAGGGAACCGGGAGAGATAATATTCATAATTTCTGGTATAAGAACATTCCCAGCATTCACAAAACAATGGCAGGGTTATTCACAAAAGCCCTCAAAAATCCAGAAGCCCTACCATCATTCTTAACTTACGGATTAACTTATCCCGAAATCCAAAATTCCCAGCTCTGACCCTGGGAAATATAGGCCTATTACATGCTTATCAACAATATACAAAATACTAACTTCAATAATAACAGATAAGATCTATCAGCACCTTGAAGACAATAATATCCTGGCCGAGGAGCAAAAAGGCTGTAAGAGGGGGTCACAGGGCTGCAAGGAACAACTCATTTTAGATGCGGCAGTCTGTGGACATGTAAAGAAAACAGGAGGGACGTTATATACAGCGTATATTGATTATCAAAAGGCCTTCGACAGCATACCTCACTCCTGGCTAATTGATGTCCTTGATATGTACAAAATAGACTCATTGGTTGTGTCGTTTTTAAAGATCCAGATGCAAAGGTGGACAACCAGATTACATATTTGCTCGCAGAATGATTATGTTCATGCAGGAGATATAAATATCACACAAGAAATCTTTCAAGGAGATTCTCTGAGCGCTCTATGCCTTGCTATGAATCCTCTATCGACTTTATTAAATAATGAACAAATGGGCTACAAAATCAATAGCAAAAACGATCATGTACGCTTGTCCCATCTTCTGTACATGGATGACTTAAAATTATACAGCTCCACGAAAGAAAAGCTTAATCATCTGCTCGACACCACTGCAAAATCTAGCAGGGACATTGGAATGCATATCAGTGTTGAAAAATGTAAACTAAATGCAATGCTGAAAGGAAAGTGGCGACATCAAATGGATTACATCCTTGAAGAAGGAAACGATAAACAAGAACGAATTCATGCCATGAATCCTGAGGAATATTATAAATATCTTGGATATTTACAAAGATCTAATGTTGACCAAAAAATTACTAAATCCAACATAACCCAGGAATTTAATACACGCCTGAGTAAAATTCTGAAAACTAAACTCAGTGCTGGCAGGAAAATTAAAACTATAAATACATATGTAATTCCGGTGCTGACCTACAGCTTTGGTATCGTCAGATGGACACAAACCGAACTGGATGCATTCAATATGAAATGCAGAGTACTGTGTACCAAATGTAGATGTCACCACCCTAAAAGCGCAGTTGAGAGATTCCATCTACCTAGGTCTCTGGGAGGAAGAGGTGTCATAGATATTGTGAATCTCCATTACCAACAACTGGAGAGACTGCGGCAGTATTTTCAAGAAATGGCTAACAGAAGTAAGATACATCAGATTGTAACATACATTGACCGGAAAATCACACCATTAAACTTGACTGATGAACAAATGAATCTACAAGAACGAATACAGACCAATGAAATGAAAATCAACAACTGGAAAGAGAAGCAACTCCATGGACGCTACCCGTATCAGGTAGAGGGAGAACTGATGGACCGTAAGGCATCAATAAAATGGTTATGCATGGGAGAGCTTTTTGCTGAAACAGAGGGCTTTATAACAGCTATTCAGGATCAAGTTGTAGCAACTAAAAACTACCGTAAATTTATCCTGAAAGACACCAACATTCGTGAAGACAAATGTCGACTATGTGGAGAACGAAGAGAAAATGTAGACCGTATTATCAATGGATGCAGTTCTCTAGTATCCTCAGATTATACAAAACGACATGACGACGTTTGTAAAGTGATTTATCAGCAACTATGCCATAATAATAACCTTTTGATGGGCAACAGAACACCATATTACAAATACACTCCTGAACCAGTCATTAACACAAATGATCACAAAATGTACTGGAACAGGTCCATCATAACAGATAGGTCTGTATTATCTAATAAACCGGACATTGTATGGCATGACAAGGAAAATAAGAAGGTGTATCTGATCGATGTCGCTGTCCCGCTAGCTCACAATATCTCAAAGAAAAGGAGTGAAAAAATTCTAAAATATCAACCATTGGCAAATGAGATAAAGGAAATTTGGAGCGACGTGGAAATGGTGACTATTGTACCAATTATTCTAGGTGCCACTGGTGAAATTCCTAAGTTCCTTCATGAATCCCTGGCTGAACTACAACTGAAGAAAGGGCTATACATCCAACTGCAAAAGATTGTCATACTAGACACATGCAACATCATGAGGAAGTTTCTAAATATTGATGGCTGATCCAGTGCTGATTACGACAGATGAATCGTGTATCTCTTGTTCATGGTAACCGAGATGCATTGTGGAAAGAAGTGAAAAGCACATAAATAATAATAATAACAATAATAATAATAATAATAATAATAATAATAATAATACTATTTATATTGGAAATGGACTGTTCGGTGCAAGTTA
Organism: Acheta domesticus; assembly: GCA_031308135.1. Taxonomy (NCBI): domain Eukaryota; kingdom Metazoa; phylum Arthropoda; class Insecta; order Orthoptera; family Gryllidae; genus Acheta; species Acheta domesticus. The sequence goes on along the minus strand of JAHLJT010004567.1, from coordinate 125,763,622 downwards.
CGACTGCAAAAATGTTTAAACAATATTCAAAATATAAGTTAATGAATAATACAACTCTAAATGTTGATACAATAAAAGAATCGTGGGAAGTAAAAACTACAACCAAATAAATACCTACATTAAAAATAAAACATAAGTGCTATTATTACAGCGTCATACTTGTATTAATATGTATTAACAATATTTCATACAAATTATTGTTAATTTTGTTTTCTCTAGATCCACCTATTTATATGATAAATTATAGATTTCTATTTAAAAAAGGAAATTCATCCAATATTGTCAAATAAAAGTTGATTCCAGAAAGATGATCACATGTGATGTACTCTCGAGTCACGTTTGCTTGCTGAAAAGTATTGAGATTATGGGGATGAACGTGCTTAGTTGGTAGCCTTGAATATGTTAGTTCCTACACAGACGAAATATTGAGTGTTCTCTTACGTTGATTTGCTTACTAAAATTTCTTACCTATGCAAATGCGTGGTCCAGCTCCAAATGGCATATACGTGAATGGAGTAATTTTGTGTTTGTTTTCTTCGCTGAAACGTTCAGGATCGAAGATCTCTGGGTCATTCCAGTACTTTGGGTCCTTGTGCAGAGGAAGGACCGCTATGGCAACAGATTCACCCTTACGCACAGTGTAGGCAGGCATATTTCCGTGCGCAGGAATAGTGAAATCCTTAGTGCACTTGCGATCCAACGAAGGGCCAGACGAGTAGAGCCGCATGACCTCTGTTCAAGAAAAGTGACTGATATAGAGAAGAAGGTGAAGAATATAGAGAAAAATTGAAAACTGGGTATAGAAGAAAATAAGAAAAACAGCAATAATTCGCTCTGCTGGTATTCTTGCCTCATGACTCTTTCGCTCAGTCGTGCCAACACACTTCTCGACAAAACACGTGTTCTAGAACTCCATATTTGTGGGTTTTAAATGCAAGTTCCATATTGCCCCAACTTCGCCTTTTATCTAGCGCTTACTTGTGCTCGTAGTAAGTGCTATTGGCTTACTGTAAATAGTACTTGCTCTCGTACTAAGATCAAAACAATCACGAGCACTCAAGAGAAGATATAAAATAAGTCATCTGCAGTAAAACTATTTAATTTATTCTGATTATAATATTGCGGATTGTGAAAAGTTTCGCAATTTAATATTAAACAAGGCGCGGCTTTACAGTATTAAGGAAAGCACGGAAAGCAAACTGCGTCCTACTCAGGTTTTCTTAATTCGAGCGGGTTTGTGGACAACCGAAACTCAGGATGAAGTTTCCTTTCCAACCTTTATAATCAGCAGTTGCGACTTGTTTAATGCTGTATTGTGATTTTCAATAGTTTTCACTAACGGCATATTAGAAAAGCGGGGGTCTATCCTGTCAGTTTCATCGGAGACTTTCAATGTTTCCGGTTAGGAAATACGACGCAAAACAACACATTACAAACCTACCCTCGCATGTACCTACGTATGAGACAAGTGTATAATGGTTTCCCAGCATTATACAACTTTTATTTAGTTATTTTCCCAGGATTTACTTCCTAGAAGAATTGATAGGTTATTCCCACTAAATTAAGTATATGCTTTTGCGCGTCGATGCTTTTTCCACTTCAGACTTGAGGTAAATAATAAGTTTTTATTCACACCACTCATTAATTTTACCTGCAGATATGAGAGAAGAAAGGAATGTAATATATCTCTGTATGGTTGTCATATTATGAAAACGCTAGACATTATTAGACAAGTTTCGCTGCACTCCATAAATACGATGGAATTAGGATGTGGCCTGGCATTAAAAATACTAAGTAATATATATATATATATGTATATATATATATATATATATATATATATATATATATATATATATACCGGACCCGTGAACGAGCGCCCGGAATGGGGGATTCATGGCGACACATCGAGCGGAAAGGCAGTCGAGGGAGAATGGCGGACAGGTAACGAGTGGAGGAGACGACAGAGGAGCGATGTGAGGATGTTGTGGAAGAAATCGGGACTAATCGAGGTAATGTGTGGTCAAAGGGATAAGAAGTGTGACAAACTCAGTAAGGAAAGTGATTAAGGATTGTTATAAATGTGTTCGAAAAGATATAATCACGAAATTTAGTTATAGAAGTGTAACATTGGATAGACACGTGGGCGATACTGCATTTTGTGACAAGTCGGCGTAGCTGTGCGGGTGCGGAACCGAATTGTGGGGGGGGCTGTAAGCCGAAACTGGAATTCCGATGTGTGGGAAGAGAAATTGGAGGCGGATACAACGCCGGTGTGCTAGAACGGACCGTTAGCGACACGTGTGCAGTCGCAGAGCGACGGCGGCGCCAAGGCCACCTCGCGGCAGCGGCCCCGGGCGACAGCACGTGGCGTGGCTTCGCGAGGAAGGCAGCTAGTGGAAAGTTCAGATAAGTAACGATAGTTATAAATAAGAATGAATGGGGTCGGATATAGGGGACATGCCGGTTCAGGATGCTCATTGGAGTGATAAAGAAAAGTAACAGTGTCTGTGATGAGAGTGGAAGGCATGTAGTTTCAGAGATGGAAATATTATGAACGGGAATAATAAATGTAAACAATAGGAATAATCAGACATATAATATAAAAGTGTTTAATTAGTGTTCATTGATGATCTACGATCATCTTAGTAATGTTACTTGTGTTATTAATGTAAATTGTTATTCTCAATAAATCCTTGTCTGTGTAATAATAGAATTATCGAATTCAGACATGCTGATTAAAGTATCCCCCTAAAAGAATTCCTGTACCCTAATGAACCAAAAATTTTATGATATGTGCATCCCGAGAGACCGACAAGGGTAAGTACGGTTACAATATATATATATATATATATATATATATATATATATATATATATACATATATATACATATACAGGTGAGTCACGTAACTTTAGCACCTCCTATAACTTTTGAACGGTTGAAGATATTGCAATGCAGTTTTCACGGAAGTGCATGAGGGGAAGGGGCTAATAGATACGTGTATTAATTTCTATTTTATCACTTGTATTTTACGAGATTTTTGGTATGATGCTTATCTAACATATGACAATATTTATATCTTTGGATTCGTCTTTTTACGCTTGTCATGATAGACTGAAAAAATATGTATAGTCCTATTTGAAAAAACAAAGTTACCTCAAATATCTCGTAAAATACAAGTGATAAAAGAGAAATCAATACACATATCAATTAGCCCCATTCCCTCATTCACTTCCGTGAAAACTGCATTGCAACGTCTTCAACCGTTCAAAAGTTCTCCCTATATATATATATATATATATATAAATATATATATATATATATATATATATATATATATATATATATAATCCTTCGAATAGCATGGATTTAAATAAAGATGTTTGAAGACTTCGAAGTACAAATATCTCTCGTCTAGAGTGCCAGAGTTACCGCTGATGAACATATCCAAGTACTTGGCTTCTTGCACGGCCTCGTACGTGAGCTCTCCGCCGTTCTTCTCAAAGGCTTCGTCCACCTCCCGCTGCAAGCGCTGCTGCACCTCGGGGTGACGGGCCAGGGCATAGGCGCAGTAGCTCATGGCGGTGGACACGGTGTCGAAGCCGGCGAAGAAGAAGATGACCGCTTGCGCCGTCATGTCCAGGTCCGTCAGCTCTAGCCAACAGAAAGAGGTTCGTAGCTTTCCAGTCCAATCAAGCCTGCTACTCGAATGGGATATACTCACTCTTCAGTTTGGCGCCGGAGATATTCTCCTTCTCGTCCTCAGCTTCCGCCTTGAGTTGTCCTTCGCGCGCCTGCATGAGCAGCTGCAGCATGTCTGGACGGAAGATGCCCTTCTGCTGGCGCTCCTTGATAGTATTGTGAATGAGACTGTGATAAAAGTTTCTTATTTTTGAACTTTTGAACGGTATTTTGAGAATCTGAAATATGTAGTCGATATTTTCAATTTTTTTTATTTCTGCAATCGTTTACAGGCAGTAACTTGTAAGAGATATTGCTGTTATTCATTGTGCACTATGATACAAATACCTGTCGGGCTGTCTGCTAATTCAATAACACTAAGAAACATTCAGCAATTTGTTGAGGGAGTGTAATACAGTACAAATATTTTATTCTTTAGATGTTAGAGAACTAATAGAATTGAAGTAAGATATTTAAATGGTTTTGCATTTTTACCTCCATGAGCTTCGGGAAAAACATATAACCCAATATAATAAGCATTTGAATGCCATTCATTTTGGTCAGTTCGCGCCCCATGAGGTAAAACTCGTTTTCTGGATGTCTCAGTGAATCGCATTCAATGCCGAAGGCGCTGGTAGCGATGACGTCACTGGCAAATCTGGTAAAGAAATCCTTCATCTCTACTTCGTATAAAGCGCCTGAAAAAGAGCAAAGAATGAATGAAAATGTTTGCTGGTAATCTAGAAGTCGGCAGGCCCCACCCCCGCATATCAATGTACATTTTTGTCCTCTAGTTTGGGGCTCTAGTGGGGATAGTGTTTAGAAAAAAATTAGAAATTAGAAAAATAACATTTTAAAAAAATGAAAAAGTAGGAAATTTTATTCTCTTCAAAATAGGGTGTATATTTATTTATCACAGTCACCAATTAAATAGCATTGCCCATTATGGCCACTGTGCCAGCTTATACGTTGTGCACTTTACACGCGAAATGTGTATTGAGGATTGTATAATGACTTTTTTGTAAATATCACTCCCTTCCCACCACCCTTCTAGGTGTCTTCCCCTTACAGTATTATTTTCCACCATTGCAATTCCCCGGTAATAATATATATAGTTTTGTTGAAATGGCATTGTTTCCACGTTGAAGGATTTAGCTGGAACACGAAAACACACATATACACAATCACTTTTTTACTTTTCCGTATACGTACGTATACACGGAGTGATATACATAGTATAGGGAAAGTTATGTAATGCTGCGCGAAAAAATGGCCAATTTTCGGTGGAAAAAAATAATTGCCGGGCCGTGAAAACGAATAAGTGGATAAAATCAGTTGCTAACTTAAGCAAAAAACCCTAACGTGTGGTGTAGCCAGAAACCCTGTTTTCTAGGTCCTTGATACCGAAATCCCAATTGAAAAGAAAACGTCTGTCTGTCCGTGTGTGAACACTGCTTGCGCGTAAACCATACGTACGATTTCTTCCAGAATGGATATTCCCAGGCCGATCTGATTCTAGTCGAAGCTTTGAGATTTTGAAAAAGATTCTTCAAAATTTGGGTGTACTTTATATGAAGCCCCCCAGGCATTTTCAAAATTTTCTCAAAAACGGCTCCAAATTTTTTCTTCAAATTTCTTGTATGAATAGAGTAAAATACACTTTTTAACATGGTGTAGGTCTGATTTTCACGGATAACTCTGAATTTTCGAAAAGTTTGAAAGTTTGAATTTTTTTCGGCGCCTTTCTCCAGCTACAAAGTTGAAGGTAGAGATTTTTTCTTCAAATAAAATTTGTTCTGCATATTGAGTTCTTTCATAAAGGCCATGTAAATATTTCTCAAAATTTTAGTAGTTTTCGTGCAATATTGCATGCAATATGTGCAACATTAAAAAATTACAAAAAAAAGATTTTCTCATAAATGGCTCCAAATTTTTTCTTTAAACTTTTGGTAGGGATAGTGTAAATTTACACTATCCCTACCAAAAGTTTAAAGAAAAAATTAAAAAAAAGAAAAAACCGATAGAGCAATATGGCTTTTATGTCATCTGATAGAGTAAATTTACTCTATCAGATGACATAAAAGCCATATTGCTCTATCGGTTGGTTTTTTCAAAAATTACAAAAATGTAAATTTTTTTACTTGTCTCTCACGTCGTTAATATTTACATTATCGGCGATTTTTTCACATTATTATATTTACGTTTATATATGCTTTAAATAATGTCAAGTGAAGTTTCTCGAAAACACTACCGTTTTCTGTGAAAAATAGCTCAAATTTCGGCATTTTGAGAAATGCTCAAACGCCATTTTCTCATATATGGCTGCAATTTTTTTCTTGAAACTTTTGTAACAGATAGTGATAATTACACTCTTTGATATGACGTTGAGTTTATTTTGAGTTATTTTTTTGTTTTTTCAAAAATTATATAAATGTAAATTTTTTGAAAGATCTCTCACATCTTTAATATGCACATTATCCGCAATTTGTAAAGATTATTATATTTGTAAGTGTAAGTGCTTCAAATTACTTCAAATAAAGTATTTTAAAAACTCAAAAGTTTTCTGTGAAAATGAGCTTCAAATTTCGCATTTCTAGTAGCGCTAAAACGCCATTTTCTTTTAAACGGCACATAATTTTTAAAAGAAAATTGTCATTTATGATTAGATTTTTGTGTTCTTTTATATTCTACAATTAATGTTTCCGTTCTACCAATAAGAAACCGAAAAAATAAGAAAATGACAAAAAATTTACTTTTGGCGGTGATAGATGGTAGCTGGCAAGAAAGAGTATATGGCAATTCCGCATAGCTAGCGAAGACCCAAGGAAATAGAAAACTAATACGGGAAAGTCTGTGCCATTCTGTAGCACCACTAGTTTAAATATTTAAATTATTTTCAACAATGCGTAAGTCAATGTGAGTCGATGTTTTCAATGACAGTGAGATAATTAATAGTATTACATGTAATAATAATTATATTTATTATTGGTTGATTATAACACCAGAAACGTGTATTTTTGCACATAGTTTGGAGAAAGGAAAAAAAACAGTTTTTTGAAAAGCTGTATCTCGCTTGGTAATTGGTTTCGAAAAAAAAAATTTCATATAAATGTTGTAGGAAATGTTATCCTTTTTGAAACTGAATTGAATCATTCTTCTGTAGGGCTTACGGTTAAATTGTTCTAGAGAAAAAACGAAAAAGTCAGAAAAATACCTGTTTTTCGGTCCTGTCGCGTATGTGACTGCCGCGACAATTTATAAATATCCTCACCCTGAATCGGTGGCGTTTGACAACCGGAAATACGCAGGAGATGCTCGAATCCGCAAACTCAAGAATTCTCAGTTATTAATTATTTCCTGACCAAAGTGAACGATGAGGCGAAGCAAGCGGTCGAGGTGCATCCTGCGGTTTTCCAAATTGTTCCCCAGTACAAAGGAGGTATGGTACAAATAATGAAATTAAAATCGGTACATATTTTTAAAAACAATATGAAATTAAATTTTAAGAAATAAAAGAGAATAATTTGAACCGCTTACTTTGCTATACGGGGCGAAAGTCGGGAGACAGTGCGCCGAGGGAAGTTCGAAACGAGTTATGTTTCTGGATCTGCGGGTGAGAAGACGGAGGAGGACTGGTGAATGTTTCGTAAATGTGGGGTTAATGTCGGCTTGGAGTAGGGAGAAGAGTCAGTTTGTGGGGGAGCGGTGTGTAAAATGATTAGCGGAGCGACGCAGGGAAATTGGTTTGTTCGTTGAGAAGAACTTCAGATTTCTCCTTCGGTATCGATTGAAGATGACACACGTTCAGGGCGGCTGGCCTGTGGAAGCATCTTCGAAGGAAATGTGCCGAAAAGTGGAGACCACGATTTTTTAAGATCGTCGTGTTAAGGTCAGGACTATAGCTCATTAACTTGGCATTTCAGCTGGCACGGTTCACAGTGTCATCCATGCAGAATTGATAATATCAAGGTTCAGTTCCCGCTCGGTGCCACGAATGTTGCCTCTCGAACGAAAGCATTTCGCTAGCAATGTTACAAAGAGAATTTGGGCTTAGAAAAAATTCAGATAACTTTTACTCACAAACTACACCAGGGAATGAAACATGGGTTCACCATCGTGGTCCTGAAACTAAGCAATGGAAGTATATGCAATGGAAGTTTCCAATACCCAAAACATTTCGTGTGCAGACGTCAGCGGGAAACACCATGGAGATAGTTTTTGAGACACAGAAGGGGCTATGTTTATAGAATTCAAAACAACCATCAGTAGAGACACCTATTCTTCGACCAAAAGTGGTTTACGTGAGTCTGTCAAACAGAATCCGGGAAGTTGTCTGCTGGTTTGTTATTGCTCCATGACAATGCGTCCGCTCACAAGTTACGCAAATCAAAGGGTGCTGTTAAGGACTCTGGCTTCATACAAATTAATCATCCACCATACAGCTCCCAGTGACTATGTTCTGTTTTGAAACATGAAAAATGTCTCCGTAGGCGACGATATCTGGATGAGGAAGCAATTAAGGAAGCTGTTATGGCGTATCTGGACAGTCAAGATGTTTCGTTCTATTCTGAGGATATTCGATCGTTGGAGGCTAAATGAACCAAATGTATTGAAGTCAAGGCGACTACATTGAAAGGTAATGGGGTGAGTTTCATTTTAAAATTTCTTATTCATGCGCAAGTAGATAACTTACTGAGTACCCTTCGAATGGCTGTAAAGTTTTATTTAATTTTTTCCTGAATAGAGGAAAGTGCATTTACATATGGTACATTGATGATTGTCATTAAAGCCACTAAAGGTTTGCAAAAATAGCAAAAGGACAACTACGTAAAAAACCTAATTTTTAATATTTATCTAAGATAATTATCTTAACTTTTGGGAAGGGTTTCAGATTTTTCCTAAGGTTTTTTGATTTTGGTGTTTATTCGCCCGTAAGAATCAATGTTAATTTTTTTCTCTTTTTACAGCCCCGACTTTTTGAATTTGAACACGGGGTTAATTTTTTTCCAAGAGCCTAAAATTATTCTTATCTTTTGGAAAGGATTTCAGATTTTTCCTAAGGTTTTTTTGATTTTGGTGTTTATTCGCCCATAAGAATCAATGTTAATTGTTTCTGTTTGTACAGCCCTGGGTTTTTGAAAATGAATGCGGGGATAATTTTTTTCTAAGAGTCTAAAATTATTCCTAAATTTTGGGAAGGATTTCAGATTTTTGAATTGGTTTTGAGATTGATTCTGGATGGGCGCTGCTAGCTTTAGTCTAGAGCTAGCAGCGCCCACGATTTTGGGAAATCCAGAGGAACCTAAAATTTGGGAAAAGAGCATTTAATTAGCCTAAAATTTTGGATATGGTTTGGTTGAGATTGGTTTCTGGACGGTGCTAGCTTTAAATGGCTGCAACGAGCTACATTGCTTTTGAAAATATTTTATTCTAATGCGATTTTCGTTTTCAGAGAAAACGCAGATTAATAGAGGAAAGCTTCAGACCATACATATTTTTTCGTAAAGTACTATAAAATAAGTTAATTAGATGAAGAAAAAGGGATAATTTCTATTCTTAGATAAATTAAAATAGTTCAAAGCAAGTTTCCAATTTTTTTCTGTACACCAATGAACAAAATATTATTTCCCAAACAATCTAGCAACTGTTCGGAACATGTCGGAACACACATGACAAGATGTCATTATCAGTGGTTAGCGAAATGATACCTACCTCCGTTTGTCTCAATTTCCTTCTCTAAAAATGTTGACATTTGAGCGCCGCAGTTGTCTATCAGTTTGAAGATAAATCTTATCTTACTTGAAGTGAAAGCAGGACTCAAGGTGGCACGCATGTCTCGCCAATCCTGTCCTGCAAAAAAGGAACAAATGGACCATTATTTTTGCGAAAGAGTTCATTATGGAAGTTGAGCAAATTTTATTTTGATTTCATACTTTTCGTTGTCAGCTTTATTGGTACTCTTAATACCTGTTTCGTACAATTTATCACTTCTTCAGTTGCATTTGATTACTGATTTAGAATGGAACAATGGAAGTTTTAGCTATGCATTATTCAGAATAATATGTATCTGCAACATGTATTAACTTTCATTGTAGTTTTTACTTTATCTTATATTACTAGTACTCTAGGGAAAGTTATGTAATACTGCGTATAAATGGGAAAAGTTGCGTATTATTCAATACAAAAAGTCGTTTTCTAGATCCCTGATACGAAACTATTACTCATCATGCTCATATACATAAATTTTTACATTTTCATATACGTAGTACACCCTAAATCAATGTTCTGTGAAATTTCCCTCCGTTTTTTTTAAAGAGTCAGTCGGTCCCATCCATCCAGTTGACGATGCAATTGGTCTCGTCCATGTGGTTTGGCTGAAACTCTGGTGAACAGTACACACAATTGTGTTCCAAAATAGACATTCCCCAAGTGATATTGTTGATGTCGCGATCCGGCAAGAAAAAATCTTTAAATTAGGTCACATACAATTTTTTAACAAACGAATATTTTTCGTTTAATTTTTGGTTGAATTAAAGGGAATTTATAAATATTTTTTCCACTAAAAATGCTCCATTTTTTTCTTTATATTTATCTTCGGATAGAGTACAAGACACATAAAACATGGCGCAGGCTTAATTAGAACACGGTGAATTTTCGAAAATTGCAAAAGTTAGAAATAATAGGAGAAAGTATATTTCACTAGTTAGAAATTGTAGCGATCCGTTTGGTTAGATGTTGAAGTGATGACTGAATTGCTAGTACGATAGAAGTAGCAATGTGACATTACCCCACCATTGCCAACATATGTTGCAGCACCAGTAATAACTGTATCGTAGTAACGTAGTAACGTTACGTAGTAAAGATGTTTTTAATGCTGCGGCAGGAATCGACGATTTTTCGACAGAAAACTCGTGTTGTCGGGCCGTGGTAAGTGGTAACGAAAGAGTTTATAAACCTTGTTCCTATATGCAGTAAAATACTTTCTCAGGCATGTAATGCAGTCAGAATTCAGGATTTGTGGATTCTTGATACTGAAAAATCGATTGACAGCAAAACGTCTGTGAGTCTGTCAACCACCCTTCGTCAACGCTAGCGCCTACACCATTCTGATTTTCTGCGTGCGATCCTTTCTTCCTCTTCCTTGTCCTAACTTCTCCCCATATACAAATACCTACATGCATAACACTACCACCCATCTCAGGAGCGTAGGGCTTGTCCCAACCGGGGCGGTTCCGCGCTTTGAGGGAGATACTTGGAGAGGAAATTCCCCGCCTCCCCCACAATCTGACCAGTAGGTCGGTGTCGGATCTCACCATTCAGCTGTGAAGGATTCAGAGCCACCTCCTGGTATAAAACATTCGCTGGCTACGCTGACGGACTAATGACCATAATATTTGTCGTGACCGGAAATATCAATCAAAACCGTGAAATCTTGGAATGACCTACAAAAGTAAATAATTTCACACTAAATACGTCTGACTACTCTTACGGCATGTAAACGAAGCAGAAGACTTTGTAATGACTTAATTCTTTAATACAATGAGATGCATGAGTAAGGAGTTTTCCAACCCATTGAAAATCTAATTTGTACCCAAAGTATCTGAGATTGTGCAGAATTTTCTGACTTGAATATTATTTCAATAATCTACACAGGCTACTCAAGTGGGCGCGCCTTGGCACAGCGATTATCTGCGGCCAATCTGTGTGGCTTTCTGCTTGTCGAGTCACCCCGACGGGAGGGGAGACGCTCAGGATGACAGGCTCTGTTCTAGTGTAGTCTTGTGAATGGCCAATGGCACTAGGGCAACTGAAGCGGGCCACTGCGGACATTTGGGCACAAGTTTTTGAATTTGAGCAATGTAACATCTCAATCGTCAGCGTCACAGTCCGCCAGCTTCTTCCCGGAAATCGATTCTTCATACGAGAAATTAAAGTCTTGAACAACAACAAGAATAACAATTTAATCACAAGTCTTTTATCTTACAGGTTCACAATTTACTTCTTGAAACACTAAGAAGTAATGTTGCAAATGTCTGTAGCAAATCGTGCTCACTATTGCATAAACCCACAATCAATAGGATCGAGAAGCCCTCGAGCTAGTCTACACGATCTCTTAAAGCATTTTGTTCGTTTATTTGCTTGCACATCCCGTTGGTAAGTCCAATGACAATGACAATGATAATGATAACCCGCTACGTTAAACCAGCTTGATTACAAGATAATGAAATGTGTAAACATACATCCACGTATTAATAATTATCTGATATCGTCAGTGCACAACAAAAGTGAAAATTTCAAAACTTCTTTACTTAAGTGAAAAAAAATATGTTTAGACATTCCACGGTGTAAGATATATAGGTGTATCAACTAGCCGCCTTTTGGACAAAATTTTTGAAGCCAGTTTGAGGCTAGTTCCTCGCTTATCCATACGGTGCGCACGATCGAGTTGGGCATTCTCGCGATTTAGTGGCTTCCACCAGAGGTTACAAAGCTATTAAATGGATCACCATCTTGTCCCAAAAATGCCCAAGTCGTTCGCAGAGCTTACATAGCGAGAACTGTGAGAACTAGCCTCACATTAGCTTCGGTTTTAGACCGGGAGTGAACCCACCTATATCTCTTACACCGTGGACATTCTACTGGTAAATTTGTAATCTATCAGTCCTAGAAAGCAAACAAACTAGGACATAGAGAGGATAAATGGAAACATTTACCTTTCAATGCCATCAGATTTCTTGCAAGTAGAGGTTCAACCTTTTCCGATGGAATATCATGATGGTCGGTAAAGTGATCAAATCCTTTGACAGCCACCAATTTAACGAGTTCCGGGTCTTTGATGAACAGTGTAGGTCTCATGAACTGAAAGAAACCGAAGACGGGTTTATCTTCGAATTCCTTGTAGATGTGAAGCATCAGGTCGAAAAGAGACTTTCGCCCAAGGACCAAAGGGCCCATGTTCCCGAATAAGGGCAGAGGGCGCGCGTAGGGCATTCCTCGGCGTCGAAAGTGGTCGTGTGTCCTCGTGGTGAGCCAGTACAAGAGGGCAGCCGGGCCTCCCACGAGGACAGCCCAGTCTATCCATGTGAACCTTGCCCAGGCGCCGCCTAGACCTGGAATCCACTCCAGCATCTTCAGGTTAAACTGAAAAGAAATCACGCTTTGCAAATAAATTTGATCGCTCAAAGTAACGACTTCTTTAGTTCCGTACGTTCAGTGCATGTTATATCCCGAGAGGTGATGGTGTTCGTCCCCCCTGGAACGTAACATCAGGCGTCGTCCTGCAAGACGGCTTGCAGAGATTTCGCTCCTATAGGTATCTCCGCCGGCGGGGCACCATCCTAGCCATAACAAACTCTTACACTTAGCTCTCGACGGTGTGGTAGAGTAGTGCATGTTAGTGTAAGTGTGCGTATGAAAGGTGTGAGGATAGGAAAAGGAAGAGGTAGGAAAGATCGCGAGCGATCCGTGGCCCGATTTTTAGGGTACTGCGCCGGCATTCGCCTGGTGTTGATCGGAGAAACCAAAGAAAATTACTGACCAGAGCAGCCGGCCGCTAGAATTCTCTTCCAGGCAGCGGCTGAATTCGACCTAGCTATGCAGCTAGTGTCTAAACTCCTGCCACCGTCGGGACTCGAACCGTAGGACCTCGCGATCACATGCACTGTAGTATCATCAGTTGATGCCTTCAGTCACCTAAATCAGTGGATGAGTTCAGCGTAGCTGCACGAGCCCCGATTGCTTACCTGTGGCGGCTGGGCTGAATGAATCCGGCGGAGGTCTCAGCGAGCGCTGCGGGTGTGCGGTGGCCTCGCAGTGCCTCGTCTGGCTGCTCCGCCGCTGCGCCGTGCTCTGACGTAACAGGCCTGCCCAATGGCGGAATTTTTTGTGGGCGCTCAGGCTGGGCGTTGGCGTAGCGTTGATGGGACGGAGAGGTTCTGGTGGAAGCGAGTGGTTTCTTCAGGGTAGGTCTTCGCATAGGACGTGGCGTGGTGCGTCCGTAGAGTCAAAACTCCGTCGGTTTAATTTGGTTTCAGAGTTGGAATATTGAGGGGGTAGGTATACAGTGGTAATCAGTTGTAGAAATCTCTCTTTGAAGGTAAGATAATTTGATCCAAGATCTTGGTTGTGTTTTAGCTACATTTAGTTTGAATAAAAAAGTATTGCAAATATCCAGTTGTTGAATTTGAACCGGACTCTTTCCTTAATAATACTTCATGTAATACATATTTTTTCACTTGTTTTTTTAAAAACTGTTTTATGTAGAGTAATGCGGTAGGCACAAAATATGTACTAAGTTTATGTATCCAGAAAATTCTTAATGGTTTTTCCCAAAAGAATTTGTGACATCTTTGATGACCTGTTCCTTCATTTATAAAAAAAATAATTAATAAGAAATTAGCTTACCCAACACAATTATTATAGAACGTTTTATATATATTTTATAATGTAATATTTCCTGAAAATTATAAACAAATGTATGCATTAGCTCGGAGGCTATATTATGAACCAATTTTTAATTGTACATGGGGAAATGAGCTTTAAAGAGAACGGCCAGTGGTAACATAATAGATCTGTCCGGTGCAGAATTTTTCCTTCATAATTTGAAAACGAAACAAGTTATCCGCGTGAAACTTTCACGAACATGAACAATTTAATTTTCTTGTAAATGTCACATTTTTATTTTTGATTCCTGAAAAATCTATTTTTTGTGCCCTTTCAACACTTATCTACTTAGAAAGATAAAGATTCAAACAAAAACTGTTGATTATGAATTTTTCACGCGATATGTCTCATGTGTATACAGTTTCAGCAAATTCGTGGTGTGGTTTGGATTCAACTTTTCTCAAATAGAATCGGCAGTTTATTTTCTCTTTTTTTCAGCGTGCTATAATGGTTTTCTGAATATTTATAATTGTATGTACATTTTCTTTCTTTCTAATTCTAGTCAATTTAATATGCTTAGATATATACTAAAATACAATCACCCCTTATGTCCTTTCTGATCTAATTATGTAGTATTGTTAACTAGTTTGATCCGTATGAACATTACATACTTTGGAAATGATTATTTCAAAAATAAAAACATCTGCTTATTGGATCACATCTACGAATGGCTTCAACCCCTGATCTATGTATCAGAGGAACGTTACATTAAAGGACCGAACTTCGAAAACTTCTACCAAATCATTTGGAGTACCATCAAAATATAATAGGACAATAAAAAAGGTCTCATTTTGTATATTACGGTATAAAACAGGGGATAGTTAGGCTGGTGCAACTGATGTCCCGCACCAGGTCCCCCGACGTCAGGGGCTCCGAAAAAAAGGTGTCATTCCCGTTGAAAAATAATGTTGAACGTGTCTCCTAGTAGGAAAAACTGTAACAAATTACTCGTCACCAGAAAATTCCGTTAAAGTTATTAGATATTATTGCTGCAATTCGCTGCTAGAAAATTATTTTCAAAAACAACAGCTAACATCAGTAACTGAAGAATAACTGGAGATCCAGTTGAGTCACGCGGATTTTACAGCGTGTCCACTGCCTCGTGTGTATTTACACCCATTGCAATCAGTTGTCCTTCTTGTCTGACACCTACCGCGCGACCACGGATCGTATTCAAAAAAAGAATTCTTAAAATTTTTGATTGTAAATAACACGATGTAAAATAGGCATCACTACAAAGCAAATATACAAGCATCTTGGATTGTTTATGTTTCTTAAGATGTATTCGATCTGCATAGTTCACTCTTCTACTCTATGCAGTTTACGAAGGGAAATTTTATAAATTCAGTTTTAGAATGGCGGTCATAGATTGAGTAACTTCTGGCACAAAATAGAAAATGATTCGTAAACTGGTTAATTCTATTATATACTGTAATATACAAAATATTACAAGGAAACAAACACCGCGCTTTACTCTGGACGGTGCGAAGCGGTTACTAGGTGACGAATGTTTGTTTACATGCATGACGTAAGGAAGAACTGATTGAAGGTCTCCGGCGTAATATATAAACTCTTTTACACCCACAAAAAAAGCATGGAACATAAATAAGCAGGTATGTAGTGGTCAGAAATGGACGATAGACATTCTCAATCGGAATACGAGATGCTTTTGTTATAGGCGCGGGTGGTTTTGACGTCTGTTGAAAGTACAGCGGGGCTTTTTTTAGGGTGGCGAAAGAATTTTGTTTAGAAGCTCTCTTGGCTCTGAGCTTTCGGAGGAGAAGCATCGTTGTAGTGGCTACATGAAAGTTATATGAATGATTTAAGTGGGACGTCGCCGTGTTGTATATAACAGGGAGCATGAGATTTAGAACTTTGTCAATGCATACGAAAAAAGACTTTGTTTAAAGCAATTATTTTATTCACCGACATGGAACATTAGTTGAAAGTCGATTAATTATTCTAATTCCGGACTTGACAAATAGGTCTAAAGACATAAGCAGGAATTTACGCGAAACCGAACAGTTCGTGGCTAGGCGTCCGCTCGTGACGCAGTGTTATAGATGATAGGCTTAACAGCTGAAAATTCGGAATTTTTGTAAGGAATTCAATTTAAACATCAAGAGAGAAGCAGATGATTTCGGCGACGACCGGCGTGAAGATGGATTTTCGGCACGGAAGCCAAGGGTGATATGGAACTGCGTGGTCTCACTAATAACGCCAAGAAAATTCGGTACCGTTATGTAACTAAATGCTGGCATAAAAAGGTTTTAAAGGTCGTGACGAAAGAATAACATAAATTAATGAGGAAACAGCAATTGAATGCAATCAATCGCATTTATATTGTTAAAAAAAGTTCAAGTCGTTTCAATAAATGAAATTATTGTTGTGTCAAATCTATACGTAATTTTTCGTAATAGTAGAAATAATTTCACACGTGGTGTCATTGAACCCGAAACTGAACACAGCAAATTAATGCATTTCAGGAAAAGATAATATTTATGGGAAGTTTTTCCCTGGCACCCAATGTAAATAGTTTATGAACGAAATAAATATTTAAATTCCTAGAAAGAAATAATTCATTATTATCACAATACACACATTGCGATGCGTTCCTGGTCTACATAAATTGGATTTGAAACCTTGCTTTCTCTTTTGTCCAACAAAACGATTTTTCGGGAGAATAATTCGTAATGTAGGTTCCTGTTACCGAAAAAATGGATAATTCTTCTTTTTATATGTGTCAAATTACTTTTTTAACACCTCGTGTAATCAGTATTCAAATTTTGTGGGTCCTTGATACCGAAAAATTGGTTGACGGCAAAAAACGTGTCTGTCCAATGCTATGACTGACGAGATTAGTTTGCATACTTCATTCTTACATCAGACATCACTAGTATAACAATTTTTATCTCAAACTAAGAACATGAAAATAAATTAAACTGATATCATTTTTGGTAAAAAAAAATTCACATAAAACAACAATTAAAAAAACACTATATCCATATTCTAAATTTTATTATACAGATATTTTTACTGGTACAAGAGATCAAACACACAACATTTGTAACAATCGTATTAGTGCAGGACATTTTACTGATATGCGTTTATTTTCAAATTTTGAAATGTTAAAATTTGTTTATAGATGAATTGACATCGAAAAACCAGTATTAAAACTGCATTATAATAGCTATTCCACTCGCGAAATTAAAACCAAAAGTGTTTAACTATACAGAATATGCCCCAATCAGGGCAGTATATCTCAAGAACTTTATCGCTTTTTCTATCTGAGTTTTCTTACCTCTCCTACCTACTGGCCAAACATAAGTTCCGACTCATGAATCTTCGGAGGTGGTGTGTATCAACCGCTGTGTACAATAAACCGCGTATGTATAATATAGGTAACCTCTTTGATTTTCACATCGCTTTCAGTTATTTTCAACAATACTAACGCGACAACAGTGATACGTCTGACGATCAAATCAATGAAATAATTTGTGAAGCTCCAGAAAACACGGAGAAGAATAGAAAGTATATTTGGCATGAATATTCAGATGCGTTTTTTTAAAATAAATCCTTCATATTTTTAATGTGAAACAGCAAATTCGTCACGTCTCCGTGAAATTCTCTTTAGAGATCTCATCTATAAAGATTGGTTGCGTGTGAGAACCACAAAAAGGTTTGTATACTACTAAAATAATTCGGAGACAATGCTACGACATCATCACTGAAAATCAATGAGCAACACTGTTCGATAATTATAATTAAATTAAGACATACATTCATCATCAAACACTTCTGATTCAAAACCCAACACGATTGTAAATGAAAATATAGAAGTATCTTCAACATAAATTTTGCAAAGTGCGCGTTTAATAAATATATTTTCAACTGCATAATTATTCATTTGTTTTTTGCGAGTTTTACGTGTCGATCGCACGGTTTAACCACCAACCTTGCCCATCTGCTACATTAGCAGATGGCCATGGTAGAACTAGCGAAATATGAAAGGTAACTGAATGAAGTACTTTAATATAATATTAATATTTGGCACATTTTGGAACTCTATTGGACGTAATGTCATTCGTGGAATAGTCCTATTAAATGACACTCGTGCTTTGGAAATTCTCAGATAAATTCCAAAGACTTCGTCGAATTACCTATGAAAATTATTATCATTTTCTGGAATACGATTATCCAGAAGTTGAAACCTGAAATTCTAATATCCACCATGTACAATAGATACAACTGTCTATCCACTTAGTTGGTAGTTATGCAAGCCTAGACAAAGGACATAATCATTCAGCCATCCGTTCATTACTCCTTAACTTGCGTTACTTTTAAACACTGAGATAGAAGCGATCTGAAATTAATGGCAAAATAAGATTTTTGATGATTGTGCATTGACATTAAAGTATAAGGTAAATGTTACACATTAATATTATTTAAAATGCCCGAACGCAAATAAATTCAAATATTTGTGTGATCGTGCACCTTACACAAATTTAAAAGAATACTTATTCACCGAGTCACCTCGGGGTCTATTGTACTCTGTCGGCAATGCCCACCCAAAAGCCCCCCTTGATACCTCCACCAAAGTCTCCGGTGGCGTATTCTATATTCTTTGGTGTTTTCTCCGTCGCTAGGAACTTGAAATGCCGTATGATGCTGGCGATCACCACTTTCACCTCCATGAGCGCAAACCTAGAAGCTAGGAGAAGATTATTTTTAGCCGAGGCGACAATAAAAGAGTTCGAGGTTTACATTGTGTCTGTTTACTGTGCATAATTCTGACATTATTTGTATAATTATATTCACGTGTTATTAGGATAATTATATAGTAATTTTCTGTAAAGTTACGAAATATAGATTTTATCAATCAGCCGTCGTGGGTAGCCCAATATCTTAATTACGTCCCGTTAATGGAGGCTAAGCAACTCGAGAAAACGCGGGTTCCTGGATGGGTGACCTCTGAAAACCCTGTGAAATTAGTGTCGAGCGCCTGTCCGAAGGAATAAGAGGCAATGACTGTCTACGATTGACGATGATTGACTAACGTGACGGAGAATTACTCCAGTAAATGATGAAGAGATTGTTGTTTCGAAAAATCTGTTACAGAATTTTTTTAAAAATCTATCTTAAATGTATTTTAAGTGCTCAAGTTGCTTACGAACGGTGGACTGAGTGTTTGGACGCCAAAGACTGCATGTATGAAACGATAACTATATTTTGCCGATGTAATATGTAATGTTTCGTTTAAAATATATTGTAGCAAAATGCGAATCAGAGATCAAAATATTTAGCTGGAGACGGCAAAACGTGGCCTTGCGCCGCATGAAGGGAGATATATAGAATTTGGCTGAGCTTCGATATTTTAATGGTAAAACTCCCTACATATTCAGGCCACTGGAAACGTGTACAAATGCGTCTTTCAGAAAATAAAGTTATGTGGGGTCAATGCTAACCGTCAAAAAGTTGGAATATTATGGAAATACCTTCGTTTGCGAACATTCGGAAAAAACATTCGCTGATGAACACTGAACATTATTTTATTTTAGAAAACAACTTCGCTAGTGAGCGCTCGAAAACATGCTTCCTATGTGGATTGAGGATTTTAGCTCTCTTTAGAGGAATGTTTTGTCAATGCCCAGTTCCTACGCCTGAGGAACATTTCGAGATGCTGGGATAACTTAATGTTCAGGCAAATTCTGTGGGGGTAAACCAGAATTAGAGGCGTGCATTTCAAGTATTTAAACGTGCAAGTTAGTTTGATGGTGAAACTCAAGTACCCACTCCCTTCTGTGTGTTCCATAGCTCACCTATGCAGGAGCGAGGTCCCACTCCGAAGGGTATGTAGGTGAAGGGCTTGATTTTGTGCTTGTTCTCGTCGCTGAAGCGCTCGGGGTCGAAGGTGAGCGGGTCTTCCCAGTGCCTGGGATCCACGTGCATGGGGTACAGCGGGATCCACACAATTTCTCCCTTCCGCACCGTGTACGCGGGCACGTCTCCGCGCGCCGGCAAAGTGAAGTCTTGCGTGCACTTCCGGTCCAACGCAGGAACCGCCAGGTACAATCGCAAGGCCTCTGCGGAGCAACATTGAAAACTGCATTGCTTGGGAATCAGTTACCCTTTAAGACTAACACTAGCGTACCCGTGCGAGAACTCTCGCATGTTAAATCCCACCCTTTCCCTATCCATTTGTCTGTCCTTTCCATAAAGGAGAGGAAGTACTAATGTACTTACAGAATATCAAACAAAATAACAATGCAATTGATGTTTGAAACAAATTTTCAATTAAAGTTTATTCAACATTATAGAGAGATGTTCTCGGAAAAATTCATACTTCTTTAAAAACAACATTTGAAGAAATTTTTCAATCTTCCTTGAGAGTTAGCTTTTCACTTTCCTTGATAGTCAAATAATAGAAAAGGTACTCTTGAGAAAGCCAAGTAAAGTAGTGTGAAAATACCGGATCGGGCAAGAACAGACCTACTCACTGCAACATTATTTAACTTTCCTTGATTTGTTATGAAGAACCGAGTGGGTTTTGGAGAGTCAGGGTGCCAGCTTGCTGGGGTGAGAAAATTGAAAAATTATTTTTTTACTAAAAAGTATTGAATTATTTTCTGCGTCCTTACGTACCTCAAGAAAAACAATTCTGAGCCAAAAAATAATCAAACTAAAATTTTCACCTTTGAGTACTAAATAACATTTGTTAGCATTAGAAACAATTTAGTTGGCATTAGTAAGCCCACTTTGGTACATGGGAATGTTGCTCAAACTATGTTTGCATTTTAAATATCTTAACGAACCGACACCTTGAGTTTAATATCAAACGGTGTTTTATTTACAATATGAGTTTGCAGTTGGGCGTTAGTGTACATACTTCCAGATGTCGCCAACAATTAAATCGTGCGATTGGACTGCGATCGTTGGAAGTTGTCGGGTGACTTGCACTGTTCTTTCTACAATTTTAAATTTAGTGGTTTTTTAATTGATTCACGTAGTATTGTAGGCTAGCGCGTTTTGATTTTTGTTTTCCATTTATTTCAAGCTATTTTACTTTAGCTACTTTAAAAAGTATGTTCTTTGTGTTGTGCCATAGCACAAGTTTTCCCCCAGTACCTCTGCGTACCCGTGCGAGAACTCTCGCATGTTAGACCCCACACTCATCCCTATCCTTCTATTTTCATTCTAAGAGGGAAAGTAGTTAACGAAACGTGTTTATTTGTATCTATACTACTTACTACTATCTATACTACTATACTTTTATTTGTATCTATAAAGGTAACTTGCAATGTACTAACACAATTACAAATAAAAATAAAAACAATGCAATTAATGTGTAAAAGAAATTTTCAATAAATATTTATTCAATATCATGGGGAATTTGCTTGGAATAATTCTTAACACTTACTTAAAGCCATTTGAAGTAATTATTCAATATTCTTTGTCAATTAGGTTTTAGTTTTTTGTGATAGTCACAAAAATATTAGCTTTTTACTTTTGAGAAAGCTACGTGTCTGAACCCGTTGACTTGAAAATTCATCGAATGATAACGAAAATATTGGTACGGGTAAAACACAAACACAGTCTTCACGCTTCACTGAACACCCACATCCTTCCACAATTAAGTACACAGCACTTATAGACCATGAAAAAACGTTAATTGAATAGTTTCACTACACGCATAAGAAACAATCTTCATAGGTATAGGTATCAAGCAATTATAATAGTACTTCTAGTTGTTGCTGGAGAGCAAATCTTGAATTAATGATTATGCAAGTAAACCTCGTCAGACTGCACAAACAACGGTGTTAACAGAAAGCGTAAATAAAGATTGTCGAATCAAGCCTTCTAAGCGTGCCGCCCCAAAAATTGCTACTAGCAGGAAGAGCTGAAGTATTGAGGTGGCCGTGATAGTATTGAAACGTTGAACCGAAAATTAATATAATGGATCGAAGAATGTTTCATCTTGTAGATTATTGTGTGAAAAACGTTTCTTTGAGGCCTTTGGCCTCAAAATTTTACATTTTAAGGTTCTAAAACGCTTTGTTTATGAGTTATTTGCCGATGTAGATTGACATGTGATGCGGGCTGCATTTTACATCAATATTTCGATGCGTTTTTTTAAAGGAATCATCCACATTTTTAAAGTCAAAGTGGAATTCGTCAAGTCTCCGTGAAATTCTCTTTCTTTAGAGCCCTCATTTATAATGATTGGTTGCGTGTGAGAGCCGGAACCCAAAGGTATACTACTGAAATAATACAGGAGACGATGGGACTCATACAGCATCAAACACTCAGAATTGCTTTATTTATTTATTTAGTAGGCCATTTATTAAAAATATAAACAACATTTCATGAAATTGACTAGGCAGGCCTCTGGGCCATGACAAGACATGCACTTCACAATCATCTGTTATTCACCCTAAATTAATTCTCTGTAACATCAATGAGAATTAAACGAGAATGCATGGTGCGGCTGAGATAAAAACCCTAGAGGGAGAAACATTTGCCACCAGAAGACTAGTCCACAGTACTCTGTTACCTTATTTCTTATCTAATGGTTTACAAGCGTGAATGTCTTACGCACCTGAAACTAATCAACGCCACAGAAAGTCGTCCGCAACTCCCCCTCTACACTTATTTTCCGCACTCATATAACTACACACATTCAAAATTTTAATACGTGGTAATAAAAATATGTTTTTATAACTGATGATTCTGTCTCGTATTATTTTTAACTGTTATGTAATTTCAAAAAACTGCTTCTGTTCTACTAATTCTTCAGCCATCACTTGAAAAACTCTCTCCAATGTAGACCTGTATCAGTGAACTACATCAGTAACCTCAGAGAAAAATATAATTTTTAATATATCACTGCAGTGTATTGTATCTTCAAAATATACAATAAATCCAAATTATGTTGGAAAACTGCTTAAAATATGCAACTACGTTCTGAATATCTGGATTATGGAGATTAAAATAAAAATAACGTAAATCTCAGGCTCTACCCAGCAAGTTACTTATTCTTGTAAAATCAAGACATCAACACCAGTGAAACTTAAGTAGGCATGTGCTTATACTGTGTGACAGCATTCCTCCTATTCCAACTCTTTCCTCCCTCGCTTTCATTCCTGTCTTCTATGTGAGAAAATTTTCACCCAAATTGCGTACGTATTTCTCATTAAATGACCTCCTTCTATTATGCACTAATGTAATAAAATTTTGAAAGTGGTTAGGCGGAAGAGCAGGCTAAATGTCGTGAGCCTCGCCACAAATAAAGACATTTATTTATTTATACTGGCCAATAACAATGGTACCTAAGAATTAACTCAATTCAAATATTGAACATGCGATTGTATCACAGAATGCTCCATTGCAGAAATTCTAAAAGAACATATTTTCCTCTTAAGCATTTAACGAGCACCAATTGAAAATCTTAAAATATTCTTAAAAAACTTTGGACATAACTTTAGATAATTCTGGATAAATTGTCGAAACGAAATCATTTTTTTGTAAATCTGTGATATGAACGATGAAGGAATTCGGAGTGTTCAATTCCGGGGATGCCCATTACAAGTTTTGCTTCATGTGCTCCAAGATAATAGTAAAAGGAAGTTCAAAGGAAGTTTGAGAGCGTAGGCTTCCGCGGCCGGAGTTACTACCACCCTGTGCCTTGGACGCGGCATCTCCCGGATAGCCATGTAAGTTCAAAGTAAGTTTGCCGTTTGTATCGCATTTCATTTGTTTGGGTGTTCATGTAAATTTGCCGAAAGTGATGAGAAAAGTGTTTTACGGTTTGAATTAGGAGAGTATGTACTTGGATGATAAATATAAACCTTAAACTTACCGTTGATGAACATTTCTGTATATTTGAGCTCCTGAGCAGCGTCGTACGAAATCTTATCGTTGTACTTGTCGAAGACGTGGTCCACTTCTCGTCGCACCCGCTCCTGGATCTCAGGGTGCTTGGCGAAGGCGTAGACGCAGAAGCTCATTGTCATGGCCACCGTGTGGAAGCCTCCGAAGAAGAAAATGATCGACTGCGCCGTGATGTCCACGTCGGAGAGCGCTGCCGCACAAAATCCATTACCACCATAGAACACATTTGATTGATTGAAGATTCCTGTGGCGTTACTCTTATATGATCATTATTCCCCGTAAGTGTAGTAAGTAGTACGTGCTTTATCACGGGAGGTGACAGGAATCTTTCCCCGCTGGATGGCAAGATCCGACGCAGACTCACACGTCTTGCGGGGGGTTTTCCTTCTCCAGACATCTTCACCAGCGGGGCAACACCCTATAGTGCGATTTTTCTAACTCTGCCCCTCAAGCCCCTATGGCCACGATGCCACGGCATTTCGCGTCTTGCTCCGTCATGCCGCTAGAAGTCACAGGATCACAAGCACTGCTTGATACAGTCGCGATCATGCGATATCTGGCGGGACGACTGAGAACATCGCGAATATTCGTGATATATTCCATCGTGAAGACGGGCCTTGAGGGGCAAAGTTAGAAAAAAACGCAGTGTCGCCGAGACAAGCTCTTAACTCCCGATTGGTCTCACGACACGTGGTAGTGTAGTGGTGTAGTGCGTGTAAGTCTACGAGTATGTAAGAAAGGGGTGAGGATAGGATAAGGGAGAGGAAGGAAAGATCCCGCATGGTCCATGTCTTGTTTGTTAGGGTATTATTCCGGCATTCGCGTGGTGATGATCGAAGAAACCACAGAAAACTTCCTATCAGAGCAGCCGGCCGCGAGAATTCTTCTCCAGACAGCGACTGAACTCGACAAAGATAGTGACGAAAATCCTGCCACCGTCGGGATTCGAATTCTAGAATCTTCCGGTCAGAGGCACTGCAGTGACAACATTTGAAACCCTGAGCCGGTGGAAACATTCGAGATGGAAAATGTAGCTTTGTAGGTACTGGTAAGGGGAGATCACATTAGCAAAATTCGGTAAAAAGGAAAGGACAATTAAGGGGAAATTTTCATGTTAATGGTACGGTAAGAAATTAGAGCAGTTTACGTGCAGCACTTTTCCAAACTGATCGTGGTAATGTACGCAGTGTTAGAATTAAATTAGAATTAGTTAAATAATAATGGATAAAGCAATGTTAAAAATTTTAGAAATTTAAATTCAAGTAATTTAAATCGTTCAAACAATTTCTTCGATTTGATCATTACACTCCGTATTATTAATTCAAAGCCAGTTCTAATTTAAATTTAAATTGTGTCGCGCAGTTAAGGAAAAGGTGAAGTGCGCGGAAATATGGGTCAGCTTAGTGCAGAAAAGTGCGGTGCGTTGCCATGCGGTTTAGTATTCCCTTGACAAATATGAATTTATCAGTATTAGTATTTATCATTCCTGTACATTAATATCTTGCATATTATTTATCATATTGTTTGTAAAATTACTGGCATAAAATTATCTCAATTGACGTTAAATATATATTACCATACCTTAAATCTACTTGTAATTTATTTTTAAAAAATAAGGAAATTAAAACGATAGTATCAGCCTGTTATAAATAATTACACAAATGTAATCTCCACTCACTTTTTAGTTTAGCGCCCTTGATGTTTTCAGATTCATCTCCTGCTTCCGCTTTGAGAATTCCTTCACGCGCCTGCATGAGTAACTGCAGCATATCTGGACGAAATATTCCCTTCTTCTGTCTTTCGTTGATTGTTTCGTGCACCGTGTTGTGAAAAAAGTCTTGAACCTTTTTGCTATTTAAGCGGATTCCAAAAAACTGAAATACCAAACATCACACATTTCAGAAATGAGACAAAAACGTTTTGAATGAACATATCGACGAGAACATTAGTAAGTAGAGTGAAGGTACATTGATGCAGCATGTGTGTTATCATGATTTATTTTACAGTGTGATTCAAAATTGCTTTCAGATCTCTGAAAGGCAGTTGTTTCACGATGTGATCAATCGTGTGTGTTGTTCTGTTCACGCAAATGGAAAGTGTATTTACAAGAATGAAGAAAAATGCCGCGCTTCATGGTGTCCAAACATCCGCTGCACGCCAACAAAGACCAGTAGTTCGGCACGTGTTAGGAAAACGTTGAGGTACTGAAGCAATGACCGTGAGGGAATGGCGAATGTTGCGCGCATCTTCAGTGTCACACGTTGAACTTAATCGTGTGAGAAAGAAATTTCACCATGGCAATGTGGACAGCTGTGTTTTATAGTAAGACAGAATTTCATAATCTTCTGAGACTTCGTTTTGCCAGAATGATCATTATCATCTTATAATTTTGCTCATTAACATTCTCATTAACTCCTCATTTGAGGACGGATATTTCTGGTCAACTTAGATTTGCTTCTTTTGAATAAATTTGCGAATTTTATTTATTCAATAGACAAAGTTATCATAGATGAAACATATGAGCAATTGTTCGAAGTTCTGAATGCTAGATGCCGAAACATTGCATATCCTGAGTAAGGTGTATTTATGACACGTCTGTTCGAATCTTCTTCTAAAACTGCGATTAGCTGCTATTGAAAAAGTAAAAGAAATAATTTCCCCCTCACCTCCATAATCTTGGGGCACAGAATATGGCCAAATAAGATGAGGAGCTTGAGACCCTTAATGTTGGTGAGTTCGCAACCCATGCGGTAGAATTCATTATCTGGCTGCCGCAGGGAATCGCATTCTATCCCGAAAGCACTACTCGCGATGATGTCGTTGGTCAGCCTCGAACAGAAGTCCTTCATCTCCACCTCGAACACACCATCTACGAAAGAATTGGTTGTTTAATATTTATTTAATTAATTTTTATTGTTTTTTACTTATTTACGATGGACTCGCGATTGTACTACTTTTTCTACAGCTCCACGTGCCAGAAAAAAAGAAGGAAACACAGAAAAAATCAAAGGATTTTCAAGAAAATAATGTCCTTCAAAAGTCAAATGGGAACTAAAATTCTAATTTTCAACGATTACTTACTAGGGCTCTCTTTGGTTGTCTGCTTCAAGTAGTTCACCATCTGTTCAGCACAGAGATTGACTAGATTGAATATATTACGCATCTTGCTCGTAGAGAAGGCTGGACTCAAGGTGGCTCGCATATCTCGCCATTCCTGACCTGTCGAAAGTGGACAAGAAATCAGTTGATCGGCTTGGGAAGAAATTAAAATTGAAAGAATAAAGAACGCTGTAATATTAAATTGTATTAGTTTCACTCTCTTTTACTATCAATTTAGAACACATTATTAAAATATTATTAGCTTAAAATTAAATTTTAAGTTTGTATTTTGGTGACTGGTAAATACTGTAGCACTTTGTGTCTGGATAAAATATATTTATTCTATTCAGTCAATGATCGTAAGTTGCATTTTATGTTTCAATGCAACGTAGTTGAACTAATTTCCATTTCAAATGCCCTTGTCTGCAATATATATTCAAGTGAAGTAAACACATTATTCTTGGGTAAGCGTAATTTTTTCCAATAAGATTTTTTAACGTTCCAATAAATTTTTTCCAATAATATTTGCAAGATCGAAAAACCGTTGGATAGGAATGGAAATAACCTATAACTGTTAGCAAAAAGAGTTTGTGGTTTTGTTAAATTTGTTCATTTTTGCCATAGTTATTATCATTTAAAAATAACCCAGCATTAATGACTGAGTAAGAGATTAGTTAAAAAATTAGGTGTTCAGTTGGCAACATTTTTTAAATGTTTAAATTGATTGTACTATGTGAAGAAAAAATATATTATAACTTTTATTTTACTTTTTAGTAGAAATTCTACATGTGATAATCGAAATGTTGCAATCAGTAATTGAACTGTATGTTCGTTTACTATTATACTATTTTGTAAAAATACATTATATTGTTCCTTTAAAAATGTAAATACATTTATCTTCACACGCTAAAAATGAAAACGAAAAAAACACAAATTCACACTGCCGATACTTAAGTGTATTTGATGGACAAATTAAACCAAAAGATAATGATGATGATGATGATGATAATAATAATAATAATAATAATAATAATAATAATGAAATGGTCCCTTCCGAAGTCAGAAAGAAACGTACCAGTCAGCCCCAAGAGGTTCCTCGCAAACATGGGCTCAGCTCGCTCCGTGTTGAACTGCTGGTGGTCCACGAAGTGGTCGAACTCCTTGACAGTGACCGCTCTGATGAGGTCGGGGTCTCGCAGCACCAGCATGGGGCGCGCGAACTGAAAGAAACCGCTGGCCGGCAGGTGGCGGTGGGCCTGGTACAGGCTCAGTGCCCAGTCGGCCATGGACAGGCGGCCCAGCAGCACGGGCGCCATGCTGCCCACGAAGGGCAGCGGCCGCGCGAAGGGCATACCCCGGCGCCGGAAGTGGTCGTAGGATCGTGTGCCCAACCAGTAGAGGAAGAGGAGAAGCGCGCTTCCGCCCAGCAGCCACCACTCCACCCATGAGACCTGGCCCATGGCGCCCAATACGCGCCACACCCAGCACCCAGCCATTGCTGCAGCAGAGGAATTGTGTCAGAGATGTTCAAGCGATGGCGTATGCGCCAAACGTAACATGTTGGAGGGTCGCGCGTGGATCATTGGAGGGTCGCGCGTGGATCATTGGAGGGTCGCGCGTGGATCATTGGAGGGTCGCGCGTGGATCATTGGAGGGTCGCGCGTGGAGCATTGGAGGGTCGCGCGTGGAGCATTGGAGGGTCGCGCGTGGAGCATTGGAGGGTCGCGCGTGGAGCATTGGAGGGTCGCGCGTGGATCATTGGAGGGTCGCGCGTGGAGCATTGGAGGGTCGCGCGTGGAGCATTGGAGGGTCGCGCGTGGAGCATTGGAGGGTCGCGCGTGGAGCATTGGAGGGTCGCGCGTGGAGCATTGGAGGGTCGCGCGTGGAGCATTGGAGGGTCGCGCGTGGATCATTGGAGGGTCGCGCGTGGAGCATTGGAGGGTCGCGCGTGGAGCATTGGAGGGTCGCGCGTGGAGCATTGGAGGGTCGCGCGTGGCGCTCTGGAGGATCGTGAGTAGTGCATTGGAGGATCGCGAGTGACAGATTGGAGGGTCGCGAGTAGTGCATTGGAAGGTCGCGAGTGATGCATTGGAGAGTTGTGAGTGGCGGATTGCAGGGTCGCAAGTGGCCCATTGGAATTGGAATATATTTAATAAAAAGGTACACGATACATTCCAACTTAAGGATATTGTTCGCTCGTTTAGTATTAGTATTTACGTTTTATTAGTTCATTATTGGCACCAAAACTACACATACAACGAATTTATGCCGTTGACTTAAGGTAATCGAATGTTATCATTAATCATACTTTACTATTTTTGTAGGTGATGACATCTTTAATAAGTTTGATTTTTTTCGAGCTTTTCAGAAATATTTAATCCCGTGAAATATTTCTATTAGGTCATTAAAATCGATTTTACGTAAGTCACATTTTACCATTGACTGTCTGGATACTTTCTACGTCTCTGTAGCCTGCCTGTAGCCTGGGACACTCTATGTACGTGCATCCCAGGCGACAAATGACCAACCTCTTATGACAAACGGCATTTTTACCAATTTAAATCTCTTTTGAACCACGACTGCCATCTTCGTTTTGAATGGAATGAAGGGAAAACGTGTTAGCGACACGCAAGCTGAGTTGTAGATAGTGCACGATCGTATCTTATCCAGAAGAGCGAAACTTCTAAAAATTAAATGAAATGTCCCAAAAGATCTTGCGGCTTGAGAAACGAGGGTCCTTTGACCTTAAATTCTTGTATTAAAGCCATAGGTGGTAGCAAAGTTTTCGAATTTCGAATTGTATGATAGATATCAAGAAATAGGCAGTTAAGCAGGACATTTGCCCCTGCATACAAGCATTTTTTAAAACTATAAATTAATAAAGCGAAAGTGCAACTCCCCAATTTCTGAAATTATTATTGGTAAAGCATGTTTAGAGCAGTTGGGTGTGAGAGCC
This sequence comes from Acheta domesticus, assembly GCA_031308135.1. Lineage (NCBI taxonomy): Eukaryota > Metazoa > Arthropoda > Insecta > Orthoptera > Gryllidae > Acheta > Acheta domesticus. Next base: position 125,733,552 of record JAHLJT010004567.1, on the reverse strand, counting down.
GCAAAGTGAATGTACAGTGCAAAGTAATTAAGGTGATTACTACTTACGTCGGTGGCTTTGCTGGGTTCACTTCCTCGCAGCCTGACTGCGCTTGGAGAGCGCCACACTCGCACACTGACTGGAGCGACTGAAGGCCGTTGCCAGCAGTCTGCGGCGTCGATTCCTCCCCTCCCTTGTGACGCCACGCCTACTCCAATTCCGATCGCCTCTCCTCGCCTCGCTGCGCATCGCCGCGACCGATTCTCTCCGTGCCCTTTGCCCCTCCTGACCGCGCCTCGCCAATGTTGATCCGCACCGCTTCATCGGGAGAGGTGGCTCAGGGCAATGATGTCACTGCAGTGCTTCTGACCGGGAAGTCCTGGGGTTTGACTCCCTACGGTGGCAGGAGTTTCGATCCTAGCTTGGTCGAGTTCGATAGCAGCCCGCTGCTCTGATCGCTAGTTTTGCATGGTTTCGGGCGAATGCCGGAGCCGGCCGATACGAGGCGAATGCCGGTGCAAACAAGCCACGGAGTGCGCACTATCTTTCCTTCCCATTTCTTGTCCTATCCTCGTCCCTTACACACTTACACGCACTACACTGCCACACATGCCGGGAGACAGTTTCGGAGTTTAGAGCTTGTCGCGGTTGGGGCGGTGCCCCGCTGGTGGGATATAGCTGGTTGAGAAAAACCACGCTAGCCGACAGAAGGTCGGGGCCGAAACTCGTCATCCAGCAAAGTAAGATCACTATCTCCCGAGCCAAAACGTGTCTTACGGAATTAATGGCGTTAGGAATTGTCGCGCCCTGAATCACTGATAATCAATCAATCAATCAATCCGCATCGTTTCACCTCGCTTCTTCTTTCCTCCTCACCATGTCCTATTCGATTCTTCCCCCTCCTCCCTTCGCGATTGAATCTCCCCGCGGCCATTGCCTCTCATCCCCGCTTCGATCCCTCCCCCGACATTCCTTTCCTGACTCCTCACTCTGCTTTGCTCCTTCTAGCCCCGCATTTCCTCGCTCCGTTCCACATTTCCCACATCGCATCACTGGCTCACCTCATGCCGTCCCACCAGTGCAACGTGCGGCACTACCATCAATCGCGATCATCCACACCCAACATTTGCGTGATTCCATATACCTTGGTGGAAAGATAGGAATTACTTCATTGCACACGCTGTCCGCGGCCGATGGGTATTGTTTTCAGACAAAAAAAAGAAATACATGTATTCTTATCTACTTGACTGTCCGGGAAACACCACGTCCTAGACACGGATGCCAACGTCTCGGCTTCATGCTGCGATCTTCCTCAGAGCGAAATGTATCGTTACGCCCAGTGTTATTCAAACTGTGGGGTGCGCTTAGGGAAGCGCGGAAGTTTCATAGAGGGGGCGCGAGGACTTCGTAATAATTGAATAAAATAATTCTCTGATCATTTCTACATGGATAAATTACTATCGAACTATGTACGTGCGTTCATTAATTTTAACGAGTGGGGGAGAAAATGGAATGTATAATATGTGATCGTAGTACTTCAATGAAACCAACCTTGTCAACAGCCAGTTATTTTAAACGAGCTCCTGCAGTTGGCCCACTAGAATGCGGCTCGCTTTGTTGTGACGTGATTCACTCCTTTCCCGACTGCATCAAATGCGACGTTCGAGCAATCAAGTACTACTACTGTACTACTAATGTGAAGAGAAGTTAATCTGTGTGTTTATGCCGAGTTTATTTCTCACGTGTAATTCAGTCCCCGGTCATAATGGATAATTTTGTAAGCGTTAATAAGAAACGTAAATGGGGACAATACAGAAGCAAGTGTTTCAGAGAAACAACGCAAGAAATATGCAAACCAGAATATGAACTTCTGTTTCAACAACTGGTAAAAAGAAAGGCCTCAATGTGTCATATGCTTAAAAATGTTGGCTGCTGACAGGAAGTTACCCAATAAGCTGAAGCACCATTTAGAGTGTGTCCACAGTAACTTGAAAGATAAGGACCGAGCATTTTTCCGCGTCAAGCAACTGAAGTACAAAAAAATAATCGTGTATTTTTTCAACATTTTTTCAACAAAATCCTTTCTGGAATCGCCCAAAGTAGCACATTATGTAGCACAAAGCAAGAAACCTCACACCATAGCTGAGGAAATGATTTTGTTGCATCAATTGAAATGGTAGCAGTTATAATTGGTGGGTCTACTGCTAAACAACTCAAAACTGTACCTTTGATAGGACTATTAGTCATAGAACAGGTGATCTTGCCAAGGAAATAAATGAGCAACTAATCCGGCAGCCTCAAGGGAAGGAATTTGGATGAGGCAGCTAACATCAACAGGGATGGAAATTTGAACTGCTTCGTGAGATTTATTGCTGAAAATAATAAATTCTTTGAAGAATTCCTCTTTTGTAACAATAACACTCTTGGAACAACAGGAAAAACACTTGAAATCATGATACGTTCCAGAAAGAAAACCACCTGGACAAGAGCAATTGCATTGGAATATTTTCATGTGGTACTCGCATTATGTCAGGATGTTACCCAGGATTACAAACTAGAGCTTATAAGTAGCACGGTCTGTATCGTAAATTTGTTTGCTGGCTGTGTTCCCATAGTTAGCTTCCTTAGAAACATTATATACAATCGTTTGTTGCATTGGGTTACAGTTACCTAAAATGCTCATATACATATATATATATATATATATATATATATATATATATATATATATATATATTGAAACGAATTGTTATCATCTCAGTGATAACAATGCGTTTCGGCCCAATTCGTAGGTTTAAACTGCGCGGCACAGGCTGGCCAGCCGGCGGAGTCGGGGGGGGGGGGGCCGGAGCCGGCTCAGCGGAGGAACCGAGTGCCGCGAACCGAGCACGGGCCAAGAGGCCAGAGTGGCGAGAGAGAAGCGCCCAGACATGGCGGAGGTCAGATGGTCGAGCGATGTAATATATGAAATCAGCGAAAGTGTGGTGTGAAAAAAGTAGAAGAATCGTGTGAGTAGACGCTTGAGTGATACAGGTAACTGTGGTAAAGCGGAGTTAAAAAGATGCGTGTGCAATGTGAAAGAACAGAGATGCTACAGATAATGTCGGTAGTAAGTGGTAAACACGTGGACATGGACGAGTGCAGCAACTAATAGAGACGTTGAGTAAACGTAGGATAGTAACAATTGTGATTGTGAGGACTGTGCAGTAACATCAAAGTTACAACCTGGGAAAAAGGGGGCGGAAAGTGGATAATTGAGACTTGTACTATTATATTTACACGAGCGAGTGCAGTAACCAGGCGTCGTTCACACGCTGGTGAGTTGTACGGAGAAAGATTAATCGTGAAACTAATGCTCCCGTTGCGTGAGAGACACGAGTGTTCGAGTATGCCGAATGAATTTCGTCTGCCAGGACTGTGAAGAACGAAGATTTGGGAAACGGCGTGGCGTGCTCGCGAGCATTGCTGGAGAGGGCGGCGGGCGCGGTGGCGACACGGCGGCGACGCGGGCGACCGAGCAGACCCGAGCAATCCCGAGGATAGCGCCGAGGTGGAGTCACGCGTCAGAGCTACAAGAGGCATACAGCATAAGTACCTGATATTCAGTAACCAGGGTAATCAGAGAATGGATGTCAGGGGAGGGGAATGTGGTGCGAACAGTAGCAAACCATTGAATGATGTAATTTACTAGAGCTTGGTGTAGGGAATACAGATCACATGGCAGCAAGTGTATGTTAAGTCCAGTTGCTTGTAATGATCATGGTTCTTTTTTTGTAATAAACCATTGTTAATTTCCATTGTATGTATGATCAGACCCGGAACCCATTCCTGAGAAAGAATCCCTGTCCCCCTATCTTTTATTTAATTTGTGTGAGTTAATTAACAACTCGTTTCAATATATATATATATATATATATATATATATATATATATATTGTATTGTGATGCAGCCAAATCTCGTAATCGAAAATAATTTTTGGTTAAATGAGTTGAAAATAACGCCATAGGTAAGTAATTATGTTATATCTTACGCATGCTATATCGTGGCCTAATAATTAATTATAAATGAGACAAAATGAATTAATAGCATGAATTACATTCAGGGTAACATTGCCATACTGATAATATTACCCCAACATTTATATTCTTTGAGAAGAAGTTCTTACATTGATAAATTGACAATTGTGAGTTTATATGTAGCATTTATTCACAATATACAACAATTAATTCCACTTATTTTAAACTAAGTTCTCAAAGAAGTATTTATCCCCGTTTTATGCATTTAAGTAGTAAAAAACCAAAGGCTAATTATCATAAAATTTATTCTAATGCATATTTATGGGTTTCTGTTTCCTATCCAACTCTCACACGTTTGAACATTGTCAGAGACTTGGAAATAAAGAGAGGTGGCAATGTTTGACCCCTGCAGAGTAACATTGCTACTTTGCTTTCTTTTTAAAAAAATAATAAAATCTTGCAAATTATGGAAGCTGTGAATTCAATATTTTGAAGAAACATTACACTTTTGTGAAGGATTAAATTGTCAAAATAATTAGTGATGATTGATGCAACAATATAGAATTTTAGAAGAAACAAAGATGTGTATATATATGCCCTTATTTCGATGTTTTTGTTGCATATAATTCACGTTCCTAGCTATGAGTAATGTATAAGGTTGTTTTCTGTTGCGGCTAATAAACCAATGATTTCTCTTCAGAAATCTTTTGATTTCCTCTACCAGAACAATGAACCAATTAGGATAGAATTTGAAAGCTCGTTCCGAAGATTTCCGATGCCATATTGTAAATTTTTATAACTGCCGCAGTACTGGTTTATATGGTATACTTACCATTACGTAGTGAGAATCTCGTGCAACAACTGTCAGGCAGACATGTGGCTTCCCCTCAAGGACTAACTTTACTTTTCAGTTTTTGTAATAAAACAGTCAACTTCTACAGGTTAATTGAATTGTTTGAGAAATAATTAAAGGGAGGTTTTCGGGTGAAATTTCGTATTAATTTTTATTGAAAAAGTACATCACACTCACTTTTGAATTGAGGTTAGTTTTCTGCATAAGAGGCAAGGAAACATTATTTGTTATATTAAGACTTAGTTGAAAGTAATTAAAAAATAATTTTGTATAAAATTGTATCGAATGTAATATTTGCGTGAATTAAGTGAATTAAAGGCTACAATTTTCTTGAGTGTATCAGGGTTTAGAAACGAAATGTGACTAGACAAAAATGTTTTTTTCAATCCCAACTCTAAATATTATTTTGACATGTATACATTGAAAAATTAATTAAAATAATATTGTTAGTTTGGAATTTTGTTTTTGATTTAAAATTTCAGTTGTACTTTCTACAAACGTTTTCTAAAGAAACTGTGAGACGGGATTTACACACTTCCTTTCGATGAACGATTCCGGAGTTTTAGCAATTGCGTGAGTGGCAATGTGGAGCCGTTTCAGGGAACGTGTGCATGAGAAACTTCTGAATCATTCTTCACTCTGGAGTCCTTCGTGTTACGGAATTGTGTAAATCGTCTCTTGGTGAAACGTTGACAAGATTGAGAGTTAGTAAGTCCAGCGGCCTCACACTATACTTCGATTTAAACATAGAGATCTGTGACTTAAATCAGATTTTACGGTGACATCCAATCGGGAGGTTGGATGAAACATACAGTAGCGATGGTTAAGTTCCCGATTGGGTGATCGGGTGACAACTGATCAAACGTCGACGGACTCTGTAAATAAATCGGAGTACAGGATATCACTGGAGAGACATCGACGTAGAACAAAGAAGGCGTGGCGTGTGGTTGAGGCTAGACGTGTGGTGGGTGGGCGTGGGCGCGTGGACGCAGCTTGAGGCGCACGCCGCCCTTCACCTCCATCGCCACGCGCCAAGGCGCCTCCCGCAGGCCCCGCGCGCCGGCCCCCTCCACCTCCACGCGCGCCAGCACGGCCATCAGCGCCAGCTTGGCGTACTGCAGCACCAGCTCCCGACCTGCGCACGGGTTAATGCTCGCAGTGATGGAGGGCTTTGGATAAGAGGGGGTGATGCATCCACAGGTGTCCCTGGAGGAAACGTCAGAGTCTTGGAAGGTCACAGTATCGTACATTCGAAGCAAGTGAGTTTATAAAAATATGTTCTCTTCCGAAGGGTTTCAGAAATGGAACTAGTTGACAGTACAGCATTTAGGATTTGACTTTTCCTCCCACCATCCCTCCTCTATATCACTTTCTGAAAAATCTTATTCCGAGAAATATCATTAATTTGTCGTGATTGCTGATACTACATTGTAGGAAAATTATACGATTCATAGATTGTTAGTGATTCCGGGCTCAACTACAGAGGTCCCATAAGTGTAGTGCGTGCTTTTTCATCGGGAGGTGTCGGTGATCTTTTCCCCGCTGGATGGAGAGATCCGGCGCCGATCTACTGTCGACTAGCGGGAGTTTCCCAAACCAGGTATCTCCCACCAGCGGGACACCGCGCCAGCCGCGACAAGCTTTCAGCTCCCGACCGGTCTCCAGGCATGTGTAGGTAGTGTAGTGTATAATAGCGTAAGTGTGTGTAAGAGGATAGGACAAGGAATAGGAAGTAAAGATCGCGCGCGGTCCGTGGCCCATTTGTTAGGGTACTGCTCCGGCATTCACCATGGAACACTACAGATGAGAGCAGTCGGCCGCTAGAATTGTCCTCTAGACAGCGACTGAATTCGACCTAGCTGACAAGCAAGTGTGTGTGTATGTATGTGACATCAGTTGATACACTGAGCCATCTCTCCCGGTAAAATTGTGCAAAATACCGCCCATCTTCACAAATGAATGTGTGGTGAAATGTTGAATGTCCAAAGTGTGGCGGACAATCTCGTGCGTTGGAGGTCCATCAGGATATATGATATATGCACTTGTGTGTGTGTGTATGTGAACTACCCAGTCAACAAGCTCCATTCTGGTTACTTGGAATAGAACACATGTAATTTGAATTTTATTGCTTACTATAATCGATAATGTAACTTCGAAAAATAGTGACGTTTCCTCCTCGAGCACTATCTAAAAACATTTATTAAGTTATGAATTTTCAGACATCTCTGTACAAATCGTTGCTATCAGGTTGTGTATTCTCCTCTGCGCTGCACATACGTCAAGATCGCTTTGTTCCCAATAAGTTAGAGATTCCCAACCAACAAAAGCGAGACTTTCGGCACGAGCTCAAAACAGTTTGTCCAACTTAACCGTGTGATTTGCATGCTAGAGATGATGGCAGGTGCGTGACCCCATGCCGAAAGGTAGAATGCACGCGTCTTGGACGTGGTCGGCGGGAGAGTCACAGAGAAAGCGCTCGAAGTGTCAAGCGTGGAAGTAGAACTGCTGAATCGTACGTAGCATATCTTTTCTGGTTGTAGAGAATTTAGATCATTCATTTACGATCCAGCTCGTGTCGTACGTCTGACTTTCGCTGGTTGTGAACCCATCAACGCCACATTTTTCTCACCATCAAGCGTAGCGTTCTCACCATCAAGTAGCGTCCTATGCTTTACGACGACACAAGCCAATCATGCAGATTTTACCATACACGAAGTCAGAATGGGAAGCCTAGTTGGGCTTTTGTAAATAATTTGCCTGGGCGTGGTCAGGAGGTGGCGGGATAGTATTGCCTGATAGAGCAATTTGGTTCCCAGAATCTAGGGAGTTCAGGCCATACTTGATCCACCCCGGTTAAAAGGTTGTTGCTACCCTCCTCAAGAAAGCCCTGTAGATGGAAAGCGTCGGGGTGAAATTTCCTAATAGAAAGCAGTGTTTGGTTCTCTGAATCAAGGGAGTTTAGGTCATTCATGATCCAGCCCGGTTGACAGGTTGTTGCTACCGTCACCGAGAAAGCATACGGTTTGGTTCTCTAACATATTTCTTGCAACAATGTACGCTTGCAAGCCGAGCTTCCACGAGCGCATCCGCGTTACCACTTAACATAAAAGCCCGAGTATACTAGGGGTTTTCATTTTTTCAAAAATTTAAAAGCCCGAGTACACTCGTGTTTTTTTACTACGTATAGTAGAAAACTGGAAATGTTTGGACCGCCGTTCGTTTAATAATTGGTAAGTGAAGGGGTTAGAACTGACCGGCGCATGCGCGCGGCCCCAGGCCGAAGGGCAGGAAGACGGCGTGGTCGGCGTAGTAGGCGCGGGCGTCGCCCAGGAAGCGCTCGGGGCGGAAGGCGTCGGCGTCGCGCCAGTGGCGGGCGTCGCGCTGCAGCGCGCCCACGGGCACCCAGAGCGCGTCGCGCGGCCCCAGCGCCACCTCCACGCGCAGCCCGGCGCCCTGCGCGCGCAGCGCCCCGCCCCCGCGCCGCCCGCGGCAGCCGCGCGTCAGCAGCGGGCACGGCGGCTGCAGCCGCAGCGTCTCTGCAACAACCACTTTTGTTCAGTTCCCCCCCCCCCTCCAGTTGCACTGGGCGTGGTCAGGGCGTGGGCATCCAGTTGCACTGGAGGGGCGGGAATTTATTGAATTAAGGGGAAACAATGTTCCTCCAGCTGATTTGCCTTGTGGAGATGGTGGAGGGCCGTATCTTAAAAAGACTAATTAAAATTAATTTATATCTAACTTAAGAATTATACAGCACGCCGCTTTGGGCATTGCCTAGTTTATTTACAAAATGTTCAGTAGTTTCATTCTAGTTCTTTTTAGTGTTCATTCTTGATTCGATAAGTGCAACAATCAACGCTCCGCTCGCACACCGGAAGTTCGGTCCGTGCGGGACTTCCTATTGTGGCCGATGACACTGGGTCATTGTTACACGTCCTGCCGTATAAAATGAATGCTTTTAATTAATTCGTGAACGTCCTCAATGAGGCTCGTGACCTCAGAAATGTGCTTACTGAGGTGTAACAATGACCTAATGTCATCGGCCACTATAGAAAAATCGAAGTATATATTCCGAAGGATAGTATTCTCAACATAATGTGACATGTACAGCTGTTTACTCCAATTTAAACATAGATGCATTTTAATGCCACGAACTGCACGGAGAGGGGACCACTGTTACCCAATCGGGAACTTTGCTAAGATGTAAATATTTGTTATTGAAGCTTCCGATTTGTTTGACAATGTCTCCATCTCCTTCCAGTTCGTGATTATCTCGAAACCTCTTTTCATAAAGCATAATAACAAGGGCTCGGATTCTGATGACATGTCGTCCTTTCATTGGTGCATTCTAGACGTAGCTAACTAGTAAATGAATGTTTATCACGACACATAAGTGATAGACATACGTAGTTATTGGGTCGTCTTTGGCCATTTTTCAATGTTATGTCATTTTATTGGACCTTTCCGTCATTTTTGTCATTTTTACGCATTTTGTTTCCTTTTCGTTTTTTGTTAGTGAATGTTTTATGAATTTACGATGATACATTAAAACCTTAAGTTTTTGGTGCATCATCAGTTCACGACGAAATTAACTACTGCAGTGGATTCTGCTTTTCGAACTTTCAAAATTACATGGTTCTTCGTTAACTTCCTCGACCTTTCAAAACTGACGTTGATCGGAGCTAAGGGTTACATTTGCTCCCAAAATAAAGGCTTTATATTAATTTTAATTTTGTAAATTAAAATTAAAAATTTCTAATTTTGTAAATTAATTTTTTTTAATTGTAAAATTCACTGAATAATCAAACATATTCATAAAATTTTTTGAGTATTTTTAAAAATATTATGTCATAGTCCCTTTATTTTCAAGTCACTTTATGTAATTCTCCTCTTATTTTTAAGTCATTTACAGGTCATTTTCAAAGAATTTTTAGATCATCAAACTCCGAGCCTTGATAATAACAATTTGTCTGCAGGCAAAGGTATGGGAAGAGAGTGGGCGTACCGGCGAGCACCGCGTCGAGGTAGGGCGCGGCGGCGTCGAGTTGCTCCGCCGTGAACGTCCGCTGCTTGGCGGCGTCGTGGCCCACCAGCCGCCCCCAGGCGTCGCCGGCCTCGGCGGCGGCGCGCGCCTGCGCCTCCGGGTGGCGCCCCAGCAGCCGCAGCGCCAGCGCCACCGCCAGCGCCGCGCGCCGCCCGCCCTCCGACGCCTGCGCCGCCAGCTGCGCCGCCGCCTCCGCCGCCGCCGCTCGCGCCCCCTGTCACGACAAGGTCAGCGCAAGGCACACACGTATATAGTACTTTAATAATACACAGATTGGCAATGCATAAGAATACATAGCCACTGCCAGTCTATGTTGGACGCTAGTGTGGGACTAAAGCAAAGAAATTGCGCATGACGCCATCTTACTATCAGCCCGTTCTGAGGCGTACGGAAATGTAGGGTAAATGAGTTGTATTCGCTTACTGCTTTTAGAGTTACAAGTAGTTATCGTAACAAATTGAATCATAGATGTTTAATTCATAGATTTAATTTTAAACATAATAAGAGTTCTTTAGTGGATGCCAGTCGAAATATTACTTTGCATTCGCAACCACTGCACCTGTGTAACCTCAATTGCGTTCTATATCAGCGATTGCCAACTGGACAAGGAATGACGTCGGAGCCGCTTTGCCCTCCGAGATAAGGCGCTCAGAGAAGGAGCCGAGGGAAGGGGTGAGCGAGGGAGGGAAGGAGGGGGGGGGCCGACGGCAGTCGCTGGTAACTAAACCTTGTCAGTGGGTCTTTGCCAATGTTTCAGGCAACACGAGTGGGAAAACATCTAGCCTCGTTAATTTTATTTCTGCTAGGGAAGACAGGTTTCCTTGTGTAGATATTGTAACAATGGCGAAGTGTTTAGTGTGTTCGAAAGAACAGCAGTATGATAAAATGTCTAACCTACAGATGCATTATGTAGCTTTGCGACCAGAGAAATCTGTGAGATTAAATAAATTCTGATATGTGACATAGCTCGCATTCATAGGATGAATAAAGGAATTTGCAGATTGAAGATTATTGAAAATATTCTGAAAATCACGAAGATTTACAACATTCTCAAACAAAACTATACATCAAAAATAATCAAGTGTGGTGTCAAAATTCTTTCACGTGACCCCTACCGGCACCTATTTGTTAACATTAATTATTGATTCAGATCGAACTAATTTGTTATATACTATTGTGTAAAATATTATTTTCCTAAAATGTTAAAAGTGACTTTTCCAAATATGTAATGCAATAAAAAAATGGAAGTGGAAGTGGTACTGGTTTTCATAAAGGGTCGGGTATTGCTTTGAGTTGTGTAATAATGTATGTTCTATTTTATAATTCTTCACATTGTTAATGAATCATCAACATTCTAAACAATAATTACTATTTAAAAACGTAATTATCAATTTTCTAAGCGAACCTTTCGTACCACTTCCGTACCGTATCATTGGAATACTGTGTACCCGCCGCTGCGTCGGGCTCTGCCTTTGCTCCGCGCTCAGCTCGATGAAAGAAAGCAGATTTTTGTGTGACGTCAAAGAGCATTGAGTTGGCAAACACTGTTCTATATAATATCAGACTTCATTAGAGCTAACTTAATTCGTTCAAGGATTAAATAGTTGATCAAAATTAGATGTACTAGCTCACTAACTGTTATGATTGGAAGCAACATCAGTAAGCCGAATTTCTTTTTTATTCAAATTTAACAAATATGTGGCATTCAAAACTTCGCTTCTCTCATTTCTGTGGGCTGAATGAATAAAAATATAATATATACTAATGCTTGAGTGTAACATCATTAAACTAGATCGTTATTTTCTAATTGATAAAGCGTAATTTACAGTAATTATCACAGTAATGAATGATCATTTATTGATCTTTCATTTTGAAGAATAAAAGAATTGCCCTTGGCAAACAAATTAAGATCAAGCAAAAAATATACTTTAAATATTATACTATAGAAGCAATGGCAGATGGTTTCCTCAGATAACTTTTCTGTTTACATTCTTCAACCGCATCATTTTGTTTCATCGGCGCTTAAAGGCGGTGTAACTATTACAGTAAACAGCGATTTTACCAACTAACAAATAGCTTTAAAACTTCAGAAAATAAATTAAAGGCGGAAAATTAAGACTCATAAATAAATAATTTGTGGTTCTGTTCTAATTATTTTTGAATAGACTTGTAATCCACGTTCAAAAAACCCAATCCCCTTACGGCTATTCCCTCGTGCTGCAGTCTCTTACCTTGTGCATCTCTTCTTCTGTTGATGCGTCTGCCATTTGTGAATTCTTGAGCGTCAAAGGGTGCTGATTCGTCACCTTTTCACTGACTTCTGACTTTTTACCTTTTGCATTCTGTTCTTTTTCCGGAATCTCTGCCGATGCCTTCTCACATCCCACTTCCAAGTGTTTGTGATGTTCTTGCTTTTCTCTTTCTCCCGCTCGCTCCGTCATTGGCGCCTCGTCGACTTTGCAAATCTCTTTCGTTGTGGGCTTGTCTTGCAAGTCTAACTTAGATTCTGGTGCTACTTGTGAAAACTGCAATGTTTCTCCTGAGTCAGTTTGTAAAGTTTCGTATAAAGCGGGTTTCACTTTTGTTGACTCCGAGAAGTTCTTCTGTTCCTGATATCTACATTCCGTCAATTCACTACTTTTCGACACTTCTGATATTTTCGATACGTCATTTGTGTCGTGCGTGTTTCCGGCAATTTTATTTCCTCCTTCATCAAGATGCAAACTGGCTCTCTGAGTGAAATTGGCAGACATTGTGGAAGAAGGCCCAGTATCTGTTTCGTTGTTGAGAATCGTCGGATTTTGTACGAGGTCTGTGGTACCTGCTTCTATTGCTGTCTCGGGACAAATCAAAGGAGTATTGCCATGATTTATTGAAGAACAGTGTGTAATCGTTTCGATGGCTTCTTTAGAAACTGATTGATCCGAATTTGGCCAAGAAACACGGGAAGTTCCTGATTCAGTTTGCTCTTGATTTTCGTTTTTACATGCAAGCTATTGACGGTCTCTGCAGAATCGACAAGAGTTTCTTGCACATCCGCCGCACTAATGACAACCACTGGAATTGTGAGATCTCTGATCTGAGAATTACTTTCAGTCACTGCAACGTTTGATTTGACGTTATTCTCATCAGTGTAGGATATTACTTTGTAGACGTATTAACCGTCGCTGGTCGTTTCAAAGTTATTAGTCTTTTGTGTTGGCGCTGTCTCGATTTTACTCGTATTATTTTCCACACCGGGTGTCGCCACGACTGTGCTGAAAGTAGGATTTTTCACATCCGCTTGTGTAACGTTTGCACTTGAAAATGGTACTTTGAGAATCGGTATTTGTAGTCCCGGATGTTCGTTTGGAGAAGTGGAAGAAGATGAAGATGTTGTGGTTGCGTCTGTGTTTACAATCAGTTCCGTGTCGGGGGCAAACGTCACACTCTTCCTAGCCGGTCGATTTTTGCCCTGATTTGCCACCTCAGGCGAAAGCTGCGTCGTGGTTGTCAGAGATGCTTCTATTTTGTCTCTTCGAGATCTCGATTCTTTGTCGACATCTTGTTTACGATTATCCACATCTGTACGAAATAAAATTTCAATTTAAAAACTCGTAATACTAAAAAAATAAGTTATAATATTTTCAGAACACTGAACAAGGGTATTCAACCAAAGAGTACGAATTTATTATAATGATTATTTTTATATACAATATGTAAGTAAACTATAGTGAAATTTAGGTTGAAGTGCTATGACAGAAAATAGATGATACAATTGAATGTGTAGTGATACTCACCGGAAAGATACGTGCTGATCATATACCATAAAGCCGATGTTCTTTTGATCAACTCGTCGCAGTTGCTTTCAGTACACTCGCGGATGTCATCTTTCTCCGCCGATGCAGACTGGATAACGTCTGTTGCTGTTTGATCAGCGATTTCCATAAAGTACTTCTCAATTGACGGTGGAACTGGCTGTATTCGCACAACTAGAAATATGAAATGAAATAAAACATTCAGTTTATATGCTAATTATTTGAAAATGAACATCATTCAGAATTTGTATTTCTTAGTTAACCGAAATATCCTTTTTGTGAAAGAATTTTTGTTAGTTATGAGAAAGCTTCATAATTTCCCCTAACACGACATTACGTAAGCGGAAATGGTTCTTTTGGTATATAATGGGTGTCCGGGGAGGAAACGTTGAAATTTCGAAACTCTTAAGACAATTCTAAGCAATAAACTATGTGGATATTCCGAATGGTTGAGCCGCATTAAGCACTAAAAGGTTGGTTTGAAAAAATGATTTCTAAGCAAAAATTTGCATTATGTAAGCATAGAAACACCTCAGAAACATGTAAATTATTTATTATTTACAAAAGAAATTAATATATTTGCTCAGATAGAAAAATTAAGCGAGAAATAAAAAAAAATCAAATTGGGTAAATTGGGTGCTAATCTATAGGATGGAACCTTCTTGAACATTCTATTACATTTTTGTTGGTACGGCGCTTCCCGCTCACCTACTCAGAAATGTGCAGAATCTACAATTTAATGTGAATGGGAGGGACAGAGAGCGGCAGAGACAGACACAGCGATAAGGGGAGGGAGGGAGGGAGAGACAGTGAGAGAGTGATGGGAGGGGAAAGAGCGAGATGAAGGGCAGAACCAGGGTCCTTCAACTTCCATATAACGTGATGGAGACCATTACAGTGGCGCTCTCTCCAGCAGCACCTTACCGGAACTAAAAAAACGAACTACTGCCAACGATACATCAAACGTATGTGGCTGCTACGTAGGTTCGCATTGCGTTCAAGCAGGCGCGTAATGCTACAAAAGACGGCGTCGATGTTCGCGCTTTCTTCAGCGGTTTCTTATATGTATATATTTTGAATAAACGAACATTTAGAAGAAACTTTTCGTATATCCCACAATTTTTAGGTGCCGATGTTGGCGAGCCCGTACCCGGCGACACTAGCGCTTCCTACAGTAGGACCCTCGAGCTTTGCCCCCGGTTTTGATGGAGAGTTGCAAGGCCCTGGGCAGAACAACGTCTGCCGGGTTATCCTAGTCTCTAATCGTGAGTTGTGGGTGGTGTGGTGGGCCCACCTGCGCGAGCGCCGGGCAGCGCGCGAGCAGCAGCGCCCGGGGGGAGGGGGCGCGGGCGGCGAGCAGCGCGCGGCGCTGCCGGTGGAGGGCGTCGCGGGCGTCGGCCAGGGCGCGCGACCGCCGCCCCAGCAGCGCCCGCCCCAGCGCCTCGCTCCAGAAGGCCTCCAGCGGCGCGAGCACCTCCACCGCCTCTGCAACGCCACAACGCTTCATTACACTCCACTGGGAAACGGTGATGGAGAAGAACCGGGAAAGGTGGCTCAGGGTGTCAACTCTTCCCACTGTCGTGCCTCTGACCGGTGTTACACATCGTGGTACCATAACGTCATGCTGATTAGAAAACCTCGTAACTCAATATACCCTCCTCTATTTTCTGTTTATATGATGAAATGATGAAATATAATTACTAAACAAGAATAATAAACAAAAGTAAATAACATATCGAACATCTTAAATAATTGGCTTCCCCGGTATTTATAAAATTCAACGAGAAAGGAAACTAAAATTCTGCTTCCCAGTTTTTTTATTCTTTACATTATAAAACTGTCCAATCTGGAGTTACGAGGTCCACTTATTTGTATGATGATGATATATTGTTTCCAATTGTTTTTGGAAAATACCTTCTTCTCCGATACTGCAGCGTACGGAGTTAATTGTATTCGTTTATTAGTATCTTATAAGAGCCAACTAGTGAAGAATTTGAGAATCGTGGGAGAAAAAAAAAAGGATCGTTGTGCAACCGGTGTTTTAAGTACCGCCTTTCGAGCGTATCAGCGCATTCATTGCCAGAGCGTCGTCTCTCACCGGCGGTGGCGCAGCTGAGCTCGAAGCGTCGGGCGAGGCGGAGCGCGCACGCGGCCACCTCCGGCAGCTGCGGCTCCAGGCGCCGCGGGGCCAGCGCCGCGCCCAGCACCTCGCGCACGCGCCGCCAGCGCCGCCCTGCCACACGCACAGCACGCACTTTGCGTCGGGAGGCACTCCTTCCAACACTCCCCCTCGAGGGAACAAACAGGAAGTTATGCATCAAGAGGTATTGACCAGAAACAACCAAAAGTACAATTCCGCATCAGCCTTACTCCCATCAATAAGGAATGCATTAAGATATACTGTCGACTACGGTTATAGTGAACCTAAGTCACTGGTCTCGTTTCACTTACATTAAAAAGAAGCACAACAAGATTCAGTTATAGTGAACTCTGAACTTCGGCTGCAGTGATCGTAGACAGTACGTCCTGAAAATTGATTCCTTCTACAAAAAGATATATCACCTCAGAGCCACAAAATCCAACCCCAGGTAGCTTGGAAAACATATCGTTGGCGACAGGTCATAATCGAAGAAGTGTCCCATGAGGTGGAGGTAGGGGACTTGCAATGAACACCTTACTGAGGATATTGATGTGGAAGATGATATAAATGAAGGTGCTCCTACAGTGCAAAAGGCTTTGAAGGGTGTCGAGACTGCATTACGATGCATAGAGAGAGTGGACAATGCACAATCAAATATGGAGGGAGCTGGAACTCTGGAGAAGGATGTAGAGAAATTACTAAAGAAAACTACGTGGCAACTATTGAAAAAAAATTTTTTTTTTGTGGCCAAATAAATGTATTAAATTTTCAGTACGTGCTGTTTATGTATTTTGCTATATCTCTGTATCCATAAAAAATTTCTATTATGGAGAAAATTATTTAATTTTGGCATCATCGGATGTGGTGAATCTCTGATATGGTGAACCAAAAATGTTAGTCCCCAGAAGTTCACTATAAACGGAGTCTACTGTAATTATTAAAATTAGAGACCTACAGTAATATAACATTTCTTACAAAACAAACACTAACAGACTCGCTCACGTCGATAAGCCTTTCTCTCAGAAGGAAAATACCTGGCGAAATTTGCAATAAAAGACATTTCTTAATTTGCCCTAATGAAATAACACTTGCTAGCGTCTTTACGTGTGCGTTAAAGTCGTTGTGAATGTCTCCTGACACGCCTTGGAACAATGTTGTCACGGTCGATGCCACGAGCGGGAGTCTGTGACACGAGTGCCACGACGAAATCGCCTCTCCACGCAGTTCACGCGCCGCTAGAGACAACGCCAACAATGCTATTGTAAAACGGGGGGGGGTTACTAATAGTTTCCTCTCCTAACGCTAGTGGCACAGAGAAGCTCGCGGCATGGCACGGCGCCGCGAGGCGTGGCACTGCCACCAGTAGTAGACCTTGCCACTACTGCCTTGGAGCGATGGGAATGAATGTACCTGGCAGCAGGTCGAGCTCCTTGTCGAGCAGCGGGTGCAGGGGCCGCGAGAGCGGCGGCGGGGCGCAGCGGCGCGGGAACTCGGCCGCGTCGGCTACCAGCACGCGCCGCAGCAGGCGCGGGTCCCGCAGCAGGAAGGCCGGTGAACGAAGATGGAAGACCCCCAGCAACGGCCGCGCGCGCCCCGACCGGTACAACGCCTGCGCAACACGCACACCTACGGCTAGACCAGCAACGTAGCTTTTGGGCGGTACTCGCTCCAAATCTAAATGCGTCTACACACACACACACACACGCACACACACACACACGCATATTCAAATACTCACGCATACACACACCATTCTTTCTCAAACTCACATGCATATACAAACGTACACGCACACGCATACACAAACGCACACGCATATACAAACGTACGTACACACGCACTCGCATACACACGCAAACACATGCAGACGCATACACACGCAACCACATACACACGCACACGCATACACACGCAAACACATACACACGCAAACGTATACACACGCATACGCATACAAAAAACGTACGCATACGCACATGCATACTCAAATGCATGGATGTATAAACGCTCACACACATGCACACACGGTCTTCACATTTGATTGGTATCAGGTCATTTGGGTGTCAGGACATTGGTGTCATCTTCGAGGAGATCAGTGCATAATTCACTCGCTTGTCTCAGAGGGCATCCCCAGATTACGCAGAACCTGGAGACAGGATAATGTGGTTGGGGACACGCTCGCCTACGTTTTCTTTGCGTCGATGTTTGGTAATTGATGAGTGATTTAGTGTCTCTGTACTTGGAAGTGCTATTAGATAGAGCTTCAATCAAATACTGGATGCGGGGATGGAAATATAGAGGCAAAGGCGAACACGGTCACCTACTGTTTCTTACGAAGGGTGGTAGGGGCTAAAAGAAAATCTTCCGATGTTAGTGCCGGGAGTGGTATTGTAGGAAATTCATTGTGAAAGCTAGCAGCAATTGGCCCGAAGTTTGGTCGTGAGATAAGCACCTGCTGGTGCATTGCGAAGCAATGCCACCCAAGGGCTGGGAGGGAAAATCAGGGCATTGACAGGTGTGGCTCCTAAATTGTCTGTGTTTACACGCGACGCAGAATTGGTTGTAAGATTTGAGTACCTTTAGGTTCTGTACAATGGAGCCGTGTGTGAGGCAACGCCATTGAAGTGTTGGTAAGGGAATGCTGGAGCAGAGACATGCTGAGCAGAGGCTCTTGGCAAGCGGCGCGAAAGTCGGTCGTGCACGCGCGTACCTGCAGGTGCTGCGCGAAGGTGCGCTGCCGCAGCAGGAAGGGCAGGGCGGCGCCGACGAAGGGGCGGGCCGGGGCGAAGGGGATGGCGCGCGCGGCGAAGCGGTCGAAGCGCCACATGCCCCACACGTAGACGGCCAGCGCCAGCGCCGTGGCCGCCGCCACCGCCAGCGCCGGGTCCCCCAGCGCCGGCCCCGCCCCCGGCCCCGGCCCCGGCGCTGCGGCCTCCCCGCTGCTGCGCTCCACCTGCGGGAGGACCCAAGTTAAAGTACCAACCGTTTCGGCTTTCATGATCGGGATAAGCACTGCACCCACAAGCGATTATACCAGGCGAATGGCGCAGTAGCATCATAGGACCGAGCGTGATCTTTTCTTCTTTGTGGTTGTTCCCTCTTCCTCTCATTACACACGCATTTACACATACCTCTACTACACTATCACACATGTCGGGAGACCACTCGGGAGTTTAGAGCTTTTCCCGGCTGGGGGCGGTGTCCCACTGGGGGAGATACTTGGAGGTAGTAACCCGCCGAGCAGGCGTGTATGTCGGTGCCGGATCTCATGTATCAGCGCGGGAGGAACCCGGCCGCCTCAAGGGATTATAACAATACGAAACTAATGACCATAGCAGTAGATGCGCGCGGAAACTTAAAAAAAACAATCAGGCAATAAATCAAGTGATCATAAACGAAAACTACATTTTTCTAATGAAGGTTCAACACAGATAATACTTTTTGACATAGATGCTAATTTTTCAAGTATTAATTACTAACTTTTTTAAAAAAATAAGATTTTAACGATGACTCTACCCAAATGTTACCGGCATTTCTTGATTGGAAAATAGTTTTCGTTTTCCTGGGTTGGCATGAAAGTTATTTCCTAGTGATATGTAATTGTGAAATTAATCTGACTTGTGACCCATTCGTTTTAGAAAATTATAATTCCTATTGTAATACATTGATGCCCACTAATTTTGTGTTGCAAAGATTTTAATTTTCGAAAGTTGACTTGTTTTAATGAAAATCTACTTAATGTATATTAACTACTCTACTCAATGGAAAAATAATTAAAATTTCCCGTGGAAATTGAATCACAGTCTTGAGATTGGTCAGCCACGTGCCTAACCTGGCAAGTTATCGGTCACAAGCGTCTTTAACCCCTGTTAGCATGCACCCCTTCAGGTTTGTTAAGGTCACTTGTATGTTAAGAACCTGAATGTTAAGAACCTGAACCTTCTTGTAAGTTAAGAAATTTTACATCCTGAGCAACGGGTTTTAACATCCTTAGCAACGTAAATAAACAACCACCGATTCATCGCAGGCCAACTTTAATACGAAAAAACATAGCAATTTACAAGTCAATAGGAATAAAAGTAACTCATTATTTTGGGGATGATCGTTTTTAATTATAATGTTATTAATTGTCCAATTAGAAAAGTAAATATTCGGTAAATTAGCATCATGTTCATGTTGTTCCATGAAATGAATATCTTCTCCAATAATATTTACTGACGATGTGGTGTCGCCACTGAAATTCGACACGCCATCTTCCACGCCGATAGTCATTTTTTTGTTACCATTTTCATCTTATTTACCAAGGACTCGTCAACATAGGATTCGGCTGCGGCAGAGCTCCGCCACTCACCAAAACGTTTCAACACTGTAACCGAAGCTCCTGAATCGGCCAATGCCGTAGTCGCAGTTTTTCTTAAAGAGTGACTGGTGTATTTTTCGGGGTCTGGGGGACCATGATAGGTGGCTATAATTGTTGGCTCTCCTGCAATCTTGTGAATGCCATGTTGACACGAAGCTGCGTTTTTCCAAGCCTTAAATTCTTGGTAGGCCTTTTCCTATCGTCCTTTGGATTTTTCTGCGATTAAATCTCATGTGACTTCCGCAGCGGATATAAAATTTCTTGCGGAAGAGATTAATTTGCCGCGTCCATCTTCTTCTAGCCACGGTATGGGATGTATTGTTGAAATATATATGCATCGCAAGCAACACCCAACAATATCGATTAAAGTGCCGCGGCAATAGAATTCATTTGTTTCATAGTGTAGTAATGTAAATTGTAGCAAAAATCTTGAGATTTTATAGTGACCGATAAAACACTGAACATACCACGAAATGTTAGTGTTATTAGTGCCTCGTTCAAATTAAAAATCTCGGCACCGCTACGCTCGGCCTCAATTTTTAACTTTTGGCCTCGGCAGTAATAACATTCATAACATTAAAAGTGAATGTGATACGTAACACAATTCTGACGATTTAATTAAGATCTCTCCAAAACGAATATTTCAAAACTATAATCTACATAAAACTGGTTAATTGCAGCAGCGAACGTGCAGCTGAACAAATGATGATCGATGTTTTTGTATTTTATCGAGTTCCTGGGTATCTAACGAGATCATCAACACCTTTTAAACGACTGTAAACTACATAGTTCTCTTTCAATTATCGCGCACTGGATATTAACAACATACAAAATTTAAAGATGTAATTTTGAGGAATAAGTTATATTAAGGAAGAAATTTTCCACTTAGTGATGTAATGGAAGGAGATCTGCCAAAAAACTTAACCTTAAGCGATTTTCTAATATTCGGAGTTTTAACTGAATATCAAATCTGCACAATTTTTATTACCGTATTTTCTTTCATTCAAAAAAAAAACAAACTTAAAAAATGGGTGCAATTTTAAAAAAATCAAAATGGTCTCGGAGCTTTATGTAAAATATCCCCCAAATTAAAAGGTTCGTTTGAAATTTGTGGGACCTCGACATCGCTGAAAAAGATTGTGTGGATGATTTCTTGATTTACGATACTAAACTACACATTTAAAGTAAGTTTTTAAGAATTATTTTCATTACTTTCTTAGAGAGAGATAGAGTTTAATACCATTGTTAATGTTATTTTATAAAAGGAATCATTTTATTTACGGTATTCTTTTGTAAATTTATATTTGGATTATGATTTTTATGTAACAAATTACCTTTTTCGTTTGTAAAGTGTTTTCTTTATATAGTATAAATACAAATTATACAATAGGCTCTACGTTAAAAGTGAATCGAAATGTAATAACTATTGGCAAAAATTGAACCTTAAAAAATGTCATGACTTGTTTGCTACCTCAGTTTCAATTGCACAACCACGCAGAGGTTTGCAACGGGCCTAGGGCCATCGAATTTTAATTCCGCTTTTCTCATAGAGCATGTCATACTATTTTTTGCATACAAATCAGATACCCTATCAGTTGTTAGAGTAATACATAATGTGTTTTTATTTATTTATTTGTCAAAAAAAAACAGTAAAAACTGTATATGACGTGTGGGAAAAGAGATTTACTTGGGCACATTTTCTTGAGGGCCAGAATTTAAAAAAAAGTTTAAGATGTTTAATAGACTCTTGGCATTTACCGCACTAGAAAAATGTGTCTTAATGAAAGGAGTAATGAATTTGATCCCCGAACGAAAAGTGAAATATTTAAATATTGAGGAAAAACTATTAGCAAATTATTTGCGAGAGCGCTGAACTTGGGTAATCAGGTTCACAAATTCTTATTCTAGCAGGAACTCTCATTTAAAATGAATGTAATAAATGAAATTAACTAGACAAGAATGGAATATTGTGCGAAGAATTAATTTATCGAAATATATTATTAATATCGACTTGCCAGTTTACCAAAATATACTGACGTTATCTACAAACTAGTGGTGCTACAGAATGGCCCAGACTTTGCCGATTAATTTTTTATTTTCTTTTTTCTCGGATAGCTATCCGGACTTGTCATATACTCTTGACAGCTGCCATTTATCGCTCCCCAAAGTACATTTTTTTACATTCTCTTCAATTTTCTGTTTCCTAATAAGAACGTAAATATTATTTTAAGAATATTAAATAACAGTAAAACCTCGTCCTAAAGGCCAAATTTCTTTGAAAATTTGGAGCCGTTTTTAAGAAAATGGCGTTTAAGCGATACTATAAATTCGAAATTTTAAGCTCTTTTTCACAGAAATGTTCTGAGTTTTCGAAAAACTTCATTAAAAGTCATTTGAAGCACATTAACTCACAAATACAAAAGTGTCTAAAAATTGCTGGAAATGTGCCTATTAACGGTGTAAGAAACAATTAAAAAAATACATTTGTGTAATCATTTTCTGTAGTAATTTTTGGAAAACAAACAAACAAAAGAATAAAGCAAACTAATGTCTGCAAAAGAGTAAAGCAAAACGATTTTTGAAAAAGAAAAGAATAAAGCAAACTGTCATCTCATAGAGTACTTTAGCATTATCCCTACGAAAAGTTTAAAGAAAAAATTTGGTGCCGTTTTGAAATATTCTTGTTTTTGCTATCTTTTAAAATTGCACAAATTGCCTACAATATTGCGCGCAAAATGCTAAAATTTTGAAAAAATGTACCTAACATTAATGAGTGAACAAAGTTTTTTTGAACGAAAAATTTCTATCTTCAATTTTGAAGTCGTCGTAGAAAGGCACCGAATAAAATTCAAACTTTTGCAATTTTCGAAAATTCAGAGTTTACCATGAAAATCGGATCTTCGCCACCTTAATAAGTGTACTTTACCCTATTGTTACAAGAAATATAAAGAAAAAATTTGGGAGCCGTTTTTGATACAACTCTGAAAATATCACTGGGGCTTCAAGTAAAGTACCGCCTAAAATTACGAATGGGTTTCAAAATCGCAGAGCTTCAACTCAGATCAGATAGACAGGGGTTTCTTCAATTTGGAAAAAATCCTATGCGTGGTTTAGTAGTTAGTGTTGTTCACATAGACCTGACAGACGGACGGACGTTTTTCCGTCAATTGGTTTTTCGGTATCAAGGACCCACAAAACAAGGATTCTGGACACCACATGTTAGAGGATTTTATTTTCTTTATTTAGTAACTGGATTTATCCACTTTTTCGTTACATGAGCCAGGCACTATTTCAAACTTTTCGGACGGATAGTGCTAATTGCACTCTTTAATGTGTGTAAAGTTCATTTTGGGGTATTTTTTGTTTTTGCAAACATTACATAAATGTAATTTCTTTGAAAGATCCCTCACACCCTTAATTGCACATTATCAACATTTTGTAAACACTATTGTATTTGTGAGTGTAAGTGCTCTAAATGACTTCAAATGAAGTGTATCGACCGCTAAAAAAAAATCGGTAAAAAAGAGCTTCAAATTTCGCATTTTTAGCAGCGCTTAAACGCCATTTTCTTAAAAACGGCTCCAAATTTTTCAAAGCAAATTCCCGTTTAGGACAATGTTTTAGTGTTCTTTAAATTTCTAAAATTAATATTTCTATCATTTCTACCGTTAGAAAACCGAAAAATTAAGAAAATGTCAAAAAAGTGTACTCTGGGCGGCGGTAGACGGCAACTGGCAATTCCGAATAGCTAGCCCAGACCAAAGGAAATAGAAAACTAATTGAAAGTCTGTGCCATTGTGTAGTACCACTAGTTTATTATTGAATTACGAGTCAAGAATTTGATTAATGAACTCCTATGTAAAGCAATTACAATGATGTAAATTTTCTGATTATAAAATTTTAATCATAGTATCAATGTGCTTCCTATGTTTTCTTTCATACTTGTATTCCTTTTCTTGTTGCATAAACGAATTTGCGTGGCGTGAAGCATAGTTTTCTCCGTGACTTCATTAATGGAAGTGGTACAAAGTGCTACCGTGTCACGTGTCCGTTATCAGTGTCATGTTTCACACTAGCGCCTATTCCATTTATAGAAGCCTCTATGTAAGTTAAGATATAAACTGTTCTAGTCGGCCCCGTGGCCAAGATCGCTAAGCAAGTAATGTAGTGATCTTGGACCGTGGGTCGCGGGTTCGAGTTTGTAAGTGTTTGTCCTTTCACCCCCTATCATCACCATATCGTTTCATCCTCATACCATAACATTACATCCAATAGTGGTCACTAATGACCTAGTAGTTGATGCGACCTCAAATAAAAAAAATAATACTGTTTTAATTGTTTTCCGGAATAAATGATTGATCGGCAAATATAACAATCTCAGCGTAGTTAATAAAAATACAGATGGATGATTCAAATCAGTAGGTGAGAGTACTATTTATTTCATTAATTTACTAAAAATTTACTGGATTTCACTTGGTGATTATTTTCCTTCCAAATTGATCGATATTCATTTATTTGATATTCATTTTGTAATAGATATTTCTTTTTAAGGTATGTGGATAAATCAATTATATGTTTTGATAGTTGTAAAAATGAAAAGCGAGAGCTAATGTAGATGCACTGAAAAGTAATCAAGTAATATAAGAACACTGAATTAGAAATAGAAACGCTCTTAACTGATGCCAGTGTCAGCCAATGCGAGAGATGTATTAACTAATTTACCATACTACAAAACAAATTCATCTTGAATATGAAATATAGTAGATACATTGCGTGAGAAATGCATGTGAACGCCGAATAAGGCGGGGAGGCACCTAGAGGTGCGTCACGAGCAGCTGCATCAGGGTTGGCAAATCGTACCATAATTATGGAATCGTACCACAATTTACATCCCAAAAAATAAATGTACCATAATACCATAATTTTACCATGTTTTTAATAATTAAGAAAATAAGTGAAATATTACTGATTTTATATTAAAAGTAAGATTGAATATTAGTTCTTGAACTTGAAATAAACCAAATTTGTGGTATTTCAAACTTGAATTAACACAACAAAGTAAATTCTTTTTAGATGCTGAGCGTAAAGACGAGTATACATGTTACGGTACATCAAAGCACTTAAGAACATGTGTTTCAGTTTAACACCAACATCACAGACTGTTGTGAACTTCGCGTTAGTTTCCGAATACACCATTGGTCACATACTGTTAAGTTTTATAGTCTAAAATCATTAAAAAATGCATCAAAATGTACCACAATTACACCATCATTTTGTAAATTTCCATCGTAAAATACGATACCATAATTCTATGCTCCCATTCCATAATACCTGCCAACCCTGGGCGGCAGTGCTGTACGTACGTGTTGCATGGCCTCGCGTGCGCAGGCGCGAAGGGGGCGAGGAGCTCTCCCTCGCGGGCAAACGGCGACTTCCCGTGCGGCTGATGGCGCGGACCGGCGCAGCGCGGCGTGAGGCTCTGTGACTGCGGCCGCGGGCGCAGGCGGAGCGCGGCCTGGGCCGGCCGCGGCGCCCGGGGTCATCCGCGCTGATAACTCCGCGGCGGGGCGGCGCGGCGCGGCGCGGCGCGGCGGTCACGGCCTGCGATTCACAGTGCTCTAGGTCAGGGCTGTTCAAATGCAAGATTTTGGACCCAACTGCTCGCGGTGCCACTCCCCTTTCTCTACACTCAATTCAAAACGCAATTCCTTTCTTCCTCCTATATCCTTTCTTACCCTTCTGTCAGCAATACAAGCAGCGCCTCCCCTCCTCTCTCCTCTCCTTCCCTTCCCTTCCCTTCCCCACTCCTGCTGTTCAGTAGCGGCGCAAATCGTTTGCCTGCACTTATTGTCAGATTGAAATATTGTGACGTGTGGCATCATCGGCTGGACGCGGTTATCCAATCGAGAGGTTTTCATTTCGACTTTAATTTTAGGTATCGAAGCTCCCGATTGTGTGGCCGCGTTACAGATGATGATCTGTCACAAGTCACTATAATTAAATCGGACAATAAGCGCTGGCCCGGGTCACGCCATGTGGACCGCTCACTTGAGTGGCCCTGCTCTAGGTCACAGGAGCCCCAACGCTTGCGTTAGGAACATTTAAAAAAAAAACTAGTGGTGCTTCCAAGGCACATACTTTCTCGCTCTACTTCTATACGGTCCCTGCTATTCCACTACTTCATAAACAAGCAAAAGTGTACTATACTAGCGAACCATTTCGGTACCGAGACCCGACAAACGAAACTCAAATTCAACGAACCTGCACTAATACCAATACGCAACACCAACACCGCCTCTGTCGAACAGAGCCATAAAAGAATAGAACCGACCTATAAAATGGTAAATGCATGACAATGAAACAATCGATAGGATGGTAATACGCTTTACAAACATGAGAAGAGAGACAAAAAATTGTTAAAAGTTAAAAATTTGAACAAATATATACAGACATTTCCACGACATTTATTGCAATTACTTATATTTTAGTCAAAACGTAATTCTATCAATTTTATCATTAGGAGCCGGTAATTTTCAACCTGCGAAAAACATGTCTTTCAAAAATAACCAAGAAAGGCAGCGATAAACCGCATTACGAAGTATTCGTAAGCCTAGAAATTAATAATAATTTCTAAACCGTTCGGGATTGTAAATTTATCGCATGCCTTCTGGTTATATTGTTTTAGAATTTAGCGTTAAAATGCTCATAATTTTACTTAAACTGGTTCATACAGATATATACTAGACAACTATTGATATCACATGTCATACGCTTCAGAAATCGAATAACAGAGTTGAAAAATTATTTAAAAGACGCAGTTAGGGAAAACACAGATAAGTCCTGTATATTTATCTATATTGAATCTATTCGTGAGTAGAAGTACTTCAAATGATTTTCAATAAAGTATCTACACTCTTCAATGTTTTTTTCCTGCAACATCACATTCATCAAATTAAAATCCCTCTCAGGGGATCGAACTCGGTACCTTCCTTATTGAAGATCTCAACCCGAAGGTGCATTAACCAACCGCGCTACGGGACCGACTTGCGGAACAACTGCTAATATTTCAGTCAAAACGATCTTGTATCACTTCTATCATTAGGAAGCCGGTAATTGTCAACATGCAGAAAACATGTCTTTCAAAAAACATGACCAAGAAAGGCAGCGGTGAACGGTTTACTCCACATAATTTATTGGATGATCGGCATTTGGAAAATAACTACTGCGAGAAAGTATGTGCCATTCTATAGCACCACTAGTTTATTTATATATTTACCTTCCCTTCTTACACACGTGCAGAAAATTTAAAGAAAAAATTTGGAGCGGCTTTTGAGAATTTTTTTTGTCAATTTGAATCGCAATTTACGCAAAAACTATTCGTTTTTCCAAAAAGTGGTACCTGACCTTATTTAAAGTGCTAATTTTGTACAACCGACTTTGTCTGAGGCGAAAATCTCTATCTTCAATTTTACAGTTTTTAAACAGTTTTTTGCAATTTTCGAAAAATAGGACGAAACAACGAAAATTCAACGAAAATGATGCCTACGTCATTCCCTTCAACGTTCTTTGCACTATTCAACAACAAAATATAATCAAAAAATTTGGAGCCATTTTTTTTAATTTACAAAATCTCAAAATGGGCTTCATGTAAAGTATCCTCAAATACTAAGATATCGGTTTCAAATTCAAGAAACCTTGAGACTAGTAAAAATCCATCGGGGAATATCAATTTTGAAGAAAATCGACCGAACGGTTTAGGCGCTAGCGTTGACCACAGACGGACAGACGGACGGAATGCCGTCAATCGATTTTGAAGTATGAAGAAGCAACAAATCATGGATTTGACTACACCACGAGATAGAGGATTTTTTTTCTAAATTTAGCAACAGGTTTTATCCACTTTTTTGTCACCAGACCCCTGCTATAAGAGATTTTCTGGCGAAAATTTCCCATTTTCTGCCGCACGATTACATAACTTTCTCTTCTTACGAAGTATTCGTAAGGCGAGAAAGTAAAAATGTTCTACAAATGTAACCCTTGGTACTCCTTCCTGCTTCCTAATAGTTTATAACGCTTACAAACGTTCTCTTGAGATGATCATTTTATTTCGAACATTTCCCCTTAGGTATTTAAATAAAATTATCTTAATTAGATGAATTAATAAATAATTATCCACACCAATTCTAAGTTTTAATATTTACTAAAACATCAGTGCTCATAGTAAACCCCCGAGAACACTTTTCACATCTTCAGTGGGTCTGTAACAATGCAAAAGAAAATACATTAAATATGAAAGCATGAAAAGACAACAAGAAATAAAAAATATATTTGTATGAAAGATTATGGGAGAAAAATGACTTTAGAAAATTACTTACCATACAAGCAACGTGGATAACACTAAAAAACATTTAGGCAATGTAATGGAAACAGCTAAGTCGCCGACATCTTAAGAAACGGGAGAAGTGAAAACCCTAAAAGGGGGGGAGTGCGGCTGGAAGTTTCGAATGAGCTAATCAATAAAAATATTTAAAATCGAACTGCTTTTTATTAGGGAATGTTCATTAATTTAATCATACATTCATTACAAAATTCATTAAGTGAAAAGTTTTAAAAGTGCCAAATTGTTTCCAAAATGTTCATTTTATGATATTGTTTTTATTTGCTAAGTTAATCGTATCTCGAACTATAAGTCAGGGTTTGAATATGTTCCCTTTATGAAAATGTTACGTCCCTTAGGAAATAAGCTCTTTAATTATACTTGAATTAAAATGCAAACATTAAGAAATAAAGCCTCAGTAAATACTTCTATTACAGTATTTGATAGATCTTTAATAGAACATTGGAATGTTGGAACGTTAAAAACATTAAAACTTCGATTCATAATAAACTAATTTATACCTCTCTTCACAGTTTCAATTTCAGTATTCATTTACATTCCAAACCACTCTGGAATTATTGATTATAATCAATCACAATATAATACAACTAATTCATTACAAAAAGCACTCTTCCCAATCGATGAACTCGAAGCAATCGTCGCACCTTTAGTTCAGAATACCACCGTCGATAATGGAAATAAGCTTTAGCCAGAAGACTTTTTCTTCCACTGCTCTGCGCATATATTAATGTTATTTCTAATGAGTTTTATATTAAATTTAAGTGGGTCATTCTTTCTGGTGATTCAACTATCTTTTATTGAAGATGTATCAGCATGAACTGATTGATTTAATTTATATTGATGTATTCCCGTGAAAAGCAATAGAAACTGTATGTGACATATGAGGGAAAAATATAATCTTCTCTTGAGCTCCAGAATCTTTTCCTGACTCTTTTGTTGTACGTAATTGAATGATGAATAAAAGTAACAAAACAGCGAAATTAACATTAGCTACATTTGAAAAACTAGAAATGTTCGCTCGCGAGTTTTAAAATACTTGGATCAGTAAACGATCTGCAGATTTGAGTTCACTCAACATCTAATTGAATAGCAACCCACACTCCCGACTCTACTGCCACAACTAACAAAAGGAGAGTTCAATAAAACGTGCGCCTAGTGAAGCTACATTTGAAGTTCAATTGATTTCATTGTATTTTGTCAGTTTGTTTTGGTCTTCCCCTTCTGCTCAAATACGAAATACAGGAGGGCTCACATAAAATGCTTCCTTCGAATATATTTTGAACCGCTGAAGATCTGAGATGCTGTTTGTACTAAAACAAACGTGTGCAACGGACAAAAAATATTATGTATATGTCACTGAGGTGACAAAAGTCATGGGATACCTTACCGTGTCGGACCTCCTTTTGCCCAATAAAGTGCAGCAACTCGACCTCGCAAGGATTCAAGTCGTTGGAAGTGCCCTGCAGAAATATTGAACCATGCAGCCTCTACAGCCGTACATAATTACGAAGTATTCGCTGGCGCAGGATGTGTGCACCAACTAACCTTTCGATTATGTCCCACAAATATTTCAAGAGATCTACGTGGCCAAATAAATTGCTCGAGTTGTCCACAAAGCTCTTGAAACCAATCGCGAACGATTGTATCCCGCTGGCATAGCAATTTGTCATTCATAAAAATTCCGTCGTGTTTTGGGAACACGAAGTCCATGAATGGCTGCAAATGGCCTCCAAGTAGCTGAACATTACCATTTCCAGTCAATGATTGGTTCAGTAGCACTAGAAGACCTAGTGTATTCCGTGTGAAAGCCATACCATTATGGAGCCACCGTCAGCTTGCAACTGTGCCTCGTTGACAACTTAGGTCCATGGCTTCGTGGGGTCTGTGCCATACTCGATCCTACCATCAGTTCTTATCTACTGAAATCGGGACTCACCTGAGCATTTTTCCAGTCATCTAGAGTGCGATCGATATGGCCACAAGCCCAGGAGAAGTGCTGTAGGCGATTACATGCTGTTAGCAAAGGAATTTGTGACGATCTTCTGATGTCACAGCTCATTAAAGCCAAATTTCCTGGCACTGTCCTAACGGATACTTTCGTCGCACGTCCTACATATATTTCTGCTGTTATTTCACTCAGTGTTGTCTCTCCGTTGACACTGACAAATCTACACAAACGCCTCTGCTCTCGACCATTAAGTGAAGGCCATTGCGTTGTCCATGGGGAGAAGGTATACCTGAAATTAGGTCTTCTCGGCATACCTTTGACACTGAGGATCACGGAATATTGAACTCCCTAACGATTTCCGAAATGGAATACCTCAGGCGTCTAGCTCCAACTGCCATTCCGCGTTCTACGACAGTCAGTTTCCGTCGTGCGGCCATGATCACGTCAGAAGCCTTTTCACTTGAATCACATGAGTGCAAATGAAAGCGCTGCCCACGCACAGTCTTTTTATGCCTTTTGTACGCGACACTACTGCCATATGTATATTTGCATATTGATATTCCATGGCTTTTGCCACCTCAGTGTATTATGCTGTATTTTTGCACTTTCCCGCCCTTACAAAGGTACTACGGAAGAAGAAAAAGTAATGTAATCCTGCGCCGTGGAAAATGGCGAATGTTCTACAGAAAAACTGTTTGCTGGGTCCTGATAACGCAAAAGTGGATAAATCCTTTTGCTTTACATAGTAGATTGGTTGGCTGGCTTGCTTACGTGACTGACATGCTGTGGCTGTGCTCCAATATTTTACTAATTTTCAGCTACTTTTCTACATATTTCAGGTGACTTTTGCTGTTAAACTGTCTTCTTTACTTGTTTACTTGTTACAGATAAGCTGAAAGAGATTTATATTGTCCGAAGCAGTGAAAAAAGAAGTAATCCAAATATTTGATTTAAAAGACGGCGTAACGGACAAACGTTCATTTCAACAGTGTAAAGACCATTAATATTAAATTTTCTCTGTAAATTAATTGAAATTTGCGTAAAGTTTTAAACTATTAATGAAAGTGTTGTAAAAATTGTGAAAACATAAAAATTCAAAGTTTCGTAACCACAGTAACGGAAAGACTTGAACTTTATATTTAAATTTGTGGAAGTGGTGAATTTCGTGGCCTTTCAGTAGGTAAAGTATAGTAATCTAATTGTATTTATTAGTTTGCAGCTTCAATCTATTAAACACACTGAACACTTTTTGAATTTAATTAATCACATTTAAATACTAATTAGAATCAGATCACCGTTATTTTTAAATAAATACGTAACGTAATTTAAATAGGTTAATACAATTAAATTTAAAAGATAAGTTAGGGAGTAGTTTTTTTGTAGTATTCTGAATTATCTATTTACTTATTTTCATATTTACCACGCACTTGACACGCATTCGTGACATGGCTACTAATCGTTATACACTCTCTACTCTCTACGCTCTCAAAGCCGATCTTCTGAAAGCCTTCACACACATCAACAGTAATTTAGATGAACATATCCGAAGGCTCGAAGAGGTCGTTCAAAACACAGACGGTTGGACAACAATAGGCAACACCGCAAAAACCTCCAACCGTCCATTCGCGGAAGCAAAAACACAATCACCACCACCAATCACGACTCAAAACAGATTTTCTGTATTAGACTACTACAATGAGTTTCCTTGCCTTCCCAATCCTCACCACCCCCACCCATCATCGACACGTCCATTCACAAACCAACGCAAACAGGCTAGCAAGCGCAAAGTAACAAAGACACGTAGAGTTGCGCAAACTGGCTCACCAGAAAACAAGGACATTCCCACTGAGCCCATCAAAAGGTACTCATTTTAGCAGATAGCCATGGGCGACAAATCTCCTCCCTGCTCAGTGAGAAACTCCCAACCAATTTCTCTGCCATGTGTGTGTTTAAACCTAACGGGAGGTTTGCCGACGTGACCAGTGAGTTGGACACGCACACAAAAACCCTCACCAAACGGGATACTGTAATTATCATAGGAGGGCAGAATGACATTAATTTGGGTGGTCACTTTACACCTGAAGAACATGTTGACAAATTACAACGTGCCGCCCAAAACACGAACATTGTAGTCTCGACTCTGCCCTTCTGGTACAACAAGCCCACACTATGCAAAGAAATTAGTCACGCAAACAACCAATTGAAACTGCATCTGAGAGACACACATGTTAAATTGTTTGAGCTAAACTTTCTCTCAGAAAAACACTTCACCCGACATGGTCTTCACCTGAACCTTGTCGGAAAACATGCACTCGGTAGTGAGCTTGCAAAACACATCATTTCACAAACTTGGCAGTGTCCTGCCCAAGACCCATCCCCACCCACACCTCCTAGTTCTCTTCCATCCCCTGGGACCCCTTTGGACCCAATTACCTTATCTCCTGAACCTAATCCGTGTATTACCTCTCCCACTATTCATTCCTCTACATCTGTCACCCCTCCTTCCTCACCTCTTGTCACTGCTGGGACACGATACTTCCTTCGACCACGCACTCGAGGTAAAAATGAAATAAATAAATAAATAAATAGCAACTACAGTCAGATGCAGCAGAAAAACATCCGTGTAGGTACATGCAAAAGATTCGAATAATGCATCATAATGTGCAATCTCTTTCAAATAAAATTGAATTTATCGAGGCAGCATTACAATGTGATCTAAGACAAATAGATGTTTTTTGCTTTACAGAACATTGGTTGTCTCAAAATGATATAAATACACTCCAAATTCCTAGCTTTTACCTTGCAGGATCGTATTATAGGGCGAGGGAATCAAATAAGGGCCCTGCTTACGGAGGTTCGTGTATTTACATAAGAAATTATATTGATTCTACCTTCTTGTCAGAATTCAATTTATATGCAGTTGAAAAAGTTTTTGAAACAACAGTAGTACATCTTACTACGCTCAAAATTATCTTACTTTGCATTTACAGACCTCCAACAAAGCGAGCTTCAGATTATTTCACTTTCTTGGAAAATCTAGAGATAATTCTGAACAAAATTAGTAAACTCTCTTTTAAATCCATTGTTGTATGTGGAGATTTCAATATTGATTTTCTGAGCGAATCCCAGGAAAAAGAGCAGTTTCTCAATTTACTTCATTCTTGTAATTTAGACATTACAGTGAATGTACCTACACGGAATACGCTTAAATCACAAAAAGCATTAGATCAAATTATAATTAACAAAACCACAACCACATATGAAATAATAACGAATAATCTAGGATACAGTGACCACGATGCACAAATTCTTACAATTACTAAGAACATAAACACTGACACAATAAATAATACACGCATGTGCAGAGCATTCACTAAAGTTAATATAAAATTATTTACGGACTACTTGATGAAGGAATCATGGGACGAAGTTTATAACGCTGTTGACACAAATGAAAAATATAATTTATTTTTCTCCAAGCTTTCAATTCATTTTAACGCGTGCTTTCCTCTTAAAAAGAGAAAATTAAACATTTCAAGCAAAAGTAATACTTGGATCACACAAGGAATTAGAACATCGTGTAAAAACAAACGTACGCTTTACTTTATTTCTAAACATCATAACGTATCACCCGGTTTCCATATATACTTCCGAGAATATAAAAGAATTTTAAGAAAAGTAATAGTTCAGGCAAAAATAATGAAAACTAGTCAGGACATTTTGAGCGCTAGTAACAAAACTAAAGCAATGTGGGATATCGTAAAAAATACAACC
Source organism: Acheta domesticus (assembly GCA_031308135.1). Classification (NCBI taxonomy): domain Eukaryota; kingdom Metazoa; phylum Arthropoda; class Insecta; order Orthoptera; family Gryllidae; genus Acheta; species Acheta domesticus. Next base: position 125,699,245 of record JAHLJT010004567.1, on the reverse strand, counting down.
ACATCATCTCGATACCTTGTAGAGAATGTTATTTTAAAGGATAATGAAAGATAAACGAGTAATCCGGAAAAAGTTGCCAATCTCTTCAACAAACACTTTTCCAGAATTGCGTCTGATCTCACGAAGGGACTAAAATCACAAAATTCAACATTTTACACTTCCCAAAAAATTTCAGATACGATGTTTCTTCCCGAAACGTCTCCCAACAAAATCCTCAGAATAGTCAGTAAACTAAAAAATAAATATTCATCTGGTTTAGATGAATTTCCGGATTGTTTATTAAAAACTTGTGCACCTGCCTTTATACATCCGTTAACTCACATTTTCAATGCTTGTACAGGAATATTTCCAGATATTTTCAAAACCGCAAAAATTAAGCCACTTTTTAAAAAAGGGAACAAAAATGATATTCAAAATTACAGGCCAATTTCTCTTTTGTCAGTTTTCTCAAAATATTAGAAAGGCTTTTCTACTTACGAATGGAAACATTTCTCAGGAAAAACAGAGCGTTTTCAGACTCACAACACGGTTTTAGAAAATCAAAATCTACGGCAACTGCCATTTTTTCTTTTCTCAAAGATGTTGCTTCATCAATAGACCAAAATGAAATACCCATTGGAATATTCTTAATCTCTCGAAAGCTTTTGACGTTATTGACCATAAGATCTTGCTCTCAAAATTACCTTCGTATGGAATTCGTGGTATTGCCCTAGATTGGATAACTTCTTACCTTAAACATCGGACTCAAAGAGTAGAAATACCATACTGGCAGGAAAGGACATTACATACTTATATTTCCAATTCTTTGCCAATTGTGCATGGGGTCCCGCAAGGTTCGATCTTAGGTCCTATTCTCTTTCTGTTATATGTAAACGATATGCCCTCGTCTATTAAAAATGGAAGAACGGTTCTGTTTGCTGATGACACGAATGTTCTTTGCAAAAAAGAAGCAGTAAATAGTACAATTTCAGAAGTTTCAAATTAGTTTAATAATAACAAATTAATTGTTAACGAAAGAAAAACTGTTTCAATGCATTTTTGCATCTCAAATCGGAAATCGCATGTTCCATTGAAAATGAACAATATGCAATTAGCTGATGTTGAGGCAACAAAATTTTTAGGTCTTTCAATTCAATCAAACCTCAAATGGAATGTACATATAACAGAATTAAACACTAAATTAAGTTCATTATGCTATGCATTCAGAATTCTTTCAAATTCTGTCAGCCTTCATGCAGCTCGTTGCGTTTATTTTGCAAATGTGCATTCCCGCCTGAGATATGGCATAATATTCTGGGGAAGCTCATCCTGTAGTATTCAGACCTTCAGATTGCAAAAGAAAATTATTCGAATAATGAAAAAATGCCTTCCACGTGATTCCTGCAAGCCTCTTTTCATTGAGCTGGGAATCCTACCATTGCCTTGTCTATTTATTTACGAATCTGTAATATTTGTCAAAAATGACCTACTTAACGGAGGGAACATATTTTCATGCAATATTGTTATTTATAATTACAACACACGCCGTAGAAATCACGTGCATCAAGTGTCAGTATCAACAGCTCAGTACAAGAAATCAACATACAATACATGTACGTTACTTTACAACGCATTGCCAGATGACATAAAACAATTAAAGTCGGTATACAAATTTAAGTTAAAAGTAAAATCTTTTCTGCTGCAAAACTGTTTCTATACAATTAGAGACTATACTGATCGTGAAAAAGAAAAATAATGTAACAAAACAAAGATATATAATGAATTAGTTTATGTTTGCATTGTATACATTTAAAAAAATATTTAATACGCCTGTAACAAGTAATGTACTTCAGCTTCCGGGTCAATGACCCCCATCTCGATCAGGTTTTTGTCCAGTTTCCCTGATCCATAGAGCAAATGCTGAGATGGCCCCTTGTTTTGCTTCTGGACGTAAATGTAGCTTCACTGTGCGCACGTTTTGTTGAGCACTCCTTTTGCTTGTAGTTCATTTACAGTTGAAATTGATTTTCTATAACTCGGGAAAAAACATTTTTCAAATATCTTTATTTTTCTAAAATAATTATTTTCTAAATTAATTTTTTCGTTTTCGTTTTCGTTTTTTTTTTAAATAAAATTCTGGCCCTCAAGAAAATGTGCGCAGATAAATTTCGTTCCCCACACGTCATATACAGTTTTTACTGTTTTTTGACAAAAAAATAAAAATAAATAAATTACTTCCCACATGGTGAAGCCAAAACCCAGCATATTCGTAGAAGAGAATGAAGGACTTAGGCGTAGAGCCATTCTTAAGTCGATTTCCCAAACGTTGCGTGCGGTTTGTGTTTCTGTAGTTTTTTTAGCAGTTCTTCGTGTGTCTCTTTAGTGCAATCGTGACACGGGTAAATGGCTGATTCTCGCGAACAACGTGTGGCTGTGAAATTTTGTTTTTTACTTGGGAAGTACGCTGATGGAAGTGTTGCGATGATGCAGTGTACAAAGCATAAGCTCTTAGTAAAACTCAAGTATACGAATGATTTTCTCGGTTTAAAAAGGGCGAAATGGACATTAATGATCAACCTACTTCCAATCTTCCTGCAATTGTACGAGCCGAAGGCAACAACGAAATCTGTAATCTCATCCGTGAAGATCGACGCAGGGCAGTCGATGAATTCAAAGATTTATCCGAGTTGTCCTGGGGCTCAATTCAGCTCATTTTCAATGATAATTTGGGAATGCAAAACTGTCAGCGAAGTTAGTGCTCAGACGTCTCACTGGGAATCAAAGGGATTAACGAGTTCAAGTGTGTCGGGAAATAAAGGATGCATTGAAAGAAGATTTAATTTTTTTTGACAAAATCATCACAGGTGATGAGTCATGGTATGAACCGAAGGCAACAACAAAATCCGTTCGATCCAGAAAGTAAACAATCAAGTTTATGGAAGTCACCTGGCTCGCCTCTTCTACAAAAAGCTAGTCATGTGAAGACGAATGTGGAAACAATGTTTTTTTACATCAAAGGAATCATTCACTCCAGCCTTCCTTCAATTGTACGAACCGCAGGCAACATGGACAAAATCCGTAATCCGGATTTTGTCGATTTTGTCGTGGCAGAGAAATCAACGAATTCAAATATTTAGCCCTTAGAAGCAGAAAGTAAACCAACAGTTGGATTCAGAGGTTATGGGAAGGCTGCGCAGAAGTTTAGCATGAAAACGGCGAATACCGGCGAGTGGTTCCTGCATCATGACAATGCTCCCAATCACACGGCTCTCAGTGTTTGACAAACACCCTGATCCATGCGCTCTATTCGTCTGATTTAGCTCCTTCGGACTTCTTCCTTTTCCCTTGGATGAAAATGCACTCGAAAGGAAAGCGTTTTATGCGATGTCAATGACAGAAAACCCAAATTATCAACGGTGCCTGCAAGTATCGAAGAGCACGAATTTAAATGGTGCTGCCAACAGTGGAATAAATGTTTAGACAAGAGCATTAATGCTAAAGAAGAGTTCTTCGAAGGCAATTAAATTTGTTTTAAAAAAGTACGTAACTTGTTATAAAAAATCGGTTATTTTTGTGTCCTCCATAGTATGTTTGAAGACCAAGAATCATAATTTTTATATTGAAATTGATGTAGGTTCTTCCTGTTGATCCTGGTATATGATTAGATGCGTAGATGGTACGATTTAATATGTATTGACCATAAAACCAAAGTTTTAATTCCTGGAATTATCACTGATTGATTCTTTATGGTCAATACATATTAAATTCCTTCTACCTGTCCGTCCACCCGTCCATCCACCCGTCCATCCACCCGTCCGTCCACCCGTCCGTCCACCCGTCCGTCCACCCGTCCGTCCACCCGTCCGTCCACCCGTCCGTCCACCCGTCCGTCCACCCGTCCGTCCACCCGTCCGTCCACCCGTCCGTCCACCCGTCAGTCCAGCCGTTCGTCCGCCTGTCTATCTGTTTTAAAATTAGATATTGAAAAATGTTATTTACTGGTAGATTTACTTTAATTAAATTATTTCTTGATCGTGCAACGTAACATCTGATATTTACTCCCAAGTGGCAGCTGAGTCTTGCGACACGCAGTTTGCCGGGACGGAGTCCGCGACTCTTGATGCTCTTGATGGTCCCGGCCAGTATCCGGCTGTCATATACGGTTGAACGCATGGTCTCGCGGTGAATGCAGACCAGTACTGCCCGCCCGACTGTAAGCCCGTCTGTCCTCCTCTGCCTCCGTCTTTTCCACTCTCTCTCCGTGTGCCAAACGGTTGAATTTTTACACTTTTCTAAATTTAGAGATTCCAGTTAAGATTGTAATATTGTTATATTTAGAAGCGACCTTTACTCTTTTTGAGCACGACGTTTTAAGAAATAAATTGGGTTTCTTAGAAAATGTGCGTCGAATAGAGCACCCCTAAAATTCAAAGGTCCGTTTGAAAATATGTGAGACCTCGAGATGAGTTGAATCCGTCGTGAAAATCAATCATGATGATTATCAATTATGTTTCTTGCTGTTTAGGCGGTAGTGTTTACCAACTAATATGTTTTTCGGTAACAGACACATCCAAAACTTCTATTCCGTCAAAATCTGAAGATCGGTTCATTGTAACATTGTCCTTACTATGTACACAAGAAAGGAACTGCGATTTTGCTTTCACATTCACATTTCCTGTTTTGGAATTATGTTCACTTTCCCTGTATCCTATTTCCTTTTCCTGTATCAATGTTCTTTTGTGTAATTAAGGGATGTGAAGGCGAAAAATGTGAGATATCGTATCGATTAGTAACACATAAGTATGAGAATTTCTTAACATTTAGGATAAATAATTTAATTATCATTATGAATGTGCATAAAGTTTTGCGAGTTAATCATTTTGTTGATAATTTCAACAAAAATAATGTTTTCACCCTGACAATGCAACATTTAAAAAAATGTCTTATCATGGTGATCAACGAAATGAAGGAAAACTAATTCATCGTGACGATTCGTTTTCTTTCTACTCAAACGTGGAGCGCATGTTTGTTAGGGAGACAAATAGCTTTGATTTGATACGTTATGATTCACTGATATCTGTGATCATGAATGAATTTCAGTATCTGATAAGTAGGAGCGTATCCGTATACATGAGTATGTGCTTTCGATATCTCTTTGATTATTATGATTACATAAAAGCACTAAACCACAAACAAAACCTTTCACACGAGATACATTTGTCGTAATAAGTTTCAAGGACTTTAATGATAAACTAATATAAGAATTTGATACTTTTGGATTTTATCAATGTAGCTACTTCCGTTATTCTTAGCGACAAAACTTAATGATTAATAGAGTGATTAAGAGTGTGAATTACTTCTAATCATGCTGACACGAGCTTCAGTAGAAGTGCAGATATCCGTGTAATCTTCCGTATAGTTAATTTCTGATTCGTAATTCACGTGGCATTTCGAAGTCACCTGAGACGTCTCCAAAAGGAATAAAAACATTATAAATGAAGGCCTTGTCATAAAGACATCTTCAATGCAGATTAATTTTTTTTGCCCGCGTCTTGGATCACGCGTGCATGCATCCTTACCAGGGCTCATTAATATTATTTCGGTGACAGGTGCATGTAATTTATCAAGGGATCAGCATTTAGCTGGATTCTATTTTTATCCCCCAGGCATGTTGGCCCAGGGGGTATGGAAGATGAAATGATGATAAAGAGGGGTGAAAGGACAGCACACAATTACAAACACAAACACTCATGCCCGAGGCAGGACTCGAACCCGCGATCCTGTGGTCCGAGATCGCCATCACCCTACTGTCTTAACGATCTCGGGTCATCGGTTCGGCGTAGATTAATTTTATTCTTTTTATTTTATTTTTTAATCCAACCACTTACACTTAGAATACAATATTTGTGAAACTAGAGCGTCTTACTTGTAACGAGACGGGATGTGAGTAGCTCAAGTGACGTCATCGTTGGCGCTTGGACAGAACATCATGCTAACAGTTATTACAATGTGTTTCAAATTAAAGTGTATGGCCCTGTGTAACTGAATAGGAACATAAATTTTCAGTTCATTTATTTATATGAGTTCGTATGCTTGGCAGGAGGGGCAGAATATTTACTAAGTCTTCCTGGAAAATTCGACTATGATTTTCACATCCTTGCATGCGTTCTTGTCTCTATAGAATGTATGTATTAAAAGTAATGGATTACTTTCATTATATTTATCAACCCGCTTTTAAGATTTCAGAAATTATAAATCAGTTTTGCACTCTCGGAATTTATAATTTTAACTATTATTAAATTACAGTTGTCTTGTAGATTCAGAGATGTCCATCACACTATTATGTATATTGTATATATGACAATTCCATTGCGGGTTCACGGGTTTTGGTCCAAAAAATTACGTATTTTAGTTTGCCGACGTTTCGGAGTTTATTATAGCTCCATCTTCAGGGCTGGACAAGTTTTCACAACACGGTTATTAAAATATTTCACAGTTACAATTATAATTTTAAAAAAAATTATAAAAACATTGAATATATATTACAAAGAAAATTACAAATTAAATACAAAGAAAATTACAAATAATTACAGAGAAATAGGAAACATACCTTACTATGCGTGGGAAGTTACATAGAGAATATGAAAGTTCACATCATGAGAAACAAGCCACACAGGACAGCATGCCTGCATGTTCCTGAATGGACTAGTGAACACCCTGGGAGCTAACCAATGGCTATCAAGAACAATAACTGGTACAACAAGAGTCAAAGTGAGGTCACACACTCATAAGCTAATAATTAATTGTATATATATATATATATATATATATATATATACATACATACACATACATATACATACACATATATATACATATATTCATACACACATACACATACATACATACACACACACACACACACACACATATATATATATATATATATATATAAACTAGTATATAAAAAATAAAACCTTCTGCATGAAAATGTCTATTGGATGGATCTGATGGAATATGTCTATTGTACATCACTAGTTGTTATAAATTACTGACAGAAAAATTATGATTTTAGTTAAATTTTATCTTTTTTTATTAATATATATATATATTTTTTTTTTCTCCCTCTTTTTAAATATATATTTATTTTCTTATACTTATATTGTATATGCAAGGGGCATCCATACTAGATTCCATCACTTAAACTGGTCGAGCAACACAAAATTGTTTTATGCTTTAATTATTTGCTTGTTATATTTGAATTTTATTGTATTGTTAGAAAGTATTGTGTGAAGTTGATCGTGACCCATCAGAAATTGCAAACCCATTAGTTATAATGGAATGGGAAGCAATATCAAGGAAACAAGAAGATTTGGAATATGTGTAATCAGTAAGGAGCTAACCCGATATACAGAAACAGAAAGGTCCATGGATCATGGAATCTCCCACACCCAAGATGTAATCTGATGATGTATAACTTACAATGAAAATGAGTGAAGATGAGCTGTGCAAGCAAGAATTATCTGATTAGATTAACATAAGTTCTGCTGAGTTTATCAATGTCAGTTTTTTTGTTGACTGTCTTGTGTTTGGTGATAAAGAGCATCTCTTTCAATAATCTTTTATTATAGTTATTTTCTTTGTCCAAGATCTTAGTACCTTCGAAATTGAATTCATGTCTAGATTCATGGACGTGTTGTGCTAGAGCACATAATGGAATTTCTTTTTTGATATCGTATTGATGTTGGTATAATCTTTTCTTTAAATACTGGCCAGTTTGTCCAATGTAACTTTTATCGCAACCCCCACAAGGGACAGAATAAATTATATTGCTCATATTAGCTTTATCAATTCTGTCTTTGGTGTTGCTGAATACAGTATTAGCTAACGTTCTCTTATTGTTAAAACTAATTTTTACACTATCATTTTTCAGTGTGTTGCTCAGGGATATTGACATATACTAAGGATTTATAAGAAGTTTTGTCTTGATTACTGTGATTAATATTACTGTTGCTTATATTAGTTCTGTCATTATAATTGTTGTCAAAGGCAGCATTGTATAGAAGAGAATTTATCAATTTACTAGGGAAACCATTAAATTTCAAAATGTTTTTTATTTTATGCATGTTCGCTGCATGAAAACATTGGTCACTCAATCTGAGGGCCCTGTGTTTGAGTGCCATAGCTACATTAATTTTGGAGGACAGCCTATGATGTGATCTAATGTTCGGATACCGGTCTGTTTTATGCGGTTTCCTGTACCAGTCTATTTTAATAGTCCCATCTGTGCTCCTCATTATTAACATATCTAAAAAGGGGATTTTGGAGTCCTTTTCCACTTCTATCGTGAATTGTAGTTTATCATGGAAACTATTGAAGGTATCGACAGTCAGTTGTTCGCTGCCTCTGGGAATGGATAAAATTAAGTCATCTACATATTTATATAAAAAAGAAGGCTGAAAAGGCAATAATTTGACAACATTGTCCAGTAGATGTTCCATAACTAAGTCAGCTACAATTGGAGCCAGAGGGGAACCCATGGCCACACCATCTACCATTCTGTAGTATTTGGCTTTGTGAACAAGGTATCCTTCATCACAGCATAAACTGAGAAGTTGGAAAAATTCAACTTTAGTGAGTTTGGTCTGAGTGATGCTCTGTAATTTTTCCCACTTATCAGCAATAATGTCCGTAGCTAATTTTATTGGAATGTTAGTGAACAGTGATGTAACGTCCAGAGAGATTATGATATGTTCAGAAGGTATGGTATGAGTTTTAATGTTGTGATAAAACTGAATGGAATCCTTAATGTTGTATTGGTTGCTAGATAAGTTGCTTAAGAGATTACACATGAACTTGGCAGTTTGATATGTGGGGCTGTTGATGAAACTTACTACAGGTCTCAGTGGATTACCCTCTTTGTGGTCTTTCACTAGTCCATAAATTCTGGGGCTAACCCCATTGTGGCAAATGAGTTTGTTTTTTGTGTGCAGATCAATTCTATTGTTTTTGAACAGAATGTTGATTAATTGGTTATTCATTCTAGCTATTGTCGGTGTAGGGTCTTTGTCGACAGCCTGGTATGTTTGAGCATCACTTAACAACAGCTCCAACTTCCTATCATATTCCTCTATATCCATGATGATAGTGCGATTTGTTTTATCTGTCTTTAGTACCAATAGGTTACTGTTTGCCTTGAAAAAATTTTTTGTTTTAAAGACCAATTTATTCCAATTCTCAGTTACCCTATCCTGTTTAAACCTAGATTTATGCATGTAGTTAGTGACAATGTTGGTGCATTTAGCTCTAGTGCTGTCTTGTAGATTCTTTTCTACATTTTCGGAGATTATGTAGTCTATATCAGTTATTAGTTGATCTAAAGGCAAGTTGATATGTGAGTAAGGAATGGCAAATTTAGGCCCTAAGCTTAACAAATCAGCAATATCTTCAGGGATATGTATATCAGTCAGGTTGGTGAACCATTCGCTATTACCCTTTCTACTGTAATAATCATTGTTATCAAGAGATTCAAATTTCTCTCTCTGTTTTCGTTTGATGTTACTGAAGGTCCTTTGATAGTAAATGTTTTGTGACGACATAAAAGAGACGAAATCACCTGGATCAATTATACTCTCCAGCCTCGACTTGTTATTGTTAAGTCTGTTACTAATCAATTTAATATCCATAATAGTATCTTTGATTTCCAAATTTAGAATATCTTTCTTAAATCTATTTGTAATTCTATCTATCTCCTTAGTGAGTGAACTATTTTGTCTAAAGAGCCGGTACGTGCATTTGACATTCTGTATGATATGAAGAGGCATCTTATTTAATCTTCTGCAATTTAATAAAAATAGTTTGTCATTATTCCTATGAGCCAGTTTTCTAATATCATTCGTAACGCTCTTTAAAACAAAAACAGTATCCTCACCGTGGAGCGCCTTAATTCTATTGTAGAAACACGTGTTGTTCAGGTCTTCACCATCCGCCATCTTGTTTATCCCGTTGCTGTAAATCTGCTGTATTTCATGACCATTTTCTGTAGACAATTCCATTGCGGGTTCACGGGTTTTGGTCCAAAAAATAACGTATTTTAGTTTGCCGACGTTTCGGAGTTTATTATAGCTCCATCTTCAGGGCTGGACAAGTTTTCACAACACGGTTATTAAAATATTTCACAGTTACAATTATAATTTTAAAAAAATTATAAAAACATTGAATATATATTACAAAGAAAATTACAAATTAAATACAAAGAAAATTACAAATAATTACAGAGAAATAGGACACATACCTTACTATGCGTGGGAAGTTACATAGAGAATATGAAAGTTCACATCATGAGAAACAAGCCACACAGGACAGCATGCCTGCATGTTCCTGAATGGACTAGTGAATACCCTGGGAGCTAACCAATGGCTATCAAGAACAATAACTGGTACAACAAGAGTCAAAGTGAGGTCACACACTCATAAGCTAATAATTAATTGTATATATATATATATATACATACACATACATACATACACATATATATACATATATATATACATATATATATACATATATATATATATACATATATATATACATATATATATATACATATATATATATATATACATATATACATACACACATACACACATACATATATATATATATAAAAACTAGTATATAAAAAATAAAACCGTCTGCATGAATATGTCTATTGGATGGATCTGATGGAATATGTCTATTGTACATCACTAGTTGTTATCAATTACTGACAGAAAAATTATGATTTTAGTTAAATTTTATCTTTTTTTTATTTATTAATATATATATATATATTTTCTCCCTCTTTTTAAATATATATTTACAAATCTAGTATGGATGGCCTTTGCATATACAATATAAGTATAAGGAAATAAATATATATTTAAAAAGAGGGAGAAAATATATATATATATATATATATTAATAAAAAAAAAGATAAAATTTAACTAAAATCATAATTTTTCTGTCAGTAATTGATAACAACTAGTGATGTACAATAGACATATTCCATCAGATCCATCCAATAGACATATTCATGCAGAAGGTTTTATTTTTATATACTAGTTTTTATATATATATATGTGTGTATGTATGTATGTGTATGTGTGTATGTATATATATATATGTGTATGTATGTATGTATGTGTATGTATGTATATATATATACAATTAATTATTAGCTTATGAGTGTGTGACCTCACTTTGACTCTTGTTGTACCAGTTATTGTTCTTGATAGCCATTGGTTAGCTCCCAGGGTATTCACTAGTCCATTCAGGAACATGCAGGCATGCTGTCCTGTGTGGCTTGTTTCTCATGATGTGAACTTTCATATTCTCTATGTAACTTCCCACGCATAGTAAGGTATGTGTCCTATTTCTCTGTAATTATTTGTAATTTTCTTTGTATTTAATTTGTAATTTCCTTTGTAATATATATTCAATGTTTTTATAATTTTTTTAAAAATTATAATTGTAACTGTGAAATATTTTAATAACCGTGTTGTGAAAACTTGTCCAGCCCTGAAGATGGAGCTATAATAAACTCCGAAACGTCGGCAAACTAAAATACGTTATTTTTTGGACCAAAACCCGTGAACCCGCAATGGAATTGTCTACAGAAAATGGTCATGAAATACAGCAGATTGTATCTATGTTTTAATACACATATTATAAGATATTGGGAACTATGCAAGTAAGACATTTCGGCACGTGATCAATATCGGAGATAAAATAACAGGTATTTCAAATACTTTCAATTCAGAACGTGATTTTTCAGCTTTCATATAACTCGTTGCGCGAACAAATGATTCACTATGTATTCTCGGGGGAGAAACTCATTGTGTAGTAACCAGCCTTTTATAATAGTATTGTAAAAATTGTGAGAATAATACTTCTTAGTTGAAGTTTATGAAAGTTATTTCACAGATAAGGTTGTATAAATGTTTGGTTAACATGCAGAATGGACTCACAGGCGGTAAACCGAGTAATTTTGCCATTTGGAGTACGATAAACAGTATTTTTTATTACGGTTTATTATTATTTTTTTAATTTACTTCTTCTCGTTCGACATTTCTTTCTCTCGAGGGGTTTGAAAACAGTACATTTTATATTATAACGTTTTGGATATGGCCAACTACAGCAAATTAGTATTCATTCCTTCTCGTGAAAACATGGTCTAAAGTTGGAAGATTTGTTCAGACTTCAAGGTTCGGTTTGAGGTGTTACGTTGAAATTAGGGTAGTGCTAGGAAAGGTGTAGAGACAGAAGTTACGGTGGCCTGAGTCTATCCTTGGCGAATCTTGATTTAATACGGGTCCATGAAGCACGACGGCCCAGATTAAATATTGTGGAACAGGGGGAAGAGTAAAGATTTTGAAAGAAATGGTTAGCAACTTTGTTTATGTGTTCGTTTAATGGCAATATATTTAGCTCGCGATGAATTTGGGAATTTGGAATAAACCATGGTGCCTTGAGGGTCTTTCTTAGGAACTTATTTTGGAATGCAACTAACTTTTGAAGGTTACTGGGTGCTGCGCCACCCCATAATGGGCATGAATAGGTTAGAGTGAGTTGAATAATTGATTTGTACTGTAATATTCGGCTTTCAATACTAGTGGTAGATCTAGAGTTAATTAAAGGAAACATTTTCGACGTTTTGACCAAAGCTTTATAAGCAATTGCGTGGTTTCCACGTTAATCTTTTGTCAAATAATACTTCTAGGTACTTCACTGGTGAAGAAGTCCACGGGATGCGATTTCCATTGATGTTAAGTTGGGGGGGGATTTTTGGGTCGGCGTAATGGGAATATCTTTGCTTGACACTTGTTATGATTAAGCTTTATTCTCCATTTCTGAGTCGATTAAATATAATTGTTTACATCGTTTTGAATATTCTCCTTCGCTATTATGATATCACTGTGAGAGGTGAATATTGAATATCATCAGCGTATAAAGCTACGTTGGAGTCGCTTTCAATTATTATTTGATATTCGGATACGGTTTATTATTTGATATTCGGGTAACGACTAGTATAAGCACTAGTGGAGTAGCTGAACCTTTCCTTTGGAGGGGGTAGTCGTAATTATTTTCTAGTGATTGCGTGGTTGATTGTTAGTGATTCCGGGCGCGTCAACTACTAGGGTCAATACTTTTAGTGCATGGTTTTGTTCGGGAGCTGGCGGTGATCTTCCCCCGCTGGACGGCGAGATCCGGCGCCGACCTACCGCCGACTAAAGGGGTTTTCCCCAAGTAGGTATTTTTCACCAGGACACCGTCCCAGTCGGGTTTAGCTCTAAACTCCCGATCAGTCTTTCTGCATGTGTGGTATTGTAGTACATGTTAGTGTAACTGTGTGTAAGGGGAGAGGATAGGACAAGGAAGAGATATGAAAGATCGCGCGCGGTCCATGAACCGTTTTAGAGTACTGATTCGGTAATCACCTGGTGTTAATCGGGGAAATCACGGAAAACTACCGATCATAGCAGCCGGCCGCTAGAATTCTCCTCCATACAGCGACTGAAATCGACCTAGCTAACAGGCTACTATCGAAAATCCTGCCACCGTCGGGACACGAACCTAGGACCTCCCGGTCAGAGGGACTGCAGTGACATCAGTTGATGCCCTGAGCCATCTCTCCCGTTTTTTTCACTGAATGATTAGATTTTCATTATGCGTTAGTGATTGGCAGACCACATTCTGTCGCAGTCAAAGTGATTTCGTATTTTACCCGCCGATTTGTTCATTATTTTTATCTTTATATCCTTTAAAAAGTAATCTTACAAAACATCGCTTGCAATATACACCTTTTGCCAGGAACTATTGGATGATATTGGCTGTGTGAGGGCGAGCGTTGTCATGAACCAAAAAACATGAACCTTGTTGTGCATACTGGGGTCGTACCCTGCGTAGACATTTCATGAAACGGGTCAAAATTTTAATGTACCTTGCAGCATTCACCATCGTTCCCTCAGGTAGAAATTCCTTGTGGATAATGTCTTGACTATCAAAAAAGGCAATGAGCATTGTTTTGATGCGAGATTTTTCTGCCCTGATCTTTTTCCCACGAGGGGATGCAGGAGAACGCCATTCCATGCTTTGCCATTTCGTTTTCGGGTCGTGCCTGAGACACCAGGTCTCATCCTCAGTGACAATAGAGTTCACGAAATTTTGTGTATCATCCGCTGTTCCTTCCAAATCCTATGAAACCTGTAAACGTGCTTGCTTCTGTTCGTCAGTCAAGTGATGTTGCACTAGACAACACGTTTTTCTTATTCCTAAATTCTGGGTAACGATTTGTCGCATGGATTCACGGTTAATCTACAGTTCATCATCTGTCATGCCCACAGTTAATCGGTGATCTTTTATGATTAATTTCCTCACTTTCTCAATGTTTTCGTTACTCACGGAGGTCGCCGGTCTTCCGCTACGGGAGTTGTCAGAAACACTTTCACAGCCTTCTCGAAAACGGGCGAACCACTCGTACACACACTTCATGGACAGTGCTTGATTTCCATAAACACGTATCAGCATCGCAAGTTTCTTTCGGCGTTTTACCAAGCTTAAAACAAAAATTTAAATTTATCTTTTGTTCGTTCATTTTCCTTTTCTCAGTGGAGAACCAACGCATTAAACAAGCATTTTGTAAAACAAGTCTTACACGAAAAAACGACGCTCAACTGAACAACGATGGGGGCAGATGGACAACCCCTGCAGCTTTGTATGTGCAGCGTTTTGTTTCGCCATCGTTGCCAGATCGGTCGTTCTGTCTTCATTCATCGAACTTTATTGTGAAGAGTATGTATTTAGTGTAGCTGAAATGACGTACCGTCACTATGTAATGCAAAGCCATTGTCTCACAATCTCTCTGACATAATTTAGTTTCAACGTTTTCGAAAATGTGCCATTTTTATTTCCCTTATGCTGAAAATCTTTTGGATTAAAACAATCATCAGAGATCATTTGATGCTTCTGCGTTAACAAATATATTTAATGATGAGTTATGAAATACATCTATCAAGTATCTTTTTCGACGTGAGAGCCATTTAGAAAACATACATCTGCTTATATTTTGAAATGTTAAAAGTATTAATCAAAAAGTATAAATCATGTTATAGCCGCACAAAATAGTCTGGGAAACAATTTGAAGTGATTTTTTTTAGAAAATTGTTCTAATTTAAATCAGGTTAATAGTTTTGAGATATGTTCCCCAGGCATAATCCACAAAAGATCTTGCGCATTGCCATATTTTGGGACGTTCAAATATTTTTGAGACTTTGCGTTTTCTGGTTTCCCCATCACCGCGGTAAGGTTGGGGGAATGAAGGTGCAGATTATCAATTTGTAGTAACTATAAAACTTTGATAACTTTATACGAATGTGGTGGGGGAAGGAAAGCAGGGATCGGTTTTCCGCATGCGGAATTCTCTTACAGATACGCTAACGCAAAAATAAAACGCCGTGGACTGTACTGTAAAGCAGCCGTTTATTGCAGTTCGGAGTGGAAGGGAACTGGAAGTGGGAGGGTGAGGGGGAGGGGGCTAGCGGCGGAGGGAGGCGCCCAGCCAGAAGCCGCCGGCGGAGGCCGTGTTGAAGCCCGTCCTGGCCAAGCGCATGGGCACGTTGGTGCGCCGCACGGGCACCAGGCGCACGCGCCGCAGCACGTGCACCAGCGCCACCTTGGCCTCCAGCAGGGCGAAGCGCTGCGCTGCACACAGCACGTGACACCTCATCGCACGACAATCACGTCATACCACTTTTACCCTACATGCCATCACAGGACGTCACATTACATGACATGACGGGACATCCCACTACGTGATGTGATGGGACATCGCCCTACATGTCTTGAGTGGACATCATGCTGCATGACATGACGGGATATCTCACTACATTGCATGACAGGACATTAAACTACATGGTGGAACATAACACTACTTGACATCTCAGGACATTACGCAACATGAGGGGAAGGCGGATTCCGGATGGTAATACGGACCAGCGGATGGGAAAACGACCAGACTGAGGGAAAGACGAGCAGACGAACGGAGGGAGAGGGTAGGGTGACTCACGTACCGAGGCAGATCCTGGGCCCCAAGCCGAAGGGCATGTAGGTGAAGGGGTGGATGCAGTGCTTGTTGGCGTCGCTGAAGCGCTCGGGGTCGAAGGCGTCGGGGCGCGGCCAGTAGCGCGGGTCGCGCTGCACGCCCATGATGGGCAGCCACAGCACGTCCCCCTTGCGCAGGCGCACGGGCGCGCGACCCTCGCCCAGCTCCAGCTCCACGTCCTCCGCGCACTCGCGGTCCACCGCCGCCGCCGGCGGGTACAGGCGCAGCGTCTCTGCGCACGCCCACCACGCCCACTCACTCATGCACTCACACCCACCACACACACCTCACACACGTAGCCCGCCCCTGATCCACCACTCACATGCACTCGCGGTCTGTGACGGTACAGGTGTAACATCTCTGCGCACACCCACCACGCCCATTCACACTCACCACATCTATTCACACACCCACCACGCCCACTCACTCATGCACTCACACCCACCACGCCCACACGTAGCCCGCCCCTGATCCATCACTCACATGCACTCGCGGTCTTCGACGGTACAGGTGTAACATCTCTGCGCACAACCACATCGCCCCTTTTATCCCATACGTCACCTCTTCATCACATGCTCAAGTCCCTCACACCCACGCCCCTTATCCACACCTATGCTCATTCACTCATTGGCACTCGGGGTATGGTACAGGCGCAACATGTGTGGGCATATCCACCTTGCCCACCTCATGCACGCGCGCGCGCGCGCGCGCACACACACACACACACACACGCACCTCGACCCCGATACTCCACTGACATGCACTCACGGCCTGTGAAGATCAGTGCGATGGTTGAGGTGTAGTGTCTCTACGCACATCGCTCCATGCTCACACACGCAACGCTCCTGGACTACTTGTTCAGGTCCAACACACCCACACCCTTCGCTCTCACACAAGCTCGCTCGGTTCTTGGCGCTCAGGGTGGGATATGTGAGCGACATACTCTGGACATAGCTACTATGCTTGCTTTACTGCATAACTTCCGTAATAATTTACGTCACGTTACGCACCAGCATAAATGTTCGACATTTAAAGAATGTGCGCGATTGGCAGTGAAAGGGTCTTTGTGTCACTTTTCCAAGTGCCTGTCTCGGCTCCTATCGTTGCCTCACTCAACATTTCTCGCGTACGCCAAAACTGCTTTAGTTAGGTAAATAACTATTCTCGCTGCTGGCACGAGCGGCCAAAAATGATTTAAATTTGGCGCCGTCCGAGTAATTCAAATATTATAATAATCCTTTGGTATTAATTACTAGCTCAGAACATACATTTTAAACGTCGCGCGCTGGAGATTGAAAAAACCTCCCCAAACTCCGCGCGCTAATACTAACAAAGGAGCAGAATTACTTCTTTCACAAAGTACTTCTGGAGACAAGTTCTTTGGCGACAGATCTTCAACTGTTTGCTCATGCTTTCACACATGACCGCGAGGCTGCAGCACTAACAGGTCACCTGGCAAGCCGCCGTATTACTATTAGAACTTCTGGGAAAAGCTTGGAAGTTTCCGTTTATACGCGCCCCAGGATTGTTGCAAAATTCAAAACTCCATAACAGTGATTTTATAGCAATAGTGTTCTCGCATATGAATGCAAGCATGAGTGTGTGTATTAGCGTGCCGTGCCTATTGGATTTAAACTCGAGACAGTTGGCAACGAGCGCCGACAGTCAGCCATTCAAAGAGCGCACAAGATTTTTCACGCTTAAAAATGCTGTTGATGTATTAACCACTAATTTGCTAGCTGAAATTAATACCAAACTGTGTTCACTCGCACTCAATACAGATAAAGCTTAACTATTTATTCAATGATCACTGATTCTTTCATATAAATCTAACAAGAAGGATCCATTGTGTTTTTGCAGAGATGCAGCGAGAAAATTAGAACCTAAATTTTGTATCACATTCGCAGTTACCAGCTCTCCCATTTACATCGTTGAAGGCTCTCTTTCGCTGCCTGTACACTCGCCTAATATCCTTACCGCTGAGCACCATGTCGAGGTACTTCATGCGCCCCACGGCGTCGTAGTCGACGTCCCCGCCGCTGGCGTCGACGGCGGCGTCGATCTCCCGCTGCAGGCGCTCCTGCACGTCGGGGTGCAGCGCCAGCAGGTGGCAGGTGAAGCACATGAGGAGCGACACGGTCTCGAAGCCCGCGAAGAAGAACAGCACCGCCTGGCCCATGATGTCCTCGTCCGTCATCGCTGCAGCACACACGACAGGCACGCCGCTCGCACAACATGCACAAGGGGTTTCAAATGTGCCACATCCCGTGACGAAATGTTGGCAAATCCGTGAATATTCAGTTGTTTGAGAAATTTATACTTTATTAGAGGGATTTCTGTCTGTTTTTCACAAGTTAATGTTGGTACAGACTGACACGTACAGATTGAGCTACGAGAATTGCTATCAACCCGAAATAACTGAATATATACTATTTTAAAAGTGTACCGTTTTAAAAATGCATACACATGGTTCGATTAAGGATTCGCAATAATAGTGTTCCAGAACGTGTTTATATCTCATGCAACGTGCAACGTTTCCATCCATTTACCTTGGATGATTTGTAACAGAGCCATATTGCATGGGCAAACTTTGTTGTACTTTGGAAGTGTTTTTTTCCAAAATTACTTTACTGACACGTCGCTGTTACCTTTACACATCCTACGGTTACCCATTTGAAATAAATATATATTAGTTTCATGGAAATAATAGAATATTAAAGAACGTGAACGTTCCATTGTCTGTAAAGAAATGGTTGCATTACAATGCTGCTAATACATTTTCAGTGCGTGCTGGCAACAAATTAGCAAAATTTTCCATTTCCAGTATCTATTACTTTTAGAGCGAAACAATTTCTTTTTTCGCCACAAATGAGCATCAAAAAATTCGATTACTTTCGAGAACATTTTGAAGTCATTTGGAGCGGTTTTTTCCCTTCAAAGCTTTTGAGCCAGAGTTCAACGCGAGGGTGCCGCAGGGCTTGACTCACTGGTGCGGGGCTGGCCGTCGGGCGCCTGCGGGCCCAGGCGGCCGTCGCGGGCCTCCATCATGAGCTGCAGCACGTCCGGCCGGTAGATGCCTCTGGCCGCGCGCTCCGTCAGCGCCTCGCGGATCAGCGAGCGGAAGAAGGCGTCGGCCTTGGCGCCCAGGAACGACAGCCGCAGCAGCTGCGCGCAAAGCCACCCGCTTTCATTCAGAAGCGGATCTAGGTATTCAGGCGCCCATGGCAAGTATAGAATTTGCGCCCCTGTCAAGATACTTCAAATGAGGGCTGTTGTTATTTGTTTTAACGGGTATACTCTAAATAGCGCCCCTTATGAGCGGCGCCCGTGGCACGTGCCATGTCTGCCATACCGTAGATACGCCACTGCTTCCATTGTCCGAGCCAGGGCCTTGCAACTCTACATCAAAACTGGAGACAACGCTTAAGGGTGCTACTATAGGAGGAGCTGGTGTCGCCAGGGATAGCTGCAGCTTAGGCTCGCCAATAAAATTTGGCTGATTTCTAAGTAATACGAAAAGTACGAACATTATAAATGTTCAATTATTCATAATATATACGTATAAGAAACCGCTGAAGAAAGCGCGATCATCGACGCTATTTTTGCAACATTACGCGCCTGCTGGCGTCTCGCGAACCTACGCACCAGCCGCGCACGTTTGAAGTATTGTTGGGAGTAGTTAGTGTTTTAGTTCCTGTAAGAAGGTGCTACGGAGAGCGCGTCACTGTAATGGTCTCCACCACGTTATATGGGGAGTTAGAAGGCCCTGGTTCGGGCTTCGGTTAGCAAGAGCGCTTTTGCTTACGGAAAGTAGTTAAATTATTATTGAAAACATTCGTCGGTGATAAGACTGCAGCCTGGAATCTTGGAATGATTTAATTAATTGAAGGGCTTGGGGTAATAAGACAAGCAACACCAGTCACAGCAAGCCTCTCGCTATTAGTTAATATTTTGATCTTGGTGCTTACCTTTTTATCGTGCGTGTTTTTCATTAACACGTTGCTGGTGACGTTGACACCTTCGTCAAAATTCAGAAACAAATTTTATCTACGTATCTAGATTTGATTGGATTAAGACATTTTTGTAATTACATTTTATTGGCCTTATTAACTAAATTTGAAAATTGAAACTTAGAAACCATTCACATGCATAACACTGCATAACCAGAATGACATTTGCCTTAACCAACAAATCCGTGAATTTTCATCCCCATTGCAAAACTTAGTCCATGTGAACACCCGTTACTTCACCCCGACCCACACTGTACACAAATTCTTTTGTGTAAAAATTTCAGCTATATTGATGATTGCTGTACGTTTGAAAAGATCTTAAGCCAATAAAATCCTGACACTTATAAAATACTTGGCTCTTAATTTATATATATATATATATATATATATATATATATATATATATATGTATATATCTTTATATTCATGAAGTCCTTAGCGCAAGCCTTGGGGTGCTTGTCAAAGCGCTAGACAACGACAGTTGGTTCGAACTCCGCACGAGGACGTTGTGTGTGATGACAGGATTCACTTAAGCGGACGTGTTCAATATTTTTTCATATCGGTATATTAGACTAGATTCTCAAACATTTCAATAATTTATTCGCCTACAGATAATTCTAATTATAAGAAAAGTTTCTTCGAAAATGCATGAATACTTTGGTTAATGGTAAATTGCGTGGACCAGATGAAATCATGAAGATATCAAAATTGAAGGAGAAGCTATTATCCCTATTTACTTATAAAGGCTGTTTAGTGTTTCTATTAGCTACGCGAGTGTGCCGATAGACTGGAAATCAGCTGTCACTGAACCGATTTCCAAAAGTGACGATAAAAGTCAGAGTGCGTAATTATCGGCCGGAATTTAGTAGTGTGTAAATTAATGGAACATGTTTCGTGTCCAACGAGGTAGAATATACTACACAAGGTGGCTGACCCTATGGATTCAGCGCTCTTGGTGGACGCTCTACAGACTAGGGACCACCATGTTTTTTTGCAATCAAAAAATGAGAGGTGCAATGGCATGTAGAAGTGTAGAACTGTTGTACTGAATCGATGTGTTGTTTGTTTCAGATCTTATTTCTGTATTGTTGTCTTTTAGTTTATCTATATTTAAATCACATAACTGGTTAGAATAATAATATTGACAATGCCTTCAGTATTTTTGGCATATAACTGGCATATAACGACGTATAACTAGTGGTGCTACAACAGCACATACTTTCCCGTACTATTGGAAACAGTTACGTAGTACTCAAATATTACACTTTATGCGCTACTAACATCTTAGCTATTATTTGAAAACGTCCAATTCAACCGAGAAGCGAACAACTCACTATTTCCATCGCAGTGTTGTCAGAACTATCTGAATTCTACAACTGCGCAAAAATAGAATGCCAAAGTTTTGTAAACCTGTATTGGAAAAAGAAGACTGATACCCTGGACAATATAGAAACGCATTCCACAGGGGCCATGATTAGAGAAGAGTATTCTAAAACCATCTACTCACTACAAATGGTACAGCATTTGGTGCGAAAACTAAATATTTTCATGCAAATATCAACATAAATTAGACAATTATTACTCCTTTTCATACAGCTCCATCAGGTCACAACAATCACACGTAATTCACAGATATTCCCGAGCGCAAAGTGAATTCTCTCTCTCTCTCTCTTACACTCTCGCACACACAACACCAACTCTTTTTTTTTTTACAAACTTCCTACAGAAAGAATATTGACAGACCTGAGGATGGTTCATCCTAAACGTTATGTAATCGTATGTGAACGCCCTTGAAAGGCAGAAATGCCAAACAAGAAGAAATAAAATTTTTAAAAAAGTGAATTCCATTGTTGCAGACCTTGCATTGTCGCTGTTCTGAGAGCTATTAATTTTTTTTACTTTTTCAAATATTTCAAAATAAACAATTTCTAAAATGTTAATGTGTAAATGTATAACAAAAGGCCGAATGTAAGAAACGAACAAAGAAATAATATACAAAATTGCAAATTCTATTTTACGACGCATCCAGCTCTCCAAAGCACAGTAAATTTACAACGGGCTGTTGTGTTTGTCACAAAAATATAGAAAAACTACTTGTATTTTGAAAAAAAATTAAGCATTACCTTATTTGAGGATGTAGTTTTGATAAATATATTTAATTGAGAAAAATTGTATTTTTAAAATTGTAGTTGTAAGAAAACGACGAAAACGAAGCGCAGTCAATTCCGAGCGGGAATGTTTGTCAGGAAATTATAGAAAAACTACTCATATTTTCAAAAAATTCAACATGACCTTATTTGAAGATCTGATCTGATGAGCATATTTCATTAAGAAAAATAATCGTGTCTTCACAATTGGAGTTGTAGAAAGACGCCGAATTTTTAAAAAAAAAATTAAGTTTTCGCAAAATCAGCCATTTTAACGAACATGAAATCTGCAGCATTCTGTTAAGCTTCCTTTATGCTATCTCAGGTCCCAATTTAATCAAAAAACGTTGTGCGGTTTTTAAGAAAAAATGGTTTAAAGAAAGTAAAAAATTGTCTGTTTGACACAATTTTTTGAAAAATTGAACGTCCTTATTTGAAGACCTATTTTTAAGAACACATTTCATTAAGAAAAAATGTATCTTCATAATTGTAGTTGTAGGAAGATGCCGAAAAATTTTTTTTTTGAATTTTTTCAATTTTCGAAAAAGTAGTGTTCAACCATTACAAGACCTACGCCATTCTCTTAAATAATTCTCAGACTATTCAACAACAAAATTTAGTCAGAATTGTTGGCACCATATTTTTAAAATGTCCCAGGGGCTTCATATAAAGTACCCTCCAAAATTAAAATATCGGTTTCAAATTCAAGGGGCTGTGAGATCATTGAGATCAATCGGGGAATATCAATTTTGGAGAAAATCGGCTAAACGGTTTAGTCGCTAGCGTTGTTCACGGACGGACGGACGGACGGACAGACGTTTCGCTTTCAATTGGTTTTTCGATATCAAGGACCCACAAAATAGGGATTCTGGCTGCACCACGTGTTAGGAGATTTTTTCTTAATTTAGCATCTGGATATATCCACTTTTTTGTTACCAGGGCCCGGTAATAATAGTTTTTCTGCCAAAAATCCGCCGTTTTTTCGCGCAGCATTACATAATTTTCCCTATACTGTACGTACGTGCGTACGTATACGGGAAAATAACAGGAGTCATCAAACCACAAATAAATTTTTTTTCAAGTTTTCCGTCTTATTTGTGATCAGTTTGTGTGCTTTTTGCAAAAACATTAACTTTCAGTTGTTAAGCTAACTACAATAACATTTCAACAGCTTCCATTCTTACGACAATAACATGCAAGAAGCAACTTGTTTTTAGTTTCTCAATTCGTTCTCCTTACATATTGTGATTTCGTTTTTAAATGATTGGTTTTCGGTCGTGAAATACAGAGCAAGAGGCTTTATATTACGCGCGGCCCACGCCCACCCGATCGTAACCAGCGCCAAACGTAACACTTCAATACTCTGTTTCTCCAGATGGCGCTGCTTTGACTGCAAAGAACGTGGCTTCAATTTGCTGTAAAGGTAGAGGTGCTTCAGCCACTCTATGTAGTATATTCTCAGTGGTGTCAAGGTCTGCTACTGGTGGTAGTGGCACGCTTTGTGGCATTATGCAATGCCACGAGCTTCTCTGAGCAACTAGCGTCGGGAACTATTAGTAAACCCGCCATTTTACTGGAGGGGTTGCGTTGCCTTTGGTGGCGGGGTAATGAACTGCGTGGAGGGGCGATTTCGTCATGGCACTCGTGCCACGGTCTCCCGCTCGTGGCATCGACCTTGACAACACTGTTCTAGCTCGTTGGTTGTCGCTCGCTGGTATTCAAAATCGCGCCGTAGCATCGGCGGTCGACCGCGGCGTGATTCAGATGCTGGTGCACAGGTGGCG
This sequence comes from Acheta domesticus, assembly GCA_031308135.1. Classification (NCBI taxonomy): domain Eukaryota; kingdom Metazoa; phylum Arthropoda; class Insecta; order Orthoptera; family Gryllidae; genus Acheta; species Acheta domesticus. Next base: position 125,675,184 of record JAHLJT010004567.1, on the reverse strand, counting down.
GAGTTCGCGGTGGCAGTGCCTGCGAGCTCCGAAATCAAAGCGAACGCCACTGTTCTGAAAGTAGATACCGCGGTGTACAGACGTCTACTTTTCCGATTTTAGACACTGCCGTAACTTATGAATTGGATCGCCGCTGTGAATGGACCCGCATATTGTATGTTGAAAGGATCGTGAGTTAAACGTATAATTTAGATATCATTTTTATCGCAGTGAGCGATCACTGATTATTTGCAATGTGTGACGTTGCAGTAAACTGTGTTTTCTCGTGTGGAAATAAATGTACTGGTTAGTGAGCAGATCTGTGTGAATATCGAACGTTGTCTTTTAAACGAAGTATTGAACTCTTAATATATTAGTTCTGATTGGTGAAAACACTGTTTCGTCAGCTTGAGACGTTCCGACACGAGATAGTACGAGAAGAAACAAGTATCCTGTTAATCTATCCACGAAGATTTTGCTAGTGGCTACATTGAAAGGAACGAGTAGAAACGGTCATCTGTGACACATAAGAAAAGTAAAAGAAGTGGAAAATTACCCAAGGAACTATTGACGTTAGTACCAATGCTACGTTCACAAACTATAATTTCCAAACGGTGATTTAAAGAACACCGAAGAAATTATTTTAAAAACTATCTACACTGAAATCAGAACTGTGTGGAGTGTGGAAGAGGAAAATAACTGCGTCGCCTTCAAGAAAGAATATTAGGGAGACATCCTTCCTGCGGGCTGGAGAGGTCCGGCGCGTGACTGAGCTCAAGGGCGTCGGGCGAAGGGGTCGTTCGCCCATTTTTCTTTGTGGCTCCTCCTCACCGAGGGTTCACCATTTAAGGTAAAGTTGTGAAGAAGGAATTAGTAAACCAGAAATGAATACTCTCTTTTCATGTTTATTTGTATCATGTTTACACGTTCATTCAAGTTTACACGTTATTTTGTGCTTTCAAAATCATTGCACTTGCAATAGAAAGAAATTACTAAGGCAATTGCGGAAAGCGTATTCATGAGCCCATGCTACAGCATATCCCAACTTCTCTGAATTTTCGTCACGGCTCTGTTTCAAAATTAGTTTTGAATCGCCTGTCCCCGATGGTGCAGTGCTCAGTCAGCTGAGTTGGCGCGTGTTGGGGCAAAAAGTGTGACTGTCATTGACCTGGGCCGGAGGCATCCTCACCTGGGAGTACTACAGGCGATGTATTTTATTATAAAATCCAAACATTCTTATATACATGGTAATATGTATTATATATATAATATATATATTATATATAATATATATTATATATAATATATATAATATATATTATATATTATATATATATAATATATATATGTATATGGTAATACGAAAAAAATATGTCTTCGTCGTGGTAACACACACTTAAAAATATACAGATTCTGTAGAAAAATTAAATTGTTTTCATCTTTAAAAGTCTAGTAGACGCAGTTTACATTGGCGAGAGGCTGTAATAGTTGTTGCACCAATGCATTCCTAGTAGTTCGACAAATAATATACATCGAGAACCCAATGAAATCAGATCCTTCTGTCCGTGTGTAAACAACACTAGCACCTAAAAGTCATCAAAATTGATATACACCCGTCACTGTGACTGATATCGTTGTCCTTCAACTTTGAAATGCATATTTTCATTTTGGGGGATAATTTACATGAAGCCTCTACATTTTCAAAATTTCTCCGAAAATTCAAACCAAAAAACTTTAGACGGTTTTATCTTTACTTTTCCTCTACCTTCGATCTGCGCAACGAATAAAGTTAAAAGATGCAACAACAAAAAGAAAAACAAGAAGTAAAACCATGATATTTAACAAGAGTTTAACAAACGTAAAAAGTTCGGCTAAGTAGAAAACTAGCCCCTGCCGATTTCGAAGTGATTCCAGCAAATCGTGTATTTTTATTTAGTTATTTGCACTCGACTAGTCAAAAAATTGAATGTTTTTTCATAGCTTCGTATTTACAACGAAAAAGTCTCCGAATAACTTAGATTAATGTCATAACGTCTCCAGAAAAATTCCAGCATTCTGAGAAAGTTCAAGTTTCATTAGTGTTATAAATGTAAAATATTGAAACTCGGATCCCGGATGCCATCTGTCGGGGCCTGAGGGAACTAATATGAACTTTCGCGGTCACTACCTATTCCCTGGAAACTCTCCCCAATGTTCAGAAATCCCCTCGGGGTCGCCGAACACCACACTGAAGTAGCACGTACGCCCATTTCAATCGGTTTACATTTGTGCCCGAGATTGTACATGACCTCATCTCAATGCTTGAGCCAGAATCTAATTCACACCCACAGAGATAGCACTCATTCACATGTCAGGGCAAGAAGCCACAGTAGGATTAGGATAGGACAAGGTACTGGGACTGTACCTTCAGACCAAGCTGAGGGGTCAGGGAGGGCGTTTGCTTCATATGCTAGTTCCTCCGTCACCATTAGGAGTGTCCAGCCAGGATATGATGGCATGTGATAGGAAAGGTGATGCATGAAGACTGGGAAAACCTTAGGGTGAGGAGGAAAACACTTAATTTTTGAATTTTTTGTACTCCTTCAAACAATAGTATCATAATATACTAGCAAGGCAAAACAATTCAGTTTTATTTGAGTAACAGCTAGTTATTTCTCTCACTCAACACACTAACAGATAAATTCAATTCGAATTATTCGACAAATGGGCCGTTGCAAAGAATACAATTATTATGAAAATATTTCTAATTACCTAATATACAATATTTTACAAATATAATTTGCAGGCGATTAAAATTAACGAGATTTTATTGCTCTTTATTGCTTTAGAAACATTTTATTGCTCTTGAACAAAAATAAGCTGACAGCTTTATGGTATCTTTTAAATAATTACTAAACAGTTGCATTCGCAATGTGATATACCATTACATATTAATTTAAAATTTAAGGGACGTATAACCCGTTCAAAAATTTGAGTTTCCAACACCCTTATATAATTTAAATGTTCTCTAAAAGCTGGATTTCTGTTAGGAGACGTTAAGAACATTAAGACATTAGCATTTAGCGTTTATGTATACAACTGAGTCGCCGTGGAAAAATTAAGTGTCGTTGACCTGTCGGTTGCAAATAACCAAATAAAGATTCACGAATTTTGGGAATCGATTTGAAATCGGCAGGGATTTATTTTCTATTTATTCAAACTTTTTACTTTTTCTAAACTATTTTGTGTTTTTTTACATTTGATTGCATTGTAATTAAAAGGCTTTGAGGCTAAAAATAGCCTTGAAAAAGTATGAAAACATTCGAAGAAAATGACTTTAGTGTTTGAATTTTAATGAAGTTACGTTTTTCTGTCAGAAAAATAAAATATTTATAAAGCGAAGAAACACGCTTCCTTGTTCTATCGGTTGAAGATCGAAGTAAAGTGAAGGCGAAACCCATATTAGCTTAAATGTTTTATAGTGCAGGTTTGCCAGCCTAGAAAATCATATACCTCCCGGAAACATGTTCACTCTCCTACCCCGGTACCGTCTTTCCCCTAACAGTATAGTCCCCTCTCCCCTTTCCACAAACACATTTATCCACTACACTACCCCACATGTCGGGTGACCAATCGGGAGCTTATAACTCGTCCGGGCTAGGACGGTGCCCTGATGGAGGAAGATGCTTGAAGGGGTAAACACCCCGCATATATACCATCGTGTAGGTCGGCGCCAGATATAAACATTCAGCGGGGAGAAACATTTACTACGCAAACGCAACTAATGATCATAACAATGTTTGGAAACATGTATCAGTCAACCAACCAAACAACTTATATATTAATTGTGTCATTCCTTTGGCTAAGAAAATATGAGATCTGTTTAGGACGATTATAATGGAAGGTAGGAATTTTACCTACGATTTAGTCAGATTTTTACTTTCTCGTATACGTACGTATATACGAAGTAATATACGTAGTGTAGGGAAAGTTAGGTAATGCTGCGCGAAAAAACGGCGAATTTTCGGCGGAAAAAAATTCATTGCCGAGCGCTGATAACGAAAAAGTGAAAAAAAAAAGTTGCTAAATTAGGGGGAAAAATACCCTAACACGTGGTATAGCCAGAATCCCTCTTTTGTGGGTCCTTGATAGCGAAAAACCAACTAAAAGGAAAACGTCCCTTTGTCCGTCGGTCCGTCCGTCCATCCATCCGTTCGTCCGTCCGTCTGTTCACCTGAACACTACTAGCGCCTAAACCATAGGTACGATTTCTTCCAAAATGGATATTCCCCGGTCGATCTGGTTTGAGTCAAAGCTTTGAGATTTTGAAAAAGATTCTTCAAATTTTGGAGGTACTTTACATAAAGTCCTCCGGACATATTCAAAATTTTGTCAAAAACGGCTCCAATTTTTTTCTTTAAATTTCTTGTTAGAATAGAGTAAAATACACTTATTAAGGTGTCATAGGTCCTATTTTCACTGATAACTGCATTTTCGAAAACTGTTCAAATAAAACTAAAAGTTTGAATTTTTTTCGAAAAATGGAGATTTTTCTTCAAATAAAATTTGTTCTTCCTAAATAGTTCTTTCATTAAGGTCGTGTACATTTTTTTGAACATTTTAGTAGTTTTTGAGCAATATTGCGGGCAATATGTGCATTTTAAAAAATTACAAAAACAAGATTTTCTCAAAAATGGCTCCAATTTTTTTCTTTACATTTTTGGTAGCAATAGTGCTAAATGTACTCTATGAGATGACATAAACGCCATATTGCTGTATTCTTTTGTTTTTTCAAAAATTGGAAAAATGTAATTTTTTGACTTGTCTCTCACGTCGATAATATTTATATTAGCGGCGATATGTTGACATTATTTTATTTATGAGTACATGTGCTTTAAGTAATGTCAAGTAAAGTTTCTCGAAAACACAACCGTTTTCTATGAAAACTAGCTCAAATTTCCACATTTCCAGAAACGCTCAAACCACATTTTCTCATAAATAGCTAAAAAAATGTCTTCAACCTTTTCCATCGGATAGTGCTAATTACACTCTTTAATATGACGTTAAGTTGATTTTGAGGTATTTTTTTTCAAAAATTACAAAAATATAATTTTTTTGAAAGATCTCTCACATCTTTAATATGCACATTACCAGCAATTTGTAAATATTATTATATTTGTAAGTGTATGTGCTTCAAATAACTTCAAATGAAGTATTTTGAAAACTCAAAACGTTTCTGTGAAAAAGAGCTTCAAAATTCGCATTTTTAGTAGCACTAAAATTCCATTTTCCTTAAAACGGCACAACATTTTTAAAAGAAATTAGCCATTTAGGACTAGGTTTTTGTGTTCTTTAATATTCTAAAATTATTATTTCTATTCTACCATTAGGAAACCGATAAATTAAGAAAATGTAAAAAAAAAATGTAGTTTGGGCGGCGATATATGGCAGGTGGTAATTCGGAATAGCTAGCGTTGACTGAAGGAAATAGAAAACTAATACGGGAAAGTCTGTGCTATTCCGTAGCACCACTAGTTTTTACATGCCACAAGTCTCAATAAAAACATTTGAAAGCGTAGATGTATATCACTGCGCACCCGAGCGTGAAAATATACTTACTATGGCTAGTTTCGGTGCCAACGAAAATAGCAACATGATGATTCCTCGCAGACCCCCGAAGTTGGTGATGGTCTTCCCCATTTGGTAGAATTCGTTGTCGGGTTGCCCGAAGGAGTCGCATTCAACGCCGAAGGCGCTGGTGGCGATGACGTCGTTGGCGAACCGCGTAAAGAAGTCTTTGAACTCCAACTCATAGACACCGTTAGCCTCCTCTGAAAGAACACCAACTTCAGTTTCTCAGTACATACAAAAATATATGTAATAAAGCGTAATCAATAAAAATATTTAACTAATTATATCTCATTTGTATTGTCTTATACCTACACAGTAAATATAAAAACCTGTCAACATTACATTATAATTCTTTTGAATTTTATTTTTTCTTCTTATGTGTGAAACTGTAATAAATATAAGAAAGGAAGATGAGAAACATCTATGGTAATTTTTCACCCCAATTTCAGAACTAACCATCCATGTGCACTTGCAATTGATGGAGAACTAGGCTTCAGAAGACCTTATAACTAACGGAAACTATGTCGTGACTTCTATTACTTAATTCCCTTCAAAACAACGTTCCCTTTTTGGGAAAGGTGATTTCCCACAGCTGTGACAAAAGTAGACATGAATGGGGATGAAATAGATTGCTTAAAAATGAATTTTCCAGTGACATTTGTCTGATATTATTTTATTAATTTGAACTGTAAGTGAATATTAAAATTAACAAAAATATACCTTGTGATTGACATCGAAAAAATGATTTTAATGTGGGAGGAAGGATTCGATAAAGAACTTTCATCTCGGATTATGATGCAAAACGAGTGCTAAATGTTAGAAGGGATGTGGTAAAAAAGCTAGATTTTGAGAATGCATATTTTAAATGACCCTTAACAGAAAAGGCTTGCATTATGTGAAAAGTAAATCTACTCCAAAAGTCACTTTTTATATCCCGGATTTTTATCGCCGCGACAGAGCAAAGTCCCCTTCATTTGTATTAATTATGTCGCTAGTCGATAGAGGGCGTGGGCTGCCGGGAAGTGTCCGCTCGTTTAAAAAGAGCAGCAGAGCATGGAGACAAGTGTGCCCGAACTGCCGTTTCACCTGCGGGTCAAGTGACATACCACGAAAGTTATCATCAGTGCAAAAGAGAAGTGATACATCTCAAAAGTTATTTTGCTGCAATACGATATTATCCTTGATGGACTAATTTATTTCGCTGCTGAAGAGGAAGTTAAACTCCTTTAATTTTATATACTAGTATTAACATGGAAGACTACATATTATGATTCTTGTTTCATGGTGTTAATGTACGTATATAAACATGTTTCACTGAAATTTAAGTGAATTATAGTGTTCTGCCGCCACTGCAAAAAATAATCGAAAACTATTAGCTAAATATTTGTATTACTAATTTGCAATGCGTGCAAAAATTGAAAGAAAACTAGTCAGCCTACTGCCATGTGAGAGGCGTCTGTGATTTTGTCACATTCCCAGAAACTGTAAAATCCGAAAACAATGGAACTGTTTTGATTTTGTCCGAAATGTGCAAATACTTGATTCCGTTATTCCGGCTATTCTCTTATTGCGTGTACCACCTGAAACCTGCTCATGCCGTCGCTGCTTACGTCACAGCTCACGTAATGTGACAGTAAGGCGTCAAGGAAGGGGACGCTCGAATGTTTGCTTTGTATGTGTTTCATTATAGAATAGCTACTTCTTTTATATACTTGATATGTAAAGAACTGTTTAAAGTACAGTGTAATATATTAAGTTATTGATATATTTGTGAAGTCTCTTTTTATTATAATTATTTTGTTTAATGTATTGAAGTGTTATGCAAAAATATTTTATTTGCTGTTCTTGCGCATTCCGTAATTCTTTTTCGAAGACTATTTTGACTGGTTTTATTCAGTACATTTTGGCTGCGACATGCCAGTACTTTAAATTTCTGTTTTTTAATTGCAATTTCAACTATCTTTATGATTATTTTAGAAGAAAAATTCTAAGCTTATGTCTTTTTTTTAACTAACGACGATTTTTAAGTTAATTAGGCTTTCAGATTTTTTTCTTCTATAGACGATGTAATGCTTAGAGGTTCTCACAGTTCATCTCTGCATTCGGGTTTCCGGCATTTATTCTCGATATTCTTGGATCACAGGGAGATCAGTCATAACTGGAGGGGGATCGGTTCACTGTTCGTCACTAAGAACGGAACTCTGCAAAGAAGATGGAGAAGCCAGGATCCCGTGCGTCTGATTGCATAAGTCATTGCTTCGGTGTCTGGAGAGGAAGGATCCGAGAGTGGAGGGAGTGAGAAGGGAAATCACCTATTACAACAGTTGACTTACGACCTCGAACTTGACCAGAGCCGGAGAGTACCTGAAGTATTACAATCCGTGAGCAGGTGGGGTGTATCATATCCCAATATAAATTTGTATTTCGTTTTTAAGCATGACACACAGTAAATGCTTTTGCGAGTAAGTAGAGCTGCATTGTCACTCAATAATGTCAATTATTCAGTTGAAGCGCCTCCAGTACAGGGAGAACAAGTGAAACAACTTTCCAATAACCCCGATTCTAGATGGTTCAGGTTGTAGTCAAAGTGGTTAGTAGGTGTGATATTTCAATTTCTTTTTGACCTCTAGTTTTCTCTTACGTGCGTTAGGTAATTTTCCCCTCATTTCGATATTCCGGCGAAAATGTTTTAGGATATCATGAGTTTGAAGGCGTGTGAAAAACAAACAATCTTCCACCATGTATGTATTAAACTAGCATCTCAAATACATCCCTATTGATTATGGAGAAATAATCCTTGGCACATTTGATTAAAATTTGAAGGTGTTTTACTTTAAGTAATTACATTGTGGAAGATTATTTCTTTTCTTCATGTTTTTGAAATTATATATAACTAGCTGAAGTACCCGGCGTTGCCCGGGCATTATTACAGAATATTATTAGACAGAAAGACTAATTCCGTCTTTTCATGCCATGCGGCTAGGCCTGCATTTATATCTTTCATTGTATCTCTTCTCCGCCCTACTCCTTCCTGCCATGATCTGTCCGTCTCCGTCCCGATAGCCATGTGTTGTCTTGAACCCCAATTGGAAATTTCCAATCTACCTTCCTCACTTTTCTAAAAAAAATACTTTTTATTTGAAGTTCCAGCTCCGATATATATATAAGTGAAAACTTTGTAACTAAAAGTAATATACAAATCTAAACTACAAAATAAAATACTTGTACACTCACGTATATTATTTTTGTGGAGTTTTCTATATTGTACTAAAACTATTAATAAATAGTCACATTGTAAAACTTACTCTTTTTTATATTTTTTTCATTTATATCCATAAAGAAAGATTTGAAATTGACCTCTTGACCTTGAAGGGACTTCCTATTATAAGCGGAGTATATCATGTGAGAGGTCTCACACGGGGACGCTAGAAGGTAGATTTGAAATATAAACATAATGTCTAAACGTAATTTTTGAATCATAAATACAAAAGTAAATGAAAAATTGGGGGTCAAGACGACACATGGCCATCTCTTTCACAACTATATATCTTTCACAAAACCATGAGTGTGTCTTATTTAGGATTGTTTGCACATCCTCATATATCTTCTGAATTAAATCATCTATAGTGTGAACCACGTGACCATACCGATGATCTACTAATATATTTTGACTATTGGTATTGGTAACTGAACCGCTTCCAACTGCCAGAAGCAATGCTGCAAATTGCGCAGAATCTGAGTCGTCAGTTAACAAAGTCCTCATGTTTGTACTGAGAGTCATTATTTTAACATTCTGCCAAATTGGGGATGTCTTTAAGCTTGCTTTGATTGTATCAGCTCTAGTGCCTTTAGCAATTACAGGCAAGGTTTGCCGGAAGTCATCAGAAAATACAACAGTAACTCCTCCCATTAATTTGGAAGATGATCGTACATCCCCTTACATTCTGTCAACAGCTTCTATGTGATATGTTGCTCATGGTGCACTCATCCCAGATAATTAATACTGAATCACGAAAAATCTTTGCAATAGAACTATTCTTACTAACATTACATATTGCTTGTTCAATAAAAGTTGTGTTCAAAGGCAATTTGAAGGTAGAATGTGCTGTTCTCCCACCTTTTAATAATGTAGCTGCGATTCCAGAAGACGCGACAGCAATGACAGTTTTTCTCTCTGATCTACATTTATCAATAAGTAAATTGATTACAAACGTTTTACCGGTGCCTCCAGGGGCATCAATGAAGAACAGGATACCATTATCAATTTGAACACTGTCAATAACTGCGCTGAAGACTGTTCTTTGATCAGAAACTAATTTTGGCAAATTTTCTTTTAGGTATCGATGCACATCACACATACTATATGTATCTCTTGTATAGTCGGAACTTTGTCCACTTTGCTCAAGAATACCAAAATCACGAAGTCGCTTATCACTGAAAGATGCAATAATGTCTTCTAGAATAATTAATCCTGCATTGAATACATCCACTGAGAATGATAAATCTTGGTTGTCTTCATGCAAACGCTTTTGAAAAAGAATATCCTCACACATGACTTCCTTGAATTCACACCACAAACTGCTTGGTTCAGATGGCTGACAGAATACCAATAGTATCGAAAATAGTTCACGAATATGTGATTCGTGAAGTAATTTGTAAGTGCAGCATCACTCAAAGTGTGTTTCCAATGTTCATCATTTTCTATGAGGTCCAGTTTCTTACACGCTGTCTGGTAAGAAGGCTGTACGATACTATTCACTGTTTGTAGCATAGCTAAAGAAGTTGGACCACGAATGTGATGTAGAAGCAGACGAAGGTAATAGCATTCTGTGAAGTTTGGATGCACAGTGTAAACTCTTCCAAGAGCAGCATCTTTCCTTACACCCAAATGCCCTGCAACCAGTTGACCACGTTTACTTCTCTGCCAATTTTTATTTCTCCAGACATAAAATGCAGGCACTTCACGATATAGCAAAGCTTTTGCAAAATCATCATCTTGGCACAGTTTGAAAAAGCCAGTTAATGTTGTTTGAGGAGGATTTTCTAAAACTTACAGAATATTGTGCTGGTTGAAATACACCCTTTGACCATTTTCTAAGTGCACCGCTAGATGAATTACAGCTGGGTAGCTTTCATGAATTGGCAGCTCAAATATTCGCCAGAAGGCTTCCGATGTGCTCAAGTAGCGACCATTTATGTACTTTTCAATTTCATTGCAATGATTTTGTACAGTAAAAGTTGCTCGATCATTACCTTTGTTAACATACTTGTAATGTATTAGATTGCTTTCACAGAGTCACAGTATTCTACATTAATGAGCTGGAAAGCATCTGCTTAGGACTGGTGAATGCGGAACAACCCAGCGAATATCCACTTGTGTATCAGAATGTCTACCCAAAACTGCAATGTGACCACTATCTTCAGGCGAACGTCTCCTATAAATTGGATATCAATCATTGTGTGACTGAGTATGAACAGTGAAAGCGCGTGGGAATCTCTTATAGCATTTACCATTGACCATACATGGCGATCGTGAATTGTATTCTCCACATGGTCCATGAATCATGTATTTGGAAACAATTTTGTAGAGAAGAGGATCTTCTTCTTTATTGGGTATCTCAGCACTAATAATTAAGTCAATTTCATCTGGTTGTATTTTTCTTTGAAGCCAAATCTGAATATGAGCATGGAGCAATCCTCTTTTTTGCCATTCTATTGTTGACATATGGTATACAATTGCGCCAAAAATGTGGTTTTTGGTGATCAAATTGATCTAGTTTTGGTATTTCAGATGAAATACATGTGAAATAATATCATGTCCGTCAAGAGGATTCTGTCCCATGTACAATTCATGTCTGATTTCTGGCCATTCGGGGTTGCATGTCATTGTAATAAAAAGATCAGGGCAACCATGGTGTCTCACGTATGTCATAGCATCCTGGGTTTTCTCTTGGAGGTACCTTGGTGAACCAGTAAAAGTAGATGGTAAAATTATCCGCTGTTCAATATTTTGTGGATTTATGTTAGCGTCATTGCATCTCCAAGATGAATGTAGTTCTCTACTCTTAATGTTTTTTGATTTTGTTTGATATAGCCAAGTCTTTCTGTAATCATTTTAGCAGCCATGTCAACAACAAACTGATTCAATAATTGCTGGAACATTAGCAGAAAATTCACTGTACCTTCCTAGGGAATTATTGAAATTGACTTCTCTCCTTGTAGTGTTGTCGTCTTCAGCAAGTCGCTCTTGCCTTCATGTAGCCGATTCTGAACTTTTATATTCTGCCATCTTTTCGCGCTTGTAGTATGTTTTGACAAATGCGTCTTCCGTTTCACTATTGTTTTCAACAATTTAAAATTCACAAATTTCTGTAAATAAGAGGTTATTTTGATAATATACGATATCTATGTCATGTACATTGTACATTACTATACATTCTGTACTTTTTACTACTTCTACCTAACTCAACTACATTGTATATTATTGTACTTTTTACTCTCTCAACCTAACTTAACATTATACTGTATATTATTACTTAATACATGTACATTGACATTCCTTACCACTGTTGTTACGGCTGTCTTTCAAACGATACACAAACGTTCTGAACTAACATTCACGGACATGTGTAAATAGCCGTATTCAAACCCCAGTGAATTTCGTAATAATTCTGGCTGTTGATGAAATGAGCAGTAGATCCCAGACATCCTCAGTTTTCACGAAGACTGCGCCTCAGGTGGCGCAAAGCTAAACTATTAACATTGATGCATTCTTGAATCTACGATGTAATGCTAGTCGAAAAATGTCCAGAAAAGTAATTATTTTGTGAATATGTTAAAGTTTATGGTTGTAAATCATAGCCTATGTTACTCGCAGTGGCGTAGCGTGACTCACACGTTTGGGGGTGCTCAACAATAACACACAAAATGTCACTATCAACTACTTCGTCTAACAGGCGAACGCAACACAAGGCAGATACACTGGGACTACTTCCACGATCTCGATTGCTTACGACGGTGTAGGCGCTTCCCACAAAATCCTCACAACAGTCAGGGCTGCCGATGTCTTGAAAGCAAATTATACAATGGCTCAGCTTTAATTCTTATACGCGAATGGCAATAAGACCATTTGTTAATTTATATATTACAGACTTAAATAATATGTAATCTATTTAAGAGATAATACAATTTCTTGGATATTAATTAAGAAATAGGCACTATTTCTACAGTTTGTACCCATGACCAAGCGGGGACTCCCGAGTGAGAGAGAGAAAGATAATTTACTGAACGCCTGAAGTGTGCTGCGCTCTCGTGCACAAACGAGCTTCTTTCCGCAGTAGACGCTAGCGTAAAGCAGTCGGGTTTCTCTGGGCCAGGGGTGAAGAGGGGAGAGGGGGACCTCGCCATCTGCGCATGCGTCATTTGCTCGTCGTAATCTGGCGGCAGACGCTGAAGTATTTTAGCTTCCAAGCAATCAGAGGCCAGCTTCAACAGCCCGCCGAATTCAATCATAGGAAATCAATTTTAAATTAATACAAAACGTGTTTCGCTCAACAGACCACTTGTAAGATTATCAATACAGTATTTAAGGTTCTTATATACGGGGATGCTCAGCATCTCAGCGTCCCCTGACGCTACGCCACTGGTTACTCGAGACCTTTAAAGGAAGCTAGTGCAAAAGTTTCATCAGTATTGGTTCAGTAAATTCAGACATTATCGCGCTGTAAGTCAGTGCAGTTCTGTCTTTATATATTAGTATAGATTAGAGGTCTGCATTCTCCGCGATTTTTACCGACCAGCGCTCGCTCGCCTCTCTTCTCTCGAGACCACGCGCTCGACTGTCCTTCGCAGCCGGTTGCGGACTCCCGGGAGCCGGCGCCCGACCGAGACTCGGCCTCCAACCGACGAGACTCGACAACCGGCGGACCCCGTTCAGGCGAACTGCGCCACGTAACAATCGGCCGACACGTCGGAGTAAATATCTAATGGCACGTTTCAGGAAAAGGAAGGAGTATGGAATGGTTTTTTAAATAAATGACCAATAATTTCGTTTTTTCAAAATTTAAAATATAGAGGAATTTTAATATTAATTTTCAAATAATAAATTTTAATAAAATAATTTTAATAAATTGTAATAAATAATTTTAATAAATAATTTTAATTTTAATTGTAATAAATAATTTTAATAAATAATTTTAATAAATTGTATAAAAAAGAATAAAAAGCTTTAAAAATCGACTCCTCGGATGCACGGGAATACCTCAAGTGGATCTATTGCAGTTCTGCCTGTGACTTCAAAGAAAAGGCACTCAAAAGTTTTAGAGATAAATTCCGTTCTTTGTAATGACTAGGTATCGGATGCTTCGGAAATTGCCTATTTTATTCTAATGAACATAAAATTATTAATTTTCCTTCATTTTATATGGTGCAATATGGAGCAAATACAAATGCTCTGCTAAATTTAGATGCAAGTGCTATGAAATATATTAGTACCTTTCCCTTCCAATTTTGTATTTTTGCCGTCTTTTTCCAAATATTTTTGTTGTTGGTGTTGTCGTAATTTTCAGGCATCTGAAACGCAGGTCTTGGTTTCTTAACCCGGCAGTAGGCGTGCGGGGTGCCTCAGTCACCTCAGCATTATTTTGAGCTCATTGTACTTTTAGTTTTATTTATAATCTTGCGAGCTTCTCAATATCTTTCGAGGAAAGCTTTGTGCACATATCTCGACCCTTCTCTTTCAACTGCTTCCTGTCCTTTCCTGGAAATTTCGTCGCAACGGTGATGGCGCGCTGCGTGGGAGCCACCGAGTCACCTCGCACAACCTTTGTTATCGCTTCCTGCCACGCTGTTCTCAGTAGTTCACCCAGAGGAATGGGGTCTCGTGGAGCTTCAATACTACTCCACAGAAGTCAGTGATTCACAAATTCAGCTTTTACGATTTTTTAATTACAATTAATCTCTAATCTTGTATTGAAACGAAAAATAATGGAATAATTGAAAAACATTGTACTCGTACATATAAAACTTTATATGCATCATTTCATGTATACATACTTTTGACGAATTTAAAATAATGTTAAACGTGTGTATATAATAGTAAATAATGTATTTTGAATTATTGAGTTAAATAGGCTGATGTGCCGTGACCGCTGTTGTTTGGCCGCCGACTGAGTCAACAAATACAAAGGCCATGTCGGCTTACATAAACTATTTCACAATAAATTACTACGCCCAATGACAAGACGTTTTGATGCAAGGAAAATAGTACTCACCTCATTTTTGTTTAGCATATGCTTTTTTCTTATATACTCGTGAAATTATGACCAAATATTCCTTGTATTTAATAAATATGCCTTATATTCGGGTTTGTAAGAAACTTCAATGACATTACAATTGGTACGCAACGAATTATCTTCCCTCAAGCACTATAAATATAGAAAAACAATAAAAATTTATTTTCAGAGTCTTCGTTTGCCTTAATTCTTTCAAAAAATGTATTGTTTGTCTCTATAAAATTATTTCCAGTGAATCGATAAATTGTTACTTTTCAACAAATTAATCGTTTAATTGAAATTGTATTTTCTTTCGATTACAATGAATTGAAAGTGTTGCGATCACTACATGCGGCGACTTTATATCCCGTACATGCATTGAGGGGCGAAGCTATTGTGCAGGCCGAGCGGCCGAGCGGCCGAGCGCTCGAGCGCTCGAGGCGCTCGAGCGCTCGAGCGCCCGGGCGCTCGGCGACTCTCGCGTCTCGGCGGGAGCCGCAAGGCGGTCGGTCGAAATGTCCGTTAAACAGCTATCTCTTCCCCCCCAAGCAAGGTCCCCCACCCTTCGCCGAGCGTCGGCGCGGAGCCCGAGAGTCTCGAGCGGTTGTTTTCGCCTGATTGCAGAGCTCTAGTATAGATATAGATTGGAAGTCAATTATATACGCAGTTGACTTTGGATTAATATTATCAGTTGATGCAGTTCGCTCACCGGGCAGCTCCCGGCAGCGCTGCTCGAGGAAGCGCGCGCTCTGGTGGCCGCACTGCGAGATGAGGTCGAAGAGCGCGCGCATCTTGCTGGCGGTGAAGGCGGGGCTCATGGCCGCGCGCAGGTCCTTCCAGCGGCGGTCTGCAGGCCACAACACATTCAGCGAGACACACTTGGGCTGATCAGTAGAATGCATATGCAGGTTCTGCTCCACCCCCCTAAAATTGATCATTGTCATTTTGGGAGCTCAAAGGGAGTACCCTATGAATTTCTTAATTTTTCATATTTTTAATTGTGACTGTGTGTTTGTGTGTCCGTGTGTAATTTAAGAGGCGGCGTTTTACCGAGTCTGATCATTTAAACATTTCGTTTTTGCATCTGTCTTGGGGGAATTTGTTTGATCTTCGAAAGGGTGTGTATGACCTTGGAAATTTGATTTTGGGATGAATTGGATTGTTGGAAGTGGGGTAAATTTGATTGATTTTTAGCGATTTTTGATGAAAAAATTGTGTATGATCTTGGAAATTTGATTTTGACTTGCATGCGTTCATTTTGCCAAAGTTTATTTTGGTCGATTTTTGCTGATTTTTGGAAGAGGGCTCAAGGGTACTAACTTACGGTTTTGATTAAAAATTTTGATTTTAGGGGGGTGGCGCAGAACCCGCATATGCATTCTATTCTGATCCATCGATTATTTTGTGATCCGGAGACGTCAACTGCTAAGGTTATTAGTGCATGAATTGGATTGTCAACATTGACATACGTCAACTGCTGAGGTTATTAGTGCATGTCACATCGCAGGAGGTGGCGGTGTTTCTCCACGCGAAAACATGACATACATCGCCGACTTATACTGCGATTTTTCTAACTTTGCCCCTGTCTTCAGGACAGAATATATCACGGTATTTCGCGACGTTCTCAGTTGTTCCGCCGGGTACCGCACGATCGCGACCGTATCAAGCAGTGCTGCGATCGTGCGACTTCTAGCGGTGCAACGGAGGAAGATGCGAAATGTCGTGTGATATTCCATCGTGGTCATAGGAGGTTGAGTGGCAGAATTAGAAATATCGCGCTATAAACACCCGCTTTCCGGGCTTCCCACTTCCGGGGATCTTCGCCAGCGAAGCACCGTTACAACTGGGACAAGCTCTAACTGAGAAGGCGCAGGCTGTTTGACGTTATATTCACGCACGTTATAGTGATCTCCAATATTACCAAAAATATTTTATTTTTTGTTAGTAGTTTTCAAGTTATTTATTCTTTGCTATGTTGCGCGTTAGATCGCCGAGATGAACTTAAGAATAGGTTCACTTGACAAAAGAAAACAAGGAATCTCGAGATAAGCGCCACTAAATGCAATACTATTATAATTTTAGAATCGATGTGTATGGGGCCACAAACAATGTTTCAAAAACTGGGAAGAGTGGAAGAAAGAAATACGTTAATATACGTATGTGACTATGAATGTTGCATTTTTACATAGTTTTCTTTAAAATCATGCCCAAGTTTTTTTATTAGCATGAACATGTACTTGGTTGATTGATGTAATTAATATAATAGGAAATCAGTCAACATTTGGGATTCGAAGAAACTGACGAGTCTCAAAACCAACTGTGAGGCATTTTCGACTAAGAAATATATAAAAATGTCTTATGTGACAGTTACTAATGAGTGTTTAAAGTTATTACAGATTTTTTTGCCCACCGTGAATCACTGTATCGTATTCGGCTCCAACCCATTTTGAGCCTGCGTGAACTGTGACACGAGGATTTATCTGAGAATTTAAAAAACACGAGTGGAATTTACTAAAAATATTTCTGGAATGAAATTTGAATTTAATAAACCAACTACAGAAAACATATCATGAAAGTAATACGTGTATGTTTATGAATTGTCAATGAGTTAAATTACTACATGCATTAATCTCTGCTCACTGAATGCATGACCGATTCAAACATTCTAACAACCGACAAGCGCTATCTCACAGCTTTCCATTATAGAATTCCGTATTCATGTGATGCTGGCATCATGTTACTGCTTCAGTTGAACAAATGCAAATCTAGAGGATGTGGTATTATGGAAATTTTGCGCTAGCAGCTTGCTTTCGAGTATGCTCGATTAATCGAGAGGCGAATTATCAAACGTTCGATCCGTCGATAAATGGAATCACGGAGGTTTTGTATGGCGTAGCGTATAGCCATCTATATCGATTTATCGGCCTATTTGTACAAATTTTACTATCTGCACAGGCACAACTTGAACTGCCCTTCTACAGAGACTCTCAAGTGCTGTACGCTAAGGCCATACTGCTTCTCGATGTGCAAAAACTCTGTAATAGTATTGGATTCTTGGAGAAATATTTTCCCAAAACGACCGCATCCTTCTCCGCAGTTGGTGCCACGTCGGCGAACTAGGCCAGTGAGGCCACAGGAGTCTGCGATGACCTCATCAAAACACATGCGAGGCGAAGCGAGGCGCGTGCCTCTGTTGTGGGCGGTGGGTGCGGCGCTGACGGGGACTGGGCAACGCTTTCGCTGGGGCGTGGAGCGCCCTGCTGGTCAGCGCCGGCACTTTCTTCATTTTATTATTTTTTTTACTTATGTAAGGTGATACAGTCATACAGCGACCACTGTAATTTAACATTGGTTCACACAACAAGTTAATATTAATTGGAGTGACGGTAGCAGAACACGTATACGGATACATACACAAACATCCATATCCGGGGCGGGATTCGAACCTCCGACCTTTTAAGCTAAGACACCCACGGCTCTTCAGACTTAGCGACCACAGACATTTAGGCCGGCACTTTATTTGCCTCAGTTTCCGTCTTTGATGATGTATTAGTATGAATAACGCTAAGCCGTCGTAGATAACTTTACGCAAGAGCGTAGTTTTATGATTTTTTAAACAAAAATTGACTGTAAACTGTTAATGAATTCCGGCGCGTATAATTAACAGCTTTCTCAAAGTCGCTTACACCTGCTCTTTTTGCTGGCCTCTTGCCCTCTGGGAAATTCGCCCACTTTGGTGTGGCCCTTATCGTCCCGTTGCAAGCCAATGGTTGGTCATCGCTTATGCTTTAGCATTGTGGCTTCCAGGTTTCAACACGGAGAAAACGTCTCTATTATTCTCTCGTACCTAATTTGCAGTTCATGCTCCGGCATACTGCTGAAAGCGATCAGGGAATGCACAGACATTGCAAATCAGAGCTGTCGACCTCAGGAGCCGCCACAAACCCACCGATCAAACGTTTCCGGCACCCTGCAAAATCGAATCTCTCAATCATCGTTTCTTTGAACCGTTAGGCGTTCCCGGTATCAATTTTTTTCATTCTCCTTATTACTTCTCTTTTCTTATAGTTCTCATTATTATCATTTTTGTCTCGCCACGTTCTCAGTTCGTCTTCCTCTCCTTTATTATCCTCCATTTTCTCAACTTTAATTCCCTATTATTCATATTATTGTTCTTGTTTTTGCTCTCTTCTTGAAACATTCTTGAGAGCCATTGAAATCTCAAATAACAATCTTTTGGCGTTTTGCACCCTCTCTTTTGTTAAATTCCTTCCTTACACTTGAACCCCTCTGTAACGAACGCTCCATTTTCAGTTGTAAACAAAAGCAACATTTATAAAGCATTGAAGGCTTTCACGGCCGGAGTCAATATTCTTCCTGTCTTCGTAAAAGTAACATTGTCAAAATTTGCACGAAAATATATTTAAAAAAAAAATAATATACATAATTTTCTTCCGAATTTTCCCTGATTAGTATTGTGATTATGGGAAAACGATCTGACAACGTATTTAGCTTCTGTGATGTGCCTAAGTGATAGTTTTGCAATAATATTCATAATTTTTATAACTGAAACTTACTTTTAAGGTCTAAGGCAAGATTTTGAAACTACCATTAATATACGACTCAAGTTCCAAACCAATACGTTGTCTGTCAATTATTGCGAAACAGATTCTCCCTACATAAGTGCTGACCTTATTTCTCGCCATGTCCAATTTTGTTGACTGAATTAGCTTGACTTGGCGTGGGCACAAAAAATGGGGTCATGTTAAAGACACACTGTTGGGTCTGTCGCTTCAGATGTCACTTCGTTAAACTTCGTTATTGCTTTGGATGTTGTTACAGCAAATGTGTAAAAGGCATGATTTTGTTATAATAAAACTCAATTTTTGAGACGGTAGCCGCTAACGGTTATCCAAATGCAACTTTTCGAAACCGTATCATCTGAAAATACAATATAACTCATGGTTTACAAAATACCGAGAATCTACGGTTCTCTGAGTATTATCAAAAATAGCACTACGAAATGTTATCGACTACCACAGTTAAGTAGCAGAAACCTCGCGATTACATCGCACAAAAGAAAAAGTTACAACAAAAAAGGATAACATTCACACTGTACGGAAAATCGAAATCCCCAAAAATATTATTTCATGTCGTTCAGAACGTTTTCTTGAATACTAATAAAATAAGGGACGTTTACAAATTCTCGAGCAGTACAATCACTATTCATCGTAGTCACGGAGTTAACGGTATTTCAGAGAATGTAATTGGAATGTTTTAATTTTACCAAGATTTGGTCTGAAATGTTTGAACTACAGCAGGAAATCCTATTGTCGACCTTTATTTAAAAAGGTAATTCATCACGTATTATATTCGCAAGATTGTTTGAAAATGGACATATGTGTTAAACGATTACTAGACATTGCGTTTACACACAAATCTTTGAATATAAGAACCACTCAAAATTCGAACTTGAAAGAACTCCCCAACATCGCTTCGATAACAGTAACCTCACACTCACGCTTGCTTGCGCTAGCCGACGAGACGTCTTCTTTCGATTCCAAGTCGCGCAATAAAACAACCTAATGAACAAATCACGGATGATAACCTCATTCCATTATTAATAGTTTAAATGTTCGTGTTTATAATACAAAACCAGTTAATAATAGAAAGTGGTAAGAAATTTAGAGCCTATTACCTTCTCTTTAAGGAAAAAATCAAGAATATTTTTGAAAGCTCAGTTTTTTTCTAAACGAATATCCTTGGTATTTTAAATATTAATGGCTTACTGCACAAACATTGTATGTCCATCCATGATCATTTTTTAGTTAATATCATTTTTGAAGAACTATCGCTCATATATACCTGGTGTACAAGGATTGTATGTCTACATAAGAGGGAATATGCCTTTTTTCCATAAAGCAAAATTATGACTTCACCAGTAACTGCGCCGTAACAAACTTCCAAGCTTAGTTTCTTCGAAACTTAGAATTCTGGACTTACAAAAAGTGAACACTAAGTCACCGATCTGTAGATGCCTTGGTAACCAAGTAAAAGGAAAGAAGGCCCTGGCTCACCTCTGAGTGCGAAGAGGCTGCGCGAGAAGAGGTTGTCGGCCTACGCGGTGCGGAAGGTGATCGTGTCTTCTTTTGACATATCTATTCGAACTCAACGATACGATATAATGAACGAATTACGGATGATAAAACGACATAACGAATAAATAATGGTTGATAAGTTCATTCCATTTTTAAGATATTAAAATGTTATGATTTTGAGAGAGTTCATTCCAGTACCATATTTTTAAATTTAGCATATACGGTACAAAACCGGTTATTAACAGAATGCGATAAGAAAAGCGCACACAACCTTATATTTAAAGAAAAAATGACGAAACTTGTTTGAAGGCTCCAATTACTTTCAAGACGACAACTTTTGGCATTTTAATTTACAGATATTAACGCCATGATAAAAAGGAATCCTCCGGCTCACCTCTGAGTGCGAAGAGGCTGCGCGGGCAGAGGGCGGTTGCATGTTCTTTTAACATATTGGTTTCAAGTCGCTCAATAGCACGACATAGTGAACGAATGTCGGATAATAAGCGGTCATTCCATTTTAAGATTTTAAAAGTTTTTGATTTTAGGAGATTTTATTTTATTAGAAGATTTTAAAATTTCATATACAGCGCCGCTTATTGGTGCTCCATAAGCTCACGGAACAACAATTTGCCTAGTCCAGCCAATATGTAATATTTGATGGAAACCTCTCGATAACGCCATGTTAAGGACAAGATGGCCCCGGCTCACCTCTGAGTGCGAAGAGGCTGCGCGAGAAGAGGTCGTCTGCCTGCGCGGGCAGCGGCCGGTGGTTGCGGAAGTGGTCGAAGCGCTTGACGCACACGTCGCGCAGCAGCGCCGCGTCGCGCACCACCGCGATGGGGCGGCGGAACTCGAAGAAGCCCACCAGCGGCGCCTCCGGCCCGGCCACGCCTCGCGCCGCGTACCTGCGCGCAGCACCCGCCGCTCCCTGAACACATTCGCTGTTCGGCGAACAGCGAGCAGCCGCTCGCCGAATCCCGAGTGGGGTGGATGAGTTGTTCGCTGTTTGCCGAGTGACGAACATTCGGCGCTCGCCCTACCCGCCGCGAGTCGATCTTTTAAGGCGGCTCCACACATTCGCTGTTCGGCGAGCAGCGAGCAACCGCTGGCCGAATCCCGAGTGGGGTGAATGAGTTGCTCGCCATTTGCCGAGTGACGAACATTCGGCGCTCGCCCTACCCACCGCGTGTCGGTCTTTTGCACACATCAAAGGAAGCGAACATTGCCAAACACATCAGTTGGTCGGTATTGGGCGAGCAGTAGCTGGCTGCTCGCCGAATGCCGAAAGTGTGGAGCCGCCTTCACATTGTCACGAATGGGGCAGCAAAGGAAGAAGGCGTAGGATTCAGGAGAGGCAGAATCTTCTTGACTGTCCGGGCCGCACGCTGTCGCTTTAGGTGTAGATGCCAACGTTTCGGGTGCCGTGCTGCGATCTTCCTCAGGTCGGAATACCCTAAGGAAGCTCTAAGGTAGGTCGAAGGATGACGGCGGAAATATTGGCCTCTATGTCCAAGCCGCAGCAACTCCTGGACAGCCAAGTAGATTCCAAAGGAAGAAGTTCGGACAGTAAATGTATCTTTACAAATGTGTTTTCTGCACATGTTCTCTTGAGCCGTTATGCAGGAGGAGGAAGGGGAGGGATAGTGGTATTATTTCCTTTTAGCTCTACAGAAAATCTACCGATCGTTTGTCGTTGAAATAGTTTATTATGTAGAGGCAAAGGGTTTTGTTTCCAATTTTGGTGAAATGTATGTGGTCACCTTTATTCATAATTCAACTACGTGTTTAGTGAAAGAGAGGTTACTGACTGGGAACTCAAGAAAACATGCGCTTATTATTCTCCCTCCACATGCAAATAAGTATAAATATTTTAGGACATCTATGGGATTAGAAGGTGATTACTTTTTGCCAATGACGAAGTGAGAAGAAATTTTATACAACGAAGTTTCACAGATGATATTTGGCTCTGATTGGTAGCGTCATCGTGAACTGGCGTGTGGCAACTGGTGTACATATTTTCACCTCTTTAAAGATATTACCTGCCAAACGTTTGTGAAGAATGAGTGATCTAACAATGAGAAGAAAACGACACACGCCTAACTTCGTTTTGTGAGTTTTCTCGGCCCATTGGCAAAAAATGATCATCTTCAGAAGCCCTAGAAGTTTGAAACACATGTGAGACAACCATAGTTACAGGATGGCTGACGGGTTGTATGCGTCTACGTACAGCTTGAGCGTGAACTCGGCCAGCGAGGTGCGTCGCAGCGCCAACTCGCCCATGGAGCCCACGAAGGGCAGCGCCGGGAAGTAGGGCAGGCCACGGCGGGCGAAGTGGCGCTGGTGCCACCACTGCTCCAGCAGCACGGCCGCCAGCAGCGCGCTCGCCCACGGCAGCCACGCCCACACACACGCCCACGCCCACGCCCATGCCCACGCCATGCGCCCGCCTGGGGGAGGTCCCTGCGGGCGAACACGAGGGCAGCCGTGTCAATACTATGATGCCAATTCCTCACCTATGGACGGCCAACATTTCAGGGTACAGTCAGAGCATATAATTAAAATTAGACAATTTTTTATATCCAGATCTAGGAATCATTAAGTGATTAACCGTTCCATACACTCCATACCAGAATGTCACAGTAGAAAAAAGAATCCGACGCTTTTCAAATTCTCTAGGTGTGGTTTAAAACATTCAAATTTGCCTACTTCACACACACATACACACGCACTCATCCTCACTCACTCTCACTCACTCACTCTCTCTCACTCACTCTCACTCACTCACTCTCACTCACTCACTCTCACTCACTCTCACTCACTCACTCTCACTCACTCTCACTCACTCACTCACTCTCACTCACTCTCACTCGCTCGCTCTCACTCACTCACTCACACTCACTCACTCACTCACTCTCACTCACTCTCACTCACTCATTCACTCACTCTCTCTCACTCACTCACTCTCTCTCGCTCACTCTCTCGCTCACTTACTCACTCACACATGCATACACACACAGTTCCATCAGTTCTTTAGGCAGAGACGGCCAACCTTCTAGGATTCTAAGGTACAAACAGCGGACGACTGTGCGAATCGTAGCGGCAGAGACAGCAAAGGGGAGTCACCAACCCCGATGCTTGTGTTTGGTCATTGCTATACATTATTTTGATCTCGTTGGGCCGATTCGCGACCTGTCTGTATGTAAAAGAGATAACTCACTAAAAAGCCCTGCACCAGTTCAAAAACACATGTTTTTGGAGAACCAATCTGCAATTGTGAGAGATGATTTGCAAAGGAATGAAACTGGGAAGATAAATTGAAGATTCACAAGAGTTACGAAGGAAAGTGAAATGTATGGTAATATGGTATTCCAAACGCGAAAACCCGGCGGGTAAAGCGAAGAAAGGTCAAAATAACCTATCAAGGGAAAGTGCACAATTTACCAATGATATGTCTCAAATTTCGAAGTTTGATGTGAACCATCCGATCTGGAAATTGTCTCGACAGTGATACGACGTCAGATGAAACAATTCCGCGCATTTTCGTGAAATCTATTTGATGCAGGAACACGTAATCTCGTAAATAATTATACAAAAAACTATGAGCAAATGAAAAGTACATATTGTTTCGAACATATGAATAATGGGAAGAGATATAACATTTAACTATGTGCTGATGGTGCCGAATATCACACTAATCTCGTTTCGTTTGAATAGTTACGCGACTATACACCTTTGTAAATACGTGTCGATATAAAAGATTCGAATGGAAATGTGTTAGATGATGTCAATGACGCCAGGCTGTACTATATGCGTGAATGTGAACAAGAGAGTAAAATACGTCGATGGCAAGTCGACAGTTCTCCAGACAGACTTAGTGAAATGAAACTCAGAGAGTGAGAACACACCGAGTTTATTACAGAAGTGAATACAGGTTATACAAATTTCTATTACAAAGTCGAAAATGGTTGTGAACCCTTTACAATATCTCCTTAGGAACTATATAGACTACATCCCCACTCCTGTTTGTAAGTACATGGTGGAGGGGGAGATACTTGTTATGGTCAGAGACGCGAGTGCGCTCTGTGTGGCCCTTATCACGGGCGGAGGGGGAACTCCAAAGCGAGGATCTTGGTATCGCGAGGACTGTGCCCCGAAGTGACCTTTCATGATTACATGGAGGTTAAGGGGCAGGCGTTAGTTATTGGAGCCTTCGACGTCTTATCTGAGCGCAGGGCGCAACTGAGATGAAATTTGTTAGTATTTATTAGGTGCTTAAGATAGAAGTGCGTTAAAATTATCGGGGACACGAAAAGACGCCTTCTTTCTGGTTCCAAGATATTGGTTATCGGGCCTCGTGCTTTAATTAAATTCATAAGCCCTGCTTTGCTCCGGAGTACATTGCGTAATGCTATGTACAGCCTGTACGCTCTGTATGTGGGGATATAAGTAGAGGCTCATACAATTACAATCATTCCAGAGAGTCATAAAGTCTTTGCAGACTTTTGCACGGACTTTTCGTACATGCAGATATGATGTGGATCATCCCGAAAGATAGTCCATTTTGGAAGTAGAAAAAGTGGAAATTTGGATTATGACACATGTTAAATAGGAACGGTGACGAGAAATCCTTCCCACAAGAATCATATCGGCAAACAATGCTCGTGGATCCACAGAGACGTTTCGTTTGCCTTAAATACCGATGAGGATTCCTTTTGTAGGGAGCAAAATATTTCGTTGAGTTTATCGACAATAATTTTGAAAAGGGCGAAATAAGAATTTTAAAATCGAAAGAATAGATGTTCAAAGCCACCACTCGGTATTCTTTTTATTTTTTAAATTTAAGGTCGCATTAACATCTAGGTCATTAGCGACTACTATTGGGTTTAACGTTATGGTAAATGTGAAGATGAGATAAGGCGATGTTATAGGGTGAATGGACAAACACAACTACAACCATGCCCGAGGTGCGACTCAAACCCGCAACCCATCGGTCCGAGATCACTACGACACTACTGCCTCAGCGATCTCGGCCACCGGGGATCGGAACTCGGTACTTTGCTCCTGTCGAAAATGAACTAGTGGTACTACAGAATGGCACAGACTTTCCCGAATTAGTTTTGTATTTCCTTTGGTCTCGGATAGCTTGCCACATATTCTTGCCAGCTGCCATCTATCGCCGCCCAAAGTACATATTTTGACCTCTCCTTAGTTTTTCCCTTTCCTAATAGTGGAACGAAAATATTATTTTAATAATATTAAAGAACAGTAAAACCTCGTCCTATATGGCAGTTTTCTTTGAAAAATTTGGAGCCGTTTTTAAGAAAATGGCGTTTAAGAGCTACTGTAAATGCGATATTTTAAACCTCTTTTTCACAGACAATTTTTGAGTTTTTGAAAAACATCATTGGAAACCATTAAGTATACCAACTCAAAAATGTAATACTTATTACAAATGCTGAAAATGTGCATATTAACGGCCTGACAGATTAAAAGAAATTTGTGTAATTAAAAAAAACTAATACCCCAAAATAAACTTCACGTCATACTAAAGAGTGCAATTAGCACTATCCGTTCAGAAACTTAGAAGGAAAAAATCGGAGCCATTTATGAGAAAACGGCGTTTGAGCGTTTCAGAAAATGGCGAATTTTGAGCTAGTTTTCACAGAAATCGGTTGAGTCCTAGAGAAACTTTGCTTGACATTGTTTAAAGCAAATGTACTCATAAATATAATAATATAAACAAATTGCCGCTAATGTAAATATTAACAACGTGAGAAACAAGTCAAAAATTCATTTTTGTAATTTTTGAAAAAACAAAAGAATAGATCAATGGGGCATTTATGCCGTCTCATAGAACACATTAGGCACTATCCTTACCAAGAGTTTGGTAGAGAAAAAAATTGGAATCGTTTTTAAGAAAATCTTGTTTTTGTAATTTTTTTAAATTGTAATATTGCTCAAAAACCACTATAAATTTTAAAAAATGTACATGATCATAACAAAAGAACTCACTTTGGAGAACATATTTTATTTAAAGGAAAAATCTATATCTTCTATTTTGTAGTAAGTCGCCGAAAAAATTCGAACTTATGGAATTTTCATAACATTGAGAGTTAACCATGAAAATCCGACCTATGTTACTTTTAAATGCGTATTCTACACCATTTTTAAAAAAAATTAAAGAAAAAATTGGAGCCGTTTTTGAGAAAATTTGAACATGTTCGGGGGGCTTCGTGTAAGGTACCCTCAAATTTTATAGAATCTTTTTCAAAATCCAAAAAGCTTCGATTCGAGCCAAATCGACAAAGGTTTCTTCAATTTGAAGAAAATCCTTCATATGGTTTCGGCGCTAGTGGTTTTCAGGCGTGGTGGAGAAACTGCCGGACTGCCTGCCGGACTGCCTGCCGGACTGCCTGCCGGACTGCCTGCCGGACTGCCTGCCGGACTGACTGCCGGACTGACTGCCGGACTGACTGCCGGACTGACTGCCGGACTGACTGCAGGACTGACTGCCGGACTGACTGCCGGACTGACTGCCGGACTGACTGCCGGACTGACTGCCGGACTGACTGCCGGACTGACTGCCGGACTGACTGCCGGACTGACTGCCGGACTGACTGCCGGACTGACTGACTGCCGGACTGACGGACTGACTGACTGCCGGACTGACTGACTGCCGGACTGACTGACTGCCTGACTGACTGACTGACTGCCGGACTGACTGACTGACGGACTGACTGACTGACGGACTGACTGACTGACGGACTGACTGACTGACTGACTGACTGACTGACTGACGGACTGACTGACTGACTGACTGACTGACTGACTGACTGACTGACTGACTGACTGACTGACTGACTGACTGACTGACTGACGGACGGACGGACGGACGGACGGACGGACGGACGGACGGACGGACGGACGGACGGACGGACGGACGGACGGACGGACGGACGGACGGACGGACGGACGGACGGACGGACGGACGGACGGACGGACGGACGGACGGACGGACGGACGGACGGACGGACGGACGGACGGACGGACGGACGGACGGACGGACGGACGGACGGACGGACGGACGGACGGACGGACGGACGGACGGACGGACGGACGGACGGACGGACGGACGGACGGACGGACGGACGGACGGACGGACGGACGGACGGACGGACGGACGGACGGACGGACGGACGGACGGACGGACGGACGGACGGACGGACGGACGGACGGACGGACGGACGGACGGACGGACGGACGGACGGACGGACGGACGGACGGACGGACGGACGGACGGACGGACGGACGGACGGACGGACGGACGGACGGACGGACGGACGGACGGACGGACGGACGGACGGACGGACGGACGGACGGACGGACGGACGGACGGACGGACGGACGGACGGACGGACGGACGGACGGACGGACGGACGGACGGACGGACGGACGGACGGACGGACGGACGGACGGACGGACGGACGGACGGACGGACGGACGGACGGACGGACGGACGGACGGACGGACGGACGGACGGACGGACGGACGGACGGACGGACGGACGGACGGACGGACGGACGGACGGACGGACGGACGGACGGACGGACGGACGGACGGACGGACGGACGGACGGACGGACGGACGGACGGACGGACGGACGGACGGACGGACGGACGGACGGACGGACGGACGGACGGACGGACGGACGGACGGACGGACGGACGGACGGACGGACGGACGGACGGACGGACGGACGGACGGACGGACGGACGTTTTGCTTTGAATTGGTTTTTCCGTATCAAGGACCCACAAAAGGATTCTGGCTACACCACGTGTTAGGGTTTTTTCTTAATTTAGCAACTGGATTTATCCACTTTTCCGTTATCAGGGCCTGGCAGTGAATTTTTTACTGTCCGAAATCCGCTGTTTTTTCGCACAGCATTTTATAACTTTCCGTATACTGAGAATATTACTCCCTATATACGTACGTATACAGGAAAGTAAAAAGGAAGGTTTGTAAATCCTTTTAATTGGAAAATAGCCGAGAGATTTTCAGTAAGGTATTTGACGAATGTTTAAAGATATGAGAAATTTATTAAGCTGTTAATTTTTTCACAAAATCTGTTACAGAACGGCACGGGAGAAAGGAAGAATCAATCACTTTTCAACATCGACAGGTGACTTTTGAGAGATTCAAATTTGTGTGATTCTTTCTGGGATGAAACAGTCAACTCTGATCATTTATCTTTGGAATAGGCTGCACGAGTTTAAATAGCAGGACTCAATACGAGACTTGGGCTGGCAAAATTCAAAACGTATCTAAGTTCATGTTTGGAAGTAGAGTGATCTACCTCGTCAGGAGAAATTGAAAAGGTCTATTCTTAGGAACAACGAGAAACCGTCTTTGGCTTCTCTGGTGAATCCAAAGTGTAGAGTGTTGGTCATCAGAGAAACGTCAAGTCTTGATGGCAAATGACAGTGAACTTATGGAACATAAAGGCTATGTCTTCGATCAATGTCAATTGGTTTCAGAGAAAATATGAGAAATAAAGACTCGACAAAACCCACAATTTGAACATTTCGAGATCCCAAAGATATCAGTCACAAAAGACTTTCAGCAGCCTGCGCATGCTGGAGCAGACGAGGAACTTAGCAGATTAGACAGCGTAGTTTGAGAATTGAGACAACTCTGACAGTCAATATGATACACTGTAGTGAGATCCTAGGTTGACCTGCAAAAATTCAGTCAGATTTGAGGAGAAGACCGAGAAAACATTACCTTGTTGTTTATACATAGGACTTAAGTTCTAAAATTGAGCAGATATTTATGTTGGTAGCATCAATGATAGAAAATTTGAAAGGATCCGACACGATAGAGTAGTGGAGAGTCGTTGCTGAAGGGATTAGAGGAAAAGTCAATTGTATTTCGGAAAAAAGACACAAAAGGACGAACATTAAAAAAGCGGAAGTCCTTTCTAGTTACCCAAGGTTGTAGTAATCAAATTAGCTTCTATTTTACAGAGTTCTTTGATCCTATAATTCATACCAGCACCATGAGTTTCATTGCGTCTCTTGCAGTACGTTATAGAATGACTACTAAGCAATAAATGTTGTGATTACTTGATCGGTCACCTAGAAGGAGATCTTTAAGAAGCCGCCAAAGTATCCACAAATAATTCTTCAGTGAAGGAACTAGAAGTTCTCTCTGCGTATTGTGTTGTGTTGAAAGACTTGCGTACGTGAAACATGGTCTGTTTATTGAAGAAATTTCTTGACGGATTGTACACCTAGCTAAAGTATGTTGGGTTTCAAGATTAGAGGCTAACCCTAAAGAATTTGGTGCTACTCTGTTGAAGTCCAATTCGTCACTTTTCTGCAGCGGGTGAGGGGAAGACACAACTCTGATCGCATCAAAAGTCGACTATTCCCTTAGCACCTCACGCGCTAAGAATAACAGAGCTGATCTTGCGAACGGAAAGGAGGCTAATTTTGAAATACAAAACCTGGGTATTGTAAGATATTGTCTTGGCATAACATTCCAATCAAAGGACGAACAAATGACGTATAATCGAGGCCATATTGGCACCTTACTGGCTATTCAATATGGCGGATTGCAGCCCAGAAACCACCGCTGTGAATCCCAATGTCAAATTCACAAAAATATGCAGTTTCAATGATTGAAAACCTCAAAAGCGAGTTGTTGGTGTTATAGCTTACCTAACTTTAATTACACGGCCCGACATTTCGTTTGCTGAGAATGACCTGGAACAATCTAATAACTCCTTCGGAATTGACCTCTGATAGGCTGACAAGAGTGCTGCAAGACCTGAAGGACTCCATTGATGTGGGCTTGACCGATGGCTCATCTCTAAGACCAATTGAAGGGTATACTGACGCGCACTGTGGGTGTTGTCATGAAAAAAGATGTCACACCGGCGATATATTCCTATTGAATGGTGAACTGATGTCTTGGAACTCACGAGAACAACGAACCGTCGCCTTCTTGACGGCGAGAGTGAATTCAAGGCGCTTTCTGATAATGATAAGGAAGCATGTGTCTGGAGCTAGTGTTCAACAACTCAAGCGGTTTAATGATTTCCTGCGATTACGGAACTATTAATTTAGTAAGAAAACCCAACTTGTCCTATCAGGAGTAAGCATATCGACCTCAGACATCACTTTGTGAGAAATGTACTAAAATATAAGGATGCTCAACCTCTCCGTGTTCATAAAAATGACCAAGCTGCGGACTTCCTGTCGAATACATTACCAAGGACTAAACTTGAGTAACGTATGAAATTGGCTGGATATAACCTGGAAGTCTGTGCTTTAACATAGCACTGAAGAAAACGTTTTTTAGCTTGAATTGCAACTTACGATTGTACAGCCCAATACAACTTTTAGTTATGCGATTTAATTGCTATTTTAACTATGTACAAGCCAATTTACACCTTGAATTCACGATCCATTTCAACTCTGAATTGTTTGATTACTGATTTTTTTATTTAGAATTTGAATTCGTATTACGTCATACTGTGTTAACAAAATACTGTTGTAATATATTCTAACGTGTATTTCTAACACAAAATATAAAAAACGCTCATATAAATCAAAAGAAAACATTGGAAAATAAAAATAAAACTCCTCCATATTTTCGTTGTTATAAAAGGAAAATATTTTATTATTATAATCTTAAATAGAACTTTCATTTGTTAAAATAACGAAACATGAATGTACATTTAATGAAGAGAATACTTCGAACTTTTAGCGATGTGTACAGTACATACGTGTTTTGGTTGTGCCTGATGGAAATGCTTCCTCGTACAGAATATCAGGAAAATTTAGAAAGAACTAATTACTACTATGAAGTAATTTGTTCGAACTAGGTGGTTACGAAATAAACACGCATTCGATAATTGCATGAGGAAAAGTTTGCATAATATAATAATGTTTCCAAACTACTTTTGATCATCATTTTTCAAGAAATATTCCACTAGAACCTTAGTCATCCATAACTTACGTAACGCTAAAGGGGGGTCTGAGGCAGCATTACGCTGCGCTGCACCGAGATACGGAAGTGCGTTACAAGGGGGAGAGGATTTTGAAAATACTCGATTTTTGCGTTACGTAATTTATGGACCTCCCTTCATCGGAAAACAAGTTCAATATTAAACATTCACAAAGAACACGTAAACGTTTTTTGTAACATAGCAGCTACTGAAGATATAGTACAACATTTACGTACATAAGATGTAATTACATAAAAATAAATGATTAACCGCAGCAACATCACCATGTAAATGGTCCCAAGCATTACCAAGGGGCGGAGAGGGCTACGGGGCCCAACGCTTACATTTTTATTTCTTCAAGTTTTTGAATATTTTGCTAAATAGTTGAATCGCCAATTAATATACCATTTAATCCAAAACATTAAAAAATAATTTCCATGTTCTACAGTTGAAAACAGAACAAACTTTCCTCGACAATATTTGTATTTAATTATAATTACAAATGCTATTGTATTGTTATGCCAAATAAAGGACAATGTGTCTCCATAAAATGGCATTGTATTGAAGTACAGTATATTACGATTGAAAAACTACAAATATTCCAAACTGTATTCAGAATTTTCAGTTTTAGAATGAATAGTTGTGAATTTTTTACCCGAAGCCATAAATGCTGAAATAATTTAAACACTTGCAAAAACTTGTACCGTATTTTCAACGAAAGAGGCAACATAAACAGTCAATGATGTTAATCTTCTTAAAAAAATTGAAACAAAAAAATCAATGGTAGCGTCTGAGGGTGTCCTTAGTAATGCTAGGGGTAATATCTTCAATTCAAAAGAAGCGACATTCAACGTAAATATAATAATTCTTACAATTTATTGAGAGAACCGGATTCATTTCTTCATAAGTATTTGTCAAGGAAGATGTTTCTTTTGTAGTGATTTCTATGATTTGGTCACTTTTTTTTATTCTGGCTCTCAAGAAAATGTGATCAGATAAATCTCTTTCCCCACACTTGTCATATACAGTTTTTACTGTTTTTTGACAAATAAATAAATAAAACCTTTGGTATTGACTTTACGAAAGTCTCCCGAGAAAATTGTGGAAAATCTGTAGTTTTTCAGCTGGGCAGAACCACTCCAATTAACTACGGCTTCAGTTAAAATACATTGGAAAATATTTATTGGTACTAGATCAGAACGATTCAGAATTTCGGTATTTATAATACTGATTTGTTCCCACCGGTAAAAAAAGTGCACATAAAAATCTATAGTTTCTGTTGAATTTAATTTTCTCATTTGTAATAACTCTTATTTATATTTTTATAGAAGTACTGTGATGGTTTATTATGGCCCTATTTTGGGACCATCACTGAATCTAATAGAATCACGATAGGGACGAGGGTTTCGGAGCATTATTACGTGAAGGCGAACAAATGAATTTTGAAATGGTCGCGAG
This sequence comes from Acheta domesticus, assembly GCA_031308135.1. Taxonomy (NCBI): domain Eukaryota; kingdom Metazoa; phylum Arthropoda; class Insecta; order Orthoptera; family Gryllidae; genus Acheta; species Acheta domesticus. The sequence continues at coordinate 125,641,755 of JAHLJT010004567.1, read as the reverse complement.
TAGCAAATAAAAAAAGGAGGCCGGACAGACAGACAGAAGTGACCAGCAAATGGATGTGAAGAATAAAATGCACATATTTTAATACGACACATGAGTAATTCCATGTTGAGGAAATAATAAAAATAAATAGAAAGGCAGATTATTAAAGAAAAAATAACTGTAGCAAGTGTAACTAATAGAAGGAAGTGGAATGGACGACAAATGAACTGACGCGCAGACTCTAGCAAAAAGATACGAAATTGAAGACCTTTTGGTCAGGAAGAGACAATAAAAGGCGGGGTAATGCATGATATATATTTTTTTATTTGCTTACTTACGTAATCAGGAAAAATATAATACAATGTGTGTGTGGAAACTCCCAACGAATTATATCACCGGTTACATGTGAATAAAGAGGTACAGGTTGAATTACTAATTAGTAGTGTCAAGTCAGATTACAGGAGATTATTACTGTATGTATTGTGTTTTACGTAATTAATCCATCACCTTAAATTAACCATGAAATCTGACTTCTGCATTTGAAGATTTAAATGTAAGATTACAGAGTCGTTTTTGCAGGTTTCGTTTCCAAATTATAAGTACAAAGAATTATTCTCACTCATAAAAACTGTCTGGTTATTCTAGGGGGATATAGATGTAGTAACCAGTCGATTTGATACTCTTATAAATTTTTCATATATGCTGTACTAAAATATACTTTATTTGTTGATTTATAGTTATTTATAGTGTATGCAATTGATATGTGAAATGATTTTCGTAACAGTAGAAAATTAGTAAAAACTAGTATTTTTGTGAATATTTGTCATCGGCTTCGGCATCTAGTGGCTTGGGGTCTGAAGCATCTTCAGCACCCCATTCCCTTTGGGTGCGCTATTAATATTGCTTGTAAATTTTAAGGAAATAATGAAACATTGATTTTAAACATGAAATTGTTCAACGAAATATTCTCCCTGTGCTTATACAAGCGTTGTCGTTAACTGTGAAGTGAGATTGTATTGTATTATTCGAATCCAACTGTTCGTAATTTAAAAAGTGACATTAATGTGAAACACTAATTTTAAGTGTGTTCTTTTAAGTGCTCAAATAAAATTAAGAATAAGTGTAGAAGATGATTCAAAATATTTTCCAAAATACTTCTTACACATTTGTCTCAATAAATTTAATTTTCTTTAAAATATTTTCATTCTTGGCATTGACGGGAAATATGTTCCTGCATATACTTTCGACGTACTCTTTTTGGTTGTATTACAGAAGCAAAACATTTTTACTTAACAATATAAATACATGTGTTACACTGTGTACAATATTACCTAAGTTGAAACGTTTATACTTGAAGCATGTACTTTATTAATTTATTGACTTGAGTTTTTTAATTGAATGTAGATTATAATTTTGCACCATTTGTAATTTATGTTATATTCATTAGCATAGTATTATTGTTGGGAAGTTAGACAATACATTTTAGTGATACTTTAGAAAACTGTATTTCTATTACGATTACAGAAAACACGTTAATATTGGATTACTTCTCTAGAAAACATTTTTCGCTCACTACCCAGACTAGTTTTTTCTTCTCACTTGTTTAACATTCACCCTTCATAACTGGAATACCTCCCCTTTCCTTTCAAATCACTCTTGCAGCGATGCTGGGTGATTTGTTTAATTGTTTATTATTATTAATTGTTTTTACATATTTATATTAATTGTTTTTATATATTTCTATTATTTATTGTTATTTATTGCGAGTATCAGCATTATTCCTACGCGCTGATGCACTGTTACAAAGCAGTCCCTAACACGTGAACTGAGAAGCGCGAATGCCGGTCGTGCCGGCGGGGCGACCCTTCGGCGGGCCATTAACCGCAAAGCGCGCACCCACTGGGGGTGGGGGAGCGCGCTAATCACCTACCTCGCCGCCGCCGCCTCAACCTGAACCGCGAACGTCGCCCGCCGCTGGATGTGCTTCGCCCGCTGGACTCCCGCCGAATGCCCACTCGCCCGCCCGCCACCCGCCTCTCCCCCCTCGCCCACCAACAGTCACTCGCACGCTAGCCCCCCGCTCCCCCCGCCATCCGTCCCACCCACTGCCTGCCCGCCCGCATCTCCGATCTGCCAGCGACAGTGCCCGCGGCCATCGCTACCAGCTCTCGATTGCTGACGTCACGCGGCTTGTTTGGAAACCCCGCTCCGGCTGCGCCTCCGCTCGGCATGGCCATGGCCTCCCTCCAGGGCCGCCAGCGGCGCGGGGTCAACTGTCAATTCCGACGCGGGGGCAGTTGGTGGGGGGGATATCAAGATGTGATATAATAAACGCACATTCAACTACGTTATAAGACAACCACCTACAGTATTTGCACCTCTATGTGTGGTAGTTGTTTAGTACTTGTGGTTGTAATTGATCAATTCTCTAGTGACGGGAAGTTTTTTTTACCGATCTTGAGAAATGAGATATCAAAGAAAGAAAAGTTCACAGAAAGGTGACGGATTCCGATTGAACTTTATGAGTAGTACTAATCGTTAACAAAATCTCAACTACATTTGGCAGCAGTGGCGGCTTGTGCGTAGGTTGCACGGTTGCACAACCCCCCAGATCGTCGAATAAGATCTCATCATATCTTAAGAACATCCATTTTCCTTTTAATGACATTCAATATTGAAGATATTGCTGCAATATTGATGTATATGAAATCATTTTGAAACCTAAGAGCGTCCAACCCAACTGGCGCTCTCTCCTGCCTTGTACCTGGTGTCTTGCCAGGTATTTCACCATGCTCCCGGCCATTGGCAGAATTACTGGGTTTACCGCATTTACTTTTCGGCCCTTCGATGTAACACAGGGAGCATGGGGTCTTTTGGTTGTGCGACCAGACGGGTGGCGCTCTCTAGCGCTGCGCGGCGGTCGAGGGAGTCTCAGAGGAATTCCAATACTCTGTCTTCGTCTGACTTGCTGCAACGTAATGTTATGAATTTCGCTTGTTATTGAAAGTACACATGTTCTGTCAATTATTGACGGCATTTAATGCATTATTTATGATGTTTAAAGAATTTGTTTTCATTTGATATTAGATTTATTGATTTAAAATGTACCCGTATAAATACTTTGTGTAAAGTTGGTCGTTCTGGAAGGAACTTTCTTGGTACATGAATATTTCCGCATGCAGCAGTCTGCAGTTACACATGGAGAGCACTGGAGAGGATACGTGCGTGTGTGTTGGAAGGATCTTTATTACAAAATATACCAGGGTAGCGAAATTCTGGAAATAAAATAATTTTTTTGTATGAAATGTGTCGAAACAATAGTGCTTGTTGCAACACTGCTAGTGCTGGAGTCGAACTTAATGGAAACGTGGAAATCAAAGCCAGAACCACATGCGCGGGAGGTGTGTATACCTGAACGGACACGACGCATAGAATTATGTAAGTAATGTTTCAATATAGACTTTCATTGAACTTTAATTTGAATTGCTTACATTTTTATTATATATTCGTATTTTGAAATTTGTAAATTACATTTCGGTCATTCGATGGAGGTGCCAACTTTCCAGTCTGTTGGAACACCAATCGCCACTGGTTGGGAGGTAGAAATATATTCCTTGAACACATCCCCCGGTCAGCTTTCTATTTCTTGACATCCATCGTGCATTTCTCAAAAAAACTGTGCATTTTACGGCTTTAATGTTGTTTTCGAGATGAAATACCTAAGATTATCGATCTCTAAGAGAATTTAATTTTTAGAGTCTTCTATTATTTTTTGGGGTCTTGGTCTGTTCTGGTCAGGTATTCCTAGTCCGTGGTAAAGGCCGGTATACAAGGTACATTTTTCGTGCAGATTCTCATGTAGTTTCTGTACAGAAACTTGAAGATCCCAAACTAAGAGTATAAAAGCCAAAAGGCGCGCAGAAACAGTCAATACTTTTTCTGTAGTAATTCTGTATGAAACGTTTCAAGACACCGCTAGGGTGTCTACTGGGAAAAACTGAATTACGCCGTCCGAGTATTAACAGTGGCGGTATTTTTTTGCGTGTGTTCTGACTGTGATCTTTATTAAGTATTAATTGACCGTGAGCATAGAGGAGAAAAATAGGAAGGCAGAAATGGGGAAAGAGATAGTTCGTCACAATATCACTTGACACAATCGCACCTTAACGAACCTAACTACAAAATCGAAATGACTGATTACCGTCGCTTCGGGTAAACCAGTCCGTAAGTGAATGTTTCTGCCGCTAGATGCCCTTGAGTCAAACTGTACGCTTTGTGTTTGAAAAATTATGAACAGACTCAAAAGTGTTTATGCAGAAATCATGCAGTCTGGACTGCACGTTTTCTGTACATCTAATATGCACGAAAACTGAACCGTATATGTATACCGGCCTTAAGAGTTGTCATGCAGTATCTCAAAGTGGGTTTTGCAATACCTCAAATTCTATTAACGCAGGTTTCGTTAACTTTTTCCTTCGTAAGGAAGGGGGTGTCGGGTTTCCACAAGCGAGACGGGTACTACACTAGTTCTTTTGAAAAACTAATATCTGTGCTGTTTTCATTTGAATTATATTCTTTTAAAATCAATTCGTTCTCTATACTGTATCTTATCTCGGGTGTATTTTACGAAGTATTTTGCTCTTACTTTAGTAAAAGTATCACTCACAACAGTATATTAATACATCGTAGCATCAGCATCTCCGCGCTCTGCAGTTGTAGGAAGTATACAACAACACCTACAACAACAACGATAATAATAATAATAATATTAATGGATACAAAACCGGCTTCTAAATAGGTTTTCCTTTTTAGATATTTCAGCCCCATCGCACAACACATCTACAAACATTAAGAGAAGACACAGCAACATAATGACTTCATCCACGAAGTAACTGTCTTTTGAGAGCCGAGTTATATAATATTAGCATCATTAATATCCGATCGACCTCTACATTCTGTGAAAAACAGGCGTCCTCCCCTTAGAGCAGCCTCCCTGGCAAGCGCTAGGAATAGCGCCGGCAAGGAGCCCGAAGCGCCAGGGCTTGTTGTTAATCTCTGAGCGATGGGGCGCAGCTGACATAAAAATACTCTATTAAGAATTAAAATTAAATAATAAAGAATATAACGCCGTGCGAAATGGCTCAATGCGTAGCGCGCTGGATTCGTAGTCGGGAGGTCCGGGTTCGATACCCGAGCCGGCCATTCTGACCCGGGTTTTCGTGGTTTCCCGTGGTCATAAGGCGAATGCTAAGATGGTTCCAAAAGCCTATGAACATCTCCCACCTCTCACTTCCCCATCTAACACCTCCCATCATCTCAGTCCTTTCACCCCTCATCATCACCCTATCCAATAGTAATAATTATAATTATGATATTGGAATAGTTCTTAGTTCTTCCAGTTGATCCTGATATTATGTACTAGATACATAGATGGTACAATTAAATATGTACGGACCATACAGGATCAATCTAGGTTGATTCCAGGAATTAAAACTTTTGTATTCTATACATTTATTATGAACTCGACTTTTCGCATATTCAGCATGTGCCTTGTCAGGAGCAATACAGGTATAGAAACGGTTGACAATGGCATAGACAATACAAATTGACATAAAAAGAAAGGAATACAACATTATTGAAATCAAAATTTACAATTTGGTGTTACATCAGAGCACAACATATGAGAAATTATCAAAAAACGTTGAAAGTTAGCCAAACTTAGTGGTTACAATTCGTCAATTAGAGGATTTACCCAAACATTTAATGAATATATGTAAAGTTTTTGCCTTTGATAATTAGCATTGTAGAGTAAAATTTTGTAATATTAACTTCTGAAAAATATCGAATACTCAGATTAGAAATTGATGACCTTTATCATAGCATACGAAATTTTAATCAAACTTTCAGTAAACTAAAAAGCTCTATAAAATAATAATAATAATAATAGATGGCCAAGATCTTCGAGATGTTATTTACCTTATGAATAACAACTAAAAAACTAACCAATCAAAATAAATACATTAATAAAATTACAATATTGATTCAAGCACAGTTAAGTTTCGAAGAACATTTATTCAACTTTGACCATAGCAAGTGAATTTTAAATTTACCTGATACGCTTTTGTCTTATTAACTTAAATAAATAAGTAAAGAAATAAAAGAAGTGGAGGTACGCGCATTTAATAACTTTCACTAATTTTTTATGTGATAGTGGTATCCTCGAATATTTCAAGACAATAAAGTCCCAAGTATTTTTTAAACAGAATTATTGTAATGGTTTTCGACATTAGTAATAAACCTTAATAATATATACTTCAAGTTTGATTGTATTTAAATATTCGAGGATACCACTCTCATATAAAATAATACATCACTTTCTGTAATGTTGCTCCCAGAGTCGCCCATGTCTGGTGTTGTGAAAAAGTGCTTATTCATGCATTTAGAAAAACATCGCATGCCAATGTCTAATGTGGAAGTTTTCCTTCGCAGTAGTCTGCAGAAAACATGGAGCGGCACAAACATGTAGGTCTTTCAAAGGAGGAAAACACGCTTCACATCCTGGAGGCCTAGCGTGACTAGTAAAACGTTGGCCTCCAACACGCTGTGACTGCCAGAAGTCGTGAGTGTCAGCGTTCGATGTATTTCCAAAGGCGAAACGACTGTGATTTGAGTATTTAAAATTGAGTAGAACAATTAAACATTACTCTGTAAATCTAATTCAATGGATGATTGAGATAGGTTTACGAAAAAACATTGCATTAATCCAGCATTGACGCTTACATGGTTGATTTAGTATTGTAATGAGTCGTAATTGTATGTTATTTGTATTTCGTCCATGATTAACTACAGAATAAAAATACGAGTATAGATGCGGCCTACTAGAATAGTCACATGTTGACAATGTGTGATGCCATGGAGACTGCCGGTCTGAGGAAAAGCGCAAAAATCAAAATTTGGAAGGGAATTGAGGTTCTTGAGCGAGGACGTAAAGTTGGTTCAAGCGCTTTGGGGCAGAGATGAATGAGAACGCTTTATGCAGAGTTGTGTAATTGAGTGGAGGATTTTAAGTAAAAGACGTAATGTTGTATTGGAGCCATTCCTCATCAAATCGCACAAAAAATACCAAAATCTGACCATCAAATTCTTAATTATTTTCTATTTTTTTCTATTGATTATACAGATCAAGTAAGTTAACACGTGTATTTTATTTTTTCTAACTTTATTATTTTCGGAAATATTTCAAAATGACATTTACTACAAATGACGCGTATCACTTACATAAAGATATCATATATTTGAATACACTAATTTTAGAAATACTGTTCAAATTCCATTCGAAACTTAACCCTGGATTCACAAGGCTCATTTCAAAGAGCGCTAACTACAAGGTGGGGTCTCTGGTGACCCCGACCTCTTTTAAAATTTCCTTCCTTTTTCTCGTTGAATATTTAACAATGAACGATGAAATCTTTATTTTAGTAATAAGAAAGGTCATTTATTTATCATTTTTATTACAATAAAGTATTGAACAAACTATAGAACTATTAAATCGGGTAACTTGGAATTAACATAACTATTTCTTACACATAAACCTGTGAGATAGAATAATTGGTGCTCTTGGCATACAAAATGACATCGGCAAGAAAAATATGCGAAGCTTGATACAATGTTTTAAATATAATATATAGATTAGAAAATTTGAATGTAGCTAATCTGTCCATCAGCCAAGTAACTTTGGCATAAAACTGCATAGAGCAAAGAATAATCAATCTTCCAAGCAATTCTTACAAATTGCTAACTTATGTTCGGCACAAATGGAACTTTGGCATTTTGAACAAGAACCTACACATTTCCGATCCTTCTCTCTTGGACATAAGTAGCATCTTTTCCTTTTCCTTGAAATGGAATTTGATTCAGTAGGCGTTGTCTGGGGTATTTCTGTCTTATAATGCTTCATAACCTGTTTCATCATCAAAACTAAATGGTGTGGAAGAAACTGCTTTTGAACTCTTTTTTTCATTTCTTCTTCGACCAGAAAGTATGCCAGGGATTTTAATAATTTGTTGCGATCGTCAGTACCTCCATTGCTTCGGTAAAGTACAAAGCTGTTTATGCCTGCTGCATCGAGCATGCCATAAAAGTATCGCAATGGCCACCGTCTTGTTTTTCTGGCTGTGGTTTTTAGGTGGCACAGTAAATCAAACACATCCACTCCACCTTTGGTCTCATTGTAAAATAGAACAATGTTAGATTTACTACTGGTTTCGTCTATTTCACCTTTATCGTGAAATGAAGAGAGCAGAACAACGTTTCTATTTTTTGTTGGTACATAGGAAACGAGCATTTTCTCTTTCCTATACAGAAATTCTGTGGATGGGGCTGGTCGCTTTTTAGTTTGCAAAAAATTTGAAGGTATTTCAGGTTTATTTTTCCTTAGGGTACCAACCATTGTAAGCTTTTTTTCCGCGAGTTTATCAACTAGTTCACACGAGGCAAACCAGTTGTCTACAGTCACGTTGCGATTGGTACCATGGACAGGTTCTGTCAATTTGAGAACGTAATACGTAGGAATGGAAACATTTCGTGCAATAGACTCTTTGCCTATATAAGGTATACCTCCATAAAAATAAAATGTTTTGGCATCACATATACTTATAATCTTTAATCCATACTTGTCTGGTTTATTCGGCAAATACATTTTAAAAGGACATTGGCCTCTAAAACTCCAAAGAGTCTCATCAACAGTCACATATTCTGATGGGATGTACAGAGATCTGCAACGATCTGTAAACATATTCCAGATGTCTCGGAAAGGAGCAAATTTGTCTGTCTGACGCCTTTCGAGACGAGTGGCTTTATCATCAAATCTCAGATTATTTATCAGAAAACTGAAGCGGTTTCTATTCATTACTGACCGAAAAAATGGAGCTCCAAATACAACAGACCACATATCAACTGTTCGTACTTTGGCGTCTTTGAGGGCTCCAGCCATCAACAATACGCCAAGTAATGCTTTTATTTCAACAAAATCAGTTGGTTGAAGATACCATTGCTCTGATTTGTATCTAGCCTTATCGATCTCAATTTGCTGATTAGTATATTCAACAATGGTCTGAAGCATATTCTCAGTTATGAGCATACTGAATAATTCAGTGTGAGATGTTTTATTTCGGGCCTCCATTGTCGGTCCTGGCAATTTCAGAACAATGTTTTTAGCAGGGGTTTTTGAGGTTGGTTTCTTGAATGTCTTAGCATACCATTCATAACCTTTTTTTCCATAAAACACCTTTCCTACCTCATATTCTCCATCTTTCACTGTCTCTTCATCTTCGTCATCATAATTTTCTTCGGCAATAAATTCATCTGCCTCCCGATTATCAGAGACAATATCATCTTCGTCTTCACTCACCACTTCATTTTCATCATCTTCTGAATCTGTTTCTTCAATCAATGGACGCTCCAACTCCCGAGCTATTTCCTCCATATTCAGAAAAATTGGATTTGTTGACATTCTAACAGAAAATAAACGAAAACCATCAGCAAAAGCTTACTCACAAGTTAGAAAAATCTGTGACGTTAAATACAAGTTGGGGTCAAATATAACCCCAATTACATATTACTTTATTATATTACCTGTTATAAAATGATGTAAAAAAAATATTAACAAGTCGACTGTCTTGACATAAGCAGAAAGACTGGAATGAAAGATACAATGACCGCACGGACCCGCTTTTCAAGGCTGCCAATATTTAAACGAGATAATGTTACTCTGGGGTCACAGGTGACCCCAGCCTTGTGCTTCCCGGGTTAAAGACATATTTAATTTTTGAGATTTTGCAAAATATTTCATTTCGTGAATTAGCAATTTTTTTAAAAAGTTAAATTTTGAAAATTGAATATTTTTGTAAACTCGATAAGCTAAAAATAAAAAAAATATTTATAAACGCCCTAGAGTATAGTTAACAACTCCAGAAAAAATCAAAGTGGGATCTCAGTAACTTAAAAATATTTTTTTAAGAACCAGTGTGTGGTAGATTGTTGCAATTGCCATTTTTCTGGCGCTACTGGCCGTCAGTTTCTTAGAATGAAGCAGGAATTTAAGTTCTTCTTGTGGTGGTACACCATCACGATTGTATTTTGTTATTAAATGCATTTTTTAAAATAAAAAATATTTTTTGAATTTTTTTTACAAGGGAATGAAATACACCTTTTAAAGTATTAAATGAAACATAACAAAAATTTAATGAAGTACCCGTGAATTCCAAAATTTAATGTAGGCATAACTACACAAATAATCGATTTTGAGGCAAGTAAAAAAACACGTGTCTCTGTTTTAATGTCCAGATTTATGACCAGATTTATGTGGGGGAGTCCGCGAAGTGAAATTTGTGTAATTTGGTTGTAAAGAGGCCATGCCCAGTCATGAGTTGAGCTAAATAAGGTGTAGGCCTTAAATGTTTGCACCTTCTTATGCCATTGGCATTAGGCGTGAATGTGTAAATTGCTCTTCCTGTCGTTTCCTCATCCCACCTGCGTTGCCAGATTTCATTTAACGTAATTCTGTTGTAAGTAGAGATCCTAAATCACTTACTTGCGTAATTTTACCATCTATCAAAATATTACAGTTGTTACGTTTAATGTGATACCTACTGCTCCGTACTGCACCACCAAGTCAAGTGGTATTTTTCCTGAGATAGTCTGCAATGAAGCAGTGGATGTTATTCTATAAGAGCCAGTGAGAGCTAAGAGCGCGGCTCTCTGTGTTTTAAATAACTTACGTTTTATTAACGTTCTGTGAGAAATGCAGGCCAACGCAGAAGCGCGACTACTTGTCGGGAACCAGCAATGTACCTCAACTTCACAAAAAGTGTTCTACCTTTGCTGCAGACTTTACTGACATGAGTATTAAATCTTAGTCGAGGGTCGAGTGTGATTCCTAAATAGTCATGACAATGTGTTGCCTCGAGCCTTTGTCCTTGGTAGAAAATGCTCGGTGGCCTGTTCCTTGATGGGAGCTTCATCCCTGGCGCAGTTTTTATATGGCTAGTCATGACCATAAATGTTGTTTTCTCAGCCTAAACTCGAAGTTTAGCATCATCGCACCAAGCCGCCACGCAATTTAGAACCTCTTGAGCTTTGTTTTCTACTTGGGCGCGCGAGGCACCTCGGACGACGAGGGCCAAGTCATCAACATAAGCAACTGCATCATGACCTTCAGCTGTAAGAGTTCGAAGTAATTTGTCTATTATCAAGTTCCAGAAAATAGGATCTGAGTTAGAACCTTGCGGGCAGCCCTTGGTGAGAAGATGCCTCTCCTGCGAATCGGTTTCTTCGTAAAATACCTGACGATTTTGAAAAATGCTGCTGTAGAATAACAGCAATTTCTCAGGAACTTTCCAATATTCTTTCATCTCCCGCCAAAGAAAAGGCCACCAAGCATTGTCGACAGCCCCCTCAATATCCACGAATAAAACGAGAACATGTTTTGAAACTTCGTCTGTGATTAGTGCCTGTAAATTATTCACTGTCCTCCGTGGACTTGTGGTTCCTAAAACCAAATTGTGTAGGAGACAAGTCTCCCCTAACTTTCACATGATTTTGTAATCTTTGTATTACGATTTTGTCCAATAGCTTGCCAAGTACTGGTAAGAGACAAATCGGCCGATATGCTTTAGGATTGGCGGATGGCTTATCAGTCTTCTTCTTTAATAGTGCGACTTTCGCTACTTCCCAACAATCTGGAAAGTAATTAATCCTAAGACAGTCGTTATATTATTTAATTAAAATTGTTCTGATACTAGGCAGTGCAGCTCGGATTATTTCCAAGAGTATATTATCAGGGGCCTGGAGCATTCCTACTTTTGAACATGATAATTGCTTGTTCTAACTCTCGAATGGTAATTGGTTCGTATTGAATGGATATGGTGTCTTCTTCTTCATATATATCCATTTCTCTTCTTATATTGCTATGTGTTGGGAGGTCATCTCTTGGAACATCAGCCGGAAGTAAAGCCTTGAGCAGTGTTCCACATGAGTCTTACCAAGTGACCGTTTGTTTGTCCTTCTGATATAATCGCGGATAGCGTTTGTTTTACATGTACTTTTTCAGAGGCTATTCTATACGGAGCACCCCAAGGATCGTTTTCATTTTCATTTTTCTATCTGATCCGTTGATTGTATGTATATCTTCAGTAGGAGCCATGTAGGCTGATATTACCACGAATTGTGGCTTTCCAGGTTGTTTAAGTTCACAGACTGCTATATCATTAGTCATTAACTGGTTTACCGCCAATACGCGGAGCTGTGGATTAACAACTATCATTGTCGCTCTGGTTCGATGAGAAGTTGATGTTTCAATGACTTGAAGGAACTTAGAAAGTCCGTTAAGTCTATTGCGATAGGTGTATGTTCTTGGATTAAAATAACATCTATAAATGTTCGTTCTGCTAAAAGCTTCACAATTCCCATAGTCAGTTCGTTGAATTTCTAACTCGATTGCCTTCTTAAGCTCTGGGCACTGATCATTAAAAGCAGAATGTGAAACATTTTATTGCGAGCCCTGACACAAGCTATGCATTTCTTCTGTGCTTCTCTGTGACAGTTGCCCTCGTGAGTTTACGCAAATTTACTGCACACGTTTTCCTCTTGACATACATTTCGACGGTGGCCAAACGTAAAGCAATTAAGGCAGCGCATTGCTGCTACATATGTATCGCATTTGTAGGAGGTTAATTCACCATATTCACGTTCTTGTGTGGTAAAGTATTTCCATAAGCCTGGTGATACTCTCAGTACCCAACTTCGAAATAATTAAACTTCAGAGCCTTGACCCATTTTAAAGAGTACTCTCATATCTGCAAGTTCTTTTTCAGAAGCAGCTTCACGATTAGTGATTCTTACTGCTTCTAGACATTTCTCCTCATCTTGATCACGGGCAATGCCGTGGACAATAATTTTTGGTAAAAATTTTGCCTCTTTCTTCGCCTCTATATTTTTTGGCTTTTTATCGCCGAACTTAATTGGCATTTAGTCTCTGGGTTCTCTGTCTCAATAAGCATAGTTCCAGATTTTTTCATGTTTCGTAAAGTTTTATCTTCGGGTGTGTGCCATGTATTAGTTTGGTTATTTTTCGAACCATGTCATCTCTTGACATAAGGTCTTTGTTAGGCTTTCCTTTAACAGCAATAACATGAGCATTCTCAGTTGTCTCTTTATTGTATATTTTCTTTCTGTGTAAGAAGTCATCTGCCTTGAGCGGATTGCCCACCGCAGGGCGGGGTGCTTGAGCGAAAATTCTGTTGGCAAAAACCATAATATTTAGTTAATGCTCGACGATAACGGTTCTTTCGTTTACCGTGTCACGCTCGGTTTTCTGTATATTTTTGGTGAATTTTGTTAGTGTAGCATCAATGGTTCGTTTAACTTGGTCTTTTAACTCATTCATTACAGTAGTCTTAACTTCTGTTCTGGATTCTTCAATGTTCTGCTGGATATCATTAAGTTTCTCATATAGGGTAGCTTTGATAGTCTTATTGACTTCGTTCCGTAAGGCCTTGTCACTTTGCTCACTTTCTTGAAGAAACTGGAGTACTGTCATTACATACTTAAAGGTACTGATCATTTCAGATTTGTCAGAAACTATAATTTTCTGTTTGTGTCCTAAGATCTTTTTCGAGTGTTCGCAGCGCTCCAGCGCTTCACGAACACTAAACTCTTCAATCTCCAGAACCTTATCTTTGTTATTTTCGGTTTCCTCAGTATCCTCTTTCTGCTGTTACCCTTGGGGAACGTTTCCCGGAAAAACCAAAACTGTAACAGAAAACCGTGCGTAAGACGGGAAACGAATGAATCGATATCGTCGAGCACAAACTAAATTCTACGGTTTTTACCATCAGAAGTTTCGCTCAAGCAACTGTGGCGGGCACCCCGCCCAAGGCAGAAGACTTGTTATATAGAAAGAAAAGATACAACAATGAGACAACCGACAATGGACATGTTATTGCTGTTAAAGCAAAGCCTAACAAAGACCCTACGTCAAGAGAAGACATGGTTCCAGAAATAACCAAATTAACACATGGCACACACCCGAAGGTAAAATCCATATGATACATGACCAAATTGGGAACTATGTTTATAACCAGGGAATTCAGAGACTAAATGCCAATTAAGTTCGGCGAGAAAAAATCAAAACATAAAGAGGAAAAGAAAGAGACAAAATTCTTACTTAAAATTATTGTTCACAGCATTACCTGTGACCAAGATGAAGAGAAATGGTTATAGAAGCAACAATAATCACCAGTCGTGAAGCTGCTTGCGAAGTGGGGGCATTACGTCTATCACAGTCTCTCACTTTCCTCATCAGTTAAATCTAAACACACATTCGACTAACATGTAAATTTCCATATTCTAGAAATTGAAAATAGGTACTGGCACAGAATAAAATTAGAATCCCTTCATATACACAACAACCAGCAAAACTAAAACATGACTTGCCTTAACCAGCAAATATCTAAACTCTCGTCACCTCTGTCAAAATTAGCCCAATCTGTACACCCCTAACTTTAACTTCCTCCACCCTTCCGCCCCCCCCCTAACGCCACCACCAGAAGCCGGCCTGCCGCAACCCTCCGACCGCGCCGACCCAACCCCGCCCACACTTGCTTCCGACCGGCCTTCTGTCCTCTTAATTGAGTTGCAATCCAAATTATCCGCAGAACTTCGTTTTCCGCTGAGACGTTGCAAGGTAGGAACGATCCACTTTGCTTACGCAGCTGGCATACTGATACCATGTTAAGATTTGGTATATAATTTTTGTAAATAATTTATATTTCATTTATTCATGTAATTTTTCAGATCTGATGATGACAGCTACGCTATTGAAAATATCTTTAACTTCAATACATTATATTTGATACCGGACAACACCTTTTATCTATTTACGATAATAACAATAATAAATTGTCTATATTAATGGCGAGTCTCAAGCTATTTTGCCGGACGTCTCGTCTAACCACAGATGGAGCTCTGGTACAAGGATTGAATCACTAATTTAACATTTTAATCGTGTGATTCAATTTTGGTGATCTTTGTGTTTCGTCTAAATTCTGCCGAAAGCAAAATACACAATCCACACCAACACAAGAGTTCTCAAGAAATCCGTACGTTGTTCCTTTCGGTCATTTTACGTCACTAAATTCAAAGAATGTTTCATAAGAAATGCTACCGTGTAGTAGTATTTTTTAACCGATCGCTAAATGCCTGTCAACATTCGCACCTCCGTGTCAAATTCTCGTTCTAAGAAGTGTTCACTTGTGTTCGTGAGTAAAAACATCTAAACGACACAAACTGTGACTGTAAAAGGCGTTGAAAATTTTGCTTTTATGATTTTTACTGGATGAGGTAAAGATTTCGGACTTGTATCACATTAAATGTACAGCATAGAAACAGCAAAGAAAATATACAAAATTGTCTACAGTATCTCGATTAATATTAATACTTTCCTTAACTATTATCTAACTCTTAATTCAGTTGTTTCAAACAGCCAACTTACAGTATTGCAGACCACGCATTTTGTGCTTCAACGAATCTATTGTGAATGCGCTCAAGCATTCCATTCCACAGATCGTAAATGCAACATGCGTTTTACTATTTCAGTAGATTTATGTGTATTTTGTGTGAAACCCTTTCACCGTCGCTGTCAGGTGAGTGTGAGCACTTATTTGAGTTGATAGTGTAACATCTTCATTTTCGGAAAGTTCCTTTTTAAGTATCCAATTGATTGCCCACCAATTGCTCCAACCAACCTTGAGAAATAATGACGTTATCTCAACCAGAGACCGAAAAGTTACCCATATAGGTACCGATATTTTTACACCAGTATTAACGGTTAATTTACCGGTATTTTTCCATGCCTCTATCAAATACCTTCGTTCCTTAAACCGGTAGTAGTACATTATGAAACGATGATGTAATGTTGGGTATTAATACACGAGTGTGATATTACAATAAGAGCGAGGAACGAGCGAGTATCGTAAACTTCACACGAGTGTAGTAATTTCCATTACATCGTTTTATACAGTACTTTTTCTACGACTTTAATAAGTCAAAAGTTTATATTGAATAGTTGCGTGGCAGTTGATTCAGCCAAGGCCACCTAGCGGGCAGCTACCTAAATCTACCCTCGCATGCTCCGCAGGTGGCTGTGGTTATCTGTCCGCCTGCGAGGGAGTACTACGCTAGTCAAATACGATCAACGTGAAATTGCGATACAATTTATTTTAAATAATATTCCACGAAAAATACTAACAATAAAAGAAATTAAAATTACTAAGTATAATACAATATCAAATGCAATTTTAATGTGCACAATCGAACGAAACATTTGCTTGAACTATTCTCAATGATTAAGTCAATATTTGGTTTGTAAACTTCTCTGTAATTGGTCAAGAACCTGTATCATAATGAAAACTTTTTTTTGAGGTGGCAAACATGAAATTCGAATTTAGCCTCGTCAAAAACATGTAGAACCGTTGCGAAAAATCTTCCGTAATTTTTTCCTGGATTGATTCCTTTCGAGCACCAATCAACTGGACTAAGTACTCAGATATCTCGTGCGAAGACAAACTTGATAGTGCCCCTCCAGAAAGGTTACTTGCACGTTCAGCGAGATTCTCCGAATGGGTGATCATTGTGACCTGGGAATACATATACGTAAAGTCGGCGTCTAGAACTACCATCACGACAAGTCTCGTTTATTTCCACATTTCCTAACATATGTAAAAACCTGCGGGTTGAGCTACCCATAGGTGTTCGTTTGTGAGAGGCGTAAGGCGGCGGTCACAGTGCAGCCGATTTTGGCCGAAATTTCGGTCGTCCGACGTCGGGCGTTTTCGTCCGATTTGCCCGATTCGTTCAAACACGTGCTAGTAAACGGAAATGGTCATAGTGCACCCGAACGACCTCTTCCGACGGCGTCCGAAAACATCGGCTGTCGGACGAATAGTATCTGTTTCGTTTGTATTTTTCGGTTCCAGTCGCCCTAAAACAGCTGATGGACGCCAATTTTAGGAATTCTTCCAGTGTTGCTTATATATTTTCTCGTTCAGACTATTTTCAATGTTTTGAAAACTGCAATGTATATTTAATTATTTATTTTATCAATAAAAAAATTCATTCATCATGAAAGAAAATGGTGGTAGTCTTTTAGATGCTTTGGTTGTTAATGCCAACCCCCATGCAGAAGTTTAACCCCTCATTGCACCGCTTTGCACATATGCAAAGCCACTTTTGGAAGTGATTTTCGGTTATATTTCTGTATTATGAGTTTTTGTGTGCACAATGACGTATTCGGAAAGGGTTTATTTACCATTAGGTTCATTGGGTACTCGACAATTTGGGCATAAGTAGTCTTTTTGAATTTTTTTCTTGGTGAGTGTTCACTCCGGGAGTGCTTGTCGCCCTACTTTGATTTTTTTTGTGGTTCTTAATTACTTTAATTGAATGGGGATTTTTGTGGTTTAAAAGTGAAGTTTTTTGTAAGAATTGAATTATTGGGAATCTAGTTTCTGTTTATAGTTGTAATTTTAAAGAGGGATTTTTGGACTTTGCATATCTGCAAAG
Organism: Acheta domesticus; assembly: GCA_031308135.1. Classification (NCBI taxonomy): domain Eukaryota; kingdom Metazoa; phylum Arthropoda; class Insecta; order Orthoptera; family Gryllidae; genus Acheta; species Acheta domesticus. The sequence continues at coordinate 125,624,157 of JAHLJT010004567.1, read as the reverse complement.
GTGCACGTGAATTTGCTTTGAGCTTCCAGTGGTCGCGGTGTTGTACTGAGAACACTCAATGAGATTGTTGCTCTTGGCCAACCTTTCGAGAAGATATCTTTCGTGAGATCGTGCTATTCTTGTCTTATCTCTTTCACTGAAATCTGGAAGCCTGGCCGCTTCCTTGTTGCCGACAATGTACGTTTTTGCCAGATGATAAGTAAATGTTATAAGGAATACAAAGCTTTTGTGCCAAGAATAAAGCTTGAGAAGTTATATTAATCTTTTTCGCTGCCATACTTGTTTTTTACGCGGGTGCTTCCAGGTGCTTCTCTCAAACGTTCTGCAAATGTTCCTGAAAACGATCTGTGGAATTATGGGAGTATTCGCACGGATTTCGGATGCAACATTCGGGTGCTTTTCGGATGAAACAAGACGACCGATTTCGCTCGGGGTCGTCCAGCAGCTAACAACCGATACTTCGGCTGCACTGTGACCGCCGCCTAACTCATCGCTGCTTTTCCGTTCCTTCTGCATAACCGTCGCAAGCTTTGAAACCCTTCCATGTGATAAGGGCGGTCCTGCCACCATCACCGCTGCCTCTCCTCTACACATCGCTCCGCCTTTCCCGACCCGCCCACCCCGCCTCACCTCACCTCGCCCCGCTCCACATCGTTGTGTTCCGCCTTGCTCCGTCCCGCTACACATCTGCCTGCTCCGCTCCGTCCCGCCCTGCTCTGTCCCGCCCGGCTCCGTCCTGCCCCTCTTCGTCCCGCCCCCTTTCCGTCCCTCCCCCTTTCCGTCCCGCCCCCTTTCCTCCCGCCCCCTTTCCGTCCCGCTCCCTTTCCGTCCCGCTCCCTTTCCGTCCCGCCCCCTTTCCGTCCCGCCCCCTTTCCGTCCCGTCCCTTTTCCGTCCCGCCCCTCTTCGTCCCGCCACTCTCCGTCCCGCCACTTTCCGTCCTGCCACTTTCCGTCCCGCCATTCTCTGGCCCGGCCCGGCCCGCTCCGTCCCGCCCTGTCGCTTGAGTGAGTTGGGCCAGTGCCCTCTAGAATACAAAGCCTGGCGACGGGCAGCCATCTTGCCAATGACGTCAGGATGAGTAGGCCCAGCAGCCCCCCGCGGGCCTACGATCTATGCTGAAGTTAATAGCAAGAGCATTTCACAATATATTTCTCCCTGGCACTTCATTTTACACAACAGGTAACGAAAATCGAAGGATTTGTTTTTTTAGAAATACGTTGCTTTTATTTCAGAAAAAAGTTTATTTGAAAGAAAAAAAACTTTTCCTATAACTATCAACAAAATTAGAATCAGGAGTTAATAAAAATACACTTTGATTAATTTTAGGAATAGTAATTTATTTTGAAGAAAATCATATCACAATTTACAAATAATATTCAATACATATTTTGTGTAACACAACAAAATATTTAAGTAGTTTCTCAATACATATGCATACATATTCCTACATTAATACACACAAAAATTATTTTTACAGAATAGGCGATTTAAAATATTTTGGGAAAGAAAAGTACAGAAACCGAATCATGTTGCATGCTAGATTTTGAGTTGACATATCACGTAACAATTATGTATATATTAAAACATATAAGACATCTCACATAACGTAATATTTGAAGCTCTGAATGAAAAACTTGATAAGGAAAATTCATTTAAAATACCGAATGAGGAGATCCTGCTAGCAATTAGATTAATGTTGAATAACAAATTCTTCATGTTCAATGATTCTTGTTACAAACAAAAACAGGGGATTCCAATAGGTGGATCCGTGAGTTATCTCTTTTCTGAATCGGTTATGCAGCAGACACATTAATCTTAAGTCAAAATGAAGTAATATTTAATGCTAGATATGTGGATGATACGTTATTATTGGTTGATGAGGCAAAGATTGAATCCATTTTTCAACAATTCAATAACTATTACCAAAACTATCACTATCATTATCACCGTTTGCAAGTTTTAAGTATTTTTTAAATACCTACCCTTGAGTTATTGTTAGGTATGAAAGTTTTCTCTCTACAAATAGCTCTGATCCACGCACTCCTTGGCTCTTTCTCTTGGGAAAGCCGAACACACTAACAGCAAGAACGTTTCTGTAGTTGCCTTTACAATTGGGCACACAACACTTGAAACTTATTGTGATGAGCTGTAAATGAAACAATGAGGGTTTGAATAGTTCCGAATTTGTTAACATCTGTTAACTGTGTAATCACGTAAGTCCTAAACACTATATGATCAATATGCACAATAACCTAGAAGCTTCTTAACACGTTTTTACAAATTGAAGCACAAATATATCATTTGTTTATATTTGCCTTAATTTTAGATCTGAGACGTAAAGTGAACTTAATCAGAAACTACTTGTAATTACCAAGTTCGAATTTCCGTAATTAAAAATAATCAAATTGCTGAAAAATCACAACATAGCAACACGCATAACACACGGAGTATCCGGCCGGAGAGTCTCTTCGTGGGCCTACTCGTGCTTACGTCACAAAATCGTCGCCAGGCTTTGTATTCCAGAGGGCACTTGTTGGGCGCGTCAGCCTTGGGATGGTCGCGTAGCGTCCTGTCGCCTGCACCACTGCCTTCCTTCCCACACCCCTCATCCCCGCGCCACGCGACTGATTGTCTTGACGGGACAGCTCCAGCCGCAGTGACTGGCTGCAATTCAGCTCGTTAGCGTAACCTGCTTCACGTCCTTGAGCGCAATGAAGTGATCTCTGATACGCGACTAGGCTGGAAAGTTTACCCGCGAGATTCGGAGTTATTTTTCTGATAGTTACATCAGTGCTGTCGACAACGAACATCCATTTAGTTCCCAATACTCACGACTGGAAGCCAATACTTCCGGTTGCTGTTTATTTATTGATTGATTACTTTGTGTTCCGAGATCTCTTGAGTTGTACTAAGGTTATTTCGTTTCGCAAGTGCTGTGCCTGTTACTGCCAGGAGGTCGCGGTGTAACTCTCTCGCTGAAGCGTAAGATTCAGTGCCGACATACACACTGCGTTGTAGAATTTCTTCCCCAGCGCGGCACCGCCCAGCCGGTACAAGCTCCAAGCTCCCAACTGGTCTTCTGAGTGTGGTAGTAGAGCATATGTGTATGAGTGAGTGTGAGAAGGGGGCAATGAGGAGAAAGGGACAAGGACAAAAAAGGGTCAAGGAGAAGGAGGGAAATATCGTACGCGATCCGTGGCCAAATTGTAACGGTAGGCACAGGCATTCTCCGGGTATTGAGCGGCGAAAACACCAGTGCAGCCGGCCAATAGAATTCTCCTCCAGTCAGCGGCAGAATTCGACCTGTCTACCTAGTGTCAAAAATTTGCCACAGTCGAGACTCAAATCCCGGAACCTTCCGTTCGACGAAGTTGCAGTTGCAGCGGGAAGGATGCCACTGACCCATCGATGGTGTATTTGATTTCAAAGTTGCACAATTTGGAATGCGCGCGACAAAGTGCAACTTTGGAGTAATTCACAAAACACTCGGGAGACAAAAATCAATATGGCAGTAGTCATGAATGATTCCAAGAGAATAATAGTGTTTGTAAGTGTACTTGAATTTGTAGTGCAAGAATCCTTAACGAAACTACGTAGTACAGAAAGTGAGTCTTAGATGCGCGAGAAAATTAGTATCTGCAATTCAAACGTGACTGTCTTTGCCGCGTTCATTTCAAAATGTCAGCATTCCATTCGTGAACCTAAGCATTTCTCTACCATTTATATAAATAACTATTTATTGGGGAATAATCAGCTAACAAATTAGATATGTTAGGAATACATCTGCTTTGACGTTGCTGACCATGCCATAATGTCAACGGATAAACGATGAAAACCTTGCAGAAACGCGGGAAGAGCTAAATTTCATGCTTTATGAATGATATATAGGAGCGACTATCAGAATCACCTTATACGAGCCGTGAGGTCCGCAATTGGCTGACCTGGAACTAAAGTGGTCTAGAAATATTTTAGATGAAATCCAGGTTATGGTAAATTTGATCTGAACTGGTGAGCACTTATACATACTGATTCATTAAAGTGATCTGTGTGTCATTTGTCGTTGTAGGAGCCACATAATAAAAGTGCCACCTTTGTATTGGCAGATGGTTTGAATGTTGGTAAATTTTTAAGTGGTGTAAGTCACATTGCACGATAAGTACCATAGACCACTCTAGTTCCAGGCTAGCCATTATAAATTATGGAAAGAAGGCAAAGAAACAGATACTGGAAAATTTCCTTTCGTTAAATGAACAGTAAATCAAAGGAATGAGTTACCTGCAATAGTAAAAGAAACTTTACCTCGGAGTGTAGGTAAATTTGAAAATAAATTAATAACATATTGAAATATCTCTTTTTTACTTTATTAATTACACCAATATCCCCTTATTTGTCCTGCCGTTTATTTCAATTTTGGATAGCTGAGGTTTTATATTATAATACTCAACAATACTCTGTTACGTACATATCTCAGGGCTGCTGTAGTTATTTACTCTTCTTCGTGAGCCTGAAGATATTCGGCTCTTGCGAGAACATGGCTGGTAAAACAAATTCTAATACTAATTGGGGAAAGTATGTATTGGTGGTATGTCACATTGGAATAACTGCGAAATAATAACACGTGATAAAAAATGTTAGAGTAGTGTAGCAATATTTACTGTAATTCACTCTTTTAATTAATTTATGCTGATCTTGTTTTAGATACAAACATTTATTTATACTTTAACCTTTACCAACTCTTTCGTAAAAAAATAATTTAAAATAAATATTTCTGAGATATTATAACTTCTTTCAATATATTGTACATTATAAGTAGTACTTGTTCTTATGTTTAGATTATAGCATTATAATTTTACATAATAATACTTATGTTGTTAGTGCATTATTAAGATATATTATGAATAAAAATATACCGAATGTCCCAAAAACTACGGGCCATATGCAGTTTTCACTCAATAGTGCGGAATGATGTGGAAAATAGTATGCGAGAGATTGCATGTTATTTTAGATCAATAATTTAGAAAATAAGATATTTATTTTAAAATAGAGATATTGTTTACAATGTTTATACAGTTTACGAGAAATTTAATTCTTGATTTTTTAAATAGAATTATCTACAAGTATTATTCACAATTTCAATCATAAAAAGAGGAATGCAATAGTACAGTAAACGTGCTCAGTGAGGAACCTCAAGGGACCATAATTTTTTCCGCATTAGACAAGATGCCGCTTTATACAAATGAAGCAAAAAGTCTCTAAGAATGCAGCAAAAACCTATGTACAGTTTAAAGGAAATTCTCCATTTACTTTCCTCGAAGAATAAAGTTCACTCACAAATAATTTAGATACGTTTATATTGTTGATTTATTGTGACTTAAGTACATACTATATAGTATTACAAACACTATTTGAAAATACCCCTACTACAGTACAACGTTTACTCGTAAACCACTCACACACAATTTCGTTTCTTCATTGCCTGTTTTCTTCCCTGTTCTCTTCCTTTCAATAATTTCTTGCATCCACTGTTTCATTATTCTGCCATTGTGCTTCAGCGTCTCATAAATTTTGGTTTTGCCACATTTTAACTTCGACATTATTTCCCGCACTGACAGTTTGTCCCTTTCTTTACCTTTAATTATTTTAACTTTATCGTTTAGGGAGCAAGACACTTACGATTTAGCCATATTCACACTACGACTCAACTTCTATTGACGAAAGTTTTCCCTGTCTACTGTGTCGACGAGCTTCCTCTGCCCTTCACAACAAAACCAAGATCGTCATTATCTTTTCCACGAAACAGTCCAAAAATGAACGAAGAAAATTTCAGAAATCTCCCGTGAGGCCTGCGCGAAATCCTCTTACCCTTACCTGAGCTCGCGCGCCGGGCGCCTGCAAACAATAAACGAGGAAAATGCCAGAAATATGGATGCGTTTTCGCTTTAAGGACTTACTTTTTGACAAAATACAGAATATATTTGTGTCCGTTTCCACTTTGGACAGGTTCCGCATTATTCAATGAAATACAGTAGAATTTATTAATAAGTTGGTCAGGACCTGGGTGTCAGTTCACATTGGACAGTTTTCTGCATTATATACGTTCCGCATTGAGCAAATTGTACTGTATATCATTTGTTAGCGTTTTCATAGAAACTTCAATATAAAGTTATACTTTCGGACATGTGATTTTAAATTAAACAGACCATATTCTCTTAGCCTTTGCGACTACTGTCTCCTTAGGGGCAGGTGGCCTTTGCGCCGCCCACAACCCATACGGAAAGAAAGGTGGCAGTAAGGGATTGCCCAATTGCAGCCATAATGCAGCACACAAGAACACACGTTCATATTAATAATCAGAATGAGAGATTTTTCCGTTGATTCATCAGAATCGAACTTGTCAACTGATTGAAATTTCAATGCTTTGATAGTTGACAAGGGAAGATGATAGCGTTAGTAAGATAAAGTCATTTTCAAACAATAAGAGTATAAAGATCATATAATGGTTCTAGGAACAATTCAGCATTGAAAAATATTTCTTGAACATGGTTGGGGAATGAATGGTAGAAGATTTTACTTATAAAACCACGACATAATTCACTATATCAAAGATAGGAACAAATATTATGTTATTATTTACTGTTTGCCAACTTGACACTTCGTGCATTAGAACACCAAAGAATTAGTACACAAAACAAACTTTGATATACTCTTGAAATATAGTAATATCATTGAAATAAATAAAGAATACAAAAATAAAATAAGATGTGCATTATTATGGAAAAACAGAATGAAAATATGTTCATAAATGATTAATTTAAACATATGTTCTACGTGCCATCCATCGACAGCAATTCACATCTCCAGTGCAATTTTTTTTCTCGAATATAAAGGATTTCCAAAGACGGTTAAAAATGGAGCATGTCTCATTTCACTTGAAGTATATTGGATTTTCAAAAATTGAAAAACTTGCGATTAACGTGAAAGTGTATTCGCTGTTCTATTCACAATATTTTATTCATCTCCTATTATTTGTCGACATTCTTTTCACTCTATGCACTGTTGAACCAAATTACACTCTCGTTGTAGACTGCTAATCAATTTATGCACAAAATCAATCTTGATTGTATTGTAATTGTATTGTAATATGGCTGACAGTAAATAATGAGACCAATAACATATCCTGAAAACAAATAAATAACACCGTATATATAAAAATGATATGTGGTTTTCTATCATCACTAATTTAATGATTCACAACTCTTTAACGTCGCATATTACCCTGTATTGCTGTAAAATATGATGGAAAATGTGTCGCCAAAACACTGATCTTTTGTGTCGACTGGAAAATTATTTTTAATCAGAAGTTCCAATGATATGATGGCATAAGTTTTTCTTTGGTGTGTTTTTTCTTTCTCTCTGTTGAAAATGGTCTTAATCAACTCGTCCGCCTGTTCACTGGACTCGACCGCTAATTTCATGGAATGAAGCGACTACATCAAGCTTCATTCGCGTTCGTCACCAAGTCTGCTTTGGTTTCTCGCTGAATGTGACAAGATAGGTTTCATCCGATTATTTCATAATAATTCCTTGATAGTTGTTTTGTTTCTTAATGAGACTGCTAAATAATACCCATGGGAAAGATCCGCGTACCAACTCTTTGATAAAGAAGGCGAGAAAAACGATAATATTTGTGATGTAATTTTTTGTGAATATTTTTCGGTGTCTGGAACCGTGAATTGCATTTTCATAATTAATTGTGTATATTGTACCGATGTTTGTACTTTTGTTTTTCGTTCGAATGTTTCCAACGGATTTCTCACGAAAATCAAGGTTGCAATGTATTAACCCTCATCTGCCTGAATTATTTTCTTAAACATGTTCATTACACATTTTATAATTTTAAAGGAAAAAGGTCTTTAAAAAATCTGCTCAGATTTTTGAAATGCAAACGCGGAGACCGTTTTAAGATGTTATGGAAACAACATGAAGTTCTCATCGCATTACTGCAACATTTTAAGGTGAAAATTAGAACGTTCAACAGATTCGTATAGCGTGCCTACAGGGGCACGCTAGACAGAATAAGGGTCGGCAATGTTTGTGCACTAGACTTCTTGTTTCTGGCAAAATCCTTACGATGATACCTCACGCGGGACGATTAAGTTCCAGAATCCTCCGCGAATCGAATTTGAGAACCCGTTCTCGAACTGCACTGGCTCGATGGTCTTCGGCGACGGCCGGATGTCGAAGTGAGCCAGGAGATTAACCAGAGTCACCTTCATTTCCAGGATTGCTAAGCGCTGAGCTGTAAAAGAAAAGAAATATCAGGCTCTTTTCATGTCCACTTAAAACGATGTAATTGCATGCACAAAATTGCTTTAATGTATGGGTTTTAAGAAGGTGATATGCTTCTTTATTGATCTTATTAGTATCAGATTCTATTCCTCCCCTAAATTAAGTTTTGATACCTGGAGAAAATAGTACTACAAAATTACAATAGCGAAAGTCGTAAGTTATTTTATTAATAATTATACATTGAACATGGCTCTTGCTACCCCATTTTGTCCCAATTGCAGAAAGCAAATAAGATCTTCTATGACTCGTTAGTTTACAGAATATGGAAAGGTGTCCTAGGCCCCTGTAGCCATAAGCAGGTGGTTCCTGCATTGTGTAATTGTACAAAGGGTATTAAAAATATTCACTTTATATTGAAAATGAATACTGTAATAGAGGCATACGGGAAACAACGGAACAACTAGCAGTAATAATAAAAATAAAAACCTGAACTAAATAGAAGTAGGTATGTGAGCAACCAAGCGCGTAAAATCACATCACACAGAACAAGTAAATGAACCTAAAGTTAGAACCTAATGAATTCACATATCCACAAAGCATTGCAAACAAAGTTATTGTTTTGAATAATGACGGAGTAAGCGCGTTTGTTTTCAAAAATAAAGAAAACAAATTTTGAGAACATATACTAATGGTATATTAAGTGAATAAGAGGGACCGTAAAAATTTACATTCCCCCTTATTCATTTAGAAGAAATTTCATTTATTAATTCCGTTACGACAGATACGAAGAAATAGAGAAATTTCTTACTAATAATTAAGAAATTTAATAATACTGTGGCGTGTAGCGGAAAAAATGGACTACTGGATAAAGACTCACAAAATGGTTTTCTAAAACGTAACTCGCAATCTGCGCAGGAACGACAAATAAAATACTTTCGTAGCAAGATTTAAATGAAATATTTTAATAAAACTGTATTCACGAATATAACATAGTATACGTACAATGATATATACTGATACCCAGTGTATGTTACGTTATTATATATATCCAGTACGTATATTGTAGTATTACCGAATACTTAATAATAAAATAAAACCTAATTTAAATTATTTTTCACGGCTCGAGAACACGGAAGCTTCTTGGAGGCCGCCTCCGATCTTTTCGGCCACGTCGCCGTTCGCTCGCGCTTGCCAGCCCCACCCATTTATTCACGGACTGTCGGGGATTCACCCAGAGTGTCGTGTTTGCGATCTCTTGAAACAAATTATCACAACCCCGTCCACTTGCCAGCCGCTCGAAAGTGCACGTGCACTCCATAAACAAATTAAACAGAGAGCGCAAGTGAAAATTTTCCATCCAGTTTCTGAGGACCGCCTTCTCTGATTGGACGCAAGGGTTGCTACTGCGTAGTGAGTGTCTGCCAATCTCAAATGAGATTACTCCAGTTTTTGGAAAATTCCAGAATCTTTAGTGAGTTTTGGTGGGGGGAAACAGGGCAGCTGCTTTGTGACACAGCCAGAAAAAAGGACTCGAATGGTGAACGTTGGAGAGTGCGGAGCTTCGTGTCTGTGGGGTTCGCGCACTTCGGGATTTTTCCCGAGTCGGCTGAAATAAACGCCGAATTAGACTATTATTGTTAATTGGAGAATTTCTTCTGCTGGCAGCAGCGACCAGAAGAGAGTTGCTTTAATTTCACTTAGAGAATTTGGGGCTGAAATGTTATCTTTGTTTACTGAACCGTGCTTGGCCATAAAAAGATGACAGTGAAATTTGCATTATCAAAAAACGAACTTGAACAGGAGATTCAGCCGCCGTATTTTGGTGCGGTTTCATTCACACGAAGTGAACCAGAGCTTCGCCGTCGCCCGCCACGAGAGCCGCCGCGTTCAATACAGCCGATGCATACCTGCGTGGAGGAGAAAAGGGACTCCATTCATGTCTCTCCGCCCAGTGCCTCGCGGACGGTCGACCAGCTGAATAGAAGACATTGACTTTGAGGGTGACGTTTCATCCGAGCTAGCCTGCGCTCGCCACAGCCCTTCAGGCGAGAAAACTAACTTTTTTGTTATCAGAACTTTAAGTTATCCAAAATTCATAAAGTTTTCTCAATTAAGTGTAATAGCAAAGAACGGTTCGTAGCCGCGCTTTGGCCCTCAAGAGAACCAGCGAAAAAACCTCTAGATTTAAGGGTCTTTGTAATTGATATTTTGGGGGACTCGTGAGTGTGGTCTCTTCATGAGAAATTTTACATGTTATTTTATTTGCAATTAAATACTAGTTTTTATCAGACCTCAACTAACTTTTTTTATTATCATTCTTACCCAACGTCACATCCACCATCCATCAGTATTATTTCACCATTTTTGTCATCTGGCAAGTTACGCAATTCAAAACAGTGGCTCTTCTCAGTCTGGTCATGTTTTTCCAATAAGCAATGGTTAGTAAAACTTTCAAAATTTTGTTTCCCCCTAAATGTCCGTGCTTCTAATGGACGTTGTTAATTAGCCTGTCCGTAACCTCGGGGAGTACCTACACTCGATACTCTTGCGGTTGTTGCCTCGTCCGGAACATTACTAGATTATTTCAAATTTTAATTAGGCCTGGGTTTTGGCTAAACTTTTCGAAAAGTCTGTTTGAAGATAGAACGGATAAAATATTCGAACTGTCTGTTTGAAGATAGAACGGCTCGATAAAATTAGGATGATTCATCATAATGGCATTCCGGAAAGCTGCCTTAATTTGATTGAATGCCCGATCGTGTTCCTCAGTCCAGTACCACTTAACTCCTTTTTTAACAAATTACCTAGAGGGACCATAAAAATTCCGTAACCAGGAATAAAACGTGATTGATAGACACACATACCTAGAATTCCTTTTAATTGCTTCGGGTTGAGAGGACGTGCAACCTGGTCAATTGTTCTAACTTTTTCCTGATCAATTTTAACTCCTTCTGTGTCGACTCGGTATCCTAAAAATGAAATTTCCCTAGTACAAAACTGTGACTTAGGCAAGTTTAACTGCATTTGCTTTAAAGCGAGACAATCTAACAACTGCTCCAAATGACTGAGATGTTCTTGAAAATTTTTAGAGGAGATCACAATGTCATTAATATAAGGTGTGACGAACCGTTTGATTTTGTCACCCAATTTTTCATCCAAACATCGAATGAAAGCAGCGCCGCTGTTCTTCAAACCGAAGGTCATCCTTTTCCACACGGACGTGAGCCCGTTGTACAGAAATCCCGCAAACGTCTGGTTGTCCGGATGGATAGCGATTTGCCAATAGGAACTGGAGAAGTTCAAAGGCGAAAATATTTTTGTTTGATTGAATTTCCAAAGAATTTCATCTAGATTTCGTGGTGCCTTATTTTCTGGAATGGCGACCTCATTAATCCTGCGAGCGTCCAAGCATATCATAACTCCTCCGTCTTTCTTTTTTACCACTACGATAGGATTCAGATAAGCAGTTACTGACCTCTCGATAATGCCTTCGCTAATCATATTTTCAATGGTCTGATCCACTTCCTCCCTTAATGACTGTGGAATAGGATAATTCCTCGTTTTGAATGGTCACTGACCTCTCGATAATGCCTTCGCTAATCATATTTTCAATGGTCTGATCCACTTCCTCCCTTAATGACTGTGGAATAGGATAATTCCTCGTTTTGAATGGTGAATCGTCGGTAACCCTGATACTAAAATAAAAATCTTTAACTGGATGAACGAAGCGACGGAAAACATTTACATAATTCAGAAGCATCATTTGTAGCTGGGAACGTTCGTCGTTTAAAAATTTCCAATTTTCCACATATTGGCAGATTACCCCATTCTCATTTCCCCCCCTTTCCCAGGATGCGCATGAAATGCTCAGATCTATTCGGTCTTTCCCGTCATCTTTAATTACAATTTCTCTACCATCATCGAAGTTCACATCATCATTCGAAAAATCTACAATTCCACCATTTACTCTTAAGAAATCAACACCTAGAATCACATCATGGTTCTGATACTCGGCACATCGAACAAAATTTTCCCTAACTTAATCGAAATCAGAACCTGCATTGAAATTGGTTTACTGCGTTTCTTTCCTACTCCTTCCACATAACACTTAACTGTGGGCAGCGCTGGTACAGGAATACGCTCGCTCATTAACCGTGAATAAAATCTCTTTGACACAGCACTAATTTCACTCCCAGTATCAATTAAGGCACGGACACAAATATTTCCTATGAGGAACTCTATTACGGGACACTTTCTAGCACGTTCTTTGACAGTCGAATCATCATCTTCATTCAGATAAAATGCATAGCTCACTGACACAACGTCGAGAAACGGCATCTCTGAAGCAATCCGTCGGTAGCCGAGACACCGAGATAACTTAGACGGATTCAGTTTGTTGGATTCGGTCTATGAGCATTTTGCTGCGCGTTCTCATTACTAGGACCGGCTCGATTCTCATGGGAATCGTGCGAAGAACGCTGATTGTTCGCGCCGTTGCCCTGATTTCGGTCATCGCGTCGCCACGATGGTCATCGTGTCGCCACTGTGGTAATTTCCATTTGAGGGGCCCCTGTAGTCACATCGCGTCGCCACCTTGGTCATTTCCATTTGAGGGGCCCTGTAGTCACATCGCGTCGCCACCTTGGTCATTTCCATTTCAGGGGCCCCTCTAGTCTCTACCGCGATTACCATTACGATAATTACTCCTCGTTCTATCGAACTGCGCGAGTAGTTCTTGAAACCTGTTTGGATCGTTACAACCAACGGTATTGACAAAATTCTGCACATAAGTAGGAAAGTCAGTAGTCATATCACTTTGCGGTCACTTGCTTGCGGTTCACATAATTTGATGGCAGAGATGTTCTCCATGGCGTAGTCCACGTATGACTGGCCATTCCGTTCTTCCCATCGCGATTCCAAAATGTTTCTCTCAAATTCATACCTCCGCTGTTCACACCAATAGCGATTCAAACATTTTGTGCGGAATTTATCATAATTTTGTGGAAACGGAGTTAATGCCGTTAGCCAATGGGCCGCATTTCCTCGTAGAAGTTCTTGCATGAATTTGGCCTTCAGGTGAGAAGGTACCGCCTTCGTCAACTTCATATAATTTTCCTTCCTGTCTAGAAAAACCTTCGGATTTTCGTCGTTTTTTGGGGCGAAATAAAGTTTTTGCGGCGGAGCCCACGAAAAACGGAGCCCAGACCCGTTCGTACTAGGAGGAGGATAGTTTTCCCGTTCTTTTTCAATCCCCTTTGCAACTAGTTCATCTACTCTGCGATCTGTTTCCTCTTTCAGCCTCCTTTCCCTTTCTTTATTTGCTTCCTCACTTACGCCCACAAAAATGATCGACCTTGTCGTTAATCTGCGCGACTTCTGAATTGAGTTTCTGTCCTGTTCTTTCAAAGTTCTCAATCTCCTCTTGCACATTAGTGATTTGCTGGTTGACCGATTCATTAGCTCGCTTCAAATTTCCCATCGCATGCCTGCAATTTTGCGTTGATTTCGGTCTTTAAGACGTTAAAATTCTCGCAGTTTCAGCCCTTGACTGTCCTAATTCTTTGTTTTCATTATTTTCATGAGAGTTTTCTAAAATTTTTGTGGTGTCCGTGGACACGACACCACAATCAGCAGCTAGGAGCGCTGCCGTCCGCATGGGCAGTGCGTCATGCCGCGCCTGTGGTTCGAGCGGCCGCCAGAGTGAGCGCCAGCGACTGCCGCTGGCCACGTAACACCGAGCCCGAGCGTTGCGTTCGGGCGGTTCAGGCGAACCGGGAGCGACTCCTCTCGCCGCCAGGGAGGGGCTAGCGACGCCCTCCCCTTCGCAGCGGCGCATGATAAGCGGGGCGCAGCGCCCCCTCGTGGCTGTGACAGCCGAGACAGGAGAGACCGCGCGAACCCAGTCAACGGGAGCGAGGATCGGGAGCCCAGCCCGACCGTCGACTTCGCACGCAGGAGGCCGTGCGACCAGCCCCCGTGCCAGTCACGCACGGAGGGGCAACGGGCCAGTAGTGGCTCGTGGAGCAGCCGCGCCATAGAGACGCGCGGAACAGGTGTCGGACACAGCGACACGAGAGAAGAAGTCGTGCATGACGCACACTTCGCCTGGAGGAGAGAGCCGCGCCGTAGAGACGCGCAGGACGGTTGTCGAGTCTAGCGAGACGCAGGAAAGGATCGTGCCTATCTCACTCATCATCAGAAGAGTAATTCCAATATTGCACGATTGTAAATGTGTCCAACAATGGTTATGGTGATGTCAATAAAGTATTGTTAATTTGAGTACTGTCTTTGATAATTTGAACACATCAATTTTGCGCGACATTTCCGATATTACGCGCAAGACATCACTTAAGGTGGGTTCTTGCGTTGACTGTTTCCCAGAAATGTCGTCACTCGTCACGCTGACTTCCGATTCGTCCAACATCTTGGCGTAGTTACGCGGTTTCACACGTTTCAGTAAACGCACACGACAATAGCCACACAGAACGAAGCACAAGACAACAGCACTTACATAGAAAATACAATGCAATATCACATCCTCTACAGTCCACAAATTATTAACTCCATTGCAACGTCCTTCCATCCATCATTCTGTGAAATTTGGCTCGAAAAAAATTAGTAAATTAGTAATTTTGAAAATGAGAGTTCTCAGGGCGCTTATCTGGAGTATTAAAATTCATTCAATCGATCCCTACTTGCGAAAGCCATTTGCAACGCCAGTCGCTCTCCGCAACACCGGGAGAGGCGGACCTACCTGCCGGGCTAGCTCAGATGGCAGATTGTTCGGCTGACATAAAACTGATGGATGGTGGACGTGACGTTTGAATTCGCCGCGCGCGCGCCACAGGCAACGCGCGTGCTGTTGGTGTGGTTGCAGGAGGCAAGCGCGGGATTCACTCCAAACAACGTCGAGGCTAGATTTCTTAGATACAGAATAGCGCAACCGCCGCCATTTAATATCCTCTCACCCAATAGTCCTATCAAACAGAAGTGATAACAATTGGTGACGTTAAGGAGATGTTTAGGTTTATTAATATTGATTTGGAATAGATTTGAGGTTCTCAACATACAGAATACCACACAGTTCCAATTCTCCTGACAACTGGACATAAAATGGCAGGTAAAATATTTGTTACTCTATATTTCTTTTAAGTTAGTAACAACTAAGAAATTGTATTCCTCTTCAAATAATCTAATCATTTCAGTAAAAAATCTATGTAGTTCTATTAAAAAATCAAATATTGTTCAATTTCTGCAAAATTAAAAATGTTTCAAAGAATATCTCTGCTACACAACACTTGTATCGTGGATTAAATGTTAAAATTATCTATATTCAAACTTGGCTAGTTATTAATTATTATTAATAAAAATCGAAAATATGAAGCTCCAGAATGTATCACTAGGGTGTTTCGAAATAATTCCTTACATCGCACTGCGAATTTCGGCAGCAGTCTCGTATTACCGTCTAATATTTTCTGCAATTTCGACGGTAATAGAGAAATAGATGGAATTAAAACTTTCTTCTGGTTAGCTCAAACAGGCACTTCAAAAAAATCAAGAAAACAATCCGATAGATAAACTTCTTGATACAAAATTTTTAATTAGTAATAATATAGTATGTGCCACCGCTCCATCAAAATGCATTTTTCAAAATAATTTGTTTATAATAGATTTCATCACTAGACGATAAAGATATCGGCGTTCAGTTGGCAACATTGACTGAAATATAGACAAACACGCAGTGAAATTTTACTTTCACATTCGCAGGGCAACAATTTCGGCGTTTTGATAATTTATTTATAACGCAGACAAATTATAATTTCGGAACGATAGTTTAAACAAAGTATTAAGAATTCAAAGAAAATGTTGAAAGATAAAAATGAGCAATCGTTCATTTGCAGCAAGTTTCATTGATTTGCCGTGAAGTCAGAAATCGTTAATAGAATATAATCGGCGGAAAGCGAGACACTGCAAAACGAACTGAACCATATACTTGACTGCAAAAAGCGACCGGATTGTCTGTAAAACAAATGAGGGTTGGCATCAGATGCTAATTTCCTATAAACAATTGCGTAAGGAAAGGTGATAGCGCCGATCCGATTGCAGAATTTCGCAACTTGTTGAAAGGCAATTGAGATGAGAGAGTAAAGAAATATTGCATAATTCGTTAATTTATTAACAATTTCCAATTTTTGCAATTCTAAATTGGGAAGAGTTTCCTTATGGCCCAGAACCGAAAACTGCGAATTAAAAATTTTGTAACAATTAACAATTTTATAAACAATTTCGAAATGTGCGTTATTCCTGCGGAAGAGTGTGCCCAAATTGTCTCTAAGTTCAATATCGCAAAATTACAATTTTGACCAGAGATGCAAATTGATTGCTTAATATCTAGTTTAATTGTTGCTTTAATAATAAATATACACTAGGTCTGTGAATTTTGTCTTTTATTGAAATGGTTCCCTAGAAATTTTCTATCGAATGCAGAAAGACAGTATTTTGCAATTTTCGCAACTTTTAGAATCACTTATGAACACTTGAAAATGTGCAATTATAATAGTTTTTTTATGGAAAAAATCTGGACATTTGATAAAGTTCATAGATTGTGTATGAACAACAATATTGGAATTAGAATGCGTATAAGAAAGTAATTTGTCTAAAATTAGTGTTATATTATCTCACGTCAACGTAATTTCTTCAAAAAGAATTGTGTTAATAGTGGTTAAATGTATGTGTTATATAAATTTGAATAAATTTAATTTAATGCTCATAAAAGTGTTTTATTCCTTGAATTTTATTTGAAAATATTTTCACATCGGAACTAGCGACGCCCGCCATTTTGTACGACGTAAGTTTGTTAGGGCACTCCCCTCTGTGTTGAGATTGGCTGCGTAGGGTTGTGAGGCTCCGCCTGCGACGTTTCGTCATGACAAGGGCTGCCCAAGACGTGCACAAGCTGAACTTAGCCACAGACGGCCGCGATCAATTTTTGTTTCCAGAACGGTACAAGTGAAAATGAGGAAACATTGTGACGAGGTTCACAATAAACCATTGTTATTTTTACGTCTGTGTGTACCGTAATCGATACATTTCACAAATCAGCAATAAAACAACAAATACTTTTCTCCCAATGAAACATTACCCAACTATGGTACTATTTATTCTATTGAAATGTTTTTTAATATAAGTCAATCGTGTTATTAGGCAGAACATACTGGTCTCCTGTCACTTTTACCACTACTTTCAATCTCGAGAGTAACCTCAGTATGTATTAAAAATAGTATTTAATCGCTTTTTATTTATAATGACCGTAAAAATTCTAAACTGCTGCATTAGAGAGACTATTAGTAACTTTGAGCAACTTCAGAATGAAGAGAAAAAAATTGATGAAATTTTAAAATCTCGTAGCACTGTTACTATTTACTTGAAAATAACTTATAAAGCAAATTTATAGAGAATTTTACGATCTTTAAAATTGTATCTGACGCAAAATCCAAAAAATACCCGAATTTTTCTGGACTTTTGTCTACCAAAATTTTCCCGAAGTATTTCGAGGTGGAAAACTTTGGGTTTTCTTTTAATAAGAATCAAACAAAATAAAAAATAAAATCTTCTATCTCACTTTTTGCAAGGCGAAATGACTTATCAAGTACATTAAACCCCAAGAAATAAATAAAATTATAAATCATTACAAATGGTAAATTTGATAGATCAGACTAGATACATGCTCGTATTACACATATGCACTCATATTGATAACGATCCCAAATGTTGAGTCGAATGATTTGCGAACCAAATTTTAGAGGGATTTTGCACGGGGGACTTACAATAATGCACCATGCGCAGATGATCGAGATTGCAGTCGATTGCTGTTCGCCATGGTGGAAATACATGGGCGTGTTCCTCCGGCTCACCCAATTTTGCTCGTTCTGCGCTCCACCAGCTTGCGTCACGAACCACG
The DNA here is from genome assembly GCA_031308135.1 of Acheta domesticus. Taxonomy (NCBI): domain Eukaryota; kingdom Metazoa; phylum Arthropoda; class Insecta; order Orthoptera; family Gryllidae; genus Acheta; species Acheta domesticus. Next base: position 125,605,906 of record JAHLJT010004567.1, on the reverse strand, counting down.
TGACTGCAGCTCGGGCACTTCGTTTGAAAAGCCAAAACAGACGCTGGGCGTCATGTTGCATGGATAGCAAATAGTATTGTGAAACATTTTGAAAGTGATACAAAATGACAATTTTTAACGGAAACCAACCAAAAATAACACGGTAAAGGAGAGATGATATCCATGTACATGTACAAGAATCCATGTACAAGAAATGCTTCACAAATCTTGTCTTCTAACGCGGTGATAATTTTGGCATCTGGCTGCATTTAAAATTCTCACTAATATTGTGACGCAAACTGGTTTCGGAAGCTCATTGGTTGAGCGCAGATACGATTCGCAAGAGTCCCTCCTCGTGTACGCTATGCCGTGCAAAACTTCCTTGTTGCACGGTGTAAGAGATATAGGTGGGTTCACTCCCGGTCTAAAACTGAAGCTAATGTGAGGCTAGTTCTCACAGTTCTCGCTATGTAAGCGCTGCGAACGACTTGGGCATTTTTGGGACAAGACGGTGATCCATTTAATAGCTTTGTAACCTCTGGTGGAAGCCACTAAATCGCGAGACGCCATCATGAATGCCCAACTCGATCGTGCGCACCGTACGGATAAGTGAGGAACTAGTCTCAAACTGGCTTCTAAAATTTTGTCCAAAAGGCGGCTAGTTGACACACCTATATATCTTACACCGTGCTTGTTGGCAGAACGATGCCAGCTACTTTTTCGAACTTACCTATGCAGAAGCGCGGGCCCATACCAAAGGGCATATAGGTGAAGGGCTTGATGTTGTGTTTGTTCTCGTCGCTGAAGCGCTCCGGGTCGAACTTGTCGGGGTCAGGAAAATGGTCGGGGTCTCGGTGAAGGCCCATGATAGGCAGGAACACGGCGTCTCCCTTGCAGAGGCGTATGGCGCCTGACGATTCGGTGGCTGGGATCACCACGTCCTCGCGGCATATGCGGTTCAAGGCCAGCACCGGCGGGAACAGCCGCAGCGATTCTGAAATCGAAAAAGTTTTGACGCATGAGATTCGACTTGAACTGATCGTTGGTTCCACCATTAAAGCCATTATTTTGATATTCCTTCAAACAAAGTAAATTGGAAGGCGAGGTAGATGAGAGTCCACTTCATTCATTGATCGTTGGCAAACTTTAGTTGGGACTGTGGCACTACAATCCATTATTCCGCCAATTGGACAATGTTCACATGAAAACAATGTATCCAGCGCATTGTTTGAATTATAAAGAATACACTTCGAAACTTCTGTGACAAAACTTATTCACATGGATAATTGTTTGATTAAAAGTCGACATACTGAGCTTTTAGTTGAAAGCGTGATGAACATGAATAACTGTGGCTCTTTGATATTTGGGTTATTGTGGGCTGTCCGTTTTCTAAGTGCTGAACGTGCCACGTGAATTTTTTATCTCTAACCGTTAATTTTCATATTCTCATACTTTTACTTTCTCTCTGAGTAGAGAGTAGACTTACTGAGTGAAGAGGAAGTTATTAATGCTGCGCGAAAAAAACCAAGCGAATTTTCGACAGAAAACCTGTTATTGGCGACGGAAGGTGACTGGTAACGAAAGAGTGGATAAACCCAGTTGCTAAATTTAGAAAAAAATTCTGTAGCATGTGCTGTAGCCGAACTCCATGTTTGACAGAGAAAAATCAATTGACGGCAAAACGTCTTTCTTTCTCTGTCTGTGCGTCTGTGAACAACGATTGCGGCTAAAACGTTTAGCCGATTGTCTCCATAATTGATATTCCCCAAATGATCTGGCTGATTTCGTGGCCCCTTGAATTTGAAACCGATATTTTAATTTCGGGGCGTACTTTACATGAAGATCCTGGGACATTTCCCAAATTTAAAAAAATGGCTCCATCGTTTTTGATTAAATTTTGTTGTTGGATAGTGTAGAGGATGTTTAAGAAAATGGTGCAAGTCTTATATGCGTGCTTTGAAAACCCTAATTTTTCGAAAATTGCAAGAGTTCAACATTTTGCCAGTGTCTTCCTACAACTACAATTGTGAAGATAAGAGATTTTTGCCATTAATGAAATATGTTCCTTACAGATAGATTTTGAAATAAGATCATGTATAATTTTCCAAAAATTTGAGTACTTTTCGCGTAATTTTGCATTAAATTTCGGGCGAGAAAGTATACGTGCTGTTTTAGCATAATTAGTTTCCAGATTATTTGTGTTTATTCTCTTCAGTAACAACATTGTAAGAATGTAAGTCATTCGAGAAAGCTACCCATAACTTCCAACTGTTCTCACGAAAATAACATTTACAAAGTTTTATTTGGCGCACGTCCCATCTATTGGCAAAATATATTTACAGGTGCCCAGAAGATAACGAGGCAAAAACTGACTTGTAATCTATGTTGAATTTTATGAAGAACGACTTATGCAGTTTTTCGAGAAAAAATCGTCTTCATAAAAATTGGGCTAAAATGTCACCTTCGAATTCGCCCACATTTTCTCCCAAAAGGAAGTTGTATGTTTTGTAAGTGCCCTTTTTATTTCTTTATAGCACGAATGTACTGAGAAGTAAGATAAATGTTACTAAATTTTTACTGCAGGGCTCTTTCTTCTCCCTTACATTTTGCACACGCGGTGTATATGGAAATTTAATCTCTCACTTCAATTACAAAACGCCGAGAAAAAATATTTCACAATATTCTTGTAACACAGTCAATCATTCGTTTCAATAATAAACTAGTGGTGCTACAGAATGACACAGACTTTCCCGTATTAGTTTTTTATTTCCTTGGGTCTGGGCTGGCTATTAGGAATTGCCACATACCTTTGCCAGCTGCCATCTATCACCGCCCGAAGAAACGTTTTTTGATATTTTCTTAATTTTTCTGTTTTCTAATGGTAGAACGGAAATATGAATTTCAGAATATTAAAGAACACCAAAACGTCGTCCTAAATGGCAATTTTCTTGGAAAAATTTGGGGACGTTTCTAAGAAAATGGTGTTTAAGCGCTACTAAAAATGCGAATTTGAAGCTCTTTTTCACAGAAAAAGTTTTAGTTTTCAAAAAGTTTCATTTGAAGTCATTTTAAGCACTTACATTCGCAAATACTGGATTTATCCACTTTTTCGTTATCACGGCCCGGCAACGAATTTCTTTCTACCGAAAATTTGCCATTTTCTCGCGCAGCATTACATAACTTTCCCTATACTACGTTCATTACTCCGTGTATATGTACGTATACGGAAAGTAAATATGAAATTAAATCATTCTTGAGCTGCTCATACAAAATGGCAATGTCACCGATACATTATTCCATTGAAGGCATGTTTTAAAAGCATTTACTGATAGTATTTATCTGTAATTAAGTGAAATTATATGTAGTATAGTTTTCTTCTGTAAATAAAATACTTCACATAAATGACGCTAAGGACAGATGATTTAAGCCTCCATATTCTTTATGTGCTGAATGGGCATGTAGATGGGCTTTTTATCACTAATATGGTAAAACTCACCGTAAATTACTGCGTCCAGGTACTTCATGCCCTAGATGGCCTTTTTATGACCTGAGTAGTGTAGGTGGGCTTTTTGAAATTACTATACAGTGAGACTTATTGCTTGCTCGCTTACGTGACACATCGTTAATGACTTCTTCAAGGTACTTTATATGCTGTGGATGGCCTAGTAGAAGGACTTTTTGACATAACTGTATAATGAGACTTTAACTATAGTGAATCTTTGACTGGATACAGGTACTTCGTCCCCTGGATGGCCTCGGAAATGAGCTTTTCTACATCACTATATTGTGAGACTCACCGTTGATGACGGCGTCCAGGTACTTCATGCCCCGGATGGCCTCGTAGGTGGGCTTGCCTCCCGTCTCCTTCATCATGGCGTCCACCTCCTTCTGCAGGTTCATCTGGGCGTCCGGGTGGCGCGACAGGGCGTACGCCGTGAAGCACAGCGCCGTTGACACTGTCTCGAAGCCCGCGAAGAAGAAACCGATCGATTGCGCTGAGATGTCGGTGTCCGACAGCTCTGCAATTCAGTCAAACGCGCACATTAACCCCAGAGGTAGAGAGACGGTGGAAACTATTGGTCCGAGTTCCCTTCGGCAACGATATTATTTAACGTCAAAATTGTAAAATTCTTTAGGTGACATATGGGGACTTGCTCCACCTGATGGTCGCCTCTCGGTTATCAGTTGCACAATGAATTTACTAAATGGATCAAGAAAATGTAGACGGAAAACGTGAGAAAGAGTGAAGACGCACAAGAACTTCACAATTTTAATCCACAGAGCAGACAATTAGATCATCGTTTGTTTTGCTCATGGACATATTCTGCATGAAGCTTTCTCACACTTATGATGTCCTACTATATCCACATTTGAGTAGCTACATAAAACAAATTCCACCGTAAAATCGTACATATAATATCAGAAAACAAGATTGAATGCTTCCTAAAGGTTACCTGTACGTTTTTGATATAATCTTATAAATTTTATTTCATTTTTAATAGTACCTATACGAAATATCCTGATTTGTGAAATATGTTATCCTGACATACTTAGAAAATGTCATTCTGGTAGTCCAGATGTTTTTCCCGCCTCTCGTTTTTCTCTACTAAAAGACGGATTCTTAGTGTTTGTTTTTGAAATGTTATTTGAAAACAAATTTTATTGCGTTATAGTTTTTTCGTTTCTTTTTAGGATCAACACTGATTATACTCGTAAAATGTTAAAGAGATTTCAAAAAATTGTGTAACTCACTGTATTTTGTGCCGAATTTCTCAGTCTCCTGTTCGTCCTCAGCTTCCGCCTTGAGCTGCCCTTCACGCGCCTGCATGAGCAGCTGCAGCATGTCAGGGCGGAAGATGCCCTTCTGCTGGCGCTCCTTGATGGTGTCTTGTACCAGCATATCGAAGTAAGTCGTTCCTTTGTAGCCGAATGCCCGTAGACCCAAAAGCTTAATAAAAAATTGACTTAAAAATGCATAGCCAAACATTATCTTCTTGGCAATTAATGTAACATTTGACATCCCCTGAACGTCACATGCAGGTTGTCATCGTTTCGTTCAAATAAGTAAAAAACAGTTGTAGAAATTATTTTCATTGTGTAGGAGGAATTGAAGATTAAAACCAAATAAATTCTTCCTTGTATGCAGGAAATAATTTTCATTTGGAAAAGACACGTTAGCCCTACTTATCATAGAGGAACAAAAATTAGAAAAATAAAGGAATACTTGGTATAATTATCTCTTTTAGAGAGAAATATGAGGTGCTGGAAGATAAATTATAATTTCCCAACTAAAATTAAAAAAGTTTTTCTGAATTTATTTATATTTGATTCTTAATAAGAATAAAATAAAAATTAAGTGTGACCTTCAAACAAGATTCATTTACCAATCCCATTGTGTCTTGCCTTTCCTCAAAGTGGCGCATTATAAATACTGTATTATTACTGAATTATCCTTTACCCCTCTTAGTCGCAATTAATGGCCATGTGTTCATTTCGTTTGAGTGTTTCTATGTCTAACTCACATGGAACCGTATGATTTTAAACACCGTCTAGCGCCGAATTTAGACCTTTGTGTTAGATCTAAGATTCTGTGACGAAAATTGCTTCTGTGGCCCACAAGTTGCCCTCCTGCGTTTGTTGAAACCTTGTGTATTGAATATTTGTGGCCAATTAAATGACTTTGTCTTATTTGAAAATTCTACAGAAAATCCATCCAAATGCCATCATAAAGTGTGTGTAAATACCGAGTCATTTAAGTTACGTCGGTCTTTTCTGAGATACAATATAACTAAAGTAATATAATGATTATCGTAATGTCCTGAAAGTCCCATTCACGATCGGGTTATTCAAGATGTCTTGGACATAATAGTTTTTATTTATAAATAAAATATTGCCATTAATAATATTATATCTTGATATTTTTAGAAAAGCCACACATACAAGTTAATTACAATGCTCATCGAAAACATTAGCAACATCTTCATAATGTGTTGTGGCTATCACATTGCGTATGTGCAGTAGGTCTCATTGTCAGTCACATTTCCCGTTATTTCTGATCATTTGTACGGCGCTTGAATCTTATTTTCAATGTCTTTAAAGAGAGGCTTAACAGGGTAATACTTACAGAGTTGAGCAATCTATCAATTGTAATTCATGTATTTGCTTTTCTAACTAATGCTTAGAAATTCTGACTACTGTACTGCATTGCCGCGCTTGCGACTTTCTGAAAGACACCACTGATGCCTGGAAACTTGGATATCGCGGGTGGGTGCAAATTATTATTAATGAACCGCCAAATGCCTGTTGCTTTCACGTGATCCACAATGATAACTGGGCTCGTGGACTACCACGTAAAGATTCCCAAAGCCATAATGAATCCGCAGCACCTTACGTGGCGCCGCCCGACCAGTGAACTGAAATTCTAGGCTGACCGATCATTGGCCAGCAACGCTGATATAACCCGGAGTTTTGCCAGTGTATGACAGACGTGAGTGTTAGTCAGAAAACTACTCAGTGTGTCAGGCAATGAGTAGAGTTTAGAGAACGTAGTGAGCAAGTAGTGGCAGTGGAATTTTAGCAACGTTCCGGAGTTGTCTCTTCGGCTTTTAGAAAACTGGAAAACTAATACACCAGATTTCCCTTGCGTCGACCGTGCTTCTACAACTTCGTATTTTTTCCTGGATATACCTTGAAACATTTTTAACTAAACAACTGACATGAAAATTGAGCGCCAGGAAACAGTTCCAAGTAATTAACGGAACCAATATCAATTAGCCCGTTACCGTGCTAGCTCAGCCTGTTTGTGGGTTCCTGCTCAGTAACAATTCACTTTCCTGCGATCAGCAAAATTGCCAATGGATCTGCCCTTCGTACGAAGAAGCGCGAAATCTGAAAATAATTCTATACCTAATCTGCACAACTAACGTGCTAGATTGCACAATAATAATATATTGGATTTCATGTAAACAGATAACATATTTATTCGAGATCCAGTACTTCCCTCGTTACTTCCTGAGAACAATCTTATTTTAATAACTTTCTTTTCAACAGGTAATATTTGATCATGACCTATTACTCAGTTCATAGCTGCCATACCAGAGCTCTCTTGGTTGTAGTGGAATGGCACTTCTTAGAACCAAACCCAGGCTTTCGCGACGTCTTCCGGGGTCATCTGCTTCGCTCTTCTTCAGCAGTTCAAGTCTTTCCAATTTATACTTCTACATGAATGAATTAATTACAATTTCTCGCGTAATGATTATCTATATACCACAACTTAATCGCCGCACGATCCGGCATTTACGGCACCCCAGTGTCTGCTCAATTGTTATAAACAAGCTGAGCGCGCACCATAGCAACGCCCTAACAACCGCGCATGTTCAAGCTTCACGTACACTTCTTGACGTTCGCCGTCAACCATCCAACCCGCCATGTTTTGTATGTTACAACCTACACCCCAGTTGTACCCCAAACCTTTTACGCACATGGCCTCCGCCGTCCTTACTCTGAGAACGAGTTCGTTCTCCCATTCACGGTCGCCTTCAGTCGTGCTCTACCAAGGCCACGCCACCGCCGGGCCCTCTGTATACTATATTCTGTATGGAATAAATGTTTTTTTACAACCAAAAATGCAACATGTGTGTAGTTTTTTTCACTTTTTGAAGGAACTTTCAACTAATTTTCATGAATATAGCTAACTGAGAGACGCAAGTTCCAGCTTTCTGGCCATTCCCGTCACGCCTCTTTTAATGACCCATACAGGGTGGACTATCTAAGTTGGCCACAGAAAATATCTTCAAAACGGTTAAAGGTATCGAGATAGTGTTTCCGCCATGTTGTTGCAGATAATGGGGCAAATAACATATTTCGTTTTCTTGTTAGTATTTTACCGTATGTCATTTTTGAGATATTGACACAACATTCTTTTTAATGGAAGTATATATTTTTATCTCCAGCATTCTATAGTTCTTTAAAAAAGAAATGCAATGATGCAGATATTGTTAATATTCGAAAAGTATTTTTTGCAAAAACAAGTGCAATTAGAACTTGGTAAACGCCATGCTGCAGCGTGTAAGGACAGCTGACCTTACTGATATCGTATACTAGCCATTCCACGTCAAATCGCACAAAAAAGACCAAAATTTGACCTTATTTTTAATTATATTCTAATTTTTTCTATTTGTTATATGGATCAAATGAGTTAACACGTATTTTTTCTAACTTTATTACTTTCGGAACTATTGCATAATGACATTTGCTAAAAATTACTCGCATCAAACTTAAAAAATAACTTACAAACATCATATATTTGAACAGTGGTGAAGCATGAGGTTAATTTTTGGATAAGCTGGGTTACGAATATATTGTAAAAACACACACTTAATTTCTGAAATATCTAATATTTCGAAGATAGAGATCGGAAGGCTACAAATTTAGATTATTATTAATTCAATCATGCAACAATACTCAGATCAAGAATAAGCCTACTGCAGAATTGAAAAAAATGTAAATGGAACTGCTTATTTATAATTGATGTATACTCCTGTTTCCAATTCTGAATATCTGGTTCCCGTCAGAAAAAGTTCAACTCTTTCTTTAAACAATTGCGAACATCTTTCGAACACTTACACGAAAGTTTCTTTCCTATTAAAATTGTAGCCTAGTGGAAGAGTCTGTTATTTGACTTATAATTAGTAAATTAGCTTTGTTTCCAGAGTGTTCATTGTCAAAGAGACACAGACACATGCAGTTGCAGGTCAACGACGCGACGTTTCACTTGTAACACGAATATGCTATTCAGTCAACTTACGAAATGAACTTACACTGATCAGATCCTGTTTGATCTTTCCAGAACACAATATTACTGGGGGATTCACACATTTGCGGCGATACCAACCCATAAATGCTTTAGTGATATTTGAAGTTGCTTAATGACCTCTAGGGGACATTTCGTAAGTTCCACGCAAGCTTATGGTGAAGAGAGAGCCTGCCGGTAGGAGTTTAAATTACTTATCTAATTGTAAGGCCGGCCTAAACTTCTGGGCGAATCACCGGCCCAGCCCTACTCAATGCGCATGCGCGCTCACTTCCCGCGCCCCGTCCCTGGCCAACAAATTATCTTCCAGCAGTAAGCGGAACGGACTCAGCCTCACCCGCAGCCTGCTCGCTGCACCGGGCGGCGGCAGACTCATCGCATTGAATACGCGTAAGAACAGAAGAATTAACATGGTGCGCATACGTACGGTATTAATTAGCTAAAAAACATTATAAATTTATAATTTTCTTTTTTTAGTGAAGAAGCTCAGCTTACTCTGCCTACCCTGACGCTTCGCCACTGTATTTGAATACAATAATTATAGAAATTCCATTCAAATTCCATTCTAAACTTAAAAACATCTTTAATTTTTAAGATTTTGCAAAATATTTAATTTCCTAAATTTTCATTTTTTTCAAAAATTTACATTTTGAAAATTGAATATTTTTGTAAACTTGATGAACTAAACATTTTGATTTTTTTATAAACGCACTAGAGTATTGATAATAACTTCAGAAAAAATCAAAATGGGATCTCAGTAACTTTAAAAGATATTAATATTTTACCAAATAGTGTGTTGTAGACAGCTGCAATATACGCGTTTCTTACGTTACTGGCAGTCGGTTTCTTTGGATGAAGCAGTAATTTAAGTACTTCTTTAGGCGGTGAAACTTCACGACTGAATTTGATTATTAAACGACGGATTCTTGACTCATATTTTGACTGACATTTTGAAATTTTGGGTCCCTCACAACTCACTTTAAATATAGGTACTAGCTTACCTTAGAATTCCTGAACTTTCGTCACAATGCACAGTTTTAAAGCCTTACAGAATTTATTTCAGGTCTGGACAAATTCCATTTTATTCATCCAACTCTTTAGCCACTTATCATGCGTTCGGTTGCTTCAAATTGTTTAATTTTATTGTATGTCCAACTTTAAAAAAATGTCAAAATTTGAATTTTCAACGTCATGTCATCTGTTAAGCAAAAGGCTCGATTATTCGATGGACGTGGAAGGACCTTCAATGTGAAAAAAATTGTGTTGGTACTTTGTATTTTCTGAAAATTCACATGGGGATACCGTTTTTGTTCCAATTTTCTTTTCTTGGCGGGGGTTTCCCCTATTGGAATTAAACTCTTGTTTATCTTCTCTTTATTCATTTTTCAGGCACTTGACGAACTATCTGAAGAGCTTAAATCCTCGTTTCCTTTATTTCCTCTCTTTTCACTGTATTTACTGGACGTTCCGCTACTTTCGTTAATGCCACGAAAGCCGACTCCCTTTCTTCCGAAATGAATCACAAATTCGCGAATCTAATGATTCCTGTAAATTCATCGTGGTTTACGTGTCTTGGAGATATTCGTTTCTTAAAATCATGATCAGAAAGATTAAATGGATTGAAACATCTGTCGTATCTCATACGGGGATCGCCACTCATGTTGCACAGTGTACAACGATCTATGAACAAACACAAGCACTCTTCTCTTCATAAGGTGCGTATTGCGACTGACGTTCAGAAAATTTTACTAATGTCCCTTGACAAGTGGTCGTTTGTATATGTCGAACAAGGTCAGGAGGGCACCGCACCCCTAGGACGGAAAGGGACTCAACAGTAAAATTTCTTTTGCTGACACGGGGAAAAGGAGTAGTAGAATTCATTTCTCTGTCACCTAACCCTTCTGGGGGCAGGGTGAACATGTGTTACTAATATTTCTTGCAAACCTAAGCAAGCGGACGGTCATTCTTTTTATTGCTTTTAGACCCTTGAATCAAAGACTAATCGAACAAAATTGGTAAGCGCAGGGTCAGGAAACACGCACGCGCATACTTACAATAGATTTTTTGATCTGTTCGTGTTCAGTGCCCACTTTTGTTTCTTATTGTATTTTGTAGAAAACTGAACAAGAAATACGCCTATGTTTTTTTTTTCAAGTTTTATCTGAGCGAGTTCATATAGAAATTTTATTTTTTTAAATAATTAGAATTTGTTAATGAAATATTTATTGTTTGAGAAAGTAATTTACAGAGGAATAAAATACTGCGACAGCAGGGTCGTTGTGCTGGGACGCCAGACGACTGAGCTGCCGGTTAGCTCAGTAGGCAGAAAGGTGTGCTGAAAATTTTAATGATGGTGGAAGTCGTTGTTCGGTGAAAATGAAAGTCTTGTAATCAGGTTAACAAAATAAGTGGCATTTATTCAGTAATGAGGTCATGGTAATACGACTAAAAAGGGCGAGCTCTCCTTCTCCCCAATTCCAAAATTACACACACAAAGAAAAATAACACTGATACAAAATTTAACATAAATACACCGATTCTCTCTTGACGGCCAAGCGGGGCCAAGAATCTTAGTTTCTCTGTCTGATCAAAAGGCAATGCTAATTCCTCTTTCCAAAAGTTCGTTCCTTTTGATTATGGAGGCGCGCTGTGCACCACCCGGAGGGGAGGGGCAGGCGACAAAAGCTGGCCGGTGAATGCGCTCGATGAGGGCGAGCCGAGGTTCGTCCGACCAGTTATCGCTGTGACGGAATGGGCCGACAGAGACACAGCGCAGCTCACTCACAGCTAATCGCCAGCAGATAATGGTCACGCGCCTGACACAATGGCTTCTGTATTTTCAGTCCACGCGTCCCGGAAGCAACCCTCACTCCGCCCTCCCTACAAGTACATAAATGATCTTATCACTCCAGTATAATGCGTTCAGGCACGAGTTTCGCATAAAGCACTTTCTCTCCGCTATCCTGACTAAAAATAGGCGTCTGAAATTCACTTAGAAAAAATGTATCTCGCCGGCGCCGGACGCCGCGGCGAACACGACCTCCCTTCTTGACTGCCTTGTACGTTCCTCTCGGCGCCGTGCTCACGATGTCTTTCCAGCCTCTCTTCCCCCACCAAATTCATCCAAAATGTTCTAGAATTTCCAGAATTCTTTTAAGCTTGGTAGCTATTGGAGAAAGGTTAGTGCGCCGTAAAATAATTTTGTCCAATCATCGGAAGTTTTTGAGCCAAGAACTGAGCGAAAAGTTTCCTCTCGTTCCCTCTCACTTCAATCGTGTGTCAAACAGGGGTAGTAATTAATGGCCCGGGGAAGAACCTGAGAATCTTAAGGGAGGAGGTGGGCGAGGAGGGCCACGGGAAAGCACCGTCAGGGACAGGCGTGGGCGCGCGCGCAACCCCTAGCGTCACGGACATCTGCGCGTGTCTGACGGGGGTGGCAAGTGGGAGTTCGGACAGAATCTCGGCGCCATCACCGGTCCTTTGTCGTGCTTAATGAAAATATTATTTTAGTCGTAGTTGGAATTAATTCGATACCATTACAATACACATATCAAAATATTAAATGAAACATACAAAACATTTTTATGTATGTACGCTCGGAGCATCCATCAGTCATATTTTGCAAAGTGCGCGTGAATTCCAGAATTTCATATAGTCATAACTACAAAAATAATCAATTTTCTGGTAAATAAACGCGTGCCACTTTTTTTGATGTCCAGAATGAATGCCATACGTTCGTGTTATTCATTTAAAAAATAATATGTACATTTAAAAAAAAGTCGTGTCAATTCTTGTACGATTTGACGTGGAATGGTTCGTATTTCAATTCGTTACGCTCTCACTCATAAGAACATAGATGAGTCACTCACGACGTTACCCACAAAAACATGAATGACTCAATGCCATACATTCTGAGGGAAGAGTGAACGTGTGAAATACTAATAACCCTTGAAACTCCAATCAGGCAGACGGTCATTCTTTTTCTAGTTCTTCAGCACGTACATCGAAAACTGACCGAACACAATTCGTTAGTGCATGGGTAGGCAGAGCGCGTCCTCATACTTACAATGGTTTTTTTTATAACTCTACTTGTATGTGTGGAATGCCCACTTTTTTCTTGTTGTATTTTGTAGAAAATTGAACAAGGAACGCGTCTATATTTTTTTCAAACTTTTATCTCATCGTGTTTATACAGAAAATTTACTTTTTTTGAAAAAAGAAATTTAACTGAACATTTTTTTTTGAAAAATGTATTTACAGAGGAATAAAATACACATTTCAAAGTATTAAATGAAATAAACCAGAAAATTTTATCTTTAGTACATTCGGAGCAACAATTGATCTTATTTTGTGAAGTACCCGTAAATACCAAAATTTAATATAGGCATAACTACACAAATATTCAATTTTTGGGCCAATAAAAAACCACGTGTCTCTTTTTTTGATGTTCAGATAAAAAAATCGTACATTTTAAAAAATGTCTTGTCGACTCTTGTGCGATTTGACGTGGAATGGCTCATACGTGAGTCGACGAACCTTGTCGAAGAACGATTAATTTCGCCGATTAGGGGATTTCCTAAACAATTGTTACAAAATGATTAAATTTAAGAAAATAAATGTACTGTAATTTCTCCTCAGTGTACACGTGCTTTTTTTTATCTTTTCCTGGATTACGATAGGCTCATCAAATATTAATTTAATAAATGTATTTAGATACACATCTCCGTTAAATCAATGTGATTTCGAACACCCCTCCTTCATTGCGCGTGTAGAACTTTCGAAAATCCAAAACCGAGATCATTAGCATTACCAGTAAGAGTATATAGGAAGTTAATCGGCGAAATTACTAATTTTCCGACAAGGTGCGTCGACTCCGCATACGTTATCAGCAAAGTCAGCTGTCCTTGCGTGCTGCTGCATGGCGTTTACCAAGTTATAATTGCATTGTTTTGGCAAAAAAAACATTTCGAATATTAACAATATTTATACCACTGCATTTCATTTTTAAATAACTATAGTCTGCTGGAGAAAAAATACTTCAATTTAAAACACAAAGTCTTGTCAATATCTCAAAAATAACATAGGTTACTAACAAGAAAACGAAATATGTTCTTTGCCTCATCTGCAACAACATGGCGCAAATAGCATCTCAATACCTTAAACCGTTTTCAAGGTATTTTCTGTGGCCAACTTAGGTGGTCCATCCTGTAGATCACCTGGCTTCTGCATTCCAGACACAAGCAACTCTGGACTATCATGTCTCTTCTTACTGTGACTACTGCGTGGCCATCTTCTGTTGCATGATGTTTGCGTCTTACGGACATGTTCATTTTGACTTGAGGATGGTCGTCGTGTTTTGGCTAAACAGTCTTTTCGCACCATAAACATAAGCAATATTATTATTGTGTATACGAATGTTTGTATGACATTATCGGTACAAGAAAGTGTTACAGTTAAATTTGCAATTAAACGCCATTGGGAACATCAAACACACATATTAGACGAAAACTATAGAATTTTGAACATTATTCCATGACGAAATCGTCATGCTTAAAGGTAAAATTCCACACTCGTTGAGTGTTGTTAATAACTAACAAACTATCGCCCTACGAACTTAAAGGTTTTCCCTAAAGGAAAACCCCATATATCTAAACAGAGGGAGATCTCTTTGAGACTTCTCATACATTTACGAGTTTATAGCTCTTCTCGGCCAATCCACTCTGAAGCAAGTGACAGATAATAAAATAATCTCAAAATCTATGTTCATTACATTGATTATTTGATACTCTGCGCTCTTAAAACGCTTGAGAACATTAGAATTTTTACCACTGCACTATGTCGTGCTTTTAAGGTGCAATGAAATCAGGTCTGGCTCTTGGAAGTTTGGTTTGAATGTCGGGCTATTTTTTTCACTTTGGAAACGGTGATTTACAAAACGTACAATGTTTGTATGGGTCAAGTCGTGTACTGTATGGTATAAGTATTACACTGCACTTCACTTACCTCTGCGAGTTTTGGAGCAATTAAAAAAACCATGAACATTAGTATACGAGAAAGCGTAAATGTTGTCATGTCCTTGCCCATTAAGTAAAATTCATTATTAGCTTCCTTTTGTGAGTCACAATTTACTCCAAAAGCCACAGTGGCTATCACGTCATTGGCTAGACGAGTAAACAGATTTTTCATATCCAATTCTAGAGGCTGCTTTTGACCTGTATTAAAGAAATTATGAGAAAGAAGACAACAAAACTCGTGTACATTTTTTCATTATAGTTCTTCCACTGACCTTTTTTAATCAGAGCTTCGTGTTCTTCACGTAAATGTTGAACCGTCTGCGACGTGCAGTCACTGATAATCAGGAACATTTGTTTTATTTTGCTGGTGGTAAAGGCTGGACTAAGGGTGGTGCGCATATCCTTCCAGCGTTGATCTGAAATTATCCACGCGAGTTGAAAGAAAATTTCAGAAATGAATCAATAATACATTTCGTAATTTTGAAATGCTTGTATCATCTGGATTAATATAGCAATAGTGTAGAACTTCATTTGTCACATTTTGAGTAAAATGGCGGAGAATACGTTCGATTTCAAATTCACATATTTTGTGGCACGAAGTACGGAGAATACATTTTCCCAATAATTTACAGTTCTTGTAGGGTCGATGCGTTGTTTAGTGAACAGTATGGTAATTAATTGCATCTCGCCCACAAATCTCTGGGTGCTGTAAGGAGGACCACTCGTGATAATAATACTTACAGAACAGGTTACCAGGCCCGTGATTCCTGAAAGTAACTTGAGGTGCTGTCATTGTCATAATTCAATTGAAGAAGTGCAGTTAAACACATGTATTACAAACGAATAATATACACATAGTTACATCACACCTTGCAAGGGTTAGCTTGTTAATTGAACTTAAGTTAAAACGATTGTTAACAACAAACATAGTGAATTATCTTTGCGATTTCAAGATGACGAAGACAGGGCGAGCGCATAGCCCCGCAGTGATAACACTGCATAACATGACTGGCTGCTGTATGACGAAACTCTGCTGCTAAAAGAATTTGCAGAAGAAATTCACATTACGTATTGAAAGTACAATTTATGACTGGACATGATTCACTTGAGTGATAGTTCCGTTTGATAAAACTGAGTCCTTATGAGATGGCCTGCACAATGGAATTGTACTGACAGTCATGCTCACGTGTTTCGATATGCGTAACGTGCGAAGACGAGCAGATGGTTCGAAGTGCTTATTAACACTTAAAACAGCACAGTGCATAATGATTGTCGTAAGACAATGAATAGTTACAAGAAAGTGTAGAAATTAACATACGCTTGTAAGATTACGTCGCGTACGGAGACGGTACTCACTGGCGTGGCCTCAACCTTGCGACTGACTGTGGCAGAACCGTTGCCCGTCGCGTGTGGCGAGATTCGCGGCAATTTTGTTAAGAACCAATCAGAACTCGTGTTGCATTGCAACAAGTGTTAAGTCATGAATTATTAATTGAAATCATGTACAAGTGTAAGTTTTTAAACATTAGGAGTTATAATATACAGGTGTCCCACCAACTATGGTCCACCCTCATAACTTCTAAACGGTTCAGGATATTGAAATGCAGTTTTCGATTAACAATGCGGAATCATGGGGCAAGTAACATGCCGTAGAGAAATTGTCTATAATGTTTTTGGTTTGCGAGAAATTGAATCATCATTGATTTTTTAAATAGAACTACATATTTTTCACCAGCAATGGACAGATCATGAAAAGAGGAATAAAATGATGTATCATATGTTAGTATTTTGATAGTAATTTGAGTGTAAAATTAGATTTTCTGATATGTGATTTTGAATTAAACGGACGATATTTCGTGAAGCAGCCCTTGCAACTCTCGCCTTCGGGAAAAGTGACCTTTACGGCGTCAAGACTTGCGTGGAAAGAGGAGACTGAGAGGGGTGGCAATGAGGGATAAGAGGCCTAACTAAAGCAATCCAGGGTCTTGTCACAAAGGTCACATTAAGAAGCACTAATTTCAACGATCAGAATAAGAGATTTTTTCCATTGATTTATCTGCATTGATCTTGTCTTCTTTAACAATAAATATCATTTTCAAACTTGCCAAGAATCCAACCACCGTCTCTTTCCTTGGTAAATTTAATTTTTAATTAAGATGATTATTCGTCCACTGCACAACCGTACCTCTATTGCTGTTCATAAATGGAAAAGAAAACAGTACACTTCCGTCTTCCGCCGTGGATTTTCAAGTTTGTGGCAGCACATGGCATTATGAAGTGTGAAACTCTCCAATGAGCATGAACAGTTGTGACTGCAGATGTGCATTTGTGTTAAAGTTTATTAAATTTACACTGATAGACTGTCAAGAGTATTTCAAATTTTTATTGCTTTGTTCTTTTTGTACGCGTTTAAATAAGAAGTTTATTAACAATAAATAATAATAGAAAATGTTTACCTACCTATTATTTAATGAATTATTCGAGATATTACAATAAAAATCTTTAATCATTCATTCCCTTTCCATGTTTTAAAACGAGAGCTTGTTTCTGCCAAAATACTCTGAGCTCGATTCTTCTAAGTTTGAAAATAACCTTTATTATTATCGTCCTTCCGCTACAAATTATTTTTTATTTTGTTCTTTTTGATTATCGTTGCTTTGGTATTTCAGTAGAAGAAAAGGTCATTTCAGATGAACAAATGGCAAAACTCTCTCATTCTGATCTTTCAAATTGATGTTTGTTCATATGATCTTCATGTCAAGACCATGAATTGCTGTAGTTACGCCTCTATCCCTCACGGCCGCCCTTCTCACACACCTTGTCTCCACGAAACAGTCACGACGCCGCGAAGGCCATCTTTACCAACGGCGACTGTTGCTAGGGCTGCTACAAGAAAAGACCGTTTACTTAAAATTCACATGTCAGAAAGTCTAATTTTATACTCCAATTACCATCAAAATACTAACATATGAAACATCATTTTATTCCTCTTTTTATGATCTATACATTGCTGCTGAAAAAATATATAGTTTCATTTAAAAAATAAAAGATGATTAAATTTCTCGAAAACTAAAAATATTATAGACAATTTCTCTGCTGCATGTTATCTGCCCCATGATTCCGCATTGTTGATCGAAAACTACATTTCGATATCCTGAACCGTTTAGAAGGTATAGGGGTGGTCCATAGTTGGTGGGACACCCTGTATGTTACATGGTTGAGTTTGTAATGAGTACAAAGCTATTACTCGTTCACTTTACATTTGCAGACGGAGCGCTGCGATTTGTTTACATGAGGTCACCGCCAATTGAATGAGAAACGCGCGTCTGCAGTAGATACTGACCGTTTAATATGATACAGATGGCGGTGAGCAGCACACACAACTCCGGCGGGGCAAGAATATAACCATGAAGCAGAAGATAAGTGCAAAGAAGAAACAAAATTATTTTACGTGAATGTTGTGAATACCGTGTGGTGTTCACTTTCAAAACAACATTAGTTCCTAATTCTGCCGTCTGCAAATGTAAAGTGAACGAGTAATACTTACAAATGATTACAATAATTCCTCAAATGGAGTAACGTAAGCGGTGGCTTCCTGTAAACGCCGGGCGTTGTGTGTAGCTTGATGTTACGAGAGTCGGAAGGCGTTGAGAAACTTTCATTCGTAATTGAATGTGGTTAAATGAAATACATATAAAATGAGAATTTGTACAATAACTTAATTTAATGAGATGCGCATAAATTAAATAGTTGCAAAAGCTTGCTTGCGCGAACCGTTGCATAACCCTAATATACATTATTCGAATATTTTCCGTTGTTCTGAAATAAATAATTAGTGATTCTAAATGATTTTTTCACATTCAGTTCAGAAATGGCATTCAAAACTTTGTATCGTATCAGGTTTTGTAACAAATTACGACAATGTTGGTGTTTACCAACACATCGGTTGCAGGAGGAGTAAATACGTCAATCGATCGAGCATGCTGCCTGAGAGGGAGGTCTCAGGTTCGATCCCGAAAAGGAGCCAGAATATTGTGTCGAAGTGTTCATCATCGTGATGTGTGGCGAACATCAGGAACTTTTCTAGCACCTGCCGGAATAGTACTCATAGGCTCACGGTTGCGAGCAATAGTTTCCTTGTCTCTCCTTGCCGTTTCCAGGTGAACTGCGGAGCGCCACCTTAAAAAACAATTCTTGGTGCCCAATCATTTCTTTTCAATCCCTTTCCATCATCACTTTCATCATCTCTCCCCTATCGGAAGTGGACAGCCGTTCGGGTGTGCGCAGTCTTCCCTATTGCTATGTGTAGATAGATTTAAATAGATAGGAAATCAACGAAGACAGCTGGAACACCCGAGAGATATATTGCTTTTACTAATGACACGTTTTTCAATAAGGATATACCGGGATATGAAGAGTGAAAACTAAATTACCTGACAGGTTGAAGAGAGTTTGGCTGAAGATGGGATCGGCCTTCTGGCTGGTGAGTGGTACTCGATTGTTGAAATTGTCGAAGTCCTTGACCATGATGGATTTGAGCACTTCTGGGTCACGAACGAGGAAGAGGGGCTGCTGGAACTGTAGGAAGCCGAAGATGCGGTGGCCTTCCCCGTCGCGGTACATCTGGAGGACGAGGTCTGAGAAGGAGCTGAGGCCGAAGAAGCTCCTGAAAGTGTTGCCGAAGAAGGGCAGCGGGCGGCGCGCGGAGGCCACCCCGCGCTGCGCGAACACGTCGCGGCGGCTCCAGCGGCGCAGCAGGAACAGCGCCAGCAGCGCCCCGGCGCCCACCAGCAGCCAATCGGAGAGCGCCGTCCACCCCGCCATCCTGCAAATAAGATAGGGAGTGGAGTTAGTTTATTCATGGAACACTCGTTTAACCCACCGTAGGTCGAGGGGTGAGCGCAGCGCTCACTTTCAAATTTCTCGAGCTACAATTTTGCATGTATATCTTCTAACGGTTTGTGGCGTCATTTAGCTGTTGTTTGGAATACTGAGAATGAAAGGAAAGTGATAACACGGCTGTTGGAAACACTCTGTCCGAGATAGAGTGTCGAATGTGTCAGTCTGCGTACGAAGTGAGCGGCGCGCTCACCCTCGACCTACCGCGTAAGTCTTATTTATTACAACATTTTATAATTAGATTATTTATTAAACGTATAGTTTATCACTGCACTTTTTAAAATTACTTTTGACTTATGTTCTAATCTTAATTTTAGAAAAATGAATCGCTCCGAGGCACAAATTGCACAGTGGTTACTAGATGAAACTGATGAGGAAGTGGATATTTGATTACCTGATGAATTCGAATATTCAGAGGATTCGGACGTAGATGAGCCGAATAACAGTGATCATGAAAGTGATAGTGAACAATCTGCTGGTGAAGATGAAATAGTTACCGAACATCGTGTGCAATATTTAGGAAAGAATGAAACTACAACGTGGAATGCTTACCCTCCACGTCAACAGACACGAAGGAGGCGCCGAAATATAATTCTACATCCACCTGGAGTCAAAGGAGATGCTGCAAAAAGTGCTGCCACTGTCTTTTAGGCTTGGAAAGTTTTTTCCCTGATGAAATAATTGAAGAAATAACGATGTACACAAATGACGTCTCCGCAAGATTCGTGCTAATTATAAGAGGGAGCATGATGTAGTTGATACAAATCCTATTGAAATAACAGCTGTTTTAGGTTTGTTGTATATGGCGGGTGTTCAAAAGTCATCGCACCAAATTGTGAAAGACTTGTGGAGTACGGATGGAACTGCCCCAGAGTATTTTTGTTTTGTCATGAGCTATAGAAGATTTCTTTTGTTGTTGAGAGCTTTTCGTTTTGATGATGATAGGACATGACATGAAAGGAAGGCACTACATAAACTTGCACCTATTAGAAAAAATTTCGAACATTTTGTCCAAAGATGTAAAGAAAGTTATAGTATTGGAAAGTACTCTACAGTTGATGAAATGCTTGAGTCATTTCGAGGCAGATGCCAATTTAGACAATATATGCCTAAGACGCCCGCCAGGTATGGAATAAAAATATTTTCATTGGTAGATTGTATAATGTTCTATACATCAAACATGGAAGTTTACGTGCCCAATCAGCCTTCAGGGTACTATTCGCTAGACACCAGACCAAGCTTAGTGGTAAAGAGGCTCACCGAATCTATAAGAAATTCAGGGCGCTATGTAACAATGGATAATTGGTTTTCGTCCATTCCTCTTACAGTAGAATTGCTTCAAAACAATTTGACTGTTGTAGGAACTTTGAAAAAGAATAAAGCAGAGCTACCACCAGAAATTGTAAATACGAAGGCACGGCCAGTAAACAGCAGTTTGTTCGCTTTTCGGGAAGAGTGCACTGTTGTTTCCTACGTTCCCCAAAAGAGTCGAAATGTTACTCTTGAGTCCAGTATGCACGACTCAGATGAAATAGATGAGAGTTCCGGTGAAAAAGAGAAACCTACCATTGTAACATTCTATAATCTAACAAAAGGAGGGGTGGATGTTGATAAAATGAAGTCGCAGTACAGTGTTGCAAGATTTTGCTGTCGGTGGCCTCTGAGAATTTTCTTCACTCTTCTCGACGTGGGCGCGATAAACGCGCAGATAATTCACTATTGCAACTTCAACGACAGAATGGCACGCAGGAAGTTCTTGAAACAACTGTCATTTGATTTGACAAGGAACCACATGGTGGCAAGATCTTTGAAGGAAGGTATTCACAATGACTTACGCATTCGGATGAAGAAGTACCTTCGTTTGCCAGAATCACAGAATTCACCTAATCCTGTTCCAACCAAAAAAAGAATCAAGTGTGCGTTTTGTCCCAAGAAAAAAATCGGTTGACGACCGTGAGGTGTAATGTCTGCATTTTTCCAATTTGTGGAGAACATACAATAAGTTTATGGAATCAGTGTCATGGAGTAAATGAAGACAGTGAGAGCACACATTGATGGAATAAATTGAATATTTAAAACTATAAAATTATTAGAATTTATTTGTGAATGTGATGAAATTTAACATTTCTCAATAATACTAAATAATTTTTTATTACCTGTCTTAACTTATTTTTTTACTGTAATCAACCTGTTTGTTTTCTTTTTCAAAAATCTGACGACAATGTAATTAATTAAAAAATACATATTAATAAGAAATAAAATAATTTATACAACAAATATCGAAATAATAACATTACGTTGTGATATATAAACTAAATAAAAATGAAATATGAAAAATATACAGTTGTTTAACTTGTAAAAGTAGTTTTATTCTCAAGTGAGCGCCGCGCTCACCCTCGACCTACGGCGTGACGCGAATGAGCTCGACCTATCGAGGGTTAAGCAAATTGAAGTTTATGCCGAATGTAGTTTACGACGGCGTCGGATTTCACGTTCGACATCTCCGGATTTAACAGAGTCTACACTTACAGGATTATGAACATAACAGTGGAAGAGACCAGGAACAAAATAATCAAATATTATGTCTGATTCGCACACAGTTCACTAACTTTAGCAAACTTTTCCTGGGTCAGTGGATATTCCGATTATTTTGTTATTCCGCCAATTGGAGAATATTAACATGAAATTAGTTTATTTGCTTTGAGGAATTAAACATAATTGAAATCTTTTAAGAAAAATCATTTAAACGGATGATTCGTTGATTAACGGATGATTCATTGGTGCATGTGCTCTTAGATTCGGTGATTGTTATCTGTTCAGTTACTTCCGTTTGAAGACTTAATTCTCAGACACAACATTTTTGACATGCTGAATATGTAGATAGATACACAGATAAATGAATAGATTTATTAAAAACGTGCTTTGTTCTTAGCTTTGTGGAAAACATTATTACAATTGTTTTGTATCAATTCTTACATTATTTTCAGTGACTGATAATATAGGAACATAGAAAATTGCGCACATAAGTTACGCCTATGTGTAACTGAACTCAATACTTTCTGGGATAATTCATTTCTTCTGGTTTGCGGAAAATCTAGTTCTTCTGGCTTGTGGAAAAGCATATTCCGTGGAGCGTAATCAATTCTTTTAGAGCCTGTCAGAAATATAGGTCGCTAGCCTGATACGACGACACAGGCTGAAAGCCTTGCTGCCCGCTGCGAGTTGGTACGGCTGTTGATGGCCCGGATGCAATTACCACTGTTCAAAAACAATAGATCAGGGGACGTATGGGGTAACGTATACTTCACCACACGGACCAGAATTGTATTTATTGTTTGCACCAGACATTTAGAAATCCGAATATCACAACCCACGACACCTAAACGCTATCCACGACCAGGCTGCAAGCACGTTGCTTTTTGTGCGGTTCATGGCAGACAGAATGCTATTAGAATAAAGTTTTTGATTCGAAACCTACCTTTCCATCAAAGCAGGAAATTTATAAAATATAATACTTTGAAAACTCTGCAATCAAAAATTAGTTTAGAAGCCACTTTATAGAACTCAAAATAGAAATAGTGCTCTACTGTCACGCAATAAATCACGAGAATCCTAATTGTTCAGGCACATCGCCCTTTAAGTAAATCTTTTTATAGGTAAATTTCCTCTTATTTTAGGTAATTTTCAAAGAATTTTTAGATCATCAAAATCCGAGACTCGCTTATCACACTAACAACTTATTTTCTTCGATTTTGTCAGTTGGAACCGTATCATTACGAAGGGTCGTTACAAGAATAGCAAACGAATTCAAAAATGGTTCCTTGCAACGGAAAACTAATATGTACAACGCCGCTTGGTCCACTGGCGCAACAATAATAGAGTTCGTAAAGTTTACTTTAACGTTACGCTTCTGGGTTTGTTCGCACACCTTCAGAGGGCCGTTTAGGGTCAACACCACCGCTTGGGCTGAGGATGTGGTGAGGGTAAGAAAAGAGGATATTGCATAATTTTTTGGTTTAATCCGTCGGTATTACATGTATGTTTGACTCCTCCAAATTCAACCATTGAAGGCTCTGCATATAGTTGATATTAATATATCAATAATATATAGACGTAAGCTCAACAGTCTCTTGTTGATAACCTTTTGCAGCTAAAATGTTAGTAAAATCTCACATCACTATTTTCTACGGTTCAAAAGGTGTTTCAGTAGAACACATAGGACGTTCTGTCGTGTTTGTTGCAACTATTTTTCTGTTCTCAATCCGATAATAACATTTGAGAGGGAAGACCTACTGTTTCTAAGAAAATATATGGTGGAATACGCAAAATTAATAACACTGCATAATTTAGCAAGAGTTTTTAGCATATCACTCCTAAAACTTTCTTAATTGAATTACTGACAATGGCTAAGAGTTCAGGATTTTAGTATATGGTTGTCCATTCCAGCATGAGACGCCGAGCGGTGCGGACCTGCTCTCTAGCTCCGCATAACCGACATCGAGCTATAGTTTACACCAAGTGTTATAAATTATATTACACCTGGTGTTTCGTTTCAAGCAGTGCAAAGCTGTAATGGCATATGCCATAGACTCATCCACAGGGCAGGCAATTAACCAAGCACTATACACCCTGCACAAAGCAGACATCAACAGAGCTGACCCTCTTTGGAAACCAGCGTAGATATGGACACCAGCAACACAGCCTCGCCAGCTCTACCCAATGGCGAGGGCATCGTCAACCCAGCCTTGACTCAGCACAACTCGTTCTACGGGACTACACTGCGAGCTCCTGCCCCACATCAACAAAACAAAAGGTCAGTGAGTGTCAGTGGCAGTGAAAGTGAAACTGAAAACAAGAAAATCAATCGTTCAAGTGAAAGAGCGGGTGATTCCAAATCCTCCATTGATTGTCAATATAATGTACCCATTGGAAACATGTTCGGTGCACTTGGTGAAGTCGGTGAAGGCAACAGATTTCCATATCTCAAAGAAAAGTGCAACTATCAGATAATCCCAGCTAACAGAAATCCACCCATTTATGTAGCTAACATCCCTAACGTCAGCAGTTTCATAAATGAACTCAAAAACAAAATTAAAAAAATATTTCGTTACCGATGTTAAAAACAATAAAATTAATATAAATTCAGGTTCAGCAACAGACTTTAGAAACATTGTAAAAAACTTAATATATTCACAAAGAAGCTTCCATACGTATAAAGATCCCGCTAATAATAAATACTCAGTTGTTTTAAAAAATCTGCATACATCAATTTCCGAATATAAAAGAATATTTAAATTCCCAACACCCTTCAATATTAAAAATCACAAGGTTAAATAAGGTCAATAAACCAATCCCAGTAGTAGCAGCAGAATTTAGTGGCGCAGAACCCATTGAATCAATATTAACTATAAACTCAATTTGCAACCACAGAGTCATCACCGAGAAAAAACAACACAAAGGACCAATACAGTGTCAACGGTGCTTAGATTATGGTCACACTAAGAACTGTAATCACAATTCACCTCGCATTTTGCGCAGGTAATCATTACACCGCAACATGCCCCCGCAAGAACGAAGATCCGCTTTGTGCTAACTGCCAGGGAAGCATAAAGCAGATATTAGAGACAATTCTTGCAGATATTATAAGGAAATTACGGACACAAAAAACCAGCAATTTGCTAGGAAAAACAAAACTGAAAATACGAAAGCCTCTACACCTTCACTCTCTACTCAGTCCCTTTCAGACTTCCCAGATCTACCCGAAAGAAATTTAATCAATAATGTCAATCATATCTCAAATTTCCAAAATCAAACACAACCCATCACTTCAAGACATCCACATAATAACCCGAATCAACCACCATCTCATACTAATAATTCAAATGACCCTCTCCTAAATACAATTATTAACTCAATTTCATCCTGCATTGTAAATTTCATAAATTCTCTAATCTCCACCATAATAAGTGCAATCCAAAACTCAGTCTCAGCTTACCTAGATAATAATAATAATAATAATAATAATAATAATAATAATAATAATAATGGCAATATAGGCCCGTTAAGAATTAGTTCAAGTAAATTGGAACGCCAATGGCATATCTAACAAAGAGACTGAACTAACCCAATTTCTCCACGCATACAATGTAGAAATTGCAAGCATTACCGAAACCCACCTAAATAAGAAAAACAGATTATACGAGGGACATTCAATAATTAAAGAGACAAATTGGTCTGGAGAAATAAATGTTTATTTTTACAAAACAGGACTTCTCCTACTTTTTAATATATTTCTCACCAACATTTATGCACTTGTTACAAAGGGCTACCAGCTTTTGTATGACGGCTGCAAAGTACTTTTTATCTTGGTGTTTAAACCAATTTCCCACAAATGTTTTTGACAACCTCGTTATCTTGGGACTTCTCCCAACGTAATGCCTCCTTCAGTGGGCCAAACAAATGGAAATCACATGGTGCTAAATTGAGGCTGTAAGGGGGATGAGGCAGTACCTCCCAACCCATTTTGTCAATGGTTTCACGGGTTTGTTGTGGAGTGTGAGGACGTGCGTTGTTTTGCTGGAGAATCACATCTCTCCTCTGAAATCCATGACTTTTCTCTCTCATGACTGGCTTCACCTTCTTCAAAAACATATCTAAACAATATTGGCTGTTTACTAAAGACTGTTCTTCATGATAGTCACAAAAAACGCACCTACAGCGTCCCCACTTTCAGTCAACATGACTTTTCTTGCTGATGTGGCGAGAACGATGTTTGTCAGTCACTGAGCTTCGACCATTTTTG
Source organism: Acheta domesticus (assembly GCA_031308135.1). NCBI lineage: Eukaryota > Metazoa > Arthropoda > Insecta > Orthoptera > Gryllidae > Acheta > Acheta domesticus. Next base: position 125,579,400 of record JAHLJT010004567.1, on the reverse strand, counting down.
AACTGTTCCACCAAATTGTAAAAATTCTCACAGTTCTTACAACTTTCAGGATACATTATGATCATTCTAGAATATATATTAGCTTGTTTGTCACCTTCAGCACGTTGAAAACGAATCAAAGAATGTTCTTCAATCAATGTGGAATTTTCAAGTGGACTCGCCATCGTTCATCTTAATTTTGAGGTTATGAACACAACAATGTTGATCCTTCAGATGGTCAGGGTTCATCCTAGTGATGCCAACGCAAAGTCCTAAAATTACCAAACTCGTCCTACCCACTGTTTTCTCTCCAGACCAATTTGTCTCTTTAATTATTGAATGACCTACGTACATTCCCAATTATTCAATTTACAGGTCAGACAACTGAAAGCAAAGGCGGCCAAGTACTTATAGCTGATTAAAAACAAGTATAATACACCATCAAATTGACTTGTTATATTCCCCCCTGGCGAAAATCGGTGTGTACGCTAAACGTACGCCAATGTAGGGCAAACGTACACGGAATGCGCATCTGCAATGTACGGATGTGAACAAGAGCTTGTCACGATATGCGTTTTTGTGTACCAAACGTGTAGTTTGGCTCAAATGAATGTACGCTTGAGCTGAATTGGAACGTACACGACGTCACGTGTACACGATGTACAGACGATGTACGTGTACCATTACCAATCGATGCGTGCACCTAGGTTACGAAAACTAACCTAACCTATTTACAGTGGAATGCGTTCCAGTAGAAAATCTTTCACGATTCTGCCTAGATTTTCTTCCGGAAAAATTCTCATGAGAACCGAATGTTTCTCAGAGATACATTTTATACTGAAGGTTCCACAAAAAAAATATATCCAAACAAAATTGTGCAAAAGATTCACTACTGAAACTGTCCGCGTAAAGGACTCACTAGTTTGATGTTGCATTAAGTACATTCAAATGTGATATATCATGGAAGATGTTTCAGAACACGTTTGATACTTACGAAAATAGCAGTCACACAATGGAAATAAACACATTTCTATGAATGAATTTTAATATCACATAACCTCATTCTTACAAATTGATTGTATTACTGGTGGTAGCTGGGAACAGAAGAATGTTTTGCTCGTAAATGGATTACCTTGAATTAACTACAGCCCTTCTATCAAACATTGCTCCTCGCAGGTGGGGTGCATTGAAAGAATCAAACAAAACCAAAATTAAATTTAAACAAAAACTTCCTTTATTAACTCTTATCGCTATTCACAACCTCGTCTGCTGCTCTTGGGCTAGGAAAAGTTTACCTATAACACAGGGATGAATGAATTTCAGTATCTGGCCTTAATCTCAGTAATAGTTCTCTTAAAATTTGCTTGTTTTAAAGGTAGTTGGGAATAGGAAGAGATGAATAATACACTCACTCTGGTGATATTATATTCTTTTTACCTGAGAATACAGGAAAAAATAAAGAGAATTTTGGAACATTTAACATCATAGTCAACTTAAACCTTGAGTTCCAATTCATGAAATAATTCTTGTGGTAAGAAGTATTCTAATGAACATAGGATTTTCATTTAATGAGGTAATTTATCAATGATTGACTGGAACTCCAATTGGTGGTTAACTTAGTTCAGTGTTTCCAGAAATTGTTAAGTGTAGACTTGAAGAATCAATCCTACCTGGCCTGTTAAATTGTTTTGTACAAAAGATATGTGGATGACCTATTAATTATAGTTGATGAAAATGACACATTAAATTTGCTCAATATGTTTAATTCTTGTGATGAATCCAGTTCACTTTAGAAAAAAAATAATCAATCTATAAACTTCCTAGATATCTATAGCAAACATGACAACGGAAAAATATCAACAAATTGGTACAGAAAAGGTAATGCTGCTAATCGTATCCTTAATTATTTACCTAAACATCCCATACAGCTAAGAGAGGCATTGTTTATGGCCTCGTAGATAGAGCAATAAAATTGTAGTGGCGGTTAAAACGCCCACCGTCACTCATACCCTCGGCGGCGCCACGTCACCGCGGGAAGGCGCGCCACGGCAGCGCCGGGGCGGTGGCTGCGGCGGGGATGGAGGGGCAGCGCACACCCCTCTCCCCCCCTCGCCCTCCCCGGGCGGGGACGGGGCTGGCTGCGGCCGGGCGGGCCGGCACATCAGAGATTGCGTCCGCACCGTTAAGACTTAAATATCCAGATATACATTGTGTTCGACCCGGCTTCTTATTGGAATTTCTATTTGGTATTTGGACTTATATTCTGAACTGTGTAACGACCTGGCAGATTTTTTGGAACTTCTTTTAGATTACGGCACCTTGGCAGTGAACACTGTACCGGTCACTTCAAAAATGATCCCATCCCATACACCAGGAATGTCATATAAAAATAGTACATGATATATTTATTTTTAAAAAATCCTGTTGAGTATATAAAAAAGCACATAAAGAAGAAGAGAGCAATGCTATGTGGAATGTTTAATATCATACATGATCAACCCTATTCCAAAACCTTAGCTGTTAACAAAACTATAGTTTTGCCATATGTACCTAAAATTACTAACAAAATAATAAAAAATTTAAAATATAATATCTAGACATATTAACAAACAAACAGTCTTATTAGAAATGTTAAAGATGTAATTCCAGCTTCTGTGAAGTGAAAAAACGAAACTGCATCCGTTGCCAAGATTGCAACAAATCATGTATTGGCCAAACAAAACGAAGAATAAAACAAAGAATACATGAGCATAAAAATTACTTAGAGAAATTCATTAAAAACAATTTCAAAGCACAGAATTCAGCATTCACTTAAATTTGATTTAGAAAATCTATCAATTTTAGACAAAAACCAAGAATATATGCCGGCTTAATTTCCCAACCGTTATTTATCAAAATTAATAAAATAATAAATTTAAATCAAGAGAGTAATCTTCTTACCACTTCCTATTCCACTTACTACTTTAAATAAAATAAATCACAAAATTTTTTTGAAAACATCATAAGATGAGTCTCTCTCCATAATTGTATTTTGTAGTTGCATGTGTTGCTGGTAGTTTTATCATAAGTAATATCACGAGAAGTGCTGTGCTAGCCGGTAAATTCACGACTCGCGTAGCGAGGAGTGAATTTACCGGCTAGCACAGCACTTCGAGTGATATTTAGTGTGACTATTTCACGAATAAACACATTACATGATTTGAAAGGATAATTTAAATCACAGGAATTACGAAAAAGGGAAATATTACTCAAAATTACAACCAAAATATGAAAACCTTTCATTTAGCCTCGACTTATCACTGCCTCCTGGAGTAACTTATAATAAAGTAACATTTGAATAACAGTTTAATGCAGAAAATGATTTCAAATACCTTTCAATTTTATGGTAATAAAACTTTCGAAAAACAATTATAACAAGGCTACTTAAAAGAACATTTATTAAAAGCACAATCATTAAAGTTGTAGGAAGTTGTTTTCCAAATCTTGGCCTTCCATGGAAGAATTTGAAATGAAAGATGTACAAGATGAATTAGCAGCGGAATTCGTCGATTTGAATAGATAGAACACACGTGTGCACTCATTAAAGTATTTTCCTGAATAATTTTTGATGTAACGTTCCACATTGTTTTGACAGCATATTCTTTGTACTCATCACCATATAATCTTTGTATATTAATTACCTAAAATATGTGTAAATTCCTCATTTGTAGTTTGTGCGGTCCATTTGTATTTTCTTCCTTCACAAAATTCTTGAAATTGCTTCCACACGCTTTTTTTGTTCCTTTCGCTGTTTTTCGGCACTGTACTGTTAATATTATATTATGTTTCAGAGTTTTAAACATAACCAAAACGACACATTATATTGATGCACATAAGCTATTTTGGAGGTGAAACAATTGCTATCGTTATCTTAAAAAGGTAAACAAAGGTTTTACAGCGATAAAAATAAGGTAAACAAGCTGATGGCGATAAACATCTGGGATTGGTTTAATTTGAATATATCCTTGCTTAGCATTGGCTACTTACGACGCGGACAGACATGAGTGAAATAGTCATTAATAAATATAATTGTTATTTTTAAAATGATTTTGCAGTATTTACAGAACTTATGCCTGAAGATAATTTATTTTTATAGTTTTCAGAATTTTATGTTTTAATACAATCAGTAGTACTGTTTAATACGCAATCAGTGAATTGTATTTGATGTAATTCCAATTATAGAAATATCTTGTTTTGATTGGAAGCACAACGTTTCACAAACTAATTGTTTGAAACTTCAGGTTCGTACATGTATTACATCAAATACAATTTACTGATTGCATGTTAAACAGTACTAATGATTGTATTAAAACATAAGATATTGAAAACTATAAAGAGGCTTACTGCTTAATAGGTTAAAAAGAAAGTACTGTTTAATATGCAATCAGTAAATTGTATTTGATGTAATTCCAATGATTGAAATATATTTGTTTTTATTGGAAGCACATTTCACAAATTAATTGTTCACTACTTCAGGTACATACATGTATGTACCTGAAGAAAATCTTGTTTTTAGAAAATAGTTAGAAATATCTTATTTTTATTGGGCTTCCAATGAAAACAAGATATTTCTATAATTGGAATAACATCAAATACTGATTGCATATAAAGCAGTACTACTGATTGTCTTCGAACATAAGATATTGAAAACTATCGAAAGAAATTATATTCATTCAATTATACACAATAGACAACATTAACCAAATTGGTGTAAAAATTAGCACATGATAGCACATTTTATTTGCATATTGCAAGAATGTTAACTAGTAGTGTAGTATTTTTGGGCATTCATTATGAAAACTTGAAAAATTAGCTAATGTGAAGTAAAATACTTCAGTTAAAAAATTATCAAAAACATCCAATTGGAAACCTGTCGTAACGTATTGCATGTAGCGCAATTCAATTAACATGTAGGCTTACACTAGTCATAATAACTCAAATATGTCTTGGTTTCTTGATAGAGTCAAGGGAAATTATTCTAAAGTTTAATTTTTAAGAAAATCATTAGTTTAAAAAAATAAATGCTATGGAGCAACACAATATATTATACTTTATAGCACTAATTTGCATACTTTGCTACACACTTGAAAATCAAACAAGTTATTTCACTTTCTAACAAAATTATTTTATCTGCTATAATTTAAAAAACAACTTATCACACGAATGAAACCATATTTTCTCTGTGTCAATATATGTGTTGTTGTTTCATTGAAATACACACGCAATTTTCGAAATTGACCAAATCACTGCCTATGAACTGGTGGAACTTAATCTTCATAGTGTGGTCAATTTTTAAACAGCCAGCATTTGAATATCCAAGATCATACATTCTATTTAGTTTTCTTTTCTACCTCATCAATAATCAGATTATGACCACTCGACACGTTGGTGAAGGTAACCCTAATTTTTTAGGGGTTATTTCTGAAACAATAAATATACTATTATTATGTGTGTATTAAATTTAGTCACAATTAAAGAAACGTATTTGCTTACCATTAAACATGATTGTGTTAGAATTATTTCATGCGTTAACTCTTTACGGACCATCGATGACGATACGAAGAGAGTTTGTTTACCATAAGTAAACATACTAGTGTTTGGTAATTTCAAGAGCAGACATTCGATGGGACACACATCCACAAATAAATTAGAAATGAAATTATGCGATTTCCACAGAAAATTGCCGCTTACTTCACGAAATCCGGGACACTGACCACTGATTAATATATAACGTATATAACTAAACTGCAATCTTCTAAAAGGGCGCGAACTCACCAAATACTAACCAAACCTATAACCAATACTAACCAACTTTGTTTGTGCACACATTATTTTGTATACAAACGGTACGCCTTATACGGTTTGTGTACACCTTATACAAACGGTTTCAAACTAAGCGTACAAGAGATATGGACTACTGCAGAGCAGGGACGATGCACAGTACGCACACAGTATGCTACACTACAGGAACAAGGCACGAAATGAAAAACACGTACAACACAGCTGCTATACAGACCCTCACAACACGGATTTTCGCCAGGGCCCTGGAACTGAATCCATAGCCATCCGCGCCATAATAAATAACAGCATATGGAACATAATAACTTTATATAATCCCCCAACTTCGAAAATTAAGGATATCAATTTCAAACAATACTTTACTACTTGGCGACTTCAATGCTAAGAATACTAATTCGGGCTGCTGACACAACAATCAAAATGGACTCATACTATCACAAGTTTCTAACTTACTAAAACTCAAATTAATCACGCCGCTGAACCTACATATTACCCATTCGACCGCAATAAAAATCAAGATATTCTCGACATCGGCATTACCAACTCTAACATAACATTCTTTTCTACATCTATATTCGAATTAGATTCAGACCACATCCCAGTGCTAATAACTACGCAGCAGATTGCACCACAACATGCCCCAGCACCCAAATCTAACACAGGCAGAATAAATTGGAACGAATTCCAAAAAATCATAAGTGTAAAAATACCCGCTTTCAAAACACTCAATAGCCCTATTGAAATTGAACATACTCTCACTCATCTCAACACAATAATTCACACTACCATACAAGAGGCTCATATAAACAATCAAACATTCGGTAAAAAAACTAAATATCAAGAGCTCCCTCCCGAAATACTTAAAGCAATCGAAATTAAAAACAAAACAAGAAGACTGTGGACCCACATAAAAACTCCAGAACTTAAAAAAAGAATTAAATATCATAACAAACATAGTAAAAAGATTAATCAACACCCACAACAATCAACAATGTTACAAATTAGTAGAACAACTCACCACTAAAAATAATACGCTATGGCACTTTACAAACAATACCATAAAAAGACAATTATACATACACTGAACACGACAACGGGCAAAGCTTGCACCTCTATTCAGAAAGATGAAGAGTTAGCCGATTACTTCGCGTCAACATTTAAAACAAACCCCATCCCGAACATAACACAATTAATAAAAATCAAATCGAACCCTGCTTTGGTCCACGCCCGAAAATACTATATATATCTCCAGCAGAAAAAATATAATAATAAAAAGTTTCCAAGTAAAAAAGCACCTGGATATGATAACATTAATAATATATTAAAAATGTACCTTCTCCCGCAATTGCATATCTAACTAATATATACAATTCTTGTTTTAGGAATTCATACTTCCCCCAACAATGGAAACACGCAACAGTGATTCCCGTACCCAAACGTAACAAAATTGCTACAGCTCCAAATAGTTATCGCCTTATAAGCTTACTGCCCACATTAGCCAAAGTATTTGAAAAAATTATTCTGAAATGTCTAACCCAATTCTTAAGAGCCACCAAAATCATCCCCCACGAACAATTTGGATTCACCAAAAATATATCAACTCAGCATCTGTTACTAAGAATCACAGAACACCTTTACTCTTCATTCCAAAATAAAATTCATACAATAGGCATTTTTATTGACATAACCCAAGCTTTCGACAGAACATGGCATCAGGTACTACTATACAAAATTTAAAAAATAGGAACCCCTCATTACATCACCTCAATTATCCGCAGTTTTCTTTCCAACAGAACATTTTCAGTTAATGTCAATAACCATCACTCAAACTCAAGGCAAATAAATGCAGGCCTCTCCCAAGGATCACCATTATCTCCCATACTCTTCAATATCTATGTAACAGATTTACCAACACTAAATTCAATAAAAATCGCTCAATTTTGCCGACGACACGGCACTATTTTCTTCAGGACCTGACCTACACAAAATACTTAACACAATGCTATTATATCTTAATCTAATCGATAGATGGGCCACTAAACTAAAAATCTAACTTAACCCATCAAAAACCGCTGGTAAAATATTCACCTCAGACCGTATCCTCCACCCACTCCCTTAACATTAAATAATGAAAAAATAATCTGGCATCCACAGAATAGCACAATTAAATATCTTGGACTGCACATAGACACGAAACTTGAATGCAAAAAACACATACAAAGTAAAGTCAATCAAGCAAAAGTGAAACTACTACAACTAAAACCTATCATCAATAGAAATTCCTCACTGCCATATAACACAGCCATAATAATATATAAAACCAACTTAAGACCCCTCCTTTTATACGCATGTCCCATCTGGATCAACGCTGCAAAAACCAATATCCACGAAATACAAATTTTCCAAATCAGTTCCTCAGAATAATCACTAACCCCCCTTGGTTTGTCACCAACAACCAACTTCACAAAGAATTATCCATAGAACCTATAGCCAACCTTATTAATTACCTCGTCTTTAACTTCTACTTCACCGTACTACAAATACCCACTGTAAATGCTCTCAACCTCCGCCGAAATCGAACACAACCAAATTCAAAATAAATACCCATTCCACATATTCCTGCAAAATTTCGCCGAAATTGACAGTTAAAAGAGGCACCAAAATGGTTTCCTCACCTATGAATTAGATTAAGTTTAGTATGTAAGTTAATTGTAAGTATCAAAAACATATGTATAGTGTAAATTTCACTGAACAATGTAATATTCAACAAGAAAATAAATTAATAAAAAAAACAAACATGGTTGTTCTTGCGGATTCTTGAACAGAAAGGAGAGAAGCGTTAAGACTGACAGAGAAGGCTACTGCGTTGCTCCTTAAGTAACATCTGATTTTTAGTTTTTCCTAAAATTTTGCAGAATGTTTTGCAAATTTGCAGAATTGTCAATCTCAATCTCACATAACATTGTATTCGTAGTTTCTGACTAAAATATTAATTAACTTTGATAGTATGCAATTTTCACCACCCAGAATAGTACTTTGCCTTCGGGTGTTTTAATTCACGTTAAATGCACGCAATGTTTATAATTGTTATTCGTTGTTGCGTTATTCACGTCAATAGGTCGATAAACAACAAATAATCAAACAAAGTCTGTTTAATATAGATCTGTTATTTGTGTTGTTCAGTGCGTTAAGTAATACCTTCTGGTATGAAACAATCATTAACCAGTGGTGCTACAGAATAGCACAGACTTTCTCGTATTAGTTTTCTATTTCTTTTCGTCTCAGATAGCTATTCGGACTTGCCACACACTCTTGCCAGCAGCCATCTATCGCCACCCAAACTACATTTTTTTACTTTTTTGTTTTTTTCTTTTCTAATTGTAGAACAAAATATTCTTTTAATAATATTAAAGAACAGTAAAACCTCGTCCTAAATGGCAATTTACTTCGAAAAATTTGGAGCCGTTTTTAAGAAAATGGCGTTTAAGTGGTATTGTAAGTTCAAAATGTACAGCTCTTTCCCACAGAAAGATTTTGAGTTTTCGAAGAACATCATTAGAAGTCATTTGAAGTATATAAACTCACAAAAACAAGAGTTTTTTCCTGTAATTTTTAAACACTGTTTACAAATTGCAGGAAGTCGTCTCCTGTATTATTTCAGTAGTATACTTTTGCGTTGCGGCTCACACACGCAACCAATCTTTATAAATGAGATCTCTACAGAAATATAATCTCATGGAGACATGACGAATTGCACTTTGACTTTAAAGATACGAAGGATTTGTTTTAAAAAAAAAATTAATATTCAAGTCAAATGCAACCCGCACGACTTGCCAGTTTTCGTCACATACCTCCTAAACAAGCGTTTCAGGGACTTGAAAACTAAAATTTTGAGGCCAAAGGCCTGCCTTTTGGGCCCGAAGACATTCCTCGACATTCAATTAAATTTTCGGTTCCGCGGTTCAGTACTATCAAGGCCACCTCAATATTTCAGCCCTTGATGCTGGTATCCATTTTTGTGACGACACGATTAGAAGGCTTAGATTCCTCAATCTTATATTTACGCTTTCTGTATACCCCGTGGTTTGTGCAGCCTGATTAGGTTTATTTGCATAATTATTTATTGAAAATTTTCTCTCCAGCAACAACTAGAAGTACTATTATAGATGCTTGATAACTAGGAAGATTGTTTCCTAGGCGTGTAGTGAAACTATTCAATTAACGTTTTGCCATGGTCTGTAAGTGCTGTGTACTTAATTGTGGAGGGATGTGGGGGCACAGCGAAGAGTGAAGACTGTGTTTGTGTTTTACCTTTTTCAATATTTTCGTTAACATTCGATGAAATTTTTAAGTCAGCTGAATCAGCAACCAGACACGTAGCTTTCTCAAAAGTAAGAAGCTAATATTTTTGTGACTATTACAAAAAGCTAAAACTCGACAAAGAATATTGAACAATTACTTCAGATGTCTTTTAGGAAGTGTTGGGAATTGTTCCAAGAAATTTCTCCATGATATTGAATAAATATTTCTTGAAATATTTTTTACACAACATTTTTTTTATTTTTATGTTATTGTGTTAGTACATTGCAAGTTACCTTTATAGATTTTAAACAAATAAACACGTTTTATTAACTACTTTCCCTCTTAGAATGAAATAGAAGGATAGGGATGAGTGTGGGGTCTAACACATGAGAGTTCTCGCACGGGTACGCAGAGGTAGTGGAGGAAAACTTGCGCTATGGCACAACACAAAGAACAAACTTTTTTAAAGTAGCTAAAGTAAAATAGCTTGAAATAAATGAAAAAATAAAAACGCGTTATCCTACAATACTAAATAACAACTAAATTTAAAATTATAGAAAGAATAGCGCAAGTCACTCGACAACTGCCAACGATCGCAGTTTAAACGCACCATTTAAATGTTGGCGGTATCTGGAAGTATATACATAAACGCCCAGCTGCAAACTCATATTGTAAATAATACACCGTTTGATATTAAACTCAAGGTGTCGGTTCGTTAAGATATTCAATATGGAAACATCGTTTGACCAACATTCCCATATACCGAAGTGAAGTCTAAGCTTAATAAATTGTTTCTAAAGGCAACGTATGGTATTTAGTACTCAAAGGTGAAAATATTAGTTTGATTATTTTTTGGGCTCGGAATTGCTTTTCTTGAGGTACGTAAGAACGCAGAAAATAATCGAATACCTTTTAGTATACAATTATTTTTTCAATTTTCGCACCACAGCAATCTGGCACCCTTACTCTCCAAAACCCCTCGGTTCCTCATAACAAATCAAGAAAAGTTAAATAATATTGCAAAGAGTAGGTCTGTACTTGCCCGATTCGGTATTTTTGCACTACTTTTCATGGCTTTCTCGAGAGTAAAAACCCTTTTATATAAGTTTTGTGAGTATCAAGGAAGATTGAATAATTTCTTCAAATGTTGTTTTTAAAGAAGTATGAGTTGTTCCAAGAACATATATGCTGAATAAACTTTTATTGAAAATTTGTTTCCAACATCAATTGCATTGTTATTTTGTTTGATATTTTGTAAGTACATTAGTAGTTCCTCTCCTTCCCTCTCCTTCTTTATGGAAAGGATAGACAAATGAATAGGGAAAGGGTGAGGTTTAACATGCGAGAGTTCTCGCACGGGTACGCTAGTGTTCATATTAACGATGTGAGTGATTTTTCAAAAAAATTACATTTGTGTTAATTTTGAAAACACAAAAAATACCCCAAAACGAAATTTACTTCATTTTAAAGAGAGCAATTAGCACCATCCGATTGCAAAGTCTGAAGAAACAAATTGGAACTATTTGTGAAAAAATCGCGATTGAGCGTTTCTGAAAATTCGAAATTTGACCTAGTTTTCACAGAAAACGATTGAGTTTTCGAGAAAATATACTTGAATAAAAATATACTATTATTTAAAGCACATGTTGTCATAAATATAATAATGTGAACAAATCGCCGCTGATGTAAAAATTACCGACGTGAAAGTCAAAAATATTACATTTTTGTAATATTTGAAAAAATAAAAGAATATAATAATATGGTATTTATGTCATCTCATAGAGCATATTAGACACAATCCTTAACAAAATTTAAAAAAAAATTGGAGCCGTCTTAGAAAAATCTTGTTTTTGTAATTTTTTAAAATTGCGCATATTGAACACAATATTGCGCGAAAGTACTGAAATATTTAAAACATGTACATGACCTTTATGAAAGAACGTACTGTGAACAACATACAAAAGAATCTTCTTCAAAATCTCAGACCCTCGACTCGAAAGAGATCGACAAGGGATTTCTTCAATTTGGGAAAAAACCTACGCACTGTTTAGGCGCTAGGGGTGTTCATAGACGGACAGAGGAACGTTTTGCTTTCAATTGGTTTTTCGGTATACTGAACTCACAAAACAGGAATTCTAGCTACACCATATGTTAGAGGATTTTTACTTTCCCGTATACTATATGTACATATAGTATAGGGAAAGTTATGTAACGCTGCGCAAAAAACGGCGGATTTTCGGCAGAAAAAAACCTCTTATTACTGGTAACGAAAAAGTGGATAAATCCAGTTGACTTTCCCAAATTAGTTTTCTATTTCCTTGGGTCTGGGCTAGCTATTCGGAATTGCCACATACTCGAGCCAGCTTCCATCTATCGCCGCCCAAATTAAATTTTTTGACATTTTCTTAAGTTTTTGGTTTCCTAATGGTAGAACAAAGTGTTAATTTTAGAACATTAAAGAACACAACCACGTCCTATTTGGTAATTTTCGTTCAAAATTTGTAGCCCTTTTGGAGAAAATGGCGTTTAAGCGCTACTAAAAATGCGAAATTTAAAGCTCATTTTCACAGAAAATTTTTGAATTTTCAAAAAACTTAATTTGAAGTCATTTGAAAAACATTAACTCACAAATACAATAGTGTTTACAAATTGCTGGTAATATGCCTATTAACTATGTGAGAGATCTTACAAAAAAATTACATGTCTGTAATTTTTGAAAAATCAAAAAAAGTACCCCAAAATGAACTTTACGTCATATTAAAGAGTGCCATTAGCACTATCCGTTCCCAAACTTTGAAGAAGAAAATTTGAACCATTTATAAGAAAATGGAGTTTGAGCGTTTCTGAAAATGCTGACGTTTGAGCTAGTTTGCACAGAAAATTGTAGTTTTCGAGAAACTTCACTCGACATTATTTAAAGCACTTGAACTCATAAATATAATAATGTAAACAAATGGCCAATAATTTAAATATCACTGACGTGAGAGACACGCCAAAAAAATTACATTTTTGCAATTTTCGAAAAAAAAAAAGAATAGAGCAATATGGAGTTTATGTCTTCTCATAGGGTACATTTAGCACCATTGATGTGAAAAGTTTAAAGTAAAAATTTGGAGCTGTTTTTGTGAAAATCGTGTTTTTGTATTTTTTTAAATTGCACAAATTACACGCGTAAAGTACTAAAATTTTTAAAAAATGTACATGACCTTAAAGAAAGAACTCACTATGAAGAACAAATGTTATTTGAAGGAAAAATCTCTATCTTCAATTTTTTAGTTGGAGGAAGACGCCGAATAAAATTCAAACTTTTGCAATTTTCGAAAATTCAAAGTTAACCGTGAAATTGGGACCTATGTCACTCTAATAAGTGCTTATTATTCTGTTCTTGCAAGAATTTAAAGAAAAAAGTTTGAGCTGTTTTTGAGAAAATTTTGGAAATGTCCGGAGAGCTTCATGTAAAGTACCCCCAAATGTTGTAGAATCTTTTTCAAAATCTCAAAGCTTGACTAGAACCAGATGGACCGGGGAATATCCATTTTGGAAGAAATTGTTCGTATGGTTTAGGCGCTAGCAGTGTTCACAGACGGACAGGCAGACAGACGGACGTTTTCCTTTCAATTGGTTTTTCGGTATCAAGGACCCAGAAAAGAGGGTTTCTGGCTACACCATGTGTTAGGGGATTTTTTCTTAATTAGCAACTGGTTTTATCCACTTTTTAGTTTTCACGGCCCTGCAGTTAATTTTTTTCTTCCGAAAATTGGCCATTTTTTCTCGCAGCATTACATATCTTTCCCTATACTACGTACGTATACGGGAAAGGTAAATTATCAAACTTTTGTAAATTTTGAAAATTTACAGTTAACCGTGAAAATCGGACGTGAGCTATCTTAATGAGGGTATTTTACTCTATTCTCACAAGAAATTTAAAGAAATAAATTGGAGTCGTTTTTGAGAAAATTTTGAAAATGTCCGCAGGGCTTCAAGTAATGTACCCTCGTATTTTGAAGAAAGTTTTTCAAAATCTTGAAACGTCGAATGGAGCCAGATGGACAGGGGTTTCTTCAATTTGAGAAAAATTCCTACGAGTGTTTTAAGCGCTAGTGTTGTTCACAGACGGACGGACGGACGGACGGACGGACAGACGGACGGACGTGGAGAGAGACATACGTTTTGCTTTCAATTGATTTTTCGGTATCAAGGACCTACAAACAGGTATTCAGGCTACACCACGTGTTAGGAGATTTTGTTTCTTAATTTAGCAATTGGTTTTATCCAGTTTTGCGTTGTCAGAACCCAGCAATGATTTTTTTTGCTGCAGAAAATCCGCCGTTTTTTTCGCGCAAAATTACATAACTTTTCCTATACTACGTAAATTACTCCGTATATCCGTTCGCATACGGGAAAGTAAAAAGTGGACCAGTTAATCTAACTCTCTCCTACTTGCTTGTTAACGCCACCTTTACGTACATTTGTTTCAATTTCTCTCAACGGATGCCGATCCGTAAGAAGGACTTTGAATTCTGTTTGGTTGCGTTAAGCCTGTAACATGACTGTTTAGTTTTACGAAAAATAATTATGGGATGGATCTTGCTGTACGTCTAATTACAGAAGTCACGTTTTTGAAAGACGATCATCTGACGTTTATTATTTATTCAAAATAATTGAATTAGTTGTTTGTTTTTGTCTTGTACGAGGCGTTTCAAGAGAATCAAGGAAGGTCAGCAACTTTCATGGTAATATGAAACTGGAGCGAAAGAAAGGAGCAAGAGAACACGTTTAAAGGAGACGGAACGTTCGAGATAAGTAGGCAGTATTCTCCTGTTACATCACATTGAGGTTAGGGTTAAATAAGAAGGTTTATCTAAGTTTTAAAATGTTTCTCAGGGGTAAATGGAAATTTGTAATTCTGTTGTTTAGATAACATACTTTTGAAAAAGAGGCTCCAAAAAATATGGAAACGCGTGTGTGTTTGCTTTGAAATTCTTATGGAAAAATTTATTTTTCTGAAATTAAAGTAAATTTATATTTAAGTTTTGCTTATTTTATTAATTTTCTATTTAAGATATTGTTTTGAAGTTACGACTGTTTCTATTACATTTTCAGCTCATTTCTCGTCCTAACACATATTTATAAAATATTTTATACAAATCATAACATATGTTCTGAACATACTTAATAACCATTGTAAGACACATTGTGCTGAATAAAGCAGTGTAATTAATAATAAATAATAATAATTAATAATGTAATTAATAATAAAGCAGTGTAAACAATAAAAACAAAGAAATTGGCGTTACGGTATTCGTAAATTTATTTTTTACTGATACGTAATATCTTGTTGTTGCCTTCGATAGGGAGCACATAGACACTACGGAACGTTCCTGGATCGAGAGGATCGTGGTTACGAGGAACATACGAAAACAGTTGAATAATGTTACATGTTCTCTTATGGAGGGAATTAACAGAGGAAATTACGTAAGGAATTATGGGAGGGAAATATGAAAAGACAAACCGAGTCATGTTAGTCACAAGTTATTTAGTAAATAAATAAATTTGAATCAATCAAACTAGTTAAAATATAAAATTATATATGACATAAGCTGAGCGTTAACTGAGTCTAATAATCGAGCGGTAACAAAATGTCCGAGGGCCAAAGACCATTTTAATTATTTTCAATGCTTACTAGCAAAAACGCTAGCAAGTGTGGAGTGGACGGTCCCATTTTCAAAAAGAAATGTTCACTCACCTCTGTAATAATATTCTCTCACTTTACGTATTGGATCACTAGCGAATTTGGCCGTACAAACACGCCTCAAAATGTGGAAATTCGCCAGTCAGACAGGCAGGCAAGTTCTTTGTGAGGTCTGTGCGACCGGGATCCGGGCGCTGCAATAGAAACGCCAGTGCCCCCACCATGCATCTCATGGTGTGACG
The DNA here is from genome assembly GCA_031308135.1 of Acheta domesticus. Lineage (NCBI taxonomy): Eukaryota > Metazoa > Arthropoda > Insecta > Orthoptera > Gryllidae > Acheta > Acheta domesticus. The sequence continues at coordinate 125,563,347 of JAHLJT010004567.1, read as the reverse complement.
TCACTGGAGATACGACCTAATTCAACGCCGGGCCTGCGTTACGTGGCGCTCTGCCCACAACACATCATAACTGCGAGCAGTGGTGGATTAATACTTAACCACACTTAGCACGTTCTTATGGCCTCCTCTACGTGAGGACTTTCAACATTATTAAAACGGTTTCGGAACGATTTTGCAGACAAAAAGTTTTTTTTGGTATCTTGTTTTTCATAAATCTCCATAATTTTCTCTTTAAATTGGCTTGTGAATTATGTTCAACATGTTATATGTTATTAACAATTAATTATCACTGTTAAATGTATTTTCTTTTATTATTTATACGTCAAGTTCTCCTTTCATTTGGCGTAGGTGCCGTCTGCAATACTTGTAGATATTGTTACATAATCCAGCGCATAAATACTGAGTGACTTACACAGCAGAAAGTAAATTGAAAACTTTGTGAAGCTAACATAAAAAATGTGTCAGACGGAAGTAGTCATTGGAAAATGATTATTCTAATGAGGCAAATTATTGAGCTGGCCTTTTCTGAGGGTTGCATCTTCAAAGCCCATTTCCGAAAGTTGATATTTTTAATAGCAACTCTCATAATCGTACTCATTCTTCAGATTACATTGTAATAGGAAACTGAGATTTTCAGGGGTTGTTAATAAAGGTCTCATACATGTACTGAAACAATTTTTTTCTGATAACCGTAGTATTATCCATTCTACAGAACTTGAATTACTAGAAAACGTGTAAAAATTGCATTATTAGAAAATATTTTTATCCACAACAATAGTACAAATGTTTCAAAACGGTTGATTCAGTGTTCTTAGAATGATTTATCTGTAAAGTGCAAAAATTTCATAAGCCTAACTTCAGCAGGTTCTGAAAATTTTACTCAGATGTTTAACATTGCCAAGATTCGGCATTCGGTATCCCCTTAATTACATTTTATATTAGTTCGTTTATGTGTTCAATTATTTTTTAACACTAGAAGGACGAATGTCTGTAAAACAGGTTGACACAATACATCAGAACACTAAGAAAACTAGCTAATAGTTTTAGGTTAATTAAATATATCTAATTAATCTTCAAATTGTAGGCTCTTATAGTTTTCTCAAACGTTCAGCCATCTTTAGAAAAGTGCCTAGTCTCGAAATATAAGCTAATAGGTTCACAAAAATTACTAATATTATATTTTATTATTAATATTATTATTTTTATTATTATTATTGATATTTATTATTTAAATAATTCAAAGTCAAATACCTACTCTCAGATCATAGAAGTAAGTAGTTGGAACATTTTTAGCTATAGTTGACGAACACTTAATTCAGGGACTCCTTCAACAAATAGTGCATAAAATGTCAAAAATAAACTGTGTTTTGCTTGCTAGTTAAAAATGACTATGCTTTCGGCGCCTCGGTTGTGGGTACTAGAGTTTGGATTGTTGTTCGAAAATTTTGGCTAAAGTTGACGAGCATTGAAGCATTGAGCTGTATCAACAAATATCAGATAATCACATCATAATATGTTAAAAAGAAACTGTGTTCTACTCTCGAGTTTCAAAATTATTAGGTGTTAAATTCTCTGCCGCAGTGCGTACTTGAGCGGTAGGGTTGTATTGTTAGAGCATTTTTAGCGAATGTTGACAAGCATTTATTTCAAGGGCTTTATCAACAAATAGTACGTAATAATATACATACTAAACTCTGTTAAAAATAAACTCTGTTCTTCTCACCAATTTAAAAAGTATTAGGCATTGGTGTAGTGTCGCAGTGCGTACTGGAGCTTTTCGCTCTATATTGTTGAAACTTTTTCAATAAAGTTGAAGAGCACTTAATTCTAGCCTCAAATGAACAAATACTTTATTATATCAATATATCGTCAGATGTACGAGGCAATGTGGAAAGTTCTCGGCGTGACCCAGAGATGGCACTCCAATCAGCAAAAATGTATTTTTCCTCCCAAATATTAGATGCTGCACCTGGATTTACTGCAGAATGTGATGGAAAAAATATTATTCGTTCTCTAAAAAAGGTTTACAACGATTATTTTTCTTACATAATCAATTTAATTTCACATAAGTTGGCATATGCCTGTTATAAAAGAATTAAAGTACAATTAATATGGATTACTGCCCATAAAGGGATTATGGGCAATGTAGAGACTGTTAGAGTGGCGAAATTGGCTAGGAAAAGTTTTTAGTTTTCTGATGAACCTATCCCGAACTTAGATATTTCATGAAATTTAATCTTATAGTTCGAAAGAAAACTGAAGACATACTTATTGAAGAGGGTAAAAATAAGGGGCTTTTATTTACTTTTTTGTTGGACAAATTTTGCTTTAAACCTTGTTGTTTTTAATTGTAAATTACCTAGGAAGGCCATTGTAACCATCAACACAATAAGAAGCAATCACACATCACTAAGTTGTAGTTTATCAAGGAAAAATACTATAAACTATAAAAATTGTATTTTGATGAAAGGTACAATCGAACATATATTTTGGAACTGCAAATACATGATTCTCAGAGAGATTTTGTTAGGTATAATTTATAAAATAGTTGGCTGTGAAACTCATTCCGTTGAACCTCTATAGTCTTTTAGGATACAAATAATATACGTACATTTCAAAGTGTTGTAATATTTATGATCATCTCAATAGACAATAACAAAATGTTGGAATATAATTTAACTAATGTTTTAGTAAAATGAGTTGATATCGATCCCGAAACACTAGAACGACTGCAAATTAGTTTATATGAAGTTGAACATTATAAGTTGCTACAACAGTAAATAAATTCATTAAACGCTTTCTTCTATATCTTAAACAGAACCTAAAGTGTTTCAGTAGCAATAGTAAAATGTTTCAATAATAATAAAGATCATTTTCAATCAATAAGAGTATAGAGCTCGATATCTTAATGGCTCTAGGAACAAGCCAAAATTTCCAAACATTTCAAGTAGAAAGGAAAGGAGTGAGTGGTTGAAGAATTTTTTCTACAATATCTCGAGATAAGTTACTAGAACAAATGGAGAGATAAATGGGTTGTTATTATTTACTGTTAGTCAACTTATCATTTAGTGCATTAGCATGCCAAAGGATAAAATAAAACAAACTTCGTTTTGCTATTGAAAGAAAAAAATATTTTTTCATTCAAAATTTACAAAAATAAATAAGTTGAGCATAACTAAAGAAAAACAATGAAAATATGTACAATAATGATTTACACACACTCGTATACCCGGTGTCCTCCATCTACAGCAAAGCATATCAGCGGTCATTTTTACTTTCCCGTATACGTACGTATACACGGAGTGATATACGTAGTATAGGGAAAGTTATGTAATGCTGCGCGAAAAAATGGCCAATTTTCGGCGGAAAAAAATTAATTGCCGGGCCGTAAAAACGAATAAGTGGATAAAACCAGTTGCTAAATTAAGAAAAAAATCCCCTAACACGTGGTGTAGCCAGAAACCCTGTTTTTTAGGTCCTTGATACCGAAAACCCAATTGAAAGGAAAACGTCCGTCTATCCGTCCGTCCGTCTGTCTGTCCGTCTGTGAACACTGCTGGCGCCTGAACCATACGTACGATTTCTTCCAAAATGGATATTTCCCGGTCGATCTGATTCTAGTCGAAGCTTTGAGATTTTGAAAAAGAATCTTCAAAATTTGGGGGTACTTTATATGAAGTCCCCCGGGGATTTTCAAACTTTTCTCAAAAACGGCTACAAATTTTTTCTTTAAAAGTCTTGTATGAATAGAGTAAAATACCCTTTTTAACATGGCATAGGTTTTATTTTCACGTACAGCTCTGAATTTTCGAAAATTGTGAAAGTTTGAATTTTTTTCGGCGTCTTTCTCCAACTACAAAATTGAAGATAGAGACTTTTTCTTCAAATAAAATTTGTTCTACATAAGGAGTTCTTTCATAAAGGTCATATAAATGTTTTTCAAAATTTTCGTAGTTTTCGTGTAATATTGCCTGCAATATGTGCAATTTTAAAAAATTACAAAAACAAGATTTTCTCAAAAACGGCTCCAAATTTTTTCTTTAAACTTTTGGTAGGGATAGTGGTAAATGTACTCTGTGAATGACATAGAAGCCATTTTGGTCTATCGGTTGATTTTTCAAAAATTACAAAAATGTAATTTTTTTACTTGTCTCTCACGTCGTTAATATTTACATTATCGGCGATTTTTTTACATTGTTATATTTACGAGTATATATGCTTTAAATAATGTCAAGTAAAGTTTCTCGAAAACAGTACCGTTTTCTGTGAAAAGTAGCTCAAAATTTTGCATTTTCAGAAATGCTCAAATGCCATTTTCTCATACATAGCTGCAATTTTTTTCTTGAAACTTTTGTAACGGATAGTGCTAATTACACTCATTAGTATAGCGTAAAGTTTATTTTGAGTTTTTTTGTTTTTTCAAAAATTATATAAATATAAATTTTTTGAAAGATCTCTCACATCTTTAATATGCACATTATCCGCAATTTGTAAAGATGATTATATTTGTGAGTGTAAGTGCTTCAAATAACTTCAAATAAAGTATTTTGAAAACTCAAAACTTTTCTGTGAAAACGAGCTTCAAATTTCGCATTTTTAGAAGTGCCAAAACGCTATTTTCTCTTAAACGGCACATAATTTTTAAAAGAAAATTGCCACTTACGGCTACGTTTTTGTGTTCTTTAATATTCTAAAATTAATGTTTCCGTTCTGCCAATAGGAAACCGAAAAATTAAGAAAATGACAAAAAAATGTACTTTTGGCGATGATAGATGGTAGCTGGCAAGAAAGAGTATGTGGCAATTCCGAATAGCTAGCGATGACCCAAGAAAATAGAAAACTAATACGGGAAAGTCTGTGCCATTCTGTAGCACCACTAGTTTCCTTCAGATTTAAAGTATTTCCTAGTTTTACGTTTAAAAATGGAAGTTAAGACGTATAAAAATATCTGATTGTATACCTACCTTATTGTATACCTTATTGTAAAATTACAGAATAGTCGCTAATAACCTCGCAGTTGATGCGACTATAAATACATTTTTTAAAAAATGGAGCATGTCTCATTTCACTTGAACTATTGAATTTTCAAAAACTGAAACAGTTACGATTAATGCGAAAATGTATGCGCTGTTGTATTCACAATATTTTATTGGTCTCATTTTTTCACAATCCTATTACACTATGCACTGTTGAACAGAATTACTATCATGTTGTAGATAGTTAATCAATGCTGATTGTACCGTAATCCGTAAAACTGTCAATAAAAAAATGAAGCCAGTAAAATATTGTGAATTACAAATAGATGACACTCGTATATTTGAAAATATTGTGCTATTGTAGCATCATTAGTTTAATGATCCACAACAGTTTAATGTTGCACAATACCTAGCCACTGCGATACAATAATTACTCTGAGTTGCTATTAAAAACTACATATCAAAAGGTGTTCGCAATTAATTGAAAAAAATGATCGTGTCTGGAAAATGTGTCGCCGAAAACACTGATTTTTGTGTTGATTAGAAAATTATTTTTTATTCAAAATTTCCAATAATATGACAGTACAAGTTTTTCTTTGACATATGTTCACATCATTAAACATGCCAAATGCTGTTTCCTCTGTTGAAAATGGCCCAAATTAACACACATCCACCTGTTCACCGGACCCGATCTCTAATTTCCCGGAAAGAAGAGCCTACACCAGGCTTGTCCAGGTTGCGGACAAAGTAGCAGGTTTACTAGAGCTGACGTGCACTGCGTCCAGAGAAATTGGCGCGAAATTTAAAAGTAGGAGTTGTCAAATGCTACGAGATGGCGGTACGTCACTGCGGTACGTCACTGGATACCATGACTGTCTTTGGGAGTCGTTACATGACAGTTATTGTAAAAACATTAGCTATTTTAATAACTATTTAACCTTTAAGGCAAGTAAATGATCCATTGAAAGGAAATAACACATCAATCCGATTTAAAATTCTCAATTGAGAGTAAAAAAGACTTAATCAAAAGTATCTTGATTTTGTAATCCTGTTTACTTAAGAGTGATATAAAAGTATGTACTTTCTACGTTTCGGTACGGAGTTTTAACAAATATGTCTGTTAAAAGCGCTGTCTTCTCTTAAGCGAGAATTGTTAACGTATAGAGATCTGCTAATTTATTTCACATTATTGTTAAATAGAATAAATAACTGAATGATTTAATGACACAACACAAAACAAAAACGAGAAAAGAATTCTCCATTCAAACACATTCCGATCACTTGGCAATGATGTACATTTAAGGAAGAAATTAGTAAGAAATTTTATGTCAAATAGTAATAAGTAGTAAAGAATATAAACATTATACAATTTTCAGTAATTTGGTAGAAAAAATCTGGCAAACACATTTCTTATGACGCAACTATTCACAGCCTCGCGCCGCTCCAGCTTGCGCATGTACATCCCATTCTGGATTTTAAGGGGACATGAGTTGGGAGTCAGGGGATGTTGCCCGTGCCCCTAGGAGCGCCGGGCTCCCGAAGCGGGTAAACACAGCTCGTGCGGGCGCGGTTTGACATGCCTGGCGTACATCACGCTTCATTCGCGATTGTCACTAAGTCTACTTTGTTTTCTTGTTGAGTGAGCGTCCCCAGATAGGTTCCAGCCGATTATTTCGTATTAATTCCTCGCTTATTTATTGAACTTGCTTGTTAAGGACGACTACTTAATAAGCCCCATGGGAACGAAGAAGAAACCGAATAGCAACTCTTTGATAAAGAAGAAGGCTCATTTTGAGGAAAACAATAGTATTCGTGATATAATTTTTGTTAATATTTTGATGTGTATGGAACTCGCTTGGGAATTGCATTTTCATAATTTATTATGTGAAATTTGTTCCGATTTTCGTACATTTGTTTTTCGTCAGAATTTTTTCAACGGATTTTTTTTCACGAAAATCAAGGTTCTACTGTATTAAGGCAACGTTTATGGACTAGACTTCTTGTTTCATGCCAAATCTCTACGATGACACCTCACGCGGGACAATTAAGTTCCAGAATCCTCCGCGAATAGTGTTTGTGAACCCGTTCTCGAACTGCACTGGCTCGATGGTCTTCGGCGACGGCCGGATGTGGAAGTGAGCCAGAAGATTAGCCAGGGTCACCTTCATTTCCAGGATTGCTAAGCGCTGAGCTGTAAAAGAAAAGAAATATCAGGCTATTTTCACGTCCACTTAAAACGATGTAATTGCATGCACAAAATTGCTTTAATTATGGTTTTACAAAAGTGAGATGCTCATCTATTGTTGGTACCAGATTTTATTCCTACAAGAAACTAAGAGCTTTGAAATATAGAAAATACGCTTAATAATGGAGCATGTCTCATTTCACTTGAAGTATTTGAATTTTCAAAAACTGAAACAGTTACAGTTAATGCAAAAATGTATACGCTGTTGTATTCACAATATTTTATAGAAAATATAGTACTACAAAATTAAAATAGCGAATATTGATATTTTATTAATTATTATGTATTTACATTGAATTGAAAATGGAAACATTAATAAAATAGAAGTATACAAATAAACAACTCAACAGCTGAATCTGAACGAAGTGGGTTGTATGAAAGTTGCCGAGTGTGTAGAAACGAAGACAAGTGAACCATGCTTATTAAATTAACACCTAATGAACTGACATGTAAACTAAGCACAGGAGGATGTTATTGTTTTAGAACGAGAAGAAATGCAAGTGTATTTAATGAACAGGGTTGTTAATGACATAGATGACATAGACATGTTCAGAACTTTGTGTCAAGTTCTGTGTATTGCAGAAACAGGCAGGATGATTTTAAAAGATAAAGAAAGTTTGAAGTGGTAAACTAAATGGATATTAAACGAATGAATGGACACTGAATGGGCTGAAAATCAGGGGAATTAGAAATTTACTGAAAACGGAATTATTCAAAATATACAAAGAAATAAAGCAATCAGAACAATATTTTGAACATTTATTTGGAATTTAAATAATCCTAGTGGCCTGTATCAGAAAAAATGCTGTTGAGTAAAATCACACAAAAGTTTTTCTAAAACGTAGCACGAACCGGATCAGGAACAACAAATTATATTCTCTCGTATCGAAGGACAACTACTTAAAATATTTATGAAAAACAGTCTTCACGAATTCTGCAATTACATACACGGACACTTCGTACAACTATTCTTTTCCTACCAACGAAGTGAAACTAGTCGGATTGCGTGGCATCCCGAAACTTTCCCCCCTTCTACTGTTGTAACTCAAGAGATACTCAGATTTTAGAAGTAGTACATGATAACATTTAAAGATAAACAATTGAATGAATTTATGCCGGAAGCATTCACGCCACAAGAATCAATATGGTTCAAAAATCGCTTAGAAAGTTGGGCCATATATTAAAATTTCTATTAGCAACGATGCATCTCTCAATTTGTGTGTATGTTCGAAATTAGTAATGTAAATTATCGCCATTATTATGAGAATTATGTATACTACTTTCTGATTCCCGTAATCACTGTGAAAATATTGTTCATTGCCATGTGTCCATCTTTTAATATCAATCGAAAATAGTAAATATAATGGACACCTTGCAGTTTTAATGGGGGATTCTGTTTACATATTTCGCTGGCACTGTCGGTACAAACAAAAACAAAGACTTTTTTCCTTTTGAAACATTACTTAACTATGGTTCTGCGGTTTTTTTATGTTGAAATATTCTCCTTTACCTTATTTGTGATGGGCAAAAGAAGCTCTCGGCAGATTTTCTCGGGTTTTCCCGTTTCTCCAGCCTCTCATGCCTCTATTTCTCCGGTATTTCTCATTTCGTCGTCATTATCGTCATCCTCCCATTACATTGCCATTTACATGGTTTTCAAGTACGAGATTAGTAATTGATGGGGTCTTAAACCCCAAGAAGCAAATAAAATTAGAAATTATAACGATTGGCAATTTTGATAGATCAGACTAGACATATGCTCGTATTACACTTTTGTACTAACACTAACGATCCCAAATATTGAAAATAATGATTTGCAAGCCAGGTATTGTCAGCGCGCGTGCGAGCTAGTTTTTCGAACTTACCTATGCAGAACCGTGGCCCCATTCCAAAGGGCATGTAAGAGCAGGGCTTGATACTGTGCTTGTTCTCGTCGCTGAAGCGCTCCGGGTCGAACTTCTCGGGATCAGGAAAATGGTCAGGATCTCGGTGAAGGCCCATGATAGGCAGGAACGCGACGTCTCCCTTGCAGAAGCGTATGGCGCCTGACGATTCGGTGGCTGGAATCACCACGTCCTCGCGGCACACGCGGTTCACTGCCTGCACTGGCGGGAACAGGCGCAGCGATTCTGAAATAGAAAATGTTCGATGGATCAACCATGAGAGTGACTATTTTGATATTCATTCACGCAAAGTAAATTGGAAGGAGAAACAGAAATTATTATTCTAATTAATTTCACGAGCGTGGGCTAACTCGGGTTGGTGCTGTTATGTTATTCTTATTCTTATGCCTATGTTATTCTTATTTTATTTTATTGTTTTTTTAAGGTCGCTTGTCAACATCTTGGTCATATAGCGACCACTGTGACGTTTGCAAGGGGAACACGTAAGTACAACACAAACACACACGAATACACCCATGTACGGGACGGGACTCAAACCCGCGACCACCGGTCGGAGATCACTACTGCACTACTGTCTTAACGATCTCGGCCATCGGGCCAAGCCTTATTTTATTATCCTCTCTTCTATTACTTTTTGGCATTCCACCAAATGGATGATTTTGACATTCTCATTTTCTTTCTCGTAAGCAATTCTCTTTAGAAATTATATTTTCGCATCACGATTCGTAGCTCTTCTTGAGCATCGAGCATAACTATACGCGTGAATCTGGAGTAACACGTCGTTACGTGTTTGTCTCTTATCTCGTAGCGTCGCAGTCAATCAATGTCATTTATCCCTTCGGCCAGGGGCCCGTCGCCTTTAGTAGCCGCGGTTCCCTGATTGTCACTCCTTCTGGAATCCGTGGTCTCGAATTGCTAAACTTTCCAAACGTCATGGAGCATGACGCCATAACAAATTATGTTACATGGGAACTAGCTACCTCTAACATCCAACATAAACTTAGCTCCTCCGAATGTTTTTTGGCTGGCGCACGGCTCATCCACTGGCAAAAAATAGAGGTGCTAACGTGTAAAAGTACTTGATAGTCTGGGTTAAATTTCATGAATCGCTGATCCAGTGTTTTCGAAAAAAAATGACTTCGAGAAATTGAGCTAAAGTGTCACTGTCGGATGCGCATAGTTTATCTGGTATAAGAAAGCCCTTTTTTTGGTGTGTGGCCATTTTTATTGTTGCATAATTCGAATTTACAGAAAAAAGTTAAAAGTTACAACATTTTTACTGATTCATTCAAGGTATGTTTGACACACATTTAATAACCGTAAATATCTGTAATTAAGACAATTAGTATATCGTATTGTTTTTTCCCAATAAATAATAGTAACTAGCGTACCCGTGCGAGAACTCTCGCATGTTAAATCCCACCCTTTCCCTATCCATTTGTCTATCCGTTCCATAAAGGAGAGGAACTACTAATGTACTTACAGAATATCAAATAAAATAACAATGCAATTGATGTTTGAAACAAATTTTCAATTAAAGTGTATTCAACATTATAGAGAGATGTTCTTGGAACAATTCATACTTCTTTAAAAACAACAATTGAAGAAATTTTTCAATATTCCTTGAGAGTTAGCTGTTCGCATTCCCTGATAGTCAAATAATAGAAATGGTCTTTACTCTTGAGAAAGCCAAGTAAAGTAGTGCGAAAATACCGGATCGGGCAAGAACAGACCTACTCATTGCAATATTATTTAACTTTCTTTGATTTGTTATGAAGAACCCGAGTGGGTTTTGGAGAGTCAGGGTGCCAGCTTGCTGGGGTGAGAAAATTAAAAAGTTATTTGTTTACTAAAAAATATTGAATTATTTTCTGCGTCCTTACGTACCTCAAGAAAAACAATTTCGAGCCAAAAAATAATCAAACTAATGTTTTCATCTTTGAGTACTAAATACCATTTGTTAGCATTAGAAACAATTTAGTTGGCATTAGTAAGCCCACTTCGGTACATGGGAATGTTGCTCAAACTATGTTTGCATTTTTAATACCTTAACGAACCGACACCTTGAGTTTAATATCAAACGGTGTTTTATTTACAATATGAGTTTGCAGTTGGGTGTTGGTGTACATACTTCCAGATACCGCCAACATTTAAATCGTGCGTTTGGACAGCGATCGTTGGCTGTTGCCGGGTGACTTGCACTCTCAGCTCGCGTACTCAACGGGTGCGAATTGGAACAAATTTCTCATCGAGGGCAGAAGTAACGTCCGGAGTGCCACAGGGAAGTGTGCTAGGTCCATTGTTATTTATAGCGTATATTAATGATATTTGGCAGGGAATTGAATCAAAAATACGTCTTTTTGCAGATGATTGTATAATTTATCGGGAAATTAATAACACAATTGATACAGAAATATTGCAGGCTGATTTAGATAAGCTAGAAGCATGGGCAACCACAAATGAAATGATATTAAATCCCTGTAAGTGCAAGTTTATCAGATTCGCGCGTTCTAGAAAGACAGACGACGTGAAATATAAATTAGGAAATCAGGATATTCCGAGAACTAAATGCTGTAAATATTTGGGAATTGTACTAAATGAGGATCTGGGATGGGCAAAACACGTAAATTATGTAATGAAAAGGCGTGGAAGGCATTGCATTTTGTGATTAGAGTACTTAGGAAAGGAAGTGGAAAATCAAGGGAATTAGGGTACACATCTTTAGTACGTCCGATATTGGAATATGGCTCGATATGTTGGGATCCATATCGTCTAGGGCAAATAAAATCTCTCGAAAAAGTACAAAAATATGCCGCAAAATTTGTTAGAAGGGGACGTTTAAATTATGAATTTATATCGTGGGAACCCTTGGAAAAACGCAGAGAGAAATCGCGTCTTTGTGCGTTATTCAGAGCAATAAGGGGTGATCGGCCGTGGGGTGAAGTTCGGGTAAGACTATCAAAACCAACATACGTCGCGCGGAAAGATCATGGCTTCAAAATTCGGCAAAGAAAGCAGAGAACAGATGTAGGTAAATTCTCATTTATTAATAGAACCATAAAAATTGGAACAAATTACCTGCAGCAGTACTAGAGACTTTCCCTCAGAATGTCAAAAATTTTAAAATTAGATTAAATAAGTTGTAAGTTTTTTTTAGAATATGTTAACATTAAAATTTTAATTTTTTTGTATTTATCTTGTTATTTTATATTAAGGTTAGCTTTAGCATTGGGTTAATACATTAATTTTATAAAATTGTATTCAGTAATGTTGTTTGATGTTCATTTTGTATATTTGTTGTATGTATGTAGTGGTTTGATGTTTGTTTTATCTAGATTAATTGATTGGAAAACGCTACCACCGGAATTATTTCATGTATCCTAAGTAGCGAAATAAATATTCTATTCTATTCTATTCTATTCTTTCTATAATTTTAAATTTAGTTGTTTTTGAATTGATTCACGTAGTATTGTAGGCTAGCGCGTTTTGATTTTTATTTTCCATTTATTTCAAGCTATTTTACTTTGTCTACTTTAAAAAGTTTGTTCTTTGTGTTGTGCTAGAGCACACGTTTTCCCTCACTACCTCTGCGTACCCGTGCGATAACTCTCGCATGTTAGACCCCACATTCATCCCTATCCTTCTATTTTCATTCTAAGAGGGAAAGTAGTTAACGAAACGTGTTTATTTGTTTAAAATCTATAAAGGTAACTTGCAATGTACTAACACAATTACAAATAAAAATACAAAAACAATGCAATTAATGTGTAAAATGTTCAACCGAGAAATTTTCAATAAATATTTATTCAATATCATGGAGAATTTTCTTCGAACAATTCCCAACACTTACTTAAAGACATTTGAAGTAAGTATACAATATTCTTTGTCAATTAGGTTTTAGTTTTTTGTGATAGTCACAAAAATATTAGCTTTTTACTTTTGAGAAAGCTACGTGTCTGAACCCGTTGACTTGAAAATTTCATCGAATGATAACGAAAATATTGGTACAGGTAAAACACAAACACAGTCATCACTCTTCACTGAAAACCCACATCCTTCCACAATTAAGTACACAGCACTTGTAAACATGAAAAAACATTAATTGAATAGTGTCACTACACGCATAAGAAACAATCTTCATAGGTATAGGTATCAAGCAACTATAATAGTACTTCTAGTTGTTGCTGGAGAGCAAATCTTGACTTAATGATTATGCAAATAAACCTCGTCAGACTGCACAAACTACGGTGTTAACATAAATAAATAAATATTGTCGAATCTAAGCCTTCTAAGCGTGTCGCTCCAAAAATTGCTTCCAGCAGGAAGGACTGAAATATTGAAGTGGCCTTGATAGTATTGAACCGTGGAACCGAAAATTAATTGAATGGATCGGATGTCTCATCTTGTAGATAATGATGTAAAAAACGTTTCTTTGAGGCCTTTGGCCTCAAAAGTTTACTTTTTAAAGCTCTAAAACGCCTTGTTTATGAGTTATTTGCCGATATAGGTTGACATGTGATGCGGGTTGCATTTTACATGAATATTTCGATGCGTTTTTTACATTCCCGTATACGTACGTAAACACGGAGTGATATACGTAGTATAGGGAAAGTTATGTAATGCTGCGCGAAAAAATGGCCAATTTTCGGTGGAAAAAATTAATTGCCGGGCCGTGAAAACGAATAAGTGGATAAAACCAGTTGCTAAATTAAGAAAAAAAATCCTCTATCTCGTGGTGTGGTTAAAATCCTTGATTTGTTGCTTCTTTATACTTAAAAATCGATTGACGGCATTCCGTCCGTCTGTCCGTCTGTCCGTCTGTGGTCAACGCTAGCGCCTAAACCGTTCGGTCGATTTTCTTCAAAATTGATATTCCCCAGTCGATCTGATTCTAGTCGAAGCTTTGTGATTTTGAAAAAGATTCTTTAAAATTAGGGGGTACTTTATATGAAGCCCCCTGGGGATTTTCAAAATTTTCTCAAAAACGGCTCCGGCTCCAAATTTTTTCTTTAAATTTCTTGTATGAATAGAGAAAAATACACTTTTTAACATGGCATAGGTCCAATTTTCAGGTACAGCTCTGGATTTTCGAAAATTGTGAAAGTTTGAATTTTTTTCGGCGTCTTTCTCCAACTACAAAATTGAAGATAGAGATTTTTTCTTCAAATAAAATTTATTCTGCATGTTGAGTTCTTTAATAAAGGTCATGTAAATGTTTTTCGCAATTTTGGTAGTTTTCGTGCAATATTGCGTGCAATATGTGCAATTTTAAAAAATTACAAAAACAAAATTTTCTCAAAAACAGCTCCACATTTTTTCTTTAAACTTTTGGTAGGGATAGTGGTAAATGTACTCTATCAATGACATAAAAGCCATTTTGGTCTATTGGTTGGTTTTTTCAAAAATTACCAAAATGTAAATTTTTTTACTTGTCTCTCACGTCGTTAATATTTACATTATCGGCGATTTTTTCAGATTATTATACTTACGAGTATATATGCTTTAAATAATGTCAAGTAAAGTTTCTCGAAAACACTACTGTTTTCTGTGAAAAGTAGCTCAAATTTCGGCATTTTCAGAAATGTTCAAACGTCATTTTCTCGTATATGGCTGCAATTTTTTTCTTGAAACTTTTGTAACGGATAGTGCTAATTACACTCATTAGTATAGCGTGAAGTGTATTTTGAGTTTTTTTTTGTTTTTTCAAAAATTATATAAATGTAAATTTTTTGAAAGATCTCTCACATCTTTAATATGCACATTATCCGCAATTTGTAAAGATGATTATATTTGTGAGTGTAAGTGCTTCAAATAATTTCAAATAAAGTATTTTGAAAACTCAAAAATTTTCTGTGAAAATGAGCTTCAAATTTCGCATTTTTAGTAGTGCTAAAACGCCATTTTCTCTTAAACGGCACATAATTTTTAAAAGAAAATTGCCATTTACGGCTAGGTTTTTGTGTTCTTTAATATTCTAAAATTAATGTTTCTGTTCTACCAATAGGAAATCGAAAAATTAAGAAAATGACAAAAAAATGTACTTTTGGCGATGATAGATGGTAGCTGGCAAGAAAGAGTGTGTGGCAATTCCGAATAGCTAGCGAAGACCCAGGAAAATAGAAAACTAATACGGGAAAGTCTGTGCCATTCTGTTTCTGTTTTTTGACAAATAAATAAATAAAATAAATACGGTCATGCTTAATTTTTTCAAAATACGAGTAGTTTTTCTTTAATTTTGTGACAAACGTAATAGGCCGCTGTAAATTTACTGCGCTTCGGACAGCTGGATGCGTCGTAAATTAGAATGTGCAATTTTGTATATTATTTCTTTCTTCGTTTCTTACATTCGAACTTTGTTATAGACTTACACATTAATATTTTTGAAATTGTTTATTTTGAAATATTTGAAATAAGTAAAAAGAATTAATAGCTCTCAGAATAGCGACAATGCAGGGTCTGCAACAATGGAATTCACTTTGCGCTTGCGAATATCTGTGAATTAATGTCATTGTTGTGACCTAATGGAGCTGTATGAAAAGGAGTTATAAATGTCTAATTTATGTTGATATTTGCAGGCAAATATTTAGTTTTGCACCAAATGCTGTACCATTTGTAGTGAGTAGAGAATTTGTTGCTTGGTTTTAAAATACTATTCCCTAATCATGGCCCAATGGAAGGCATTTCTATATTTTCAGGGTATCAGCTTTCTTTTTCCAATACAGGTTACAAAACTTTTGCATTCTATTTTTGTGAAGTTGTAGAATTCACATAGTTTTGACAACACTGCAATGGAAATAGTGAGTTCCAAGCGAAGATGTTAGTAGCGCATAAAGTGCAATATTACAGTACTACTTAGCTGTTTCCTCTAATACGGGAAAGTAAGTGCTGTTGTAGCACCACTGGTTAAAAAAAATCATTCATATTTTTAAAGTCAAAATGAAATTCGTCAAGTCTCCAAGAAATTCTCTTTCTTTAGAGAGCTCATTTATAAAGATTGGTAGCGTGTACTGAAATAATACAGGAGACGATTAACGAAACGAGTGTATAAAGAGGGGCATAATTGCATGAGTGGTATGTTCAAGAAAACGAGCGACGATAGGAGCCAGTTTTCTTATATACCACGAGTGCAATTATGCCCCTTGATACACATGTTACGTTCAATATTTTTTCGTTTCCATTTAAGAATGATTTAAATTTTGAGAAATTCATTTTTACCATTTGAGGCATACGTTTGATGACGTATTGCTTCTGAAAAATATATTTTAGTAGGCCTTGCAATGTTTGTTTGCAAGAAATATTACAAAAGGAAGGTACTGAATATATTGCGGATAAAATATTAGACGAAACGGACAAAGTCATGAAAACATAACTTCCCACGACAAGGAAAGACAGGTATGAGAGAATACATGTACATATAAGTATTAGGAAGCAAAAACAACTAGTGACTTGAGACACAGATTTGCTATAGTGCACGTTTTAGAACGGGCAAACACAATTTATGTGTACATTGTGTACATTCGTAATCTTAAGGCCAAATATTTTACATGTACAACATTCGATTAATACACGTTAAATATTTTATATTGTTCCATTAGTTAGCTAGATTAGCGTTTACTTCGCCAATTTAGTTTTATTCATTCGTTGTTTATATACAGTTGTTGTAGGTATACAAACTGTGATGTGAATTTTTGTTCATGTTTCATGGCCGACTGGAAATATCTTTGCTATGCCTGTGTTATAGTTTCTTAATTAAACGATTTGGCTCCTTTTCTGAATTCTGATTGGTGGGCGTGGAGTTTTAATTGCACGCATGCCATAAACATAGAGATAATATACTATTTTTCATGGAATTAATGAGCATATTTAGTTTACTAAACGAAAAAATATCAAACGTGAATGACGGTGATACTGACATACGATTCCAGTATCCATATACATTATGCGCTGTATGAGCATGTAGGTGGGTTTTTTAACACTACTATGTGGTGAGATTCACCGTTGATAACGGTGTCCGAGTACAATGCCCTAAATGACCTCGTCGGTGAAATTTTTAACACTACTAAATGAGGAAACTCACCGTTGATAACTGAGTCCAGGTACTTCATACTCTGTATGGCGTCGTAGGTAAGCTTGCCTTCTGTCTCCCTCACCATGGCGTCTATCTCCTCCTGCAGACGTAGCTGGGCGTCCGGGTGGCGCGACAGGGCGTACGTGGTGTAGCACAGCGCCGTCGACACCGTCTCGAAGCCCGCGAAGAAGAATCCGATCGATTGCGCTGAGATGTCGGTGTTCGTCAGCTCTGCAATTCAGTCAAACGCGCACATTAACCCCAGAGGTAGAGAGACGGTGGAACTATTTGTCCGATTTCCCTTGATCATTGAATGTATTTAACGTCCAAATTGTAAGATACTGTAGGTGACAATGAGCAATCGATCGCTTGGTTTGGACATTGAATGAAGCTTTACTCACGCTCTTCTGCCGTATAGTGCTTTTTTACTCCACACTGCATTAAATAAATAAAGCTGTGAGTCTAGGAGATAAAGCGGATGACCTCCCCTTAGAACTTTGTGGGAATATTGAGACCGTCTCGGAAGAACAATGTAGTGTTAGTTAGAATTAAATGATTACTCCACATGTAACTGAAATATCAAAATTTGTTGAAAGATTACACCGATTCTGTTATTAATAAAACTACCCCATGTGTAAAAATATCTCAAATTTAATATCGTAGTACATTTATCATACAATGTTTGACCCCGCTCCCTTTACATTGAAATATCTAATGGGGCTCTAGAATACAGCGGTATGATCTGACCTAGGTCGATTGCAGGTTGTGAAACAAATATGTAAATAAATGATTCCGTAGTAAAAGTGTTGTTGCATAAAGGAAATTTCACACGTTAAATGATATAAATAATATCAAAAATGAAGAGTTAGTGTTTCTTAAAGTGTATCTGTGCTTTTGTGATAAAATTTTCTAATTTTTGTGTCACAGTAATAGTAACTATTGAAGTGTTTTTGTGATTTATGAAATATGTTATCCCGTTTAATATTAATAAGTCTGCTAGTTTAGATGTTTTT
This sequence comes from Acheta domesticus, assembly GCA_031308135.1. Lineage (NCBI taxonomy): Eukaryota > Metazoa > Arthropoda > Insecta > Orthoptera > Gryllidae > Acheta > Acheta domesticus. The sequence goes on along the minus strand of JAHLJT010004567.1, from coordinate 125,545,141 downwards.
TGTGTAGTTTTGGCTGTTCTTGAAAAGCTATTTCGGAACAAATTTTATTATTTTATTTGTTTACTTTGTATATTCCAAACTGCTCATAAAATGTTAGTGAGATTCGGAAAAACAAATTTACTCACTGTATTTTGTGTCGAATTTCTCAGTCTCTTTCTCGTCCTCAGCTTCCGCCTTGAGCTGCCCTTCGCGCGCCTGCATGAGCAGCTGCAGCATGTCGGGGCGGAAGATGCCCTTTTCCTTGCGCTCCTTGAGGGTTTCTTGTACCAACGAGTCAAAGTAAGTCACTGCTTTTTTTCCAAACACCCGTAGACGCAAAACCTTAGCAAAAAGAGACTTCAAAATACATGGCCTATTTGTGTGTAATGTAGTATTTGATCTCCCCCGAACGTAATGGTTGACAACATTTTGTGCAAGTAATTCTAAGCAATTATAGAAAGTATTGTTCATTATGTGAAGGTATTTGAGATTGAAAAGAAATATGATCATGCTTGCATGCTGGTAATAATTGTCATTTAAAAGAAGACACTTTAAGGCTATTTATCGTAGAGACAAAAATTAGAAAAATAAGAGGTCTCTTGGAATAATTATCTGTTTCTAAGAGAAATCTCAGGTCGTGGAAGGTAAATTATATTTTCATCATTAAAATTTAAAGAAGTGTTTTTCTGAATATAGTTCTATATAACATTAAAAAAATAAAATAAAAATGAAGTGCGTCGCTGAAGTCATGATTCATTTTCCAACGCCACTGTGTTAGGATGAACCTCCCTTACATCAAGAAATTATGTTTCTACGTGTTGTCTTAACACTCTTAGCCATAAATAATGGTCACAGATATATTTCGAGTAAGCGTTTGTATTCCGAATTCACAGGGAACAGGCAATATTTCAGACTCAGCAAACCGCCGAATTCAAGCCTTTTAAATCCAAGTTCCTGTGGCGAAAATTGCTTTTGTTTTCCCTCTCTGGCTTCTGCGTTTGTGTACTTTTTTGAAACATTATAAACTTAATGTTTGTGGTCCATAAATGATACATTAAGTGACTTTTAACATATTCGAAAATTCTAAAGCAAGTTCATCCAAATGCCATCGAAACATTTTGGGGTCTTCTGATGGATTTAAGTATTTGGATGGATTTGAGGTATTTAGATGAATTTGAGACATTTGAATGCAACCAAGTACCGTTTTGAAATACTGCATCCCCGGAAACCTAGCTCAATTTAACTTATACAAATCTAATGATCACTAATGATTAATTCTATTATGACAACCCTTCTTCTACAACAATGTATTTTCTCCCATTTTTAATATTATTTATTCTTCTTGTTCGAAATATTTTCTCCTGTATCACGAACCTTATAACTCAGCAGCACCACGGACTTTCCATAAACACAACCGCCGCCGTCGCGTCGTTCCTCTGACAACGGATTTGTCCTCGCGTCCACGGCCTCCGGTCACGTTCTGTCGCGATCTACCGCTGCCGGTGGGTCCTCTGTATAAACTTTTGTTCATGGAATAAATGTGTGCTTTGTGCAACAAGCCTGACTCGTTCATCACAATACACAACACTCGTGTGATATTTTTTGCACTTTTTGAAGAAATTTTGAAGTACCATTTTCATGAATCACTATCGCTAATTCCCGCTCTTTGGCCATCCCCATCAGACTTCAATTAATGACCAATAGCTATCCAGCCTTCTCCATTACACACTGGAACAACTCTGGAGTATCTCTTGGTAGTGTGACTAGCGAGTATCCAATTATGTCGATTAAATTCATTTTGATGTCAGGATGGTCGCCATGTTTTCGCCGAACAATCTCATGCCTAAGGAACATAAACCTAAGGAAGAGTGCTATTTTGTACACAATTTACAAGATATCGAAACAAAAATCCAAAAAAATACTACTTATTAATGTGTAAAGAATTGGGTGCATCACACATATTTAAGTCGACATCGAAATTTCTACATTATTCTACGAATAATTCTGATGCTTATTGTGATCCCCATTCCTAAGCCCGGAAAAGATCCAACACTAAGTGGCAATTACAGGCCCATATCATTGACTTGCAATATGTGCAAGATTTTGGAAAAAATTGTTAATCGTCGGCTCAGATGGTATCTCGATTACAAGAATATAATATCTAGCAATCAGTTTGGATTTCGACCAGGACACTCAACGACCTCCCACCTGGTAAGCATAGATACCGATATTCAAGAAGCTTTTGCCAACAAACAACATGTGTTAGCTGTCAACTTGGACATCGCGTACGATATGGTATGGATGCATCGAGTCCTACAGAAATTGAGCGAAATTGGAGTTCGAGACAACATGTTTCAGTTTATCAAACATTTCACGGAAGATCGAGTCATGCAAGTGAGAGCATATGGAACATTATCTATGAAGAAAAGAATAGAGAATGGTGTACTTCAAGGATCCATCATAAGTGTTACACTTTTCCTACTAGCAATAAATGACGCGGACGAAAAAATCAAACCACCCACTATCATTAGGAAATACGCCGATGATATTACTGTGCTTTGTAAAGGAAGAAATATTAACTCAAGCCAAGAAATTATGCAAATCGCATTAGATTGTATTTATGAATGGCCACTCAAATCAGGATTTAAATTTGCACCTCAGAAAAAGGAATGTATTATATTTTCAAAGAAGAACATTAACAACTTACCTACGCTTAAAATTGGTAATCAGATCCTGAGTTTTGTCACCAGTACCAAAATATTAGGAATGCACTTCGACACTATACTGTCCTGGAAGTTGCACATATTGAACACTATTAACGAATGTAAAAGGAGAATCAACATACTTAAATGCCTGGCACACAACAACTGGGGAGCAGATAGACAATTGCTATTATTAACATACAAAGCACTTGTGAGATCCAAAATAGACTACGGATCAATAATATACAGATCTGCTGGTAAAAGTGACCTCAAAAAACTGGATACAGTCCATAATCAAGGTCTCCGAATGTTTCCATACCAGTCCCATCGGAAGCATACTAATTGAAGCAAATGAACCCACATTATCTCATCGCAGAGAGGAACTAATAATCAAATATGCTTTAAAAGCAGCCACGTCCATCAATCCAATCATAGTACAGGACATATATCCTAAACAACCAGAGTACATAGAGCATTCGCGTTTTATACCTTTGTATGAAAACACTAGAAGACTAGTTAGAGAACTTAATTTCGATCACAGAGAAGTAGAAAAGAAGAGAAATTACAAAATCCCTCGTCGGATAATCTCGGATATCTCAGTAGACTTATCATCTGGCGCTCATCAAGGAAATTGAACATCTAAGATAAACTCTGCACCGACCAACAATTACGACATGTTTTATCCTGTTTATGCCAAAGCAATTAAAACGTCACATGGAACAGAAGCAACAGTGGTAACGAAAGATGTATCGGTGAAACACCAACTTAACTACTATGCCAGCCATCTTACTGCCGAATTACGCGCCATCTTGACCGCCATGAAACTTATTAAAAATATTAACCACTCAAAGTTCATTTTATACTCAAATTCCCGCACTGCAATAAAAAGCATCAACAATAACGAAACTTCTAGTGAAATGATTATTACAATTCAAGAACTGTATCATGACATTACCACATTAGGTAAAGAAGTAATATTTGTATGGAATATGAATCAAGATACAGAAATGCAGACGGAAACTTACAGAGTAGTTAGTGGAAGTACAACTGATATCCCAAACACTGTACTGGCAATTTCGAATACACTCCAAGATCTAGTGAAACATATTGGAAAAATATTAGAAGAAAAATGGTTCTCCATATGGACTACGCTTAAAAGAAGAAAGACATATACATAAAAGAAGAAAAGAAGAAAGACATATACTTAAAAGAAGACTATACTTAAACGAAAGTATACTTATACTAACGAAAGTATACTTATACTTAAAGAAGACTAAACTTAAACTTAACTTTATACTTAAAAGAAGAAAGACATATTCATAAAAACATAACCAATTTTCAAAGTTTGAAACATAATAAAAAGCTCAACAGAAAGGAACAAGTGGCCATAACGAGAACACGAACAGGTCACTGTAAGCTAAGCCATCTATATCTTATTTGACGGATCCAATCCTCCATCATGTGACCTGTGCAATACGGCTTGGTCCCTGTCTCACATAGTCAATCATTGCCCTACTTTCCAACATATCAGGCAGAGATACCTTCACGACACAAGTTTGGAATGTATACTTGAATCTGAGAAGTATCAAGAAAGAATTTTACAATTCTATAAGGAGAGTGGAATTTTCAGCCAAATTTGAACTTTGTTTTGATCATGGTTTTTTTTTGTTTGCATGTCTCATTAAGTATTATTGTTACTACTCTTTCTTTTTTTGCAATCCTGTAAACGATTATTGTGAATTACTGTATATTGTACTGAATTTGTAAACCTCAATTAATCATGTATGAATTACTGTTATAATGTTTTTTTTCTGAGTCGCTAATGAACCAGTTCTCGATGCGACGTTAAATAAACAAACTAACAATTCTGATGCTTAAATTCAATCCGAAGCACACGTTATAATTTTTAATAACTTACGAACGTTCTTCGTAGTAACTTAAAAATTTTCCGTTTGAGGACACGATCAATATTTCTAAGTAGAGTTCTCCCTAATCTTTTGTTTCATTACATTCATTACAGCTCTGATAGGGCCCGCCATTCCGTATGAGTGTCAGAAAATAGAAAAATATCGCTATCTATAGAAAATTAAATTGACTATTTTGTGTTGTAGGTTATTAAAATCTTAAGAATACTCAATGAGAATTTTTAATAATGCACTGTACCGGGTCTATAAGATAAGATAAGATGTAATGCAGTTAAGGCCTGGCTGTTTGTATTTAGGTTCCAAGGTCAAGGTATTTTTTCACTTTGAAAACAATGATTTAAAAAATCTGGAATGTTCATACGGATCCAGATTGAGTTTGATTTCTGTTTTCGGACGCGTCAAGCGCTAAGATCATTTGCCTCGAAAGTGTGCATGATTTATCCCGGAGATAACAGTGATCTTCCCCCTCTGGGTGGCGAGATCCGGCGCCGACCTACCTTTGGCTAGCAGAGTTTTCCACATCCATGTATCTCCCACCAGCGTGGACTCCGGCCCAGCCAGGACAAGCTCTAAGCTCCCTTCGGTCTACCGACAAGTGTGTGCATATGAGTGTAGTGCATATGAGTGTTGGTGTGTGTAAGGGGTGTTAAGGGGTGAGGATAAGACAACAAAGGGAAAAGAACTCATGCGGTTCGTGCCCATTTGTTTTGGAAATGCTCCGACACTCGCCTGGCGTTGATCGGAGACACCAGGAAAACTACCGATCAGAGCAGCCGGCCTCTAAAATTCTCCTCCAGACAGAGGCTGAACTCAATCTAGCTATACCTATGTGGTACTATATAACGCGACGTAGGTAGTGTCGAAAATTGTCACCTTCAAGACTCGAGCCTAGGACCTCTCGGTCAGAGGTCCTGCAGTGATATCAGTAGACGCCTGAGCCACCTAAACCGGTCTCAGCTTCTGTATAGTGTGGAATGGTTACTATGCTGCATTTCACTTACCTGTGCGACCTTAGGAGCAATTAAATGAACCATAAACTTCATTGTACCCCAAAATTTAAATGTTGTCAATTCCTTGCCCATTAAGTAAAATTCATTATTGGCTTCCTTCTGTGAGTCACATGTTACTCCAAAAGCCACAGTGGCTATCACGTCATTGGCTAGACGAGTGAACAGATTTTTCATATCCAATTCTAGAGGCTGCTTTTCACCTAAATTAAAGAAAATATGAGAAGAAAAGCAAAACTCGTGAACATTGTTTTTATGATTGTTCTTTGACTAACCTCTTTTAATTAGACCTTCCTGTTCTTCACGTAAATGTTGAACCGTCTGGGAAGTGCAGTCATTGATAATCAGGAACATTTGTTTTATTTTGCTGGTGGTAAAAGCTGGACTCAGGGTTGTGCGCATATCCTTCCACCGCTGATCTGAAATTATTCACCCCAGTTGAAAGAAAAATTCAGAAACGAATCGATAATGCATTTCGTAATTTTGAAATGCATCTTCTGGGTGAATATAGGAATAGTATATAGCTTGGGTCACGTTTTGAGTAAAATGTCGAGGAAAACTTCCGAATTCAAATTCACATCATTTGGAGCGTGAAGTGTGAAGAATGCTTTTTTTTCGATCAACTACGATTATATAACTCTTATCTACATTATTTGAATTTTTCCGTTGTTCTGAAATGAATGCTGGAGTGATGACGTGATTGCAAAAGAATTAGGTTTCCCCAGAGTTCACAAATGTCAAGTCTTGAGCCTGAAGTTCATGTATTTATTTTGTTTAAAATAGGCAGGCAAAGAGTATTTATTTTCATGAAAATAGGCATGAAAATGGCATTTATTCTAGCTTAAACAGAATAGATAAAAATGCATGTAAACAAAGAAAATATATATTTAAAACAGAATTATTAAAAAAATATAATTAAAATTATTCACATTTTTAACTTTAAAATTTACATTAGTACTTAAGAAGTAAGGAAATGATCTTTTCTTGGGAATCTCGACTCCACATGCCCATACGGAAAGATGGCTACGAATTTGTTTTATTCGCGACGCTCTCTCTTTGATATGATTTTGTAAACTCCCTTTTGAATCTTGAAATAGCAATACTGAAAAAGGAATTATATTTTTCGTTTTTCGCACTTGTGTAATAGTCAGCAATGTGAATGATATATCACACACAGATTGCTGTTCTCAGAAGGAATTCGAATCATACCCAAAGTAGGATGAGATTTCTCGTGAATGAACAAACCCTGTCGGCATCAATGAAAGAAGTAAAAAAAATTCACGGGTATCCTCTTTCTTTTTCATTTAGATTTTTAATAATGCCTAACAAAATACGACCGTGCCGTCGTGTTGTCGAGGCTTGCAACTATATATATGCAGCTTGATCAAGATCGGTGAAAGGAGAAAAAATGCAAAATGTAAAAAGGCAGAGAATCCTAATAGACATGGCGAAAATTGGCATCAGAAGCTAAAATAGGGAAAAATGTACAAAATCAACTCAAAAAGCTCAATCAAGTGATTCATACTGTGAAAAGTCATAAATAGTAACTACAAAAAAGGGCATGTTGCCAAACTTCCGGGCTCTAGCATAATCCTTTTATCACATTTTGTAACAAATTACGAAAATATTTTGTTCTTCCAAGCGTGTCGGTAGCGGCAAGGTGTAAATGCGTGTTTGGAACTAGCGTGCTGACAGGGATGTCACTGATTCAACACCGACAAGAAGCCAGAAATTTGCTTGATGTGTTGAATATCAGGGAATTTGTGGCACACCGGGCCGTAGTTAAACTCGAAGGCTTGCGGCTGTGAGCAATGATTTTACCGTGCGTTTCTTGATCACTTATGGGCGAATCGCGGAGCGGCACCGTATGTAACTACCCACGGCGCGCGATCTTTCCTCCCCAATCCTTTTCCGTCATAATCATCATCATTAGAGATCACTTAATGAAAAATAATTTTCTCTTTTCACTTTACAAAAATGCCTTTTTGTATAAAAATGCATTTCATATTATGACAAAGGGAATTTTTAAACATCGTTTTTTAAACACCCATTTTTAAACTTTTTTTTGTTTTATTTTTCGTCGATTTCCACTAATCAGTCATATTTTATTACCTTTTCCCGTAATTTGCAATGCATTTTTCGCTGATTTAATCGATTTTAATATAATTTTAATGGTATTTGCTTCAAATAATATTTACGAGATGCAACAAATGTCCTCCACAGAATTCATGAGTAGTCTATTCGATTTCTTTGCTCAGAAGTTGTAATGTCAGCCATTGTATGTAATCTAAGGTTTCTGTGATGCCTTTCAACGCCATTGGTGGGTCAGCCAAATTCGGGATAACTAAAGACAATGATTTTCTGGTAAAGAACAATCCAAAACAAAAGTATAAAAGCTGAGTTCACTTGAACGAATAGAAGCCTTGATTACATTAGTAACGTATCCAACAGCTTGAGTTGTTTATCCGAACTGGTTTGATTACACTTTTAACGAAATTTTTCTTTACTTTTAGGGTTTTTTGAATCATTTTAAGAGCATTTTATTGATTATTTTTGGGGATGTTTTAGGTCATCAAAATCCGCGCTCTAATCATCATCTCTCTGGACCCGAAGTGGGCGGCTGAGAGGGAGTTCGCCCCATAAATACCATTTCTAAACCCTCATAATATAAGCCGGGGAAAAGTTGCCTTAAAAAGATGTGCATGATTGAATAATAATAAAAATATTGGTTTACGGAATTCTTGCATAACTGCCATTGTTGTCGAGTATTGTTAAAATCTACCACAAATCTTTCTTTGTAACCACTGTCACCTTTACCGCTGCGTCAAATAAGACTGAAGTTATGTTCCGTTCAGTAATCGATAGGAGTATGCATATCGATAGGAGTATGCATTTACACGTAATCGTATTAAATAATTAAATTGCACAAAGCACAAGTTACCGCATCATTATTAGGTGCGGAGGAACAGCGGATGTTTCCTGATAAACGGAATTAGACCGCTACTTGGATGTTTGTAAGACTATGTTCCGAGTTTCACTGTGTTAGTTCTAAATTGCTATTTACAATATGCTACGAAACCTAACCTTACCTCAACAGCGTTGACCATTTTCTGCGAAATTCCGAGGTAGCAAGGAAGCTATAACTGGAGGCTTTCGGTATTAGCGTAAAGGAATGCTAATTGCTATGCAACTCGTAATTTCCAACGCATTTTTATGCCAAAATATTTGTTGCGAACACGCAAGACATCTTCTCATACACGTACTATCACTGACATTAGCCAACGCCTTGTAGTTGACACGTACATTAGCCGGATGAAATTTTAAATGATTCGTTCATCATTAATTCATTTTTATCAACATAATTTGCCTAATAGGTGATGGAAGCCGGTTTTCCTAATATTATCCATATTTTTGTTTTTAGCTTTGCATGCAGTTTCATTGATGATCCACCTTGCACAGAGATGTGCTCTAAATCCCCTTTACGTAGTTAATTAATATTGTATGAAGCGTCGTAGCATTATCATGTGTAAATATTACGATGACCAATATTGTGAATCCTCAGTTATTAATTTGTAAATTGATGCGATGTTGGGTGAGACTACTGAAAACAATGTGTATGAAACGTTATCAGACAAATCCATTTAGCGAAGCCTTCTCTTTAACAGGATCAAGTTAAATGTTATAAGTAAATGTTTCAAACTGAAGGTCGAAAAGTGAAGCTTTAAAATAATATGTATGGTATGTGTAAATATATAATTTGAATAGATAGGAAACCAGAGACCATGCATGATATATTTCATATGACATATTTTCCGTCGGATATACCGGGTTCAGAAGACAAATACCTGAGAGGTTGAAGAGACTTTGGCTGAAGAAGGGATCGGACTCCTGTGTGGAGAGTGGAATTCGATTGGTGAAGTGGTCGAAGTCCTTGATCATGACGGTCTTGATCACGTCGAGGTCACGGACGAGGAATTGAGGCGTCTGGAACTGCAGGAAGCCCAAGACCCGGTGGCCTCGCGCCTCTTCATACAGACGGAGGACCTGGTCTGAGAAGGAGTTGCGTTCGGAGAAGCTCCTTATGGTGTTGCCGAAGAAAGGCTTCGGGCGGGGCGCGGAGGCCACCCCGCGCTGCGCGAACACGTCGCGGCGGCTCCAGCGGCGCAGCAGGAAAAGCGCCAGCAGCGCCCCGGCGCCCAGCAGCAGCCAATCAGAAAGCGCCGTCCACCCCGCCATCCTGCAAATAAGATAGGGAGTGGAGTTAGTTTATTCACGAGCGATACATTCATGCGATTTGTTTTGTTATTTAAGATGGCATCCACTTCTAGGTCATTAAGGACCACTATTGGATTTTAACGTGATGGTACCTACGAGGTTGAAAGGATATGGTGATAATAGAGGAGGGTGAAAGGACGAACACATAAAACGATGCCCGAGGCGGAACCCCCTGGAACCCCCCACCTTTCGGTCCGAGATCGCTACGTCACTACTGTTTTAGCGATCTCTGCCACCGGCCCGGGAAATTAAATTTTGTGAGGCGTGGTCGGCAAGTGGCTTAAAACATTGTTTGCATTAATAGTGTAACAGCGTTGGGACCGTTATACCCAAGTTCCCGGGTTCGAAACTGTGGATTTTTAAGACCAAAAACCTTCTTCCTGTGCTTTTCTTCGGAGGGGAAGTAAAGAAGGCTGTCCCATGTCGTAGTTTTCCTGCATACAAAATATTCTCAAGCCTAAAAAAGCTAAAAGAAGCCTCTCAGCTAAATTCAAATCGCCTGTTTAATCTAAAGAGTTATATCATCTAGTTCGCTAGGTGGTGAAAGGAACGTAGCGAAATTTGCGTGGTGAGACGGAAGGGCAGGCGTGATGGCCTGAATTTGGCCACTTAAAATAAGGGATTATTTAATTTAACTTAATTGATGAACTGCAGTGTCTCTAACCTGTAATTTCTAGAGATCGAGTCTGGACGGAGGCGAATTTTCGACTCTAGCTAGAAAGCTCGTATGAATTCTACCGCGGTCAGAAAGAAAGCTCTATTCCGCAGATAATGATACATTTTGTGTGGATTCTCCGCAAATACCGCAGCGGTATCCAAACAAGTGAACCACAGGTCGCGCGCAATCTCTCCTTCCTCATCAGTTACCCTTCCTCTACCTTTACACATACAGTGGCATGCATTTCGTTATCACATGGACGGACACCGGTTGGGAGCATAGGGTTCCACTTTTCCACGAAGCAGAAAAACTAAGCAAGCTTTTAACAAATCTACCCATTTTTCTGTATAGCTAGTCTATATAGATATCATCATGTCGAAAATTTATGTCTGAAAATTTAGTCTTCAGACAGACACAACTGTATCACAATCACGGAATCTCAAAGAACATTGTTTACTTACATCATGATTTTCATTAAACTCGCAAAGTACTAACTTTTAATCAACGAATCGTCAATTTAAATATATTGAGAGGACTTTTCAGAGCTTTTAATTCCTACAAAACAAATAAATTAACTCCAGGTGAACATTCTTCAATTGGCGGAATGACAAAACATTCGAGATCCACTAACCCAGCGTGTATCGAATGCGAATCAGATTGATTGAATATTTATTTTGTTAACGGTTGCGTCCACTGCTAAGTCCATTAATCCGTAAGTGTACACCCTGTTACATCTGTGTGTGCGCGTGTATGTGTATGTGTGCGCGTATGAAACGTGAAATCCGGCGCCAACCTACATGGCGGTTTGCGGGCTCTCTCCCTTCCGAGAATCTCCACTAGCAAGGTTAAGCCTCAACCGGCAAAAGCCCAATACTTCTGACCAGTGCCCTGCCGTGTGATAGTGTAATGGACGAAATTGAATGTGTAATAGCAGAGGAAAAGACACGGATGAGGGTGCAAAGATTGCACCCGACTTGTGGTTCACTTATTTGAATACTGCTACGGCATTCGCCTGAAATTCATAACAGAAACCGCAGAAAACTTGTTAAGAAAAAAAAGAATTATTAAGAAAAATTAAGAAAAAAGAGTGATTATTAAGAAAAAAATGTATCTTCACAATTGTAGGTGTAGGAAGACACCGAATATTTTTTTATTTTTTAAAAATGTTCGCAAAATCAGGCATTTTAAGGAACATGGAACCAGTACCATTCTCTTACGTGTCCTTTATGCTATCTAAGGTCCCAATTTAATCAACAAATTTTGTGAAATTTTTAAGAAAAAATGGTTTAAAGAAAATAAAAACACTCTTGTTTTTGAAAAATTGAAATTGATATTATATTTATGTTTGTTTTTCATGAACACATTTCATTAGAAACAAATTTTTATTTTCATAATTGTAGCTGTAGGAAGATGCCGAGTTTTTTTCAATTTTCAAAAAATGAGGGTTTTCAACGAACATGAGACCTGCGTCACTCTCTTAACAATGGAACGCCCGGCTTTCCTGAACCCCCTAGAACCCCCCAGCAGAGTCGTTTCGATTCCGAGCCTTCAACGATACTTCTTTAAAGAAAATATTGCAAAAATATTTATCTTCATTTGTATAACAATATTAAAGGTAATTATTTAGTATATAATGGAATTTTTTCGCCACAACTTAAATATATTTTAAACAATTCTTGCCAATTCTAATGCGCAGGATGGAAGTTAAAGAAAGATCTTAGACGGAATGGGAAAGCAAACGTACAAAATTATATGATGAAAAGTAAACTTTTATCTATTAATAATATTTTTGCCACAATAACAATAAAAATGTTATAAACTTTTAATTTTTTATAATTCGAGTTTCACATGTCAGTAAAATAGATTTCCTGTATATTGCACTTACCATACTATTTATATTAATTATTTTATTTAAATAATATTTATTGTAAACAAACATTAATGGTACAAATGGTATTTGCTTCATACCTATTGAAACTTGATGTCCGTTTCATGACGGAGTTTTCAAAGAAATTTAATCGCATATTCTAAATGGCACTTAGTTCTTGTTCGGTTGTATTTACTTTCTACTTTACTGACTTGAATACGAATACAGTAAAAAATACGTCCAGTTGTACGATTCAAACTTTTAATGTTTTGTGCTGGCCACAGTTTTCAAGCACATTTATTAGAATATTATCTACACGTTTGATCTACACCTGTTATGTATTCTGAGGCGTAGTTCACGGCTACATTTTTCAAGAGTTTCCCCTCTGCTTTCAATATTTCCACAATATTTCCAGTGAATGAAAAACAAATTGGCAAACACATTTTTAGTTATCAGCCCCGCAAGTCATTATTGTTTGCTTAATTTATTAGGTTTGCATACTAAAAAATGTGTAAATACATCGAGTATGAAAGGAAAATGCCGGCGTATCAACTTTGTTCTTCTGAAGTCTACAGTTTGTAAACGTATTACCTCATACTAAAAGAAAATTATTTTTCACAGAAAATCAGTGAAATTAGTTTTTATTTCTTCTCAAACTCTTTTTAATTGGAAAATCGTGATAGATGAAATGAGAGTGAATAAAAAACGAAGTATATCTGACCACATCATCACCATCTGGAATTCAAATTGACCTTCTGTACACCAAAAATCTCTTCTAAACTTGGAACATTTCCCTTTATATAAATAATAAGAAGAAACTTTTCGTCAGTGAAAACTCATATAATAACAGTCCTTTTCTTTCAAGTGACAATTTGATTTTAAAAACAATGATGTTTTTGCTATACCGTGACGAAATAACTCACGACTCAAGATTTTATATCTATTGAACAAGAAGTCCTGAAAACAATGCAAAGGGGAAGGAATGCTCGCATATTTCTTAAGAAGGTATCTGAAATACTAGGAGACACGTTCAACATTTTTCAGCATTGAAATATATTAAACAGAACCTACAAGATCGGGTCAGTACCCAAGGAGTCGAAATGACGCCTCGCGGGCGTTCTAGGTAAATTCGGTAATTTTTCATGAAATATGTTTATAAAACAATTCAGGTTTTGACATATTGTAAATATCTGAAATTGATGAAAAGTCACGAATCACGAAATTTTGTCTTCAAAAACAAAGAAGTTACAAGGACATAAAGAGCGCTAGGAGTCGAAATGACAACTCTGGCCGTTCTAGTGTTAAACTTCCCACAATATGCAATGACAAAGAATACCGAAAAACGTTGGTTTGTTCACAGACAGACGGACGGACGATTTGCCGTCAATCGATTTTTCGGTATCAATGACCGACAAAACATGAATTCTGGCTACGCCTTGTGTTAGAGAATTTTTTCTAAATTTCACATCTGGATTTATCCACTCTTTCGTTGCCAAAGCCCTGTAAAAAGAGCTTTTCTGCCGAATATTCGCCGTTCATTCACCTAGCATTACATTACTTTCTCGCTTCCGCTACCCCGTTAGCGAGAAAGTAAAAGCCAGAAAATGTAATACCATTACTTGAAAAAAGGGTAGTTACTTGTTCACGCTACCTTTACCTACAATTCATTCGTTTTGAATTTTCTTAACGGACTATTCAATCTTTTATGGACACCGGCCGGCAGTGGCAGTGGTATCTACGGTATGGCAGGCATGGCACGTGCCATGGGCGCCACTCACAAGGGGCGCTATTTACAGTATACCCATTGAAACAATAACAACCTTAATTTCAAGCATCCCCACAGGGGCGCAAATTCTATGCTTGCCATGGGCGCCTGAATGCCTAGATACTCCTCTGCCGGCCGGTAAGAATGACTTTTCGTTTCTCTGTTTGGTTTCGTTAAGTCGATTTAGTATTACGAAAAATAATTGTGCGATGAAAGTTGCTGTATGTCTAATTACATAAGACCTATTATTCTGTGTTTTTGAAAGACAAACTACCACATGCTGCTTTTTGTTTTTTATGCTTATTGAATTACTGATGTTTTCTTCCACGAGGCGTATCAAGCGATTCAGCGAAGGATAGAAAGTTTCATGGTAAGAAGAAACTGAAGCAAAAGAAACGAGCAAGAGAACATACTTAAAGGAGACGCAACGTTCGAGACAAGTAGACATCATTCTCCAGTTACATACATTGAGGTTAGGGCTAACTAAGTCTAGAATAAAACCCTCCGAGTTTTAAATGTGTTTCAAAACCAAATGGATATTTTAAATGACATTATTTAGATAATATATTTTTGAAAATAAACCGAAAATTATAGAAATGCCTACATGTTTGCTTTAAAATTTTTGTAAAATATATTTATCTGTAAAAATGAATTTACATTAAGTTTGATTATTTTAATAATTTGCGATTTAATATTTTATTTTGAAGTTATGATGGCTGTTATTATTTTTCTCTTCGACTCATTTTTCGTCCTAACACTTACAAAATATTATACACCCAGAGGCCGCGTAAATTTGCTTACTAACATGATTAACATGATTAACTCTGGTCAGGAAAGCGGACAACCCCATTTTCGAAACATCAACAACAACAACAACAAAAAACAAGCAAACAAATACAAAAATGTTGACTTATTTCACTATCAACTTTCTTTCTCTTTAGGAGTTCATTCACTCTCGTACAACACGCTCCAAAATGTGAAAATTCGCCAGACAGAAAGGCAAGTTCTTTGAGAGGTCTGTGCGGGCGGGGCGCGTTAACTGCAATAAAACACAAGTTCCCCCTCCATGCGCCTCATGTGACGTCACCGCTGATAGGACCTAATTCAACGTGGGACCTGCGTTACATCGCTCTCTTCTCTGCCCAGAATGCTCCATAACTGCGAGAAATCCCTGTTAGAGCCCCTGCTGCATGGTGATTTCCAACATCATTTAATTAAATTATATTTCAGTTTATTAATGTATACAGGTATTTTAATATCTAGAAGAACTGAGGTGGGTCAATTGTCACTTTGCCAAACATTATTTAAGTGAGCTATTAATTTTCGATATACCTTTAAGGAAGAAAAGCACTTAAAGCCTTAGTCGATAATAGGCATTTTGGGGTCTGGTAGCATCAAATATTAATTAAACTGTAGTACATATATAATTTCGAAATTGATTTGTCTGACTTATTCAGTCTAAGACTGATGTAAATAAAGCAAAACGCTAGTCAATTGCGTTTCGCCCGCGGTCACTTGCCTTCTCAGTTCGTCAGTTGCTGCAGGCTCCGCCTTCAAAGACACACACTCGCGGACTGGCAGTATCACCTGCGGCAACAACAGAATGGACTGCGATAAGAATACTGCTCCAATTTATAGCGATGACACACATCCCGCTGCACAAACGTCATTCTTACCGCAAGCGGTTCAACGCACAAATTTCGCGATAACTCTTATTGCTGTTCGTATGAAGATTCACCACCGTTGTTGCGTGTCTACCATGAAATGTAATGACTGTTTGATATGTCATGTTGTAATTTGTATAATGACTTGTATAGTGGTATGGAATAGTATAACGGAAGTGTAACGACATATGTGGAAATTATTATTAAAAATTGAAGTAAGATGTCTCAGAGACATTGCGGTATGTTGCAACATTTACTGGGAAGGTTAACTCAGTTATCAAGTCACCATTTTCATATAAATAAGGCTTCCCGAAGCATTGATCACACTTTTGGTTGAGCCTTCACCTCAGAGTCCTCTTCACAAAATATGCTTCTTCTTTTTACTTACGAATATACGGAGCAATATTCGTAGAGAAAGTTATGTAATGCTGCCGCAAAACTCGCTATTTTTCGACAGAAAAACCCGCATTGTGGGGCCTTGATGGCGAAAAAGTGAATAAAACTTATTTCAATCTGTAGCAAATTACATGCTCTAACACGATTTGTGGATCCTTGAGACGGAAAAATTGTTTTGCGGCAAACGTCAATCCGTCCATCTGTCTGTGGAGATCACTCGCGCCTAAACTATTCGTAGAAATTTTTCCAAAATGGCTTGCGGTCTGGTTCGATTCATAGCTCAGCGATGTTGAAAATCATTCTTTAAATTTTACTTTACATGAAGCTCCTGGGACATTTTAAAAGTTTTATCAAAAATATCTCCTACTTTTTTTCTTTCAACTGTTTGTACGAATAATCCTAAATTAAGTAAATTTAACGACATACACGCCATTTTGATGGTTTCTTTTGATGTTTCAAAGATTACACAAAGGTAATTTTTTATGTATGACTCATATTGTTAATATTTACATTACGGGATTTGTGAACAGAAATGCTTTAAATGACCTCAAATGAATTTTCTCGAAAACTCAAAACTTTACAGGAAAAATAAGATCAAAATTCGGCATTTTCAGCGAAAGTCAAACGAAATTTTCTCAATAATGACTCCACATTTTTCAATGAGAATTAGCACCAACGAATGTATTTTCTCTTCTATAATTTTATTAACGACATATTTTAATGCTACTACTTATACGTATTTTATTAAATTATCAATAAATAATTTATTATTATTTATGATATATAATTTTTTATTAAATATTATTATTTATGCAACTCGAATTAAAGCACCGAATAATTGAGAAAATTGGAAAAAATGGTTTTGAACCGATAAAAGAGGGTGGGGCATTCCCGAAAAGCTAGCCGAAAGTCATTTGAAAACTAACTAGTGCGAGAAAGTGTATCGGGGGTTATTGGAAAAGAATAGCCAGACGAATATGTGTTTGTTAACATTATAGATCGGCATGGTGTGGAGACAAAATTGGTTTGTAAAGTCGAGTTCTAAGTGTTGTTAATATCAAATTGTAATTGTGTTTTTTGTTTCTTGTGTTAGAGTAATTTGTTTGATTCAAGTTAGACAGATTTCGTATTTTCCGAAAGGTTTATGCCAGGATAGATTTGTATTCTTATTCAGAGCATGAAAAAATTGTTATTTAATTTTTACTTTCCAATTTACATACGTATGTACTGAGTAATATACATATTATAGGGAAAGTTACGTAATGCTGCACGAAAAATCCATGAATTTTCGACAGAAAAACTCATTGCCACGCCCTGATAACAAAAAAAGTGGATGAAAACAGTTGCTAAATTAAGGGGGAAAATCCCCTAACACGTGGCGTAGCCAGAATACTTGCATTGTTGGTCCTTAAAACCGAAAAACCAAATGAAAGCAAAACGTCCGTCCGTCCATCCATCCGGTGTATGTGACCAACACAAATTCCTAAACTATGCGTACTATTTTTTTCAAATTGAAAAAACCCCTGTCCATTTAGCCAGAGTCGAAGCTCTGCAATTTTGAAAAATATTAATTTTTTGGGTTACAATACATGAAGCCTCCCGGACACTTTCAAAATTTTCTCAAAAACGGCTCCAAATTTTTTCTTTAAATTCCTTGTATAAATAGAGGAAAATACACTTATTAACAAAGCAAAGGTCCTATTTTCACGAATAACTCTGAATTTTCGAAAATTGTGAAAGTTTGAATTTTTTTCGTCGTCTTTCTCCAACTACAAAATTGAAGATAGAGATTTTTTCTTCAAATAAAATTTGTTTTGCATATTGAGTTCTTTCATAAAGGTCATGTAAATGTTTTTCAAAAGTTTAGTAGTTTTCGTGCAATATTGCGTGCAATATGTGCAATTTTAAAATAAATACAAAAACAAGATTTTCTCAACAACGGCTCCAAATGTTTTCTTTAAACTTTTGGTAGGGATGGTGGTAAATGTACTCTACCAGATGACATAAAATCCATATTGCTCTATAGGTTAGTTTTTTCAAAAATTACAAAAATGTAATTTTTTTGACTTGTCTCTTACGTCGTTAATTTTTACACTAGCGGCAAATTGTTCACATTATTATGTTTATGAGTACTTGTGCTTTAAATAATGCCAAGTAAAGTTTATCGAAAACACAACCGTTTTCCGTGAAAAGTAGCTCAAATTTCCGCATTTTCAGAAACGCTCAAACGCCATTTTCGTATAAATGGCTACACATTTTTTCTTCAAACTTTTCGATCGGATAGTACTAATTGCACTCTTTAATGTGACATAAAGTTTATTTTGAGGAATGTTTTTGTTTTTTCAAAAATTACACATATGTAATTTTTTAATGGATCTCTCACATCTTTAATATTCACATTACCAGCAATTTGGAAAGATTATTATATTTGTTAGCGTACGTGCTTGAAATAACTTCAAATAAAGTATTTTTGGAAAACTTAAAAGTATTCTGTGAAAATGAGCTTCAAATTTCGGATTTTTAGTAGCGCGAAAGCGCAATTTTCTTTAAAACGGCACATAATTTTTAAAAGAAAATTACCATTTAGGGCTAGGTTTTTGTGTTCTTTAATATTCTAAAATTATTATTTCCTTTCTACCAGTAGGAAACCGAAAAATTAAGAAAATGACAAAAAATGTACTTTTGGTGGTGATAGATGGCAGCTGTCAAGAAAGAGTATGTGACAATTCCAAAAAGCTAGCGAAGACCCAAGGAAATAGAAAACTAATACGGGAAAGTCTGTGCCAGTCTGTAGCACCACTAGTTTATTTCCCATTACGCAGCTGATAGAACAAATTCCCAAATTCAGATACTACAATAATAGAATCCCAAAATACTTGTACAGTTTTTTCTTGTTCAGCTTGTGCACAGCTTGGGCAGCCCTTGTCATGACGAAACGTCGCAGGCGGAACCTTACTAACCTACGCAGCCAATCACAACTCAGGGAGGAGTGCCCTAACAAACTTAAGTCGTAGAAAATGGCGGGCGTCGTTAGTTCCGATGTGGAAATATTTTCAAATAAAAATTCAAGGAATGAAACACTTTTATGAACATGAAAGTAAATTTATTCAAATATACATGAACACATACACTTAACCACTATTAACACAATTCTTTTTGAAGAAATTACGTTGATATGAGATAAAATAACACTAATTGTAGACAAATTACTTTCTTATACGCGTTCTAATTCCAATATTGTAGTTCATACACAATCCATGAACTTTATCAAATGTCCAGATTTTTTCCATAAGAAAAACTATTATAATTGCACATTCTCAAGTGTTCATATGTTTCTAAAATTTGCGAAAACTGCAAAATACTGTCTTTCTACATTCGATAGAGGACTTCTAGAGAACAATCGCAATAAAAGACAATAAAATTCAAAGACCAAGTGTATATTTTATCATTAAAGCAACAATTAAACTAGATATTAAGCAATCAATTTGCATCTCTGTTCAAAATTGTTATTTTGCGATATTGTACTCAGGGATAACTTGGGCACACTCTTCCGCAGGAATAACGCACATTTCGAAATTGTTTATAAAATTGTTAATTGTTGCAAAATTTTTAATTCGCAGTTTTCGGTTCTGAGCCATCAGGAAACTCTTCCCAGTTAAGAATTGCAAAAATTGGAAATTATTTATAAATTTACAAATTTTGCAATACTTCTTTACTCTCTCATCTCAATTGCCTTTCAACAAGTTGCGAAATTGCGCAATCCGATCGGCGCTATCGTCTTTCGTTTTCGAGATACGCAATTGTTTATAGGAAATAAACATCTAGTGCCAACCCTCATTTGTTTTACAGACAATTCAGTCGCAGTCAAGTATTTGGTTCAGATCGTTTTGCAGTGTCTCGCTTTCCGCCGATTATATTGTGGAACGATTTCTGACTTAACGGCAAATCAATGAAAATTGTTGCTAATGAACTATTGCTCATTTTTATCTTTCAACATTTTCTTTGAATTCCTTATACTTTGTTTGAACTGTCGTTCCGATATTATAATTTGTCTGCGTTGTAAATAAATTATCAAAACGCCGAAATTGTTGCCCTGCGAATGTGAAAGTAAAATTACACTCCGTGTTTGTCTATATTTCAGTCAATGGTGCCAACTGCACGCCGATATCTTTATCGTCTACTGCTAAAAACTATTATAAACAAATTATTTCGCAAAATGCATTTTGACGGAGCGGTGGCACATACTATATTATTACTAAATAAAAATTTTGTATCAAGTTTATCTCTCGTATTGTTTTCTTGATTTTTTTGAAGTGCCTGTTTGAGCTAACCAGAAGAAAGTTTTAATTCCATCTATTTCTCTATTACCGTCAAAATTGCAGAAAATACTAGTCGGTAATACGAGACTGCTGCCGAAATTGGCGGTGTGATGTAAGGAATTATTTCGAAACACCCTAGTGATACATTCTAAAGATTTATATTTTCGATTTTTTAATAATAATTAATAACTAGCGAAGTTTGAATATCGATAATTTTAACATGTAATCCACGATGCATATGTTGTGTAGCAGAGACATTCTTTGAAACATTTTTAATTTTGCAGAAATTGAACAATATTTGATTTTTTAATAGAACTACATAGATTTTTACTGAAATGATTAGATTATTTGAAGAGGAATACAATATCTTAGTTGTTACTAACTTAAAAGAAATATAGAGTAACAAATATTTTACCTAAACTTGATTTGAAATTGTGAACAGTTGTTGATACGGGAAATATTTGCCTTGAAACGCCAGTGCGGCGATCGCCTTTGGGACTCTTGGCCTTCGCAGTGCCGCGACCTTTAGACTGCAATGGAAGGAAAGTGATGGGATGTATGCGTGAATAATGTAATCATGGCAGGGAAATGCTTAGAAACGGACATCAATGTTAAAAAAAAGTCGAAGAGAACCATGTAAGAAACTGTCAGCTTAAGAAAGAAAATATGGAAGGCCATTTTCAGACCTAACAAGCATTGATCTTAATTTGTAACGGCGACAGAAACAAGCCTACATTTTAAAACATTTCAAGTAGAAAGCAAGGGAGTCAATAGGTTAAGATGTTTTACAGTAATTTTGCGTGATAATTAAACAGAACATAGATTGGCTGCAAGTTTCTAATATTCTTTACTGTTAATATACTTCCTCCTTTATTCATGAATGTAACAAATTTATAAAAATAAAACAAAATGTGTATTGTAGAACTACTCTTCTGAAATATGTTTTTCAGAATGACTGTTGCCCCGCACTTTTACTAATATATCAAAGAGAATTTTGAACAAAGAAAATTCAAAACAATTGTTAGAGCAGGGAGATATGATAAATTAACCTACGCATTCACCAAAACGGATATTCTCGATCGATCTGCTTCCACTCGAGGCACCACGATTTTGAATAACTTTGTTCAAATATTGGGGTACTTTGCATGAAGCTCCCCGGACATTTTCAAAATTTTCTCAAAAAGGCTCCAAATTTTTCTTTAAATTTCTTTTAACAATAGAGTAAAATACAATTACAAAAATGGCGTAGGTCCGATTTTCACGGTTAACTCTGAATTTTCGAAAATTGCAAAAGTGTTAATATTAAGTTGGCTGTCCGGGTGACGCCGCGTCCATGGCAAAGGTGCCGACGTTTCGGTCGCCATTCTGCGACCTTCCTCAGGGCGTAATGCACGGAGCTGTACTGTGCACGGGTTAATATAGGGCTACGTTCCCCTTCTGCCTGTGTACCGGTTGGCCGGGTGGTCGGCCAATGCGGAGAGAGTGCACCGGCCAATCAGGGCCGGGCTCTCCGCGGTGCGCTGTTGACGGACGGCGCTCCGTCCGTTGCCGGACGTAGGGGAGCAGCTAGGACCGCGTCCGTTCGAGACCGGACGTCCTGGTAAAATAGGTGTTTCCAGGCATCGTGAAGACGAATGCCTTGGTCAGCATTAAGATTATGCGGGTGTTTAATTATTTCCACCGCCTCTTTTACCCTCCTCGTACCCCAGCGGTCTTCTCTGGCTAAGAGGCGAGTGTCATCAAATAAGATGGCATGGCCAGTTTTCCATGCGTGCAATGCTATGGCCGATTTATTCGTATTATTGTATTTATAATGACGAATATGTTCCCGGAGGCGTTCATCTACTGTGCGTCCCGTCTCGCCAATGTAACTATGGCCGCAGCTGCATGGGATCTCGTATACCCCTGATGACATAAGGGGAGGGACGCGATCTTTCACGCGTACAAGCTTTTGCCCAAGTTTTTCCTGGGCTTTGTAGGCCGTCTTTATATCAAAGCGGCTCAATAGCTTGCCAATCTTATCGGTGACACCTCGTATATACGGTAGAGTGGCTATAGTTTGGTTGGTATTGCCACTAGGTGTTGTGATATCGACCGTGTTGGAAGTGGTCGTAGCCTGCCGTACCGCTTGGTTGGCAGCGCTAGCGCTGTATCCGTTAGCTCGAAATGTGGTCTTTAGGAGCTCCATTTCAGAGTCCAACGATTCCTTATCACACACTCTAATTGCTCTGATGGCCAGAGTTTTCAAAACCCCCCGTTTAGTTGCCGGGTGATGGTGAGAGCCGGCATGCAAATAACGGTTTGTATGAGTGGGTTTACGGTAAACACTGTGTCCTAGTCTGCCGTTCGCTTTCCGACTCACCAGCACGTCAAGGAAAGGTAATTTTCCCTCATTTTCCACCTCCATCGTAAACTTAATCTTAGGGTGTGTGTTGTTAAGGTGCTGGAGGAAGTCAGCTAAGGTGTGAGGACCGTGGGGCCACACTATTAGTGTATCGTCCACGTACCGGAGCCAAACAGTTGGTTTCAATGGGGCATTCTCCAGGGCCTCCGTTTCAAAGGCCTCCATAAACAGGTTAGCCACAACTGGAGAGAGGGGAGAACCCATGGCCGCTCCTTCAACTTGAGCATATAATTGCTCTCGGTATTGGAAGAAAGTGGACGTGAGACAGAACTCAGCTAAGTCGGCCCATTCCGACGTGAGCCCACGGGAGCAAAGTTTTCTGCGTATGACAGTGGCCGCCTCGTCCACTGGAACCATAGTGAACAAAGACGTGACATCGAAGCTGACGAGGATGTCCGAGTCATTTATGCGGAGCTCCTGCCGCGGAGCTCCTGCCCTTAATATTGACTCCGGCCGCGGAAGCCTACGCTCTCATTTGCAAAAGTGTTAATTTTTCTCGGCGTAAAATCGAAGTTTTTTGCTTCAAGTAAAATTTGTTCTCCCTAATGAGTTCTATCATTAGAGTTATGTGTCCTCGTGGAGACATAAAATTTCTGCAACAATGTAAAGCCAACTTCTTAGATATGTGAACACCCAATTCAAATAATGATAATAACAATAACAATAAAAACAACAACAACGCCGGCCCCGTGGCGAAGACGGTTGCGGCAGCCGTCGTCTGCGCCAAGGACGCTACAGAATAGAGTCCTGCGTAGGCATGGTCGTACTTGTGATCGTCTCTTCATTCCTCGTTATCATCCTATTACCTCATTATTTATAATTCAAGGCGTAACTGCCTTGTCTTTATCAAGGGATACAGCCGTAAAAAGTTCATCTCCATAATTACACATGTTCATATCTCCGGACCTCGGAAGATGACGTGTAGCGTGGTCATATATGGCCTATACGCAGATAATAATAATAATAACAACAACAATAATAATAATAATAAATACATTTGAGGAAATAAATGTAGAAATGTCGGTGAAATATACTATTAAACAAAAATTCCTTCCTTTTTTTGTGCTGGCACTGTTAAGTAGGCGCGCGGCTGTGTTCAGACGGCTCCTACAAGCCGCTCTCGTACGAGTGCTCCTGCAAGAGTACTCCAATACTATTTAACGAAATCACAATCCTCACACGAAATTTGAAAAAAAAGAAGAAAAGCAAACAGTATACGATTAGTATATATGCCCCTAAGATAAACCTGGCCACCCTCACCGACTAAACTCAGTCGAGAGATTTTGCAGACAAAAGTGTTCAGAAGGAGATCCAAACACCGCCCGCGTGCGCGATATATAGGTAAATTGCAAGGAAAAAGAATTTTAATGTATTGCGTTATTATTCTTACCTTTACAAAAATAAAATTATTTTTATATCGTAGACCGTCAAAACCTACCATGAAAAGGCGTCAGTAAAATAAAATGATCACAATCAACAGAAATGCATAAAAGAAATTTCCTCGGGAAGGAAATCACGCATCAAGAAAGATTTCTAGCGACTGGAATTCATTTCCAAGTTGAACTGTTACCCATTCATCAGAAGAAGTTCAATTGTTGTGGTACAACAATATATTCAGAATTTAAACCAAAACCAACCGCTATTTTTTGTCGGAGGATGTGTAAAACTGCATTATTCTTTTTATTATCTGTTCAACAGTTTTTGTGTGTATATGCAAGCAATATACTGGGAGTCCCACCAACAAAGGGCCACCCTCTTAACTTCTAAATCTAAACGGTTCCCGATATCGAAATGCAGTTTTCACTCAACAATGCGGAATCATGGGGCAAGCGATTTGCCTTAGAGATATTGTTCGAAATATTTTTTAGTTTTTTAGAAATTTAATCATCTGTAAGTTTTTAAATTGAATCATGTATTTTTCTCACTAGCAATAGAGAGCTCATAGACGAATGCAATGACTTAACATGTATTAATGTTTTTATAGTATTTTGAGCATAAAATTATACTTTCTGACATTTGATTTTAAATTAAATACTTGAGATTTCCTGTATCAACCCTTGCATCTGCCGCCTTTGAGGAAGTTTACCTTCTCGACGTCATTGCTTTTGCGGGGAGACGCCGCGAAGGACAGCTTCCCTACAATTGCGACTGCCGCTACAGCAAAACTACACATTTCGCTTAAAATCTCATGTCAGAATGTATAATTTTATACACAAAATACTGTAAAATATTAGCATATGTTACATCATTGCATTCCTCTTATGATCTATCTATTGCTAGTGAGAAAATTGTATGATTCCCTTTAGAAAAACTAAAGTATTTCAAACAATATCTCTACACGATTTCTGTTTTCTCTTCAACCATGATTATACATTGCATATACATTCCCGATACATTCGATTTCGGGAACCGTTTAGAAATTTTGGGGATGGTCAATAGTTAGTGGGACTCCCTAAAAATAGGACTAGTTAGTGAGATGTATTTCAGTAATTCAAGTTTTAATTCCGTTTGATAGAAGATGCCACACATCAAAATTATTTGTAATTGTGTAAATATATTGGAGACATTTTAAACGTTGTCCGCAATTTGGCACAATAACTTACAAAAGCAATTTAAATACGTAAGTTTATGTAAGAAATTGAAAGGTGTATTCGTTTGGCTCAGTGGTAGAATCTTTTCTTCCAGAACCCTAGGCTACAGGATCGAATCCGGTGCTTGCCCGGAATTGGTTTGCCTGCACGTGATTTGTTTTTGTCAAATTAATTGTATTACAAAACTTTGTCCAAAGCGTAAATATATTATTTTGATTTTAAAACAAGGTGACCATGAAAAGGGCTTTTTATCATTCTATGAAAAATTTGTTTTATTCTCCAAATTATGTATTAGAATTATTTTTTAGAATTATTTTATATTAATTGTTTATTCATAAATCTCTTCTTTAGGAAATACAAGGAAGACATTAATAAGGAATCCAAAATTCCTGGTTTACTAATGCGATAACTCGCTCTCGTAGGGCTTGGCTATGGTGAGTCATGTCGAATAATGAAAACGGAGTAGTTCAATTTGCTTAGCTGCGAGTGAAAATATTGATTTTTCTCTCTTATCAAACGGCAACGCCGTAGAGCACCTTATCTCATTTTGACCTGGAAGCGACAACACGGAAGTACTGCGAAGAATGCAATTTAAGATCATATTATTTTTAACTCAATGCCGCACGTCCAGACAGCCTGTTACTATTATTTTAGAATTGCTGGTTTGCATTCTTTTTTCGCAATTGCCAATTTTGCTTACATTATACATAACTTTGACAAGACAAATGTATAATTTTGCAATTTAGTGATTTTTTGTAATGAAAAATGAAAAAAAAGCTACGAAGACTAGGGCTCGAGCCCGCTGCTCCCTGAGTCCTAGAGAAACACTGACACTGAGCCATTCATTCGCTCTTCTCACACTCTTCTTATAACAACACATTTCATATTAAAAAAAACTTGAAAGCAACAATACGTTTGCAAAAATTAATGTTAATTCAGTTTTGTAGGTAGGAAACACGGAAGTCTTTTACCTCTGTACTACTACTTTTTTGCACCCAATAGACGTTAAAGTATTTTATACGCAATCCAATAAAATGTAATCTTCATAGTTGGATCTATAGAACTTAGATTTAAAAAAATGTAGTGGTGCTAGAGAATGGCTCAGACTTTACCGTATTAGCTTTCTATTTCCTTTGGTCTCAGCTAGCTATTCGGACTTTACACATACTCTTGTCACCCAAATCTGACAGCCTCTTCGTCACCCAAAGTACACTTTCTTTAAGTTCCTTCACTTTTCGATTTCCTAATAGTAGAACGGAAATATTATTTAAAGAATATTAAAGAACAGTAAAATCTCGTCCTAACTGGTAATTTTCTTTGAAAAATTTTGAGCCGTTTTTAAGGAAATGGGCTTGAAGCGCTAATGTAAATACGAAATTTTAAGGTCTTTTTGACAGAAAATTTTTGAATTTTCGAAAAACATCATCAGACGTCATTTGAAGTACATCAACTTACAAATACAACAGTGTTTACAAATTGCTGGAAATGTGCGTATTGAGGGTGTGAGAGATGTTTCCAAAAATATATATATCTATTTTTTGAAAAATCGAAAAAATACCCCAAATTGAACTTGACTTAATATTGAAGAGTACAATTAGTACTCTTTAATATGAAGAAAAGTATTCGAAAGAATTAATATTCGAATAGTTTAAAAAAAATATGGACCCATTTATGAGAAAATGGCATTTGAGCGTTTCCGAAAAATGCGGAATCAGGAGCTTGGTTTCATAGAAAACACTTGAGTTTTTGAGAAACTTTATTTGACATCATTTAAAGCACATGTACTCTAAATATAATCATATGAACCAATCCCCTATTTTAATCGCAAATCGCTAATTTAATATTAACGACGGGAGAGATTTAGGTCAAAAAATTCCATTTTTGTAATTTTTGAGAAAACAAATGAATAGAGCAATATGGTGTATATGACATGTTATAGGGTACATTTGGCACTATCCTTACCAAATGTTTAAAGAAAAAAATTGGAGCCGTTTTGGAAAAAATCTTGTTTTCACGTCACATTTCCCGCAATTTGTAAACACTATTGTAATTGTGAGGTGCTTCTTATAACTTTAAATTAAGTTTTTCGAAAACTCAAAAACTTTCTCTGATAAAGGGCTTTAAATTTCGTATTAGAGTGTCGCTTAAACGCCATTTTCTTAAAAACGGCTCCAAATTTTCTTAAGAAAATTGCCATTTACGACGAAATTTTGCTGTTCTTTAATATTCGTAAAATAGTATTTCCGTTCTACAATTACGAAACCGAAAAATTAAGAAAATATAAAAAAATGTTCTTTGGGCCGCGACGGATTGCAGCTGGCAAAAGCAGAATGCCAGTCCGTATAGCTAGCCAAGACCAAAATATACTAGAAAACTAATACGGAAAAGTTTGTGCCGTTCTGTAGCACCACTAATTTTCATTTATTGCAAAGTTCAGCTATAATTGATACCATTAATACGAGAAGTCTTAGTTTTAAGGCCATATTTAAACAAAAAGCTAATTGCTATATTTCAAGTTAATTAGGAATTTTACGCTAATTACAAAGAAAAAATTAAGAGTAACAAAAAAACTGACAAGATGGAACATTTTTGGTAAATTCTGTGGTGGCAGCAGTATCTTTTTTTCGTTTTTACCGAGTTGAAATCTATAAGAAAATTTATAAAAATCCTACGGAGATTTTTACTCGCAGACCAGGTGTAATAAAATAAAAGTACTAGTATAAACCCGTTTTTTAAACAAAAACACTAAAGATAATTATATCCACCCGATATAAGCAAAGAGGTGATCCGATGATTGGCGGAAATGGCGGAAGAACGCTTCGTAGACGTGATGTCTTACACACAGCGTGATAAAGTGAATAACATGGAAGCTAATCAATTGTATTTCACTCCTACTTGCGAATAGTGTTTTAACCCACCATGGAAAATGTTTTGTGTGAATGCTTGTCACTTTTCAAAGTTGATGTCATTAAAATCTAGAGCTTGGAAAAACGATCGCACATAATTAAACAGATACGTACCCACTGATTATCAGTTAAAATTAATTTATCATCAGTTGTGATAGTCACACAAAAGATCGATTCTACTTTGAAAAAAAACAAGCTTTTATAAAAAATATCCTCGGTTACTCTTTCTCCGTGTGTTTACATCTTCAGCACACATCATAATACTTGTATATTTCGATTTTCTTACGTTTGGGAAAATAGTTTTCTTCTCTGAGAAGAGTTCCAAACGATCCCGCATATCACAACTGGAAATGTCCGAACACTTTTGTCAAATGTAGATGCACTTGCAATGCAAATATGTTCTAAATAAATGTTTCTATATAATTCTATTCAGAGCAAATTTTCATTACAGTAAAAAAAATTAACAACCGCTTTTTCGTAAGAATATATTTTCTTTAATAAAAGACTTCATACGGAATAATCATTCTTCACTTTCATCGTTCAGTTCTCGATCTCTCAGCGATGTTTCCGCTACAATTAAAGTGGAAACAAAGCGAAAGACAAAATTGAATTAAAACTAAGTGCTGCATCAGCACGTAGTTCCTTGCAGATATGCATATACATATTACATATATGAAATAACAATATTAAAATACCACACAAGGCCCGCAGAAGTGTTTCCAATTCCCTAAAGTTTTGTCAACGCTGGGATACGAACACACGTAGTTAGGTTCAGCAAAATATTACTATGTCTACTACACTATTCACCCAAAGAATCACAGCCTCTCCGACACTTAATTTGCACAGGGAAACTAATTTGTTTTAATTGGCGTGTGTAAACTCACAATCCGACGCGTAGGACGCGACTACTGGAAGTCTGAGATGGCCTTATTTATGAGTTTCGGGAACTTCTGTAAGAACTCAAGGTTTCAAAGTTTGATTTAATAGCAAGCGAGCTCGACCAAGCGACCCCTCTGAAGGTCATTTCCAAACACTGAAGTCTGAGGAACGAATAGACACTGAATGTTAATGAATACAAGAGAGTATATATATAGATTTGGAATAAATACATTTAAAAAACATTTTCCCCGCAAAATTGCTCTCTCATTAAAATTAACTGAACTCGTTGTTAATTTTCCATTCATTAGAAATTTCTCCATTTTCATTCATTAGAAATTTCTCTAATTACACATATTTATTTACATGTGTGTAGCATTACAATTTGTAATACAAATCTATTGTTTGTTTCTATATTGTATTTAAATTATTTGTCACAATTGTCCAAGAGGTCGTAGCGAAGCATTCTCCGATATTACTGGATTAGTGTCACATTTTTCAAACCCCGTCTTTTCTTTTATGTATTTACCTGAATTGCTAGAACAGCCAATGATAAGCGTTGCTTGCCTTAGAGTTGAGGATGGCTCAAGCCGCGTGTCAAAAATATATTTTTACTCTAATTATTACCAAATGAGACATCATTGTATCTCTCTTTACATGATCTATTCATTTCAGGTAAAAACCTACGCAGTTCCATTTAAAAATTAAATGTGATATATTTCCACCAAAATTGAAAATATTACGAAGAATTTCTCTGCAACACAACATTTGCCTCGTGTAATAATTATTAAAATTTTCTTCCGTGCCACCGTTAAAATGCAATTTTAAAAATCAATTTGTTTATATCAATTCTATTAATTAATGAAAACTAATTAATGAAATAATTTGTTTATACTCAATTTCCTCACTAGACGGTTAACTATTGGCAGCCACTTTGCACAAGTAAGTAAAAGATGGCAGATGGCGCTTTGCACAAATAAGTAAAGCACATAATAAAGAAACATACACATTTGCAGGACAACAGTCAGCTGCTGCGTTTTGAAATTTGAAACAAAATTTATTTGTAATGCAGACGAATGAAAATAATGAAACTCAAGTTTAGACGATGTATTAAGAATATGGAGGAAATTTTCAAAGTTAGAAAACAGCAATAGTTCCTTAGCAACAATTTCTACCGTTTTGTCGTAAGTCAGAAATCGTTAATATAATATAATAGGCGGAAAGCCAAACGATCTGAACCAAATACTGTACTGCAAAGTGCGACCGGATTGTCTGTAAAATAAATGAGGGTTGGCACTAGATGCTTATTTCCTATAAACAATTGCGTATCTCGAAAACGAAAGACGATAGCGCCGATCGGATTGCGCAATTTCGCAACTTGTTGATAGGCAATTGAGATGAGAGAGTAAAGAAGTATTGCAAAATTTATAAATTTATAAATAATTTCCAATTTTTGCAATTCTTAAGTGGGAAGAGTTTCCTGATGGCCCAGAACCGAAAACTGCGAATTAAAAATTTTGCAACAATTAACAATTTTATAAACAATTTCGAAATGTGCGTTATTTCTGCGGAAGAGTGTGCCCAAGTTATCCCTGAGTACAATATCGCAAAATAACAATTTTGAACAGAGATGCAAATTGATTGCTTAATACCTAGTTTAATTGTTGCTTTAATGATAAAATATACACTTGGTCTTTGAATTTTATTGTCTTTTATTGCGATTGTTCTCTAGAAGTCCTCTATCGAATGTAGAAAGACAGTGTTTTGCAGTTTTCGCAAATTTTAGAAACATATGAACACTTGAAAATGTGCAATTATAATAGTTTTTCTTATGGAAAAAATCTGGACATTTGATAAAGTTCATGGATTGTGTATGAACTACAATATTGGAATTAGAATGCGTATAAGAAAGTAATTTGTCTACAATTAGTGTTATTTTATCTCATATCAACGTAATTTCTTCAAAAAGAATTGTGTTAATAGTGGTTAAGTGTATGTGTTCATGTATATTTGAATAAATTTACTTTCATGTTCATAAAAGTGTTTCATTCCTTGAATTTTTATTTGAAAATATTTCCACATCAGAACTAAGGACGCCCGCCATTTTCTATGACGTAAGTTTGTTAGGGCACTCCTCCCTGTGTTGTGATTGGCTGCGTAGGTTAGTAAGGTTCCGCCTGCGACGTTTCGTCATGACAAGTGCTGCCCAAGCCGTGCACAAGCTGAACTTGGCCGCAGACGGCCGCGATCAATTTTTGTTTCCAGAACGGTACAATTCAACAGTACTGAAAATTAGTGCAGTCTTTTGCTACAGCATAATTCACTGTTTCTTTATAAATGTATTCCATTATTTTATGATCAAAAACAATTTTAAATAATTGCAAAGAAGAAAACATTTTAGAAATCTTAGAGAAGAACATAGCAACATCATTTTTCCGAAAATCATAAGTACTTTTTTGGATGTTCCAAGATCCAAATTTACTTCATGTTCACTCCAGATATGCTTTTCAATGAAATTTGTTTGTTTTGTTCATGTTGAATCTCTTGTGTGTTTATTCTGCGTCCGTGAGCAGAAAGTTGTCTTATCTGTCCACTGTATGATATATCATAAGCAAATTTTCAATTGACAATATTTTTCATCAAAATAAGTATAACAAAAAAATCTGGCTAATTATCAAAGAAGTGATTTATAGTCAATGACTAATGGCTAACTTCTGTGAATAAACTCTCAGAATTGAAAAAAATTTGAAAATGAAAAACATGCCTCTCGGCCATTTCTTCAGCGTCCCAGTTGCTTACCTAAAATCAAACATAAAAATAGAAAGATGCGGAATGCTGAGGTAACAGCATTGCCGGAGCAATGCTCAAACATCTTTCTACCATTATTTAAACGTGATTTATGACATATGTTGTAATTAAATTGAATTAAAAAAAGAAATTTGCGTATATAGCATAGGATGGGCTGTAATGGGTTAACGGTGTGAGAGATCTTTCAAAATATTACATTTGTATAATTTTTGAAAAAAAAATCTTTCACAATATTACATTTGTTTAATTTTTGAAAAAAACAAAAGAATGCCCCAAAATGAACTTGGCGTCATATTAAAGAGTGTAATTAGCACAATCGGTTTATAAGGAAATGGCGTTTGAGCGTTTCTGGAAATGCGTAATTTTGAACTATAACTTCTCGGAAATCCGTAATTTTGAACTAGTTTTCACAGAAAACTGTTGCGTTTTCGGGCCACATTATATGGCATTATTTAAAGCATATGTACTCGTAAATATAAGAATGTGAACAAATCGCCGTTAATGTAAATATTAACTAAAATTTTCGAAAATTCGGAGTTAACCTTGAAAATCGGACCTATGTTACCTTTATATGTGTATTTTACTCTATTGTTACAATAAATTTAAAGAAAAAAATGTTCACGAAGTTTTTGAGAAAATTTTGGATATGTCCTGGGGGACTTCATGTAAAGTACCCCAAATTTTGAAAAATGTTTTTGAAAATCCCAGAGACTTAATTCGAACCACATCGATTAGGGAATATCTCTTTTGGAATAAATCCTACGTATGGTTTAGGCGGTTTTCACGTTCACAGACGGACAGACGGACGAACAAACAGAGAGATAGACATGGATTCCTACCGTGGCTATAATCCCACCACTCAATCTTGTTCTACCGTGGGGAACACATTAGCCTTTATCCGTACCCCCGCCGACGCACAAATACGCCGACAGGCCGGTAACCGGATCCGGCCGGTACCCAGTTTGCCCTCACGGCAACCTTTCCATTCAATACGTGGGTGATGGGTCGCCCTGCTAGCTCAGAGCTCCTAGCTATCCAGGCTAGTACCGGAGTCAAAACAATGCACCACTCACATGCGCCGGTAGCAAGTTCCTCCTTGCTTCGAGTACCGGGCCTCTGCCATGAGGAAGCCAAGAGCCCAACTGGGGGCCACCGAAACTAAGGCTCGGGCGGCTCGGGGACTCCATCCCGTCTCCCCACTGCCTACACCTTTAGGCTATCGACCTGAGTATTTCCGGAACCCTGGCAATCTGACGGTAGGTATCGGTTTCTCGCTGGACTAATATATATGTAGATTCCAAAGCACCGCGAAGGGTCTCCTTCACCCAATCGTGCCTTAAGGTTGCGCCAGGGTCCCAAGTGGTGGGTTCCTGGTTGAACCGAACAACCAAGAGCTTAGCATCGCTTGCTCCTGGTTGTTGTCCACCTTGAGACTAACGGCGTGAGTGTCACTGTAAAACTCAGGGTCCGGGTTTACAACTCTTCACCAGAGACCGTGCCCACCTACGTAGACACGAACCCCCTGCGGGGAGACGGACGGACGGACAGAAGTTTCGAAAAAAACAACTTTTTCCGTATCAGAGGACCTCAATACGTGTATTTCCGTTGAAATCTTGAAATCGATTTTCCACGGCATTACAGAGCTTTTCCTATACTACGCATATTAGTTCGTATATACGTACGTATACGGGAAAGTAAAAATGTGTGAAAAATATGCGGCTAAATACGATCGTTTTTATTTCAACGCAAAGAAATGCGTCTAGAGTAGAATTTAAGCAGGCGAAGGTGTGGAATTTGACGACTCATTCCGTACAAAAGAACGTAATAGGGACAGGAAGTGAACGGAGAAGCTTAAGTACTGATCAATAGATTGTGTATGAGAAGGCAGAGCAAAAGGGAAATGGGTCTAGACCATAACTTACGCACGAGAAGGTATTGTGGAATTTGACGACTCATTCCGTACAAAACAACGTAATAAGGAGAGGAAGCAATTAGATAAACGTAAGGACTGATCAATAGATTGTGGACAAGTAGGCAAAAGTACTTATGAAACATTTATCTGGCTCCTCGTGCCTATCAGTTTTGTTTCGAAAGCGGAGTACAAACAGTT
This sequence comes from Acheta domesticus, assembly GCA_031308135.1. NCBI lineage: Eukaryota > Metazoa > Arthropoda > Insecta > Orthoptera > Gryllidae > Acheta > Acheta domesticus. The sequence goes on along the minus strand of JAHLJT010004567.1, from coordinate 125,510,889 downwards.
TTCAGATCATCTTTCATAATCAGAACAAGCCGGATGTGAGAATAATCTTTACGATATTGACAAAATTGATTGGAGTTGTCTGTCTGTTGTCGTGTAAACTTACGAACTGTAGCTCGAATTGAGTATATATTCACCTTTTCAAAAATACTCCCTATTTCACGGTTACTTACTCGTTCCTTTAATTCCATGTTGTCTAGCCATGGCACTTAACACGCTTCCTCAGGGCTACGTTTGGGTTCCAGAAAGTCGAGTGCGAACTATTTAATGCCGGATTCGAAGAGTAGAAATACATTCATATATTGTTCATTTGTCATATATAGTAGAGTATTCCAAGAAAAAAAGAGTTGTCCATTCCTGAAACTACGAATGGCTGGATATATTTCAAATAAGATAAAATACGAGTTGGTCACTCAACTCTGATTAGTCGCGGCTGGTATCCCAACAAACGGTGGATTGCAGCTCCACCAAATGACATGAATGTAATTTCCAATATTCAAAACACTGATATACACTGTAATATAATGTAAGCAATTCATGTAAATGAAGAAAAACTAGTTTCCAGTTGGCGCACGAGTGTTTGTATTAGATATGCTTTGAGTCAATTTCCGGAAATATAAACTGTGTTTTCGAAAATAGGTTTCGAAAATTCAGTGATCGCTCGCTTAATTTTTCTGTCTGAGCAAATATATTCATTTCTTTTGTAAATAATAAACAATTTACATGTTTCTGGAGTATTTCTATGCTTCTATAATGCACATTTTTACCTAGAAATCAATTTTTAACCCAACTTTTGAATGCTTACTGCGGCTCAACCATTCGGAATATCCACGTAGTTTATGCCTAGAATTGTCTTAAGAACTTATTTTCAAAGTTTCGACGTTTCCTCCCGGACACCCTGTGTTGCGATACGCGCAGTCGAGTATATTTTACTGATTTTCTGTACTTTCACCTCTCTCAAACTGTTTTGAGTTCACAGTTGTTAAGTTAGTTGTTATTTCTCTTTTCGTATTCTTAAAAGTTGTCAAGAAGATTGTCACACCGAATCGAAATGTGGTACCACCCGCCATTGCCTGGACACCTCAAGTAGTTTATCTCGGGACATGGTCAGACGCGCAAAAACGGCTCAAAGACAAATAATAAGACAACAGACGGCTGCAATCTCATCACTGCAGGTCTCAGGAATCGGAGTCTGGTTCGAATCTCGTCTGAGACGGGGAAGAATGTTACCACATTTTACATCCACATTTTTTGCCACCTAACCTCTAAAGGGCGATTGTAATGCCTCCTTGGGACAAATCCGGTTCCAGCTCGTATGTTTACGTTTGGCGCACTGGAGATAGTATTTTTCTCCAAATTCGCGGCGTAAAGAGCAGAAAACCAAGCAAAACGGACAATTAAACTAAATAATACGTCATAATGCCGCTAGAGTGCAGCTCTGACCAAGCAAGAGTCTATAGAAGCTCCGAATGCTAGGAAAGTAGTAAATGCTATGAATTCTAGAAAGACGCCTGAGTTTGCCAGAGTCTATGTTGAAACTCGAACAAGTCGTTGAAAGTGATCGTAGAAAGGACGTTTGCCTAATACCAAGTGTTGTACAAAACCAGTGAATTATTGTACATTTTGGCTGGCGGAATGATGTATAATTGCTGGGACTGCGCTGCAAACCGCCCGGCAAACTGCTGTGTACGGGCAAGAGGTCCGCTCTCCCGGACCATTCCTTACCATCCAATTCTTACAAATCGTTTGCTGTCCGATCCCAGGCCGTACGCTACCGTCCGATCCGACAGCTTCCTTTCTTCCTCGCCTGGTCGCCCTGATTGGTCAAACATCTTTCCAGTCACATCTGATCTATCACAACATAAACCCAAACACTTTCCGTCCTGAGGCACTTCAACCCTGATCAAGACATCAACCAACCAAACTCTCTACTTCTCTTTCTTAACCTTCCGGTGGGCGCGCCATTGATACATAAACGGGCGCACAGGAACACTGCATGCTGCCTCGAGGTAACAGTTTTTTGTACCTTCAAAACTTCTAATTTTTAATTGAAGTAGGCAGAACGAATCTTACAATTATTCTTCAGTGCATTTTTAATGCTAATACACTTTGCAAATTACAGAAATGTAGCTAGTTTTAGGTATTTAATATGAAAAATAAAAATAAAATGAACTAGAAAATTGTTATTTAACAGACAAATTAAGTAAATTAAACAGTCTGCTGTTCTTAAATTTTTAGATAAGCATTAATAGGTTTTCAACAATCCTTTTCCAGTTACTCAAGAAGATGCCTGATTTCTTCTTCTGTTACACAAGTTACAGCAAAGAAAAACAAAAATAAGTTTGCAAATAATAAAAAAGTCAACAAAAACAATTTTAATATATTTGATTTGGCTTACAGTGATCGAAAATACTTGTAAACGAACAATCTGAATTAGTAAAATGTTCGTTTGGAATACTAAAAATAGTTACATGAGTGGGCGTGGAGTGCTGCAGTCAGAACACTTTTACCTTAAACACTTCTTTACGACTTATACGGAGCAGGCAAAGGAACGGATATTCCTGCGTTTCGGTTAGAATGTTGCCAAGTGAGAATACTGAAGCTCCCTGACATGTCATATAGCCGAACACCCTTTGAGAACATTAAAATCACGAAGGCAGCACGGAGTGCGCCTGCCGAATGGTTAATCATAAACAAAATAACCCTTTAAATACCTTTCTAAAACAAACTCTCCACCTCTCTCCCCGTCCTAACCTTCAAAACTTCAAACCCCTTTTAATAACCACAAAATACTCGTGGATTTGACCAAAAAACCATAGTTTAATCTAACCCTGGCTTCTCTGAGGAACGGGAGGTAGTTAGCTACATTTAACATGTTTAACCAAAGAAGATGATGTAGGACGTTGCTCCAGGCCTCTAGAAGATCAACAACTGATATGACACAGGAATGCCATGATAAGATAATCGAAACATCGGCATCCATGAGTTAAAGGAAAATAATAACAGCAACAATAATTCATTCGAAATACAAGTGGCGTTAATCATCAGTTGGGAGTCACACGTATCGACAAGAAAAAAACGGCCACAAAAGATTTCAGAATTCACTACTACCTGCGTAAAACTGTGAATCATACATTGAACACAAACTGCGTCGAGAATATTATTAAGTATTTACAGTAAACTATAGTTAACTTTAATTTAAAATTGTTATTCATTTGCACTCTACATTACTTCGCTGTACAGCAGCACATACAGCAAACCAATATTTTAGATTATCATAATTTTACTTCAAAACGTATGAGAGCCAGAGGCGGCTCGTGCTTAGGTTGCACGATTGACAACCCCTTATAATAAAAAAGGATCTTCTAATATGTTAGTAATATATATTTTCCTTTAGTGACATTCAATATTCAAGATGTTGCAGCAGTATCGACGTATATGAAATGTTTTGTTAAAATCAAAGAGCGCTCAATGAGCGCTGCCTGCGGCGTCTGGTGCTCTCCCAGGCCTTCGCCATGTCACACTCTTGGTTCTATTACTGCATTTACACTTTGACAGTTGCGTTGACTGCATTGTTTTCTTTGGCCCTCTGTTTTAATATATGGCCTTCAGTGCAGCAACTAGTGAGAGGTCTGGGCGCCGAACGCGGCTGGAAGGCGGTACGGCGGGGGAAAATATCAATTTTCTGTTTTTGATACTAGCTGCAATTTAATTTTATGTATTTCGTATGTGATTGAAACTTCGCAAGTTCATTCAATTAATGACGGCGTTGATTGCATTATTTATGTTTCGCGAAATTATTTTTATTGGATGTTGGGCTTGTTGATTGAACATGAGTATTTGAAGAGTGTAGTTTGTTTTGAAGTTGGCCGTTCTGGAAGAAAACTCCCTTCTCTCCATCTTTTGCACCGTGTGTGCAATTATCTTCTCGACGACAGTCATTTCGAAAGCTTCGTTCACAGTTGTGAATACGACTAGTATATGGTGGATATTTTATAGTTTTGTTCTTGCTGTTGCTGCCCGTAAAGGAAGTAAGAATCTCTAAATCATTTCTTCATGAGTGTTCAATATTTATTTTCCTGGCATTAGACGACAATGACTACAGTGCAAAATTTAATATAAACTCCTTTCGGATCACGTCCTATAGAGAAAAAACTAGAAAGTAAGAGATTCGAAAGGCCTACTCCAAGTATTCAAAATTTTATTCAAATGGAAAATCAGTAAAAAGATAATTCAATCGAAAATTCAAAAATGATTTTTACAATAAATACAAGTGGTTATGTGGGTGAACTCTGCTTTACTTTCCTTGTACATTCTTTGGAAGTGAAGATACGCGGACAAAGACTAAGTTAAGAAGTTTAATCTAGTTAATAGATCGATTGAAAAATTATGAATCTTATTTAACTCACGGGAGAGATATCAGTAACTACCAATATAACAGGACAATTAGATAACGCATGCAGGGGAAATATCGCAATCCACAACGAACAAGTCAAACAAACAGATATGTATTGATCATAATAATTAACACGTGCTGTCTTTGAGACAATCTTGTTTTTGTAATTTTTTTTAAATTGCACATATTGCACGCAATATTGCGCGAAAACTACCGAAAGTTTCAAAAAATGTATATGAACTTAATGAAAAACTCACTTTGGAGAACAAATTTTATTTGGAGGAAAATCTCTGTCTTCAATATTGAAGTTATAGGAAGGCGTTGAAACACATTCAAACTTTTGCAATTTTTGGAAATTCAGAGTTAACCGTGAAAATCGGATCTATGCCACCTTTATTAGGGCATTTTACTCTATTCTTACAATAAATTTAAAAAAAATTTGGGGCCATTTTTTCGAAAATTTTGAAAATGTCCGGGTTGCTTCGTGTGAAGTACCCCGAAAATTTGAAGAATATTTTTCAAAATCGCGGCTCCTCGAGTGGAACCAAATCGATCGGGGAATATTCATTTTGGAAGAAATCGTACCGATGGTTTAGGCACTAGTGTTGTCCTCAGACTGACGGACAGACTGACGGACAGACTGACGGACAGACTGACGGACAGACTGACGGACAGACTGACGGACAGACTGACGGACAGACTGACGGACAGACTGACGGACAGACTGGCGGACAGACTGGCGGACATACTGACGGACAGACTGACGGACAGACAGATAAACAGTCGGACGGACGGACGTAAAAAAGCAACACTTTTTCGGACCCCGAAACGTGTATTTCCGTTGCAATCTCGAAATCAATTTTCCGCAGCATTACATAACTTTCCCTGTACTACGTATATTACCCCGTATATACGTACGTATACGGAAAGTAAAAATGTGAGATGTGCTGCCGAAAATGAATTGTGACGTAGTGCAAATATTTGGTTGCACCGGAATTTGAGCCCGGGACCTTCTAGTAATCAGATATGCTTTAAACCGACTGAGCTATGTAATCAAAGATTGTTTTTGTGAGTTTTTTAAGTCGCTTTTTAACAACTTGGTCATAAAGTGATTGTTTTAACTTTAGCGAGAAGACATTAGGGCAACACGAACACCCACAAACATAGACGCCCGAGGGTGGGTTCGAACCCGCGAAGCTCCTGCCCTTCAGCCTTAGCGACCTAGGCTATCCAGGTCGGCTATTGTGACTATTGTAGAGAGACATATTGCCGAATAGATCGAAATGTGTCTCGCGACCGTTTTGGACACACGATCAAGTGTTTGGTTAGTTATCTCGAAGTGACATATACATGGCCTTAGTAAACGTGACAAGATTATTTTTGACACAATAACCTTCCAGTGGAAACCTTGGCTTGTCGCGAGAGAGAGAGTTCTGTGGTGTGATAGGGTACTCAGCTACGCTTCTGGGTCATGGGCAGGAGGGAAACTTAAACATCAGTCCGTATTCGTTTCCAGAGAAGACTTGTAGATCAGTGTGAACAAAATAGAGTGACGGTGGGAATTTTGTAAGCGACCTCCCTGCATTACTCAGTGAATCAATTCACTTTATAGAAAACAAATTTGGTTATCTTGAGGTCTATTTAAAGATTTTCAGATTCTTAAAGCTCTGTACAGTAAACTGATATTTAAAGTTTTATTATTCCTTGTTTTTGACGTCTGTAAATAAGATATACTTAAGACTCGTAAGGTTTATTCTAGTCATTGCAAAAAATGGCGAAAACTTAAATCCACTGGAATATGGATAAGTGTGTTACTACTACATTTTTATTCGTTTTTCCTACTGATTTTGTGTACAATGTACAACCATAACATTTTTACGAATGAATTTACATCATTTAAGGAATTTTTAATTATTAAAAGTAATTAGGAGTGAAATGGGAGAAAACAGTGCGAGTTCTATACAAATTCTCTTGTCTTGTAATGAAAGAGTGATTGCAAGTGATTCCTTTTGAAGTGTAATCATTTCCGTTCATAGATTAAAATAAAGTTATGAGTTTCCGAAACACAATTTCAATTACAAGTTTCATATTTGTTTCATATCTACTTCAGAAGAATAGTTTGGTGGTATTCCATAACTTATTATTTGTCTTTCAAATCATATAATGGAAATGCGAATCATCTTTATATTATAATATGTATTAGTTTTAATTTTTGTAAAATTCATACTTACATTCAATTTTCTGCACAGCACTCTCGAAGTAAATTGAGAGAAAAACATTGGAATCATGTGAAATGATAAAATTTGTTGTACTTACTTTTCTCACGGTAATGAGTATATTTGCAGGTTAAATTCATACATTATAGAAGAGAAAAAAATAATAAATTTATTAAAAATAATTTTTATTGGCAATAAAAATATTTATTTGATGCATATTCTACTGACTGTAAAATACTGTTCTCTTCAACCGTTGCTAACGCATAAATTTTAATTCAAGTTTACATGGTATTTAAAATTTGTAAGCAACGTCTTAGCAAGAGTCTTTAACGGTCTTTGGCCGTTTACACACACACACACACACACACCACATTTCTGAATCACTCAGAATATTCTAATATATTCAATGAGTATAAAAGGAAAATGTCACATTGTTTTGTGGAAAAGGAAAATATTTTCTTCAAGATGCAATAATGAAAATGTCCACTCATTCACAAATGTAACTTTGCATACGATTCACATTATCTTGATATGTTTTATAGTAGCTCTGCGGTCATACGTTTCGTGGAATGAGCTGGTTCCAGAAGCCCCCACGAATCATCATGTTGAAGCCCTTTTCGAACTGCAAAGGATCCTTAGTCTTCGGAGACGGATGGATATCAAAGTTCGCAAGGAGATTCACCAGCGCCAATTTCACCTCCAGAAGTGCAAACCGTTGACCTGCAAGGTGAATTTCAGGAAAATAACCTTTGAGCAACATTTTCAGAACTCAATTTAATTGGGAGCTATTTCTTTTTGTAGTGTATAGTTCTAAAAGACTGAATACGCAACAAAAATTTTAATTAGCTACTGGGTCAATGGTTAAGGTTATCGTATTGTTTCCATCGTTCAATTACGCAACTGCTGAGTCACCCATGTTTTGCCAACATACAGTAAATTTGCTTTATAAATTATGTTTTTTACGACAAATATATAATAAATAATACTCCTTGGTAGTTTCTGCTGAAATCTTGTAGTACTAAGATGAATGAAATGATGCACACTTCATCGACATATTCTATTCAGCTTCATGCTTTTACTAAGCTAAAGGAAACTTTTTTATTGGAATTTTACAAAATGAAGCATTTTCCCAGAAACTACATCGGTTTTTCAGTTTGAATGTTTTAAACGTTTTATTTTATTCATAAGGTTGAGGACGCTCCTTAATAGCCAAAAATGTACACCTTCCAACACTCCAGGGTGCTCCGGACTGAGGCACACGTACTCCTGACTGCAGCATAGCAAACTAATTGTCTTGACGTAACCTACCATTTTTTTATTCGTATTTTACTGAAAATTGGAATAAAATAAAATCAATATTACACAGGACAATAAAGATACTTTACTGTCGTTATAATAAATTACTATTAATAAATACATTTTTATCCAACTGTGGTTAATAACATCATTTCATATAATTGTCGCCATACGGTCAAGTTTTTGGTGGTGACAGTTATATACAATATCATAATGGCCAATCATATATGAGGCCTGTGAAACTGTTCAAAGAATTGGTCGTCGGCCCCCTGGTCGTGGATCGCTAAGGTCGAGGCGTATTGATCTCGGACTGAGGGGGCGAGAGTTCGAGTACCGCCTCGGACATGGTTGTATGTGTTCGTCCTTTGGTGATGATAGGGGGTATCATCACCATATCATCATGCCATAACGTTAAATCCAATAGTGGTCGCTAATGACCTAGTAGTTAACGTTAAATAAATGAATAAAAAAGTATTGATAGTCTCGGTAGCTTAGTGAATAGAGCAACTGAGCGTAAACCAGGAGACCGGGGTTTGAATCGCAGTCGGAGTGACTAATTCTTTTATCAAATTTAATCATTATAAGTCAGGGGTCCTCAAACTACGACCCGCGGGCCACATGCAGCCCGCCGAGGACATTTATACGGCCCGCCAGGTTTTTATGGTTTAAAGAATTTTTTCTTAAAATCCGCACATTTTTTTTATTATGTGTTGGGGTGTCTAGGGATGGCAAAAAAATCGGCAAAAAATGGCAAAAAAATGGTTCTAAATCAACAAGTTTGTTGATTTAATTTTACTTCCTTTTAAATATTGTATTTGTTCCCGTTTTGATTCTTCACTTCAAAATAAGATTTATGCAGTGTGTATAAGAATTTGTTCATAGTTTTTGTCTTTACAATAGTGCGATTTTTCTAACTCTGCCTCTCAAGGCCTGTCTTCACGATGGAATATGTCACGGTACCTCGAGTCTGTCTCAGTCATGCCGCTAGATATCGCACGATCGCGACCGTATCAAGCAGTGCTTGCGACCATGCGACATCTAGCGGCAGGACCGAGAAAGACGCGAAATGCCGTGTGATCGGCCAAAGGGGCTTGAGAGACAGAGTTAGAAAAATCGTACTATATAGGCCCTCCGACGGCCCGAGGGACAGTGAACTGGCCCCACGTTTAAAAAGTTTGAAGACCCCTGTTATAAGTCATCATTTCCCTCATCTGAAAAATGAGGCTCCTGCAACACGGCGATCACAGTGCGGCCGCAGGGCGCTGCCGTCTTACCGATGCAGAGGCGAGGGCCCAGGCCGAAGGGCGCGTACGAGAAGGGCTTGATGCGGTGCTTGTTGTCCTCGCTGAAGCGCTCGGGGTCGAACTTCTCGGGCTCCTCCCACAGCTCGGGGTCGTGGTGCAGCGCGTAGATGGGCATCCACGCGATGTCACCCTTCCGGATGTGCACGGAGGGAGAGGTGTCGGTGGCCGGCAGCACGAAGTCCTCGCGGCACGTGCGGTCCACCGCCACCACCGGAGGGTACATGCGCAGCGCCTCTGCGGCGAAAGACGGGAGGAGAGTCAGAGAGGGGGAAAAAGGACGGCGATCAAACTTGGAAAAAATAACAGCATTCAAACATGGACGAATCACAATCCAAAGCCATAGATCGGCTGCTTAAAGGAGGAGTTCACTGATTGTTCAGATCTCAGAGTACGCGTCCGAGGTCTCTAATCCTCTGTATTAATGAATTTATTTTTTGGAGATAGGGACTTTTCAACTGGTAAGGCTATGAAAGCCCATGGGTAATCATGTAGTGTGGATACTACCCATAATTACGACAAGATGGTACAGTAAAATCTGTCTAAGCCGGAATCGATCAGGGCACAAAAAAATCCGGTTTGAGATTTCCGTTTTATGCAAGATTGTCCGTTTTTATGACACTTGCGATATTGACGTTTCTGCCCTGAAAGTAATAAATTACGTGACTTTATTATAATTATCAAAATATATTAACATATAACGAATTTATGGAAGAAATCACCAATAAATGAATATTAAACATTATTCATTGACATCTTCTGAGTTAAAAAATACACACCGTACTGACTGTATTCGGACTCCATACTGAAGCTTTCAATACACAATGGGTCAAAACCCAATACTATGACTTTCTGATACTCGCCTGGCCGTGAGCAATGCGTATCTTATCGAGGGTTTATGATTTTCAACGCGCGGCTGGGAGACGCGCGAATAGAAGTCATGCCCGTAAAACTTCCCACGCTCTGAGAGTTGAAAGAGACGGAATTCCCCCAAGGCCTACGCCTTCAGAGACAAGCGACCCCAAGGTCCGATTCTACGCTGACAGCTGAAGCCCCTCTCCTTCAAAGTCCGTCTTCCACGACTGAATCGCGTGTCAAAGGAATAACGAATTTAAAACAAGCTTGCAGATGTATTCATTTCATTAAGAACATCTCGCGCCTTTCTGTAAATTACATTGAATTCACAGGAATTTTGTTTTATGAAGATTTTTTTCTGCAGGACATGAAAAACCGTTCCATTTCCGCGTTGGAGAGCTTCCTTTTTATACTGAGTAAAATGCCATTTAACTTCCGGAGAAATGTCCCGATTAAGGCAGATTTCCAGCTTGTACAGATTTCAGTTTTGACAGATTTTACTGCATTTCAAATCCTGAATAGCTCCATAAGTGGGGTTTTAACACCCTCATAAACAATGAGACTCGCTGTTGATGATGGCGTCCAGGCACTTCATGCCCGGGATGCCTCGTAGATAGGCTTTTAACGATACTTTATGACAAAACTCACCGCTGATAACGGCGTCCAGGTACTTCATGCCCTGGATGGCCTCGTAGGTGGGCTTGCCTCCTGTCTCTTTCATCATGGCGTCCACCTCCTTCTGCAGGTTCATCTGGGCGTCCGGGTGGCGCGACAGGGCGTACGCCGTGAAGCACAGCGCCGTCGACACTGTCTCGAAGCCCGCGAAGAAGAAGATCACCGCTTGCGCGGTGATGTCGTTGTTCGACAATTCTGCAATTGAAGATCTCAAGTTTTACTTTCACCTTGAACATTTTTTCAATCAGTGTTCCCCATCCTGTCACGATTAAAAAGAAGAAATGGGAAAGGAAGTTTATTCACTACAATTATCTCATATATTTCGTTACCTACAATATTTTTACATAAATTAATTCAAACTTAATAGTATTTTCTGACTAATATTTAAGCCGAATAATTTGGACAGTCCTCTCATTGTGATAGCTCCTGTCATATTTACTAATGTTATTAGGGGATGATCATTTTCTTTCGTGTGTTAATATCTATTACACAACATGCTCCAAATTGATCCAAATGTTTGAAGGGCCAGTGACACTTTATGACGAAAACACTCAGCATGAACTGATTACTGTCTATTCTCTTTTTATCATTTCAAGGTCATTTGATTTTTCCATAAAAGCAAAAGAAGGAGGAGAAGACGGAAAGTAAGGAGAAGGAAGAGGGGGTAGAAGGAGGAGGTGGAGGAGAAAAAAGACAAGGAGGAGGACGGAATGAATTAACCAAGTTCTGCGAGGCTCCGAGAGCCAATTCATCGGAACATAACTTACTGAATTTGGAGTCGTATTTTTCAGTCTCATGTTCTTCGCTGGCCTCCGCCTTGAGCTGCCCTTCGCGCGCCTGCATGAGCAGCTGCAGCATGTCGGGGCGGAAGATGCCCTTCTGCTGGCGCTCCTTGATTGTAGAGTGCACCAATGTGTCGAAGTAATTCGTTGCTCTCTCACTCAGCACGCGAAGACCCAACGCCTGCGTATAAAATTAGCTTATTTCAGAAGTCCGAATGTGTTTCCGAATTTTATTAATTTCGGAATTTTGTTAATTCCGAATTTTTGAAAATTTCAAACTATTTTGAATAGGTTTGAAATTTTTTTATCTCCATCATACTACATTATTAAGATAAGAACATTTAGCTGCAAAAGAAATTTTTTCTCTACAAATAGTTCTTTAATTAACGTCATGTACACTTTTTGAAAATATTAATGTGACTTGTGCAATTTTTCGAGTGAAACATGAGCAATATTAAGAAGTTAAAAAAGAATATTTTCTCAAAAACGAGTACAAATTTTTTCTTTTCTTTTTTCCCTAGGGTATATCTAAAAACACTTAAAAAATGGCGCTGGTGTCATTTTCACTGAACTCTCTGAATTTTCGAAAATTACAAAAGTTAAAAATAATGCGCGAATGTTTGTGCTGTTGTTCGCTATTCGCTGTTGCAATTAGAGGACAGAAAAATTGAGGAAATGTCTTTTAGACACAGATACGTAGCAGCCTGTGGCCAAGCTGGGAAGAGTTTGCGTAATAGCAAAAACTAGCCCAAACTAAACACATAAAGAAATGTACGTAAGTGGGGGCAATTGTGTAGCGTCACTAGTTATTGTTGTGAAGGACTAAGCAATTCTCATTTTATCGATTGGTTAACACATTTAGAGAGGTAGAAGTTCATTTTCACACGTTTGCACATTGGACATCTTTATGTCCTCGTGAAATTTCACAAATTGGTTCACAAATTTAAATTAATTTGGTAATTATATCCTGAAAAATAATTTATCTTACCTCGGCAACTTTAGGAACAACGAGATAGGCAAAAAAAATCATCGTTCGCAAGAAGGTGAAAGTAGTCATTTCCTTTCCCATGAAGTAGAACTCATTCTTCGGGTCCTTTTGAGAGTCGCAACCTACGCCAAAGGCTACAGTTGCTATCACGTCATTGGCCAAACGAGTGAAAAGATCTTTCATATCCACTTCCAGAGGTCCTTTTTTACCTATATCAGAGAAAAATATGTAAGGAATCAATATGTTTAAGAGAAGATCTTATATATTAATCTTATATGAATCAATATGTTAAAGAGAAGGAGTGTAATATTATATTTAATCAGGTTACTGTGAGAAGGAAGTGTTTTCCAGAAAATACTGACCACTCTTGACGAGAGCCTCTTGTTCTTGGTGCAAATGTTTAACAGTCTGGGCAGTGCACTCCGAAATTAGCGGAAACATAGCCTTTATTTTGCTTGTGGTGAAGGCTGGACTAAGGGTTGTGCGCATATCCTTCCAGCGTTGATCTGCAAAACAGTCGCATCATTTTGAACATGTGGCAGTGCGAAGAAGCAAATAATTTAATAGAATTTCTAAATTATCTATCTTAAAAATATTTTGATTTTATGATTTTAAATATAAGACTAAAACTGATGAGTACGCGCACGTTTTCATCCTTCTTTCACACGAGTTATAATAGGTAAATAGAAATATTTGCTTCGTCGGGACCATAATATAGAAACACTTGAAATTAAAATGCCTTATACACGTGAAGGGACATCGAGGGCGATTCAATTACCTTTGAGGTTGAAGAGGTTCTGCGTGGAAATCGGATCCGACTTCTCGCTGGCGACGCTACGGTGGTTCATGAAGTGGTCGAAGTCCTTGACGGTGACCACCTTGATGAGGTCGGGGCTCCTGATCATGAAGATGGGTCGTTGGAACTCGAAGAACCCGAACACGCCGTGGCCCTTGCCCTGTCGGTAGAGGTCCTGCACGAGGTCCGTGAAGGGCATCAGCCCGATGAACGCCTTGAGGGAGTTGCCGAGGAAGGGCACCTTGGGGGTGGTGGACGCCACCCCGCGCCGCTTGAAGAAGTCGTAGCGCCACGTGCCCAGCAGGTACAGCCCCAGCAGGAGCCCGCTCGCCAGCAGCAGCCAGTCGGCCGCGGTGGCCCGCGACACCGCCGCGTACACGCCCTCCAGCATCCTGCAAAGCACATTTATTTCATAAACGGCAAGAGTAATACATTTAATTTTTGCGTAGTTAATTAGTAATAATCGAACAAGTAAGTTCATTTAAGTTCCTGAGTTGTGATCACAAAGGATTTGTGATTACAAAGGAGAAATTGATGCAGATAAAAAAAATTGAAAAATTTAACAGAATGTGTGGAACTATTAGAAGGACACTAAAGAGTAAAGTCAGGAAAGATACGATCATGAAATTTTATAAAACCTTAGCGGTTCCTTGTGGGCTATATGGATGTGAAATCTGGACCATGGACACAAAAATTCGCAGTAGGATTCAGACTGCCGAAATGAAGTTTTTAAGGGGTTGTACGAGGTATTGGTATTGGTGCCACAAGGGTATTCGTATTGGTGCCACAAGGAGAGACAGGATCCGCAATGAAGAGATACGTAACTACCTAGGAATTTATAATCTAAATGGCAAAATTGACGAATACAGGAAAGCATGGAGAGACCACATTGATAGAATGGAGGACACACGAATACCAAAACAGAAATGAAATATAAGCCAAGAGGAAAACGAAACATAGGAAGACCGAAGAGAAGATGGATAGACCAATAGAAGGAGACGCAACGGAACGAAAGTTCTAATGCTTGCAGCAGAAGGAGAAGAAGAATTAGTAATAAATGAGTACTAAATATTCCGTGTGGTTTGATGTGAGCATGCTGTAGAGGTAGTGACAGCTTCGCACACCCAAACTACATTCCTAATTAAACGGCGCGGCGTCTCATGTTGGTAGGAAAGTACACGGTAATGCGTTTGGTTCTTTTTTGTGAATCATATTAATGAATGGTAATTTAATTTTGACTCTTTTGATTCTACGGACAACGGATGGGGTTGGCTTGTTTCTGGTGGTAAAGAAAATATTGGTGTAACAGAATTAAATTGGCTATGGTTTAAGGGTGACAATCAAAATAAAGCCCACTCATTTTCTTAACAATTAATAGAGGTGAGTGTAGTCCACTTTTTACCCTTTAAATACCCTTTAAATTCTTTAGCCGCCGATTGCTCTGATCGACACCAGACAGAGCAGTACCCTAACAAACGGGCTGCGGACCGCGCGCGACCTTTCCTTTCTTGTCCTATCCTTTCCCCTTACTTACACTTCCATGCTTTACACTAACACACGTTTCAGGAGACCTGACGAGAGCTTAAAGCTGGTCCCGACGGAGCCGGTGTTCCGCTGGCGGGAAATACTTGGTTGGTGAAAATCCCACTAGCCACAGGAGGTAGGTCGGTGACAGATCTCATCCAGTGGGGGAAGACAACCCCCCGTGATAAAAGCATGCACTAGACTTACAGGACTAATGACCATGGAAGTTGACGCGCTCGGCAATACGAAATAACCACCCTATTCAATCGCCCCTTTAAATTAGATTTTGCTACTAGGAGAGGGGCAATAGAAGAGTGCCAATCAACGGTGCGGTACAAAAATATTTAAATTGTTTGTACCGCTTTAATCATAATTGAAGTTAAAATTTGTCGAAATAATTCTTTAGTTTGTATTGTTATGTAATTTTAATTTTCCGCTTTAAAAACATCAAACACCACATACTCAAAGGTATTCATACTCATCTATTTCCTATTTCTAGGGAGAACCTATTTCTTTCCGGAGAACGAAATTAAAAGAGGCGGCGCCACATTCTTCAGATTTACCTATCCTCGGTTCGAACGCAATTCCACTGGCCCCTCCCTCCTCCCAATGTGCAGTTAGGAGCGCGATTCGAGCTCTGGGCTAGAACTGAAAACGCCCATTCGGCTTCCCGTGTTTCATATGCCACTGATACAAAGGGGGTGCAGTGGGCATTAGAGAGGAACAATAACACCCCCGCGTTGCATTCTAGTGGTCCCGCTTGAATGTCAACTCACTGTTGCAATGACCTTACAAAGGGTGGAATTAGGTAGGGACTTGATCCGAACCCGGATAATTCCTCACATTTTCACTCAACACTCCTCAAAAATAGTATCTTGTAGCTGGGAAGCCTAATACCCCGAACCCTACGCTTAGTGGGAGGAACGTCTTGGAAGTTACGTTTTGGCGTTAATCCAGAGGCCAGCTGGAGCGCCGGTGTCCCGAAGTATGTGAGATTGCGGCAGAGTCATGGAGTCCACCTTCAGGCGATTCTGTGACCCCTCTGCTTTGAAATTCATTGGTGAAGTGAAGAGTGCAGCCTCAACAAACTGCGTCTAAAGGCTCTTTCATAACGAAAGCTGACGTAGATGTAATGAGATAATCATGTGAGTGGAGCTCAAAACATGAGGGTACCATTTACAATGACTACAAACGTGACTGTGACAACCGCTTATCAAAATATTGATTGTTATTATTGTGAATGAGATGGTTGATGTATTAGTATCACATGGGCTCATTATAGTTTTACGTAATTTCGTGCTGTTGAGAAGTGTGTGATACTTTGTTGCACCAATGGTTCAATTAATTTAAAACGGCTTTCGTTTCTTCTGATTGCTAGAGGAACACGTGCGCAGCTTCCGATACATATTCGTGTATGTGATTTTCTGCCTTTTCTAAGAAAACAGCATGTGTGTCGAAGTACTTACCACTTGCGAGCGATCAAAATATTTGCCTGTGTATTCAGATCCGGGAGTAAAACGCATGTGCACAATTTAGTTACATAAGGTACGTGGTGTGGCTGAGAAGAGCTGCAGAGCACGCCAAGAAAGACGTTCAAAGTCGTTTCTGTGCACTGCGCAGTTTGTTCATCAACACGTTCGGAGTTGCCTTTTGCAATGTACTTCAGTTCTCAAATAGAAAATTGAGCACCAACTGTTTGACACTTACAAATGTCTAAGAATTTATGTTTCTTACAGAAAGTATGAGTAACGATGTGAGAATTCTGGTTATGGAAGAAGGTTTAATAACACATATCAAATTTTGATGAAATTATATTGTTCCCATGGTAAAGTTAAGCCGGGGCACGAACACATGAACACATCTATCAAATTCTATCTATAAAATATTTTCGGCTGTGGGTATATTTGTGAGGCAATGTTTACTCCGACGGTGACGTAAACAATAGTATTACATGTAATAATAATTGTATTTATTATAAGTTGATTATAATATAAACATGTGTATTTTGCTCACATTTTGGAGAAATGAAAAAAAAAATTGAATAATTTTTTATAAGCGGTGGCTCACTTGGTAGTTGTCTTCGAAAGAAATGATTTATAGAAAAGTTAGAGGAAATTTTATCATCTTGAAACGTTTTTGCGTCATTTTTCTACAGTACTTACGGCTAACACGTTATAGAGAAAAACCAAAAAAAAAAAAAAAAAAAAGGTCAGAATATATACTGAGAATGTTTTTCCGTGTCTCCCGAGTTAGTACGGTCTGGGCGGTCGAAAACTTGCTTCTTTAACTGGTGTGCGGGAACATACAACATACCGAACAAAAAGTTTTTTATGGTCTTTTTCCAGATAATCCTTCTATTTCAGTAATTGCCGACTGGACTATTGAACCGCCACTTCATTCCAGTGTTGATAGTCTCGGCTTTTTAAAATACTTTACTTTTCGCTCTGAGGAAAGGCACTTAATCAGATATTAAAGAGATAACATTGTTAGGTGGTTATTTCTCGATGTTTCAAGATAATGTTAGTGGAGTATTTACTTTTTGTTATCTACTTCGTTTCTTTAAGCGATCGGTTTGGGAATTAGAACTTAAGAAATGTTCATTATGACGTATTACGTTCAAGTAGACGGGATATTTAGGCTCTAAAATTAAATATTTTAGGCACATAAAATGACCCTTAAAAAGCAAAAATTGGGAGAATAATTTCTTGAATTAGCCGCTAAAGTTGAATGGAAAAACATTTCATACAAATTTCATTACATTACAAACTATTTTAATTTAAGTATTTCTATGAAATATCGAAAACAAATACAGAAATAAAAATATTAATCCCCAAACTGTTAAGACAATTTCACTAAGAATCATTTTACAATAAAGAAATACATTTCCGTTTAGGCCCTTTTATACGGTACAGTTTTCATGCATATTTCGCGTACGACAAGCGTCAAGTCCAGACTGCACGATTTCTACATGAAAACGTTTGAGCATTTTCGATTGTTTTCAATCAGAAAAAGTATAATTGAACTCTAGCGCATCTAGCGGCGAAATTGTCTACTAACGGATTTGTTAACAGCGCAAATAGCCCATCGTCTTCAATTTTGTGGTTAGGTGCGATCGGTGCGTTTCTACGTGTTGAGTAGTGTATTCGAGTTCTCGGCTAGTGAGTTTATTTTTCTGCCTATTGCAAATGAGCGGTTATTGACTCTCACTTCTGCAGTCTAGACTTCCTCCACTCGGAACTTTTTTTTCTGCGCACATGATAAAGACTTCGCAGCCACAACCATGCTCGTAGCGGCAACGATGAAGGCCTTTCTATTTTTTTCTCCCCGTGTTGGTAGTTTAGAACGCACGAACACAAATGTCGCGAATGAATGTATTGGAACGGCGCAATTTGGCACTTCGTGAGCCGGCAGAGCCCCTAGCGGCGGCGTCTCGTGGCATCTCGTACAGAAAACTTTGCAGAAAACGACTTTTGGCTTTTATATTTCCGGTTTGGGATCTTGAAGTTTCTGTACAGTTTCCATATCAGAACGACAGTACGATATCTGAACGAAAACTGTACTTTGAAAAAAGGCCAACACTTGAGATCGTGATTGGTGTGTATTTTAATGATAGAAAGAAGAGCGAGTATTATTTGCTTCGTCCTCTTTTACGCAGATCGCAACCGGGGCATGCCGGTGCTTCAGTTCAATAGTTTCAGAATGGTTTCCTGCCCAGGAGAAATTTGGGGTTCTTCTCTGATGTTTCAATTTGAAGAATTTACCAAACAGACAATTTTAAGACTTTACTATATTAAATAATTATTTATGTATTTAGGATGTTAAGTAGATGTTTTTGCCTCGAGGGCAACGTACAATCCCCAGGACCTCTGGCTGGAAGAATGGACGAATATTATAAAGTTCGTGCGAAAATTCTCGAGGAAGTTAAGAGCAACAGACGTCTTTTCAAATTAAATCTAATTCCATTTATATTTCACATGAATTCATGTCATGCATTAATGAGCCTTTTATGGATGGATGTCTTATTAACATACAGCAATAAAATTATCCTTAGAAATAATATTTGTGCTAGAAATAAACACTTTGTTATGACTACCATATGTTGTGGCAGACAGCAAGCATCCTCTGCTAATGAACTTACCAGCGAGAACGTCTCCGATCATTTTGACATGAAAACTACTCACTGATTAATGACCGATGGTAGACGAAAACACAAGTCACTTTGTGCGGAAAGGACAAACACTTTTTCCTGGTCGCTGAGAGTTTCGCAATGCAATTTGCGAACGCCGATTACATAAATGAGTGGAAGGGGGAGCACACAAAGCATGTGGTGTCGGAAGGGAGAGCCACATTCGCCACGTGGACACAAACTGATCTCTGGGAATCGAAAGCTAAAAAATTGATTGCTATTAAGTTTTGACTACACTCTGTGGCATAACGAGATTTGGTGAAAATCAATGTTGAAGGTGGCGCATTCTATCACTTTTCCCTGTTTATTTCTGGTCGTAAATGTACAGAGAAAAGCCTTTGAAATAAGCGTAACGGTTTTGTATTGATTATCTAACCCCCACACTCGCATCGCGTTCTAACATACTACAAAAGCATTGACCTATGAACCGGATTTTCTCGTTTGACACCCCACTGCGACTTTGTTTGTAAACAAACACCTTCAGCTGTGCCAACTTAGAAAACACGAGCACCTGAGGACCCCACATAACCCCACAATAAATGTTGACTCACCTGGTGATTCCGGGACCTAGTGAATGTACGCGGAGGAGCGATGATGCAGTCAGGAATCGACGACTTGGTGAGAGCTGTTGCCGGTCGACTAAGCTGTGCGGCGGAAGCACGGTCCGCAATATATAACGGAGGCCACCTCCCTCCACGCGAACCGCCCGCGCGTGACGTCACCCGTCGCGGCCAACTTGCGAAGAGTTGCGTCAGGTGGCGGGGGAGACCCGGGGCCGCCCCGGTACGCCGCCCTGCTGCTGGCCCGACTGAGGAACATCGTGTTCAGTGTTTTCTTCACATCAACATATTTTTCCAGGAACATCGACCAAAAACATTCTCATGACCTAAATAAAATATCAAGAAACTATTTTTTGATGAATTGCTCAAAACCAACGGCAACTGACGTCTATCACGGTTGTCGATGCCCAGAAGGAGAGATTTCTTTATGGTAACTTTTTGGGGTTTGTCCAGAATGTCTCACTTTAGTATAATTTTATCAAAATATCTATTGTTTCTTGGGCAAATATACACGGCAAAGATAAAGAATCCTTCTTTACTTTCGATAAACAATATTTTTAGCATTTTATTTACACGTTACCAAGCAATGAAATATAACTCATTTATGTACAATAATTGAAATGGAAATAGGATGGAAAAATATCACTTCTTTTATCATATTTAAAACATTCAAGTTTTTAACATCGATGTTTTCATCGGCCTCGAAAACCTTTTGGTGATGTATCGAAATATTAATGTATCGATGTTTGGGTAGTATGGCGAAGTATTTTAAAGTGTCTCTCGAATCCCAGTCTGCATATCTCTAGGTATATTTCTCTCCTGTATCTTCATTACTCGATTCTCTTTTTTCTATGGCCTCTTCTACTCCTCCCCAGTAAGTCTAGGTCTTTCTTTCTTTGGATGGTAACTGGTTGTCATTTCTACAATATTTTCGGCCAACGTTTTTCGTTGATTCTTCTCATGTGCCCATACCATTTTAGTATTTTCACTTCTATGGTGTCTCTTATATTAAAACTTACTTCCGCTTTACGTTTAGTATCTACGTTCTTAACTTTATCCATTAAAGTCAGTCCGCAACTACGGCGCCTGCTGTCCATTTCCTTTGTTGTCAATGTTTTCGATCTTTTTTCCGCCGTAGACATGAAGGGTACAAGAATAACATCAAAGACGATATTAGGAAACTGGATTCTATTTCCAAACATAATTGAAAGATCTCACAATTTTGATTTTAAAAACCAGAAAATTCTTCACTGTAAGAATAGAAAAGGAACCAGGATTTTTTCTGAAACTTTATTTATAGAATTACATAAAACAATAAATTCAAATGTTGAATGCAATATATTTATTGCTGCTTATGAGTAAATAAGAATGAACCTAAAAAAATCTCAAAATTGATATTAGCGTGAAATTAAGATGAGGTGTGTCTCAATTTCTATTTATTTCATCTTGTACAATTTACTTCATACAGAATTTGTATAATTTTAATGCTATTAATAATTATTGTTATAATTTTGCACCTGATGAAGCAGACACAACAATCTTAGAAACCTTGTGCCATTCAATTAAAAAGTATTTAAATTGCCTGAATATAAATAACGAAAATTAGAACCCATAGTGACGATCATTTTTGCCCTCGGAACTGGGATGGCAACCCCTTGCGTGGCTGCAATCATCGAAACGTTACTTGCCTTTTCGTGCTTTTACCTTTACGTTTTCTGATTGGTGGAAACTTTGGGGAAGTTTCTTGAATGTAGCACGGAGTGGGGGAAGGAAGAAGCAGTAAGGGAAATGCCATTCTGGTTGCTGAAAGATAATATATTCAGGTCAGGGTTTGGTGGAGGGAGAACGTTCTTCTTGAAAGCAACGTTTCCCTTGCAAAGCTGTCAAATAAAATTACAGCACCAAAAATTCAAAAATACAAATCCGTTAATCACAATTCGTTTCGACCTGATGAGAGTGACTTGTTTGTATTTTCTAGGCAAGTTGAGGCATGATTATCCTCATTTGGTACTTTATTTCAAACTGTAATTTGAAACTCTATCGCGATCTGACATATTTCATCGACAATCTTCACTGCTGGATGAGACATCAAGCCCAGTTCATCCAAGTCTGTAAACAAAATTATATAAAAACTTCATGTTTCAATTGAAATAATACATGTCAGTTGTAATTTTTTTTTAAAATTTAATAAATAAAAGTCACAACCTTAGACATAGAGAAACCAGAAAGTGTTACCAATGTGATCTGTACTTACATTATTTTTTCCGACGAATTGGTAAACGAACAGCTATGTATGTATATGGGGTAATATGTTTTATTGTTCAAATGTATGCACTAATTTCCGCTCATAATAAATTGAAAGTTTCTCTAAAGAAATAAATAGATAAGAAATGTGTTATTCGTGACATTGTAAAACTAGTGAAAACTTCCTGTCAATGAATTCCTAAACGAATACTTATCACCTGATGAATATTTTCAATCGTATCTATATCTTACGGGAGGAAATTAATCTACGTCAATGTGATTGTTGAAAGCCATAGCAACACAATAGCTTGTCGTAGGAGGTCCTGATTACCTCTCTCTGAAACATCGCCTTTATCTGTCTTCACTCTATTTTAACAGAGATGACCCAGATAATGTGTAAATACTGACTCCGCGTTTTATTTAAGAAGGCGTCATTTAAGAAGTTGTTAGATGGCTCCCTTCAATGTTCTTTCTGATAAGTTAATAGGCACGTCTCTCCAAAATGATGTATATTATTTTTACCAAATATGGAAATGAATGTGAAATTGTCATACATTACTAGAGTAACAATTTATTTTATCAAATTTTTATCATATTTCATTACCACTTCACGGTGTAAATTTGGAATATCAATTTTTTTTGTAATTTTAAAAATTTCTTTTTTAATTTGTTCATCCTTTTGTTCAATTTGTAATTTTCAAAAACATGTCAATTTCAGTTATATTTATCTTTTATACAAATCATAATTTAGGTAGTCTTTTTTATGGAATTTTCTTTTACAGTAACAGTTCAGACGCGAAGCTCTTCAGTTGATTGCCCGAGTAATTTTCTACCAGCAAAGTGCCAAGGGAGCAACTTGTTGTCACCCCCCGGCTAGTAATTTTGTCAGCGAAAAACCTTCAACAGAGATTATTGTATTGAAACACGTCATAATTTAAAGAATGAAACTGTTTAATGGGGAGTGCCGTAGAGTTGTTAACAAGACATAAAAAACAACATAAACTACATGGGCGATGAAACGACACGGTGATGAGTCCCTACAAGAGAGGGGAGGGTACTGTCATACATAGAGTGCGCCGGCGAGTTGCAGACAGCAGGGTACACAGGCCAAATTTGATTAACGGGCGCCAAGCGCGTATTTTACCTGTCTTGTTCCGGGTTTGAGAACCCCAAGGTCAGGGCGTTCTGGGTCGAAGGAATGCATTTGTCAACTAGCTAATGTAATAATACACATGGTATTTAAAAAAATGTAACAGTCTTAAGTGACGGAATCACGTTTATTAACTTAAAAAAATCTCTATCTCTAAACGTGAATATTAAAATTCCGAACTGTAGCTTCACGAATTCCCATATGTAATATGTCTTCATTGTTAAAACAACAAAAAAAGTTTATAAAAATATTACTCTCTTTTTGGCTGAATGTTAAGTTTTAACATATCAAAATATCCCCGATATCCGTATCACATTAGCCCTCTTAATCGTTTCATCGTAGTATCCCCCCCTTAAAATTTTGGTTGTATATGTCGTGGCACGATTAATGTTTCGAATTCTTTTAACGCAGAAAACTTGATTAATTCTTTCTGAACCCAGTTTCAAAATTGTCAATAATGATGAAGTGAGGTGAAAAGATTCCTATTTCAGCGGAAAGGTTTTTGACTGGAAATATATTTCGGCTTTGTTTTTTCCCCAAAATACTGTAACCTTTTAGAGAACAAGCAATATGGTCATTAATGTTACAAGATATTTCCTATTATTTGTTATTTTTTGTTAATTTTGAATATCAATAAGCAATAATTCTTAAATTGTATTATATTAGCCCCAATGTTATGCTGTGTCACATTAACACCGAATAACCCTAAACTAAACCCTCGTAATATTTTTCATCGCAATGCAAAGTCACTGTTAATGCCATGAATTAGGGCGTTGTTTCAAATAAAAAATGTAGTTTGGAAAGTAAATGTCATCAAATAATAAAATGAATCATAATATAACTTCTAAGTGATCGGATTGAAAACGTCTGGCATTCTATTTCAGGAGTAGTGGAGGTGCACGACTATTACTATATTGCGGAGACAGAAGAGATAAATACTTGCTATACCTGCATAATCTGTCATATTTTTACTGATTTATATTGAAAAATTTAATCTATTGCATGGGAGGTTGCTATATGGAATAATTTTGTAATGATAACATACCTGTAGCTGTGCTCACAATTTTTTGTTTTATTAGAACGATTTAATGCTGCGTTTATCTTATCATCATCCATCATCATCATCTTACGCCACGTTCATCAGAATAATGCAATAGAATTTTTTTTGTTTTGTTTATTTCAAGTCGCATCGACAGCTGGGTCATTAGCGATTCAGAAAATATACATTACAACATAAATACATACAGATTCATTATATACATAAATACATACATACATAAATACATACAAATTTTACAGATTCATTATAAAAATACGGTTGAACAGATTGTATACAGGATAATAACATGCACATGGAAAGAGAACAAGTGACTGTCATGTCGAACATCTTTAAGAGTTGTCAGGTGACGAACCACTTTTTCTGGGTCCAGTATTGTATACGAAATTGGCCATAAAATTCAAATTTGGCTGAATATTCCACTCTCCTTATAGAATTGTATAATTCTTCCTTGATACAGATTCAAGTTTACATTCCCAACTTGTTTCGTTGAGATACCTCTGCCTGTTGTGTTGGAAAATAGGGCAATGATTGACTATGTGGGACAGAGTCCAAGCCGTATTGCACTGGTCACATGGTGGAGGATTGGATCTGCCAATCAAATATAGATGGCTTAGCTTACAGTGACCTGTTCATGTTCTCGTGATGGCCACTTGTTCCTTTCCATTAAGCTTTTTATTATGCTTAAGACTTTGAAAATTGATTACTTACTTATGAAGGTCGCTTCTTTTAATCGTAGTCCATATGGAGAACCATTTTTCTTCTGATATTTTTCCAATATATTTCATTAGATCTTGGAATGTATTCGAAATTGTCAGTACAGTGTTTGGGATATTAGTTGTACTTCCACTAACTCCTCTGTCAGTTTCCCTCTGCATTTCTGTGTCTTGATTCATATCCCATACCAATATTACTTCTTTACCTGACGTGTTAATGTCATGATACAGTTCTTGGATTGTAATAATCATTTCACTAAGAGTTTCGTTATTGTTGATGATTTTTATTGCAATGCAGGAATTTGAGTGTAAACTGAACTTTGAGTGGTTGATATTTTTGATAAGTTTCATAGCGGTCAAGATGACGCATAATTCGGCAGTAAGATGGCTTGCATAGTAGTTAAGCTGGTGTTTGACCGATACATCTTTCGTTACCATTGTTGCTTCTGTTCCTTGTGTATTTTTAATTGCTTTGGCATAAACTGGATAAAACATGTCGTAATGGTTGGTCAGTCCAGAGTTTATTTCAGATGTTCAATTTCCTTGATGAGCGCCTGATGATAAGTCTAATGAAATATCCCAGATTATCCAAGGAGGAATTTTGTAATTTTTCTTCTTTTCTACTTTTCTGTGATCGAAATTAAGTTCTCTAAGTACTTTTCTAGTTTTTGCATACAAAGGCATAAAATGCGAATGCTCTATGTTCTCTTGTTGTTTAGGATATATGTCCTGTACTCTGCGTATATATGCATATATCCTGTACTACGTGGCTGCTTTTAGAGCATATTTGATTATTAGTTCCTCTGCGACGAGATATTGTGTGTTCATTTGCTTCAATTTGTATGCTTCCGATGGAACTGGTATGAAAACATCCGGTGCATATCCGGAGACCTTGATTGTGGACTGTATCCAGTTTTTTGAGGTCACTTTTACCAGTAGATTTGTATATTATTGATCCGTAGTCTATTTCACAAGTGCTTTGTCTGCTAGTAATAACAATTGTCTATCTGCTCCCCAGTTGTTGTGTGCCAGGCATTTAAGAATGTTGATTCTCCTTTTACATTCATAAGTAGTATTCAATATGTGCAACTTCCAGGTCAGTTTAGTGTCGAAGTGCATTCCTAATATTTTGTTACTGGTGACAAAGCTCAGGATCTGATTACCAATTTTTAAGTGTAGGTAAATTGTTAATGTTCTTCTTTGAAAATATAATACATTCCGTTTTCTGACGTGCAAATTTAAACCCTGATTTGAGTGACCATTCATAAATATTTTTATTTATTTTAAAATTTAATGCGGTTTGCATAATTTCTTGACTTGAGTTAATATTTCTTATAGAGCATAGTAATATCATGAGCGTACTTCCTAATGATAGTGGGTGGTTTAATTTTTTCGTCCGCGTCATTTGCAATAGAAAATTTTTCGCTCAGACTTTCCTGAGTAATCTACGACTATGAACTTAATTTCCTGGCATTATTTCACTTCTATTTTCAATATAATGGAAGCAACCACTAAAGGTATCTAACATGGAATTTTTCCAAACTAAACTCGTTCATCCATTGACAAGACACTGAATGTTCCGGTAATAATGATATCATCACTTAAAACATAATAATATCTCAAAATTTCTATGAACCGTAAGAAAGAATTTGAGAGGCGAGCGTGAGGTGAACATTAAGAAAAATTCCATCTTGTTGAGTGATTGATTCGTGTTTCAGCGCGTCAACTACTTAGGTCATTATTCCCGTACGTGTAGTGCGTGTTTTCTCTCGGGAGATGGCGATGATCTTTTGGATGGAGAGACCTGGCCCCGGCCTACCGTCGACTAGCGGGGTTTTCCCCTCAATCAGGGATCTCCCACCAGCGGGGCACCGCCCCAGCCGGGACAAGCTGTAAGCTCCCGACCGGTGTCCCAGCATGTGTGGTAGTGTAGTGCATGTTAGTGTAAGTGTGTGTGTCTAAGAGGAGAGGAGAGAACAAGGAAGAGGAAGGAAAGATCGCGCGCGGTCCGTGGCCCGGCTCCGGCATTCGCCTGGTGTTGATCAGAGAAACCACGGAAAACTACCGACCAGAGCAGCCGGCCACTAGAATTCTCCTCCAGACAGCGACTGAATTCGACTTAGCTGACAAGCTAGTGTCGAAAATCCTGCCGCCGTTGAGACTCGAACGTAGGACCTCCCGGTCAGAGGGACTGTAGTGACATCTGGTTGATGCACTCCATCTTGTTTCATGTGATTTAGAAAGATTATGATTTTTTGGCTTGCTTTTTCTCGTACCTCTGTACCAGTGTTCCTGAACGTCTGTGGTGACTAGATGACGTCTGTTCAGGATATCCTCAGAGACAAGGAGAGTTCTTTACATGCATCCGTCTTGAGTTTAGTTACGTAATATTTCCTTCATAAGGAAGGTACACATAAGTGAACTACTTCTAAAGCAATGTCTTTTTTGTTAAAAATGGCCCAACATATAGGTAGAATTCTATAGAGCGTCCAAGCATTTGATTGCAGTACAGAGCTTATGGAGAACAGCGTTGTCACTTCTCAGCAGCCTGGAGCAAATTAGAAGACCACTTGAATGGAAATAATTTCAAAACATGTTAAATAGATGGCTTAATATTAGAAATTAAAGATTTTTGATAAAAAAGATGTATTATTTTTATTAGAATTATTATTAAAAAAACAGACCTTTAAATGAGAGTTAAAACTGAAATATCAATAGCAAAACAAGTCCAAATCCAGTTGGAACATTGTTAATTCATCACATACTGACGAGGCTTGAATTGTTTTGCGCGAATGACATCGATATCAAGGTCAATATTGCTAATTTTTAGTCCCAAGTCATTTTATACGTCCAATACATCCACTTTTCTATGTAAAATAAAGGGAAAATGCTCATTCACAAAGGTGAGATGATGTGGATGGTATCAAATACTGCAAGGGTTTGTGCGGACAATGCATAATATTCTTTTCGAACACCCAGCTAATAATTCGTCACCTATTTGCATTTGAAAGCACATTTTACGACAACTACTGGTTGAATGTCTTTAGCATTAATATTATTAACTGTAAAATTTCTAATTCATTTTTATAAATGTTTAAATGCATTTCTCTGTTTTTAATAAGTGAAATTCAAAAATAAATACTCTATTTTTCCTTTCACATCACCTGTTGAGAATCGCTGATCACTTAACGACACGAAATGTTCGTTCGGAGCGCACGCAATATTGTTTTTATTACCGTCTAACTCAAGAACCATGATTCATACAGAAATGTGGTTGGTCTCATATCAAAATTTGGACTTCCCTTGTCATTTTATCCGCTGGGTGTTTGTGCTTTTCTGCAATAATAAAAAAGTTTCTCGCATAGTGAAAATTTAAGAATGTCAAAATGTAGAAATAAGCATTTGTCTATCGTTTATAATTAATTTCATGGAAATTAAACCATAAAGCTAAATTACAAAATAGCCATCACATTCATAAGAGTTCTGGGAATAAATGGTAAAAAACTCAATTGTCTAAGATTAACACAACTGAAGTTATCGTTGAATGAACTTGTTAAGTATTTGCGCGTGAAACAAAATGGACGAGTCAAATAACCCCGAGCCTCCTGAATCGGCAGCACAGCTTGCGGTAGAAAGAGAGAGTCTTATGTAAAATTGTATTGGATAGAAAGAGAGGGCAATACTCCATAAGGCGCCGTACTGCAATCAAATGTTTGGATGCACAATAGGTCTTACCATTTCTGAAATTTCTCAATCCTGATGAAGGCCAAACCCAATTGTTCAAAACGTTGACACCTTTTCAATTATTTTGTAATTATTTAAACTGGTTCAACTCTAATTGTTTGTAATAGTGTGCTCTAAGTTGCCAAATTTCAATGTAAAGTAAAACGCAAAAGCAGACGTGTAATAACATTTAATTTACTTTCACAATTCTAATGAAACTGCAAAAGTGACAGAAGTTTATAATCGTTCGACATATCTTTAGAATGGATGGAGAGAGTTATGAAAGACCTGATCTTCGTATAATACTTACGGGAGAAGAAGCCCCCTATAACCTGAATGCAAAAGGTAAAAAAATAATACCAATAAAAAGAACTATGGAAACAAAAATATTTACAAAGAACATTTTTAAAAAAATGTTCTCCAGAGCAGATGAGAAACGAAACTGGTAAAAAGTTGTCTGAGAAACGAATGAAGAAACATAGTAATGTTGGAGGACTGTTGGAAAGAGAGGAAGAGAAACGACAACAAAGGGGAACAAATTGAAAATAGCACATGGTTCCTAGAAAGCCTCAATAAATCGCCACACTTACATGATATTCCATTGCTTTTCTGAGCTTCGAAACTGCAGTGTTCAAAGATTAAAATAATCTTTTAATTCGTGAAAAAATGGAATTATTCTCGAGAAATGTAAATTGTAGTTTAAGGTATCAATGCCAATATTATGTGAAAGTATTTGAACAAGATGTATACATAATTGGGAGAAAAGAAGCGGACGTGGTTGGTAAATGTCAGATTTTAGTATCATTTACATTTCAGCCGCGGTGTGTATAACATTATTTTGTATGTTTACCTCTTAAAGAAGCGATTTTTGGACTGTAATAAAACGTGTACTAGGCCTTTGTCCACAGTTATTATGCACGATTATTAACTAGTTTTATGACAAAAATTTTCATTTATTGTAGGTATGTGTCATGAATTGGAGTTTGATTCGTATTAATGAATGGTGAATTGTTCCCTTTATTATAATATGTTAGTAAACTTCTTTTATCACGAATTTGTTCTATTTTTGTTGTAAATTCTAAAATCTAAAATTGTAACATCTAGCTTTTTGGAATTGTAAGTTGTTTTTTTTAATATTACAGCGTATACTTGATGATGAGGCCACAATGTGTCCCGAAACATTCAGTATTTGAATGTCTGCCTAAAACATAGAGGTGTAACAAAGGAAATAACAGATAAAACAGGCACTCATAAAGAAACTTACTCATAAAGAAACAAAGTACTAAAACTCACTTTGATTTCAAATGTGAACATTGATAGTCTCATTATCATTGTTGTCATCGGAAGTGATCCTTGTCTTCAAGTTTGTCTTGAACACTACTCGTCGATTTAATATGTGTTATGTAAGGGTATTCTTATCAGACTAGTTGCAAAAAAACATTGATCACAGGTTTCAAGAACAGAGAAACAGTAGGTTTAAGGGACGAGTGTACAGACAACACTTTTATTTGTATTTGTCTGTGTTCACAAGAAGGGAATAGTAAATCAAACATTTTATAACCAGTCATTTTACAAACGTTAACTTTAATGTTAACTTTTTAAAACAATTATTTATTTTAAGTCGCTTTTAAACTTCTTGGTCATTAGCGACCTCAGTTCCATAAGACAATTAGATCACACGTAACATACAAACGTTAGCTTTTTTATTATATTTTAAAACAAATATTTTTATCAGTCTAATTTTAAAATTTTAACACAGTATGGAAGAAACTGTACATCAGTCTCTGTGACTCTCTTTATAAAATAATTGCCTTCTATTGTAATTGACCCACGAAGCATATCATTTATGGTATACAACATATGATAAAAATAAATGAATGGATTGTTGTATTACTTCCCATATTTATATACATAATATTTTTCTGTGTATTGCATGTTGGAAGTGCGGTGTTGATTGAATCTGAAAAAATATAAAAACATCATTAAAATTAAATACTTTTCCGCGTTCATTGGGATTTTTTGAGTCAGCTTCATCAAAACTTTAGAAAATATTCCCATAATTAGAAAACTTAGTTTATTCGCACTCAAAGATTAGAAGTTATCCCTGTAGAATTTAACCCAAAAATGGAATTACAATTTGTTAGATATAGCCAGGAATCATCATATTACTATAATCAATGAATTTTTGTCCTGGACACTTCCCAAAAGATTCACCTTTCTTGACATAGTATTCGTCTTAAATATGACGTACTTTGGTGTAGTACATCATTCTTCAGGTATTTCGAGGAGAAAGTACGTTCCAGAATCCGCCTTTCACCATCATATTCAAGCCCTTTTCAAACTGAACTGGTCTGACGGTCTTATCAGATGGAAGGATTTTGAAATTAGCCAGGAGGTGAATCAAGGCAAGTTTAACTTCCAAGAGAGCCAAACGTTGACCTGAAAAAGTAAATAAATGATTTCAATGTTAATAATGCTTCGTGATCAATAAGTAACCTACATTCGACCACATATTGGATGACTTATAAAGCGTAAATTGTTAATGGTTTTTTGTTTGACTTTAGAAAGTTAAGATAACCGAATTTCAGTAATACATCATTTTATTTCTGTAATGTATTACTTTTTTTAAATTCTCGGCTCAAAATACTATACTTACGAAGTATTGGATTCGATACAAAAAATTAGACGTCAAGTGTTTGATAGTGAAATCAGTTTTCAGTGTCCCTTGTGTGTGTGTACAGATATGTCGAAAGGTGGATGTGTGTCAATAATAAGTTGGATCAATTAATTTATTCACTTCGTACACACATCAGAAGTAACGTGCTGTTCCAAATATCATTAAGAAATTTTCATCTATTATAATAAATTACATTCCTAGTATTTTCTTACGAGGTAATATTGAAGAAATGGGTAAAAGGGACAAACTCCCAAAATATGATTTTGATAGTTTTAATAAATAATCAACGATATTCTTGGACAAATTGAGACTGACACAAATGCTGAAAATTGGTTCAAATATAGATTTGGAAAGTATTTGTGAGAATTTGAAAGAGAGGATTCATCATGCAATAGTAGAAGGAAACCTTGAAACGAAAAAAAAATAACTGTTGGTGGGAGTAAAATCTAGAACCACTGGACTAAAGAAAACAAATATTTGTATGAAAGATGGCTGTCAATCCATGTTGCTCTGGTCTTCCGCCATAATGCTCCGGTCAGAACTGCTTATATGAAACAAGTAAATTTTGTCAAAAACCATGTTAAGCAATGGATTAATATTGGAACCCTTTTTATAATGGAATTGGTAGGTATATAGGAAGCTCACGATCACGAAGGGTCTGGAAAACTACTTCAAAATTAAATCCAAATTGGAATGTAAAAAGAGTTCCGACTCAGATTAGTCTCCAGCAACGAAAGAACAATATTGTAAGTTGCTCACAGAAGATATATCTGAATTGTGTCATGTTAGTTACAATAGACATGTAGAATTTATGTCTGTTATCTATCACAACGCAAGAAGTGATACAAGCTTTTGAAAAATGATGAAAGGGAACAAGTCAACTGACCCTGGAGGCTTCCCTATCGAGCTAATAGCATGTGCACGAAGTGTGTAACAAGTCCTTTCCCTGAAGAATGGACAATACATTTATTAGATCCTCTGATGAAAAGGAAACAAAAAAATTGTTTCTATCAAGTAGTAGCTACATTGGGGAGGCTGTATGGATGAATTTTGACTCAATGACTGGATCGATTTCCCCCCAGGTCAGCGGTAAATATGGCGGGAGACCCTGATGAGTCCCTCAGGCACACAGGAGGAATGGGGCAAAACGAAATGGAAGCCCCGACCTAATATAAAGAGGAATTATCTAGTACGAGAAAGTTTTTGTCACATTGTAGCTCTACTAATTTCTTCTTCGAAGTAGATGTATCTCCAGTTTGCGATATTCTGTTTTTCCCCTTCTTTCAGTAGACGTCCACATGGAGGCATCTCGAAAATTACCTCGCACGAGGTGTGCGTAAATGGGGAAGTAATTATTTGTGATCACATAGCTATTCCCTTGTAGTGTTGGTTTTAGAAATGGGCATGATTTCTGCAAAAGACGGATTTGCTTAATTCACTATCATCTCCGGTGATTATGAGACCACGGGACGTAATCTCCTCCTCTGATTTGCGTCATATATTTAATTCTCCACACAGCGGATGAACAAGTAACTGAAAGAGGATATAGTCTTACCGCAAGCGTAAATAGAATTGTGAAACAGGATTAAATGATACAGCAAGAAATATTTCAATAGGTTGAATTACATATAATTCCAATTACACAGGCACACCAAAAAACGTTGACAGTCGTGTATGTCGACGCGCTGAATCTGAAACCAGAATTGCGCCACCACTCTCCACTTTTTTATCGCGAAAAAACACCGAGAAATTGTATTTTTTGTTTTCGGAAGTTGTTGTCAGATCCGAAGACATGACACATGTTTCTCTATCGACTCTATCTGTACATCGACGCACTGAAACGGAATCTGATGACAGAATTCCGCCAAATTTTTTTTAATTTCAAAAAACCACCGTGAAATTTACAATCTACAATTTCACGATGTTTTTTTGCGATTTGAAGACAAACGGAAGGTGGTGGCAAAGTTCTGGCTTCAGATTTGGATTCAAAGCGTCGACACATCTATACATACATGCGTTAAGCCTTCGGGCCTACCAGCATCCCCAGAAACCAAAAATACAATTTCACGGTGTTTTTTAGCGATTAAAAATAATTAGAAGCTGGTGGCTCCATTCTTGCTACAGAATCGGATTCTGCACGTCATGGTACGTAGAAAAGCACATGTCAAGTCTTTGGATCTGACAACTTTTTTTTCCATCGAGAAAAAATATAGGTAGGTTTTAAAGTAACATTTAGTATCACAATGTGTTTTTATTACATTATATTTAATGTAATCCTAAGTACATCTAGACTGCGTCATATAATCGTCATCAAAATACATTGTGAAAACTGATCCAAACAGGGTCAGGCACAACCTCATTTGAATCAGGAAATCTCGTGGATATAATCGGGAAAATGGTATCCCCCGCAGACAAAAATGTGCCGCGTGTGATTTCGTTGCGTTGTGAATGGTTTGTTTAACATGCTACTAATAAGTCATGTACAACATTTTAATTTTAGTTTTATCGCAGTCAAGCCGCCTTGACAGCTTGTTTAAGAAAAGCTACTTGTACCGTTTACCACAAAAAAGAAAAATGTCGAAAAATAAAGTTCAGCAATCGAAATGGCGTGAAATATGACCTAAGTCAAGCATACATTAAAGAAAATTTAAAATATACTTATTACTTGGAAAAAATATGAGAATGATCTAGAAGGCTTAAGAAGTACTACGATGATTTATGAATTCAATAATGTATCAGTAAAAATCTAGATAATTAGTAAATAAGTAAATATGAATCAATAAAAATAATAACTATTATGTATAGTCTACACGCTCGTTATTAACTGAACAAACCGTAGAACGCACAAGTCGAATAATAGGCAACGAAAGCTCATACCGCACATTTCTGTTTACACGAGATATCGTTTTCCCGTCCACATCCCCGGGATTTCCAATGACAACCGGTTTGTGCAGATGCGTTTGTGGTAGAACATGAGCATCTGAACGGGCGTTAACTCTTTCACTCACGCAATGTCTACTCACCTATGCAGAGTCGCGGGCCCGCGCCGAAGGGCATGTAGGTAAAGGGCTTGATTTTGTGCTTGTTCTCGTCGCTGAAGCGCTCGGGGTCGAAGTCGTCGGGGCGTGGCCAGTGCGCGGGGGTCGCGCTGGAGGGCCAGCACGGGCAAAATCACTATGTCGCCCTTGCGCAGGCTGACGGGGCCCCTGGCGGCGGTGGCCGGCAGCGTCGCGTTGCGCGTGCACACGCGGTCCGTGGCGGTCAGGGCGGGGTACAGGCGCAGCGTCTCTGCGCACACCCACCCGCACCCGTTCACGCGTGCGCACCAGCCCCACTCACACTCACTACGCCCATCGGCACACATCAGGTCCACTCAAAACACTACGCGCTCTCATTCATGCACATGTGACGTCGTGGGAATACTGCGGTTTAATCGCAGACCTGTAGCATTAGCTGTATACAAGTGTATACGCAGCTTTTAGCTGTATTCAAGTGAATTATTAACAGATGTGTACAAATCAATAGTTAACAACTGCTCTGATAGTCCCCTTTCCCTTGATCGTAGGAGCGATCCTTATCCCATTGAAGATCGGCCTGATTCGTGGCCGTCGCCATTCCTTAGCGAGAGTACGCAGATAGCGTAATGCCCCGTGATTGCAGTCACACGTGGCGTCCCGACAAATGGGTTGCCCCATGAGCATAGCTCGTCTCCGCACCAACCTGGGCGTACGTTTTACGCATCCGCATCGTTTTCTCACAGCTCGGCGCAGCTCAAAACCCACCCCTTCGCTTGCACGCTCGCTTATATACTGCCCACCCACGTGACACACGGGACGTTATCTTGTGTTCGCGTGGCGACTCACGCTCCGTGACCGCCGTGCTGTCACGCAGTTTTGGGCATCCCTTCCCAAGGATTCCTGGAAGTTCCCAAAATACCTCGGAGCGCCTCCGCCCCAGCTCCCGTCTGGTCTGTTCAAACTCTACTCGCACCACATGACGTCTGAGCCAGCTTAATCCTTCACGCGCGCCAACATGGCGCCCGTCTTCCTGCTCACGAGGTTCGGTTTGCAATATGTTACACACACCATGCGTACAAAATCACACCAAGCCCACTCAAAGAAGCCACGCCCACTCACACAAACAACGCTCACTCACATAAGCACACACAATGGCCACTCACAAATGGCATGACCACTCACCGTCATCACAGCCACTCGCTCATTCCCACTATGACCACATACTCATCCTCCCCATGTCCTCACATATACTCCACGCCCACTCACACTATGCGCCCTCGCACGCCACACCGACTCACAAGACTCACCCAAAGACCCACTACATCTTTTCTCACACTTCACACCCATTCACGCACATCACGCCCTCCTCGTTTACACACAACTCGCACATAAGCACATAGCGCCTTCCTCCATGCACACCTCGCCCGCAAACTCCACGCCCTGTCACACTCCTTAAACACTCCATGCCCTCTCACTCACACATACCACGACCAACCAATAAACACCGTTCCCGTGTATTGTACTCTTCTAGAATACATTACTAGCTAATAGTAAAGAAAGCAAAATATGAAAAAATACATTACTACACATATGGAACAATTTTATTAAAAATGTACGTACCATTGATAACCATATCCAAGTACTTCATGCCTTGTACCACCTCGTAAGTGAGTTTACCGTCTGTTTTCTCCATTGCATCGTCGATTTCCTTTTGTAGTCGCTCCTGGCACCAAAGATGACTTGAAATGGTCAGCGAAGAAAAGCACAGCGCTGTTGACACTGTTTCAAAACCGCCGAAAAAGAAAATAACAGCTTGTGCGATAATGTCTTCGTCGGTGAGTTCTGTAAAAGAAAAATGCATTGAGGTGGTTAGAAAAATGGATTTTTGTATGGGTACTGTGAGATGTTTCCTGAAATGAGCGTCATTAAATGTTAATGTAATAAACTACGATGATATCTAAAAAAAA
Source organism: Acheta domesticus (assembly GCA_031308135.1). NCBI lineage: Eukaryota > Metazoa > Arthropoda > Insecta > Orthoptera > Gryllidae > Acheta > Acheta domesticus. The sequence goes on along the minus strand of JAHLJT010004567.1, from coordinate 125,474,766 downwards.
GTTCTTGCGAAGCGCAAAACTACGTTGTAACTAGTAGAATGAAACTTCTAAGTTACAGCTCGTATATCATATTCTTAATCTGAGAGTTTTAATAGAGTGTGTTAACACACCGATGAAGGTCTCAAAAAGAATTTCACCGGCAGAATTTCTAGTTATTCTATAGACAGAAAATAGAGGCGACTCAGTATTGTCAGTAAGCCTCCTCCCCCATGCATATCCCACCCCAACACATTCTCCTTCCCAGGTCTACGACATCGATTGTTTCCCTCCCCCACTATTGAAAAGACTCCACCACGCCGCGCCGGGTTAAGGCCGTAGTGGCTTCGGATGTTAATTCCTCGGAGCGCGACGACTGTGTTTGGTGCCAGAAAATAGGAAAGGACACGCCACCCGTGAGTGGATCGTGGTGAATTCTCTTTTAACAGAGAAATTGTTGATTCTGTCATGTCGAATCCTGGCTTGATTTTTGTCTGTCATAGTTGAGATCAAATGTGCTTAATACGCAAAATTTTATTTGCCGAAACACACTGTATGTTACTCCAAATAAACACTCATATCGGGACTCATTCGGGTGTCGCGTGCTCTGAGGAAGTGGTCTGCCCTCAGAAGGTAATCCTAGATCAGCGCTCGTCGGTACGTCAGAACTGTACATATATGATGAATGCGACGAGATGTTCAATTTAAAACGTTTTAAGTATGTGGAAAATTATATATTTTAGTTTGCCAGTAAAGTCCTGTTTCGACGGTTACATCTACTTTTAAACCACATATGAATCCAGCTATTCATTTTTCGCTGAAAAAAAAGGAAAGCAGGATTTATCACAGCACAACAGGGAAGTTCCATATAAAATGACATTGAGCCGTGTAAAATTTCTGTGGGAATGAAGAGAGTGATTCCAACAAGCACAGTTCAGAAGACTAGAACAGGGGTCAAAGGAATCAGTTGTCGCCAATGTCAGGGAAGGAATCGTTGGAACCTACCATCGGTTTCGGTTCCGGCGGTAAGCGCTAGTTTGGGCCCAAAACCATGTCTATCTTTCAACGAGGTCGGGGTACCAAGTAGAACGAGTGATGTGTATTTCAGGCTGAGAAGGGTAAGGTAAGGTAAGGTAAGGTTAAAGACATAAATATTGGAGGAAGTATTGTAATAGGCGACAAAAGGCAAACACATGATCGGGAGAGATAGACATAGAGGTTCTGGATAATGAATCATGATTTCAGCGATACGTGATTCAACTTGAGATTTTTCCCTTGGATTCAACGATTTATTCAACAATTATTTAGAATTCTAAGGTAGTCGGGTATGCTATTTGTTGCAGCGTAGCACCGAGCACTCATTCGTGCTGTAATTGGCGAAAACTGCTTCCTTTTCCCTCCTGCACTTCTCCTTTGTGTTTGTGCAAGTTTTCCTGGAACATCCGTTAGTTCCGTGGCTTGCGCACTGACTTCGCTTGGCGGCGTCGATCTCCTCTGCCTCGTGCGCGTCCTGGGCTTCCACCTGCAGCTGCCCCTCGCGTGCCTGCTGCAACAGCTGCAGGAGGTCCGGCCGCACGACGTTCTTCTGCTGGCGCTGGCGCATGGCGTCCGTCACCAGCGCGCTGAAGAAGGACACCGCCCTGGGCTCCATCGCGCGCACCTTCAGCAGCTGCGAACGAGCAACAGGGGCTCACCGTCTGCCCGCATGGAACGTTAGGGGCAACGCGATTGAATAAGTATTTAGGGTTTCCAGGTGCGTTGTCTGTTGTTTTTTTAAAGCTTTTTTTTACTTTTAACTTTGGGATAACGGTAGGGGAACACGTGCTAAAAACATACACAAACATCCAAGCCCGGGGTGGGATTCGAACCTGTGGCCCTTCACGTGGTGGCCACTGTGATGGTGTCGTGGTGTAGTGGGCGTTTTATCGCGGGCGTGGCCGCAATCTTCCTCCACTGAATGGCGAGATCTGGCACCCACCTACACGGCGGCTTACGGGTTTCCCCATCCAAGTTTCTCCCACCAGCGGGGCAACGCTCAAAAAGCTCTACGCTCTCGATTGGTCTCCCGATATGTATGGTAGTGTAGTGTATATAAGTATAAGTGTGTGAATGTAAGGGGTTACAATGGGACAAGGAAGAGGAAGGAAAGGTTGCGTGCGGTCTGTCTTTTGTTAGAGCACTGCTCCGGTATTGGCCTGGTGTTGATCGGAGAAACCATGAAATGGTCAAAGCGAGCGTTCCAGATGTAGTATTCACAACGTCTTAGAATAAATGTTACCAACTTCTAGAATGATGTAGATGGGACGAACATGAGAACATTTTGCTAATCAACATGTGAGAGTAAATTGCTTATTACGAAGTTACACATGCAATATTTGCTCATAAATGAAAGGCGCCTCTTCGTGGCCGATATAGGACAGATATACAAACTCTCTGTGACTGCGATGAAACGTGTTCTGCGAAACCCTGGTGCATGAGAATATGCCTAACAATCAAGCGCAATTGTCATAAGTGTGTTACGAGACATCCTACTACATCTTCATTGGTAAAAAGTTACCATCTCCTATTCCTCTACATGTTCTAGACGTATGTTACATTATTTTGAGATATCTGAGTAAGTTTTCTTTGAATATTATTTTTTTCGTCACTATCAGATAGACCATATTCATGGAAGACATTGATTTCCTTTGTATGACACGACAGACCATTCCCATTGTTGTCAAGTATGATAGAAGTCTTTTGTAGAGGTATTTGTGTAAGATAGATGAAGTCATGCAAATTACATGTGATAGGTCAATTGCTTAATAAAGAAGCTATACTGCGATTAAAACATTAAGCCCATTGGCACTTCATCAGCAGTGACGCAGACATTCAATCGGGAGCTTAAATGAAATCGTCAAAGATATCCAAGTGTCATCGGACTTAATGTTTCAATCGATGTGTGTGTGTGTGTGTGTGTATGTGTGTGTATGTTTGATCGGCGCAGGCAACAGATTTAGTGACGTTCAGTTGGCAAGCGTCAGAATCAATAAATCTGTGGCGATTAAATACGTTTCTTAGGATGGAAATATACAATTTGGCAGACAAATCTACGATTTTAATGATATTTAATTGAATATAGTAGTGCAAGAAGGAAGATAAAATATTTTGAGTGAACAAAAATATGAAGATTTCTTTTAATATCAACGTCACAACACAAGAGCGTATTGACAATAAACTACTGTTCTCACCTGACAGCCAGCTGGGTGTAAGAAGTTTAGCCAACTATTCCCTCTTGCCAAAATAAAATAAACCTTTCTTGCAATAAAAGTTTGTTTAAATGAGTAATGAGATTACAAATCTGCGAAAAAGTTGTACAAAGATTGTGATAAAAAATACAAAGTACAAATCATGGACCTGCATTATTTCCAAAATTTGTTTAGAAACGCCAGAAATTATGCAATCATCGAAACTCGTGCTGCTTATTGCAATATATAGAATTAATTTACAATTCAATATTTAATAATTCACTCTGCGTGAATGAGCTCGTAAGTAACTAATTCTTTCGTATAGGTGGTTGATTTGTTTTTTGATATTCCTCAGTTTAACGTAAAATAAGCAATCCTTCTTAAATTAATTTATTTGATTGGGGTTGACTGTACTACTACATTCGCTTATTAGAGGTTCTTTCTTAGTTCGTCAGTTTTATGGGGCCTAACTCTAAACATCTACAAATTGCTTAACAAACCGTCACAATTTATGGTTGTGCTTAACATGTTAATAATCTTGGAAACGATTAGTCGTTTTCAACGGACAGCGAGTAGCTGAGAACGTCGTGTTCTCTTAAAGACAATGCTAGTTTCCAGCGTCTTGGGCATTTCATGTGAATCGTCGTCTGGGAGATAAGGAAAATGGCTTGAAAATACCTTCATGAGCCACGGGGCGATGACCCAGCCTGCGAACCGGAGGATCCGAAGGGGCCCCGATGCGGTGAGGAGCTTGCCGTTGCGGTAGAACTGGTTTTCAGGCTCTTTCAGGGAGTCGCAGCGCAGACCGAAGGCAGTGGTCGCAATTACGTCGTTCGCCAGGCGACTGAACAGGTCCTTCATGTCCACTTCCAGAGATACAGATTGTGACCCTGTGGAGAACCAATTTGTGTGCTTTTTTATGAGACTTGGAACTTGATTAAAATAAAACGGACAATTTTTAAAAAAATAATAAGGAAAATGTGTGTAATGTTGTTGAAATAATGCGATGAACACTAACAAACCAGATTCATGTTTACCTTCTGCATTTGCATTAATTCTCTCATGAAGATTATTAACCATCTGTTGGGCACATTCGTTGATTAGTGGGAACATGCCTTTGATTTTGCTGCTTGTGAACGCTGGGCTGAGTGTTTTACGCATTTCTCGCCAGGGTTGATCTAGAAAGGAGATAAAAGTAGGAAAATTGAAACAATATAAGTGTAAGTGTACAAGGCATGCATTGCTTTTCCGTATTCGATTTCTTTGCTCATATTCGTTTTGTTGTTGAAATTCCTCCTCATTTAAAACTAAGGGAAAGCTCAGGATAACTTAACTTTCACTCTTCTCAGTGTTTTTACTCAACATATTCTCCTTATTGTTGTTGAAAAGGTGTGCTACATAATTTTAAGATCTAAAATTGAGGAATAAAGTACATTTACAAAGAAACATTTCACTTTAATATTGGAGGCGGAGGATAAGTTCGAAAAATGTAAACTTTCGCAATTTTGAAAATTTCAGAGGTTTTAATGAAAATTGTTACTAATGTTTAAAAACACTGCTTATGTTTGCTGCGTCAGTAAACTTTCTTTTATATGTGCAAAACTTTTAGAAAAAAATTGCAGAATTATTTAGAAACTTTTCTAAATGTCAGGGGATTGGTGTGAAGTACCCCAAAATTGAAAACAACTTAATGATCCTGAAAACGGCAGAAGTAGATCTTACTCCTTACGTGATAGCAACTGACAGCTCAAAAGGTTTCCGACAGTAGGTAGATAGCTTGATCGAATTCAGTTGCTTTGCAGAGGTGAATTCTACCGCCCGACTGCTTTGTTAGTACATTTTTAGTGCTTTTGTGTTAATACCCCGTGAATGCTTCAGAAATATTCCGTACACGCACGTCGTGCGATCTTCCTTCCTAATCCTTATTTCCTACTATATACCAAACTCACATACACACACATGCAGTACATACATACATTTACACACACATGCACTACCATACATTTCGGGAGATCAGTCAAAAACTTAGTTTGTCCCGGCTGCTGTGATCATCTGCTGGAGGAGATACCTGGCGAGAGAAACCATGCAAATCTACATTTGGTCGGTGCCGAATTTCACGTTTCATCAGGGCAGAAGCACCGCCACCTCCATGTAGCATACACCGAACTTACATAACTAATTAGCACAGCAGTCGAGGCGCCCAGAAACAAAATGATTACTGAAAGCGTAGTAACGCACCTTGCAGCATGAACAAGTTCTTCGCGAAGATGGGGTCGGCGTCCTCGTGCACGACCTGGCGGTGGTTGAGGAAGTGGTCGGCGTACTTGACGGCGATGTCCCTGACGAGGTCGGGGTCGCGCGCCATGAAGACGGGCGTGCGGAACTGGAAGCAGCCGAAGAGCGCGTGCGGCGCGGCGCGGGCGTACAGGCGGCGCACGGCGTCGGGCAGCGGCTCCAGGCCCAGGAAGGCCGCGCCCGCGTCGCCCAGGAAGGGCAGGCGCGGCCGCGTGGAGGGCAGCCCGCGCCGCGCGAAGTGGTCGAACGTCCACGTGCCCAGCGCGCCCAGCGCCAGCAGCACGGCCGCCAGCAGCAGCAGCCAGTCCGCCCACGACAGCGCCATCCTGCGCAGCCGACACGCAACAGCTGAACGTCCATCGGGGCACACCCGACACTCAGCTGAACGTCCACTCACCAGGGCACAGCCGTCACTCGACGGAACTTTCATCAGGATTCAATCGGTACTCAGCGGAACGACCGCCAGAGTACACCCGACACCCAACAGAACGTCCACCAGCGCACACCCGACACTCACCAGGGCACATCCGTCACTCGGCGGAACTTTCATCAGGATTCAATCGGTACTCAGCGGAACGACCGCCAGAGTACACCCGACACCCAACAGAACGTCCACCAGCGCACACCCGACACTCACCAGGGCACATCCGTCACTCGGCGGAACTTTCATCAGGATTCAATCGGCACTCAGCGGAACGACCGCCAGTGTACACCCGTTACTCAGCGGAACGACCGCCAGTGTACACCCGTCACTCAGCAGATCATCCAACCAGGGTACACTCGGCACTCAGAAGAACGACCACCAGGACACATCCGTTACTAAGCAGAACGACTTCCAGAGCACACCCGGCACACAGCAGAACGACCACCAAAGCACAGCCGGCACTCAGCAGAACATCCACTCGGGCACCATACAGTACACCCAACACTTACTTCGTAGACATCGTAGAAAAACTTCGTTCGTTGACAGTCATGAAGACTACTAGCGTCACCACGCCCCTCCACGCGGCACAATAAATCTAATTTATTCATTCATTCAGCAAATACAGCCAGCCTCTGGAAGCGACATACTTGGTATTCTCACTCAGCAGCAGCCAGTCTGCCAGCGAGAGCGTGCCCCTTCGCACCCAACATTTACTTCATATTCATTCAATCTTGAAGCGCCAGCAGAAAGTCTGCCAGCGCCGCAATGCCTCTGTACACGGCACAATTGTTTTAATTCATTCATTCAGCAAGAGTAGTCATCCTCTGCAAGCGACACATTTGCATTAATTCATCCAATCACTCAGCAACAGCAACCAGTTCCCCAATGTCATCGCTTACACACGCCACAACCTCTCATTCATTGCACCCCACATTCATGCAGCAATAGCAGAACGTCCATCAGCGTCACCACGCCATGGGCATGCTTACGCTAATTCACTCGTTCATTGAGAAACAGTTTCCAGCCTCTGCAAGCAACACACTTGGTATTCTCATTTATCCAATCTCTCAGCAGCCTCAGCATCAGCCAGCACGCTAGCGACAGCGCGCTCCTGCACATCCGACAGGTACTTAGCATTCGTTCAGTCATGAAGCGACAGCAGGAAATTACCAGCGTCATCACGCCCCTGCACGCGGCGCACTTACTCTTAATTCATTTTCATTCATTCAGCAACAGTAGCCATCTTCTACAAGCGAGACACCGTCATTCATTAATGTAATCACTCTGCAACAGCAACCAGTGCACCAATGTCACCCTGTCGGCTCTCCTGCTCCATCTTATTCATCATTCAGCAACAGGAACCAGCCTCTGCAAGTGACACACTTGTACTCATTCATCCAAACACTCAGCAACAGCAATCAGTTCACCTTTGACAGTCCTTGCACATGCCACACCTCCTCTCTTTCATTCACTCGTTCGTTCATTCATTCAGCAACATCAGTCAGTTTGCCAACGACAGCACGTCCCTATGAACTCACCAATGATTAAATTACTCCAAATGGCTTAAACGATCTTGTGAGTTTCTACAATAAGTCAGGATTAAAATGTTCGTCAACCAAGTCAATGTACGAGATATTCGAAATTTCTTTTACAGCAGTTCTAGAATCCAAACTTTTATGCAACAAAAACTAAAGCAATCCAAAGAAATGAATGTTCTATGGTCCGATTAAAATAAGTTGGTGATTGACAATGGTGCTTCTGAAGCTGTAGCTTCATACAATATGAGTGAATGATTTGGGTACTTGAATAAGTATTTATTTCAAATGTTTATTTTCGTGTCCCGGGAGCACGTGCTCAGTGGTACCCAAACTGTCAACGTCGTTCCCTTCCATTCGCAACTGTCAATCACCAACTTATTTTAATCGGACCATAGGTATTATGTTCGATATCAAATTATCATGGAAACCTCATCTTACCAGATCGTTAGGATTAGTCGTCGTGAGGCAAAGTTGAGAATTATAGTTAATCTCAATAAGCGAATGCGTATTGTAAAATTCTAGAACTGCCCAGGTAGATTTATTGAAAATAAAATGTCTGCCTCTTTGTTTACGTTGATGAACCTATTATGATTATTTTTGCTCAATGTGCTGAGTGGTATTTGAATAACTGATAATTTAAAATGTGTTTTTACTAAATTTCATTCGATTTCAGTTTGTTTTCTTGAATTAATATTCTTAATTGGTGGAATTATTACATGTCTAATGACATCACTAATGTAATACTTGCTGGAGAATGGATACATATTCATCTTGTCTTCATAACACGCGTTAAACTTTGTTACTCCTCTCTACTTACGTTCCCCGGGTCAGATAGGGTCTGTGTGGCTCTGTCCTGTTCACAAATTCCTTGCAATCGCCCTGGAACGAAACCAGTTTCCGGAGCTAGAGCGAGAGGGAAGCGAAGCGAGGGTTGGCCAAGGTCGCTTGCACATAAACAGTCGGGGGCGTGGGTCTCTGAGTTGGTCAAGGTTATCGCCTCCCCTCCCCCTCGCCTTGCCCCTCCTCCGAGCGGCTGCTCCACAGAGGTCGCAGTAGAGGGCACACTGACTCCCCGCCAAGACGTACTGTCTGCATAGTCTCAACGCATGTCGCCCGCACGCCAGGGCAGGGGCCATTCGTGGAGTGCTGTAAACAGTTGTAAAGCTGCTCGCTCGTACTCGCTCGAGAGTAGGACCGGGAGAGATGATTTAATACATCAACTGATGTAACTGCAGTCCCTCCGACTGGGAGGTCCTACGTTCGAGTCCCGGCGGCGGCAGGATTTTCGACACTAACTTTTCAGCTAGGTCGAAATCAGTCGCTGTCTGGAGGAGAATTCTAGCGGCCGGCTGCTCTCATCGGTAGTTTCCCTGGTTTCTCAGATCAACACCAGGCGAATGCCGGAGCAGTACCCTAACAAACGGGCCACGGACCGCGCGCGATCATTCTTTCCTCTTCCTTGTGCTATCCTCACCCTTACACACACACTTACACTAATATGCACTACACTACCACACATGCCGGGAGATCAGTCGGGAGCTTAGAGCTTGTCCCGGCTGGGGCGGTGCCCCGCAAAAATATTGCTGAATAAATCCATACAAAATGGTTTTCGAAAGAGATCATGCACACTGACGCAATGAGTATGAGAATTGTCGGTTTGTGCAGTTTGAGAATAGGCAGATTAACATATCCGACTTTTCAATCAAAAGAGAAACAATAGTTTCATTACATTTGAATTTATCCCGAGTCCCTGGATAACTGACAAAACCACAGATACTTCTCGTGTGACCCGAGTCATACTTTTCTTTCAATTTCTGCGCGCAGTAGAAATAAGTGATGCAGATATAACAAACAAAATATGATTTCTTTATTCTATTAAGTCTTTTATTTTAAGAATTACATTAATAATAGAAGTTATGAATCAAAAAACATTATTTCTTTCTTTCCCGTATGAGCAACATTTCCGTAATTAAAATTGTCTTTCGGCATTTCCTCGCAAAGAATATCCTTTGATAGAATACCTGGCGTAGCTGAGATGGTCTAAGGAAAACGGCTGTAGTATCATTACATAAAAACGGCACGTGCTTGTTGGTGAGACAAGCCCCCACCTCTTTTCCAGAACGACAGTGCTGCTGCGGTGGCGGAATTCAATTCGAAATCCCTCTTAACTCTATTAAATAACACAATAACTTGCGCGCCAGCGGGATGTTAATACTTACACGATTAAGCTGGCCAAGAATAACTGAAGCAGTATAAAAGCTATTAGTAATAGCTTGTACTTCAAGCTTTTGTGCGTGGATAACAGAACGATGGCGTTTCTGTGGACTTTCGCCCGTAGCCGGCGCTCCCATTGGCTGGAGCACTTCGACGTCACGAAGGCCGCAGTATGGCGTCCTTCTAATTTTGTTTCGTGACGACTGCCGACGAATGTTTGTGGACGGGTTCTTCTGAGCCGCTCGGTAACATCCCGGTGTTATTACCTCATTTAAAGCCACTTGCTCCCAGAGAAAAGATCTATTAACTACGAACTTAATTTATTTTTATAGTACATTAATTTCATTACAAGAAAAATTGAAACTGAAGTTTAGAAATATGAAAGCATCCTTACTTACTTAAAAGCAAAGGCATTACTTGTTGAAATTGACAAAATTATTTTAAAACGATAAAATTAAAACAACTTTTCCAGAAGTATGTTCGGAATTTAGACATTATCTTGTTTAAGAAATAAGTGTATAGTTTTCGTTTAAGAAATAAGAGTGTATCTCCTTTCTGGTGGGCTTATTTCTAGTTACTATGAACTTTTATGTAATTGGTCGGTCAATTGTTCCTAGAAAAGCGCCATCGTAAGGTGTATTGAACATGATGTAACATTTATGAAAAAGGCAAATAAATAATAATTACTAATTCTCACTGCAAACCATTCTTGTAATATTATTCTAATTTATTGACATATTTACTACCATTCAATCGTCAACAACGATCTTGAATACGGATGTACTATTAAATTTTCATTCTAACTGTACTATTAAATTAAAAGTCTAACTTGTAATACGTTTGAGACAATGTTTATTACATAGGATGTTCCCTGGCCGCGGCAGCGCCGGCGCGGAGAAACATATCTCTTCAGGATGTGGATTGTTTACCTCAACGATAAACTTATCTGACCGGCAGTGAACGATAAGCGTCTCCGAGTTCAGGATAATAGCACCGACTCGTTTTCCACGAACTCTTCACTTGGTGACTCACATTCCAATGACATAACGTTGCTTCTTTGGGCAGAGCGAACCCTTTATGTCGTTGCTCCGCAGGGCGTCGTAGTAGCGAGTTTGTGCACGCCATAGCGAACAGCACTATCGATCATTTGCGCATGCGGAGATGCACTAGTGATGCGAAACTTGAACTGCGCATGCGCAGAAGAATTTAAAGTGCTTTAACTTTCGAGGGTGCACAAACTCCCCATTTTCTGCCCATGCGCAATGCGGTAGGCGTGCAACCACGGGGGCTTTGCGTCAGGGGCTGCGCACCTGCGGCCGCGGTGAGTGACCCCAGCGCGTGACGCAACCTCCACGGCCCCCTCTCGCCGTCGCGGCGGCAGCTGGTCAGGGCCGCCGCCCCCCACTATCACCGCCGGCCCTCGAGGCCGGGCCAGCTGGAGGCACTCATCTCTTTTTCGTTCGTTGTCTGCAGTGCTGACACAACTCGAAAACTGAAGTTTTCAAATAACCGTGTTTGATCTTTTCGTCAAAAGTCGAAATGCAGGATATACAGGCGTAACAATTGATGGAGTATGTAGTGCTAAAATGCTTCCGAAAATGTACAACGATGATAATAATTATTCATAAAATGGAAGTTGGTTTGTTCGTGATAGATAAACTTCGACATCATTTGACCGATCTCCATGAAAGTTGGAACATCTTTGTGTTTTTTTTCATGGAGGAAGTTTTTTTGTGGTAACTTCACGAGATTTAAAAAAAATATTTCTTTCCTGTACAGCAGATTTTGCTGCAGCACAAGATTGCGCTTCAGTTAAATGCAATTCCCAATCCACTTGGGCATTATTGTTGCCGGGCGTTGCCACAGTGACAGTGCGAGGCCGAGGAGGACAGGAGCGGGCGGCTCGGGATGAAGAGGGATGAAGGCAGAGGAAACGAGAGAGAGAGTGGGAAGAAGAGAGGAAGCTAAGAGAATGTGAGGAAAAGCGAGAGAGGAGTAAAACAGAAATAGAAGAAAAATAGACAGAGGCCGAGTTTGGAAAAGAGAGAGAGAAAATAAAGAGAGGGTAAAATGAGAGGGAGCAGAACGTCTGCCGGGTTCTGCTAGTAACGTATTACCACGTTAATCCAAAACTTGTTCTTAAAAAGAGAGCCGTGCTCCCAAGAGAAAACCATTTATCCACATAATAAATTACAGCATTAATTCAAAACGTATTGCAGAACATTTAAATTTGTTTGAGAATCCCAGTGTTGTTTGTAAAACGAGCCATCCACACGGACAAATGGTGAGCGATGTCATTTGGTTCGGAAGGGCTGAGGGTAAGGGGCCCGTTTAGTCAAACCCACAATCTTTTGGACTGTCCTTCCATGAACTGACAGCCATGCAATCGCCATTTTGTGATGTGATGTGTCGTATTGTAAACAGTCACCTTTTGCGAGAGCAAACTTGTCCGAGAGTTGAATGCAAAGGAATTTTGTCTTTTTTAATTAGGAAGAAAAATCGTTTATCTGAATCATGATGTTTGAGCGCAAGTAAGTTCAGTGTAACAAAGAGCAATGTTCAGAAAAGTTGCCAGATGAAGCAATATTATCGAGTTGATGTGAAAACGTATTGCATTATATGATGTATAAATTTCTAACGACATGAAAATCAAGTGGTCTGTTGCACCATTCGCACTGTGTGCTTGCGTTAAGTGAGTCATCGTTGCCGGGAGGTGCCACGGGAAAAGAGCGCGGAGGATTTCTGCCATAGTTCTCCACTTACTTCATATGGTGGCAAGTAGTTAGCGTCTCTGGAGTGAGCTCATGTCCTTAAGCCTCTAACACCCAAGATGGGTCGGCTCCAAGGCGGTACATTAATAGAACATTTAGTGGGGATTTTCAAATTTCCACTTTTCGTATTCCTGTCATGGTGCGCAATGTATAAACCGTCATTTCTTTTCTGTAAAGTTTTTACAAAGCACAAATAACTTTCTTCTGAATTTATAATGTCCGCCCAAGGTGAGTCCATTAGGTCAAGTGCGTTTTTTCAGTTTTTACAGAGATACTTGAGGCAGCAACTGCGTTTAAATGAAGATATAAATGTATTACAATTAAAATAGATGTGTTACAATTCATTCGATTTCGTTCATTACTTATTACGTGTATGGTGTATTGTGTTTAAAATGTCGCAGTGTGACAAACTTCGTATATCAAGTTGGTATCATTGTTGGCGCTCCTGCGAGCATGACCCATTTCCCCTGACTCCACTCTCATTTCCCCTCCAAATACAGACAGGGGTGTACAAGAGTGAAAAGTATTGGGGAAGGAACCACAAAGCACGCTAGAAATGTCACGACGAATGCGAATACGAAAAAAAGTTTCCTGGATGTTTTCTAGCAAACAACCAAGAGTTGAATTATACTTATATAATTGATTACTTGTTACTTTATTTCTTGTTTATTTTTGCTGTCTCGCCCTACTTCGTAAAAAGAAAGAGTTTTGTAATCGTGCGCCGGAAATCGACGATTTTTATAACCGAGACCTGGTAACGAAAAAGTGGATAAAACTTGTTTCTATATGCAGTATGTACTTCCTCTAACACGTTGTGTAGTCAATCCATGTTTGTGAATCCTTGATGCCGAAAAATCGATTGGCAGCAAAACGTCTTCTCTCTCTCTGGTCTGTACGTCCATCCACCTCTATGTACTCAAAGATAACGCCTAAACCATTCAGACGATTTTGAACAAAATTGATATTCCCTGTTTGATCTGTACGAATTCCAGGTCTGCGAGTGTGAAAAGGGTCATTGGATCTTCGGGGGTACTTTACATGAAGCCTCAACAGCAATTTTGATTTTTTTTTAAATTGACAGGATATAAATGATTCTAGAGATTTTGGTATTTAAAGTAATAATACTGAAATGTGTTGACTGTTTTTCTTATCTGTGCGATACATATTAAATTATAAAATAGGAAAATGTTTTTGTTGTATTTAAATTCGCATTTTTATTTTAAAATTGCTTTAGTTACTCAAATTTAGTATGATTTTTTACCATCAATCAAATACCGAAGAATCAAATCACGTTTTGAGGTAAGTATATCAAATAATAATTTCAAGTAAATGGATCACTGCAATGATTTTTATTTATAAATAATCACACAATATTTATTGAAAGAGAATTAAAATACAGCATAGAAAAATCAGGCATTGATACACATCTATATACATAAATATACAACAGGTACGTGAATAAACAGGTGAGTTAAAAGTTACTGAGTTGACGCATTTTAGGTACATTACATCCATACAGTGAGATCAAATGAGAACAAATGATAAGATGAGAAATGATTCGGATCCTTCAACTGCGTAGTTTTGTCGTTTCCATCGTACCGGAGAGTAAGAATATAAATAGAAAAAAATCAAATTTATAATTTTCATGTATTTTACAGAACACAATCTATATGGATATAAAAGTATAACAGTGATTAAGGTTTTGTCACATCAGTTGGATCCCAGTAGTTTAAGCACAACGAAGTGAATTCGAAACTCCTGAAAATGAGTGTGTGTTTCCTCCCCGGCCCGATAGAGTCGCCCCTGCTGCTCATGCCTGTCGCGGGGTGAGTCCGCACCAGAAGCCGCCCTTCGCCGTCAAGTTGGCGCCCGTTTGGTACTCCATGGGGTACTTGGTCTTGGCGCTCGGGTGCAGGTCGAAGGAGTGCAGTAAGTGCACCAGCGCCATCTTCACCTCGATCAGCGCGAAACGCTGCCCTAGAAGCACAAGAGGCGTTGCGTTATGCTGAGACCATAATAATCGCAGGAGCACATTTTCAATATTTATTTTTCATTTGGCTGATAAGCTTGTTTTACAACTTGTAGTTTCTTTTCAACAGTTAATGTTTTAAATTGACCCTTTTCCGGAGAAATATGATTTGTTTTTAAATTTTCTATGATCATTATGTTTAAGAGTAAAGTACTACATTGTGGCTTTAGAAAGAGTGGAATAATTAGTAAAATTCATGGTTTATTCCCTAAAAATCGCGGTTACGATGAGGTAAATGTATCTTTCGAAAATCAAGAGTTAATGTGTTGAGGGTTTCGACGAGTGTCGAAGTTTTACCACGGTAGTAATCTTAGGGAAGTTCTGGTCAATTTAGGACAGATTCTTGTTTAATACTTTCCTATATAAGTGTACAGGACTTAATTACCTGTTTCAAAATCGGAATGAACCATATGATAAATATTTTACCTATGCAGATTCTGGGTCCCATGCCGAACGGCATGTAAGTGAAGGGTTTGATCTTCTGTTTGTTCTCGTCGGTGAATCGTTCAGGGTCGAACTTCTTTGGTTCGTTCCAGTACTGTGGATCCGTATGGAAACCGACGATCGGAACCTGTACAATGATTCCTTTGGGAATGGTGATGGCGTGTGAACTTTCGCCAGCGGGTAAAACTACATCATTCAGACAAATGCGGTCGGTAGATGGTGCTGGCGGATACATCCTCAAAACCTCTGAAAAATACATGCGTCCATACATAAGAGCATTTTATTGTGTGGGCAGTTGTGAAATGTTACCCGTTAAAATTAGGTTCCTAATATTTTATCATCTAAAGTGAGAAAAGGCATAACCATAATTTTGTATGTTTGAGATATTGTATAAAGAGAAACTTGTAAAGAATCGTTACACATTGATAATCTTCTCACGTAGACTATGTTATTGTTCATAATCATCAATTTAATGTTAATTTCATTATAATTATTACGCCATTTTACGATTATTATTATTATTATTATTATTATACAACTTTAGATTTATTGTATTTTCAGACATATAAATAATGTATAACATATGTATTTATGATCTAATGTAATATAAATAGCTGCAATGAAAATACATTGAATGTTATACTCAAATACGTACGCACTGCATACCACCATTTGCACTGAAAATACATATGCACTGCAATATTAGGCGCTAAAGGACATGATTCCATGCCCGATGATGCATTACCTCGACTTCATTTATAAATCACACGGATATTTAACATCATTTTTTGATGTGTTTTGATGATATATGAGACTGAAACTTACCGCTAATGACAGCGTCAAGATATTTCATGCCCTGTATGGCTTCGTAAGTAGGCGTGCCTCCAGTTTTTTCCATGACTTCGTCTATCTCTGTCCGGAGTCGCTTCTGGATGTCGGGATGATGAGACAGAATAACCGTCGTAAAACACAAGGCCGTAGCAACTGTTTCAAATCCACCGAAGAAGAAAATAATGGCTTGTGCAGATATGTCATCATCTGATAGTACTGAAACAAAAGTACGTATTTCTTCTCAAAAACAGGTTTCCCTTTGACATGTTTTTGGGATAGAGGGTACAAATAAGTAAATCTTTACAATGAAAATATTTCTCAAGGGGGGAAAACATTATAGAATGTTACCCAAGAAATTGTATTTTCACTTTATACAAATTAACATTTCATGGAAAAGGCACCAAACTAGGCAGACACAATTGCAATCCTCCTTAGAAGCCTGTTTCTTGAAATACGAGGTAAACTGTTGTCCTACAGCCGACACTGGGTTCCCAATTTGAATCTCAGATTTGAATCTAAGAAATGAGATCTTTTTGGACCTTCTATTGCCTATTCGGGGGCTCGCCTCTTTTGAGTACCGGCTTCCTTGTAAGGACGGGGACCGCAGAATCACAAATAAAAAAACTGAGTATCTCCAAAGCTATGAAAATGTATTCAGCTAGCAAATTTTCCCATCATTCGGATGGAACAAGAGGGAGGGATTGGGAAATACGTTGAGAGTTTTCGCACGACGCTGAGAAGAAACTGTTTGCAAGCGGGAACCTACGGAGTGCAACTTACTTTTTCCGCCCCCTCCTAGGTTCTCGGCTTCTTCGGAGTCATCCTTTTCCGCTTTCAATTTGCCCTGTCTCGCCTGCATCAGCAGCTGCAGTACGTCGGGCCTGATTATTCCTCGCTTTTGGCGTTCCTTGATAGTATCGTGCACTATAGAGTTGAAGAAATTCGTCGATTCAGCATCCAACAATCGACAGCCGGTTTTCTGTGAACGAACATTAGTGTAATAATTTTTTTCTTGCCTTTTTTGCATTTCATTTTTGTTCCCAGTAGTACTGATTTAAGTAACTCAAGCTCAGAATATATACAAGCTTTGTAAAGACAGCGCAAGAATGTTTAATATTTAAATGTGCAATAGGTCAGATAATCTATAAATATGAAATTTTGGAAACCATAAGAAGTAAATCTTTACGTACCTCCACTAGTTTGGGAACTGCGAGGAATGCAAAAAATAGTAAACTTCGCAATTTGCCGAATGTGGTCAACTTCTTTCCTCTAGTGTAGAACTCGTTGTTAGGGTTCTTCAGTGAGTCGCAGCTAACGCCAAATGCCGTAGTAGCAATAATATCATTCGTTAGCCGTGTGAAGATATCTTTCAGGTCCATCACTAGTGGTTTTTTCATTGATCCTTAACAAAAATACACATTAATTTGATGTGAAGAAAACTTCCGTAGCTTTATTTCAAATATATATTACTATTTTTGATGACTCACCTTCCTTACTGCTGGCGTACTTCTCGTTCAAGTACTGGCACAACTGATCAGCGCATTGGGACATAAGCGGTAGCATCACCTTGATTTTGCTAGTGGTGAAGGCCGGACTGAGTGTGGCTCGCATGTCTCGCCAAGCCTGATCTGAAAATATTCAAAAGAAACCGATACCAAAAAAGAAGCAGAAGAAAAATACTGCTTAGAGAACATTAGAATAATAATCAATGGAAGTATTAATTCATCGTAGAAAAAACGCGGTAAAAAGTTTTCCATGCATTACCAAGAAGGATGGGCTCCGAAGCCCAGCCTTCAATTTTGATTTTATTGGTGTTTTTGAAGATTGTATTAATAAACAGAAATTACTACTAGTACACATGTGCATTGACTAAAAAAATATTCAGTTGATTTCCACTTTCTCGCATGAAGATTTGTATTTAATAACACAAAACTGTAACATTTTTTATTATAAATAAAGACTGATGTATCTTCACAACGTAGTGATTCTTTTAAATTATATTGTACTAGAGTAAGGATTGCCGATCCGGCTGATGAGTCCGCTAAGGTTGCTGCCCGGACCGAAAGATCATGGGTTCGAATCCTGCCTCGGCCAGGGTTGTGTGTGTTGTCTATGCATAATGTACTTGTGCGTCCCATGTGGTTGGCGGCAGGAAGAGCATCAGGCCGTAAAATCATCTCCAAATGAGTATAACTAGTGATCCTGCAGAGTGGCACAGACCTTCCCGTATTAGTTTTCTATTTCCTTTGATATCTGCTAGCTATTCAGACTTGACACATTCTCTTGTCGACTATCGCTGCCGAAAGTACAATTTTTTACATTTTATTAATTTTTCGGTTTCTTAATGGTAGAACTGAAATATTGTGTGAAAAATATTAAAGAACAGTAAATGGTAATTTTCTTTGGAAAATTTGAATAACTTTTTTTTAAAAAATGCCGTTTAAGCGCTACCCGGAAATTCAAAATTTGAAGCTCTCTTCACACAAAAGTTTTGTTTTCGAAATACTTTATTAGAAGTAATTTTAAACACTTTTACTCACACAAATAATAATGTTTACAAATTGCTGGAAATGTGCATGTTAACGGCGTGAGAAATCTTAAAAAAATAATCTCTGTAATTTAAATAAAAAAAATACCCCAAAATGATCTTACGTCAGGGAAAGCAATACCCCGACTAAACAAAATATTTTAACTACAAACGATTCAAAAATGAAGAACGCAAATTACAGTTTCATCATTCATTGTCAAATTTCACCTACGATTCTCAAATACTTACGCACTTTTTAGCTTTCTGTTTCACTTTCGGCAATTTAAATTGAACTCATAACAATAGTAATACACTACGATGACACTTAAATCACAACACTAATATGTATTACGACTGACACACACATAAATTCCTAACATTCTTTCTACATTTCAGTGATAACTTTTCTATCGTGTGAATTTGTCTGAATCGAAACAAAAACACCCATTGTTTAATAAAGTTTCTTCTCATGGCAATCAATTTAATTTCAAAATTACTGTCCCTTTTTGATCGAATGCAACAGGTGAAAAAAATAACTTTTGCGGGAATATTTACAATAAGTCGAGAAAATGTTATAAAACCAAATATTTAGAAAACTTTTTAATTGAAGCGATGGTTTACTTTTCGTTCCGGTGCAATGGATACTTTTTGTTTTGCGTGTGATTAAAAAACACCTACATTTTTCAGTATTATTTTGATTTTTGGGCTCCAAATATCTAGGAGGAAATCAAGCTTCTGGAATATAGGAGATAATTGAACTCTTTTTCATTGTTGAGAATTTGGCGAAAGATTTCCAATAGTTTTTGAGAAAATTTTCCTCGATCATTTCAGAAAATTTGCCAATTTTGTTTCTTTATTATGTACCACTTATGGACATTTAAAAAACCATCATTAGAGGTACTTTGAAGCTTATGTGTAAAGAAACGCCCTGAACAACTGAACAATAAAATACTGTTAATTTAACGTAAATTTGTGTCATGTAAATTTTGATGACGTGAGAGGCATGTGAAAAAAATTTACATTTTTGTATTTTTTGTAAAAAAACAACGTATAGAGCAACATTACGTTCCTGTCATTTAATAAAGTATATTTAGCATTATCTCTGCCAAAAGTTAAAAAAATGGACCCATTTTTGAGAAAATCTTGTTTTTGTAATTTTTTAAAATTCCATATATTGCACGCAATGTTGCGTGAAAACTATTAGTTTTTTAATAAAATGCACAAGACCTTAATGAAATAACTCACTTTGGAGAACAAATTTTATTCGAAAGAAAAATGTCTAATTTTAATTTTGTAGTTGTAGGAACAGGCCGAAGAAAATTCAAACTTTTGCAATTTTCGAAAATTCAGAGTTAACAGTGAAAATCGGACATATGCCCCCTTAGTCTATTTTTACAAGAAATTTAAAGAAAAAATTCGGTGCCGTTTTTGAGAAAATTTTGAAAATGTCCGGGGGGGCTTCATGTAAAGTACCCGCAAAAATTAATGAATGTTTTTCAAAATCTCAGAGCTTCGACTCAGACCAAATGGACACGGGTTTGTTTAATTTATAAAAATTGTGTACGTAGTTTCGGCGCTAGTGTTGTTCACATACAACCTGCATACAACGGACAGACCGACGGACTGATGTTTTGTTTTCAATTGGTTTCTCGGTATCAAGGACTTAAAAACAGGGATTCTGGCTACACTACGTGGTATAGGATTTGGTTTTCTTAATATAGCAACTGGATTTATCCATTTTTCGCTATGACGGCCCGGCAACGTTTTTTTTTTTCTGCCGAAAATTCGCCATTTTCTCGCGCAGTATTACATAACTTTCCCTGTAGCATGTATATTACTCCGTTTATACGTACGTATACGGGAAAGTAACTAGTGGTTCTACAACAGCACTTACTTTCGCGTATTAGAGGAAACAGCTACGTAGTACTGAAATATTGCACCTTATGCGCTACTAACATCTTAGCTTAAAATTCACTGTTTTCATCGCAGTATTGTCAGAACTATGTGAATTCTACAACTGCACAAAAATAGAATACAAAAATTTTGTAAACCTGTATTGGAAAAAGAATCCTGATACCCTGGACAATATTGAGATGCATTCCATAGGGCCATGATTAGAGAAGAGTATTTCAAACCTATGAAACAAATTCTCTACTCACTACAAATGGTACAGCATTTGGTGCGAAACTGAATATTTTCATGCAAATATCAACATAAATTAGACAATTATAACTCCTTTTCATACAGCTCCATCAGGTCACAACAATGACGCGTAATTCACAGATGCGAGCGCAGTGAGAGGGCTATTAATTCTTTTTAGTTATTTCAAATATTTCAAAATAAAGAATTTCTAAATTGTGTAAGTGTATAACAAAAGTTCGAATGTAAGAAACGAAGAAAGATATAATATACAAAATTGCAAATTACGACGCACCCACCTGTCCGAAGCGCAGTAAAATTACAGCGGGCACAAAATTATAGAAAAACTACTCGTATTTTGAAAAAATTAATCATGACTTTATTTGAAGATGTTGTTTTGACAAATACATGAAATTGAGAAAAAAAATGTATTTTAAAAATTGTAGTTGTAAGAAAACGACGAAAATGAAGCGCAGTCAATTTCGAGCGGGCTATTATATTTGTCAGGAAATTATAGAAAAACTACTCATATTTTCAAAAATTCACTTGTAGAAAGTGTACAATTCTAGTGCTAGAGAATGGCACAGACTTTCCCGTATACGTTTTCTATTTCCTTGGTTCATCGCTAGCTATTCGGAATTGCAACATACTCTTTCTTGCCAGCTGCCATCTATCACCTACAGTTTTTTGTCATTTTCTTAATTTTTCGTTTTCCTAATGGTAGGACGGAAATATTAATTTTATAATATTAAAGAACACAAAAACCTTGTCCTAAATGGCAATTTTCTTTTAAAAATTATGTGCCGTTTTGTTGCTACGTTTTATTACTGCCGTTTTATTGAGAAAATTGCTTTTTAGCGCTACTCAAAATGCGAAATTTGAAGTTCATTTTCACAGAAAACTGTTGAGTTTTCAAAATACTTTATTTGAAGTTATCTGAAGCACTTACGGTCACAAATATAATAATCTTTGCAAATGGCTGGTAATGTGCATATTAAAGATGTGAAAGATCCTTCAAAAATATTACATTTATGTAATTTTTGAAAAAGCAAAAAAAACTCAAAATAAAATTTACATCATATTAAAGAGTGTAATTAACACTATCTGTTACAAATGTTTGAAGAAAAAAATCGGAGCCATTTATGAGAAAACGGCGTTTGAGCATTTCTGAAAATGCGGAATTTTGAGCTAGTTTTCACAGAAAACGCTTGTATTTTCGATCAGCTTTACTCGACATTATTTAAAGCACATATACCATTAATATAATAATGTGAAAAAATCGCCGCTAATGTAAATATTATCGACGTGAGAGACCAGTCTAAAAAATTACATTTTTGCAATTTTTGAAAAGCGAAAGGAATAGAGCAATATGGCTTTTATGTCATCTGATAGAGTACATTTACCACTATCCCTACCAAAAGTTTAAAGAAAAAATTTGGAGAAGTTTTTGAGAAAATCTTGTTTTTGTAACTTTTTTAAATTGCACTTATTTCACGCAATAATGTGCGAAAACTACTATAATTTTCAAGAAATGCACATAACCTTAGTGAAAGAACTCACTTTGTACAACAAATTTTATTTGAAGGTAAAATCTCTATCTTCAATTTTGTAGTTCCAGAAAGACGCCGAAAAAATTTTAAACTTTTGCAATTTTCGAAAATTCACAGTTATCTGTGAAAATCGGACCTATGCCACAATAATTGTATTTTATTTTAATCATACAAACAAATTTAAGAAAAAATTTGGTGCCGTTTTTGAGAAACTTTTGAAAATGTCGGGGGGGCTTCATGTAAAGTACCCACAAATTTTACAGAATCTTTTTCAAAATCTCAAAGCTTCCACTAAAACCAGAACTACTGGGAAAGATCCATTTTGGAAAAAATCGTACGTATGGTATAGGCGTTAGCAGTGTTCACAGCCGGACGGCCAGACGGACAGATGGACAGCCGGACGGACAGCCTGATGGACAGCCGGCCGGACGGACAGACGAACATTCAATTGGTTTTTCGGTATCAGGGACCCATAAATGAGGGATTCTGGCTACACCACGTGTTAGGGGATCTTTTTATTAATTTAGCTAGTGGTTTTATCCACTTTTTGGTTATCACGGCCTGGCAATGAATTTTTTTCCGCCGAAAAATTCGCCATTTTTTCGCGCAGCATTACATAACTTTCCCTATACTACGTATATCACTCCGTATATACGTACGTATACGGGAAAGTAAAGAGTGAGTGTTATTTGTTGAGTAAGAAGCGGAGAGGGTATAAAATATTGAAGGGTCCGCGCAGGCATAAAAAAAGTCAAGAAAGGTCAGCTAGGATACAATGCCTGTTGTAAAGTCTTTCGTTTCAGGTGTTCGAACACACTAAATTCAGTTTATTAGTTCAGTAAAGACTAAAAATTGAATAATATAAAAAGTCATCGGCCTCTGATCGCACTCATTCTTCTTTGGTAATGCTAGGTTTTATGAATCGTACACTGTAATTAACGGACATTTTGGGCATTGGTAATATGCAATATAAACTCACTTTCACGTAATCCAAGTTTCATATAATGCTAAAGTATACTAAGCGACACACAACAGCACGGACGCCCGTACTAGAATGGAAATCGTAAACATTAACGGTTCATATTCAGAACAAACATAAAATGGGAAACTCTCACAGAAACATACCTTTCAGATTAAAAAGATTCTTCCCAAAGATCGGATCTGTCTTCTCGCTGGCAAAACTTCGATGATTCATAAAGTTGTCGAATTCTTTCACGCCGACCACTTTCAGCAACTCTGGATCGCGAATCAACAGGATAGGCTGCCTGATCTCGAACACTCCGAACACTCCATGCCCTTTGCCCTTGTCGTAGAGGTCTTGGATTCCGTCTGTGAAGGCGCGAAGCCCAGTCATCACCGCGACAAAATCCCCCCAAAAGGGAAACTTGGGCCTGGTGGAGGGGATGCCCCTCCGCTGGAAGTAGTCGAACTTCCAGGTGCCTACGATGTAGAAGACGAGCAGGAATCCGGCTCCCAACAGTAGCCAGTCGCCACTTGTGGTGCGCGAGAGCGCTGTTGTCAGAGTCTCGATCATCCTGAATCGATAAACAAAAAACTCTTGGTAGAGGTAACGGACGGGGTACCTCGTGGATCAGAGCAAAGTCTCTTGCTTTTTCACCAAGTTCCACGTTCGATTCCCGGAAATTCTCATTTGAAATTTGTTCCGACAAAACGAGTTTGCGTATTGTCCACTCCCTGTGAAGTGTCCTAAATCTTTCCCCTGACCTAATTCCTTGCCCATTCTGTCCACTGGGGAGTGACGCTGGAGTGCGTGCAAGAGGCGCCTATTGACAACTCATTGACAGACGAGACGAGACTTGTAATGAATATTAATGGAGAACATGTAATGAATATTAATGGAGGATTATTCCCAAAAACGCTGAATGCTGGACCAGTGCCTTAGAGACGCATTGCGTCGATTAATGGATTACGATGATTAATATGCAAGAAATATCCCCCCCACAAAGAATGGGATCTCCTAGTTGTAGTGATGCACTTCAGAGTTTGCAACTTCGCAGTTTGCAATGTTATAAATTGTAATTATTTGTCTAAATGGCAAATATCAAACGTTTTTCTAGGCTTTTATCTCCTTCCCATCACACATTACGTTAGTGAAATCATGTTTGTTATCAAATTTGCTAAGTTGATTTTTTCTAAGTTGATTCGTAATTATAAAAACAGAAATATAATTGAAAACAGTTGTATAATTTAGAAAATTATAAAATTTTAGCGTCTCGTTTCTTTTTTTCAAAATTAGCCTATTACAACGTATTTTTCACAGTCATTATAATTATAAAGTTAAAAAAATTCTTTAATATTTCATTAACTTTGCATTCTGTAAAATACTTTAATGAAATGAAATAAATAGAAATATAGAAATTAAAACTTCTTAAAAATAATATAATATAGAACATTAAGCATTTTTTGTTTACAAGGAACATTGACCCATCTGCTCAACCAATTTTTGTTTGTTTTTGCTTCAAACA
This sequence comes from Acheta domesticus, assembly GCA_031308135.1. NCBI lineage: Eukaryota > Metazoa > Arthropoda > Insecta > Orthoptera > Gryllidae > Acheta > Acheta domesticus. Next base: position 125,450,315 of record JAHLJT010004567.1, on the reverse strand, counting down.
AGGTATTTGCCCCCAAATACATTATCACTTCCTTTTATTAACCGGTATGATATAAGTAAATTGTAATATAATCGTAAAATTATAAGAATAAAAGCTTATCTGTCGTCATGTGTTTTAAATGCAAAGATTGGTTATGTCACAACGCAATGAACAACAATAGTTTGATACATGTGTCCCTTTACAAAACATCAGTGATTGTAATAATAATAATAATAAGAGATAAAAATCTGTTTACATTAAGACTGGTAGTAGGTTTCCCTGCGATACGCTTCCACGTGCGTCGATCTTGGTGAACATTGTTCAGTTACATTTTTAAAACTGTGGGCACACTGAATAGTGATTGTATTATACCAAAATGTGCAGACTTTCCTCAAATCAGTAGTCGTGATTAATTACCAAATGACTTGAAAGAATATTTTTGAAGAGATCAATATATATATATATATATATATATATATATATATATATATAACACGTATCATGTATCATTAGTACATTTATGAAGAACGTGAATACAGTGAATTCATTGGCATTAAACTGATTTCGTTTAAATATTTAAATTAAAATATATATGTATTTTCACGCTTCGTTTGTTTAAGAATTCTTCAAATGATAGTTGAAGTGTAAAAATTTGTTCTATCATAATATTACATAACCATTAACAATATCGCGAGAAAGTACGTTTGCGCTGTAAATGTAAGTTTTCAGGTTTGTTTAAATGTAAAAGTATTCAATAAACCTGTGTCTTTACTACTAATCATGTAAATATTTTAAGAATTACAAGACACTTTCAGCACACGCGAGTTTCGGTAATCTTATCATTTCAAATTGATACCAGCTGTTTAAACAAACCAACACATTGAAAGATAAATAATGTTTTCATGTTTGTGTTCATACTTTAACGGAAAATATAAATACAGAAATGTAACAATGTTATGAAGTCAATATAACATTGTAGAAATCACTGTTACGTACGTGATAAATGTGAATCCCTTGCAGCGAAGTTGAATAACGATTGTGAGTTCGCTGTGGTGACTGAGAATACAGACTCAGCTGAGCATTTTATATAGTCGCAAGCTGTGGCCTCTGCTTGGTGGGGAGTGTGACGTCACAACATTTCTATGACCTTGACGCAGAGTAATTTAGCTTCTCCTGAATTGGCATGTGGATGTCTCCCACCCCGAACACCAAGATCAAGAACATCCTGAGCCCTTGAGGCGCAATAATATGATTGGCTACCGTTAATAAGTCATCATGACTTGAATGTCACTCCTCCGGTGTTTTAGTTTTATCTCATTAAAACTGTCAGATCTTGTTGAGGAGACCAGCGACCATTTTGTTTCCACGTGTCAAATGCGTTTTTGGAATTCTAAAATCAATCTAGTGAATGAAAACAAGTGAGGCGGGTATGTTTATGAACCTAAAGTACCTCTTTTGCTCATTCAACCTCAGTAGGAGTTCATTCAAACACAGGTCTTGAGACCTCTTGTTCTAACCAATAAGTAGTCCGGATTTCCAAACTTTTAAATGTTTTGTAGCAGTTCGGTAAAATGTGTAATTTATATTGTAAAACTTATAATTAGTACAAATTAGTTCATCTTGTTAATTACTTACTGAGATCTTTAAATAGAAATGTAAAATTACTTCATCAATGTTTTTAAATTATTTAGTTAGTGCACAGGCATTGACAGAAATAGTATTATTATTATTATTATTATTATTATTGTTGTTGTTGTTATTCCTCTAATTCAACAATAAATATGTCATGAACTGGTTGAATATAAAATATACTCCAGGTTGCAACCAGCTTTCTAAGGAGCTTCTAACGACTGTCCCTGCCTTTACAATACTTTGCCCAAAATGTTGTAATGGGTCCTACTACCCTACTAAACTATCTTATTTTCAGTATTCAACTCCACGTCGTGGTGCCCATGTAATGTTTTTCTACTCTATATCGTAAACACAACTATATATTTATATAATACTTTAAATTATGGACGCAATAATTTGGGTGGCTTGCTCAGTAATACTTCCATAGGCGTTCTCGTGACATTACCATACTTACTCTCAGGGTTCTCTTTCTGGTATCGTGGGCTGAAAAATACCGCTTGTACAAGATTTCGGTTGGTAATTTTTTTTATATTTACGAGCAAATAAATATAATGAAAAGGATCGTTTTTATGAACTGTTTCTATTCTAATTAATGAAAACAATGGTATGGCTGTAGCATCGGCGACATGAAGTGTCAACCGCGTTCTTTATTCAATAATCTTTTCCAAAATCGTTTAGTTTTGATAATTCCTTTTTTTAGATGTTAATAATTCCTTTTAGATGTTAATAACTTCTTTTTGATGTTAATGATTCCCTTTTGATGTTAATAATTCACTTTTGATGGCCATGAACTAACTGGTAAAACATATCATTTCATCTTAAATTTAACTTATATGTAGAGATATTCTTGGCCTTGAACAATGATATTTTTAACGAATCAAGTTCTTATTTACTCACGATTATACTTCCCTGTTGACAGGCTGTACTACACTCTTGACCGTCGTCTGCCGCGACCATTCACCATAAATCGCGATTCCCGTTTTAAGCTGCGAGGTCCATTTCTGCTACAACCACACACGTAAATAATTACGTAATTCAAATATTCCACCAAGAGTTCATGTCGCGTCCAAATATTCTTACGAACGCGTCACCCTAGCATCTCACTTCTGCAAACTAACTTGAAGACAAATCTCGCGTTTCTGCCTGCAACTCACGATCTGTACCTCGCCGGGATCAAACCACGTCTCTAATAACTTTAAGAAAATATCCCGTCTCAGTATACAACTCACGGTCCGTCACTGACTGTGCTCAAAACACTTCTCTATAATAACTCAGAAAATCTCTCGTCTCTGCCTACAACTCAAGATCCGTACCTCACCATGATCAAAACACCGTGATCCGTACCTCAACGTGATCTAATGTTCATAAAATCTTCATCCCTTTTTTTGGTTTCATTCTTGGTTCGTTCTCCTGTATTCAACTTTCCCTTATTGCGTGTCAAAAAAAGTCACGACCATCTTTTCTTTTTATATAACAATGTCTCTGCCTACATGCATTGTTCTAATACAATATTAATTTAATAATATCTTTGTCCTGTTCTTTACATATTACACGTTATATATTGCCTCATTTTTATTAATTTCCTTTCCAATGTTTATTTCTGAAGTACACGAACATGTCCTTGTTCTGATGTACTACAATGTGTGCTCTTTCAAATAAAGCTATTTCTTACACTTCCCAGTCGTTTGAATGAACTCGGAGTTTAGCCAAGTTCTTACACAAATTTTGAGGAACAAATTCCAGAATTCCGATAAGACAGGCACACAAAATAAAAGATTGTCAGACCCAAAGACTTGACACATGGTTCTCTATACATGTCGATGCGCTGAATCCGAATCTGAAGCCAAATTTAAAAAAATTGGACGATGATGGCTCTGTTCTTGCTTCAGATTCGGATTCAGCACGTCAAAATACATAAAGAAACATGTGTCAAGTCTTTGGGTCTGACAACGGTTTTGTGTGAGCCTGTATAACTATCGGGACGATACGGGCTTCAAAATATGAGCTTTCAATGAATATTATATTTTACTTGCAAATTTTACAATGTAATCTTGTAGACAGATCGAAATATCGAAGAATCTCTCTCTCTCTCTCTCTCTCTCTCTCTCTCTATATATATATATATATATATATATATATATATATATATATATATATATTCAAGTGTACTCACGGTTAGAAAACGGTAAGTCGCCAGCAAACTTCGTACGTATGGTGTTTATTTCTTCCCTTTTTCGACGAATATCTGAGAGCCTCTTAACGTTGCTTATATTAATGATCTTAAATCGTACTAGTAAGGAATGTTATTGTATTTGAAAGCAAATTTCATTGAGAACATGTTCAAAACTTGTGATCAGTCTGCTTCCGATGCACCACATTGCTATAATGTGCGCGGCCCGCTTGCTGTGATATCTCTATAATGAACTGTGTAACGAGTGATGAGCTGGGTCTGCTGGCCCAATGGTCGCGATCGTTGTCAGTGGCGTCGTACCGATCGCGTACCGAAGGGTCACATGTTCGAGCCCCAACTCGGGAATGGTTGAATGTGTTCGTCCTTTCACCCCCTATCATCGTCATCGTCATATCTATCATCATAGATACCGTCACGTTAACATTAGAGGGACCGGGATTTCGTTCTATCTATAAGGACCGTTGTGTGTCATTTTCACACATGATCATTTAAAAAGTTCTTATTAAATACTTTTGTCACATACTATGTTGTTAAATGAATAAACGCATAAATACACATGTATCTGAACCTTTTTAATATATTATATTTTAAACAATTTAAAGTTCCTAAATGCTAAAGTGTAAAAAACGTTTTGTAACACTTGAAATAATAGAGACAATACAGAGCAATTAATTAAAACATTGATGAATCATTGTTAGCTTATGAAACGTTAATACGCATTATAACGTACAAAAGGAAAAACATTAAATACACTTTAGGCATATTGTTTTTTTCTCCTTAAACAAACTTCCCACTCACACAACGTGCAGTGGAAGTAAGGTTGTTACCTTTTCTTCCTCCTTGGTAATGCTTCCTTTCCAAATGGGTGTTGTGTACCTGTGCTTTTATCACCCTTAAAGAGGAACATTTTCAACTAATATTTCTTCTTCTATCTTATGTATGAATTGCAATCAACTTGTTTTTCAACTTTCTTGCACAGTATTCGTGAATTTACTGTTGGAATATCTATAATATTGTAAAAGATATGAACTGGCCATCTTCTTGTTCCTGCGCGCAGTGAATATATTTTAACCATCCTAACCAATGCAACGACTCTCAATTGTTCCCTTCTTTGATCTAGCAAATCGAAACTCGGGTTTTTGATAATTTCAAGAAATCTCTATCTTCCCCTAGATTTAGAATCTTGTGACCAGCATATTTTTATAGATAGGTGTGTATGACCAAAAGCCCCTCGGGAATCAATCAATCCTAGAAATACTAGTAACTTAATTTTGATAACATCTAATCTGGATTAGTAGTACAAGCTTTATTTATTGTACATTTCAAAATAGTGTTCAAAAATGTATCATTTATCAGCAACCTCATGGAACTGAAGAGAAAGGGGACATTTATTCTACGCGGCAGAATCATTGTTGAAAAAAATGAGCAGCAGAGCGGATTTTACAACGGATCGACTCGTCAGTTTAGAAACTAGTAATACGTGCGTATCGAGTGCCGTGAAGGTTGTGTTATTACACAAGGTTGTAGCGTTTTCAAAGCTGCATTCACTGGGCACCAACGGTTCATGTCGCTCCAAAAGAGCGGCCACGCCGTGCGCCACAAAAATTGTTATTTAATAGCATATAAAAATAGTAGGAAACGCTCCCATTGCTCCGAGGCAAAGGTAAAACGGACGTTTTCTTCAATACTCAATGAGTCGTAAGAAGAAGTATATTAATAGATACATCTCGTCTCAAAACTTTACTTTTAGACCCGGAGCCAGCAAGAACATCGACGTATGATAAGTTTAAAGCAAAACTTTTTTGAGAAGTTAGCCACTGTGACGAGGAATCGTAAAACGCAAGTATTACGGCCTGTAGGTGTCGGCGGTGCGCTGCGCAATTTTTTAAATGTCGAAAAAAACTAGGATATCGAAAATGAGTACATAGCTAATTCTCGTTGTATATTGTTTGTTAGTCAAAGTGTGAAGGAGTTGTATGCCATGCCGAAGCAACTTCTCGAACTGTCCGCCATACTGAATTGAACGTGTCATATTTTTAATGCCCGCTTGGATTACTAGCTCAGAACTATTTTTGTGGTCCAGTGGTAGAATTTTCTTATTCATTGCCATTTATGACCACGCCATACCGTTGAGGCATCTGTAAGGAGCCACCATACTAGTTCAAAGTTGTCGAATTTGTCAGTAATCTGTGTACGTGTATATATATTGTAACCGAACGTGACGTCGGTTTCAGGGGGGGGGTAGTGGAATCGTGGCTCATCCGAAGATTTCAAAATAAGAAAGAAAACACAGTCGTGACCACAGAAACAACATGTAATTGGACACGCGTTGCAAGCAAACACAAAATTACAGAATGACAACAACATTGGCCATAAAATAGAAAACAAACAAAAATCCTTTAACAGCATAAAAAAAATGAAGAGGATAATTAACTGCAAAATTATGAATATTAAAGTTGGCACAAATTGGAATCCTAGCAATGTCTTCTGTGACAAAATGAATAAAAGAGATCTCCGGGTGAGTGCACATAAAGTTACTTCAGAGGGAAAAGCCCAGGCATTTCGGACGACAAAATGTCGTAGTGCTTTCTGTTAACAAAAATTGCAGTTAACCGTCCATCAACATGCACTGCATAATCATTCATTAGTAATTTCTTGCAAGAAATTATTGCAATTACCGAGATACATTTCGCACACAATTGAAATGAATAAATAATTTTGGGAAACACAGAATATTATTAAAAGTTACTTGAAAGCTAATTAAACGAGTTTGTTCATTACATAAATGCAAAAATTAACATTTATTACAACCTACATCTTTGGTTGACATTGAAAATATGTTTTACTTCTGCTCAACAGGCATCCCAATTTCAATAAATATTTTGAGATATTTAAGTTCATTTAACTTCTTCAACAGTTTATATCAGATATATTTTATACCCTATTAATTATTCATAAACAGTACAAGGTGTTTTTTATAACTTGACTTGAATTTAACACTATCATCAAAACTCTTTCTTTTTTTTAAAGGCCAAAGCCGCACTAGTATCTCATTAACATAAGATTCTTTCACAAATCAGTGATGTTCTCCCATAAGAAAGACATATTACTGTTCACTTAAATTCTTCAACAGTTCATAGCAAATATATTTTCATACCCTTTTAATTATTCATAAATAACACAATGTGTTTTATAACTTGACTTGGATTTAACACTATCATCAACATTTTCTTTTGAAGCAGAAACTGCACTTGCATTTCATTAACATAAGATTCTCTCACAAATCAATGATGTTCTCCCCTAAGAAAGACACATTACTTCAAATATCTTTTGATAACAGTACACAGTGACTACGAAATATACCAATGGGACGGGTATATCAGTCATTAAGCAAGAATGTTAGTGGACAAAGAAAAACAATCCGACAGTGAACGACCGGAACAATGCATCAACCTGCATTCCATAGTCTATTGCTTCCAAATTCTCCTTACTTTTTGTAGGGTCATAAACAAAAATTATTTTATCTTGAACACCGACCTTAATTCGGTGGCCGTGGCGTTCGCCACCAGCGCAAAACTCACAGCGAAGAAAATGCGGCTGCCGACGCTCTGTCGTGGACCCAAGCACGAGTTCTCTCTGTAACCACGTCGTACTCCAAGAACAGACGCCTCCGTCGATCGTGCCTCTGCCGTGTGATTCTAGACACCACTGGCACAAGCCCCTCCTTTCTCGCTAACTTGAGTTCGCGGCCACACAGTCAGCTTCCAAGCCATTGCTTACGGTTCTATTAGCTTTCTCCTCCTGGCGGCCCTTCTCCCGACCAACTGCACACCTCCGTGTCCAACAACCCTCTCCCGTAGTGTCGCACACCCCTCTTTCTCCCCTCTTTTGACCACGTCACTGCTCAGATAAGAGTTGCCCCTTTCTCCACCCCTCCGAGCCACCGATAAGGAAACTCGTCGGCTTCCGGCGGCGCGCGCGAGCGGGCGGTGGAATCGCGCACGACCAATAGCCCAAAATCAATTTAGTCAATGTTTTGGCTGATTGATTTTTTCACGTTCGCTACAATATATATATATATATATATATATATATATATATATATATATATATAACCCACGGGTTATCGGTCAACAATTAAACAAAAAGCAGGAATGAAAACATTCGAAATTGGCGCGCGCCGACGGGAGGTATCTCACCGCGGAACGTGAACGATTCGGTCTGAGGCAGTGAACGGGGAGTTGAAGGCAGGAAGCGCCCAGACATAGCGGAGGTCAGATGGTAGAGCGATGTAATGGATGAAATCAGTTGAAGTGTGATGTGAAAAGAGTAGAAGAATTGTGTGAGTAGACGCTTGAGGGATACATGTGACAGTGGTGAAACGGAGTTAAGAAGATGCGTGTATAATGTGAAAGTACAGAGATGCTACAGATAATGTCGGCAATAAGTGGTAGACACGTGGACATAGACGAGTGCAGTAACTAATAGAGACGTTAAGTAGACGTAGGATAGCAATAATTGTGATTGTGATGACTGTGCAGTAACATCAAAGTTACAACCTGGGAAAAGGGGGCGGAAAGTGGATAATTGAGACTTGTGCTATTGTATTTACACGAGCAAGTGCAGTAACCAGGCGTCATTCACACGCTGGTGAGTTGTACAGAGAAACATTAATCGTGAAAATAATACCCCCCTTGCGTGAGAGACACGAGTATCCGAGAATGCCGAATGAATTTCGTCTGCGAGTACTTTGAAGATTTGGGTAACGGCGTGGCGTGTTCGCGAACATTGCTGGCGAAGGCGGCGGGAGCCGGTGATCACACGGCGGCGACGCGGCCGACCGAACAGACCCGAGCAATCCCCAGGATAGCGCCGAGGTGAAGGCACGCGCCGGAGCTACAAGAGGCATACAGCATATAAGTATGACCTACTTAAAAAATATATATAAAATGACCTACTTAACGGAGGGAACATATTTTCATGCAATATTGATATTTATAATTACAACACACGCCGTAGAAATCACGTGCATCAAGTGTCAGTATCAACAGCTCAGTACAAGAAATCAACATACAATACATGTACGTTACTATACAACGCATTGCCAGATGACATAAAACAATTAAAGTCAGTACACAAATTTAAGTTAAAAGTAAAATCTTTTCTGCTGCAAAATTTTTCTATACAATTAGAGACTATACTGATCGTGAAAAAGAAAAATAATGTTTAATGTAACAAAACAAAGATATATAATGAATTAATTTACGTTTGCATTGTATACATTAAAAAAATATTTAATACGCCTGTAACAAGTAATGTACTTCAGCTTCCGGGTCAATGACCCCCATCTCGATGAGGTTTTTGTCCAGTTTCCTTGATCCATTGAGCAAGTGCTGAGATGGCCCCTTGTTTTGCTTCTGGACGTAAATGTAGCTTCACTGTGCGCACGCTTTGTTGAGTACTCCTTTTGCTTGTAGTTCATTTACAGTTGAAATTGATTTTCTACAACTCGGGAAAAAACATTTTTCAAATATTTTTATTTTTGTAAAATAATTATTTTCTAAATTCATTTTTTCGTTTTTTTTATTCTGGTCCTCAAGAAAATGTGCGAAGATAAATTTCTTTTTTCACACGTCATATACAGTTTTTACTGTTTTCTGACAAATAAATAAATAAAAAGTATCTGATATTCAGTAACTAGGGTAATCAGAGTATGGGTTTCAGGGGAGGAGACTATGGTGTGAACAGTAGCAAACCATTCAAAGATGTAATTTACAAGAGATTGGTATAGGGAATACAGATCACATGGCAGCAAGTATAATTAATAAAGAGTAACAAATTGCATGTTTTGTATACGAATTCATGTTGGTGCTTGCTAATAATAAAGAAACGGAAAATTATATTAGTGATTGTGAAACTTTGGAGTATGGTTCACAAATAATAGAGGGAATGATATTTCCATGAAATATACCAGATACGTTGTCAAATGCCTTATCAGGGCGATCCCCCTAAAACCAATCCTGGTCCTAAACAAATTTTATTGTATGTGTAAATTACAGATTACCTGCCTGGCAGACTAGAAAGGTACAGTACGGCCATAATAGATATATATATATATACATATATATATATATATATTGTGACGGTACAGAATAATCGGAAAATACGCGGATAATTCTCTGTATATTTTTTCTCTGCTTATTGAGTCAGGCTGGAGGTTCTCGTCCGCCGCCCTCCTTACAGGCGGCGGGCGAGGGGCTAATTCGTCATGGGCAGGTGCAGGGTCGCTCCTGCCAGGCCGGCGCCGGCCCAAGGAGGTCTGAAAGCCTCCGTCGTTTTCAACACTTAAGGAATATTTAAGCGGAAATTTCCACGTGGCTCGGCGACCGCCCTGCATGTGTTTATCACATTGCTAGAGAGAGAGAGAGAGTGCGCTTGGCGGAAATTTCCGTCACTGAAATTTGTAGAACGTACGAAGCAATTTGCCCTTGTCGCAATCAGACGTAATTGCTCCGGGCCAATAACGAGCAGCCTTGTAAAATTTTGGTAGAATGTTCTAGAAGCTTTTGAAAATGGGAAAGGGGAGAAAGGAGCCTGTGCGAGATTGAACTTGTCAGATTAGCATTTCTGTGAGAACCTCCGTGGGGGACAGTCGAGTCGAGGGGGAGAGCTTCCGAGTGTGACTCAGAGGCGAGATCGCAAACTTTACTTTGTTTTATTTCCTGATGTGGCGAGTAACCGTCAGAAAAATTCACGGGAAAATGAATCCCGTCATGTAATAAAATTGAACCTCATTAATTGCATGGCGAGTGCTCATTTATTAGTTTTATTCGGCTGAACATCGAATTCAGCCAAGCGATCTGTCATCCTGCTGTTTGTCGATAAACTCAGTGAAATTGCCTCAGTGTCTGCATCACCTGGACGCAGACACCGCCTGCACGTCGAGGACAACATTTTGCTACGAGAACGAGGGAGGCCCTGTCGGCGCCCCGTCTGCCGTGAATGAAAGGAGCGCTATGGACATTCACCCCAGGAGGTCAACGCCCGTTCCGGTGATTGTAAAACTTAAGGCCGAGCTCCGCCCATTGACATTCGCCTTCGCACGGCGACCCACTGAACTGGAGATCTCTTCTTTGTACTGCATGACGTAAATTCTTTGTTGGGAATGAAAGGCCGCGCCTGGCCATCTTCCCCAGTTAATTCTTTTCAATTAAAATTGTACTGTAGTCAGTCAGGTTGCTAATTGTAAGGCCAAGTATTAGAGGTATTAGATCGATGAACCGCCTCCACGTCGTGTCCCTTGGGTAACGCTAACGCTGAGTAACGTAGGTTCGCAGTCTAGTGTAGTATTACTTCCACTTACTTATGCTACACGTCTTTCATCTTCCCTGTACGGTCTCTCTTGATCCCTTATTGTTTTCGACCCCGATGCTATTAGGTTTCGAGGGCTAGGGTGTTATTCTTTTCCGAATCTTCTATTTACTGCATCTCTGCTCTTTTCTCTCTTCCTTCTTCGATTCTTCTCATTCTCTATTTTCCTTATATTCAGGGGTAGACGAGACTCCGCAGGTGTAGTGGAACCAACTCGTCTAAGGGAAACAACCCTATACAAATTCTGCTAGTCTGGGAGCAGAGAGGAAGCAGCCCTTCCACCGGACTTTCCCTGCGCAGCGCTCGTAACCCGGCTAGGGGAGATTTAATTACTGGTACTCTCCTAAGTGACAGCCGGCCTCCTACCTATACGAACCAAGCTAAACGTTTAAAGGACAAGCGAAAAGGAGTAGCGGAATTTACAAACATCGGAATCTGGAATGTTCGTGGTCTCTCCCAAAAACAACAAGAATTAGAATTAGAAATAAAAAATGCCAAGGTGGACTTAGTGTTAATAACAGAGACAAAAAAGAAAGAAAAAGGAACAATGGACTTTGGATCTTACACAATGATATATAGCGGCGTCCCAATAGATAAAAGAGCTACGGCTGGAGTAGGAATACTGATACATGAAAAGTGGAAAATGAATATATAATCTTACAGTTGGATAAATGAGCGAATAACTACTTGCAGACTAAAAGTTGAAAGAGGATATATAAATATAATAGCTGTGTATGCGGCAGAAGAGGGTAGAACGGAAGAATCATACTATTTCTACGACAAATTACAAGATGTATTAGATTCAATTAATGAAAATGATTATAACCTAATAGCAGGTGATTATAATGCAAGATTTGGACAACAACCTATCCCAAAACTAATTGGAACAAATGGCGAGCCGACATTGAACCAAAATGGAAAAAATTGAGAGATTTTATTAATTTCAATGATCTAAGAACGTAAAATTTCTTTTTTAAACATACACAAATACACTTGGGCAGCCAGAGGAAGTCTCTCATTAGTAGATCTTTTCGTAACCAATGGGAAGTTAGGAAATTCTTTGAAGATGTAAGAGTACTAAGGGGGAAAGTTATAGGATCTGACCACTATTTTGTGAGGGGTAGAATAAGCCTCAAAACAAGACGGTTTAAAGGTGGTAAAAACAAATGGGACTTAAGTAATTTAAGTTGGAAAAGTTATCTCCTAAAAGACCCTTCCATAGCAAGACTGTACCAAGAAAGAATAAAACAGAATTTAAAAAATACAATGAACCATGATATAGAAAATGAATGGAAAGATCTCAGAACTGTTATTGAAAAGTTGCTGAGGAAGTACTACGGAAAAAGAAGAAAGGACTCTATACATGGAATGAAGATCTAAACGAAGCAATAGCAAAGAAAAAGAAATTATGCCTAAAATGGTTAGCGAACAAAGACCCACAATCCTTAGAACCCTACAAGATTCAATGCAAGAAAACAAAATCCCTTGTAAAAAACGCAAATAAAGACTGCTGGGAAAATATATATCAAATACTGAGCATGATATTCATGGGAGGTAACTGATGGCCTATAAAGCGATGAAACACCTGAATAACGATGAAAAAGATGCTGCAAAATTACAAATATTAGATGACAAAGAATACCTAAAATACTGTAAAAATCTATGACATGCTGATAAAGAGGAAGAAGAAAAAGAAATATGTGAAACGCCAGTCCTTCATAATGCAGTGGATAAACTAGAATCTATTGAATTAGAAGAAGCACTAACAAATACTAAAAATAAGAAAACACGAGGCCTCGATAATATCAACATAGAATTACTTAAATATCTCCAGCTGAATCAAAATCTAAGCTGTTAGATCTATTTAACAATTGCTGGACCCACAACATAATAAAGCGGAATGGAAGACTGCTCTAGTCATTCGTATATTTAAAAAAGGATTACGAACGGTATGTGAAAACTACGGAGGTATACGTCTGCTGAATACAAATTGTAAAGTGTATGCTAAATCATTAATAATAGAATGAAGAAAATAATGGAAGCAATAATTCTGGAAGAACAATCAGGATTTAGAAAAGGGAAATCATGTTCTGATAATATGTTTGCGTTAAAACTATTGATTGAAAAGAGACGAGAATTCAATCTACAAACATGTATGGTCTTCATAGATTATGTAAAAGCTTTTGATAACGTTCTGAGAGGAAAATTATGGTCAATTATGGACAGAAGAGGCATACCAAAGCAAATAATCGAAGTTATTCGAAACATGTACAAAGATACCCAAATGCATGTAAGAACGAAATCAGGTAAAATTCTCAAAGAGTTTATAAATAAACGAGTGAGACAAGAGTGCTGCATGTCACCCACACTTTTTAATATTTATCTTGACAATGGTATCAGAATATGGGAGCAAAAGATGAAGTTTTAAAATTTTACCCATAATTTTAATGATAAAACAATTTATAATAACACTTCTTTTTGCGAACGACCAAATGTTGATATCTGATAATGAAGACACTCTACAAAGAGCTCTATATGAACTGCAGATGATCATTAAAGAATATAATTTAGAGATATCTGTCCAAAAAACTAAGTCAATGGCATTCCAAGGGAAATACCCAATTAGATGTAAATTAGTGGTTAATAGCCAAAATATCGAACAAGTAAGTTCATTTAAGTTCCTGGTTTGTGATCTGTTTTACAAAGGAGAAATTGATGCAGATAATAAAATTGAAAAATTTAACAGAATGTGTGGAACTATTAGGAGAACACTAGAAAGTAAAGTCAGGAAAGATACGATCATGAAATTTTATAAAATCTTAGCGGTTCCTTGTTGGCAATATGGATATGAAATCTGGAGCATAGTCACAAACATTCGAAGTAGGATTCAGACTGCCGAAATGAAGTTTTTAAGGGGTTGTACGAGGTATTGGTATTGGTACCACAAGGGTATTCGTATTGGTGCCACAAGGAGAGACAGGATCCGCAATGAAGAGATACGTAACTACCTAGGAATTTATAATCTAAATGGCAAAATTGACGAATACAGGAAAGCATGGAGAGACCACATTAATAGAATGGAGGACACACGAATACCAAATCAGATTCTGAAATATACGCCAAGAGGAAAACGAAACTTAGGAAGACCGAAGAGAAGATGGATGGAAGAATAGAAGGAGACGCAACGGAACGAAAGTTCTAATGCTTGCAGCAGCAGAAGAAGAAGTATTAGATTTGTGTTTTTGCTCGACTGCGCCTCAAGATGACGCAAATGTACGTTCCTGAGCTCATGCGACGGAAGTAGGTTAAAGCTTTTGTTCCATTTTTTTGAAAGTGTCAGATTATTACCCCATCAATCTTTCTAATTAAAATTTAATTATTCAAAATCATCAATGTGTTCTCATTCTGGAGTGAAGAGTCGAGACACGTCCATCCTCACAAACCAAAATTTATAGAATCTCCATCGCCAATTACAGCTGAGCTGGCCGGCCCCTACTCAGGTAAGGTGGAGAAACTATTCGACGCCGCTCGAGTTGAGTTTGACCTCACTGACGACGAGCGCGTCCATGCGCGCGACGGGGTGGCACATATATAATAATTATATATATATATATATATATATATATATATATATATATATATAACCATGGAGAAACAAACACAAAAAACAAATATTTACAACGCGTTCACGCTTAACATTTAAAAAATTATTCACACAACGAGCATTTTTTTTCTAATGGCAATATTACTTTTTACTTTGAGAAATAACGTTTTCTTTTCATTACCCAAAACACAACTTGGACTTCTCACAAATGTCTTTATGATATAAACTAAAAAATCAAAATGGAAACACTTTCCTTTCGGAATCTTGACAACTGCCGGGTGTGGACCCAGAAACCATTTTCAACTCATGTTATCTCGATTCTCGATACCGCTCCATAATTATTAAGAAAAGTGTACCGCGGACGTGGACATTTCTAATTTCTTCTCAACATACAGTGTCAAAATTCAAATGAAACCGGGCATCATTTCCACCATCCGTACTCCACCAAGAGTAAATGTGTTCTCTTGCTAACTCCTTCCTTCATTCACTAAAATTGCCAAAACAATCGTCGTCTTTTCTCGTGATTTGTCATATGTATGTTTTTGTAAAGAAAATTGCATTTTCATTTTTATTCTGACTCTCATTTTTGACAGATTCTCTACGTAAATTAATTATATAATTTGGTTAAACTTCTCACATACTTAAATTTCTTTAAAATATCCTTGTTCTGTCTTTTTTATTACAATTTACATCGCTACATGGTGTTTCCCGCTCACTACGAAACAAAAAATAAAGTTATCATAATTTTATGAAAAGTTTCTTTTCGAAACTCAATGTTAACTAGTTTCTTGCAATTATAAATAATTCTTGTTTATTTATTTTTGTCCATCTACTCTGATTCTGATGATTTGTAAATTTAGGCGTAACAAATACGTAAAATGTTTTTACGCCTTCGCCCCGTCGTTTATTACCATGATTTACGTTTACGTAATCGTTACGTTTGTGGATAAATTCCTCAAGTGAAATTTGCTGGTAATTGGATCCCCAGAGAGAAACGGTAATAACAAAGTTATTTGTGAATAGCCTCACACATTTACTAAAAGATAAATTACAACATGCAAAGAGATCAGGCATTATTATTCACATATATTCATCAATATACAACAGGTATGTGAATGGAGAATTAAGTTCAACATCGTAATAAGTTGATGCACTTTAGATATTTTACATTCATGTGAAATACTACGAGATCAAATGAGAACAAATGATGGAATGAGAAGCGATTGGAATCATTCAGCAGCATCGGTTTGTCGTTTCCATCGTATCGAAGAATAAGAATATAAACATTAAAGACATCAAATTTATAATTTTCATGCATTTTACAGAACATAATATACATGCATCTAGAAGTATAACAATGATACAAGTTTTGTCACATCAGGTTGAAATCAATAGTTTAAGCACGAGAAGAGAGTCCCAAACTCCTGAAAATTGTTACGTGTTTCCTCCCCAGCCCGATAGAGTCGCCCCTGCTGCTCATGCCTGTCGCGGGGTGAGTCCGCACCAGAAGCCGCCCTTCGCTGTCAAGTTGGCGCCCGTCTGGTACTCGATGGGGTACTTGGTCTTGGCGCTCGGGTGCAGGTCGAAGGAGTGCAGTAAGTGCACCAGCGCCATCTTCACTTCGATCAGCGCGAATCGCTGTCCTGGAAGCACAAGAGGCGTTGCGTTACGCTGAGTTCATAAATATCGCAGGAGCACATTTTCATTACTTATTTTTCCTTTGAGTGATCAACTTGATCTGATCAACCACTGATCAACCACTACTAAAAGCTGTTCTTTAGGGCATGCATTGCATTGTAAAATATTAATTTTTGTAACGAATGCTAAATGTGGGACGAGGCTGAAATGTTCAGATAAATATGTGAATACAATAAAGAAAACAAAATAATTTCGTTTGTCCGCATCAGCTACACGATTGACCTGAATGCATCATTCAGTGATTGGTACTTGAAGTAAAATAAAATGACAGTAAGGCTGTCTAAAAAAGTCAGAAGTGTATTACAGACGCGGAAGAAAGATTAAATTTTGAAATTAGGATTGCGCAACTCGGTCTCTGGTCGCAACATTTCCTACTCGTGAAATTTCACGTTTTCATCATTAATACTTATTTTCAACAATTTAGTGGAATTGACATTCTAACGAAGAAAGTTGATTTTCTTTAATCTTCTATTTGTATTTACATTATATTGTGGAGGGAAAATATTAAAATACTACATAGCAGAGTAGTGGCTAGTTCCGATAGGTGAGTTCTGGCTAAAATCCATGATGCTGATTTATTACTTTCTTGTTGATGTTTATAGGACTTATTTTGATATTACTGCATATGTTTAATAAAAAGAATGAATTATATAATTGTGACTTACCTATGCAGATTCTGGGTCCCATGCCGAACGGGATGTAAGTGAAGGGTTTGATCTTCTGTTTGTTCTCGTCGGTGAATCGTTCAGGGTCGAACTTCATCGGTGCGTTCCAGTACTGAGGATCAGTATGTAAACCAACGATCGGAACCTGTACAATGGTTCCTTTGGGAATGGTGATGGCCTGTGAACTTTCGCCGGCGGGTAAAACTACATCATTCTGACAGATGCGGTCGGTAAATGGTGCAGGCGGATACAGCCTCAAAACCTCTGAAAAAAATGCTTCCGTACATAAGGGCAGTTGTGGAATGTTTCCTGCTAAAATTAGGTTCCTAAGGTTTTATCATCTAATGTTAGAAAAGGTCTAACCATAATTTTGTATTCTTCAGATATTATTTAATGAGAAACTTGTAAACAAGTGTTGCACATTGACCATCTTCTCACGTAGAGTGTGTTCTCATGCCAGGATTTTTGAATTTTTTACATGACTGTATTTCACAAACGGGAGGAAATATTCTCCTCAAAATTTGTAGTTTTCTTATTCATTATTCATACTACCTATGTCTCAAGATTCAGAATCTGATATGGTGATGTAAAATGACTGTGTTGATTTAATGTGGAATGACCCATTATATTATTATCAATTACAAGGTGACATATAGAACAAGTGACGGAGGATAAGAGGGTCTTGTTGAAACATACATATTCCCAGGCGAAATTTGGAAATGAAAAAATAACGATGAGGGTGAGGTGTAGCAGGCAAGTGTTCTCACGAGTACGCTAGTGTAAGTTAATGCCTTAAACTTACCACTAATGACAGCGTCAAGATATTTCATGCCCTGTATGGCTTCGTAAGTAGGCGTGCCTCCAGTTTTTTCCATGACTTCGTCTGTCTCTGTCCGGAGTCTCTTCTGGATTTCAGGATGATGGGACAGAACAACTGTGGTAAAACACAAGGCCGTTGAAACTGTGTCAAATCCAGCGAAGAAAAAAACAACGGCTTGTGCAGAAATGTCATCGTCTGATAGTACTGAAACAAACGTAGGTATTTATTCTCAAAAAGAAGTTTCACTTTGAACTTTTTCGGGTTGTAGGGAAAATGGAATAAATTTTCGTAATGAAGAAAAATGTTAACAAATATTAGCAGAACGCTCCTTAATTTTTCACTAAAATTGCATATAATAATAATAATAAATAATGATCAATAATAATAATTATTGTTATTATTGTTGACCATCGTCATTATAAGATTGTTTTCTTTTTTTTATATGTAGATTCATGAGAAGACAAGTTTATTTCTCACATTATTTCTGAATGTTTAAATACAGATATGTTTTGCCCTTTTTGACATTCAGTCAGCCTTAAACACAATGTGTTCAAAGAACGAGTTCAACGAATGATTTCGCGGATGGAAATCAATTTTTTGGGGAATAAATAGTATTCTATATTTTGTGTTTACAGTTTTTTATTTTTGCATATTTGTATACGTAATTTTGTATTTTGTGAAAGTGTAGTTTCATTTTATTAATAATAGGTAAAAAAACGTATCTGTTTTGGGGCGAACTATTTTGATTTTCTTAAAAAACCTTCGTATCAGGCAGAGAGTATTGCAATCCTCCTTGGCTGCTAGTTTTTTTAATACGAAGTCAACTGTTTTGTCCTATAGTCTACACTGAGTTGTTTGATAGATTAGTGATTACTGGCGCGTCAACTGCTAAGCTCATAGTCTCGTAAGTGTAGTGCATGTTTTCCCCTCGGGAAGTGGTCATTAATTTCCCTCGCTGGATGGTGAGATCCGCTGTAGACCAGCCTGTCGGCTAGTGGGGTTTTCCCCAAGCTGGTATCATCCACCAGAACGGCACCAGTAGCTCCAGACAAGGTATAAGCTCTGAGCTTCCGGCCAGTCTCCTGGCATATGTGGTACTGAAGTGCATCTAAGTATAAGTGACAGGAAGGATGAGGGTGTACAAGAAAGGGGACGGGGAGATCGCGCGAGATCCGGCATTCGCCTTGTATTGATTGGAGAAATTACGGAAAACTTACGATCAGATCGGGCAGCAGCTAGAATTCTCCTGGAGACGGCGGTTGTACTCGACCCAGCTATCGGTCTAGTGTAGAAAATTCTGATACCGTCGGGACTCGAATATCAAACCTCTCGGTCAGAAGCACTGCAGTGACATGAGTTGATGCCCTGAGCCATCTATCCGGGTCCTACACTGGGTTTTCAAAATGTATGTCGTATATTAATTACGAAATAATATATTTATTCGGTTTGCTACACTGATTTCAGATCATTTTCTTTTGTGGACTGTGTAATTGTAGCAAGAGTGGTGTACAGCATTCCCGAAACACTTTGATAGCTCATATGGAAGATTGTGCACGAGTTTTCAGGGCTTATAGAAAGAGAAGTTCTTGCACAGTCTAAATTTAGTTAGCACATCACTCAAGTTCTTGCTTACATGAGCACAGTACATAGAACACAGTGAATCACACTTGGAGTGCACTACTAGCTAGCGCTTTGCCCAAGCAGTCTGATGCAGGCGCTTTACACACAGCATATGATGGTCAATACCTTAACGCGCCAATCGGAAGAAGTCCTAGGTTGCACAGTTATAGAAACAATTATTACGTGTGTAGTCTTTACACAAAATGACAGATGCTTCCCGCATGCCTCCTGTTATGAAAACTGATTGAGAGTCGCGAACTGTGAACAGCCCGCGGTTGTACAAGAATGATTTACGTGCCGTTAAAACGGAGCCACGGCGCGCGCCACAGACGTGTGGGTCTCGCATCGTTTTCTGTGGAACTCATTTTGCGGTTCAGCAACAAGACAACGTCAGATCTCCAGTGCTCGTGCGCACAGGGGGAGGCGATGGAAGTAGCCTATCACAAGCTGCCATTAAAATTTGGCAATTGAACGTTCTAGAAGGTTCTGTCCATTGCGTGCTGTAACGGGTGGGGGGAGGGAAAGAAGGGCATAGGTGCGATTCTGAGAATCAGTAGACGGCATCCGGTTGCGCTGCCTGTCGACGCAACGGCCGCGCGCTGGACGGTTACAGATCAACCGTTCTGCTTTGCGTCGTATGAAAAAAAGTGTTTATTTGTTTGCTGTGGGCCCGAACAATATTTTTTTGATCTTCTATTGGATATTGGAGAGGTCGATTATAATGGGTACCTACTCTATCGTAAGGATAGGTGTGCAGAACCACAAAAAACTGCAGTATCTCCAATGTTATTAAAATATTTTCGACTGAAATATTTCTCCTTCATTCGGATAAGTGGAAAGGTGTCTCGGGTTTTCGGTGAGAGGGTTTCCACATGGTGTTCAGAACAATACACGATTGGAAGCGACTTACTTTTTCCGCTCGCTCCTAGATTTTCGACTTCTGCGGAGTCTTCCTTTTCCGCTTTCAATTTGCCCTGTCTCGCCTGCATAAGCAGGTGCAGTACGTCAGGTCTGATTATTCCCCGCTTCTGGCGCTCCTTAATAGTGTCGTGGACTATAGAGTTGAAGAAATTCGTCGATTCAGCATCCAACAATCGATAGCCGGTTTTCTGTAATCGAACATTGGTGTAATAATTTTTTTCTTTCCATTTTTGCAATTCATTTTGTTCTCAGTAGGTACTGATTTAAGTAACTCAAGCTCAGAATATATACAAGCTTTGTAAAGACAACACAAGAACATTTAATATATAAATGTGCAATAGGTCAGATCATCTATAAAATATGAAATTTTGGAAACCATAAGAAGTAAATCTTTACGTACCTCCACTAGTTTGGGAACTGCGAGGAATGCAAAAAATAGTAAACTTCGCAGTTTGCTGAATGTGGTCAACGTCTTTCCCCTGGTGTAGAACTCGTTGTTAGGGTTCTTCAGAGAGTCGCAGCTAACGCCAAATGCCGTAGCAGCAATAATATCATTCGTTAGCCGTGTGAAGATATCTTTCAGGTCCATTACCAGTGGTTTTTTCATTGATCCTTAACAAAAATGCACAGTAACTTGATGTGAAGCAAAATACTGTAGCTTTAATTTAAATACAAATCTCTATTTCTTTTGATGACTTACCTTCCCTACTGCTGGCGTGCTTCTCTCGCAAGTACTGGCACAACTGATCAGCGCATTGGGACATAAGCGGTAGCATCACCTTGATTTTGCTAGTAGTGAAGGCCGGACTGAGTGTGGCTCGCATGTCTCGCCAAGCCTGATCTGAAAATATTCAAAAGAAACCGATACAAAAAAGAAGAAGTACTAATAAATAATATCGGAAGAATCGTTGGGAGTAAGAAATAATTGTAGAAAAGCCAAGGTAAAAATGGTTCCATGCTTTAACAGGGGAGGGGCTCCGGAGCCCACCAATTTAATTGTATATTTATTGATGATTTCACTATTTTGATGAATGTGTTTATAGAAGAAACATCTAATTTCTTTCTTGAATGTTTATACACTGACAGAAAAAATTATTTCAACATCCTGATTGCATTGTACAATTGATTCCTCGGTACAGATACAGCATATACAGGCAGAATACTAGACATGAATACATGGTTAGAGCCATGTGAGACTCGCACATCCAGGAACAGAGAGAACCATATACCGGAAACGCCACATCAATACTCCTTGTTTCCCCCCGCGGGCATTGCGAGAAACCCTGATGCGGGCTGGCATCCCATCGTGCAGGTGGCGAATAATGCCCTTCGGTGTGCTGTTTCTCGCCTTCTGCACCACCTCACGTAGAGCAGGCAGAGTTGTTGGGAGAGTCGCGGCACGGGTCAGGCGTTGACCCATCATGTCAGATACATGCTCTATCGGGGACAAATCCGACGAGCGTACCATCCAAGGATGTTGAGGGACATCGCGAGGAGCGTGTTGAGTACCGCGGGCAGTGTGAGGGCCGGCACTAACCTGCAGGATTAGCGCCCTATCCTCCCGTTGAAAGAAAAGTATCAGCTCAGGCCGGACAACGTGCTGGGTGTATCCAGCGCTGCACAATGTTACTTCCACGAACACCAAGGACAAACGCGCGTTGTAGCTGATGGCACTCCATACCATCACTCCTGGGGTGGGCCCCTTGTGATGTGGACGAATACACTCCGGACGCACGCGCTCGCCTCTGCGACGCCGCATACGCACAAGACCATCACTAACTGCAGTCAGGACCGTCTTTCATCACTGAACACCACTGCACGCCATTCCTTCTCCCAGGTGACCCGCACATTGCACCATGCCAGTCGTGCCAGGTTCGGCGTGAGTGGCAGTCGGGCTAGCAGTATGGTCGCTTGTAATCCTGCAGCATGTACCCGGTTCCCAACGGTGCATGAAGACACGTTGGGGAGGGGGATATATATGTCTGTATCTCGGCGCGCATGGTCGTAATATACGACAACGCTGCCCTCACGATGCGTCGATATTGATGTTCGTCTGTTCTCGGCGGTCGCCGCGAAATAGGTCTACTGCTACGGAAATACTCCTCTACCCACCGTCGACCGCTCCACAGCACTGACGTCGCATAACGGCCCACGTGGTCGGCTATAAGAAGACTAAAAACCGCGTGGTCAGCTTATAGGACGAACGAGTGGAACGCCATGACATACCTAAGTCCCGATTAGACCTTTCTGAAGTGGACAGCACTTTTAACGCTGTGGAGTCGATGGCGCATACGGGCCATTTCGTCACTTCGCCGTTACGTCACCGAGCGTCAGGAATCCGTTAAATGTCAATCACGGCATCGACGCCCCTCCCATCCCTAACGTCTCTTATTGCGTACTTGAACACTCGTGCCTTTTAGTGTGTTTTAATACATTTTTCCGCCAGTACATTTTTACGTGAAATATAGATTGATGTATCTTCGTAACGTAGTAATTTATAAAATTATTTTATAGTATGGCTTAAATTTCTCAAATATTTCGAAACGTTTACAGAAACATACCTTTCAGGTTAAAAAGATTCTTCTGAAAGAGTGGATCTGTCTTCTCGCTGGCAAAACTTCGATGATTCATAAAGTGGTCGAATTCTTTCACGCCGACCACTTTCAACAGCTCTGGATCGCGAATCAACAGGATGGGCCGCGTGATCTCAAACACTCCGAACACTCCATGCCCTTTGCCCTTGTTGTAAAGGTCTTGGATACCATCCGTGAGGGCGCGAAGCCCAAAGAACATTGCCACGAAATCTCCAAGAAATGGAAACTTAGGCTTGGTGGAGGGGATTCCTCTCTTTTGGAAGTAGTCGAAGTTCCAGGTGCCCACGACGTAGAAGACGAGCACGAATCCAGCTGCCAACAGCAGCCAGTCGCCAGTCGTGGTGCGTGAGAGCGCAGCTGTCAGAGACTCGAACATCCTGAAACATTCAACACAAAACGTATTGGAAAAAATATCGTCCAGTCGTGGGCGATTAATGGGGTCAAGCATACTGCAGTTTGCAACATTGTAAATTGTAATTACATATTTGTCTAAACGAGAAAATATGAAATGTTTTATTAGTTTTACCTCTTCCGTATTACACATTATGATACTGAATTGACGTTGACATCCGAATTTGTCAAGTTGGTTCACGATTTTCGAATATTATGCGAATGTATAAAAACACCTCACATCCAGAAAGTTAAATATTTGTTTCTGTCGCTAAATATTTGTTTCTGAACATTTCCACGTATGATTTCCCCTTCTACACAGTGCCAGAACGAATAAAGTGCATTCCTCCTTCTGAAACAATGTATTTAATTTCAAAACTGAAAAACAAAAAATTCCCAGGTATTGATCAAATCCCTAATTTCGTTATTAAAGAACTCCCAAAACCAATAGTTTGCTATTTGACAGCCATCTATAACGCATGCATACGATTAAACTACTTTCCCACCGAATGGAAAACTACCTTAATTCTGCCTATTCCTAAACGTAAAAAAGACCACTCAAAACCGGAAATGTTTAGACCCATTAGTCTAGTACCAACACTATCAAAAATATTCGAGAAAGCTATCTTAACCAGAATAAAGAAATTCATTGGTTATAACAATATTCTTCCCACGGCTCAAATGGGAGTCCGTAACAATCACTCCACAACCACCAACTTCAAAGACTTACTGATTACATAGCCACAAATTTTCAAAAATTCAAGCACACCTTAGGTCTATTTTTAGACAGAGAACAAGCTTTCGATACAGATTGGCACGATGAACTACTATTTAAAATGCGAAAGTTTAGATTCCCCTCCTATTTGCAAGGATTAATTAAGAGCTTCCTTCTTAGATTTAAATTTAAAGTGCAAATCAACACGGAACAATCATCCGGTCATTGCATATTGGCAGGCGTCCCTCAAGGTTCCCCCCCTCCATCTAGCTCCTACGCTATTTAACATATTTATATCAGATATGCCTAACCTATTAAACCTGGAATTATTCTTATTTGCAGTTGACATTTGTATATTCACGGCCCATAAAGAAGTATTAATAGCACGAGACAACCTTCAAGAGGATATAAATATCTTAACTAATTGGTTCAACAAATGGAAAATAAAAATTAATGCATCCAAATGTCAAGCTAAAATATTTTAACTAAGAAAACTACGAAAAATTAATGATCTAAGATTAAACAATTCCCCTATTCCATGACCGCTCCCTTCTGCTTCTGTGACGTATCTAGGACTACAGTAGATCGCAGACTCACCTCGAAAAATCATATAAATTCAATAGCAAATGAAACATTTATAAAGACTTTGAAATTGTACCCATTTGTCCACAAAAAATCAAACACCAGCATTGAAACTGCAATATGCTTTTTTAAGTAGATCATCAGACCCTCTCTAACATACGCTTGCCAGATATGGGGAGGTGCACCTAAATCCATATTACATAAACTGGAAGTTACACAAAATAAATTTCTACGCAGTGCACTAAAAGATTCATGGTACATACGGAACAACCAAATTCTAGACGAACTTTCTATTGAACCCGTTAAGAAAATTGATTTCCAAATTATCCTTAAGATTCTATTCATCCTTACAGTCCTCCCCCGCTACAACCATATATAAGCTTGGCAAAACTTCAAATCCTTTTCCAAGAATTAAGACTCGACATAGCAAATATCTCCTTCATCCTCCATAATTTGCAATCATAACAGTCTAATTATTACTGCAGACCATTTCTTCTCACATTAAGACAGAATAGAAACTCTTTGTTGTAAATATTCATTGTTGTATACATTTATTGTTGTTTATATTCATAGTGTTAAATTAACAAGCAGTTATCAAGAGGTCCCACCTTGGAAGACCCTCGAAAAGGTATGTATAAGCTATTAGTGTAAAAATTGTTAAAAAGGTATGTATAAGCTATTAGTGTAAAAATTGTTGTAAGGCAACAACTAACAATCAAGGAGAATTATAATAAAAAATGTTTAAATCTGCATAGAGAATGAATAGTGATTATATTGTACCAAAATGTGTACATCTTTCTGATTTCAATAATGGTGAATAGGTATTAAACGTCATGAAGCAATTTTTTCGAGAGTTTCGATTTTCAATACAGGTATGATGTACTTTTCGTCTTGCAACTTTTCTACAGTCTTCCTATTGTGCGATGTAAACGGAAGTGTGCAGCTAGTAATAATGATGTTTGTTTAAGTGGAAACGTATTCAATGAAAATGTGACAGTTTACTACTACTCATGTAAACACTTTAAAAATTGCGACACACTTTAATTGCACGTGAGTTTCGCTTTTCTTATCATTTCAAACTGTCATCTTTATACAAACCAATGTACTAGAAGATAAATAGTGTTTTCATGTCTTTCTGCACATATTTTAACTGAAAATATAGCAGCAGAGAAGTGGCAGAATGTTGTGAAAAAAGTCAATATAACATGACACTGTAGAAATAGCTGTTACATACGTGATAAATGTGAACCCCTTGTAGAGAAGTTCAATAGCGATTGTGGGTTCGCCTTGGTGACTGAGAATACAAACTCAGCTGAGCAATTTATATGGTCGCAAGCTTTGGCTGCAGCTTGGTGGGGGGAGTTTGATGTCACAAATCCCTCTACAACCTTGACGCAAATTCAGTTTGCCTCCCGTGCACTATCTCTCCCACTCCGTGTACCAAGCTGAAGAACATGAGTCCTTGAGGCACAATGACATGAGAGACGCGCGTAAGCAAGTCATCATGAGCGTAAAGACCCATTTCCGGTGTTATTGTTTTATCTCATTCAAACATTGAGATATTTTTGAGAAGACTAACGATCACTTAGTTTTCATGTGTCACAAGCATTTTCCGAATTCTGAAAATATTCTGCTAAAGTGGTTTCCAATAGAGAAGTTGCGATTTGCAATGGATGAGAGAGAAGTGGATGTTTCTGAACCTATAAAATGTGCATGAAAGCTCTCTTTCTTTAGCTCATACAGCATGAGTTTTCATTCAACCACAGATCTTGGTGTCTCTTGTACAATCTTCTGAGAGAGAGAGAGGGAGAGGGAGGAAGAGAGAGGGGAGGGAGGGAGAGAGTCGGAGAGAGAGGGAGAGGGAGGGATGGAGAGGGAGAGGGAGGGAGAGAGAGGGAGAGGGGGGAGAGAGAGGGAGAGGGAGGGAGAGAGGTTGAAGGAGAGAGAGAGGGAGGGGAGAGAGATGGAGGGAGAGACAGAGAGAGGGAGGCAAGTAAGCAAGTCATCATGACCGTAAAGACCTATTTCCGGTATTCTGGTTTTATCTCATTCAAACATTCAGATAGTATTGAGAAGATTAACGATCACTTAGTTTTCACGTGTCACACGCGTTTTCCGAATTCTGAAAATATTCTGCTAAAAAGGTTTTCAATAGAGAAGTTGAGATTTGCAATGGACGAGAGAGAAGTAGATGTTTCTGAACCTAGTATAATGTGCATTAAGGCTCTCTTTCTTTAGCTCATACAGCATGAGTGTTCAATCACAGATCTTGAGGTCTCTTGTACAATCTTCTGATAGAGGGAAGGAGAGAGAGGGAGGGAGAGAGAGAGAGATTGAGGAAGGAAGAGCGGGAGAGGGAGGGAGAGAGAGAGGGAGGGAGAGAGAGAGGGAGAGAGAGAGTGTCCAGGGAGGATATTTTGTCTAATAAACTACTTGGATAATCCAAAAAGCGGAACCGTAATAAGCACTCAAAATTTGGTTTGAAAAAATACTTTCTATGCAACACATTGCACTGCAAACACGTTTATACACTCTAGAAACATGAAAATTGTTTATTATTTACGGAAGAGAAGAATATGTTTATTCAGAAAGACAAACTAACAGAGCAATAAAAAAGCAGCCAATTTACACAATTGGACTGCTTATTACTTTCCAGTATAAGCATATACGGAGTAATATACTGTAACCGAACATGTATAAATTAAAATGTGGCAATTACAAGATTACCCGCGTCGGAGCGAACGGGTTTGAATTAGGCAGACGCTTGTAATTTCTTATCAGCAGCGAAGAGGGGTGCGGCTGGTAGGGTAGGTTTTGATGACGTGCGTAGAGGAGAAGGGAGCGAGAAGGCAGTTATCGAGGCAGAACTCGTGAGGCCGCAGTAGGAAAACGTAAGGAGACATGGACATTTTTGCGTGGAGAGGGGTCTGGCGGAGCGAGCGGACACGAGGTGGGAACTTTCGTGTTGGTTTTGGTTTGCAAGTGCTGGTACGGTGATGTATTATAACTACCGCTATGAAGGAAGGTATTTTGGAAGTTTCTAGAATGCCAGTGAGAAAGATGGTGAGTCAAAAAAACCTGGTGAGATGGAGCCTTTGTTAAGCACGTGTCCGTAAGTAGTAATCTGCCGAAACGCCTCACTTTGCTGCTTCCACCAGAGGCAAGTAATGAACTAGTTAGCAATAATTGCTGTGCTTACCTGTATTCCATAAATGAACTGAGAATTTTGAAGCAATTTGCTATGAAATACGGGTTAAGGTAATGTGCATGCAAGTTACAGTCAGAGATTGTTGTTTGGTCATACTGTAAGGGATTGTTCTTGGGGAGAGACTGATATATTCTCCCTTTGGCATATTCTCAGTTGTTTAGTGCTATTTATAAAAGATGTTTGATGTTATGTATTTTCCTTGGAGGAGAAACTCATAGATTTTGGAAAGAATCTTATGTTAATGAAAGGAAAGCATAATTTGTCTTTGAAAGGAAAATTTTGCAAGTTAGTATTGCATCCTAATAAAGCCAGAAATCAATAAGAGCTGTGAATAAATAATTAAAAGTGTTAAAAAAATTGTATTTGCTATTGAACCATTGAATAATTCAAATGAACTGTAGTATCTCAGGATAGATGTAATATTTGGTAATTTTTTTAAAGATGAAATAGTTGGTAATATTTTTTATAGAATAAAGTTTTTTCAAGAAAATTGTCAAGAAATTTCTGTCGAATATTCTGTGTTCTCAAAAAGTATATTCATTCAATTTAGTGGGATACAAGATATTCTTTTGTAATTTCGTTTCTGTAAGTTTTTACAAGATTTTCTACTGAATATTCTGTGTTTTCAAAAACTACATTCATTCAGTTTAATAAAATACAAGATATTCTTTTGTAATTTTATTTCTGTAGTTTTACAAGAATTTTCTATTAAATATTCTGTGTTTTCAAAAACTATATTTATGCATTTTAACAGAATACAAGATATTCTTCTGTAAATTCAGGGAATTTCGTGCCAGAAGGGATATATGATTGTTGATGCAGAGTATGTTGAGGGACAGTTAACTGCAATTTTCATAAACGGAAAGTATTATGACGTTGTCAGGTAAAGGGCATGCATCATCTCCCTCTGATGTAACATTATCTCCAGGCATCTTATCAGAGATCTTATTTATTCAATTTTGTGAATTTCAATTTACTGTTGTCACAGGAAATATTGCTGTAGTTTTAATTTGTGTGAAGTTTAAAATTGCTTCAGGGCAATTTTGCAGTTAATTTTCCTCTGATGGCTTTTTTAATACTGTTAAATGTTTTTTGTTTGTTTATTGTTTAATGTTATTGTCACTCTGTAATTGGTGGTTTGGTTTTCAACGTGTATTCAATTATATGTTGTTGATTTGTCACGATTTTGTGTTGTTTTTTTTTCTCAAAATCTCAAAAAGAGCAACGTTCCCACTAAAATCCCCACAACTGACCGACACATTCGGTTACAATACGTAGTATACGAAAAGTTATGTTATTCTGCAGAAAATCGATTTCGAGATTTGAACGAAAGTACACGTTTCAGTGTTACCTGATACCGAAGTGAGTGTTTTATTCTTCAAAACATCCACCCGTCCGTCTGTCTCCTTCTGTGAACACGACTACCACCATAAATCATACGTAGGATTTTTTCCAAAATGGATATTTCCTAGTCGATCTGGCTCAATTAGAGGCACTGCGATTTTGAAAAAACTTTCTTCAAAATTTGGAGATACTTTACATGAAGCCTACTGAACATTTTCAAAATTTTCTCAAACACAGCCACACATTTTTTCTTTATATTTCTTATAAGAATTGAGTAAAATACACTTATAAAGGTGGCGTAGGTCCGATTTTTACGGTTAACTGTAAATTTTGGAAAATTGCAAAATTTTGAATTTTTTAGGCATCTTCCTACAGCTACAAAATTGAACATAGATTTTTCCTTCAAATAAAATTCATACTCCATGGCGAGTTCTTTCATTAAGGTCATGTAATATTTCTTGGAAATTGTAGACTTTTTCGCGCAATATTGTGCAATGTAAAAAAAATAGAAAAACATTATTTTCCCAAAAACGGTTCCAAATTGTCTTCAAATTTTTGTTAGGGATGGTGCTAAATGTACTTTCAGATGACAAAAACATCAGTATGCTCTCTTCTTTTATTTTTACAAAAATTACTAATATGTATTTTTTTTGACGTCGTCTCTCACGTCCTCAGTATTTACATCAGCGGCGATTTGTTCACATTGTCTTATTTATGAGTACATGTGCTTTAAATAATGTCATATGAAGTTTCTCGAAAACTCACCCGTTTTCCGTGAAAAGTAGCTCAAAAGTTCGCATTTTCGGAAACGCTCAAACGCCATTTTCTCATACATGGCTTCAATTTTTTTCTTCAAACTTTTCGAACGGATAGTGCTAATTGCACTCTTTAATATGACGTAAAGTTATTTTTGAGGTATATTCTCATTTTTCCAAAAATTAAACAAATGTATTTTTTTTCGAAGAACTCTCACACCTTTAATATGCATATTTCCAACAATTTGTGAACACTATTATATTTGTGAGTTGATGTACAAGCAATACGAGTTCACAACATTCCAAAAGCATTACATGCCCTTTCGAAAGACCCGATTAGGCAGGTACTCGACTACATCCCGTGCCGCATCGGTCGTGATTCGCCACACCCATTAGGCACGTGTGTTGTTGACCACTGGTTGTTAGGCGTCCTCGGAGGCACTCTTGTGGCCATCTCGCAACTCTCCGGTATGGAAGGGCGTTATTTCCAACATCTTCCACCAATACCGTGTGACATCGGGCATTTCTCCCATGGCGGACGGCTATCTAGGAGTATGAGCGCTCCCCGAAACACTACATTCATCTTGCAAGGCGGTAGTCGGACAACTGATTTCACGTTGCTCTGTGCCAAGGACGGAATATAGAAATTACAGCGGTAAGTGTATTGCTACCGGTATGGCAATACCTTTACCTCCATTATACTTTAATTGGAAATACCTTTAAAATGCCGATATACGATGTCAAATGCCAATATTTTAGCTTAATGTCTGTACCGTAAAATACATATATTTAGAGGTATTACAACGCGGTATTATTATTATATTTAGAGGCATTTTATGAGAAAATAGAATAATACCGATATTTGGGGGTAAATCATTGTGATTTCTTTCCGCTGAATTCTGTCAATTGATTTCAAGTTAATATTTTAGAAGTTAATTTTCATCAATGAAAGTAAAACTAGCAGTGTTACAGAATTGCACATACACTCTCGTCATCAATATTCCGCCATCAACATACTTGTACGTTCCGATCATCAACTTTTCTCTCATATGGTCCGTGGACTTACTGGGAATAATTTCCTATAATCAATGTGCTTCGACCAAGACATTTCACAACTTCCCGTCGTACAAGCATTTTTACCTTCAATCAGGATGAATTTTCCAATAACCAGCATATACTAATCGGAAATCTAGGTATCCAAAAGACCTACAGCATGGCCTAGATGCGTCGTGTGCTATCGAAACTATCATATTAGTATCCGTGACAAAATGGTTTTCCACAGGGTTCTGTAGTAAGCATCGCATGGGTTTTAATGGTAATTAATTATGCTAATGAAAGCAGTTGTCCTACAATAATGAATAGACGATGCAATGTCCTTCAGTAATGACGAGATGCCGACGCCGTCACTATTCTATGAAAAACGAAAGAAATATCGTGTCTAGTTAAGACAATACCCAAACGAAGCTAAATTATGTAGCGCGCCAGGAAAGTATCTCCGCAGGGAGCGGAGTCAGAGCCTCGCAACAGACTAAATTGGAAACTACCGACTAAATTGGAAAACCGACATAAGACATCAGACTAAATTGCCGACACCAGACTAAATTGGAAAGCCCACATAACCGAAAAGATAAAACTCACTAAAATAAAGTTAATCCAACTAAAGCCCTTACTCAATAATAAAAGTAAACTATTATTAAACAATGCAATAACCTTATATAAAACAATAATTAGACCGCTCATGCTCTATGCGTGCCCAATATGGATAAATACCTCACCAAGAAACATAAATAAAATTCAAGTGATGCAGAACAAATTCCTCCGAATAGCAACAAATGCTCCCTGGTTCATATCAAATAGACAACTCCACAAAGAATTGAATCTACCAACTATTACTCATCACATAGTCCACCTCTCTAATAATTCTTTTCAAATATAAACTCAATACCCCAAGCCGCTCACTATTACCTAGCATCAGTCAATTATTTCCCAACCCGTATTAAAACAGATTCCCCACTAGAAGCATTTTTAAATATTTTCTCCACACAGTAGCTAAAATAGTAGGTGTTCTATGAGTCCCCTACATCAAAGTAATTAGTTTAGTACATAAGTGAGAATAAGAATAGTTATAAGCCAACAAAATGCATATGAAAAAGTAATAATTTACTGAACTATGTAATTTTTCAACAATAAGTAAATAAATTTAAAAAAAGAGCCTCGCAATATAAAATTGCATTTATTTTGGTACGAAAGACTTCTAGGAAACAAGTTATTGGGCAACACTTCCAGCATCTGTAAAGATTGTGATGAGTAAGCAATTTACTTTTTACAAGCTGCAGCTTGTGCTACAAATTTAATTTGTTGCTATCTCTCTCACCAGCAAGGTGCCACTGCGGAGAGACTTTCTGGCGCGCTGTATTCATGTGTGGTCATTCAAGTCAGGTTTCAAGTTCTCATCCCTAAACACTGAGTGCATATTATTTTCCTAACGTAAGCAAGATAAATTACCACTCCTCAAACTAAGCGATGAAAATCTAAGATATGCTACTGGTACAAAAATCATTGAGAATGCACTTCAATATCTAATTATCGTGGAATAAACATATTTTAAATACGATTTTGAATGTAAAAAGAGACTTAAAAGCAAATCTCATCACAAATGCAGACAGGCAATTATTATTCATATCCTATAAAGCACTAGTTCACTCGAAAGTAGATGTGTAGGTGTTCCTTTTTGAAAATCATCTTGTGATAGCGGGAGACTGACAAGTCTGTTAATCAGGACTTGGTATGCAGCGTGTTTGTGAGCAGTTGGATATTGGGATGTGTTGTGGATGACGGTGACTGTGTGTGTGGGTTTCTGAAAACAATGAAAATGTGTTTGTTACCTACCCTAGTGTGACCAACCTTAGTGTGGTCACACTCGGCAATTAAAATCCCCGCGCGACCGCCGCCTAAACACGCGCGCCGCCTGATTGGAAACCACTGCGCCCGCTCCCGGCGTAGGGCAGGGAATAATATTGAAATAGAGATTCCGTGAAAGTATGATGGTAGCTTGCAGTAGGCATGGCACATGGCAGAAAGTTACTAGAACCTTAAGCAGTAGGTTGGAAGCTGATGGTGTGGCCGCGAACTCAAGTTAGCGAGAAAGGAGAGGTTTGGCCCAGTGGTGGCTAGAATCACACGGCAGAGGCACGATCGACGGAGGCGTCTGGTCTTGGAGTACGACGTGGTTACAGAGAGAACACGTGCTTCGGCCCACGATAGAGTGTCGGCAGCCGCATTTTCTTCGCTGTTAGTTTTGCGCCGGTGGCGAACGCCACGGCCACAGAATTAAGGTCGGTGTTCAAGATAAAATAATTTTGTATATGACACTACAAAAAGTAATGAGAATTTGGAAGCAATTGACTATAAAATGCAGGTTGATGTGTTGTTCCTGTAGTTCACTATCAAATTTTTTTTGCCATTAACATTCTTGCTTAATGACTGTCTTTCTTCGGGGAGAACATCATTGATTTGTGAGAGAATCTTATGTTAATGAAATGCAAGTGCAGTTTCTGCTTCAAAAGAAAATGATGATAGTGTTAAATCCAAGTCAAGTTATAAAACACATTGTGTTACTTATGAATAATTAAAAGGGCATAAATATATATTTGCTATGAACTGTTGAATTTAAGTGAACAGTAATGTCTTTCTTAGGGAAGAACATCACTAATTTGTGAAAGAATCTTATGTTAATGAAATGCTAGTGCAGATTTTGCCTTTAAAAAAAGTTTTGATGATAGTGTTAAATTCAAGTCAAGTTATAAAAACACCGTGTGCTGTTTATGAATAATTAAAAAGGTATAAAAATATATTTGCTATAAACTGTTGAAGAAGTTAAATGAACTTAAATATCTCAAAATATTTATTGAAACTTGGATGCCTGTTGAGTAGAAATAAAACCTATTTTTAATTTCAACCAAAGGTGTAGGTTGTAATAAATGTTAATTTTTGCATTTATGTAATAAACAAACACGTTTAGTTTGCTTTCAAGCAACTTTTAGTAATATTCTGTGTTTTCAAAACTATTTATTCATTTCAATTGTATGCGAAATATATCTTGGTAATTGCAATGAATTCTTTGCAAGAAATTACTAATGAATGATTATGCAGTGTATGTTAATGGACGGTTAACTGCAATTTTTGTAAACAGAAAGCACTACAACACTCTGTCGTCCGAAATGCCTGTGCTCGTCCCTCTGAAGTAACTTTGTGCACTCATCTCCCCCAGAGATCTCTTTTATTCAATTTGTTGAATTTCAATTCATTTTTTGTCACAGAAGACATTGCTAGGATTCTAGTTTGTGCCAACTTTAAAATTCATAATTTTGCAGTTAATTATTCTCTTCATGTTTTTTTAAAGGGTTTGTGTTTGTTTTCTATTTTATGGCCAATGTTGTTGTCATTCTGTAATTTTGTGTTTTGCTTTCAAAGCGTATCCAATTAAATGTTGTTCTGTGGTAACGGCTTTGTGTTTATTTTTCAAAATTTCAAGAAATGAGCCACGTTCCCACAAATTCCCCACAACCGACCAACACGTCTGGTTACACTAGAGATGATTAGGTCTAAGAAATTAATGGATTAGTTTCCAATTTCTAGTTCCGTAGTGAATGTAATGGATGGGTGTCTGGAGTTATTAAACGCAATGAAGAGGTCATGTTCCTTTGTACTGATTTATAGGGCTAGAATGTCATGAAGGAAGCGGTGCCAATACGTTAGTTTTTGTAGAAGGGGATGTTGAGTCTCAAAGAAGCGTATTTCAAAATTGTCCTTGAAAATGTCTCTAATGGGCGGGGACAATGTGAGTCAATCGGAAGAACAGAATTTTGTTTGTAGACGGTGCATTGAACATTGAAAATTGAAGGTGCAGTGAAGTAGTTGTGTCAATGCAGAATGTGATCTAGTTGAATGGTTCTGCGCATATTGGTACGGGGCATGCAGCTTTGTCAAGGATGTTTTGTGAAATTAATTTAGTTTCGAGAGGCAGTCGGAATAAGGCTAGGGAATAAGTTTGTAAATCAAATGACATCAGTTTAGCATTGGTCGGTGTATGAGCATCTTGAAGTTTGGTCACGTCTTCCAAACTGTTTTTGATGGTATGGAGAGGTTTGAAACTTACGTCTTCGCGAAAAAAGTTGTTGAGTCTATGAGCGACTTCGTGTGTGATACTGTTGGTACAGGACACAACAGCCCGAATGCATACGTTTTCTTTGTGAATTTCAGGGAGACCATAGGCTGAGAGGGCGCGATTGTGAGTAATAAAATATTTGGATTGAGAGAATAGGACGGAGAGTCTTTGAGTTAATTTGTCGACTTAACGAGGACTCTACTGATGGGTCCTTAGAATTTTTTTCGTAATATTCATCGTTTCAAAATTGGTTTATTTTTCCATGGTAATCTAGAGTGTCGAGTATGCTGACCGTATTCCTTTTTTCAGATTTTGTAATTGTTAGATTATTCTTCTGGTCTAGGGCTCTGTTGAAATGTTGTTTTGCTGTAATAATTTCATGGCAGACCTAGGTGTTTTTTGATTTGGGAAGTGATGGATTTTCATGGGAGAGGACTTTGTCAATATCGTCTTTAGCTTCAATCATATTATTTGTGGTGGAAATGTGCATGTCTGAATGCAGAATTGTTTAAGTTTAGTGCTACTGAACTGAGTATAGGACAATTTCAGGAACCTTCTCGCACTGTACCTGTCCACTTTCACCTTATGGCGACCCATACTTCTGCCCTAAAGTAATCAACCTTTCTTCAATAAAACAATCTGAAAACGAACATTCTCTTCGTGAAAACAACCTCATACGTTGACCTACCAGTCAGTTCAGTATCAATAAATGAATCTCGCAGGAGTATCTGAACCAATGCCAATCAGCGGTAATCTTTATACCAAGAACAAACGTGAACTGAATTCTCCGTCCATAAATATTAGAATTTAGCCACCATTTTGAACTTTGGGATAAGCTAAATTACGTATGTTAATAACTTGAATTGTACAATGAATATAGATAATTTTTGGTCAATTGAATTAGTAAAAAGATCATTAACATGAAGTACATACATGTGTGAAAAAGACATGGTGATATCTGTTGATACCAAGACCCCGAGCTGCAGTGTTGATGAGAAAGGAGTGACAATTTTTCAAATGGACTACAGGACGAAATTAAACACAATTGGCATTATTTACTGATGGTCACTTCTCATGTGGACGCGACCTTCTATAAGGTGTGTACATCAGGTTTCGAATCTCTTGTTAATTATATTCTTAATTTTTGTAGCCTACGTCCGGGACAAATTATTTAGATAGTGAAAAAGGGTAGAGTTAGCAAATCTGGTTCTTCAGAACAGGGATTATCAACTTTCATTAATGAGAATTGGTGGAATTTTAATATTACAAAAATGTATATCCTAAATAAATATTCCACTGGCTATTCATTTTTTTAGCGTAATCCCTTAAATTCATTGTTAATTTGTAACGGGTCAATTGATTGCTGTACATGCACAATGGAGTGTAGTTTGAATAGTATTGAAGATTAATAATAATGATAATAATAACAATAATAATAATAATGTCCAAATATATTTAGGCCTCCGATGGGTAATGGCTGTGGCATAGTTGCCCGCTGACGAATTATTAACGTATCTAATAATAATATAAATATCTTTTCGACACATCTCAGTAAAAATGTTGAGTAAATGTGCTATAAGATGTTCTAACTCAAATTCTCGATATTTTAATTATTGTCAACATTTTTTTCAAATAACTAAATGCCGTTAATACAACATTGTACAAAATTGTTAAATTATAATGTAAACAAAACCTACTGATGTAGAAGATTATTGTAGAGTATTGATGTAGAAGATTATTTCAGTGTCTAAAATAATATTAGTCATGTGTTTTTACTGTTTTTCTTTCCTCTATAATCAATATGAAACTATTAAATTGATCAATATATTTATAGTATTTGAGAACGCTTAGTTTTATTTTGAAATTATTTGATGTACTCAAATTTAGTTCCATTCTTTACTATCAGTGAAGTGTGAAAGAATAAAATCACATTTTGGGTAAGTCATCAAATACAATTTTCAGGAATTCGTGTTGGATCACTGGAGATACAGTAATAACAAAGTTATTAGTAAATACTTTATTTCTCCTTATAATAAATAAATTACAACAAAGAAAAATCGGGCATTGATATTCACATATACACATCAATATACAACAGGTACGTGAACAAGCAGACGAGTTGAACGTTTTAGTGAATTGATGCATTTTAGGCATATTGCATTCATGTGTAATACTGCGAGATCAAATGTGAACAAATGATTTGACGAGAAGCGATTGAAATCATTGAGCAGCGTGGTTTTGTCGTTTCCATCGTGCCGGAGAATAAGAACACACTTAAGTTTAAAAAGAACTTTAGTAATGGTAGGAAATGGTGTGGTATTTACGATGCTTCTATCATCGTAATCAATATTAGATGTTGGCTCTCCATCGTAACTGTTTATTGTGGCATAAAGCTTTTTCGGCCGCATTGCGGCCATCTTCAGTGCTATTAGAGGCGGCTGTCTTGTCTGGACTGAGGACCACAGCCGCCTCTAATAGCACTGAAGATGGCCGCAATGCGGCCGAAAAAGCGTTATGCCACAATAAACAGTTACGATGGAGAGCCAACATCTAATATTGATTTCGAGAACTTTAATAAATTTAAAAATTAGTTAAAAATTGCTTAAGTTTTAAAAATCAAACGTATAATTTTTGTTCCTGTGCATTTTACGGAACACAATTTATACATTCATTTAAAAGTATAACAGTGATTCATGTATTTGTCACATCAGTTGGATCCCAGTAGTTTAAGCACAACGAAGTGAATTCGAAACTCCTGAAAATGAGTGTGTGTTTCCTCCCCGGCCCGATAGAGTCGCTCCTGCTGGTCATGCCTGTCGCGGAGTGAGTCCGCACCAGAAGCCGCCCTTCGCCATCAAGTTGGCGCCCGTCTGGTACTCGATGGGGTACTTGGTCTTGGCGCTCGGGTGCAGGTCGAAGGAGTGCAGTAAGTGCACCAGCGCCATCTTCACTTCGATCAGCGCGAATCTCTGTCCTGGAAGCACAAGAGGCGTTGCGTTATGCTGAGTTCATAAATATCGCAGGAGCACATTTTCATTACTTATTTTTCCTTTGACTGATCAGCTGGTTAAAAAAATATATTTTAGACAACCACTACTAAAAGCTGTTCTTTAGGGCATGCATTGCATTGTAAAATATCAATTTTTATTCCGAGTGCAAAATGTGGGATGAGACTGAAATGTTCAGATAAATATCTGATTGCAATAAAGTAATTTCGTCTTGTTTTCATCAGCTACACAATTGACCTTAATGGATCATTGAGTGATTGGTACTTGAAGTAAAATAAAATGACAGTAAGGATGTCTAAAATATGTCAAAAGTGTATTACACACGTCGCAGAAAGATTTTATTTTGCTTTTAGGATTGCGCAACTCTGTCTCTGGTAGCAATATTTCCTAATCGTAATTTGTCACGTTTTAATCATTAATACTTATTTTCAACAATTTAATGGAATTAACATCCTAACGAGGAAAGTTGATTTTCGTTAATCTTCTATTTGTTTTTACATTATATTGTGGAGGGAAAATATCACTAAATAGCAGATTATATATAATTTCGTAAATAAAATTCAAGGTTGCTAAAAACGGCGAGGATTACGATATGCTAAATATATATATTTTGAAAATCGTGAAATAATACGTCAGGGGGTTCTGAAACTTTTAGCACGGTTGTATTCTTATAGATGAGTTCTGGCTAAAATTCATGACGCTGGTTTAATACCTTCTTGTATATGTTTATAGGACTTTTTTGACCTCACAACATGTTTCACAAATATGAATGAACCATATATATAGCTGACTTACCTATGCAGATTCTGGGTCCCATGCCGAATGGCATGTAAGTAAAGGGTTTGATCTTGTGTTTGTTCTCGTCGCTGAATCGTTCAGGGTCGAACTTCATCGGTGCGTTCCAGTACTGTGGATCAGTATGTAAACCAACGATCGGAACCTGTACAATGGTTCCTTTGGGAATGGTGATGGCCTGTGAACTTTCGCCGGCGGGTAAAACTATATCATTCTGGCAGATGCGGTCGGTAGATGGTGCAGGCGGATACAGCCTCAAAACCTCTGAAAAAAAAATTCGTACATAAGGGCAGTTATGGAATGGTAGCCGTTAAAATTAAGTTCCTAATTTTTTATCATCTAATGCTGGAAAAGGTCTAACCATAATTTTGTATTTTTGAGGTATTAAATAATGAGAAAAAATTCGTTGCACATTGACAATCTTCTCACGAAGACTGCTCTCACGTCAGGATTTTTGAATCTAAATCGTTAAATAACTCCTAACGAAGCGTTCTAGGGTTTAAAAAATAAAATGTTCAAAGAAACGTTCCTTACACCGTAATCTACAGGATAAGAGGGTCATTCCATGTCAAATTGGCCACAATTTTCCGACCATCTTCCGATTAGACTGAAAGTTTTTAAATCGTTTTAAAATGACTAAACAACACTGAATATTGTATTTTTGGCATTAAATTTTACTTCCTTTTGAAAATTTTGAAATGTGATATTTTGCATGCGTTTCAGGGGGTATTATCTAAAAAACTAGTAAAGTATCTTCAAATTTGATTTTACTTTGCAACTTGCCTTATATATCTAATGAGTACAAACCACCCTAAAAGTTTGATATGATAAACCCTAATTATAACGGCATTAATAAGACCTTATTAAGGCCAAAGTAAATAATTACAGTTTTTTCAAAATTCATTTTCTCAAATACTCCATCTCGGATTTTCTTCTTTTAGTCATCAAATTGAAGAGGAGACATTGAAGTTTATAGTAGTTAAAGAATTTCGATTGTAAATTTGAATTTACAAATGTTATTACCAGTTAAATTTACATTTTCATTTTTGCTTTTAATGGACTTAGGAGAACTATGCATTTATAAACGCTTATCATTTGTGAATCTCGCTTTCATTATTTAGTGATTAAATTTCGTACATTTTAAATGTATCTGAAGCATATTTTGGAAGGCAGAAACTTTTATTGATACCGGGTGACCTATTGTGGCGTCATACGGATGTATTAAAACACAGACGAGGGTGGGTAGAATAAACAGATGGTTTATTAATAAAAAAACTGACCGAAGTCGTAAAACACCATAACACTGCCTTCTACTAACTAAATAAATAGAACCCACCACAAGAAGTGATATTACAGTGCGGCTACCACACCGCCAAACAACAAACGTTTCCCCTCGGTGTGATGCACCGCTCTGCCGAGACAAACCTACATGTCTGACGACTGACGACAAACTAATGCCGGCTTCCCCTCCGCGTGCTAGACGCACAGCCTCCTGCTCACACAGCTGGAACAACAGAAAAGAAAGGGGGGCGTTCGTCACCCGGCTTTTAAAGGCGCCCTGGCGTCTTCCCCCGCCACCGTTGCCGTCCCAGCACCTGAGAACGACGCTACGCGCTCGGAAAAACCGATGCGTCATTGCGCGTCACCACGCCAGATTTCCAGCCCTTTGTTCAGCTTCCGGTGAAATTCTACCGTCTGCGCGTTTGAGCGTGCATGACGCTACACTATCAATTGTGAGCCACACTCATTTCTTATTTCTGGTTCACAACATTGAAAAGCAGTTGTCGGTCATCAGTGCAGAATA
Source organism: Acheta domesticus (assembly GCA_031308135.1). Taxonomy (NCBI): domain Eukaryota; kingdom Metazoa; phylum Arthropoda; class Insecta; order Orthoptera; family Gryllidae; genus Acheta; species Acheta domesticus. Next base: position 125,409,452 of record JAHLJT010004567.1, on the reverse strand, counting down.
ATGGGGCAAGTAATGTGCTTAATAGTTATTGTTTGTAATATTTTTACTTTTGTGCGGTTGTTATAGCCGACCTTTCAGAGAACTACGCATTCACAATTCAAGGCAGTGTACAAAAATTACATTGGAACAATTATACAAGAGCCTATATAGCTTGAGCATTAAGTGCGCTAGTGTAACTTAATGCCTTAAACTTACCACTAATGACAGCGTCGAGATACTTCATGCCCTGTATGGCTTCGTAAGTAGGCGTGCCTCCAGTTTTTTCCATGACTTCGTCTATCTCTGTCCGGAGTCGCTTCTGGATGTCGGGATGATGGGACAGAACAACCGAGGTAAAACACAAGGCCGTTGAAACTGTTTCAAATCCAGCGAAGAAGAAAACAATGGCTTGTGCAGAAATGTCATCGTCTGATAGTACTGAAACAAACGTACGTATTTAATCTCAAAAAAAAGTTTCTCTTTGAAATTTTCTCAGGTTGTAGGGAAAATAGAATAAATTTTTACAATGAAGAAAAATGTTAACCAAGGAAAATGCAGAGAGACTTGCCCTGTCAACAAATATTACCAGAGTTGCTTGTTAATTTTCACTATAATTGCATATAATAATTGTTATGGTGGTGCGCGGCGAATTGAATCGCGCGCCGCACCGCCAGCACTCGGCGACAACACGGGGAGCAACGGACCGTAACAAGACCGGGCGAAAGGAGAAGAGGCAGCCAGCTAGCGAAGCTCCGGAATGGATGCGAGGCTATGCCGCTGGGAGGAATAAAAGCGGGCCCCGCCGCCGAGCAGATAGTCAGTGTTATAGTGAAGTTCGGAGTGCAAAGTGGTATAGTTATTGACAAGGCGATATTTTTAGACCCGGCAATTGTGTTTTTGGACTCTCTTCTGGTATATTATTGAAACGGCTTCGTATTGAGGACATCTATTGGTAAACGGTAACCTGGCTATGTTATTTGGTTTAATTCTTTGGTTACCGGATTGTTAAAGTTTGCCTTGCTACTTTTGTTAAATAAAAACTCTGTTTACGAAACTTCTGTATTTTCCTGGATACAACAATCATAATAATAATAATAATTATTATTATTATTATTACTATTATTATTATTATTATTACTATTATTATTATTATTGACCACTGTTATTACAAGATTGTTTTCTGTTTGTATATGTAGATGATAAAACAAGTTAATTTCTCACATTATTTCTGAATGTTTAAATACAATTTTATTTTGCCCTTCACAGCCAATCAGCCTTATACACAATGTGTCCAAAGAAAGAGTTTAACGAATGATTTCACGAATGGAAATCAACTTTTTGGGAATAAATGGTGTTCTATATTTTTTGTTAACAGTTTTTTTATTTTTGTATATTTGTATACGTAGTTTTGTATTTTGCGAATTTGTAGTATCATTTTATTGATAATAAGTATAAAAAACGCATCTGTATTTGGATGAACTATTTTAATTTTCTTAGAAAACGTTTGTATCAGGCAGAGATAATTATAATCATACTTGGCTGCCAGTTTTTTTAATACGAGGTAAACTGTTTTGTCATATATCCTACACTGAGTTGATTGTTAGATTGGTGATTCCGGGCGTGTCAACTGCTAAGCTCATAGTCAAGCTTCCGGACAGTCCTGGCAAATGCGATACTGAAGTGTATCTAAATATAAATGTAAGGAAGAAAGGAAGTGGACAAGAAAGGGGAAGGGAAGACCGCGCGAGACCCGGCATTCGCCTTCTACTGATCGCAGAAATTACGGAAAACTTCCGATCAGATCGGGGAGCCGCTAGAATTCTCCTGCAGACTCGACCCAACTATCCATCTAGTATACAAAATTCTGACATCGTCGGGACTCAAATATCAAACCTCTCGCTCAGAGGCACTGCAATGACATCAGTTGATGCCCTGAAACGTCTCTCTGGGCCCTACACTATGTTTACAATATGTATATCTTATATTAATTACGATATAATATATTTTTGGATCTTCTATTGGATATTGGGGAGGTCGACTATTGTGGGTACCTACTCTATCGTAAGGATAGGTGTGCAGAACCACAAAAAACTGCAGTATCTCGAATGTTATGAAAATATTTTCGGCTAAAATATTTCTCCTTCATACGGATGAGTGGGAAGGAGTCTCGGGTTTTCGGTGAGAGGGTTTTCACATGGCGTTGAGAACACTATCCGATTGCAAGCGGTAACGGATAATAATGACGGAGTGCGACTTACTTTTTCCGCCCTCTCCTAGTTTCTCGGCTTCTGCGGAGTCTTCCTTTTCCGCTTTCAATTTGCCCTCTCTCGCCTGCATAAGCAGCTGCAGTACGTCGGGTCTGATTATTCCTCGCTTTTGGCGTTCCTTGATAGTATCGTGGACTATAGAGTTGAAGAAATTCGTCGATTCAGCATCCAATAATCGATAGCCGGTTTTCTGTAAACGAACATTGGTGTAATAATTTTTCATCCCTTTTTTTGCATTTCTTTTTGTTCTCAGTAGGTACTGATTTAAGTAACTCAAGCTCAGAATATATACAAGCTTTGTAAAGACAACACAAGAACATTTAATATATACATGTGCAATAGGTCAGATCATCTATAAAATATGAAATTTTGGAAACCATAGGAAATGAATCTTTACGTACCTCCACTAGTTTAGGAACTGCGAGGAATGCAAAAAATAGTAAACTTCGCAGTTTGCTGAATGTGGTCAACGTCTTTCCCCTGGTGTAGAACTCGTTGTTAGGGTTCTTCAGTGAGTCGCAGCTAACGCCAAATGCCGTAGTAGCAATAATATCATTCGTTAGCCGTGTGAAGATATCTTTCAGGTCCATCACTAGTGGTTTTTTCATTGATCCTTAACAAAAATACACATTAATTTGATGTGAAGAAAACTTCCGTAGCTTTATTTCAAATACATATTACTATTTTTGATGACTCACCTTCCTTACTGCTGGCGTGCTTCTCTCGCAAGTACTGGCACAACTGATCAGCGCATTGGGACATAAGCGGTAGCATCACCTTGATTTTGCTAGTGGTGAAGGCCGGACTGAGTGTGGCTCGCATGTCTCGCCAAGCCTGATCTGAAAATATTCAAAATAAACCGATACAAAAAAGAAGAAGTACTAATAAATAATATCGGAATAATCGTTGAAAGTAGTAGAAACGCTAAGGTAAAAATGGTTCCATGCATTAACAGGGGAGGGGCCGACTAATCTAATTTTATATTTATTGATGATTTGACGATTTTGATGAATGTGTTGATAGAAGTTATATCCACTTTCGTCAATATTTATTCCCTGACGAAAAAATTATTTCAACACTGCGATTGCATTGTACAATTGATTCCCCCATGCAGATACAGCACATACAGTCAGAATACTACACATGATGACATGGTTAGAGCCATGTGAGACTCGCACATCCAGGAACAGAGAGAACCATGTACCGGAAACGCCACATCAATACTCCTTGTTTCCCCCCGCGGGCATTGCGAGAAACCCTGATGCGGGCTGGCATCCCATCGTGCAGGTGGCGAATAATGCCCTTCGGTGTGCTGTTTCTCGCCTTCTCCACCGCCTCACGTAGAGCAGGCAGAGTTGTTGGGAGAGTCGCGGCACGGGCCAGGCGTTGACCCGTCATGTCAGATACATGCTCTATCGGGGACAAATCCGACGAGCGTACCATCCAAGGATGTTGAGGGACATCGCGGGGAGCGTGTTGCGTACCGCGGGCAGTGAGGGCCGGCACTAACCTGCTGGAATAGCGCCCCACCCTCCCGTTGCAAGAAAGGTATCAGCAAAGTTCGCACAACGTGCTGGGTGTATCCAGGGCTGTTCAAATTTACTTCTACGAACACCAAAGACGAACGCGCGTTGGTGTTGATGGCACCCCATAACATCACTCCTGGGGTGGGCCCCATGTGTCGTAGACGAATACATTCCAGATACACTCCAGACGCGCTCGCTTCTGCTTTCGTCACTGAACGTCGGAGCATCAATGAACGGCATCCAGGAGCGGCTTTCATCACTGAACACCCGTGCACGCCATTCCTTTTCCCAGCTGACCCGCACATTCACCACGCCAGTCGTGCCCGGCGATGGTTCAGCGTGAGGGTCAGTCGGACTAGCGGTATGGTCGCTTGTAATCCTGCAGGAAGTACTGGGTTCCCAACGGTGAATTAAGATACGTTGGGGTCCACATGTGCCTGTATCTCGACGCGGGTAGCCGTAAGATATGCCAACGCTGCCCTCAGGATGCGTCGATATTGATGTTCGTCAGTGCTCGGCGGTCGCCCCGAAATAGGTCTACTGCTATGGAAATACTCATATACCCATCGTCGACAGCACCGCAGCACCGACGTCGCATCACGGCCCACGTGGTCAGCTGTAAGGACGCTGAGGACAACGTGGTCAGCTTATAGGATGAACGAGTGGAACGCCATGGCATAGCTAAGTGCCGACTAGACCTTATTGAAGTGGACAGCGCCTTTCAAAACTGTGGAGTCGATGGCGCGTCCGGGCCATTTCGTCACCTCACCATTACGTCACCGGGCGTCAAGAATCCGTTAAATGTCAATCACGGCTTCGACGCCCCTCCCATCCCTAACGTCTCTTATTGCGTACTTGAACACTCGTGCCTTTTAGTGTGTTTTAATACTTTTTTCCGCCAGTGTATTTAATGACCAAATCTATTCCATTTTTACGTGAAATAAAGATTGATGTATCTTCGTAAACGTAGTAATTTATTAAATTATTTGATAGTAAGGCCTAAATTTCAGAAATAATTCGAAAATGAATTTTTAATGCAGAGTTTGCAAGTGAATAGTACTGATATTTTATCCACTTAATTGCAAGATTGTAAGATTTTTAGAAGGAACATCGTAAACAAACAGTAATTTTCAGCTTCTTCATGGTATTAGGCCGTTCAGTAGATATTGTACCAAGGGCGACTTACAATCCATAGAGCGTCTGACCGGAGAGTTTGTAAGTCACACCAGAGCACGTAACAATTAGTAACGGCAGTGGTAAATACAAAATTTTTCGTTTATTAGTTCTTTGCTGAATCTAACGAGAATTTGAAACATCTTTAAATTTGTCTTGCATCAAAAGTGAAAAGACGCAGTCATTTTTCAATACGGCGTTAGATAAGCAAAACATTTTTAATATTTTTTCTTGTAAATACCCGTAATTGAGCAGGGTTCTTCGGTGAAGTTGGTGTCTCAAGTGAAGTTTATGCGGAAATTCTTGAAAATGACAAGGCTACGAACAGTTTGTTTACAATCAAATCTCGAAATAAATACAAAAGGAGTATAGTCTTTTTCAGTATTGGATGAACAATAAATTGTGAATTACGTAATGAAACGTCAAACTTAATTCGAAAACTTATAATTTTTGCAATTATAATATTCAACAAATTAATGTTTATATCGAGTTTAAATTGTTTCTTTCAGCATTATGGCGTTTATTGTATATTCTTGTTTATGTAATAAATCGAATTCAGAAAAAAGTATTATTTGTTGGGTTGGTAGCGGAGAGGACATACGTTATTCAAAAGACCGCGCGTGCCTAACAAAACTGAAAAGCCAGCAAGCGAACAATGTAATGTGTTTCATGGGAATGAACAATGTTTCATGGGCATAAACGCACAGTAAGGAAATGGTTAAAAAAATTGAATCTCATAAAAAAACAATCATCCGTGGGTTTCTGAGTTCCCAACCCCATTAGTAATGCGCAGATAAAGCATACTACAGTATAATGGACTTTAATTAAGTGGCACATTGCACGTCAGTAATATCCTTCTTATACTCTAACTTTCATTTAACCCAGTTTCAAAATGCACCAAGCCCTGCTTAAGAATACGGTCGTCCGTACCAGCATGGAAATAGTGAACATTCATATTCTTAAATAGAACAAATAAAAATGGGAAAAGTTTACAGAAACATACCTTTCAGGTTAAAAAGATTCTTCCCAAAGATCGGATCTGTCTTCTCATTGGAAAAACTTCGATGATTCATAAGTGGTCGAATTCTTTCACGCCGACTACTTTCAACAGCTCTGGATCGCGAATCAACAGGATGGGCCGCGTGATCTCGAACACTCCGAACACTCCATGCCCTTTGCCCTTGTTGTAGAGGTCTTGGATACCGTCCGTGAAGGCGCGAAGCCCAGAGAAAATTGCCACGAAATCTCCAAGAAATGGAAACTTAGGCTTGGTGGAGGGGATTCCTCTCTTTTGGAAGTAGTCGAAGTTCCAGGTGCCCACGATGTAGAAGACGAGCAGGAATCCGGCTCCCAACAGCAGCCAATCGCCACTAGTTGTGCGCGAGAGCGCTGTTGTCAGAGACTCAATCATCCTGAAACAAGAAACACAATACGTATTGAAACTAGTGGTGCTACAGAATGGTCCAGACTTTCCCGTATTAGTTTTCTGTTTCGCTTGGTCTCGGCCAGGTATTCGGACTTGCCAATACTCTTGACAACTGCCATCTCTCGCCGCCCAAACTACAATTTTTTGACATTTTATGAATTTTTCGGTTTCCCAAAAGTAGAACAAAACTATTATTTTAAGAATATTAAAAATCAGTTAAACCTTCCCCTAAATGACAATTTTTGTTGAAAAATTTGGAGCCCTTTTCAAGAAAATGGCGTTTAGCGCCACTGTAAATGCGAAATTTAAAGGTCTTTTTTACAGAAAGTTTTTGAGTTTTCAATAAACTTCACTTGAAGTTATTTGAAGCACTTACACTCACAAATTCAAAAGTGTTTACAAATTGCTGGAAATGTGCATTTTAACTGTATGAGAGAACTTTCAAAAAAATTACGTTTTTGTAATTTTTGAAAAAACAAAAAATACCACCAAATTAACTTTTTGCCATGACAAAAAGTGCAGTTAACCCTACCCGTTCAAAAAGTTTGAACAGAAAATTTGAAGCCATTTTTGAGAAAATGGCGTTTGAGCGTTTCTGAAAATGCTCAATTTTGAGCTACTTGTCACAGAAAACTTCAATTTTCGAGAAACTTTATTTGACATTATTTAAAGCACATGTACTCATTAATATAATAATGTGAACAAATCATCCGTGATATAAATATTAACGAGACAGGTAAAAAAGAGTAAGAGGCAAGTAAAAAAACTACATTTTCGCATTTTTTGAAAAACAAAAGAATAGAGGAGTATGTTGTTAATATCTCATAGAGCAAATTTAGCACTATTTCTAGAAAACGTTTAAAGAAAAGATTTGGAGCAGTTTTTGAGAAAACCTAGGTTTTATAATTTTTTAAAATTTCACATTTTCGACGCAGTATTGCGCGAAAACTACTAAAATTTTCAAAACAATGTATGTGACCTTAAACAAAGAACTCACCTTGGAGAACACATTGTATTTGAAGGAAAAATTTCTATCTTCAATTTGATAGTTGGAGAAAGACGCCGAAAATCAGTTTTTCAATTTTCGAAAATTCAGTCATCGCTGAATATCAGACTTATGCCACCTTAATAAGTGTATTTTACTCTATTCATACAAGAAATTTAAAGAAAAAAATTGAAGCCGTTTTTGAGAAAATTTTGAAAATGTCTGTGGGGCTTCATGTGAAGTACACTCAAATTTTGAAGAAAGTTTTTAAAATCCAGGCGCCTTGAGTGGACGCAGATCGACTGGGGAATATCCATTTTCGAAGAAATCGCACGTATAGTTGACGTGGTAAGACGGACGGACGATTTGAAAAGAACAACATTTTCCTTATCAGGGGACCCCAAAACGTGTGTCGCCGTTGAAATCTCGATATCGATTATCCGCAGCATTACATATCTTTCCCTATATTGTCATTACCGCGCGGGCCCTCGCGCGTGCGACGTCGGGGATCGATCGGGCGATCGAGATCCCCCCTTCTCTCACTCACCTGATTCAGTTGCCGGCTAACTCAGGCGCAGAGACTCTCTACAAGAAATGGGAGCCCATGGACGGACGCTACTTGTTACCAAATAAAATTCATTGAGGTTTTGAGGAACAATTAAAATTTAATTAACTGAAATGAAGAAATATACAAAAAAAAATCCTATTACTAACACCCTTTCCCTCTTAAACCCAAAGACACCCCCCCTTTTTTCCCCAGATTCCCTGTTCACTCAAATAACTTTCTTACTTACTATAAGACAATACAAATTAAAGTACAATTTACCGAGGAAGAAGCAACATACAATTTAGGAAGTTTATCCTCAAAAGACAGCCACAGCGCGGCTCGCTTATGATGAGGCACTGGTCTGTGATCCGGGCCATTCACCAAAGTCTAAGGGGACAACAGACCGTGTTTTCAGAAGACTCCGCAGGGTCGATGCCCGACCTTCGGGGGAGGTCATCAGGGCGCCGTCTTCGGCGGTGAAAGGCCGGCAGTAGGTCACAGCTGGCGGTAGGCTCCTTGCCGGGGGGCCGGGAGGCAGGTACTCGCGCCCGAAGTCGGCGAAGAGAGGTAGGCGGAGACTTCAGCATGAAATACAGCTCTGCAGCGGTCGCGGGCGTAGTGACGCAAGCCGAATTGAATAGTTTTGACTCGCGCGCGGCACAAGATCGCACCGCACAATCAGCGATAGTCTTTGTCAGGCGACCGGACGAGATTGCTCTGCGCACTTCGGAGGTGTCCACGCCAGCGGCGTTTGCTCCCGAACGACGCACCGCTGAGGTGCTCGCTCCTCCCCGAACCTACTCTCAAGACCGTCTCCTCACTTCTCCCCCATGTTTCACTTCGTCACATCTCGCGAAGCCTCTGTAACCCCCTCTCCTTACTTATTTGCCGAAAGTTCTGGAAAGATTTTTGTTTGAATTTTAAAAGGTTCCTCTCTATTGGCAAAAGGCAACTGCGTCTCAGTTTAATTTCGGCCAATGTCCGGAAGCGTTCTCTGGCCGAAGTCGGTGGAAAAATTCCACTCGACCCTCTCTCTCTAACGTCGGGGGGGGGCCGCAGGTCGCCTGGGGATGTGGCGGCGCAAGAGAGGCGCCGATCGGGTCATAATTCTCGTGTACCCTAGCCCCCTGCCGGACAGGGAGCGCGAGGGGACCTTGCCGCGCACGTGTGCGGCGCGAATTGGTCCGACCCTCGCGCACACAAAGGGGGCGCTGCGTAGACCCGCAACAGGCTACTATATCGTGTGTTTAAAATCAATTTTCTCTTCTATTAACTATTCGGTATCGTCACAATATACATACGTATACTGGAAAGTAAAAATCGTCCAGTCGTGGGCGATTAAATGGGGTCAAGCATACTGCAGTTTGCAACATTGTAAATTGTAATTACATATTTGTCCAAATCGAAAATATGAAAGGTTTTACAAGCTTTACCTCCTCCGTATTACACATTACGGTACTGAATTTATGTTGACTGCCAAATTTGTCAAGTTGATTCACGATTGTCGAATATTATGCGAATGTATAAAAACACCTTACAACCAGAAAGTTAAATAGTAAGTGTCGCTAAAATCTTTTTTGTGAATATTGCCACGTATGAGTTCTTACAAATCATTATGAGAATTTTGAATTTTTTGTTATTTTTCATGTTTCCTTAACTTAACATTTTCGTTAAAATACTTTTTTAATGAAGTAAAAGCAAATGAAGAAATTAAAACTTTGTCTTAATAATAATAATAATACTGTATCCATACATAATAAAAATAATAATAATAATAATAATAATAATAATAATAATAAATAGCAAGATGATAAATGCCGCATTTGTCAGGAACACGTAGAAACCATCGATCATATTGCCTCAGCTTGTCCAATCCTAGCAAAGACCGAATACTTGAAAAGACACGACAGGGTGTGTAGCTACCTCCACTGGCAGATCTGTACCGCCCTCGAAGTTCCGAACACAAGCCCCAAGTGGTATGAACACTCACCAAAACCGGTGACGTCTGTTGGATTGTGTACGATATTGTACGACCAACAAATTCAAACTGATCGCACGATAGCAGCAAACAAACCGGATATAGTCATCCGGCCATAGAGAACAAAGCGTGTTTACTTGTGGATGTTGCTGTACCTTGCGATCAAAACGTCGTTACCAAGGAGGCAGAGAAACGTCTTAAATACAAGAGTTTGGAAATCGAGATCAGCCGAATGTGGGGCGTAAAAGCACAGGTCGTACCGATAGTTATCTGAGCTCTGGGATTTGTTCTGCAAAATTTGTGTAAGAACTTGTCTAAACTCCCAGGTAATCCAAAAGACTGGGAAGTGCAAGAAATAGCTTTATTTGGAACAGCCCACATTTTGCGCAAAGTATTGTAGAGGCACCGACAGTCCCTAGATCTGCTCCTTAGGTAGCTGGTTGCAACCTGGAGTAGATTTTATATTCAGCCGACACATAACATCTTAAGTCGTGATTTAGAGGAATAATAATAAGAATAATAATAATAATAATAAATAATAATAATAATAATAATAATAATAATAATAATGCATTCATTGCCTATCTGGATAACCGACATCGCCAAGACAGCAGTGCCGTGGCGATCTGGGACGGAAGGATCGCGCATTCTATCTCACCTCGGGCACGGGTGTGTTTATGTATGTGTGTTGTCCATTCGTCCTTCATTATCATTCCATGTACCATCGCCATAGGATTAGCAACCCTGGAGGATAAAAATTGATTTATCATAGTGCTAATAACCCCCATAAGGATTCACGTACACTTGACACGGGATTCGAAATGTAACTGACCGTTGATAACTTGTAAATGTGGCTGAGACTCGGAAAGTAGGAAGAAATGAAAGAAACTCGGTAAGTAGAGAGTATTCCATTTTTCTATTCAACCAACGTTCGTGATTTTTGCTTCAAACAGATTGTATTTTGCCATAGGTATGTTATCGCTTATTATTATTAACCATTTTATAATATAAACACTACTGTAATACACACGTAAAATTAATAAAATGAATTCATTTGAATACCGTAATATGTTCATTACGTCTTTGGGTTGTGACAAAACCTAGAAGCTAGTTTAGCGCGAGCTAGTGTGGGGGAATGTAAATTCATTTGTATTTAGTGGATCGTAAATAGCAAGATTTTTAATTTCAAAGTCTGAGTGTTTTTAAAAGCAAAAATTAGTGATGTCGCATCGCAATATCCAGGTTTTGTTTAAAACATGTGTCCCTTCACAAAACTATTGGAACTAACGAGAAACGTCCTGCAAAAACAGCACGTTCTTTCTTGCCCGATCACTTACGCAAAATTACGCGAAAATTACTAAACATTTTCGAAATATTGTACATGAACTTATTTCAAAATTTATTTTTAAGGAACAGATTCTATTAAGGGGAAAAGTTCTATCGTTATAACTGTAGTGTAAGACAGAAAAAATCAATTTTTGCAATTTTCCAAAAATCAGTTTTCATCGAAAATGAGATCCGTATCATGATCTTAAAAGTTCTTCATATTATCCAGCAAGAACAATTAATCGAAAACGATGGAGACATTTTTTTTAATTTTGAAAATGTCCCAGGGACTATACGTAGAGAACCGCCAAAATTAAATTTCCGGTTTAAAATTCAAGGGGCCGCGATAACAGCCAGATCGATTGGGAAACATCAAGGGAGACAATCGGCTGAACGGTTTTCTATAGCAACCTATCTATATGTAGCAACTCGATTTATCACATTTTCATAATCAGGGCCCTGTAATAAGCGTTTTTTCTGCAGAAAATTCGTCTTTTATCGTGCATCAGTGCATAACTTTCTTTCTATTGCGTAAGCGGTAGCGAAAAAGTAAAACCAATTACAATAATATATAATGCAATATGTTTTTAAATTAATAAGATAGTAGGTTTTCCTGCTGTAAGACACTACAACACACGTGCGCTGAACTTTCTAAAGAATTTCTTAAAAATGTTTAAATTGTATAGAGAGTGAATAGTGATTGTATTGTACCAAAATGTGTAAGCCTTCCTTATTTCAGTAATGGTGAATGGGTAAATGTCATGAAGCAATTTTTTGGAGGGTTTCTATTTTAAACACAGGTATGATGTACTTTTCCCCTTACAACGTTTCTACAGTTTTCCTATTGTGCAATGTAAACGGAATTGTGCAGCCAGTAATAATGATGGTGTTTAAGCAGAAACGTTTTCAATAAAAATGTGTCAGTTTATTACTACTCATGTAAATACTTTAAAAATTGCGACACACTTTAAATGCACCTGAGTTTCGCTTGTCTTATCATTCAGACTGACCCCAGATCTTTCTACAGACCAATGTACTGGAAGATAAATAATGTTTTCATAACTTTCTGCACATATTTTAACCGAAAATATGACAACAGAAATGTAGCAGAATGTTGTGAAGGAAGTCAATATAACATAACACTGTAGAAATAGCTGTTACGTACGTGATAAATGTGAATCCCTTGTAGAGAAGTTCAATAGCGATTGTGGGTTCGCCTTGGTGACTGAGAATACAAACTCAGCTGAGCAATTTAAATGGTCGCAAGCTTTGGCTGCTGCTTGGTGGGGGGAGTTTGATGTCACAAATTCGTGTACAACCTTGACGAAAAGTCAGTTTGCCTCTCGTGAACTATGGATCTCTCCCACTCCGTGCCCCAAGCTGAAGAACATGAGTCCTTGAGGCACAATAACATGATAGATGGCCGTAAGCACGTTATCATGACTGTAGTGTCCAATCTCCGATGTTCTGGTTTTATCTCATTAAAACATTGAGATATTTTTGACAAGACTATCGATCACTTAGTTTTCACGTGTCACACGCATTTTCCGAATTCTGAAAATATTCTGCTCAAAGATGTTTCCAATACAGAAGTTTTGGTTTGCAATGGATGAGAGAGAAGTGGATGTTTCTTATCTATGTCACAGTGTTAGTTACCATACTCCTCCGAAACGGCATGACAGATTTTGATGGAATTTTATATGTATTGAAATATACCTTCATCCTTCACTTCGTAATACGTTGTCGTGAGTTTGACCTGTTCCGAATTTATAGAAAGATGTGGGCGCCAGGAACAGGTGACATAAACTAATACTAACTTTTCCCTATTTAATTCTGTCAAAATTATATGGGCATCCAGCTAGCTTGGGCCGATGGATTCGGATTACATGTATTCGCTATCGCTAAGATAGCCGATTACCTGATCTGCCGACTGTACAGCCTGGCGTGGAATCTGAAATATGGAAATTCTCTGCTTCCAACTAATTAGAAGCTTATGATTGACAAATGAACCGACTCTTTTCTTTTTCCAAAGAACAAAATTTAACAATTTATTCAATGTTAATTTTAACAGATTACTTAATGGCCATGACCCCTTTTAAAAGATATTATTTTAATATACTGCAGTATATGTTACCGTCTTGCCGACCCGCTCGTTCCGAAGACGCTTCTCACTTGGCCGATGAATCCGAGTCGCTCTTCTGTCTTCTGATCTTGCGCGGTTGCTGAAGTATCCAGTCCACACTGCATAAAATCTAGCTAAGTTCTTTCCGACGCTTTAGGTTTATAATCTTTCACACGAGTTTAATAAAATACTAATGTTCGAACTATCGTCCGGTGAACACCCAAAACTGCCCAAGTCCGCGGATGTACTCCGGCAAATAATTTCTAAGTCCGATGACGACTGTTACTTTTCGCACGAAAATGTATAAGTCTCACTTTCAACTACAAGGTCCGCACACTATTTGCACTCCACGAAACTCAAGAGCCGAGTTCACGACCTACACTCCACCACTCTGAGTCAGACTGTAACGATCTGCACTCAACGAAGCTCCAAGTCCGAATGAATGTTTTTCTGTATTTTGCAACCCTTGATGGGTCGGTAGCGTCTCACGTTCTATTTTTCCAAAACACGGCGGTAAACACCAGAAAGTCTAATTGCCCCCCGCCAACCCGCTCATTTCTTACAACCCCATGTAGCCGCGCCTTCGTCCGTCATACGTTTTTCGACCAATCACATCTTCTTTATTATATCGATCTAGCCAGCGTTCCGGCACCTACGAGGCTTGCAGCTAGTTTATTTACCTGCCCTGCACCATAGCAACCCTCTGCGCTGGCGTTACTAGGGCCGGATATCGCCATTTTACAAGTCCATTTAGTCGCCCCGTATACAACTAATATTATGAATAAACCATGTCCCGTTCTGGTATATCACAGTATATTCAGTAGGTCTGAGAATAGGTTGTTATCTATTTTTTATACCCCTTAGTGATAAGGGTGGTTCACCCCAATTTTTTTTTCAATTTTTCGCACTAAACGTTTTAGGCAACCCACTACACACGGTAGGTATTTCACCCGGCGGTATTTCACCCGCTACACGGTGTTTCACCATATTACGCACCTGCTCAGGGATGTGCAGAATCTGCTATTGCATGTGAATAACACGGAGCGAGACGGTGAAAGAGACAGACGGTGAAAGAGAGAGACGGAGAAAGAGAGAGACGGAGAAAGAGAGAGAGACGGAGAAAGAGAGAGAGACGGAGAAAGAGAGAGAGACGGAGAAAGAGAGAGAGACGGAGAAAGAGAGAGACGAAGAAAGAGAGAGAGACGGAGAAAGAGAGAGAGACGGAGAAAGAGAGAGAGACGGAGAAAGAGAGAGAGACGGAGAAAGAGAGAGAGACGGAGAAAGAGAGAGAGACGGAGAAAGAGAGAGAGAGAGACGGAGAATAGATTCATTGTTGAACAGTAAAAAATGTGTATGTATTTTATAACCATTTTTAAATGATTGTTCTTTAGAGGTTTATTTATTATCGTTAATTATTTTCTCCAGCTGTCTTTTAATATGTAGATTTTAGTTTTTACTGCCATTTAGTGCAACAATAGGTAAAGAAAACCCTCACTGATTTACATGATGTAATGATGTAAATCTTGATCTGTATCCCCGCAAGGCGTCTACCGGCGTCACTTCCGACCAGTGTTCCCAGATGTACCGCTTTTTCGCATTTTATACAGCATTTTTAACACCTAATTCGCATTAAGCGTTGAGGATGCCAAAAAATCCGCATTTCCATGATAGTGGATTAAAATCCATTTTTTTCATTTCCTCTGTTATTACAATGATCGTTAGATGTCCCACTAACTACGGCTGACAAAGTTTGAATGTTCAAAATGCTGTCTCTCTCTATTCGATTAAAGTAGATAGATAGATAGATTTATTAGTTCGCTTTGAGCTAATGCTCGGTGGCAAACATGACAACAATTAGAATTAGAATAATAACAACCATTAACAATTATAGTTACCATTAGAATTAGAGGATGATATCCTAGTTCTAATTAATTTCTAGTTGTCTCTAAATTAACTACTAGTTTCACTAACACTTCACTTCACTGTATAACGCTAATATGTAATAATAATAAAAATAACAAAAACTATATACAATAATAATAATAATAAATTAAGAATTACACCAAAGCTAAAAGCAGTGTTAATAATGGTGATATTTATATCAGTAATAATAATAATAATAATAATAATAATAATAATAATAAAGATAATTGTCTCAGTATTGATAGTGATCTAAATAGAATTTAGTATGTTTTTAAATTTGCCTACATTAGAAGGAAGAGCCTCCAGTGCTTTTGCAGGTAGTTTGTTCCAATCTACTATAGTGCGATTCACAAAGGAGAACTTACCTACATCAGTTCTTTGCTTTCTACATCGTATTTTCCACGGATGGTCTCCTCTGCTTTTATAATCTGGTTTATGCAATCTCTTACCGATATCTGCCCATCTGTCTCTCCTCTGTAAGTCTTGTACATTACGCATAAACGCGCCCGTTCTCTTCTCTTAGATAAGGACTCCCATTTTTCTCGTTCATCAACAATGCGCCCATGATTTGAAAACTTACCGGCCCGTTTTTGAATTTTATCTAACGCCTCAATTTGCCCTTTCCTGTACGGGTCCCAGCATGCTGATCCGTATTCTGAAATAGGACGAACAAGTGTAGTGTATGCTAGGGATCGGGCATTTGGGCTACTATTTTTTAGGATACGCATTACAAAATGAAGTGCTCTCCAGGACTTTTTTACCGTATTGTTAATATGATCCGACCAATCCAAGTCGCTTCTTAGGACCAAACCCAAATACTTACAGCTTTTTACAGGTGGTATAACGTTGGTTCCTAATTCATAATTGGAGTGTACATTTGAACGACACTTGGTAAAACAAATGAATTTACTCTTTTCCAGTTTTAACTCCATCTTATTTTTGCACGCCCAGTTCCATAAACAGTTTAGATCGTTCTGTAAAACTTTTTTATCCGAAGACGAGCCAATACTCCTATATATTATACAATCATCGGCGAAAAGTCTTACTTTCGATTTTATTCCAGTTGCAATGTCATTAATGAACGCTAAAAATAGTAGTGGCCCTAACATACTCCCCTGGGGGACCCCAGAAGTTACATCGACTTTTGATGAATATTTATCGCCTATCCTGACTGTTTGAGTGCGCTCCGAAAGAAATTCTTTTATCCACAAGATTATTCGATGATCTAGTCCCGTTTCTGACAATTTGGCAATTACAAGACCGTGTGGAACAAGATCGAATGCCTTAGAAAAATCTAATATTATTGCATCGACCCTACTCCCTTTGTCTAGTGAATCTGCTATGTCCTGACATAAAGCAATAGTCTGGCTGTCGCACGAATACCCAGGACGAAAACCGTGTTGATTTTGAAATAGCCAATCAGTTTTGTTCCAAACTTTTCTAATATACTGCGACTACCCGTCTGTCGGTTGGGCGCCGTAGACGTGGTAGCCGGCTCGCTCAGTCGATAGAAAGGCTTGCCTAAATTGATGAAGATGGAGGAAGTTGGTGGCCGGTGTAAAATAAGAAACTTTTACTCATGTTAACAAATAGGTGGCTTTTATTTAAAAAAAGAATTGCAAGATTTTATCACTCATGTGGCGAGCATGCTCCCCTTTCCCAATTCCAAAATATGACATGCACACAAAATAATAAAATAAATTGACAAGTGAAAATTACTACAGTAAAAGAAAACAAACGATATTTTCCTCTACGCTGATTCCCTCTTGACAGCCAAGCGCGGCCGGGAATCTTCTCTTCGTCGCCCGGTCAAAGGTAATTAAAAATTGTTCACCAAACTGTTTATGCCTTTTGACCACGGGCGCGCCAAAAGAACGAAAAAAATGCCGTCTCAGCGGGGCGGCGAGCACAACAAACCAGAGTTGAACGACCTCGAGCCACCAGCTGGTTGGCAGGGGTGGCGTGGGGCGTCTTGGGGCGCCGCACAAAGGGGCGTGCGGGGCCGAGTCAGGTAGAAAGCGTGGTCGCAGGAGTGTTGACCCAACACACAGCGCCGCTCACTTACTGTCGCTAATGCTCAGATAATGTCTGCTCAGCTGAATGACCTTGTCACTTTTGGTTCACCGCACGGTACTTTAGAGTTCGTAGCAAGTTCGTGAATGATCAAATAGTTCCACGATAATGTTCCAAACACGAGCACAGGTCAGATACTTTTTCTGAACTATTAGAATGTCAATAAAACTTTTCACAATCCGCGGTCTACACTTATTTAAGAGCCGCGCACAAATTTTTTTCGAAAACTCAACGTTTTCTTATAAGTCCAACTAAGAAACAAACTTTATCTCTGACGCCGGGCGCCTCCACAATAACGTCTCGTCCCCCTGACCGCCTCTCAAGTTCTCTCTGTGACGGCCCCACACCCTCTCTCTGTGGTGGCCTCACACCTTCTCTCTGTGGTGTCGCCTGCACCAAGTCCTTCGAGCCTCCCTTCCCCCACCAAATTCCCTCAGAATGTTCTAGAACATCCTAGAGCTTTGTCCACGTCCGACAGCTATTGGCGAAAGGGTATTGCGTCGTAGAATAATTCCGCCCAATCATCGGAAGTTTTTGGGGCCGAGAAATGAGAGAGAAACCCGCACTCGTTCTCTCTCGCTTCAATTTTCTGTCAAATAGGGGCAGAAATTAATGACGGGGGGGAACGAAAATCTCAAGGGAAGATGGGGAGGGCGAGGAGCGCCGCGGAAAAATACTGTAGTGCCGCGTGCACTAGGAGACCTCCCAGGCAGAACCCTGGCGCCGCCGTCGACCCCTCTGTCGCGCAACACGGAGCAATTCTCAGGCTCGCAGCCGTAATGGATTCGGTATCACTACAATACTCTGCAATTAAGTGTTCCATCTGCTTACATACGACTGATGTCAAACTAATAGGTCTGCAGTTGTTAACAACCCTTCTGTCTCCTCCCTTGTGAATCGGTACTACAATTGCCTCCTTCCAATTTTGAGCAATCATTTTATTATTTATAGTTACGTCCATTAACCGCGCAAGGTACGGAATCATGGCTTCCCCTCCCAGTTTTAGTATTTCTCCTGGTATTTCATCAGGACCTACAGATTTATTTCTCCTAATTTTTGCGATTCTTTTTCTAATAATTCCTGCATCAACTCGAAAGGTTTCTATTACGGGTGTTGTTTTACTTACTGGGGTTTGATCCTTCGGCTTGAAAACAGAAGCGTAATGTCTGTTTAAACAGTCCGCCTTTACACTGTCATCTGTGATTAACGAACCGTCTGCTCCGCAGATCGCTGGAATACTTTCTTTGCTCCCTTTCTTATGTCTCACATACTTGAAGAAATTTTGCCAACAGGTCAATCGGTCGTTTAGAATTGATTTAAGGTAATTTTCTTGGGTATGTAATTTTAAAGCTAATAAGTCTTTTCCCTAAATAATTGTAGAAATTTATTTTTCTGTTTCTTATTTGTATTACGTTTACTATACGCTTTCCTAACATGCCTTTTCAATCGCCTCACTTCTTTGTTGTAGTACAAGGGATCCGAGTGGTACCGTAGTTTCCTGGTAGGCACGAATTTTGCTAAGCATTCTGAAATGATGTTCTTAAAATCTGTCCATATCTGTTCTACTGTACTTCCGCTAGAAGCCCAAGTTGGATAATTGTTTTTCAAATATAATTGCATGTTTGTGACGTTTGTTCTAAAGAACTGAAAAAATTGTCTTTCTTTTACAAGATCATTTCGCTTACCCTCTCTGCACATTTTTAGAAGGACTCCTTTGTGGTCGCTAATTCCAGGAATTACTTCACAGGCAAGAAGTTTGTCCACCGGAAAAACGTCCAGTAAAGCATTATCACGGGTCGGTTTGGTTACAACCTGTGTTAAGCCGTTCTCCCAAACCAGCTCGTTAACGAGACGTTGGGTGGCGCCTTCAGCCCCCACATCCCCCTCCCAGGTAGCGTGCGGTAAATTTAGATCTCCCCCAAAATGACGTTTTTTCCGGTTTTCCTGGTTACGCGTGTTCTCTCTGCAAGTCTTGCTAATGGTTCATGTCCATCTTGCTGTGATCTATACGCGCCTATAATTTCCCATTGATTTTTAGAATTTTTATCTCGGATGTCTACACCTATGATTTCAAATTTGTCGTCCACCCATGCCTCTGTTGCTTCAAAGTTATCTTTTATACATATAAAAACTCCCCCACCAATGCGATCTACTATATCACGTCTGAATGTTAAAAAAATTTGTCTGAAGATTTCAGCGTTTAATATTTCCGCATTGAGCCATGACTCCGTACCTATCACGACATCTACATTATAAGATTCTACCGTGTTCCAGAATTGAACAGTTTTATTGTAAATACTCCTGCAATTAACCTGCAAAATAACCAGAGACTCACCTTCTGCTAATTCATTAATCTAATGCCGCCGTCCCTCGCTGCCATCGCCGCATCACTGCACGTTGCCGCTGCGTCGCCGTCCCACGCCGCCGTCACCGCGTCGCCGTCCCTCGCCGCCGCCACCGCGTCGCCGTCCCTCGCTGCCATCACCGCATCACTGCACGTTGCCGCTGCGTCGCCGTCCCTCACCGCCGTCACCGCGTCGCCGTCCCTCGCCGCCGCCACCGCGTCGCCGTCCCTCGCCGCCGTCTCCGCGTCACTGTATGTCGCCACTACGTCGCCATCCCTCACTGCGTTGCCGTCCGTTGCCGACATCCACGCACAGACCATCATAAGGGATTCGACATCCCTTGCCGACACCGCCGTGCTGTCTCACGAGCCAATCGCGGTACGTTTCGGGCCACCTACGCGCGAGAAGAGACCACCTAGCATTGTGGACCCCGAGCGATTTAGATGCAAGCCGTCACGACCAAAATCGCCGTCCTGCAACCACGAATTTGGGTCCACAAAAAACACATTCCTTTTCTGCGCCACCCACTCGAACATTCGGTTCACTACACCGACCCGTCTCCATGGAATGCCACGACGCCTGAGAATACCACTAATATATATCTTTGCTTTCGGAAACTTCTCTTGTGCTTTCATCACGAGGTCACACATATCCCCCATGACAAAGTCAAGATTTTTCCTCCTCAAATCGTTTGTACCGACATGTAAAATTACGGTATCTGGCGTTCCGAGGTCCCTATTCTCCACATACCTTCGCAGCTGCTCGGTTCGAATTCCCGGGAGGCACACAACATCCATGTGGTCGTCGTTCTTGCCTACATGCCTTACTATCGGGTCGCCAATAACGAGAATGGGTTTTTTCGCAATTGGCGCCTCTACAATTGGCTGCGCGGCGTCTCCTACTGAAACAGCTCGAAGTTTTTCCTCCAGAGCTGCGTTTAACTCCCGCAGTTCCTGGATTTGAAGAAGAGCAACTTCCAGTTTTTCTTCCAGTAGACGTAGTCTGTTTTCTTTGCACTTACTGCAAAACCATTTTCCGTTGTTCACGTCTCCATTTTTTCCACAACTCGCATGATACCAGACCCCACACAGTTCGCACTGCTTGCCGGATTTTAAGTTATTGTTACAGCCACTGCACAAGATACGGATTGCATTTACTTCGTCTGCAGGTCCTGGGTTTGGTTCGACACCTCCAATTATCAGTAGTACCGCTATCGTGGTCGCACACAACGCTGCTGCTCCAGCTGCTGCCCCGTCCCCGCGAAGCGATCCCGAAGGGGCCGGCGCTGCGCACGAGGAAAAGCGCGCGGCCCACGCCCCGATGCGAGCCCGATACGCCTGCAGGTAGCAACCCATTGTCTAAGCGAGGAGCTCCGCTAGTGCACGTCCGACTGCTCCGACGACCGGCGACCGACTGACGAAAAGTAGAAAGCAATAAAACACTAATCATCTACCAATCATTAGGGCTTTATCCAATTGTCGTATTCGAAAATTGATGACCAAGCACCGAGGTGTTGTCGTGAACTCTGTCCTTTATTGTCTTACTGTTAGAGATTCAGAGGACAAATAGGTGACAACATGATGGTTCGTCGTTTTCGAATACGCCAAATAAGAATACGGAACGTCGTTCAGATTCTTACTGCGTTTATTCAAGCCGGAGAATTTATGCACTTCGCGGGATATTGAAATTAAAAATGTTGAAATTACGTTACTCGGCTTCATATTAAACTGAGATTAAATACAAATTGAAATTACATTTATAACAAAAATACTGATACTTAATATTTTTAATTTCTTGGGTGAATCGAGAAAATTATATATAGTGAGAACAAACATAGAACAAACACAGTGAGACAATATCGCATTTATTTAATTAATAAAACGGAATTCTATGCCGATATATGAATTATTGATGTTTTCCCCTATTTTTAAATTATATTAGTAATTCCACATTCATTACAAGAAATGCGCATTTTCGAACTTAAAAACTTCGCAATCGGAAGTTTCACATCTGGCAACATTGCTTCTCACCCCATAAGCAGCACGGAGTAGGGATGAGATCTCTCACACAATAAGCCGTTTCTCACTCATTACAGTTTTCGGCCATTATTTTTATTTTTTGGGCGTTAATCGTAATTTTACAATTATCATTTTTCTATTTCGGTGTAATTTTTAAATAATTTATTATTAATTTGCAGGGCTGTAATGAAAAACGTCGAAGCCACCATTTTAAATGGCAAATTTGGGGTGATGATGTATTACTGCCACGGATCCCTATTATACCCACAAATGTGCCATTTCAATTTAAACGTATTCAATTTCCGTTAAGATTGGCATTTGCGATGAATATCAATCAGTCTCAAGGCCAAAACGATGTCTGTTTGTGGCTTATATGTAGCACACCATGTTTTTCACACGGTCAGTTATACATGGCATGCTCTCGAGTGGGCAAACCATCCAGTTTTTTTGTGTTAGCTAAAGATGGGATAACAAAAAATATTGTACACTCTATTGCGGTGAGGGATTAATGTTTTTTAGTAAAATTATTATAATTAGCAATATATATCATTTCAAAAAATAAAGTTCAATAAATTAGAAATATAAATGTTTGGTATTGTGTTATTTGTTAATTCCATCATCGTTCACAGCGCTCCATGCCTCTTCAACTGATATATACCACATCCTAAAACACTGACAATAATTTAGTCATTTTTTCTACTAAAATAATCCTAGGAATAATTTATATGGCAAAACAACGTTTGCCGGGTCAGGTAGTATATATATATATATATATATATATATATATATATATATATATATTGAAACGAGTTGTTAATTAACTCACACAAATTAAATAAAAGATAGGGGGACAGGGATTCTTTCTCAGGAATGGGTTCCGGGTCTGATCATACATACAATGGAAATTGACAATGGTTTATTACAAAAAAAAAGAACCATGATCATTACAAGCAACTGGACTTAACATACACTTGCTGCCATGTGATCTGTATTCCCTACACCAATCTCTTGTAAATTACATCATTCAATGGTTTGCTACTGTTCGCACCACATTCCCCTCCCCTGACATCCATTTTCTGATTACCCTGGTTACTGAATATCAGGTACTTATGCTGTATGCCTCTTGTAGCTCTGACGCGTGACTCCACCTCGGCGCTATCCTCGGGATTGCTCGGGTCTGCTCGGTCGCCCGCGTCGCCGCCGTGTCGCCACCGCGCCCGCCGCCTTCTCCAGCAATGCTCGCGAGCACGCCACGCCGTTTCCCAAATCTTCGTTCTTCACAGTACTGGCAGACGAAATTCATTCGGCGTGCTCGAACACTCGTGTCTCTCACGCAACGGGAGCATTAGTTTCACGATTAATCTTTCTCCGTACAAATCACCAGCGTGTGAACGACGCCTGGTTACTGCACTCGCTCGTGTAAATATAATAGTACAAGTCTCAATTATCCCCTTTCCGCCCCCTTTTTCCCAGGTTGTAACTTTGGTGTTACTGCACAGTCCTCACAATCACAATTGTTACTATCCTCCGTTTACTCAACGTCTCTATTAGTTGCTGCACTCGTCCATGTCCACGTGTTTACCATTTACTACCGATATTATCTGTAGCATCTCTGTTCTTTCACATTACACACGCATCTTTTTAACTCCGCTTTACCACAGTTACCTGTATCACTCAAGCGTCTACTCACACGATTCTTCTACTTTTTTCACACCACACTTTCGCTGATTTCATATATTACATCGCTCTACCATCTGACCTCCGCCATGTCTGGGCGCTTCTCTCTCGCCACACTGGCCTCTTGGCCCGTGCTCGGTTCGCGGCACTCGGTTCCTCCGCTGAGCCGGCTCCGGCCCCCCCCCGACTCCGCCGGCTGGCCAGCCTGTGCCGCGCAGTTTAAACCTACGAATTGGGCCGAAACGCATTGTTATCACTGAGATGATAACAATTCGTTTCAATATGTATATTGTGATAAAATAATGAATGATTTATTTTATCTAATTTAATTTACTAGCTCAGTTCTTTGGTTCTCATGCTCTCTATACAGAGAAGCCTGGAAGTCTGAAATTATTTATATTCCGAAGGAATTACATACAACGTGGCACAACAATAATTTTGTTTATTAAGAATAGAATTTGAGATTAGCAATATAAAAATTCTCTTGCTTGATTTCATGCATTAGGTTCACGGTACCGAATTGTCTGGCGTTGTGAAACGATGGCCCCGCAGTTCGTAGCCCCTTGACTTCCACGCCGAAAATCCGTCTTCGCGCCGGTCGTCGCCGAAGTCGTCTGCTTCTTTCTTGCTGCTCACCTCTTGCACAATTGTTCCACAATTTGTCCTCCCTATTCGCGTCGATGTCCAACTTAAATAATTCTGCTTACATACGCGCCGCTACCACCAGGATGCCAAGCAACCACCAACTCTCTCTCTCTCTCTCTCTCTCTCTCTCTCTCTCTCTCTCCAGAGCCCCCTTCTAGCCCGTCAACAACCTTCGTTACCTAGTAACCGCGACTGTCCAGATTAAAGCACGGCGTTTGTTTTGTAATCTTTTGTATATTACAGCTCCGTCCGTCCAGATTAAGGCGCGGCGTTTGTTCTGTAATATTTTGTATATTACTATATATATATATATATATATATATTAGCGATCCTGAGCTCACTAGTCCTCAAATAATTTGTCAATAAGAAAAAGATTGTCAGCGAGATTTGCCGCGCGCTCGCGCTGCCGCGGCGGCGGCGACCCCTCCGCCTTATCAGCGGTCGCTGGAGGGGAGGCGCAGGGGGAGAGTTGTCACCCCTACGCGGTGGTGACGTGCGCGGCGAAGGGGCGTGGAGCAACGGTCAGAGCAGATGGTAGAACAGTGAGCAGAGGCCGTGAGTGAGCTTTTTGGGAGGCAGATAGTAGAACATTGAGCAGAGGCGGAGACATTGAGCTTTTTGGGAAGCAGGTGTGGTAATGATGTTACCTGGAGGTGGAACGGTCCAGGGAGTTGCTGCGCCAGTGTCTTTGGTCGTTGGAATTTTGCGTCGTTACGGAGAATTTGTACTTTGCTGAGGCATTTGCACTCGGGAGCTAGCCGCCGCCACTGACCGCTGCAAGCGTCGCCGTTTGGTGAGGTCATAGACGACGAACTGAGGTCGGTATCCGATGTATGTTTGCTCTTCCTAGATTTTTTTAAAAAACTTCTACGAACTGCCACTAAAATTCTGTCAAAAAAAACAACTACGAACTTGCACTACTGCGTGAAGCTCCGCCTTCGCCGTAATAGAGAGGCGGGCAAGCTGTTCGTCGGGGGCTCTCGACGAGGTCATGAAAGCTGGGTTTTCCAGGCCGCGTAAAGTTCAGCAACTTTTCGTCAAGACTTCTACGTGTGCAGACTTTTAAGACGGTGTAATTATGAAGGCTGTGGATCTTGAATGTTGAAATTGGTTAATTTTTTTTTACTGAATGTAAATTATAAAATGGTATTAGTTTTCAAGTTGTTTCAAGAAATAGACTTTCTAGATGATTCAAGAATCTTAGGATATTTGTATACATTTGCTAACGTTCTAAAAAGAAAAAAGAAATGTTTCACAGTGATTTCAATAGATTTAGCCTAGTTTTAGCATCGCTAACAAGTTAGATGTTTCTCCGTGTCTCGCGAAATGTACAATGCGAGAAATAAATGATTAAATTAAAATAAATATATGTGCGCACTGATCTCAGGTTCGGAAGATAAATTGGAGTTGTTGGTGGGTGAAAAACAGTGGATATGAAAGGCAAGACATGGTCAGAAATTCATAACGGGTGCTACCTTGTGCATTCAATATGCATTTATGGCTAATTCTTTAGAAAATAAACTGAGTTTTAAGTAATCTGAAAGACAAGATATGAAGTTTCTTAAATTGAATGTTGACTACTGAAATTAATTATAGATTTGAATGGTACCATCAGCATTTGTACAAATTGCTTACTTCACATTTCTTACTTAGTAGACTTTTTTGGTTGTATACTTAAAGGAAATATGTAGTTTCTTAGAGTTGATTTTCCTTTGATGTTTTTTTTTCAGAATATTGTTAAATTTTGCTGTTTTTTTGTTATGTGAAAGTCAATGGTATTGACAACCTGTAATTTTTTTGCTCTCAACGCGTGTCCAATTATATTGATGTTTGTGGTTTCAAAATTTCAAAGAAGGCCACTTTCCCACGGAAATTCCCCACAGCCGACCTACATGTTCGGTTACTATATATATATATATTTGTGTACGCATATATACGAGTATTTGTTGTTAATTCTGTTGTAACTCCACTACATGGCGCTATATCAGACCTGCACTGCATTTTGCACTTTCACTGACCTCAGGAGCTGCGTGCTGGTAACTCGGGTGCAAATGAGAAAATCGATGAAGGGTGGGGATGAGCCCCGATCTAGGAGTGGGGACCACCAATCAGAATGCGCAATTCAAATGATAGCGCGTAAATTTAAAGAGCAATCGACAAGAATATGACGGTCATATACAGTTCAAGTAATATTGTCTTTTGTATTATATTACAAATGTTTGTTCTCGGTATATGACAGGGCGAAATGTGAGACTACAACGAATTATACATATTAGATTTCGACACCAAGTATTATAATTGCTGGCAGGGCTTATAATGTAATTCGCTTTGCTACGATGTAATCACAAATTTAGTGTTGTGCTAAACACAAAATTTTGATACTGAATTGTTTTTGTTTGATGATGACAGCAATAAACTATTTTTTATTAACTATGTTTAATTGAATAAGACGGTTCTCTCAAAGCAAAAACATATTGTTCTTAAAAAAATCATGATTATTTTCAGTTCTAATTTCTGACAAGAGTGTAGAGTCGTTTACGAGATCGTATAAAATATAAAGCCTTTGCATTCTATTTAACCAATACCCATGATTATCTTACGATTGTCCGTAACATATCGTCACAGAAGTTTGCTCGTTGATCTCTTTTATTCAGTTTCATAGTGGGGAAAAATGGTCACAAATGTGATATTAAACATTACCCTTCTTGGAATTACCACATATTCTATTTTTATGTCAATCTTGATGTGAGAGATTGCTCTCATGATTTTGTTCATTTTTCTGTGATTTGGAGATTATAACATTCCTAGTGAACAATCAATTATTAAATTGCAATTTTGTGTTAGATAGAATTAAATAATATTTTTCTTATATAAAACATATATTTTAAAGCTATTGCATTAAAATAATGCTGAAGAGTCACAATGAGCATGTTATTTTCTTTAAAAAAAATTAGAAAATGAAAATACATGCAGTGGGGGATACAAAGGTGGGTATACAGTAGAGCACAGAACGTAAACAGTGAATTATGACCATGGTAACTTAAAATACTAGACATAATCCATTTAAACAAATGGGCATTTAATTTTGAAGCATTGATCATTAGACGCTCAGGCATTCAATCTACGCGCCGCGTCGTGCTACGTCAGACTTCTCCCCTCTCGGCAAAGCTTCCTACTCCCAACTACTTGCACTTTCGGCGCTGCCACGGGCAGAGGATCGGCTCCCAAGTGCAGAATACCCGCGGGAGCAGACGTTGTGCAGGTCTGCGCTATATATTCTCCACATATCCACTACATATTCACGTCAAATGCAACCTGCAATACACTCCGCAGCATTTTTAATGTATATCGTTAAATAATTCTTTGAGGCCAAAGGCCTCAAAGAAACGTTTCTTACACAGTAATCTACAAAATGAATTCTTCCTGAACATTCTATTACATTTTTGCTGGTACGGCGCTTCCCGATATTACCTCGCTTTCTCAGAGACGTGCGGAATCTGCAAGTAAATGTGAATGAGAGGAACAGAGAGTGGCAGAGATAGACACAGAGAGAGAGACAGGGACAGGGTGAGGGTGGGAGGGAGGGAGAGACAGTGAGGAACGGTGATGGGATGGGGAGGAGGGAGATGAAGGACAGAACAACGTCTGCCGGTCTTATTGTGTGAGAATGAGAAAATATTTGAGAAAGCTTAGTTTTATTTTGAAATGATTTGAGGTACTCAAATTTAGTTCCATTCCTTTCAAGTGTGAAAGAATAACATCAGAATTTGGGTAAGAACATCAGATAAAATTTTTGGGAATCGCGTTGGATTACGGGAGACACAGTAATAACAAAGTTATTAGTAAATACTTTATTTCTCCATATAATAAATAAATTACATAAAATAAAAACCGGGCATTGATATTCACATATATACATCAATATACAACAGGTACGTGAACAAGCATATGAGTTGAACGTTTTAGTGAATTGATGCATTTTAGGCATATTGCATTCATGTGTAATACTGCGAGATCAAATGTGAACAAATGATGTGACGAGAAGCGATTGGAATCATTGAGCAGCGTAATTTTGTCGTTTCCATCGTGCCGGAGAATAAGAATACACTTAAGTTTAAAAAGAACTTTAATAAATTTAAAAATTAGTTAAAAATGGCTTAAGTTTAAAAAATCAAACGTATAATTTTTATTCCTGTGCATTTTACAGAACACAATTTATATATTCATTTAAAAGTATAACAGTGATTCATGTATTTGTCACATCAGTTGGATCCCAGTAGTTTAAGCACAACGAAGTGAATTCGAAACTCCTGAAAATGAGTGTGTGCTTCCTCCCCGGCCCGATAGAGTCGCCCCTGCTGCTCATGCCTGTCGCGGGGTGAGTCCGCACCAGAAGCCGCCCTTCGCCATCAAGTTGGCGCCCGTCTGGTACTCGATGGGGTACTTGGTCTTGGCGCTCGGGTGCAGATCGAAGGAGTGCAGTAAGTGCACCAGCGCCATCTTCACCTCGATCAGCGCGAAACGCTGCCCTAGGAACACAAATGTTAATGCATTAATGCCCAGACCTTAATAACCGCAGGAGCACTTTTTTAAATATTCTCTCTTTCATTTGGCATATAATTTTCTTGTACAAAAACATTTTTTAAACCATTAGTAACAGCGGTTCTATCAGAGCATGCATAACGTGCTAAAGATAAATTTTTAACACTAGTGCTAAAAGTAGAATTTGGCTCAAATGTTCAGATAAATCGCTGAACGCAACAAAGTAAACAAAATAATTTCGTCTGACCGGATCAGCTACAACTTATCTTAATGTATCAATCAATGATTTGTACATGAATTAAAATAAAATGAGAGTAACGCTGTCTAATAATATATCAAAAGTGTGTGACCCCCTGGTAAAAGTTAAGTATGACCCCCCTGGTTATTTTTCTTGAAGTATTGCGTCACTCGGCGTATTGGCTTCGTATCGCAACATTGCCTACTGCGAACAAATGTCACTTTAACCACTCGAATATATTACTATTTTCAACAATTAATTAGTGAAATAGATATCCTAACGGTGAAATATGTTTTCTTTAATCTTCCATTATATTTATAGTGAGCATGGAATATACTACCTTTATAGATGAAAGATATTATTAAATAAAATTCAAAATTTCATTTTCTGAAACAGCGAAGATTACGGTGAGCTAAATGCGTCTTTAGAAAATCGAGAATTAATACGTGGAGAATTTCAAAAGTCATGTCGCGGTTTTATTCTATTAAGCCCGTATACATGGTCAATTTTCATCATTTTTCTGTACCGAAAATCGATGGAAAAGGGACGTACATTTCTACGTGCTACTGTTTCGGTATCGAAACTGGATGAACGAGAACGAGCGTTTTACACGGTCATTTTGTTTTCTGCACTAAATCGTGATGAAAATTTTTCCTCACGCCACAAGAAGCGCTGAAGATCGAACTGTTGAACTAGCCCCTACGGCAACAAATTAAGTTCGGTTACGTTATAATTGAGCACGGAATATTAGAACACAGTTCTCATTACTAATCGGTAACCACTTCTCATTACAATGCAACACATTAAAACGGCTTCGAAACTTTTTAAAGGGAAAAAATTGCATCTTATGCATAAACTAGTGTTGCTACAGACTTTCTCGTACTACTTAGTTTTATAATTTCTTTGGTCTAGAGTAGCTCTTCCGTCTTGCCCCCTCGTCTTGCCCGCTACCATCTATCGACGCACAAACTACATTTTTTGTGAATCTTTTCTCAATTTTCTCGTTTTAATAATGTAATGGTAGAACCGAAATACTACTGTAAGAATATTTTAGAAGAGTCCTATATCGAAATTTTACGTGAATAATTTGGAGCCATTTTTAGTTTTGTAAATGTAAATTTGTAATGTAGTTATGTAAATGTAATTTAAGCGTGACTGTAAATGTAAAATTTGATGCTCGTTTTCACAGCAAACTTTTGAATTTTCGAAAAACTTCATTGGAAGTAATTTCAAGTACTTCCACTCATAAGTGCAATAATGTATAAAAATCACTATAAATGTGCGTAAAATGGCTTTTACGTCATCTTATATAGTGCATTGTCTCTATCCGTATTGAAAGTCTGAAGAAAAATTTGAAACAGTTTTTGACAACATGGCATTTAAGCGATTTTGAAAATGTGGAATTTTGAGTTCATTTTCACAGAAGTTTCGAGTTTTCAAGAATCTTCACATCATTTAAAGCACATGTACTCATAAATGCAATCATGTTTTACAAATTCCTGTTAATGTAAATGTTAACGTCATGAGAGAGATGTGAAATCCAGATGTGATACCGTTTTAATTCTTTCTTATAGGAGTCTAGAGGACTTCAGTTGATCTCATTACATGTTTTACAGTTCGAAATTAACCATTACATGACAAATATTTACCTATGCAGATTCTGGGTCCCATGCCGAACGGCATGTAAGTGAAGGGTTTGATCTTGTGTTTGTTCTCGTCGCTGAAACGTTCAGGGTCAAATTTCTTTGGTTCGTTCCAGTACTGCGGATCAGTATGTAAGCCAACTATCGGAGTCTGTACAATGGTTCCTTTGGGAATGATGATGGCGTTCGAATTTTCGCCGGCGGGTAAAAGTATATCTTTCTGGCAGATGCGGTCGGTAGACGGTGCAGGGGGATGCAGCCTCAAAACCTCTGAAAAATACATGCATCCATTCAGAGCAGTTTATTGTGTGGAATGTTATGTATTAACATTAAGTTCTTAACTTTTTTATCATCTAAAATGCAGAAATGCCCCAGCATAATTTTGTATTTTTGCGATATTGTGTAATGATAAATTTTGTAAAATTCGTTGTTAATGTGCAATATTCTTAAGTAGATTATGTTCTTATTTTATGATCACTAATTTAATGACAGTTTCAGTATGATTCGTACAAGAATTTATGTAACATACTCATAATATTATGATGTGAAATATTAATATTATATAATTTATTATATTTTAATATTTCATAAATACATTAAATGTAATATTTAAATATATAAAGTACTGAGATATTAAATGCTAAAGGATATGGTTCCATGTTCGATGATGCATTTCCTCAATTTCATCTATAATTCACACGGGTATTCCACATCGCTTTTTTTCGTGTAATGATGTTAGCGCCTTAAACTTACCACTAATGACAGCGTCGAGATATTTCATGCCCTGTATGGCTTCGTAAGTAGGCGTGCCTCCAGTGTTTTTCATGACTTCGTCTATCTCTGTCCGGAGTCGCTTCTGGATGTTGGGATGATGAGACAGAATAACCGTCGTAAAACACAAGGCCGTAGCAACTGTTTCAAATCCACCGAAGAAGAAAATAATGGCTTGTGCAGAGATGTCATCGTCTGATAGTACTGAAACAAAAGTACGTATTTCTTCTCAAAAACAGTACAACAAAGAAAAATATGCAGCGCAAAAGCATTATTAAAATATTACCCAAGGATCACTTCACAATTTTTCCGATAATGTTGATATTAATATTTTTATGTATGATTATGATTTTTATGATGAATTTTTTATGAAACGTCTGTTTATTTGACGAATTTGTGTTGATATTTGCTGTGAAAGAATTATATTTATCTTTTCAAAAAGAAGTATTCTCTTTGATATAATTTCAGGATGTAGGGAAAAAGAAATAAATCTGTACAATGAAGAAATATATTACCCAAGGGCAATGCAGGAAGGTTAATGAATTATTACCAAAGTGTTTTACGAAAATATATTCTGGGGAGCTTGACTTTTTGTGGGTACCGACTATGTGGTAAGAGTAGGTGTGCAGAACCACAAATCAAAAACTGTAGTATCCCCAATGCTATGAAAATGCTTTCTGCTAAAATATTTCCCCTTCCTACGGATGGGGGGAATCGAAGCTCGGGTTTTCATTGAGAGAGTTTGCGCATGGAGTGGAGTACAAAATCAGTTTTCGTAACAGTGCATGACGTGATGCACAAAATTTGCCGAACTTACTAATGACGGAGTGCGACTTACTTTTTCCGCCTTCTCCTAGTTTCTCGGCTTCTGCGGAGTCTTCCTTTTCCGCTTTCAATTTGCCCTCTCTCGCCTGCATAAGCAGCTGCAGTACGTCGGGTCTGATTATTCCCCGCTTCTGGCGCTCCTTAATAGTATCGTGGACTATAGAGTTGAAGAAATTCGTCGATTCAGCATCCAGTAATCGAAAGCCGGTTTTCTGCAAAAGGAAATTAATGCAACAATTTTTTTCTTGTCTCTTTACTTTCTTGTCCTCGCTTCAGAAGAAGAGATATTGTTGTAATTGTGCGCTGAAAAGGGCGAATTTTTGGCAGAACATTCTTATTGCCGGGCCCTGGTAATAAAAAAAGGGAATAAATCGTGTTCCTATATTAAGCAAATTACTCCATCTACCGTTTTGGGTAGTCACAATACGTGTTTTGTGGGTCCTTAATACCGAAAAATCGATTCACGGCATGTCTGTCCGACTACCCGTCAAACAGTCCGCCTTTTTGTCTTTGTCTCTTTCTGTCTTTCTGCCTGTGGTCAACGCTAGCACCTAAACCGTTCAGATAGATTTTCTCCAATATAGATATGCCTCGAAAGATTTAACGGAACTGAAGCCCTGTAAGTTTGAAACACGTATTTTGACTTTTTGGGGTACGTTAAGACTGCGAATATAGCTTGAGTTTTTTTAGGAAAGCTTCTGAAGATATCGTGCAGCAGAAACTGCTACCCTTCTTTCTCATTTTTTGACACAAGGGAAATTTCTGAAAACAAGTATTTAAGAAGTGTTAGTATACCTCTGCTTAAGAACCGTTAAGAATTGAAGAAGGTGGAGTATCTAAAATCTTGTCTGGGCGAAAGGAAATCGTTTCGTAGTTTTTTCATTCGTTATTAAATAATAAATTTTGTGGCGCACATCCTTGGCGCGTATGAGTCTCTGGTGCCCGGAGAATGCAGGTCTGAAAATGCTACCAGTCTTGAATAGCAATACATCTTTCAGTGCAATCAACACGTGCGTATTACTAGCTTCTATACTGACGAGGCGACCCCTTGTGAAGCAGCTCGGCTGCAGATTCTCAAACAATTGGATTTCGTGACGTCTTATTTGGAAAGACGTCTGATTCTCACAATTTGTCGACAATATGCTATGCTGGTTCCGCGGCGTCCAGTAGCTGGCGCGGTCTCCCGGACATTTTTGAAAGCAGTTCAGTCCATTCCAGAGAGTTCCATACGAAAGAATTAATTCCCTTTCTCTCTGAAAGGTATTTGGCGGTTTTTGGAGGAAAATTAAATCTCGAATGGACAATGTTTGAAATGTATGCTCTCTGCTTTTAATTATCCCCAAAGAATTGTTATAAATGACTGAATTTCTAGTACAGCGCCAAATTTAAATTAATTTGGCCGCCTATGTGCGAATAGAGTACTTTACATCAAGGCTCAACATTTTCAAACTTTCTGAAAAATGGCTCCAATTTTTTTATTAAACTTTATCTGAGAGAGTCAGGGATGCTTAAAAGAATGGCGTATGTCGCATTTTCATTGAAATTCTTGAGTTTTCGAAAAGTGAAGTATATTTTTGGCGTCTTTCTTCAATATTGAACATAGTTATTTTATTCTTAATAAAATATGTTTACGTTGCTCCACAATTATTTTCCCAAAAAGGCTCAGAGTTTTTTCTTTAAATTTTACATTTTTTCTTTGTATTATGTATTAAAGGACGCTGTAAAATTGCTGTTACACCCGTTTTCGGCAAATTCAGTATTTTCGAAAAGAGCAAAAATTTAACATTACAAAAGTAAAATATTGAAGACAGATATTTTTGTCTTAAACTCTGTTCTAATAAAACAAATCTTTAAAAAAAGTGAGATATTTTTAAAGAATGAATAGTTTTTATATAATTTTTCCTTGATGCTAATATAAATCATAAAACAAAATCTCTAAAACCTCTCCATTTTTTCTTTAAATTTGTTCTACGAATAGAGTAAGAAACATAAAAATATGGCGCATATCTCGGTTTTGTTGAACAATCTGAATTTTCGAAAACTGCAAACATAAGTAAAATAGAAAAGTATGTAGTGTTGTAATTCCCCTAGTCTGAATTTAATTTTCTTTGAAATAGATACTGTTTATGCAAATATTTGACGAAATATTTGAAATAAAATTGTGTAATAGGTAACAAAATGAACTAGTGAATCTACAACAGAACAAATTGTCTCGAATTATTTCTAACTTTTGCAATTATCGAAAATCGAGAGAGTTCAACAAAAAAGAGACCTGCGCCATTCATTTTATAGCAAAAAATTATTACGCCGGCTCTTATATATTTTCTAAAATATTTAAATAAAATTTGTTTTGAGGTTTTTGAAAAAATAGATGAAATTTAAACATAGAACGCGAAAACTAATCATTTTTTTTTAAAAGTGTACAGGACCAATTTTGTAGATTTCATTTATACTTTCTCGCTGCTTTATACTTACTCTCGAACTTTCTCGTACATCGTAAGAAGATAAAGTATTGTAATCGAGCGTCAAATTTTCGGCAGAAAATCTTTATAATAAAATCTCTTAATACCTGGTAACAAAACAATGGATAAATCTTGTTCTATATATATAGCAAATTACTTCCTCTAAAATGTTGTGTTATTAGATTTATTTTGTAAGTCCTTGATACCGAAAAATCGATTGTCGCCAAAACGTCTGACCGTCGGTGGCCGGTCCATCTGAATGGTTTAGCACTAGCTTTGACCACACACGCGTTTTGCAGTCGATCGATTTTTCGATATCAACAACATATAGATTCTGACCACACAGCGTATGAGAGAAATAAACTTTTACGTACCTCCATTATTTTGGGAATTGCGATGAATGCAAATAATAGAAAACTTCGCAATTTGCTGAATGTAGTCAACGTCTTTCCCCTGGTGTAAAACTCGTTGTTAGGGTTTTTCAGGGAGTCACAGCTAACGCCAAATGCCGTAGTAGCAATAATATCATTTGTTAGCCGTGTGAACATATCTTTCAGGTCCATCACTAGTGGTTTTTTCATTGATCCTTAAAAGATGCATGTTAAATTAATATGAATAAAACTACTGCACATTTAATCAAAACACACATTCCTATTGTTTGATGACTCCTTACCTTCCTTACTGCTGGCGTACTTCTCGCTCAAGTAATGAGAGAACTGATCAGCGCATTGGGACATAAGCGGTAGCATTGCTTTGATTTTGCTGGTCGTGAAGGCCGGACTGAGTGTTGCTCGCATGTCTCGCCAAGCTTGATCTGAAAAAATTCAAAATATATCAATATAAGAAAAAAGAAGATAAAGAAGAGGAAGAAGAAGAAGAAGAGATACTGCTTACAGATTATTGTAATAATGTTTGTAAGTACGAATTAATCGTGGAAATACTAAGGTAAAAATAGTTTCGTACATTCCCGAAGAGGGGGGGTTGGGAGTTCACTGCTTCAATTTTGATGTTATTGATGTTTTTGACGATTTTGATAAATGAATAAAGTGATATAACTAATAATATACATGTGCATTCACTTAACCTAAAACATTCAATTTCTGTCTCTGAAGATGAAAAAAATATAAAGTTTCTTGCACGAGTCCCTCCACGTCAAATGGTACATCGTTTTGAGCTTAGGTGTTCAAAATTGATTAAAACGTCTTGAACGTGTTCTGAGGGTAACTAAAAGAGGCATAAATGTTTTTGTTAGAATTTAAATGCATTACTTTGGAATTTATGCCGCATAAAATTTTCCGAAAAAGCAAGCGCACTAACAAATAAAAATACTTATTTCTCCTGCTACATTGATCGTATAGAACAGATTAGTCTCAAATAAAAGCTCAAACACAGTTATTTCAGACTGTTTATACTTGGATTTAATTGTTCAATATCGATTATTCATTAACCCTTAATTAATTTTAAGAATAGCAATTTGACAAACTTTGCAAAAATAAAATTTTATTTTAAAAATAATATTATATTCTCAATTTAATGAATTTTAAATGTGCAAAGTTTCAAATTGGGATATGTATAAATAACTTAATTAAAAAAATATTAATTGAACACGTGCACAGCCACCCTGTACAGTGGGGATGTTTCAGTAGTAATACTTCGCACTTAGTGAAGATCGGAATGAAACGTGAACAGTCTGTATAATCTGGAAACATTTTTAAATCTCTAGGTATGCGTACAGGTTATTTTTAAATCTAAAGCTTTGGAGGAATGATTGTTTTTTATTTTGATATTTGTAAAATACGGGTGATAAAGTACATGCTGTTTTAGCATCACTAGTTTGAGTGAATAGTAATAAGTTTTATTCACAGCCAAAGACTTTAAAATAACTCAAATAATAACCAGCAATTGTCATAGCACATCATAAGCATTATCAAAATCGCATCATAAACATTATTAATGATTATCAGCTTCTTAATGTTTTTTTTGTATCTAGGGCGTTAAGTAGATATTATTGCCCTAGGGACAACTTTCTAACCCGGGTACGTTTGGCCCGAGTAAATAAAAAAGATGTATATGAAAAGAAGTCTGGTGCATTTGAGAGTTGATGGAAAATAAGATTAAGAAATACTTAAATGAAACGGTACTTCGAAGAAATTCATTCTCTGCAATGTTTGTAATTTTAAAAAACATATTTATATTGAATTATTCTTTCTTATTTGAGCATTATGCCATTGAGGTATGCCATTTTCCTTGTTTCTTAAAATTAATAAATCGAATTCATAAAAAAGTACGTTAATTGCATTGAAAGCGGAAGTGGGCATAAAGTATTCAAACGACCTGCGCGGACAGAAAAAATCCGAAAGACCAACAAGGGAATAATGTATTCGTATATTGTAATATATTTCCTTTCAGATGCATAAAGTCCCTGTAATGAACTAGTGATAAAGAAAAAAATGAATGATATAAAAAACAATCATTGTTGGATCTCCTCCCTCTCCTTTGGCAGTTTTGGAGCACTATAATTCAAGGGCATTTTGCACACCAGTAATGTAATCTGCAATATAAACTCACTTTCAGTTAATCCTATTTTCATATATTCCCATAGTATACTACCCGACACATTGCATGAACGCCCATACTAGAATCTAAATCATAAACATTAACTTTTCATGGTCAGAACAAACAGAATGGGAAACGTTCACAGAAACATACCTTTCAGGTTAAAAAGATTCTTCCCAAAGATCGGATCTGTCTTCTCGCTGGCAAAACTTCGATGATTCATAAAGTTGTCGAATTCTTTCACACCGACCACTTTCAGCAGTTCTGGATCGCGAATCCACAAGATGGGTCGCGTGATCTCAAACACTCCGAACACTCCATGCCCTTTGCCCTTGTCGTAGAAGTCTTGGATAGCGTCCGTAAAGGCACGAAACCCAGCCATCACCGCAACGAAATCCCCAAAAAAGGGAAACTTTGGTTTGGTGGAGGGAATGCCCCTCCGCTGGAAGAAGTCGTAGTTCCAGGTGCCCACGATGTAGAAGACGAGCAGGAATCCGGCTGTCAACAGCAGCCAGTCGCCAGTCGTGGTGCGCGAGAGCGCAACTGTTAGAGACTCGAACATCCTGAAACGATAAACATAAAATCTTTTGAAACTAGTGGTGCTACAACAGTACTTACTTTCTCACATTCCTTCTAAATTTGTAATTTTCGAAAAGTCGGAGCGTGCAACGAGAATGAGACCTGCGGAAAACTTTTCAGCGTTTCTTGTTCTATCCATGGAAAAAAGAAACAATTTGAGTGGTTTTTACGATTATTTATTTACATAAAGTCAAGAAAAAATACGGTAAAGTCGGTAATCCGAGCCTCGTCAATCCGAGATTACGTGAAATTCTAGTTGAAAAAAGCCTGATGTGCGCCAAGTCACCAAATAAGTGGCTTTAGTGAAGAACTTAGTCATGTGTGCGGTGGTTGGTGATAGATGTCAGTCTGCTACATTGTTGTGATCGGTTTGAACTCATGGATATCTGGAACTTTAATAGTATCTGCACATTAAATTTGACTTCGTTTTACATTGTAGTTGAAAATTCTGTTATGTATTTTCCTTTTTACCGTGTAATTCTATTTTTTTATTCCGAGGTATCATCAGCCCCAATTACCTCAGATTATTGCGAAAAACACGTAGTTATAAATGACCATTTTTTTGGATCTGATCTTTTAGAAAATTCCCTAATGTTCAACTTTTTGTACTGTTAACCTTTTGCATTTTTCGAAATTACAAAATAATGTCGCTGCACATGGGACAGTCGCCACTTTTTTACCTTTCATACATACGAGGAAAAATCATCACGCAAAATTGCGCGAAAACTATATTGTCATAAACTTAATTCACATTTTCGAAAAATTGTACATGACGTTATTTTAATATCTGTCTTTAAAGAAGAGTTTTCATTAAAGAAGAAACTCTTTATCAATACTTTTGTGGAATGTAACTGCAAGGGTTCAGCTGATAATAATGACGATAACTGATTTAAATGTCAATGTATTCAGTGAAAATTTGTCTACTTTACTACTAATCATGTAAATATTTTAGGAACTGCCGGACACTTTAAACGCACACGAGTTTCGGTTATCTTATCATTTCAGACCGACACCATTTGTTTATATAATACAACGTACTGAAAGATAAGGAAGTTTTTATGTCTTTGTGTACATATATTTACTGCAAATAAAACAACAACGAAGTTGCAGAATGTGTGACGAAAATGAAAATAAATTACACTTACGTGATAAACGTGAGTCCGTGTGAGATGTGGAATAGCGATTGCCAGTCGCAGTGGTGTCTGAGGTGTCAGACTCAGCTGAGCATTTTATGTGCACGCAAGCTTTCGCCGCTGCAGGGTGGGGGGTTTGACGTCACAAATTCGTCTATGGCCTTGACGCAACGTTAGTTCGTCTTTCGTGATTTGACCTGTGGCTCTCTCCCACCCTGAGCGCATACCTCAAGAACATCCTGAGTCCTTGAGGCGCAATAACATGATTGACCGCCGTAAACAAGTCATCGTGACTTGAATGTCGAACCTCCGGTGCTTTAATTTTATCTCATTAAGAAACTGGGTTGTTGAGAGGATCAGCGATCGCCTTGTTTTCACGTGTCAAAGGCTCATTCAGAGTGGAAGTTCATTGAACCGCAGGACTTGGGCCCTCCTTACTAAGTATTGAAGATTTTTGCAAACTTTTAAATGTTTCGTGGCAGTTCGGAAAAATATTTGTATATGTTTGGGTATTACCTCCGAATAATTTATTTGCAACTTAAATTGTTTCAAATTAACTTACATTCTCAAAATATCTACTGATATCTTTAAATAGAAATGTAAAATTCATCATCAATCATTTTACTTTCCCTTATAAGTACGTATAAACGGAGTAATATACGCAGTATATCCAAAGTTATGTAATGATGCGCGAAAAAACAATGGATTTTCGGCAGAAAAAATTTATTGCCGAGCTCTGATAACGAAAAAGTGGTGCTACAGAGTGGCACAGACTTCCTGTTTAATTTACTACTTTCTTTGGTCTCGGCTAGCTATTCGGACTTGACACAGTCTTGCCAGCTGCCATCTATCGCGGCTAAAAGTAATTTTTTTTATATTTTCTTAATTTGTCGATTTCCTAATAATAGAACAGAAATATTATTTTAAGAATATTAAAGAACAGTAAACCCTTGTCCTAAATGGAAATTTTCCTTTAAAAATTATGTGCCGTTTTTAAGAAAATGGCATTTCAGCGCAACTAAATATGTGAAATTTGAAGCTTTTTATCACAGAAAACTTTTGGGTTTTCCAGAAACATAATTTAAAGCTATTTAAAGTATTTACAGTCACAAATACAACCGTGTTTGCAAATTACTGATAATGTGCATATTAAAGGCGTGAGACATCTTAAAAAAAATTAAATTTATGTAATTAGGGCGGTGATGGCAGCTGGAAAGCGTATATGCTCGATCTGTAGCACCACTAGTTTCAGCTGGCAGGCCGACCCAATGTTCTAAAGATAATTATCGATAAACAATGATTTTACGCGTTAATTTATTGGAAGCAAAAATGAAAGAAGTACTGATCATTTCCCCCAATAGTAAGCTCGTATTTTTTATTCTCTAATTGATTCTCAATATTAGAATTTCAAAAACAGATCAATCTCATCTTGATGTGCAATTATTCAATATACTGCACTGTATATTGAATAATTTTACAAATAAACGATGAATTGATTGCAAAACCATGACATGGGAATCAAAAAATGCACCTGTAACTTTACAAATGCACTAAATTTACAAATTCAATTGTACCAGTGGCGTATCTTTCGTTGGTGTCACCCGGGGCAAAACTACCCGCCCTCGTAAGGGAAATGTAAAAACATCTATTACTGGTTAGTTTATACGTTATTTAATAAAAAAAATCAAGTATATTTGCATGGAAATTTATTTATAATATATTAAACTTGTATGTTTCGGAATAATTGTAATTTAATCTGTAAATAAATAATCTAAAACGAAGAATTAAATAATTAACAAATGTATATTTTTTATAAAAAATTTTTTTTCGAGATTTAAGGGCGGCAAACGTATTTATATTTCATCGAAATCTATGCTGTAATCTGTAATCTATACAATGTATATTAAATTTTATTATTGGTGTAACCCCTAAAATGCCGTCACCCGGGGAAGACCGTCCTCCCTGCCCCTCCCTAACTTCGCCACTGAATTGTACACTGCATATTAACTGTTTGTGTGTACCTTACATCAGACCTTACATCAGACTATGCATGCCTGCCTATAATAGGCCTGAAATGCTTACTTACAATACTGCAACGCATATACAAACTAAGAGTTCAACAATTTTATTTTCCATGTGCTCCCAATTAACGTGATTCGTTAAAATACAAGGGTCTGTGTGTACGATAGTTAATCATAGTCGAGATTTATACTTTTTATGCTAATTTTTATTACTAACCCGAACGTAGGAAGTTAGTGTGCTTATTACACCCCCAAGGAAATGCGATTATGAGATCAACATTGTTTCAGTTCAAAATATTTAAATTTACTCTCAATTGTTAAGTTCAAGTAAGTATGTTGTGTTTATCAATTTATTTCTTAGTATTGGATAGTTTTTTCGCTTTAGTGGAGGCAAACGGAATTAATATTTTTAAATTTGGGGCAGTAACTGTTAACTGATTTCTGAAAAAAACTGTCATGGGCCAGATATCCAGTGATGCACCCTCACTTCGTAAAAATGTGAACAACTCTTACTGTTCTTTTTTGCGGTAGTTACTCAGGACGCAGGTCCTGTGAACTGTAGTAAGCTAATAAACTACATTACAAACTGCGGAACCCACAGCTTTGTTGTCTCGACCACATCGATCTGGTAAATGTAAATTTTTACTTTCTTCAAAGAGAATATTGCCCAAGAAAATATTATAATTGTGTATTTTCTATAAACAGTAGTCAACATATACCGTTTGTATTATTTATTAATTACGTTGTGATTATTTATTCATTAAAAAGATTGCACGTTACAGAAGAGCCAGATCAAATTTTAACTACTGATAGCTATGATCGCGAAAACGAGGAAGCAAATTTGGCGACTTTTGGTGTTCTAGTTTTGGAATTACGTGTTTTGAAATTACTCGTGTGAAAGACGCCTCTGAGACTGGTGATGTCAGAATGTTTGTTATGCCAACTTGAAGTGAGGAAATACTGTGTATGGTAGTTACATTCTTTGTTCGAGTGCCTTGAACTTGATTTCGGATATAAAATGATTTGCGCTTTCGTTGCAAATTCAGCGGGAGTCTCGCTTAACATAAGGCGCGTAATCATTGTAGATAATGCTTATTTACACAGTTCTTCCAGGCATTCATAACAGCAATACCAAACAGATGTCAGTCACTGAACGTCTTTATCATTTCTTATAGGCCTTCTCAGAACCGTGCGTCACCATCAAAATCTAACCGTAAGAAG
Source organism: Acheta domesticus (assembly GCA_031308135.1). NCBI lineage: Eukaryota > Metazoa > Arthropoda > Insecta > Orthoptera > Gryllidae > Acheta > Acheta domesticus. The sequence goes on along the minus strand of JAHLJT010004567.1, from coordinate 125,367,451 downwards.
AAAAATAGTAAGTACACAAACATGCAAAAAGTGTGCAAATGACTTGAAAACAGACGTTATCTCGAAATAAGAGATGTGACGTAAATATTAATGTTTACGCGAAAAGCAAAGACTATCAGATTGACGTACACCTGGAGGTTTACTTCGATTTTTAAAAACAATACGTAACTCAATGTTAAGGAATTGTCATACGAGAATTGCTATGAGATTTCTTTACAAAACTCATTATCACCAAAATTTGATTTTTTCATCTGGATAAATTCCTGTAGAGTACGAGTATCAACTGGTAACATTTTTCATACAAAAAAATATTATATCCTTGTGAATTTTTATTGAAACCAACTTTCTTGAAACTAGACGTGCGCAACCTAAAAAAGAATGGGGTTCAATTACATTTTGGGGTCCATTTTTTATTTACAATCTCTCATTTCACGAGAAAATAATTGAAACGTATTAAAAGAAGAATGGAATTATATATTAAATGATTCTTTTAATAAATACAACAAATACATTATTTTAATAAATACAACAAATAAATGATATGTTATTGATCATTTACAGAAATATCAGGTGTTTTAGGAGCCTCGTCCGTAAGTGTTATACATAATCCCCAGATTGTCGTATTAAAAGTGATAAAATCAGTGATTGAATATAATTACTGAAATAAAATGTTTTTTTACGTAAACGCAGTCCCTCTGATAGCTGCAGTGCCTCTGATCACTAAACGTTGTAATGTTCGAGTCGCGACGATGGCAAGACTTTCGACACTAGTTTGTCAAGTAGGTCGATATCAATCGCTGTCTGAAGAAGTCGAGCGGCCCGTTAGAATTTTCTGACCAACGCGCCACGGACGACGCGATCTTTCCTCCCTTTTCCTACTCCTATCCCCACCACGTACTTTTACACATACACAACACTTACATGCACTACACTACCACACATGTCGGGAGGCCAGTCGGGAGTTCAGAGATTGTCTCGGCTGGGGCGGTACCTCGCTGCTGGCATGTACCTGTTTGGGGGGGGACCAAGCCGACGGGTAGGTTAGCCTCGGGTTTCGCCATTCCACAAGGGAAGATCACCTTCCGCGAAAAACACGTACTACACTTACAGGACTATTGACCCGCGCAGTTGCCACGTCCGAAATCACTAATCAATCAACCAATCGATAAAAAAAACTCAACTTTGAACGGCCGACCCCCCAAAATTATGCGTTTCAGCATTATTTAAGCACAAGAAATTTAAAGACAACTAGTGGTGCTACAAATGGCACAGACTTTCCCGTATTAGTTTTCTATATCCTTGGGTCTTCCCTAGCTATTCGGATTTGCCACAAACTTTTTCTTGCCAGCTGCCATCTATCACCGCCAAAAATACATTTTTTTGTCATTTTCTTAATTTTTCGGTTTCCTACTTCGGAAAATATTAATTTTAGAATATTAAAGAACACAAAAACCTAGCCCTAACTGGCAATTGTCTTTTAAGAATTACGTGCCGTTTTATGGAAAATTGCGTTTTAGCTCTACTAAAAATGCGAAATTTAAGCTCATTTTCACAGAAAATTTTTTGAGTTTTCAAAATACTTTATTTGAAGTTATTTAAAGCACTTTTACTCCCAAATATAATAATGTTTACAAATTGCTGGTAATGTGAATACTAAAGATGTGAGAGATTCTTTAAAAAAATTACATATGTGTAATTTTTGAAAAAACAAAATCATTCCTCCAAATAAACTTTACGTTATATTAAAGAGTGCCATTAGCACTATCCGATCAAAAAGTTTGAAGAAATTTTTTAGCCATTTATGAGAAAATGGCGTTTGAGCGTTTCTGAAAATGCGGCAATTTCAGCTAGTTTTCACATAAAACGGTTGTGTTTTGGACGAACTTTACTTGACATTATTTAAAGCGCATGTACTCATAAATATAATAATGTGAACAATTTGCTACTATACTGCGATTTTTCTAGGAAGAGCTCTCAAGATAACTCAAATCCCATCTTCACGATGGAATATGTCACGGCATTTCGCGTCTTTTCTCGGTCTTGCCGGTAGAAGTCGCATGATCGCAAGCACTGCTTCATACGGTCGCGATCGTGCGAAATCTAGCGGAACGACTGTGAATGATACGAAATCCCGTGACATATTCCATCACGAAGATGGGATTTGAGTTATCTTGAGAGCTCTTCCTACAAAAATCGCAGTATAGTGTAAATATTAACGTGAGAGACACGTCAAAAAAATTACATTTTTCCAATTTGTGAAAAACAAAAGAATACAGCAATATGGCGTTTTTATCATCTCATAAAATACATTAGGCACTATACCTACCAAAAGTTTAAAGAAAAAATTGGAGCCTTTTTTGAGAAAATCTAGTTTTTGTAATTTTTTAAAATTGCATATATTGTACGCAATATTGGCCGAAAACTAATAAAAGTTTCAAAAGAATGTACGTGACCTTAAGCAAAGCACTCACTTTGAAGAACACAATTTATTTGAAGGAAAAATCTTCAATTTTGTAGTTGGAGAAAGACGCCAAAAAAAATTCAGATTTCCACAATTTTCGAAAATTCAGAGTTATCCGTGAAAATCGGACCTACGCCATGTTAATAAGTGTATTTTACTCTATTCATACAAGAAACTTAAAGAAAAAATTTGTAGCCGTTTTCGAGAAAATTTTTAAAATGTCCTTTTGAAAATGTAAAGTATCCCAAAATTTTGAAGAATCTTTTTCAAAATCTCCAAGCTTCGACTAGAACCAGATCGACCGGGGAATATACGTTTTGGAAGAAATTGTACGTATGGTTTAGGCACCAGCAGTGTTCACAAGCGGATGGACGGACGGACGGACGGACGGACGGACGGACGGACGGACGGACGGACGGACGGACGGACGGACGGACGGACGGACGGACGGACGGACGGACGGACGTTTTCCTTTAAATTGGTTTTTCGGTATCAAGGAACCACAAAGGAGGGTTTTTGGCTACACCACGTGTTAGGGGATTTTTGTTTCTTAATTTAGCAACTGGTTTTATCCACTTTTTCGTTATCACGGCCCGGCAATATCCACTTTTTTTCCGCCGAACAATCGCTATTTTTTCCCTATACAATGTATATCACTCCGTGTATATGGGAAAGTAAAATTGGGAGACATTTGAGGAAATGGTGAAAATGTCTCAGGGGCGTCTTGTAAAGTATTCACAAATGTCAATTTTTTTTTTTCAAAATAACAGGGCTTTGAGTCGGGCCTCGGTGATCAGGAAATATTCATTTTGACAAAAGTCCTACGAAGAGTTTAGGCGGTAGTGTTGTTGACAGACGGAACGTAGGACATTTAGAAAAAAAAAAATTTTCGGTGTCAGGGAACCAGAAAAATGTATTTCCATTAAAATTGCGAAATCTATTTTCCATAGCATTACTTTATATTATGTATATAACTCGCAGTACTTTATACTACGTGTAAAACATACATATACGGTAAAGTAAAATTTGAAGTGATTTAATTCCCTAAATATATCAATTCGAGACATTAAATGACAAGTTGTAGACGTGTCAGTTTGTATAAAACATATCTCGTGTTTTTTTCATACACTACATGTGTAAAACATTACACTGAACACATTAACAGTGTATAACATTATACATTGATCACAAACTGAGACGAAAATGCAATTAAGTATTAACGGGGAGTCTGTATCTACCTAAGTATTAAGTGGACTCTGTAAATCACTTCACTGCACAGTAACACTTAGGCCTAAAGCAAACTAATTTTTCAAATTTTCTTCACTTTACCACCAAAACATATAAGAGATTAGTGACCCGCTTGAAGTTTATCTTGTTCTGAATTTTGCCACCCATTCTTAAATTTTTAGGAACGGACTCAAGTTTTTCTTGGTATGATTTACTATACATTTCAAATGAACAGGATATGAAAATCGGAATCTTTCTACTCTTTGAATTCTCCACTAAATAATACGCACTCCACTTTCTGAAGCTCAAACGCAGCCCTGAGAACACACACTAAGTGCCAAGGCTAATGAGTTAAAGAAAACAATGAGTTAAAGAAATGAGTATACAACCGTGAAGTTGGGAGACTTTATAAAAACGTAAGCGTATACACAATAAGAGCTATCTTTTTGCAAGTTAACATGATGAGACAATTCCAATCAATTATCTCAACATAATAAATATTCTCCCATCCGGTTTGTTCTGATTGTGAAAGATAATCTACAAACTATGTTGATTGCACTTTCGAAACAATACTGATAGACACGAGGAACGAGATAAATGTTTCATAAGCACATTTGTCTACTTATCCACAATCTGTTCATCGTTTATCCGTTCGCTTCCTCTCCGTTTCGTTCTTTTGTTTGGTATCAGTCCTCAAATTCCACAATACCTTTGCGTGCGTAAGTTATGATAGAAACCCTTTTCCTTTTTGGTCTGCCTTCTCATCTACAATCTATTGATCAGTACAAGATTATCCGTTCGCTTCCTGTCCCTCTTAAGTTCTTTTGTACGGAATGAGTCGTCAAAATCCACAATACCTTCGCGTGAGTAAGTTTTGCTGTAGATCCATTTCTGTGCGACGTAATAAAAATGATCGTACTGGCAAATTTTTACTCTTTTTTAATTTCAAAAGTCTTAATGCAGGGGCATGTAAAATATGAAAGGAATAAAAAGCAGACAATAACAAACATGTGCTTCATTCCTGCTTTGTTCTTGAGCACGTTCTCTAGCAAACATTGACGTAGTATTCTAAAATACGATATGAAAGACTAATATTACGTTATTCCGCCGATGGTGACCATCTTGTCCAGTTAATGAACAGAAAACTCGGTAACTTTTCCTTTCTCGCTACGGAGTAGTGAGAAAATTACGTAATGCTGCCCGAAAAAACGGTGAATTTTTGGCAACAAACTTCTTATTACAGAACTCTGGTAATGAAAAAGTGGATAAATTCAGATACTAAATTTAGAAAAAAATTCTCTAACACGTGATGATACCAGAATACATGGGTCCTTGATACCGAAAAATCTAATTACGAAAAAATTCTGTCTGTCCGTCCATCTGAGAACAATGCTAGTGACTAAACCGTTCAGCTAATTTTTCTCAAAATTGTTATTTCCCAATCGATCATGCTGATGTCGCGGCCCCTCGAATTTGAAACCGATATTGCAATTCTGGGGTGTGCTTTATATGAAGCCCCTGGGACTTTTTCAAAATTTTCAAGAAAATGGCTCCATCGTTTTTTATTGAATATTTTTGTTGGATAGTGTAAAGAACGTTTACGAAAAATTGTGCAGGTCTCATGTTCGGAGAAAACTGATTTTTCGAAAATTGCAAAAGTTCAAATTTTTTTCGGAGTCTTCCTACAACTAAAATATTAAAGACAGAGATTTTTTCCCTGAATACAATTTGTTTCTTAAAGATAGATTTTGATGTAAGATCGTGCACAGTTTTTCGAAAATTTGAGAACTCTCGTAATTTTGCGTGAAAATACTGACGGGAAAGTACGTGCTGTTTCAGCACCAGTAGTTTCTTTCTACGTGACGGAGACAATAACGGTGGGGTTGAAGTGCCAGATACGGTAAAATTGGGGCAGCCAACAATCGGACAAGAGCAAACATTTAATTTTGATTTGTAGGCTTTAACATTCCTTTCAAATAAATTGTAGTCAATTGAAATTCTTTAAATAAACGTATTGTACGTTTCATTTTGATTTTGGCCAGTTTGGTATTCCTTATATATAAATTAACGGTAATTTGATTTTCTTTAAATAAGTATAAAATGATTTTCTAATTTATTTCTATGGAAATATACAGTGGCAGTTATTTTCCCCACTTTTCCCAAACGTATCAGTGCTCTTTGATGGATCAAAGAGCCCCATGAGGTGCATCATTCTACCCCGGAGATTACTACAAAAACAACGATTATACCTACTAATAACTCACTACACTAATTCTGCTGACATCACATGAAAATTACTTGAAATGTATGTTTTCTGGACTACAATAAAAATCTCAGAAAAATCCTTATGAATGAGTCTCAGTTTCACCTATTGTGATAAATTTTAATTTTCATTTTTTGTTTTCAATTTTTGTTTTCACGAAATTGCACATGGGCTTCAGAACTACGTTTCCTCCTAGTACCTAGGTTACCGATTTTATGTGCAGATACCTTTAACACCTCTTCACTTTCGACATCTTACAGCCAAACTAAAATACTACATGGCAAGTCGAAAACCCAAAAATATTATTTCATGTCGTTCCGTACATACTATCCAAATCTAATGAAATGAGGGAGATTTACAAATTTAGATACATTGCAATTACTATTCACTGGGTCATACTATTCACACGGAAAAAAGTAGAATTTAGGACTTGACTCCTTCATACTTGAAAATATTTTGGTATATTGTTTTCCTTGATGCCTACATCGTCGAGGTACAATATTAAAATTTTCTAACTGATTGTTCGGCAACAATATAGGCTTAAAACTTAAGACTTGTTGTGAACACCCGTATAGTCTTCAGTTTTTTTGCCTTCATACATACGTTTCTACAAATTCTAAAACTTTTCGAGTATATAAGATACATAGTTAAATTATTCAATAAATATCGAATTTATATCGTGCTATTGTTGGCATACCACAATAAAACTTTTTAAAACGCAATAACTCAAAAGTCAACCTCTTTAAAATTATGAAAATCTGCAATAAGATTGCATTTAGGATGTTATAGAAGCTATCACGTTTTCTTGATAATATCTTTAAAGGAACAAAAAGTATCATTAAAAACTCACTTGAGCCGAAAGGGCAACCCGCCACAAAAATCCATTGTTCCAACGCTTCTGCTAGTGTGGCAGGTGATAAATTACTCAGTCTGGTGCCTTTAGGAAAAAACTTCCTAAGGCGCCTCAGTTGAATTTGATAGAGGTTTTACTGAAACTTTGTTCTCGCTGACTGGAATGGCAGATTTTTTTAAAATTGAGAAAACGCAATTTTTTCTTTAAATAAGTTCATGTTCAACTTTTGGAAAATATGAGTAGTTTCCGTGTAACTTTACGCGAAGTACAAGCATTTCCCCCCTCATACACCGCTACAATTTTTTCTTTAAATTTTCTCCTCATATGTAATAAGCTAATGTAGTGCTGATACCATTTTCGGTTATTGTTACATTTTTTCAAAAATGCCAAAACGTAACCATTTGAAAACTACAAAAATGAAGATAGTTTTTGTTTTAAACAAAGTCTTCCCAAATACATTTTTTACAACAGACGTTTTAAAGCAAAACTCTTCAATTTTGTAGTTTTCGCAGAAACCGCACCGCACAAAAAAATTACATTACTCTAAAAAGAAACCACTAGTGAATCTCGAACTTTATTCAGAGATAGAACTACACTAGAAGTAAGTTACTGAGCCGGTGGACATGTAGACGCAACAATCAGTGATTGTTGTACACGTGTCAACTTGTCGGTGCGGTATGTCAGAACGCGATACCAATTAAAGGTTAAAGTGAATGCTTTATCATCCGTATAGTTTTGAAGTATTATTTATTTAAAAAAAACAAAATTGATGGTAGTGTTATTAATTGGGGTAGCAAGAAGACAGACTTTATACCTTGGGCCCCTGTATTATCTTCTACCTGGAGACTTCTATAAACATAAAAAATTAAGAATAAATGTTTTAGGTTCATAAGTTATGTGCATTGTTTTTCCATTTTTCTATTTTACGAAAAATATGAGTTTGAGCCAGAGTGCAACAGAGAGGTCTATGGGAACTAATTTTTGCTGCAGAGCTGTTTAACAAAGCAAGGGATGAAAGAATCTGGAAAAAATAAACATACTGTAGTCACTTCATTCAGACCCAAAGAATATGTGAGGAAAGGGCTAAAAGCTAAAAGTCTAAAATGTAATAATTAGATTAATTTAATACAGTTAATGCGTTTAAAGTAAGTATGCTTACACAAACACAAAAAGCAGGTAGCAAGCCATGTAACGGAACTCATTAATGGCTATTCCCTGGGAAGATTCCCTAAGGAAGATCCCCTGGGTCCCTTTCTGTAGATACAGTAAATGTCCAGTTACATTAATGTGACCACTCGTCAAAATCATGAATAATCCTCTTTTGCAGCGCTGGCCGCTGCGAGACGTGGAATAAGAGAGTTATCTAAGTTCTGGATGGTATCGGGATGTGGAACCATGCCGATCCAGTGCCTTCGCCGGCTGCGCTAGGTTCCTCGGCTGCGGATCCATGATGCGAAAAGCCGATCAAAATGTTCCCATAGATTCTTATGGGTTTAAATCGTAGCGATTAGGTGGCAGGGGAGTTCTGTAAACTCATCCTGGTGCTCTTCAAACCACACACGTACACTGCAGTATGACACGTTGCATTATCCTACTGGTAGATGCTGTTTTGCTGAGAAGAAACGATCTTCAAATAGAGGTGGATATGGTCCCCAAGGATGGCTGCATACTTCTGTTGCGCTTTCCAGGATGACGAGATCACCCAGGGAATGCCATGAAATCACACCATCAATCTCCCTTCTCCGGCCTGGTCCCGTCCTGCGACTGTTGCATGGTTCAGATGTTTCTTGTCGTATACGCCAACAACCATCTGTCCGACGGAACAAAAATGTTATTCATCTGAAAAGTCCACCTGTCGCCACTCAGTGGATGTCCACTTGCAGTTTTAGCGTGCAATTTCCAGCCTTCGACGCCAATGAACAGCAGTCAGCGTGGGTGCATGAACCAGGCGCCTGCTGCGGAGGCCCATACGCAGCAACGTTCGCTGAACAGTTGTTGAGGAGACTCTGCTGCTAGCCCCTCGGTGCATCTGGGCGGCCAGTTACTCTACAGTTGCATTCTATCCGCCCGTACTCATCTCTGCAGCCGTCGTACTCCCCCGTCATACAATATATGGCCCATGGTGCGCCACAATTGCCTCGGCACAGGTTTTGGATATCGCCATCTTGCCATGCATGGAATTCTTTAAACGGCGGCCCGCGAACACTCTACAAACTTAGCCATTTCGTAAATGCTTCCACACTTGGCCCGAAGGCCGATGATCACGCCCTTTAGGGCGTCCAATAAATCGCTCTGTTTCTGGATTCTTCAACTACTGCATTGTTTTCCCCTTCAACCCGACACGCTTTATGTACCATCCACTGTTGGTGTTGGCACCTGCCATCTGTGAGGGGTAATCGCACGTTTACGTCGGACAAAGGCGGTATGCGATACCTATACAAAATTAAAGCTTCCTTGGGAGACTTTCAGATTTTTGTGATGGAAGAATTATTTTTTTAGTCTCGATTTTCTAATAGATTGTGTCACCTTTGAAGTTGCAGAAATATATGTGTTTCGCGAACAATCTTCTCCTATATTGTGACGAACGTGAGTTCAGAGATTCGTCACAGGTGCCCACGCAACCATAAAACACCATAAAAGAACGGGGAAGAGAGCGCGGCGCAGTTTTAAAAGGGGCGCGCCCGCGGACGAGGAAATTGTCGCCCGCGGCGTCCGCCGAAAGTCGCGAGAAAATGACGCGCATTAGCTGGAGAGGGGAGGAGGAGGAGGCGCCGCGTTACCTCTACAGGCAAGAAGGCATAAAACGCGAGTCCGCAAGCGGAAGCGTTCTCTTGAGTTTACGTCCGTAGAAGCGGCAGCTTCTCTCTTGGGTTTACGTCCGTGGAAGCGGCTCTGCTGGTTCACTCCATCGCCGAGGCAACGGTCGCCGATTGCAACGTATTATTCGTAAGAACATCATTAGTTAGGAGTGTTCGGCGTCAGAAAGGCGTCTAGTTAGTCGTCCGCGAATTTGTTGAATATTCAATAAAGTGTTTCTTCAATTACGGCACCGTGAAGGAGGTCGCCTGTGAAATTTGCGGCACAAATTGATGCTCAGATTAAACCACAAAATCTGCAGCTGGAGTGAGAGAGAAAACTGGTACGCGGCGAGAACCACACATCACGCCGGTGTACGAAAACACTGGGCACGAGCAAAGAACGTGCCGAACGAGATTTGGAGACGGGCGAGGACCGTTCGAAATCGGACGAAGGAGACGGAGCCGGGAGAGAAGACAGAAGAAGAGGACGGAGCTGGGAGCAGAAGATAGAAGAGGGACGTAGCCGGGAAGAGAAGACAGAAGAGAGGGACTGCGCCGGGAGCGGAAGAGAGAGAAGACGGGGGCGCGAAGGCAGCGAGTCGCCAAACACGAGGCCGCGACTTGCGTGGCACGTGCCGGCAGCGTTCGCGCGGCAGCCAGCGACCAGACGCAAGGCCAACTCAACGCGAGGGGCGAGGTTATGGTGCAAGCAAAATCTAGATCAAGTTCGCGCCGCGTTGAAAGAAAATGTTAAGAGAAGTTATACTGGACTATGAAGGCGAAATAACTTTGTCGCAATTAGAAACGCACTAGCCATTTTGACGCCTGATTACATGTTAGATTGTCAATGAACTAAAGTAAATTTATGTAGCAATAATTGCATTGAAGTGTAGAGGAAGTCGTGCCACAGAGCACGTTAACTGTCCATGTAATTTTAGGAAAAACAGATGTAAAATAAGATTGGTAAAGAGTACGCAGTTATTGAGTTAAGAGTGGAAGTAAACTTAATCAGTTTCATTTCAAAGGAATTCCTTATTTCAATGAATAGTAATTCAGTGTGTAGAATTTGAAGAGTCTTTGGTTATTCTGATTTAAAGAGAATATTGTGTGTGTTGATGGTACGTTTTTGAAAAGTTTGAGGATGATGATGATTTGTGTGTAGTTGATTTGGTTATTATTTTTGAAGTAATTAAACTTTGTTTTACTGTTATTTGTGTTCCTGTGTTTCGGATTGCTCTCTACACCCCAAAAGATCCCACTACCCTGAGATAAAGTAAGCTCGAAAGAGCAGATATCTGCGCACCCACCCAGACGCTCAACCATTGTTGAGAGAATTAGTAAATTAATTAAATTTGGGTGTTCGGGGCGGGTTTGCGTCAGAATATAGATGGTGGACGTATTAGTTGAAAGCCTGAGTTCGTTTTCAATGTCCTCAGTTTCACTTATTTCATCGTCAACATCACTTGTCATCCTGACATGATCTTCCCATTCATCATCAATATTTGAACTATACAGCAGCGTACGCCGCTGGTACGCTGCGTCACCCGGACAGCCAAGATCTCAGCTCTGGCCGCGGAAGCCTAAGACTTCATCATCAATATTTGGAGCATCCTCACTATCTTCATTGCCATCACTTATATTTTCATCGTAGTCAAGAAGGAGACAGTCTTGTATATCTTTTGCGCAAAGCATCATTCATCATTCTTCATTGCCATCACAAATATCAAATTGGATATATTCGTACGAAATTGTACTGAATACTTGAGAAATTGAACACATGAAATCGAGAAGTGTAAATAGGAAATGTGTAGAATTAATTACAAAATAAAATCTTAAGTACTATGCCAAATGCATAAAGAAAATAGATCCTACATACCTTGCTGCTTCTGGGCGGAAAACAAAATTCTGCGTTGTCTCGGAAGTGCGTGTCTTTTAAGAGGACAGAGTAATGGCCGGAAGAGGGTGCGGCGCGGCCGAAGGGTAGAGAGAGACGAAGCTTCTGGAGGAAGGAGGGGGCAGGCGGGCGAAGGCGTGTTTCGTGGAGTTAGGGGTTACAGTGGGTTCGTTTTAGCAGTCGTGATGAGAGTTCAAGAATTTGCTGTTTAAGGCAAATTACATTATGGTTGTTACGTATGTGAATGATTTCTAATATTACTTTGTGTCAGTAGATATGTCTCTAGTATCGCAAACTTCTGTTTTCCCTTCTTCCAGTAGACGTCGAAATGGCTGCGTCTTTAGAACTGCCTCACGCCAAGAGTGAGTTTTAAATGGCGAAGTTATTTCTGATCGTCTAGCTGTTATTTTCCTTCTTGGAGGATCTCTGGCTTTGAGAATTGTCATAATTTCTGTGAGAGACACTCTCATTTCTCACATTTGTATTTTACAAAGGTGGGAGTATTTTCCAGTGACCTTTATTGAAGTGAGGTATCCGTTACAATGGAAGGGGGGGACATTTTCATGTCAGAACAGGTTGGTATAAAACGGATGAATCCCTGTAGCTTGCAAGTAGTTCTTTTTTCTACTCCCGTTGTATAATGCTGTCATTGGATGGCTGCAACCAGTTGCATAATGATAGCCATTTCGATACAGTTTTCATTACGATACAGGTTCTTGACCAATCACAGAGACGCTTACAAACCAAGTATTGGCACTTCATTAATCATTAAGAATCGGTGCCGTAAATGTTTCGTTCGAGTATGTACATTAAAATTGCATTTAATATTATATTATGCTTCTCAGTTTTAATTTCTTTTATCAGTAGTTATTTTTACGTGACATTTTATTTAAAATAAATTGGATCGTAATTTCACTTTAATCCTATTTGACTAGCGCAGTGGTTGTTATTGCAGAGAACATTTGAGTGACGTTATGATCTGAACGCAACCCGTTTTGTGTTATTTGCTGCTACCGTGTGGTTGTCCTTAAAAACTGGCCAATTCTTTAGTTTAAAATATTTAGTGAATGGTAGTTCTTTCTGGTGGTGTTGACGTTTCCAGAAATGAGAGAAAATGCGAAAATGGTGACGTCGGAATATTATTGCTGCAACCTTTGTAATCGCTCGCAAGAGCTGTGGTAAAACAAAGTCAACTGCGGGTGTAGGGTAGAGAGGTGTCCGCTAGGTGGCCTTGGCTGAATCTTGCATGTCGACTGCCACGAAACTATTCAGTGGAGAAGTTTAACTTATAAAAGTTACCATAAGTCGTAGAAAAAGTACCGAATGAAACTCGATGTAATGGGTATTAATACACTCGTGTGAAGTTTACGATACTCACTCGTACCTCGCTCGTATCGTAGTATCACACTCGTGTATTAATACCCATCATTACATCATCGTTTCATAATGTACTATTCTTTATTCCTATACGGCTCTTTAATAGGCTTTGCGAAATAAGAAAGAGATGTCAGTTTGTGAAATTACCATTCCACGAAGATTATGCATCCATTTGTCACCTTCAGTGGCATAATTACTTTTAGAGTTCCAAAGAATACTCAGTCTGCAGTTTGTATGGGAATAATGATTTAATGGGAAGGAAATCAAAGAAGGTAGTGTGACGCTCTTGACATTACATGACAGCTTGCACACTGCAATGAAACAAGTCATTGTCTAGTATTAGAAGCACTGGAGAAATGAAGTTGACTTTATATAACCAATGAAATGCTCAAGCCAACTTAAAAACATTAATTTTTATTAACCCACTGTCTGATATCATAGGAAGAGTCCCTTCTGTAATGTCCTTGAATAGTTCTGTTTCCATGATCTTCCGTGGTATAAAGAGACCAAGAGGAGTCATTCCCCACACAACTGTTCTTACTGGCCCCGTTCACTTGACACTGCTTCATTGGTTTATTGATGATTTTTTGGTTGGTGGCATTCCAATAAAATCGGCGATCGGCAAGTATTAACTGATAAGGCTAAGCCATCGAAAACTGTTCTTACAATAAATAATAATGTTGGCCAAAGCAACCCGTTAATTCTTTTATTTAATATTACCTTGCAAACCAACCGCTTGCCTGTCGAAGAAATTACTTTAGGAATTTTGTTACGGTCACTTGATATTCCAGTTACGTCCATATTGAAAATGCGATATTTTGGATTTTTTCTCTTCACACATCAATCACAAATTGTTAAAAAAGGAGAGTTTGAGGTCTCATGTTTGGTTAACTAGTGTATACTGCATTGGTCTGGAATTAGAAAAGTAAGGTTTCACTCACTGACTTTTCCACAAATCTTTCACTCAGTGCTGCCCTGCTGCTTCAGGAAAACCATTGAATCGAATGCGTAATTGAAAATAATGACAAACATTCATAATACATTTCTGAAGCACAACAATGCGATATGCCATTTATTATGGAAACAGATGTTATCTTCCTTACTGCCACGTCAGATCAGCCTGTATTTCAAACATTACTTATACCAATTATATTTTTATTATTGGTATTATTATTTAAATTATTATTATTCAAAAGAATCACATTTACACGAATTAACATTCCACGACATTCAGTCATTTCGTGCGCAGATCTGTCCAATCATTACCCAATTTAGAACTACCGTGTGGCCATTTCATATTATGTGATTCAATTTAAATTTTAAGTATTAAACCAATCTTGCCTTGTACAAATTTATATTATATCTCTTTTGAATTTTTCCACATTCCTGTTGTAACTTCACAGCCCTATAGGGCGGCAAATTTTTAGTTTCTCACCAGAAACCATTTCTTCTTCCTCTACATATGTGGCAGACTTCCATCCATCACCACACTGGACCGTTCAAAATTCTGATTTTGTAATTTCAATTTCTACTTAATTTTTTTTCTGAACACGTTATTTATTCAATACCTTCTCTCTTCTTCTTTTGCCTTTTTATCTTGTCTACGGGATTGGCGCTAATTGGCGCGGGCTCAATTTTGATTAATTTTTCCACCATTCCATTTTTATACAGATTTGGCAATGTTTTTACGGCCGGATACCCATCCTGACGCCAACCATGAGGGACACACAAGCACAATACACATAAACAACACACACAATCAGGAAACACAATCATGCCAGAGGCGGGATTCGAACCCACGATTCTTCGGTCCAAAATCGCCTCGGCACAATGTCCTAGCGATCTCGGTCACTCGGAATCGTATTTATTTATTCTTAGCCATTACTTCCAAATTGCCAGTTAGTTCGTGTATTTTAATTAAGTTAACAAATAAAACTTTTTAAAAGTATTCACCACACGTGATCCTCCTATACGGTGACTACCTTCCATCTCTCTTCATCATCTTCCAATAATGGTATAGAGAGATTCATGTAAGAACAAGCAATTTTGACAGCTAGTGCTGGCAACATAACCGAAGGTTCTGTGGTCGTTGAGTCCTTGATCCCATTGAACTCTCCTTCCTCCATTCGTTCGTTTGCAGTTGGCTAACTTGTAAATGGTTTCCACGCTTCCTTTTGTCATGTCCTCGTCCGACAAAAATATAGTGCGCCACGAGAAATAATTGAAATTAGGAAGTGCTGTGCTATGTGCTCTTCTGTAAAAATTTATTTCTTACCTACACATTATATGGAATTTACTTTTTGCGTGATAAGTATTATGTTTATTTTAAAACCGAGTCTTGAATGTAAGGTGCGTACTGGTGCACGTGTTTCTGAACAGCTGCCGCGGCGGAGGGATACTTTTCTGAATTACATGTGATGTTCACTTGTTTAGCGAACTGTCACTTTTGCTTTTTCTTACGTGAATTCTTCTATATCCATCTGACCGCCTACTGTTCGTCTCTTCGGCGCAGTTCATGCTCTAATTTGTTTCTCTTCACTAACTTGCACGCACCTTGCTCTTTTGTTTCACTTATCATGCCTTCCCATGCGCTATTGCCCTTCGTACTTCTTTTCTTGCGTTATTTATGATGAAAACCATATTTAATTATTCTTTATATCCTAAATAAATTAAAATTTAATTAATTCCGTCTTCTTTTTATAATTACATGACGTAGTTAATCTCAATGTACACTTTCAAATGAGCAATTGAGTGGAACAAAGGCCTGTAAATTAACTAATTAAATGTTGCTACACTTCGATAAAAACGTGTTACACAACAATTAAAAAACAAAACTAAACATAACATATTATAATGCTAATAGGATATCCTTAATATCGTACAGTACACAAACACATTCAGTCTTGTAATTTATCAATGCATTAGATCAATTTATAAGTATTGCCTAGAGATACTTTCGTGAACATTAGTACGTACACGTAATAGTAATGAACACTCAATAGCAGATATAGTAACCATCACTCCATACTTAGTAAATCTGCAATTTGGATTTCCTTTCTCAAACCCATATACATGCAGAGGTTCAGTAATCTCTTTTGAGATGAATAATGAAAATTGAAAAATTGGACCTTCTTCTGTATTCAGAATATCATTATAAATGCATTAGTCAATTCCTGTAAGAAATATTTTATTCCTTAGTTCTGTTTGTTCGTTTCTTTCCTTTCATCAGAAAGTGCTTGAATTTTCGAATTAACAACACTATTGTGTTTAATTTTCATTTATTTCTCGTCGTTTAGTAGTTTTGTATTCCTTTCGTTTTACTCCCTGAAAGAGATTTATGAGGAGCGGTGAGAAGAAGGAAATTTCGTGCCAAGTGTCAGGGTGAAGGATGACGAGAAGCAAGGGTGAAGCAAGGTCGTGCGCTGTAAACAGACGGGTCTGTGGGACCACATAATCGGTCAAGGTCTCTCTCCAGTCGCTAGTCTCCGCGACGGTCGCTAGATTACAGCACGAGTATCGAATGGAGAGCGTTGTCGAACGTCGCATGTGATTGAACGACCGCACCGACTTTCGATGGAAAAGCAGCAGGCAGTCACGTGAGGCGTTGTCGAGTGTGTTGAATCTTAGTTGCGTGCTGTCAATAGAGACAACCACTCTGTCATCAGTGCAATTAAAAAATGATTTTGAGTTGACGTTCGTCACGATTAACTTCAATAACTTCATAATAAGAGCGTGACAAGCGCAACTTACTATAAGAAACCTACTTTCTAAAACTGTTAGAACATATTTATTGAAATTTGACTGAAATCAGTTGTAAAATAACATTTATGCAATTAGTTTATAGTGTTAAGCTTTATTGCATGAGTACATGTTTAGACAACACCACCTAGATTAGAAGGCCTGAGCGGTGAAACAAAATGGCGACCGCCGTGGGCAATATCAACACCTAGTAGGTGGCGGCAATACGTTACGTACAGTAACTGTCGCATTGAAGATATTTTTGCGTATTTTTATTGATTGATATTATACTTTCTTTTAAACGCTTTGTATTAATTCTTTTAAGGTTTACGGTTTTTTTCATATTCTAGAAGTTTTATCCCATTATTATTGTAATTATTAATACAAATATAAAGGTCATGAAGAAAGGATGCTTGATGTAAAATTAATCTGCTGTAGGTAAAGTGAACAATAAAAATTATTTTGTTATTCATTCTTCAACAACATATAGAAATCGAAACTAAATTGACATTTAGGAAATGAAAAATCAATATCACAAACCTTTTCTGTCAGAAGGATCTACACAAAATATGTTGATGACACACTATCCAAACAAAGGACAAGGAGAATTTAGGGATAATGAAAGTGATTAAAACAGAGTAATTTCTCATAGCTTTATTTCATATTAAGAAATATCCTTTTTTTGCGCCGTGAATTAAAATGCTCCTGCTCTGCATTAGAATTCTTTTATTTGCAATAGTTATTTAGAAATATATTTGATGAAATCCACAAAAGCACTTTACTTAATGTTTTTGTACAGTGACCTTCAGAACATTTGTCTGGTTGCAAGTGAATTTCATGATATTCTAAAACTCTGGCTGTTGCTGCACACAGCATTGACCTTTGATTTTTAACCCTCATGAATTTATCCTCAAAAGTGGAACATAGTTTAGACACAACCAGGAAATTGTAAATGACAATACGAGCAACAGAAAGATTTGGAAATTTTAAGCGTCCCCTTCTTTTCTCTACTATAAAACTGTAGACATCACAATCCTCATCTTCAAATTCACTCACTACCATTATCTCTTTACAAAAGTTGCATTTAACTTTTTTCATTATTGTGTGACAACAGTAGCCTGCTAGATAAAATAACACAGGGAGAATCTCATTACATTCTTCATTCTCGCTGCGACAGCGGAACAGAGCAGTTCGCTGCCCAGTGCGCTCCGCTATCAGCGACAGTTATCGCTCCGCGCTGGAAACGGTTCGACCCCCAGTGTCGGCGCAGACCTCAGTGTTTTTGTGTTCGTCTATGTGGTGAAGTGATTTTCACGAATAGTATTTATTGTTTGTGTACAGTATTCGTTAAGAGTAGTGAAAATAGATAAAAGTGATTTACCGTGCTCTGCCCTCGGACAGAGCATCAAAGAAGCGATGGAGGCCGTGAACAACACTACGCCTGATCCCATGCAATATTCAGTAGAGTATAAGCAACAACTCATCATAGATCAACAACAGCAGCAAATACAGGCGCAGCAGCATCAACTCCAGGAACAGCACCAACAACTACTACAACTGCAACAGCAACTACAGGAACTTCAAACGCAAGTACAAAATAGCCAACGCTCTAGTTGGCCGCCCTTGCAACATAGTGCGCCTGCCCCAACTGATCAAAGTGACCCCAAAAGGCAGAAAACTGGTACTGTTTCTCGTTATGCTATTCCCACGCAAAATATGTTCGAAACATTAAACAATGAAAATGAAGAAGAACACATCAGTTCCGCGGAAACAGTGACTAAAATTCCTCCAATAATCATACATAAAGCTGAAAATTTTCAATTATTAATAAAAGACATTAAAAGTGTAGTTAAACAAGATTTCACAACAAAATTAGAAGCAGACAAAGTGAAAGTTAAACTTAATTCAGTAGACGATTTCAGAGATCTTCGTAAATTTTGCAATGAGAACAACATTGAATACCACACATTTCGTGATCCAAGCATAAAAAACATTTTCAATTGTAATAAAAGATATTCACACATTGTATAGTGAAACAGAAATCTTTCAGGAACTAGTAAAAAAATATCCAGTTATCAAAGTAACTCGCCTTCACGGAAAAGATAGGAAACCATTAACAACTTGTGCTGTAGATCTAGAGGATAATATCAAAGGAAGGAGTATTCTATCTTTAGATAGATTTATATACAGTGTTATTAAAGTGTATCCTAGAGTCAACAACAAATTACCAATTCAATGTAAAAATTGTCAAAGGTTTGATCACACCCAAGCTAACTGTGGGCGCCCTCCAAGATGCGTTAGGTGTTTAGGTAACCACCATTATTCCAAATGCACGGAACCTAAAACGGAAACAACTCGGAAATGCGTTAACTGCAAAAAAGACCACACTGCCAATTGGAAAGGATGTGAAGTTTATCAAAATTTGCTAAAAAATCAAGCAGAGAGGTATAACCAAAGACAGCAGACATTTAGCACTAGAAAATTTCAGGAGGTAAAAAACCTTGACCAAAAACATTTCCCTCAAAAACATCTACAACAAACAAATCCAACGCAGCATTCTCCCAAAAATGCATGGAGTGCAAATTCATTAAGACTTAGTTTCCAAAACCCTCCTCATACGAACTCCAACCTCACTTCACAACAAGGGCAGCTAATAACAACAATCACTAACCAAGTATTAAATGCACTCATTCCACAAATTCAAATATTAATACAATCAGCCCTAGAAAATGGACATAAATAAATATCCAGAAACAAACATTCTCAACTGGAACGCAAACGGAATAAAAAGGCAAGAAAATCAATTGCGATTCTTTATAGCGAAACACAACATAAAAATAGCATGTATTTCAGAAACTCATCTGTTACCACAAATCAAGTTTACAGTACCAGGCTTTATTACCTATCGCAACGACCGTCTGTCAGCGACGGCTGCTGGAGGAGTAGCCATACTAGTGCACAAAGATATAAAACATACGTTAATTAACAGTCCTACGAGCATCAACCTAGAAACTATAGCAATAAACACGAAAATAAATAACAAAGATACAATCATAATAGCGGCATATAAACCTCCTAATAAATTATTTCCTAGAAAAATATACACAGACATTTTTGGGAACAATAATAATACAATATTAATAGGTGACCTTAACAGTAAAAACAGAGCTTGGGGATGCAACACAACAACACCTCAAGGAATAAATCTACTAAATCTAGCTACCACCCTCAATTTATGTATTCTGGCCCCAATAGAACCCACTCACTACCCATACAATAATAATATAATTCCAGACATATTGGATATCCTCATAACAAAAAACATTGATTTCCCGTTGTATCAAAAAGTACTTCCTGAACTCGACTCGGATCACAACCCAATAATCATATCACTTCATCCTCTATATCTTTCTTCTTTTTATAAACAGCAAAAAGGTAAAATTAACTGGTTTAAATTCAGGGAAAATCTAAAAATCAACTACTGTCATCCTCTAAACATTCAATCCACCAATGACCTAGATAATGAAGTCAAACGATTAGTCGACAACATCCAAGGAGCTCTCACGAACTCTACCACATATTTCAAAAGGTCAAATTCGATAAACAAACAATTAATTCCATTAAAAATTTTAAACCTGATAAAAAGTAAGCACAATCTGAGACGCTATTGGCAAATGACACGACGACCAGACTTAAAAAGAAAATTAAACAAACTGACGAGACTAGTTAAAACAAAACTAGACCAACATAGATATGCAAGTTTCCAGACTTTTATAAAAGAAATTCACCCATCATCTAGGCATATGTGGTCCACCATACAGAGAATCAAAAGGCAAAAACAAGAATTTCCTCAAATTAAACTAGGTTCAGTAATGGCTAATTCCGATATTGAGAAAGCATCCCTTATAGCTAACTACCTTGAAAAGTCGTTCAACCCAAACCCAGTCGAGAACGAACATTTTAATAAACAAGTAGAAGAATTTAATAAGAAACCACTATTTACAGTTCCAGTTAATATAAAGTATATATCTCCATCTGAAATTAAACTTGAAATCAAAAAATCAAAAACTAAAAAATCAGCAGGATACGATAATATTTCAAATAAAGTTCTAAAAGAATTAAATAACAACCTGATAGCTGGTATTACAGCAATATTTAACGCAGCGCTCAGACTAGGCTACTTTCCCAACGATTGGAAAATTGCAACAGTGCTGCCCTTCCGCAAACCAGGAAAAAATCCTATAGAACCAGCGAACTATAGACCGATAAGCCTACTTCCTACATTGTCAAAACTATTGGAAAAACTTATATTAAAGCGATTAATAAAATTTCTGACAAACACACACGTAATCCCAGACACACAATTTGGATTTCGATCTAACCACTCCACAACACATCAAATACTACGGTTATCCGAATACATAGCGCAAGGATTTCACACCAGACAACACACCATCGCACTATTTCTGGATATAACCAAAGCCTTCGACAAAATATGGCATGAAGGCCTGCTCTACAAATTAAGACAAATAGGCACTCCCGAGTATTTATACCAAATTCTTCAAAGTTTCTTAAATCAAAGAAGGTTCCAAGTTAAAATTAATAATGTCATATCACCCTTACATCACATTTCAGCAGGATTGCCTCAAGGTTCCACATTATCCCCAGTATTATTCAACATATATGTATCCGATTATCCACACCTAATTGACTCACAAATAGCGCTTTACGCAGATGACACTGTAATTTTTACAAAGCACGAGGAGATTAAGACAGCGAGGAATAACTTACAAGATGACCTCGACATATTCAATACATGGGCAAAAAATTGGAGAATCAAAATAAATCCAAACAAAACGCAGGCAAAAATTTTCACACTAAGACATCCCATCACCCCTCCACAGTTAATCATGCACAACGAACTTATTCCTTGGGTTCCAAATAATACAGCAGCAAAGTATCTAGGAATGCAACTTGACACTAAACTAAATTGGAAAGCACACATTCACACAACAGCAATAAAAACTCAAGCCAAAATTTCCCAACTGTACGCACTAATTAACAAAAAGTCCTCCCTTAAAACCGAGACCGGAATGCTAATTTATAAATCGGTAATTAGACCAACGATGACGTACGCTTGCCCGATATGGGGAAATGCAGCCAAATCTAATATAAAAATTCTCCAAACCGTACAAAACAAAGCACTAAGAATTATTATTAAAGCCCCATGGTTCATCTCAAATCAGCAAATCCATCATGAACTGCAAATTCCATCAATAAAAGAGCATATTTCTAAACTGTCCGAAGACTTCTTTTCTACACTTTCCACATCTCCCTGCACCCCCATATTCAACCTTGGTCGCACTGCAGAACCGAACCTACGCATAAACTCACGCTTCCCAAAAGACAGATTCAGACCACCATAAAATATACCTCAAAAGTTGACCTCTATCAATAACGACCATTCTCATTTTTTGTAGTATCATTTTCAAGAATATTTTAAAATAATTGAACTGAACCAAAAACATCTAACGCGCCCATTCAGGGCACCCACAGTTAGAATTACCAAATGTTATGAAAGTGTATATTCACAACCCTGAAAAACATGTATGTTGAACAGGAAGACAATAAATTAAAAAAAAAAAAAAAAAAATTACATTCTTCAAGGTCATCATCTGATATTTCGATTACCTTCAACAAATCTGTTTCAATAGAACAGGATGCATCTGTTTCTGGAAAGTCACATGACAAATCAGAAATAACAATGTCTCCAAATGCAGAGGACTTAAATGTAAGGCCTAGAGTATTTTGCATTCTAAGTTTTTGTTCAACCTCATAAATTTGTCTAAGGGTAACATTATACTGCCCTCCAGCCAGCTGCCGGTACTGTCCAAACCTACTTTCCAGTTCATCAGTTTGGATTTTCCCTGGAAGAAGATAGTTGAACTTCAGGATATTGATACAATATTCATGGATCTTCAAATATCCTTCCGTTGTTACAATCAATGCACTCATTGTCTCCCTTGACAGACAACCTTCAGTTTTTAATTCCTTCCATCTTTTGCACCAATCTAGAAATTTTAATAAGTATTGCACTCTTTCATCACTTTCAAAGGAGGATGACATTGGCTGCATTAAAACATTATTCAATCGCAAACCTTTGTTTGGCGATTTCACATTTGCAACGTACCACCAATTTAATACTATCTGGAGATAGTTTGCAGTGTCTGTGAAATGTTCTAAATTATTCTCATGACCTAAGATTTTAAGGCCTTTGATTACATTTTCATTTATAACCTGCAAAACTAATTTTACATTTTGCCTCTCGAATGAAGAAGGGCACAAAGCCTTCCATGTTAAGCCATAAGAATATCTCACAATCCGATGCTGTTCTAATTCTTGTAATTTCTTTATCGTTTCAAAAGAAGCAACACATTGGGAACTACTTTGAGACTCAAAATCCGGAAAGTACATGCATTTCCCTTCATTTTTTTGTCGAATCCGTACATTTCTAATACATTTTATTAAATGCACAGAATCGAAAACAAAGAAAAGTGACCTACTCTTATCAGCTGGATGCGGATACTCACATTTCAGCTCGTTTTCCTCTGAAAACATTTGCATACATTTTCTGTACACGGAATGATTGTCACTTACAACACTAACAATTTGAATACCAATCTCTTCTAGTCCTAAGATAATCCTTGTTAAAATAGAATTCAAATTGGAAGCACACATACATTTCACTGCAACCATGTGAACAACCTCTTTAAAATTTGACAATAAACTTGATAACATAAACACATACACATTGGATGCCAAATCATTTGTAGTTTCATCCAACCCAACAACACTTCCAACTTTAAAATCCAGTTGAAATTTAATACGAATCTCATCCATGATGAGGACACAATATTTGTCACACACATTTCCTGTAAACTTGCTTTTTATATACATTAAGAAATGGTCATCGAATCGTTCCATTTGAGGACCAAACCTAAAAGATGAGACCAGTCTCCTAATGGTGGTAGGATGAGGTAATGTAATATAGTTCAATTGCGTCAAGAATCTATAGCAGTGCGGTGATATTGAATGAACGAGACATGAAAAAATCATCATAGATAGAGAATAGCTTTTCTTCTCAGAAGATAAAAGTACAAGCTGCTCTAAAATAAAATTCAGAGCTTGACTTAAATCAGGATTAATAATTGTTAGTGACGTTAAGAGCTGGAATATAAGAGAAAATATTCCCGAGCTGTTTCTTTCCTTCATCCTTTCAGGGTGGAAGGATTCTAATTCACAGAGTACTTCAGTTATTTCAGACACATCCTGTACTTTTTCAGGCAACTGATCACTTGTATATCTGTCTTTACCACAAAAAGCAGTCAAATTCAGTTCACTGTTTATTTCCAAAGACCACAGTATTGTAGGTGAAGGATCATTAAAAATAAATAAAAAGTAAATGCTCTCTTCTTTACACCGAAGAATCCAGTCACTTGAATATTCCACAAGGTGTATTTTTTCTTTAAGATCATTCAGTGATCTGAAATGTCTCTCTGCCTGAAACTTTTCATATGTTTTCATACTCTCTCCCAAAGCAGCTCTCATTGCAGCATTTTCTCTCGCTTCTCTCTTCTCATGAGGGCTCTCCCGGAAAGTTGTTGAAGAACTGGGGTACTCAGGACAATTTGGCAACAACTTGGATACAGCTCTCTTGACAAGCTGTGAAACTTGTAGAGGAAGTGTTATTTCCTGACCATCTTCACACCGGTATGTTACAGATCTTCGGATATCCTGGGGTCGGAAATGAAGTTCACACACCTAAAAGGAAAAAAAAATACATTAGGAGTTTGCACATATGAAAATATGCTCTTTTAATGAAACTGTCCTAAACAAAGTTGTGGGTAAACGTGCAGCTTCAAGAAGTTTATTCATTCTGAATACATGGCATTTGTGTAAAGAATAGTTCAGTAATAATGACTCCCTTTTTTTCCGCACAATCACATATGTAAGTATGTGTTCACGATACAACAAAGGCCCCATAAACAAAGAAAAAACAGGGCTATGATAAATTAAAATGATTCAATTATATTATTGACTGTTTATTTGAAGTGCAGAATACCTTTGACCTGAAGTTAACATACACTACATAACCTACTGAATGGATGTGTGGACACCATCAAAATGAGGTAATAAGTCCAATGGATTACCTTTCCATAAATGATAATGACACAGAATATATACCTTTTATTCCAATTCGAGTATTAAAAACACAGTGTATATTTATAATCTATAAGTATATAAAGCTTCAATCTTACTGATTTATATTCGTAAGGTTTTCAGAATAAAATGTAATGCCTTAGGTAATTGTTAACAGTTAACAAAAACAGTATATTAATCAGTTTTATTATAGTATATATTCGTGTGTGGAAGGGCAAAATCCATTGTACTTCTGGCCCAACACTGATGGTGCCCACATAACCTCTATGTATGTTAACATATTAACTTCACGCCTAAGTTATTCTTAAAATGATTTCACTAGACCTGGTAATTAATCTGACTTAATTAGTACTTCTTTGTATCAATAAAGAAAACAACATACCCTGTGATTTTTTGTTGGGTTGAAATTCTTCCTTTTGATACCATGAATCCACTTCTTCCGAAGATTCTCATCGTCGGGAAATTTGAAAACAGCTACTTTCGTAGCCTTATCATAGTTTCCTCGACATTTGGGCACACAACACTTATGCACCATCGTATAACACACTTCAAAAGAGCTAAAACACACGAACAAGCGGCAAGAACACTGCGAAGCTGCGGGTACCACGCGCGAGACGTACACCACGTGCCATTCAAAACAACAAACACAACCGCACCACAATCGCTCACGGATGGCCGACACCGTCGGCCATATTGCCTTCCAGAGAGAAAACTGCTCAGGCCTTCTAATCTAGGTGGTGTTGGTTTAGATATTTATTTATTTATTTATTTGTCAAAAAAACAGTAAAAACTGTATATGACGTGTGGGGAAAGAAATTTATCTGCGCACATTTTCTTGAGGGCCAGAAATTTTATTTAAAAAAAATACGAAAAAAAACGAAAAAATGAATTTAGAAAATAATTATTTTAGAAAAATAAAGATATTTGAAAAATGTTTTTTCCCGAGTTATAGAAAATCAATTTTAACTGTAAATGAACTACAAGCAAAAGGAGTGCTCAACAAAACGTGCGCACAGTGAAGCTACATTTACGTCCAGAAGCAAAACAAGGGGCCATCTCAGCATTTGCTCAATGGATCAGGGAAACTGGACAAAAACCTGATCGAGATGGGGGTCATTGACCCGGAAGCTGAAGTACATTACTTGTTACAGGCGTATTAAATATTTTTTTAAATGTATACAATGCAAACATAAACTAATTCATTATATATCTTTGTTTTGTTACATTAAACATTATTTTTCTTTTTCACGATCAGTATAGTCTCTAATTGTATAGAAACAGTTTTGCAGCAGAAAAGATTTAACTTTAAACTTAAATTTGTGTACCGACTTTAATTGTTTTGTCATCTGGCAATGCGTTGTAAAGTAACGTACATGTATTGTATGTTGATTTCTTGTACTGAGCTGTTGATACTGACACTTGATGCACGTGATTTCTACGGCATGTGTTGTAATTATAAATATCAATATTACATGAAAATATGTTCCCTCCGTTAAGTAGGTCATTTTTGACAAATATTACAGATTCGTAAATAAATAGACAAGGCAATGGTAGGATTCCCAGCTCAATGAAAAGAGGCTTGCAGGAATCACGTGGAAGGCATTTTTTCATTAATCGAATAATTTTCTTTTGCAATCTGAAGGTCTGAATACTACAGGACGAGCTTCCCCAGAATATTATGCCATATCTCAGGCGGGAATGCACATTTGCAAAATAAACGCAACGAGCTGCATGAAGGCTGACAGAATTTGAAAGAATTCTGAATGCATAGCATAATGAACTTAATTTAGTGTTTAATTCTGATATATGTACATTCCATTTGAGGTTTGATTGAATTGAATGACCTAAAAATTTTGTTGCCTCAACATCAGCTAATTGCATATTGTTCATTTTCAATGGAACATGCGATTTCCGATTTGAGATGCAAAAATGCATTGAAACAGTTTTTCTTTCGTTAACAATTAATTTGTTATTATTAAACCAATTTGAAACTTCTGAAATTGTACTATTTACTGCTTATTTTTTGCAAAGAACATTCGTGTCATCAGCAAACAGAACCGTTCTTCCATTTTTAATAGACGAGGGCATATCGTTTACATATAACAGAAAGAGAATAGGACCTAAGATCGAACCTTGCGGGACCCCATGCTCAATTGGCAAAGAATTGGAAATGTAAGTATGTAATGTCCTTTCCTGCCAGTATGGTATTTCTACTCTTTGAGTCCGATGTTTAAGGTAAGAAGTTATCCAATCTAGGGCAATACCACGAATTCCATACGAAGGTAATTTTGAGAGCAAGATCTTATGGTCAATAACGTCAAAAGCTTTCGAGAGATCTAAGAATATTCCAATGGGTACTTCATTTTGGTCTATTGATGAAGCAACATCTTTGAGAAAAGAAAAAATGGCAGTTTCCGTAGATTTTGATTTTCTAAAACCGTGTTGTGAGTCTGAAAACGCTCTGTTTTTCCTGAGAAATGTTTCCATTCGTAAGCAGAAAAGCCTTTCTAATATTTTTGAGAAAACTGACAAAAGAGAAATTGGCCGGTAATTTTGAATATCATTTTTGTTCCCTTTTTTAAAAAGTGGCTTAATTTTTGCTGTTTTGAAAATATCTGGAAATATTCCTGTACATAAAGAAGCATTGAAAATGTGAGTTAACGGATGTATAAAGGCAGGTGCACAAGTTTTTAATAAGCAATCCGGAAATCCATCTAAACCAGATGAATATTTATTTTTTAGTTTACTGAATATTCTGAGGATTTCGTTGGGAGAAGTTTCGGGAATAAACATCGTATCTGAAATTTTTTGGGAAGTGTAAAATTTTGAATTTTGTGATTTTAGTCCCTTCGTGAGATCAGACGCAATTCTGGAAAAGTGTTTGTTGAAGAGATTGGCAACTTTTTCCGGATTACTCGTTTCTCTTTCATTATCCTTTAAAATAACATTCTCTACAAGGTATCGAGATGATGTGGTTGTATTTTTTACGATATCCCACATTGCTTTAGTTTTGTTACTAGCGCTCAAAATGTCCTTACTATTTTTCATTATTTTTGCCTGAACTATTACTTTTCTTAAAATTCTTTTATATTCTCGGAAGTATATATGGAAACCGGGTGATACGTTATGATGTTTAGAAATAAAGTAAAGCGTGCGTTTGTTTTTACACGATGTTCTAATTCCTTGTGTGATCCAAGTATTACTTTTGCTTGAAATGTTTAATTTTCTCTTTTTAAGAGGAAAGCACGCGTTAAAATGAATTGAAAGCTTGGAGAAAAATAAATTCTATTTTTCATTTGTGTCAACAGCGTTATAAACCTCGTCCCATGATTCCTTCATCAAGTAGTCCGTAAATAATTTTATATTAACTTTAGTGAATGCTCTGCACATGCGTGTATTATTTATTGTGTCAGTGTTTATGTTCTTAGTAATTGTAAGAATTTGTGCATCGTGGTCACTGTATCCTAGATTATTCGTTATTATTTCATATGTAGTTGTGGTTTTGTTAATTATAATTTGATCTAAATAATAACGAGCGAGATTTCAAATTTGTACAAATACAATAAAGCAACATTACAAACGAGTTGCATACGCTCTTTTTTCTATAACAGCGTTATAAATGTATAAGAGAATCAAAATTAATTCTACGGAACAACTTTCTTGTGACGTTTGAGATATTTGACATCTGTGCGAGAAAACGGTGGACGGCTGTTCCGTTCACCACTACCTCCCCACGATTCTCTCGCTGCTATTGGTTGAATGTGTGATGACGCAATCATTGTTGCGAAAAATCTAATACGTCATCATTTGTACCGTAAAATGCTCTTTAATGAGCGATTTCTTGCAACAGTAAAGTTCGTTTATAATGTCGGTATACAAAATCTACTATTAATAGCAGCTTCTTGATGGTGATGAATCATAGTTCAGAATTGCTTGCCTGCCCCATCTCCTGCCGTCTCCCATTAACTCCTCGTTTTTTTTCGCCTGGAAGGCCACAGCGCGACTAGCAACGATCTGAACTTGTTAATTCTACCGTTCGATTGCTTCTCTTGAAAATGCTTTTTTAAAACATTTCTTCCGTAATGATGGCAAACAGATTATTGCAGTCGAGAAATTCATAATATGCGTATTCTACGCACTCACGAATCCAGGGGGGGCATGGGGGCCATGTCTCTCCCATAGGCTTCGAGTTTTCCTTTACCTGGCAAACGTTCTTTATTAGGAAAAAATGATTTAATATTCATGTTCGAATTACGTAATTATTTAAACAATAATATTTTATAGTATCATAGCTGCAATACATAAATAATATACATATAAGAACTAATATGTTTAATATTTAACAAAAATCTATGACGCCCCTCCCCCGCGCAAAAAGGTCGTCTGCATCTGCCTCTGACTCTACGACATTTAATAATATACATATTCCTGTTGTACTTATAGTCGAAGAATGACATCGATCCCACACCCATCAATTCTGATTTGGAATGTACGGCCTGGTGACCAATCACGTTCTTGGAATTTTTGGAAACCCCGGGGAGAATAACTCTCTCTTTACAATTCGCTATCTTTTACGGCGATAAGTGAAGGAAAGATTGCGCAGTTTTATGTGCACCTTGTTCATGTTGCACATTACATTTCCCAGTGGTCATTCATTAGACAATGAATCTTGAAAGCAGAGTTGGCGAGAATGGAATGTGTACTAGGACTACGAGCTAACATATTAGATATTTATATAGTGGAGAAGAATAAAAGCTTAATTTAATTTATTATTAATTTTGATTTAGGTAATTTTAATCCTTGAAATGTTAAAATCCTGACTATTTTTTATCTAAGAGAGGACTGTTTTGCTTCTCAAAAAATTTGTTTTTAATTCTCCAAATTACAATATCAACTTCACCGTAGCCCGAAATTACATGTGCTAGTACAGTCTGCTCGAGCATGCCAGCCCGTTGATCTCTGGTTATTGTGCTGTACAGGGACTACTGCTGATACAGGGACTAGCTGGGGATTCTGCGCCATAAGGTGTAGTCCCTATCGTTGAATTAGTGAACTCAGACGCTAAATTAGAGACATTTTACGGGGTTAATCTCAATAATACCGGTCTCAGAGGGCAAAAATCAGTTTTGAAGCCTGTGTTAGATATTTCAATGTTATAGAGAGAGTATAATCTTCTACTCGCGAGAAAAGTTATGTAATGCTGCGCGAAAAAATCGCGAATTTTCGGCAGAAAAAAATTCGTTTGCTGGGCCGTGATAACGAAAAAGTGGATAAATGCAGCAGCTAAATTAAGAAAAAAATCTCCTAACATGTAATGTAGCCAGAATCCCTGTTTCGTAAGTCCTTGATACCAAAAAAACAATTGAAAGCAAAACGTCCGTCCGTCCGTCTGCCCGGTGTATGTGACAACACTAGCGCCTAAACTATGCGTACAATTTTTTTCCAATTTAAAGAAATCCCTGTCCATCTGGCCTGAGTCGAAGGTCTGAGATTTGGAAAAACATTCATTAATTTTTGGGATACTTTACATGAAGCTCCGAGGATTTTTTCAATTTTTAAGTACTTCTATAGGTCCGATTTTTACAGTAAACTCTAAATTTTCGAAAATTCCGAAAGTTTGGATTTTTTCCGCGTCTTTCTACAACTACAAAATTGCAGATTGAGATTTTCCTTCAAATACAATTTGTTTCTCATAGTTCTTCCTTTAAAGTCCTGTTCATTTTTTGAAAATTTTAGTAGTTTTCGCAGAATATTGTGTGCAACATGTGCAATTTTAAAAAAAATACCAAAACAACATTTTCTCAAAAACGGCTCCAAATTTTTTCTTTAAACTTTTGGTAGGGATAGTGCTAAATGTACTCTGAGAAGACATAACCGGCATATTACTCTATTGTTTTTAGTTTTTTTTCAAAAATTGCAAAATTGTATTTTTTACTTGTGTCACACGTCGTTAATATTTACATTTGCGGCGATTTGTTAGCATTACTATATTAATGAATACATGTGCTTTAAATAACCTCATATAAAGTTTCTCGAAAACTCAACCATTTTCTGTGAAAATTAGCTCAAAATTCCATATTTTTAGAAACGCTCATCAAGCTTTTGGAACGGATAGTGCAAGTTGCACTCTTTAATATGTCGTTTATTTTGAGGTATTTTTTTGTTTTTTCAAAAATTACACAAAATTATTTTTTTATGATCTGTCTCGTCTTTAATATGCACATTATCAGCAATTTGTAAATTATATTTGTGAGTGTAAGTGCTTCAAATAACTTCAAATAAAGTGTTTTGAAAACTCAAAAATTTTCTGTGGAATAGAGCCTCAAATTTTGCATTTTTAGTAACGCTTAACCGCTATTTTCTTAAAAACAGTTCGAAATTTTTAAAAGAGTATTGCCATTTAGGACGAGGATTTTGTGTTCCTCAATTTTCTAAAATGTATACTTCCGTTCTACTATTAAGAAACTGAAGAAATAAGAAAATGCCAGAAAAATGTACTTTGAGTGGCAATTCCCAAATAGCTAGCTCAGACGCAAAGAAATAGAAAATTAATACGGGAAAGTCTGTGCCATTCTGTAGCACCACTACTTTCTTTTTCGATCCCTGATGCCCTCGGCCAGAGCTCTTTCCAATTGGTACTGTCGGAAATGTAATATAACACAGTAGTATTAAATTACATTTACCATTATATTAAATGGTACTCGTGATGACAGGTGCCCGTGGTGCCAAATGGAACCTGTGATGCCAAAAATGCCAAGATTTCAAAGGTGTCAAGGATGTCAGATACGCGGTATTGTTTCTTCAACGTTGATAATTCTATTATAAAATAGAATCCATAATTTAATAGTGTCGATCCTTGTTTATTGTACGATAACAGAGTAAGAAGTAAGACGTAAGATCCCGTTCCTATGCTGAAGTTTGTTTGATAGCTTGTTCAGAGATTTTTCTCTATCAGAATGTCAGTTCAGCTCTCCTTTTTTAGCTGATAATGTATCTCTCAACGAATATCCGATAAGACGGACTATTTCCATCCACTCGTAAAACATACATATCTTTGATCAGTATTTTAGTCACATTTGATAGACTACGCTCTTTAATCTCGGATCCCACTGGCTAAGTAAACGCTAAGGGGTTGCAACCGCTAGAAACGAGGATTCGGTATGTTCGTGAGATGGTGCCCCACGAGGGGGGGCACCACCTCAGTCAGGTTGAGCTCGTAGTTCCGGAATAGTCATGTGTGGTAGTGCAGTGAAGGTCAGTGTGTGTTTAAGTTAGGGGTGATCATAGGATAAGGAAGAGGAAGGAAAGATGCCCACGGTCTGTGGACCGTTCGTTAAGGTACTGCTTCATTCACCTGGGATTGATTGTAGAAACTACGGAAAACTACCGATCAGTGCTGCCGACCGCTAGTATTCACCTTCAGGCAGAGCGGCTGGATTTAACCTATCTACACATTAGTTGGTGACGAAAATCTTGTCACCGTCGGGACTGAAACCCTAGGACTCCCCGGTCAGAGACACTACATTAACATCAGTTGATATACTGAGCCGCCTCAGTCAGTGCGAGTGTTTGAAATATTCGGTCATCAACTGCCCTGTTCGCCCGAACACATGCGTAACAGCCCGAACACATGACCGAACATGCGGCCGAACCGATCCATTCTGAACGTACCTACGCTAAGGTGTTGTCTGTACGCTTCCCGCTACAGGTATACTAGGTGACTTTGCTTTTATGCCTCTCTGTGATAGTGTGGCGGACGCTGAAACGTATCTGTTTACTTACACCACGGCAAGGACTGAGTGATGTAACGAAATCGCGGGGCTTGCTCTATTATCTAACACCTGTTCAGCCCCAGATTGGGCTACCAATGTAACGA
Organism: Acheta domesticus; assembly: GCA_031308135.1. Classification (NCBI taxonomy): domain Eukaryota; kingdom Metazoa; phylum Arthropoda; class Insecta; order Orthoptera; family Gryllidae; genus Acheta; species Acheta domesticus. The sequence continues at coordinate 125,334,744 of JAHLJT010004567.1, read as the reverse complement.
TGTGGGGAGGGGTGGTCCTGCTTTGCCAAACTTACTATTACTACTACACTCTTTCACTGCTACTCTGCTATCAACTTATTCTAGCCTCCTTGCAGTCTGTCACATAAATGTATATAGTGGGTGGTGACATCTTCCGTACGGAACCCCAAACATAGCCTTCGCTGTAGTGCTGCCAGGATGTCAACTTTTACTACTCAAATGAAAATGCCAGTGTGAGAGAATAACGAATGATAGGAAGTTATGCTTGCCTTCATTTATTAGCCAAAGAATTTAAGTCCTCTTAAATTATTTTTCAACTGAACGACATTCCGTTACATTTGTTAACATTCCGAACATAAACACACACATCAAAATAAACATATGAAATACACAACACGAAAATGAACACAAAGAAATGCATATCATGAAATATGAATACCAAAATGATCATTCACACTTAAAATAACTTTGCTCATTCATTCTTGGACACGTACGTCCCCTTCGATTATGATTATGATGGCTATCCATTGAAATTCTAATATACTATTACAGATTTCGGCCTTGAACAATTTAATATTTCTTCTTTAAAAACCAAAGAAATGATTTACAACTTCCCTGTTTGAAGAATACGCCCCTTCCCGTCAGCATCTGCGTTCACCAACCATCAAACACCAGAGATTACCGTCCCCTGCATGCTGCTTGACTCTCGTTAGTCCATGCCGGCCTCTAACGCAGCCACTACACCATTAATACACCGACATATTGCACCGTTGTGTCCCCGCCTCTCACTAACACACGAAACCGACTGGTGACGTACTGCGCACTCGCATCACGAAAACCTCGTGAATATTTTTAGTAATGTTCCTTTCGCGGCAATAGAATGTGCAAGCACTCATGTTTCACGAATATTATTGCTGCAATCTACTTATATGACGTAAATACAACGTCAACAAGTCTTTTTTCTAACGTTCCGAAATAATTTTAAATTATTTGCTGCGTCGCACAACACAGTAACTCGCTATTACGAAATTTGTTCACAGTAAATTAAAATTTCACTAATATTTGTTCAGGAATAATTCCTTCGCAACTAAAGTTCTTTACACGAAGTATTTTCATAAAATACACTATAAACTTCAAGAATATAAAAAAATATCGCAGCCACGAACACACGGTCTGCTTGCAATCAAAACCTTTCGTCGTCTCCTCTAGGGTATTGTTGCCTGGACTCTTTATAGAGTCCAGCTTGAACAAAGCAAGATCGCTGCCATTATTGTTCTTTGGTTATTTGCGAAATATATTTCACCCGTTTCGCGTTTTCCTGTCATGTTATTGCATTCTAAATTCTTCTAAAATGCTTACAGACTTTATTTTAGTTTTTAAACAGACGCTCTGCGTCCTATTATGCCGAAACATTTTATTTTAAAATTTAGTATTTCTTGCCATGACCACGTATTTTCGTCAATTGTTTCTGCTTCAATGACGAGTTATGAATTCGAAAAACTTCGCTTATTTTCTTCTCACGTGCCCTAAATTTTCGGTATTACATTCGCAATTTTCACGAAATTCTCCTCTGCAGCCCTGTAATTTCTGGTTTAATTTAGTTCTTCCGTTTTGCAGTAATCTTGAAGAAAACATTAATTTTGTCCCGAGTGACATCACGAGTTGTAACACTCGCTTGTTTACTTGCGATTTTCTGCCGAGCGTGCATTTTCTAAAACAACGCAACATGTGGTCCGATTTTAATGAAATAAGTTTTAAACTTCTCCTCTGAATTTTCGCCATCGAATGTTGATGCACGAATTCATTTTCCTTTGGGCATTTCCGTGGTCAAAAAGTAATATTTACACGCGACACTACCGTCGCTTGTTTATCCTATGCTATGTTTACAATAACTAGTCAGTTTTCAATGTTCAGTTCAACTTTACTAGGACCTTTTTTATCAAAATATCTTTAAATAGCCGTAAATGATACCAGATCATTACAGTGAATACAGAAATTTTGCAGCACCGCATGAAGCACTATATCTTATATGATTAGAGCTCCCTTTTGAGACACTGGGCATGCACAACTCTAATGTTATCATAGAACAAAAAGGAAACCGATAGTCCATCAGAATTATTGGTGTTAGAATTCAGAAGTTGAAGAGAAATTATAACAATTGATGATGTAATGGAGATTTTTAAGAACATTAATATTGATTTGAGATAGATTCATGGTTCTCAACACACACAATGCCACACAGTTCCATTGCCCCTGACAACGTCTCCCCATAGCTCGTCACAGACAGTTTTAAGTGTTTTTGACGTAAATAAATAAATAAAACTGGACATAAAATGGCGGAATCTATGGAAGAATGGAATGCGCTTCTCTCAGTATCTAGGGACTCTAGATCAGGGGTGGCCAACTTTTCTGTATGTAAGATCTACTTTTTATCTTAAAGTGTGTCGCGATCGACTTGTTGCCATGGGCGTAGTCTAAAGGGGAAGAAGAGGTGTGAAATGCATAATATGTTTAAACACTGTGTTTCAGTATAATGCGCATTCCAGCGAGGTATTGGTAGATAAGTAAAATATATGTTCAAAACTAGTTTTTTAAACTATTCAGCCATTTTAAACCATTGCAAGCGATCAGCGATCGACCAAAATTTCCCTTGCGATCGACTGGCCGATCGCGATCGACTTGTTGGCCACCCCTACTCTAGATGAATCATCGCTATGAATCATCTTTAGATGAATGCAACATTATCAAGGTGGGCAACTCTAAATGAACAAATGTGAATCAACGTGTTGTGGCATTATAGGAATTTAGCGTTAGTAGTACTCTGCTGTCAAATTTCAAAGCTCTGTTACTGTCTTACGTTGTACTACGATATTACGACTCCAAATCATAGAGGATGCGTGGTTGCTTTTAACGTGCATCACATTATTTTGCGATCTGCAGAAGAAAAACTTCCCACTGCTACGCACCTGCGGTTGGCTTTCCACCTCCACTGTCCCTCTGCGGATGCGCTGAAGGCTGCTGCATGTCCTGCATGGCTGCCTGCTCGAAACAATTAGGATTTCCAACACGCTCTTTTAGTCATGCGCGCCAGGTGCATTTCGTCGCTGTCAAAGCCACTCCACCTATCTCAATTACACTGTTCTTTTAGGACAGCTGAAAAACAAGTTTACAATGATTTCTGTCGTTGCGTGTAGCCGACAACATATCCAAAATTCAAACAGAAATATTCTCTTGAACCCTGCGATGTGACTGATGCTGTCAGATAATTGAGTTCCCAGTGACCAACTGAGTGAGGTACATGTGTTTTCGTATTTTGAATGAGGCTGTGTTCACCTTCAAAGCACTCGCAAATCACTACCAACAATGTTATATTTATTGAAAATGCGTTTGAACTACCTTAATAGATATAAAAACAGTATGAAGTTACATTCAATGATGTTGTACATTCTTTTCCGACAAAAGCTGTGAACGTGATGTTGCTGTGTGAAGGACAATTTGTGATATGTCACGTTCCTCCTAAACAAATAGCCTGTGCTTAGGAACAGTGTGACAATTAGGTTCTACTGTTCATCGAATCTATTAAGAATTCAAATAATGGCAACATCAATAACATCTACTAAAAACCCATTGCACAAAGAATGTACTGTGTTCTTTATGTAATCAGTTGTGTAATGGAATTACTGTCTAATGAGAGCGTAGGCTTCCGCGGCCGAAGTCAGTAGCTGCTTGGCTGCCCGGGAGACTCCGTGTTCTAGACATAGGGGCCTACCTTTCGGCCGCCCTTCCTCGAAATTACTTTATAAAATTGCATTGCTTTATAAAATTGATTTAGAAAATTACTTTGCCCAATCATATAATGCATCATTAACATCATAATATGTATCATTAACAAAATAAAAGTATCACAAAAATGGGAGTAAAATATTATTATTTTTGTGGATAGACGTTGAGTTTCCGTGGCAAATCTCCTTGCTGTTTTCTTAAATTCTTACACAGCGTAGTATTAAAAACCTTGTTCAATTTTTGTAAGTTCCTGTGACTTACGCGATCACAATAAAAGTAATATTGCATTAAATTCGTAACGAAGAACAGATCTTCAGTAGTAATGTTTTCGAATAAAAGAGTGTACTGACGTATTAAAAATATACAAACACAATCACTTTTATTGTTACGTATGGAAAACAAGATTAAAAATAAATAAAAATATTTATTGCCAAACTTTCCAAATTGTCAACACTGCACATATAAAATTCACTGAGTCAGCTTCTACATTGATTGCAAGACTTTATGCGATTCTCGGATAAAGGAGAAAGTTCTCACAAGTTTTTTGTTTGCTTCAAATGTATAAATAAACTTAGTGAACAATTTATTTAACGTTGCACAAATGACAATTGTAATGAAAACATTATCAAGAAAAATTAATTCTTTGGGTTATTGAATCGTAACACGTAAAGGAGGATGGTAAATTATATTATTGAAAGATATCCAACTGACGAGGGTAAAAGAGGATTTCGACGCCATTTCACCTTCTTACAAAGAATGAACTGAACAAATAGGAACGCCAGTCACAACGCGAAGAGTTTTCCGAAGAATTAATAGAGACTGCGGGGAAGGCAGAGACATTACGAAGAAGCGACGAGGATATCCACACTGAGGCATGACATGTTGCAACAATGAGCGTGCCTCTTTTCCCACATGTTTCCGTACATCCATTCTCCTCTCTCTCTCTTTATTACTCTCTCTCTCTCTCTCTCTCTCTCACACACACACACACACACACACACACACAGTACCAACGATTGATTAGCAAACTCAGTTTTCCTTATGTAAAAAAACTATAGTGTGACATACGATCAATGACATACATTTATTTAAGCAAATAAAGGACGAAACATTGTAGATATCACAAAACTACTTGGGTTTCTATGGTGCAGGTACCCAGGTGGCATCGTAGAAACCTAAAATACGTGAGTTTATTCTGAGATAGGTGCGAGATGCACCTTAGTTACTGCATAATGCTGGGGTGTAAACAGGCAGGTGGCACTATAGCAACGCGAACGGTACGAGGTCTGAAGGTTTGACCAGGGGAATATTAATTCATTCCGTCTCGTGTCGTGGTGGTGAAGGGATCGCTTGAGCGCTGTGTTAAGTTCGAGTGATACTTATTGAGACTTGTGATATTTCGTGGGAGTGAATGCTGGAAAGTGAACTTACAATGTTTTCGCGGTGGAGCAACGAGAGTAGACTTATAAAATTTTACCATTGAATTGTGGGTTACAAGGTTAGGTGAGAGGGATATTATTCTGTTTTGGGGAAGTAATTAGTTGGAAACAGGAGCCCACCTGAGGTGTAAGTGTGTAGGCAGTGTTTTTAATGTGGTTAGAAGAAGTTTCGACTTGTTCTTGGATCCTCGTGGACTTCAGCAAGAATGAAGATTGGACTACAGCGACAACAAAATTCTATGTGCCGACGACGAACATGAAGCATCGTGCGCGCGAAGAAGGAAGAACGGATAAAGATTCTATAACGCTGTTATTGCAATAACAAAAAGATGCTCATAGCCTAATGCTAATTTGAAACAATCCTTTATAAGTTAAATGACTGATGTTTCATGCTTAATAAACTGTAATTCACAGTTGAAAGAAAGCTGATTCTCATTTGCCATTACGTGCAATCCTAGAGTAGGTATTTCAGATTCCTCGCCACTTCGAATGAATGGCAGACTGAGTAATTGGTTGCTGAGTAAGAGGCAACAATTATTTTATAAGAACCCAATCGACCGAGCTAGCAGAATTTTTATTTATGAGAATTGATAATAAATAATCAGGAATTTAACTGTAACCATCTCATGGCGCCCAAATTATTTATAAATTTCTCTTGGAAGGGACGCAGAAACCCATATATGAATCTAAATCTTACCTCTGTAAACAGACCATCCGTCTCCTCCTCGACCAAACCCTTTATACAATTTTCTTTTACCGCATTTAAGATACCACTTTCAAGAATATTCTAAGAATAGAGTACACCAAAGTTTTAGTTAGAAAACTGGCAACATTGTAACGCGCGTCATGCCTTGGGCCCTCAGCTTGTGCCCAGGAAATCGGGTGGCAGAGGGGGATTTCGGTAATCACGTACAATATACCACGGCCGCTGATACGGCACCTACGGCACCACGGACACATTTCTTCTAATGTTACGGCGGATTTGTTGGTGATCTAACGTTCAATTATTTGAATTGACAGATCCTTCCTTATCTAATCTTCCTGGTGAACATCTACGGTAGTACATCAGTAGTTACACACACGCTACGAACATCAGTACTCCTAAACGCGAGCATGTGGGTTGAGTTCGGAATTTGTGTCCAGTGCTCATCAAAAATCCACCGCTTGATGCTAGTTTTAATTGTGCAAAGAAGTGCGAGGAAAGCGAGTTTATTTTCTTCTAAGAATGACATGTATACGCAAATGAAATACGGATCATTCCATATTAAATCAACACAGTTTTAATTAAAATTTTACCTCACCATTTTAGATTTAGATGAAATTTGACACAAAGGTAGTGTGAATGAAGAATAAGAAAACTACAAATTTTGAGTAAAATATTTCCACCCGTTTGTGAAATAACAGCCATGTAAACTTTTACAAAATTGGGTTCCCGAAAATTTTTAAATTGATGTAGAACCTCTCCAGATTAAGATAGAGCGTTGGAATAGGTGTCATTTTCAGCTTTCTTTATGGTATTTTATATGATATACTGTAACGAAAAACCCCTCTCACTTGTACTGATATCGATCACGCCCACTAAACAGGCGCCAATGCAACGAAAAAACCCCCTTTCCTATTTACTAAAACGCCCTACGAACTGGGTACTAATGTAATGAAAATCTCCCCTCTCAACTCCTATTGTTGATCACGAAAAACTTCCTTGCTGATCACCTGTAATATCTACAATGCACACCACTGTGCCCCCCCCTTTTTACTATCCGGAGTTTTCCTGTTTACATAAATTTATCAGGGCGGGCCGTGATTTGTTCTCTACAGAACACAAGCGCCACGCCAATGCAGGGACCAGGATCAGCTAGCTATGTGATAAAAACACCGGTTACGTAACATCAAAACGAGAACTCAAAATCTCGTTTGTTTATTTTCTTTTAACCAACAGAAACATTAATACCCTCATAAAAGAATCAATACCACACAACATCAACAAAACACGATATCATAAAAATCACAAAAATCAATAAACATATTATACCCAAATGTTATTACGAAATAATGAGCTCAATACTGTGGCCACACCCATTACATTGCAATCCCCCCAAAATGTTTCCAGTTTTGGCTTTGTAAACCATTTATTCTTCCCAAGAGCAAAGAAATCAAAGTCATTGACTTCACTGGAGTGTTGCAAAACAAAAAAAAATATTCCACTTCCCTTGCGTTGTTAACCAAGCGGCGACCAGGTCCACACACACACGATCTCACGCCGTCATGCGTAAGAACTCTGCTCCACTGCTGCCTGCTAGCGCCGAATTACCAGTGCCCCCCAAATTGGCACTGACCACGGCGACGATATGCAAAGACGCGCTCGAGTCTGCTGCACCTCGGCACACCTCGTTCGGCGACACCCGCTTCGATTTTTCAATGGTCGAAGTAACACCAGTTCCAAACATTAGTGGAAAAACTTTCAAAATTCACAAAACTCAAAATTAGGATCGCGCGTGGCATAGCTTTATATATTACCACTAAAATAGTTCACATCACACGGCATACAGTTCCGCCACCTTGCGAATACAAGTCCGAAGGAGCAACACCTTCTCGAAATTTTATAAGTTCGCGTGTTAAAATAATATCACGAGTGACGCGGAGTACAACTCGCCACGAAGTTATTCACTCCTCTCACAGTTTATAATAGTTCACTAGTACGAGTCCAGAAGAGAACACTTCATCAAAAATTACAAATCCAAATTTTTAAAATTATTCTTGCAACAAGCGACGCGGATTCTGCCTCTCGCTACCAAGCTATTCCCTCGTCTCTCTCCCATTGTTGTCCTAAAGCATTTATAGCTTTTTTTCCGAACAAAACAATAGCGCCTCTACTGTCTTCTGCTTTATAACTTATAAAAATAGTTTATTATTAATTTCTAACACTTCCTGGATTGTCTTATTATATTGTAAAATTCCCAATTAAAATTTCGTATCCATTCCACTTCTTAGACATCACTTTTCTCGCTTCATTTTGTTAAAAGAATGCTTTTTCGTGCGTCTCATGCCTACAAACATCGCTCGTTTATTTCTCAATTAACTCATGTAACATAATGTTTATCTATTAATGTTCGGCGTCCTAAAATTGTGTCACCACGTTTATAATTTGGCCCGTATTCCACGGAATACTTTGGTATATGCCAAATCTCGGTAGACACACTAGTTTTCGTTTAATTTATTAATATATCCAAACTTTTCTGAAGGGACGTCACGACCATTGTTGTTTTAGTTCTGTAACATGTTAAAATCAATGTCATGATCACAAAACTCGCGATATTATGCGTTTCTGTGACCCGATTTAGCTGAAACAAACTTTATTGTGTTCCTTATAATTTTGTGCGTTGACTAGTAACATGCAACCATTAATTAACCACGGCGTTCACATGCTCGCCTGAAATACTCGTTTTCTCTTAGATCACCTTCACTTGTTTTTTCTATATTCCGCTCTGGAAGTTTCTACATAAAGTTCTATACCCGGTTCATAAACCAATGGTCACTTCATGTTATCTACCTATTTCATTTGTAATAGATGGCTAAACTATTACAACTTCCCCTCCCTAGACGTCGGTCACTCGCTGACGTAGTCACGATGTACCGACTTCTACTACTCTAACTCAGCAAACTCGTCATGTCTTGATCAATTGTTGGCCTCAGTGGCACCTGCTACGCTTCACACTTGCGGTTCTAACCCCTGCCTATCGTACGTGCACCTGTTGCACCACCTTGACCGTAGCATTACCTATTGTACATTCACCTGACACAAATTCGCGATTTGTACCTGTCGCACTTTCACTCACTCACTATTCCAATCTTGCTTTCTTACTTATAAACATGACTTACATACTAAAACTACAACTAAAATACACTTACATACTTAACACAACAAAATATACACTTAACAACCGTTCTTCTATCCCCTTGGCTTCTATCGTTCAACCATTTCTTTATACGGTTTAATATTAAACCAATTTTGGACCCCACAATCATGTCCTTGGTTCGACAAAACAACACTGTTATTGTCTAGTACCTTTTCAATTACGTATGGGCCTTCAAAGATAGGAAAGAACTTCCGGAACAATTTCTGCTCGGACGATGACGAGTGAGGCGACTTCACCAGAACTTTGTCACCTACGCGATACACCCCCCGATAGAACTGCCCTTGAGCCCCTTTTCTACGACTGGCTGCCTTCTTCAATTGGTCATAGATAATTTGATGGTTTCCCGTGATTGTCGTTATACCGCTGATCTCCGGAGGGACAGCGATCTCGTCAAAGGGTCCTTTCTTCTTTTGTCCGAAATGCACCTCCCATGATGTTCGTCCGGTGCTTGAATGTGGTACTGTATTCAGTACTTCGTTTAATATTGGAACTGCTTCAAACCACGCCCGATGGTTCTCCGACGAATAAACTCGGAAACAAACGCGACAGCTCCTTCATCACCCTCTCACTGGGGTTGCTTGGGGATGCCTCACTGCGGTAAAATGAATTTCTATTCCCAAGGTTGTCATTTCCTTGCGCCACCTGTCACTTGTGAATTGGCTTCCTCGGTCATGCAGTACTCGTCTAGGCTTTCCGCCTATATCGATAAAAGCCTTCATCTGCCGGACACAGTTCGCAGCATTCGGTTTTCTAATGGGAAAAGTTCTTACTAATTTTGAAAACACGTCTATAGCTACGAATAAATACTGGTTACCGAACTTAGTTTTCGGCAACGGACCGTACAAATCGACGGCGTACAGATCACGTGGACCCTGCGGTATAATGGCTTGCCACTCGCCCTCCTGACGGCGATTAGGCTGTTTCGTCTTCTGACATACGTCACAGGAGCTTGTTAATTGACGTATTTGCTTCCCCATATTCGGCCAATAACAATAATCCGCCAAAATACGCGTGATCTTTTCTCCCCCGAAATGACCGTAATGCTCGTGTGTAGATATTATCAAGCCCTTCCGTTGCTTCTCCGGTACCCATATACGGAATTGATTATCCGGACCGTTGGTCTTGCGCAATATGATCCCATCGTGACTTTTCCACAAAGCTGCATTCCGTTCTCGTACGCTCTTGAACTTGCTAGAATCGTACTGCTGCCCAGCTACCAATTTCGTTACCTCCCGTGTAAATGGGTCTCCTTGCTGCATGGCAATCAACCGCGTGCTTTGTCCATCGTGGATCGATTTCACTCACGCGTATTATTGCTACCAGATTCTGTTCACCCTCTTTCTCCTCCACTCTAATTCGGGATAAATAATCTGGGAGTAAGTTCTTCTTGCCCTCGCAGTATTCGATATCAATCTGAAACTGCTGTAACCACAGAGCCCATCGAAGCAATTTCTCATTATGAGTATGACTTCTCATCAGAAAGATCAATGCCTTATGGTCAGTAATCACCGTAAAAGGTCGGCCCACTAATAATGCCCGAAACTTCCGCGTTGCCCAAACCACGGCAAGCGCTTCCGATTCTGTGGTACCGAAATTTGCCTCGCTTCCCTTCAGGGACCGACTATCTAACGCGATAATCTGCTGTTGCCCGTAATCGCCCACTTGAAACAGGACTGCGCCCAGCGCCGATCCGCTACTGTCCGTCTGCAGATACATTCGCCTACGGAAGTCGGGGTAACGTACCACGTACGTCTCTTCAAAAGCCCGTAGCAGCTGTTCGTAAGCTTCCTGGCATTGTTGCGTCCAATTCCACCTGTTCCCCTTGCGAAGCAAGTGTAACAGCGGCACTACCTTCTGTGAGTAGTTCTTAACAAATCGAGAGTAATAGTTTAAAATACCGAACAATCGGCGAAGTCCACGGATATTCTTAGGCGGTGGCAACTTTCGAATCATTTCCTTTTTACATTCCTGAATCTCGATCCCCTCACCGGAAATTTCGTGTCCCATAAATTGTACTTTAAGTTGACAAAACTTACATTTTTCTATATTTAATTTCAGGTTGTAGGTTCGAAAAATCTCAAACAATTGCCTTAAATCTCGCAAATGCGCCTTTAAATCTGGTGAAAAATAACACGATGTCATCCACATACGTTATTAACGTCTCCTTCAACTCAGCCGGGATGACGTCATCCAAGTAGCGGATTAACGCCGCCCCCGAGTTCTTCAATCCGAATGGCAACCGTGTAAATGAATATACAGTTCCCTCGAACCTAAAACTGATATATTTCTGGGATCCGGATTCAACTGCAATTTGCCAATACGCTGACGAAAAATCAAGGGCGCTAAAGATAGCCGCCCCTCCTAACTTCACGATCATATCATTAATGGTGGGTGGTGCTTCGTAGCGGGGAATCGTTACGGCATTGAACTTTCGTGCGTCGAGGCAAATCCTTATACTGCCATTCTTCTTTGCCACGACTACTAATGGACTTACATATGGAGTGATAGCCCTCTTAATGATGCCCTTCTGTTCCATTTCAGCTATCAATTGTCGCACTTGTGCCCGGTGCGCGTATGGGATAGGGTATTGCTTCGTCACAAACGGTGTAGCATCACTGATCTCCAACCGAAATTTATAACCTCTCACTGCCTCTGATGACTCGTGAAACACGTCTACAAACCTTTCCAAGAGTTGCCGAATTTCTTCCGGGCCGTTCTCTTTGTCAACGACACCTTCCACAGCACGTTCCACGCCCTGGAGAACCTCTTCCATCGAAGCCTGCACTTCGTCCCCATCGACCGCCGCCTCATCATCTTCAGCGACCACTAAGCCACCACCAATACAACCTCGTAACCGTAATGTAATTACACCTGTGCTTACGTCTACGACGGCTTGGTAGGCCCTTAATGCGTCCATTCCGATGATAATCTCGCGTACGAGTCCTCGGACCACTATTGCCGCTACCTCGATGGTCAGTCCCTCCACGCAGAATTCCAACCAAACTTGTCTTCCCGTGGTACTTGCTGCCTTCCGGTTCGCCATCACGACCCTTAGCTTCCGCGTTGGTAATTCAACCAGCTCTTGTCCATCCCTCTTCAACTCCTCACACAATTCTTCAGATATTGCACTGATGCTACTTCCCGTATCTACCAACGCATACACCTGTCTCCATAGCACGTGCCCTTCAACACTAAAACACTTGCTCGGCTTCGCACCTTCCATTGTTTCTTCACGAAGCAATTCATCTCCCGCGACCATTACACTTGTTGTTGCTAGTACCGTAACCTGATTCCCTTCCACGTCATTTGGTTCGGGCCACCCTCCCGCACCAAAGCTATCTAGTTTTCCGGCCTTCTGTCTACATTCCTCTTTGCTTCCGATTCACCTTGGTTCATATCTTGACGACCCCCACCATTTTCTTTTGGTTTTGGTTGCTGTTGTGACGGCCCACCTTGTGGCTTACCTTGTCTTGGCGCTTTCTCTCCCGTGCGCACTTCAACCGCGCATACATTTTCCTGTCGGTACTTCGTGCCGTTATATCCATTCGTACCGCCCCCATTATTACCAAAGCGTGACCTCTCATTTGGGGAATCTGGTCATTTCCATCATTCGTCTGATCGAACCGACTAACACGCTCGATCAGCTCATCTATTGTTTCCGGCATATTATTCCATAACAAGTTACGGACGTTACCCGGCATCTGTCGTATCAATATTCTAATAATTTCAGCGGGATCGAAATTCTCGCTACAAATCTTGAACGCACTTACTTTGCGCGTCACGAAATCGCACATGCTTTCTGCACTTCCCTTCCGGTACTTTTCCGACATCAAGCGATATCTTAACTCGAACCGATGATGCTGGTTCCAATAACGCTCTAAGAATTTCCCCCTCCACTCTTCATAACTTCTCGGAGTCGGTGTAAGAGCCTGCCACCAATACTGGGCCTTCGAACTTAACGCCTCCTCCACGAATCTTAATTTCATCGTCTCAGGCGTACCGTTCACAAGAAAATAATTTTCTAACGCCGTTAGAAAAGAATACGGCTGTTCCTTGCTTTCTCCGTGGAAGCGTAAATAATTCGGGAGTGCCGCGTGACTGACAACGTTCCCAACATTCGCAGACCTCTGCGCCGCGTACATACGTTCTTCTAACTCAGTTACCTTTTTGGAGAGCATTTCATTGACACTTCTTGTTTGTTCTAATTCATCCGGCCTCAGATTACTGATTTCTCCTTGAACTGTTGACATAATGTTCTCGCCTATCCCGTTCATGGAATCCTCGAGTAATATTAATCGCGCGTCCTGCCGTTGTGTTGTTTCTTTAACGACCTGCAAATTTTTGTTAATGTCATCGAACTGGCGGTGATGTCCGTCTACCACCTGTTGGACGGCTAATACGGACGACTTGACTTTGCCCACTTCTGCGCTAAATTGCATATTAACGGATTCCTGGACTGCGAACCGCGATTCTATCTTTTCTTCAGCGATCTTCGCGTCGTTTTCCAACTTGGAAATCTTCGCAAACGTCTCGGTTCGCAAGCCACTGACGTCGTTCCGGATTGCCAATAATGCAGAATCTAATGACTCCATTCTGCCCTCTAATTTACTCTCCAAACTGATATTATTCTCTACCATTTGCTGGCGCAAATTAACATTACTTTCTTCTATCTTGGCTTGCAAATTGTTTTCTCGACGGGCATTATCCGATTTTATTTCTGCCATTAACAACTGTAACATAGCATTCAGACTCGACTCTGTAACGCCTCGTTCTTCAGCTGTGGTACGCGCTACTTCACCGGGATCATGACCCCCATCCCCACTACCTGAACCAACAGCCATTTCATTCGCGACTAACGCGACATTATCTTCCCCTTCGACCTCCAAATTTGGTAACCGCTGATAATCCTCACCATCGTCACAAGCAGACATCGTCTCGGAATCAGATCCTTCCCTGATGCTAATTAGTTTGCCACTTCGTGTTTCCATTTTTGTTATATTTCTTTATCACGTGCTAGCTATTAACAACCTGTCCTGGTTTCCTACCCCGGCGTTGCGTTTGCTAATCACGCCCCACGAATTGGGCGCCAATGTAACGAAAAACCCCTCTCACTTGTACTGATATCGATCACGCCCACTAAACAGGCGCCAATGCAACGAAAAAACCCCCTTTCCTATTTACTAAAACGCCCTACGAACTGGGCACTAATGTAATGAAAATCTCCCCTCTCAACTCCTATTGTTGATCACGAAAAACTTCCTTGCTGATCACCTGTAATATCTACAATGCACACCACTGTGCCCCCCCCTTTTTTACTATCCGGAGTTTTCCTGTTTACATAAATTTATCAGGGCGGGCCGTGATTTGTTCTCTACAGAACACAAGCGCCACGCCAATGCAGGGACCAGGATCAGCTAGCTATGTGATAAAAACACCGGTTACGTAACATCAAAACGAGAACTCAAAATCTCGTTTGTTTATTTTCTTTTAACCAACAGAAACATTAATACCCTCATAAAAGAATCAATACCACACAACATCAACAAAACACGATATCATAAAAAATCACAAAAATCAATAAACATATTATACCCAAATGTTATTACGAAATAATGAGCTCAATACTGTGGCCACACCCATTACATTGCAATCCCCCCAAAATGTTTCCAGTTTTGGCTTTGTAAACCATTTATTCTTCCCAAGAGCAAAGAAATCAAAGTCATTGACTTCACTGGAGTGTTGCAAAACAAAAAAAAAATATTCCACTTCCCTTGCGTTGTTAACCAAGCGGCGACCAGGTCCACACACACACGATCTCACGCCGTCATGCGTAAGAACTCTGCTCCACTGCTGCCTGCTAGCGCCGAATTACCAGTGCCCCCCAAATTGGCACTGACCACGGCGACGATATGCAAAGACGCGCTCGAGTCTGCTGCACCTCGGCACACCTCGTTCGGCGACACCCGCTTCGATTTTTCAATGGTCGAAGTAACACCAGTTCCAAACATTAGTGGAAAAACTTTCAAAATTCACAAAACTCAAAATTAGGATCGCGCGTGGCATAGCTTTATATATTACCACTAAAATAGTTCACATCACACGGCATACAGTTCCGCCACCTTGCGAATACAAGTCCGAAGGAGCAACACCTTCTCGAAATTTTATAAGTTCGCGTGTTAAAATAATATCACGAGTGACGCGGAGTACAACTCGCCACGAAGTTATTCACTCCTCTCACAGTTTATAATAGTTCACTAGTACGAGTCCAGAAGAGAACACTTCATCAAAAATTACAAATCCAAATTTTTTAAAATTATTCTTGCAACAAGCGACGCGGATTCTGCCTCTCGCTACCAAGCTATTCCCTCGTCTCTCTCCCATTGTTGTCCTAAAGCATTTATAGCTTTTTTCCGAACAAAACAATAGCGCCTCTACTGTCTTCTGCTTTATAACTTATAAAAATAGTTTATTATTAATTTCTAACACTTCCTGGATTGTCTTATTATATTGTAAAATTCCCAATTAAAATTTCGTATCCATTCCACTTCTTAGACATCACTTTTCTCGCTTCATTTTGTTAAAAGAATGCTTTTTCGTGCGTCTCATGCCTACAAACATCGCTCGTTTATTTCTCAATTAACTCATGTAACATAATGTTTATCTATTAATGTTCGGCGTCCTAAAATTGTGTCACCACGTTTATAATTTGGCCCGTATTCCACGGAATACTTTGGTATATGCCAAATCTCGGTAGACACACTAGTTTTCGTTTAATTTATTAATATATCCAAACTTTTCTGAAGGGACGTCACGACCATTGTTGTTTTAGTTCTGTAACATGTTAAAATCAATGTCATGATCACAAAACTCGCGATATTATGCGTTTCTGTGACCCGATTTAGCTGAAACAAACTTTATTGTGTTCCTTATAATTTTGTGCGTTGACTAGTAACATGCAACCATTAATTAACCACGGCGTTCACATGCTCGCCTGAAATACTCGTTTTCTCTTAGATCACCTTCACTTGTTTTTCTATATTCCGCTCTGGAAGTTTCTACATAAAGTTCTATACCCGGTTCATAAACCAATGGTCACTTCATGTTATCTACCTATTTCATTTGTAATAGATGGCTAAACTATTACAATACAAATCAATAGGGGTTGGGTTCAAAAAGGTTTCAAAATTTCAATTTAAAATTTTGATTTTGAATGCTCATCTTCAGAAAAATTGAAAAAATTCTAAAATAATCCGTATATGTTTCCAAACAGATGGTGCAAGTTGAAACATGGGACTGCAATGGGTCCATATGGTAATCTTTACTTAAAATGCACAATATTTACTTACTCTAGATTTTACTGATTTAAAATGCATTTTATTTCAAATTATAAGACCTAATATATTCAAATGATTAATCAAGTGTTTTTTATGTGATTTGTGTAATTTAGTGAAATATTTTGCTCACAATTTGTGGTTTTCTTAATCTAAATTCATACTACCTATGTGTCAAATTTCATCTGAAACTGAGATGGTTATTGAAATGACTGGGTTGATTTAATATGGAATGCCCATACTGAGTCTACAGAAAATAGAGGTTTATTTTTAACCAAGGGGACAAATGATTTTAAAAACAAATGCTTTTATATGGTAAATGTGTCTGAAAAGACATTTACATCCAAGAAGGCATATGAAGCAAAATAAAACTTCGCCAATATGCTTTATTTTTCATTATTCGTGCTTAGTAACTTTCCTTAATATCCGACGTCTAGCAATAATATACCATTTTTTGTAAAACAATAATATCCCCTTATTAAGCAACCACTAAAACCACAAGTCCTCTAAAAGACCAGTTTTCTCACAGAATCAACACTGTGTACTGATCTCTTAGTACGAGTTTCACTAAATATTAACCTTGCCCAATGATCTCGATGGACATATTTAGTACATTCGCGCATATTGTAAATCAAAGTCCACTTTATTCCACTGGCAGCACTGTTCTCACATCTCCCGCGGCGAGAGCCCGCACCAGTAGCCGCCTCTGGCGATGAGGTTGGCGCCAGGTTGGAACCGCACAGGGTACTCCGTCTTGGCGCTCGGGTGCAGGTCGAAGGCGTTCAACAGGTGCACGAGCGCCGCTTTTATTTCGATTAAAGCGAATCGCTGGCCTGAAAATCGAAAATAAATAAAAAACAAAATTAGTCTCACATTTTTCACGTGCCACCTTCCGGAATTGGGTATTATTTAGCAATGCGCTTTGCAAAAGGTTTGTTTCATATTTTTGTTGCTAACCTATGCAGATTCTGGGACCCACACCGAATGGCACATAGGTATTGGGCTTGATTTTATGTTTGTTCTCGTCATTGAAACGTTCAGGGTCGAACTTTTCGGGTTCATCCCAGTACTGCGAGTCCATATGTAAACCAATAATGGGGAGGTGCAGAATGGTTCCCTTGGTTATGGTAATAGCTTTGGATGTTGAAGTGGCCGGTAGCATAGTGTCCTTTTGGCAAACACGATCTGTGGTTGCATTTGGCGGATACATTCTCAAAAGCTCTGAAAAACAAAAACAGATTTTAAGCAGCTTGATTTTAAAAAAGGTTGAATAATCAAGGGCAAAGTATTTAAACATCCCCATTTAAAAACTATTTCACCCAGATTTACTATTTTCTGTTATTGCTTAAATAATAAGTTGCGAAATGACTCATGATCGTCTAAAACGATTCTCACGGAGAAGAAATTATATTTAAATGTTCTGTGAGGCGAAACAATTCGAAGGTAGTAATCAGTTTTACTTTCTCGCTGTAGAGTAGAGAGAAAGTTATGTAATACTGCGCGGAAAAACGCCGAATTTTAGACAGAAAAACTCGTATTACGCCCTGCTAACAAAAAAGTGGATTAATACAGTTGCTAAATTTAGAAAAAAGTCTCTATCAAGTGTTGTAGCCAGAAACTATGTTTTGTGGGTCCTTGACACCGAAAAATCGAATGACGGCAAAACGTCTGTCCGTCTGTTTGTCCGTCTGTGAAAAACGCTAACGGCTAAACCGTTTAGCTTATTTTATCAAAAATTGACATTTCCTAATCGATCTGGGTAATCTCGTGGCTCCTTGAATTTGAAACCGATATTTTAATTTTGCGGGGTACTTTACGTGAAGCCCCTAGGACATTTTCCAAAAAGGGTCCCCCCGGATAAGATGGTAAAAAGTTCCCCTTAACCAAATTACATATGAGTGGTTACACTGAAATTATAACATAAAAATAATATTTTTGAGAGGTTTCTTAGCCTCCATCCCACCACCCACACCCCTATACAGCCAAAAACGTGTTTTTTTAATTTCAATTTTTTTCAACAACTTAACACTATTTTATCAGATTGAAAAAAATATGATCAATAAGAACACAACTTGAACTATCAGAAAAACATTTTTCAATTTTTTCTCAGGCCCAAATTCGAACACAAAAAAATATTTTCGAAAAAAAATATCAAGAAATATTTTTTACTGTGTCTTAGAAGCCTGGAACAGGCTCGAAAAAAGTGTCAAAGGTTCCTCTTATAACACAAATTGTTGTGTATTGTTTTCAGATTTTTTCGATTGCTGGGCTGCAGTTAAAAAAATAAAAACCATTTTCCCGCCTTTAAAACACCTGGACTCTCAATATACTTTGAAAATGACTGCAACAGTTCTGTGCATTTATTTTAGTGTTTATTATATATTTGTATACATTATTGTAGCACCCAATAAAGTTTTGATATTGGAATATACTTAAAAATGATCTTTTTTTAAAGCTTTCTAATCCTTTGTATGAGAATATCATACGCTAAAGAAAGATAATAGTGTTTCGCAGTTTATTAAATAATAATTCGGTCATATTTGAGGGATAATTGGGGACATGTGGAAAAATGAAGGGGAAAATGTTAGACCCAGATTTACAAGAACTGTTTTACTTGTCTTAGAACACAGACACTGGCACGAAAATAATCTTAAAACTTCATCTCAGAATGCTTGTGAATTTTTTCAAATTTTTTAATAGCTGGGTCATAGTTAAAAAAAAACTAAGTCATTTGTAGTCAACCACTTGGCAGTTCGGCAGTTGCCGCGTCCTAGGCACGTGCGACCTTGCTTGAGGAGGAAGGTCACAGAATAGCAGCTAAAACGTTGACAACTGAGCCTAGAACGCGGCGCCTCCCGGGCAGATAAATAGTAACGCATTGGTTGCGGAAGCCTGTGGTCTCACGTCTGTAGATGTTTCAAACTAGAGAAAAAGTTGTAATTTCCTTTACCTAAGTATTTGTTCTTGAATACGTATAAATATGAAGACACTCGTATAATCTGTACACGTGCGAAAACTCTGCACTTTGTAAATAATAATTGTACGAAAATTGAAAATTGATTTAATGTAGCACCCAACTGCAAACTCCCAAACGGCTCCAAATTTTTCTTTAAACTTTTGGTAGGGATAGTGGTAAATGTACTCTATCAATGACATAAAAGCCATTTTGGTCCATCGGTTGGTTTTTTCAAAAATTACAAAAATGTAAATTTTTTTACTTGTCTCTCACGTCGTTAATATTTACATTATCGGCGATTTTTTTACATTATTATTATATTTACGAGTATATATGCTTTAAATAATGTCAAGTAAAGTTTCTCGAAAACACTACCGTTTTCTGTGAAAAGCAGCTCAAATTTCGGCATTTTCAGAAATGCTCAAACGTCATTTTCTCGTATATGGCTGCAATTTTTTTCTTGAAACTTTTGTAACGGATAGTGCTAAGTACACTCATTAGTATAGCGTGAAGTTTATTTTGAGTTTTTTTTTGTTTTTTTCAAAAATTATATAAATGTAAATTTTTTGAAAGATCTCTCACATCTTTAATATGCACATTATCCGCAATTTGTAAAGGTGATTATATTTGTGAGTGTAAGTGCTTCAAATAACTTCAAATAAAGTATTTTGAAAACTCACAAATTTTCTGTGAAGTGAGCTTCAAATTTCGCATTTTTAGTTGTGCTAAAACGCCATTTTCTCTTAAACGGCACATAATTTTTAAAAGAAAATTGCCATTTACGGCTAGGTTTTTGTGTTCTTTAATATTCTAAAATTAATGTTTCTGTTCTGCCAATAGTAAACCGAAAAATTAAGAAAATGACAAAAAAATGTACTTTTGGCGATGGTAGATGGTAGCTGGCAAGAAAGAGTATGTGGCAACTCCGAATATTGACAAATAAATAAATAAAATAAATACGGTCATGCTTAATTTTTTCAAAATACGAGTAGTTTTTCTTTAATTTTGTGACAAACCTAATAGGCCGCTGTAAATTTACTGCGCTTCGGACAGCTGGATGCGTCGTAAATTAGAATGTGCAATTTTGTATATTATTTCTTTCTTCGTTTCTTACATTCGAACTTTGTTATAGACTTACACATTAATATGTTAGAAATTGTTTATTTTGAAATATTTGAAATAAATATGAAGAATTTTAGCTCTCAGAATAGCGACAACGCAGGGTCTGCAACAATGGAATTTGCGCTCGCGAATATCTGTGAATTAGTGTCATTGTTGTGACCTAATGGAGCTGTATGAAAAGGAGTTATAATTGTCTAATTTATGTTGATATTTGCAGGCAAATATTTAGTTTTGCACCAAATGCTGTACCATTTGTAGTGAGTAGAGAATTTGTTGCATGGTTTTAAAATACTCTTCCCTAATCATGGCCAAATGGAAGGCATTTCCATATTTCCAGGGTATCAGGCTTCTTTTTCCAATACAGGGTTACAAAACTTTTGCATTCTATTTTTGTGAAGTTGTAGAATTCACATAGTTCTGACAACACTGCAATGGAAATAGTGAGTTCCAAGCGAAGATGTTAGTAGCGCATAAAGGGCAATATTACAGTACTACTTAGCTGTTTCCTCTAATATGGGAAAGTAAGTGCTGTAGTAGCACCACTAGTTTTTAACTGCAGCCCAGCAATCGAAAAAATCTGAAAAAAATACACAACAATTTGTGTTATAAGAGGAACCTTTGACATTTTTTTCGAGCCTGTTCCAGGCTTCTAAGACACAGTAAAAAATATTTCTTGATATTTTTTTTCGAAAATATTTTTTTGTGTTTGAATTTGGGCCTGAGAAAAAAATGAAAAATGTTTTTCTAATAGTCAAGGTTGTATTCTTATTGATCATATTTTTTCAGTCGGATAAAATAATGTTAAGTTGTCGAAAAAATTTGAAATTAAAAAAAACGTTTTTGGCTATATAGGGGTGTGGGTGGTGGGACAGAGGCTAAGAAACCTTTGAAAAATATTATTTTTATGTTATAATTACAGTGTAACCATTCATATGTAATTTGGTTGAGGGGAACTTTTTACCATCTTATCGGGGGGGACCCTTTGCTCCATCGTTTTTGATTAAATGTTGTTGGATAGTGTGAAGGACGTTTAGAGCAGGTCTCATGTGCGTTGAAAACCCTGCTTTTTCAAAAATTGCAAATTTTCACAATTTTGTAGTCTTAAAACAACTAAACTATTAATGATAAGCATTTTCCTATATAGAATTCTGTTTCTTGAAGATAGATTTTGAAATAAGGTCGTATACAATTTTTCGAAAATTCGAGTCCTTTTCGCATAATTTTGCGTGAAAATACGAGCGAGAAAATACGTACTATTTACCACCGCTAGTTTTGTATTTAAATGAATGAAAATGTAAAGAAATGTAAATGAAATGAAATGGAATGTATGTTATTTGCCATGTCATTTAAGGATACACAGTCGAGGTATATGTTCCTAAAACTTACCACTCATGAAGGCGTTGAGAAATTTCATGTTTTGAATGGCATCGTAAGAGGGTCTCCCGTCAGTCCTTTCCATGACCTCGTCCACCTCTGCCTGGAGGCGCCTCTGGATATCAGGATGATGGGACAGAACAACCGTCGCCAAACACATTGTAGATGTGACCGTTTCAAATCCTCCGAAGAAGAAGATAACAGGTTGGGCAGTTATGTCATCGTCGGATAATGCTGAAAAATTGGGACAATGTATCATCTGAATGCATTCATGCGCGTATCGTATCCATTCTATTCCGTGTCCAATTAATATTACTGTTCAAAATGGCACGCTCTTTACTCCTCACTTGGCTGGGCTTGAAGAGGTGGTTGTTGCCGGAGCTGGGTAAATTTGGGCCCGGAGCAATGCTGAAAGTTAGACACACCCACCCACGCCACCCCGGAAAAATTAAAAAAGTGAAAGTTGTGTCAAAAAACTATATGAGTTATTTTATTTCAACAAATAACAAAAATTACGTTTAAACTGGAAGAAGGTCTTGGAAGTATATTTTAAATATTTTTTTTAATTAAACATATTTAGTGATCAAATAAAACAGTTTCTGAGGTGAGCTACACGCTAACAAAATTTGTTCTGTTTAATTAGTGTTTAATAAAATCATTTGTTAAATACATGAAATAATAAATATGATTTTCAGTGGAACCTATTTTAATGTTAGCGGCATTTGAAACAAACATTTTTTCATTTCATAGAGTCCTACTGTATAAGTAACGACTATAATTATTTAAGGTATAAAAAATAATTGATACTTTTATGTAATATCAGACTACTGTACTATGACTTACAAAATTACGATAACGATTTCCTTGAGTTCTAATTTCTTTTTAAATATTTTTACTAATTTTTCCCATCAATAAGATCATCGTGCTGGCAATCGCCTGATCTGCCCATGCCTAGCGCCGGCACCGACTGATCATACTTGTTTGTATTACCTACTTTTATGGCTTCAGTGAAAAGTTCGAGAAAGGCCATTGTTCTAAACCGTAGTAAGTCACCGACCCTCCCAGCTTCATTGACAATATCTGCTTATTGCTCAGATCAGCGACGTTCAATGGAGCTTTGATAAAGTTAGAGGTAATTGTGGACAGTGGGTGAAACAGTTAAAAGATTACAAAATGTTTATTTTTAAATAATTTTTGTAATAAAATTCAGTTCCACAATTTTATGTGCTTTGATGTTTATTATGTAAACAAATAATAAAAAAAAGAAAGTTCATCACTTGATGAAGATGATGATGATGATTAGGGCCCGGAAGGGCCCTAATCATGACCTAAAACCTATTCATGATCTAAAACTTTTAGAAATATGCAATCATTTATTACCTAAAACATATAAAAATATGACCACAACTATTACTTAAAAATTTGTTTTGTGTGTGAATTTTCAAAATATTCAAAGTCTTTTCGTTGTTTAAATAACAATTATATTGAAACTCTACTTTTAAAATCTAGCACATTCACAATTCACGTCTTCTCCTTTGGCGCCCCATGAAGACAATTCTAGTTGCTAAAGTTATTTATAGAAGTGGTTGACCTTGGCACAAAACCTGAAGAAACTAAACTAACACTTCCTTCGCACCTGGTATTTCTACGCTTTCTTTTTCTCCTTCTAAATAGCTTACCCTCCCAATTCACATGTACATTTGTAAGCCACAATGTAAAGAGTTCCAAGGGAGCGGAGTTCAGGGTAAGAATCGACACATATAAGATGCAGTAAACAACTGTAATATAAATAATATGTACAGATTAGCGAAGTCCAGAAATATAATGATGAACAAATAATCTTAAAACTAAGATTAAAACTAACCTGAATCAATACAATTGCCGATAGCCAGCCTTTGTATACATCAATACAATAACATCACTGCTCACGGAGTCTTATCAACTCTCACGCGCGTGTCGACAAGCGACGTTGCCAAGCTTGATTACACGCAAGCTTACATATTTATAAGAAAGACAGACAATTAGATATAAATGTAAGAAATTAGATAACAGTTAGTCGATGTGAAAAATCTGTTTGAGACACCACAAGCAAGAATGCAGAAGTGGAATCAAAAAGATAAAAATATGACAAAAAGTACGGAAATTCATGGAAAATATTACTATAATTTAAAAAGTTAACGGAAAATGACCAACGGATAAAAAAAGAAACAAATATGAGTGTATACGAACTCTACGGTAAATTTCTCACTTCATTCTTTCGTAAGATAAGAACACTACACTTAAGCAATCCAGAACATTCATTTGTCGCACAGGATTTTGCTTTCCAGCTGTATTTCCCTCCTTTGTAGTGTACCAATTCTCCCATTGTTTTTTTAAAATGAGTATGAATGATTTTTATATATGAATCTGGAAACGAGAGGATGAAGTAAATGTAATTAAATGCGAAATGTGTCCCTCCGATTGAGCATATGGTTCGGGGACCCTGAAATGTCATCTTACCAGCTTTCAATGTTCCGCTGTCACCTCGGGCTGTAGGCCATCTCGAATTCACGTTGCACAATACTCTTCTATCTGAATATAAGAGTTGTGGAATAGAAATGAAATAGAAACGGATTGCTGATTCTCCATAACAATCAGCTACCGACTTCGAATCACTTGTAAGAGGAATAATTAATACACTCATGGTATTATTTGTCGCAAATTATTTTATCAGAAGTCATGCTTATGAAACACAATTTTGTGTTACGCGTAAGCCAAAACTTGGTAAAGCATGGCAGTAATCTCTCATTAATTTAACACGAAATTTTGGCGTTAGATTAATGAAAAGAAAAAGGTATTCTTCTTAATATGTCTGGGTTCTATCGTGTATCAATATCAAGTTCCGGGTACTTCTTGCGTAATGAATTAAACACGTTTAAAATTATAGTTCTTTCACCACATTCTGTAGACTTTTCCCTGAATGTTTATACAATTGCAGACGTTGACGGCGATGGAGATGATTGTTCAGTCATAGCATGTAAAATACTGTTTACAGAATCACTTAATCGACACGTTACGTACAATTACATATGTACAATTTTAAACAAGCGATCTTGTCACTAAAACGAGAACAAACGTTTCCTTTTCGCTTATTCATTTGGCACAATTCAGTTTCATTACGCAATAAACACACGTGTTACGCTGTTATCATTACATCGAAACTGCATCCTTCCTTAGAATTATTTTCGTTTACCATTTTGCTTGAAGTAACAACTATCATGCACATTGGTTGCAACTATCATGGACTTTTGAACCACGCGCCGCAGCCACCGCCAGGGCGCAGCAATTACCCAGCACCTGGCTACTTCTAGGTATGCGACGTCGATGTCAATGTTTTCAAAACATCAATGTTTTTATAAAATTGTCAATGTATTCAACATCGATTTTTTAAGCAGATGTTTTTTTAACATCGACGTTTTGTGTTCGATGCTTTTATGTGATCGATATTTTTCAAATGAAAGAAAAATTCCCTCAAAGAAATTCTATAATAGTTTTTAGATATCTGTAAATTGAATTTACTTCGGACCAAAGTGACTAAGGGTGATAAATAAATAAAATGAAGTTTTCCTCAATAAAGAAAACTCTATAAGTTTTGAATGATTGAATCAGATAATCCACGTTTTGTTCATTGTCTTGATGTTTTTTTTACTTTGTTTTGTCAGGTAAATCTCTGTAAATATTAATAAATGATACCACTTTCAAATTACCCCTGCCCGCGTGAGATTCAAAGATTATCAATCCTGTTTATAAATTATCGATATTTAATAACATGGATTGTTTTGGTTCGATGTTTCGTTAAGATCGATGATTTCTTTTTGAGCATCGATATTTAGAAACCTCGATGTATTCATGGAGATGTCGCATCCCTAGCTGCTTCTCAATTCTAATTGCCCGGCTGGACTGTAATTGGTCAGTCGTGCCTTTATAACTCCAGAAAAGCGGAGCCAAGAGTAGCGAGCAGAGTGAGAAGTAAGTTCAGTGCGAGCGTCTAGACGCCAGGGTATTGGTATTGGTCAGTGAGTAGGTATTCGAATATGGTGTTCCGTGGCAATGTTTTGGTTTCTTCGGTTACGGAACCTTTACCACGCAATTGCACCTGGCAACGACGCGGGTTTCTTCTCACGGATTCTCTCCTGCACCTCGGACTTCGACCCTGCAAGGCTACGGACTTTCTACGGAGCGTTGGCTGCCGCCAACCACTCCTCCGGACTTGGGACCGCCCTCCGCGTCCTCTATCTCCCAGCCGTGTGAACGCTTCACTACGCCACCTGCCCGGGCCTATTGTATCCCTCTTCTTGTTGTGTGCAACCAATAAGCAAATGCCTACCCACATGGCACTGTTTGCATCCGCTTCGTTCTCTCGCTGGATTAAAGAATAGTCTCTTTGAAGACGAAGTGGACAGTATAAGAAAGAGCAAGGGAAATACGCTTGGATACGTCCTTGGCGTCAACCACGACTTCCTTGACCTTGATAAGCCTGCACTAGGCATCTTTTTTTGGAAATATTTATGAACTTACTGGTCTCATTGAAAATGATGAAGTGAGAAGCATAAGAATGAATACGTACACTTGGCACATTCACCCTGGTTCTCGACCTCCTCAGAATTCTTCTTGTTCGTAGCCAGACTGTTCTTTCCCTTGTATTTGAAATGAACATGAACCTCGTCATTACTGGAAGACAATGACATGAAAAGCCCAACCATAAGAATGAGCATGAGCAAAAGACGTATGCTTGGCCCTCCCTTTCAGCAAATACTATAAAGGCAATACAGGACAGTTCCTCGTTCTTCCACGCAACCGATGGAAATAAGTTCTCACTAGCGATCCTAGTGTCAGAACCTGATAATGTAGCGCCAAATAGAAATATCAATGTGATTCTTACGGAAGAAACAAATCTACTTAACGAAATAAGACTTATTTTTACCTACTCTCGCTGTGATTTAATTATATTGAAGGGCTCAAATTACGGAAAATTATAATGTACAATGTGTTATAATGCACATGAGAACATTGAACATTTAATGAACATATAATGAACATTATTTTCACGAATAAGTTGTTACAAATGCAAGATTTTTCTTGCCATAACACTTCCACTCTATACATATGACCTTTTTTCCACTTACTTCCTTTAAAAAGCACTGTATCAATACATTGATACCTCTGCTTTCATACAGATTATTACTGCCCTTACATAAAATATTCTGTAAGTGAATATTAATGATTTGCATTAATTGTTTTTTTACGTCAAGTTTACTTTGACGTAAATAATTTAAAAAGTGTTTACTGAAAATATATTCAGTCTTAGAAAACTAATAGCGAATTCATTTGGGTAGAAAAGCATGGCATTCACGTACTGTTTAATCAGAATCTGCGAGTTTCTTAATTTATACTTTTCATCCAAATTCTGTTGAGCATTTCTACAACCATCATATGGCACGGTACTACACAACCAGCCACATACACTGGACTCAGCATTTTTCTGTACTAAACTTGTTGGACTATCTTCAGTGTTATCCATTTCTGCAATGTTCGTTACACATGATTCAATTGGGAATGGCAATGTGCAAGTAGTCTCCCAATTAAGTTATGTTATAGTTTTTAATGCATTTTATTACAAAGAGAAGTCAAATTGTATTAAACTAGCTTCATTCATGTTGAAGATTCTTTCAATTTTTACTTTTTATCACGAGGAAACGTGAACAACGAACGCGAGTTCTCCTGTATTTTATCATAAAACAGCCAAAAACTACAGAACTCTTTCCTACCATACATAGAATGATGTAAAGAATAGTGTTGTAAAATATTTTTTTCCAGAAATTGACCAGAAAGACAATAAAATGAAAAGAAATCAAGCAGACAACAAACCCCAACAGAGCACTGATGCACGCTCCATCTGGTGGCAGAACCTGGTACACCCTAAGCTCAGTGTTTCTCGATATATCGCGAAGTGTCCTGTATTGTCTTTATAGTGTTTGCTTTCAGGTCTACGGCCCCCGCCGCGTCCTTCTTTATGATAAGCCTGCCCTTGTCCTTGGACATGGCAGTGTGTATGAATGACTTGGACTCTTTGATGACGATGAAGTAAAAAGCATAAGCATATGAGTTATTTCACATAAGATATGACCCAATACACCAACCTCCCGGAAATCACCCGCCATACTTACTACATTGGCTTAGGGACTTTTGATTAGAATAAAAGTTGGAGGAAGTGGGTGCCAACCCTAACTTAAATACCCCACGTAATGGAAGCATTGCGGTCAGGGACTTTTCCTTTTCCTTGGCATGCGTGCGTACAATTTAAGTTTGTGCCAACTCCTCGTCAGCGGCTAAAAAATTGCATTGAGAGCCTACGCGAGCGAGCTCGACCCCGTATTTCTTATTTAAAAGCTATTACATTGCGTTTCCAATGCGCGATTTGTTTCCGAGGGTAACTTATATTGTAAATTTTGCGTGGCACTATCATCAGTGCCTTGTAATACGAGAAACAACTCTCCAGTTACGCAGAAAATAAGGGTCTTAACGAGTGGATAAAATTCTTATGAAAGGAAAAAATTCTGGAAAAGAAAACTTCCTGACACCAGCGTCTAAGCGAAAATTGTGAGAGGTAAGCTATTAATGTCACAATATTATTGAATTCTTATTGCATGTAATAAGAATTAGACCATGATAACATGTCTGTTGTCATAGTAATTTTTTCTTACTATGTTACAGAGACATCATACAACGGTGGCTATTTTTTCATAACATATGAAAAGAAAAGGAATTACAAAAATCTGTTATCATGTCACGTCAGAAATGTGAAAAAATTCAATGGAAGAAGGTTATGCAGAATTGTTGATATTGCAGAAACATAACCTTAAATACTTGACACCTTGTAGCAGCTACCCACAATCAAATTAAAAGTACATGTTGGTCCCCAGTGATTTTTAGAATGTGAGTGCCGAAATTACTGGATTGGGAATTTAAGACAATTTTTTTAAATTAAAAAATTCTCTCGTTTTTCAGTCAGTCATTCCTAACAGAACTTTATTTTGTTTAGTTCAAGAACATATGAAGTGCAAACAAAGTGAAATCAGTGAATAAGCAATAAGGTTTACTGTGATATTGATACACTTGCGATAAATATGTACATATTAAGATCTTTATGCATTAAGTTCTCATTGTCATTTCATTATCGTACCACTATTAAACATATCATTAAGCTCTCTAAGCATGTACTTCAATATTGCAGATGTGCCCAAAAAATAAAAAGTCTTGCCTCAAAGCAAGAAGGAAAAAGACTAATGAAGAGTACAAATTAATTTAATTTAAAATTAATTTATTTCAACATTACTCATATTATTGTCAGCCGTTCCTGTGAGTGCTTCAGTTTTTCTGTTCAGATGAAATACGGTTGCTTAGTGAATTAAGTGAATATGCTTTTAATGAGTTAACATGTGAGTGAAATATATATTACATTACTACTTGTTTCAGATATGCAATTATGGCCTTCTAAACTTTGACATGGGAGTCACTAATATTTAATGTTTATGACCGATGTGCTATGTTATTTGATGGCAATAAATTGCAAAGAAATAATTTAGTAATTTCTAAATTAAGTCCTTTGATCATTTTGTTTGAAATAGAATCATTTCCTGAAGCTTTGTGAATATTCAAATTTTGTGAAGGGACCAAGTAATGTGGAAAAGAGAAAAAAAACTCAATTTCTGCATTTCAAGTTTAATCTGATTTGATTGTTGAAAATTGATGTAGGGAGATTCTGATGTAGACTGTTGTTTAATATTGGATCAGGAGAAGGTTGAACCAGGGTTTAGGGTGGCACGGTTCATTTGGCTCCTTTTGTGAATCACTTACTCTCGTGAATCGCCCGCCACGGTTCACTTCAGGGGTGGCGATAAATAATTAGTGAATTATCTTCGGGTTGATTAGCTTTGATGGGTCAAAGCATAAATATACAAGAAATGACCAATTTCATATTTTACGAAAAATTTCTTCTTCATCACGACACTTTTAAAACAACTTCGCTTCACATTGAAAATTACACTTCACTACACTTGTTTTTGTTGAATTAAACTTGGTAGAATAAATTTATTTATTTAGTCAAAAAACAGTAAAAACTGTATATGACGTGTGGGGAAAGAAATTTATCTGCGCACATTTTCTTGAGGGCCAGAATTTTATTAAAAAAAAACAAACGAAAACATTAATTTAGAAAATAATTATTTTAGAAAAATAAAGATATTTGAAAAATGTTTTTTCCCGAGTTTTTTCCCGAAAATCAATTTCAACTGTAAATGAACTACAAGCAAAAGGAGTGCTCAACAAAACGTGCGCACAGTGAAGCTACATTACTTGTTTCTAAGCTGATTTCATTGCTGTTTGAACTCAAATATTAGTATAGAAATGTTTTTAGATTTTAAAAAGCCTTCTCGTAATGTCACTTTCAGTTGTTCCCATAACAACAAAATTATTTACTGGCACTATTGAATGCGACTAGTTACTGTTCGCAGGAAAAGTTATTTTCTTAGTGGAATTGTGTGTTTTATAGCACTTCAAGACCTCTTTGAATAGATTTTGTACGTCTACCGTGATGGAAGGAGAGAACGCAGGATTTTTTTATGAATTGCGCCGAGCGGGAAGTTTAAATGCGATTCAGTGGTGTCAGAAAGTGGGATTGCTTGCGTCTCGACGCGTGTGTCACGTATGTAAGGGAGAAATGAAATTTACTGAGAGAAAGGATAGGACAGACGGATATGAATGGATTTGTAGAGTGAGGGGAGAGAATGGACATTGCGTGAAAGTTTCTGTACGAAAGGATTCTTGGTTTGAAAGGAGTCATTTGGAGATATGAAAGGTGCTTTTCATTACATACATGTGGGTGATGGAAGCAAAGAATGAACATAATTGTTTGGATTGTGATGTTTGTGAAACTACTGTCACTGATTGGATGAGTTTTTGTCGAGAAGTGTGTTTTGAAGTGCTTGAAGATGAAAGTGAACCACTGGGTGGAGAGTGTTGTGGTTGAAATAGGTGAAAGCAAGTTTGGTAAAAGGAAGTTTAATAGAGGAAAAAGAGTGGAAGGGAAATGGGTGTTTGGTGGGGTTCAAAGAGGTTCCACTCGGTCCTTTTTCAAGGTCGTTGAAAGTCGTAGTAAGGAGGTACTCTTGGACATCATCAAGAATTAAATCAAGCCGAAATCAATTGTGATTTCGCATTACTGGAAGGCTTATGATTGTCTAAATGATGAAGGATTTTCACATTTGAGAGTTAATCATTCTATTACTTTCAAAGATCCTGAAACTGGAGCGCATACGAATTCTATTGAAGGAACTTGGAGTGCTATAAAATGCGCAATTCCACGTAGGAAAACAGATTTATTTAACTTTTATTTGGCGGAGTATGTTTGAAGAAGAAATTTAATTGCTCCAAAATTTGAAAACTTCATTAAACATATTTTAAAAGTTTATAATGTGAACAAATAAGTGAGTATTTTTTATTATACATTTTAAAGTTTCATTTTGTAAAAATTGAAAATAATTTGTGAATTTGTTTTTTCAGCAATTGTGAAATTATGGTTTATTTAAAATTCTTTTTCTACATTTATTTTTTTTTGTTACAATTTTCTTCGTTCCTGGTTATTTTAATTCTTATTTAACGTTCAATTGCATTCAAAAGTGAGTTATTAATATTTACTTGATATTGGTTTTTTTAAATTTTAGTTTGTATTATTTTTAAAAGTACGTTTTTGTATTATAGAAATTACGCTGTTTCAACAATGTTTCTTCCTTTATATTTTTCTTCGTTTTCCTACGTTTCATTGTATTTAAAAGTGAATTATTAATATTTACTTCTTATTGGTTTTATAAATTTTCTTTTCTTTTATTTTTAAAAGAACTTTTTCTGTTTCAGGTATTACATATTCCACGTTTAAATATTTTTATTATTATTATTATTATTATTATTGTTGTTGTTTTTAAATTTGTTTGTTTGCTAAATTAAAATAAATGTATAATAATTCCAACAAATACGTGAGTTATACTTTTCCCATTTATATTCTGTGGCTTATAGAGCAATGTAATAAGTAGCATTTGCTTCACTAAATAGACGAGTGGCATAAGTAACACAAAATGAGTGGCTTAAGTAGAAAAGAATGTTCAAGTAGCACGCACTTCTGAAATAGAATGTGTTTTCAAAGACATTTATTACGTTACCATGTTCAACGCGAATAGTAAACAAGGATTCGGTTCACTGAGTCGATTCCTCCCTAGTGAACCGGATCAGTGAACGAAAGGAACCGTGCCACCCTAAACCCTGGTTCAACCCAGGAGAATAACATTTTGTTAATGTTGGGGCTATTTGTGCAATATAATTTTGAAATTTTTCTAATTCATATTCGTTTACACGTACTTTCATAGTTCATGATGACTTATTAATTTTTTTTGGAGGAGTTTGTTGCCAAAAAGTCTTAGATTATGTTTGAATTGAATAAGATTTAAGTAATATGTAGGGAGAGATACAGTATGAATGGGAAGGTTTAATGTGTGTGTTTGAATGTGTAATGTGTAAGCATCTAGAAATGTTTTAATTAATGTTTCTGTTTCTTTATAATTTTTTAAGTAATATCTATTTATTGTTTTTTGGGATATTAAAATTTGAATTTATGTAAATACGTTACATATTCCAGTTTATACAAATGTTATGAAGGCCATAATTCTTCTTTAATAGTGACGAATTAAAACATTTTAATGAGAAGATGATAAAAATCAAATTCAGAAAGTGAAGATTGAAAGCATTGTAGATTTACATTTTTTGTAATAATTGAACTTAAAATATTTGGTATTATAATGTTGTGATTAGAGAAGTAAGTTTGTTTGAAGGGAGTACATATGACTAAATTATTTTGAATGATATATTTGTTGCAAATGAATACCTTGGGGATTTGATGAGTTGCATCTCTAAGAAGTGTTTTTGCTTTTGAAATCTTCTAAGTGTATCACTGGATTGGAAGATTGAAAAATTGGATTATAAATTTGAGAAGGAATGGGTGTGTTTGGGGATTTCCAAATTGAATACAGAGAGTAAGTAGTGTTACTTAATTTAATTTGTAAAGCTATAACTATGAAATTTAGATATAGACAAAAATATTTGTTGATGAAATATAGA
This sequence comes from Acheta domesticus, assembly GCA_031308135.1. Classification (NCBI taxonomy): domain Eukaryota; kingdom Metazoa; phylum Arthropoda; class Insecta; order Orthoptera; family Gryllidae; genus Acheta; species Acheta domesticus. The sequence goes on along the minus strand of JAHLJT010004567.1, from coordinate 125,301,638 downwards.
ATTCATTATTATTATTATTATTATTGCTACACGACAAAAGCATGGTCAGAAATTGTATCATTTCTATAAATGTTATAATATTTTAAGAGTAGTTTTTCTCCTTGGATTAGATGTGTTTTAAAAATACATCCCATGCCAATATTAAGAAAGAACGGGGATGAAAAAGATTTCATTGTCATTTTAGACCATTTGAAATCCATTTTATTGGTGTAATAGTATTTGTATTAATAGACATTAAAAAGTGGAGGAAGGATGTTTTGTAATAAAGTCAGAATTTGTAGGATAATTGTAGAAATAATTTCTTGAACTATGTTGGAAATTAAAGATGCATAATTTGAAGTAGAAGAGTTTTGTTTTAATGTATCAGAGTAAGATAATATAGATTATGTGTCATTGTGTGTTGGAGATGTCTTAGTATATTTGTATTTGAAAAGAGATTTTGAATAGAATTGGTATGTTGAAAGGTTTGTGAGAACGAGAATGCAAATTTTTATTTATTAATGTACATTTTCCCAAATTTTCTTTTGTGTTTTTTCCTTTGAAGAACATTATTGGTTGAGTGTTACTATTTTCTCAAATATTGTTGTTATAGTAAAAAAAATGCTTTTTTACTGAATTTATCGTGAACTGAACATTAGATACTGCAGTATACATTAGATGCAGAATCTAATGTTCAGTTCATTAAAAATTCAGTAAAAAGGCATTTTTTCTTTGTTCGAGAATTGCAGTGATTAAAGGAATATTTTTCATTTTATAAAATTGGAATTATTTCTTTATTACCACTATTGCGAAATTCAATTCCTCCATTATTTTGTCATATGTTTCTGTATACATGCTAGAAATTGGCCCTCAGCCGTTATACTGATTATTAGGATGTGTTTCAAGTAATTTATAGAGTCAATGAAATTGCTGGATGTTTACTTTTAATAAAAATTTTTAGAAAACCCAATTTAGGATTAACTAAATATTTTATTTAATTTGTTTTATATATGGTAATGTTATAATGGTAGCATACTTATTTCTTTGTTTTCCCTGGTGTTCTCCAATCGTGTAAGATAAATACTAGAATGAAATATATGTTTGTAAGCCCAGGGGCAATTAGGAACTAAAATTCTTGTAAAAATTCAATGATAAAAGATAATTTGAAGATAAATGGTGTGGACCATTGTTTAATGACTGCCCTTGCAATTTGTTATTAAAATCTAACCCACCTGTTGTGCATAAATTATTCTTTTACTAAACCTTTAAGTTAAATGAATCCAGATATCCGGTTCACTAAATTTCAAACATTTGTCATTTCTGTACAATGAATACGTTCATTCTTTTGATAAGTTCTCATCACAGTCAGGTGTTAATGTTATGTGTATAAAATCATTATGATACAGAAATTTCGAGTCAGTGAAGTATAATTTTATTTCATTACACTTTATATTGCTTCAAAATTAAAGCTATTTTGAGCCTTGCATTTAATTTCATCTTTATTCCATAAATCCTCTGATTATGGCATTTATATTAGTTTTTATTATAAATGTGATTCTACTATTTCGTATTTTCTGCAGTTTAAACAAGATTATGAAAATTGTGAAGATTTTATTTCCATATGAAATTTATAAATAAAATTGTTACCATATACTTGTTGCGATTTATAAGTCAAAAAACATAAATAAAATGATTTCAGCAAATCTGCCTTTAAACACGCCGCGTCGGTATCTTTTGCGTTTCATTTCGATGAGGTTGGCAATGCCGCAACTCCGCCATGTTGAATTTTTAGGGTCTTTTCTTACGTGAAGAGACCTATAAGAATGGGCATGAGCAAAAGACGTATGTTTATCCCTCCCATGCAGGTCCCTGGCCTCCGTCCTCCTTATTTTTGGTGCGTCTCCTTTGGCCCTTATATGTGGATACACGTGTAGATACCTTATGTTTGGATACACATATGAATGAATTGATCAAGAAAGATGAAGTGCAAAACTATGAGCATAAAAATTAGCAAAAGACATACGCTTGGCGCTCCCTCCCAGGTTCTCGGCCTCCGCCGCATCTTCCTTGTCCGCGGTGAGTTTGCCTTGGCGCGCCTGCATGAGCAGCTGTAGCACATCTGGCCGCACGATGCCCTGCTGCTCGCGTTCACGAATGGTGCCGTGCACCAGCGCGTTGAAGAAGGCGGTCGACTCCGTGTTCAGCACGCGGATGCCAGTTTTCTGAACCAAAATAAGAAACTATCGTATTGCGCCGAAAAGCAGTTTAGGTTGTGTTTAGGAAGAGTCAAACTACAAGAAAGAGGTAGGCTAAGATACACCTCTGAGTAGTCTGTATGGAAAAGAATTAGCCATTACAACATACATTCTCAGGAACTGTGGAGACCATGTAAATAAAATGGAGATACGATCTCGCACCTAGAAGCTTTATACCATTATTCAATTAGATAATAAGCAAATATTTGTCCAGTCATGTCAGTCAGATAATACGCAACATATGTGCAACAACCAATAGATGTCAGTTAGATAATAAGCAATAATTTACTATTATTACCAATTATTGTTTTTAATTAACTACTCTCTTGTAATTAATTGTTGGTCAATGTAATCTTAATGCATGTAAAATTAATCTATTCTGCCACCAAATTATAATACTTAATTGCAGAATTAATAATAAATCTACTACAACTACCAGTACCACAAAAGGTGTGGTTGGTTGTAAGTCAAATTACCGTAAAATATGTAACATTTTGAAAAAGTTTCATTTTGTAAAGATTTATTATTGAGAAATAGTTTTATTAACAAAGCAATGGTTAAAATATCGCAGGTATTGAAAAGATTCGAAAAAATGTACTTTTGAAATTTTTGAAATCCCATAGGTTTAATACAAGTCAAGCAATCATCATATTATTGGGCGAGCTTTACTCGTTTCAAATAAAGACTTTACAGACAAATTTGGAGCCTGTTTTGAGAAAGTCTTGCGGATGCGTTTAAAAATATGTTATTAAATTTGGTCTAACAGTTTCGGTTCCTTGTTTACAAATAATTGCTCAAATAATCATATTTTGGCACTTTGGAGCGTCGTGATGGTATAAGTTAACCAGAAACTAGCAAGCGATAAAAATTACGAACCAAAAGGAATCAAATATCTTCAACCACTGGCCCTTCGCGCACATACGTGACGATGAGGGCGGGTGTGTGAGGTGCAGAAAAATTAATTCGAGCATAAATGTGTTAGTACAATATATAAACAGGGTGTTCAGAAGCTACCGTTACAAAAAAATACCCCAAATTCTGAGTTGCACGTCATGAAAAATGGCAGGTCCAGTTTTTCCAAAACATTTTGTCTTAGAGAAAATTGAGTTTTAAAATGACTTCCGGGCCGCGAAATTCACACTGGCCGCTACGACACTGCAGACGGCGGCGTCTCCTTCTGCGCGAAGCATTTCCTCCTTTCTCCGCGTAAACTGTGAAACAGTCGAGTAATATTCTCTAAGGAAAGCATTGCGTGGCTTACACTAGAATACGTTAATAGTATAAAATGTTTGTAGGTTCTGTTTAATAAATATTTTAAATGTACTTATTGAAAATTGAGTTTTGTTCAAAATGATAGCCACGGTACACGGCGGCGTAAACGTAAATGATGAACACATCCAACACTTATGAAAAATATTGAATTTTCTGGAATGCTTGCATTGTTATTTTTAGCACATATTCATATCAACTAGAGCCTTGGGCTTAAGACTACCACATGAAGATTATTTTCAATGTCGTGATAAGCAAAAAGGGTTTTGGAAATGAAATATTTGTTCATCAAAATACCAAGTTTATTGATTTTTTCTGGAATTTTTATTGATTCTCCCGGCTGTCATATTCTGAATTCTGAAATTAATATAAGTTAAAATTAATCTGGCTATTGTTAGTCTAAAATTATAAAGTATAAAAATACACACACACACACTATATATATATGTGTGTGTGTTTTATAATAATAATAATTACTTTATAATTATAAAGTATAAACACACACACATAATATATATATATATATATATATATATATATATATATATATATATATTATGTGTGTATAGTAAATGAAAGAGGTAGGGATACTGGCGCTCAAGAAAACGTGCGTAGAATGATCTTGTTAACGAAACGTCGATTCTTATCTAAGTAACCGGCACAGGGCATCAGCTGACGCCCCTCCAGTGCCTCTGACCAGAAGGCCCTAGGATTTGAGACCCGACGACGATGACAGGATTTGCGACGCTATCTACATGGCTGGGTCGAATTTGGTCGCTACCTGTAGGAGAATTCTAGCGACCGGTTGCTCTGATTGGTAGTTTTCCGTGGTTTCCCCGCTCAACATCAGACGAATGCCGGAGCAGTACCCTAGCAAACATGTAACGGACCGCGCGCAATCTTTCCTTCCTCTTCCTTGTGCAATCCTTATCCCTTACTTACACACCCTTCCACTTACATGCACTACATTACCTCACTTGTTAGGAGACCTCTCGGGAGCTTAGAGCTTGTCCCGGCTGGGCGGTGCCTCGCTCTTAAGAGATACCTAGTTTGGGCAAATCGCCGCAAGCCGAAGTAGGTCGGCTCGGGATCTCGACATCCAGGGAGGAAGATCACCGCCACCTCCCTCTATAAAAACATGCACTACGGAACACTACGGAACTAATGACTTTAACAGTTGACACTAATCAATCAATCAGATCTACACATTTTATATTTAAATAAAGAAATACACAACAAGGAAATACCTCCATTAATTTGGGCAGGGCAATGTAAGCAAAAAAGACCGCACTTTGCAGAGCGCTGAACGTGGTGAGCGCCTTTCCTCTGGTGAAGAATTCGTTGTCCGGGTGCTTCAGGGAGTCGCATCTCACCCCAAATGCCGTAGTAGCAATGATATCATTTGTGATTCGTGAAAAAATCTCTTTCATGTCCAGAACCAAAGGTTTCTTCATATTTCCTAAACATCAGGTAGTTCGTAAATATTTTCAAAATGATAAAAAAAACTACAATTGCGCAGTTTAGTAAAAATTGAACCCGTACACATATTTTGCTCGGGTGAATTATTTTTTTCAAGTTGTAACGTTATTACGAGCATGCACAAAAACCCAAAGAAACTACAAAATGTGGAAAGAAAAATTGCGGTAATGCTTTTTCTCACAATATTTATGGTTAAAGCATGTTCTGAGTTACCACTATCACATTTTGAGAAAATTTCATAGTACATTTAGTACACAATGTTTACATTCCCATTTATTTGATTACTCACCTTCCTCACTGCTGTCGTATTTTTCGCGCAAATATTCAGTGAGCTGTTGAGCGCATTGGGTCATAAGAGGCAACATCCCTTTAATTTTGCTGGTGGTGAATGCAGGACTGAGTGTTCCACGCATGTCTTTCCATGTTTGATCTAAAAAAAATAATTAAAGATTATTTTTTCTCCGCCAGCTTTTCAGTTCTGGCCATTCAAAATTTATTACGTAACGTTGTGGGATGAGAATTTTAGAAAGAAATATGGAAGTTAAAAGCAAATTGAGTACCAAAGTAAGCGAAATATGTTTTAAATGGAATATGTGAATTACGAACAAGAAAACTTGTTAAATTGTTTGCACTTCTCGGAGATTCATTTGGTTATGATGAAATCTAGATCCTTACATTCAAGCAGGTTACATGTATAAAGACGATGTTAAGTTTACGCGACATACTTTATCCTCCGTTCGAAAGAAATATGTTGTGCCACACACTCAAAACTATCAATTAACTCGTAGTTACTTGGTAATGTAGCACTCTTAAAAAACACAAAATGATCTAGAAATGCGTGTAGGTAATTTAGAATAATTCGTGGTTACTAAATTCAAATATGTCGTTGAAATTTCTAGTTTAATTTTAAGGGGCCAAAACAGTCATTAACGGTCATGATTTGACGTTATATTTCAAAGTTTTTAAGTAACTATTTATTTAATTTTTTAAAAAGTAGTAAGTTAAACGACAGATTATTTCATAAATAGAAAATCATTAATTTTTTACTGGATTCATAAAGAGTAATATAAAGCGTTGCCCTGATCAGTTAGACTGTTAATTGTCGCTCCAAAAACTAATTTTAAAGCAGTACTTTCTTATAACGAACATTAAATGCCTTTCATTCCTGAGTACTGTAATAAAAGGAAAGTATCCAAATATGACAAATATTCTAAAGGTAGTTCATAAGAAGTAAGACCAGAGGGAAGTTGGTGGAGCTTTTATTGCCATTTTATTAGGGCCACAAAAATAATTACCTACGTTTTATTGTTTCCTATGGGAGTGAGGTAGACATATCTGGTAGATATATTTTTCTAGCTATGAGAAAAGAATTTCCTCGAGGGAATTACTAATGCATTGAATTACAAATGTTGAATGAACCTTTTGTAGATCCAACCAAAATGTTGGGCAGCGTCAACCAAATCTCTACATCTCGAACTGGGGTCTGTGATAAATGTAAAATCATTTCTATGTAACGGGTTTTGCATTCTCTTGCAGAAAAAATATTGGCTCTTTTAGAAGAAGGTAGTGTGACGATCACTGTGCACTTGACCTACAATCGGAAAACATTTTGACCATCAGTGTCACGCAGTGCCATGTAATTACGAGGAAGCAACATGGTAAACCTTTGAAATGTTTCAAGTCTTTTCCTGAGAACTTTCAAAGCTGAAAAATCCATTTGTACTCCAAGACCTGATGGAGTCATTTAAACGTCTGAAATGTATAATATGACAAAAATGCATTTTACATTGTCGCTTCGATTTTATTCAATTAGTGGAGGACACGAGCGATGAACATAGCGGCGCGTCTACCAAGACATTTCGATAATGAAATAAAGGTACAAAATAAAAAGGCGTGCTTTCGTTTATCTGGTAACGGATAGGAGATAAAAAGGAGGCTTCAGAAGCAGTAGTGTATTTTTGTCCTTAATGACCAAAGGTATGCGCCATTAAGATAACAATTTTTTTATTATTTTTAAAACTAGGTTGTTCATATTTTGTTCAAAAAATATCAAGGGCCCACTATTAAGTCTTGACTTATACCTGAGGCACGTACTTAGTCTGCTAATGTAAAAATTTACCTCAGGAAACAAACCTTTCAGATTAATAAGATTCTTCCCAAATATGGGGTCGACTTTCTCACTAGCGAAACTTCGATGATTCACAAAATTGTCGAATTCTTTCACACACACCACTTTCAACAGTTCCGGTTCACGAATCATTACAACAGGGTTTGTTAGTTCAAACGAACCAAACACTCCATGCCCCTTGCCCCTTTTGTACACGTCGTGGACGACGTCGTGTAAGGAGCGCAGTCCGAAGAGTAGAGGGACGAAGTCTCCCCAGAAGGGGAACTTGGGTTTGGTGGAGGGGATGCCTCTCTTTTGGAAGTAGTCGAAGTTCCAGGTGCCCACGACGTAGAAGACGAGCAGGAATCCGGCTCCCAACAGCAGCCAGTCGCCGATGGTGGCACGCGAAACGATCGTTGACAAGACCTCCAGCATTCTGAAAGTCAACAAAACCACTAAATAATGACATTATTTCATAGCTCTTATTTTTAAAATACACTTTTTCCCTAAAAACCCATTGAAAATGACTATACGAAGAATTTTATCTTTGTATTTAGTCATCGAATGAGTTCGAGTGGGTTTCGGTAGGAGGCACGCTGACCCTAGATCCAAAGGCATAAATCTTTACATTCTCGATGTCGGGACTCTCCAGAAAGGTCTATGTTGAGATCTAATAATGACGATGATAATGGTGAAGTGATGAGCTTGAAAAGGGAGCAGAGGATGGAATGAGAAACAGAGAAACCAGAAAAGAAAAAAACCCTGGGAGCCTTACTTACTTTCTTCACAATCAATTCCACTGGAATCAGACGTGGTCAAAGGAAGTGTTTTGTTGGGACTTTTCATGTTGTCTCTGTTACGTGATTTGCGTTTTTCGACGTGGATTGCGACAGGAGTGCTTTTAGCAGCAGAACACAATTATCAGTAACCTCTGATTTCACTAACATACTTGAAATAGCTCAAATATGCGTACATCGTTGAGCTCTTGTCTCATTATTTGCAGAAGGATCAGGACCTGGGAGGACTAGTATTTAATCAGCGGTACTATAAAAGCTGTAGTTAGTTTGTCGATGTAAATGCGATTATTACTACTTGGAAGCAAAAATGTCTAGTTTTCAAATGCTGCTAACCATGCTTATTGTTACCTTTATTCATAAAAAATCAATAGTATAAGAATTAGGCAGAGTTGGGTAAAATACTCTAAATTTGTTATTTAAATAATTCGCCAAAATACTTTGTAAATAAATATTTAAATACATAGACAAAATACATTAGGTTTTGAATGGCTAAAGACATACATATTTAAAATACTTCAAAAACTCAAAATACAGTAAATACAATAATTTTTGCATTATAAATTTTTATTGCAACAATATATTGTAATTGTCAATTACAATAAATGACTAATTTACAGTCAAAAAGTTCTGAACTATAACTAAAAACTTTCAAATATAAAACACTTTCACTTATACTTTCACAAAAATAGTTTCAGATGTAAAATGATATCAAAAATATTTCTAACTCAGATATACAGAATTTACTTCTAAAGCGTTTAGTTTTTCAAACAAATCATCAGACAATAAATCTCTAGTTGGCAAATGTATAAAACCCGCAAAAGAAAACAGTTGTTGAACTGGCGCTGATGATCATAAACTAATGCTATAAAGGATAAATGCTTTTTTTATTGTCGGATAATTGTCCAGCATTTTTATTGGTTTAGATTTATCATTTAATAATGAAGATAATTCATGTCCAACAGCTGAAAGGAGCTTTTATTTTTGTTGCAATGAAGTCCATTCGCTAGCAGAATAAAACAAAAAATAAACTATTGTGACGTACTGAAGAAAATGACACAGACACTGCGTTGAAGATAACATTATTTACAAAGAAACATAACAATTAAAGAAATTTACAATTACTGATTAAATCCTGGCAACCTTTTTCTTCCCTTAGCCGCGAAAACCCCGCGACCGTCCTTAGGACCTAAAGCCCAGTGCCACTGCTCGAAAGCAGGTAACAACGCTTGATGCGATGCTACCGGACGTTTAAGTCCCTGGTTACCAACTACCTTCATGACCTGGTCTCCGCCCGGAAACCAAGTGCTGGAGTGCATTGGAGATCCCACACAGACTTTCGGCTAACAACAAGCTCTACGAATCTCTCTGAATCTCCGCAAGAGCAGAAAGCGCCCGTCCCCCCACCCGGCGTCATGCTGTTGGTGTCCCCAGGCTTGATGGCTAGCCAATTCCAGGGGTCTTGCACAATCGTCCCAGACTCGCAACTAACCTTTCTCAACAGTTTGTTTGCGTGGGGTGTTCCCTGGAGCAGCCACATTCTGGCGTCTGTTTATTTTTAGCTCAGGCGCGCCCTTTCACCGCAGCTTCCGGCTTAGGCTAGCCACCTGCGTGGAAACGTTGCCACGACGCCACGCTATCCTAGTTATCTTCTTCATATGTATTTAAAGTATTTTAAGTATTTTTAGGTATATCTCTTTTAAAATACAATATTTTAAATACACTTATTACTTTTAGCCCCCCTCGAAAACAGTGATATTAAAAAACACAGCTTTTACTAATCTACATATATAAAAATGGATGTTGGTAAATGTATAAGAGCTTATCTTCGTCACAGTGAGACAAATCACCATTAAAGTTGGCATTCTATGTGTTTTTTTCACCGAGAAGGTTTATGTGCTGTTAAATCTGTTGTAACTACACTACATGCCGCTGTAGAACTAAAGTAAATATTACGTCAAATTAAAATAGTACATCAAATGCAACCCGCAACACAATCAGTAGGATTTTGAATCTAAATCGTTAAATAACTACTAAACGATGCGTTATATGCCCTTAAACACTAAAATTTCTCACACCGTAATTTACAGGATGAAACCTTCTTGAACATTCTATTACATTTTTGCTGGTCCGGCGCTTCGCGATGATTATGATGAAGATGGAAAGGGAGATGAAGAGCATAAAAACGTCTGCCGGGTTTTTCTAGTTTTCTATACTGACGAATGACATTTAATATATTAATTATTTACGTTATTACACATAAGATAACAAATCAAAATGCATTTATATTTAGTATTATTTATAAGAAAACATCACGTCGCAAGACACTACACCTGTGGAGAACCAAGTAAGGTTCCTGGGTACGCCTCTGATTAATTTGATTTACATTAACTTATCATTCAATTCGAAATGTTTGATGTCTACAGCTTCATTTTTCTGTGATAAAACTGTACTCAAGTGTTATAACTATGCCTCGGAATTGTAGGATCAAAAAGTGATGATTTAGGCACCCTAAATAGGTAACACAATTATGAAATTAGGCACTATTAGGAACGAAAAGTGACCTTTCAGGCACTTAAAATAGGTTACAAAATGATTAAACCATGCATTAAAAAATGGAAAGTTCTGTTTCTGACATCTAAAACGTATAACAAATGAATTAAATTAGGTACTTTTATTTTTCAGGAAAGTAAAGTTTTTTACATTTATGAGAGCGACTACAAGCATATTATTTCATTCACGTTCATTTCATTTCATTCATTCTTTCACATTCTTTTCATTCTCAACCTGTCAACAGAGAAGATGCATCGCGGGGGGGGGTGCAATTGGTTACGAATTGCATGTTAATCGGAGAAGAGAGCGATACATCAACTTTATATTGACTTGCAGAGCTTCTTATGTTCTGTGTTCTGGGTGCGTAATGGGTATTCGATTAGGGAATATTCACAATTCGAGAAAGTATTTTCATTTCGGTAAAACAAATTTAAAAATGAGTATTTGAAATATAACTCATCAAAATTACTTGTTTTAGGCAAATTTAGGCAAACAAATATTACAATAGGCATCAATCGTCGTTTTAGGACTTTTTAGGCATTATTAGATGCTTTCAATATATCTATTTTTTCATTATTCGTAAATATTTGCAATTATTTTCCACAGTCTCCTAAAGGAACTAAATAGGCATTTGTCCTAAAATCCTAGGTCGTAACGTAACGAGTCGACTCCGACGTCTCGAGGTAAGTGAACGAAAGAGAAGAAGAAGCGGGGCATCCTGTTTACGTATTCGATTGACAATTACATTCGAAACATACATTCTATTGACAATTGGAAATTACGCATTGCACAGGCTCGATCATGTTTTATATATTAATCTCGTAAGCCGAAGAACAGGGTCTCATCCCGCAACTTCGATAAGCGTAGCGAAGCATCGAAATGTGAAGTGAAAAGTGTTCAGCTATAAAGTATTTTGGCATAAAATGCGTTAAAATAAAGACTAAAGCAGAAGCCGTATCAAACCGCGTCCGCATGAGCTGGTTGCCCGTCTGAAAAGTCCGGCCCTCCTGACAGCACGGGCACCTCCCCTGATTCCCCCTTCATTTCCTCTCGAAATCCAGAAAAGAGTGTACACGAGCAAGCCGAAGCGGCGCGAGGCATGGAATTATGGCTACATTCGAAAATATGTTTGCCAGATTTGTTCTATCAAACATCCGAGGTTTGCATGATGGATATATTCTTTACTATTAATTACAATCTTACGTTTATTTTCTTTTTAAATTCACCCTTGAGAAAACATTTTTACCAACTGGCAAGAATGTGTTTAAAAGGCGAATTCTATGTTTTCGTTTTGTTATATTTGTATTTTGTTAATGAAGTTACTTGTGAATGAAGCAATGTGATATGTTATGAATAAATATCTATAAGTTTACAATTCTCGCTTACAGAAGGGCAGCACTTTTAACAGACAATAATCTTTGTTAGTTATCCAAACCTGAAGTAGGAAATGAATGCAATTACTGCCCTCTTACGTAAAGATATTCCAAAATCTAGATACTTTCGGTTCAAAATGATTAATTTCACTCTCACTTGACAATTTACAACCTTACTGATGTATTATTACATTTTAATGTATTACTTTTTTGCTTTCAGTACAAGAAATGGGAATTAACATACCTAAATGTGGAGCAACAGCTGTCAACTGACTTCTTGAAAAGACTGTCATGGGCCAAATCACGGTGTAAGAGATATAGGTGGGTTCACTCCCGGTCTAAAACTGAAGCTAATGTGAGGCTAGTTCTCACATTTCTCTCTAAGTAAGCGCTGCGAACGACTTGGGGATTTTTGAGACAAGATGGTGATCCATTTAATAGCATTGTAACCTCTGGTGGAAGCCACTAAAGCGCGAGACGCCATCATGAATGCCCAACTCGATCGTGCGCACCGTACGGATAAGCGAGGAACTAGCCACAAACTGGCTTCAAAAATTTTGTCCAAAAGGCGGCTAGTTGACACACCTATATATCTTACACCGTGGGCCAAATAGCCACCGAGGTACCGAGATCCCAGAGCGTTTGTATATCCCCTAATTTTAAACCTCGCGCCAGTTGCTCCGGACGCAGTGCCCGCAAGCTCTAGTAAGCTAGTTCTGCCCGCGACCTCGACATGCCTGGAGTAAAGAATATTTTATATTAATCGTGAAGGTCGTCCACGGCGCCTTGCCGTGTCGACACGATTAGCGAAGCGCCACTGCTCAAGTTTGAAGTTATAAATAAGACGCCATTCCGCTCGCGTTGGCGCGGCGCAATGTTGTAGTTGTTCGCCATGTTCTCGCGGAAGTGCGCCGATTCTGTTTCGTGCGCTGCGATAGGGGATATGAATATTTACAATGTTTTGGTTTTCTCCCACTAGACAAAGTGGGAGAAGATACCAAGCGGGTACATTAGATATTAGAATTTTGTGCCGTGTCTAACAAGTTCAAAGAATATTTTCGACTAACACTTTTTCGTAAGCGAACAAGCACGACCAAGATTCAGGAGGCGGTGACGGCCAAGAGTTTTATAAAAGAGCGCGGAAGTGGAAAAATAAGGCTGATACTTTTCCTTCGTTTGTTAAAGGCAGTCAGGTAACGGCGCCGCCGTCGGCGGCTGTCAGTAAACACTATGAATTTGTTAATTTATTAAAAAGTGAGCCAAATTTCTCATTATTAACTCTACAAATGTGTTGTCTAACAGTAACTTGCAATTGTTACAAGCCAATTCTCGAAGGAACAGCGAGAGTGTGAATTATGGTGTGTTAGCGAACGCAAGTAAAAAAGTACATTGTTATTTATCTGTCATTTTCGTTAGTACAGGCGTTTAACAAAACCCCAAAGAACGTGCATAGTTATATCGTAAACGAATTAGTAGGTAAAAATATCATTGTGTTGCTAATGAACATAATAATCAAGATCGAACGAATCGAGTGAACTGTGAGTAACGAACCCATTTGTGAGCTGAGTGAAATGAGATAGAACAATTGCACGCGAACTGTACAGAGGTACGTTTAAAGTTTGGTGTATATTATATCAAATAAGTGACCGATTCAACACGTTGGCGAGTTGCTCTTGCACGGGACGAGTCGGTCGCAGTCCGGACTTCACGGAGCGGAGTCCAAGGACAGTGGCAGGGAGCATGGGCAGCTAAGCGACCGCCCTTCCGTGACCCGACTGCAAAAAGTGCGTTGTATGTGCTGAAAGGATCACAGGTAACAATCCATTTTGTACAACATTGCAAAGTTGTTCGAATAGATGTGTTAAGGTAGGATAGTAATTTGTTATGTAGGAAGCCTAGGAAAAGTGTTCATGAAACTCTTGTGCTCTTGTGAATCCATTGTTGTATGTGAAGATTTTAACATTGATTTTCTGGTCGAATCTTGCGAGAAAGAGCAGTTTCTTAACTTAATTAATTCCTTCATTTTAGATATTACAATAAAAGTACCTACACGGATCACAGTAAATTCAAAGAAGGCAATCGATCAAATTATAATTAACAAAACCACTACTCGACATGAAATTGAAACAAAAGATTTAGGATACAGTGATCACAATGCAAAAATTCTTACCATTATACGAAATGCGAACAATGACACAATAAATAATACACGTATGAGTAGAGTGTTTTCTAAAAGTAAAATAAAATTATTCATTGATTACTTGCTGCAGGAGTCATGGGACGCGGTTTATAATACTATTGATACAAACGATAAATATTATTCTTTTTTTTCAACGCTTTCATTTCATTTTAACACTTGCTTTCCTCTTCAGAAAAGAAAATTAAATATTTCACGCAAAACAATTCTTGGATAACACAAGGGATTAGAACATCATGTAAAAACAAACGAGTTCTTTCTTTCATTTCTAAGCATCATTACGTATCTCAAGTTTTCCTCCTGTACTTTAAAAAATACAAATCATTGTTAAGAAAAGTTATAAGGCAGGCTAAAATCATGAAACACGATCAGGATATTTTGAACTCAAATAACAAAACAAAATCAATGTGGGATATAGTAAAAAATGCGACCAAACCAACTAGAAACCTTGTAGAGAATGTTGTTTTAAAAGATAAGGATAGAGATGTGAACGATCCGGCAACAGTGGCTAGTCTCTTTAACCAATACTTTTCGAGAATTACTGTCGATCTCACTAAGGGTTTTCAGCCACAAAATTCAACATCTGACGTTTCCCAAAAAATCTTAGACACTATGTTCGTTTCCGAAACCTCTTCCTATGAAATTCTCAAAATAATCGGTAAATTAAAAAATAAATATTCGGCCGGTTTAGATGAATTTCCGGATTGTTTGTTAAAGACGTGCGCGCCAGCCATTATACACCCGTTAACTCACATATTTAATGCATCCTTATGCACCGGAATTTTTCCAGATATTTTTAAAACAGCTAAGATTCAGCCGCTCTTCAAAAAAGGCAACAAAAATGAAGTTCAAAATTATCGGCCAATTTCTCTTTTGTCAGTTTTTTCAAAAATATTAGAGAGACTTTTTTATGTGCGAATGGAAACCTTTCTCAATAAACACGACGCGTTTTCAAATTGCCAACATGGATTCCGGAAATCAAAATCTACGGAAACAGCCATTTTTTCTTTTCTTAAAGATGTTGCCTCATCATTGGATCAAAACGAAGCAACTATTGGAATATTTTTAGATCTTTCAAAAGCTTTTGACGTCATTGATCATAACATTTTACTTTCAAAATTACCTTCGTATGGAATCCGTGGTATTGCTCTAGATTGGCTATGTTCGTACCTTAAACAACGATCTCAGAGAGTAGAAATACCTTACTGGAATGATGGAATCTTATGTACACACCTTTCCGGTTCTTTGCCAATTGTACGTGGAGTCCCGCAAGGATCGATTTTAGGCCCTATTCTCTTCCTATTATACGTAAATGACATGCCCTTAGCGATTCGAAACGGAAGAACAGTTCTCTTTGCGGATGATACAAATATTCTTTGCAACAAAGAAACCGTAAATAGTACAATATCAGACGTTTCAAATTGGTTCCGTAATAACAAATTAAAAGTAAATGAAAATAAAACTGTTTCAATGCAGTTTTCCATATCAAATAAAAAATTCTGTACTCCATTGAAAATGAACGGAGTGCCATTGACTGATGTTAATGTAACAAAATTTTTAGGTCTATCAATTCAGTCAAATCTCAAATGGAATGCCCACTTAAATGAATTGAACACAAAATTAAGTTCATTATGCTACGCGTTCAGAATTCTTTCAAATTCCGTCAGCCTTCATACAGCTCGTTGTGTATATTTTGCCAATGTTCACTCCCGCCTGAGATACGGCATAATATTCTGGGGAAACACATCTTATAGCTCCCAGACTTTCAGATTACAAAAAAGAATTGTACGAATAATAAGCAAATCCAACCCACGTGATTCTTGTAAGTCACTCTTTATTAATCTAGGAATTTTACCATTACCTTGTCTCCTGATTTACGAATCAGTAGTTTTTGTCAAAAATGACTTACTTAAGGGCGGGAATATATTTTCAGCAAACGCCGATGTCTATAAGTATAACACACGACGTAGTAATCATATTCACCAGGTGGCAGTATCAACAGCTCATTACAAAAAATTCACATACAATTCATGTACATTACTATACAACACTTTGCCAGAAGACATTAAGCGATTAAATTCGATAGAAAAATTTAAGTCCCAAGTAAAATCTTTTCTGCTGCATAACTGTTTCTATACAATTCGAGACTATACCGAGCATCAAAAAGGAAAGTAGAATTAATTTTAACAATGATAGTTAATGTAATTATTTATCATTTGGACTGTATAATTCTAAAGAACCTGTAACAAGTATTGTACCACAGTTTCTGGGTTGATGGCCCCCATCTCGATCAGGTTTTTCGTCCAGTTTCCCTGATCCTTGAGCAAATGCTGAGATGGTCCCTTGTTTTGCTTCTGGACATAAATGTAACTTCATTATTTGTGCACGTCTTCTGAGTTTCAGTGGGAAATATAGTTATTCAAATTATCGTTTTTCATATTATCGCGACAAAAAGTATTATTCTTTCATGAAGAACATGAGGGTTCAGGGCAGGAATTTATTGCTAATTTACCTTTGAAAATATATTTTATTATATAGGAGCGAATATTTTGTCAACAAAACTCGAAAAAACCTCTCTTTTCTGTATTCAAAATTCGACTAAAATATGGTTTAGGATAGAGACCACAGAATTATGAAAACGTGCACAAAATTCACTTCTCCCCATAGCTCGTCATACGCAGTTTTTAACTGTTTTTTGACGTAAATAAATAAATAAATAAATAGAAACCCGAATAATCGTCATATTCATGTTGCAATGTATCAAATATTTCACCTTTGTGCTTGATGCTACAAGCGATTATGCTAAAATAACACAAAAGTATAAGTCAGCATGCACAGCATGTGAAGTATGACAAAAAGTAATAATTACTAAAGGGTGGTCACGCAATTTTGTATAGGGTGGCATTAGAAGCATTTTTGAAAAGGCACATTTCGTTTTTAAAATTATTTCACCCAACGGAATTCCACGGGAATATCTGTAATGCCCAGCAATTGTAACATATTTTAATATTGGCCAAGGCGAGACTTAAGTTTTTCTTTATTAACAATTGAAGGGCTTAGTGCATGAAGGTGTTAACTCAAAATTTTGTAATTTTTACTTTTATCGTCAAAACAACTTTTCTGGGAGTTTTCTATTAGTTGATTTACTAGTTTTTATAAAAATCACAATATTTTTCGAAATATTTGATGTGAAGAAGGTGTCAACTCATCGCAGGTAGGAAATTGTGTATGAAAGAAGGTGTTATCTCAGAGTTTACAAGCAAGATGTTGTTAACTCAAAAGTTGGCACCAAAAAAATGATGATAACTTCAAACAAATTAAATTCGTCGCTCCAGTTTTCCGGGGATTATATTACTCGTTCACTTTACATTTGCAGACGGCAGAATTAGGAACTAATATTGTTTTGAAAGTGAAGGCCCGAACACACAAGCGAGAATACACGAATGGCCCCGATGTCAATCAGCATTTGACGAATCAGCTGTCTCCGAAGGACACGGCTGACGAATTATGCCTTTCTGACAGTGAGCTGGAGACGCGCCCTTAAATGATTAAGGAAATCTACAATAAAATAGATCACACCACAAGCTATTCATAACATTCATGTACAATATTTTTATTTCTTCTTTGCACTTATCTACTGCTTAATGGTTATGTTCTTGCCCCGCCGGGGTTCTGTGTGCTGCTCACCGCCATCTATATCATATTAAACAGTCAGTACCTACTGCAGACGCGCGTTTCTCATTCAGTCGGCGGTGACTTCATGTAAACAGATCGCAGCGCTCCGTCTGCAAATGTAAAGTGAACGAGTAATACCAGTCCCTGGAGAGGGTAGATTAATTTTTATGTTAATTAGGAGTTTGAATAAAGTTTTGAGTAGAACGTGTTCATTTATTTCTACCAAATAATTCAAGTGATAGGAGTTGTAATATTAGTGAGAAAAAATAAGCATAATATTGTTGTATGATATTTAACATTAGTGCTAATTTCATCAGAAAATAAATTTTCTTTTTAATTCAAATGAGTAATACAAATTGTAATATTTGAAGGGCTTAGTATAAGAAGGTGTAAACTAAAAAAATGGCTTAAGGGGATATTTTATTTGGTAAAATTGGATGGAACGCTTTTTATATATCTGGAAAATACTTCTTTTTATGACATATTGTGATATTCATCAAAAGTAGCAAAGGAACTAACAGGAAACTCTTAGAAAAGTAGTTTGGTGGCAAAATTAAAAATTGAGTTAACATCTTCATACACTAAATTGAATCATTCATACACTTCATTTTTAAAATAAGCACTGTTTTCAGGTTACTTTCCATCAGAAAATATTCCCAGAGTAAAGTTAACACCTTCCTTTCAGTATGTTTCTTTATGTCTCCTTACTGGCTGTGAATAGTTTGTAGTTATATTAGAGGCAAGAGAACAGATGGTACACCAAATAGTTTAGACCAAGGAGAGAAAGAAAAATATAAAAAATAAATCATTTCCAGTAATATTAAAAAAGTTCCAGGAAAGTTTATTTAACTTCAAATATCTCTTTTGGGCTTTTTCTGAGTTAATACCTTCTTGCACTGAGCCCTTCAATTGAAGGGCTTAGAGTCATAAGAAGATAAACACATCACTACAGCAAGCTGCCCGGTATTGGCAATGTCAATGTCTGGATTTGAGGGAGAGAGGAGCTGATGTACTATGTTTGTGTTGACCATATTTAAGAAGGGTTTGGGGCAGTAAGTGAGACACATTTGTACCAAAGTGAGACACATTTCAACCAAAATCGAAATATTAATATTTATAATAGAGAGACGCTTGTGGTTTACCTTATTACTTTCCTTTTAAGACATTGAAGTGAAATATAAAAAAGTAATTTGCCCAAATAATATATTAGATTTTTTATAGTTTTTATTTTGTGTCCGTCAGATAAATGAAAATTACTATAAGCACTGATTTGTTTGTTACTAAAGTGAGATTTAATCAATGATGATCAATAATGCTTCAAAGATTTGCTGGTAAATAATACTCCGCTCATGGCATACGAATGTTTACGGTATTCGTAGGTTTACGATGTACGTATATGTGTGTTTGGTAGGGGAAACTGTCCTAAAATGACATACCCTAAAGAAAAAATGTTTCACTAGCTGTAATTTTTAAGTTGGATCCATTATTTTTTTACAAGATTACAAGAAAACTAAACTAGTTTGAATAGCACAGTTAAGAAAATAACGACATGTCTTATATATCTGTAATAATGCGTTTTTTTGAAAATGCTCCAGTATGTCATTATATCCTCAGTGTGTGGGTAAAATGACATAGGTGCTAATGGCATTCAAAAATCTCATTTCTTACTCATGTATCACAAATAAACATTTTTGTTTCTCGTGACACACCACCACAGTTGATATGAGCCAAAATATTTCACTACAGACATTTAATCCAGGTCTCCTGAATGATTTGGATTGACTATATAAGTCATTTACAATAGAGACAAGCAACATCACCATCACCACTAAAATCCACGTCTTCATCTTCCTCTTCAGGTTTGTTAAAACAGAGTTTTTTTTAGCCTGTTCAGCAGCACGTCTGAACTGCAACTTCTGCTGCTTCTCAATGAATTTCGCATTCACTTCTTCCATATAAGGTCTGCTAGTCAGAACGAACTTGGTGAAACCGAAGATGCAACAATCTTGGGAAGAGATTACGGAATTGCTATTGAGGGAATCGGTTGCTGGCTATGTCCAGTACTTCTTCTGGTTGTGATTGTGGTTTGGTTCCTTCCAGATAGCAAGCTATTTTCAGAGTTAGTGACGTCCCCTTCGTTCTCCTTTTCATCCTCCAAACTTACATCAGTTACAGATGCTGCACAGAAAACATAATCTTGAAAGACATGTTTTCTCAGGGAAATTTCCGTTGGGGTAAAATGACTTAGTCTGTCATTTTATCCCAGCAGTAGGTATGCCATTTTACCTTTAGATCATATGTTAAATGTGTAGATGTCCTGGTACCAAGCACTTGGAAGTGCAGGTTATGAAAGGCGCTGAAAATACTCAGAAAGAAAGTATTTACTCATCTTATTTATAATCAGTGTATTGAATCACACCCAGACAATGTACATTATCACAGAAGAACAGTTGTCACAAACTTCTGAACTTCGAAAATGTTTGATTTTGGGACAACAAGAACATTTCGCATGAGTGAACTACACCATTACCAGTAGATCACTGTCACCAACGCTAGAATGTGACTTGCTCGTACAAAGTGCTGACAGTGGCGGCAATTGGAAGAAATATGAGGTGTGCCATTTTATACCAGTATGTCGTTTTAGGACAGTTTCCCCTGTACAACGATAACTGCACGGATTATTCATTTTTTTCGTTAGACTGTTCTGTTATACCGAGTTAACGCAGTGACGAAGAGGGAGGAAAATACTCTTAACAGGCGTCGCCCCTGAAGGACTTTTACAATCTTGTGTCAGTCAAGAACAATAAAATTAATAAACTATAGCTGATAGCAAATGAGAACTCCAACCTTAAAACTAGTGGTGCAAAAGAATGTCACATACTTTCTTGTACTATTTAGTTTCCTTATCTCTTTTCGTTTTTTCTTCAATCTCTTCTCAGCTGCCCTCTACAGGCACCTAAGGACATTTTTCACAGTTTTCAGCTTTTCAGCTCACTACTGGTAAAATTGACGTTCTACCACCAGGAAAACGAAAAATTAAGAAAATTTTATTAAAATGTTCTTTGAGCTGCTATAGATGGCAGCTGGCTAGAGTATGTGGTAATTCCGAATAGCTAGCCCAGACCCAAAGTAATAGAGAACTAATGCGGGAAAGTCTGTGCCATTCTGTTGCACCATTAGTTTACAACTACAATACTGAAGATAGATATTTATTCTTGAAGGAAATCTATTGTTCGAAGACAGAACTTAAAATAACGCCTTAGTGGAAAATATTTTCACGTAATTTTGAGTCAAATACACGCACATTTTAAATAACTATTTTTAGAAAAAGGGTCCATTTTTTTCTTTCACTTTTCTTGTGGTAAGAAGGGTAAAAATGGAGTTGGTTCATTTTTGGCGAACTCTCTTCAGTTTTGAAAATTGCAAACAATTAACACCGGAAAAGTACAGTATTGAAGATAGAGATTTTTTTTAGTTAAATAAAATCTGTTTCATCAAAACCGATCTCCAAGAAAGATCGTGTACAATTTTTTGAAAAAAGTTGTTTTTGTATAATTTCTTTTTGAAGTTAATGCAGCTTATAAAAGTAACTTCCTAAAAGCCGTTCCATATTAAAAAAAATAAATTTAGGCATAGGACAAGGGAGGCTTCAATGAATTGCAAAGGGTTAATTTTCATTAAACTCTTTAATTTTTTCAAAAATTGCGAAACTTGGAAATAATGCGAGAAATTACGTGATGTGCACCACTCTACTTTGATTTATTTGTAATGCCACTTGACGTTTAATCAGCTGTTACGGTATCATCCCCCGCAAGGGGAACGTGACCACGTAGGTGGGCATCAGACCTTTAATGCTGTATGCTTGCCCCATCTGGACGAACGCTTCACAGACAAACATTAATAAAATCCAAATAATGCAAAATAAATTCTTAAGATCAGCCACTCACGCCCCATGGTTCATTTCAAATGATCAACTACACAGAGAATTACATTTACCAACCATCAATCATCACATCGCTCATCTCTCCAACAATTTCTATTCAAACATATCCTCAATAAATCAAATAGCTCACTACAACCTAGCCACACTCAATGAATTTCCGACCCGAATCCGCAATAGACATCCTCTACACACCTTCCTCAATATATTCTCTGATGTAAGCTAAGCGTAGGTGCTCAATGAGTATCCTTAGCCAATTTTGTAGTTAGATTAGAAATAGATTTTAGGTTAGGTTATGTTAAGCCAGACGAATTACATGTGAAAAAGTAATATTACTGAACTATGTATCACTCATTCAAGTAATAAAATAAAATTTTTTAAAAAAAAAGGGGGGACTTGTCCCGCCGGTAGAACAAGAAATAAGTTTGGGGATGTAGACCACGCCAGGGTTCCACTATTACGGTATCACCCAATCGAGCTTGAATGTTAATGTAGTGTCAAGTTTAACCACCTGTGATGGTATCATCCAATCGGAAGCTTGAATGTCACTGTAGTTGCTTTGAACCTCCCAATAGGATGATACCATAGCAGCTGATTAAACGACAAGTGCCATTATAAATAAATCGAAAATAGTTTGTTAAGATTTGAGAAGAAAATGAATACTTGAAACGAGCAAATATTACAACCTTACGGTCGAGATACACTATCGTGTTAAACTACGAGTAGTTAAGTGAACAATTTGCAAGGAATTCGAAACGCAAATAAAGTTTTTTGTAAAAGCCGCAAAAATATACGTATGCAATATCCCACAAACTTGAGCATCACAAGAGCTGAACAGAAAGATAAGAAAATGCAAACGTTCGTAATCACATTTTTTACAAGCAATGCAGAAACAATTACCCTTGAATCATTGCAATAATAATAATTACGAAGGAAATGTAAGAATATAAGCAGATCTGAAGACGTTCGAATACGTACTTGACAGGCGTAGTAGTGGATCGAAAGAATGCCTATCTTCTCGTCACATGCAGTGGAAGCCTGGCCGCAGCGAAGGCGATTGGCAAGAAGCATCGC
This sequence comes from Acheta domesticus, assembly GCA_031308135.1. NCBI lineage: Eukaryota > Metazoa > Arthropoda > Insecta > Orthoptera > Gryllidae > Acheta > Acheta domesticus. The sequence goes on along the minus strand of JAHLJT010004567.1, from coordinate 125,278,943 downwards.
ACATGGCGAGTCATCCATTTATAAGCGACGTATGACGTAAGGGATCGATGCGCCAATCAGAAGCCGTCTTACATTGGTGGGCGTGGCTGGGCGGTATATTTGCAGATGGCTGCCGATTCAAAACGGTACTCCACTTAAAGCTAGAAAAGTAAATGTGGTTGTACTGCATTTTATAAAAACGCACTACATTTCCTTGAAATATTCTCATAGGAAACATGGAATATTATTTCCTTATGGCGGAACTCGTGAGGGGTGTTCTGTTAGAACTATTGCATGTGTGATATTTTCATATTTCCCTGATAATATTATTGATCATAGAATGTAATAACGTATTATATTGAAACTTGCAAGAAAATATTGTTGAAAAATTTCCAGAAATACGTATCCGAGAGAATATGTTTTATAAATTGGTTTTAATTATCACATCATATTGATTTTGTTTGATGGATATTCTTAGCGTTAGTATCGTATTAATGAACTACTAACGTTCAGTAATTATTCTTAGGAACGTGAAGGGGGATCTAACAAAAATAAAGCATGTCTAGTACGGTATTGAAACGGAATTATAAAAACAGTAAAATAAAATTTGATAACCGTAGTATATAAATAAATAAATGTCTTTATTTGTGGCGAGGCTCAGGCCATCTGGCCTGCTCTTCCGCCTAACTACTTTCAAAATTTTATTACATTAGTACATACTAGAAGGAGGTCATTCAATGAAAAATACGTACGCAATTTGATTGAAAGATTTTTCACATAGAAGACAGAAATGAAAGCGGGGGGAGGAAAGAGTTGGTGGAAGAGGAATGCTGTCACAGCATTTGTATGTTTAAAGTTATCAATTTCAAGTTAGGGATGTAATTTAAGAATTGATCCCAAATATATAAAGTTAAACACTACGAGATTTTACTCAAAATTTAGGGAAATTATCTTTCTGTGACTAGGCAAGTTACATATTGAAGAGGATTTTATAGAGGTTGTTTAAATCGGTGAAGTATTAATATGTACTTCTAATTGTTTCAAAGAGGTTTTAGTAGAACCTATGATTGCGTACGTATTTCTGAAATACTCCTAATTGAAAACTAGAAAGGGAGGGAATCTCGTCAGCATACAAGCGAAAACACATCAAGTCAAAAGTTCAAAGCAAGTAGTATCAAACCTAATCGTTGGTGCGCCGACTTCCTTGCGGGGAGGGTAAAGGCCACCTCCCCCATCCCTCCCGAAAGAGGGGAAAGTTTTCTGGTCATTTGAGGTAAGTCACAAGTGGTAAAACTGTGTGGAGAAATACGTGATGTGTTATTTTTTATTGTTTCGAGTTGGAATTGATTGTGCAGTTGTAAGTTGAAAATAAACCATGGTGCTTTTGTGTTAAATAAAACTGGTTCGGAGAAACTGGTTTTGAACGTTTTGAAGTATTTTTTGGTGTATGTTTGATCTTGCGGTATTTATGCAAACTGGACAACTGCCAAATGCCATGTTGGTCGAATTTTTAATACCTTTCCTCATTTGTTTTTACAAAACATACTATATTGCATGTTCTTCCAAATAAATCTGTAATTTTGGTTTATTTTACTGATTGACAATAGATGTAGTTGAACCTGACAGTGCCCTTACAATTCAACTTGTGAAGCAATTCCCTAATTACGAAAGTTGTACATCCATGGCATGGGTTGCGGCTAGGAATATTTAATCCTCGTGCCTCTTCAGATATCGAAACACTCTGACCTTCGGCTATGCCCGAAAAAATCTCGAGATCCGAAACCAGCGAAGTGATATAGTTATACTTCCCTCACAAACGTGCAAGAGCGATTGCCATCCCGAGAATGTCTTTTATCATCAAGTGCATTAATTTTACTAACAGTTATTGCTTATTGGCAACTTTTTCTTGTTTACGAAAGCGTGTGTAATATTATTTATTAATGGTGGATAATCCAAATCGGAATGTAATGTGGACTAGCGTTTTCCCTGGACAGCCTCACTCATTCGGAGTTCACTTCCCTTTTCACCATGTAGTGCGCCTGCTGTGGCCGAAAATGTATGTAATTGCACCAACACGAAATAAGAGGGTATTTCGAACATCGGCGATTAGAATTACAATGGCGGTATTAGAGTATGCAGTTTGAAATACAGAACTAGCAGTTGGAAATCGGCTATTTTTGAGAGAGCATCCAAAGATATGTTGCTTTTCGTACATTGTGTACAACAATGAACTCTAGATAGAAGTCTTCTTGTATCTAGAGATTTATATTGAAGAGGAAAAATTGCCATATATTTTATATATAAAATATCTTGAATAAGCATATTCAGAACTTTAGACACACTATCCCGATTGTCTTACCAACTTCTAAACATCTAAACGGTCCACTGTATCGAACTAGTCCGTAACTTCTGAACGGTTCAGTACGTCGACATCAACTCAACAATGAACGGTCTTGGGGGAAATAATACACTGTAGAAATATGGCTTGTAAAATTTTAGTTTTTGAGAAATTTTGATTTTTTTAAATATAACTGTGTTTTTTCACCAGTAATGAATAGACTATAAAAAAAGGAATAAAGTATTATTATTTTGGTAGTCTTTTATACTTTCTTACATGTGATTTAAATTAAACGGACAATACTTCCTTTAGTAACTCTTGATACGATATCCTTTGGGGAAGGTGTCGTTCGCGGAACAGAGAGTGTTACGGGGTGAGGGGAGACTGAAAGTGGTAACAGTGAGGGATGGAAGCGTAACTACAGCAACCCATGTTATTGGCTCGGACACAGGAACATACATCAATATTGAGGATCAAAATTAGAGATTTTTACTGCATATCAAGGGCCATATCCATCCTCCCTCTCGTGGTTAAGCCACTGAGAGAAGTAAAGCCATAATAAACTATTGCCGAAATAGTTTCCAAATAATACTTAAATGTGATGTTCCATTGTTATGTGAAGGTATCATCCATAGGAAGGAACATAATAAGCTATGTAACCTGCCAATCAAAATTAACGATCAGGGACGCCGAGAACCGCGGCAACCCACGCGAAGAAACAGTCGCAGAAGTCCTGGGTACAAGAGGAAGGCGAAACCGGCAGTTAGTAACTGGAAGACGCCACGATGGCTTTCAGAATCTCGCAAACAGAATGAACGGGGAACGAATTCAACTAAGATTTTGCTCTATATTACTTCCTTGAATCGTTGAGATTGACCTGAGTCGATGACCTGAGATTGACTTGAGTCCCGACGGCGCAGGTTTGAGGGTTCGGCGAAAGGCGCAGATCTAGAAGTCTCCAATGGCAAAATGGAAAGGAAGAACAGGGAATTGGCTTCAACGGAGGAGCTTCTTTCGTTAACTAATACAAAATCACTCTGGGAAAAAAATTCTGTGATTAATGTGAAAAATAAACTGATTAAAGAAAATTAACGGAATTTAATAAATAACATTTTACGGGTGATACATTCACTAAGTATGTTGACGGGTGGAGAGAAGCGAAGAATTCCACTGGCACTGATCTCACGATTCCTGCGGCGAGAGTCCGCATCAGAAGCCTCATGTAGCGATGAGATTCATGCTGGACTTGAAGCGCATAGGGTACTCCGTCTTGGCGCTCGGGTACAGGTCGGAGGCGTTCAACAGGTGCACTAGCGCAGCCTTTATTTCGATTAAAGCAAATCGTTGACCTGAAAATTGAAATTAAGTATATAAATAAATAAAATAAAGTTAGTCTCACACTTTTGACGTGCTACCTCCTGGACTTGGGTATTAATTTCAAAATGCGCGTTGTAAAATGTTTGTTTTTGTTGCTAACCTACGCTGATGCTGGGACCCACACCGAATGGTACATACGAATAGGGCTTGATTTTATTTTTGTTTTCATCACACAATAATAATAATAATAATAATAATAATAATAATAATAATAATAATAATAACTCCACCTAGGGAGTACACGACCTTGGAGTTGGTGGTGGAGCTTGAGTACCCCCATGAGCCTTAAAGCTATGTCAGTGGTAGCCTAGCTACCGGTAGGGCCTCCCTTGCTGAATAGGTTGAAGGTGAGGGGTCAGACGAAGAAGTACTCCATTTTGAGGAGAGTGGGAAGTAAGTAGAGAGGGAAGGGTCATGAACCTTTGGACTTCCTGTTGTCGGCCCATAGAGGGTACAGGAGAGAAACTGGGTTGGCACACCAGGCCACTGATTAGAGTGGAGGCCCGAACCTTGCATTAGCCAGCGAAGGAGGCTGCCTTCAGCAGTCAGTGAAAATCCCGTAGGGTTTAGTAATGCCGACTGGCGATCGGAGGGACCCCTTGCTGGGCCCTGCGGGGGGATGTCCCGAGGCCACTGTGGGTCGCAGTAACGGATGGCAGGAAACAACCCGAGGGTTAAGAGTGGTCTGTGAACTCGAACTTGCGTCCTGCGAATCTTCAATTCAAGCCAATGAGCAAAATGGATAGAACAAGCAATGTAATGAACCTTAACGTGCCTTGTTCTACCAATGTCCCATACCTGCTCAGAAACCGAGCTAATGTCACCTTGTCGACGTCTGGCCATCCCACGGATGTTAGTCCCAGGGACCCAGAGCCGGCAGTAGCTCGAAGCCATCGTCAGAGATGGACCCGGGATGAATTAAAGGAGGTGATGTGGTGCTTTTACTATGCAAAAGCGAAAAATGTGGGCTCAGAAATATAAGTTTTCAAGGTATGGAGAGAGCGGAACCCAGATATGAGACCTACCCTAGACTCAAAGAAGCTTGCCAGTCAACGACGATACATACTCAGCAGTGGAAAATTCACAGCAGAACAACTTGCTGACATTGAGAGAAATGCGGAGTGTGTACTTCGCTCGAACAACCCACATGACGAACATGTAGAATTTGAAAATGATGATCCCGTGGAAGGTTCATCTCTTTCCAGTGAAACACACGTCAGTGGTGAAAATTCATCTGGCAATGAATTACACGATAAGGACATAATGCGAAATCTCCTTCGGCGCGAGATAGAAAGAGTTAGTCAACTTCCGTTTGAATCTCGCGAACCGTTGAGGAGAATATACGAAACTGCCAAAGCTAAAAGAGTGATAGAAACAGTGAATTCTATCTTAAATGAGGTGGTGGAGACACCAGGCAGAGATCTAGATATTACTGAAATCAATCACATCATATATGCAACTGGATATCTAGTATCTCAGATAATTTTGGGGCCAGCCAAGAACACCGACGGCCGACAGCAAAACAGAGTAAACAGCTCTGTACCCTCATGGATGAACAGAATTAGTAAACGGATAGCCGACACCCGGCGCGAAATATCACTCTTAGCTGAGGCATCTTCTAAATCAATGCACACCTCTAAACTTCAACGAAAAATATTCAATGTTGAACAAAAATACCAAATTGAAAATGACACCAGCAGGCTAATGGTAGTTGAAAAGCTAAAAGAGAAAATTCAAGCATGGGCTCAAAGAATTAGACGTTACAAACGTAGAATAGATTTCCGTGTACAGAACCGGTTGTTTGAAACAGACGCGAAGAGATTCTATCGCAATCTGACTCAAAAACCGAATGGCAAAGCTGTCACTCCATCAAAAGAAGACGTCGAAGCGTTTTGGGCAGGAATCTGGGAGGAGAGCAGATCCTACAACAAAGACGCATCTTGGCTTCAATCTGAAGTTGATGCTGCCGATGAACTTGTAGAAACAGTGGAAGATGTTCACCAATTCTCGGAAGAGGACCTCTTCCAAGCAATTAAGAACATGGGAAACTGGAAGTCCCCCGGGATTGATAAGATCCAGATTTATTGGATTAAGAAATTAACAGCACTACATTCTCATCTAGCAAAGGCTGTTAATAAAATTTTTGAAAACCCAAAGGAAATCCCGGAATGGCTCACACGCGGCATCACGTATTTGCTACCCAAAGCGGGAGACAGCTCTTTGGCGAAGAACTACAGGCCAATTACTTGTCTGCCAGTACTGTACAAAGTTATAACTTCAGCCATAGCTGACAAAATGTACAGACATCTAGATAAGAATCATCTAATGCCAGCTGAACAAAAAGGATGTCGTAAAGGCTCTTATGGCTGTAAGGAAATCTTGCTCCTGAATAAAGTCATCTTGAATGATGTAAAGAAACGCAAACGTAATTTGAGCATGGCTTGGATTGACTACCAAAAGGCCTTTGATAGTGTACCACACGATTGGATTTTGAAGACCCTGGAGATCTATCGATTTCATCCTAGACTTATTGAATTTTGCAAGGCTAGTATGAAGTCCTGGAGTACCAGGTTACTAATACACAGCGGAAAGGAAGCAGTAGAAACCAGAAGTATTCAGATTAACAGGGGGATTTTTCAAGGAGATTCACTATCCCCTCTGCTGTTTTGCATTAGTTTGATCCCACTATCGAGACAGTTGTCGCAAGCTGACTTTGGTTTTAAGCTCCATGGTGATGAAAGGCCAGTATCACATTTGTTTTACATGGATGATCTGAAAGTGTTTGCTAAGAATGAAGCGATTCTCTCCCAAATGCTGTCTGTCGTGAATGACTTTAGCAATGACATCTGCATGAAGTTTGGTCTTGACAAGTGTGCAAAAATCAATTTAAAAAGAGAGAAACTCACAACGTCTGAGAACATTGAAATTGATACGCACACTGTGATTCAAGATCTTGAGCCAGGTAAAACTTACAAATATCTGGGCATTGAAGAATGTGAAACCATCTCGAATGACAGAATGAAAGAGAGAATTCGTAGGGAGTATTATAGGAGAGTGAGACTGGTCCTGCAGTCCGCTCTGAATTCCAGGAATAAAATTTCTGCAATAGGTAGTTTGGCGGTACCTGTAGCCGAATACAGTTTTGGACTAGTGGACTGGACTGAGCAGGAAATTCGCACCATGGATCGAAAAACCAGAAAACTGCTAACAATGCATCATGTTTCCCACCCTCAAGCTGATATACATAGACTTTATGTGTCACGTAAGGAAGGAGGAAGAGGCCTCAGACAAATTGAGGCCTCCTGGCACAACGCAATAGTCGGGATGGGAAAGTATGTAGTCAGCCATCAAGGTGACCCTCTAATGATGCAGGTCATGAAATCTGACCGAAGAATGGGAAACAGAGGCATTGTTAGTGTAGCTAGAAGCATTGCGAAGAAAACTAGGCAAGACATGTCGAATAACACAGACACTGAACTTCTGATGCTGCTAAACATGAAGTGCGAAACACAAAAAATGTTAAAGAAATCGTGGAGAGACAAACCACTCCACGGACAATACCTAAAAAGAATGGACAAGATGCAGATCAATAAAGATCAATCATTTATGTGGCTTAAAAGGGGAAGAATGAAGCCAGAATCGGAAGCACTTGTAATAGCTGCCCAAGAGCAGGCCTTGAGAACACGACATTATGATAAAGCGGTTCTCAAAATTTCCCAAGATGATAAATGCCGCATTTGCCTGGAGCAAGTAGAAACCATTGATCATATTGTCTCAGCTTGTCCAATCCTAGCAAAGACCGAATACCTTAAAAGACATGACAGGGTGTGTAGCTACCTCCACTGGCAGATCTGTACCGCCCTCGAAGTTCCAAACACATGCCCCAAGTGGTACGAACACTCACCAAAACCGGTGACGTCTGTTGGATTGTGTACGATATTGTACGACCAACAAATTCAAACAGATCGCACGATAGCGGCAAACAAACCGGATATAGTTATCCGGGATTTGGCGAAAAAAATGTGTGTTTACTTATCGATGTTGCTGTACCTTGCGATCAAAACGTCGTTACCAAGGAGGCAGAGAAACGTCTTAAATACAAGAGTTTGGAAATCGAGATCAGCCGAATGTGGGGCGTAAAAGCAGAGGTCGTCCCGATAGTTATCGGAGCTCTGGGATTTGTTCCGCAAAATTTGAGTAAGAACTTGTCTAAACTCCCAGGTAATTCAAAAGACTGGGAAGTGCAAGAAATTGCTTTATTTGGAACAGCCCACATTTTGCGTAAAGTATTGTAAAGGCACTGATAGTCACCGGATCTGCTCCTTAGGTAGCTGGTTGCAACCTGGAGTAGATTTTATATTCAGCCGACTCATAACATCTTTCGTCGTGATGTAATGGAATAATAATAATAATAGCTTTGGATGTTGAAGTAACTGGCAGACGGGTGTGCTGACAGACACGATGTGTGGTTGGATTGGGTGGATTCATTCTAAAAAGCTCTAAAAAAATACACATTTTTCAAAATGTATGCAACATTGTTACGAAATCATGGGTCAACAATCGTCATACATTCGCGCAGAAATGTAATTATCGCAAATATTATTCACTTCGCAAGTCATAAATTGTAAAGAAAATCAAAACTATCGGATAAGTCGAAAATGTGTACAAAATAGGTTTTAGTGTGTTAAGTTAACATAATTGGAGTTCGTGTTTAATATGCTTCAAAGTATTAATGATACGGGATTTATGTTAATTGCCTTGTCAGTAGAGAGTACACAATGAAGGACATGCTCCGAAACTTACCACCGATGACGGCGTTGAGGTATTTCATGTTTTGAATGGCGTCGTAAGAGAGTTTCCCGTCTGTTCTTTCCAAGACTTCATCCACCTCAACCTGTTGGTGTCTTTGAACATCAGGACGATGAGATAGTACTATGGTCGCTAAACAGAGCGCTGATGAAACTGTTTCAAACCCTCCGAAGAAGAAAACAGGTTGCGCAGTTATGTCTTCGTCGGATAGTTCTGAAACAGAATCAGCATATCTACGACAGCAGTCTTTCTTTCCAAACGCGTGTCATTTCATTGTCAATCCATACATTATTATATCAACTGTAAAGTAGAATAAGAATTCGAATGTAAATTAGTGTTTTTCTACATATTATCGGTAGGAAATATTATTGGGGCAACTGAAAAATGCCTCATAATTTTTCAATACCAAATATAAACTAAACAGAACATTATTAGTAAATGTTATCCGTTATCGATTCATTTCAGAACTAAATTTTGTATTTTTACTTTCCCGTATACATACGTATATACGGAGTAATATACGTACTAGAGGGAAAGTTATGTAATGCTGCGCGGAAAACCGGCAACGTTTCGGCAGGAAAAAATTCATTGCCGGGCCCTGACAACGAAAAAGTGGATAAAACCAGTTGCTAAATTAAGAAAAAGTTTTTTCCTTGTCTCTCATATGGCGGGAATTTGTTCACATTATTATATTAATGAGTGCGTTAAATAATGCCAAGTAAAGTTTCTCGAAAACACGACTGTGAAAACTAGCTGCAAATTCCGCATTTTCGGAAACGCACAAAGGCCATTTTCTCATAAATGGCTCCAATTTTTTTCTTTAAACTCTTCGTGCGGATAGCGCTAATTGCACTCTTTAATATGACGTACAGTTCAATTCAGTATTTATTGTTTCTTTCAGAAATTACTCAAATGTATTGGTAATTTTTTAAAATATTTCTCACGCCGTTAATACGCACGTTTCCTACAATTTGTAAATTTATTGGATTTGTGAGTTGTGCTTGTGATTGTGCTTTAAATGACTTAAAATAGACTTTTTTGAAAACAAAAAAGATTTCTGTGAAAATAGGTTCAAATTTCCCATTTACAGTAGCTCTTAAACCCCATTTTCGTAAAAACGGCTCCAAATTTGTCAAAGAAAATTGCCATTTAGGACGAGGTTTTACTGTTCTTTACTATTCTTAAAATAGTATTTTCATTCTACAATTAAGAAACCGAAAAATTAAGAAAATGTTAAAAAACGAAATTTGGGCGGCAATAGATGTCAGCTTGCAAGAGTATGTGTCAAGTCCGAATAGCTAGCTGAGAGCGAAAGAAATAGGAAACTAATTTGGGAACGTCTATGCCAATCTGTAGCACCACTAGTTTATATGTCGTAAGTGGACGTGAAATTCTGTACAGAATTGCGATTCCTGGAAGTTCTATTAGTTGGAACCAATTATTAAATTGATGACAACTACAAATTATCAGCCTTTTCTTTTTCAGTAATAAGAATCGTCTCCTGTATTATTTCAGTAGTATACCTTTGGGTTCCGGCTCTCACACGCAACCAATCTTTATAAATGAGGGCTCTAAAGAAAGAGAATTTCACGGAGACTTGACGAATTCCATTTTGACTTTAAAAATATGGATGATTTCTTTAAAAAAACGCATCGAAATATCCATGTAAAATGCAACCCGCATCACATGTCAACATATATCGGCAAATAACTCCTAAACATAGCGTTTTAGAGCCTTAAAAAGTAAAATTTTGAGGCCAAATGCCACAAAGAAACGTTTTTCACACCATAATCTACAAGATGAGACATTCTGCGATCCATTCAATTAATTTTCGGTTCCTTGCTTCAATACTATCAAGGCCACCTCAGTACTTCAGTCCTTCCTGCTGGTAGCAATTTTTGTGACGACACGCTTAGAAGGCATATATTCGACAATCTCTATTTACGCTTTCTGTTAACAGCGTAGTTTGTGCTCTCTGACGAGGTTTATTTGCATAATCATTAATTCAGGATTTGCTCTCCAGTAACAACTAGAAGTACTATTATAGTTGCTTGATACCTATACCTATGAAGATTGTTTCTTATGCGTGTAGTGAAACTATTCAATTAACGTTTTTTAATAGTCTATAAGTGCTGTGTACTTAATTGTGGAGGAATGTGGGTATTCAGTGAAGAGTGAAGATTGTGTTTGTGTTTTACCTGTACCAATATTTTCGTTATCATTCGATGACATTTTCAAGTCAACGGGTTCAGACACGTAGCTTTCTCAAAAGTAAAAAGCTAATATTTTTGTCACTATCACAAAAAACTAAAACCTAATTGACAAAGAATATTGAATAATTACTTTAAATGTCTTTAAGTAAGTGTTTTGAATTGTTCCGAGCAAATTCTCCATGATATTGAATAAATATTTATTGACAATTTCTTTTACACATTAATTGCATTGTTTTTTATTTTATTTGTAATTGTGTTAGAACATTACAAGTTACTTTTATAGATTTTAAACAAATAAACACGTTTCGTTAACTACTTTCCCTCTTAGAATGAAAATGGAAGGATAGGGATGAGTGTGGTGTTGAACATGCGAGAGTTCTCGCACGGGTACGTAGAGGTAGTGGGAGAAAACTTGTGCTATGGCACAACACAAAGGACAACCTTTTTAAAGTAGCTAAAGTAAAATATCTTGAAATAAATGGAAAACAAAAATCAAAACGCGCTAGCCTACAATACTACGTGAATCAATTAAAAAACAACTAAATTTAAAATTATAGAAAGAATAGTTGCAAGTCACCCGACAACTACCAACGATCGCAGTCCAAACGCACGATTTAAATGTTGGTGGTATCTAGAAGTATGTACACCAACGCCCAGCTGCAAACTCATGTTGTAAATAAAACACCGTTTGATATTAAACTCAAGGTGTCGGTTCGTTAAGATATTAAAAATGCAAACATCGTTTGAGCAACATTCCCATGTACCGAAGTGGGCTTACTAATGCCTACTAAATTGTTTCTAATGCTAACAAATGGTATTTAGTACTCAAAGGTGAAAACATTTGTTTGATAATTTTTTGGCTCTAAATTGTTTTTCTTGAGGTACGTAAGGACGCAGATTCAATACTTTTTAGTAAACAAATAATTTTTCAATTTTCTTATCCCAGCAAGCTGGCACCCTGACTCTCCAAAACCCACTCGGTTCTTCATAACAATCAAGGAAAGTTAAATTATATTGCAATGAGTAGGTCTGTTCTTGCCCGATCCGGTATTTTCGCACTACTTTACTTGGCATTCTCAAGAGTAAAAACCTTTTCTATTATTTGACTATCAAGGAAAGCGAAAAGCTAACTCTCAAGGAAGATTGAAAAATATCTTCAAATGTTGTTTTTAAAGAAGTATGAATTGTTCCAAGAACATCTCTCTATAATGTTGAATAAACTTTAATTGAAAATTTGTTTCAAACATTAATTGCATTGTTATTTTGTTTGATATTCTGTAAGTACATTAGTAGTTTCTCTCCTTTATGGAACGGATAGACAAATGGATAGGGAAAGGGTGGGATTTAACATGCGAGAGTTCTCGCACGGGTACGCTAGTTTAACATTTATTTTGATACTGCTACGATTTATACTGAGCTCATCAATAATGTGATCTAGTTTTGCTATGTACAATAATTATAATTACGGTTCCGAAAATAGATCATGGGCTTCCTGTGGTCTTCGCGCGGTATGATGTTTTCTCAGATGACTTCCACATCTTCTGTACCGTCGTTAGAATATCCTCGTTGATGTCCCTTTTATCGTAATCTTGCCTAACGTCAAGATATGTTTGCAAAAGTTCCCGGAGTATTCTAAACTATTTTGTAATTTCATAAAAATCGTTAATTGCAATAAATTATTTCGCGAGCACGACTTGCCCTGTCTGTGTGCTTCGGTGCACCTACGTGCGACTATCTTCAATCCAACTTGATAACGATCATCTCCGTCTGCGGATCTATCCAAATATAAATTCCCTTCTAACACGGAGTATATTTTTATTTAAATTACATATTACAACCCAAATTGAAATGTCTTTGACTTCTTAATTCATGCAATACCTGTCATGTGATTATTACTTATACGTCACCCGCTTCCCTATAATTGAACTATTACCCCAATCTCAACTGAAAGAATACTCGTGCCGTTTCATTTGCTGAATCCTTTCTATTCGAAGACTAGAGAGAAAGAGTGATTATTTCAACGTATTCACAGAACCACGGTTTCCACTGCCCCCTTCACTTCTTCTGCATGTAATTTCCTCGCGGTCGTGTTCCCGTTCCTTCCCCAGATGAATAGTGTTATGTCATCAAGCGTGGAGTATAATAATTTGTTTATCGGTCGTCCTAACAACGAGTATTTCTTGGCTCTAAGCGTCCTATATGCATACATTTACATCATAACTGTAATGCTTGATGCCGTTTTTCTTGTTCCAAATAAAACAGGCATCACTATAATCCATCTATCACAATAATTTGTGTAATTTTTAAAGAATCAAAGGAAAACATTGGCTTTGGTGTGATTTTGTTGAATGAAACAAAAGGCTTTCGCGTAGTATTATTCAATACATTTAGTACATATGGTAAAAAAGGTTTAAAAAATGGTGCCGCTTTTTACAAAAATATATTTTAATATCGCCCGTGTTGAAATCCAAACTGCGCAAAAACTTTTCACATTTTCAATAAAGAAAGTTGATATTAATTAAAGAACTAATTGGGGAAAACGAAGTTGATTTCATGAAATACTTTCACTGTTAGTAATTCTTTGAAGATGATGAAGTGAAAAGCTAAAGAATAATCCCAAGTTAAAGACGTACGCTTAGTGCGCCCTCCCAGGTTCTCAGCCGCCGCCGCGTCTTCCTTGGCCGTGGTGAGTAGGCCGTGGCGCGCCTGCATATGCAGCTGTAGCACATCTATTTATTTATTTATTTAATCCTGCAGGAAAACGAAGATAATTTGCAAATTTCTATTTACCAACTGGAGCAAATTTTAAAGGAGTAGAATCTGATAGTATCAGTTAATAAATTCAAAGAAATGTCTTTTAAAGGAAAAGAATCGATAAGGAAAAAGATTGTGCTTCAAAATATGGTTTTATAACAAGTGACACGTTTTAACTACCTAGGGTGCGAAATTACATATGGAAGAGATAGGGATATCACCAGCAAGATCCATAAGTTTCAAGCAATATGTGGAACCATAAATAGAACATTTAAAAAGAAACCACGAAAAGAAACCCTGTTAAAATTTTATGATATAATGGCCCTCCCAGTTTTACTGTATGAATGTGAAACTTGGGTTCAAAAACAAGAAGATTGTAGGAGGCTTGAATCACCAGAAATGAGATTTCTGAGAGGAGTAAAGGGCTGTACATTAAGAGACCAAATAAGAAGTGTAAAAAGAAGAGAGGAACTAGGGCGGAAAGAAACAATACATGACAAAATTAAGAAGTACAGACAGCAATGGGCGACACATATTTGAAATATGCCGGAAGACAGACTTCCATTGCAAGCCCTGAATCATAAGCTGCGAGGAAAAAGAAACATTGGAAGGCCAAGAATGAGATGGAAAGACGCTGGAACAGGCAATATGCCTAATCCGTAAAGGAAGATGATGATGATTTATTTATTTATTTATTTGTTTGTCAAAAAAACAGTAAAAACTCTATATGACGTGTGGGGAAAGAGATTTACCTGCGCACATTTTCTTCAGGGCCAGAATTACAAAAAAAAAAATAGAAAACGAAAAAAAATTTAAAAATAATTATTTTAGAAAAAATAAAAATATTTGCAAAATGTTAGTTCCCGAGTTATAGAAAATGCGCACAATGAAGCTACATTTACTTCCAGAAGCAAAACAAGGGGCCGTCTCAGCATTTGCTCAATGGATCATCTGGCCGCACGATGCCCTGATGTTCGCGTTCATGGATGGTGCCGTTCACCAGCGCGTTGAAGAAGATGGTAGACTGCGTTCAGCAGGCGGAGGCCCGTTCTCTAGAAGTGAACAATAATCTCAAGCCTCAGTATACTCCGTTGTTGTCTTAACCTTCTTCTCATAAGGACTGGGGATGATTGAATTAAAAGATTATTAAATCTACTATACGATACAGTGATATAAATCTCCATATTCAGCAGGCTGATGGAATCTAGAGCAATTGGAGAACATTGAATTACGCAGTTTAACTGGTGGAAAAAGTATAGAACGGTTGTATTTATTCTTTGTTAAGATTAATTGTACTTATATAAGTATACGTAGTGTGTATATGTGGTGTCGATTGCAGCTTGAGATTTGAAAGTAACCTAGGACACTAAGGGCCAGTTGTACAAGCTGTCGTTTTAAAAAAGATCAGGGAATCTCCGTTCAGAATGTGAACTCAGTTTAGCCACACTTCAGTTGTTCATCAAACTTAATCGACAGTTCAGGTAAACGAAAGCTACACTTTCGGTAGAGGAAGTTGTCTACCCTGAACTAGCTGAAAACCGCGAACAATTGAAAAGCGATGAATTCGAAATACATACTCTTTGATTCAACTAGAGTCGTTTTGCTGTTATTTGTCTGCGTGGTTTAGTATTCGTTTCCTGTTTTCTCTCGAGAATATTTTTTTTTCTGCATTATAATGGATCAATATAAAAGAGCTCCGAATTTTTCCCAGAAGGAAGTTTTACTACTTCTGGAATTAGTAAAAAATCATTCGGCAATTCTAGAAGCCAGGAAAACAGACACCATAAGAAACAGGTACGTATCTGAAAACAGTAATGTTCAATTATATTTGTAATTGAAAGTCCTGAAAGGAAATAAGCCCGTTTATGCATCGGTTTACATAATGCTGGTTACTTACTTATTTTTCGTTATTATACTATTTTACTTCTAACAGGCAGAAGACCGCAGTCTGGAAGATACTCGCCGATGAATTTAAAGCGGCAATGGGTGAGATTGCAAGGACTGATGTTTGCCTTCGGGGCAAGTACGAGAATCTCAAGAAGAGGACCAAAACTAAGTATGCAGAGGCCAAGCTGCATGCCAAAGGCACTGGAGGTGGACCCCCAATGGCTCTGCAGTCTACATCTGTGGACTGTTCCATTATGGAAATTCTGGGAACCAGAGTAACTGGGAACAGTTCCCAATTTGATGATGATGCTGAGGATGCTGTAAACACTGGTGTGACAGAAGCAGATGCAACATTGATGCTTCTGAAGATGTGGAGGTTGAGGGCAGCACCGCTATGCGTATAGTGGAAGATGTGATTATCGAATTTCATGAGCATAACGGGGGACAAGGCTCATCAAATTTGAATGATGATTGGGATGTGCTAGGGCAACCCATTGCTTCCTCTAGTGGTACGAGTAGTGTTCGGGAGCATCTTGCTTCTACAAGTCAGTGTGGTGACTGGGCACATTATAACCCCACTGACTTACAGAAGCGGAAATCATCAGCTCTGGGGCAAAACAAACGTGCCAAAACTCAGGGCAGTGTCTGTCAATGGGCTGACACCAAATCCCAGCTTGCAGAAAATCGAAAAAATTTAGTGCTGAAGAACACGAAACTAAAATAAAAATAATGAAAGAGAGGGCCAAAAAGGAAATTGAAATAATTTATTCATTTATTTATTTATTTATTTATTTGTCAAAAAAACAGTAAAAACTGTATATGACGTGTGGGGAAAGAAATGGAAAGAGAGAGTGCAGTGAAAGTGAAGTTGTGGGAGAAAGAACATGAATTAAAAATGGAAATCATGCTTTTGGAAAAAGCAAAATTGCTACGTAACTTAAACAATTGAATGTATTGTTTTTTAATGTACAATAATTTAAAAAATTGAATTTTTTTTATTGAAGTTACAGTGTATCAAAATAACTCGCAAAAGCATTTCTTACATATGCAGTGGTTTCCCTCTCATTTTCAGTACCACGCTGTGTAAAATTAGTCAACTCTATTACATCATTAATATCGTCTGTTACATTAGGAATGCTCTCCTTCATTTGGCAAGCTATATTGTGCAGAATAGCAGTAGCTACTACTACACTTTCAATATTGCAGAATTTTAAATTTATGCCTGTAGCCAAGACAGGAAATCGCCTTTTCCACACTCCATAACTTCATTCCACACAATTGCGTGTCCTGATCAGTGATTCGTTGTACAATTGTTGTGCTCTTGTTGTTGGACGTGAAAAAGGTGTTAATAGGTAAGGTTTTAAGGCATATCCCTTGTCACCTACTAACACCAAATCCTGAAACTCCCTGCTTTCAAATCTTCTTCTGATTCGTGAATTAGCAAAAATTGTGGAGTCATGTGAACTCCCAGGCCACCTTGAAACAATGTTCAGTATTTTGAGGTCAGCATCACAAATAGTTTGTACATTTAAAGAGAAAAATTGTTTACTATTTCTATAAATTTCGGCTTCATCTCCCCCTGGAGACTTTATTCGAACATGAGTACAATCTATGCAACCAATGCACTTTGGAAATTTCGCAATATCGTAAAGTTTTTGTCTGACAATCATTAACTCTTCATCCTCTGGAACATATATGTACTCTTTTCTTAATTTAGCCAATTCTGTAGAAACATTGGTAATCATTCTACTGGCTGTGGATTTATGAACTCCTCCAAAGTCAGCAGCAACAGACACAAAACTTCAGTAGCATAGTATCTAAGCGTTATGAGGAGCTTTTGTTCAGGAGTTACAGCATGGTTTCTGCAAAATAAAAATTAAAAGAAATAGAAAAATAAGAATTTTCATTAATTTGTTCTAATGAGTTTTAAATGTGCCAACAAAATACATTTCTCTCTCAAAAATTATTCATAATAGGAAAGTAGAACAAGAACGGAGTAGTTATTTATTTCATTTATTAACAATAATAAACCAATTATTATTTATTTGGTTATATTGAAAGTTCTGGGACAATATTATTGATAAACGAAGTCTCAGATATTTCATTATAAAATAGTAATCTTCTTAAAAAAATAGACATAAAAAAATTTTGATGTTTTTGTTAACATTGTTTGTCCAAATTTTCAATAATTTTAATTATCACTATAATTGTATCTTCATTCAACCTAACTAGGTTTTAGACATACTTGATAGTTTTATTTGTTCATTCAGCATTTGCACCTATTTCAAAACAAATTTTCTTTTCTATTTTTAATCCAAATGAAAAAAAAATAGTTCCTAGAAACTTCCAATTTTTGCACACAATTTATCTCAAAATTATTTAATTTCGTGTGAGAAACAGTTAAAATTGAATGCGGCATATGTGAATAAGAAGCTAAAATAAGAATAAGTGAATTTGTGAGTAAGAATTAAAAGCTGAAAACTATACTAGTCGGAAAAGCAATCGCAGAGCTCAGAAATGTCTTTCGTTACACGAGGTAGCAAATCTCCATAATGTGTTGTACTTACCTATCAGTAGGTGAACATATTGAATGACGAATCTTCTCTAGTACATGTTTTACGCAGCTTTTGGATAAACGGAATCTATCAAAAAATTCGTTTTCTCTCCACATTTCGAAATGATTTGGACGAGGACGAAATATTTTTGGCTGTCTCGGAAACGCGTATCTGAAAACGAATTCTTCAAAATCCTCATCGTCGGTTAATCGTGCACTTTCCATATTAGCCATTTCGACACTACTTCCGAGCTACCACTTCAAGGTTATGTTTCCACGAGAATCGACAAAACGTAGTTTAAACTCTCAAGATCGCCAGTTCAGATTCGGCTCGAGTTTAAACGGCGTTCAGCAATTATCGTGAATTGTACAACCGGCCACTGGACTGAACTCCAGTTTAAACGGTGGATCACGTTTAAACTCTGATTGTACAACTGGTCGTAAGGCGGGTGTTGGGAGTTGGCGATAGCGTCTCTATCAACAAAGTTACCAAACTTTGTCAACGCCCCGGATATTTGTTGGCCAATATTGAAGCCCAGATAAGAAACCGTAGGGAAAAGGTCTCCCAGGCTCTTAAAAAGTCAACAATTGTTTAGAGCAGAGTCCTGCATAAATACACTTTGCCGCCATTATGGTATGTTGCTAACTCCAAGATATGCCGCCATAAAGCCTGAGCGACTTCATTAAATCTAATGATTTCGACAAAACCATAATTATTGATAAATGACTTCTGGGCATGGCAACTGATACGGTCAACTTCTACAATTTTTTAGTCCGTTAATGTAGGGATTTTTATGGAGGGATGGAGGGACAGACAGACGGACAGATGCATAGACAGACGGACGGACGGACAGAAGGACGGACAGACGGACAGAAGGACGGACACACGAACGGACAGACGGACGGACAGATAAACGGACGGACAGATAAACGGACGGACAGATAAACGGACGGACAGATTGAAGCTTTCGATAGTTTAGCCATAAATATAAACTTCAATAATATAATTCGCATTTGAAAATATTAGTTGTTGGCCCAATTTTTAAAGAAATATGAGCGTTATTGAGAAATATTAAAATTCCGATTTTCTCAAAAATGGCTCAATTTTTTCTGTACACATATTTGTACAGATAGAGATTTTGTCATATTATAACCACTTCTTTAGAAAAATAGGTATTGTAATGTTTCCTCCTCCTCTCTGTTATTTATATAATACTTTAAATTCGCCCCGAATTATGGACGCAATAATTTGGGTGGCTAGCTCATTAATGAGTCCACAGACATTCTCATTACGTTACCATACTTATTCTCGGGTTCTCTTTCTGGTACCGTGGGCTGAAAAATACCGCTTGTACAAGATTCCGGTTGGTAATTTTTAAATTTACGAGCAAATAAAAAAAGTGAAAAGAATGGTTTTATGAACTGTTCCTATTATGACAACAATGGTATGTCTCTGTAACAACGGTGACATGAAGTGTCGACCGCGTTCTTTATTTAATACTCTTTTTTCCAAAATTGTTTAATTTATTTTTTTCAAAAATTCAGATTTTAATCATGCCTTTTAGATGACCATCAACTAACTTGAAAAACAATTTCTTTAACCTTAAATTTAACTTAAATTTAAAGACATTCTTGGACCTTGATCAACGATATCTGTGACGAATCAAGTTCTTATTTCCTCACGATTATACTTCCCTGTTGACAGGCTGTACTGCACTCTTGACCGTCGTCTACTGCGACCATTCACCATAAGTTACCATTCTTATTTAGGCTGCTAAGTCCATCTCTGTTCCATCCACCCACAAAAATTACGTAATTTAAATATTCCGCAAATCGTTCGTGGTGCGTCTGAATATTTTCACTTCCAATCGCGTCACCCTAGCATCTCACTTCTGCCAACAACTTTAAGACCTATTGCTCGACCTACTGCTCACGATCCGCACCTTCCCGCAATCAAACCTCTTCCACCAATAATATTTATAAATCTACCTCTCTTTTGTTTTCATTCTTGATTTGTTCTCTCTAGATATTCAAACGTCCCTTGTTACTTGTCAAAAAAGTCAACGATTGTCATTTCTTTTTATAACAATGTCTCTGTATACGTGCATTGTTCTATTACAATATTAAATAATATAATTTGTCCTGTTCTTATACAAACACGTTACATAATGCCGCATCTTTATTAATTTCCTCGTCAATGTTTATTTATGAAGTACACGAACATGTCGGAATTGTTCTAATGTACTTCAGTACATGCACTCAATACACAAATTCAAGTATACATTTGTAGCGTTGTGGCGCGCTGAAACGGTGACTTCGATGATGATCGTAATGATGCACATACCTTTGCTCAAGATATCGTTTTTTTTAGACCCCAATTACGTATCTTGGATTAAAACTCGATACTAAACTAACGTGGGAACCACACATTACGTCAATAATACATAAAACGAATGTCAAGCTTTTAAAATTATACCCATTTTTGAAGAAAAATTCTCATCTTTCTTTAGACTCAGCTTTATGTATATTTAAATATATAATTCGCCCATCATTGACATATGCGTGTCCCATTCGGGGTGGTGCAGCGAAATTGCATATTCCAAAACTAGAGGCTATACAAAATAAATATCTTAGAAAAGCATTGAAAGCACCTTGGTTTATAAGAAACAATCAAATATTACACGAACTCGGTATTCTGTCTCTAAAATCCTGGATCCTTCATCTCTCAAATAAATTTTAACTTTTCAACTTGGAAAAACAGCTAACCCTTTCCCGCGAATCAAATCACGCTATTCAAAAGACCGTTTACATCCTCCATAGTTAACTTATTTCATGTAACTATTATTTACTGTAAAAAAAATTATATGTATTTTGTACTATTTATAACCACAGTTTATTGTGTTATAAGATCATTGTGTGTTCAAAATCAATAATACCTATACTTATCAGAAACATGTTAGAGGTTACTTTAGAAGTTTCTCCTCAAATTGTACTATGTTAATGTAAAAATTCACACACTTGAAAGACAAATTTTTGTCGAACAAGTATAAATAAATACATTAAAAAAAATAAAAGATATCGTTTTTCCCCGTTCATCAGCATACTGTCCCGTACTCCCTTAGAAGTCGTGCGACCTCCCTTTCCAATGGCGTTCCCCCTTTCATTCCCCCACCCCCTCTCCTACTCCTATCCCTCTCACAACCCCCAGGCTTCTAAAGCAGTCGTGTCCGTCCATACTACCTTAGAAGCAGGATCGGCCGTTCTAAGGGGTGAACCATGATGTCACTCTTGTGCCTCATATGTGTTTGAGTTGTATCTGTGCATAGTTTCATATTAACATTACAATGAGTTAGCATTCAAGGAGAGTCTGTTTGTCTTTTGTGGTTTGTACTTCCTTGTTTTAGTTTTAGTTCTTATTCCTTAAAATGTCAAAACCGGTAGATTTATTTGACATGTAGTAGTTTGTATATTTTTAATATTTACTATCATATCAACTTTTATACAACAAATCAATAGTTCTAAAATTGGTTAAGAAGCTCAGTCTTCTTTTTGCTAGGGTATTTTATTTCTGACATGTAACTGTTAAAATTTGTAATTTATCAAGGTTTCATCCTTTTGGCCTGAACGCGTAACAACGTTCGCCATAAATAAAAATTCAACATAAAGTTATTTAAGTTCTGAGTTCATATTTCTACATTTATTTATTTGTCAAAAAACAGTAAAAACTATATATGACGTGTGGGGAAAGAAATTTATCTTCGAAATCTATCTTTTTCTTGAGGGCCAGAATAATAATAAAAAAAATCAAAAATCTTCTTTGAGACTCACCTTGTCGGCCGCCTTCCTTACGATACAGTCCGGAAAAGTATGTAATAATTCCTTCTAGTGTGAGTACAGTTCTTGATCTTGTTTTGTAATATTAATTTGAACTATAACTTATTATTTCTCATGAAATATGTACAGGTTGATTTCCTTTTTGTTCTCCATTTTTAACTATTTCTAATGTGTATCTTTTTATAATTTTAGTTGTTGAAGTACATGTTTATTGGCCTGAAGATGAAGGTACAATCATCCTTCGAAACGTAGCCACAAGCATAAATTTTTAATGTAAAGTGTTTTATTGTTTTAATAAATTTGACTTTCCAAAATCTTTTGTTGGATCTCTCTGAACTGTTATATTATGAATAGTCTACAATAAAGTTACAAACTTTGCTACTAATAGTTTTGGATACAGGAGTGGAAAAAAAGGTTTCTCCATTTCACCGAAGTTCATTATTCTCGATGAGGTGGGAGGCAAACCGCTCTTGCTTCTACGATCACATGTCGTAGGCAAAAGGGGTAAATAGAGGTCTTGACACCTTACCTACACAAACCTGCACTATACTATCACAGATGTTGTGAAACCATTCACCTGGTCACTGCAAATTACGCAAACGCAAACCCAACTGGTTTCATAGCAAATTACGCAAACGGATAGCTCATCCTGGTGAAGCCACTGCCAAAATTCACGACTTCTTTCGTGCGTCGTAAAGGCTCCCAGTTCTGCAGCCAGCAGTCGCCCTTCGCTCAAACAGCATTCGTGCTGCTCGTCGCGACCTTGCCATTCCTGCGTTGCACTTATCCCCCTCCACGACTGCTGGGGGTGCAAAAACCGTGCTTCCCCTCGGGCTGTGGTGCGTGACCTCGAGTAGTTGGGTTCGACTCTCGAGCCGCGTACGTGGTACAACGCGTATAGAGCTGGATTTAGAGTCTCTCCAAAAATCGTGATGGGGATTACATTTTAATAGATAATTTAATTTTTATTTTCTTTCTATTTGCGTAGTATAGAGATAATAATGTAATGTTACGGGAAAAAGCGACTGTACTGAAGAACTTGCATTGTGGAACCGTGACAGAAAAAAAGTGAATAAATATTGTTCCAATATGAAATAAGATACGTACTTCAGTAACACTTTTTTGTAGTTCGAATCCACGTTTTGTGGGTTATTGAAACCCAAAAATTGATTTTCAGCAAAACGTCTTTCCGTCCGTCTGTGAACAACGCTAGCGGAGAAACCGTATTGATATCAATTTTAATTTAATCAAAGGGAAATATCAATTTTAAAGAAAGTTGTTATTTCCCTTCGGTCTAGATGTTCAATTTAAAACGGATAGTTTAATTTTTGAGGATACTTTTCATACTTGTAAATATGTTTAAAATTTTATCAAAAATGGCTCCTGAATTTTTGTTAATTTTTTCTCAAGGAAATTGTTTACAAAAATGGCGTATGCCTAATTTTTGTTGAATTTACTGAAGTTTTTGGAAGTTCAAATCGTAGTAAAATTTAATAGTAAAAGTAACAAAAAGTAAAATTTGCTGAATTTTGCAAAAGTTCAAAAATTTTTCGACTTCTTCCTACAACTACAATATTAAATGTAGATACTTTTCTCTTAATGAAATAGGTTCCACAAAGTTGTATTTTTACATAAAGTCATCTGCAATTTTTCAAAAGTCTCAGTGGTGTTCGTGAAATTTGACTTGAAATTTCAACCATTTTTTGAAAATATTTCTTCGAAAAAGGTTTTAATTCTTGTAATTTTTT
The DNA here is from genome assembly GCA_031308135.1 of Acheta domesticus. Classification (NCBI taxonomy): domain Eukaryota; kingdom Metazoa; phylum Arthropoda; class Insecta; order Orthoptera; family Gryllidae; genus Acheta; species Acheta domesticus. The sequence continues at coordinate 125,255,450 of JAHLJT010004567.1, read as the reverse complement.
AAAATAATGCATTCTGCATGCCGGAGCAGTACCATAACAAATAGGCCACGGACCGCGAGCAATCTTTCCTTCTTCATCTTTGATCTTTCCTCACACCTTACTTACACACACACACTCGCATGCACTACACCACTTGGCGGGAGACTAGTCGGGAGCTTAGAGCGTGTCCCGGCTGGGGCAGTGCCCCGGCCGTGGGAGATACCTGGTTGGGGAAACCCCCTTCAAGACGACGTAAGTCGACGCAGGATCTCGCCAGCCAACGAAGGAAAGATCACCTTCACCTTCCGCGATAAAACATGCATTATACTTATAGGGCAAACAACCTTAGCAGTTGACATGCCCGGAATCTCCAATCAATCAACCAATCAATCAATCAATCAATATAGATAGAAATTGCGATATAATTTGATTACATAAGAGTTTCTTATTCGAGAAATTTCGTACTGTTGTTGCACCAATACTGAATTTTGAAATAGATACTGTGAAATGCAAGATAGCATCAGTTTAAGATTAGTTTAACAGATTGAAACATATTAATGAAATTATTTTTGAATATTTTCTGATATTTTTCAGAAATAGGTGCCCCCATTAATGGGGACCCGTAAGCAAGTGCTTATTTTGCTTCTAGGTAAAATCTGTCATGAATGTGCCCTTACCACGAAAATCACACATTCTGATTCACTACTTTAAAATTCAGTAATATTAAAAAGTATTATTAAACAGCTACTAGATATCATTTTTAATACAAGAAACTTTAAAAAATATTAAATAATATTGCATTTCACAGTTTACTTCAACAAGTTATAAAACTCTAATATTTCTTCAACACACAGAACTTGAAAATTGAATATAAGAGAATATTGGAATACAGAATGTTTCACACTTATTGTCTCAGTAATATATGCATTACGTAATGTATTTTATTCGTTGTTGTGCAATTCACGTTATAAATACTTATAATGCTGGTTTATTCGCTGTCATAATACTTCAGGTTCAATTATGGTAGTTCATATCAACAGTTTTAAAACATTTTCAAGCACCACACACCGCAATGCTAAGACGGTAGTAGTTCTTTTCTTGCAGTGCTGCGCACCCTGTTTTTCAAAAACCATGTAACACTATGTTACCGCGGCTTGAGTTCGCACCAAAAGCCTCCTTTAATGTTCAAATTGAAGCCCGGTTCAAATTCCGCAGGGTATTTCGCCTTGGCGCTGGGGAGCAATACAAAATTGGCCAGGAGGTACACCAGCGCTATCTTCACTTCTATTAATCCGAAACGTTGACCTGGAATTAAGAAGCATACAGTATTAAGTACATGAAGATACCTTTTTCAAAAGAAATGATAATATTAAATCTCACTTTGTGTGTTATTAATAAATTGAAAGGTTGAGAAGCCAAGGAATGTACTTCCCTAATTGTTGAAGGGACTTGAATCCGTAGGATTTTCAACTCATTTCCTAGTTTTTTAAAAATGGAATTACCGAAAATACTATTCAGTGCAACCAACGGGTATTTATTTAAAAAATATGCAGTTTTATAATTAAAAAATATTTATTACAAATCTACATTTTACTTCCTGTTGGTATAGGTGCTTGTGTATTGTGTTAGTTTTAAACCAACACAATATTAGAAACCCTATTTCTAATAGACGTCTATAATAGCTGCCTCAACGCAATTTTGAGCCGCCTTTCGAGCCGATCGCCGCTAATGTTGGAAGGTTAACTGCTTGAAAAGTCTACGCTGATCTATAAATGGGCATACTAAGCCCCTGCCGACGCGCGTTCTCTGATTTTAAAATGTGCATTTCCTTTTCTTTAAGAATTCTAAACTTGCACAAGTTGTAATGTATTTCATCCTCAATAATGTTAATAATAACTAGACATCGGATGTTTAGGGAAATGCCTATTTTTTCTAGCGAACTTATTTAAAGGCTGATAATATATGTGCACGAATCATGATGACATATGACGAAGTTTTTTAATGCTTATTTTTGCTTATTTTAGCATAAATGCCTTTTTTGCACAAATGCCTTTTCTTTAGAATTATTGTACGTTTTTCCCTTTTATGTATTATTTTTATATACAATGCTAAGATTTTAGAAAATCAGCCATGGTCCAACCTGACAAATCATTACGAAGCCTTCAATTCACGTATTTGTATTTTGAAATAAGAGAGAATTCCAGAAAGTACACTGACATATTTTTCTTCATTTCCCTATTTCACAAATACTAGCCATACTCGGAGAAAATGGTCGTTTGACAATACACCGAGTGGAAATAAATGTTAATTCCCAGAAAGTTTGTGTTGCTAATTTTAGACTTCTAAAATATGTGCCAGACACATCAGTAGATGTTCAGAAATCCTTCCCTGTATTCAAACTGATTTTGTCTCCCAATCATTGCAGATTTGAAATTGCGATCTTTGAAAAGTTACTGGTAAAATATTGCAATGGAAACTATTAAGCATAAAATGTAGAAGAGTTGTAAATATGTGTGGAGTTTTACAAATAATTTTTAATTTTATTATAAATGTAATTTATAACAGTAATTTTTCTCCTTATTCTTGACATTTTAGGTGCCTAAAAGACTATTTTTTAGTGCCTAAACATCCGATGTCTAATAATAACAGTTCAGAGGTTGGATCATGAAACAATTTTTTATTTATTTTACGATCTATTTGGTATGATTCAAATGAAAAATATTAGCCCTTCAATAATATACTAAGGGAAGATGAGGGTTTTGTTCGATACATATGAGGTCACCGATGCCAAGCTGCATGAACGTAATTCCTTGCTGGACAGGGAATTACCACAACAAACACATTACCGAAGAAATATGTAGAAGTTTGTACATTAGTCTATAACCAACTGGGTTGTCCAACTGACGGACCGCGATGCCGTTTATTGTTGCCCTCGAAAGGTTATTAGACAAACGTGAAAGTGCCTTCCATCCACATCGGGCGAGAACATTGTCACCTAACGGTCGCGCCGAGTCGGGTCAACACCAACACCAAATAGGTTAAGTTAACGTTTAAGGATTTTTTTCTAGAAAATTCAAAAATTTAAATTTATAAAATTATAAAATTATAAAATTATAAAATTATAAAATTATAAAATTACAAAATTACAAAATTATAAAATTACAAAATTACAAAATTATAAAATTATAAAATTATAAAATTCAAAAATTCAAAAATTCAAAAATTCAAAAATTCAAAAATTCAAAAATTCAAAAATTCAAAAATTCAAAAATTCAAAAATTCAAAATCATCCCAATGTGATTCACTGCGTTATGCATAATACAGCCTGATATCACACGTGGGGGGGAATGGAATCCTCCCCCCGTTTCAGGGCAGCCGGCAAACTACCGAGATCAACAGCACGGGGAAGTCAGGTATGGAACGCCCGAGTAATGAAAATGTGGTCCTTTACCATATTGTAGATTTTAGTCGTGGCTCTCGAGGCCTTGTGAGTTGGACATCCCTGGTCTGCAAAGAGGCCCGCAGGCGCACAAGCAATCCCAAAAGCACGTTTGATTGTTCCATCGTGCGAAACAAGTGATTGGCGCGTTCTAGACAGTTCTTTTCGTGTCCCCGAAAAGGGCTGTGGATTAGGATTCTTACTCGTAAATCTAGATTTCGGGTGAGGAATTTGTGTTCACTGCTGTCGTCACAAAAAAAGAAGACGGACAAACTGAATGCCGTTTCAGAAATATTGACTTTCTAGCTTTTCGGCTGGCATTCTCGACACAAAATATTACATTCACATTTCGTGTAATAAAGGAAACAAGAAATCCTTTGTAACAGATTGATAACGCTGCCGAAACAAATTTCTGGGCGATTACAATCCGTAGCTCGCTTTGGGCTACCCGATGTTTTCTGAACAGCAGTAGTATGTGTGCTTGGGCACGCTTTTCATCTGCTATGTTTTGCTCGCGCTTAAACGGTGATTCAAATTAGATTCGCATCTATACACCATGTTAATATGTATTTCTGTTTCTTTGTAAATGCTTATCACTGTTGCAATGCTTACCTGCGCCCAGTTCAGGGCCTACAAAACGTTGAGTTCACATCATGCCCAGTTCAGATCAGATCGTGGTGTTTTGAGCATGAATTCCAGGACAAAGCTATTGTAGCGTATTGCACACGGTGTTGTTACGTATTGATTAGGGACGAGGGCCATGATGCACGCAGTTAATTGCAGGTAGTTAGGAACCGCTCATACGATCCGAGGACAGTCGACCAGAATTTGTTTGTTTGTACTTGGCGCGTCGGCTCGTGTATGGGCCATGGCCTACCAGCAGCGTCCCGGCCTCGCGGCCGTAGGGAGTACATGTGGTTAGCAAGAAGACATTCTCACGACGTATTCTGGTCTTCTCAACATGGGAAGTGAATTTTCTCATCGTCGCACGGAACATTGCTGGGAAAACCCACACTATAATCTTGCCCGACTGGGAATCGAAATCGGGATCGAGTCATGGAAAGCGAGCACGCTGACTATTGGACTAAACTGCCAGGGCATGTATACGGGTAGATATTTTAATTTATTATTAATTGTAAAAAATATTGCATATAGACCTGTGTAAATAGTTAAGCTCTGGTCTGTGATTACTAGTGAGATTCCTACGACGACGCCACACTAGTTCTATTAAACCAATGATTTTTTCAAAGTGCCGAATGCTCGCGCGGATTCGCCTAGCTTAATAGCGCTATTGTCCAGTGGCGTAGCGTGACTCGCACGTTTGGGGATGCTCAACAGTAACACACGAAATGTTACTATCAACTACTTCATCTAACAGGCGAACGTTACACAAGGCAGGTACACTGGAACTACTTCCACGATCTCGATTGCTTACGACTGTGTAGGTGCTTCCCACAAAATCCTCGCAGCAGCCAGGACAGCCGACGTCTTGAAAGCAAATTATACAATGGCTCAGCTTTAATTCTTACGCGCGAATGGCAATGAGATCACTTGTGAATTTATGTATTGCAGACTAAAATAATATGTAATTTATTTAAGGAATAATTCAATTTCTTGGATATTAATATAAGAAATAGTAGACAGGCACTATTTCTACAGTTTGTGCCCGTGACCAAGCGGGGACTCCTAAGTGAGTGAGTGAGAGAGAGAGAGAATTTACTGACCACCTGAAGTGTGCTGCGTTCTTGTGCACAAACGAGCAACTTGCTTATTAGCTTCTTTCCGCAGTGTATGCTAGAGTAAAGCGATCGGGTTTCTTGGGCCAGGGGTGAAGAGGGGAGAGGGGAACCTTGCCATCTGCGCATGTGTCATTGCTCGTCACAATCTCGCGGCAGACGCTAGAAGCATTTTGGCTTCCAAGCAATCCCAGGCCAGCTTCAACAACTCACCGAATTCAAGGGAAGTCACAGAAAATCAATTTAATCGAATCACCGAAGTCACAGGAAATCAATTTAAAATTAATACAAAACGTGTTTCGATCAACGGACCACTTGGTACGAAGATTATCAATACAGTATTTAGGGTTCTTTATTAATATTATATACGGTGATGCTCAGCATCTCAGCGTCCCCTGACGCTACGCCACTTCTATTGCCACTTACCGATGCAAATGCGGGGCCCCAGCCCAAAGGGCATGTAGGTGAAAGGCTTGATATTGTGCCTGTTGGCGTCGCTGAAGCGCTCGGGGTCGAACTTGTCCGGGTCGTGCCAGAAGTTGGGGTCGCGGTGCAGGCCGATGATGGGCACGTGGATGACTTGGCCCTTGGGGACGACGAGTGGCGCGGAGGAAGCGGTGGCGGGCAGCTGCACGTCGCGCACGCACTGGCGGTCCGTGCGGCCGGCGGGCGGGTACAGGCGCAGCACCTCTGCGAACGAGCATACTACGTTAATTCATAATCAAATTTATAATCTCTCGTTATATAATTTTTAGTATTACTCGTATTTCGTGAAATGATTTTATGATTGTTATTTGGACTTTTATTTTCTTCTATAAGTGACGTACAGAATAGTACATTATGAAAGATGATGTAATGATGGATATTAATACACAAGTGTATTAATACGAAACGAGTAAGGAACGAGCGAGTATCGTAAACTTCACACGCGTGCATTAATACCCATTACATCGAGTTTCGTACGGTACTTTTTCTACGACTTTTATAAGTTAAACTTTTACATTGAATAGTTTCGGGGCAGTAGATTCAGCCAAGGGCACCTAGCGGACAGCTATCCAAATCTACGCTCGCATACTGCCGCAGGTGGCTGTAGTTACCTGTCCGCCTGCTAGGGAGTGCTGTGCTAGTCAAATAGGATCGAAGTGAAATTATGATTCACTTTATTTTAAACAATATACCACGAAAAATACTAATAATAAAAGGAATTAAAACTATTGGGCATAATATAATATCAAATACAATTTTAATGTACACAATCGAACGAAACATTTGCTACAACGATTCTAAATGATTAATTGTCAATATTTGGTTTGTAAAATTCTCTGTGATTGGTCAAGAACCTGTATCATAATGAAAACTATATCGAAATGACTAACATTATGCAACTGATTGCAGCCATCAAATGACAGCATTATACAATGGGAGTAGAAAAATATTTTAAAGGTATCAACTCAAATATTACGAGATTATGCAATGCTGTAGTATTACTAAATATCTGTGAACCTCTGATCCTCTGTGGTTCGAGAGGAATCTACGTATAAGTGGGAAATTTTCCAAAAATCACTGATTGGGTTGAATTACTGTTTTCTTCACCGGTTGGGGCCGGGTTCAGATGCGGCCTCGAGATGCGGCCAGTATGATATCTACCCTACGCCCCCATTATTCTACTATACTCTGATATCTTTAACTGATGTGGACCGTACATTCAGGTTGTTTGTGCAATGCCTTACAAGGGTGACCTGCGAGTTTCTATTGACTTGGTCCGCTGCTATCGGAATAGGAAAGTGGTCACATGACCGTACATGACTGAGTCAACTGGGGTGGTATGTTCGTAATATGCTCTTCTTGTCAGCACCGGCCCCATATCGAATACTGGCGGGCATCCAGGCATACATTGAAAATTACGTTTTTTTCCAAATACACAAGCGCAGTTGTGCTTAGCTCACCGCTGACGACTGCGTCGAGGTACTTCATTCCCTGCACTGCCTCGTACGTAGGTTTCCCATCGGTTTTCTCCATTACTGCGGCAACCTCTTCATAAAGACGCTTCTGCTCGTCTTGATGGTGAGATAGAACGTAGCTGGACAGGCAGAGCGCTGAGGACACCGTGTCGAAGCCAGCGAAGAAGAAAAGAACGGCTTGTGCAGACACGTCCTCGTTCAAGAGCAATCCTGAAACAGAAATGAAAACGTTGTACGTAAGATGTACGTGTAATCAATACAGGAATGTTGCAAAATCGAATGGATTGGGATCGGGTTTGGTGACTCAGGGCAATTGATATCACTGCAGTGTTTCTCACAGGGAGGTCCTAGGGTTCGAGTTCTGACGGTGGCAGGATTTTCGACCCTAACTAGATAGATAGGTCGAATTCAGCCGCTGTCTGGAGGAGTATTATAGTGGCTGGCTGCTCCGTTCGGTAGTTTTAAGTGGTTTCTCCGATCAGTGACGGGCAATTTCACCGGCCAATGACGAAGCAGCACCAAACAAATGGACTATGGTGCGCGCGCGATATTTCCTTCCTCGTCCTTAGTTGCTGTTTCGGTGATGTAAAGGTTAGCGTACCCGACTGGTGCAACCAAGTTCTTGGGTTTAAATTCGATCAAAGCCGTGAAATTTTAAGGGCGAAAAAATCTTCTGGAACCTTGATATTATCCCGACAGAAGCGGTACCCCGCTGGTGGTAGGTACCTGTTTCAGGAAAACCCCGCTTACCGACGTGTAGGTCGGCGTCGGATCTCACGATCCAGCGGGGGAGAACACCACCACTTTCCGCGATAAAACATCATGCATCAAGCCCTACACTTTTGGGACTAATGACCAGCAGTTAAGGCGCTTGGAAACACGAAATAATTAATCAATAATGAATTGGAATGGAATTCGAACAGTCCATATTCGCGACGATTATGTTAAGAGTTGATACGTTTATCTGCTCGTGTTATGTGTGAAAAGCTTACACACGTGTACTCACACACATATGCATTGAGGTATGATGATAAAAACCACTTTATCGTCTTAGGAACGCCCGAAATAGATTTTAACGAAATCTTGGCCGCGAATGTTTGGACTGATTCTAATCTTCCACAAGATAGACATCGGGAGTGCCTACTTCAAGCGCAACGTGGAAAATAAATGAGTTGGAGGCTTTCCAAAGGCTTCTAACTTGCAGAATGTGAAGTTTATGACTTGTTGTGAGGCTTAGGACGTGATAATTTATTTTCTTTCCTTTTTATATTCAAAGAATAAGTTGTTGATGAACTATTTGTATGAAACAGGAGGTATGTAGAATATCGTGTGATCATTATGGAGTTATTTTTCTAATCAATACCAAAATTTTGTTATTTGAAAAACCTACCTTAGTCAGACTGAAGTAACTACACATATGAAATGTTGACCAACGAAATGCCTTTCTCGTTCCTTTGACTCTGATAAGATATAATTTTGTAGACACGCCAAACCCTATCTTATTTACTATCCAGAGATACTTTGGTTTGATCCTAAGATGAAGAAAACATTTCTGATTCTGGAAGTGGTTGTAAGTCAAAAATAGAAAAAACTTGTAGTTATGTCAGTCCGTCCATGATAATATAACAAAAACTTCCCGTAATGGTCACTGCTAGGTGTGGAAATAGTGAGTAGTTGGGTCTTTCGTAGGTGAATGCGGCCGGAGCATTGTGCTCGCCACGCAGCCTCCTCGTGCCGACAGCGGAGAGTAGGTGGAGCCCTTCTTTCACCTGCCCCTTGGGGCACATCGGCCTATATGCAATTGCACATACCTTCCTTTACCTTTAGCTGACTAATTATGGAAATAAATTAATTAAAATTTCAGCAAATTGAAACTGAACTTTGATATAATAAATCCATTTTTAAAGAGATATGCTAATCATCCATTGATTTCCACATCACGAATTTATAAGAGACCATGCATCCAATTAAGACTAACAAATTTAAGAAAACTACGAAGTGTTCTTAATGATTCCCAGTGCCCTTACCCTAATACGTCTAGATGAGGGAAGGCCAAACTACATTGCGACTATTTTATTAGTGTGCTGCGATCGTAGAAAACTGCTCGTCCGACGGGCAGCGAACGGAACAAGCCCTCCAGTCCACCCCGCAAGACAGCCCGGTTACCCTATATCAAAGGGGTCACGGACAAGATTGGTAGACTGCTGCGCAGGGCCGATATCCGCCCCGTGTTTCATGCGCGCAATAAAATCGGAGGGAGCCTGGTCCAGGTGAAGGACCGCCCGGACCCACTTCAAGACGCCGGCGTATATGAAATCCCATGTAGTTGTGGGCTTGTCTACATAGGCCAAACCGGGCGCACGGTAGAAGAGCGGATGCGGGAACACATGCGACATGACCGGCTACATAACATCCACAAGTCGGCCTTAGCCCAACACGCCGCCGAAACCGGTCACCTCGTCAATTACCACGAGACTCGCACTCTATCTATTGAAGACCGGTGGTGGCCTCGTGTGATCAAAGAGGCCTTGGAAATCTCCAGGAGGCCCGAAAACCTCAACAGAGACGATGGGCTCCGCCTTAGCAACACCTGGAGGCGGGTCGGCGCTCCCCGCCAATACGGTCGCGCCCCACGGAGACACACCCCCGCGGTCGGCCAATGACGTGGCTGCTTATTCGCCCGGTTTCTTTCGGCTTTTTCTCCCGTCTCCGACCACGCAGTTGCAATTTCCAGATGTCTATCCTGTTTTTTTTTCTATCCTCTTCCCTTTCCAACCACCCTCCCTCCCCCCACATTATCAGGTCTCCCAGTATCGCTCCATTCCCTCTCCGCCAATCGCGGGCCACCTGCCCTCCTCCCATTGGTCGCCGCTGCGACCTATCAGCTCCTGCATCCCGTCCTATATCTATGCGACACGCTAGCCTCTCGGCAGCAGTATAGCTCTGAAGAAGGCCACAGCAAGATGGCCGAAACGTCAGCGAAACCGACTGAGACGCGGCTCATCCTGGACAGCCAAGAACATGCTGCGGAAAAGAGATTTTAAAATCCTCCCGTCCGCAGCGTTCGCAAGGAAACTGAGCGCACCGTTCCCCGGCGAGTGAGAGACTATCGGCCGAGCAGTTTTCTACTAAAGTAGTAATAAAATAGTCCCACACTAATAAAATAGTCCCACTGTAGAAGGATCTGCCTGCTACTCACTGGTCTTCTTGGCGCCCACTTCCTCTGCCTCCGCCGCGTCCTGCTCCTCCGCCCTGAGCGTGCCCTCCTGCGCCTGCATGAGCAGCTGCAGCACGTCGGGCCGCTGGATGCCCCGCCGGCGGCGCAGGCCGATCGTCTCGTGCACGAGGGAGTCGAAGAAGCCCGCGGCCTTTGGGTCCAGCAGGCGCGCGCCGAACCACTGCAACCAACCGATGGCTGCACTACTTCCATTTGAAGTGCCGCTGGTTTATTTTACGCACGTTTAGGAAACGAAACTTGCTATGGAATGTGGATAGGAAAACAGTCAAGGGGACATTTTAGAAAACTGTGATCAAAGGATACAGACTGACGATAAAAGGGAAAGCTGTAATGTTAAATAATAATGAGGGAGGAAGGCAGGGAATCAAACAATTTAAAGGAAAGAAAGAGTTTTAAATGAAAAAAGAGGAAATAGGAAACAACAAAATTGTACAGTGCAAAGGGAAATATAAAGAAGCGATAAATAGTCGAAGTGAAATAGGCAGCTGGTTTAAATAATACAAATTTGAAAGAATTAAGAAAATAGTGGTGCTACAACAGCGCACACTTTCTCGCATTATTCGTATCTGCTGCACAATATTATTCTACATGAATTTGCAAAAGTGTTTCCAGACAAGAAATGTGTTTTGTCTTCGCGCTGAGATTTGATGAGAGGTTTTTAGAGTTAACACATCAGCCAGATCACCCATACACCATCAGTCGAACGGATAAATTCACTTTTCTCGAAGTCTACGAACATAGTGGCTTCTCGAAGATCGTTTCAACGATTTAGGAGCTAGCGTTGGCCACAGACGGAGAAACAGACAGACATTGTGCCCTCAATCGATTTTTCATTATCAAAGATCCACGAAAAGTGGAGTCTGGCGTGTCGTATAAAAATAAATAATTTACTACATTTAGGAACAAGATTTATCTACGTTTTTGTTACTGGGGCCCGTCAAGACGACCCATAATCGCTAATTTCTCCTGTGACATTACAGTGTTTTCCCTCTTCCCTACATACGTAGTAAGGTGAGAAAGTAAAAGGAAGATTGACAGAACTGAGGTAAATGTGTAAAGATGTGTATCAAGGATATAATTCATCGTTTAGTCAATCTAGAAATTACAAATAGATCGCAGATTACGACCATTGACTCACCTGAACGATTTTGGGAAACACCATATATCCAACCAAAATGAATGCTCTAAGTTTTGAGATGGAAGTAATTATTTTTCCCATTCGGTAAAATTCATTTTCAGGCTCCTTGAGGGAGTCGCAACTGATACCGAAAGCCGCTGTGGCGATGACATCGTTAGCCATACGGCTGAAGAGATCCTTCATATCGATAGGAAGAGGTAGACTCTTGCTTCCTGCACACCAATGTTTACTGGCTTAGATAATAACAAGAAAAATAAATCACATTTGTTTTTACTTCTATTTACATTATATTTTAAGAAATTCTTTGGAATCCATCCATTTCCAATTTGAAAAAAGTTCCAGAATATTAACCACATAGCAACTGTTACAATAATAATAATAAATGTTTCTAGACAATGAAAAATAATAGAATTTAGACGATAATCCTGCTAACAAAGATCGTCTTTGTCATACAACATAGTAAGTGAAATATTTTTTCTCTTAATTATCAGGAGTTATAAAGAAACACTGTAAGGTGCTGCTAATTTCATTCACACGGAAGAAAACATCAGTGCTCTTACCTTCATTACTATCCACATATTTTTTCCGTAAGTGCTCAGTCATCTGCTGCGCGCATTCAGAAATAAGCGAGAACATGGTTTTAATTTTGCTGGTTGTGAATGCGGGACTCAGGGTAGCTCGCATGTCTCTCCAGTCTTGGTCTGAAATGTGTTATTCCGCATTATTACATTATTTATCTTTTCCTTGTTATGGACTATTTACTGACTCACGAACAGCGATGTGACATATGATAACATAGAAGTGTAGTCAAATTCCACGAGTTGGAGATGAATCGATGTTTATTTCTTCTCGCAACCCAGAGAAAACAACCGGCGCCACATTCGCAAATTCTAACAGAACATGGTAAAATGATGTACACCACGAAAATGCAATGCAGTGAAAATGGGAAATGCTTGCCAGTAAGACGTGGCGCTAATAACGGAACTAATTTTGAGGTTCTTCGAGAAGCGTGGCCTCTGAAACTCCTTTCAGCGCGTGCATCAACTGAAAGAGATTCAGCGGCGTCTCAAACTCTCCCTAAGGCTTCTTTCGCGTCATATTTGTTTTACGAACTGGAAGTGTGAGCATCTCTTGCAATGCGTACGAGCAAAACTTTTTCTCCAATTTAGATTCAATGAAATACTTTCATTTTATATTAAGAGCCTATAATTTCTTGCGCTCAAATAACCGCCACGCCTTAGTGAACGCAAGTAAGTAATGCGGTATCACGGAATGAACTAATTGTCAGAAAAATACGCATCGTTTTTACAATGATTTCTTGCTAAAATTGTCTCCATTATTTCTAAGGTCTCTGCTATTTTATATGCTAATTCTGTGATGAACAATTCCGCAATTTTAGCGAACCGGAGTTTCAGAAATCACATTGCGCACGCTCACGTTTGCTAAAATCTCAGATTCGTTCGTCAAAAGGAAGACTGCAAATCGGGTCTTTATTTGTAACGACGTCGTGCAGAGCAAATCATTACACTCGCCTCAACAAAAGATTGGTGCCATTATGTAGGGTTGGGATACAAATTGTGCACTCTTTATGAATATGATTGCCTCTTTTAGTTCACCTACGAGGTGCAAGAAATTCTTTCTGAAAATGGGATCCGCGTTTCCGATTTTTCCGGTTTCCGATGATTTTTGTAAGGTCTCTTCTGATTTACACGCTCTCTTTACGTCGAACGATTCCGCACTTTAAGTAAATTCTGGGGTTGCAGAAAACACACTGGGCATTCTCGCACTCGCTAAAACCCCAGATTCATTCGTCGAAAGGAAATCTGGAAATCGGGAGATGATGGGGTGCAGGGGGATGTATTGATGGGGTGCAAAGCAAAGCATTGCTTTCGCCTCGAGGGAAGACTTGTACCATAAAGCAGGATTGCGACACAAGTGGTGCACACCGAATGAATATGAGTGTCTCTTTTAGCTCACCTTTGAGGTGGAAGAGATTCTTGCTGAAAATGGGATCCGCGTTACCGATTTGCACCGTGGGGTGGTTGGTGAACCTGTCGAACTCCTTGACAGCCACCGCCTTCAAGAGTTCTGGCTCTCGGATGAGCAGCACGGGCGATGTGAACTCGAAGATGCCGTAGACGCCGTGACCCGCGCTCTGCGCGTACTGGTCCTGCAGCATCTGGAAGAAGGGCCGGCCGCCCACGAAGGCGGCGCCCGTGTCGCCCAGGAAGGGCCATTTGGGCCTCGAGGAGGGCACGCCCTTGCGCCGGAAGTGGTCGTAGTTCCAGGTGCCGGCGATGTACAGCACCAGCAACAGCCCGCCCGCCAGCAACGCCCAGTCGGTCAGGGTGGCGCGGGACAGGATCGACGCCGCGGCTTCCCACATCCTGCGACGAGGGCGAATCGGAGTGATGAATAGAGACAGGATTTTTATGTAATTACATATATTTTGTATATTTGACTTTCCGGTCTCAAAATTGTAATTTTGGCGAATCGTCGCCCTATCACAATATCAGTTTTTGCAGTTACATATTTTTACATATTTACATATTTTGCAATTTTCAAAAAAATATATATTTTATTCTATAAATTTTCTTTAATTGTGTTACATGTTTTTATGAAAAGAAATATTTTTAAAAATCAGCAATTTTTCTTATGTGCTAGAGATTATTACTGGGCGCTGACCGCTCGTTGTACGCTGCACGAAGACGCGGTCGGATGTTCTCACAGTCTGGAGCGCCTGCTTCGGTATCGCAGTGGCGGAAAGTGGGCGTCAGTGACTGAGGTCATTTTCACCGTGACCTTTAACCTTTATTTCCAAGAAACTTTGTCAAACACCGACGTGAAACACGTCGTTGAGATTGCTGCACGCTGTTGAGGTACTACATATTTTTCGTATTACATATATGCCCGTTCATCACTGATGAATCACGTAAATTATTTCTGTAGTAAGGGCAACACTTCTGATGTCGTCCTACATACTTGCACGTCGACGGGGTGTGTGGATAAAGGCCAAGAGGCTGGGTTCCCTCACTGGGGAGCAATCCTCTCGGTATTACAAGCAAAGGGTGGGGCGCTAGCCGTAAGGATGTACGTTCCACGTATAAAAGTCCTCGTAGGGAATTGGAATCTCCTGCCCTCCTGCACTTACATTGCAAGCAAAAATATCTGCGATGAGAGGACGGATTGTGGGTTCCGTGTCCCTCCCCCCCAAAAAAACCAGCTCGAGTGGCCCCTGTTAACACTAGGACGCCCAGCCTTTCCCTAACCCCTCTAACGCCCAGAGGGGTCAATTTGACCCCTGACATATAAATTTAATATTATTCATTATTATTTTAAAAATTAAACTTATTTATTATATTTTAATGCTTTCACATTGTTTACTTATTAATTAAGTGTACAGAAATCTACATGAACAATGAAGGAAGTACAAATAACATAATCACATTATTTGAACAATACCTATTTATCTTATAAATAAGTGTCCATAGAAAACAAACATATGAAAGTAATTGACCAGTTTACTTAGTTTTAATTGAATATATCCATGAAAGTATTCATTTTTATATTGGTTCTGAGTAGTTCATCTTTTTACACAATTGACACATTTGTATTGAATTTTCTTTGTACATTTTCACCAAATCATTTTCTTACTTACAAAGCACTTACAGCTGGGTTTATTACATTTGCAAAATGTGAATATTTGACATTTCTTCCGTCGTGGTGTCATTTCCTCCTTGACGTCATTACCATTGCCTTCGTTATTATCCGTTGTCCTAGGATGTGAGTGACTCTTCATGTACTCAAATCGTACTTCTTCAGCAAGTTGCTGAAGAAATTCTTATTTTTCTCTCTTTTCTTCATTTTTTACCAGCAATGGACCTGAATAATACACATGCATTTCTTCCAGATAGGTCAAGAAGATTATAAAACGAGTATATAGGTCATTTTCTTGAAGAAGCCTTGACAGAATACTGCCTGGCCAATTTGTTCACTATGTCTACCCCAAATTTTGTCTTGTAAAAACCAACAGTTTCAGGAAATCTTTCCTGATTTGTATCGACAGCAGCAGTAGGATGGAGAGAACTCATTACCAGGACATTTTCTGCTTTTTTCCTTGATTAATCGTGAGGGAAAAATCATGTTTCAAAACTTTTGTTGAATGGTTTTTGGAGCCTTCACTGCAGATGGTATTTCCCTTCTTGCTCTATTCGCAGTTCTCATGATGGAGATTGACTTCGCATTGAATTTCTCGGCAGGATGGAGACAAGTGCAATAATTATATGTAGTGCCATTTCTGCCTTTAGAAAGAAATGAGACGCATCTCTACATAATCAGAAACTGTTTGGGACCTTGCATTATCCTTACCAAGATAAGAGAAACCATTGAGAACGTATTTGGTATCAACATCTACTACTAACCAAAATTTGTGCCCCTACTTCTCAGGTTTTGAAGCCATGAATTGTTACTATAGAGGTGTACTAGGTGTTAATACAATTATAGTTATAATAAATTGGCAGTAATAATTATAAAACATAATAGACTGTGAATTTTCATTTTCAACATCTGAAGAATCCATATCATTACTATTCGATGTTGCATCTACTACTTCTCTAGTTGTTTGCTGTAAAAACTCATCTGAGTCTTCAGAAAAAAATTCATCTCCATCAGAATTATCATCGAGAACACTTAGTAGCTCTGAAAGCAACTCTTCTTCACGTAATATCGTTTCCGATACATTTCCAGCTTCACCTCACAATGACATGTATGTAACTGAGTTTTCGAAGTGAATGACAAAATAACTTTTTTATGCCCATTGTTGTTCGTATTTGTGTTCATTGTTGTTGTTGTTTATTATGACCAATGCTATATTGTGATGTGAATAATGTAAAAAAGTTCATAGTTGACTCATATTAACTTCAATTATCATATTACCTTCAAGGGGTCAATATGATTCCCCTGGGCGTTAAAGGTAAAACCTTATATAACTCTAGTTTTATGATAGGAAAAGTGCGAATAATTTAAATAATGAATGTTCCTCCAAAATGAATAAAAGTCATAACAGCAAGTCTTCCATAAAGCGTCCTATGACAAGCAGATAAGATTTCAAAACAGAAAAGTGTCAGTTTGACCCCTCTGGGCGTTCTAGTGTTAAGGCGGCGGTTATAGATAGCTAGGTTGTGGGAAAGCTGTGAAGTTTGGGCCGAAGATCCGCAAGAACGTCTTCCTGAGATTTTCTCAACAAGGAAGATTCTGAAAACGACAAGTATTAAGTCTGTTAGAAAACTTGGCGGTAAAATCTGATTTCAAACTTGATAATTTTAGGAAGATATTACGTGCTATCTGTTCTGGAAGCTTTTACATTCGTTCAACGCCATTGTAAATTTTCGCCAACTGAGCCGCCTCTGATCTACTTGCATAAGGAAAGCATATTGTTATGGAAATTTAATGAGCATCGTGCGTCCGTAAATACGAGCATCGTGGTATGCGCGAATATCTTGTGTTTCTGCACGACGCGATCCGCTACGCAGCATATGTGACTGTTTAGTCGTAACAGTGCTGCTAGTGGCATCTTCGCTTGAAAAGCCGCCAGCTTCCACCGAACAGCGGTGATACCAACTTGATCCTAGTGAACAATACTCCATGGTTCACCGGGCTGGCAAAGTGCTGCTCTCTGTTTGCCAAATTTTGAAGTAATTCGAGCGTGTATATCCTTAGACAAATTTATTTTTTCTCTGCAATGCAGTCGGCAATTTCGAGGGAAAATTAAGTAATCTCCAACGCGGGACATTTGAAATGTACGCCATTTGCTGTTAAATTCATCCCAAAGGATTATTATATTAAAATTTATTAAAAATTATTACATTAAAAGGACAATTATATTAAAGGAATATATTTATTTATATTGGAGATTAGATGCCAAATTTGAATTAATTTGGCTGCGTATGTGTAAACAGCCCTTAATTGGGGTTCTGACTTCGTCGTGTCTATACGAGGAATTTTGTAACTTTGAAGATAATCAAAAAGCGACTAAGTTCAAGCATTGAACTCGAACATAGTTCTTAAAATGTAAATTTGATCTTTGAGTCTGTTAAACTATATCGTTTGCGCCTTTTAAAGACCCTCTCCCTTTGATCAGTTCTTTTCTACTTACGTAGATCTGAAGTTATAAGTATTCACTGATGTTCTATTCGTATCTAGAATGACATAAAGGGCAATGTTTTTCACTTGCTGCCCCATGGAAAATTGTGCAATTGTTTGCGAAATCTAAAAAAACTAATTTTAAGTAATTAATTTTAGTTTGTTATAGTTATCTTTATGAAGCCGTTTAGCAATAAAAAACAAATTTCGGTTTATCCGCAAAGGTTCTCCGCGGACGGACAAACGGACGAACGAATAGGAGGGAAAATTATGTACTTTTTTGGTATCAAGGATTCACAAAACGATTTTTGGAAGAATCACGGTTCGACGATTTTTCAAAAAATCACTATTTTCCTGCAGTATTACAATCTTTTCTCTATAGTTTGAAATACTTTTTTTCTACGTATGTTGTACAGCGAAAGTAATAAATTAAATCATGTTAGTCATTTGTGCAATTTCGCTCGCTCCATTTGGGGCTACACTTGACAAGCGCTCAGCAATGTGCCTTTTATACATACGTAAAACTTAGAGACCACAACAGAGGATGTGAAACCTGGTGCTAGAAATATTCGTTATTATAAAGAAATGAGAAAATGCGGCGTAAACCTTGTTTCCTAATGTATTATGTATTATTGTAAAAACGTAATCGTTACACTTGGAAGGACTATTAAGTATCGTTCCCGTCTACACCTTTTATCAGCTGAACTTATCTGATGGCGATAAACAGACGTCAGAGATTAAGAATGTCAAGTTTTTACTCAAAATTCGTCATTGGATCGTAGTTTTATGAGTACTGCACAAAATTAAAAGCTATTGTTTCTATCGCCGAAACTAATCACTAGGGAAAGGATTTTAAATCGCAAATTATGGTCGTAAGAGGGGGGAAAGTTTCTGAAAATGCCAAAAGGTCCAAAAGATGGTGCTGCTGAAACAACTGTCTTAAGGTTTAAACCAGTTACATGAACTCAGTTTCTAGAATATACGTATTATTTTGCAACAAATGTTTTTATAGAGTCCGTAAGAGGTGATTCAAAGTACTTTATCCACGGTAGTAGATAGAAAGCTGTTGAACAATTGCGAGTGCTGACTGAACTTAGTTTTCCCGCGTAGTAGAATGTACTTCGCAGGCGCGTCAAACTTGCGTCCGCACGAACACTTGCCCGCGGGGAACCTCGGTGCTCTTGCTCAGACACTCCTCTCCTTTCCCCTCCAAATCCACAAGCGGGGCCAGTGCTCTTTTAGTACTGACAGCGACACGATGGCAAGGGTAAACATTTTCCTCAGGTCACAGACACGTGGATTTTTGCACACCCATTTAAATGCCCTGATTTGCCTGGGCCATTTAAATGCCCTGATTTGCCTTACCATACTTTAAATACAGTGCGAAAAACACTGTTGAAATTTAAATTTGACGTTACAGGTGCAGATTATCCATTGTTGCCGGGATATAAATTACTGATGGTTTACGTAAAATATATTTTAATTTTTAATATTGTAGACTTCTGATTAAATGAGATTTTAAAAATCTGTTCAGGAAGAGAAAAAATACACTTTTTCCGCTTTAAAAACTTCGAAAAGGCGGAAGAAAAGGTTTTGAAGCTTAAAAAAGAGGAAAAAGGTGGCAAAATGTAGTAATCACCCGAAAAGGTGGAAAAAAGTGAAGCAAATTGTGTTTATTTCTCATTAGTTCATCCCCCAAATACATATATTAAACCATCTATATGAAAATAGCTACGTTTTGAAAAGGTGCCGCTCCTTAAAATAATTTTCCTACCAATCATTACCTCCGACTTCATTCGCAATTAATTATTGCACCACCATATTAAAACAGCATTGAGAAGACAATATTCTCTTTAAATTACAAGGCGTCCAATTTGCATCAGCGCGTCTCTCAATTGTCTTGTGGTATATTGAAACATGTATTTCGTACCGTTCAAACATCTCAAACTTGTATTTGGATCTTTACAAAGAGTACATTAAATTACATTTATGAACCCTTTTAAAAAAAGGTCTGAAAATATAATGGGAACTTTTCAAAGTATACTCCAAAAGATTCCGCTGAAACTCGCCGATTTCGTTTTTAATTATACTCGTACTACGAAGTTTCAAGCAATACTTGAGTCGAGAAGGTCCCTTCGATTATTGTTTGAAGAATGGTGTTATTTTGACAAATCTCTTTGAAATCCGACTTTTAAAATACTAAATCTACCCTATTTATTCCTTTATACATCAAAAGCTCACATTTTTGGAATAGACGATTTTTTTATATATCTACTTTGTTCTTTACTTATCTATTTATTCACATTTACAATTATATATCTTTTTATACAATTTTACATCTTATACATATACAATTTATACATGTACAATACTTATCCACAACTTATACATATACAATTTTATATCTTACTGTATCATTTATTATACACTTACCTACCTGAAGGGTATTAGGGTCGAAGCACAATCTTTACATTAATATCCAATGATTTTCAACGAGTGTGTTTGTATGTATACTTTATACTCCATTTATGCACTTAGCACCAAGGCATCAGAACGTTCCAGATCACGTTGCGGTTTCGGTTTCAGTCAATAAAATGATTGCATTTATGTGAGCTTTGGGTTTTGAATAAGAAACGTTTCGGTTTCTCATTCACTTTTAAAACAATTTCAGGTGTTTTCGTATATTTTCCGAGATTTTCATTAAATAATTTCAAAATCATTTAAATTGCTTTGATAGGTGCTTCTATAGATTTATAATGGAGATTTCTTACCTGTTCAGGGCAAATCACTGAAAAATTTAAAATAAATAATAAATCTTCTGCGATATTTTAATACTCGTAGCAATATCATTGCCTCTGCAGCAATGTTGACTGTTATGTTCCTAAATTTGAGTTCCGCCGATGGGAATGATTACGACTCTAGCTACCAAATCAGTCACTGCCTGGAAGAGAATTCCAGCGACCAGCTGCTCTGCTCGGTGGTTTACTGTGGTCCCGCCGGTAGTACCATGGGTAGTACCGGCGGTAGTACCATTCAGTACCATGGGAATGCAGGGATTTCCTAATGAAAGGGACCGCGCACGATTTCTCCTTCCGCATTCTTGTCCCTTCCTTTCCCCTCAATATACACTTGCTACGCTTTACGTCACTACCACACATGTAAAATCAATCGTCTGGGCGGTAACTCTCTGGAGGAGAAACCTGGAGCGAGAAATCCCACAGGCGGACATGTGGGTTGGCGCCGGATCTCTCGTTCCAGCGAGGAAGAAACACCGCATTTATACTTCGGTTTTTCTTTCTTGGCGCGTGGGGGTGTGTGATCAAAATGGAATATCTCACGGTATTTCGCGTCGTTCTCAGTTGTGCCGCTAGGAGTCGCATAATCGCCAGCACTGCTCGATACAGTCACGATCATGCGACTCCTAGCGGCGCAACCGAGAACGACGCGAAATACCGCGAGATATTGCATTTTGAAGACACACCCCCACGCGCCAAGAAAGAAAAACAGAAGTACAATAACCTTTGGCGAGCCACAATAAATGGCACCATGGGCAGCCATTTGGACAACCCTGGTTTAGTCCATTGTAATTTCGACTCACCTGTCATGCAACGCGCAGTGAGCAGACTAGCGACGTGCGTCGGGCCGCTTTGCGTCCTTCCGGTGAGTGCACTCCGCACAGCTGGGCGGCGCTTTATATACGAAACGCTGATAGGGAAACCCGTCCTTATTTGGCCTTGGCGTCGCCTCGTATCGTCAAGTGCTTCATGGCACGGACGCTCCCGGTTGTAGCCCGCCCGGCTGCGAGGTGAAGCTTCAAGCCCGTTATGGTTGGTAATGAAAGGGAAGAACCAATGGCATAACTTCTATTTGGCGCGAAATGCAAACTCACCTTTAAACATTCTTCAGTAAAGGACATACCTTTTTTGTTCTCCGCAGAGCTGCCATCATAACGAAAACTACTTTTAATGAGCATTTGGGCAATGTACGTATTACGCACAGTTGCGACATAACTACTCGTCCTGATCCGGCCTACCCTTTGTCGCATTGTATATTGAAAGCATTCACATGGATTGTTTCATTACCTGTTCATCTCTTCGGATGATTTTTTTCCTTCATACTCCCGTCGCACAAAGATGTGCGCGAAAACAAATGTTATTCCTTTTGATCTTCTGCCGCCGTTTTATGCTTGAAAATACCCAGTGCAGTATGTTATCTAACCAAACATTTATGATACAGCGTAGAATCAATAGATCGTAAATAAGAAAACTATTAAATGAGGGACTCTTAGTTATAACATTTCTCCCAGTGAAGTCACTGTAACTCAAATATTTTCTCCATATGGACCTCTCTACCCATCTCACAGGAGCTACATAGAGTTTAACTGATTCATGCAATTTTCTTCGCTATTTTATCGTTTAATTTATTCCTTCTCCGTATTTCATTCTTTCTTTTATGTCGGATGAATTTGGAGAACTGTACACAGACATTACTGTAGTTGTTACACAATTTTGAGAGGAGATGGGTACTTGGAATACTTTCTGATAATATTATTTGTCAAATCTATGTGCTATCCGACGTTTGAAATGTTTCCTTTACCCTATTGTTTCCTTCAAACCTCAGATTTTCACTTTGTTCTTCAATTATCTAGTCATTAACATTAACCATTCTATAAGCTATACCTTTAATTTTACACTTAGTTTCTCGAGGTCATTTTCACATCTTTACGTATCACAGTGTTCATTTTTTGTACAACGTTGCTGAGAACAGGTTTATAATATTGCAGTGAATTGCACAACTTTTTTATGAAAGTTGCGCAATGTGGCTTTGTGTGGGTTCCAACTCACACAAACGGACGGACGGACGTTTTCCTTTCAATTGGGTTTTCGGTATCAAGGACCTAGAAAACAGGGTTTCTGGCTACACCACGTGTTAGGGGATTTTTGTTTCTTAATTTAGCAACTGGTTTTATCGACTTATTCGTTCTCACGGCCCGGCAATTGATTTTTTTCCGCCGAAGTTTGGCCATTTTTTTCGCGCAGCATTACATAACTTTCCCTATACTACGTTTATCACTCCGTGTATACGTACGTATACAGGAAAGTAAAAAGGGAAAGATAATTCGAAAATGACTCCTCATAAACATTCAGGAGGATCCCCCAAAAGAATGGACTTCGCTCTCTTTTACGGAAGAAAAATTGATGCCTGTGCACTTGGTTGAATTGTTTTATGGCAATGAAGTTTTAAATATAATAGTACAGATTATTAATTTATATACCAGTCATAAGAATGACTTTTGTGTTGAATTCACTATTGCAGAAATAATTTTCTTGAAAATTAATTTTCACGTGTCCGATAATCCACATTTATCAAGTTCAGATAAATTTGCTGAAGTTTGCTCTTTATGGAAAACGCCAAACGAGCAGTGGCTTCGTGATTTTACAAACGAAAAAAAATGTATTTTGAGGAAGCGGTATTATCTTATTATGGAAAGGAGGACACCAAACAGCACATTATGGTAAAACCCATCCGTTTTACAAGGCGAATTACTACGTGTTACTTCCAGAAATATACACGTTCTCCATTAGGACGATCATCTCTAGATCCTTGTACAAGAGTGTGCTTAATGATGTGAGATATGATGAGCTCAATCATTTAATTGTGGATCATAACAAGCAGTCTAGATGTAGGCATTATAAGAAAAACACACAGAAAATGCAGGACGTTCTACATTCCTCTACATGCAGAATCATTTAAAATATTTCACAGAATATAATTTAAAATATCATTTTTATTATTTTTAAGCTATTTATCTTCATAAAACAATAAATAACACAATTAAAAATTATATATAGTTTTTAAAAACATGCTACCCATTCGATCCCACTGTTCCATTTTTGGAACATGCAATTTTTCGTAAACAACTATTGATAAAGTCCCAGTTACTCTCACAATATTCTCCTCAGACCTATTTTATGTTTTTAATATATAAACAAATTCAAAAAGTTACAAATAAATAATTTGGGATTAAATGGGTTAATTTAAATCACATGTAAGAAAGTATAAAAGATTACCAAAATAATGATACTTTATTGCTTTCTTAATAGTCTATTCATTACTGGTGAAAAAACACAGTTCCATATAAAAAAATCAAAATTTCTCAAAAACTAAAATTTTACAAGCAATATCTCTACAGTGTATTATTTCATCAAGACCGTTCATTGTTGAGTTGATGTCGACGTACTGAACCGTTCAGAAGTTACGGACTAGTTCGATACAGTGGACCGTTTAGATGTTTAGAAGTTGGTAAGACAATCGGGATATTGTGTCTATAGTTCTGAATATGCTTATTCAAGATATTTTATATATAAAATATATGGCAATTTTTCCTCTTCAATATAAATCTCTAGATACAAGAAGACTTCTATCTAGAGTTCATTGTTGTACACAATGTACGAAAAGCAACATATCTTTGGATCCTCTCTCAAAAATCGCCGATTTCCAACTGCTAGTTCTGTATTTCAAACTCCATACTCTAATACCGCCATTGTAATTCTAATCGCCGATGTTCGAAATACCTTCTTATTTCGTGTTGGTGCAATTAAATACATTTTCGGCCACAGCAGGCGCACTACATGGTGAAAAGGGAAGTGAACTCCGAATGAGTGAGGCTGTCCAGGGAAAACGCTAGTCCACATTACATTCCGATTTGGATTATCCACCATTAATAAATAATATTACACACGCTTTCGTAAACAAGAAAAAGTTGCCAATAAGCAATAACTGTTAGTAAAATTAATGCACTTGATGATAAAAGACATTCTCGGGATGGCAATCGCTCTTGCACGTTTGTGAGGGAAGTATAACTATATCACTTCGCTGGCTTCGGATCTCGAGATTTTTTCGGGCATAGCCGAAGGTCAGAGTGTTTCGATATCTGAAGAGGCACGAGGATTAAATATTCCTAGCCGCAACCCACGCCATGGATGTACAACTTTCGTAATTAGGGAATTGCTTCACAAGTTGAATTGTAAGGGCACTGTCAGGTTCAACTACATCTATTGTCAATCAGTAAAATAAACCAAAATTACAGATTTATTTGGAAGAACATGCAATATAGTATGTTTTGTAAAAACAAATGAGGAAAGGTATTAAAAATTCGACCAACATGGCAATTGGCAGTTGTCCAGTTTGCATAAATACCGCAAGATCAAACATACACCAAAAAAATACTTCAAAACGTTCAAAACCAGTTTCTCCGAACCAGTTTCATTTAACACAAAAGCACCATGGTTTATTTTCAACTTACAACTACACAATGAATTCCAACTGTGACTTACCTCAAATGACCAGAAAACTTTCCCCTCTTTCGGGAGGGATGGGGGAGGTGGCCTTTACCCTCCCCGCAAGGAAGTCGGCGCACCAACGATTAGGTTTGATACTACTTGCTTTGAACTTTTGACTTGATGTGTTTTCGCTTGTATGCTGACGAGATTCCCTCCCTTTCTAGTTTTCAATTAGGAGTATTTCAGAAATACGTACGCAATCATAGCTTCTACTAATACTTCTTTGAAACAATTAGAAGTACATATTAATACTTCACCGATTTAAACAACCTCTATAAAATCCTCTTCAATATGTAACTTGCCTAGTCACAGAAAGATAATTTCTCTAAATTTTGAGTAAAATCTCGTAGTGTTTAATGGCTGATAATATAGCTAAAATATTTTTATAAATGTTTTCTTAATATAGAAAATGTTTCTAGAAGTTCTTCTTTTAGCTATTTCTTTTCGTTTTGTAATTGTATTATCAATTATCTCCAACAACAGTGCTTTAAATTGTATGTAAGCTCAAAAAACAGAAGGTTCCGTTATTCTATGTGAAATATTAATATCATGTGGATTTCTCAAAATGGCACTTATTCTAACTTTCGAGAACAGAAATTGTAAAGGAACTAAAAATACATTTACTCGTACATACCAATACAATTTTGTGTAGCTTCTTGAAATCATATTAATGATTATTCCTCAGTTTTTTAACGAGTAGAACTTTTAACGAGTTGTACTATTAGTGTTCTAGTAATACTGAGAACAAGTTTTAGAAGTTCACTATATTGCTTTTTCTCAATTTTATATTAATTTCATTAAACAGAATAATTTGAGATTTTCTAATCCCTCGCATAAAGTTTGAATCCTGTGCGCAGAAAAGCATATACCTCTTTAAATTAATTATTCCCAAAATTGTTATAAAAACTACTAAGATGCAACATCGGCAAGAAATGTGAAATAGAATGTTACGAAAATTTTATTTGAATTATACTGTTTTATTTAGAACACGAAAGTTTTGAATAATTTTCTTAGGTCAATAAAAAGTCTGTGCTTATGTGTACGTTATTTTAATCTTCAAGTAGATGTACTTGCAGATGAATGTAGGCCGGCGCCAGATCTCGCCAAGCAGCTGGAGCAGATCATAGCTAGATCCGGCAATACATGCAGTACACTTACGGGAATAAAGGCCTTAGCAGACGGCACGACCGAAATCACGAATCAATGAATCAATTATGGACTTTGAGAGAAACTTAAACCGAAACTCACTAATAAGATTGAATAAGGTATCTAACATGTTGGGAGTGAATTACTTACTATCAATCTCAAATTAGAACGAAGTCTAAATGTCGATTTAAATAGATACTATAAACGCTTTAATTTATAGTAATAACATAGGCACACAAAATAAACTAGTGGTGCTACAGAATGGCACAGACTTTTCCATATTAGTTTTCTATTTCCTTTGATTTCGGCTAACCATTCGGACTTGACACATAATGCCATCTATAGCGCCCAAACAACTTTTTTTAAACATTTTCTTAATCCAGTTGCTAAATTTAAAAAAATCCTCTAACACGTGATGTAGCAAGAATCCCTGGTTTGTCGTCCTTTTTATCGTAAACTATTGAAAGCAAAACGTATATCCGTCCGTCCATCAGTCTGTGAACAACACTAGCGCCTAAACCAAGTACGATTTCTTCCAAAATGAATGTTCCCCGGTCGCTCTGGTTCCACTCGAGGCTCCGCGATTTTGAAAACCTTTTTTTTTAAATGTGGGGGTAGTTTACAGGAAGTGAAATACACTTATAATGGTAGCATAGGTCCGATTTTCACGGTTAACTCTGAATTTTCGAAAATTGTAAAATTTTGAATTATGTTCGGCGTCTTCTTACAATACAAAATTAAAGATAGATATTTTTCCTCCAAATAAATTTTGTTCTCCAAAGTGAGTTCTTTCATTAACGTTCTGTACATTTTTTTGAAAGTTTAGTAGTTTTCGCGCAAAATTGCACAATATTGCAATATTGCGCGAAATGTGTGCAATTTTAAAAAATTACAAAACAATATTCTCAAAAAAGGATACAAATTTTTTTCTTTAAACATTTGGTAAGAATATTGCTTAATGAACCCTATGAGATGACATAAACGCCATATTGCTCTATTCTTTTGTTTTTGCAAAAATTACTAAAATGTAATATTTTGATTTGTCTCCTACGTCGTTAATATTTACACTAGCGGCGATTTGTTGACATATTAATTAATACACATGCTTTAAATAATGCCAAGTAAAGTTTCTCGAGAACTCAACCGTTTTCTGTAAAAACAAGCTCAAAATTCCATATTTTCAGGAATGCTCAAAAGCCATTTAATTAAAAATTTCTCCACACTTTTTCTTCAAACTTTTGGAACGGATAGTGCTAATTGCGCACTTTAATATGATGGAAAATTCAATTTCGGGTATTTTTATTTTTGCAAAAATTACATCAATGTAATTTTTTTGAAAGATCTCTCACATCATTAATATGCACATTTCCGGCAATTTGTAAACACTATTGTGTTTGTAAGGTAACGCGCTTCAAATGTCTTTAAATGAAGTGATTCGAAAACAAAAATTTTCTGTTGAAAAGAGCTTCAAATTTCGAATTTGTAGTAGCGCGTCAACGCCATTTTCTTTAAAACGGAACCAATTTTTTCCAAGAAAATTGCAATTGAGGACGAGGTTTTACTGTTCTTTAATATTCTAAAATTAATATTTGCGTTTTATCATTAAGAAACAGAAAAATTAATAAAATGTTTAAAAAAATGTACTTTGATGATAGATGGCAGCTGACACGAGTATGTGGCAATTCCGAATATCTAGCTCAGACCCAAGGAAATAGAAAACTAATACGGAAAAGTCTGTGCCATTCTCTAGCACCACTAGTTTTATTTTACATGCGTGTTTTATAAATATATATTGGTTAACATTTTGAAATGAGAAATTACTGAGATAAATGCTTTGGGAAGGAGAACTTACTAATTGTAAGTCAATCTAGTTTAGTGGGAACTGAGAGACGAATATTAAGAGGCCGTGTGTTAAACTATTCCTTTAGTTAACGCATGGTGTGAGGTTCTGGAAGAGGGTCAAGTGGACTATTTCACGCCACTGACAGAACACGTCGCCATCAGACAATTAATTTGTTTTGATACACTGAAAATGATGGTGATAATAATTAAGAAAAAAACATGTGCAGAAGGAGAGACGTAAGTTCATCAGTTGATTACAAAAAAATGTTTTATTCTAGTCTAACAAGAATAAGTCCAAAAAAAGCAAAGTATTCAGAGCGTATATACACACTTTAATCAAAAGAAAAATCTTTTATCCTTCGTACGGTGGCGGATTTCTTCATTTTTACGTTTCGGCGGTTTTCTTCATTTTTACGTTCTCACCCTATTTACTTAAACTCTTTAACCTAACAGTATAGAATTATTACTTTATATTATTATTATTATACTAGAGGTATACCCGCTCATTAAATGAGCGGTTTCTTTTTTCTCCATTCGGGAAGAGATCAGGTAAAGAAAAGAAACTTGCAAAATTAAGCATCTCTTTTTCAGATGAAGGATTGAAAGGTTCAGATGAAGCAATGAAAAAAATGTCTTTGCAATTCAATGACAATATATTTATCATATAGTTTTTAAACAATTTCTTGATATATTAGATAGTCTCAATTTATATGAGTGATTAAAATTTTACGTGTAAAGAATTTGTTACAATACACCATACATATATGGTAATGAATAAACGTGAATCATTATTATTTTTCCACTACAAGAAAGTGATTGTATACATTGTTAAAACGTAACTTCATGCAATTATGAATACATTCCATATGAAACCACTTTTTAAATCCATTCAGTTTAAAATATGAATAAATGTACTATAAAAATTCTATTTCAGTTTACCGGTACATGATACGTTGCACATCAAAGTGGAAAACGTTGTAACCAACGCAAGTATTGAAATTTATATTGATACAATAACACATCTATTGTCTAAGCTCTCAGGACTGTCTATCCTCTAAAATATAGTATCCCCAAAACAATATTTTTCCTCTTAATTTCATAAAATTAAATCAAACTTGAGACAATTGCAGGTCATAAACTTTTTTAGCTCTTCAATGTACAATGTAGTTCTTAGGGGGGATACATTGTGTAGTTCCATGGCGATATTGAAATCTGTTTAAATCATTCCCTCTTTATTGTAATGTATGTATTGCATTGCATTAATATTAAGACAGATTATCTGAAGTGGCACAGAAACAACTCAATTTCAAGCTGGAAAAATGTTTGTTTCCTCTAGAGAAGAAAGAGCCTATGCTGGTATTGTAAGTGAAATGTTAACTAATATTCCTCAGAATGCATGAAGATGCAAGATATTACATAAACATTACTCAATTATTTAACTATTCACAATTACTGTTCTACACCTCATATTTTATTATTTTCGGAGAACTCTTAAGAATATAATGGAATTCAACACCATACAGAATTATTTTGCACCTAAAAAGTTATAAGGGATGCTAAATATTTTGTTTATTTTGTTTTTGATAAAATTTTGATGTAAGAATCTACAACATATTGTTGGAACAGTCTTCCAGAATTGGGCAAAGGGCTGAAACCACCTCATATTGCTAAGCGATAAGAATAGTTCTGCAACTGAGTAACAACATTACAAACCGAAGTTGTATGGACAGAATCAAGACTCATCCAAAGCTTCCACAATAATTCTCTACGTACAAAAAGTAATGGATAAGAAATGGGATCAGTATCGGAGTCGAGAGCAGATATTATTTTTATTCGATGACCAAATACTTCAGAATGAATTGTGAAAGAAATATTGTTGAAGGGACCTTCATCGTCACTTAGAAATACAGAAGCAATTTCTACAGTTGTAGATAGATCGTAATGTCTTTTATCAAAAGTATTCCGCAGAAAAAATGAGATGGTAAATAGGAACAGAATTAGAACAGGTTTGTTTCACATCAACTTTATGTTGAAACAATTGAGCATACGGATTGACATTGAGAAGCCTGTGCATCAATAATATCATTAAATCTGCTTCGCATTCGTTATTACTACCTTGATTTATTTTGAACTGTACAGAATTGTCCGAGTCTCGAATAAAGATAGACTTGCATGCTTAAAAGGATTGTCATTATTGAGATGTACAGTTATCACTGAATGGTATATATGCCCTTGAATGCGTAACAGTACGGCCTATGGTTTTTAAATGTTAAAAGATTTGCTTGCACAGAGACAAATGCTAGAACATTAGTATAACTTCTAATATTACTCAAGTAATGTTTTGATCTTTCATCATTTTTTGTAATTAATTTTCCTAGGAGTTCAGGAACCTCAATAGAGGAAACAATATCAGATTTTAT
Organism: Acheta domesticus; assembly: GCA_031308135.1. Taxonomy (NCBI): domain Eukaryota; kingdom Metazoa; phylum Arthropoda; class Insecta; order Orthoptera; family Gryllidae; genus Acheta; species Acheta domesticus. The sequence goes on along the minus strand of JAHLJT010004567.1, from coordinate 125,225,067 downwards.
TTTGCTTGGCTTAATAAATCCGCCTTGTGCTTTTTCGGAGGCAAAATGTCTCTAGTTTAAGTACTCAAAAAATACAGACATTTCTTCAAAATAAACTTTCTGGACATCTTTATCGTTTTGGAGCATCATGTTCTATGTTTGGAGCATCATGTCTCTTCCTGTTCACACTACGGTTTGGCTGTACTATGTACACTTCTTTGTAGACTGCTACATTTGCTTCCCCTGATCCTCTGACAACATTAACTTGGCGTGGAGGACTGTTTCTGTTGTTTTGATCATTCTTCCTTTATTACCTTAGCTTTCCAAAGTCAAACGCCTCTTACATGCCATTGTAGCTACAAATTACAAATCAAAACAATTCAGTTATGTCCTAACAATAATCTTGTGTCAAATGTTACTGTAGCAATGATGATATATTATACTGTATCACAACACACAATTTTATATCATTTCATTCATTAATTAACGCGTACTTTTGAACTTCCAAATTTCAAAGCTCCACAAACAGCCACACATAAATAATTAGTCAGTGACCTTGCAAGTCGCTGAAAAATAATTCATCAACATCAATATACAAATTCTACAAATGATACTACATTGTAGATAGAATATATCTACAAATGATCTACCATAATAATTCAGTTGTATATTAACAAAGTATTGAGATGTACAGTTATTACTAACAATATTACAGCATTGTGATATTTTTAAATTTATTAGTAATTTTCAGTATTGATCAGAATAAATATTAAAAGAAATACACTTACGGATAAAGTAAATTACTATTTTTCTTTTCTTTAAAAATGTAATGCTGAAAAAAGTTAAACTGTATTCCCACACAAATAATTTGTCAGTGGTCTAGCACTTTGCTGAAAATGATTCATCAATATCAGTACACAAATACATGCCAATCTATCTACAAATTACACATCACAACAATTCAGTTCTATAGTAAGACTATTGGATATAACGTTATTGCAGCACTGACATGTTTTGGTTAAGTTTGGTAGATGAAACCAATTCACATGGACAACAGCTGAAAATGTTAATGTAATAAAGATCAATAAAACCAATCAATCAAGAAAAAAGTATTGCAATAAATGCACATAATCAACAGAATAAATCAAGGGGGAAAATAGTGCAAAAAGCACATTTATGGATACAGTAAGTTACTTTTTATCTTTATAAAAAAGGAATGAAACACAGTTACTCCTTTGAATAAATTATTTACATTAGTTTGGTTTCGTAGTTGAAACAAATTTACTTGTACAAATACAACTGAAGAAATTAGGTTATGTTAGGTTTGGTTAGGCGCGAACGTAACACATAAAACCCATAACACATAAAATCACATTTGTATTAATACGTACCGTTCCTACCTATTTTGGATTCACAAATTTCAAAGCTTACTGCCACGATCGGATGGATTTTTCGTGGCTTTTGCAAGCTGCTGAAAAATATTCAGCAACTGCAATGTTTTAAAACATGAAAAAGTAAATGGTTAAGTATAATGTGAAACTGCTAATACCAAACATAAAATTCTAACTGAATTCATTCGTACATACTTTGAATTCACGAAGTATTGAAGCATGCTGCCACGGTACAAGAAGTTTTCGTTCCAATGTGCAACGTCGTATTTGCTTCATGCCGAATAATGCTACTACTCTCTGGCCGGGCCGGCCATACTTTCTCATGCCGCTGTTCCCGTCGATTCAAGAATCGATTCTGAAGAGAATCAATGATCACCATCGAATCGCACTTATTGCCCGTCTGCTCATTATATTGCAAATATTTATTGTTATAGTAAAAGAATTTAAAAAGTTATTTCCAGGTCCGACACAATGAAAAAATAGCTTCAAGAAAAATGCTTCCCGAGCGAAATCGGTCGCGTAATTTATCCGTAGTAGTTCTAAATCGAAACTTACACTAATAATACATATATACACCTTAAAAGCCTTACACTAATAATATATATGATTGAAGTTAGAAATGAGCTTGAACAGGAAGGGGAGGGTGGTGTAGGATGAGAGATTGCCGGGAATTCGCTCTGCTCACCATTGATTTCCCTTTCTTCGAATGATGGGAATCAAACCTCGCCCTCGTGGAAGATGAGCAACCTGATCGCTTCCTGAACCTGAGGTTGCGCTGCTTTCTGAAAAATTAGTCGGTAGTGGAAATTTACATCTGTAACGTCAAAGCATTGCTTTGGCGGAACGCACACGTCGTGCGACCGAAGAGGGGGAGGGGTCTGGTCCTCTGGTGCTGGGCTGGTGGCGGCCGGGAGCGTGGCTTGGAACGCGGGTGTCAGCTAGCGCAAGGGGATGATGTGTGATGATAGCCTCGGCCGGCAGCAGGCGGGCGGAGACAGTCAGCGGGTCGACTGCGTGTGAGATTTGGCACGTGATTCCTCGCAAGTGAGGCTAGCGAAGAAATCTGTGGGAATTCGAGTTTCAGACGAATCACAGTGCGGATGCACATTGTCACCCGTGAGGGGTTAATCGCGAGCCGCGCCTCGGAAGACGGGGCTTTGGCCTCGGGACGAGAGGCCAGCGGCAGCGCTTAGCTGTGGCGCGCTGGGGTACACTGTGTCAGGCTCGTAACCGCTCTCTGGCGAACAGCATCCCTCTGTTCTGGTAGAACGCGATACAGAGTTTTAAAAGTACTCGCTATCGCTACAAGAAAGCGTGTAGGAAGGCACTGCTTCAGAAATTAAATGCTCGAACGATGCAGCCAATCAGAAATTTACTTGGCAGAGCGCTGCAAATTATCGAGATGGAAGCAAACTTCCGCCCATTTTGTGAGTGACATGCACCAAGAACGGTCGTGTTACTGAAAGACGGACGGCAGACGAAAGACGACGGAGCACGCCTTTCGCAGAAAAACTCCATAAGAGGTAATTATTACAAATTATGTAGTGCGAGGTAATTATTACAAATGTAGTACAAATTATTCAGATGAAAATTAATAACGGATTCAGATTGTAATAATGTTGAAAATATGCATTAATGAATATGAAATGTGGAAAATAATTTCCCGAGAAGAATGTATATGCCAGGAGGCATGCTTTCATTACGATGGGTAAACCGTAACTAATAAAGTTAAGTTTTTACCACAGTTTCTTTTTTAATTTGTGGTTTGTCTTCACAATGAAATCAAAATGACACACATCGACGCAAGAGACTGGTTGTTCGTCGGACACGGAGCAGACGACGGTACCTCGAGGTCACGCTAGGCGACGGACTCCTACGGGTTTATGTATAGCGGTGTCCAGCGGCACGACAGCTGATCGCAGTCCGCTGACCTTGAGCGACGAGGGGACGGCCACGCTGTACAAGACACGCGGATCCAAGCGTCCAGTGATATGGGTTATTTCACGTAAGATATGATCCAATATACCAACCTCCCGGAAATCACCCGCCATACTTACTGCATTGGCTTAGGGACTTTTGATTAGAATAAAAGTTGGAGGAAGTGGGTGCCAACCCTAACTTAAATACCCCACGTAATGGAAGCATTGCGGTCAGGGACTTTTCCTTGGCTGGTGACTGGCATGCGTGCGTACAATTTAAGTTTGTGCCAACCATAGAGGAGAGATATACTAAAGTGCGCACCGAGCTGCGCAGAAGGCCCGGCCGGGTATCAACATCTCTCGCGCCAGTGTCACGTGACTGTGGGACAGCTAGGTGGCATCTACAAGAACACCCGTCTCACATTAAATGATTTATTTTTATACGTGCTTAAGATGTTTCATTCCAACGTTATTTTCTCATTTATTAATCAACCCTAAAAATGTTGCTTATAGCAGAAAAGTGATCTTAAGTTTTTCTGCTCTATTTGCTCAAGTACATGAAAATTCCGATTTTTTCCAACTTGACACGTTCAACCGCATACTCCAGTAAACCTGTTTTACAAGTACAATTACATAGGACTATAAATAAAAAATATTTGTAAAATAAATTAACTCCATGGGATACATTAATCCAAATTTCTATTACTTAATGTTAGACATTCTACTATTGAAGATTCACATCAGTGTCATTTATAATAGCAAGTTATCAAAATGTTATTTCAAGGAATTATAGAGGGAAAAAAGGCTTCTACCTTTGATTTATATTTTGATTTATTTAGTCAAAAACAGTAAAATCTGTATGTGATATATGGGGGAAAAGTTCCACCTGCACTCATTTTCTTGAGCTTCAAAAGCTCTTCCCAATATTTTAACTATAACATTAGACATTTTCCCTCCCGGGTTATATAAAACCTTTTTGCATCGATAAACAAACTGCATGTTTTATTTTTTTCTTTGTATTACTAACAATAGTAACATGCCACTGGCTTTACTCCTACCACTACTAGCAAGTAAGCTCAAGAAAACGTGGGCGTAGTGAAGCTACATTTATATCCAAAAGCAAAACAAGGGGACATCTCAGCATTTGATCAATGGATTGGGAAAACTGGAAAAATGGAACGAAATGGGGTCTTTGACCTGGAAGCTGAAGTGCATATTTTTCAAAGAATTTACTAATAAAAATCAACTACAATCATACAAATTACTAACACTAACATACTATAAACACAACTTACACCAGTAAATACACATAGGATTAATGCCCTCTAAATAAAATAATTTTGTTGTTAACTGATCCATACTATTTTTTGGTAAATTTGGATGTGCTCTCTTCCTACATGTTTTAATCTTATGTCAATATATTTAAACAATATTGCCTTTATTAAATACATCCTATGATTCATTATGGCTTCTTGACCAATAATATGATATGTTAAATTACTAAAAACAGAACTATTCACAAATTCTCTCAGACATTTATTTACAATTGTACTACATGCTGCCTTTTTAAAAATGTCACCTCCCCTGAAGTATTCTTACTTCTACCTCTGCTCTTTTGCAGATTTTTATAACATCTTCAGAAGGGTATTTCATCTTTCCTCTGAATGAAGGAATATGATCCTTCATCAGTCCGGTAAAGAACTAGCTTACAGTCCATATAAGCAAGAGACTTTTGCAACTTTGTAACTAAAAATCTTCCAATATAAGTTACAATGTCTACAACATAGGGAGACAATCTAGTTTCAAGATTGTGTACTGATGGCAAGTGCATATGGTCAGTTGGTACCTCACTGCCCAGTTCAGGATCATTTACTTGTGGCACACTTGCATACTGACGTGAACTGACATTTAACACAGTTGTTTCATCCTGTGGAACACAATTTGCAAAGTAAAATTGTTATTGCACTTCTTGAAAAGAAAAATAATTTTGGATCGTAAGCAGTGAACAAATATCCACACCATCCCAAAATAATTACGCTGTAGCACCACAAACAGCACGAAAAACTACATACAGCACCGTACAGCACGAGCTGCCGGTGTCCCAAAGTCACGTGACTTACGACCACCTCATGTTGAAACCTGCGCAGTAGGCTCACGCGCACTAGTTGTATCTCTCCTCTATGGTGCCAACTCCTCGTGTAGCGGCAAAAAAATTGCATTGAGAGCCTACGCGAGCGAGCCCGACCCCGTATTTCTTATTTAAAAGCTATTACATTGCGTTTCCAATGCGCGATTTGTTTCCGAGGGTAACTTATATTGTAAATTTTGCGTGGCACTATCATCAGTGCCTTGTAATACGAGAAACAACTCTCCAGTTACGCACAAAATGAGCGTCTTAACGAGTGGATAAAATTCTTATGAAAGGAAAAAATTCTGGAAAAGAAAACTTCCTGATAGCAGCGTCTTAGCGAAAGTAGCGAAAATTGTGAGAGGTAAGCTATTAATGTCAAAATATTATTGAATTCTTATTGCATGTAATAAGAATTAGACCATGATAACATGTCTGTTGTCATAGTAATTTTTTCTTACTATGTTACAGAGACATTATACAACGGTGGCTATTTTTTCATAACATATGAAAAGAAAAGGAATTACAAAAATCTGTTACCATGTCACGTCAGAAATGTGGAAAAATTCAATGGAAGAAGGTTATGCAGAATTGTTGATATTGCAGAAACTTAACCTTAAACACTTGACACCTTGTAGCAGCTACTCACAATCAAATTAAAAGTACATGTTGGTCCCCAGTGATTTTTAGAATGTAAGTGTCGAAACTACTGGATTGGGAATTTAAGACAATTTTTTTAAATTAAAAAATTCTCTCATTTTTCAGTCAGTTGTTCCTAACAACTTTATTTTGTTTAGTTCAAGAACATATGAAGTGCAAACAAAGTGAACAAGCAAAGTGAAATCAATGAATAAGCAATAAGGTTTACTGTGATATTGATACACTTGCGACAAATATGTAAATATTAAGGTCTATATGCATTAAGTTCTCATTGTAATTTCATTATCGTATCACTATTAAACATATCATTAAGCTCTCTAAGCATGTACTTCAATATTGCAGATATGTCCAAATATAAAAAGTCTTGCCTCAAAGCAACAAGGAAAAAACTTATTAAGAGTACAAATTAATTTAATTTAAAATTAATTTATTTCAACATTACTCATATTATTGTCAGCCGTTCCTGTGAGTGCTTCAGTTTTTCTGTTCAGATGAAATACGGTTGCTTAGTGAATTAAGTGAATATGCTTTTAATGAGTTAACATGTGAGTGAAACATATATTACATTACTACTTGTTTCAGATATGCAAGTATGGCCTTCTGAACTTTGACATGGGAGTCACTAATATTTAATGTTTATGATCGATGTGCTATGTTATTTGGTGGAAATTAAATTTCTTTTTTTTATCTGTGCTTACATCTTGTTCAATTGTACATAATGGTCCAGGGTGTTGAATCCATTGTATATATATTTTTCTGGATATACCAGAATTCCATTCTGATGTAGGCGGTTGCTTACTGAATTAAATGAATATACTTTTAACGAGGTAACATGTGAGTGAAGCATGTATCACATTACTACAAGTTTCAGATATGCAATTATGGCCTTCTGAACTTTGACCTGGGAGTCACTAATATTAAATGTTTATGACCGATATGCTATGTTATTTGGTGGCAATTAAATTGCAAAGAAATAATTTAGTAATTTCTAAATTAAGTCCTTTGATCATTTTGTTTGAAATAGAATCATTTCCTGAAGCTTTGTGAATATTCAAATTTTGTGAAGGGACCAAGTAATGTGGAAAAGAGAAAAAAACTCAATTTCTGCATTACAAGTTTAATCTCATTTGATTGTTGAAAATTGATGTAGGGAGATTCTGATGTAGACTGTTGTTTAATATTGGATTAGGAGAATAACATTTTGTTAACATTGGGGTTATTTGTGCAATATAATTTTGAAATTGTTCTAATTCATATTGGTTTACACGTACTTTCATAGTTCATGATAACTTAATAATTTTTTTGGAGGAGTTTGTTGCCAAAAAGTCTTAGATTATGTTTGAATTTAATAAGATTTAAGTAATATGTAGGGAGATACAGTATGAATGGGAAGGTTTAATGTGTGTGTTTGAATGTGTAATGTGTAAGCATCTAGAAATGTTTTAATTAATGTTTCTGTTTCTTTATAATTTTTTAAGTAATATCTATTTATTGTTTTTTTGGGATATTAAAATTTGAATTTATGTAAATTTGTTACATATTCATGTTTATACAAATGTTATGAAGGCCATATTTCATCTTTAATAGTGAAGAATTAAAACATTTTAAAAAGAAGATGATCAAAATCAAATTCAGAAAGTGAAGATTGAAAGCATTGTAGATTTACATTTTTTGTAATAATTGAACTTAAAATATTTGGTATTATAATATTGTGATTAGAGTAGTAAGTTGGTTTGTAGGGATTACATATGACTAAATTATTTTGAATGATATATTTGTTGCAAATGAATATCTTGGGGATTTGATGAGTTGCATCTCTAAGACGTGTTTTTGCTTTTGAAATCTTCTTTAGAAGATACACTTAGAAGAGTATCACTGGGTTGAAAGATTGAAAAATTGGATTATAAATTTGAGAAGGAATGGGTGTGTTTGGGGGTTTACAAATTGAATATAGAAAGTAAGTAGTGTTACTTAATTTAATTTGTAAAGCTATAATTATGAAATTTAGATATAGACAAAAATATTTGTTGATGAAATATAGAATTCATTATTATTATTATTGCTACACCACAGAAGCATGGTCAGAAATTGTATCATTTCTATAAATGTTATAATATTTTAAGAAGTTTTTCTCCTTGGGTTAGATGTGTTTTACAAATACATCCCATGCCAATATTAAGAAAGAACTGGGATGAAAAAGATTTCATTGTCATTTTAGACCATTTGAATTCCATTTTATTAGTGTAATAGTATTTGTATTAATAGACATTAAAAAGTGGAGGAATGATGTTTTGTAATAAAGTCAGAATTTGTGGGATAATTGTAGAAATAATTTCTTGAACTATGTTAGAAATTAAAGATGTATAATTTGAAGAAGAAGAGTTTTGTTTTAATGTATCAGAGTAAGATAATATAGATTATGTGTCATTGTGTGTTGGAGATGTCGTAGTATATTTGTATTTGAAAAGAGATTTTAAATAGAATTGGTATGTTGAAAGGTTTGTGAGAACGAGAATGCAAATTTTTATTTATTAATGTACATTTTCCCAAACTTTCTTTTGTGTTTTTTCCTTTGAAGAACATTATTGGTTGAATGTTACTATTTTCTCAAATATTGTTGTTATAGTAAAAAAAATGCCTTTTTACTGAATTTATCGTGAACTAAACGTTAGATACTGCAGTATACATTAGATGCAGAATCTAATGTTCAATTCAATAAAAATTTAGTAAAAAGGCATTTTTTCTTTGTTCCAGAATTGCAGTATTTAAAGGAATTTTTTTCATTTTATAAAATTGGAATTATTTCTATATTATCACTATTGCGAAATTCAATACCTCCATTATTTTGTCTCGTGTTTCTGTATACATGCTAGAAATTGGCCCTCAGCCGTTATAATGATTATTAAGATGTGTTTCAAGTAATTTATAGAGTCAACGAAATTGCTGGATGTTTACTTTTAATAAAAATTTTTAGAAAATCCAATTTAGGATTAACTAAATATTTTATTTAATTTGTTTTATATATGGTAATGTTATAATGGTAGCATACTTATTTCTTTGTTTTCCCTGGTGTTCTCCAATCGCGTAAGATAAATACTAGAATGAAATATATGTTTGTAAGCCCAGGGGCAATTAGGAACTAAAATTCTTGTAAAAATTCAATGATAAAAGTTAATTTGAAGATAAATGCTGTGGACCATTGTTTAATGACTGCCCTTGCAATTTGTTATTAAAATCTAACCCACCTGTTGTGCATAAATTATTCTTTTACTAAACCATTAAGTTAAATGAATTCAGATATCCGGTTCACTAAATTTCAAACATTTGTCATTTCTGCACAATGAATACGTTCATTCTTTTGATAAGTTCTCATCACAGTCAGGTGTTAATGTTATGTGTATAAAATCATTATGATACAGAAATTTCGAGTCAGTGAAGTATAATTTTATTTCATTACACTGCATATTGCTTCAAAATTAAAGCTATTTTGAGCCTTGCATTTAATTTCATCTTTATTCCATAAATCCTTTGATTATGGCATTTATATTAGTTTTTATTATAAATGAGATTCTACTATTTCGTATATTCTTCAGTTTAAACAAGATTATGAAAACTGTGAAGATTTTATTTCCATATGAAAATTATAAATAAAATTCTTACCATATGCTTGTTGCGATTTATAAGTCAAAAAACATAAATAAAATGATTTCAGCAAATCTGCCTTTCTGAAGGACACTACGTGCATTTAAACACGCCGCGTCGGTATCTTTTGCGTTTCATTTCGATGAGGTTGGCAGTGCCGAAACTCCGCCATGTTGAATTTTTAGGGTCTTTTCTTACGTGGAGAGACCCATATTCGTGAGTTAAAACGTTCTGCTGAGACATGTTTCGTGTTTCCCCCCATAGAAAACTAACGACCACTTTGTCAGTGTTGTGGCGCTTATAAAACTGACCATTTGGTAACATAAGATCAAAATTTCTGTATCAATTTTATTTCAAGATTTTACTGTCAAATTAGAATGCAGATAGGTTCCAATGGCAAATCTCCATATTATTCTAAAACAAACATTCTATAGAATAAAATGGGTTAAAGTAGGGTATTTTAGAATGGGTAATTTAAAAAGGGTTGAAAAGTCCGGGGAGAAAACGTCGAAACTTCGAAAATATGCTCTTAAGACAATTCTAAGCATATTTTGTCTAATAAACTACGTGGATATTCCGAATGGTTGAGCCGCTATTGGCACTCAAAATTTGGTTTGAAAAAATTGTTTTTAGGCAAAAATATGCATTATGGAATCATAGAAACACTCCATAAACATGTAAATAATAAACCACTTATGTTCCTGGAGGGTTTCTATGCTTCCATAATACAAATTTTTGCCTAGAAATAAATTTTTCAAAACAACTTTTGAGCGATTATTGCGGCTCAACCATTCCACATCGTTTATTAGACAAAATATGCTTAGAATTGTATTAAGAGCTTATTTTCGAAATTTCCACGTTTGCTCCCCAGATACGCTATATAAATTCCATGTTATTTTTTTTAAGTAATTTAAAGAATACAACTTAGTTATTAATAACATGATGAATGTGTATTACGTTAAAGACTAGTCCATTAGCTCTTTTAATTGGAAACAGTATATAACATTTCCTCATTTTTGTTCTTTGTGTACACAGTGAATATAAGTGTATCTGTACCTGTGCTATTGTTACTATTGTGTAAGTGTGGTGGAGCTTTTATTTTTGAAATGTTCATACATTGACCAGGTAAGATACCGAATACTATCAAGTCACTAGAATTCAGTGTATTGTATGGAAAGAATATACTCTACCAGTTAAATGTATTTACACCTGGTTTCTCTGATTTAGTATCGAAAATAAGAACCCTTACATTACATTACGGTAGTAGCGGACCACCTGCTGTATGAAAATTCAGGTGATATCCATCGTTGCTTCTTACTTATCGAGTGGAAATAATCTCTTCGTGTCATTCGATCTAATAGTAAAAGGAGAGGCCGTTGACACCTTGAGACTAGTATCGAAGAAAGTAGTTGTTTCGGTGCTCAAATAAATGAGCACATTTGTCTCAAGGGCCGACTCCCGAATTTCCCCATTTAGTTAATAGGAAAGGTCGAATTGAAAATTGCTGCTTTAGTGGAAAAATACGTTACAAAAACACATCAATTTATAAAAAAACGATTCGCTTAAATACGAAAATGTACACATATTTGAAATAGTATTTTTATTTTCATTACAATACGCAAAAATTTAACATATATTTCGAATTAAAAAAACAAAGTTGACCTTATATATCCGTAGTAAAAAATAGTGAAAACATAAAGTATGCTGTAATCAAGTTGCAACAGTTTATATACAATCGACTGTCCAAACAGCATCGTCGTATTTTGCATGGTTGAAGAGATACAAGGGGTATTAACACTTAGTTGTTCCACCCTGTATATGTCCCGTCGGGGTGGGTTAGTCCACATAGAGACGGGGGTATGCAGAGAAGGCTCTCAAGTGTTTCATGTCATGTCACGATTTCATGTCACGTACATTATTTTCTCTCCCTTTTCTTCCTCACTGGCCTTCTCAGTATGCTGAACGCCCATCCACGTGTTTATCGTGCATGGCGACCCGTGTCGGAGGGAATCTGTGTCCTGGCAGTTGAGGGACCTGTTTGTTTCCCAACTTGTCCTGGTGGTACTTTCTGCCTTGCACTAAGGGATACGCTGTTTACGTATTTTGGGAAACATTCCTTGTAGATTTCAACATATTCGCTTTGGTCTCGGACTCTTCTAGACGGGTGGTCGGGAGCTAACCCACTCCCGATCAATCGGCTTGGATTAGGTCATGTACTGAACTCCAGGGTGAGCGGGGGAACCACGGGGGTGCAGCACTGTGACATTCCTCACTATATCGCCGTGGCAACCCTGAAACTCCGATGGAGTGTTCATCTTTTTGAAGTGCGTATCGACGAGCAAATAGAAAAAAGGCAGAATACCAAGCAGATTGCCGGCCTCCTGGTAGTAGTCACAATCCATCCTACCTTAAACTTGTACAAAAGTATGGTAAATCACGAAAACATTGCTTCGAAAAGTGAGAAAGATCTCTCTACGTTTTTCAAGAGTCATGGCGTGTGTGAGGTTTATAGGATCAGAAGAAAGGAGCAGGGGAAAGTGATCCCTACTTCGACCCTGAGCCTTACGTTTGACTGTCCAATCCCCGGAAAGGATCAATAGTCGATTTTACAACTTCCATGTGCAACATTATGAACCAAACCCTTTGCGCTGTTTTAAGTGTTAAAATATTGGACATACCCAGCAACGTTGTATGTCGGTAAGCCCAGTTTGTGGAAGTGCGGAACATCAGTGCATGTCCCACAACCATATGATACACCACCGCACTTTTTCAATTGTAAAGGCAAGAATCTAGCAAACTACAACCAGTGCCCCACCTTTCTCCGGGAGAGAAAATACAAAAGATAAGAGTGACCGAAAAGGTTTCCTTCCATGGGGCCAAACGTAGATATCTAACCAGAAACCCGTAGACCTGTCACGAACCTTCTCCAGTGCCCTAAAACCTAAGTCCCCGGGTGTAAGAGCAAATTGCAAAATTCAGTGTACCCCAGCTGTAGTAGCACACTTCAGTTGTCAGGTCTCGTCTATAGGCTTTTCTGAAGTTACGGCGTGTATTCAAGGTTGGAAAGTGATCATATCCACGAAGTATAAAAAAAATCCCCCAAAACTCCACCAGCAATCGATGACTTCCACTGAGGACCTTACGGAAATCGCCCCCAAGCAGATATCGCCTCCGAACAAAGCTACGTCATCAAAGTCCCGTCCACCTCTTACTGCTTCCAAGACTCACATCGAACGATCCTCCAGCCCCTGTAGATCTCGGTCACCTTTGGCAAAAAAGCGAGAAATTCCCCCGTCAGAGCCGCCTATATCCAGCAGCAGTCAGGATGACTCCGCTGTTGACGAGGAACAACACGAGAGTTCCTCTACAACATTTCAAAAGGTGAGAAAGAAAAACTAGTGGTGCTACAGAATGGCACAGACTTTCCCGTATCAGTTTTCTATTTTCTTGGGTTTTCGCTAGCTATTCGGAATCGCCACATACTCTTTCTTGCCAGCTACCATCTACCATCGCCAAAACTACATTTTTTTGTCATTTTCTTAATTTTTCGGTTTCCTATTGGTAGAACAGAAACATTAATTTTAGAATATTAAAGAACACAAAAACCTAGCCGTAAATGGCAATTTTCTTTTAAAAATTATGTGCCGTTTAAGAGAAAATGGCGTTTTAGCACTACTAATAATGCGAAATTTGAAGCTCGTTTTCACAGAAAATTTTTGAGTTTTCAAAATACTTTATTTAAAATTATTTGAAGCACTTATACTCGCAAATATAATCATCTTTACAAATTGCGGATAATGTGCATATTAAAGATGTGAGAGATCTTTCAAAAAATTTACATTTATATAATTTTTGAAAAAACAAAAAAATAACTCAAAATAAACTTTACGTTATACTAAAGAGTGTAATTAGCACTATCCGTTACAAAAGTTTCAAGAAAAAACATGCAGCCATATACGAGAAAACGGCGTTTGAGCATTTCTGAAAATGCCGAAATTTGAGCTACTTTTCACAGAAAACGGTAGTGTTTTCGAGAAACTTTACTTGACATTATTTAAAGCATATATACTCGTAAATATAATAATGTAAAAAAAATCGCCGATAATGTAAATATTAACGACGTGAGAGACAAGTAAAAAAATTTACATTTTTGTAATTTTTGAAAAAACCAACCGATAGACCAAAATGGCTTTTATGTCATCGATAGAGTACATTTACCACTATCCCTACCAAAAGTTCAAAGAAAAAATTTGGAGCCGTTTTTGAGAAAATTTTGTTTATGTAATTTTTTAAAATTGCACATATTGCACGCAATATTGCACGAAAACTACCAAAATTTTGAAAAACATTTACATGACCTTTATTAAAGAACTCAATATGCAGAATAAATTTAATTTGAAGAAAAAATCTCTATCTTCAATTTTGTAGTTGGAGAAAGACGCCGAAAAAAATTCAAACTTTCAACATTTTCGAAAATTCAGAGCTGTACGTGAAAATCGGACCTATGCCATGTTAAAAAGTGTATTTTACTCTATTCATACAAGAAATTTAAAGAAAAAATTTAGAGCCGTTTTTGAGAAAATTTTGAAAATCCCCGGGGGGCTTCATATAAAGTACCCCCAAATTTTGAAGAATCTTTTTCAAAATCTCAAAGCTTTGACTAGAATCAGATCGACTGGGGAATATCCATTTTGGAAGAAATCGTACGTATGGTTTAGGCGCTAGCAGTGTTCACAGACGGACAGACAGACGGACGGACAGACGGACGGACAGACGGACAGACAGACGGACGGACAGACGGACGTTTTCCTTTCAATTGGGTTTTCGGTATCAAAGACCTAGAAAACAGGGTTTCGGGCTACACCACGTGTTTGGGGATTTTTGTTTCTTAATTCAGCAACTGGTTTTATCCACTTATTCGTTTTCACGGCCCGGCAATTAATTTTTTTCCACCGAAAATTGGCCATTGTTTCGCGCAGCATTACATAACTTTCCCTATACTACGTATATTACTCCGTGTATACGTACGTATACGGGAAAGTAAAAAGCAATCAAAGAAATAAATCCTTACAATGGCTCTCTCATGGAACTTAAACGGCTATCGCACTCACTCAGAAGAATTAAGATTGATAATTTCTCGCCATAGACCATCTTCAATCTGCCTCCAAGAAACTCATCTTCTTCCCCCTGTGTCTTCACGGTTTTAGTTTTATCTCTTTGATCAAGATGACGGACTTCGTGACTTTCTCGACATTTACATATTTAGGGAACGTTTGTAAAATCTCAAGTGTCCGTGATTTTTAATCGAAAATCAATGGCCTGAAACAACCGACCTGCATTCTGAAGGTAGTTTCAAATACGGGTAGCAGTGTGCGAAAGTATTGACTTCCAAAGCAATTGAATTTGTAATGAGACGTTAAATTATTGTAAACATTTACGTATCTCGGAAACGAAAGGCAAAAGCGCCAATAAGATGACGATATTTTGAATCACGTTTAAAGGCAGTTTAGGAAAGAGAATACAAATTTTCAAAACTATAAACGATTTCCAATTTTCGCAATTCCCAAATGGGAAGTCTTCCCTGATGTCCCGGAACCGAAAACTACGAAATAACAAATTTGCAACTATTTACAATTTAATAAAAATTTCGAAATACACGCTACGGCCGGGAAGGCTCCGCTAATTATGTGTGAGATGAACATTTTAAAATAGCAGTTTGACAGGAGTTACACATTCATTGCTAAGTTAATATAATTGTTGCTAAAATGATTAATATTTACTGGTCTATTGACAACAGTTGTGGACAAAAAAAACCAAAAAACCCTCAGAAATATTTTTACGTCGTGATGTACGCGTTATGTTCATCATGAACATACACCTTATGTTCAAACCGACGGATTCAGCGTAATTAAATTGACCAGAGAATTTGTTCACAAGCTAAGTGTTTTTAAGCGTATGTGACGCGCAAAAGCGCGGCATTGGAGAACTGTTTTTTCAGTATGCTTATGTAGAGCAAATGAATTAAGTGCGCAAAAATGGGTCAATGTGAGATGCTAATTTATGATAAACAATTACATATCACGAGACGAAAATGTAGCTTCAATCGGAATTTTGTGTCGCGTTTAAACGCCATTCAGATGAGAAAATAAGAATTTACAATTGCAAATTTATTAACAATTTCCAACTTTTGCAAATCTCAAGGGGGAGAGTCTACCAATGTCCCGGAGCCGAAAACAGCGAATTAATAATCTTGCTAGAAATTAAAAATTTGATAAACTAATTCCAAATGTGCATTATAACGGCGAGGAAAGCTCCGCAAATTTGCCTGAAATGAACATTTTAATATAGTAGTTTGAGAGAAGTTACAAATTGATTGCTAAACGTTGATAAAATTGTTGCCAAAATGTTAAATATTTACTCTTCTAGTGACAGTAATTCTGGACAGAAATCGCTCAGAAATATTTTTTCGTCATGGCATACGCGCAGACAAAATCTCTCCTTCGGCAGGGAAATACAACGATATTTCCGCTTGATACTGAAACGAACTAGGCCGCCTCCCCTTGGAACAGCGTCGTTTCCACTCCTTGGGATTTTGCACCAATCAAAAACTGCGGTCTACCTGCTAGCGATTGATAAACGCGTCCCCCCCCCTATGGCCACAGGGTGTACAAGTTTGTCGGCGCAGTTGAGAAGATTTTCAGCGATGGGTTTTCGAGATGGATAGGATACATGCTTTTAATCAGCGGGTAAGTTGCATCTGCAACACTTACTAAATCATTATTTTTAAAAAATACTTTGACATGAGGGCAAATGACCAGAGTTGTTGAATATCACTCGGAACACTATTCAAACCTGTCTCATGTGGTAGAAACTTTTCCTTTTTCTGTAAATCAGAAGTCCGTTTTCAACAATATACAAAATTATGCTAGAACGACTAAATTTTAAAGTGATATTGTAAATTAGGAGCACACAATTAGTCAGAAATAATTTATTTCATTATCGAAACATTTTGACTCTTAATAATCATTTATTTATTTATTTGTCAAAAAACAATAAAAACTGTATATGACGTGTGGGGAAAGAAATTTATCTGCGCACATTTTCTTGAGGGCCAGAATTAAAAAAAACAACGAAAAAATGAATTTAGAAAATAATTATTTTAGAAAAATAAAAATATTTGAAAAATGTTTTTTCCCGAGTTATAGAAAATCAATTTCAACTGTAAATGAACTACAAGCAAAAGGAGTGTTCAACAAAACGTGCGCACAGTGAAGCCACATTTACGTCCAGAAGCAAAACAAGGGGCCATCTCAGCATTTGCTCAATGGATCAGGGAAACTGGACAAAAACCTGATCGAGATGGGGGTCATTGACCCGGAAGCTGAAGTACATTACTTGTTACAGGCGTATTAATTTTTTTTAAATATATACAATGCAAACGTAAACTAATTCATTATATATCTTTGTTTTGTTACATTAAACATTATTTTTCTTTTTCACGATCAGTATAGTCTCTAATTGTATAGAAACAGTTTTTGTTTTCATTCATCCCTGATCATCATCCACACAGATACTTGAAACAACGATTTTGAAACTCTTTCATACAAGTGTAAATGTGTTAACCAATGAATTCCAAGCGCCTTCGTTTCAACACATTCATTTGATTTATTAAATAAAATTTAATGTTTGTTCTTGAATAATCATTAATACTTTATCCTTTTCCTTTTTTGTCTTTGCTCATTGTTTTGCTTGTCAGAGGGGAAGAAAATACTATTAATTTTAATATCTTTTATTCATTTACATACAAAAAATAGAAAAACATAACTTGCTCACAATCTGACGATCTGAAAAATCATTTGCAACAAGAATAATATGTTTTGCAACACATCTATAAACAAACAACTATATCAAACTTTGCGAAAAGTGTATTCATGTCTCCCGTGGCTTGATCCCACACCAGAATCCTCCTTTCACTTGGATGTTAAAACTCGCCTCGAATACAAGAGGATGCTGGGTCTTGGAGCAAGGGTACAATTCAAAGTTAGCAAGCAAGTGCACCAATGCTAACTTCACTTCCACTAAAGCGAATCGCTGACCTGGAATAAAAACGAAAGATAAACTATTAATAAACTTAACAACGCAGCTAAATATGAACAAATCGTTAAAATTGTATAGAATATTTTAAAATTTTGTGAAAAATATGGAATGTAAACGGCCAATGAAAATACTTTAAAAATTAAGTTATTTAAATATCCCTAATACCTCGTACGGAAATATAATAAGACGCAAATGAATGTTTTAACTTATCTATAAATTTTTCCAAATTTTCTTGGCGAAAAATGTATAGATACCCATCCATTATCCGCTGTCACACCAAATAATATTTTACTTCAAAGCTACGATCGAAAATGGTGAATGTGTACAAGAAAGTTTAATGAAACCCAACTTCCAATGGAACGAACACTTTTGAAAAATCACCTTTGTAAACAATAACGAAAAGACTTATAAAAATTAATTATGTTTAATCCTGGTTGTCTTTGCTGATTGTTAGGGAAATACTTCGGAAATATGCTCTGCACAGTTCGTTGGAAATATCCTTTGCATTTATCTTCAATTGTTCAAATTTATCCTGGCCGGAAATCGAACCCCAGAATCTAAAGTAGGTATGTGAAGGTCGCAGGCAAAGAAACTAGCTTACGAAGAGTTCGCGGGCGCGTGTCAAGATCAAATGCCGCGATGTTTACAGTAAGAGTTGTACAAATTGCTCTGGCACGGGAAAATGACACGGAATACCTGTTCTTTAAGACTCTGTTAGAGAAATGTCGTAGATTGAACCAAATTTTTATAAATTAATTCTCATTTCCTCTACTAAAGCAAATATATTATTCACTAAAATTAAATATTTCTTCGGTCGTATTAAATTTGTGAATATTATGAGTAAAATTTAACATTTCGAATAGAAAAAATATTTCGTAATCGCATCTACTTCAGAGCGCAACAACTGAATTAACTTCCTTCGTTCAGATTAGGAACACATATTTTTGTGTGTTAAAGAGCAGCCCGCCCGTTAGTGATATAATAAATCTAAGAGGAGGTTTTACGATAGTTAGATTACATTGTCTTGTTACAAATCATTTCACACTATTGCTGTACGGAAGAAATAAGTTATGAAATAAAACAACGCAAAACGAAATCATACGATAAATTTGCTGTCCAAAAATATTCCAGTCCCTTGGCAAAAAATTAAAACACATGTCAAATTTTAAAAAGAAAATAAACAAAGTAATAAGTAATCGGAATATAATTCAAATTTTGATTGTTTTGTAGAACATATGTTTTCGTCTGAAGCGTATTAATATTTCTAGCGCGCTTTGCGCTTACTTTCCCCGTTTCTGCTTGCGCGTGTAGACCCCTTTCTGGATTTTTAGGGGAAATTTTAGCGGTGATGGGGAAATCGTTCGAGCTCGGACTGCCCCTCATCTCGGGCGGGCAATTAGCTCGAGCAGGCGCAATGTGGTATGACTGAATTAGAGAAAATTGGCTTAAACTAGAGCAGCAAGGAATAAATTTGGACACCCGGGTTCGATTTCCGGTCAGAGAAACTAAGACATTGACGAATTTAAGTTCATTATCCTTATTTTTCTTCCGAAGCCCAGCATATTTCCGACGCCCTGAGTAACCATTCCAAGTCAAAAGAGATGGTCCGTATGAGAAAGAGGGATTAGCACATCTCTCGGTCCTTACGATGTCAGTGGGGACAAGGAGGAAGAGAAAAATCCGCGGTCTGTTTGATTTGATTTGATTTATTGGGTCAAAAAACAGTGAAAACTGTATATGACGTATGTGGGAGAAAATTATTTGCGCACGTTTTCTTACGTTCCACAATCCCTTCCCAACATTTAAACTGTAAATACAATAGTTGAAAGATGAATAAAATAAAAATCAGAAATAATGATTTTTTTTAAACGAGATTAGGAATGATCCATAGTTAAAGGAATTCTTCCGTATTCGTTTTAACCTGATCGAAGGACAGAAGCGTCCAATCTGAGCAACCAACGTCTAGAATTCTCATTTACGCGAAAAGAATTCCTGTTCGACTTTGCACAAGCTACTTGGCTTCGGTCCAATATGCAGGCACTGTCGAGACTGAAACTTAAAATCCATCAGCATCTAAAGCCCCATTTGTAACTCAGTATTATCTGCATACGTATTCTCGATTTTTCGTTTTTCTATATTGTGGAGGAGAGGGCTATTTACTTATTTCGTCCGCAGTGCCTTCAGACAAAATCAAATTCTAGATATCGTTGTATTTAAATGGAACATTTTCTGTAACACGAGAACGAAGCGCAGGAAAAGTCAGGAATTAGGGATTTCAAAAGTCAAGTAAACGGTCAGTACGTGTTAATTTCTTTGACTCAATTCGTCACCAAACTGCAACCTTTGGAACTGGGAAAAAGGATTTTCTCGTACCTATGCATATGCGTGGGCCCACACCAAAGGGCATGTAGGTGAAGGGCTTAATGTTGTGCTTGTTCTCGTCGCTGAAACGCTCCGGGTCGAACTTCTCGGGGTCGGGCCAGTACTCGGGGTCGTAGTGCAGACCTATGATGGGTATGGAGATGGGCATCCCCTTGCGGACAAGTGTTGGGCCCGACCGCGCGCCTGCGGGCAGCAGCACGTCTTCCCGGCACATGCGGTCAGTGCCAACAGCCGGCGGGTACAGGCGCAGCGTCTCTGCAGTACAAAGGCTCAATCTTTAAAAGCGCTTCCCAGGATGCAACGAAAACATTACAAATTGTAAAAAATAAATTTAAAGCCTCATGATTCATACCAAACAATCAATTACATCACGGAATAAATTTCGACAACATTACAGATGTGATAAAATTACAGAACCAAAAATGTTTAAAAATTACTTGAGTATTTCCCACATAAAACTACTTTTAATTTTGACCGATCAAAGACATTTCTACGCAGAATTAAATCCCGATCTCTCGAACACCGATTCAGACCTCGATATTTTTATTCCTTTCCCTTACACTTACACACTACGACACACAACCAACACACTACTTCCTTTTTTTTCGCGCACTTTCACGATATTAATTTTACACATTCTGCCAATAATCATAACTAATAATACTTATTCCACCTTAAACATTTTGAACAATTAACTTGCGAGTGATTAACTCAAACAAGCCAATTAATTTAAATTTTTAAAACCTCTGAAGCACTTGTACAATCGAAGAGGCGGAAACAAATTTTTAAAAAAAGATGCTACGAATAATACCAATAAAATAATTAGACTCTCCGTCCTCTAAGCATCCGCGGTCCGTCCCGATGTCGAGTTGATTTAGATCAAAATTAAATATTCTTTGACAACATGAACAAAGGCATTATAAGTATATTTGTTCAAAGAATTGGTCAGCCCGGTACTACTGCGGAACATATTCTCCGAGCGTAATAGCTTCCAACAAGGTGACGGGAAACGTGACAATTATAGGCACTATATTAGGCCTTTTTATAGAATAATCTTTCCGTCCCACATCCAGTTACAAATTACACTTACAAATCCACAGGGAAATAAAATATCCCTGTCTTTCATTTCAGAACACACCACGCACGTTGCAAAGCTCTTATATCTGTGATGTAAACTGATTGGAAATTAAAGCATTTTATTCATGCTTCTTGTATTCATATTTTTTGCTTTATTAATTTTTTATTTATATTTAAATATTACAAATTTAAATACAAATAATTTAAATATTAGATAACCTGGTTTAAAAACGTCCATTATTCATTTCCACTTTTTTCAAACCCATGGAAGTACTCTGGATGTTAAAATAAACGTTAAAACGCATTAAGTGAAACGTGGTATAAACTGTTTTATTTTATATCTAGTGGATGAACATTTCGTGTTTCCATTCACCCAAAAAGGTTCGTAACTCTTATTAACTCTAGTAGGAAAGCATAATTTGATTTAGAATATCGTGTTCAAAATCTTCCAGATCCTCACCGTTGAGAACAGCGTCGAGGTACTTCATTCCCTGAAGCGATTCGTACGTTGGCTTTCCGCCTGTCTCCTCCATCATTTCTGCCACTTCTGCGTACAAGCGGTTCTGCACATCCTCATGATGAGCCAATAAGTGAGCAGTGAGGCATATAGCTACTGACACTGTTTCAAAGCCGGCAAAGAAGAAGATCACCGCTTGTGCAGAGAGATCTTCATCTGACAATTCTGAAACAAATATAAACATCATTTTTCTTTCAGTACACATTAAGTATTAAACAGAAATAAATTCACGTATTTATACAGTGTTGATATCCTTATTGTATGTGTGTTATGAAAGTGATAGACTTGGATAGTCTAAGTATTAGATTTTACTCTCATAGTTGGTGGCGAAAAGAAATAATAAGCAGACATCCCTAATCACCTTTGCTCATTGTAATGAAAATACTAACCAAGCCTCACAATATATTCCCTTCGAAATACAGCTCGGATGTAGTTTTTTTTGTATGAGGAAATGTGGCTGATTCCCAAACTAGCCGATCAATATTTACAGTATATAATAAGGGATAAATTCCGAAGTAGGAACAGCTTTGAAATATACTTCTAGCTTACTATAGCCGGATGATATTGCCATTATCCATCTGTGATTGGTAAAGGACGTTGCAGCGACAAACATGTATTCTGTTGACTGATGAGTGATTGTGGCCGCGTCAACTGCTAAGGTCATTTGCCCCGCAAGTTGTGTGCATGGTTATATCGCGGAAGATACGATGATCTTCCCCTCTGGCTGGCGAGTTCCGGCGCCGACCTACGTGGGTTTGCGCGGATTTCCCCAACCATTTATCTCCCACCAGCGGGGCACCGCCCCAGCCCGAACTCTAAACTTGCGACCGGCCTCCCAACAAGTGTGGTAATGTAGTGCGTGTGAGTGATTGAAAGTAAGGGATGAGCATAGGACAAGGAAGGGTAAGGAAAGAACGCACGCGGTCCCTTTCCCATTTGTTAGAGTACTGCTCCGGTATTCGACTGGAGTTGATCGGAGATACCTTGGAAAACTACCGATCAGAGCAGCTGGCTCCTAGAATTCTCCTACAGACAGCGGCTGAATTAGACCTAGCTGTCTAGCTGGTGTCGAAAATCCTGCTATTGTCTGGACTCGAACCTAGGACCTCTCGGTGAGAGGCACTGCAGTGACATCTGATAACCTCAGCTACCGGTCAGATATAATGTGATCCAAAGGGCTGCGACTCCTGGTGGAAGGTTTCTAAAACTAGTGGGATACATAAAGTATGTAGTTTCGAGTTCCACTCTGTCAATGTAAAATTGTATTCCCACGTTACTTCCTAACCTAACCTCAGTACATACGTCAGTTGACCATTCACTGTCTATTTTTGAGATGACAAGAGTCCTGCCATCGGCCTTCGCAATTTGCGTCAAGTAACAGTGAGTTCAATTATTATTGAAGTAACAGTGAAAAATTATTTCTTGGACAAACCAAGTCTTCCACTCGCGCATCACCTTAATTTATTCAGAGCACTGTGGCTGATTCCAACATAAGCCAGATAAAGCCCTAAATGATTTGTTCATCGGTATTCATAACACTTCATTCACACCATCTTGCCAAGGTGCAAATAACTGACTACTCCCAACAATAGCCACATTCGGACTTTTGCAGTAACGTATGTAAAAAGACAGATTTTCCCCGCCTCTGTCACGTAGACTATTGGATATTCTTATTCAAGTGGCCAACATTTCGATAGCCTAATTGCGACTTTCTTCGGCGGGTAACGCCCATTACATAGATCACTATTTTATCGTGGGCAACAAAAGTTATTATTGTGGTACAAGCGTAGCACATTAATACATTATAATAACTACTACTATTTAACAAGTATACTTAGTAAATTATAACTATAAATTGCTTATAAAATTATCAGTCATATATTTAAATTAACATTTTACTGAAAGTGTTGATGATGATATTAGCAATTGAGAATATGAAAATACAAGACGGTCTCTCAGAATTCACTGGTATTCACGGCGCCTACATCTAGGCCTCCGCCGAGTGTTACATGTTCGCCTTAAACTACATTTATGTGATAGGCTATGAAGAGCGTGTGAAGGTGCGAGTGAACTTTCTGGTCTTCTGGTTCCCCTAAGCTGCTCTAGATATATGTGAAAAGTGAGTGGGTATGAAGAGTATGTGAGGGTGCGAGTGTACTCGCCGCGAGCGTTCTGTTGGTCTCCTTGGTACACACTTTCACGGTGTCCGCGGCCATAAAAATGGCTTGAGCTGCCATAAATGTGTGTGAAAGGATATCAAGAGTAAGTGAGAAGTAAGAGAACTCACGAGTACTGGACTTTCCAGCACCCACTTCCTCTTCCTCTGTCGTGTCCTCTTTCTCCGCCTCGAGTTGCCTTAGATTTATATGAAAGGGTATAAAGAGTATGTGAGGGAACGAGTGAACTTACTGGCTTTTCCGGCGCCCACTTCCTCAGCCTCCCCCGCATGTTCTTTCTTTGCCTTGAGCTGCCCTAGATTTATGTGAAAGGATATAAAGAGCATGTAAGGGAGCGAGTGAACGTACTGGCTTTTCCGGCGCCCACTTCCTCAGCCTCCCCCGCGTGTTCTTTCTCTGCCTTGAGCTGCCCTAGATTTATGTGAAAGGATATAAAGAGCATGTAAGGGAGCGAGTGAACTTACTGGCTTTTCCGGCGCCCACTTCCTCAGCCTCCCCCGCGTCTTCTTTCTCTGCCTTGAGCTGCCCTTCGCGCGCCTGCATGAGCAGCTGCAGCATGTCTGGACGGAAGATGCCCTTCTGCTGGCGCTCCTTGATTGTAGCATGCACCAGCGAGTCGAAGAAGTTGGTCGCTCTGTGGTCCAGCACTCGCAACTTGAGAGACTGATAATCAGAAATGTAATATTATTCTATGCATCATTTCGCCATTTCTGTGCCTCGTACAGATATATTTGCAAACCAATTATTGTGATTATAATGGCAAGAATTTACCGCATACGTAGTTGTAAACTCTTTTTAAATCGTTTTGCTCTGTTGAGTTATCATTTAATTAAAGAGTGAAACTGCAGATCTAAAAGTCAAGTTCTTTGTATTATGAGAAAATCGAGTGTAAAATATCTTGTCAATTGGCGTCGAGTATTAATGTTTTATGTATTTTCTCCCTATTATTTTAATCAACCGAATAAGTATTTTGACGGAATTCGTGCAACATACGCATTACAAACACATGAAAATAATCAATATTACCTATGTTTCTTCAGGCATTTACCAAAATGTAAATATAAAATGCTTAAATGAATAATTTTGAACATATCCAGTAACTAGCTACGTGTTCCTTACGTCGTGAAAGCGTCATAAAATGAGGCTGAACGAGGAATAAGTGGGTGGGTTTTGCATTGATTTTTTAAGAGCATGTGAAAAATGTTCTGTTTCTTTATTAACTGTGCTTTATCGACTAACTGTAATAATTTTATTTGACAACATAATACTTTTAATAAAAAAAGTTGCAGAAATCTTTACATACCTGCATTAGTCTTGGAAATAATATGTATCCCAGAAAGATTAGTGTACGCAGTTTGGAAAAGGTGGTCATAATTTTCCCCCAACGATAAAATTCGTTTTCAGGCTGCTTGAGGGAGTCGCAGCTAACGCCGAACGCCGCACTGGCTATGACGTCGTTAGCCATACGACTGAAGAGGTCCTTCATATCAATAGGAAGAGGTTCCTTCAAAGCCCCTGAAAAAAGCATTGATTCAAGTAAGTGAAAGCTAATACATATCCCTCTTCATGGACCGGAGTCCAAATTTTCTTTTTAAAGAATGATTTATGCTCTAGAAACAAATTTGTACATATAATGTTCTCTAGTATCCATTTCAGCTGTTTAATAGGTACCTGAATATAAAGAAAATTACCTTTAATTTTTTGCCTTTGCAATCTGCAGTTTTTTGCTTCGATTTTGTGCAGATATTGCCAAACAAATTATTTCAAAAACTAGAATGCTTGTATTTCCAATAGGTGGTAGAGTGAATCATAATTTTGGTACTTTCTACAATGAAGGTTGGTCTCATTTCAAGTTCAACTTACGTTTCACGGCAGCGAGAAATGGATTGAGTATAGCGGTTGTAAAGTTGATGAATAGTACAACACATTAAATACACAGGGTCTACTTAAGATGGTGCTGTATTGCCAGTATGCTTAGCAACGTAAGCCTCTGTTGTAAAACGTTTATGAATAATCTAACATGTTAAATACAGGTGTCTACTTAAGAAGTGTGCTTTGGGCTTCCGGAGATGGGCCCTGGATTCTGTGGGAAGTGCCCGCGCGACGGACCCTACATTTTGCGCGTTTCCACACATTTTCCCTGAAAGAGGATGTTGATTGATTCATTGATTGTTAGCGATTCCAGACTGTCAACGGATTAAGGTCACTAGTCCCGTAAATGTAGTGCATTGTTTCCGGGAGGTGGCAGTCAGTCCGTCCGTCAGTCAGTCAGTCAGTCAGTCAGTCAGTCAGTCAGTCAGTCAGACCGTCCGTCTGTGAACACTACTAGTGCCTAAATTATACGTAGGATTTTGTTCAAATTAAAGAAACCTCTGTCGATCTGACTCGAGTCAAAGCTTTGACATTTTAAAAAAGATTCTATAAAATTTGGGGGTACTTTACATGAAGCCGCCCGGACATTTTCAAAATTTTCTCAAAAACGGCTCCAATTTTTTCTTTAAATTTCTTGTAATAATAGAGTAAATTTCACTTATTAATGTGGCATAGGCCCGAATTTCACGGTTAACTCCGAATTTTCGAAAATTCCATAAGTTTGAATTTTTTCGGCGTCTTCCTACAACTACAAAATTAAAGACAGATATTTTTCTTTTAAATAAACTTTGTTCTCCATAGTGTGTTCTTTCATTAAGGTCATGTACATTGTTTTCAAAATTTTAGTACTTTACGCGCAATAGTGCAATTTTAAAATATTATGAGCAATTTTAAAACATTACTAAAACAAGATTTTCTCAAAAAGGCTCCAAATTTTTCTTTAAACTTTTGGCAGGGATAGTGCTACATGTACTCTATGAAATGACATAAACGCTACATTGCTATTCTTTTGTTTGTTTTTTCAAAAATTACAAGAATGTAATTTTTTTGACTTGCATCTTACGTCGGTAATATTTACATTAGCGGCGACTGTGTTCACATTATTATATTAATGAGTACATGTGCTTTAAATAATATCAAGTAAAGTTTCTCGAAACCCAACCATTTTCTGTGAAAACTAGTATATCTCCGGTAATTCAGCAAAGTCATAAAACGTTGGTTTGGAAGTAACGCTATTGCCACAAAGTGATGCAGTGTGTTATTTGCACAGTTTGATTTAATCTGAACATATCCCTTTCGTTCCTTGTTCACTTCTGTGAGGGAAAGTGGCAACACTGATACTCAGGGGAATGCCCGTGATCGCGACGGGACGATTGAAAGGCTCGACAGCCTGGGAGACATCTGTCCCAAAGCCGCAGGTTGTTAGAATCGACGTTGTTGAACAAAAATAAATGAGCTAATACAGTGAAACTTCTTTAAGCCAGCATGTGATGAAAGCCTTAAAATTGTTCTTTGGTGGGGTGGACTTCGTGAAGGGAACCGTGCCCATTTGTGGTTAGGGCGGAAGAGCAGGCCAAATGGCCTGAGCCTCGCCACTAATAAAGGCAATTTTATTATTATTATTATTATTATTTATTAAGGGAACATTGCACTATTAAACTGTACTCGCCGCTACTACTACGATAAGCCTCGTAACACTATTCTGGTTTCAAATTAAATCTTTATTCTATTGCATCATTAAATTACTTTAAGAATTATCCTTTTTCAGGTAATGTGTTACTAACATAAGCTGGTCGGCTTATTATCATAATCCAGGGTTATTATTTTTCTTCTGTGAAAGTATCTCCCAACTTTATAACGCGATAGTTTCTCTCTACATTTCCTATTACATCTGCTGTTTAGAGATATCGTGAAATCTTATGCGCCCAATTGCTGTTGCTTTTGTTGATATATATTTTTGCTTGTTGATACGTATATATTTTTTGCTGTTGCTTGTCTGAAAGACACCGAAAACTGCTTGGCTCACACTAGTACGCAAACTCTAAGATTTATTGTATCCGTGCGAGGTTTTCTGGTCGACTTAAAGGGAATCCGATGTTACATTTCGACAAAAATTCGTGGTCGTTGGTCGGGAAGAGAGGTGGTTGTCTTTAGAGGTTAAAATACATCTTATGGTTTTAATGGGATAATTAATCCTTTCCATAAAAACTGGTCTCGAGAACGCGTGCTCACCTTACAGAGGTGGTCTTGTCGATAGGTTTCACTGTATTATGAACTTGAGTAGGAAAGAGTGAAACTTCAAACATTTAATTGAGCAACTGGATATATCCACTTTTTCGTTACCAGGGCTTGGCAATAAGAGTTTTTGTGTCGAAAATTTTCCGTTTTCCGGCGCACGATTACAATACTTTCTCTTCTTACGTTAATAAGTGCGAAAAAGTAAAAAGTATTCTCAACAAATGTTCAGGAGAATAAACAACACTGAATTCGATTTGTCAACCTGAGTTTCATTTCATTAACCACTGAAAGGCTTTATATTACTATATATATATATATATATATATATATATATATATATATATATCAATAAGGGATTAAAAATAGTGTAGTGTGAATTTTAACACAATACAAAAATAAAATATGGACTTAACAACTTACTTTCTTGGCTGTTCGCGTATTTCTGACGTAGGTGTTGAACCATCTGCTCCCCGCACTCTGAAATGAGCGGGAACATTCCCTTGATCTTGCTTGTGGTGAAGGCTGGACTCAACGTGGCTCGCATGTCTCTCCAGGCCTGGTCTGAGATGTGAGTAAACGGATTATGTTAACGAATTTATTCAGTATGTTCTCCAAAACGTGATATAGGAATAAATGTTAACCTTTGATGTTGAAAAGATTCTTGCCGAATACGGGGTCTGTTTTTTCACTCTGTACAGTTTGATGGTTCATAAAGCTGTCGAATTCCTTCACCGTAATCACCTTGAGAAGTTCTGGGTCCCTTACGATGAAACAGGGTTGTGTTAATTGGAACATTCCGTATATTCCGTGACCTTCGGCCATTTTGTACTGCTCTTTGATGACGTCTGTAAATGGCTGAAATCCCAAAAAAGCAGTCACCATGTCTCCTACGAAGGGCACTTTAGGGCTTGTGGAGGGGATGCCCTGCTTGCGGAAGTAGTCGTAGTTCCATGTGCCTACGATGTAGAGAAGCAGAAGAATTCCCGAAACGACGAGGGCCCAGTCGCCAAGCGTGGCTCGCGACAAAACACCTGTCACGTAATGCCACATCCTGGAAAATGAAAGAGGGGATCAGTTCTGGATCTTTATTTGTCATCTACTAATTACACCAAAAACATCGACGTTTGTCTCGATCACCATGGGAGCACAACCTTCTCCCGACATTCATTATTACAGTAATGTTAAAATGCAGGGTACAAGCAAATATGCTTATTTCGAAATTAGTAGCTTTACAAATTGAATGAAGAAAGAAAACATTTTCAACCATCTACAAATTACAGGCCTACTTTTAATTATTATAAATATAATTATAATAAATAAAACTAATTATTATTATTAATAAAACTAATAATTATTATTAGTTTCTTTCCAGAAACTTGAAGAGTGTGTCTTTAGTAATCCTTGAGTTTGCACTCTTCTGTTTTCCGTCTTATAAATGTATTATTTGCTGCTTCAGATTCAGAAGGTAATTTAAAAACAATAACTGAATTAAGTAATAAAAGCTGATAATTAAAGTTTTATGAAAATGTTTTACAATAGGAGAATTACACTTTTGTGATTCTTCCGTGAAATTTAGACTGGAGAAAAATGAATAGAGGAGAAAATCAAATTGGTAATTAAGGTAATCAAGAATACCTACGTACACGCTAAAATCAGGAGAAATTAGTTGATTGACAGATCACATTTGAAATTTAAAGAAGAAAACTATTAATAGGCACAAGACGAGATGATAATCATAAACACATTATTTTCGAAAATATGAAAATGTTGCAAAGTACTTTGGAGATGGAAAGGCAAGGTTAGAAGATATCAGCTGGCCGACATTTTTGGAAATAAATTTTTCCATTAATTCGTAGAATTAATTCCAAATTTTCTAAAGATTAATTTCATCCTCCATAACATTATTTCCTCTTATTTCTTTTCCATCCTTCTTATATTTGTGGGAATTTCGATGTGGTATTGTTGATATAATTACATGAAATAAAAGAAGTCATCTCCGTCAACTAATATATTTATTTACAGAGCCTTTTTACCTTTCAACGGATCCGCCGTCATCTAATCATGCGTATGTAAAGCCGTCGAAAAGCCGCTCTCTAAATAAACATATGAAGTTGACGGAATTTACCTCCTTTTATTTGTTCATTTCTTATCTTTACATTTTTCTAATTCTTAAATTTTGCCTTCATAAATCCTCATAAAGATTACTGTTAGTGTCCATTAAGACAGTCCTTTTATTGTAAATTTCAATGCTCGGAAAGTAATATTTTTTCAAACAAATCATTAGCAGAACAACGCGAAGGCCAACAATGTATACAACCATCAACGACAGCCAACAAACCATACACAAAACAAATGAACTGCTAATACATAACACTAGTAACAAGTACAAGCGCACGCTTTCCACACATTAAAATTATAAACAAACACACATCAACTAAACTAAAATACTCTGACATACTTTTCTGATAATATAATCTATTTACATACATCCCCCATGGCGCTGTGGTATAACACCTCGTATTACACGTTCACTTTACACATGCAGACGGAGTGCTGCGATCCGTTTACATGAAGCTACCGTCGACTACAGTAGATACTGATCGATTAGATATGATATGGAGGGCGGTGAGCTAGATACAGGCCATACATACTTATTGCAGGGAACGGCAGAGTGGAAGCGGGAAAAACGTAACATTGTCTTATAGATATGTACAGGGCAGAAATAAAAATATGTTCCATGCCTTTTATGAATAACATAGTATTGTCGATGTGTATTATACTGCAGCTCTATCCATAGATCTTTCTAATGATATTAATAATCCCTTTTTCTTTTCCTCGTGGTAATAGTTCACTACATTATTTATAATTAATTTGCTGCCAGAATGCACTCTCACGTACCGAAGTGGATTTGATTTTCACAGAAACTTGTGACTTCACAGAAACTGCAAAAACCAAACTAGCACTTTTTCCCGGACTGTCTCGGCTGGTGTCAGGATTGGTCAGATGTTGTTAAACAACGGCACTATTCGTGCATTCTCGAATGTGTTCGGGTTCTCACTTTTTAAACAACAGTAGTTTCTAATTCTGCCGCCTGCAATTGTATAGTGAACTATATTGTATAGTAATTGTGTAGTTGAATAATAAGTGTCACTGACATCCGTTGTTGTCCGCAGATATTATCAGTTATATTTAAGCAATTATCATTGCAATAAGTCTCACAATAGACTTCTGTTACAATTTTTTTCAGTTCTTCCAAGAAAATGCGCATAATGAGCGACGTAAGTGCAATCTGAATTAAAAATATTTTCTAACCTTACAGACGAGACAAAAGTAAAAACAAGAGTTACGAACACTACAAATGTACGTTTCCTCTAATTACGAGTGATGTGCACACCTGCTCTTTTCATGGGCACAGTGGTGGCGACAATACGAGGTATGCGTTGTGTTAGCGCACATTGTGCCATAGACGTTCCTAAATGTATAATCCATTGATACAAAATAATTATTTCGAACAAATTGTACATAATGAACAAGTTTTTAACACGCCACAACTTGCGACTAGATCTCCACTCCAGTATTCTTCCCAGGTAGTGTGTGGCAGAAGAATTTACTCGGTAGTATGAAATACGTTAAGTACTCGTACATATTCCATTTGGGGAGCAACAAAGAATACTGCACGGAGTGTTTCGTCGCGCATGAACAGTTGGCAGCAATGTTTTTTCGGAGAATAGTGCAATGAGTACGTACGTGGCAGGTGCGATCTGTCACAGGAAGCAAGCCAGGAGGGGTCCGACCGCGCAGTTCCTCTCGTCGCAGTCGACTGGGCGGCAGAGTTCATGCGCTGCTTTTATCAGAGCGAATGAGCTCAAATCGTCGGTGGTTGCTGACGTCACAGCCCACGGCCTTGTGGCAGTTCCTCCTCCTCCTCCTCCGTGAAACAGCTGGCTAACGACGCGTCGACCAGACAACGCGCTCTATTGCGAGGCTCCATGGGCAGAGGATAGCCCTCAGTAAACAACCACTAAGCGCATGAATTTAGACGCGACATGTAAATAAACAGGGAACATTCCTAACCAATAATCCTCAGAAGTTGGCGTAGTAACTAAAAGACTGAATTTTTCATTTATACTTTCGTTCACTCTTGTTCTCTCTTGTTCTCTCTCTCTCTCCCGTTCTCTCTCTCTCCCGTTCTCTCTCTCTCCCGTTCTCTCTCTCCCGTTCTCTCTCTCCCGTTCTCTCTCTCCCGTTCTCTCTCTCTCCCGTTCTCTCTCTCTCCCGTTCTCTCTCTCCCGTTCTCTCTCTCCCGTTCTCTCTCTCTCCCGTTCTCTCTCTCTCCCGTTCTCTCTCTCCCGTTCTCTCTCTCTCCCGTTCTCTCTCTCTCCCGTTCTCTCTCTCTCCCGTTCTCTCTCTCTCCCGTTCTCTCTCTCTCCCGTTCTCTCTCTCTCCCGTTCTCTCTCTCCCGTTCTCTCTCTCTCCCGTTCTCTCTCTCTCCCGTTCTCTCTCTCTCCCGTTCTCTCTCTCCCGTTCTCTCTCTCCCGTTCTCTCTCTCTCCCGTTCTCTCTCTCCGTTCTCTCTCTCTCCCGTTCTCTCTCTCTCCGTTCTCTCTCTCTCCCGTTCTCTCTCTCTCTCGTTCTCTCTCTCTCGTTCTCTCTCGGTCTCTCTCTCTCGTTCTCTCTCTCGTTCTTTCTCTCTTTCGTTCTTTCTCTCTTTCGTTCTTTCTCTCTCTCGTTCTCTCTCTCTCTCTCGTTCTCTCTCTCTCGTTCTTTCTCTCTCTCGTTCTTTCTCTCTCTCGTTCTTTCTCTCTCTCGTTCTCTCTCTCTCGTTTTCTCTCTCTCTCGGTCTCTGCCTCTCTCCGTCTCGTCCCTCGTTCCTTTTATAGAGATGGAATGCAATTCAGCTATATCTTTGCATAAATTCAAAAGCGTATTCAACTCCAATTGAATTTTTCCCCCTGAATATTTCAGTAGAAAACATAAATACTAATTGATTTTAAAAATATTTACAGTTAAAAGTTTGCCATGACCTCTTCACATTGGTTGTTTTCTCAGTAAGAAGAACGATGAATACTTGATGTGTTTGTTCTCAATATAAAATGTGACTGTTTTAATTGCACCAGAGTGAAATTTACATTGAACTTAATGCAGTGACATACTATGAGAAAATATATTTTAGGGACTAAACCTCCAACTTTGAAACAAGTTTATGACAAGTTTATGACATTGTATTTCAGTGATTTACACAAATTTCTTTTCCCAACGTTTTTCTAACTTATATTTAACTAATCCTGAACTTGTCTCACTTTTCTTACAAAAACTTCGTACATTATTATACGTAAATGAAATAAATCCTATACTACGTCAAACTAGTTATGCGAACGTTAAAGATTCAACTTTATGTAGCACTACTGGAAAAATTCTAAGAAAACAAACGATAACACCATGTAACAAAAAAACCTTTTTGCTTCTTTAAGTGAATTTTAAGCTTGATTTGGATGAATTAGGTCTCAACCAAACTACACTGAGTATTCCTACTTTTATATAATTGTTTCGTCGCTTTTTATAACCAACTGGCGTACCCATGAGAGAACTCTCGCACTGTTAAAACCCACCCTTTCCCTATCCATTTGTCTATCCTTTCAATTAAGAAGGAAAGTTGTTAATGAAACATGTTTATTTTTTAATGTATAAATGTAACTTTAAATGTACTTGCAGAATACCAAACAAAAATAACAACACAATTGGTATTGGAAACAATGTTTCAATAAAAGTTGATTCAGCTTTATAGAGAGATGTTCTCGGAACAATTCATACTTCTTTAAAAACAACTTTGAACAATTTATTCACTCCTCCTTGAGAGTTAACTTTTCGCTTTCCTTGATAGTCACAAACATAATAGAAAAGGTTTTTACTCTTCAGAAAGCAAAGCAAAGTAAAGTAGTGCGTAAATACCGATGGAGCAATACAAACTTTTTCTTTGCAATATTACTTGAATTTCCTTGATTTGTTATGAGGAATTGGGGGGGGGGGGTTGGAGTGTCAGGATGCCAGCTTGCTGGGGTGAGAAAATTGAAAAATTATTTGTATACTAAAAAGTATTGAATTATTTTCTGCGTCCTTACGTACCTCAACGAAAGCAATTCCGAGCCAAAAAATAAACTAATATTTTCACCTTTGAGTACTAAATATAATTTGTTACCATTGGAAACAATTTAATAGGCTTAGACTTCACTTCGGTACTTGGGAATGCTACTCAAACGATGTTTGCATATTGAATATCTTAACGAACCGACCTTAAGTTTAATATAAAACGGCGTATTATTTACAATGTGAGTTTGGAGCTGGGTGTTGATGTACATACTTCCAGGCACCACCAACATTTAAATCGTGCCCTTGGACTGCGTATGTTGGCAGTTGTCGAGTGACTTCTCCTATTCTTTCTATAATTTTAAATTTACTTGCTTTTTTTACATTAATTCACGTAGTATTGTAGGCCAGCGCGATTTAATTTTTGTTTTTCATTTATTTCAAGCTATTTTACTTTAGCTAAGTTAAAAACGTTTGTTCTTTACGTTGTTCCATACACAAGTTTTTCCCCTACTACCTCCGCGTACCCGTGCGAGAACTCTCACATGTTAGACTCTGTGTTAGATCCCTTAGCCTTATGTTTATATTTTAAGAGGGGAAGTAGTTAACGAAACGTGTATATTTGTTTAAAAATATATAAAGGTAACTTGCAATGTACTAACACAATATCAAATAAAATAAAAAACCATGCTATTGATGTTTAAAATAAATTTTCAATAAATATTTATTCAGTATCATGCAGAGTTTTCTTGGAACAATTCACAGCACTTCCCTAAAGACATTTGTAGTAATTATTCAATATTCTATGACAGCTAGCTTTTAGCTTCTAGTGAGTCACACAAATATTACAAAAGCTTTTTACTTTTGAGAAAGCTACGTGTCTGAACCCGCTGACTTTAAAATTTCATTGAATGATAACGAAAATACTGGTACAGGTAAAACACAGTCTTCACTCTTCTCTGTGAACCCACATCCCTCCTCAATTAGCTTTACAGCACTTACATACACCGGTAAAACGTTAAGAGAAGGTCATGTGGTATCGGCCACCTTACCTTTAAATATGATTTCTTAATTAAGGTTAGTTAAAATTGTTATTAAAATACAGAATATGAAACTTTAATCTCTTACTCACACACTCTATCAAAGCCGTTTGGTTTGAAAGTAAAATAATATGATTATTTGGGAATAGTAAAAATCGTTGACAATTTACACGTCTGAAGAGTGGAGGGTGGTATCGAACAACTAAGTAAATAATGGTAAAATAATTTTAATGAAGTTTTTTTACAGCAGTTCATCAAAGATACGCTCACTATTGAGACAAATATTTAATTGCTCAATACAAAGAAAAAAGGAGTATTTGGTTACAAGGGAAAATTACAGTTCTTGAATTAAACAAAACCTCAACTGTTATGTTCAATTTATAGCTTCATTATTGAAGGGTTTTTCTTTTGAAAAGACCTTCATAATGACTATCTTCCTACTATTTCTTCCCATTTCC
This sequence comes from Acheta domesticus, assembly GCA_031308135.1. Lineage (NCBI taxonomy): Eukaryota > Metazoa > Arthropoda > Insecta > Orthoptera > Gryllidae > Acheta > Acheta domesticus. Next base: position 125,189,407 of record JAHLJT010004567.1, on the reverse strand, counting down.
CGCGAATTTTACCTACAGTTTCCTGAAACACGGACAAAATCCACATTAGTATTCGAATATTACCTCCTAACAACCTACACACAAGATATACGGAAAAGTGAAGAGAAGGCGAAGAAGTAACTGTCCGGTACCATCCGATTCTACTTTGTCCGATACCACCCGAACGACCGTCATCCTTCGGAAGAATACAACACAGATATAAATTGTACAAACAATGTTGTACTGCTGTAACGTAACAAATACACATAAGCAAACATACTAGTCACAGTAGAATGTATTTAAACTTATCCTAAGAAAGGTTTCATAGCTCCAAAGTTATCTTCGTACACCGGTCAGCATGAAAAAAAACGTAATGCGTGTCACTATAACCAAACTGATTGATGTACTCACCTCATCCGGCGTAGGCAAAGCTAATACGTGTCCAGGAAAACACTGACAGTGCAGCACGTGCTACCACCAGTGCCTAGTTCCCTAAACTACTTTTGTCCGATACCACCCGCTAGTCCGATATCACCCGACCTTCTCCTAATTGATTGGTTTCACTACAGGCAAAGAAACAACCTTCATAGTTATCAAGCAACTATAACTACTTCTAGTGGTTGCTGGAGAGCAAATCTTGAATTAATGATTATGCAAATAAACCTTCGTCAGACTGCACAAACTACGGTGTTAACAGAAAGCGTAGAGATCGTTAAATCTAAGCCTTCTAAGCGTGTCGCCACAAAAATTGCTACCAGCAGGAAGGGCTGAAATGTTGAGGTGGCCTTGATAGTATTGAAGCGTGGAACCAAAAAAGTTAATTGTAGGGATCGGGGAATATCTCATCTTGTAGATTATGGTGTGAAAAACGTCTCTTTGAGGCCTTTGGCCTCAAAAGTTTACTTTTTAGGGCTCTAAAACACTTTGTTTGTGAGTTATTTGCCGATATAGATTGGCATGTGATGCGGGCTGCATTTTACATGAATATTTCGATGCGTTTTTTTAAGGAATCCTCCATATTTTTGAAGTCAAAGTGGAATTCGTCAAGTCTCCGTGAAATTCTCTTTCTTTAGAGCCCTCATTTATAAAGATTGGTTGCGTGTGAGAGCCGGAACGCAAAGGTATACTACTCAAATAATACAGGAGACTATTATATGTTATCTGTTTCACATTCACATAATTGATGAATAATGACATCTTCCCGTTGTTGTAAGCGTAATACAGACTGTTTTTGTTATGTGTGTGGCATTTTCCTGGGATCGAAAGTAGTAAAGCATAGAATAAAGGATCCTAACATCTTCTGCTTAGCATACAGTTAATATTTTGGTATGCCTGTGGAACCCAAGACAAGAACTGGGCACCACATATCTTATGTGGATGATGCAGATCAATTCTCGAGGCCTGGTATAGAGGAGAAAACAGAAAAATGAAATTTGGAGTGTCAAGTATTTGGCGAGAACCAAAAGATCACCTCTCCAACTAAAAACGCTCTCCAACAAGAATACATGACTCCGAACATGGAATATGGAAATAGGGAATGCCCTAAATGGAAAGAAAAACATATAAAGAATATTTACAACAGAAAACAGATGAATCTGCAGCAAACTATAAAGAATAACGTAATTAGGTTCTTAAATACTTAACATTTTTGTCATATGTATTTACTGTATTTACATTTTTCCAAACATTGTACTTAAGAATATCTTTTGTTTTGTTTCATGGGTATATGTAAACGAGTATTCATTGTTTCAAATATATGTATTTTACTCAAATTAAGAAAATCGATGCCATTTCCCTAAAAACAATTTCCCATATGAAAAATTGTGTTTACATAGTGTTTTAAAACATACTGCATCAGAAGCAACAAAAAAATTAACTTAAATTTTGTTGCATGGTGTAATTTACCTTTATATCTACAAAATACATTTGTATATTTACCCTTGGATAAACGTGAAATATTTACTGAATATCAAATATTTTAAGTCGCATAGATCCCTGAATAATTTTAATTAATTCAGAGTTCTATTTTAACTGTGTTACCAAATGTTCCTTATCCTATTTCTTTCTTTTCATCCTTCGAAGTTACCCAGCTTATAATTAATTTAGCTTCCAAATTATATTTTGGACCTGTTCGTATTTTTTTATTTATAATTTTAAAAAAATTCATTTTCAATTATAATCAAATTACAGCAATATTTAATGCACGTATATTCATCAAATTATTATATCAAATTGCAGCAATATTATTTTAACGTATATTCCTAAATCATGGAAACATGCGCATGTCACTCCAATTCGTAAACCTGGAAAACCTCCAGAAAATCCTTTCAGTTATAGACCCATTAGTTTACTTCCATCTTTATGGAATATATTTGAACGTTGTATTTTGCATAGATTAAATATCTATTTAAATTCTACAAATGCTATCCCAAACTACCAATTCGGCTTTTGCTCTCTCCTTTCAACCAGTCACCAAATTTGCAGACTAATTGAAGACATACTTCTCGTATTTCATAAATTTCAATACTTTAGTTCTGTTTTCCTTGCCATAGAAAAAACCTTTTGAGACTATTTGGCATCCGGGATTTATTTGCAAATTTTCTCTTTTAGGAGTTCCACAATATCTGTACAGCCTAATTAACATTTTTTAAAAAATAATTGTACATTTTCCGTTCGTTAAAATAACTATATTTCACTTCTCAAGTTCATTTTGACGTCCCTTAAGGGTGTGTACTTTTACCCATCCTCTTCAACTTACTTATTTCTGATTTTACATCAACAACTGACACTTCAGTTTCTTTATTTGGCGATGATTCTGTATTATACAGCATTGGTAGTAATCTAGCAACAGCAATTGCTACGATTCAAAAATCATCTTAATCTGGTAGACATATGGGTAAAACAGTGGCACATTATTAAATGCATTAACATGCAATGCAAAAATCGTCTTGTTACGTAAATACAATGATCAGTCTCCTCCTAAGTATCCAAACGAAGCAATAAATTGGTTTTCATAGGTACTTGGGAGTGTTAATGGACAGTAGATTTACTTAATTGGCGAAATAACATCACGAATTTCCTTTGCAAATAAAATATGGCATCAACTACTTCCTCTTATTAAATACTCCTCTTCACTAAACCTTCACACTAAGTTATATTTAATACAATGATTATGCCTATTATTTCTTATTCCTAGACCAATTTGAGGAACTGCATAAAAAACAAACCTAAATTGAATTCAAACTTTTTAAAATATGTACCTCCGAACTATTGTTAAATCCCTGTGGTTTATTTATAACAAATTCATTATGAGTTAGGTATGCTTCCTATTCAATTTTTTCGGCCAATTTCGGTAAAATTCTGTCGCAAAATTAATAATATTCCATCTTCAATGCATTTTTAACTGGGCAGACACAATCTACATCAAAGTCGACTCAAACGTTAATTACCGAGACAGTTCTTTGTCCCTTTATAATCAGCTCTCTTCATTATATTTCGAATTTCTGTGTTCTTCTACTAACACTCCTAATGTTCAGTAATGATATGTGAGTTTGTCTTATAAAGTTTATATAATCAATATTTATTATTAACTGCCAAAGGTCTAACTGGCCAAAGGCAATGTAAATATTCAATAAAAAAAGCTAATCCTGGTAAGAGGCAGGATGCATATCTTGCGTTGGGTCATTGTTCCACTCAGTATGATTATACCCAAAAAACCATTGAGTTGTATGAAATCTTATCTCGTCTTTTATCTTACAATCGCTCTATTAAGCTGGATCATTTCCTGTCGATGTTTATCTAGCACTTCTTTTCTGAAATGCGCACTACTACACTTACACATACAACACTCAAGGTTAAAACAGAACACATCCGGATTTCTGAACAATAAATATTCCCAAAGACTCCAAGTATATTATATGTCCTATCATTTTCTTCTTGTTCTAAATACTACTATATTTCATACGTTTATTGAAGAAATGAGAAAATATGAATAAAAAAAGAAAACATTCTGCGCATTCGTTAGATTCATAATAAAAGTTTATTGAACATAATTTAAAAAATACTTTCACATAATTTGATCATTTTCGGAGAATGCAGATGCATTTCGACCACATATTATTATTTATAATAATAATAATAATAATAATAATAATAATAATTTTACTTGTTCTCCAAAGTCTTATAACGTTGGGAATAGGCATGTTTCCCACTCTCGTATTTACATCTTCAGCTATAATTAGCGAGATATTTGGATTGCATTTTTTTTACCTCTGTCTGCAGTTTGGCATAAAATTGTATGGTTTCTTCTTTCCTACCTTCCTCTGGGGGCATAAACTCCTAGAAGTGTAAGATTCCCTCCACTCATTTTAAAATCTACTCTTAGCATTTTCATTGATGTATGTGTAACTCGTAATACACTTCTTCCATTTTTTATCCACATACATTGCTACACCAGCTTTTGCTCCTCGCTATTTCACTCCACTATAGATATTCACCCAGTCATCAATCTCTCTTGTTGCCATTTTTAAAAATTTTTCCATGTTTTAAAAAAGGAGATCAGAGTAAATGTCACAACTATATGGGTATTTGTCTACTTAACTCATGCTACAAAGTATACGCAAAAATTATGAATAACAGAATAGCTCCAATTGCAGACTGCACTCTTCCCTTGGAACAACAGAAAAGGTCGTTCAACAATAGATCTCATATTTACATTAAAACAAATAATTGAGAAACGAGTTGAGTTTAATAGAGAAACACATTTAGCCTTCGTGGATATTGAAAAGGCTTTTGATAATGTCAACAGATTTAAATTATGGAGCATTATAAAAAAAGAAGGGTATCAAAGTCATCTAGTACAAGTGGTGAAAAGTATGTATGATAATAATAATCTGGCATTATAATACAATGGATATGTTGCTGGAAAGAAAATTATAAAATTATAAATAAAGGAGTAAGGCAGGGTGACAGTCTTTCGTCAACACTATTTAACATGTATCTGGGATATATAATTAAAAGGTGGAAGAACATGGTGCCCTCAGGAATTCACCTGGGCAAAAATATATTTTTAAATACTCTTTTATATGCTGACGACCAGCATAATGTTATTTAATGCTGACGACCAGCATAATATAATGACGAAAGCAAATTCAATAGTGTAAACAAAAGTAAATCCTGCAAGAAAACAAAGATAATTTGCAAATATCTATCTACCAACTGGAGCAAATTTTAAAGGAGTACAATCTGATAGTATCAGTTAATAAAACCAAAGTAATGGCTTTTAAAGGAAAAGAATCGATAAGGACAACAATTGTGCTTCAAAATATGGTTTTAGAACAAGTTATGCATTTTAACTACCTAGGGTACGAAATTACATGTGGAAGAGATAGAGATATCACCAGCAAGATCCATAAATTTCAAACAGTATAGAACTATAAATAGAACATTTAAAAAGAAAGCACGAAAAGAAACCCTGTCAAAATTTTATGATATTACGACCCTCCCAGTTTTACTGTATGGATGTGAAACTTTGGGTTCAAATATAAGAAGATTGTAGGAGGCTTGAATCACCAGAAATGAGGTTTCTGAGAGCAGTAATGGGCTGGACATTAAGAGACCAAATAAAAAGTGAAAAAATAAGAGAGGAACTAGGGCGTAGAGAAACAGTACATAACAAAATTAAGAAGTACAGATAGCAATGGGTAACACATATTGGAAATATGCTCCAAGACACACTTCCAGTGCAAGCTCTAAATCATAAGCTGCGAGGAAAAAGAAACATTGGAAGGCCAAGAATGAGATGGAAAGACGCTGGAACAGGCAATATGACTAATCCGTAAAGGAAGATGATGATAATAGTGTTATTTCGTGCAAATGAGCGTTCGCTCAGTGGAAGGTAACAAAAAATAAATGTAAATGTAAAAATTGAAAGAGATAACACAAATATCCAAATACAGAGATCTGTAATTCAATTAAAACTAGCAGTGCTGCAGGAACGCACGGACTTTTTCGTACTAGTTAGTTTTCTAATTTCTTAGGTCTGGGCTATCTTTTCAGACTTGCCCCATCCTCTCGAGAGCTGCCATCTATCGACGTAAAAACGTTTTTTATTTTCTCAATTTTTCGATTTCTTCATAGAGGAACTGAAATGTTAATTTAAGAATATTATAGGAGAGTAAAACCTCGGCCTTTATGGACATTTTCGTTAACACGTGGAGCCATTTTAAGAAAATGTTTAAGTATTACTCTAAAGACGAAATTTGAAGTTCATTTTCACAGAAAACTTCTGAGTTTTCGAAAAACTTCACTGAAATCCATTTCAAGTACTTCCACTCACAAATGCAATAATGCATACAAATCACTGTAAATTAGTATGTTAATATGACAAAATGACTTTTATGTCATCTTATACTGTGAATTATTTCTATCCGTACAAAAAGATCAAAGAACTTCAGAAAAGTTTCTGAAAAAAAAATGCGCTTCTGAAAATGCGAAAGTTTGAACTCATATTCACAGAAAACTTTGATTTTTCGACAAACTTTACTAGCCATCATTTGAAGCACTTCTTTCAACAAATTCAATAGTGTAAACAAATCGCCTGTAATGCCAACATAAACGACGCATGAGAAATGTGAAACAAATTGCATTAGTGTAATTTTTCAAAAAAAAAAAACAAAAAAAAACCGCGTTTATGTCATTTTATACAGTATTTAGCACCATTCCTACCAAACGTTTACAGAAAAAATTAAATCCGTATTTGAGAAGTTATTGCTTATTTTTTAATATTGGACATATTTCACGAGATATTACGCGAAACCTATTAAAAGTTTGAAATGGACATGGGCTTAAAGAAATAACTAATTTTGGAAAACAAATTTTAATAGGAAAATATCTTTCTCTTCAATTTTGTAGTAGTAAGACGCTGAAAAGATTTCAAATTTTTTCAGTTTTCAAAAATTGAGAGTTAACATCGAAAATGGGATATATGCCACCCTATTCTTACAAGAAGTTTAAGAAAAATATTTCGAGGCTCGCTTCCGTACGGAAGACGATAAAACCTGAAAGTTATTTAAGGCCGTGCTGGATTGCACAATAATAACCAAGTTTTTACTTTCTGGACTAGAATAATTTGAATTTATTGAATCAAAAGACTTCATTTAATTCTAAATAACATTCTTTGAAATTATTGATTTTTAGTCATGACCATGAAGAATAAATAAACTGTTCGTAAGAACATTGACCTGAGCTCTTTTCACGTCGTGTTGTTTGATGCTTCTCCCGGACGCCGCGTATCTCCAAACCAGCACCTCCGACCGACCAGTTACCAGTTTCAGTCTTGAAGCCTTCTGTCTTGGATCTTGCGTCACCACCGACACGCCACGAAGTCACTCCCATTCACGTAATGCACCAGTCATAGGCGTCCATGTAAACGCCTACCCGCGTATAAATTCACTCTATCCTTTTACTAATTATATTAAATTTACCAGGACGCTTCATTAGATTATTCTTGCGTCTAAAGCTGCTCGAACTAGTCTGCCACCTCACCATCAGCACTGATGAAAATAATCAAAGTTCATAAACATTTTTACAACTATTTACAAGTCCCGATCCATTCGTAAGAATAATTAAAGTCCACCCCCTTTTCAGGCAAACATATTTACAAGTCCACTAACCTGGCACTTCACCTTCGCCCTGGTGAAATAATTAAAGTTGATAAATTGCTTTCCTGAATATTTACGAGTTCCTCCCTATCGGAAAAATGATTCAAGCAATGCACTGTTTCCCCAAAATATTTCTAAGTTCAACTTTCACTCGCGATAAAAAAATTAAAGTCCCTGAACTGTATTTCCGAAATTTTTACAAGTTCCACTTTCGGTCACAAAAATCTTCCAAGTCCGAACTCGCGCACGCACCCCTCGCCTCGGAACGATTCGCTCGCCACGAAATCTGGGACCCTAGTAACTTTTTGTTCGTTCTTTCGATCCGGGAAAACTCGTATTCATTGTTGTACAAATTTTGTTCTATGTTCTCTACCAACGGATTCCTATTACTTGTTTATTTTCATAACTATGTTGTACTCTTGGACGAAATCCCTATCTTATACACGCATTTTCGTCTGACGCTGCACTATAACCACGGGCTCATGAAATTGTTTATCTTCGTTGCTAAGATGCCCGCTTACAAAATATCGTGACATATCATACCATTTATGTTCTCCCTAGCAACGTCCTGATCACTTATTTACACCCGTTACTAAGGTGTCCGATTCTAATTTAAATTAACATCAAATTATTAAATAATTCGACATTAAATGCCCTCCCGCATTTGGTATATCACAATAGTTTAGGCTAGTGTTGTACACAGACGGACACTGTCCAAAGAAACGTTTAACAACTAGTGGTTCTACAACAGCACATACTTTCCCGCGTTATTGGAAACAGCTACGTAGTACTGAAATATTGCACTTTATGTGCTACTATCATCTTAGCTATTATTTGAAAACGTCCAATTCAACCAAGAAGCGTACAACTCACTGTTTTCATCGCAGTGTTACCAGAACTATGTGAATTCTACAACTGCACAAAAATAGGATTCAAAAGTTTTGTAAACCTGTGTTGGAAAAAGAAGCCTGATGCCCTGGACAATATAGAAATGCATTCAATAGGGCCATGATTAGAGAAGAGTATTCTAAAACCAAGCAGCAAATATTCTACTCATTACAAATGGTACAGCATTTGGTGCGAAAACTAAATATTTTCATGCAAATATTAACATAAATTAGATAATTATAACTCCTTTTCATACAGCTCCATCAGGTCACAACAATAACACGTAATTCACAGATATTCGCGAGCGCAAATGGAATTCCATTGTTGCAGACACTACATTGTCGCTATTCAGAGGGCTATTCATTTTTATACTTTTTATTTCAAATATTTCAAAATAAACAATTTCTAAAATATTAATGTGTAAATGTATAACAATAGGTCGAATGTAAGAAACGAACAAAGAAATAATATACAAAATTGCACATTCTAATTTACGACGCATCCAGCTGTCCGAAGCTCAGTAAATTTACAGCGGGCTATTATGTTTATCACAACATTATAGAAAAACTACTCGTATTTCGAAAAAATTAAATATGACCTTATTTGAAGATGTAGTTTTGATAAATACATTTAATTGAGAAAAAAATTTAAATTTTATTTTTACAATTGTAGTTGTAAGAAAACGACGAAAACGAAGAGCGGTCAATTCCAAGCGGGCTATTATGTTTGTCAAGACATTAAAGAAAAACTAGACATAATTTCAAAAATTTCAACATGACCTTATTTAAAGCCTTTTTTTGATGAGAATATTTCATTAAGAAAAACAATCGTATCTCCACAATTGTTGTTGTAGAAAGACGCCGAAAGTTTTAAATTTTTAAAAATTTTTTGCCAAATCAGACATTTCAACGAACATGAAACCTGCACCATTCTCTTAACCTTCATTTATGCTATCACAGGTCCCAATTTAATAAAAAAATGTTGAGCGGTTTTTAAGAAAAAATGGTTTAAAAAAATAAATAATTGTCCGTTTGACACAATTTTTCGAAAAAAATACTTATGTTTTTGAAAAATTAAACATGACCTTATTTGAAGACCTGTTTTTTATGAACACATTTCATTAAGAACAATAATTGTATCTTCATCATTGTAGTTGTAGAAAGATGCCGAAAACATTTTGAATTTTTCAGTTTCCGAAAAATCAGTTTTAAATCAACATGAGACCTACGCCATGGTCTTAAATGACCTTCAGACTATCCAACAAAAAAATTTAGTCAAAATTGTTGGCGCCATTTTTTTGAAAATTTTGAAAATGTCCCAGGAGTTTCATATAAAGTACCCTCCAAAATTAAAATATCGGTTTCAAATTCAAGGGACCGCAAGATTATTCATATCGATCGGAGAGTATCAATTTTGGAGAAAATCGGCTGAAGAGTTTAGTCGCTAGCGTTGTTCACAGATGGACGGACGGACAAACGTTTTGCTTTCAATTGGTTTTTCGGTATCAAGGGCCCACAAAATAGGGATTCTGGCTACACCACGTGTTATGAGATTTTTTTCTTAATTTAGCAACTGGATTTATCCACTTTTTTGTTACCTGGGCCCTGTAATAACAGTTTTCTGCCGAAAATCCACCGTTTTTTTCGAGAAGCATTACGTAACTTTCCCTATACTGTACGTACGTAGTGAAAACTGCACTTTTTCGGTATCAGGAGACCCCAATACGTGTATTTCCGTTGAAATCTCGAAATAGATTTTCCGCAACATTACACACCCAAGATGGGTTTACTGTACTTCCTGACCACCCATTTCCCGCGATTTAAACCCTATCATTGGGACCCTGGGACCATCTCGATCGAACTGTTCGCGCCATGGATCTCGGCAACCGAGGAACCGTACTGAGCCATGGCACTGGTCCGGCATGGTTCCACATCACGGTACCATTCAGAACCTAATTGACTTCCTTCCTGCACGTTTCGCAGCGGTCGGCGCTGCAAAAAGAATTTATTGAGGATTTTGATGGCTGGTCACATTAATGTGAGTGGAAGGTACTCAATCATCGTCATAAAAAAAGCTGCACCATCGTCATAAAAAAGCGGATTGCGATCCTTGTTGGCAGGGAGGTAGAGAGTACCAAGCATACAAAATGATTACTCTTTCACATTTCTAGGACCAACATTTATTGCGCTGCACAGCCAGAGACGGTACATGTTAGTATGGCGTGGGGCTGCCATTTTGGTGAACATGCGCGTTCAGACGTTGCGGCATGGAGTTGTACAGATCTGGAATGAAGTCCTGTGGTAGTCTATCCCATACAGCTTGCAACTGGGCGCGCAGTTCTTGCAGATTGGTGGGTAGGGGTGGGATCCTGATCGCACGCTCCATTGCACCCCGAACATTCTCGATCGGGAAGAGGTCTGGCAATGCTGCTGGCCATGCCAGAGTATCCACGGCTGCAAGGCACGCTCGGGAGATGGCTACGATTCGCGAAGTGTTCGCTCTGTACGCTCAGCCGGAAGGTGATTAGACATTTACACTTTCTTCTGAGGAAGTAAAATGTTTCGTTGGAATTCTGATTTTATCAGGATACAATACTGTACCAATATGAATAATATTTTGGGAAACAGACTCGAAGACTTACATGAAAGCTGTCAGATCTACAAAGAAAAGAAAACTGCTTGAATTGATAAAAAAATATTCTCTTCACGCTGACAATAATGACATAAACAAAAAATGATAGATTTGCATACCTAACATCTCTCATTTCCTTACTGAACAAACGATATTCAAAATACTGCATTTACGAAGAACACTAGGCTTTGGATGAGAGCATGGTACCGGTTTGGAAGGTATGGAGCCAAGCAGTTAATTTCGTCGTAAACCGATTATATATGGTTACAAAATGTAATGTTTGTGTATCCGTTTGGGGTATTTAATTCATTTCAATCCTTACTATGATATGAAAGACGACCAAAGGAAATGAATCTTGGAGAGCATGCTGTGCTTCAAATTGACCTACTGTTTACCTAAAGGTAATTCTTTCAAAATATATGGTGACAGGTTCTCTAGCTTAGGGGAAGTTCGGGTGATACTGGGCACTGGTGATAGCACGTGCCACACTGCCAGTGTGCTCCTGGAAACGAATTAGCTATGCAAACGCCGTATTACGTGTGTACATCGATCAGTTTGTTTATTGCGACACGCATTACGTTTTTTTTATGTTGACCAGTGTACGAAGATAATTTTAGAGCTTTGAAACGTCTCTTAGGATACGTTTAAATACATTGTACTGTAACTAGTATGTTTACTTAGGTGTATTTGTTACGTTACAGCAGTACAAAGTTGTTTGTACAATTTATATCTGTGCTGTATTCTTCTGGAGGACAAGGGTCGTTCGGGTGGTATCAGACAAAGTAGAATCGGATGGTACCGGAAAGTTACTTTGCCTTCACTTTTCTGTATTTCTTGTATATAGGTTATTAGGAGGTAATATTCAAATACAAATGTGGATTTTCTCCGCGCTTCAGGAAACTATAAGTGAAATTCGTGGGACATGGGAGGAAATAATATGAAGATAGCAATTATGAAGATAGCATATATGAAGATAGCATTTGAAAAGAAAAACCCTTCAAAATTGATAGCTGTGATGCTATAAAATAGAAAATAATAGTTTAGTTTTTGTTTTTTAATTCAATAATTTTTCTTTTCCCATGTAACCAAATACTCATTTTTTCTTTGTATTAAGCAATGAAATATTTGTCTTAACAGTGAGCGTATCTTTGGTGAATTGGTGTAAAAATAACTCCATTAAAATTATTTTACCATTATTTTTTTAGTTGTCCAATACCACCCTACATTTTCAGGCATGTAAAATGTCAACGGGTTTTACTATCTCTAAATAATCATATTATTTTACATTCCAACCAAACAGTTTTGATAGAGTATGTGAGTAAAAGATTGAAGTTTCAAATTCCGTATTTTAGAAACAATTTTAACTAACCTTAATTAAGAAATCAAATTTAAAGCTAAGGTGACCGATGCCACCCCTACAGCTGGCAAGTAATCTGGCAAATTTGGATTTATCCTACACTGATACAATAAACAAAACTCGAAGTGGTAAATACCCTCTTTAAGAAACTGAAATATTGGTAAGAAAAGCTAGACGCACTTTCAATTACTGAGTTGATAAAAGTAGTAAGTGTCTGATTTTGGAATAGCACGACAACCGCATGGAAAGTGTTGATAGATTTGACTAAAATTTGCAGTGCAATAGAACTGGAATTAGATTGAGGAAGGGGTGGTGGCCTGTATTTATGTTATGCAGTGACACCGCTATTCGCAATGGCTGGCAGCTATTTAGAAAAACATAGCAAAGTTAATTCATGGATCACCTTTTTTCAGAAGATCTATTCTTCAAAATTATCTTCAAAAGTATAAACTTTTACCCTCATCAGGTGGAAGACCTAAATCTAGCAAATCATTGATATCTCGCATATTAACTTATGTGCGATTTGATGGTACAAGACATTGGATTTCACCAGCAACAAAGCAAGGAAGATGTGAAATGTGAAAAAGAAACATGCCCAAACAATGCATCAAAGTTGCATGAAAACTAAACTAAAACTTCATACACCAAACTAAATTATTTAGATTTTATTTTGATACAAAAATAACCAAATTTTTGTCTTTTTAGTCAGTAAGTTAAATTAAAACGAATATTACAAATGTGACCGTACTCCTTGAAAAACCCTGGCCCCTGTCGTGCCTGTGTTCCAATACAGAAATAGTAAAAACTTAACAGAAAATAACAGAAAAAAATTATAATTTTCATTTAGAACAACTATATATCACATCTGTCATCACTTATTTGCTAAATATACAATTACGTAAAAAAATAAAAACGGGCGAAAATGGATTAACTCAAGGTCAGCATTGCCACTGTCTCTGCGGCACCTGTGATCGGATGGTCTTACCAGTGTTGTCAAGGTCGATGCCACAAGCGGGAGTCAGTGGCACAAGTACCACGGCGATATTGCCTCTCCACGCAGTTCATTACCCCGCCACCAGAGACAACGTCATCCCTATGTAAAACGGCGGGGTTACTAATAGTTCTCTTTCCCGACGCTAGTTGCGTAGAGAAGCTCGTGGCATGCTACGGTGCCACGACGCGTGCCACTGCCACCAGTAGAAGATATTGCCACCACTGATTTAAGGGTTCACGTCCCAATGGTGGCGGATTTTCGATACTAGCCATGTACTTGGGCCGAATTCAACCGCTGTCTGGAGGAGAATTCTAGAGGAAGGCTAGTCTGAGAGTAGTATTTTCAATAAATACATAGCGAATGCTAAAGCAGTACCCTAACAAACGGGCCACGGCCCACGCACGATCTTTCCTTCCTCTTCCTTGTCCTGTCTGAACCTAGCCCCTCCATTTATTCACCCACACTTACGTACCCTAACAAACGGGCCACGGTCTGCGAACGATCTTTCCTTCACTGATAGGCTAGATTTCCCGCAATCATGATCTCTAGTATGAATGTTCTCTATGATACGCATGTTAATCCAAATTATTGAGAGTATTAGGCGTAGAAGGCACAGGGGGCGGGGATAGTCTCCATCGCGTCGTCATGCAAGCCATTCGATCGTCTACAAGAAGTATATCAATAAAGATAATATCATACAATACGACATAAAAACTTCAGTACATGCAATAGAATTAGTGGATTTGAAAAGGAAATTTGGAAATTTTTAATTCTGATTGACTTGCAAAAAATCAATTGAATATTCCCTCTTTTAACGCAACACAACTTAACTACGTGTAACGAATATTACGGATCCAAGACGAAGAAATGAAGCGTGCGAAGGCGGCTCAAAGATCGGAAAAATTATTGGAAGTGGGAAGTTTTGACGAAGTAGTAGTGTTCAAATATCAGTGTTTACGAAATTTAAGGTTTTTGCAACAATTAAACTAAGTATTCAGTAATAATTTTGCATCGCTTGTCAAAATTGTTATTTTGCAATATTCACCTCAAAGACAATTTGAGGACCCTTCGAGTATAGCGCATGTTTTGTAATTGTTTATAAAATTGTTAATTGTTGAAAAATTGTTAATTCAGTTTTCGGTTCTGGAATATAAGGGAACCCTTTCCTCTTCAGAACTGCAAAATTTGGAAATTGTTTATAAATTTACAAATTTTGCGAAATTATTTTATTGTTTTTTCTAAACTGCCTTTGAATGAGATGCAAAATCCCGGAATCCGATCAGCGCTATTCTTTTTCGAGATATGTAATTGTTTATAAGAAATTAGCATGTCATGGCAACTCCCATTTCTTTGGAAATCAATCGCAGTTCTCTCACAAATCTACCCTTCAAGCCGTTTTCCAAATGCAACGTGCATTGAGCGACATTCTTTTTTCACGCGACTCTGACACCAGAATGGTATTTGAAACAAGTCGATGGCTTAGCGAGTCAAAATCATGGAAACATGAGTTGTTACAAATGTTCCCTAAATACATAAATGCCAAGAAGGTCATCTTTTGGCAGGCCTGTCCAAGATTTCTGCTCCGCTCCTGCTCCGGAGCACAAAGTTCGCTTCGTCAGATGACGAAGCGCGCTTCGGTTTGGTTGTTTCCGCCACCGCGCAACGGAAGTCCCCGGCTGCCAATTACTCACCCCTACCGTAAAACTTTTCTCGCGGAGCGGCAGCTCATACAAGCTCGTTTCGAACAGATCAAATACGGCAATGTTTTAATTCGCGCCCAGTTCATGTAAAATCAAATGGGATTTTAATTTAATATTATTCCAGCGAGTATGTTTCCTTTCTATTTTCTAGTTTGAAACATAATTAAAGAGCAAAACGGAATATCCTGGATAAGTAGGTTCAGCTATAAACAAATAAAAGCAATTTCATTGTAACAATTTTATTTATGTTTTTTACTTTCCCGTATACGTACGTATACACGGAGTGATATACGTAGATTAGGGAAAGTTATGTAATGCTGCGCGAAAAAATGGCCAATTTTCGGCGGAAAAAAATTAATTGCCGGGCCGTGAAAACGAATAAGTGGATAAAACCAGTTGCTAAATTAAGAAAAAAAATCCCCAAACACGTGGTGTGGTCAAAATCCATGATTTGTTGCTTCTTTATACTTAAAAATCGATTGACGGCATTCCGTCCGTCTGTCCGTCCGTCCGTCTGTCCGTCTGTGGTCAACGCTAGCGCCTAAACCGTTCGGTCGATTTTCTTCAAAATTGATATTCCCCAGTCGATCTGATTTTAGTCGAAGCTTTGTGATTTTGAAAAAGATTCTTTAAAATTTGGGGGTACTTTATATGAAGCCCCCCGGGGATTTTCAACATTTTCTCAAAAACGGCCCCAAATTTTTTCTTTAAATTTCTTGTATGAATAGAGTAAAATACACTTTTTAACATGGCATAGGTCCGATTTTCACGTACAGCTCTGAATTTTCGAAAATTGTGAAAGTTTGAATTTTTTTCGGCGTCTTTACTCCAACTACAAAATTGAAGATAGAGATTTTTTCTTCAAATAAAATTTGTTCTGCAAATTGAGTTCTTTAATAAAGGTCATGTAAATGTTTTTCAAAATTTTGGTAGTTTTCGTGCAATATTGCGTGCAATATGTGCAATTTTAAAAAATTACAAAAACAAAATTTTCTCAAAAACGGCTCCAAATTTTTCTTTAAACTTTTGGTAGCGACAGTGGTAAATGTACTCTATCAATGACATAAAAGCCATTTTGGTCTATCGGTTGTTTTTTCAAAAATTACCAAAATGTAAATTTTTTTACTTGTCTCTCACGTCGTTAATATTTACATTATCGACGATTTTATTACATTATTATATTTACGAGAACATGTGCTTTAAAAAATGTCAAGTAGAGTTTCTCGAAAACACAACCGTTTTCTGTGAAAAGTAGCTCAAATTTCGCCATTTTCAGAAATGCTCAAACGTCATTTTCTCGTATATGGCTGCAATTTTTTTCTTGGAACGTTTGTAACGGATAGTGCTAATTACACTCATTAGTATAGCGTGAAGTTTATTTTGAGTTTTTTTTTGTTTTTTCAAAAATTATATAAATGTAAATTTTTTGAAAGATCTCTCACATCTTTAATATGCACATTATCCGCAATTTGTAAAGATGATTATATTTGCGAGTGTAAGTGCTTCAAATAACTTCAAATAAAGTATTTTGAAAACTCAAAAATTTTCTGTGAAAATGAGCTTCAAATTTCGCATAATTAGTAGTGCTAAAACGCCATTTTCTCTTAAACGGCACATAATTTTTAAAAGAAAATTGCCATTTACGGCTAGGTTTTTGTGTTCTTTAATATTCTAAAATTAATGTTTCTGTTCTACCAATAGGAAATCCGAAAAATTAAGAAAATGACAAAAAAAATGTACTTTTGGCGATGATAGATGGTAGCTGGCAAGAAAGAGTATGTGGCAATTCCGAATATTGACAAATAAATAAATAAAATAAATACGGTCATGCTTATTTTTTTCAAAATACGAGTAGTTTTTCTTTAATTTTGTGACAAACGTAATAGGCCGCTGTAAATTTACTGCGCTTTGGACAGCTGGATGCGTCGTAAATTAGAATGTGCAATTTTGTATATTATTTCTTCTTCGTTTCTTACATTCGAACTTTGTTATAGACTTACACATTAATATTTTAGAAATTGTTTATTTTGAAATATTTGAAATAAGTAAAAAGAATTAATAGCTCTCAGAATAGCGACAATGCAGTGTCTGCAACAATGGAATTCACTTTGCGCTCGCGAATATCTGTGAATTAGTGTCATTGTTGTGACCTAATGGAGCTGTATGAAAAGGAGTTATAATTGTCTAATTTATGTTGATATTTGCAGGCAAATATTTAGTTTTGCACCAAATGCTGTACCATTTGTAGTGAGTAGAGAATTTGTTGCATGGTTTTAAAATACTCTTCCCTAATCATGGCCCAATGGAAGGCATTTCTATATTTCCAGGGTATCAGGCTTCTTTTTCCAATACAGGGTTACAAAACTTTTGCATTCTATTTTTGTGAAGTTGTAGAATTCACATAGTTCTGACAACACTGCAATGGAAATAGTGACTTCCAAGCGAAGATGTTTGTAGCGCATAAAGTGCAATATTACAGTACTACTTAGCTGTTTCCTCTAATACGGGAAAGTAAGTGCTGTTGTAGCACCACTAGTTTTGTTTACAATTCGTTCGCTGTGGGTCACAAAATTCCTTGTCGACATCAAACGCAAGGAATTGCGAAGTGTCTCGTCGCTGAAACATCCTCGAAACTTCGATTTTGTTAACTGCTTATAAAAAGAAGCTCTCATATACATACGTGGACCCAAACATAGAAATTACTTTGGCTGCTTTCATATGTAGTTTTGGGAACTCATTAGTAGATTTTTTCTTCAGACTTTTTCAAATACAATTTCCAATACAATAGTTAACAGTTAAAGAAAAATATTTTAAAAAAGGTTAACAAAAAGTTAAAGGTTCAAGAAGAGAGAGAGAAAAAGAGAGTTAATAGCTAAAGAAAAAGTTTAAAAGTTAAAAAAGAAAAAAAAGAAAAAAAAGAGGCATTTAATTTGGGTCTGCAGTGTTCTGCTCCGTGAGGGACGAGTGTGGCGCCTGTGGCCCGAGTGCTGCTCCGGTACTGCTGCTGCTGCTGCCGTTGGTGCGGTGAGGGCGGGGTCTGATCTGTGCCGATCTTGTCAACAATCTCTCTGTACTCGCGCGGGGCGAGGTAAGGCCTGGCCGTGTGGACGAAGTAGCACGCCGCGCTCCCGGTGATGGCTTCAGCTATGATGCGCTGTCTTAGTTTTTTCAGCTGATAGCCCTTTGAGACCTTTAGGAGCGCAGCGTCGCTTCCGGGGTATCATTCGCCCAGGGCACCCACCACCAGCGGTATCATTTCGGCGGAGGCGTAGCCGGCGCTGAGGAGAGCTGCGCGGGAGGCACTGTATTTATTCTTCTTTGCCTTGTATCTCTCCTGCAGCTTACCGGCGCGCGCCGCCACTACCGTTGCATCCACGATGATGGAGTGTAGACCCCGCGCGAGAACGAGATCCGGGCGCTCACTATCCACCACTACCTGGTTTTCTTTAAGGACCTTCCATCCACTCGCCACTGCGGCCTCTTTGTAATGCTCGCAGATGTTGTTGTGGCGAGCGTGCCAAAGCGCCGAATTGAATCGGCACTCGTTGGTCACATGACCTATGGTTTCGAACGCGGCTGTGCCGTCTGGGTGGGTGCAGCCCTTCCGGCAGGCCTTGTTCTTGTTACCAGGGCAGTGGTTTAAGGCGGGAGGGGAGTTGAGGCGGGCCGGGAAGAGAAACTTGTACACAGGTATTCTCATGTGCTCCCCGGTCCACGTGAAGAAACCTGTGGAAAATATTCATAATACATGTGGAAAATATTCATAATACTCCAAAGAGTTCGCCGTTCGAAATCTGTCTTTTAGATGGATGGTCAGAATATACGTCCTGTAGAATGAAACAAAATGTCTACACTCCTCGCTGTTACCTGAAGAAATGCCCCCCTACCCCAGTGACTAACTTGCGCCGGCGCCCTGCGTGGGGCACGAGCGGAGCAAAATTGCACCGGAGCACAGTTTTGGAGAGGCCTGTCTTATGGAAACGCACAAATTCTCTGAGCATATGAAAGAATCAGTCATTTCAACAGCGAAGCTACTACCTTATAATAGTAATAACAATTTCTTTAATTTATTGTTATTTAGATGCAGCCCGTGTCTCAGAAAACCAAATATTAATACTGTTATTTAAACTAATAATATCCATATTTAGGATGAATAAGTTTCTTTTTAAATTTGTTTTGCGTTCGTAACGCGTCTACAAGTCCTTCTGGGGCATTGAGCGCTTGGTATAATCCTCCTTAAAATCCTGTTTTCAATATAGTCATTCATCGTCAGTCATTTTCATGTATCCCTTCGGCCACGGCGTTTTCACATATCTTTTTAATCTTTTGTAGAGAATCATGTGAAGTTGGTATTATTATATTATTGAATTTTTTATTGACTTTGAAATGACTGCTTGGATATTTTGGGGTTTAATGAACGAAATATAGCGACCTGAATTTAACGCTATGAAAAGTAAACGAAAAATGAGACAAATATCAGTATATCATCAACATTTGTGAAAAATTTTACGAATATCGAAATTAAATGAAGATCTACACGTGCATTGAAAATAATTCACGTATAAAGTGATTTATTTCTGATTTTTTTTGTGTACTGTATACCATTTGATTAATGTTCAAAAATGAACTGATTATAAATTTGCAGACGAGAAATAATTTTAAAATATGAAAATGAATTTGAGATTTCCTCTATGAGACGTCTTTCATTGTTCCTATTCATTCGCTCAGAATATTACAATCAATTTCGAGATTTCAATGGAAGTGCACGTTTTGGGGTCATCTGATACGAAAACTGTTTTTTCTCTTAAAGTCCGTCCATCGGTCCGCTTGTCGTTCTGTGAAGACACTAGTGCCTAAACTATTCGTAGAATTTTTGCTAAAAACATTGGATTATTGACCTGGCTCGACTTGAGATCCTGCAATTTGAAAATAGTTGTTTAAATATTGTGGTGATTTAGTTGAAGCGATTTTTTCTTCCAGTGAAATTAGTTCTTTACAATCAGTTCTATATAAAATATCATGTAAACTTTTCTGAATATATTACTTGTGTTTGCACAATCTTGATTGAAATATGAGCAACATTAAACAATATTAAAAATAAGATTTTCTCAAAACTGCATTAATATTGTGTTCTTTAATCGGTTTGCATGGATAGTGCTATACTCAGTGAGTAAAATGAAATGAACTTCATTTTAATTTAATATTTTGTTTTTTCAGGAAATCATTTTCAATAAATGTAATTTTTGATACATCTCTCACGTCGTTAATACTTAGATTACTGGCGTTTTTAATACATAATTGCATTTGTGAGTGAAAGTGCTTCAAATGACTTCAAATGCAGTTTCTCGAAAATTCAAAACTCTTTCTTTTGAAAATGAACTAAAAATCGCTCATTTTCGTAAAACGTTTAAACGACATTTTTGTTTAAAAATATCTACAAATGCTTGAATGAAACTTACTTATAAGAAGTAGGTTCTTCCTTCTATGATATTCTTAAAGTCGTATTTCAGTTCAACGATAAGAGAGTGAATAATAGAGTATATATTAAAAACGAGTGGTTCTAGAACAGCAGATACTTTCTCGCGTTATTTCTAAATTTACAATTTTCGGAAATTCTGAGACATCAACGAAAATGAAATCTGGACCATTCTTTTAAGCTCTTCTTGTTGTAGTTTTGGAAAAAAGTTAAGGAAAAAATTTAGGGCGGTTATTGAGAAAATGTTTTCTTGTGAAGTGGATAAATTTTAAGCACAAATTACGTAAAAACTAATCGTTTTATCAAACAATTTTAAATGAGAGTTTTTACAGAGATGACTTTTAGAATTGATTCTGTTTAAGGCAAGAATCTCTACCTTCAATTATGCAGTTTTGAAATGTCAAGATTGAACAATTTTGAAAATACAGATTTCATCAACAAGGAGTCTAACACTACTTTTTTCCGTCCTTTGATACATACGAGGAGAAATTTAAAGAAAAAATTGTAACCGTTTCAAGAGGGAAAATTTGTTTAAAATGTAAAAACTACCTACATTTCAGACAAAATTTCGCGAAAAACACATGATATTTTTGATAAATTGTAGTACATGATCTTATTTCAAACTTTGTCTTTAAAGAACAATTTTCCTTAAGGAAAAATCTCTAACTTCAATATTGTAGTTGTAGGAAGACACTAAAAACTTTTTTTAGCGTTGTAATTTTCGAAAAATGAGATATTTTTACGCAAATATGACCCGCACCCTTCACTTAGGCGTTCTTTAGGCTATTCGAGGCTAAAGTTTAATCAAAATTTTTGGAGTAATTTTGAGATAATTTTAAAATATTTACAAAGAACTTCCAAAATCAAAATGTTCGTGGCAAACTCAGAGAGCCTCGAAATCATTTAAATCAATCGAGGAATATCAATTTTGAAGAAAATCGGCAGTACAATTTAGGCGCTAGCATAGACCAAGATGGACGAACGGACAGACAGACCGACAGACGTTTTGCCGTCGATCGATATTTCTGTTTCAAGGACCCAAAAAAAGCATGGATTCTGATTAGGGACCGTCTATAAATTACGAAACGCTAATTTGGAGTATTTTCAATACCCCCTCTCCCCCTTGTAACGCACCCGTAACGCGCACTTGAACCCGCCCTAAATAATTACGTAACCCTTGCGACAACACTCCCCTTGTAAATGCAAGAAGTGAAAATAAATTGAAGCACAGTAAAACAATTTTTATTTATTTTACTGATTTTACATATTAAAATTAATGATTATTAAAGTATAAATTAGTAGGATATGTGAGTGAAGGAAGAATACTTGGGCGAGAAAAGGTTGATCACAAGCTATGCACACGCCTCGTGGATGATGCAAGAGCGAGAGTGTAGAGCGCCAATTTAAATGGATCCTAGAATATACTTCATTTCAGCTATTTTCTTCGTAATCTTACAGATTAAAAAAGACGTTGAAAAAATATTTCCATTTATTGTAAGAATTTACATTGAATATCTATAGTTTATTTAGGTTTTTAAAACAAATTAATTTTATTGTTATGTGTTAGTATTTTAATGTTTTAATACAGGACTCAAAAAAGGAATTATTTCAGCAAATATTGAAAAATGTAAAAAAATAATGTTACGTAACAATTAATATCCCTTACCCCCATGTAACGCAGCGTAACACAGGCTCAGCAGCTCCCTCCCCCTCTTTAACGTTTCGTAATTTATGGACGTTCCCTTACACAACGTGTTAGAGGAAATAATTTGCTATATTCTCGTATATGAACACGATTTACTCAGTTTTTCGTTAACAGGACTTGGCAATAAGAGTTTTTCTATCGAAAATTCACCGGCATACGATTACAAAACTTTCTCTTGTAACGAAGTAAGTATGAAAAAGTAAAAATATGTTACAGGCACCAATAGATAGTTGCTGTGAAGAGGGTGAAAGAAAAACAACAACGAAAAGCTTACTCAGACTAAACATATTAAGAGAGTAACAAATACGAGAAATTCCTGCTATTTTGGAGGAGGACTAGATACGTTAGCCTTTGTATCTCATACATGGGAATTTACATAACAAGTAAAGCTGGAAAAATAACGAGTTGCTGAAACTGCGATACTGCAAGTATTAAACTTTTTATTTCTAAAAAGCAAAATTTTAGCGTCTCTGAAATAGACAGGTCTTTCACTAATGTGATAATTAGCTCTTATGTGCCTTTGCTATTCTGAGAAGGGAAGAATGTATAGGAAATACGAATAGTTCAGTTTGCTTAGCCATGAGTGCAAATATTGATTTTTCTTTTATCACGCGGCAACTCTGTGTAACCCCTTATCTCATTTCACCTGGAGTCGAAAGTGCTTCCCCAGGAAAATTGGCAAGTCGGTGGTAGCTTGGAGCTTACTAGAGAAAATCGATAATCCCTCTCAAGAAAGATGAGTTTATTCAACTCTTTTCTGAACTATAATATCGAATCAAGCAGAGAGATATCACTAATATTGTCGCCCGGTGTGTAAGTGCAAGCAGTCATTTTTGCGTTAATTTTTGGTAAAAATATTTTCTGGAAATCAAAAAAATTCCTATTCATTTTTTTACTCAAAATCTGTATTATCTTTGTTGTCTATTAAAAAATAGAAGATACAAAATATATTTTTGCATACATCTGAAATCGTTAGATTTGTATAATATTATAATTAACTCCAATAGCATAATCAATGTCCAGAAACATTTCCACCTTCAAAACTTTTTCGACAAATTTAATTTTGAAATTTATATTATGGAATGATTCTTGAGATTAGGTCATTGATATAAAAACTTTTCAATCTGCCAACGTTTCGGCCTTTATTCAGCCTTCATCAGGGCTACAAACAGACGGATTATTTACCATATAGATACACATTACGTACCAAGATTATTTCACAATTTGACTGATACATACAATATATAAAGATTGTGTTATTACATACCACATATTTTCCGCATTTTTCGGTTCCACCACAATCCACTCCCCCATCCTCTTTATTCACTTATAGCCTCTACCACACACATTCCTTCCGCCGCGCCATATTACACATACCACCCTCACACCTCATCCTTGCAACTCTCCTCCCTCTTACATCATGTATGTACATCATATATAACAGTCAAATTTGTGTTCATATCCGGTCTATTTTGAACAACAACCAACCTATATACCCAATCATCCCTGTTCATACTTACATTAATTAACTCACAATTTTTTTTTTGTTTTTTCCCTCATACATAATAATAATATATTATACATAATTATTTATATATATGTAAAGTATACATTATTCTTATTATACCAATTATACATTGCAAAAAGAAAGAAAGAAAGAAGAAACAAAACACAATTATAACAATTACAGTACAATTAATTATTACATTACTAAATATATTACATTTTTTCATTAACTTATTGTGACTGCACATACATTCATATTACCGATTACACACAATTACATACAACACTTGTTTTGTACACTAGTATTAACACTGATATATAATTATACACATAAACATTTTTCATAAATACTTGTTCCCATACCATACAACATCTGGCCAAGAATGGTTATTGTAGTCAATTATTTATCAGGTTGGCATATATAGCACTTAACCCATCCACATCTGTTCTATATTTGCATGTGTTCTCTGCTTTTTTTATATGTACCATTCCTTTCAGAAGCCTTTTTTATAGTTATTTTCTGTGTCTATTATTTGGGTTGATATGATATGATTGGGTATATAGCTATATATTCATTGCCGCGCACTGATAACGAAAATTTCAAAAACGCGATTTTCCCAAAGACCGCTCCAAATTTCTTCTGGTAAAGATAGTGCTAAATGTACTCGATGAGATGACATAAACGCCATATTACTCTATTCTTTTGTTTTTTCAAAAATTACAAAAATGTAATTTTGTTGACTTGTCTATCACGTCGTTAATATTTACATTAGCGACAATTTGTTCACATTAACATGTTTATGAGTATATGTGATTTAAATAGTGTCGTATAAAGTATCTAGAAAACTCAACCGTTTTTTGTGAATACTAGCTCAAAATTCCTCATTTCCAGAAACGCTCAAATGTCATTTTCTCATAAATGTCTCCAAGTTTTCTCGAACAGATAGTGCAAATTGCACTCTTTAACATGGCGTAAAGTTTACTTTGGGGTATTTTTTGTTTTTCAAAAATTACAAAAATGTAATTTTTTTAAATATCTCTCACATCATTAATATGCACGTTTCCTACAATTTGTAAACATTATTGGGTCATTCTTTTTATATTCGCCCAACAAAATTCCCGACAATTTTAAAATTACCTAAAAATACTTTTTTAACTTTTGTTTTGTGGTAAAACTATGAACAAATACAATTTTATATTTTTCTTTTCGGTATTTTGCATGCAAGTTTTTAGGGAAGATTTCAGCTTGGGTTATTAATAATTAACCAAGATATAGCTGTTCAAACTTTAACATCCAATTTGTAATTTTTGAAGATTTAACCATTATTTTGAATGAAACGGATAATATATGTTATATTTACATATATAGATCATACAGTTATTATAAAATTGTTAATATATCACACAATTAATGAATAAGTTTCTAATTATTAAGAATTAGGTGCATCAACAAAAAATCTTGAAAAATAAAAATTAAATTTTCAAGTTTAAACAGCTATATCTTGGTTAATTATTAATAACCCAAGCTGAAATTTCCCCCCTGAAAACTTGCATGTATTTCACGCATTTTAAGCTACAAAACTTGAAAATCGAAGATGGTATATTTTGGAAAATTAATTTTGAAAATGTTTCATAATTTTTACAATGATGATGTTACAAATGTACCTGGAACGCAATAAAATGTGTAATTTCTGTTCTTTAGCACTTAAAAGAACTTCAAGGAATCTGAAAAATATGCAAACAAAATTTATGTAAATAATCTTAACATAACGTTTTATCTAGTTCTTGTCGTCTGCAGGGGAAGATCGTATTTTCATGAAAAACGGTTTTGTAATGATTACATGCAAAATACCGAAAGAAAAATATAAGATTGTATTTGTTCATAGTTTTACCACAAAACAAAAGTTAAAAACTGTTTTTAGGTAATTTGAAAATTGTCGGGAATTTTGTTGGTTGAATATAAAAAAATGACCCTGTTGTATTTTTGAGTTAAAGTGATTTAATCCTTCGACTAACGAGGTATTTTGCATACGTCGAATACCAAAGGGGGTAACAGAGTTACCCCAGGGAAAATTCAATTGAGTTTTAATATTTTACCGTCAATGCCGTATATTGTTTTGGTTTTGCAGATTAAACATTATTTTGATACATTAATAAAGTATTTAGAGATTTTAACGATATATATATTTACATGCAGGACCTCGTCCACAACGAAGAGGTTTTTAACATTGGGGATATTTCTTTCTTTTCTCTGTTTCGTTTACTTATATAATTTTGGTGTATTTGACAACATTTCTTATTGGGTTTCGTCCTGGGTGTTTTCGTGAACTCAGAACGCATTTAGCCGGCTGTGTTTTATCTTTCCGATGCTCAATTGTTAAATATTAAAAGCCGCATTTTACGCATCTATTTGCGTTGCCTTAGAGTATGTTCTCGTATGACTGCATTTTGGGCACCGATGGCATTGAACTGGTGTTTTCTTTTCTCATGGTGGTGCAAATTTGAGATTGGATTCTAAAATTTGTCAATTTCTTAAATTCCTTTGTTGTTTTTGTGTGGTTCTAAGTCTATAATGTGCAGAGAGAGAGAGAGGAGAGGTTTCATGATTACCCAATATCGCACTTTATATACGTTACGAACAAGGTGGCCCTAAGATTCACGTTCATGTTCTATTTCTTCTTTGTTCACTGATAAGTAAATACAATAAAGTACGACACGGAATGCTCTGCTTTACTTTGAAATGCGTGGTATTCCGCTTCTTTTTCGTTCAGTACTTAAGTTATATTTCTGTATGCTTCAGTACTGTGAATGGTATTATTTTTACTTCGTTTCTAAACATTTTATGTGCGAGTTTCTTTACATTCACGAGTTAGTTTAGAACGTCCATTCATTTTCTTATATTCATATCATTTAGCACGAATATTGATGACAGTTTAATTGTTGACTTTTATTTCATTTTTCGTTTACTCTTCATAGCGTCAAATTCAGGTAGCTACATTTTGTTCATTAACCACCAAAATATCCAAGCAGTCCTCTGAAATTCAATAAAACGCTACAATTCCGTTGCTAATAATACCAACTTTAATTATTTTCTACAAACGATTAAATGGAGATGTGAACATGCCTCTGGCCGAAGGGACAAAAGTAAATGGCGGACGATGACTGACAACATTAAAAAAAGAATTTCAAGGAGGAATATATCAAGCACAAGAGCTTGTAGACGCGTCACCAAGACGCAACAAAAGTTGAAAAGAAACGTATTGATCCTAAGAATGGTTATAATTAGTTTAAATGGTAATGATAATGTTTGCCTTTCAGAGACACGGGACGCATTTAAAAAACACAATATATTAACAAAATTGTGGATGTTATTACTATTATAAGGAAGTGGGTTCGTCGTTGAAATGACTGATTCTTTCATATGCTCAGAGAATTTGTGCGTTTTCATAAGATGACCTTCTTGGCATTTACGTATTTAGAGAACATTTGTAAGAACTCAAGTTCCCGTGATTTGGACTCGATAAGCAAAGATAAGCATTCTGAAGGTAGTTTCAAAAAGCATTTTGCTGTCACGGTCGGGTGGAAAATGAGTGCCGCTAAATGCACAGTTACGTTTGCAAAACAGCTTGAAGGGTAGATTTGTGAGGGAACTGCGAAAAGATTGAATCCCCCACAAAATGGGAGTTATCACATGCTAATTTATTATAAACAATTACATATCTCAAAAACGAAAGGCGATAGCGCCGACTGGATTACGGAATTTTGCATCTTGTTTGAAGGCAGTTTAGAAAAGACAATAATTTTTTTTGCAAATTTTGCAAATTTATTAACAATTTCCAATTTTTGAAATTCTGAAGTTAGAAGGGTCCCCTGATGTCCCAGAACTAAAAACTGCGAATTAACAATTTTGCAACAATTAACAATGTTATAAACAATTTCGAAATGTGTGCTATACGACCCAAGACGATTCTGTAATTGTTTCTGAAGTGAATAGTGCAAAAAAACAAGTTTAACAAAAAATGCAAAATTAACTAAATAGCTAAAAAAACTAAATAGCTAGTTTAATTATTGCTAAAATGTTGAATTTCGTAAACACTGATATTTGAAGATTATTATTTCGCCAAAACTTCCCACTCACAAACATTTTATCGATCCTGGAGCCGCCTCCCTCCACTTCATTTTTTTCGTCTCGGTTTCGTAATATTCGTTCACATACTTCAATTATTTTGCATTAAAAGAGGGGATGATATTACCAATTTGAATTTTCGTAAGTAAATGTGGATTATGAGAAAAAACAATGCATACACTTTTTCAAATCCTCTAGTTCTATTGCATGTGTTGAATATTTTGTGTTGTAATGTATGATATTAACTTAATTGATATATTTCTTGTATGCGATCGAATGGCTTCCACTAGGACGCAACGCGACTACCCCGCCCCCCTGTGCCTTCTGCGCCAATACTCTCAACCCTTAGGATGAACACACCTATCCATAGGGAACGTTCATACTAGAGATGATGATTGAGTGAAACCTGGAGAAATCTGCCCTATCAGCTTCTCAGGCGATGGCAGTTGGTAGAGAATGTTATTTTGTAATAGTTAACTATGAAAGAACCAGATGGCGTTATCCTCCGTACAGTGCTGCCAGAATGTGCAGAAGGATTGGGACTTCAGAATATGCCGTTGCTCATTCTATGTGGCGGCGAGGGTACGTATACGGGAATGTAAAAATAATAAAAAAAGGTGAAAATAAATTACATAGTGATGAAAATGAAAAGGATTCACGACAAGGAAACCCAGCCACATACAAAGAAAAAAAATCCTGGAAAACGTAGTTGGGAATATAAACTTTGTTGATGCATTCTTTATTGGAGAAAATAAAACAGGAAGAATAATGAGATAAAATATCAATCACGAAGAACAAGAATAAATTAAAAGGTAAAGACACTCATATAGAAAATGTTCTCACAAGACAGGAAAGAGTGATCTGTGCTGCAGTCTGGCAAGTAGCAATACAAGAAAGAGAAGAGGGGAAAAGTAATGAAGATCGGCTATAAAAAATAGAAATTAATGTAAGATGGGAGTATTGAGACAACACCATGAACAAAAACTCAAAAAACTAAGAAAACGTTCATGGACAAATCATCAACGCTAAACAACACACAACTCCATCCAAGACACCATATAATAAAGAACAATACGTGAAAAAAACAAAAAAGAAACAATCAAAGATATGTATTACAATAGCAATGTCAGGACATTGCTAAGTGGGGAGAGAAAAATGGAACTCATTCACGCTTCGTATATACGTATGTATACGGGAAAGTAAACATTCCACTAATTTACAAAATTATAATTTGGTCTTGACAATAGTATGCATGAAACGGGCGAAATTCGTGATAGCGAACAAGGAATTCAAAAAAAAGTTGTAATAGATGTGCGGCATTGAGATAATAACACGATTTTATTGTAGTAAAATAAATAACACGATTTTAAATCGTGAATATAACGAATTTTAAAATACTAGAGGTGTACCCGCTCATTAAATGAGCGGTTTCTTTTTCTCCATTCGGGAAGCGATCAGATAAAGAAAAGAAACTTGCAAAATTAAGCATCTCTTTTTCAGATGAAGGATTGAAAGGTTTACAAAATGAAAAAAATGTCTTTGCAATTCAATGACAATATATTTATCATATAGTTTTTAAACAATTCCTTGATATATTAGATAGTCTCATTTTATATGAGCGATTAAAATTTTACGTGTAAAGAATTTGTTACAATACACCATACATATATGGTAATGAATAAACGTGAATCATTATTATTTTTCCACTGCATGAAAGTGATTGTATTCATTGTTAAAACGTAACTTCATGCAATTATGAATACATTCCATGTGAAAACACTTTTTAAATCCATTCAGTTTAAAACATGAATAAATGTACTATAAAAATTCAATTTCAGTTTACCGGTACATGATACGTTGCACATCAAAGTGGAAAACGTTGTAACCAACGCAAGTATTGAAATTTATATTGATACAATAACACATCCATTGTCTAAGCTCTCAGAACTGTCTATTCCTCCAAAATATAGTATCCCCAAAACAATATTTTTCCTCTTAATTTTATAAAATTAAATCAAACTTCAGACAATTGCAGGTCATACACTTTTTTAGCTCTTCAATGTACAATGTAGTTCTTAGGGAGGATACATTTTGTAGTTCCATGGCGATATTGAAATCTGTTTAAAATCATTCCCTCTTTATTGTAATGTATGTATTGCATTGCATTAATATTAAGACAGATTATCTGAAGTGGCACAGAAACAACTCAATTTCAAGCTGGAAAAATGTTTGTTTCCTCTAGAGAAGAAAGAGACTATGCTGGTATTGTAAGTGAAATGTTAACTAATATTCCTCAGAATGCATGAAGATGCAAGATATTACATAAACATTACTCAATTATTACTTCACAATTACTGTTCTACACATCATATTTTATTATTTTCGGAGAACTCTTAAGAATATAATGGAATTCAACACCATACAGAATTATTTTGCACCTAAAAAGTTATAAGGGATGCTATATATTTTATTTATTTTGTTTTTGATAAAATTTTGATGTAAGAATCTACAACATATTGTTGGAACAGTCTTCCAGAATTGGGCAAAGGGCTGAAACCACCTCATATTGCTAAGCGATAAGAATAGTTCTGCAACTGAGTAACAACATTACAAACCGAAGTTGTATGGACAGAATCAAGACTCATCCAAAGCTTCCACAATAATTCTCTACGTACAAAAGTAATGAATAAGAAATGGGATCAGTATCGGGAGTCGAGAGCAGATATTATTTTTATTCGATGACCAAATACTTCAGAATGAATTGTGAAAGAAATATTGTTGAAAGGGACCTTCATCGTCACTTAGAAATACAGAAGCAATTTCTACAGTTGTAGATAGATCGTAATGTGTTTTATCAAAAGTATTCCGCAGAAATAATGAGATGGTAAATAGGAACAGAATTAGAACAGGTTTGTTTCACATCAACTTTATGTTGAAACAATTGAGCATACGGATTGACATTGAGAAGCCTGTGCATCAATAATATCATTAAATCTGCTTCGCATTCGTTATTACTACCTTGATTTATTCTGAACTAGTACAGAATTGTCCGAGTCTCGAATAAAGATAGACTTGCATGCTTAAATGGATTGTCATTATTGAGATGTACAGTTATCACTGAATGGTATATATGCCCTTGAATGCGTAACAGTACGGCCTATGGTTTTTAAATGTTAAAAGATTTGCTTGCACAGAGACAAATGCTAGAACATTAGTATAACTTCTAGTATTACTCAAGTAATGTTTTGATCTTTCATCATTTTTTGTAATTAATTTTCCTAGGAGTTCAGGAACCTCAATAGGGGAAACAATATCAGATTTTATTTTGCTTGGCTTAATAAATCCGCCTTGTGCTTTTTCGGAGGCAAAATGTCTCTAGTTTAAGTACTCAAAAAATATAGACATTTCTTCAAAATAAACTTTCTGGACATCTTTATCGTTTTGGAGCATCATGTTCTATGTTTGGAGCATCATGTCTCTTCCTGTTCACACTACGGTTTGGCTGTACTATGTATACTTCTTTGTAGACTGCTACATCTGCTTCCCCAGATCCTCTGACAATATTAACTTGGCGTGGAGGACTGTTTCTGTTGTTTTGATCTTTCTTCCTTTTTTACGTTAGCTTTCCAATGTCAAACGCCTCTTACATGCCATTGTAGCTACAAATTACAAATCATATCAATTCAGTTATGTCCTAACAATAATCCTTGTGTCAAATGTTACTATAGCAATGATGATATATTATACTGTATCACAACACACAATTTTATATCATTTCATTCATTAATTAACGCGTACTTTCGAACTTCCAAATTTCAAAGCTCCACAAACAGCCACACATAAATAATTAGTCAGTGACCTTGCAAGTCGCTGAAAAATAATTCATCAACATCAATATACAAATTCTACAAATGATACTACATTGTAGATAGAATATATCTACAAATGATCTACCATAATAATTCAGTTGTAGTATTAACAAAGTATTGAGATGTACAGTTATCACTATCAATATTACAGCATTGTGATATTTTTAAATTTATTAGTAATTTTCAGTATTGATCAGAATAAATATTAAAAGAAATACACTTACGGATAAAGTAAATTACTATTTTTCGTTTCTTTAAAAATGTAATGCTGAAAAAAGTTAAACTGCCTTCCCACACAATAATTTGTCAGTGGTCTAGCACTTTGCTGAAAATGATTCATCAATATCAGTACACAAATACATGCCAATCTATCTACAAATTACACATCACAACAATTCAGTTCTATAGTAAGACTATTGGATATAACGTTATTGCAGCACTGACATGTTTTGGTTAAGTTTGGTAGATGAAACCAATTCACATGGACAACAGCTGAAAATGTTAATGTAATAAAGATCAATAAAACCCATCAATCAAGAAAAAAGTATTGCAATAAATGCACATAATCAACAGAATAAATCAAGGGGGAAAATGGTGCAAAAAGCACATTTATGGATACAGTAAGTTACTTTTTATCTTTATAAAAAAGGAATGAAACACAGTTACTCCTTTGAATAAATTATTTACATTAGTTTGGTTTCGTAGTTGAAACAAATTTACTTGTACAAATACAACTGAAGAAATTAGGTTATGTTAGGTTTGGTTAGGCGCGAACGTAACACATAAAACCCATAACACATAAAATCCCAATTGTATTAATACGTACCGTTCCTACCTATTTTGGATTCACAAATTTCAAAGCTTACTGCCACGATCGGATGGATTTTTCGTGGCTTTTGCAAGCTGCTGAAAAATATTCAGCAACTGCAATGTTTTAAAACATGAAATAGTAAATGGTTAAGTATAATGTGAAACTGCTAATACCAAACATAAAATTCTAACTTGAATTCATTCGTACATACTTTGAATTCACGAAGTATTGAAGCATGCTGCCACGGTACAATAAGTTTTCGTTCCAATGTGTAACGTATTTGCTTCACGCCGAATAATGCTACTACTCTCTGGCCGGGCCGCCATACTTTCTCATGCCGCTGTTCCCGTCGATTCAAGAATCGATTCTGAAGAGAATCAATGATCACCATCGAATCGCACTTATTGCCCGTCTGCTCATTATATTGCAAATATTTATTGTTATAGTAAAAGAATTTAAAAAGTTATTCCCAGGTCCGACACAATGAAAAAATAGCTTCAAGAAAAATGCTTCTCGAGCGAAATCGGTCGCGTAATTTATCCGTAGTAGTTCTAAATCGAAACTGCCTTACACTAATAATATATATGATGATTCTACTGTTATTTTCTTTTTTACACAAACAAAACTGTTTGTATGTCTTAGAATACAAAAAGGACAATGGAATTGCGGTCTTGATACTTCGGATACCTCGAAGTTACGTACTTCGGAAAGAGAGTCGTTTAGTAATCTTGTAATCGTAAGTCGTAAGAAATCTTGCAGAATTTTAGCGATGTATCGACAAGAAATAGGACGTTTTTTTGTGTCTGTGAGTAATTCACTAAAACCCGTCTTGACTTTTCCTGTTTGCCTTGATATGAGTTATATTCCTACTATGTATATTGTTTGTCTCCTTTACTTAGAAAGAAACAAAATAGTAAATGCATGCACTGTCTCACAATCGCTTTTCATAGAGAATGTGAATAAAGATGATGGAATTGCTGGTGATCAGCAATTACAATTATTCTTAGTGTGTCAATACTTCGAATTTGCAATCTCTACTTTGAAATTAACAAGTTTTCCAGAAGGTAGTTCTGATGAATATTTATGAAACTTCTTTTAGTTGTGTGTTTTGAAATTTCATAGCTTTAAAGTAAAATAAAATAAATTTCAAGATTAAACCTTGTCGAAAAATTTTTGAAGGTGGAAATGTTTTTGGACATTGATTTTAGATGTATGCAGAAATATATTTTGTGTCTTCTATTTTTTAAAAGACAACAAAGATAATACAGATTTTGAGTAAACAAAATGAGTCGACATTTTTTTGATATCCAGAAAATATTTTTACCAAAAATTAACGCAAAAATGACTGCTTGTACTTATACACCGGGCGACAATATTAGTGATATCTCTTTGCTTGATTCGATATTATAGCTCAGAAAAGAGTTGAATAAAATCTTTCTTTAGAGTGATTATCGATTTTCTCTCATAAGCCTCAAGCTACCACTGACTTGCCAATTTTCCTGGGGAAGCACTTTCGACTCCGGGTAAAAACAGATAAGGGGCTACACAGCGTTTCCAAAAAAATCAATATTTTCACTCACGCCAAAGCAAAATGAAATATTCGTATTTTCTATTCATTCTTCTGTTCATTCATTCTCAGAATAGCAAAGCCACGTAAGAGCTAATTATCTCATTAGTGGAAGACCTGTCTATTTCAGAGACGCTAAAATTTTGCTTTTTAGAAATAAAAGGTTTAATACTTGCAGTATCGCAGTTTGAAATTACAGCAACTCGCTATTTTTCCAGCTTTACTTGTTATATAAATTCCCATTTCTGAGATAAAAGGCTAACTTTTCTAGTCCTATTCCAAAATAGCACGATTTTCTCGTATTTGTTAGTCTCTTAAAACGTTTAGTCTGAGTTAGCTTTTCGTGTTTGTTTTCACCCTCTTCACAGCAACTATTTATTGGTGCCAGTGACATATTTTTACTTTTTCATACTTACTTCGTTACATGAATAAGTTTTGTAATCGGTGAATTTTCGATTGAAAAACTCTTATTGCCAGGTCCTGTTAACGAAAAACAGAGTAAATCGTGTTTGTTTACGAGAAGATAGCAAATTATTTCCTCTAACACGTTGTGTAAGGGAACGTCCATAAATTACGGAACGGTAAAAAAGGGGGGGTCTGAGCCTGTGTTACGCTGGGTTACATGGGGGTAAGAGGACATTATTTTTTTTACATTTTTCAATATTTGCTGAAATGATTCCTTTTTTGAGTCCTGTATTAAAACATTAAAATAATACATATAACAATAAAAATTAATTTTGACGGCAAAACGTCAATCTGTCTGTGTGTCTATCCGTTCGTCCATCTTGGTTAATGCTAGCGCCTAAACTGTACTGCCGATTTTCTTCAAAATTGATATTCCTCGATCGATTTAAATGATTTCGAGGCCCTCTGAGTTTTCCAGAAACATTTTGATTTTGGAAGTTCTTTGTAAATGTTTTAAAATTTTCTCAAAATGACTCCAAAAATTTTGATTAAACTTTGACCTCGAATAGCGTAAAGAACGCCTAAGTGAAGAATATTAAATTAAAATGAAGTTCATTTTATTTTACTCAGTGAATATAGCACTATCCATGCAAAACGATTAAAGAACACAATATTGATGCAGTTTTGAGAAAATCCTAAATTTAATATTGTTTAATGTTGCTCATATTTCAATCAAGATTGTGCAAAAACAAGTATTATGTTCAGAAATGTTTACATGATATTTTATAAAGTACTGATTGTCAAGAACTAATTTCACTTGAGAAAAAATCGCGTCAACTAAATCACTATAATATTTAAAGAATTATTTTTAAATTGCAGGATCTCGAGTCGGGCCATATCAATAATGCAATGTTTTAAGCAAACATTCTACGAAGAGTTTAGGCACTAGTGTGTTCACAGAACGACAAGCGGACCGATGGACGGACGTTTCGAGAAAAAACACTGTTTTCATATCAGATGACCCCAAAACGTGCACTTCCATTGAAATCTCGAAATTGATTGTAATATTCTGAGCGAATGAATAGGAACGATGTAAGACGTCTCATAGAGGAAATCTCAAATTCATTTTCGTATTTTAAAATTATTTCTCGGCTGCAAATTTATAATCAGTTCATTTTTGAACATGAATCAAATGGTATACAGTACAACAAAATATAAGAAATAAATCACTACTATTACATTTTTTGTAGGTTTCATAAGTATTTTTTTTCGTGTGCGCCTGCGCCTGCGTTGCGCCTGCGTTGACTTACTAGTAGATTAATTGGAAGGTGATTCGTGTGCTGGCACAATATCTTCTAATATATTTGGCTTCTTGTGGTGTTAAGGTCATCCAGTGGAATTATGCCAACGTCTCTGTATAAAGTCCTGTTTGTCACAAACTATGGTTTAGTTTTGAATCTACGAAAAATATTTGCGCCTAAGCTATGGAGAACAAGTAGAATCCTAACCCACTCCTCCCCCATTATGCCTGCCCTATCCTCGAACTCTAACACTGCTGTTTCTGACCTAGAAAAAGCGATCCTCCTTGCCAACAATTTTGCCAACTCTTTTACTCCCCACCCAGCCAACAACCCAGCTCTTAACTCCAAAGTTAACGACTTTATCAGACTCCCCCTCATGCTAGCCTCAGAGCCCATCAAATATATAAGTCCATCAAACATCGCCTCTATCCTCAAATCTCTCAAAAACAAAAAATCTTCCGGCCATGACCTCATTCCGAACCACATCCTAAAACATATCCCACGTAGTTCCATCGCATATCTAACGGCAATTTTCAATGGCTGTCTCCGTCTTAAGTACCTTCCAACAGCCTGGAAACACTCCATCATAATTCCGATTCTTAAACCTAACAAACCTGCGCAAAACCCTGAAAGTTATCGCCCAATTAGCATCCCCCAAACCCTCTCAAAAATATTCGAAAAGCTTATCCTCTCCAGACTGAACGACTTTGCTAATCAAACAAAAATAATCCCTCCAGCCCAATTTGGATTCCGGTCACTCTGCTCAACATCCCATAACTTCTTCGACTGGTGGAATCAATAGCCCTTGGATTTGAAAAGAAACAATACACCACTGCCATTTTCCTCGATTACTCTGAAGCTTTCGACAGTCTGGCACGAAGGCCTTCTATATAAACTACGCCTTCATGGAACCCCCGAATACCTATTCAACATCATCAAAGACTTCCTTAACAACCGGTCATTTGCCGTCAGAGTTAACAACTCACTATCCCAACCTTTTACGATTCTTGTAGGAGTCCCTCAAGGCTCCCCACTATCCCCAATGCTCTTCAATATATTCACCCACGACATCCCCAAACACCCCTCCACCGAAACGGCCCTCTACGCAGATGACACTGTGTTATTCACATCCTGTCATTCCCACCAAGACGCCTGTACTTCCCTCCAAGAAGCCCTAAACGAATTTTCCACTTGGTCAGAGAACTGGCAACTAAACCTAAATCCCACTAAATGCATAGCCAAAACCTTTACCCTAAAACACATCCCGCCAGCTTCCCCCACTATATATCATCTACACCCGTCAAATGGGCAGAGCGCAGCACATCTATCTCCTACCTGGGAGTCATTCTCGACACCCGTCTAACCTGGAAAGCTCATGTTCATTCACGCCTAAACCTAGCATATTCCTCCCTTCGCCAACTCTATCCCCTTATAAATAGAAAGTCATCCCTTAACCTAAGAACCACGCTACATTTATATAAATCACTAGTACTCCCTGCAATCACGTACGCAGCCCAAATATGGGGAGGTACATCGCCCTCAACAATAAAACGCATCCAAACCCTACAAATTAAAGTCCTCCCTACGGCCTTAAATGCCCCATGGTACATCTCAAATGCCCAAATCCATAATGATCTAAAATTTCCTTCAGTCACCCAGCACATGGCCCACCTCTCCCAAAGATTCTTTAACAAACTTCATAACCACCCTTTTCAACCGACATTCTCACTAGGAAAAAACACTTATCCGCACCTAAACCGCATACCATCAAGATTTCCCAAAGATAAATTCCGCCCTCCATAAATCCAACTGTACCTCCGTATCATAAGCCTTATACATCATCCATTTAACCAGCACCCAGCAATAGGTTCTAATACTGAATACCTAGTTTAATTGTTGCAGAAACCTTAAATTTCGTAAACACTAATATTTGAACACTATTTACTTCGCCAAAACTTCCCACTCCCAATTATTTTTCCGATCCTGGAGCCGCCTTCGCACACTTCATTTCTCCGTCTCGGATCCGTAATATTCGTTCACGCACTTAAGTTGTTTTGCGTTAAAAGAGGGGATATTCAATTGATTTTTTTGCAAGTCAATCAGAATTAAAAATTTCCAAATTTCCTTTTCAAATCCACTAATTCTATTGCATGTGCTGAACATTTTATGTCGTATTGTATGATATTATCTTTATTGATATATTTCTTGTAGGCAATCGAATGGCTTGCATGACGACGCGATGGAGACTATCCTCGCCCTCCTGTGCCTTCTACGCCAATACTCTCAATCATTCAGATAAACACGCGTATCGTAGAGAAGGTTCGAACTTGAGATCATGATTGCGGGAAATCTAGCCTATCAGCTTCTCAGTCGTTGGCAGTTGGTTCCGAATGTTGTTTTGTAATAGTTAACTATGAAAGAACCAGATAGCGTTATCGTCCGTACAGTGTGCCAGAATGCGCGGAAAGACAGGGACTTCTGAATTTGGCCGTTACCCATTTCATGTCTCGGCAATTGTACATAATGAACAAGTTTTCTTTATGACTTGCGATAGAACTCCACTCCGCATTCTTCCCTGGTAGTGTGTAGCAGAAGAATTTACTCGCTAGTATGAAATACGTTAAGTACTCGTACATATTCCATTTGGGGAGCAACAAAGAATACTGCACGGAGTGTTTCGGTGCGCATGAACAGTTGGCAGCAATGTTTTTTTCGAAAAAGAGTTAGTGCAATCCCTCGCGAAAATGGGCGTGTACGCTAGCTTACGGACAAACGCACACGGATTGCGAATCTCCAACGTACGGATGTGAACAAGAGCTTGCCACGATATGCGTTTTTGTGTACCGAACGTGTAATTTGGCCCAAATGAATGTACGCTTGAGCTGTACAGTGGAACGTACAGCTACGATGTCGCGTGTACACGATGTACAGAACGACGTGTACCGTTACCAATTAATGTGTGCACCTAGGTTACGAAAACTAACCTAACCTAAAATATTTACAATGGAATACGTTCCAGTAGAAAATCTTTCACGATTCTGCCTAGATTTTCTTCCGGAAAAATTCTCATGAGAACCGAATGTTTCTCAGAGATACATTTTATACTAAAGGTTCCACAAAAAAATATCCAAACAGAATTGTGCAAAAGATTCACTACTGAAACTGTCCGCGTAAAGGACTCACTAGTTTGATGTTGCATGAAGTATATTCAAATGTGATATATCATGGAATATGTTTCTAAACACTTTTGATACTTAAGAAAATAGCAGTCACACAATGGAAATAAACACATTTCTATGAATGAATTTTAATATCTGGCCTTAACCTCATTCTTACAAATTGATTGTATTACTGGTGGTAGATGGGAACAGAAGAATGTTTTGCTCGTAAATGGATTACCTTGAATTAACTACAGCCCTTCTATCAAACATTTCTTCTCGCATGTGGGGTGCATTGAAAGAATCAAACAAAACCAAAATTGAATTTAAACAAAAACTTCCTTTATTAACTCTTATAACCATGTCTGGTGTTCTTGGGCTCTGCTATTCATAACCTTGTCTGGTGTTCTTGGGCTGTAAAGGAAAAGTTTACAAGACAACACAGGGATGAATGAATTTCGGTATCTGGCCTTAATCTCAGTAATAGTTCTCTTAAAATTTGCTTGTTTTAAAGGTAGTTGGGAATAGGAAGAGATGAATAATACACTCACTTTGGTGATATTATATTCTTTTCACCTGAGAATACAGGAAAAAATAAAGAGAATTTTGGAACATTTAACATCATAATCTACTTTAATCTTGAGTTCCAATTCATGAAATAATTCTTGTGGTAAGAAGTATTCTAATAAACAAAGAATTTTCATTTAATGAGGTAATTTATCAATGATTGATTGGAACTCCAATTGGTGGTTCACTTAGTTCAGTGTTTCCAGAAATCGTTAAGCGTAGACTTGAAGAATCAATCGTATCTGGCCTGTTAAATTGTTTTGTACAAAAGATATGTGGATGACCTATTAATTATAGTTGATGAAAATGACACATTAAATTTGCTCAATATGTTTAATTCTTGTGATAAATCCAATTCACTTTAGAAAAAAATAATCAATCTATAAACTTCCTAGATATCTATATCAAACATGACAATGGAAAAATATCAACAAATTGGTACAGAAAAAGTAATGCTGCTAATCGTATCCTTAATTATTTACCTAAAGATCCCATACAGCTAAGAGAGACATTGTTTATGGCCTCGTAGATAGAGCAATAAAATGATCCCATCCCATCCACCAGGAATGTCATTTAAAAATAGTACATGATATATTTATTTTGAAAAAAAATCCTGTTGAGTTTATAAAAAAGCACATAAAGAAGAAGAGAGCAAAACTATGTGGAAAGTTTAATATCATATCTGATCAACCCTATTCTGAAACCTTAGCTGTTAACAAAACTATAGTTTTGCCATATGTACCTAAAATTACTAACAAAATAATTGAAAAATTAAAATATAATATCTAGACATATATTAACAAACAATCTTATTAGATATGTTAAAGATGTAATTCCAGCATCTGAAGTGGAAAAAGGAAAGTGCAGCCGTTGCCAAGATTGCAACAAATCATATATTGTCCAAATAAAACGAAGAGTAAAACAAAGAATACATGAGCATAAAAATAACTTAGAGAAATTCATTAAAAACAATTTCAAAGCACAGAATTCAGCATTCACTTAAATTTGATTTTGAAAATCGATCAATTTTAGACAAAAACCAAGATTATATGCCAGGTTAATTTCCCAAACGTTATTTATCAAAATTATTAAAATAATAAATTCAAATCAAGAGAGTAATCTTCTTACCACTTCCTATTCCACTTACTTCTTTGAATAAAGTAAATCATCACAAACTTTTTTTGAAAAATCTTTAGATGAGTCTCTCTCCATAACTGTATTTTGTATTTGCATGTATTGCTGGTAGTTTTATCATTAATAAATATTATTATTTTTAAAATGATTTTGCCGTATTTACCGAACGTATGCCTGAAGATAATTTATTTTTATAGTTTTCAGAATCCTATGTTTTAATACAATCAGTAGTATTGTTTAATACTCAATCAGTGAATTGTATTTGATGTAATTCCCATTATAGAAATATCTTGTTTTTATTGGAAGCACAACGTTTCACAAACTTAGGTACGTTTCACAAACTTAGGTTCGAAACTTCAGGTACGTACATGTATTACATCAAATACAATTTAATGATTGCGTATTAAACAGTACTACTGATTGTATTAAAACATAAGATATTGAAAACTATAAAGAGAAATTACTGCTTAACAGGTTAAAAAGAAAGTACTGTTTAATATGCAGTCAGAAAATTGTATTTGATGTAATTCCAATGATTGAAATATCTTTGTTTTTATTGGAATGCACATTTCACAAACTTAATTGTTCACTACTTCAGATACATACATGTATGTGCCTGAAGAAAATCTTGTTTTCAGAAAATAATTAGAAATATCTTATTTTTATTGGGTTTCCAATAAAAACAAGATATTTCTATAATTGGAAATACATCAAATACTGATTGCATATAAAGCAGTACTACATATTGTCTTCAAACATAAGATATTGCAAACTATCCAAAGAAATTATATTCATTCAATTACACACAATAGACAACATTAACCAAATTGGTGTAAAAATTAGCAGATGATAGTACATTTTATTTGCATATTGCAAGAATGTTAACTAGTAGTGTAGTATTTTTGGGCATTCATTATGAAAACTTGAAAAATTAGCTAATGTGAAGTAAAATACTTCAGTTAAAAAATATCAAAAACATCCAATTGGAAACCTGTCGTAACGTATTGCATGTAGAACAATTCAATTAACATGTTGGCTTACACTAGTCATAATAACTCAAATAGATCTTGGTTTTTTGATAGAGTCAAGGGAAATTATTCTAAAGTTTAATTTTTAAGAAAATCATTAGTTTAAAAAAAATAAATGCTATGGAGCAACGCAATATATTATACTTTATAGCACTAATTTGCACACTTTGCTACACCACTTGAAAATCAAACAAGTTATTTCACTTTCTAACAAAATTATTTTATCTGCTATAAGTTAAACAAAATAAATTTTCGCGAAAACCTTCGCGCAATTCACACGAATGAAACCATATTTTCTCTGTCAATGTATGTTGTTGTTGTTTCAGTGACATACACACGCAATTTTCTAAAGTAACCAAATCACTGCCTATGAACTGGTGGAACTTAAGAATCTTCATAGTGTGGTCAATTTATAAACAGCCAGCATTTGAATATCCTAGATCATACTACATTGTATTTAGTTTTCTTTTCTACCTCATCAATAATCAGATTATGACCACTCGACACGTTGGTGAAGGTAACCCTAATTTTTTTAGTGGTTATTTCTGAAACAATAAATATACTATTATTATGAGTGTATTAAATTTAGTCACAATTAAAGAAACGTGTTTGCTAAACATGATTGTGTTAGGATTATTTCATGCATTAACTCTTTACGGGCCATCGATGACGATACGAAAAGAGTTTGTTTACCATAAGTAAACATAGTGGTGTTTGGTAATTTCAAGAGCAGACATTCGATGGGACACACATCCACAAAGAAGTTCGAAATGAAATTATGCGACTTCCACAGAAAATTGCCGCTTACTTCACGAAATCCGCACACTGATCACTGATTAATATATAACTAAACTGCAATCTTCTAAAAGAGCGCGAACTCACCAAATACTAACCAAACCTAACCTATACTAACCAACTTTGTTTGTGTACGCCTGTGTATACAAACGGTACGCCTTATACGGTTTGTGTACACCTTATACCAACGGGGTTGAACCAGGGTTTAGGGTGGCACGGTTCCTTTGGTTCACTGATCCGGTTTACTAGAGAGGAATCGACTCAATGAACCGAATCCTTGTTTACTATTCGCGTTCAACATGGTAACGTAATAAATGTGTTTAAAATATATTCTATTTCACCAGCGCGTGCTTATTACTTAAATTCTTTATTACTTAAACCACACATGTTTTGCTATTAAAAAGAGCCACTCGTCTATTTAGTTAACCAAATGGTAGGCCTACTTATTATATTTTTAAATGATCTATGAGCCACAGAATATAAATGGAAAATGTATAACTCACGTATTCGTTGGAATTATTATATATTTTAATTTTTTTA
Organism: Acheta domesticus; assembly: GCA_031308135.1. Taxonomy (NCBI): domain Eukaryota; kingdom Metazoa; phylum Arthropoda; class Insecta; order Orthoptera; family Gryllidae; genus Acheta; species Acheta domesticus. Next base: position 125,146,209 of record JAHLJT010004567.1, on the reverse strand, counting down.
ACAAAATCTTGTAAAAGACATAACAATTCAATTTTAACAAACATGCAAACAAATAACAATAACAAATGGAGAACATCTTGTAATATCTGGAACAAAAAATGTACTTTTTAAAATTTTACAAACAAATAGTAATAACTGACTTCTTAATGCGATTTAAAATTAATGGGTTATTGTTAAAAATAACAATAAAAAACTTAAGAAAACAAAGATGTTAACGCAATAAATACCCGTCGAGGTGGGTTGGTCCACGTCCTGACGGGGGGATGCAGAGAAGGCTCTCAAGTGTTCCTTTCCCCATTTTTTCATCGTCTTGCTTTTCATTTCATGTCACGTATATTCTTTTCACTCCTTTTTTCTTCCTCACTGGCCTTCTCTGTATGCTGAACGCCCACCCATGTGTTTGCCGTGCATGGCGACCCGTGTCGGAGGGAATGTGTGTCCTGGCAGTTGAGAGACCTGTTTGTTTCCCAACTAGTCCTGGTGCTACGTTTTTCTGGCTTGCACTAAGGGATACGTTTACGTATTTTGGGGAACATTCTTTGTAGGTGTCAATACACTCGCTTTGGCCTCGGACTCTTCTAGACGGGCGGTCGGGAGCTAACCCACTCCCGATCAATCGGCTCGGACTAGGTCTTGCACTGAACTCCAGGGTGAGCGGGGGGATCCACGGCGGTGCAGCGCTGTGACATTCCCCTACTATATCTTCGTGTCAGCCCTGGCACCCCAGTGGGGTGTCCCCTTGTTGGACTCCATGGTGGGTGGGGAGCACGGAGATGAATTTATATCCATCTCATGGATACTCAACAACCCCCCCTGCCCTCTTCTGCAAGGAAGAGGAGATGTGACAGAACAGTTGATCTAAATAGCTTCTTCCTCCAGGAAGAAGATAAACCAAGAAAGCCTCGGTTTCTCTTGATGTCTTGCTCTGAAACTGAAAAAACTTTTAAAAGTGTTAGTGCGGTCCGCCTTGCGCGGGCAATTGAGGAGAATTTTGGAAAGCTTCAAGCGGTCGTGCGACAGAGAAATGGTACCATTCTCTTTGAAGCGCGCACCGACGAACAAATGGACAAAATTTTAAAAACTAAGCAGATTGCCGGCCTCCAAGTGGAAGTGACCACTCACCCTACCCTTAACCTATGTAAGGGAGTGGTCAACCATGAAGACTTTGCGTCTGAAAACGAGGATGAACTTCTTTCCTTTTTCAAGAGCTACGGTGTAACGGATGTGTATAGGATTGTATAGGATTTAATCTCCCTTCTCTCCCAGAGTACATTAGCTGTGGTTATTATAACCTTCGCGTGCGGCAGTATGTGCCAAATCCCCTGCGCTGCTTTAAGTGTCAGAGGTTCGGTCATACTCAACAAAGGTGCAAGGCCGTAAGCCCTGCATGCGCAAAGTGCGGTAATTCTGCGCATGATCCCAACCCTTGTTCATCACCAGCCCGATGTGTAAATTGTGAAGGAGACCATGCAGCCAACTCTAACAAGTGCCCCACATATCTGAGAGAGAGGGAGATTCAAAGGATTAGGGTGACGGAGAAGGTATCTTTTCCGGAAGCAAAACGCCGATAACTGGTGAAGAACCCTGTGGATCTCAGGCGTACTTTCTCTAGCACTCTGGCGAACACGGTTGTTGGCACATACATTTCTTATTCATATTTCATATTTGGCGCCGTGGCGGGAGAGTGGTTGTTAATAACCATCTTTGGCCCTTGATTGCTAGCTCAGAATTTGCATTTTGAACGTACCGCGTCGGACTTATAAAAAATTCCCCCCAAAACCGCGCGCAAGGCGCTAAAAGAGCGGGTATATAAAATTCCTTTGTTTTCTGTCGAAATTGCATTCCGCCTAGTCTCTGGTCGTAATAGTTTCATCTGTCTTCGACAGGGGGCAGCACTTGCTGGGGTTCCGTCCCAGGCCCTTAGCAATTTAGCAAGGTTGGCATACCTGTCGCCTTTTAGAAAGACTTTCAAAGAGAAGCCATATTTTCGCGGGAACCTGCACATTGCATGAGCAAATATGTGTAATACAGATTAAAAGAAGGCATTGCTTTTCGTGTGAGACTCAGGTAACGGGTTGAACGATTTATTCCCTGATTGCTTATTTATTTATTATATTATCTTCTAATAAGAAGGGTATACTGTGTCTTTTCAGAGATCGCACGAGCGAACGAATATTTCGTCTCGCCGTAACCAACCAAAACTTATGAACGCTCTCCCAAAAATTGAAAAATAACCCAAATCTGAAAAAAGGAGCTATATCGCCGCCTTAACAACGGTCAAAGCGACGAGTATTAAGTCTTCCCTTGCTACTCCCCCAGTAGCGAACTTCTGTTGCCAGGTATCCCCAGTGGACTTCCCTAAGGATACATCGCCTCTGCAAGGTGGGAAAATAATAATTCCCACAAAATACAAAACACCACCCAAGAAGGAAAAACAAACAAAGACAGAACAAGAATCCACTTCTCAGGCGAGCAAGAAGGCTGATGTCACACGGCCTTCTGGCCTGGACAAAAGAAATGTTGATAGATCCTCCAAACTTCGACCACCTACCCCGACTCTTGAGACTCGCTCTGAGCGATCTATAAGCCTGTCCAGCAGTGGTCAGGATGAGTCTGCCTCGAAAGAAACTTCAGCCGGGGTGGACACTCGCTCCTTCGGACGACAGAGGCGGAAAAAAGAAAAGAAGAAAACTTCCTAACTTCTTAAACAACGGCTCTCCTATCCTGGAATCTGAACGGATTTTCCCTCCGACGGGACGAACTAACACAACTACCATGGCTCTAATGTCATGGAACGCAAATGGTTTCTCCTCGCGACGGGACGACCTTAAACTCTTGTTGTCCCGTCACAATCCTCTGGTGATTTGTCTTCAAGAGACTCACCTTACCCCACTTCGTCCTCTGTCTTTTCGGGGATTTTCTTCGTACAGGTTTGATGTGGATGATGGTCTCCGCGCTCATGGCGGAGTTGCTTCACTGGTGCATGATTCGCTGCTATCTACAGAGGTACCTCTTCAGACTGACTTTCAAACAGTATGTGTGCAGGTGCACCTCCCATCCCTCACACTTACTGTGTGCAATATCTATATCCCTCCAGGTCTGACTATATCAGCAGACGAACTCTTAGGGTTGATAAATCAACTGCCTTCTCCATTTATGATAGTCGGCGATGTGAATGCCCACAGTCCTCTCTGGGGCTCTTCCCGCACGTGCCCGAGAGGCAGTATCTTTGAATCAGTAATAGACACAGCGGATTTGGTTATTCTGAACTCTGGTGAAGCAACTCATTTTGCCGTCGCCACAAACTCGAGCACGTGTATCGATTTAGTTCTTTGCAGCCCTTCTCTTTCAACCGACCTGCAATGGTCCATCCTAGACGACCTATACGGTAGCGACCACTATCCCATTATCGCCCACATTGATAGACTTGCGCGTGGTTTAGCGCGCCCCCCTCAATGGTGTGTCCTTCGTGCCGACTGGCCGACATTCCAAGCGAATGTGAATCTATCAGAGGGTGATTTTGTTAGTGTTGAGGATATGGCAACTCATTTTAACACTGCAATATGGCAAGCTGCGGGCACTGCAATCCCCAAGTCGACCGGTAATTCGCGACACCCCTTCGTCCCGTGGTGGAACTTGGATTGCTCAAGGGCTGTCGGTGCTCGGAAGAAAGCGTTGGCTCGACTTAAACATTATCCAACAGTGGATAACCTTATTGAGTTCAAGAGGTGCAGAGCTAAGGCGAGGAGAACCATATTAGAAAGCAATAATGCATCATGGAAGGCATACGTGTCCTCCTTGAATTGCCACACGCCACCACGTGTAGTATGGAGGAAGGTGCGTCAAATTAAAGGGTATCCTTCCTCATACTCAGTGCCAGGTCTTAGAAAAAATGGTCAGATAATCACAGATCGAGACGCCGTTGTAGAGGAACTTGCCACTCACTATGAGAAGATGTCGCGTTCGGCAAACTATTCTCCAAACTTCCTTTCGTTTAAAGAAAGAATGGAAAATCGCGCTTTGGATTTTTCGAGCAGAGCACATGAGGATTATAATACCCCTTTCTCTATGTATGAAATGCGTTCTGCTCTGAAGCTTGCCAAAAGAACCACTCCAGGTCCAGATGAAATCCATAACTTAATGTTGCAACATCTTCCCGAAGCGGCCATGGAATTTCTTCTCCGGCTCTATAACCGTATCTGGGAAGAGCATACTATTCCTACCATGTGGCGAGAAGCTATCATCGTCCCAGTTCCCAAAGTAGGGAAAGATCGATCACTGCCATCAAGTTATCGACCTATTTCCCTCACAAGTTGTGTATGCAAAGTGCTGGAACGCATGGTGAATCAGCGTCTAGCCTGGACCTTGGAGCATAAAAATCTGTTGACGCCAATCCAAAGCGGGTTTAGACGAAACCAGTCTACCTTGGACCACCTCGTTTCGCTGGCAACAGCTATCTCTACATCGTTCGTCTTGAAACAACATCTAGTGGCTATATTATTTGATATAGAAAAGGCCTACGACACCACCTGGAGGTACGACATTCTGCAAACCCTGCACTCTTGGGGATTTAGGGGGAAGCTTCCGCTATTTCCTCCAAAACTTCCTTTTGAATAGATCCTTCCGTGTTCGTGTGGGTGACAGACTTTCTCGTAGTCACCCACTTGAAAATGGTATCCCCCAAGGATCAGTTCTGAGTGTCACTCTGTTTGCCATCGCCATCAATGGTATAGCGTCGACCGGTACGAGAACCTGTTAAGGCATCGTTATTTGTGGATGACTTCACCATCTTCTGTTCCTCCAGCAGCATCAGTGTGATCCAGAGACAACTCCAAATGGTGCTCAACAAGCTCCACGAATGGAGTACGTCAACAGGCTTTAAATTCTCTTCTACTAAATGTATCGGTTTGCATTTCTGTAGGATATACCATTTGCATAGTAATCCAGTCCTTCACTTGGGAGGAAACCCACTTCCATTTGCAGAATCTGCCAGGTTCCTGGGGCTTACATTTGACAAGTCTCTCACCTGGCGCGCTCACATCCGTGGACTACAAACCAGATGTGTCTCTCCCCTTAATCTTCTCCGAATGCTGAATGGTACATCATGGGGTGCCGACCGCACTACCCTATTGCGGCTGTATAGATCACTCATCCGCTCAGTTTTGGACTACGGTAGTGAAGTGTATGGCTCAGCAGCTCCCTCCACTCTGCGACCCATCAATAGTATACACCACGCGGGTATCCGTCTAGCAACAGGCGCATACCGCACCAGCCGAATTGAGTGCCTTCTATCCGACGCTGGCGAGCCTTCCTTAAAACGAAGGCGGGATATTTTATTAGCATCTTACGGAGCTAAAGTATCAGGACTCCCTAATCATCCTTGCCGCCAAATAATTATCCATCCTGAATATGAAACATCATATATTCTTCGAACATCGCTGCCTCAGCCTCCTGGTATTCGATTCCAAAATCTTCTGCGGGACCTTAATGTTGATCTTCCGTCACCCATGAAACCCCCAAGTCACTCCATTCCTCCATGGAAACTCCTCCGCCCGAATATTGATTTCAGACTATCCAACCTGCCTAAACAAACGACTAGTCCTCTTGCTTACCAGATACATTTTCAGGAAATGAGGGCAGCCTACCCAGATCATGTATTCTTATATACAGACGGCTCATCGTGGAATGATGCGGTGGCTTGTAGTTTTTATTGTATCAGGGTCACAAAATCATATCGGCTACATTCTCAGTGCAGTACCTTCACTGCTGAAATGTATGCAATTCTTGAAGCCCTAAAATACATCGAGTCAACGACCTTACGTCAAGTAGTTCTTTGTTCCGATTCTCTTAGCTCGTTACAAGCTGTCTCCCGTTCTTCCTCAGACTACCTGACGGAATCTATTCAAAACATCATTCATCGCCTTCTGTCTCGCCACTACGATCTAATACTGAGTTGGGTCCCAGGCCATGTGAGAATCATAGGGAACGAGTTGGCTGACCAGGCGGCAAAATCGGCAACGGAGAATACTCATGTTGACATTCCTTTCGTACCATCGTCCGATGTTAAAGCTTGTTTAAAACGACTGATCTTTAGAGCGTGGCAAACAGAGTGGCACAATACCACCTTTAAACTAAGCGTAATAAAGGATACTGTTAATCCCTGGCGCTCCTCATCCCGACCTTCTAGGCGCGAGGAAGTTATTTTAACCCGTCTGCGTATCGGACACTGTCACTTCTCCCACAGTTTCCTCATTCGAGGAGAATCTCCTCCTACCTGTGACTCGTGCAGGGCGGCTCTCTCTGTGGAACACGTCCTCCTACATTGTTTGAGATTTGATGGCAGCCGACGTAGACATGCTCTGGGCAAAACTCTACGAGAGGTGCTCGGAGATGACGATTCCGCGCTCTCAAAGCTTTTTTGTTTTTTGAGAGAATGCGGAATATACAATTTTATATGACATAGGGACATGTTTTACTGGCCCCAAATTCTGTTTTATTCTGTCTGCTTAATTATTTTATGTATAATTGTAGTGTTCTTGTTTAAGGTATACATGTTCTTTTAAATTAGTAGGCAAGTGCACCAATTACACTTTTATTAGAAGTTTAATATATTTGTTTTTAGAAAACTTTGACACGGGCGCCAATGACCTTAGCAGTTGAAGCGCCCTTTAAACCTAATCAATCAATCAATCGCAATAAATATAATTATTTAAAATAAATTCTATTTCACAAACTCATACTACTTAAACGTTCGTTATTCCCCCAAACCCCCCATTTTAATACTAATAAACCAACTCGTCTGTTTTTTAAACCAATTCTACTTAATATGTTAAAGAAAGCAATATTTTAAAAGAAAAATATCCACTCACATATTCGTTGAAAATATACAATTTTAATAGTATTACCACAACCATAGCAATACTGAAAATTAGTGTAGTGTCTCGGCACGAATTACACCCTTATAACAAGAAAAACGTCAATAAGTAGCACCAAATCCGCTTGTTTCTGAAAAATTACGTACTTTTTACGAACTGAAGCTTAAAAATTAATAATAAATAAAAAATAACTTGTTAAGTTCATTATGCTAATAAAATAAATATAAATATTTAAAATCAATTCTATTTCACAAACACATGCTACTTACACGTTTATTATTGGTAGACTAGCACCTCTCAAATCCTCCATTTTAATACTAAAAAACAACTCGTCTATTTTTCAAAGCAAATACTACATAATATGTTAAAGGAATCATAAATAATTCCTGTATTTACACCTTCCATCACGGTAGACACACAAAATATGTTAAAAGATGTCTCGAAATACGAAAAAACACGAAATCACACGACCACAAATGCTTCGCGTAATTGAATCCCATTTAAAAGTAAATAATTTTGTTATAGAAACAACTGAATATGATACTACTTGAATATTACTTTTTAAAGTCTAAAACCTTTTCTATATTAATATTTTAGTTCAATCAGCAAGCAAAGCAGCATAGAAACAAGTTTTATTTTCTTTTAAAAGTGTTGTGAAAGTGTAATTTTCAATGTGAAGTGATGTTTTAAAGTGTCGTGATGAAGAAGAAATTGTTCGTAAATTTGAAATGTGGCTTTAACGCATGGTCATTTCGTGTATATTTATGCTTTGACTCGTCAAAGCTAGTCAAATCATAATTTTTCGCCAGCTCTGAAGTGAACCGTGGCGGGTGATTCACGAGAGCAAATGAATCACAAAAGGAACCAAAGGAACCGTGCCACCCTAAACCCTGGTTCAACCCATATGGACTACTGCAGAGCAGGGACGGTGCACAGTAGGCACACAGTATGCTACACTACAGGAACAAGGACACGAAATGAAAAACACGTACAACACAGCTGCTATACAGATCCTCACAACACGGATTTTCCCCAGGGATGAGTACGTACGTGGTGGACGCGATCTGTCACAGGAAGCAAGCCAGGAGGGGTCCGACCGCCCATTTTCCCTCGTCGCAGTCGACAGAGCGGCAGAGTTCAGAGAGTATAGGTCGACAGGGCGGCAGAGTTCATGCACTGCTTTTATCAGAGCGAATGAACTCCATTCGTCGGTGGTTGCTGACGTCACAGCCCACGGCCTTGTGCAATACCTTCTTGATAGAAGGCCTAACAGCTGAGCTCGTGGAGTTTTCTGACGTCACTACGTAGGGGCCCAAGGCCTGCTTTACTCAGGCCCCGAAGCGTAATTGTCACGTGACCAAGGTAGTCGGTGGTCGGCTCCCGTGCATGTGGCGTTCGGTGGTGTTTCATGTTTTGAGAGTGGCCATACAGGCTTTCTGCGTGTTTTCACTGTTCAGATCGAAATTGATATTGTTTGCGATTGTGCTTACTGTGTATTATTAATTATCGCGCTTTATGTGGTTGTTGCTTTCAGCAGAACTTATTATGTGCCGGGCGTTTTTGTATGTGCATGAAAGTAACTAAGTTAGGTTATGTAGCTAAATTCGGATATCTCATAGTGCCGGTAAAATTATACAAACTTCTTCGTAACGCTCATTTAGAATATCTAGCCATTTTGTTATTAATGAAGAATTGTTTTGTATTTTACAGAAAATGCTTTGTGTAATTCCAATCCTTTTTATTTCAATCAAGAGCGGATTCGATTTAGAACCGTGTATACCCTGTAGGTGCATGTTTCCTATTATACGCTTTCAGTATTTACATTTTGTATATCCATGTTTGAATGAGATTACAAAAGTATTTGTGTCGTTTACGAACATTTAAAATCATACCTAAAAGAGCGAATATCGATGTTACTTGTTTATGTAAATTTCAACTTGATATACTTAAGGTAGGCAACAACTAGATGTTTGATTTGATTTGATCTATTTGCTCAGAAAATAGTGAAAACTGTATACGACGTATGGGGGTGAAGATTATTTGCGCACGTTTTCTTAAGTTCCACAATCCCTTCCCAACATTTTAACTACGAATACTAAGGTTGAAAGAAAAAGAAAATATAAAAAAGACATAATAATAAAATTTAAAAAAGCGCGAGATTAGCAACATTCCTAAAAACTAGATATTTCTTTCCCGAGTTATATAAAAAAACTTGCAACGGTAAACGAAATGCAGATGCAATTTTTCAGCATTGCTAACAAAATAGTAACACCCTCAGCTCTACTCCTGCCAATAAAAGCAAAAGGTGTGCTCAACAAAACGTGCGCATAGTGAAGCTACATTTACGTCCACAAGAAAAACAATGGGCCATCTCAGCATTTCCTCAATGGATCAGGGAAACTGGACAAAAAAAACTGATTGAGATGGGGGTCATTGACCAGGAAGCTAAAGTACATTACTTGTTACAGGGGTTCTTTTTTAAAATTATACAATATAAATGTAAAGTAATTCACTATATGAGCCATTCCATGGTTACGTACGTTACATCCGTACAATATATAATTCCTTGTAACTTCCACAAAATTCAAATAGAATTATTTTAGAATGCTACAAAATATAGAACTGGAGATGCCCTAACAGGATATTAGTACATTTGATTCAGAAGTGAAAAAAGTAACAAGCTACTTTGTTTCAAATGAGTGTTGCGTACGTTACAGAATTTGGACATGGCATATCGTGAGATCTACCTTAAATAGAAATCTCTGTGAATCCTTTACCGTAAGATTTTTGATGTATTTTTTTATAGGTAGCTAGAATCATGATTATAAAATTGGTACCAACTTATTTTAATGAAAACCTTTATTTTTACCAAAAAACATAATTTTGTGGTGTTACGTATGTTACAGCACATTGTTACGTACGTTACATTGTGCCAAATAGTCAAAAAAATATATCTTACATTTCCTATAACTTAATTTAAACATGAATTTACATTTTAATTAAATTTAAAACTATTATTTTACTCCTTTTCTTTTGTAATTGTTTGTTTTAAACATAGTGCAAGAAATCTTTTGGGAAGAACTTGTAGGTGCAGCAAGGATGCTTGTATCACTTTCTGATTTAAAGAAGTGTTTGGAATGTAGTCTCTGGACTGCCTGCACATTTTGCCACCTTCTATTAAGAAGATCTTTCGATGCAGTAATTTCATCTGATGTCAGTAGAAGAGCAGTAATGCTTGTACTCACTTTCTGCAAACACTTGCAAAATTCAGAAGCTGACGTAACTTTCACTCGTCTTGACCGAATCTCATACCACACCAGTCGTTTGGAAAGTCCTCCTATTCCGTCGACAGCACCCTTTCCATGGGAAGTGGCAAAAAATACCCACTCTCCTTCATCTATTTGAAAATCATTTTTCAAGAAGCAAAGGTTAGAAAGAGTATATTTATTTTTGAATTGAGCTGCACAGCCGTCAGAAAAAACTGTCAGGTTATCCAGAGCGGGCAATTCTTTCTTCAATTCAAAAATTATCTTTTTCATTGAAGCCCATACACAAAATTTATCATGAGTTGTCACATCACTAACAACTACAAATGAGCGAGTGCAATTGTCTGTTAACCAGGCACAACAGGTGAATACACTAATCTGGTCGTGGTTCCAGTGAGCTGCTTGGATTTCATCTTGGGATATAACGCTGAAATTTTCCGCATAATCCACCTGAATTACTGCTTGATTCAGACCAATGGCTTGCTTCCTTTTCTGAAAGTATTGGGATTGAACTTTCCTAACAAAGGAGTGAATTTTAAATAGGGCTAACTGGGTCTGGAGCTCATTAACTGCATCCTCAACCGTCCCTTCAATATCTATAAGTTTAGGTCGGCCATCAGTATCTTTCCACTGCTTCCATATTAATGTTTCATACAAGCGACTGTCATCAACAGAGAGCATAGTGTCGACTCTTTTACAATTATTGCAGTTTTCAGTCATACATTTCTCACTTTCTACACTGCAACATATCATAGCCAGCAATTCAGTACTATTTACAGGAAAATCAGGTTTTAATCTGCATTGTAGAGATTCAACAATAAAATTGAAGTTTGCGTGGTACCTACAGACACACACGTTGTGGGGCATTTGAGAGGAAAGAAGAACATGTTGTGGTCGAAGTTCATAAAATTTTGATAATTTTATCTTGACTTCGGGATTCTCTTCCTGAAAAAAGTGATATGCTTCTTTTACTGACATAATCATATGTCTCTTTTGAACAAGTTTTCGTTTTCCAGTAGTACGATCTCTTATTGATTTTGTGTCCCTTAGTCCCGGTGCTTGTCGACTCACATCATCACGATTGAAAAATTGTTCAACTGTAAGTTTATCCATTTCGGATATTCTATGAATTACTTTATTTTTTTCATCAAATTGAGTTATTAATTCTTTTGGAAAGATGTCGATTACTATTTTCTTAACAACTGCTGTCTTTTTTCTCGGACTATTTGGCAAACTCCTTTTTACTCTACTCACAGCTTTTCCAAATGATTGCGGAGTTTTATAACTTCCTCTACCATTAGTTTCCAATAGATTATTCTTCTTGTTTTCTTCCTTTTTCTTTTTCCTCCATTCTCTCACCCTATTTGCATTCTGAAGGCGTTTCAATTTCAACTTCTTTTTATCATTTTTCAGAATTTGTTTTTCATTTTCTCTATTCTTTTTCGATCTCTCTCTTTCCTTTTCTAAATGGGCTTGTAACGCTTCTTTATTTTGCTTTATCTTCTCCCTCCATCTCCTTACTCTTTCCGTAGAACTCATTTCTGTGAGAAAAAATGGAAATATTAAATTCTCATTAATCTGATAAAAATGGTATTCAGCGATGTAATCGTAATAGAAACAAAAGATATTCTGTATCTGTAAGTCGTAATTAATCTTCCCAAGTATCACAATACTTGATTTTTATAAATTAATCTCAATACCACCAATGTACATGAACATCAGAGAATCACTATATTAAGCGTTACGTACGTTACACATTTTAATTGCATATTTATCTTCCGAAGAAATGATTTTCTGAATAAAAACAGGTTTGCGAGAGGTAGTTCACAAACATAACCTTACTTTCACGAGATACAGATGTATTCCTTCAAATCGTTTTATCTACAACACAACTTTTTCATGTTTTCTGTTACGTACGTTACACGAGTACAATGCAATTTAAATAAGTTTATTTAATGTCACTTACCCAATGAAACAAGTTGTAATTCTGGTATTTCGTAAACAAAACTCAACAGTAAACAGCGAAGTTGATAGCACTTCTCTAGACACAACTGTTTGAACAATGTGACCAACTTCAATACACCTTCTTCAAAGACAAGTCACCAACATTAGACAAAGAGAATTTCAAATTTTCATAGCATGAAATAATTACGTTAATGGAACTTTTTGAATCATAAACAACAAAGCACAGGTATGTAAGAAATTATTAAAACTAATGTAAACATCATTGATTGAAAATTTAAATTTGTGATCAATGTATACTTTCTCGTGGAATGGCCCATATATATATCATTGTTTTGTTGAAATGAACATATTTTTTCTTTTTGATGGTCAGTATAGTCTCTAATTATATAGAAACAGTTATGCAGCAGACAAAATTTTACTTTTAACTTAAATTTGGTAACCGACTTTAATTGTTTAATGTCATCTGGCAATGCGTTGTAAAGTAACGTACATGTATGTAGATTTCTTGTAATGAGTTGTTGATATTGACACTTGATGAACGTGATTTTTACGGGTGTTGTAATTATAAATATCAGTATTACGTGCAAATATGTTCCCACCGTTAAGAAAGTCAGTTTTGACAAAGATTACAGATTCGTAAATACATGCGCAATGTTGATACATTGCACTGGCCTTGGGACATCCGCAAGGCCTGATTGAGGATGATTGAAAGATTTAATTTCCTCAAAATGAATAATGATAGTTCATTTTGTAGATGTCTTAGTCAATTGTACATTGCCGAAAGATGCGCAATTTGTTAGCCAAATTTTCTCCACTTGCCTCCCAAAACAAACCACGTTTGGCGAGGCCGCCGGAGCCTGGAGGACTTTCGACTACCGTGATCACGTGACTCAAAACTATGACGTACGTTTCGGGGCCTGAGTAAAGCTGGCCATGAGAGTTGTGAGGCCTGATATCTAGGTGGTAATGCCTTGTGGCAGATTCTCCTCCTCCGTGAAACAGCTGTCTAACGACGCGTCGACCAGACAACGCACTCTATTGCGAGGCTCTATGGGCAGAGGATAGCCCTCAGTAAGCAACCACTGAGCGCATGAATTCAGACGTGACATGTAAATAAACAGGGAGCATTCCCACGCAATAATACTCAGAAGTTGGCGTAGTAACTAAAAGACTGAATTTTTCATTTATGCTTTCGTTCTCTCTTGTTCTCTCTCTCCCGTTCTGTCTCTCTAGGTCTCTCTCTCGTTCTCTCTCTCGTTCTCTCTCTCGGTCTCTCTCTCGTTCTCTCTCTCTCGTTCTCTCTCTCTCGTTCTCTCTCTCTCTCGTTCTCTCTCTCTCTCGTTCTCTCTCTCTCGTTCTCTCTCTCTCTCGTTCTCTCTCTCTCTCGTTCTCTCTCTCTCGTTCTCTCTCTCTCTCGTTCTCTCTCTCTCTCGTTCTCTCTCTCTCTCGTTCTCTCTCTCTCTCGTTCTCTCTCTCTCTCGTTCTCTCTCTCTCTCGTTCTCTCTCTCGTTCTATGCTTCTCTCCTTCTCGTCTCTCGTTCTTTTTTTAGAGAAGAAATGCAATTCAGCTGTATCTTTGCATACATTCCGAAGCGTTTTCAACTCCAAATTGAAATTTTTTCCCCTGAATATTTCAGTAGAAAATATAAATATTCATTTTGATTATGAAAATATTTACTGTTAAAATTTTGCTTTAACCTCTTCACATCGGTTGTTTTCTCAGTAAGAAGAACCATGGATACTTGATATGTTTGTTCTCAATATAAAAAGTAACTGTTTTAAGTAGCCCCAGAGTGAAATTTACATTAAACTTAATGCAGTGACATACTACGAGAAAATATATTTTAAGAACCAAATGTCCAGATTTGAAACAAGTTTATGGCATTGTATTTCAGTGATTTATAGAAATTTCTTTTTCCAAAGTTCCTCTAACTTATTTTCAACTAATCCTGAACTTGTCTCACTTTTCTTACAAAAGCTTTGTAGAGTACACTTAAATCACGTAAATCATATATTACGTTAAACTAGTTATGCAAACGTTGAAATTCAACTTTATGAAGCACCATTTGCAAAATTCTAAGAAAACAAACGATAATTCACCTTTATATCTACAAAATACATTTGTACATTTACCCCAGAATAAACGTAAAATATTTAATGAATATCAAATATTTTTAAGTCTCATAAATCCCTGAGTAATTTTAATTAATTCAGAGTTTTATTTCAACTGTGGTACCAAATGGTCCTATTTCTTTCATTTCTTCCTCAGAAATTACCCAGCATATAATTAATTTAGCTTCCAAATTATCTTTTGGACCTGATATAATTTTTCATTTATAATTTAAAAAGTTTTCATTTTCAATTATACAATTCCATTGCGGGTTCACGGGTTTTGATCCATAAATAATAACATATTCTAGTTTGCCGACATTTCGGAGTTTTATTATTGCTCCATCTTTAGGGCTGGACAAGTTTTCACAACACGGTTATTAAAATTTTTCCAAAGTGATAATTACAATTATAATTTAAAAAAAGCTATGTATTGCGACAACCTGGGCCGTGTTGGGCGCGGATTGCGACAACCTCGTCTCCAGTTGGGCGCCGAAAACGTGGTTGCCGGTTCCCTCAGTGGGTAGAAAGGCGTGCCTAAAATGATGATGATGATGGTGGAAGTCGGTGGCCGGTAAGAAATGAGAGACTTGTAATCATGTTAACAAACAAGTGGCATTTATTCAGCAATAATAAAAGATCAAGATAGTACTACTCATGTCGGCGAGCATGCTCTCCTTTTCCCCAATTCCAAAATAACATGCACACACAAAGAAAAAATTGAAATATGAAATTATTACAATGAATTGAACAAACTTTTGCGCTGATTCCTTCTTGATGGCCAAGCGCGGCCGGGAATCTTATCTTCGCCGCCCGGTCAAAAGGTAATTGAAATTGTTCTCTCAGCTGTTTATCCCTTTCGACCACGGGCGCGACAAAAGGACGAAAGACCGCCTTAGCAGGACGGCTCACAAAACCAACCAGAGTTGAATGACCTTGGGCCGCCGGCTGGCGGGGAAGACGCCAAGTTCGGCACGCGCGCTGAGGGTGCCGCTTGGGGGGCGAGCAGGACGGATCAGGTAGCTGCCCGGGCCCTTGAGTGTTGACCCAATCACACAGCGCCTGTTCGCTCGTTGCTACTAATCACCAAATAATGTCTGCTCGGCACAATGATCTCATCACTTTCAGTTCACTGCTCTGCACTTTGGAGATCGCGGCAAGTTCGTGAGTGATCGGATTACTTCACTATAGCGCGCTCAAGCACGAGTACGAGTCAGTCACTTTCCCTGCGCGATTCGATTATAAATGAGGCGTCTCAAAATCCACGGTCTACGGCTATTTAGAGACCGCGCACATATTCTACCCCGATAAATTTAAGTTTTCTCACAGGTTCAACGCGGAGAAAAAATTATATCTCCGACGCCGGACGCCGCAGCGATTACGACCGGCCTGTCTGACTGCCTCTTACGTTCTCTCCGATGTTGCGTCCGCGAAGTCCTTCGAGCCTCCCTTCCCCCACCAAATTCATCCAAAATGTTCTAGAACTTTCGAGAACTTTGCTTAAGTCCGGCGGCTATTGGCGAAAGGGTAGTGCGTCGCAAAATAATTTCGTCCAATCATAGGAGGTTTTCGAGCCGAGAATTGAGAGAGAACCCTGCACTCGTTCCCTCTCACTTCAATTGTCTGTCAAACAAGGGGAGTAATTAATGACTGGGGGAAGAAACTGAGAATCTCAAGGGAGAAGGAGGGCGATGGGCGCCGCGGAAAAGTACCGAAGGGTCGACCCGGGTGCACGTGCGGCTCCCTGGCATCCGGGACACTTGTGCGTGACCAAACGAGGGGTGGGTCGGCGGGGGGCTCGGACAGGATCCTGGCGCCGCCACCGACCTCTTTGTCGTGCTTCGTGGAGCAATTCTCGGGCTTGCAGCCGTAATTGATTCGGTGCCACTACAGTATAAACATTAAACATTGAATATATAAATACAAAAAACGCAGAAGGCTGATAATATTCGTCTGTGTTCACAACAAACAAAACAATTTTTTTAATCTATGTTAATAATGTATATAATAGCACTACCAGAATTACATTCATATTAGTCTATGGTTTATTGTTTTTTTCCTCCCTTTGTAATTAATTTATATAATATTGAATAATAAAGAAATAGGACTCATACCTTACGTGCGTGGGAAGTTAAGTGGAAATTGTAAAGGTTCACATCATGAGAACCAGCCAAACAAGATAGCATGACAATTCATCCTGAATACATGTTCCTAAATGAACTAGTGTATAGCATGGGATCTAACCAATAGGCTATCAAGAGAACAATATCCGGTACAACATGAGTCAAAGTGACATCCCACCATTCATAAGATAATAATTAATTCGTTCATTCATAAATAAAAGTGTACACATTAGGTGTGCTGCAATTTGTGATAGGAATAAATGAATTTAAATTTTTTTTAATTTAGAAAATTAAAAAAAACAAAAACAAAAACTTTTGCATGAATAAATGGGGTACTATTGTTAGCAAGTCCACAAAGGCAATTCCAAGAGCAATACTAGTATACCTAGATGGGATCACTGATGTGGTCAGGTCCCAACAAGTGCATATTACAGAACATAATATAATAGTACCAACATTAATATATTAATGGTTGGTTGGATTGTTTATTACATTGTATATAATTTGTGGTAGAAAACTCAGTGTATGAATCCAGTCCTTGCATACATATTAGCATGACAGCCTTATCGAGTACAGTGGAATTCAGGCCCTGTGCAACGCATACGAATGATATACTGATATAAACACATATACATATACATACACACACATATTATATATTTATATATATATATATATCCATACATATATACACATGCACATATATATATATATTATTAATATTATTATTATTATACAGGTACCTTATTGGCTAAGTAACAGAATTAAATATTAGTGTATGGTTGCTGCAATCAGATATAAGTTACATTTCACATATTGAGTTAATAATAGCTTACAGAAAAAAAAATCCTGTATAAATATCTTGGTGGCCTGATGGAATATGTCTATTGTACATCTTAGTTGTTATCGGTTACTGCCAGAAAAATTGTTTTATTTATTTATTTAATCTGAGAGTTTTAATAGAGTGTGTTAACACACTGATGAAGGCCTCAAAAATAATTTCACCGGCAGAATTTCTAGTTATTCTGTAGACAGAAAATAGAGGCGACTGAATATTGTCAGTAAGTCTCCTCCCCCATGCATATCCCACCCCAACACATTCTCCTTCCCAGGTCTACGACATCGATTGTTTCCCTCCCCCACTATTGAAAAGACTCCACCACGCCACGCCGGGTTAAGGCCGTAGTGGCTTCGGATGTTAATTCCTCGGAGCACGGACTTTGGTGCCAGAAAATAGGAAAGGACACGCCACCCGTGAGTGGATCGTGGTGAATTCTCTTTTAATAGAGAAATTGTTGATTCTGTCATGTCGAATCCTGGCTTGATTTTTGTCTGTCATAGTTGAGATCAAATGTGCTTAATATGCAAAATTTTATTTGCCTAACACACACTGTATGTTACTACAAATAAGCACTCACATCGGGACTCATTCGGGTGTCGCGTGCTCTGAGGAAGTGGTCTGCCCTCAGAAGGTAATCCTTGATCAGTGCTCGTCGGTACGTCAGAACTGTACTTACATGATGAATGCGACGAGATGTACAATTTAAAACGTTTTAAGTATGTGGAAAATTATATAGTTTAGTTTGTCAGTAAAGTCCTGTTTCGGCGGTTACATCTTTGCTTTTAAACCACATATGAATCTAACTACACTAATCCCTCAACATTCGCGAGAGTTAGGGTCCCAAAATACCTCGCGAATATCAAATCCGCGAATGTTTAGTTTATATTTTAATGAAAAAAGGAGGGTTGGGCTACTGGATACCGAAAAGGAGTTTAAAAAAGAAAAAAATTCTAAAAAGTGCAAAAGAACAGAGTAAGTGCTACTAAAACAATTCAAAATTAACATCCAAAGAGAAGAAGTAAAACAATATTTGAAACTAATTTCAAAGTTGAAAGTGATTGAATACAGGATTTGTTTATTTTTTTGGTTCATCACTGTTGTGTCTTTGCAATCAGAAGAAAAACTCCGTTTCTCACAACATTTATTTTTCACAACATAAATATACAAATGGTCGCCGGTAGGCGAGCTGGGTGAGCCGAAGGCTCTGTTTTACGGCCGACGGCCGTGGCGAGTTGTAGTGTGGGGGCCGTGACAACGGCCGCGGCGAGCAGATAGTGTCGCCGGTTGAGAGTCGTGGCGGCGGTGGAGCCGTCGCCCAGGTGCCGAGAGGCTGGAGCGCGGGGGCCACGTAGAACCCGCGACAGCGTGAGGCCGTAGCACCACCCGGGCGAAGGCAGGCGGAAACGTCGCTAGCCGAACGTGGCGACGGCAGCGGGGCCGTCCGCTCGGCAGTAGTGAGGCCGGGGAGTGGCCGCGTCGCTGGCAGAGCGTCGTGGCGGCGGCGGAGCCTGGCGCCCGGGGCGGCGAGGCAGTGGCGTTGTAGATCGCTGTTGCCTCGGCGTGACGAGTCGGTAGACTCGGTCGTTTGGCTCGTACTGGCGGATGCCTGGGCTGGCCCTCCGTTGATCTCTGGCAGACGCGTTGCAGACTCGTTCGCTGACAGGTTGACGACTGGTTGCTGACTTCGACTGACCCGTTGTCCACCGGGTTTTATACCCCGGTGGGCCAATGGGAAATCAAGTTTACGCTACGGTGAGTGCACAGCGCGTTAGTGCTGCGCCCTCTTGACCGAGTCTTTGGGTTTTGCTGGCGCGCGCCGTTTGAGTGGTCGGCGCGCACACAGCAATCACCCTCCTATTTGTTCTAATATCCAAACATGAAAAAGTCGCTACTTCTATTTCTCTCTTAAATTTCGAAGTCATTCCCATGTTCGTATTACATTCGAATGCCCTTTCCACCAGAGCTTGTTGAAGTTTTAGGACGCCAATAACAGCTTTAACATTGAAATTGGTCCAAAACGCAGTTCGCTTCTGTTCCTTCAATACGTTCGAGGTTTTCTTTGTTGATGATTTCCCGAAGCTGCTCTTCAGTGAGGTCATTATAATGAGAGTTGCACAGATCCTAAATGGCTTTTCTGTTCATATTGCCAAAACCCTTACCTCCAGTTTCCGCCACTGAATTGAATTATTTTAGAATTGTATTATTCTATTAATGTGCATTGACATTTCAACACTGATATTTTTGCAGAACGTGATCCGGTGTCTGCCGAGTTCATTTCCTAGATAACGCTTATTAAGGAAATAAAATGTGCAACTTTAAAAAAAGTACGACCAAGGACGCACTTGCGAATGCTGAAGTCGCGAATGTTAAATACGGTGGCATTTCTCTAATCGCGAATGTTCGGAACTCGCGAATAGCGAAACCGCGGATGTCGAGGGATTACTGTATTTATTTATCGCGGAAAAAAATGAAGGCAGAATTTAACGCAACACGACCGGGAAGTTCCATATAAGATGACGTTGAGCCGTGTAAAATTTCTGTGGGAATGAAGAGGGTGATTCCAACAAGCACAGTTCAGAAGACTAGAACAGGGATCAAAGGAATCAGTTGTCGCCAATGTCACCAAAGGAATCAGTTGGAACCTAAGCATCGGTTTCGGTTCCGGCGGTAAGCGCTAGTTTGGGCCGAAAACCATGTCTATATTTCAACGAGGTCGGGGTACCAAGTAGAACGAGTGGTGTGTATTTCAGGCTGAGAAGGGTAAGGTAAGATTAAAGCCATAAACATTGGAGGCAGTATTGTAGTAGACGACAAAAGGCAACACATAATCATGAGAGAAAGACATACAGGTTTTGGATAATGAATCATGATTTTAGCGATACATGATTCAACATGAAATATTTCCCTTTGATACAACGATTGATTCAACAATTATTTAGAATTCTAAGGTAGTCGGGTATGCTATTTGTTGCAGCGTAGCACCGAGCCGGCATTCATTCGTGCTTTAATTGGCGAAAACTGCTTCCTTTTCCCTCCTGCACTTCTCCTTTGTGTTTGTGCAAGTTTTCCTGGAACATCCGTTAGTTCCGTGGCTTGCGCACTGACTTCGCTTGGCGGCGTCGATCTCCTCTGCCTCGTGCGCGTCCTGGGCTTCCACCTGCAGCTGCCCCTCGCGTGCCTGCTGCAACAGCTGCAGGAGGTCCGGCCGCACGACGTTCTTCTGCTGGCGCTGGCGCTGGCGCATGGCGTCCGTCACCAGCACGCTGAAGAAGGACACCGCCCTGGGCTCCATCGCGCGCACCTTCAGCAGCTGCGAACGAGCAACAGGGGCTCACAGTCTGCCCGCGTGGAACGTTAGGAGCAACGCGATTGAATAAGTATTTAGGGTTTCCAGGCGCGTTGTCTGTTGTTTTTTAAAGCTTTTTTTTACTTTTAACTTTGGGATAACGGTAGGGGAACACGTGCTAAAAACATACACAAACATCCAAGCCCGGGGTGGGATTCGAACCTGTGGCCCTTCACGTGGTGGACACTGTGATGGTGTCGTGGTGTAGTGGGCGTTTTATCGCGGGCGTGGCGGCAATCTTCCTCCACTGAATGGCGAGATCTGGCGCCGCCCTACATGTCGGATGACGGGTTTCCCCATCCAAGTATCTCCCACCAGCGGGGCAACGCTCAAAAAGCTCTACGCTCCCGATTGGTCTCCCGATATGTATGGTAGTGTAGTGTATACAAGTATAAGTGTGTAGTATAAGAGAACCAATTTGTGGGCTTTTTTATGAGACTTGTAACTTGATTAAAATAAAACGGACAATTTTTAAAAAATGAATAAGGAAAATCTGTATAATGTTATTGAAATAATGCGATGAACACTATCAAACCAGATTCATGTTTACCTTCTGCATTTGCATTAATTCTCTCACGAAGATTATTAACCATCTGTTGGGCACATTCGATGATTAGTGGGAACATGCCTTTGATTTTGCTGCTTGTGAACGCTGGGCTGAGTGTTTTACGCATTTCTCGCCAGGGTTGATCTAGAAAGGAGATAAAAGTAGGAAAATTGAAACAATATAAGTGTAGGTGTACAAGGCATGCATTGCTTTTCCGTATTCGATTTCTTTGCTCATATTCGTTTTGTTGTTGAAATTCCTCCTCATTTAAAACTAAGGGAAAGCTCAGGATAACTTAACTGTCACTCTTCTCAGTGTTTTTACTCAACATATTCTCCTTCTTGTTGTTGAAAAGGTGTGCGACATCATTTTACGATCTAAAATCGAGGAATAAAGTACATTTACAAAGAAACATTTCACTTTAATACTGGAGGCGGAGGATAAGTTCGAAAAATGTAAACTTTCGCAATTTTGAAAATTTCAGAGGTTTTAATGAAAATTGTTACTAACGTTTAAAAACACAGCTTTTGTTTGCTGTGTCAACAAACTTTCTTTTATATGTGCAAAACTTTTAGAAAATATTGCAGAATTATATAGAAACTTTTCTAAATGTCAGGGGATTTGTGTGAAGTACCCCAAAATTGAAAACAACTTAATGATCTTGAAAACGGCACAAGTAGATCTTACTCCTTACGTGATAGCAACTGACAGCTCAAAAGGTTTCCGACAGTAGGTAGATAGCTTGATCGAATTCAGTTGCTATGCAGAGGTGAATTCTACCGCCCGACTGCTCTGTTAGTACATTTTTAGTGCTTTTGTGTTAATACCCGGTGAATGCTGCAGAAATATCCCACTGGATTGTACACGCACGTCGTGCGATCTTCCTTCCTAATACTTATTTCCTACTATATACCAAACTCACATACACACACACATGCAGTACATACATACATTTATACACACATGCACTACCATACATTTCGGGAGATGAGTCAAAACTTAGTTTGTCCCGGCTGTGTGGCTGATGTGGTCATCTGCTGGGGGAGATACCTGGCGAGAGAAACCATGCAAATCTACATTTGGTCGGTGCCGAATTTCACGTTTCATCAGGGCAGAAGCACCGCCACCTCCATGTAGCATACACCGAACTTACATAACTAATTACCACAGCAGTCGAGGCGCCCAGAAACAAAATGATTACTGGAAGCGTAGTAACGCACCTTGCAGCATGAACAAGTTCTTCGCGAAGATGGGGTCGGCGTCCTCGTGCACGACCTGCCGGTGGTTGAGGAAGTGATCCGCGTACTTGACGGCGATTGTGTAATGTGAAAAAGGAACACACTCAAACAATACATCAAAGTTACATGATAACTGTTGCACACACCAAACTAATTATTTCGATTTTGATACTCACTTTTGATCCCACTCGGGGCATCGACTTTGACAACATTGGTCTTAGGGTTCATGTCCCAATTGAGGCGGATTTTCGAGACTAGCTATGTAGCTAGGTCGAATGCAACGCTGTCTAGAGGAGACTTCTAGAGGAAGGCTACTTTGACTGTAGTATCTTCAATTGATACCTGGCGAATGCCAAAGCAGTACCTTAACAAACGAACCGCGCACGATCTTTCCTTCTTCTTCCTCGTCCTGTCTTGACCAAGTCCCTCCTTTTATTCTCACACAACTTACATACATTATACTATCGGATACGTCAGGAGACCAGTCGTGAACATAGAAGTTGTACCGCCTAAGGCCAGATACCTAGAGGCCACTGTCGGGACAATTACATCCCACAAAATTCACAAAGTTTATACCAAATGTTCTAGCAAAATATATTTAGAAATCATTTCAGCAGTTATGTTTACTTAGTTTTCTTTACTGAATTATTTTTATAATTCATACATATTGTGGGGATCAAAAATAACTTTTTTCATCAACAAACTTTTAACATAGGTACTTTTAACATAGGCACTGTAGGTAGAGCTGAAGGTGCCTTGTAGGTTATCAAGTAAATAAAAAACTAACTTTATTTTATATAGAATACAATACAAATACAAATCAAATATAAATTTGCAGAACGCTTATCAGTGAATGGTAATTAATACTCCATTAATACTGAAAAAAACATATTTCTGTATTCACATTAAACGTGAACTGTAGAGAGTAAGTTTTGGAGGGAATTTATCAATGGAAACAAAGCACGAATGGTCCTTTTCGGACAAAATAGGGTTCTTCAATTCCATTATCCTGACCACTGTATTTCAAATGTAGTGCCTGTACGGTCCTAATTAAGATTGATGCCAACAGCAAAGACGTCTGTAAGTTGACGTAAGGTCTGCTTTGAACTCACTTTTGAGGACGAACTAGCCATATTTCAGGTAAACGTTCAAAGGACCATGTTCATACCTATGAATCTCAGTGTCCTGGACGTTTATCGATAGGGTACATGTTGACCTGTACATTAGAAGTTGAAATTATTTTTTCTCATCCTTAGCAGCAAATGTTGAGCAGTTCTATTCTGATTCTCTCGTGTGCTTCTAAGGCTCTCGTGGCGTCAGCTCACACCAGAATCCCCCTTTTGCCATCAAATTAAAGGAAGCAGTGAACTCCAGCGGATTCTTCGTCATGGAACATGGATGCAGTTCAAAGTTAGACAAGAGGTGCACCAGAGCTAGCTTGATTTCCATAAGTGCGAAACGTTGGCCTGGAATAAAATAGTAAATCTTGAACATTGAAATTTTATTAAGACCTAAAAACTGCAAGAAAAATCTCAGATGAGAGACGGAGAACAACTTTGTTGAATCATTAAATACATTTTTAAACATTAAAAATACTCAATATTGAAGGTGGGAAGAACTTCATTGACATTTCTTGAATAGTCACGTAAGTGAGATGTCATTAAAAAACGGGACATACTAGGTGACTGAAGAGGAAAATAGTGAAGAGACTGAAGTATTCACACAAGCAGAAACTATTATTACTTAATGCGCGAAATTGTATTATGAATTGAAATAGAATGTTAATTGCGATAAATTACGTCACTTTATTCTAAAAAAAGTTAAATTTTCTGCAAAACTCTTAATAATACATTTCGGTTTGTAATTTTAAAAATAACCAGACAATTACGGAGTTGAATTTGTACTCTTTTGTAAGAATTACTGATTTTTGGCTTTAGGCAGCATAGAAAGGAATGTTTCCAGGCATGCATGTAGCGGCAATTGAGATTATTGTAACATTCGCACTCCTCGTCGACTTTCTAAGCGCAAAATCAGGTTCAGGACATATATGCAGACTTTCTTATGATTATCTCTTTCGCTATTCATGCTGGAGAGTTGTACTTTAATCGTTTTGATTGTCACAGTACAGAAGCAATGATTGAGACTTCAATTTCTCTTCACTAGTTCCACCAGTTTCATCACTTACCTATACAAAAGCGAGGGCCCGCGCCGAAGGGCATGTAGGTGAAGGGCTTGATGTTGTGCTTGTTCTCGTCGCTGAAACGCTCCGGGTCGAACTTCTCTGGATCGGGCCAATATTGTGCATCGTGGTGCAGACCCATGATGGGGATAGACACGGCCTGTCCCTTCCTCACCGTCACTGGGCGAGACTTGGGTCCGGCGGGCAACTGCGTGTCCTTCTGACACACTCGCTCGGTCGCTACTGCAGGCGGGTATAGGCGCAGAGACTCTGAAGCAGGCCGATCACTCGTAATGAAGCACATTAATGAAAAATTATTTCAATAAAATAAATACTCAAGTAGTAGTGGTGGCGGTGGCGGAAGCGCTGGTGGTAGAAATTGGATACGTAACCTAAAATAAAACTGACTGATAGGAATGTAAAAAAATTGCAAAATTGAAATTTTTATACAAATTTTACAAAATATATATATCGAGTTGGTTTTCTTATTTGAACATTATGGTATTTATTTAATGTTTTTCCTGTTAACTTTCATTAATCGAATCCATAAAAAATGAGTGTCATTTATTGTGTTGGTGCGAGTGAAACGAGAATAAAGTATTCAAAAGACACGCGCCGGGATCAAAAAATTCGAATGACCTGCAAATGTATTAAGTGTGCCATGATGTGTTTTGTTTCACGTCGATTAACCCACAGTATTGAAGTATAAACCATAATAGTAACTTATGAAAACGAGTGGTATGTATGACATTTCATTTTGCGAGTATGAAGGGTTGCTACACGACCTATAAGCCGAGTGCATGTGGTGGAATTCTAGGAGCGAAATGAAACTACAGTTACCACGTGTTATATGCCATATTTAGACAGCCTTACTGACTTTCATTTTATTTTAATTTAAGTGTACAAATCACTTGCTAATTAATTCAGGTCAGCAGTAGCTGATGCTGTGAGACCAAATTATTTTGTTTTCTTCGATGCATTCACAGATTTATCTGAACATTTGAACATCGTCTCGCTTTTAGCACTAATCTAACTAGTGGTGCTACAGAATGGCACAGACTTCCCCGTATTAGTTTTCTATTTCCATGGATCTTCGCTAGCTATTCGGAATTGCCACATACTCTTTCTTGCCAGCTATCATCTATCACCGCCAAAAGTACATTTTTTTGTCATTTTCTTAATTTTTCGGCTTCCGATTGGTAGAACGAAAATATTAATTTTAGAATATTAAAGAACACAAAAACCTAGCCGTAAATGGCAAATTTCCTTGAAAAATTATGTGCCGTTTAAGAGAAAATGGCGTTTTAGAACTACTAAAAATGCGAGATTTGAAGCTCATTTTCACAGAAATGTTTGAGTTTTCAAAATACTTTATTTGAAGTTATTTGAAGCACACTCACAAATATAATAATCTTTACAAATTGCGGATAATGTGCATATTAAAGATGTGAGAGATCTTTCAAAAATTTAAACTTATATAATTTTTAAAAAAACAGAAAAAAACTCAAAATAAACTTTACGTCATATTAAAGAGTGTAATTATCACTATCCGTTACAAAAGTTTCAAGAAAAAAATTGCAGCCATATATGAGAAAATGGCGTTTGAGCGTTTCTGAAAATGTCCGAAATTTGAGCTACTTTTCACAGAAAACGGCTGTGTTTTCGAGAAACTTTACTTGACATTATTTAAAGCATATATACTCGTAAATATAATAATGTGAAAAAATCACCGATAATGTAAATACTAACGACGTGAGAGACAAGTAAAAAAAATTACATTTTTGTAATTTTTTAAAGAACCAATAGATACAGCAATATGGCCTTTATGTCATCTGATAGAGTACATTTACCACTATCTCTACCGAAAGTTTAAGGAAACAATTTGGAGTCGTTTTTGAGAAAATCTTGTTTTTGTAATTTTTTTTAAATTGCACATTAAATTGCACGCAATATTGCGCGAAAAAGACTAAAATTTTCAAAAAAATGTAGACGACCTTAAAGAAAGAACTCACTATGAAGAAAAAAATGTATTTGAAGGAAAAATCTCTATCTTCAATTTTGTAGTTCCAGAAAGACGCCGTAAAAATTTTAAACTTTTGCAATTTTCAAACATTCAGAGTGAACGGTGAAAATCAGAACTTTGCCATGTTAATAAGTGTATTTTACTCTATTCATACAAGAAATTTAAAGAAAAAAATTGGAGCCGTTTTCGAGAAAATTTTGAAAATCCCCGTGGGGCTTCATATAAAGTATCCCCAAATTTTGAAGAATCTTTTACAAAATCTCAAAGCTTTGGCTAGAAACAGATCGACCGGGGAATATCCATTTTGGAAGAAATCGTACGTATGGTGTAGGCGCTAGCAGTGTTCACAGACGGACAGACGGGCGGACGGACACACGGACAGACAGACGGACGTTTTCCTTTCAATTGGTTTTTCGGTATCAAGGAATCACAAAAGAGGGGTTCTGGCTACACCGCGTGTTATGGAATTTTTTTTCTTAATTTAGCAACTGGTTTTATCCACTTTTTCCTTTTCCCGGCCCGGCAATTATTTTTTTTCCGCCGACAATTGGTCATTTTTTCGCGCAGCATTACATAACTTTCCCTATACTACGTATATCACTCCGTGTATACGTACGTAGACGGGAAAGTAAAAATTGACTTTTAGTACGCTACGGATGACTTGAAAAATTCGCTTTTACTACCGGCTGACTAAAATTAAAATGTTTCATAACTCTTTATCAATTGTAGTACAATAACAATCCGACCTTGTTAACCGAGATCATGTGGACGGTCTTTGCTTTCTCGGTTCCAACGGTTGTGGGATATATTCCCACCTCGGACATGGATGTTTGATTGCTTGTTGTGGCGTAGTGGGGCTTATCAAATTATGTATCATCTTATGAACGTATTGTGGGATATATTTCCACCTCGGACATGGATGTTTGATTGCTTGTTGTGGGGTAGTGGGGCTTATCAAATTATGTATCATCTTATGAACGTATTCTTCCATTTCTGGTCTGCCTTGTTGGGTCAGAGATATGTGGCATTAGCGCACAAGTACACGTTACATCAAGGCATCAGGGCATCATTTCAATTCCGGGTAACGCATGGATGTATTGTATTGTGGCATGGTTTGTATTCGTGGCTTAGCACATTTACCTCTTTCCCCCTATCATCCTATTTAAAATTAATTTGAACTGATATAAAATTAAATGATTAAGGGATAATGGTACCTATTTGAAATGGAGATACATGTAAGATTTGAACTGTATGATTTATTTCAGCCACTCAAAACATGGAGAAATGCAGAGATATTACTCGAAAATATAATAATGAACTTGATGAGAGACTGGGATAGGGAACTTGCGGGATGAGAAAATTCTTAAAACAATTTGCGTGAACAAATCTCTTCAATAAAAGCAGCGAAATACACATGCTGGATCGTCCCATGAATGTTGATCTCCTCGGGAAATGCCAGAAATTGGTTCACAGATCCCAGAGGGCATCAAATATTCAAATTGTGAGGATTTCCCTTTACACGACACCTTTACTGACTATCATCTATTTTGAAAATCTCCTGAGATAATGCAAAAACTGTTCCTCCGTACGGGGCAGAGCAATAATATTCAGTGCGTTCTTATATTAGTGCGGTATTATTACGTGTGTTAGATACTAGTTTGAAGTTGATCTATAATGATTTATTTTGAGAGAAATGAGAACAATAGAATATTATTCCTCAGAACAACACAATTCTCAAGTAAACAGGGTAGGCAAAGTGAGTAATTTTCGAACTTTCCAACACGCGATGAATTGGTCTAGTTGAAGCAAATGACACTTTTGAAGAATCGATCGCTGGGGTAGGGATTTGCGCGACAACTCTTCGGATGAAGAAATTACCGCGGAGAAAGCTGATTCTCCTTTATTTTCATACCTCCAAGTTCAGGGGATTTTTAGAAATCATTAGGCAATAACGTTGGAATAATATACTATTATAGAAAAAGCGACAAGCAATGAAAAAATGAGATAATAGAATATTCTAGTAAACGAGGATCCTCTGCATTTCTATAGTCACCCAAGAGGTAAACTAAAACATTAATAAGCTATGCATCCAATTATGAACTACATATAGCGAAAATAATTCCAACAGAAACGTTACGACTCTCACCATTGATTACTGCGTCGAGGTACTTCATTCCTTGCACAGACTCGTACCTAGGTTTTCCTCCAACTTCCTCCACCACTTGCGATATTTCTGCATACAAACGGTTCTGCACTTCCTCATGGTGAGAGAGCAAATGCGTGGTCAAACAAAGCGCTGTTGAAACAGTATCGAATCCAGCCAAGAAGAAAATTCCCGCTTGGGCACATATGTCTTCGTCTGTCAAATCTGTAACAAAAAAATGAGAAAACTTCTTAACAAGATAATTTATGTTTATATTTTATGAACTTTTCCAATTACTTAATTTGAAAAATATAACAAATAGACATCTTGAATTCCAAATAATATTATATTTCTAAATGGTCTGTGATTAATGACGAATGACGGTAATTTCTTCCAACAATTTCGAATATTCAGACTTATTAGCAGACTTGTTAGCACATTTTTCTCGGCGCGGATAAAGTTGCAGTGACTTTCGCCCAGCTGGGCACTCTTTGTGGCCTTCCCGCCAAATTATGGGAGTTCCATGCTGCACTAATGTGTTATGGGGGTGCGAACACAAATTCGCGCCTCTCACTTAAAAAAATTACTTAATTAATTAAAGAATTAATTAATTAATTAATTAAGAAGCAGAAGGCGGAGAGAGGCAGACGCCAGCGGAGAGAGAAGGCGACGGAGGGTAACAGGCAGCCTATCGCTGAGCTCAACAAAGCCTGTGAACGTTTTCCGTCAGCGAAGGGCATTTTGTGTGTGCATTGGGACCCCCCTATTAGACAGATGTGTAAAAAGGAGGAGCAGTTGTAATATGAGCGTAGTCTGGTTTGAAAAATCTAGACGTGTGAGCCTCGTAGGCTTCATTACATCCTGCAATGTTTATACTAATTACATTTTCTTACTCTTTCAGTCATGCAGCCTCGCCTAGCTTGTGTGGTTTTCGTTTTGTGTTATTGCAGCATTGCAAGAGTTTTGAGAAATTGTTAAAGTTTTTTTAATTCTTTGACAACATTCCGTTTCTCAGCTTTCACCGCTTCCTCCTTAACCTCCTTAAACTACGCCCGTTCATGAGCATGGTGGGCAAAATTTTCTTAAAGAAATTAAAGTAATGGTGAATGAAGAACATGTGAGAGCGCGAATAAACTTCCTGGCTTTCCTGGAGCCCACTTCCGCGGCCTCCGTCGTGTCCTCTTTCTCCGCTTTCAGCTACCCTAGATTTATGTGTAATGGTGAATGAAGGCTTGTGAGGCTGCAAGTAAATTTACTGGCTTTCTTGGCGGCCACTTCCTCGGCCTCTACCGCGTCCTCTTTCACTCTCTTGAACTGCCCTAGATTTATATAAAAGGATATAAAGAGCATGTGAGGGAGCGAGTGAACTTACTGGCTTTCCGGCGCCCACTTCCTCAGCCTCCCCCACGTCCTTCTTTCTCTGCCTTGAGCTGCCCTTCGCGCGCCTGCATGAGCAGCTGCAGCATGTCGGGCCGGAAGATGCCCTTGTGCCTGCGTTCCTTGATAGTTCCATCCACCAGCGAGAAAAAGAAGTCGCTCGCTTTGCCATCGAGCACTCGCAACCGAAGGGCCTGAGCATCAAGAATTTGCTATCAGGCTCTTTAGTGCCTAGTATTTTGACAAATTGTATTAGAAAAGTTTTCAAACATCCATATTTTAACTTATTTCTTCTGAATGTCTTTTTGTTATGAATTTGGCGTGTGCTCCTGGTCAGGAGAGTTTCGTCGAGGATAAAAGGCGATATGAAAGAATGGGTGGGTGAATGGCGGTCACTCATTTGAGAGCGAAACGGGTTCAACGCCGTGAAAACACAAGTAGCGAAGCATTTACGACCCTTCGCTCGCCCATGATTGTCTCAGCACATACTAAAGACAACCAGGCTTGAAAATAGACGTGGATACAGGTGTGTCTATGACTAGCGGTAGCAGACTGAAAATAGATTTTTACAAGAACAACTCTTTCGCGACTGATGTGGTAAAGCAATTGCGCGGCCTAAGAATAGAGACTCGGGGCAAAATCCCTGTGATATATGCTATGAAAGTAAGAATAAAACGTACTGGATCAGACCGGCCACTGGTCGAAACGAACGTTGGATGCAGTCCGCAGAATCTACATTCTTGTATGAATCGACATTGAAGTGCCCTATCGACACTTAAACCCTATATACTTAAACCCTATCGACACACGACTAGTGTCTGAATTTTTATGTAATTAAATATATTTTTTGTCTTTCTACGTTCAGTACTCAACATTGTGATCTTGGCGAATCAGGTCAATCCTAACACAATATCAGAATGTTTGGTTACATATTTTTACTTTCTCGTCTTAATCACAGTTTACGTGAGGTATTGACTCAGATCTGTAGCACCATAAAGATAAAGCTTCAGTGATGGTTTGCCAGTCATTGAGTTCTCAGATTTTTAGTACGATGTCTATTATTACTCACGAAAATAAAAATTTGCTCATAAAATAATTAAAACAATAGGACAAGCAATATTTATTTTCAAAATTGGTTTAATAAATATTTTATTAGTTTTATTTAAAATTGTTTAAGTTTACTTTGTTTGTAAATTGTATAATCTTAAAATACACTCTAATTTATATATTGTATCCCTTTTTGCATATATGTAATATAATCTTATAGGTTATATTGCATAATTATGTACATGTGTTACCGTTTCATACATCTTTTTCCAGACTCTACACATTACTGTATCATGAAAGAAGTATTGTTCCACATTCGTGGAAATCAATAGGGATGAATGTTCTGTTAAAAGAGCTACGTTACTCGTATAAATGTAAGCGAGATTTGCGGACTAGTATTCAGATTGGTATAACATCAATTGATATCCCTGTTCGTAATTAAAGCTCTCTCAATGGGGCGCGGTAGTTTAGTGTAGTCAAAATCACGAGTGCACCTGTTATTGTGTTTATAGATACGCTCTCAACTGAATGAAACATTTATAGTGATTTAAAAGTACATGAAAATAATTTATGTCACACAAAAATAAATATGTGAATAATGAGTTTGAACCTTTAATTGATAACCTTTTGAGGGAAGAAGCCATTTTGTGTATTTTATCACTATTTACAGAAACATGCTTATATAACATATTTTATAATAATGACAGCAGGATATATCCTTGTTAAGATTTTCTTAATACTGAAAATAGCATATAATAAATATATTCAGTAATTTTAAACAACTTTTTACTTTCCCGTTTACGTACGTATACACGGAGTGATATACTTAGTATAGGAAAAGTTATGTAATGCTGCACGAAAAAATGACCAATTTTCGCCAGAAAAAAATTCGTTGCCGGGCGCTGATAAAGAAAAAGTGGATAAAATCAGTTGCTAAATTAAGAAAAAAATCCCATAACACGTGGTGTAGCCAGAGCCCCTCTTTTGTGGGTCTTTGATACCGAAAACCCAATTGAAAGGAAAACGTCCGTCTGTCCGTCTGTCCGTCCGTCCGTCTGTCCGTCTATGCGTCTGTGAACACAGCTAGCGCCTAAACCATACTTACGATTTCTTCCAACATGGATATTCCTAGGTCGATCCAATTCTAGTCGAAGCTTTGAAATTTTGAAAAAGATTCTTCAAAATTTGGGGGTACTTTATATGAAGCCTCCCGGGGAGTTTTCAAATTTTTCTCAAAAACGGCTCCAAATTTTTTCTTTAAATTTCTAGTAAGAATAGAGAAAAATACACTTATTAAGGTGGCATAGGTCCGATTTTCACGGATAATTCTGAATTTTCGAAAATTGCAAAAGTTTAATTTTTTTTCGGCGTCTTTCTGGAACTACAAAATTGAAGATAGAGATTTTTCTTTCAAATAGAATTTGTTGTCTAAAAGGAGTTCTTTCATTAATGCCATATATATTTTTGAAAAGTTTAGTAGTTTTCGCGCAGTATTGCGTACAATATGTGCAATTTTAAATAATTACAAAAACAAGATTTTCTCAAAAACGGCTCCAAATTTTTTCTTTAACTTTTGGTAGATGTTGTGCCTAATGCTTTTTGAGATGACATAAACGCCGTATAACTCTATTCTTTTGTTTTTTCAAAAATTTCAAAAATGTATTTTTTGACTTAGTTCTTCGCGTCGTTGATATTTACATTAGCGGCGATTTTTTCACATTATTGTATATATGAGTGCATGTGCTTTAAATAATGTCAAGTAAAGTTTCTCGAAAGCACAATCGTTTTCTGTGACTTCCGCCTTTTCAGAAACGCTCAAACGCCATTTTCTCATATATGGCTGCAAATTGTTTCTTGAAACTTTTTAACGGATAATGCTAATTACACTCTTTAATTAGACGTAAAGTTTATTTTGATTTTTTTTATTTTTCAAAAATTATATAAATGTAATTTCCTTGAAAGATCTCTTACATATTTAATACGCACATTAGCGGCAATTTGTAAAGATTATTATATTTGTGAGTGTGTTTCAAATAACTTCAAATAAAGTATTTTGAAAACTTAAATTTTTCAAATTTCGCATATTTAGTAGCGCTAAAACGCAATTTTCTTTAAAACGACACATAATTTTTAAAAGAAAATTGCCATTTAGAACTGGGTTTTTGTGTTCTTTAATATTCTAAAATTAATATTACTGTTCTACCAATAGAAAACCGAAAAATTAAGAAAATTACAAAAAAATGTACATTTGGCGGTGATAGATGGCAGCTGGCAAGAAAGCAGTATGTGAATTCCAAATAGCAAGCGAAGACCCAAGGAAATTGAAAACTAATACGGGAAAGTCTGTGCCATTCTGTACCACCACTTAGTTCAAATATGTATTTGCGTAGAAGGTGAAATTGAAAAAATACCTTGCTTGCAAATATCAAACTGAAATGAATAGTAATTTAACATCATTAATTTATAGTCGTTTTATTATTACGATTACTTAACCCTATGGCCGCAAGGCCTGGACGCCGCTGGTAGACCTTCGCTCGTGAAGAGCTGTGGTGTCAGAGTACATACTGTGACAGTTCACATGGAAATGTCATAAAATCCATATAGACTATTTAGTTAGGGAAAATACGATATCAGCCATGGTGTCAAACGACAGCGCGGAGGCTTAGGAACATTTTTGTATATTTATTACGCCAACATGGCAAAAGTAGTAAAAATTCGAGCAGGAAACGATACATAACTACATAAACGTAAAATAAATTCGAGCAAGATACGATAAGGATATTTTAAGTTGTGAGATACTGATGAGCAGCATTTGCGAGAACTAATAACTAAATTATAGTATTTTTTATTTGGTATCATAAGACAAGTGAATGACCTACACTTGTCTTGCCCATGTAAATAAGGGTGTAAGTTGAAGTAAAAAATAGCGAAATAAAAACAGTTTGACAACATTTAAAGAGGAGGGACGTTTAAATGAACTGTATAATTTATTTACAAAAATGAGTGAACACACGTCGAAATATGGAAGAAAACATAATTTTTATCTTAGAACAATACGTGGAACAAAAGACGAGAAGAGACAGTTTTGTTTCCAAAGATTTTGTGGTCAGTGAAGGAAGGGAGCTAAAAGGTGTTGAGATTTCGTGGAAGATGCTGTTGAGATTTCGTTGAGGACGGAACGTGTCGAGGCTACGAACGTTACTGTTATTTCTTATCTTTCTTTTAAGTGTTGTGTAAATTGTTTATTGCCATCGCTTTTTCGAATGACTTTGAATGAATTGATTAATTCACTAATTTATTTTAGTTTATCAATTATTGAGTTTATAATTAATATTAAAATTAGTCTATTTATGTTGGACTCACCTGCATTAGTTTGGGAATGAGTATGTATCCTACGAAGACGAAGGTCTGCCATTTGGAGAAGGTAGTCATGACCTTCCCCCAATGGTAGAAATCATTATCAGGATCCTTCATGGAGTCACAACTGACCCCAAACGCTGCGGTGGCGATGACGTCATTAGCCAAACGAGTGAACAGGTCTTTCATGTCAGTCGGAAGGGGTTCCTTGAGAGCTTCTAAACAAAGCATTGATTGAAAATGGTGAGAAGCATGTATATTTATTCCTCTGAATGCAACGGAGGCCAAACTTCATCTCTGTGAAGACACGAAATGGTCTTTCGTTTGCCACTACAAACATTTGCCCATCTAACTTACAGTGGCAGCTTCACCATACGGTCATATTGTCACCCCCCCTTACCCCCCTTTGGGGTACGGTGAACCGCCTTACCTTATTTTTTATACTGCTGCAAACTGTTTAGTGTCAGCTATTTTCATTCTTTCTGAGGGACAATAATTGCAGGTTGATAAATGGCAGCAACAGGGGCTTTGGGAAAAGAGCGGTGGCCACAATAAAACTGGGACCACTGCCAGGCCATTTAACGGCGGGAGAGTTCTTCGCAGTACGGAGGGTAAATATCGCACTTGCCGATCTCAATTCCTGTGCGACCTTGTCGTGAGTGCAAACGCAAACGCGTTTGACATGTCTGAAAGTTGAGTTCTGTTCAGTCGAAATTGCTAAAAATTCAAGATTTTGTCGGACACTTCAAGGGTCATCATTGCTAAATTGTTGGGTCCAAAGTCACATCTGGACCTCAGAAACCTCGGTGTTAATTCCTGTCTATTAGCGCAACGCAGACATTCATGCTGATCTCACCTTTTCTGCGATTGCGAAACACACGTCAGGAATAGTTGAGAATGCACTAATGATTTGGACACACGCGCCATGAAAGTGTCTAGTGTTATCGTACTGCACTGAATACCCGGATCTGGCGCTTGGGAACTGACAGATGGTGACATTGAAGAATGTCCGCAAACTGTAGACTTTTTGAATTCCTCCCACGAACACTATTTCTGGATATATAAGAAGCAACTTATTTCCGCAACTAGCCTTCTATCTACACTCATCGTCATAGAAAAAGCTGCACCGCGAAGGACCCTACTGATCTTCTGCAAACTCGGTTTACTTTGCACACCTTTAGCTAAGCCAATGATTTCGTTTTCAAGGTCGGCCGCGCACTGGGTGGTCGGGGGCAGGTGCGTGACGTCGCGCCCACCGGTCTAGAGAAGAGCCGCGACGGCCACTGGACATCGGGTAACGTCGCCAGAGTGTCACCTGCACGTACACTATGCCTAGGCGACGCGTTAGACAGCCAGTTGTCCAGATAGAGGCTTTCGAGACGGACAGCATCGTGGGATCTGCGGGAAGCTGGTTGGTCCTGTCGCCGTAATGCGCGCCACACCGGTTGTAAGGATACCTACCATCGCCCACTGTTGGCGGCAATGGATTGAGGAGGGCACACACACACACACACACGACATACAGGATCTGAACGTCCGTCACGCACCACGAGGAGGGAGGACCGACGAATGGTCCGCCACGGGCGACCAGATCCAATGGCAACGATTGATGCTTCAGCGGTGATTCAGTGGACTGTGCAACCTGCACTATTACATCCTACAAGTGCCAGTACCATTGGTAGGCGGTTGCACAGCGGAGGGCTCGCCGTACGCCGTACGTTACGACGCCTGCCCCTCACACCCCAGCAACGTCGCTACAGACTCGCCTGGTGTCGGGAACGACGTTCCTGGGACCATTCAAACTTACAGTCGGCATCATCAGCGTCGAGTCCCGCATCTGTCTTAATGGCGTCCACCACTGGGTCCGTGTCTGGAGGCGTAGCGGGCAGCACTGCGACGAGTGGTTTGTGGTATTCCATCACACGTCCCGCCAGCCTCGTGTGATGGTATGGGGCGCGATATCCTGTGGTGCCCGTTCACCGTTAGTGTTCCTCAGAGGCACTGGGACGGTACGTTCAGGAGATCCTTCTACCTTCTGCCGTTTCTGAACGCCCACGCCCATGCCCTATGTCAACAGGAAAACGCGCGTCCGCATACCACAGCCATCTCCCGAGCATGCGTTGCAGCCGTGGATACTCTGCCATGGCCAGCCGCATCGCCAGGCCTTTCCCCGATCGCGAATGTTGGGGGTGCTACGGAGCGTGCGAACAGGACCCCACCAATCTGCAAGAACTGAGTGCTCAGGTGCAGCCTGCATGGCATGGACTATCACAGGACACCATTAGAGACCTGTACAACTCCATGCCTCGACGCCTGAACGCGTGTTTGCCAACACGGCGACCTCACGCCAAACCAACATGTACCGTCTGTGACCTTGTAGCGCAATAAATATTGGTCCTACAAATGTGAAAGTGTAATCATTTTGTATGCGTAGTACCCTCTACCTGCCTACCAACAATGATCGCAATCCACCTCGTCCTTCTGGGTGCACCTTTTTTTATGACGATGAGTGTATATGGTCAACTTGAGCAAATTTTCGAGCTGACTATTGCATTAATTTCATTTGCAATGACGTCTGCTAGCTCTGAACTATATCTTCTCTAGCTCACCGGCCTGGAATTACGGTTTTAAACGGCAGTAGTCAGTGTTCATGATTCCTTTGGGTTGGTTTCGTTTACAAAATGCATGATAAAGTCTAGCTAATCTAAATGGTTGCTACAAGACCTACCGACAGGGATATATGCTTAATGATATAAGTCACCCAGGTTTTGAAGGAAATGTGCTTGATAAATTTAAAAAAATCTCTGAACATGTGTTAAAAACTTACTGAAGTGTTAAAAAAATTCTTGGTTAAACAAATGCTTGGTGAGGGGGGGGGGAATTTCATTTAACGAAGATACACTTGTTAAACTTGTCCTTGGTAGGTAGGATACTCATCATCCATTTGACGAATTCAAGAAAGGTCATTGCTTCAGAATGTGTCCCGCCAAACACTCACGCTTGACGAGTAGTCTACCAATCAGAAGCTCAAGTTACATGACAGCTATTTCTGGCCAGCGCTAGTTCTTTCCGAAGTCCGCAGGATCTTTCGCCTGCCAGCGGGGACGTAGTCATTTCTGCCACATTTATATCAAAGAAATTAGTTCTGCCAGTTCTTATATATAAGTGTAACTGTGTATGTGTGTGTCTCAAAATAAATGTTAGGAACTTCTAGGGTTTGTAAATAGAGGGATCGAAGTTGATCACTTTTTTCCAATGATCATGTATGGAATTTCAAATAATGAAATTACACATTGTACCGTGCTTATTAATACGTTTAACAATAAAAATTTGTCGTGGGTCGTCGCCGACTCCATCATCAAATCGTCCACCCATTGTGGAGAAAGACCATCAACGGTTGAATCCATGTCTGGACGGCTGTCTGATATATCTGCGTCGGAGCCAAGTCTACATTCACTGTTGTATTAAAGAAAGGCGACAAAGAATATTTATCGAGCATTCTGATAATGTAAAAGGACCGCACAAATCTTAGTAATAATTTTTTATAAAACAAGCGAGAAGTGCGAAAGTCCAAGTGAAATTTTTGAGTTTCACTCATTAAAAGTGATTTATATTAAATGTGTGCATGTAATAAATAAATTTGCATGATTTCTGTATGTGCAGTTCTCCATCTTTTCCCTCATTCATTAAGAAAACTCATGTTTCTAACTTAACATTACCGCTTGAAACGTCAGACAGTACACTTAACTTTTCCATAACTTCAAATTAGACATAGGGGAAGGTGTTGTACTTTGGACAGATATATACCTTGGACCAAGTCTTATTTTAACTCTGCCTAACGAGATTTATGAATACCACTAGATGCAGTTCATAAAATGCTAATAATGGTCTTTATGCAGTTGAATTTGTTTATTTGGCAGTTCAGATGCAATAGAAATTATTAAAAATTTAAAATCACCTGTCAAAAGTAAGTATCCTTCATTAGCTTCTCTTAATTATAGAGCAAAAATATGAAAGATCACATTTGAAATTAAAACAATTCACGATTTCGTATTGTTTCAAGAGTAGAACAAGATGTTTGAAATAAAGCTCATCCTTAACTCAAAATAGAAAAAAGGCAGGCACTTCAATGTGATGTGTTGTTTCCCTGAACCTAACAGAAGTATTGTACCTTGGACAAGTCCGATGTGTAATACTTCCCAAATTATAGCACTATTCTATTTGATGAGACTATAGTACTTTTCTACTAAATGTGAAATACCGATGTTTCCAAAATGTTATTTTCAGAATTCCACGAAGTACAATCCGTGTCGTAACAAACCCTGTAATCAAGGAGGACATTGAAAAAGCAATAGCTATGTTGTTGAAAACAATATTAAAATTTATATAATTATTTATTATTATATTATTTCTATTATATTTATCAGATTAAAATTATTTGCATTTTTTTAAATATTCTGAATTTTCAAAAATATATGAAGGAAGATACTACCATATAAGACTTTACAAGAATGATGACTTAATGAAGCTTCTAGATCAGTTCGACA
Organism: Acheta domesticus; assembly: GCA_031308135.1. NCBI lineage: Eukaryota > Metazoa > Arthropoda > Insecta > Orthoptera > Gryllidae > Acheta > Acheta domesticus. Next base: position 125,107,226 of record JAHLJT010004567.1, on the reverse strand, counting down.
GCTTCAGAAGTTTACTTCTGAAATTGATTAATCCAGTGTTTGTTAAAACTTATTTTTGAAAATTTGCTATGTTCACCTGAAAATGTTAATTATGCTTTATTTCATCTTAAGATACTAAAGTTTATTTAAAATTAACTTTTTTATTAATAAATAACATTGTTTTTACAAATAAGTTGTCATTTTCCCAACAAAATTATGAACGGTCCAAAGTACAATACACCTGAATCCAAGATACAATACCCATATTTGTACCTGGGTCCTAATTAGTTTTTTAAATTTGCAAATAAATCAATGATATTGTAAGACTACACGGTTGAAAAAAATATATGTGGTGTATAAAACTAGAGTATTTAGAAAAAATATTTTGGTCATTTTCTGTCCCGAAACGGTAAAATTAAAAATACAAACGTCAAAATGGGTTTGAGGTATAACGCTTTCCATTACAATTTCGAATAAATTATTTCACAAGTATTCAACTACAATTCTATGTTAAAAAACATTTCCATTGTGTTTAGAGAAGTTTCAATATATTTTTCGTAAACAGTTGAGAAAAAGATAATAGTGACGAATGGAAGAAAAGTCACAATACAATATTAAAAACAATAATTGTTTCATTTATTTTTCTGTAAGGGAATTGAGCCAAACTATGAATAAAATTAGGGCATTTTCTCACATTGGATGTGCTTAGGGTGGACTGCACAAAAGTGCACTTTTGGAAGGTAACTTTTTTAGAAAATATGAGAATTGTCACATTGCTAGCAAAATTTGTTTAAATCTCTGGAAGCGTACAAGTATTTTAGAGAATAATTAAATACGGATATGACATTTATTTTATCTGTTTAATTGTGCTGTCGCAAGAAGCTATCCATTACAAGACAACTTTAAAGAATGCAGAGTTTTGATGAAAAATCAAGTAAGAGTTGATGTTAGTGAAATAACTGTAGAAGAAAATACGAAGTACTTTCCCTTACCCTCTTTGCTGTCCGTGTATTTCTGTCGTAGGTGGCGAACCATTTGCTCTCCGCACTCTGAAATGAGCGGGAACATTCCCTTGATCTTGCTTGTGGTGAAGGCTGGACTCAGCGTAGCTCGCATGTCTTTCCAGGCCTGGTCTGAAATGTGAGTAAACAGATTACTTTATTACTTGTTTCACTAGGCTTAAGATAAACACATGAAATCTTCGTTTCAGTAACTGCAGCCTTTGTGGAAAGTTAATAGCAATTTCATTAAGTGATATTTTAATTGAATGAAATGTTCTTAGAATTTTTTATTGCTTTGAAATTTACCAAACTAAAATGAGTTACCCTTCAAGTTGAAAAGATTCTTGCTGAAAATTGGATCGGTTTTTTCGCTCTGTATAGTCATGTGATTCATAAAGTTGTCGAATTCCTTCACTGTAACCACTTTGATAAGTTCTGGATCGGCTACAATATATGCAGGAGAAAGAAACTGAAACAGCCCATACACTCCATGATCTTGAGCTTGTTTATATTGTTTTTTTACCATGTCTGGGAATGACTGGTTCAGGAACATTCCCATCATGTCCACCAATAAAGGGCACTTTAGGGCTTGTGGAGGGGATGCCCTGCTTGCGGAAGTAGTCGTAGTTCCATGTGCCGACGATGTAGAGAAGTAGAAGAAGGCCTGCGAAGACGAGAGCCCAGTCGCCAAGCGTGGCTCGCGACAAAAAATCCCATCAAGTAGTGCCACATCCTGGAATGAGAATTCTTTAGTAACGGATGAAGTTCCACCATTTAACAGAATATAATGTGTTCTCAACGTATGCAGCGTATGCTATAACATGAATATTAGCTGGGGTCTTCAATCTAAGGTTCGCTTACCTTCAGAAATTTGTGGAGTGCTAGTATGGAGTACGATCAACCTCCAAGCAAGATTTGAAGTTGAAATTAATCACTTACCTGAAATACGACGATATACCATTTTCAATTTTCAATTGCACAAAAATTGATAGATCAAATTCATTTATACATTACCCACCATCATTTAAAAATAAATTTTGTAATAAGAGAAATTTTTAGACTAAAACGATTCGAAACACCGAACTGGAGAACCAAGGAATAATCCATCAGTTAATGAGAGACAGACCCATACCATTGAAATTGATTTGTCCTTTTTTTTATTCCAGGGTTGAAGCTTATATATGTTACAAAAGTTGTTTTTGATTGGATTTTGAAATTAAACCTAAGTGAAAGTTTTATTCTAGTATTCCATTGAAAAAAAACAGGCGTATTTTTCCTACGACAAATATACAGGCACGAAATGTTTGTTTACTTTGGTGTAATCAGTGAAATGTTGAGTGTTTTTCTCAATAAAATATGCAAAAATTCTTTCATACTTTACACTGAATTTATATTCACAACGTGTGAATACAATAAACGTTTTAATCGTGTGCGAGGAAAGGTCATCAATATCTCCTGTGCTCTTTATCCAGATATCGACAATGGTAGATATTGAATCATATGGCTCGAGAGAACATACAGTTTTGGTTTAATTATTTTTTCTGTACAATACAAAATACAAATTATTGAAAAAATATATAAATAAAATGCGTAATACGGTGTCGGAATTTTCGACACGAGCTAGGTCGAACTCAGGCCGCTGTCTGGAGAAAAATATTCTATCTTCCAGTTGTTCTGATCGATAATTTTCCATGGTGTATCCAATCAATATCAGGTGAATGCCAAAGCAGTACTCCAACAAACGGACCACGGACCGCACGCTATTGTTCCTTCCACTTCTTTGTTCCGTCGTCTTCCCTAGTACACACGCGCGCACTAATACTAACATGCTCTACACTAGCACACATGGTGGTGGAGCAGTCGGGAGCTTCGAGCTCGCCACGGGTAGGACGATGCCCCGTTAGGGCGATACGTGAAGGAGGAAATCCCCCTACTTGCCAACTTGTAGCTCGGTGCCGGATCTCGCCAACCAGCGGAAAAGAAATCACTGCCACTTCCATTAATCCAATGTGGATGCAAATGAAAAATGCGTGCTTTGACGGCCTTACGTGCCACGCTCTCGGTGTGCTCGCTCCCGCCGACTCCCGTCGACTGAGCGCTTCCCGGCTCGCGCGCTCGTGATGAGGCGAGGCAGGAAAGAGCGCGCGTCTTATTGGACAGCGGTTTCCTTCGTCATAACCACCGTTCACATGTCTTCGCGCCGCCGCCGCCGCCGCCGCCGCTGCTCCAGCTCGTGCCGTTGCGGATGAATCATTTGGAATTGTTTGGAGGGAAGTTCGCTGGCAGAAAAATACCACTTAACTTAGGCATGCACAGCCTAAAACTAGACAGTGAGTCAACTACCATTTCTGGGCTCTTCTGAGCCCCCTTCCCTCTTCCCATGAACCTTTTTTATTTATAGGGCACATTTTGCATAACAATAAAGAAAACATACTGTATGGAAAATGAAATTATGACTTAAATGATACAATTAATTAATATCAATTACTAAATTAATATAAATTATTGATTTTATTTTGAATCATTAACAGGGTTATTAGATGGTTTCAAGAGCAATTAATATATATAAGTTCCGAAAATCTCGGCATAAAAGGAATTGAATATTTTTTTTGTAAAAATTAAATACGTTGTTACGTACGTACAGTTGTGAGCGTCTTGTCTTGCAGGTGGTTCATTCCGAAACATTTTCGAATTTTTCTTGCTCCAGGGATTATGACAATAGAAAAAAGGGAAAAATGAGAGTGGAGCAAGAAAGAGTTTCAAGATGAATCGCCTCCAAGACAAGACGCTCACAACAGTAAATGTTTCAGCCTTTCCTCTTCTGTCGAATTTTTTTCCTAAGCCCGAACCACGATAAACCATGAATACTGCACAGTTCGTTGTAAATGTATTGGAAAACATTTCACTCGTTACGAGTGTTTTGTTTTCGTTACTATAAAGTATTTATTTATTATTTTATATTTAATAGTTAATTATTTCATTCCCGTATACGTTCGTATATACGAAGAAATATACGTAGTATGGGACAAGTTATGTAATGCGGAAAATCGATTTCGAGATTTTAACGGAAATACACGTTTTGGAGTCCCCTGATACCGAAAAAAGTGTTTTTTTTAAACGTCCGTTCTTCCGTCCGTGAACAACACTAGCGCCTAAGCCATACGTGCGATTTCTTCCAAAATGAATATTCCCAGGTCAATCTGCGTCCACTCGAGTCGCCGCGATTTTGAAAAACTTTCTTCAACATTGGGGGTGCTTTACATGTAGCCCCCCGGACATTTTCAAAATTTTCTGAAAAACGGCTCCAAATTTTTTCTTTAAATTTCTTTTGAGGACAAAGTAAATACACTTATAAAGGTGGCATATGTCTCATTTTCACAGTTAACTCTGAATTTTGAAAATTTCAAAATTTGAATTTTTTTCCGCGTCTTCCTACAAGTACAAAATTGAAGATAGTTTTCTTCCAAATAAAATTTGTTCCCCAAAGTGAGTTCTATCATTAAGGTCATGTACAGTTTTTTGAAAATTATAGTAGTTTTCGCGCAGTATTGCGTGCAATATGTGCAATTAAAAAAAATTACAAATAAAAAGATTTTCTTGAAAACGGCTCAAATTTTTCTTTAAAGTTTTAGGAATAGTAGTGAAATATACCTTTCTCAACGTCTCATCAAAATTGTGGCTGTAATCATGTCCTGTTCCAAATTTATTAAGATTTGGGCGCCAGAAACAGGTTACATGAATTACTACCAAAGTTTTTCTATCTGATTTAACAAAAATTATCTAAACATCCAGCTAGCTTGGGTCGATGGGTCCGGATACAAATACTCGCTATCGCCTCGATAGCCGATTACCTGATCTGCCAACTATACAGTATGGCGTGGAATCTGAAATGTAATAATTATGCTTCCAACTCATTAACAATTATGATTGACAAATGAAAAACTCTTTTCTTTTCCAAAGAACAAAATTCAACAATTTATTTAACTTTAAATTAAACAATTAATCTGGTGGTCATGACCCTTTTTGAAATAAATTGTCTCTTTTATACTGCAGTATTTTTTTACCGTTTGTGCATGCCAACGCTCCGTGGTCGCTTCTCACTTGGCCGTTGTTAATTCCAATTTCCGCTTCTTTCTTCGTTCTTGCGCCGCTGCTGACACGTCCAGTCCACACTGCCTAAACTATTTGTTAGTTCTTATCCGACGCTCCCCGGTTCCTAGTCTCTCCCACTGGTTATGTAAACTATTGAAGTCCAACTGCAATGTCCGAAAATCGGAACAAGTCCGCCGCGAAATCACTTCTGGTAAATTATTTTCAAAGTCCGGAAACAAACTATCACTTCTCGCACAAGAAAACTATACAAGTCTCACTTTCCCACTATATTGTCTACAACGATCTTTACGCTACGGCACCCAGAGAGAGAATGTTCGATCTACACTCCACGACACCCAGAGACGGAAATGTTCTGTTTAATGCATTTTTAAACCCTTTATGGCTCGGCAGGCGTCCATCCTTTTATTATTTCAAAACACGGCGGCAACATTAGACTATCTGATCTTTTATAGCCAACCCGTGCGTCTCTTACAAATCCGAGTAGCCGCGACCTCAGACAGTCATTCGTTTTTGCACCAATTACATCTTATGTTCTTCAGCCATCTAGCCGGCGTCCTGACGTCATCAAAGCCCGTGAATAGTTTGTTGACCTTGCCAACCTCTGCGCTGACGTTGCTAAGGCCGCATATACCGCCATATTGTATACCCATTTATAGCTAACATCATTAAATAAAATCTATCATATTCTCGTATATCACAGTAGGTAGTACTAAGGTAGGAATAGTACTAAATGTACTCTATGAAATGACATAATTGCCATATTGCTCTACTCTTTGTTTTTTCAAAAATTACAAAAATGTAATTTTTTTGACTGGTCTGCCGCGTCGGTAATATTAAGATTAGTAACAATTTGTTCACATTATCAACACATTTCCAGCAATTTGTAAACACTATTGTATTTCTGAGTTTAAGTGCTTCAAATGTACACATTTTTTTACATTTTCTTAATTTACACATTTTTTTACATTTCCTTAATTTTTCGGTTTCCTAAAGGTAGAACGGAAATATTAATTTTAGAATATTAAAGAAGAGTAAAACTTCGTCCTAAATAGCAATTTTCTTTGAAAAATGTGGAACCGTATTTAAAAAAAGACTAATAAGTGCTACTAAAAATAAGATTTGCACTTTGTCCAACGATTTTTTTTCTGGCACTCCTAGTAGTTTATTAATGGCTTTCCATGTGTTTTTCATATCATATCTACTATTTTCAAATTGTTTTGTCAAAAAAGTGTTTCTTAGATTTGTATATTCTTTTGTTTACTTTATTTCTGCTTTTTTATATTCTGTCCTGAGTTTTGTCTTTTAGTACAAATGTTTTTAATGAGGTTCTTTCCACCTTTTAAAACACTTATCTCTTTTTTTTAGTTAATGCATTAATTTCTAGGTTAATCCACGGTGAAATACATTTTTCTACTATAATTTGATTCTCTTGAAATCAATGATCTATCAAAAGTATTTTTAATTTGGTTGTATAATTAATTTGCTTTTAACTTTGGAATACTAGATGTATTTAACTTCACCAATACTTTTTGAATTCTACCTTCATATTTTTAACCGTTTTATCAGGAGATTCTTTCTTGATCTTATTTGCAAGGTTACATGAGATTCCAATCAGGTAATGATCTGTAATCTTGTTTTCCAAAATGAATGGGATTTTACTTTGTGAATTTCCACTTATAGCTGTGTGATCTACGCATGAGCTAACTACTTTACCATTTCTTATTTCTACCCTTGTTTCTTTTTTAATGCAATGTACTAATTTATGATTTATTAAGGTGTCTAGGTAGTCAATTGTGATTTTATCGTCATTACCGATGTCTATATTACGTATATTGTAGTCTCCTATTATAATTTTGTTTTCATTATTATGTTTGTTGTTCCGTACACTCCGCAAAGCCCCCGCAGGCTTTTCCTCATGCACCCGCCGCACGGAGCCGGCGCGCCCACGGCCGCCGCCTCCCCCTTCCCCGGCGGCCACCCACAGGCCGCCGAAGGGCCTGCTACCCCCTCCAGAAGGCCCTTCCCCCCGTGTCTGCTATACAGCCTCTAACGGCACATTCCCGGGGAGACTGGCACTGGTCGACGCTCCGCGAGCCCGGGAACAACGTTTTTCACATTTTTCTCTGCGCGTGATCGAGTGTGCGCTTCGCGCATCTCTCAAAGCTGCCCTCGGCAGTGGAGATCCACGTATAGAGCCAGTGCGCTTCGCGCGTGTCGCAACACTGCCCTCGGCAGTAGAGGATCAAGCATCCCATTAGTTATTGCGCTTCGCGCAACGCGTAACGCTGCCCGCGGCAGTTCGGCACGATGCTCATTTGTCGGTGCGGGTGCGGTGCGTCGGTGTGAGCTTCGCCGAACGGTGCCTCTCACACCTGAGGGTGCCGTGGACTGGTCCGACCCATCTCAGGAGGGCCGCGTGCGCTGCAGGGAGGCTGTTTACGGGCCCGACACCACACTGTGCGGGACCTGTATTCCTGCAACATCTCCACTACGCAACGCAGACGGCAACGCAGGCAAAGCAGGTCACTCCAGTCAGAAGGACCGCACAGCTGTACAAAAAGGAAAATAAGCTTCTGCAAGGTCAATTTCTTCATTAATTTACCCCGTCAACTCAGAGTCCATCCAATCAACAAGCCCAATCCCTCTCCCCCGTCCCGGGCAGCACGGCCCGGCGCGGCGTGCATCACGTTGGTTAGAGAAGGCCCATTACAGTCCTCCGCATCCCACCCACTCTTCGCTTTCCTCCCCCTTTCTCTAACCATTTGTTTAATATTTTGTCGATTTCTTCTAAAAAGACGGTTTTACTTTTGTTAGGAGGTCTATATACTGCTAATACACTTACTTTATTGCTTTCCTCATTTATTTGCAAATTGCTTAATATTCCCTCTAAATGATTTGTTGCCAAATTGACAGGTTCAAAGTTATATCTATCATTAATGAAAATCATTATTCCTCCTCCCCCTTTTCCTTCTCTTGGTTTTTCATATCTTTTAAATTTCGGCAAATTGTATTCTAATAAATTTTCATACTTATTTACATTAATTTCGCTCATTACTATTGCATCTAAATTTTTTAAGCTGCCGTTTATTATTCCACAAAGTTCATCCCAATGTTTTTTTAAAGATCTTATATTAATATGAATAATATGGAACTTTTCATCTTTTGAATTATGAACAGATTGAAATCTTTGATGTACTTGCCAATTTTTGTTTCCTGAATTTCTGAATTTTGAATAAATGAGGTGTCCATAACTGTTACTATCTTACCTTTAAATTATTAATTAATACTGTCTAAATCTTCCTCACACCTTATTCTTATTATGTTACTGTCCTCCTAATAAATATTTTTCCATTATTTACCCAACTGAATTTGAACCCCTTGTCTTTAGCTTTGTTTTTGTTTTCCAAAGAAGATTCGCATTAAATTGAGTTAAATTTTCATTAATAAGCAATATTTGATTATCCTCATTAAGTAATACATCTTTATTTTGATTTTTTTCTTTTTGTCTATTAATATTTTGTCCCTAATCTTTTTAGAATTAAATTTTACAGTCACTTTCACTTTTTGACTTTTCATTATTTTTATCACAAATAAATCTTCTATGTCACAGTCATTAACTTTTTCCTCACACACCTTGCTAAGTAGCTTGGACACATTCTTTTTTATTAAGTCAGTATTGTCACTATTGATTCCTACTATTTCCAAGTTTCTGTCCAGCAGCTGTTGTTCCAATTCATTCACTTTCATGTTTGTCATGTCGATGGCCTTCAATTTCTTTTTTATTTCTTCTTTTTCTACCTTTAAGTCTTTAATTTCTTCTATTACATCGTCATATTTTGCACTTTGAAATTCTATTGTTTTATTTTCAAATAGTTTACGCTTCCAGTTAGTTAATTTTCGTGTTTATTTCTTCCAGGTAGTTTTCACACGGGTTTGTTGGGTTTGTTATTTTGCATCCCTGCACTTCTCACATCTCCAGCTTCTTTTAACTTTTCTGATTTTTGTGTTAAAGTAGCTTCAGCAATAGAGCACGCAAAATGTATATTTTTTGACACCCGTAGCAGTATACTTCGTTGTTCATTTCCTCGTTGCAAATTCCACAAGAAGATGCTGGCATTTATCTTTAATTCTATGTTGTCTTCTTTTCTGAAAATTGCCCATCGCATTCACTCACGGCTCCAAAGCCTCGGATTCACTGCACATGTCAGCCGCAGCAGACGCTGCGATGATGATGATGATAATAATAATAATAATAATAATAATAATAATAATAATAATAATAATAATAACAACAACCACAATTGACAATTATAAGGGTGATTGCATGTGTAACGAATCTAATTCTCTCCTCTTTTTTAATTAAAATGAAATCCTCCAGAATGTTTTTATACCGCACCACTTTTTATATAACTCAAGAATTTTCTATATAACTCAATCCGCCAATACGCGGAATGTTCACTAAATAGAATATTCACTAAATTTTCCCAGCTAACTCAGTAAAAACAACACTTAACCCTTCTCCGGGCAAGGTACTTTTGTAACGTATCCGGGCAAGCAGTGTCCATCATACACTGTTGTGCAATCAATGTTTTCCGCGATTCTCTTCTTCAACTTTTCCACACCTATTGTTTTAATTGTTTTAGAATTTCAGTATAATGACGGAAAATGAATAATTAATGAAAACAATTTCTTTATTATCCCCAAAACTTATAAGAAGTCATGATGCAATGTAGTTTTTCGTATACTGAGAATATAACGCACAGTGAGCAAGTTTAAATTTTTCTTCCCTATAAATTCAGATATTTTGATTGAAGTAGTTTATTATTTACATAATTAAATTTGTTCAAAGAATTGGTCGGTTGAACAAATTTAATTATTAAAACGCATTGTTACTTGGTAACATGGTCACAATTTGGAGTTATCAACATCCCCTGGGTGTTGATTCTTTATGACTGCGGAACATATTCTCCGAGCGTATAGTTTCCAACAAGGTGACGGGAAAGGTGACAATTATTTATTATTTACAATTCGTGCAAAAATGGGGTACATCACTCTGCTCGTTGCAGACTGACTGGTGATGTTTGCTGCAACGTTGTTTAAGTGCGACCTCGCGCGTAGCCACGCAAGTGACATTTTTTTCTTCCCTGATAAGCATGGTGCACTATACTAGTCTGATTTAGTTGGTATGTACCGTTTGAATGGGCATCTGTTCTTTATTGGAATTAGCATTTCGTTGACAGTAAAGTCGATTCCAGGATGGTAATGCTTTTTCAAAAAATTCATTGAATTTTTCCCACACGTCCCTCAAAGCGGCACATTTATCATTCCGACGTCTTGTGGATCGCGTGGTTTTGTCATCAAATCGTAGAAAAAATAATCACTTGAAACGTGAAAACCCCATTGTTGCTCCCTATACAGGTGGACCACAAAAACTGTTCCACAATACTGTTTGCACATACTTCGACTATGCCTCCAGCATCGGAACTGAGTCTCTTTCCTAGAGACCTCGCGGTTGTGACAAAAAAGAAATCACCAAGGCTCCTTCTTACCGAATGAATAAATTTGTCGCTTATCAATACAAAGTGTCCAGTTTATGAAAACCGAGAGACTCAATAAACAAAAGAATAAACGTTACTTCGACTGTTGTGTCAAAATGTAAATCAGAAACCGTTGCCTCCTACCGAAAGAACAGTGTCTTTTGGACACTGCTGGTGACGTTGCTTTAAAACAAAAATAATTATTTTCACTTCTGTTTATTGGCCAAATTTTTTTAAATTTCATACACAGCAGCTCCAATAGATTAGAGACAAAGTCACAAAACCGTAATCACAGAAAAATTTTAGTTTACATTATATGACAGTAAATATAGCCCACAGTGTCCAACAGACACTGATTGCACGGATAAGGGTTAATAATGAATTTCTCCTTTTATTTTTGCACGATTGTGGGTTCGTAATTTTTATTTAAGCAGTTACCTACCGTTTTCTTACCATTTACTGCCTGGGCAACCCGATCCGCCCGCGATACGGGGGACGAGAAACATCTGAAAGTTTTTTCTATTTGGCTATTGATTGATAGCTACTAATTATGCAGAATTGCATAATAATCATTAGATGTTGTGTTCGTTCAAACATTAACAAACAGGTTTATTCAATTAAACTTTTAAGTCAACAGTGATTGCAATCCTTATTACCAATGCAACTATTGCCATTTTAATAAATGTTCAGTTCGATCATGACCGTTTAGAAAATGTCTGATCAGTTCTTCACAATACCAGGGCTCTTTTCTCAGACGGCGCCACGAAGATCTGCGGACGACGAATTCCAGGGCGTCGAGATGTCCACTCATCTCTCTTCTACCGCGATCTTTGTTACCTATCGCCGATACTCTCCTAACCTGTCGCGAACACTGCTATCTTGTGCATCAGGTGTGCACCTAGCCCCGAACTTAATGATTCGAACTCCGCTAACTTATCTATGATTTATTCCCTGATTAATTTTACAGTTTGTGACAAGAATCCTGTTATCACAGCTCTATTATTGTTCCGTCCTTGACTCATGAAAATTTAACACTTCCCACGTAGGCACATCCGGTTTCACTGCATAATGTCTGCATAAAAATGCTGCACAATATGTTCAAAGTCCCAATTTGATATTATTCTGCCCTATGTTTCTTACTCCGATAGTATTCAACAATTCTCATTAACCCTTATTAAATTAAAACATCGATCGTACCAGCTATAATAATTCACAGTCCTATTATTCTTCCACGAACAAAAGTTAAAGTCCAAACTCCTTTGAAATTTCCGACCTCACACGCAATAATCTCTAGCACTGACCTGTTCGGTTTGCTGTCTCGTAACAGAATGGGGCGAGTCAAAACTTTCTACTTCCCAAGTAACAGACTTCAATGCTTTTCCCAAAGCCCCTCTCATGTCCGGTCATTTTTAATTATAATCGACGAACGGTCTCGGTATGTACACCTCCACTGGTTTCAACGCCCCTGTGATTGTAAGATGAACTCGCTCATGTTTATCGGGTCCCTAGCAACCACATGCGATCGTCTACTCTTTACCTGTAAAAAACCTAATATTCCATCTTTTTCGTAAATATTTATTGCCTAAATAATTAGTATTTCACACATGTAATGTTGCAATGAACGTCGAATTTAATGATGCTATGAGAAAGAGACCTTTGTTAAGAAAATAAATGATGTGACGCGTTGTTGCGAAGGAGAAATTATTGTGATTGCTGGTTGTTATTATTTCTAGTAATATTTTAGAGTATTTTTCCATCGACCTTAATTTACCCAATGATAAAATTTCTATCAGCTGAGGCTTCGCACTGAGCTGTGGATTTTCAGGATCACTTTTTTAATGAAGTTAATAATAAAGCCTTGAGATATTTATAATTATCTGTATATTAGCTTATGATTATGTTTTTTTGTTAGATTGAAAATAAAATACCTGAACAAGCTGTAATGTTAACATTAATAGAGAAAAAAGGTAGAAAGAAGTATAGGTTTCAGCATATAATTGCATAACTTGATACAATGTGGCTTCGCCGAAGTCCTTTAAGCCATTACAATACCTACATCCTAACGTGCTCTAACCATTCAAATACTGGTAATCACTGGAAATGGTGATCCATCGCATCAAAGCCTCAGAAAAGAGACGTAAGGTATGGGGAAGGAAAGAAATACTGAAGGGGGAAACCATGCCTTCAGAAGACTAATGCGCTAATCTTTCTGTATTTTCCAGTTCTATAGTAATTACAATCATCATCATATATATTATTAGTGTAAGGCAGTTTCGATTTAGAACTACTACGGATAAATTACGCGACCCGATTTCGCTCGGGAAGCATTTTTCTTGAAGCTATTTTTTCATTGTGTCGGACCTGGGAATAACTTTTTAAATTCTTTTACTATAACAATAAATATTTGCAATATAATGAGCAGACGGGCAATAAGTGCGATTCGATGGTGATCATTGATTCTCTTCAGAATCGATTCTTGAATCGACGGGAACAGCGGCATGAGAAAGTATGGCGGCCCGGCCAGAGAGTAGTAGCATTATTCGGCGTGAAGCAAATACGACGTTGCACATTGGAACGAAAACTTATTGTACCGTGGCAGCATGCTTCAATACTTCGTGAATTCAAAGTATGTACGAATGAATTCAGTTAGAATTTTATGTTTGGTATTAGCAGTTTCACATTATACTTAACCATTTACTATTTCATGTTTTAAAACATTGCAGTTGCTGAATATTTTTCAGCAGCTTGCAAAAGCCACGAAAAATCCATCCGATCGTAGCAGTAAGCTTTGAAATTTGTGAATCCAAAATAGGTAGGAACGGTACGTATTAATACAATTGGGATTTTATGTGTTATTGGTTTTATGTGTTACGTTCGCGCCTAACCAAACCTAACATAACCTAATTTCTTCAGTTGTATTGTACAAGTAAATTTGTTTCAACTACGAAACCAAACTAATGTAAATAATTTATTCAAAGGAGTAACTGTGTTTCATTCCTTTTTTATAAAGATAAAAAGTAACTTACTGTATCCATAAATGTGCTTTTTGCACTATTTTCCCCCTTGATTTATTCTGTTGATTATGTGCATTTATTGCAATACTTTTTTCTTGATTGATTGGTTTTATTGATCTTTATTACATTAACATTTTCAGCTGTTGTCCATGTGAATTGGTTTCATCTACCAAACTTAACCAAAACATGTCAGTGCTGCAATAACGTTATATCCAATAGTCTTACTATAGAACTGAATTGTTGTGATGTGTAATTTGTAGATAGATTGGCATGTATTTGTGTACTGATATTGATGAATCATTTTCAGCAAAGTGCTAGACCACTGACAAATTACTTGTGTGGGAATGCAGTTTAACTTTTTTCAGCATTACAATTTTAAAGAAAAGAAAAATAGTAATTTACTTTATCCGTAAGTGTATTTCTTTTAATATTTATTCTGATCAATACTGAAAATTACTAATAAATTTAAAAATATCACAATGCTGTAATATTGTTAGTGATAACTGTATATCTCAATACTTTGTTAATATACAACTGAATTATTATGGTAGATCATTTGTAGATATATTCTATCTACAATATAGTATCATTTGTAGAATTTGTATATTGATGTTGATGAATTATTTCTCAGCGACTTGCAAGGTCACTGACTAATTATTTATGTGTGGCTGTTTGTGGAGCTTTGAAATTTGGAAGTTCGAAAGTACGCGTTAATTAATGAATGAAATGATATAAAATTGTGTGTTGTGATACAGTATAATATATCATCATTGCTATAGTAACATTTGACACAAGATTATTGTTAGGACATAACTGAATTGATATGATTTGTAATTTGTAGCTACAATGGCATGTAAGAGGCGTTTGACATTGGAAAGCTAACGTAAAAAAGGAAGAAAGATCAAAACAACAGAAACAGTCCTCCACGCCAAGTTAATGTTGTCAGAGGATCAGGGGAAGCAGATGTAGCAGTCTACAAAGAAGTATACATAGTACAGCCAAACCGTAGTGTGAACAGGAAGAGACATGATGCTCCAAACATAGAACATGATGCTCCAAAACGATAAAGATGTCCAGAAAGTTTATTTTGAAGAAATGTCTGTATTTTTTGAGTACTTAAACTAGAGACATTTTGCCTCCGAAAAAGCACAAGGCGGATTTATTAAGCCAAGCAAAATAAAATCTGATATTGTTTCCCCTATTGAGGTTCCTGAACTCTTAGGAAAATTAATTACAAAAAATGATGAAAGATCAAAACATTACTTGAGTAATATTAGAAGTTATACTAATGTTCTAGCATTTGTCTCTGTGCAAGCAAATCTTTTAACATTTAAAAACCATAGGCCGTACTGTTACGCATTCAAGGGCATATATACCATTCAGTGATAACTGTACATCTCATTAATGACAATCCTTTTAAGCATGCAAGTCTATCTTTATTCGAGACTCGGACAATTCTGTACAGTTCAGAATAAATCAAGGTAGTAATAACGAATGCGAAGCAGATTTAATGATATTATTGATGCACAGGCTTCTCAATGTCAATCCGTATGCTCAATTGTTTCAACATAAAGTTGATGTGAAACAAACCTGTTCTAATTCTGTTCCTATTTACCATCTCATTTTTTCTGCGGAATACTTTTGATAAAACACATTATGATCTATCTACAACTGTAGAAATTGCTTCTGTATTTCTAAGTGACGATGAAGGTCCCTTCAACAATATTTCTTTCACAATTCATCCTGAAGTATTTGGTCATCGAATAAAAATAATATCTGCTCTCGACTCCGATACTGATCCCATTTCTTATCCATTACTTTTTGTACGTAGAGAATTATTGTGGAAGCTTTGGATGAGTCTTGATTCTGTCCATACAACTTCGGTTTGTAATGTTGTTACTCAGTTGCAGAACTATTCTTATCGCTTAGCAATATGAGGTGGTTTCAGCCCTTTGCCCAATTCTGGAAGACTGTTCCAACAATATGTTGTACATTGTTACATCAAAATTTTATCAAAAACAAAATAAACAAAATATTTAGCATCCCTTATAACTTTTTAGGTGCAAAATAATTCTGTATGGTGTTGAATTCCATTATATTCTTAAGAGTTCTCCGAAAAATAATAAAATATGATGTGTAGAACAGTAATTGTGAATAGTTAAATAATTGAGTAATGTTTATGTAATATCTTGCATCTTCATGCATTCTGAGGAATATTAGTTAACATTTCACTTACAATACCAGCATAGGCTCATTCTTCTCTAGAGGAAACAAACATTTTTCCAGCTTGAAACTGAGTTGTTTCTGTGCCACTTCAGATAATCTGTCTTAATATTAATGCAATGCAATACATACATTACAATAAAGAGGGAATGATTTAAACAGATTTCAATATCGCCATGGAACTACAAAATGTAACCCCCCTAAGAACTACATTGTACATTGAAGAGCTAAAAAAGTGTATGACCTGCAATTGTCTCAAGTTTGATTTAATTTTATAAAATTAAGAGGAAAAATATTGTTTTGGGGATACTATATTTTAGAGGATAGACAGTCCTGAGAGCTTAGACAATGGATGTGTCATTGTATCAATATAAATTTCAATACTTGCGTTGGTTACAACGTTTTCCACTTTGATGTGCAACGTATCATGTACCGGTAAACTGAAATTGAATTTTTATAGTACATTTATTCATGTTTTAAACTGAATGGATTTAAAAAGTGTTTTCACATGGAATGTATTCATAATTGCATGAAGTTACGTTTTAACAATGAATACAATCACTTTCGTGTAGTGGAAAAATAATAATGATTCACGTTTATTCATTACCATATATGTATGGTGTATTGTAACAAATTCTTTACACGTAAAATTTTAATCACTCATATAAAATGAGACTATCTAATATATCAAGGAATTGTTTAAAAACTATATGATAAATATATTGTCATTGAATTGCAAAGACATTTTTTTCATTTTGTAATCCTTTCAATCCTTCATCTGAAAAAGAGATGCTTAATTTTGCAAGTTTCTTTTCTTTACCTGATCGCTTCCCGAATGGAGAAAAAGAAACCGCTCATTTAATGAGCGGGTATACCTCTAGTGTGCACATATTACCTGAATCAAAAAATAATTTTTATTTTTTACTGGTGAGTTTTAGGTTGTTATTACTTTAGATAAGGAGCTCGATATACACTGTATAACGTACCTGGATCGAATGGATCGTAGTTACTAGAGAATAATGAAAACAGTTGAATGATGTTCTCTTATGAAGGGAATGTGGGAGGGAAGTATGAAAAGACAAACCGAGTCAAGTTAACATCTAGTTAATTGGTGAATAAGTAAATTTGAATCAATAAAATTAGGTAAAAAAATAAAATTGTGTATGTACCACGGGCGTTAACTGGTTTATAACATTTTCTCGCCGCTCGATCATTATAACCCTTATAACGCCTTTGGCGCATTAATATCTTTCAACTACCGGGTGTTTTTTATCGTTCGCCGAAGATTCCGGCCGCGTCGCCCGGGCAGTCGAGGGCTCATTCGCCCTGCAAACCGCTGACTCAACTCCCGTGCTATCCGAGAACTATCGCTGCGCCGCTTAACATACCTTAAGAAGATGCTGAATGTGGTGTCCTTCGGCTCGAACGCATTCTTGCACCTCCGAAACACATTCTGATTTGCCCTTTAAAGTAAGTCTCGAGGAATTGCTGCGATTTTCTCTTCAATAGAGCTTCACGAACAACCACTTCACGACATAAAGATCGGAGTGTGGTGTGTATTGAGTTCCACAAGAATTATAGGACCTATTTTTTTCAACACCACTTTTACTGGTGACGTTTACATACATCAAATATTGGCATATTATTTTTCGAACAATTGACACCAGAAGAAAGGCACTATGGTTACTTTCAACAGGATTCGGCAACTGCTCACACTGCTGTTCGATCCATGAACTTTTTAAATAATGTTTATTTTGACGATCGTATAATTGGTCGTTGGTTACAGCCTCCTAGATCACCTGATTATCTCCTTGTAATTTTTTCCTGTGGGGGTACTTTGAAAGATCAGGTGTATGCAGAAAACCCGCATTCGAAGGAACAGCTCCGGCGCTCTATTGAAGAGAAAATCTCAGCAATTCCTCGAGACTTACTTCAAAGAGCAAATCAGAATGTGTTTCGGAGGTGCCAAGAATGCATTCGAGCCGAAGGACACCACTGCAGCATCTTCTTTAAGGTACGTTAAGAGGCGCAGCGATAGTTCTCGAATAGCACGGGAGTTGAGTCAGCGGTTTGCCGGGCGAATGAGCCTCTAATGAGCCCGGGCGACGCGGACGGAATCTTCGGCGAACGATAAAAAACACTCTGTACATGTTACTATGTGAGTAAGAAAGAAGAAGCAGTGTGTTTTTTATGACATGCTCACAAAATTACTTTTATTTGATGTAGATTACGATACAAATGACGTGCTCTTAAATCAGAGTTTTTATTCACTTTCCAGAGAATTTAGTAAATAATACTCCAATAACCTTACCATACAATGGGGCTATGTAGAGCTCAAATGAACAGCGACGATTGTTTGTTTTCCTATAGGTTTCAAATGGTTTCAGAAAATTGAAAATCATTTATATTGTTTATGATATTTTTTTAGGTTCAAAATACGCAATTTTTCTCAAGTATTCGCTAAATTTGACGTTATTATAGAGTCTTTGTCGGCGAGTAAATAATTCCGGGCCATTCACTTGAAACTGAAAATTCAAAATACATGTTGAAAACATCTAGCTATTTAATCTTAGTGAAGTACATGTAATGCTTTGCTGTGTGATGAAGATGAATAGGCCTTCCTTTTACATAGAAAATGTAATGTTTTGTTTATAATGTTAAATAGAGATATGTTGCGAAAAGTTTTTTCAATTCTAGAATTCAAAATCAACAACAAAATCAATTTCATCAATCAAAAATATATATTTATTTTCCTGTATTCTTATTAAACTGAACTGTAGCTATATAATAACTCATTACTATTCGCAAGACGAGTCACGAGGAAATGAAGCAAAAAAAACACAGCTCCCGTGCCACACTGCAATGCATAGAACGTAAACCTAATTTGAAAATCTTTTGAAAACAAACGAGTCATTTTCTAGTAATCAATCACGTCGACGTCAATCGATAGGGTTCAGGTAGACTGTATTTCAGAATTTGAACTTCTTTTCTTCTTTTCCTTAGCAGCAAATGTTAAGCAGGCCATCACTGGTTCTATTGTGTGCTCAAGAGTCTCTTGGCGTGAGTTCACACCAGAAGCCACCCTTTCGCCATCAAGTTAAAGGAAGAAGTGAACTCAGCGGATGCTTCGTCTTGGAACACGGATGCAGTTCGAAGTTAGACAAGAGGTGCACCAGAGACAGCTTTAACTTCCATCAGAGCAAAACGTGGGCCTGGAACAAAATAGTAATGACTTAATCAGTACAACATTAATATTCGCGCGCTCGAATGTTTGAGTGACAACATGCACGAACATATTGAGAGCTGTATTAATGTCAGTGTCCCAAAACCGAGTGCCAATCGAAAGTGTTAAAGAAAGTTCTTCAGTCTACATTATCTCTTTTGAAGTTATAGCGGAAATTCCAGGAAAATAAATTTTAGATTTAATGGATAAAAATTATCGATAGGATAATCGAGAATTTGGAGTCAGAAAATTTCAATGTCATGAATGAGGAACACAAAGAGATGAAGACTCTCCCTTATTTATTTATTTACGTCAAAAACAGTTAAAAACTGCGTATGACGAGCTATGGGGAGAAGTGATTTTTGTGCACGTTTTCATAATTCTGTGGTCTCTATCCTAAACCATATTTCTAGTCGAATTTTGAATACAGAAAAAGAGGGTTTTTTTCGAGTTTTGTTGACAAAATATTCGCTCCTATATAATAAAATATATTTTCAAAGGTAAATTAGCTATAAATCATGCCCTGAACCCTCATGTTCTTCATGAAAGAATAATACTTTTTGCCGCGATAATATGAAAAACGATAATTTGAATAACTATATTTCCCACTGAAATTCAGAAGACGTGCACAAATAATGAAGTTACATTTATGTCCAGAAGCAAAACAAGGGACCATCTCAGCATTTGCTCAAGGATCAGGGAAACTGGACGAAAAACCTGATCGAGATGGGGCCATCAACCAGAAACTGTGGTACAATACTTGTTACAGGTTCTTTAGAATTATACAGTCCAAATGATAAATAATTACATTAACTATCATTGTTAAAATTAATTCTACTTTCCTTTTGATGCTCGGTATAGTCTCGAATTGTATAGAAACAGTTATGCAGCAGAAAAGATTTTACTTGGGACTTAAACTTTTCTATTGAATTTAATCGTTTAATGTCTTCTGGCAAAGTGTTGTAGAGTAATGTACATGAATTGTATGTGAATTTTTTGTAGTGAGCTGTTGATACTGCCACCTGGTGAATATGATTACTACGTCGTGTGTTATACTTATAGACATCGGCGTTTGCTGAAAATATATTCCCGCCCTTAAGTAAGTCATTTTTGACAAAAACTACTGATTCGTAAATCAGGAGACAAGGTAATGGTAAAATTCCTAGATTAATAAAGAGTGACTTACAAGAATCACGTGGGTTGGATTTGCTTATTATTCTTACAATTTTTTTTTGTAATCTGAAAGTCTGTGAGCTATAAGGTGTGTTTCCCCAAAATATTATGCCATATTCTCAGGCGGGAGTGAACATTGGCAAAATATACACAACGAGCTGTATGAAGGCTGACGGAATTTGAAAGAATTTCTGAACGCGTAGCATAATGAACTTAATTTTGTGTTCAATTCATTTAAGTGGGCATTCCATTTGAGGTTTGACTGAATTGATAGACCTAAAATTTTGTTACATTAACATTAGTCAATGGCACACCGTTCATTTTCAATGGAGTACAGAATTTTTTATTTGATATGGAAAACTGCATTGAAACAGTTTTCTTTTCATTTACTTTTAATTTGTTATTACGGAACCAATTTGAAACGTCTGATATTGTACTATTTACGGTTTCTTTGTTGCAAAGAATATTTGTATCATCCGCAAAGAGAACTGTTCTTCCGTTCGAATCGCTAAGGGCATGTCATTTACGTATAATAGGAAGAGAATAGGGCCTAAAATCGATCCTTGCGGGACTCCACGTGCAAGTGGCAAAGAACCGGAAAGGTGTGTACATAAAGTTCCATCATTCCAGTAAGGTATTTCTACTCTCTGAGATCGTTGTTTAAGGTACGAACATAGCCAATCTAGAGCAATACCACGGATTCCATACGAAGGTAATTTTGAAAGTAAAATGTTATGATCAATGACGTCAAAAGCTTTTGAAAGATCTAAAAATATTCCAATAGTTGCTTCGTTTGATCCAATGATGAGGCAACATCCTTAAGAAAGAAAAAATGGCCGTTTCCGTAGATTTGATTTCCGGAATCCATGTTGGCAATTTGAAAACGCGTCGTGTTTATTGAGAAAGGTTTCCATTCTCACATAAAAAAGTCTCTCTAATATTTTTGAAAAAACTGACAAAAGAGAAATTGGCCGATAATTTTGAACTTCATTTTTGTTGCCTTTTTTGAAGAGCGGCTTAATCTTAGCTGTTTTAAAAATATCTGGAAAAATTCTGGTGCATAAGGATTGCATTAAATATGTGAGTTAACGGGTGTAGGATGGCTGGCGCGCACGTCTTTAACAAACAATCCGGAAATTCATCTAAACCGGCCGAATATTTATTTTTTAATTTACCGATTATTTTGAGAATTTCATAGGAAGAGGTTTCGGAAACGAACATAGTGTCTAAGATTTTCAGGGAAACGTCAGATGTTGAATTTTTGTGGCTGAAAACCCTTAGTGAGATCGACAGTAATTCTCGAAAAGTATTGGTTAAAGAGACTAGCCACTGTTGCCGGATCGTTCACATCTCTATCGTCATCTTTTAAAACAACATTCTCTACAAGGTTTCTAGTTGGTTTGGTCGCATTTTTTACTATATCCCACATTGATTTTGTTTTGTTATTTGAGTTCAAAATATCCTGATCGTGTTTCATGATTTTAGCCTGCCTTATACTTTTCTTAACAATGATTTGTATTTTTTAAAGTACAGGAGGAATCTTGAGATACGTTATGATGCTTAGAAATGAAGAAGAACTCGTTTGTTTTTTACATGATGTTCTAATCCCTTGTGTTATCCAAGAATTGTTTTTGCGTGAAATATTTAATTTTCTTTTCTGAAGAGGAAAGCAAGTGTTTAAAATGAAATGAAAGCGTTGAAAAAAAGAATAATATTTATCGTTTGTATCAATAGTATTATAAACCGCGTCCCATGACTCCTGCAGCAAGTAATCAATGAATAATTTTATTTTACTTTTAGAAAACACTCTACTCACACATGTATTATTTATTGTGTCATTGTTCGCATTTCGTATAATGGTAAGAATTTGTGCATCGTGGTCACTGTATCCTAAATCTTTTGTTTCAATTTCATGTCGAGTAGTGGTTTTGTTAATTATAATTTGATCGATTGCCTTCTTTGAATTTACTGTGATCCGTGTAGGTACTTTTATTGTAATATCTAAATTGAAGGAATTAATTAAGTTAAGAACTGCTCTTTCTCGCAAGATTCGACCAGAAAATCAATGTTAAAATCTCCACATACAACAATGGATTCAAAAGAGCGATTGATGACTTTGATTAGTGTTATCTCTAGTTTTTCTAAGAACAAAATGTAATCTGCAGCTCTCTTTGTTGGAGGCCTGTAGAGCAAAGCAATATCATTTTTAGCACAGGAAGATGTACAACAGAAATTTCAAAAACATTTCAACGGAATACTCATTGAATTCCGTCAAGGAGATAGAATCAATATTATTTTTAACGTAAATACAAGAACCTCCATATGCAGGACTTTTATGAGATTCTCTTTTTCTACAATAATAGCCTGCGAGGTAAAAGTTTGGAATTTGGAAAATGCTAAGTTCATTAGGAGATAACCAATGTTCTGTAAAGCAAAGAACATCCATTTTGATTTAAATCGCTCTGTAGAGCTGCCTCGATAAACTCAGTTTTATTTGAAAGGGATTGAACATTATGGTGCAATATATTTATTTTTTGCAAGTACCTACACGGATGTTTTTCTGCTGCATACTGACTGTAGTTGCTATATATTTACTCTATTTTTACTTCGAGTGCGTGGTCGAAGGTTGTAATGTGTCCCAGCAGTCACAGGTTGTGAGGAAATAGAGGCGTCATTGGTAGTGGGAATGGAAGAAACGGGAGTAGGTTCACAGGAGGGGGTAAGAGGGTTCAGAAGAAGGGTGGGGAACGTAAGGAAGGTGAAAGGGATGGATTTTTGGCAGGAGGCTGCGTAGGACTGGAGTTGATGATGTATTGTGCAAGCTTTTCACCGACTGCATGTTTTCCAGCAAGGTTCATGTGGAGACCGTGCCGGGTGAAGTGTTTTACTGAGAGGAAATTCATTTCAAAAAGTGTCACATCTGTTTCTCTCAGTTGCAGTTTTAGTTGTTGGTTTGCGTGCTTAATCTCGCTGCAGAGTGTTGGCCTGTTGTACCAGAAGGGCAGAGTCGAGACTACAATGTTAGTATTTTGGGCGGCACATTGTAATTTGTTACATGTTGTTCAGGTGTAAAGTTACCGCCCAAATTAATGTCATTCTGCCCTCGATGATAAAGACTGTGTCCTGATTGGTCATTGTCTTCGTGTGAGTGTCCAACTCTGCAGTCACGTCTGCAACCTCCCGTTAGGTTAAAAATAGGACGAGACTGAGTAGTTGGTGGGTAACTTCCTACTGAGAATGGAGGAAAGATGGCGACCATTGGCAGTCAGCTAAAATAAGTACCTGTTTTTTAGGCTCAGTAGGAAGGCTTTGTTTCAAGTGGGCTAGGATGCGAAGCTTTACGTGTTTTGGTTTTGACACGCTTCCTAGCCTGTTGCGTTGGTTTGGGCATGTATTTGTCAGATGGAAGGGAAGGGTGGTTGAGGTATCAGGAAGGCGAGGGAACATCTGTCATAATCTAAAACACTAAATCTGTTTTG